>CM076275.1:10877500-15677500 GCA_038380795.1 Pyrocephalus nanus | reverse complement strand
GAGGAGAGCGGGAGGCTCCGGCTGCGTGTCCTTGGCCGCGGCGCCGGGCGGCGGCGGGAAGTTGGGGCTGAAAACCATCAGGTCGCTCTTGGCCGCGCCCTCCGCCACGCACAGGCTGCGGCTCTGGCGCTGCGAGTACGACCAGCTGCCCACTTCGCTGGCGCACACCAGCGTCGTGGGCCCGGGCCCCGACAGCACGGCCGCCCGCGGCGCCCACCGCGACGCCCCGTACAGCACCACGGCCAGCAGGAACACGCTCGACACGCCGCAGATCGCCACCACCAGCCACACGTTCGTCGTCGCCGCCGCCGCCGCCGCCGCAGAGCCGCTGTCCCCGCCCGCCGCCGAGCGCCGCAGCAGCGACGACGATCCCGCCGCCGCCGCCAGCGCCGCCTCGCCGCCCTCCACCAGCGACACGCTCAGCGTGGCCGTGGCCGAGCGCGCCGGCTCGCCGTGGTCCCGCACCACGATCACCAGCCTCTGGCGCGGCCCGTCCGCCTCCTCCAGCGCCCGCGCCGTGCTCACCTCGCCGCTGTACAGCCCCACGCGGAACAAGGCGCTCTTGCCCCGCGGCTCCCACAGCTCGTAGCGCAGCCACGCGTTGTAGCCCGAGTCCGCGTCCACCGCGCGGATCTTCGCCACCACCTGCCCCGCCGGCGCCCCCCACGCCGCCCACGCCCACAGCTCACCCGCGCCCCCGGACCACGACGCCTCCCCCGGCGCCGCCCCGGCCTCCGCACCGCCGCCCGCCGCCGGCAGCAGCGCCGGCGCGTTGTCGTTCTCGTCCACCACGAACACCTGCACCGTCGCGTTGCCGCACAGCGCCGGCTCCCCCGCGTCCACCGCACGCACCTCGAACTGCAGCACCTGCACCTCCTCGTAGTCCAGCGCCTGCAGCGCCCACACCACACCGCTCTCCGCGTCCACCGACACGTAGCTCGACGCCGGACGACCCCCGCCCAAACCGCCGCCCCCCGACCACCACCACCCCGACACCCCGCCCGCACCGCCCTCCCACAACGAGTACCTCACGCGCCCGTTGCCCGCCTCGTCCGGGTCCCGCGCCCACAGCCGCGCCAGCTCCGCGCCCGCCGCGTTGTTCTCCCGCGCCAGCACCGTGTACACCGCCTGCGCGAACGCCGGCGCGTTGTCGTTCACGTCCGACACCGGCACCCGCACCCCGAGCCTGCCGCGCAGCGACGGCGACCCGCCGTCCTCCGCACGCACCTCCACCTCGTACTCCGACACCCGCTCCCGGTCCAGCGCCTCCCGCAGCACCAGCGAGTACGACCCCGAGAACGTCGCCTCCAGCCCGAACGGACCCGACGGCCACACCCAGCACCGCACCCGACCGTTCGCCCCCGAGTCCCGGTCCGACACGCTCAGCACAGCCACCACTGTGCCCACCGACGCGTCCTCGGGCACCGGCACCGACAGCGACGTCACCAACACCTCCGGCGCGTTGTCATTCACATCCAGCACCTCCAGCTCCACACTACAGTGACCCGATAGAGGGGCCGTCCCCTTGTCTGTTGCTTCTATTTGCAACTCATGCAAACGAACGTCCTCAAAGTCCAGGGTACCCGTCAGTCTGATCTCACCCGTCTTAGGATCAATGGTGAATAGATCACGCTTATCAACAGGAACCGAACTCAAGATGCTATAAGTAAACTCTTTGTTAGTGCCCTCATCTGCATCCGTGGCATTCAACCGCGCCACCAGCGTCCCCTCTGCAGCGCTCTCCAGCAGCTGCACTTTATACACCGACTGATTAAACTGGGGCGCGTTGTCGTTCACGTCCACCACCGAGATCACCAGCTCCATCGTCCCTGTCAGAGAAGGCCGGCCCCCGTCACTCGCTGTCAGCAACAGCCGGTGCACAGGAATCGTCTCCCGGTCCAGGGGTTTTGTGAGCCCCAGGAACAGGGATTTCCTGTTTTCATCAGAGGATTTTACATCGAGCGTAAAGTGCTCGCTGGGGCTGAGTGTGTAGGAGAGCTGAGCGTTCGCTCCAATATCCGCATCAGACGCGCCCTCCAGAGGGAAACGAGAACCCGGCACAGACAATTCCGCGATGCTGATGTTTTTTCGGGCGGCGGGGAAGATGGGGGCATTGTCGTTGATGTCGGTGACCTCCAGCTCCACGTGGAAGACCCGCAGCGGACGCTCCACCAGCACCTCCAGCCGCAGCAAGCACGGCGCGCTCTTCCCGCACAGCTCCTCCCGGTCCAGCCGCGAGCTCACCACCAGCGCCCCGCTCGCCCCGCTCACCTCCACGCTCGCCCGCCGGCCCTGCGCCACCAGCCGCAGCCGCCGCGCCTCCGCCTCGCCCGCCTCCAGCCCCACGTCCTGCGCCACACGGCCCACCACCGTGCCGGCCTTGGCTTCCTCCGGCACCGAGTACCGCACCTGCCCCGCGCACAGCGCCCACGCCGCCTGCACCACCACCACCCGCAACACCAAACCCCACACACACTCGCCCATCGCCGCCGCCGCCGCCTCCGGACCCCGCACGGGCCCCGCACGGCTCCCGCCGCCGCCCGCACGCCCCGGCTCCGCTGCCCGGCCCCAGCCGCCCCCCCGCGCTCACAGCCGGGCTCTCCGCCGCACCGGGGCGGAGCAGCCCACACGCCGTTCCTGAGCCTGCAGCGACACCGTGCGCTGCTCCGCCGCCTCACACGATCGCACACAGCGCCCGCGCCTCCGCCCTGCCAGACCTATCTCTTCTGCAGGCTCTTCCTACCGTGCTCCTCTTCCTTTCTCTTTTTCATTGCCTCTTTGGTCTTTCCTTCCTCCTCTTTCTTTTGTCCGTTTTCTTCCCTTTTTTATCCTTCTTTCTTTCATCAGTTATATCTTTTCTAGTTTATTTCTATTTTGCTTCCCTTTCTTCTCAATTCTCTTCATTCTCATTTTGATCCTTGCGGTGCCGTGCCCTGTCCCTTACTCCCCTTCCCTTTCTCTTTTAATCCTCCTTTCTTCTTCACCCCTTCTGGCAGCTCGTCAGTCTCCTCGGGCCCTGCGGTGCAGATCATCACAGTCGGAGCAATTAGCACTAATTACAGGACATCAGGCCAGAGCGTGGTGCTCTAATCAAGGCGGGATTGTTTGGGACCAATCTTCTCAAGGTTTAGAGGTAAGGTCGGTGCGTACTGATCATCTCGATTGTCTCGTCTCTCTCCATTCTTCCTTCTTTGTTTGCCCTAAATTTTTCCCTGCCTTTCTCCTATTTTCCTCTTCTTTGTCTTTTGCTATGCCTCCTTCCTTTCTTCTTTTCTCACCTTCCTTTCTTGTGTGCAGTGATACCGTCAGTGCCACGTCACTAAATCAGCTTATAGTTTCTTCCTTTCTCTCTCTTTCCATTACTTCGTTCTTCTTTACTTCTCTTTCTCTGCATTGTTTTTTCTTCCTTCTCTTCTTTCTCATAATCTTCTCTTTCCTGTATCTTTTGCTTCTCTTTTTGCATCTCATTTGTTTCTTTAACCAACTAGTTTGTCATATGACTACATCACTCTCGATATGGAGCACGGACCTGCCTTTTGACCAGAGCTCTCCCTCCTCTTGCCTGCTGACTTCCATCTCTCCAGATAAGGAACAAACTTCCTGCTTTTCTGCAGTTTATGCAAGACAGAAAGACTCTCCCTTCTCCTTCCCTTCCTTCCCCTTTGGGAATAAGGACACGCTCTTCAGCCCCTGTTATCTCAATAAAGAGAATCCATCACCCTGTGATAAACAAGCCCAAGCCCCGGATACTTTGACATTTGTGCAACAAAAAGGCTTTGATTACACCAAACAACCAGGGGAGTCTTTCCTTCGAGGACTCAAACTCATCCCAGCCCAGCACTCCAATCCTTCAAGAAGGCTGAAAAAAAAGCACAGAACCACCACAGCTGCTGAGAGCTCTTCATTTACCTCGAGGAAGAGCTATTTTCCACCTGCATGATGAATATCAAGCTCTGCCAGAACACAGCAAGAACCTCTGTACCCAGGGTCAGAGATCTCCAGCTAGGCAGGCATTCTCCAGTTCTTCACCCATGACAAAACCCATGTTCTACACAGCATCTCCTTTCCTCAGGGAAGACTTCCCTCTCAGATTCAGCCTCCCTGTGACAAATCCCCAAGCCGTACTCTGTGCCACTCGGAGGGGAGGATCACTGCCACAGCACACAGACAATGTCCCATCACAACAAAATGGACCAGAAATTAATTAAAAAAAAACAAACAAACAAACAAAAAAAAAAACCCTGCCTCTCCTTTCCCACTCCGGCAAAGCCGTTTGTTGGAGGATTTTTTTACTACCATACGAAGGTTCAGGGCAAAATCCTCCACCTGCTAACACAGCTCTCATCTGCTCTCATTCACACCGGCCCCACGGCCACAGCACATCCCTCAGGTGGACTAAGAATAAGAGCAATCTCTGACGTTACCTCTGCAGCTCCTGTACACAAACCACGGTTCAAAACATTATTTCATATGATTATGATACCGACCTTTTTGTATTGCTGATGGACTGACTGATCTCTGTGGTGTCATTGGTAAAAAAGGAAACCTGCTACTGAAGGCTGTCAGGTTTTCCGTCGACATTAATGATGCTTTGATTCCAGATCCGTCCCTGATGCCATTTTTTGTCTGGCTTATGCCATCAAAGCAAAGATGAACTCTTCCTACTGCATCTTTGTAACTTACCTGCATTTCCTTATCCCAACAAGTGACAGGGTTTTCTCCCCGAGTAAGACATTCAGACAGATAATGTTTCGTATCCAAAATCCTGGTGGAATTAGGCTTTGAAGATAAAGAGTGTCTTCCCCTCCAGCACTTCTCTCGAGGAGCGCAGCCCACGGTAAACAGCAAAAGGAGCCTCTGGCAGACACTGCTGCCGCCGAGGACTGGGATTTAAGCCCATTAGCTCGTCATTATGTCATTCCTAACGCCCACGCGGGTTTTGTTCTTCTCTTCCATGGTTTAGGTTTGCAGACTCACACTCTCATTACCATAAACAGGTAAACAGACAGGAACAAATCCATCCTAGCAAAGTAGAACAGCATTTGTTAACTTCTTCCAAGTGCAGGCATTTGAACTGATCTTTCTGATAACAGAAAACCTGTGAGAAAGATCCTGCACAGCACGATTTTTGCCAAGTTGATCTGGAGACATGTTCCCGACCTCTTGAATTTCCTGGAGTTTTCCATCGGTTTGGTTTGCTTTGTTTTGTTTTTTGTAGCAAAAGGAAATAACGATTTGGACAGAGATCACTGTCTTGACTCATGCAAAAGAAGTAATGCTGGGGCAGATGTTCTATCAACAGATTAATCACATTTGCTCCATGTGAGTCCCAAGTGAAAGGCATTAAGCAGGACAGATTTCGGGTTTTGGCTTAGGTGATGGGTTTTTTTTTTGTTTGTTTGTTTGTTGTTTCATTATGTTTTGGTTGGGTTTGGGTTTTGTTGTTTGATTGGTTGCTTTGGTTTTTATTTTTGTTGTGGGTTTGTTTTGTTTGATTGTGGTTTTTTCCTCCCATGCTTATCTTCTTGCTAAATTGATTCACTTACCTTGAATAAGTAGGTCTTCTCTGGAGAAATATTTCATGACATATTCATGGGGAGGAAAATGCAATGCCGAGGCCAGCAAATTTGATTGACAAGTATCTTAAGAGCTGTGCTAGGGTCTAGGTTAAGCTTGCTGTATGTAAAATGGAGTAGGACGTTTTAAATCAGTAAAACAGCTGTTACTGAGATGACCAACACTGACGTCAAGGATACAGGACTCGGTGCCTCTTTTTGTGCTGTCTGAACACTTGTCTGTATCGTTTTCATATCCACCAAGAAGCAGCTTCTCTAATGGTCCCACAGATCTGAGCTTAGCTAGTGAAAAATGTGCAGTGAAACAGATCACCTACAGGAAGAGTTGTTTCTTGCATCCTCAAATCCAGACCACGAGAGATTCTCGTATTCTGACGAAATCCAGCTACTACCTGAGTTGCGGTGTAGTAGTGGACAACACTGGCAATTCCTTACACGTTGCACTAGTACCACAGATGTACAGCTAAGCTGCTTTTTATACCACCTGCATCTATAGGAAGTCCCAAAGGTCGTAAGAAAAAGCTGAGATGATCCTGTAAAAAGCATCCGAGATGGTGGAAGGCTTAGTTTACCTACTTCAACTTTGGTTTGCCTCGGAGCATGCCCAGTGCCTCTGACTAAGCAGCAAGATGTGAGGAGTGGTGATCCATATCGAGAATCTGTAAAGAAAAATCAATAGAAAGTACTCACCTTTACACCCTGAAAGCCTGGGCGTTACTCTGAGCCTCCTTCACTGGACAGGAAGGGATGAAAGCCTACTTAAAGACCTGCAAAATAATAACCACGTGTTTCGACATCCGAAGCTCAGTTCGTTTACCAGACCTCGCGGAGTGACCGCTGGGACTCTTGGAAAAGCAGGTACAGCCCAATGGCAAACACAAATCAGAAGGTTTGTCCTCCTGTCGTTCTTTAGACAGTGGAGAGGCACACAGACTTCTCGAGGGATGTTTGAAACGTTCCATTTCGACCCCCGCTGAAATGAGAGCAAGACTTCAGTTAACACTTTGAGACAAGAAATGGAGAATCGGCAAGAGATGGAAAAGCAGCAGCTGGGGGGAAATCGCTCCCGTGACACAGGACACTTCCAGCTCTACCATCCCGAGTAGGAAAGTGCCGCACAGCAGCTCCACCTCAGTCGGCTCAGGGCGGCTGTCTCCGTTGACCGGGATCCAGAAAAAAAAAGCCTGTCCCCTCCTGAAGGGCAGGCGAGCTCCGAAATCACCGCGTCGGAATTATCTTCGGGTGCTTCTCGCCTCTTTGACGTAGTTGGCGATTAGAGCACGGCACAGAAAAGCCGGGGCCAGGTTTCAAAGCCTCCTGAGACCGAAAGCTTTGAAAACAGCATCTCATTAAAGAGTGCTCTAATCACTAAGAGAGGAACTGCTCATATGGGTCCCCCCGCTCCTTCAGCGGGACATTCCGCCCTCGGGAATGCCGGTGGGGGCCGAGGAAGGGGATGACACCCACCGCCACAGGGTTGTCTTCCCTTCTGCACATCACCCCCAGCAACGACCGAATATAACGGGGAGAGGCTCGGAGAGCATGGAACGGACACTAAACAAGTCCACTTCCACTTCTGTCTCCTGGATGCTGGCAGAGCTGGAGCCCCGGCCTTCCTCGGGAAGCTGCCGGCGGTGCTCGTCGCTGCTCCCCCAGACGCTGCGGTCGCTCGGCCGGTGACCGGACCCTCCACAGGACCCGCACAAGGGTCCTGCTGCCGGCCCCGAGCGGTCCCGCTCTCCTCGGGAAACCCAGCGCCTTGGCCGCTCCTTCATCCCGGGGAGCGTCCCGGCTTCCACACCGCCATCTGCGGGAAGGGAAGAGCGGCACCGGTCGGAAAAGCGCATTAATAAAATATATTAAATAAATAAATATTAATGATAAAACAATATCATCCACTTCCAAGGTGCTCTTCAGGGCAGCGCGTCCGCCCGGGGCTCGCACGGACCCTCCCGGTGCCGGGGCGCTCCGCAGCCGGCGCATCCCGCATCCCTCCGCCTCCCTTCTCCGCCTTCCCGGAAGCTCCCGGCAGCTTCCGCTCCCGCTCTCACAGCCGCCGCGGTAGCTCCGGGACCAGGATCACGGGTGGGAGCCGCTGCCGTCGCCCCGAGCGGGTCCGGGCTCTCGCTCATCCCCCGCGGGCTGTCTGGACCCTGCCGGGCAGCGGCTCTTCCCTCGCTCTCTCTCCCTTCTGTCGCTCGAGGTTTCATCCTCAAGTGCCCTGTATTTCGGCTGAAATTCCTCCGAGTGGCGTTTACAGGAGCCGGGATTTTCTCACGTGTTAAGGTTTTTAGCGGCACGGTGCCCGCCCGGTCCTGGGTTCTCCCTCTAAGGATATACATCTGCTTGTACATATATATGTATTAAGGAGACAGATAAGGATATAAAGACAGAAGGAGGATGTCCTCCAGCACAAACATTTTGGCTGCTCAGCCCACGATGAGAGCTCATGCGATAACCCCTCTGCGCCCCCAGCCTTGCCCATTTAACATGAGTGACATCCAAGCATTCGCAGGGCCCCAGGGGTCCCCGGGGTTTTCCCGGGGGGCAGCCGGCCCCGAGCCCCGGCGGGGGGCTGAACCACAGAATATGCTGAGTTGGAAGGATCCGCAAGGATCATCGATGCCGACCCCTGGCCCTGCATGGGTCCGTCCCCAAAAGTCACACCCTGTGCCTGAGAGGATCATCCGAACACTTGCTGAGCTCTGTCAGCCCTGGTGCTGTGCCCACTGCCCTGAGGAGCCTGTCCAGTGCTCAGCCACCCTCTGAGGAAAAAATCTTTTTCTAGGATCCAATCTAAACCTCTGCTGACATTCAGACCATTCCCTCGTGTCCTGTCCCTGGTCCCCACGGAGCAGAGCTCAGGGCCTGCCTCTCCTCTTCCCCTCCCGAGGAGGTTGTAACTGCAATGAGGTCTCCCCTCGATCTCCCCTTCTCCAGCTGAACACACTGAGTGCCCTCTGTGTCCTCACCTGGCTTCAAATCAAGACTCTTCCCCATCCTCGTTGCCCTCCTTTGGACACTCTCTAATGCCCGAATATCTTTCTGATATTGTGGTGCCCCAAACTGCCCCAATATTGCAGGTGAGGCGGCCCCAGGTCAGAACAGAGCGGGACAATCCCCTCCCTGATGCCCCCCAGGACAGGGTTGGCCCTCCTGGCTGCCAGGGCACTGCTGACTCATGTCCAATTTGCCGCCCACCAGGACCTCCAGGTCCCTTTCCCAGCACTGCTTTCCAGCCTGTCATTCCCGGTCTGTCCGTGCATCCGGGGTTGCCCCATCCCAGGTGCAGAATCCGGCACTTCCCCTTCTTGAATTTCACATGGTTGGTGTTTGCTCAGCCCTCTAATTTGTGGAGGTCTCTCTGCAGGGCCTCCCTGCCTTCGGGAGTTTCAACAGCTCCTCCCAGTTTTATGCCATCTGCAGACTTACTCGGTATCCCTTCGAATCCTGCGTCCAAATCATTGATGAAGATGTTGAGCTGCCCTGCCCGCCCCTTCGCTGCTGAACGCTGGGAGGAGCTGAGCTGAAAATCCTCCCAGAAAACACATCAGTCTCCGTTAGAGGTGGGGGATAAAACATGGAGAATAATGTTTATGGGCGGCAATTAGCACTGACCCAGAGGAAAAGCGGGCGAGATCGGCTTCCCTGCCCTGGGGTGGGGACAGAGAGACACCCCTGGGACCAGGGGTCTCCCTGGATCAGGATCCTTTTAAAGAGTCTCGAAAGAGAGCATGAGTTCCCAGGGAGCTGGGCGAGCCTGTGAGGCTGGAGAGATGACGCTGGGCCTGAATTCCAGTTCTCTGGGGATCCCTGTAGGATCCTGTCCCGGGGATGGGGGAACCCCATTATTGTCCCACTCTGGAAATGCCGTGCGGACACCAAGCGCTCCGGGAGCCTGGCTGAGCGATCCCATCGCCTTTCATTTGCTAAGTTCATTCCCCAGACACCATTAGAGCTGCCGCTCGGGAGCAGATGGTTCCCCTCCGTCCCGAGCTTCATCCCGGACAGATTGCATACAATTTATTAATAACCCAGCAGATGCTCGGGCACTTTCCAGCTCAGATTATATTTCCTGATTGCTGAAATCCCGGCGTGGGGGAGCTGCTCATTTATCTTCCACCGTTCCTCTTTGTGCCTTACCAGCACCAGGGGGGAAAGGGTGAAATTCGTGTGTGTGTTCCCCCGCTCCAATTCAGCGTATAAACGTCTGGGAAACTGAACGTGGTCTGATGCCAGCCTTGATTCGGCCCTCCCAGCCCCGTGTCCTGGGGAGAACCGACTCTACGTGGTGCCAAAGCCGTCCCATTTTCCGTGGGCACAGCACGAAGGAGCCTTCGGGACCCTCCGGCTCCCGTTAGTTCCCGTCAGCAGCCCGGCTCGCCAGGGTCTGGCGGGAGGCATTGCGTCGTGATTCCCAGTAAAACATCAGGGACTTATGCCCTTTACTTCCCCTCCCGGAGCTGCTTTCCGAACTGTAGGCGTTGCTGTATCCAGGTGAAATTAAAACAACCCCATGAAAAAAGCCCTCGACATGAACTCCCCCAGCCTTGGTTAGTATGGCCAGTGAGACAAGCGGAGCTGAAGGCCAGTAACCTCTTCTCCCTCCCGAATACAGGTTATTCAGAAAGGATTATTTGTGTTTTAAGGAGGGGGATGTATGAGGAGAAAATGCTTATGCCCTGCGAGACCCCCTCCCGGAACAAGATAAAATGCTCCGAGCTCCAGAAAAAGCCATCACCGACCTTTCAGCAACACTACGTTCAATTTTAATGCATAAAATGGGCTTTTCTTTGCTCTGTAGGGAGAAGCACAAAAGCAGCAGGTTGTTTATCCTACTGAATAAACTAAATGCTGGTCTCCGAGGGATCTTATGCAAACCACTTACCTTGAAACACAACCCCACGGGAAAGTGAGCTACGAAGAGAGGCATGGTTAATGTTTTACATCTTCCAAGCAGCATCCGGGCGCCTGGCTCAGCACCAGTTACCATCAGGTACCACGGAAGGTAGAGGCTGTGGTTGTAATTAGGAATGTAGGAATCTCTTTTAAGGTAGCAGAGCATTTGGGGCTGGAGTTCAGTGAAGCATGATTTAGGGGTTAACCCTAGGGGCTGGAGGCTTAAATTAAGCCTTGAAGCTGAAGGTTAATTGTTAAAGTGAGAGTTTGGAAGGAAAGTGCATTTATTATTAGGATGCACTCCACTGTGTAGCTTTAAAATAAAAATAGGCAATCATTTCTGCTCAGTGGTAAAAGGCACTTCACTTTCTGTGAATGCAGGTGAGAGACACTCTCAGCAATAACAGCAGAAGAATATTAAAGTCTGTTACATTTTTCATAGCCCCTGACATTTGCAATATAATTCCACTCCCTTGCCTTCATCACGCTCCCCATGCCAAACAGATTTAGTGCAGGGGGGAGTTTTCTTCATTTCAGCCTCTGTAAATAAAGTGAGAGAATTATGCAGTTGCAGGAAAAATAATTCCTTGCTCTACAGCAATCGGGAAGAGCTCCATGAAATGATGCCATGGAAAGGGGAATCAGGGTGTAAAAGCTGCAGAGGTTGTGTTAAGATGGCCAGAGAACACGATGAGAAGAGGGGGTGTGGGCTACCAGAGACTGAGCTCTTTGCAGTTTCAGGCAGAATCCATATAATACCTCGTAGCCTCCATCCACAGCAATTTTATTTCCTGTCCATGGGTTCCTCTAATACCTCAGATTTCCTGAAATGTCCACCACAAAGGGCATGTAGGGAAATTCCTCCACTGGTCCAGGTTTCCTGATCAGATAATGACTTTTTTTTATCCAGTTCTCAGTATTCTCTCCATCTTTCTTCCATCTTTGAGTAAGAACAGCAACAAATATTATCCCGTGGCAGAAATTCTTAAATTCTATTAAATTAGACAAATCTCTGCCCATAGCTTTTTTCTTTCACTTTGCTGCACAGCAGCTGTGCAGGTCCTGAATGCCATCCCCTTTGTTCTTTCACAGACCTCCAAAATATTGACAACCTTGATGAGTTTCCTAGGCCAGGTCACAGAATAAAGCAGAGAATGAGCAAAACCTGCAACAGCAACAGAACTCCTTTCTTTGTTGATAAATGTTCTTCAATCACTCACCACTTTGTGTCACTGGCAAATTGTCACCACAGTGAGTAAGTCTCATGCACATTCTAGGGGAAGGTTGTAGTTATATGATCTGATGCTGTTTTGCCAATTTTCAGTCCTGATTTCCTCATTAATAAACTCGAGAAAAGGGAAATAAAACTGTAGCCAAAATAGCAAAATTGCTAAGTAGAACCTTGTAACAAAATGAACAAAGTCAGAAGCATTCACTTCCTAATTTCCCCCCCTTTTTTTTTACATCACAATTTTCCTTGTGAGTGAAAGGCTCAGCTCTGTTGTTCCCTCACTTGGAGTACAGACATATCCTTAAAGACCAAATGGAAGTGTCCTCTGAAAGACCAACCAGACAAACACGCAGGAGAGAACTCAGCTGGGAACTTCAGTTCTCCTCAGAGAAAGGGAGTGTGGAAATGATTGGGGAAGAGAAAAAGAGGTAAGAAACCAGGGCTCATGGGGTAGCTATTCCAAGTAGGAAAAATTAATTACCTGCAGACTCTGTTTCTGCCTGTATGGATTTCTAAACAGGCACTGGCAGTGATGAGTGTGCTGGGCCAGGCCCTGGGGGTTTTCCTTGTACAGTTCAACAGGAAGGCATAAGATTCCCTTGGCACAAATTTTCTGTATGGCACAAATCTGGTAAAAACCTCTACCCACACAGAAAGGGTTGAATTATAAGTGATTCCAGAGGCTTGGGAAGTTTGGAAAACTACTGGGGCCAACTGGTCTTCTTCTACTTGTCTTAGGTCACAGTCTCAGATAAAACTCCTCTCCCTCTCCCTCTCCCTCTCCCTCTCCCTCTCCCTCTCCCTCTCCCTCTCCCTCTCCCTCTCCCTCTCCCTCTCCCTGTCCTCTATGCCCAGATTTCCAGAGTTTAAGCTGAGGTGAATGATCCTGACACAGTCATGGAGACACTTTCCTCTGCTCAAGCAGTGCCAAAATTACAAGGTTGCCCAATATTTGTGGTTGGGAGACTGAAAATTCGGGTCAGTCAGCAGAGCTTGGCTGGTGTGCAACCAGTAAGAGGCGTGGCTGGTGCAGGGCACATCCAGTTTGGTTGATAGCTATGCAGGATATTGCCCTGGGCTATCTGCTGTATGCAAATGTGATGCAAATATTGAAGTGTCCAAATTGCCTCATCTCTCGCTGTGGCCACAGCAACACGTCTGTCCCTTTTGGGTTAAGGAAAAGAAAAAAACTGTGATCACAGAATCCCAGAACAGTGTTTGGAAGAGATCTTTTGGACAACATCTCGTGTGTCATGTTGTGTCCCCTCCCTCTGCTCAGAGCAGGTTGTCCAGGACTGAATCCAATCGGTGAATTTACTCCTCGTATTCATTTCCCCGGGGTCAGCTTTTCAGCAATTGGCAGCTGAAAAAAAAAAAAAAAAAAAAAAAAAGTGGATTTACTTGAGGAGCTTTGCTTGGTTTGTTTTGCTGGAGATGTGTCGGCATCATTCTTGTTTCAGAGGTCTTTCTGTGTGCGTGAGCTTAAAAATGTTCCCTGTCTTTGTCAAGCCTGCTGCTCTCTGCTCATCTTTAAGGCAACAACCAGCTGTGTGTGTGCCAAAAGATTTTACTGGAAAAAAAAAACCAAACCATAAAGCAGCAAGCAATCCAGTTAAGCCAATGAATGACAGCGCCACAACCCCAGCCTTGAAAGCATTGAGAGCTGCATCCAGATTGATGCTTAATTTGCCACCGAAATAAATAAATAAATCAAGCCTTAAGCACCCTGAGGTTCATCAGGGAAACAAAAGCCAGTGCAGATTAGCAGACTCCTCACTTGTAACTGGGGGAAAAAAAAAATAACTGAAGCCTGACTCACAGTCTCAGCCTTTGTAACAAATCCAGATATCACAGTCCACTGTATTTTGCAAACTGCAGAGTACCAGGGACTGCAGATTTCCATCAGCCACCATGGTTAGTCTTGCAGCATGGACACCTCTCCCTGGTTTCTAGTTGTTTTTTGTTGTTTTGTTTTTTGTTTGTTTTTTTTTGTTGTTGTTGTTGTTTTTTTTAGTTTCCTCCACATTTTGGGCTCTTTTGGGCAGAGGCACACTCAGATGTGCCTCTCATGTCTCTGGTTTCTGCCCAGGGTCTTTGTCCAAAGGGCTCATGAGAAACCTGTAGCTTGTGGGATCCTGCAGCTGCTTTATTTGTTCCAAAGAGCATCATACAACTCTGCAATCCTGATATTTTGCTAACACAAACTTCTTGTCAGGCTTAGCCCACTGCCTTGTTTACCACTTCTTTGCTTTCCCACTGAATGCCGGAAAGAAACCAGACACACAATCCTAATGAAAAGCTCGGCATGTAAAAGAGAGGATTTATATTTCACTTCTTGTCTTTGCTATTGGTTTTACAAGTGATTGCTCATCAGAAACCAATTACTCCAGAAAGGCTTGGGTTTGGGTCCCTACTGATGTTAGCAGGATGAATAGCCTCATTTACAATCTCTCAACTGGAAAACAAAAAGTAATGATAATAAAAAAAAAAAAAAAAGTCTTTTCTAATTCTCTCTGCCTCCATTGTAATTCACAAGAAAATTAAACTAATAACTCTCTCTGTGAGCGTGTTATGCAGATGCCAGGAGTCAGGGATAAATGTATGAAACTATCCCAGGGAAAGTCCCCCGGGAAGGAACCTCTGAGCAGACAACTATTACGCCTTGCAACACTCAGAGCTTCTCCAGCAATGCAATCTGTGCAGAGGGGAGGCTGTTTCATTTTCTTTTCTTCTCCCTCCCCCCTTTTTCAATTGAATTCCACTTGCAGGCAGCAAAAACTTCCACGATTTTTTTGCTGGGCTCATTTCCCACTCCATCTCCATTTCCCATCTGCGTATAGAAGCCCTTTATGAAAAAAATTCTCCATGCCAACAGAATCGAGTTTTTCAGAAGTGGCTCCCAGAGTGGTCTTCCTTCTTAATTCCTTCACTAGACACACAGGAAGGCTTGGGGAATGACATGAGGGTCCTCTCTGTATTCCCAAGCTCTGTGCTTCAATTTGTCCCTGCAGCTCACATCCAAGTTTTTAATTTTATTTTCTAAAATAACTTGTAACATTAAAGCAAAGTCTGTAACTTTTTCCCGGTGGTCTCCAAGGAAGGAGGAGCCTGAATGATCCTTGAGTTCCTCTCTGTTAGTTCCTACCTGGCAAAATTGGGGGTGTCTCGCTGGTCAGTCGTGATATCCCACTTGGATCCACCCTGGTTTTTGGACACCACAGCACTGGACACGGGATGGCTCAGTAAGCACAAGCACATCAGACAGGATGGTTCTGTCCCTGTTGGGTGCTGATGGTGTCGTGCATTGTGTGAATAACATGGAGGGGATGCCATTTCACCGGGGATTTGGCAGTTTTGCCGCCAGATCTTAGTGGATCTTCGTGGATTCATAGGATGACTGAAAGTGAGGGGGATGACTGGAAGTGATTGGGTCAGCCTTCTGCTCAAAGCATGGTCAGAACTGATCCAACTTTACTAGGAAACCACAGCAGATACAAAATTGGGCCCAAAGAGAGGCAGAGAAAAGGGCCAGAGGGTGGAGCCTACAGTGACAGGAGGGGAGTGGTGAAGTCTCTTCAGATACCAAAGGAACAACGACCATCACGGTGTGTGACATCTGACAGGCACTGAGGGAGCTAAATGGCTCATGTTATGTGGCACAACCAGCCATGAGGACTCTTGGGGAACATGGGAAAAGGATTCAGCCCCAGATGACCATCCTTTTGATGATCTCCTTACATGCTGGGGCAGCTGGCAGACTGTCTCGCAGGGGGAGATTAAGAGGAAGGGGTGGTTTAGGTAAGCAAATGGAATATAATATTGCATTTCCTGGAAAGAGGAGAAAATAAACTTCAGTTTTAGGAGCTGGTTTCAGGATAACATTCCTAAAGTTTGGTCTTCCAGGGGAGACTCAAAGCAAATGGCAAACCTGTTCCTCTGGTCTCCGATAAAATACCAGTGTCAGACAAGTGCTGGGCATGTAAGGCTTTGTCTCCACCAAATGATATTAGAGGAAGATCAAGGAGGAGAGTGAGGACAAGATGGATCCTACAGGTGGGATTGAACCCCAGGTTAAACTCCTTACATTTAGATCCCTGTGTGGATATGTTCCATCTGTACTCTGGGAAGCTTTGGAGATTTAGTCAATAGAGGCTAAACAACTGCAGAGCAAGTATAGTGATACATAAATCCTGGAGCCCTCAGCCTTCACCCTTGGCAGTATGAAAAAACCTTCCTGTTAGTTAAAGCACCAAGAAATATGGACATGGACTTAAGAGGAGACTCATCAAACGAGCCAGGCTCCCCTGTGATGCTGCAGTCTAAACTAACCTCTGAATTTCAGACAGTCTCAGGCTGAAAAAGCCCCTGTGTAGAGATCTGAGTTATTGTCTGCACCAAGCTGAACTCCAGTGCTTTTTTGAGGAAGATTTGGATACAGAAATTGGGTGACTCATTGCAATAGAACAGAACAAATTCAGACAGCTCATCTTCTCTCTGGGTTCACATAACAATTTAACCCCGATTTTTTGATTTCCCATGAAGCCTGTTATCACAGAGTCTCTGCATCCTGGCCTAGCAGAAATCCTACTAATGCTCATAATAATTTTCTTGTTTGATGGTTGCTTTTCCTGCTTCTTTTCCCTTTGTATGCTTTATTCTCTATGCAGGGAAAATGTATGATAAGATAATTCTGGAGCTGTTTAATGATATTTTCTGTTGAAGGCATTACTGAAATGGACGGATTTGATGTGAAGGCTTCAGTGACCCTTCTGGGAATCTTTGCTCTTTCTTCATTTCCTCTGATGCATTTTTTTTTCACCTGTTGTTGCAGATATTCCTAGCAGTGAATTAAAACAAATACCTCATCAGAAATGCCTGCAGATCCTCTGGATGTATTTCTGATAGTTGACTGCACAAATGTTTTATTTTTCAATCCGTTTAACATGAACTTGTTTGCCCTGCTTCCCCAGCGCTGGAGAAACACTCTGAGTTCTGAACGCTGGAATAAAAATCGCCCCTATTGTTTAAAACATGCAAAAATGTATCATTTATTCAAATGTAAGTTTTGTAAGTCATTGAATTTCATGGGAGACGAATCATTAGTCAAAGTGCAGACTGCACTAGGGGTCATATTTAATTTACTTTCAAAGCCTTCATTTGTGCTTTTTGGTCCAGTGTGTCATAAGTTATTCAATACACAAAGGTGTCTACTTATGTCTCACAGTAATTAAGCTGATTAAGTCATATTATCACTAACAAGAAGCATTAATTCCACTTGAGTGAATGCTGCAAACAGAGCCAGTGACATTTCCACCACTTAGAGTGAAAACACATTACAGGCGAAGTGGGAAGCAAAAGCTTCTATCAGCCCTGGCCTGTTCCTCCATCTGATCTCTGTGGAGGAGCTGGCAACTGATGTTTTCAGAGCAGTAAAAAAGGAAAAGGTGCAAAAGGAGCAGAGCAAATTAACATGTGACAATAACGCAGAGGCTTCTCAGTGTGGCAGAGGCTAAATTATTGTGAGAGAAGCTAAAGGATGTTTATTTCTACAAAACATGTACTGAGATCAAAAAAGGAAACAGGAGGAAGGGATCCAGCCAGAAACAGCAGAGTGCTCTGTGTGGTGAGTCCGGGGAGATATTTAAGACATTGAGGCAACTGGAAAAGAAATCAGAATGGACTTTGCCCCAGTCTTGGCTAAATTAAGGCGTTTGTTCCAGCATCACCTTCAAGTGAGAAGAGGGAAGAGGGAAGGGGAAGAGGGAAGAGGGAAGAGGGAAGAGGGAAGAGGGAAGAGGGAAGAGGGAAGAGGGAAGAGGGAAGAGGGAAGAGGAGAGGATCAAATTCTAGCATCTTTGGAGGCTGTAAAAAACCACTGAGTGCCACAGACTGGGATAGATACAAAACCCACTGAGGTCCACACACTGGTCCCTGTGGATTTTAGCTCTGTCCCGCTGATGCTGAGCCTTCTGGGATCTCAGACCACCTGTATCCATGGCTTTTCCCAGCCTGACCCAACTGCATTCAGAGTGCTGTGTCCCTGCTAAGGTTTCCAGGGGGGCTCACTGGCTGCTCCTTGGCTCTGTGCGTGGCAGACAGGAGTAGAGCTGAGCATCAGCCCCTCTGGGTCTTTCCCTCTGGCCTCTTTTCTACCCCTGGATTCATTCTGTCTCTCTGGGATACATTTTCAAGCCATTACAGAGATATAAGTAACGTTTCCATCCAAACAGTCCATTCAGCAGCAGCAAGGTTTGTGCTGGTGCCCAGAATCTCTGTGTGCCTGCCTCACATGGCCTGAAGCGTTTTGCAGCCAACTGCACCACATGGCAGCTTTCCTGCTGTCCTAGAAGCAAACCTCAAGCTGGCTGGCAGGTCCCTGAAAGCCAAATTTGCCTCTGGATCTCCAAGAGAGCTGGAATGCATGAGAGGGGTGTATAGTGAGTGTTCTGCTGTGCAGATCTCCAAAGGAGCTCTCATGCCCATTGCATTACCAGGCTACAGAAACCAGCCAATGCTTGTCAGCTGGGCAGGAGTGTAAGCACACGGAGAGTTGTAAAAATAACTAGTTGTAGGGCAAAGACCTTGCATTTTTAATGAGATCCTGTCCCCGTGGGAGATCTTCAAAGGAGATCTCATCTATTAGATGGACGATTCTGACCAGACATGCCCTTTGAAGAGGGATAGTAGTGTGGTTGAATTAGATTTATGCAAGTGCTCTCTCCCCTGAAGCAAGTCCCTTTTTATTGTCCTTTTTGTCAATATGGTGATTGAAACAAAAGATTGAAACTGAGCTCCTGTCAGTGCAGGTTTTCCTTCAGCTAAGCAAAAGGGGATCCTTGGGGAATGTGGGGTGTTGGGGCCTGGGCTGGGCACTCTGTAGCTCAAAGCCCTTTTGGAAGAGGCCTGACCAGAACATGCAGACCTGGGGGTCAGCAAGAGGCACAGATGGGCCCCATGGGCTGAGGATGGTGAGGATTAATGGAGAGGAGGCAATTTACAGTTGAAGCTTGGTAGTAGGGGTTAAAAAAAAGCCAAGAAAACACACTGGAGAGTGACACACTCACAGGGAGGTGGCAAAACCTGTCCTCTTGGTTGTTCAACCCCTCGATTTTCCAAAGACAGAGATGCTAAGTGGCACTTTCAAATGCCCGAGGTTTGGGGGGTCAGTTCTGAGCTCCATTTGCCTTTGGGAAGCCACTAGCTGGGAACCTAGCACAAAACACTGTCTCCATGAGTTTGTTTTGGTCCTGGGTGCCATGAGGCACTGGGTGCACTGGGTGCTTCTGCTGTGTGAGCTGGAGCACAGCAAATGCCTTGGCTCTGCTGCAGAGGGGCCGTGGCTGAGCCCCCATGGGCTCACTGCAGAGGGGCTGCAGTCCTCTCCCAGTGCCTGACCAGCAGGGAAGATGCTGCCAGAGCTAATCCGAGGGGAGGGGGACATGCTCTCTGCCCTGCAGGGAGTCAGGTCCATTTGATGCTTTTATTACTTCTTGAGGCTGTTATTAATCTTATTGTACCACTTTACATAATTCCCTTGTTCTTTTGAAGCAGTGGAACAGGCTAATGCTGTACAGAGGTCTCAGGCAGTGGCTGTTTGGGGTTCTTTTTTACCCTTAACGCTCTCTAGAGACCCTTGAAGAATGCAATTGGCAGCATAAAATCCTTCATCCTACCGCCTAATTGGGACAGGGAATATTTCATCTACCCGCAGTCAGGCAGATGTGAGCTGGGACTGAAGTCACCAGAAGCAGCCGGGTCCCTTTCATGTCCAAAGAACTGTCCTCCCGGGTCCACGACTCCCACGGGGCCCCTTTGAGTTCTCCCTGCCCCCCACTTCCACTGAAGAGCAAGTTGGCCACTTGTAGACAAGGACTTTTCTGGGTTAATCCCAAAAGCCGCATTGCAGCCTCCCCAAGCCAGTCACCAAGCAAGGAGGGGGGTAAGAGAAGGACAGTCATGGTGTGGCCACCTCAGAACTTCATCTGAAGGTGAACTGCTTCCCACATCAAGCCCAGAGTAATCCCACCACCAGACACAGGCCTGCCTGTCCCCAGGGAGCCGGTCCCTATGCCTGGCACACATCCAGGTTATCTCTGGCTCCAGAGGGAAGCTGGTGTGGGGTGAGCATCCAGGGCAAAGCTTAAATGAAGCAGAGAAAGCAGAACAATAGCAACGAGAGAACAGTGCCAGATCCAGCCCCTCTCTCTCCAGCAGCTCAAAGCCCTTTGTGCCCTTGCCTTGGTGCAAACCCCTCTCTGCCCAAGCTTGAGCACGGAGCAAGGAGCTGTGTGACATTTCAGCCATGACCCCAAAGTATTCCTGATCCCCTGGGAGGAGAGAAGGGGCCCTTGAGCTCCCAGAATCCAGGGGAAGTGAATAAAATGAGCTTTTGGCATAAATGAATAAAATGCTGCTCCAGAATTCGGGGGGCCAGAGGGACACACTTATCTCCTGGAGCTGGGAGTGCTGCTCCAAGAGCTGTGCAGCCATCCCTGCTGTCGTGTGCAGTTCAGGGACAGCCAGGAGCCAGGGTGAGCTATTAAAATACAATTTATTGGTACAAATCAGACATCATGAAACAAACTCAGTTTAGAAAGAGCTGTCATGTTCTGCACAGATGGATTGGCGATGAACTGTCCCGTGACCGGAGCGATTGGCAATGGTGACAGACAGACTGGGTGGACAGGTGCAGGGAGAGCAAGGCAGGGAAGAGACTGTTCTGGGGCTGGAGTCCTGCCCTTGAGGGCCACTGACAGCTGGCTAAAAGTCTTCAAAGAGAAGCAGGGCACAGTGGGAGAGGTCAGTTCTAGGCAGGAAGGGTCCCCAGTGCAGGGGTTCCTCCAGACATTCAGGACTTGGGGAAAACAGAGATCCAAGTGAGAGCACAGGGAGGAGGGAAGAGGACAGTCACCTGTGCTAGGGCCACTCCAGTGTCTGGAAACTGTTTTTCATTCAGATTATGTTGCCCTGGGCTAGAGAGTTGCCCAGCAGGGCCTCACCTTGTGCATCTCTCACCTGCTTAAGCTAACAGCTCTCCTGGCCATCCCATCCCTGTGTGCCCATGCTGTTCCCAGAACAAAGGCTGGCTCTGTGCTGGACTCTGGTTGTGTCCTGGACTTTGGGTCTCCAGTCCTGCAATGTTTGGGTCAGGGTTTGAAGGGAAGCACCCATAAAGGCCGGGGTTTGCACTCACTGCCCGGAGCAGACAGACACCAATGGCTGCTCTGGACATGCCACACATCCCACTGGATCTCAGGGACAGAGCAATGGTCACTGCCCCGGTGCGAGGGGTCAGGCTTGGCTGAGCCAGGCTTGGTCTGCATACACTTTCCATGCCTCCTGGGACAGAGATACAGGCATGCAGCTCAGTACATTCACACAGCCAGACAAGACAAAGTGACAACATTTACAGAGATGGACAGTCCCTAAGGGGACGTGGGAAGGGGGAAACTCAAGGCAGATTTGCTTAAATCTGGTCAAATGGACCCCGAACAGCACCTGCTGCCAACACAGCTCTGCAGGATGAGATGGGAGAAACGCCCCCTGCTGCACCCCCCACCCCCCCAAATCCCTATAATTTTCAGTGTCTTGCTCCTTAAATCCTTTCCCCATGCTCTGGTGAGCCACTTTCCCAGCAGCCCTGCAGAATCCTGAGTGGTCCATACATGGAACTCTGTGCTGAGGGTGGACCTGGCAGCTGAAATAACGTGACAGATTCCCAGGATAGAGCCATCCAGACTATTTCAGGTCATTGTTGATAACCACACTGTCATGCATGTCACAGTAAGTCGTCATCTTCTTCCTCTTGCCAAAGGTGGAGAAGCTGTTCTTGTTCTCCCTGCCTGGGAAGAGGGGCCCATCCTTGCTGGAAAGCAGAGTGGGGGTGCCGGGGATGTAGACGTTGTGCTGATAATCCAGGGCTGGGACATGCCCTGGGTACAAAGGATTGTACTGGGGGGTCCAGATGCTGTTGGGGCCTGCTGAAGCCTTCTGAAACTCTGGAGGAAAGATGAGTGCAAGACTGGCTCAGGGAGGTCCCATCCACAGCTCGATGGGACAGTCACATCCAAGTCCCAGGATGCAAGTCCTGTGTCAACAACCTCCCTCCCAGAGCCTGGACATCCCTTCCACCCCACAAAACTCTACTTCTAGGAACAGGGATGTGATCCCCCCACTGCACCTCCAACAAGCGACCAGAGAGTCTGGTCCTCCCAGCCCCAGTGTTCCAGTACTAACCAGAGACAGGAGTGACCAGCGTGCACAGCCTCTCATGCTCCTTCTGGAGGGCTCTGCGGATTTCCCCCACGTCTTCCAGGCTCTGGGAGCTAAAGAGAAGAGATTTGTTCAAAGTTATGTTGGAGAAAACCTCCCCATCCCCACATCCCCCTTCCACCTGCTCCCTCTGTTCCCACAGTGCTGAATTCGGTACCTTTTCAGGGTAGGTCTCTGCGTGCTTGGAGGGAGCCAGTCTGTGTTGGGCTGCTTGACCTGGAAAACACAGGGAAGGGCAAGGCTGCTTATTGGGACCCTCTGGCAGTCAGACCAGCCCAGCCCTACCAGCACAAGCCTTCAGCAGCCAGGGATGCAGGACCCCATCTCCTCTTTCACCACACCCTTTGTGGAGATCCAAGCAGCACTTTCCCATTTTTGGGAAACTGAGGCAGTGTTGAACCAGCCTTTTCCCTTCTGGATCTTCCTCACCCTCCTGAGACACTGGTGTTGTTTGAGGCCTGCTCTCTGACTGTGTGAGCTTTAAGTCTGTCGTTCTGGGGAGGGACAGGGCATTTTCCTACTCCTGTTAATTTTAAAAGCCTTTTTTTGCAGGTGCAATGGTGACTTAGCCCAGGTCTGAGGCACCAAATGGTGAGAGGAGCAGAAATTGGCTGCAATGCCTGATGTCCCAGGAGGATTGCAAAAACTAGGGGGAAATCCCATTAAAGGAAGACAGTCCAGGACTGCAAGGAGATGTGGAGAGAAAGTCTTGGCAGAGAGTCTTGGGCTCTCTTCGAAAGGGCTGGTTTATTAAAACTCAAACATAAGTGGATTAGACGCCTCATCACTCTCCATCCTTGTAATCGTGTTTCGGAAAGAATCTTTCACCGGGAAAATTAGACATTCCTCATTTCAATACCTAACAAATGCTGACATCAAAATCCCGCCCCTAAGACCCCGCTCCCTCCCTGCCCGCTGGCACAGCCCGGAACAGCGGCCAGGCCTGGGACAGGAGCAGTGCTGGCTTTACAGGGACCAGCCCCGGATGCAGCAGCGGGACCCTGCGGAGCTTCCACGGGGGAAGCGGAGCAGAGATGAAGCTCAGGCTGTCCCAGTGTGAATTGCTCACCCACATGGAGGAGAAGCCACCCCCACCTTCCCACCTCCCCCAGGGCACCGGAGCATCTCTGTTGCCTCTAATGGGTACAAAAGGCGGTGGGAGGGGATTTCCTCTCGCCTCAGCCGCGCCTGACGCTCCCCGGGTAATTAGACCCATCGGGAAGCTCGGTGGAGTTGCCGCTGCCTGACGGCTCCTAATTCCCGCACTGATCAAAGGCTCCGGTTATTCTCTGGGAGAAGCCGTGCCTGATTTCTCCAGTGGCAGAGGCTGAGGGAGGGGGCTGGGGGGACCCGCGGAGCACCGGTAAGCACCGCTGGGCACGGTGTTACCTCCTTGGAGACCTGGAGATGCTGCTCCTGCCGGGACCGCTTCCCAGGATCCTTCTCGTTGTTTCGCGGGGGGCTGCAGGGTTTGAGGAACATGAAGTCGCTCTGAGCAGACTCAGGACCGAGGCAGACCTTGTAGCAGTAGCCCGGGGGGCCGCCTGCAGGCACGTCAAGGCAGGTGGCAGCCGCGGTCCCTGCGGGGGGCTGTGCCGTCAGGTTGGAAGTCTTCAGGCCATCAGAGGAGGGTCTGGAGCCAGGGCAGCAGTGGCAGCGGGGCGGGGAGCAGCTGTCACCTTGGCGGGAATGCCGCTCCCCGCGGCAGCGAATGGCCGTGAGGATGAGGATGGCGAGGAGGAAGGTGAAGGAGATGGAGCCCAGGGAGACGAGGAGGTAGAGGGTGAGTGGGGAGGATGAGGAGACCTCTGGGGGGAGGCTGAACTCGCTGAAGTCAGAGAGAGTCTGAGGCATGGTCTCCACCACGGAAAGCAGGAGGGACACGGTGGCAGAGAGGGCTGGCTGCCCACCGTCCCGCACCTGCACCACCAGCCGCTGCCGGGCTGAGTCCTGCTCCAGGAAGGAGCGGAGGGTGCGCAGCTCTCCAGTGTCTGGCGCCACACTGAAGAGGGTGAAGTCAGTGGCCTGAAGGAGCTGGTAGGAGAGGCGAGAGTTCAGCCCCGCGTCCGCATCCACCGCTGACACCGTGCCCACCAGGTAGCCGGGCCTGGCTGATCGCGGCACCAGCTCGGTGGCCACGGAACCATTGTGTGGCAGGGGGGAGACGATGACCGGAGCGTTGTCGTTCTGGTCCAGCACGAAGATGTGGACGGTGACGTTGGCGCTCAGTGGGGGGAAACCAGCATCCTGTGCTTGCACCTGGATCTGGAAGCTGCGGATCTGCTCGTAGTCGAGGGAGCGCAGGGCATACATGTGCCCACTGTCTGAGTTGATAGACACGTAGGTGCCCACAGGCATGCCATGGATGTGCCCATCGGCAATGGAGTAGGACAGGTAGGCGTTCTGTTGGCAGTCAGGGTCCAGGGCGCTGACAGAGCAGATGGAGGCGCCGGGCGCGTTGTTCTCCATCACGTAGACGCTGTAGGAGGGCTGGAGGAAGCGTGGGGCGTTGTCATTCACGTCGGACACCGGGACAGTGAGGGTGCTGCGGGTCAGCAGGGAGGGCGAGCCCATGTCCCGAGCCGTGATGCTCACGTTGTACTCGGGCACAACCTCCCTGTCCAGGGCCTGCGTGGTGACCAGCGTGTAGTAGTTGCGGAAGGAGGAGCGGAGCTCAAAGGGTACGTTAGGGCCAACCTCGCAGCTCACACGCCCGTTGTCCCCAGAATCCCGGTCCAGAACGCTGATGACAGCGATGACAGTGCCAGGGGGGGCGTCCTCCAGCACGGGCGTGGACACAGAGGTGAGGGTCACCTCTGGCGCATTGTCATTGACGTCGAGGAGGTGCACCAGCACCCGGCAGTGAACGGCCACGGCTGAGGGCCCACGGTCCTTGGCTTGCACGTAGAGCTCGTGGAGACTGGCCCGCTCATAGTCCAGGCGGCCCTTCAGCAGCACCTGCCCACTGCGGGGCTCTATGTGGAAGAGCTCCCGCACGCGTGGCGGGGCGTGCCCACTGAAGGAGTACTCGATCTCCCCGTTCGGGCCCTCGTCCAGGTCGGTGGCATTGAGCTGGATGACCAGCGTGCCGGCGGGGGCATCCTCAGGAAGGCTCACGCCGTACGAGGGCTGGTCGAAGGCAGGCACGTTGTCGTTGGCGTCCAGCACGGTGACGAGGATGTGCGCGGTGCCCGAGCGCTCGGGGACGCCGCCGTCCAGAGCCGTGAGCAGCACCCGGTGCAGGCGCTGCTGCTCGCGGTCCAGGGCGCGCTCCAGCACCAGCTCGGCGAACTTGCTGGCGTCACTGCGCGTCTGCACCTCGAGGGAGAAGAAGCTGTTGGGGCTGAGGCGGTAGGTGTGCACGGAGTTGGTGCCCACGTCGGGATCCTGGGCACTCTCCAGCGGGAAGCGGGCACCGAGCACGGCGGACTCAGCCACCTCCAGCACGTACTCTTGCCAGGGGAAGGTGGGCGCGTGGTCGTTGATGTCCAGCACCTCGACCTCGACGCGGTAGAGCTCCAGGGGGCTCTCGACGAGGAGCTGCAGGTGGAGCAGGCAGGTCCCCCCGGCCTCGCACACCTCCTCCCGGTCAATCCGCTCGTTCACGAAGAGGATCCCGTTCTCCAGGTTCACCTCTAGGTGCTGCCTGGCCCCTGCCCGTGACACGATGCG
The DNA here is from genome assembly GCA_038380795.1 of Pyrocephalus nanus. Taxonomy (NCBI): domain Eukaryota; kingdom Metazoa; phylum Chordata; class Aves; order Passeriformes; family Tyrannidae; genus Pyrocephalus; species Pyrocephalus nanus. The sequence goes on along the minus strand of CM076275.1, from coordinate 15,651,850 downwards.
AAACCGCCGCGCTGACAAGGTGGACACGTCCAGCCCCAGGTCCTCGCCCAGGTTGGCCACGAAGGCTCCGTGCTCCAGCTCCTCCGGCACGGCGTAGCGCAGCTGCCCGCCCGCCGGGGGCCCGGACAGCAGGAGGAAGAGGAGGGAGTGGAGAAGGAACTGCCCCTGCCTGGAGCCTACCCCGGCCCCCATGGCCCCGCAGCGCTCCCGGGGACGCGGAGTCGCACCCGCGCCGCCGCCTCGTCTTCTTTCGCCCCTTACACTTCCAAAGAGTTTCGGGCTCCCGGGGGCGGCGGGGGAGGGCCCTGCCCGGAGCTGGGGGGCCGAGCCGCTGCCACCAGCGGCCACTTAACCCTTTCCCCGCTGGCCCTGGCGAGGGGCTGCAATCCGGGTGCCGATGCCACAGCAGAACCTGTTTGCCAGAGCCGGACGCACCTGGGGAGGAGACCAGCTCCGAGGAGATCGCGTTAACGGCGGTGGGAGCTCAGGCGAGACCGATCGCTGCCCGGGGCACCGGTATTACCCCACAGATGCTGTGCTCGTCCCCGCGATAGATTAAGAGGAGCCCGGATCGCGGCGGCTGCCAAATCCCCCGGCCGCGTCCCCCGCCGTGCCGGTCCTAACCTTTACCAGATGGTTAAGCCCCTCCAGACTTGATTACATTTCCCTGCACACCGTTTTCCTTGTAATGCGGAGTTTTTAATTACCGGAGCATGGGGGATTACAGCCCTGGATAAAGCTGAGCCCATCAGAGCGGAGGCACAGAGACCCCCCCCTTCCCCGCCTGCTCCCACCCCCGACACCCCGCTTGCCCACAGCCCCTCGCCCCTAATCCCGCTCCCCCACCGGCCACCCCAGTGTCAGCCCCCTCGGGCTCTCAGGGCACGATCCCGCTGGAGACCCCAGGACTTGCTCCCCCAGACCCCCAGCCGTTCCCCCACCTCGGGCACAAACTTTCCGCCCCCCGCAGAAGGCGAGGGGGAGGCGGGAGTGGAGCGAGCCGCGGGTCCCCCGCCGGCCCCCGGAGTGCGACAGACGGTGCTCCCTGAGCCCCCCCTCCCCTCCCCGCCCCGGTACCGCTCACGGTCCCTCCGCTGGCCGATCCGTTCTCCCCGCAGACCCGTCTCCAGCCGCCGCCTCGCCCGGGCAGCTCCGCGCGTCGCCTCCCACCGGCGCCGTCCCCGGGGGCGCTCGGTAACGGGACGGGGCGGCCGCTGCCCCCGCCCCGCGTCTGCTCAGGGTGCGGATAATCCCCTAACGATCTAGTTAAGGGCTCGGCGGGGCTCGCAGCGGCTTTAGCCGGGCACTGATATTTCACCGCCTTTGTCTCTGCCTCCCTGTCCCCGGTGGGAAAGGAATCGCCGGCCCCAACCGCTCCCCCCACCCCTCTCCCCGCGGGGACCCGCGTGGGAGGCAGGATCCAGGGGCGACCGGGAGACCAGAGAAGGAAGGAGGCGGCAGGGCTGGAGGGGTTTGTCGGGCTGGGGAAAGGGGATTTGGTGCCTGGGAGCCCAGTGGGACCCACTCGGGACGAGCCGCGCTCGTGGGGCCGCCGGTCGGGGAGAGGCGCGGGCAGGGGCGGGCAGGTGGAAGAAGCGGCTCGGCTAGGGCACGCGTGGGCTCGGGCCGCTCACGAGTGGAATCGGGACGGCTCCCGGTAAGTGAAGCCCAGGCTGCATCGAAAGCTCCGGTCACTGCCAGCCTGTCCCCCACACCACCTCCCACGCCGGGGCCACCCCTGGCGCCGTCGCTGTCACCCCCCGCCCCGATCTGTTTCTCTGTCATCCCCCCAAATGCGCGATCCCCCCAACCCCGCCCTCCATCACTGCCCAGCCCTCCCGGGGCTGGGATCGCCGAGGTGGGTGTAGGGGGTAGTGCTCCTCGGGGAGCCCCCCGAGGGCTGCTCAGGCCAGAGGGGGATTGGGAGGTGAGGGTGGAACTGTACATAGAGATTTTTCGGGGGTGTTATTTCACTCCTGCCAGTCCTTCCCCATCTCCTACCAAGTGCATTTTGCAAAATCCTTGAAGAGGCTCTGGTCCTATTGTTTGATTTAGATTAAAATATTCACCATCACTGCACGCCCCCACAGGTGCACTGGCGGGATTGGAACCCTCCCAGCTCTCTGCCCGATCCCTCCTACCCTTCTCCAGCTCTGCTCGATGGTGTCCCCGTCCCCCCCCCCAGCTCTTCATCACAGCCCCCCAGGGGCGGGGGGAATCAGTATCGTATCCCCTCCTTGTTTTTTCCCCCTAAGAGAGGTCACAGGATTGTCCCATCCTGCTCCTTTTCCTCATCTCCCCAACCCTTGGGGTCTCTTCCTGCCCCCTTCCCAGCCCCCACAGTTCTAGTGGACCAAGGTCAAAAACGTGTGGGGGCTTGAGAGGAGGTACAGACTTGTTTAGTGGATCCCTTTCCTGAAGGAAATGGCACAGGCTGGGAGTGCTGCAGAGGGACAGGGGATCCAAAAAAGAGCCCTGTTTGGGAGGGCAGAGAAGGGTCAGTACCAGGATGGGGTGGATGGAATGGGGGCAGTGCAGCACCCCCACCCAACACCCCACTTCATGTCCTGCAGATTTTAAGGCCCCTCTTGTGGTGCAGGGGTGTGTTCAGCTGCCAGCCCTGCTCTCTTGGGGTAAGGAATCAGGACGCAGCTAGGAGCTTGTTTTTGGAAGATGCTGGAAGCTAGAGGGGGGGTGTCTCTCTGAGATGCCTTGGCACGGGCGGGTGGGTGGCCGGTTGCCGCAGGTCAGCACTGACGTGTCTTGGCAAGGCCACCCAGAGAGATCAGGGTGGGATGCAGCAGGATACGCCGCAGGTTGAGCTGCCTTGGAAAAGCCATGCAGAGAGCAGGGTTGGGGGGGACCATCACCCAGCTCCCTGGGGGAACCAAACCTCGCCCAGCCACCACTGTCACTCCTTTCTCCCGCCCGCTGCGTTCCGGGGCAGCACAAGGGGCTGCAAGAAACACTGTCCCTGCCAGACCACACAGCCCTTCCCCCAGCTCCCCGGGGCTCCCGTCTGCCCAGCCGTGCATGTGGCTTCACTGCGCCCTTCTCGCTCCAAGCGGGAGCAGTTACAGTTTGTGGTGCCCAAGAGGGCAACCGCGGTGGGAGGAGGGGGGGTCTCCCGGTGGGAATGAGAGCAGCCCTGGCCCTGCAGCTGGGAAGTCACTCCGGGGTTGCTTCTGCAGGGTCAGGTGCTGGGGGGGTTTGGTCTCTGAAGCCACAGCGCTCCGTGCAGCAGGATGGCCTGCTCAGTGCTCCTTCCCCTCCAAACCTTGGTTCGCCCCTCGGGAGGAAAGCCCATGCCCTGGAGGGGATGGTGGCTATCTTGGAGAGTTTGTCAGGGCTGGTGGGCACTCTGCCTGCCGTTGGGTGCTGGGATGCAGGATGTGAAACATGCCCATCTCCTTTCAGAGGCACACAGGATGAGAAGCTAGGGGCATGAGCTGGAGAAGGGAAATTCTTATTATAGAAAAAATCTTCACTGTGAGGGTGATAAAACACTGTCACAGGGACCAGACTGGGGCAGGGATTGCCATCCTGGAGGTCCTCCTGATCTCTAGCTCTGAGCAGAGATGTGCCGGGGCTCTCCAGAGGTCCCCATGGAACAAAACCCTGGTGTGATTCAGAAAGTCCCAATCTGTATCAACTCACGCTGAGCAGAGGTGAGGAGGTCACCAAGGCAAGGGAGATCACTGCCCAAGAGCTCAGGGATCTGAGAGCGCAGGTCCCATGTTTGTCAGGAGCCATTTCTCTTCACAGCCCCCACACACAGAGCTGAATGGAGCGATGAAGGATGCTGGGGACTCCATTCCCACTGGAAATCCCTTGTCCATGTGCTCTGGCCTGCGGGGTACTGGAGTTGCTCAGCACCCTCCTCTTGGCCAGCAGCAGCGCAGGGAGACCTTTTGCACCAGACAGGATGTGTTCATGAAGTGCTGCGTGGTTTGTAGGTGAGAAGATGTAGCTGAGGTGACCATCTCAGGGGTCACTGCTGGTAGAGGACACTGGATTCTTCTGGAACAACTCCCCCAATCCCTCTGCCTGGGACAGATGGCAGCTGAGACACAGGCTGAGCTCCAAGTGCACCCTCTGTAGCCATCACCTACTTCTGAGCATTTTCAGGACAAGGGGACATGGGGCCCATTCCTGCTCAGCCTCTGGGGGAGGCAGTTCTGGTTCCCTGTAAGACCCAGACTTCAGGGGCAGCTCAGGAAGCCGATGTGTCCCCTCCTGCTCCAGAGGAGGGGAATTTCTTGCAAGCCCAAGCTGCAAAGGGAGCTGCTCTAATGGCTGCTGTCTTGTTGATCTTGAAATAAGAGACCTGGGACCCAAAGCAGAAGCAGAATATGTCCCCATTATCCTGAGAGCTGGGACTCATGTTGCCCTGGGCATTGTCTTAGAAGGTCTCCCTAAAATGTCCTAAGGGAATGTCTCTTCTCTGCTGAGAAGGATGGAGAAGAAAGGGGAGATCAGTGGGCAGGAAATTAAAGGTAAGCAAGAGTGAAATGATTGCATGAGGGAAGAGCAGAGACTGTGGGAGAGAGGAGGTGACACCTCTCCTCTGCCAGGCACCAGTGTGACTGATCTTGGAGTATTACTCACAGTACCTGTGCCCAAAGCTTTGAAAGAAGATTAAAAAACTGATTCAAGGCTTGGAAAAATGCCTTTCAGGGAGAAGTGTGCATGAAACTGCCTGAATTCTGTGCAAAGCCAGAGAAGGTTTGATGGCAAAGCCAGGCAGGTGTCACAAGGAGGAAGGCTGGGGACAACAGAACAGTCTTAGGGGATGTAGAGCCATGGCTTGAGCCTGACATCTCCATGTATTGGGCAGTGAGAGAGAACTGAGCTGCCAGGACTGGTGATGGTGGTCATGTCTTTTGGCATCTACAGATCTGTGTGGAACAAAAGATTCCAAAGTTCCCCAGTGTATTTTGATAAAATGGGAGGACTGGCCCCATGGAGAGGGGTTCTAATTGACCTCACCTCCTTCAGCAGAGAAATCACTGCAGGTCTCCCCTCTGTGTGGGTGATTCTACAAGAAATTTGACCTGCTCTTTCCTGAGAAGGAGGTCCTTTAGCCACAAGGGAGTACCTTGCCAGCTCCCAGAGTAAAGGGATACAACCCTAACACAGCCCAAACATAACCCTTACAGCTTTCCTTGGCAGAACTCATGATCCTGTGTTTAGATCCTGAAACCTCTCCTCTCCTCCCTCTCCTTGGGCAAAGTGCTAAAGAGCATCTGGAAAAGTTGCAGCTGGGACCCCATCGAGGGGGCCAAGGGGCAGAAGTTGGACTGGATGTTTCCTTGTCCTCTCCACACACACATCTTGCATCAACACCCAGACAACATCCCAGTGCCTGCTGTCCATGTTGGAGTCCCACATCCCTGGGATAAGTTGGTGGTTTCAGAAGGGAAAGGCAGGAAAAGGAAAAGGTTTCCTTTGTTCCTATTTCTAGGTTTTAGCCATCTGATTCTATGGAGACATCCTGGATTTCTGGAGTAAAAATTCTAATTCTTCCAGTCCTGGACAGATATAGGAATGTTTCCTGCTTCCCTGCCCCTCCTTTCACTTCAGTTCTCTGTCCCCATTCCCAGGATATGGATCACCTCTACCTTCCCACTCTCTCCTGGCCTCTGTCAGGGACTGTGTGTCCCCCTGGGACACTCCCCAACATCCCCATCTTCTCCGGGGAGCTTTGCAGATCCTCCAGGTCTCCCTTTTCTCCCCCACCAGCCCTACTTCTTTCCTCTCTGTCTGGGAGATCACTCATCGAGGGTGTCGACGCACACGCACCCGACTCCCCCGGGAGGATGGGGAGCTGGAAGCTGGGGGTGGTGTTCTGCCGCGAGAAGGCAAAGCTGCCATCAGCAGCCGCTTTGATCTGGAGACAATTACAGACGAGTGTAGGACCCCGCTCAGCTCAGCCAATAAATAATGGAATTTGTGTGTTGACACAGACAGATTTCCCCCAAACTGTCAGAGAAGGGGAGACGAGTGAGTGAACGGGAGCCCGAGAGGCTGGAGGGAAGGGGAGAGAAGCAGGAAGGGGAAGGGATGAGGAGGGCCTGTGGGAAAACGGGGAGAAGGGAAAAAAGAGAAGTTTGAGAAGGCAACGCTGATGGGGGGAGCCGGGCAGGGAGGAGAAGGAGCCTAAGGAACACATATTTGTAGAGGGGAAGGAAAACCAAGACAGGAACTGTGGGTGGAAAGAGGGGGGGGAGTGCTGCATACGCAGCTGGAAGCAGAGGGAAAAAAAAAATCTGAAGGTGGAAAAGAAAGAGAAGGAGGAACAAAGGCATGGCAGTGTCCCCGGGGCTCCCTGGCTGCCTGGCAGATCACACGCTCTCCGAGCAGGGACCATATTCCCGCAGCCCTCCGCAGAGCGGCCCTGACCCCCCCGGGGCGCTCAGCGCCGAGGAGCTGGCAGTGGGGAGGCACGCATGAGTTGGTGAAATGGTGCCACTGGTGCGCAGCCAACAGCAGAAATTTGCTCTGAGATCACAAGTCCCCGAAAAACCTCCTGCGGACGCCCTGTCCCCGCGCTCCCCCTGCTCCTCCCCACCTCCCTCTCCCTGCTCCCTCTCCAGCCCGGAGCTGTTTGTTCTCTGGCTGATGATGGTTTTGTACTTCGCTTGCGACAAAGCAAAGCCTCCCCTGTGCTCGGGAGCCCCACACTGAGCCCAGAAATCATCCATCCTTCCAGCAAGCCTCCAACCTGGCTGCGGCAGCAGATCCGACTGGGATGGGGGAGGCACCAGGGCTGTCTCCTTCCTTCCAGTTTGGAGTGCTGAAGAGCCCCGTTTGTTCCATTTTAATCCCACCTGAGCCAGCTCAGCCCCAAAAATTGTGTGGAGAGTGGCCCAGCTTGCTGAGGTCTCCAGGTCGCTGTGGGTGTTCCCTGTTTGAAAAACATGTGTTCAAGTTTCCCATCCAAGCTGCAGGTGGGAAGCAAAAACCTCCCAGCCCAGGGATTTCTTCTCTGCAAATCTCCACCCTGACTCCCATCCCTTCCTCAGTGCTCCAGAGAAGCTGTGGCTGCCCCATCCCTGGAAGTGTTCAAGGCCAGGTTGGACGGGGCTTGGAGCAACCTGGGATAGTGGAAGGTGTCCCTGGCAGGGGGTTGGAATGAGATGAGCTTTGAGGCCCCTTCCAACCCAAACTTTTCCAATATTCCATGATTCCTGCTCGCTTCTGCAGCAACCCCAGCACCAGCCAGGGGCTGAACCTTTACACCTCCGCAGGTGAGGCTCTCCTCTGGGGATACCTTGTCCCCCTGCATGAGGTAAGCACGACATTTTACAGGTTGGGCCAAGGCTTGACTGATCCAGGTGGCTCTCAGGGTGTCCATAGACTGGGGAGGGCAGGAATACTGGCTCTGGGGCTGTGTGGGATGGTGCCACAGCAGCAGGTCAACTGATGGAGCGTGAAAGACCCAGAAGCCTCAGCAGAACAGGGATTTGGTGGCGCAGCCTCCTGGCACTGCCGTACCAGGTCAAAGCAAGGCAGGAGGGTTTCCAGGGATATTGCCTATGGATGTTGTTTAGCTTTAACGATGGCAGGAACGGCTGCCTAACTGGGGCAGCAGTAGCTTGTGGCCTGAGCAGTGGGAGGACTGGAGCTCCTGCCAAGCTCTTAAACCTTTCGGGATGTAAAGTGCTGAAAAGCCACGTCTTTTGCTAATAAAGTCATGGAAGCAGGGAATGATTCAGCTGGCCCAGGCAGAGCATCACACGGGTCTGGGCTGGGACTCCTTCTCCAGAATCACTCCAGGTCCCTGATCCCAGCCATTTTACTGGGATAGTGGGAATGCTGCTGCTGCTGCTGCTCCTGAAAGTGATGAGCACCAGCAAGAGAGGGCAGGGTTGGGGGGGTGCCCAGGAAGGAAGGAAAGGGAAAGAACACCAGGATGTTGGTGCTCAGCCACTCCATGAGGCCTCAGCCCTCCTCTCCAGGGTGAGACCAGGGAAGAAATCTGGGAGAGAGGAAGTGGAGAGGGCAAGACAGATTTGTTTTCTCCAGGGTCTGCTGTGGGCGCATCTCCAAACACTGCCGTCAGTATTTAACAGGATGGAACCACGGGAGGCCAGCTCAGGTCCCCAGCCTGGCTAGGACACCCTCATCCTTCCCCCAGCTCCTCTGAGCCACAGGTCATGAGGAACTGCCCCGTGCCCAAGGCAGAGCCTTGTACCTCTACCCAGGTGTTGGGAACAAGCACCAAACTGGCTCCAGGCACCTCAAAGCACTTTCACAGCAAGACCAGGCAGGACAGCCCAGCCTGGATGTGGGAACCATGCAGAATGTCCCTCCCTACTCCAACAGATCTTAGTTTTAACCTGTGGAATAGCTGCATCCCCTTTTGACAAGAGCAAATGGAGGACTCAGCAGGTGCAGAGCACTCTGGCCCTGTTTGCTGGGGTGGAAGGGGAAGCAGGAAGGGGAGGTGCAAAGCTGGGGCCTCCCTCTCTCCAATTAAAACCCCAAGTCCTGACCTCCATGGGCACACCCAGCACCTTAAATTCATCATGGAGATGGTGAATGGTAATGAAGAGTCACAGAGAACCAACAGCTCCAGTGTTGGGAGCCACGAGCTGAGGGGTTACCAGCCCCGCAAACAGCAGTGGGAGTAAAGGGTTAACGTGGCTGGTGCAGGGAGTGTTATCTGTCTCTTCTCTAAATATTATTTCCTCCCATGAAACCAGCTTTTCATCCTTGGCTAGAGGCAGCTCCCGCTGCTGGGAATCCAGCAAGAGCTTGTATCTGCTGCCGCACACACCACTGCTCCCAGCAAGCCGCCGAGACAAAGAGCTGCACTCCCCCGGCGTGAGCAGCCCCAGCACGGGGAGCTGGGGCCAGGGCTTCGGCCCCCAGGGTGCAGGTGGCCTCGGGATGGGTTTGGGGACGACAGGCTTTACACCCAAGAGGAATCTCGTTAATGAAAGCGCTGCACTGCGGAGGGATTCCCTCCCCGTCTCGCGGGGACCGGGAGCAGCAGGCAGGGACAGGAAGGGTTCGGTGACACGAGGCTGTGCAAGCCCGGGAAGGTTTTTTTGGGGGCTGGGCGTTTCACACCTCGCCCCTTGGGTGTGCCAGGACAGACCAGAACAGCGGGATGCTCCATGGGGAAAACCAAGGCAGCAGCCACCGGCTCCAAGGTCACAAGCTGGGAAAGAGGGAGGGTGTGGGGCAGCCCTTCCCAAGCAGTGCCAACTGAGTTCCAGCCGCGGAGAGGAGCTGGGTGGGTGCCTGCAGAGCTGGTGGCTGGGATAAAATGGCTGCTGCTAAATCTTCTCTGAAACATCCTAAACTTTTAATGTGTATGAAACCACGGTAGCATCTCTTTCGCACCCCGGAGGGCACAAAGGCGCGAGCGGCTCCGCTCTCCCATTCAGCCGGAGCCACGTGCTGCAGCCTGCACAGCGCTGGGAACGTGGCTGGAATGAAAGTTGCCCTCCCAGCCCGTGTGCTCAGAGAGCCGAAGTCAAAGGATTGCCAAGTTAAAAGGGTCAAACCTCCAAGGACAGCTGTATCTGACTGGCTATATATCATTTCAATAGCATCTTCAACGGGGATTATAATCTGAATTGAAGCGGAAAGACCTGAGGCAATGAAGCTGTCAGCAGGCTAAGATTAAGGAATTAAAACAGCAGCACAACATTACAGGATTTGTTCTAGATGTATTAGAAAGAGCAGGCTAAACACTGCAGCCTTCCCCAGGCTGGAAATTTCATACGAGCACGGAGAAGGGCAAGCGCAAGGATTTCATCAATATACATAAAAAGAGAGAGGAGAGTGAGACAGAGCCACGAAAACCCAGCCATGCAAAATATAAATCCTAACTGCAGACGGAAATGAGTCACACAAGGTTTGACTGAGGTAAATAAAAGCTGAAATGAAGTGGATTTAGGGGAGGGCAGAGGTGAAAAGACACTGACAGCCAGTAGACAGGAAAAAAATGGCCCTTAATATACTAAGACTGGTAAAATCTGGAAAGCAGCCCAGCCTGTCTTGGATTGCATGATGGAAATGCGAGTCCCCAGCCCTGAAGTCCCTTCCCCCTCCCAGGTTCTTCCTCACCCTTCTCCATAATGACTTAAAGAAGCCAAGAATGATGGCAACTGCCCATCTAGGGCAGCTGAGAGCTGAGCCAGGAGAGGGGGGCACATGCCATGCCTTTGTCTCCATCGAGGTCCCCAGAAGGCCAGCCCAGCTTTGTGCTGCCAGGAGACATCAGCAGCTCCTCTCGGTGGGCAGCAGAAGCTCTCAAAATAAATAAGGCATCAAACTCCCACCAAAGGACCCATTAAAACAATCCATTTATTTCTGGCAAATCGAACACACCTTTCTTTCATTGGCTCTATTCTAGACCGGTCGTGGGGGAGGTATTTCTCCCCTGCCTTAAAAGATAACGAAAATTATGGGATAAAACACAAAGAAAAAGCAGGGAAGTCTCCCTTGCAGGTAAAACACACAGGAAAGTTTCGGCAACCCAGACTCCATGCAGCCACCAGCCCTGCTGAGCACAAGCCATGAAGATGCAGGTTGTACCGCTCACACTGCTCGCTGTGGCACATTTCCTTCCGTTACCATCCTAAAAAAACCTGGATCCCTCCCTGCGCCTCCAACACAGCCCGGGTGACAACTAGGGCCTGGCTGACAATGAGATTAATCCTGAACCAGGCCACCTGTGCAGAATGGCTGCACTTTATTGACACAAAAATGCACCCAGCAGAGCAGTTCCCGGCACGCACACGGCCACAGAGCAGCTGAGCAGCCAGATCTAGGACACAGAAGGAGATGGGAAGCTAATGAGAGGCGGAGCTTGTTCTGCAGCACAGGTAGAGCATGGAATCACTTTTCGACTCCTCCAGCCAACTTCTACTGAGAGATTTACATACAAGTCCTCCATCAAGTCTTTGAAGAGTTATCCAGAGTTCCCTGGGTAAAAACAAACTGTTTAGAGAAAGAGGAGAGTCCAGAGCTGCTCAGTGATTCTTTTTGGTTGAGCCGAAACCAGAGAAACCCATCACAGCTGCCATTTCATCATCCTCCTCAAAGGTCAAATCCTCCTCCGCCCGCCTCTTCTTCTCTCTCTGCTTCTCCTTCTTGTAGGCTTTGGCCTTCTCCTCCTGCAGCAAGAGACACAACAGCAACACAGTTTGCACCTCCTGAGCTGAGGGAGCTCTTGAGGCACCGGGCACTGCACAGCTAAAGCCATGTCCTGCCCACGGCACCCGAGCTGTGCCTGAGGAAATGAAAAGGCAGCAGAAATCCTGGCCTGTGGTCTCCAAGGAGAACATTTCCCAGAGAATCCAGACAACCCCACCTCCCACCCCAAGAGCAGAGCCACACACACAAGATGGAGCTAAAAAAAAAAAAAAAGTATTGTGAAAGTCTCTCTTCTGAGCAAACATCACAAGTTATGCCTGGAATGAAGGCTGGTTTGAAAGCAGGAGGCTGTTCCCTCATCCGACGCCCCGTGCCAGTGACTGTGATGCCTGTTGGCTCCCGGCCTGGCAGAGTGACAGCTGCTCACTGGAACAGAAACTGAAGCTCTGAGCAGCTTTGGAAGGGGGGGGTTTGGCATCAAAGAGTTTGCGCAGCTCTAATCAAAGTGTTTTGCTCCGTGAGGATCACGAGCCCTGGAACAAAGCCAGGCTTGTACCAGGTGACACCAAGCATGGCTTCAGCTCCTATCTTACCAACTGCTCCTGCCATCCCCAGCACCGCCTGCGGCGCCGTGCCCTGGAGAAGGCTGCACCAGGAGCTGCTGCCCATTTCCTTGCTGCCATTCGTGGACTTGGCAGCAGCTTTTTAACCCACAGCACTCCCTGTACTGCTGGGGCACCTCCCTCCTACCCCCCCAAACAGATGGGCCCGAAAGCAGAGCATGGAGCTGCTCCCTGAGCATCCCAAAGAGCTCCCCTGTGGTGAAAGCAAAGCTCAGCTTGGGCAGTGATTTGTAGTCTTGGGTTCTCACATGGCTGCTGATGGAGGAGAAGCATCCATAGCAGCTCCTCAGCTGTCAGAACTTTGCTAGGCTTTCAAATCAACCTGATACTCATGTTTACTGACACCTAAGCCCTGGTTTGAGAGGAATCTGCTGTCTTTCACCTCCTCCTCACATCTCACACCACAGCACACTGCTCACAAACCCCTTGGAGTCTCAAGGAGGCCACAGAGAAGCAAGTGCCACATGGAGGAGGATCCCAGCAACCCTAAGAACCATGGAAGTTAAGGCACAGAGACACAGGTCTGCTTTCAGAGCACATTAAGTTCCAACACAAGTAATGGAACACAAAAAATGGGCTCGTGCCACGTTCGGTGGAAACCCAAACCACTAAAAGTTATCCTCCCACAGAAAGAGGGGAAAAGGATTTTTCCAGGGACAGCAGCAAAAACCTTTAAAAGAGCAAATAATAAAAAACCAAAACCCACTCATAGCAGTAGACAAGAGTGATACCAAGAACAAGATTAGGAAGCAGGGTTGATTTCCTCCCAAAATGTGTTTCTGGGGAGCTTTGTTTCCTCAGGCACTGCCCCAGACTCACCTCCTCCCGAAGTTCCTTCATCCTCTCCTCAAAGTCATAGTCCTTCTGCTTCTCCTCCATCTTCTTCTTGTTCACCTCAAAGCGTTTCTTCACCTGGTCCAGCGTGGAACGCTCCACCCGCATGGACATGCCCAGATTTCTCTGGTCTAGAGAACAGGAGGGGAATCAGCCACGTTCAGCAACACCTGCAGCCGTCGGTGCTCTGCACAGTCCCCATCCCTGATCCCAAATGAAAAAGTGCAGCAGAGTTTTCCTGCCTGCCATCTGTTCCCCCAAAGCAGCTTCCAGGCCTGGACTACACCCATGCACAAGGGTTTCTTAGGTCAGAGGGCGTGGGCTTTAGGGGGACACCAAAACCCAAACCAGCAGTGACCACAAGAAGCCAAACATTACTTGTAACAAGACAAACACCAACTGTTCTTTTAAGGTTCCCTATTTGGATGCTCCCTGTCATGTTGATGCTCTGATGCTTCAGGAAATTTAATCTTGGACCATTGAAATAAAAAAGGGTCGGAGTGTTGAAAAAGGAGCCATAATAGAACTGACAGACTGGCATCTCTTGGCAGTGGGTGATGCTAAACAAGACATGAGTGGCACTCAGAGATCCTGATTACACAGGACATTCCTCACTAAAGCAAGGACAGGAATTATTAAGCCAGGCTGCAAATTTAGTGTCTCTTTAGGGCAGATTCCCAGTTTCTCACTCATGGGCAAGCCTAGGTTGGAGGGGCCATTCCCAGCAATGTCTCCAACCCGCATTCCTGGGTAGATCCAAACAGCCTGTTGACTCCAGCAGCCATGCATGGGTCTGACCCAGGGATGCAGCAGCACTTGGAAGCTCAAACCACACACCAGGAACAGTAAGAGGGCTGCCAAGAACAAGCAGGTTCGAGCCAGATTTATGGCCTTGGATCAAAAAGCTCCCAACATTCTCATACTGAGGTACGGTGCATCAGCCACTCTGCAGCCTCAGCTCAGCCCTGCATCTCATGCCCATCCACACAGCCATGCCAGGATTTGGGATTCCAGGCTCTCTCATGTCAACACCCCCCTCCAATCCACATAAAAGCACAGGGCTTTAACACATTGGGTTTCCTTTTCTGAGCCCTCAGGGCTCTTCTGAACCCCCAGTTCTCAAACTGCCCCGTGTGCAGGTCTGGAGCACACACCTCCCTGCTTTTTCTCAAAAGGGCCATGAGCTGACTTCCACAAGGAGCCAGAAACACCTCCAAGGGAAGGAACAACATGGGAAGCGTGTCAGTGTATCCTGCTGCTCCTTCAGTTTCTCCACGTTCCCCCACTCTCTGAACATGCCAAGGAAAAGCAATGATCACAGTCAGTGTGAGGGTACAGTCCTCTTGTTCAGGTTAAACACACTAAGGGAACAGACTGATAAACTGGGAATTATTCCCTCTTGTCTTTATCTTGGCTTAACACCATCAGCACAGCAGCAGAGACAAGAACCAGAGTGAGGTACAGGACACCACCAACCACACTGCTGGAGACAGTCCAGAGTCAAAGTGCCCTCCTGCCTCTGCTCATCCTCTGCCTCCATCCTCACAAGCTCTGATCTGGAGCTCAGGGACCAGCCAATTTTGAGCTTCACACTTGACTTCTATAAAGAGAAGTTTACAACCCAAAAACGAGCCAGTGACAGACTTCTCTAAAAATTACATTACACTTTCAGTGCTGTGAAAAGCCTCTCTGCAGATTTTCAGGAGACACAGGGATTTGCTGAGCCAGGGAAGACACACCTAACCAGAGTACACCATCACTATTTCTGCTGGGCTTATTCCATGGGAATGGTCCAGCACGCTGGAAGGTGCCAGGAGATGATTGCAGTACCTCCACAGCTCTCAGGAGCAAACAGTCCCTACATCCTGATCTCCAAAGCACACTCATCCAGGGATGTGTTCAGCCCTCAGACATGGGTGATGCAGGAAGGGAACAGCCCTCCAGCTCAACCAACCAGAGGCAGAGAAATAAATGATCCTTACGTTTTTTGCCATTGATGTGATCCAAGAAGTTAATGGAATCTTTCACCACGCAGTCACACACATTACAGTAGTACCTGGCAGGAGAGAGAGAAAAGATTAACCCCAAAGCATGAGACAAACCCCATCCCACAAAACAGCTATTTCAGACAATCTGCATATCAACTAGGATATGGGACTTTTTTCCAGGACAAGAAGATCCCAGTGAAGAGCAATGAGCAAGGGCACACTGCAGATGGACAGAGACGCCCCAGAGGTATCTGCCCTTACACCAACACCCCTCTGACACCATAGAAACCAAATTCTGAGCTGCTCTGCAATGCCAGCCACAGCATCTTCCCCTTGCAGTCACACCCAGCTGGGTGGGATGGACTCTGCGACCTGTCCTCCCCAGCTCCTTTACGTCCCACAGCCTCTCACCTGGCTGCAAGGTGAGTCCTGCCATCCCCATCAGCTCACAGAGCAACTCCCTGATGTGCTTTCTGCCCATCTTAAGAGGTGCTGCAAGAGCCCAGCCAGGGGCTGCACTTTCATCCCTGGATGCTGTTCAGGGCTGCACATCTCCCTGGCACTGCTGGCCAGGGAGACAGGAACAGGCTCACTCCTGAGGTGACACAAACTCAACACAGTCTTTTAGGGTGAGCTCAGAACCCCTTCAGCCTTTGGTGGAACATGATCCACATGAACCGTGGCCAAGCACCACTCCTAAGGACAGGTATCTGGATGTTTCTCCCATTCCCTGTGCACAGATATCCAAACCAGAATCTCAAATCAGCAGCAGCCCTGGTCTCAGTGCAAGCAGATCTGGCTAAAGAAACCCCAGCAGGTGGCAAAGATTTGCCTCCTTGTTGTTCCTACAGTTGGGCAACACTGATATCAAGGAGTAATGTTCAAAGGGGCTCAGCCTGCTGGGTCTCTCCCCTGTGTCACCCCAGGAGACACAATTTAGGTGTAAGCCAGGGCAGTCCCACTGCCCCAGGCTCCAAACACTGGAGGAAATCAGCTCCTGGTACCCTGTGAGGGGTCCCTGCTGTGTCACAGCCCCCCAGCACAATTCTGAGACTCCAACGAGACCATGACCTACCCCCCCATCTCCGACTGAGGGGTAGTTTTGGTGATGACGATGGTTTTCCCCAGCTTGGATTCCAGGTCCACTTTGTAGTCTCGGTGCCGTAGAAGTTCCCTCTTGACGGGCTGTGCTGGTTTGCCTAAAACATAAACAAAAGGTCAAGCCTGGCATGGTGGATTTCACGTGAAAATCCGTGTGAAGAAGGGCCTGCTGGGAACCTGGGACCACCTGATCCATCCAGAAAATGCACCTTTGTTTTCAAATGAGTAAAGGATATAATTTCTTCCGACTAGAACCAGGTACATCTCTGAGGTATCCCCAGCTCTGACTCGGGTCATATTCTGAGAGCTCCTTGTTTCAGGGGCTGACTGTTCCCTTCCTCCCCAAAGAACAGGCAGCTTAAGGTTCTCACTGATTCCTTTTGTCCAAAAAATACACTCAGTGGCAAAAGCAGGGAAAAGGATTGGAGCAAGCCAGTTTTTCCCCTCTGGGATTTGACTTCTAGCTGCTCTCTCCCTCCCAAACTCCAGGGAGACTCGCTGCCAGCACAGCACAGCCTGCCTGGGGCCTGCACACTACTCACCATCTTTCTTCTCTCTCTCCTCCGTGAGCCGCTTCTCTGCCAGCTTCTCATATTCATCCTTGTCCCACTTCCTGCGGAAGTCCAGGTTCTTGGTCTGGGAGGGAAACAAAGTGCATCAACGTTTATCACACAGTCTGATCACCTCTGAGGGGGGAAAGAGGTGGAATCACTCGGCCTGCGAGGCCAGAGCAGTAAATTAGGGGCATTACGTTATATCCCCATGTCCTTTGTTTTCCTATCTGGGAATTATGGATGTGGCTTAAGAGAATCGCTCTCAGCGTGGCTCTGGGTACTTACAGAAGGACTTCAGAGCACTGAGAGAAGAAATGAGTTTATCTCAATAGCTCCTGAGACGATCATCCAGGCTTTGGCCTTGAAAACTAGACCCAAATGGGATTGAAAGTGCTGGATCTTAGACCTGGGAAGTGCCCCCTGACAGACACAGCACGGACTACACCTGCTCCTTCCAAAAGTCAATTGAACCCAAGTTGCAAATAACAGGTGAGGAAGCTGTGAAACACAGTCTGAGAGAGCTGGATTAAAATGCAGGAGCAGGGAAGGCTGTTACAGGCATCAAAATGCCATCTTTGCTGTGAAATCAGAGGCATCAGTGTGGGATTTCCAAGTACAAACCCTGTCTGTCGAGGCAGGGCTTGGAGGTACCAGAGAAGCACCTGTACAAAATGCACAGAAAGCTCCTGCAGCTTCCCACAGAAACTCCTCCGAGGCACTGGGAATCATGGAATGGTTTGGGTTGGAAGGGACCTTAAACATCATCTCATTCCAAATCCCTGCCATGGGCAGGGACACCTTCCACCAGCCCACGTTGCTCCGAGTCCTGTCCAACCTGGCCTGGGGCACTTCCAGGGATGGGGCAGCCACAGCTTCTCTGGGCAACCTGTGCCAGGGCCTCCCCACCCTCACAGGGAAGAATTCCTTCCCAATATCCCATCTAACCCTGTTCTCTGGCAGTGGGAAGCCATTCCCCCTTGTCCTGTGGCTCCATCCCTTGTCCCCGGTCCCTCTCCAGCTCTCCTGGAGCCCCTTTAGGCCCTGGAAGGGGCTCTCAGGTCTCCCTGGATCCTTCTCTCCTCCAGGGGAACCCCCCCAGCTCTCCCAGCCTGGCTCCAGAGCAGAGGGGCTCCAGCCCTTGGAGCATCTTCAGGGCCTCCTCTGGACTAACCCCAACAGGTCCATTTCTGTTCTGTGCTGAGGTCCCAGAACTGGACACAGCACATGTGTGAACAGAGGATGAATTCAACTGAAGGCACTGACGAACACAAAGCCTATTTTTTGGGGTGGATTTTCACCCAGTCCCCAACTCTGAGGGCAGAAGTGACTGCACAAGAATCTCCATTCCACCCACACCCACCCTGACCAGACCAGCTCAGGCTCTTCCCAGTGTCTGCCCCACCTGCCCCTCAGGTCCCTGCACCTGGGATCAGTCATGGTTTAACTCAGCCACTTCCCTACTTCCCTGAGCAGATAACTCCTATTTGGACAGAGCTGCATTTCCCTCAGCACGGCAGGGAGAGGCTCTCAGTTTCCCATTAAAAAAAGGACAGATGTATTTAAAAACACCTCCGGGAGAGAAGGACCCCCCACGCTCCCCCCGCCTTCTCCGTTCAGCCAAATCAAGAATCCAATCACAATCCAAAGGACACAAATCCCATTTGGAGCTACAGCAGCAGCACAGCCATTTAAGGCTCTCTCCTCTGGCAATCCTTCAAATGGAACGAACAACTACTGATAGGGATGAAAATGCCTTGGGGAGGCGTAGAAAAATTCTCATTTATTCCCAGAGCTTTCTTAAGCACTTTAAGGATGTCGTAACAGGTTTTATTAACCACCCTGAGCAAAAGAAAAGAAAATATCACAGAGTGTAAATTAACGTTTGGGGGTATTTTCCAGACTCTCCTGCATGCCAGGCATTATCACAAATCCCCCTGCAGAGGGGGGAGGTTTATTTGCTGCTTCTCTCTCTCCTGTTGTAATAAAAGGAAGAGTCTTTTGCAGCTCTTTTAGCAATCTGCCTTGTCCAGGCACGGGGAAAGAAATTAAACCCAATTGCTCGACAAGATCTCGGTTGGACAACACCTGAAGGGATGTTTCTGAATTGCTCTGGTGGAGGCAGGGGGGCTGCAAGCCCCAAAATCGTTATCTCAGAGAGGATTTACCAAATTAGTAACAACAATTAATAACCAGAAGTGCCCCACAGCTTCCTGTTCCCTTTTGAGATAGGCATCAATGATCAGCACCAAAGCCTATTAAATGATAGAGGAGTCTCAAGCCTGACTCAATCCAACAGGAATTCTCAGCTGGCAGCTGAAAATAAACCAGAGGCCCCATCTTCCTCCTGGGGAGACATCCTGCTGCTCCCCTCCATCACTGCTCACCTCGTGGAATCACAGAGAGAATCCCAGAATGGTTTGGGTTGGAAAGGACCTTGGAGATCATCCAGTTCCAACCCCCTCCTATGGGCAGGGACACCTTCCACTAGCCCAGGTTGCTCCAAGCCCCATCCAACCTGGCCTTGGACACTTCCAGGGATCCAGGGGCAGCCACAGCTTCTCTGGGCAACCTGTGCCAGGGCCTCCCTTCTCAATTCTCAGCAAGTGGCTTCAAAGAAGGAAAGATGGGCCAAAAAAAAAGCAGAAAACCACAGCCCCTACACTGCTGGCAGCTCTGAGGTGTCACTGGAGGTGTTCAAACCATCTTGGCTGTCCAGCCAGACTACACCCACAGCACCCCCTCACCCACCCCATCTCAGCAGTCACAGAATCACTGAGGTTGGAAAAGCCCTTCCAGCCCATGGATTCCACCCTGTGCCCAATTCCCACCTTGTCCCCCAGCCCAGAGCACTGAGTGCCACGTCCCATCCTTCCTTGGACACCTCCAGGGATGGAGACTCCACCACCTCCCTGGGCAGCCCCTGCCAGTGCCTGAACACCCTTTCTAGCAAGAAATTTCTCCTGATGTCCAACCTGACCCTCCCCTGGCACAGCTTGAGCCGTTTCATCTCATCCTGGCCCTTGTTCCCCGAGAGCAGAGCCCGACTGGCTCCACCCTCCTGTCAGGGAGTTGTGGAGCTGCTTCTCCAGCAGGACAGTGTGAAATTCAGCCGGGAAACAGCCAGGGCGCCTGAGAACCAACAGGGAGTGGGGGCACAGGGAAGGGGAGGAGGGAGACGCCTGTGCGAGCCACTGCCCATCCCAGGAGGTCCCTGGGGTGGGGCGGGACCCCAGCGGGATTGGGGCGGTTCAATCCCCTCAGGCTGGGACAGGGGGAGGATCATAGCCTCACTGAGCTGGGAAAACCCCTCTGAGACCACCGAGTCCACCGTGTGACCCGACACCACCTCGTCACCCCGCCCAGAGCACCGAGTGCCACGTCCGGCCTTTCCTCAAACCCCTCCCGGGACGGCGACTCCGCCGCCTCCCTCCCCGACGGGCGCGACCGTGGCGGGGCCCTCCCAGCCCCCAAAACATCAGGGCCTGTCACAGCGCCCCAAACCTCCCACCGCCCCCCCACACAGAGACACAGAGCGCAGGGATGTGCTCGGTCCCACCGCACCGCTCATCCCCGACAGGGTCCCTCCCGCCGCGGCCTGCCCGCGGGTCCCCAGCGCGGCGCGGCCTTCCCCGCCTCCCTCCCTCCCTCCCTCCCTCAGCGAAGCCCCCACGACCCTGCCCGAGCGCGGGCAGAGCGGCGGGGGCCGCGGCAGCCCCGACCCCCGGGGGTACCCACCCCGCTGCCCGACGCCATGGCTGCCTGAGGGGGGGGCGGCACCGGCAGCTGTCGCGCTGCGCCGTAAAGCGCGGCCTCCCGCCCCGCGTCACGTGCCGCCGGTGTCACGTGCCCGCGCGCTCCCGGTGCCGCCGGTGTCACGTGTCCCGCTCCCGGTACCGGTGCCGGTCCCGGCCATGCTGCGGATCGGCCCCATCGCCGTCGCCGCTTTTGCCTGCCGGGCACCGCCGCGGCCCCGCCTCGCTGGGAACCGGGAGAGCATCCCCCGCTCCTGGCCGCCGGCTCTGTCCCGGGGCTGCAGCGGCGGCGGCGGCGGCGGAGGGAGGGTGGTGCCGGTGCTGAAGACGCCGAAGGTAAAGGCGGGGATTGCGGGCGGCGCCGGTGGGTACCGAGCGTTCCCGCACGGCCCCGCCGCTCACGGCTTGTTCTCTCCGTGTCCCGGGCAGGGCACCCGCGACCACCCCCCGGCGCAGGCGGCGCTGCGGGAGCGGCTGCTGCGCACCGTGGTGTCCTGCTTCAAGCGGCACGGGGCGGCCGCCATCGACACCCCCGTGCTGGAGCTGCGGGTGAGGCGCGGGGGGACCCCCTCGGGGCGGGGCGGGACACCCACGGGGGCTGTGGGATATCCCCCTCCAGCTCCCTCCTGCGGGACTAGGGAGCTCCGTCTTCCCCCGGGGATTCAGGGCACGTCTGGGGGATCCCCTCGTGTGGGGAGGGCAGGGCTGACAGTCCCTCTTGGGACTTGTGAGGGCACAGGGAGGCGGACCCAGGTCCGAGGGGGGATGTGTGTAATGCCCATCCGGGGGGACCCCGTGCCCCAGAGCCACCTCGTCACCAGCCCCCTTGTCCTTCCCCAGGAGACGCTGATGGGGAAGTATGGGGAGGACACGAAGCTCATCTACGAGCTGCAGGACCAGGGAGGGGAGCTGCTGGCCCTACGCTACGACCTCACCGTATCCTGACCCCCCCAGGGGATGGTGGCACCCCGAGGGGATGGTGGCACCCTGCCTTGTGGGGTCCCCTTTGCACTGCCCTGTCTGCAGGACTCACTGGGGTGTTGGACCCCCTTGTCCACCCAGCCTGGCTGTCACTGTCATAACCTCACACCGCCCCCCAGCCAGGCCAGGATCCACAGCAGAGCCCCTCCCGTGGGCTGCAGACCTGCACCAGTTTGCTCTTCTGTACTGGTTTTATCTCCTGCCAGTTCCAGTCCCCACCTCTGCCCTGCCTATCCCACCTTCCCAGTGCTGTCTGGAGAGGTGTTTGCTGCAGGAGCCTATCCCAGGCCTTCTCCACCTGCACATCTCACCCAAAATCTCTCCTGTTCAATGTATGGCTGTGCATCGAATTTCCTCTGATCACACTGCGAAAGGGTGGAATGACAACAGAGGGTCAGTGTTGTCCTGAGTGGGTCAGGAGGAGGGAATGGAGCTGTCCCAGTGTTGGAGGAGCTCAGCTGCTTCGTTCTACCCATCCGCAGCCCCGGCTGATGATTTCCCTAAAAAATCATAGAATATCCTGAGTTGGAAGGGACCCACAGGGAACATCAAAGTCCAACTCCTGGCCCTCCACAGGACACCCCAAAAATCCCACCACCACCATTGTGGTGGAGCAGCTGGCAAAGGGAGACGGGGGGGCTGTGATGTTCAGCTTTGCGTCTCCCCGTTCCCCTCCTTAACTCCCTGGGCCCAGGTGCCCTTCGCTCGCTACCTGGCCATGAACAAGATCAACAACATGAAGCGCTACCACGTGGCCAAGGTGTACAGGAGGGACAACCCGGCCACCACCCGGGGCCGCTACCGCGAGTTCTACCAGTGCGTGAGTGTTGGGGTGGCAGGAGGGTTTTCGGGGCTGGAGCGCCTCCAGCTGCTGCAGAGCAGCGTGGTGTGCCCGGCCAGAGCCCCTCAGCTGTGCCAGGAGCCTCCGTTGCTGCTTCTGCCCCCAGGACTTCGACATCGCCGGGCAGTTCGACCCGATGATTCCCGATGCCGAGTGCCTGAAGATCGTGCACGAGATCCTGAGTGACCTGCAGCTCGGGGACTTTGTCATCAAGGTGAGGCCAGGCGGGTTCCCTGTGCCAGGGTGGGAGGCACAGTGGTCGTTGTTCCTGGGGTTTTACACAGCAGAGCCTGTTCTCACTCTCAGGCCTGATCCAGGAGTTGGTCCCATCTCTGCCTCCTCACGCTAGAGGCTGAGCTTGGGCTGGGAATGCCAGGAGGTTTCCTGAGTGTGCAGTTGTCAGAGTTCTCTCCAGGACTAACCCCAGCCCCCTGCAAAATTCCAGCAGCCAACTAGAACCACAGAGTCACAAGATTGTTTTCATACCTCTGCACCTTCCCCTCCCGTGGGAAAGGCACGAGGAAATGCCAACAGCTGCAGATTGCCATACAGTGGGACCAAAGGAATGACACTGGGGGGGATGTCCCTGAGCTATGTGTGCCTTTCCCTCCCCCAGGTCAACGACAGGCGGATTTTGAATGGTGTGTTTGCCATCTGTGGGGTCCCAGAGAGCAAGTTCATAACGGCCTGTTCCACCGTGGACAAGCTGGACAAGGTCAGCGTTGGGCTCGTGGGGAGACGCTTGTGGTCCTGAGCTGGGCAGTTCATGGCCCCTCTTGACATAAAGAGGGTCACAGCAGCAAAGTTGTTGGCATGGGTAAAGGATTTGGGGATCTCTTGGAATAACACCTGGTGATTCCAATGATTTGTTAAAAATTCCTGTGAGAAAGAGATGATTAGTGAGATGTGCAGGACGACAGTGAGCAGAGTTGTGCTCATGTGGGCTGGTGGAGGCAGTGGGTGAGGAGAATGTCCTGCAGTAACAGATGCCCTTCTGTGCCCTCACAGGTGCCGTGGGAGGAAGTGAGGAGCGAGATGGTGGGAGAGAAGGGGCTCTCCCCCGAGGCTGCAGATCGCATCGGGGAGTACGTCCAGCTCCACGGTGAGCACTGTGGGGTGGAGCCCCTGGGGCTGGAGGGTGCCCAGGGCACACACAGGGCTGGCCGGGGCCACCGTGGCACGTCTGGTTCCTACAGGTGGGCTGGACCTGATTGAGCGGCTCCTGCAGGACCCGAAGCTGTCGCAGAACAAGCTGGCCAAGGAGGGGCTGGGGGACATGAAGCTGCTGTTTGAGTACCTGACCCTATTTGGCATCACAGGGAAGGTGAGGAGGGGCAGGGGCAGGAGGGGGGGCTGCCCTGCTGGGCTCCCCCAGCACCCGGTGACGGGGCCGCCCCGGTGCCCTCCCTGCAGATCTCCTTCGACCTGAGCCTGGCCCGGGGCCTGGACTATTACACGGGGGTGATCTTCGAGGCCGTGCTGCTGCAGCAGGAGAACGAGCACGTGGAGGAGCTGGTGGGCGTGGGGAGCGTGGCTGGAGGCGGCCGCTACGACGGGCTGGTGGGGATGTTTGATCCCAAGGGCCGGAAGGTGCCCTGCGTGGGGGTCAGCATTGGGATCGAGCGGATCTTCTCCATCCTGGAGCAGAGGCTGAAGGTAGGCGCTGCAGGCAGTGCATTGGAGGAGGCTCTGGGAAGCCAGCTATTGTTTATTAGAGCTCTACAGCTTCACAGTATTCAAGGGAAAATAATTTTGGGGGTGAGGGTGGCTCCTTTCATGCCTGAGTGTCCATGCACAGAAGACAGAGCCCTTTTCTGCAGCCCATCAGGATGCAGGTGTGGGCAGCTGAGGGCAGCATTCCCTAGGAGATGTCAAGGAAGTGTTAGAGGCAGCCCTGAGCTCTGGGCCTGGCTCTGAGCTTTGTGCCCCAGTCACTTTGCTCCTCTCTTGCTTATGAAGTTTCCTGTCCTGGGGATTGGGAAGCGATGAATTTGGTATTATTTGTGACACTCACTCTGAAATGAGGACAGCCCCTGAGACAGCCTCTGAGGAGATTCATCACTCTGTGTTTAGTTCTGAGCTTGTGATTCATGGCAGAGGAGGCCGAGGCAATGTGTTTGTACCTGGAGAATCAAAGGAGACCTTGGAAAGCTGTCCAGGTCCCATTTGGGAGGGAGGCCAGGGTCCCACGGGAGCAGCAGCACATGATCAATTGCTGTGACACAATGCAGAGTCTCTGGGGGGCTCATTAAAGGTGCCCAGGTTGTCAGTCACTGAGTTAGGGTCTGGAGATGAGGTGAGGTGCTGTGAGCGAGCTGCAGATTCCCTCAGAGCCGGTCACTCCCACGAGCGTGTCTGTCCCTCCAGGCTTCTGGGGAGAAACTTCGCACAACTGAGACCCAAGTGCTGGTGGCTACACCCCAGAAACATTTGCTTGCTGCCAGACTGAAGCTCATCTCGGAGCTGTGGGACGCAGGGATCAAGGTAAAGGAACGACTTGGGCTCAGTGGTGTCATGGGTGAGGGAGGGGAAAGCCTTGTTTTCTTCAAGATCTGGGCCTGTCTGAGATCACAGAGCCATTCAGGTTGGAAGATATATCAAAGATCACCAAGTCCAACCATTAGGTCTAGGCAGGCACAGAACAGCCCAGAGCACTAAAGGCAACCCCTTGCTGCAGGGTTTGGTGCTGGCTGCTTTGCTCCAGTATCCATCAAAGCAAATCTGGGTTAGTGATTCGTCCTTCCCACTCCCTGCTAGGCAGAGATGCTGTACAAGAAGGATCCTAAACTGCTGAAGCAGCTGCAGTACTGTGAGGACACAGGGATCCCCCTCGCTGCCATTGTAGGAGAGCAGGAGCTGGCAGACGGAGTTGTCAAGCTGCGAGATGTCTCAACACGAGAGGAGGTGAGAATGTCCTTTTAACCAAGTGTCAGAAGTGCTTCCCAACTCTGGAGATCTCTGAAAGGCTCTGTGTGATGTGTTCCTTTGGGAAGCCATAGCCATAGTCTGTTGGGTGTCTCCAGAAAAGCAGCCACAAACTGTGTTCGTATCCAAAGCAAGCCCTTGGCCCTTAGAACCGTGCTCTGTTCTAATGCTGCCTCCTCCCCCTCTCTTTGCTTTGTAGGTTGATATCCCAAGAGAAAAGCTTGTTGATGAGATCAGAAGAAGGCTGGAGCCCTGAGGACTTCTCTGGCCAGAGCTGCTTGGCTGAACTGCTGTTCAACTGGAACTCTGCAGTGCCCTTAACCATTCACTGCCAGCTGAGGCCTGGTTACCATCCACCAGCCTAAGGCTCCTTGCCTGGGCTAAGGCAGCAAGAAGAGAGGAGCTAGAGGGTTTTAAAAGCTGTGGGACAGTGCAGTCACCAGCTTAAAGTTCTGGTTAAGTGCTCTGAAGGACAGGTTGAGCTTGTGGGTTCCTAATAGTGCAGTCCCTGCACCTGTGCAGCCATTCCCATGACTGCAGGTGGTGTTTCCATGGGCACAGACTGGATTTGGTGCAACTCACGGAGGTGTAACTTGCAGAGGTGCAGCTCCAGCGGGGTCAGGCTGAGCTCTGGAGTGGGGAGGGGGGCATGCTGGGCACCCACAGGCCCAGGACATGGGCTGAGGAGGGCAGTGGAAGGGCCAGTCCCACTCCCAGCCCGCCCCTGGGCGCTACACGGGGCTGCAGGACCAGCCTGAGTGGGGGTGATGCCAAAAAGCCGGAGAAGAAGCTCTCTTGACTCATTTTGAGTATAGAAAGCCAAAAACCACACGTTTATTGCAGTGCCAGGTGCATGGAAAAAAAATCTGAAAGGATGCACCCCGAATCACAAAGGTTTCATAACTTTATACCATCCTCTAATTAACAGCTTCAAGGAGGGGCTGTCCCACCCTATTTTTCCCCAGAGGACGCCCCCCTCAGACTGCTTGTTTTTCTGGAGTGCTTGGTTTCCTGCCTTAGGGACCTGGTTCAAGGCCTAAACCCAGCCTTTTTTGCTTTCATCAGTCTCCTCGCAACTGCAAGTGACTGCCTCTGTTTTACCGAAATTCTCACCTGTAAGATGAGAATCTCTTGCTAAGATTCCAAACTTACGCGCTTCCCCTCCGGAACTTCCAAACCTTAGTGAAACACCCGAGCTCTCCGGCTGACGCCCTCCCTTTTAAAATGGCTAAAACACGTGAAGTCTACGGCTAACAATTTCCAGTAAAGTACTCAATTTTACGGCTGGGGGGTGGGGGGGCCATCACTGAGGGGGACACACGCACAGAGCGAGGGGGCCGGGGGTGGGGAAGGGGGTGGGGGGGCGCACGCGTGGAGGAACTCTGTATTTTTATATAATAATATTTAAAAAAATTAAAAAGTTAAAAAAAAAGAAAAACAAACAAACAAAAAACCGATAATCAGCCCAGGCCGGGCCTCTGGGGTTTCATTTCCCGGTCACGGCGCCTGCGCGCCCCGCAGTTGCCGGCGGGAGCGGGGCGGGCTCGGGGCGGCCATGGCGGCGCAGGAGGCGGCGGTGCGGGCACAGGCGGAGGCGGTGCGGAGGCTCAAGCAGGACAAGGCCGACCCCGACGAGGTGCCGGGGAGCTCCGGGGAATTCCTTGGGAATGGGGTGCCTTTTTGTGGGGAGGAGCGGTGCGACTGGGAGCGGGGGCGCTGGGAAGATCGGGAGGGGCGGGGAATGGGGACTGGGGCGATGCGGGTGTTGGGGTGGGGGATGAGGGGCTGGGGAGAGGGTGCGTGGGGTTGCTGGGCTCACAGGGAGGGTGCCGTGGGCAGCTGGGAGTAATGGGAAGCGGAGGGGGCTGAGGGTGCAGGGGAGACTGGAACTGGTGGTACTGGTGTTAGATGGAAGGATGCTGGGGGTGTTGGGGTGGGGAGGAGGGTGCTGGGGGCGGCCGGTGGTGGGTGCACGAAGCAGGAGCTGGTGGGGATGGGTCCTGGGGAGACACGGGGGATGGGGGTGGGCACTGGGGAGACACGTGTGGGTGGCGAGGATTGGGATGGACACCGAGGAGACAGATGTGAGTGGCGACTGAGGCGGTGGGAGTCAGGGAACGATAGGGGTGCTGAGATGGAGGCGTTGTATCAGAAGTGGGAAGTACCGAAGGGGAGCAGGGAGCGCCCCTCTGGTTGCTGAGAAAGTGGGAATAGTGGGTGTATTGAGGCTGGGGAGTCTGGGCACGCTGGGAAGGCTGAGGCTGAAGATACTGGGGAGGGCTGTGGGCTGGGGCTGGTGGGTGGGCTTATCCCCAGCTCCCTGCTTGTTCCCTCCCCAGATTGCAAAGGAGGTGGCAAAGCTGCTGGAGATGAAGGCCCAGCTGGGGGGAGATGAGGGGAAACCCAAGTTTGTGCTCAAGACCCCAAAGGTAACTGCCCCCAGGACACTTCTGTGCCTCTCTGTGTGCACATCCTCCCCCAGCACCCCACACACACCTCTGGGCAAAACCCCAGCACAGCACACCTGCTTTTGTTCTCATTACTCTTTCCCTTTCGCTTTTAGCAGCAGGGGGGAGAGGAGTGGAAACATCTTTGACAGCATCCGGCCCAGATACCCACTGGCTTAGAGACTTTTTGGTGCTTATATGACAAGTTATGAATGGTGGTCACAAACAAGCCAGGTTATGGTGATGCCACTGACATAGGAGATCACAGAAATATGGAATATGGAATGGTTTGGGTTGGAAGGGGCCTCAAAACTCATGTAGTTCCAATGCCCTGCCTCGGACAGGGACACCTTCCACTATCCCAGGTTGCTCCAAGCCCCATCCAACCTGGCTTTGAACACTGCCAGGGATGGGGCAGCCACAGCTTGTCTGGGCAGCCTGTGCCAGGGCCTCACCACTCTCGCAGAGGAGAATTTCTTCCCAGTACCTAAATGTCTCAAAACTGTCTCCCTTTTCCATTTCCTTTATTGTGTGTTTTGGTAAATGTAAGTGTGGTGTTGGCCCTGGAAAGTTGAAGGGTATTTCACTGTTTGAGGTTGTGGAGAAGGGGATTTCACAACACAGTTGAGTTTCCAGCCTGTCTCAGCCTCGTCAGTGGCAGCTAAAAGCTGCCCATCATGGAGCAACCTGTGAGTGGAAAGTTAGAAGTGCCTGGTCTCTGCTTCCTCCTCGCTGCAGGTCCTAGAGGGGGAAAGTGGAAGGTCTAGTTAATTAACAATGATTTATTTGTTGCTGAGAGCCTAAAGGTGGTCACTGAAACAATTCAGTGACCCTTAAAAGCAAAGGAATAGGAAGTGAGCCCATCCTGGTGAAATACATACAGGTATTTCACAGGTATTGCATTTTAAAAGATGATTTTTCCCTGTGTTTGGAAATTGTAGAGCTGCTGGTTGTTCCACACCTTCAGAGCATGCCTTTCCTCTGATTCTACACCTTGGGGTGGCTCACTGGGCAGGGGTCTGGCTTATAGGTGTGAATCAGAGCTGGGGGCAGGTCCTGGCTGCCCTGTCAGAATCAGAAGCTCTGAACTCTGACTGCTGGATCTGTTTTAGCTCCTTTGTGTCCTGTATCATGAAACTCCTGACTTAGATTTCCCTCTGCAGGTTATGGCAGACTCCGTCTGAGCTCTGTCCTGATGTTTTCCGATGTTTTTTGGTGCTGCTTTTCACCGATGCCTGGTGTCTGGACCTGCTCTTTCTGGCTCTGTTGGCAGCTTCTTTGTGTTGTTTCTGGCATCTCTCACTTCGTGCCTCTCACCCAAAATGTCCTTCGCTCCTTCTTTCCTTCCCTCACCCCAGGGCACACGGGACTACGGCCCCAAGCAAATGGCCATCCGGGAGAGGGTCTTCAGTGCCATCATCTCCTGCTTCAAGCGCCACGGGGCAGAAGTCATTGACACGCCGGTGTTCGAGCTGAAGGTGAGTGAGGGCACAGCAGGTTTTCTGAGCTGGGGAGGATCCTCCAGTTGAATGTGCTGAGGGTTGAGTTTCCTTCTTCCAGCCCCTGGATACCCTCACTTTCTCTCCTGCTCCAGGGCTCTTCCCTTGCCACTGAAGGTGCTGTTTGTTCGTGTGTTGTTGTGTTGTAGGAGACGCTGACGGGGAAATACGGGGAAGACTCGAAGCTCATCTACGATCTGAAGGATCAGGGAGGGGAGCTGCTGTCCCTGCGCTATGACCTGACAGTATCCTGCCACAGCCTGAGGGGCCTTGCCTGGCCTCCTTCTGGGGCACTGCTGCCCTGAGGGGGAGGGAGGACCCTGAACTGACAGGGAGAGAGTGAGCAGGCAGTGTGGTTCAGTGGGTGCAGAACCCTTGCTCTGTTATTCACTGTGTCCTGCTTCTGTTTGGGGAAGGAATTCTTAAAATCATGGAATATCCTCAGTTGGAAGGGACCCACAAGGGTCATCGAGTCCAACTCCTGGCCCTGTACAGGACACCCCAACAATCCCATCCTGTTCCTCAGAGTGTTGTCCAAATGCTGTTTGAGCTCTGGCAGCCTTGGTGCTGTACCTACTGCGCTGGGGAGCCTGTTCAGTGCCCAAGCACCCTCTGAAGGATGGACCTTTTCCTAATATCCAACCTAAACCTGCCCTGACACCATTCCTCATGTGTGTGGAGGTAAGGAACATTTGTACTGAGTGGGGTTTCTCAGGGTACCCAAACCAGGCTGCTGCAGCACACAGCCCACGTGAGACTGAGATCCAGCCTGAGGTGCTGCTGGAAGATGCCTCAAGAGACACTTAATAGGAGCATGTGTGGGCAGCATGTGGAGACCCTGGGGAGCAGTGACAAGTCCAGCAGTCTCTCAGCAGTTCCAAACCCCACAGGTGCTGGGTTTTGGGAGGATGGTGAGGACCCAGCACTGCCTGTGACTGGTAACTGGGGAGGGGGGGATGATCCCTCCCTGTTCCCATCCTTAACCCTCTGTCCCAGGTGCCCTTTGCTCGCTACCTGGCCATGAACAAGATCACCAACATCAAGCGCTACCACATTGCCAAGGTGTACAGGAGGGACAACCCTGCCATGACCCGGGGCCGCTACCGCGAGTTCTACCAGTGTGTGAGTCTGGCTGTGGGCAGGGACACTGCGTGGGCTGGGCAGCGCCCCTGGGCACATGGCACTGTCAAAATGCAGGATCCAACGCTGTGTTACCCTTCCCTGTGGCTGTGGAAAGCTCTGGAGGATTCAATAATCTCGTTAGTGTGCCCTCATGAGTGTGAAAAGCAGCTGGGGAGTGGGAGAGTAGGAGTGGCAGCTGTGCCTGGGTGTTGGTGTGGTGGCACCTTTGTCACAGAGCCCCCAGGTATCCCCACCTTCTCCCTGTGGGGGAGGGCAGCTCTTTGCTCCGTCCCACAGCGCTTGCCAGCTGGAAGGAACAATTTCCTTCTGATCCCAAATCTGGCAATGGTTCAGCTCTGGGTGTGTTAGCAGGACACACAAACCAGGCTAGGCCGTGGCCTACACTACTTCTGTGCTGTGTTCAGTCAGTCTTCACTTCAAAGGAAGGGAAGACCCAGAGGCCAAATTACAGAACAGGTAACAAAGCAATTTCCTTCGTGGCTCTCTCGTGGCAGCCCTGAGGAACAGCTTTGTTCTGCTGTACTGACACTGTCCCCAGGGGCTCATATTGCAAACAGTTATTTTGTTTGAGAATGTTCCTGCTTCATCCTGCAGTCTCTGGGGATACCTTCCAGCTTCAGCTTGGTGATTCCCATTTCCAAACGACTCGGGGTCTTCACCTGCTGTCCCATCTGAAAGACTGTTCAGGGTAGCTCACTCTTAGGATAGCTAGAAATGGTCTTCTAATATCCAGGCTAAACTTATTTGTATCTGAGTACTTCTTGTTTAAAGAGTTCAGTTCTTTAAACAGTAGCTGTCATCGCTTGATATGGATTCTTCTCCTTTCCTAGATAAACATTTTAGAAATATTTAGAGAAATCTTCCCCCCTTTAGGCCACCTAAATCAAGCTGTTACCTTCTTTCCCTGGAGTTACGGAGTTTTTTCCTTCTCTGCTCAGCCTAGGAGCTTTGTATTCCTCTTTTCTTCAATATAATTCACCAGCCCCTGCCCTGTTTTTTTTTCAGTGAGATTTCACCTGCACCATGTACAGTGATAGCAGCACTTTCCTGACTGTACTCGCTCACTCAACTTCCACAGGGATTGCATCAGCCCTTCTTGCACTCAGCTGATAGGGATTAACTGATGTGATGTCATCTCTTTCCTCCTCCAGTTTATTTTGGGAGCTTGGTGAAGCCCTGTTGAAATTTACCCACTTAGTTAAAATTATTCCTGGGCCCAAAATCTCACTGAAGACTTTGCATTTGGGGATTCCTAAATAGGAGTCAAAGAAGGGCTCTCTTGTTGCTTCTGTGTTTTATTTCTCTCTGAACACTGATGCTGTCCTTGTTTTTCTCCAGTCATGGGATATCAGCCTATTAAAGCATCTTGATGTTGGACTTTAGTTATTCTATGTGCTAGTTCATCTTACAGTCTCTGGTGGGGACCACTCAGGCTTCTTGATCTCTTTTTCTGTCTTGGCAGTTGAAACTTTGGTTGTTCTTCAGTTTTGCTTCTCTTGTCTTCTTCCCTGATCATTAACTTGATTGGCATGTGCGTTAAAAAAAAAAAAATCCCAAAAATCAAGGCAAAACACTTGGCATTTAGGTCACAGCAAATGAGAAGTAGTTTTCTCCTCCCCTTCTTGGTTCCTTTGTTCTATTTATTTATTGCTGCTGGCTGTGCTGGCTCCTTTCTGTTGTTTTTTTCAAGGATCTCTGTTTCAGAGTGTCACAGGGTCAGGGGAGCAGGGAGGTCACAGCATCCAAGCTCTTGGCAGTGCAGTGGACACAACAGCACTGCTGCCTTCCGTGAAAGAAGGTCCTAACCCACATCCCGTCCCTTCTGGATCCCATCTGCAAGGGACAGTGCTCTCTCACATCCCATTTCTGTTGGTTTCTGTACGCCAGCTGCTGTTACCAGCAGAGCTGCAGCTGTTTTGCTGCAGCCATGAATTGCTCACTGCCTTTTCCTCTGCCCCCAGGACTTCGACATCGCCGGGCAGTTCGACCCGATGATTCCCGATGCCGAGTGCCTGAAGATCGTGCACGAGATCCTGAGTGACCTGCAGCTCGGGGACTTTGTCATCAAGGTGAGGCCAGGCGGGTTCCCTGTGCCAGGGTGGGAGGCACAGTGGTCGTTGTTCCTGGGGTTTTACACAGCAGCGCCTGTTGCCACTCTCAGGCCTAATCCAGGAGTTGATCCCATCTCTGCCTCCTCGTGCTAGAGGCTGAGCTTGGGCTGGGAATGCCAGGAGGTTTCCTGAGTGTGCAGTTGTCAGAGTTCTCTCCAGAACTAACCCCAGCCCCCTACAAAATTCCAGCAGCCAAGAGAACCACAGAATCCCAGAATGGTTTGGGTTGGAAGGGACCTTAAAGGTCATCCGGTTCCAAATCCCTGCCATGAGCAGGGACACCTTCCAGTAGACCAGGTTTCTCCAAGCCCCATCCAACCTGGCCTTCAACACTTCCAGGGATGGGGCAGCCACAGCTTCTCTGGGCAAACCTGTGCCAGGGCCTCCCCACCCCTACAGTAAAGAATTTGTCCCTAATATCTATCTGAGCAGGTCATGACTGTCATGTTCTCTGCCTGCAGTACAACAGGCTCTGGTCCAGGATCCCTGCCCTTGCCCAGCTCCTGATGCCCCCTTAGCAGGGACATCTGCTCAGTGTGTGTGGTGTTGCCTGTAGATTCCTGCCTTCCCAGCAAGTCCTTTCTGAACCTGAGGCATTTTCAGTGCCCATGGAAATGTGAATGCAGCTGAGCCTTTGGCCTCAATTACCTACTATTACAGAACACAAACTATGGAATTCACTGTACTATCACTAAAAAATATAAATCCTTAGTGAGGTTTTAACATAATCAGATATCCCTTTGCTCTTACACTGACAGGGCACTGAATTCATCTTCTTGACCCATGGTCAGTTCCTGAGCTATTTTTACATGTCTACATGAGAGGACTCACAGGCCTTGATGGTTTTTTGTCTCTGAGTGGAGGTGTCTGTGGCTCTAGAAGGAAATGTGATGGCTCTGCCCAGGCTTGGTAGGAGTCAGTGGTGCTATTTGGCTGCTCTGGGCAGCTCAGCTGCCCAGGAATGGGAAAAAGAAACAGGGAAAAAAAAAAGTCTTAGCAGATACCTAGTTTCTCTTGCATTTTTAAACCTAGAGGGGAGAGAAACTGGACGTGGCTGAAGCATCTGTTTGAGTCCATAATTCCCGATGTGCTTCCTCTCCCCCAGGTCAACGACCGGCGCATCCTCGATGGGATGTTTGCAGTTTGTGGGGTCCCAGACAGCAAGTTCCGAACCATCTGCTCCAGTGTGGACAAACTGGATAAGGTATGGGCTGCAGCTGCTGCTGCTGGAGCCTCAGTGAGCCTCCTGTCCCCTGTCCTGCCATGGTCCATGAGAAGTGGCTGGGAAATGCTGGTTCAACATCCCAAAGCTCCACCTGCTAAAGGTGCTGCTGCTTACAAACCAGGCTCATGAAAACCTGCACCAGACTGGGCCAGGGCATTGAAAAGCCCTGCTGAATGCATTGGGTTGAGTCAGGTGGTGTGAGGAATTGCATTTGTGTCCTGGAATTCCAGTACAGCCCAGATTGGAAGGGATCTTGAAAGATCATCCAGTCTAACCTTTACTAAAATTTCAGACTTCAGTTGCAAGGCGAGTGTGATGTAAAGGTTAAGTTTCTGGTAATGCAGGAGTAGAGGAGTGCAGTCCTAAATGACAGTGTGTAATAGTCTGCAGGACAGCTTGGAGGTGACAGGGCAGAGCAAAATGGAAATCCACAGGTGAGTCAGCTGGCACAGTCATGGTGTTGTCCAGGATAAACACTGGACATAAACACTGTCCTGCAAGGTGCTGCTGTTGTTGTTTGGTGATGTGATGTTCAGCATCCCTGGGGAGGACACAGAGCCTGCAGCCACGTTCCTGCATGATCCAGGCACCACTGGACAGCCTGTGCCTCTGGCTGTGTGTAGGACCCTCAGGAAACAGCAGTGAGAAGTGAGGTGGGTGCATATGGGGGAGGTTTCTGTGTTTTACCTGGAAACAGAGGAAAGGATTTGGAGTGACAAGGAGTAAGAGATCCCTGGTCACTTCATCCACACTCTGTTGATTTGGGCTGGTAGCACAGGTACTTTTATCATGCTGAGAGTAGATGTGACTGTTTGTGTGGTTTACCCAGGTTTGGTGTGACACAGAAAAGCCACCTCAGTGAGCAGCTTCCCCTGTAAGACACAAGGCAGGATGTGCCCACAGGTTTGGGCTCAGCAAGCTGCCTGGAGAGCCCTGGCTGTCCTGAGGGTCACCAAGGGATTCAGGCCATTTTGTGGCTTTTGGGAGGAGGGAAAGATGCCATAGTAGGGGCAACTGATTGTCCTGACTGTAGGCCCTTGTTAGGTAAAGATGCTGGAGATCAGTTTATAATTGTGTTCTGAGTGCTCCTAACCTTCCTGCTGAACACAGCAGCCTTGTGTCTCATGTCATGTGGTCATGGTGCTTTGTTGAAGGGGGAGCTGCCTTTTCCCTTGGAGGCCTCATTGGATGGTCAGGTGAAGTCAGCTGGGGGAAGTTTCACAGCTCTGTTAGGGAGATCTGTTGTACAGGCATGACTAATGTGTGGGGTTTGGTGGCTATGTATGTGTGGAAAAGCAATAGGAAGGGACCACTGGGCTCTTTTAGAGCAGGATTGTTTCCTTGTGATTTATCTCAGTGCAGCTGGATGGGATCAAGACTCTGGTTCTCTTTAACCCCTTGTGGGAAAACTGCAGTTTATTCTGCTTACATTGGGGTTTTGCATCATTCAGCCATCTCCTCACACCTTTCCAGGTGTTCCATGACCAGCAGTGCTTTCTTGAGTGGTATTTATGACCAGGGAAGGCACAGCAGCAAGGTGGCTTTCAGGTTCAGTGTTTTCACAGTACTGATGTTCAATTCTGGAGAGAAATTGAACCCAAAGTATTTTTGTAGGGTTGGGGCACAAACAGACTGTGCAGAGGTACAAGAAATGGAATTAGGGCCACATGACTGTGCTCTGAGAGCTGCTACTTCTCTCATGAACCTTTGAACCACACTGAGGGGTTTCTACTGTGCAGAGATCTCTTGGTGGTAGATGTGTCTGTTCATCTGCACGTGCAGGGCCACCAGAACTATCCCTGGGGGAGCCACATCCCTGGCTCGGTGGCTGATGCCCTTCTGTGCCCTCACAGGTGCCGTGGGAGGAAGTGAGGAGCGAGATGGTGGGAGAGAAGGGGCTCTCCCCCGAGGCTGCAGATCGCATCGGGGAGTACGTCCAGCTCCACGGTGAGCACTGTGGGGTGGAGCCCCTGGGGCTGGAGGGTGCCCAGGGCACACACAGGGCTGGCCGGGGCCACCGTGGCACGTCTGGTTCCTACAGGTGGGCTGGACCTGATTGAGCGGCTCCTGCAGGACCCGAAGCTGTCACAGAACAAGCTGGCCAAGGAGGGGCTGGGGGACATGAAGCTGCTGTTTGAGTACCTGACCCTATTTGGCATCACAGGGAAGGTGAGGAGGGGCAGGGGCAGGAGGGGGGGCTGCCCCGGTGGGCTCCCCCAGCACCCGGTGACGGGGCCGCCCCGGTGCCCTCCCTGCAGATCTCCTTCGACCTGAGCCTGGCCCGGGGCCTGGACTATTACACGGGGGTGATCTTCGAGGCCGTGCTGCTGCAGCAGGAGAACGAGCACGTGGAGGAGCTGGTGGGCGTGGGGAGCGTGGCTGGAGGCGGCCGCTACGACGGGCTGGTGGGGATGTTTGATCCCAAGGGCCGGAAGGTGCCCTGCGTGGGGGTCAGCATTGGGATCGAGCGGATCTTCTCCATCCTGGAGCAGAGGCTGGAGGTAGGTGCCTTTGGTGCTCAGCTAAGCAGTGGTTTATGTCTTCCCCCAGCACCCCCAGTCCAGCAGATGCTGAAGGGAGTGTTCCTTGCCACAGCCTCTGGAGAAGCCAGCCAGGCCTCTGCTGTGCTCTGCAGCAGGAGTCAGAGCCAGGACATGACCTCCAAATCTCTCTGGCCTGGCAAATGATCTCTGGGGCTCCCACTGAAGGCAAGATCCTTCTTCCCACAGGCCTCAGACACGGCTTCTGCTGCTGTGCTTAAATCCTCAGCAATGCCAGGTACCCAGGGCAGGTGCCTTGGTGTTCCCCACTGCATTAGACATCTGTGACCCCAGGTTCTCCTTGGCAGGACAGCATTGCTCTTCAAAAGGAAACAGCAGCTTCACACATTTATTTGTCCTGCCTATGGCACTGCAGAGATGAGACAGGGATCAGATGTCCCAGGGCAGGAAGCAAAGTGCCTCTGAGGGTTTCCCAGATACCTTTTTCGTCTTTCCCTGTCCTCAGAGTTGCTGTGCCAGTGTGTCCTCCATCCCAGTCAATGGGTGTAAAATAGGTCTTTGTAAAAAGACCTTTGTAAAAAAACCTCCCAAGACGCTGCTGCACATTCTCCTCCCCCAGAGGCCTGGTGTTGATTCTTTCTTGGCAGCCAGACACAACTGGAATTTCTAAGTAGGAACTGAATTCCTCCCCCATCACCTCCGGTCCTGGCCAGGTTTGTTCCTCTGCAGGTGACCTTTTAAAGGCTTCTCCCTTCAGCAAGGCAGCAGGAAAATGCCACGTGGGGTATCCAGCATCTGCCACAGGAGCTGGTGAAGCATCTCAGTTGGCTGCTGTTAATTTAACCCGTAGTTGGCAGCTCAGCTGCAGAGCAGAACTTCTGTCCACGTCCTCCAGGGCTTGCTGCTCCTGAACTGCTCAGGGCAGATCTCTGGGAGGCCCTTGGATGTAGAGGAACAGGAGGGAGGCTGTGTTAAGCACCCCATCATGGAACAACTGCAGGAAATGAGGGTGGGGTCTGTGGAACATCCCTGATTCTGAGTTTATGCTGTTCATTCACCCTGCTGAGCCTGATCCCCCTCACTGCTGAATCAACAGACCTGGGGTGCTGACCCATCCTGCTCACAGAATCTCAGATCCCTCAGTTATGTCTGTGGCATCTTTTGAGTCTTGTCCCCTCTCTAGGCCTCTGAGGAGAAGATCAGGACAACAGAGACGCAGGTGCTGGTGGCCTCAGCCCAGAAGAAGCTCCTTGAAGAGCGGCTGAAGCTCATCTCCGAGCTGTGGGATGCTGGAATCAAGGTATGACCTGCTGATGGCAAAGTCAGGAGCTGCCTGGTCTACTCTGTGTGCCAGGAATGGACCAGATCTGGCTTGGCTTTGGGAGGAAGGAGCTGCCAGGGAGCAGGTGGGGGCAATCTGCCTCTTCCCAGTGTCCCAAATCAGGTGCTCTCCAGGAAGGGCAGCAGGGCTTGGTTAGCCCTGTAACAGTGCAGGGCTGCTCTGTGTCTGGTGTCTCAGGACAGATTCCCAATGGGCACACACATGAGGGAGGGGAATATCCCAGTTCTCTTTGGGCTCCTGGGCCTGTAGGGACACCCCAGTGGCACGGACTGGACATGTCTGTTAACAGCCCTCCAGGGATGGTGATTCCACCACTGCCCTGGACAGCCTAAGCCAGTGCCTGACCACCCTTTTTGGGCAAGAAATTTTCCCAACATCCAACCTAAACCTCCCCTGACATGACTTGAGGCCATTCCCTCTTGTCCTGTCCCTTTTTCCCTGGGAACAGAGCCCAAACTCCCCCCTGGCTCCCTCTTCCTGTTCAGGGAGTTGCAGAGAGCAAGAAGGTCCCCCCTGAGCCTCCTTTTCTCCAGGCTGATCCCTCCCAGCTCCCCTCCTGGTGCTCCAGCCCCTTCCCCAGCTCTGTTCCCATCTCTGGACACTCTCCAGCCCCTCAGTGTCTGTTGTGAAGTGCCCAGAACTGGACACAGCCCTGGAGGAGCCTCAGCAGTGCCAGCACAGGGGGCAGTCACTGCCCTGCTCCTGCTGGCCACACTTTCTGACACAGGCCAGGATGCCCTCTGGCCCACCTGGGCACACACTGGCTCCTGTTCAGCCACTGTCGACCAGCACCCCCAGGGCCTTTCCCACTGGGCATCTTCCCAGCCACACTGCCCCAGGCCTACAGCTCTGCAGGGGTGGTTGTGACCCAGAGTGCAGGACCCAGCACGTGGCCTCGTTAAACCTGGTGCCCAGCCTGCTCTCTGAGCCCGTCCCCTTCCCCACCACACAACCACAGGCTCACCAGACCAGACCAGACCAGACCAGCAGTGCCTGGTTGAGGGGGTACAGTGGGGAAACAGCCCAGTCTGATGCCAGTGTCGTGCCCTGGTTCTCTCCAGGCAGAGATGCTGTACAAGAAGAACCCCAAGCTGCTGAACCAGCTGCAGTACTGTGAGGACAGTGGCATCCCCCTGGTCGCCATTGTGGGCGAGCAGGAGCTCAAGGATGGAGTCGTCAAGCTGCGGATTGTGGCAACCAGGGAGGAGGTGAGGCCTCTGTGGCAGCTTTGCCGTGGGGTGGTGGGCTCTGTGACCCCCTCAGCCCAGTCCCCCAGTCCCAGTGGGCTTTCCAGCGACTTCTGTAACACCCCACATTCCGGTTCCTTGCCCTACTGCTGCTTCCTGGAGCTATGGAGAGCTGGTGTCTCCAGCTCTGGGGAGTTTTCTGCTGTGTGGTCTCCCTGAACTCCCAGCTGTTTGTTCCTCAGGTCAGGAGCCTGAAGGGGTGATTCAGTGGGCTTTTTGTCCATGACACAGGACCATTGATGAAGGTCCTGGAGGTGCCCTCTTAGAACGAGTAGGAACGAGCAGGACTTGTAACCCTGTAACCCTGCAGGGCTGCTCTGTGCCTGTTGTCTCAGGACAGATTCCCAAATCAGGCAGCACTGGAACCAGTGTATAGGTCACTGGCTGGATCACTGGCTTTAGAACCAGTAGGAAAGAGTGGGAACAGCACTGCCCTCCCAACCACTGGTCAGGAGAGGGCTTGCTGGGATTGCAGACAGATTCCTGCTCGGACAGGTTCGACTCCTGTGGGTCCTGCAGCCCATTCCATCCCCTCAGAGGGGCTGGCGACACCCCAGTGTGGCCTCCTGAGACTGTGGTGACACATCAAGCTGCTGGAGTTGTATTGAAGCAACTTTGTGCTCCCCCTGTGTAGGTCAACATCCGCAGGGAGAGCCTGGTGGAGGAGATCAGGACGCGAACGAGCCAGCCCTAACCCCGTCCTGGACACGTCTGCTCCTTGGTTGGGTTCTGCCTGACAGATTTCCTCCTGTGGATGCCTTGGCCAGGCTGTGCAGCAGCGGGTGGGGGTCGGGGGGGCTCTCAAAGCTGTATTTATTCTTGTCTCACGCCCTCCCTCCCCCGGCGGGAGCAGAGGCTGCGCCGACTCCCGCGCCCTGCCCTGGCCCTCGAGAATGTCGCTGGGAAGACGTCGTGGGAGCGGCTCTGGCAGACCCCTCTGCCGCAGCGACCCGTGGAGCCCCAGCAGACCCCGGGGGGGGCTTGGCTGCAGCTTCTTGTTCCCGTCGCTTTGAATAACCATCCCGGCCCGTCTGGCTGCCGGGCGGTGACCTTCTCCCCGGCAAAATGTAACGGCGCTGCTCCCAGAAACACAATAAATAAATCTGTCTGTCCCCCCGCCGTGACTCCTGTCCCTGCTCGCCGCTCGGGGCAGCGATTTGCTCACCTGCCTGGCTGAGCCGGAGCCGGTTTTTAAAGGTCACCGTGGCTGTTGCTGCAGCCGCGATGTTCCCTCCTGCCTCCGCATCCCCGCGCCGTGACAGGTCCCCCCAGAGCCGGCGGCAGCTCCACGAGCAGCTCCCCCCGCCCCAGTCACGGGTGGGACAGGCCCCTCCGATGTCCTGGGGGTGCCTCGGGGTGTCCCCCGCCCTCCTCGCTGCTGCCCCACACGTCTGGCCGGGTGTCCCCAAATCGGGGCAGTTTTAAACCCGCGGCTCCCTCGCTTGGACGGAGGGCGGGGGCCGTTCCTGACACAGAGGAAGGGCGGGGGTCCTCCAGCCCCGTCCGGGGAGGAGCAGGGGCGTCTTTGGGACCGTCCCGAGCAGCGGGAACAGCAGCAGGAGCTGCGGCGATGGAGGCAGAGCAGGGCCCCGTCGGGGCGCTTTGCCCCCCTTGCCATCCCTTTCCTTCCCTACCCCTCCCTTGCATTTCTTTGCCTTCCCCACCCTTCCCATACCTTTTCTCTCCTATCCCTTATCCCTCCCTTGCCCCTTGTGCCGGTGGGAGCTCCCCGAGGGGTTCTGCAGGGCCCTTGGGGCTGGGCCCCCTGGGTCTTATTTTTATTTTATTCTATTCTATTTTTTTATTCTATTGCTAGGTACATAATGTTTGTTTAAATAAAGGTTGTAGGCCTGGGGTTGAAACGCCGACTGTGGGGCTGGGGTAGGGGACATAAAGGCAGGCCCTGGAGCTGGAATGGACACCCTGGGACTGGAGCCAGATCCAAACCCACGTGGAGCTGAAATGGAAATGCTGGGGCTGGAGCTGAAATAAATCCCGTGGGGAAGAGGATGGAGCTGTAGCTCGGGAGCTACAGGAGCTGCCTGGGGGCTCCAGCCCCCCCAGTGGTACCAGGGGGCTCAGGGCTGACCCTGGGGCTCTGAACCAGCACTAGGGCACCTTTGGGATGCCGTGCTCAGCAACACAACATATGAGGCCATGTAGTGACTTCAGACCCTGTCCAGTTTGCTGTCTGCAAACACTTAAATATGAGGAAGTGTGGGTGATAACCGGTGTTTTAACATCACAATAAGGCAAATTGAGCTTCCTCTTCATAAACTGCCAAATATAAGCATATCGGATAGCCATCAACCTAGAGAATTACCAAAATTAAAATTATATAATGTCCTTATTAAAAAACTAATAACGCCAGGCACTAATTCTTACCTGGTTTAAATGAAGACAAATGGTATCTCTGTAGTTGAAGTTTGATGTTGATGCAATATTTTCCCCCGAGATAATTTATATTAGGTACATAACTTAAGGCTTAAATGTCTCCTTGTGATCCTTTTTAGTACATACCTCAAGTCTTTACTCATCATAATTATTAGGTGGTGGAACTAATTAAAAAGAGAGCAGTACTGCCACAATGGAGGTCATTTAGACTTTGGTTTAAAGCAGTAAAAATATGCTTAGAGCTCCTTGATGTAATCTTGCATCTCTAGCAGGAAACCTGTAAATTAAAAAGAAAAACAGCCCATTTGTGCTGGTGATTCAGTGGTTGAAGAGTTGCAAAGTTCTAACTAATTCCTGCACTAATGATGCAGCTGCAGCTCTTTGGTGACCTGGGGGTGCTGGTTTCTGGGAAATTTCAGAACTGTCTCCAAGAAATTAGATGAAGACAAGAGCACCATTTACTATTACGAATACTCAGAATTTTAGCTGTTCATTCAAAAATCATATCAATTATTCGTGCTCCAGAGTGTGTGTTTCAAATTGTCAGGGAATTGATTTCCTCCACCCCTAGGCTTTCTGAGATGAGTTAGTAGTGGGCGACAGGAAAATTTAAATGTATTATCTGAGTGTGTATGAAGTCACTTGAGAAACTGAAACTATGGACACTTCTGCAGCCTCTGTTATGAGAGGGGTGTGAAATTATTGGAGGATATTTGATAATTACTGATAACTGAATCTGGGCTGCACAGTGTGATCTTGGTTTTTCAATAGCTGGGAGGAAAGTGAGGGGAAAGTAGAATCACATGTAATATTTCTCTTGATTTTTTCATGAAGGGTTTTCATAAGCTGAAAATTATTGATCAGTCACAATAGAAACCTCCTTCTCTGGTGTGAATGAAGACCAGAAAAGTTACGTGATGGAAGGTAAATTTTTTTTAAAATTTTTTTTTTTGTTCTTTGCTTCAGGAGCAGCACAGAGAGAAACCTTGTGGGTTTATCCCCTGAAAGTCTTCCATATACAAAAAAATCTGGATAGGAGTCAAGTTATTTATTTTGTTATTTCAGGTAAAACTCAGCAGGACCTGCTGAGATCTGAATCTGATTCCAGCTATGGAGTGTTTTCATGAGGTGTGATGAGCCTGGTTAGGGGTCTTTCTTTTGATCTGCATTTTACAGATCTGAGAACCCAGGCTGCTCCAAGGCAGCTGAGTTGGTTTTTCTCTTTTTGAGCAAAGTGTCAGAAGGCCTGAAAGATCCCCCTTGTATTATGAAGAGATTTAACCAATTATTGCCCTAGGAAGGTAAAATTCAAGCCAAGGAGAAATATTATGCCCCTTCTCACAGATTTCATTATTCATGCCGGAAGAAGAGAGTCCTGGTCTCCAACCCAGCATCAAAAATTACACCTGCCACTGTATTTCTCCTTCAAGCTCAAATCAAGTGAAATCAAATCCAGCTCTCTCACTCTTCAGGGCCAACACCAGAAAAATATGAGAGGTGTAGAATTACAAGATGCCTCATGCCTTTCCACACAGAGTATAAGGAGTATAAGCCCTCCTTATCCTTATCCTTGCACTTTCCTTATCCTCTTGTGAACCAGTAAAAAGCTGCCCCACTGTCTCCCAGGCAGCTCTGAACAGGGAGTGCAGCTGCACAGAAGAAACATGATTTAATGAGGGTCTAGGAACAGACTGCAGTGCTGAAACAAGCTGCCAAGGCAGGCAAGAATATCTGCCACTGCCTACACACCACCAAAACCTTTCCTCTCCTCTCTGTTTTCCAGTGCTTGTCCCTCCTCTAGTCCCTCCCTTTCCTACGTCTGTTCCCCTAAACATCCCATATGACGTTTCAAACAATCCCTGGGTTCTGCTCTGCACCATCCCCACATTCTCCTCCCTCTCTGTAAGTCTCATATCTCAATGCACCATCACTGCCCTGAAGATTCATGACATGTCCAGGATAAAATTGCCTTCAGTACATCACCTTGGTGGGCTTGGATGAGCAGGAAGAGGAGTGGGAACAGTCTGTGTTGGAGTTGCTGCCTCTTGTGTGATCAGCCGAGTGCAGTTTTTGGAAGTGAGCTAAGGACAAGGACAAATGTTCAGCACAGTGTTACGAGTCACCATAAGCTTGTTCCTCGTAGGGGAGAGATCACTCCTGGGAAATAGAAAAAACAAAACAAAACAAAACAAAACAAAAAAAAGGCAGCATCACTTGACCTGGGCAAAGCAGGGGTCAAAGTAAGACCTGTGACCCCTCAGACACGTCTGAACACAGGAGGATGTGAGACTCCCTTGCTCCTGCCGTGTTGGGGTGGGTGGGGTTGGGCAAATGATGTCCCAAGGACACAGTGCTAAAATGGGGTCTTAGAAATCCGACTAACTCTGGACAGATGCAGAAGGAAAATCCTGTAGCCAAAAAAACCAGCTGCCAACAGAAGAGACAGATGTTATTGGGGAGAGCTACAAAGCTGGATTATGGAGCTGGTGCCAGTGGATGTGAGCAAGGTTAAAATGCCTGTAGGAGAGGAGGGTGTCTCACAAAATCAGGGACAGGGTAACCCCCAGAGTGCATGAACGAGGCCAAGCAAAGAGGCAACGCCTCACTGGAAGAGAGGGAAGGAGTGTGGAAAATTCATTTTACACTTCTAAAACTGCAAAATCTGTGGATGAATGTGTGTGGAAAGGATCAGAGCAGCTGAGATGGCCTGGGAGGCTCAAGGACATGAGATGTATGCAGGACTACAAACTTGGCTCTGAAGAAGGAAAGATTAAGAGGCCACAATGGACTGACTGGACAAGTCACATCTTGGAATATTTCATCAGGCACCTGTAACTTGGAAGGACTTTGCCCCTAGCAGCACATGAGGGGCTCTGTGGGGGAATTGGGGTGTACAATGAATGTCTCCAGAGCTTCTGTCCCTGGGACTGAACATTATCCAGGATTGGCTGCTCAGGGTAGCTTGGAAAAAAGTCTCAAACTGGAGATGCAAAGCTCTTGGCCCCTGGTGAGAAGGGGGAGGTGACCAGCATGGACATTTGGGTGCTTTCAGCACTGAGTGCTGGAGGCTGAGCACAGGTGGAGGGGAATGGGCAGACCTGGGTATGCACGGAGGGGAAAAAACGTGGGATAGGCGTCAGTGGAATGAGAATGATCTGTGGGATCAGGGAGGGGAATGGAAGAAACCTTAGAGTGGGTGGAGGGGAATGGGACGAACATGAGGGCACAAGGGGTTGACCCGGCCCCGCTGCCGCACTCAGGAACCTCCTTTCCAGCCCCAAAAGCCCCTTCTCTCCCCAGCGTCTCTTTTTCTGCCCCAACACACCCGAAGGGCCCCGGACACGCCCGCACCTTCCCCAGCTCGCCCGGGCGAACCCCCCGCGCTCCCTCCCCCGTCTCTCTCCATCCCCCGCCCCGGTCCCGCCCCGGTCCCGCCTCTGCCGCCGCAGCCGCCGCGGGTCCGGGCCTGGGCAGGCGGCGGCGGGGCCATGCTGGGCAAGGACTACATGCTGGCCATCGTCCTGGTCAACTGCGACGGTCAGCGCGGGGCAGGGCGGGCACGGGCGGGGGCACAGCCCGCGGGACCAGCCCCGGGTGTCGGGGCCGCGGAGCAGCTGGGGGAGCGCGCTGCGGGATCGATGCCGGGTTGCGGGGCCGGCGCTGAGTTGCGGGGCCGGGCTGGGGGTTTCGGGGCCGGGGCCGGGTGTGCCCCGCGGGTCGGAGCGGCGGCCGCGCCCGGCGCTGTCCGCGGTGCTGATCGGGGCCCGCCCGGCCCCGCCAAGGTC
This sequence comes from Pyrocephalus nanus, assembly GCA_038380795.1. Lineage (NCBI taxonomy): Eukaryota > Metazoa > Chordata > Aves > Passeriformes > Tyrannidae > Pyrocephalus > Pyrocephalus nanus. The sequence goes on along the minus strand of CM076275.1, from coordinate 15,607,442 downwards.
GCGGGAACCCCCCCACCCCATCCCCTGGGCACCTCCGCCCCCCTGCACCCCTCCCACCCCCGGAGCACCCCCGCCCTCCCACCCCCAGGACCTCCCATCCCCCGTGCCCCCCCATCCCCCGGGACCCCCCATCCCCCGGGACCCCCGGCCGGTCGGGACGCGCCTCCCCCGCAGCCCCGGGCTCGCTCTGGCCGAGCTGCGCCACGGGATCGTGTCCGGGGCTGGGGGCGCGGGGGGAGGCGGCTGCAGCCCCCGGGACACCACCCTCTGTCCGCACCCCGGGGTCTGTGCCGGCCCTTTCTCGGGCTGGGCTGGTGGCCGCGGGCCCTGCCCCAAAGCCCCGCAGGATGCCCGGCCCGGCAGGCCCGAAATGCCCCGCCGGGGTCCCGCTGTCCCCGCACGTCAGCCAGGCAGGTCCCCGCAGCGGGGTCTGCCAGCACCGCAGCCTGGCTGGCGCCGTGCCATGTTCCCTCGCCACGCTCCTCTCCCGGGCCGTAAGCCCAGCCAGGCACCCAGGGGCCACAGCAGGACCCTTTCGCTGCTGGGTAAAGCATCCCGCAGCTGGGATACCTTCCCTCCCCGCTCCCTGCCTCACACGCTCTGTCTGTCTCTGCACAGACAATCTCTGGAGCGACCAGAGCCTGGAGACAGACCCCGACCTCCCCCCAGGCTGGAGGAAAATCTGTGACTCTCTGGGCACCTACTACTGGCATGTGCCAACGGGCACCACGCAATGGCAGCACCCTGCACGCACCACCAGCCCAGGAGGGCACCCGGAGGCTGATGGAGAGGAGACACTACAGGGAAGGGTAGGGGATGTGGGTACAGGGGGTGGTGGCTGGTGTTGGATCCCACTCCTGGCAGGAGCCTGCTGAAGGGCCCTCTGGGCCAGCCTCCCCTTGGATCAAGCCTGTCTCTGTCACCCCAAAGTCTTGCTCAGCCCATTCCTGGCCAGGGTTAGGCCCCTTGAAAAGCTCCATCAGGCCCCATGTTAGTTTTGGCCTCATCCTGGCCCCGCTGGATGCCCACAGGCCTGTTGCTGTCCTGGGAGGGAGGGTTCCTACCTGGTGCCTTCTGACAGCCTGTCGTCTTGCCCTCCCTTTCCTCTTGTCTCCCAGGAATGCCAGGCCCCTGGAGCGAAGCACTCAGCAAAGGACAGGCCCATTCCCAGCCCCATGGCTTCGCTGACCCGGAGGTAGGGCTACCCTGGCGCTGTGCTGGCTCGTTTATGGGGAACAACTGATCCCTCACTACCACTGGGTGCTCCCAGAGCAGCCCCCCGTGCTGGAACCAGCAGGACCACCCCCATGGGATGCTTCCCAGCTGGTGGCATGGGGGTATGGCGGTATCAGGGCATTCCTGGCACTTCCCTGGGTGCCCCAGGGACCACGCAGAGGGAGATGCCACTCACTGCCCCGTCCCTCTGCAGACCCTCACTGTCCTGGCACGGAGAGGACATCCAGCACAGCGCAGAGCCCGGCTCCAAGGTACCGCATCCCGCCGGCTCCGCTGCCGCATCGTGGGCAGGGGCTGGCAGGAGAGGAGGCGGGTGGCAGCTGGCAGGGACGTGGATGGGTGGGAGCCAGAGCAGGGGTGACCCCGCTGGCACAGCGAGGGGCACGGGGCGGAGTGGGCTGTGCCAGCGGGCACTGGAGCCCCAGCGTGTCTCTGCTCAGTGCTTTGCCGTGCGCTCGCTGGGCTGGGTGGAGATCCCCGAGGAGGACCTGGCACCGGGCAAGAGCAGCATCGCCGTCAACAACTGCATCCAGCAGCTCTCCAACAGCAAGGGCCAGGGCTCTGCGGAGAACCGGGGTGAGGTGAGAGCCTGGGACGGGGCTGCCAGGCAGGGCCCCACTCCAGAGCTGCCACTGCTGAGGCTGGATCGTGCTGGGGGGAGCAGGGACCAGTGCCAGTGGCAGAATCTACCCTCTACCCAGGTTCCAGGTGTGGGGCAGGTAGGTCTGGCAGGGCTGTTTCTTGGGGACAGTGCCAGGAGTGCCTGGTGGGTCCCCACACATGGGAATTGTACCTGGGAAGGGCAGGGGTGGGAATCAGGGCTGTTCCCACACTTGGGGCTAAGTAGGCTGGGAGGACAGGAGTGTCCCTACACGTGGACTGGGTTCTGGGGAAGCCCAGGCTGTCTGCCAGGCTGAGGGAGCTGCTGCCCCTCCACAGGGCCAGGACCTGGTGATGATCCTGAAAAAGGACACCATGAGCCTGGTGGACCCCCTCGATCGCAGCCTCATCCACCGCCAGCCCATCCTCAACATCCGTGTCTGGGGCGTTGGCTGCAACAATGGCAGGTGCTGGGGCCAGGGCAGAGCTGGGGGCTGGGGGTGGCTCTGCCCGCTTGGGGGGAAGGCACCCCAGCAGTGACCTGTCCCCTCTCCTCCCTCTCCGACTGCCACCGTGGCTGCAGGGACAGGTAAGTGGGCACAGGGCTGGGGGCAGTGCCGGGAAGGGGCTCTGTCAGGGTCTCACTGGCTTGCTCATGGCCTTGCAGAGACTTTGCCTTTGTGGCCAGTGACAAGGACACCTGCGTCCTCAAGTGTCACGTCTTCCACTGCAACGTGCCCGCCAAGGGCATCGCCAAGGCCCTGCACGAAATGTGCTCCAAGGTGGGATTCACAGGGGTCCTGCTGGGTGTGAGCACAGCCCAGGAGTCTTGGAGGTGAGGGAAGGCACCGGGACCCCCATCTGTTGCAGATCGTGGCTGAGCGAGCCGTGGCCAGCAGCCGCCTGCCCCGCGCTGCCACGCTGGAGCCCCTCTCCACCGAGGACCTGCCACTGCAAGGTACCGTCCCCCAGTGCTCCCCCTGCCCACAGCCCGCCCTCGGGCAGCAGGGCTGTCCAGCAGCCAGAGCCCGGGGTCCTTGGGGATGGGGGGACACAGGGGGTACCCCCAGCTCTCCCGTGCTGGCAGTGGACATCCTGGAGGCGGTGAGGCAGTCGATGCAGACCTACGAGGCGCTGTACATCGGCAGCCTGCCCGTGCCCAGGGCCATGGGTAAGCGCCGCTGCCCCCCATCCCCGCAGCTGGGGGACGACCAGCAAAGCCCCTCCGTGCTCCGCGGGGCGGCCGAACAGCCGCGTCCCGGGGCCGGTGGGATGGGGTGGGACGGGGTGTCCCGCTCCGCAGGGATGGACGTGTTGAACGAGGCCATCGAGACGCTGACGAGGCGCCCCGGGCGGGAGAGTTGGACGCCCTCCCTCATCTACGTGTCGGACACGGCCATGAGGGTTCAGCCGGCGCAGGTTGGAGGGCACGGGGGGCTCCGGCCGGGGTGCCCCAGGCGGGGCGGGCCCGGGGGGCGGCCAAGGCTGGACGGGCCCGCGGGGTGCCCGCAGGAGCCCGAGGAGGCGGCGAACATCTGGGAGTGCCAGGTGCGGTACGTGACCTTCCTGGGGGTGGGCCGGGACGCGCACACCTTCGCGCTCATCGTGGACACGGGGCGACGCTTCCAGTGCGCGGCCTTCTGGTGCGAGCCCGACGCCGGCACCATCTCGGAGGCGGTGCAGGCCGCCTGCATGGTGAGCCCCGGGCGGCGGGAGGGGGCGGCCCCGGTGCGGAGCCCCCCGCGCTGCCCGCCGTGTCCCCCCGCAGGTGCAGTACCAGAAATGCCTCGTGGCCGCCGCGCCGGGGGCGAAGGCGAAGAGCGGGCCGGGCCGGGGCAGGGCCGGGCCGGCGGCCGCGGGGGACGGAGCCCGCGGGGCGGCCAAGGCGGGGGGGGGCGGCGGCGGGGCGGGTGCCGGGGCCCGCAAGAGGGGCCTCTTCTCCTTCCTGGAGGTTTTCCGCCTCCGGCGGACCCTCCTGCACAGCCCGTAGCGGGCCGGGCCGGGGCCGGGGCTGGAGCCGCCGGGGGGGAGCCCCGACCCCGGCACCGACCCCGGTCCCGGCCCGGCGGGGCGGGGCCTCCCCCGGCCTCTCCCGCCCCGCCCTCCCCCGGCGGGCGGAAGGGGCCGGCCCGGCCGTGACGTGGCGGGATGGCGGAGCCCTACGTGAGACCGGGTGAGGGGGCGCGGGGCGCTTCCGGCACGGGGGGCACCGGCGGGGCCGTGCGGGGCCCGGGGGGGCACCGGGACGCTGTGGGTCTGCCCGGGGCAGGGACCGGCCCGGCGGGACCGGCCCCTTGGGAAGGGTGTCCGTGCGCGGGGAGGTGCCGGGGCCGTGCCGGGGGTGGGGAGCGCCGGGAGGAGCTCTGCCGGGGTTGGGGGGTCCCCCTCGGTGTCCTCCCCCCGCGGTCTCACCGTGTTCCTTCGCCGCCGCAGGGAACCAGGAGCGCGGCTGGAACGACCCCCCCCAGTTCTCGTACGGGCTGCAGGCGCAGGCCGGGGGCTCCCGCCGGACGCCGCTCACCCGCCGGGCACCCCCCCCGCCCGAGGGGACACCCCCAGGTCAGCACTGCCCGAGCCCCCCGCCCGCCCTTCGGCCCCGCCCGGAGCCCCGGGGGTCGCTCCCCGCTTGGACCCGGTGTGCGGGGCCCCGGGCCGGGCTGACGGGCCCCGCGCCGCCGCCTCTGCCCCGCAGGTGCCCCCCCGGCCCCGGGCAGTGCCCCCGCAGACCCCTCCGCGCCGCCCCCCCGGGCGCTGGGGCCGCCCCCGCTGGGGCCCGTGGGCGCTGCCCCGCGGGCCGAGGCGCGGCCGTGCCCGGAGGAGCGGGAGTGCAGCGTGTCCGCCGACACCGTGCTCGCCCCGCTGCGGGCGGCCCTGGACTCCTGCCGGCCCTCGGTGCAGGTGAGCCGAGCCCGGGCCCCTCCTGCCGCCTCGGGCCCCGCGGTGCGGGGACTGCCCTTCCCCGGGACACCTGAGGGGCGGGGAGAGCCGCCCCTGCCCCGGGCGCTGTCCAGAGCTGGTGGGGGCAGATCCCCCGGCTCCCAGCTTACCTCTGCTTCCAGAAACAAGTGTGCAATGACATCGGGCGGCGGCTGACAGTGCTGGAGGACGCGTGGGCTCAGGGGAAGCTGTCAGCACCGGTGAGGAAGAGGATGAGCCTCCTGGTGGAAGGTACGGGGCGAGGGGGCTGCAGCCGGGCCAGCGGCGGGCCCTGCGTCAGGGGCACCAGTGGGAAGGTGGGTCCTGCACCCCCTGACGGGTTCCCTTGTCCTGGCAGAGCTCCAGCAGCAGCACTGGGACGCGGCTGACGAGATCCACCGCTCGCTCATGGTGGACCACGTGAACGAGGTGAGCCAGTGGATGGTGGGCGTCAAGCGCCTCATCGCAGAGACACGGAACCTGCCCGACACAGCGACCGACGGCAGCGCCGAGACCGAGCCTAAGACCGAGACCGAGCCTGTGACCGAGACCGAGCCGGGCCAGGAGGAGCCCTGAAACCGGGGGCGGGGCTGTGGACTGTGAGCGGGGCAGCCCCTGCCCAGGGCCGCCGGCAGGAGCAGGGCCCCTGCTGCCGGAGGGAGTCGGGGCACCCCCTCTGCCTCCCAATCCTCATCCAGGAACAGGGGATTTTAATCATTGCGACATTTTAGTGGCGATTCATTATGTTTAATAAACACCAACCTGCCCCTGGCCACAGTCTGCCCGAGGGTTCTGGCACTGGCAGGTCCTGGGGCTCCCAGGGGCTGGGTGAGGCCACGGCTGCTTTGCCAGTCTTGGCCAAGGGGCTGCAGCCTTGGCAGGGTGCTCCCAGCCAGCAGGATGTGAAGGGAAGAAACCAGCAGCACGTGGCTGGAGCAGGCAGTGCTTCTGTGTCCCTGTGGCACTGGCTGGCAAAGCCTGGCCCTTCTGGCCTCATCTTCGGCCATGGGGTGCCTACAGCAGCCCCAGCTCTGCTGCAGGAGAGGTCCAGGCTGGCTGGGGAGGGCAATGTGCCAGCAGTCCTCTGCAGGTCAGCATGGCCAGGGTTTGTGCTGCAGCCACAGCTCCTGTTCCCATCTGGGCTCCTGCCCTCCTGGCACAGTTCAGACTCGAGTTTGGGACCCAAGAGGTGTGGCCTCAGGGACAGTGAGGTCCAGGGACAAACACGTTCCCACCCCACTCACACTCACCAGCTGCTCCCTCACCACAGCTGGGAACAGAACCCCAGGCCTGCAGTGTCACCCTCTGCACCCTCCTGGTGCTGCTCAGCCCCCTCCCCGGGGGTGCGAGGACCCCACTGAGCCCCGACAGACACACACCAGCTCAGCACAGGGGTTTCACGGTGTTTATTGATCAAGCATGAGCTCCTAGGCAATTGCACCAGCCACTTGTGCTAGAGCCTGAGGTGTCACACGTCCATCCCCAGCATCAGAGAGGGCTGCAGCCAGCTGGTCACGGTGCCAGCACCTCCACGAGGCCCAGGAACAGGCCCAGCCATGGCCTGGAGATGGGGAGCTGCAAACTCAGATGTCCATCTCAAACTGGTCTTGATCTGCAAAGGGCATGGAAGGATACAGGGCCAGGGTTAGGATGGGGCTGCCTTGGGAGACACGTGCAGGCCAAGGGGTCAGGAGCTGGAACTGGGGCAGGGCTGGGCTCTCCCCTTGCCCCCGAGCCAGGCAGGAGCCCCGTGCCCCAGGCAGGTGGTCCACGGGTGGGGGCCACGTGCCTGGGCTGCTCACCTGGCATGGCCTCTTTGCTCTCATTCCGCTCCTTGAGCTCCTCCAGCTTGACGAGGCTGGACTGGGCCAGGGATGTGACACCGAGGGTCTGGGGCAGGCAGCAGGGAGGGGTCCTGGCCGCGGGTGAATTCTTGCACTCCAGCAGGAACTTGCGGTCGCAGATGATGCGGGTACCTGCCAAAAGCAGGGGCTGTCAGGCACTGCTGGCCATGGCCACCCCCTGCCCTGAGCACCACACCCAGAGCAGGGGGTGGGACCCAGAGCTCGGCCATGGCTGAGGGACACATCTGGCTCTGGAGCCACCACGGTGACACCCGTCCTGCCTGGCAGCTCTTACCCTCATTGTTCCTGCCCTTGAGGCTCCTGGAGCTCTGCAGGGCTTAGCACAGGGGCCCAGCCTCCACAGGTCTGGCCATCCCTGGAGGGCAGGGCCAGCTCAGGGCACACAGCTTAGCCCAAACCTGGAGGCCAGGCAGCTGCAGCTCCCTGCCCAAGGCTGATCAGCAAAGGCTGGGTGTCCCACAGGGGTACCCTGGGGACCCTCCCATCAGCTCATCCAGCCACCCGCTACCCCCTGCACAAGGGCAGCAGCTGGGTTTGATGGGACACCTCCTCCTCCAGCCTGCCAGGTGTGCAGTGCCCACATGGGGCCCACACTACCTCCCCCTCTGCCCCAACTGCCTGCCAGCAATGCCCAAAGTCACATCAGCCCATGTGCCACATCTGCTGCCCTGCCGTCCCCTGCCCGGCCATCCCTGCAGCCGAGCACCAGCTCCCTGCCAGGCTCCAGCAGAGGTGCAGCCCAGGGTGCCAGGGAGCCTGGAGCTGCTGCCCAGGGTGCCAGGGAGCCCAGAGCTCCTGCCTGGCACCACAGACACATTACACAGCCTACGCCTGCCATGGCCCCATAGCACCGGCCTGGGCTCCCTGAGCAGCTTAATCAAAGGCACATGATGGAGCCAGAGCCCACAGGGTGGGCACCTGTGGCTCAACCCAAACATGCCAGGCTCACACACTTCCCTGAGGACAGACAGCAAAGGACCTGCTCAACAGCTGACCCAGGGGCTTTGGTGGGGGGTCAGAAGGGGGCAGGAGGGCAGGGGAAGGCTCTGCCACCCAGGGCTGCTGAACTCAGGTGGGAGCAGGTTCTCACGTTAGCCCCTGTGCCTCCCCCTGAGCCAGCCAGCCCTGAGGGACCAGCCCTGCACCCACCAGCCCTGTGGCACTGCCACCAGCCCACTCCCCAGCCCCTGCCTGTGCCCCCCTGCACCACGGGGCAATGATGGCCCGAACTTCAAGCAGGATCTTCCTACAAAACTTTGGGGTTCCTTTTTCCACTTCAGCTCTGGGCTGCCACCACCCCATGGGCCTGCCTGGATCCAGTGTCCACAGCAGATGGCCATGTTCCCAAGGACAGAGCTGCACAGGGAGAGCCCAGCAAGGGAGAGAGCTGCCCACATGAGGCAGGGCTGAGGTGGCCCAGGGCATTCCAGGGACAGCCCCATCCCCATGCTGGGTCTTGTCCTGCAGTGTGATGGAGGAGACTCTGTCACCCTGGAGCTGCAGCCCTCTGTGGCTCCCTGGGTGGGGCAGGACATGGCAGCGCTTTGCTGCAGCCAGGGAGCCCACGAAAGTCAGTACCCCACCCCTCTCCTGCACCACAACACCACTGGTTTTCTATACAACTGCTGTTAAACCACGTGGCAGAGGGTTGGACTGGCTGATCTTTAAGGTCCTTTTGGACCTAAACCCTTCTCTGATTCTATGTGTTTCTCCTTAGGTGTATATGTACTATCAGTGGGGCAGCAGCACTTCCAATTTATTTTGCATTCCTCCTTAAACACCAGGAAAGGTATCTGAATATACCATCCAGCAGATCTGCCTGGGGTACTCAGTTACCGCTTGTGCACTGTGGTTTTTAAGTACTTCCTCATGCTTTTCAAGGGGAAATTCTGCTGCTGCATGTAAGGATTTGTCTGGATAAGGTGGGGAAAGGTGAAGTCTCCACCACTGAGGGTGGTCCTCTAGATTAGACATTATGTGCACTGTACTTCCCTGCTTAAGGAATGGACCCAACATTCTGTGTAGTTACTGCACTGCTTTGGAGCAAAAGCAGAAATAAGCACAGTTCAAGAGCAGAAAGTGGGGAACTGGGTCAGGAATTAATGTTCATCTTAAGCAGAGTGCAAAAATCCTCCTCTTCTTCACAGAAAAGACTTGAGGAGCTCTTACCAGATTTAAAGCATTACAAGCAGCTTAGAATTGAATCTATTAGGTTTTCCTCCACAGGGAAGCACTTAGTTCCCAAGATCTGCTTCTGGGCAGCTGGTGAAGGAACCCTGCATTTCCCTACCACTGCTGTCAGCCCTTGCAGCCCTGAGCAAAACCTCATCTCTTGGGTGACCCACCTGCAAAAGGAGTGCTCAAAGCAGCAGAACTAATCCAGAAGGACAAAAAGGTAACACAGAAGCAGGTTCACACCAATAAAAGGCTCACAACTGGCAAGGGGAAGGGCTCTGCAGACATCAATCACAGACACCTGCGGCTCCAAACCCTCCCAAATCCTGGCTGAACCCACCTGCTCCGAATGTGGCCCTGGGATGTGTCACCAGGCACGGGAGCAGCTACCGAGGACAACAACATCCAGCCCTTTCCCAAATTCTCACACACAACCTATAAATGCTGTTTGCCTTTTATTGAGTATTCAGGTAAATATTTCACATTAATACAGGCTACATAAAGTAGAGCCACTATACGACATGAAATTTACTCAGCTTTTCCTTTTAAGTCTGTAAACAATTATACAGGTATTTACCACCCTAAAAGGTTGAAATTGTGTCATCAGCTAAGTTCTCTGCTGCGTACAAGGAGCAGTCAGTAGTGTTTAGCCAAAAGCACTAATTTTGTCTGATTTTTTAAGTTTAAAGTGGCTAAACTAACTGGAGGACAGAATCAGTTTGTATAGGTAAGTCAGTTTGTTGTTATACAACGGGCAATCAAGTTTCCATTGTTACAGCCCACAGAAAATCACTTAGGCACATGAAAAAAAATCCCCAGGGTTCTTCAAGGTCATAAAGATTCCCAAACCAGGCTAAAACAAGGACAAGACCCCCTTAAATCAGTTGACGTACTTGAGATGCATGTTTCCAATGTGAGGTGCCCAGGTGCCAGGCCAAATCTACAGCGAGAAATAAAAAGACAAATCTATTATGAAAACAAATAAAGGTTCCTTTAACAGTGTTTAACCACTGAGGGCGAGCGTAAGGCTTCCCCCAAAATACAACCAGACTGTCCAAAGGCAGGAGCCCTCCAGCTCCAGCCAAGGTCTGACTGACAACCTGCAAGGTGCTGAGCACAGATATGAACCCTCTGACGTGTAACAGTCCATTACCTGGCTGAGCAGTCTTGAAATGCTGCTTGTTTTTTACCTGGAAGGTTTGGTACTGACAGCTCCATGGGTATTTTATGAACACACACACACACACACACATAGAGTAGGGAAAAGCCATGCAAACAATCTCAATTCTACTTTCAAAGAACTGAAAAAAACCCAAACATGCCACCAATCCAAAACCGGGTATCACACCACCGTATAAAGCTCCGGGCAAGCACAGGTGGGAAAAGGCAGCCACACTACCTGCTGAGCATCAGTACATTCTGTTGAGTTCTGGACAACTTTGATCATGGGATTCCAGGCGGGATCTGGAGTATGGAGCCCGTTAAAGAGGGGCCCTCCTGGGCCATCTGCCAGCTGGGGGTGCGAGGGGATCAGGGTGCCGCCATACATGGAGATGGGCAGGCCCTGAGGGGACAAGAGAGCACTCGGTGAAGGGTGGCTGTAGGGCCACGTCTGCCCAGGTGACACAGGCAGGTCACATCCATACAGAACATTCCCCTAATGGCAGGAATGTCAGCACTGTGAGGGAACACCGGGGCAGAGTACAGGACATGGTGACTCTTCAGAGCTGGAGATCCCAGTCAGCTCAGCCCTTTTCCTGACCTTACAGCTCTGCAGAGGCTGCAGCACACACAGAGCTTTGGGGTGAGCCCTCAAAGCCAGGCCAGCAGCTGAACCCAGTGAGCTCAGTGCTCCCTCCTCTCTGCAGCCCATGACAGCCACGGGGTACATGGGGCTGCACTGAGCAGAGCATGAGCACAGACTCTGGGTTAAAGATTTTCTGTAATCCCTAATGGCCATCTAAAATATCCTGTCAGTTCAGAAAGAGCAAATTACAGAGCAGTTTTTTCCAATTACAAGAATTCTCTCCCTGTGTGTGAATTATGCTGTTCTGCCATGCAGAAGATCCCAGGAGCAGATGCTACAGCTCCTTCTGAAACGTGCTGTGAGTCCTCTCCTCCTGCCACTTGGTTAAGGAAGGTGTGTGGTACTGTGGACATGATTTGTGCTGAAAGCATTAAGCAAACCTTTAATCAGCCTCAAGAGCTGAGCAAGCTTTGTGAAACCTTCCTGAGCCTCTGAGAGAGGAAACACTGGAGGGCAACGGAGGCCTTCAGCTATAGACCAGAGAAGATCTGCAATCTACAACCTCTGGTTTTGTTCAGATGTGTCTCCAGGCTTGGGCAGTTCTGGGGTGAAAGGAGGTTCAGGACTGGGGTGGTGAGCAGCAGAGGCACACACATGGAGTGTGAACAGGCAGAACAGGAGATACAACAAAGTCAGTCCTTGGTCATTTCACAGACTAAATCCATCCCTTTGTAACTTACTTTAGAAAAATCCACAAAACTATTTGGCATAGGTTGGTGGAAAATATTCGAGGGAGCCACTATTCCAGAATCATCTCTCTCCATGGGCTGATGCTGAGAAAACGTGCCTGGGTCTGACAGCTGCTGATGCATTGGATGACTTCCCATGACAGGCTGAGACCAACCTGACAGGCCTTCTGGAAAGGAGATTGAAAATGGAGATTGAAAAGTCACTGCAGATACTCTGGAGTAGAATTCAGAAGCTGCACATACCTACATCCACCCTAAGGCTCCCTGAAAACACACAGCCAGAGGTATCTGAGGGCTCTGTTCTGGCCAGGGCAGACCAGCCACAGCAGAAGGTACCCACAGGTTCAGGCAGATAATCCATTACAGACAGTGCAAACACACCTGTCTGACCTGCATCTCTCTCCCAGGGATGCTGCAGCAGACCCTGTGTGAGGCTGGCTACACATCTTCCTCCCCTGCAGCCTCCCATGTACCACGGGAACACAGAAAAAGCTACACTTGTGACAGGGGCAAAAACAGGGAAAGGGCAGCCTGGTGAGGCAAGGTAAGTTTGGCCATCCTGGTCCTCCAGACAAGGGTGGAGAGGATGGAGACTTCCAGGAACTGGGAGTTCCAGGTGTCCACAGCAGAACCAGGAAGATCCAACAGAGCTGCCAGCACAGTCTGTGAGCACACACCAGCTTTCCTTGTAAAAACACAGCAGTGATGAGACACAGGTTAACCAGAGTGTGCAGGGCTTTGCTGGAACACACAACAAATGCAGGACTCAGACGTTTGTCTTTAGAGCTGCCAATGGAAACGCCCTACACCTCAAACGCTGCACCTCCTCCTTTCCACAAGAACTTCACTTCCCAGCACTGACGCCAGCCCTCCCTTCGGGACGCACAGCACGGAAGATGAGTACCGACTGTGGAACTTTATTCCTCCTCCACTTTCCTTCCCCAGTCCCTCGGAGAGGCCCTTGGAAGTTTCTCTGGGCTGTCCAGCACTCACCAGACACGCTGTTCACTCCGAAGGACCAGATGCCGCTGTGGCCCACGGGGGCTGTGAAGTTGGTTCCCAGGGGTGTGGGCGTGACGGAGCCTCCCTGCCGGATCCTGGCGAGCCTCTCTGTCCCGATGGGAGGGGGCACCTTTCGATCTTGGTTGGCGTTACCCGTTTTTGGCTGGCCCAGGTTAGAAGGTGCAGAAGCAGCTGAGAGGGGCGAAGATGATCCTGAGGAAACTGATGGAATAGGAGATTCACCTGCTGGAAAGAGTATTTCTTGTGCTTAATTACACACAAAGCACACAAGGTATTAAAGCATAAATGCCACCCACTCTATCCCCCCCAGTATTATCTCAATGCAAATTATAAGATGTATTTAAGGCTCTTTTTTTTTTTTTGCAAGTATTCCTCAAGTCTTGCACAGAATTCTGTCTGCAAGTTCTTTTACCTCTCAAAAATCAACATTGTAACACAAATGCTTTCAGCCATCAGAATCGTGATATTCTCATGACATAGCAGTGTATCTACATTAATTACAAGAAAGAATAAGAAACATGGAAGAGTTTCAGGAAGAGGTGAAAACATCAGCCAAAACACCATAAATATCTAAACAGTCTGGTTTTGGTATCCTCCACTTCCAGCAGAAGAGAAATCAGACAGCTTCCCAAAGCCACAGGTGTGACCCAAGAGCGTAAGTCCCGCCAACTTCAGAAGCGTCACTGACTCTCCTGGGGAAATCCAACTTCCTTCGAGCACTCCTTTAAACATTTGGGTTCTTAAACTCAAGAGTGGCACTGAAGTTGCATGCAGTGACACGAAAAACCTCTTCAGCTAAGATTCTGAATTAAAGACCCATATTTTCCATAAAGCTGCTTCCATGTTCTTCCCATTAGCAGGAAACCCCCCCACTGTTACCTCGGATGATGCTCAAATATTTTGGAACATTTTAAGTATAATTCCAGATCCCAATTAAAAAAAGGCAAGTATAACTTCAAACCGTGGCAAACATGACATTTTCACCTAATATTGCACTCAAACTACGTAGAGGGGAATTTTTAGCTTGCCATAATCACCTCCACTCCCCCACAGCTTCGTGCCCTCTCCTCTCAGAGCCTACAATGACTTGTTTTTTTTCCCAAATATACCTTTAGTAATGCTACCAGAACTAATGGCATGGGACAAAAAAAACCCCATAAAATAGCACAGCTTGGGATTTGCAGGCCATCCTCACAGCTGCTAAAAGCAATTGGAAAGCATTTTGTGCATCACTGGGTAACTTCCCCTCAAGTTAGAAATCTACTAAAGACAATAGCTATGAATTTATAGTTAACTAAGACAGACCCATGAAGTTCCTACATGAATTTGTTGCGCTTGTCCAAGGATGTGGTGAAAAATGCTGTCTGTTAAAGCTGGGAGTCCCAACAGGCGCTGGCCCTTGAAGGTAAACCCGTGCTCCTTGTATGTTTGCTGAAAAGCCTGTCAAAGGACCTGAAGAAGAAGTTGTAGAGCTGTTGGATGGATCTAGAGAGGGTAAGCCTGAAATAAACATAAATTTGATTAAATATCTCTCTTTGGGAACCTGCTTCAAAGCACCAGAGAAAGCTAGTGCTTCCAAATATAATTAAAGCATCTCATCACCTTCGGGGGCATCTGCACATGGTAAGGTCATTTTACAGGTGCACGACTCTCCCTTAGAAACCACAGAGGTATTTCTGGAGGCTCTCTGGTTTGGCCTCAGGTTTTAGCAAAAACAGCCATCCCTTTGGTCACTGAAAGGAATGATCTTAGCAGGGAGGGCAGAGCAAGAGAGCTGGGAGTGGCCAGGATCTTTGCTTACAGAAAAGCCACACAAATCCAACAGGGATACAGGGCTCTCTGAAAGTCCCAGAGGATTCCAGCACCTGGGAAGGAGTTTCTGCAGGATGGACTTTGCCATCCCATAGGTACCTTCATGTAGAGATCAGTCAGAGCATGCTGTGGCCAGAGACAGGGCTGACATGGCACAGCAGCACAGGGGAAGGGGCTGCTCTTCCTCCAGGGATGAGTGAGAGGAAGAGAGAGAGGGAGAAAGAGTTCAAAGTCCCACAGAAATTATTAACAAGGGGGAATCACATTTTTTTTTTTAGTAAGCCAAAGCTTTTAAGTACTTTTCCAAAATGCTGTAAAAGCTCTTATCACACGTTGTTACCTGAAAGCAGAAACGGGCATGGCCGTATGTTCACCTGAGTTTTGGGTTTAGTTTCAAGGGCCTATTAAACAAGATTAGTTTCAAAACCATTTAAACATTTCAAAATGACCACAACCAGGACCAGCCTACATTGCTGCAGAGCGAGGCTGAAGGCTGTACCTACACACACCCCAGCACAAGCAGCAGTGGTGCCAGGCAGGACCTCAGGTCACAGATTAGAGGGGCACCTTCCAGCACCTGGATAGTTCCTGAATGCCAGGTCTTTTCCACCCAGTATTATCAACCACATCAACCTTACTGTTTCCAAAAGTGCCAGATCCAACCTGCTCACATGGACAGAAATGACCTGCTGGGTTTGAAGGAGGTATTTTTCTCACTAGCCTAAAGGTTAAAAAGAGAAGTCTCCCTTACAGCCAAGGAGAAATACACCCCTCACACTGCTGGAACATGGGGTGCTCAGCTGAGGGACCCCAGTGTGGGAGGACAGTCTTCCATGGACAGGACACTCTGGCCAACCCTCCACCCACAAATGCCCCTGTGACGACCAATTCCACCACAGTTCAAAACAGGAGCTGCCACCTGGCTGACAAGCCACCAAAGATCCCCAGTCTGCCCCAGACAGAAGGGTAGCAGAGTGCCCATGGGCACTGCTGGGTTCCTAAACAGAGAACAAGGCAGGGATTAGGACAAAACCAGCTCTGCTGCAGGAGGGGGATGCCCAGCTGTGTCTCTGGATGGCTCAGGAGGACGATGGGTACACAGCTGTTGGGTACACAGCTTGTGAAGTGCAGGACCACTTCAGCACTGCTGGGTATGTTCCATGTGCTGAAGGGAGTGTGACAGCCAGAGATCCACAAATCCAGAGTTTTCAGGTCATAAAGAACACTTTTTATCGTTATCTTGTCCTTCCTAAGAGTGGATGAAAAACTTGGCTCGATATTAAAAGTAGCTATTCTGAACAACGGCTTACCAAATTCTGATTGCAGTAATGAGCTTCCTATTCTTGTACTTACCAAAAAAAAAAATCAGGTATTGTAACACTAAAACCTTCTGCAGTTACTTGGGCCAGGAACTCAAACTCCTCATCATGCTCTGGAAGCATAACTGAGCTTTTGAGAAGAGTGTACTGATCTAACACAAACTCTGCTCAAAATTCAGTTTATCAGAGCCCCCAGGCACTCCTGCAGATGCTGCTCATTGCAAGGGCTACCTCCACCTTCAGAGAGACAGCCACAACACTCAGTCACTCCATGTGAAACAGAGTCCATTTCACACAATTCCACACTCAGGTGCTGCTTCCTAAGTTGGCATATTGCAACTTCCAATACTTCTTTTAATAAGCAAGATCTCAACCCCCTTCTTACAATGCAGAGGAAAGAAGTGACAAGTAGATTTCTTTTGGTCTCCTCCACAGCCTCCCCAAATGGTTGGGCTAAGCCTGTCCTCAATCTGCAAGCTGCCAGGACAAAAGACCTAAAATGTGGAACAAAAAGGCCTTTTCCAGAACAGATCCACAGCCAGTAAAATCTGCAGGGGGATCTGTGCCTGGTGAAGCAGAGAAAACTCAAGCTGCAGCTGAGCTTACCCATGGCCAGGAAAAGCAGAGTACCCAAACCCCACCCTGAGGTGAGAACTTGTTAAAAAAATGCTGCTTTAGTGCACAAATGATACCAAATCTCCACTGAATCAGTTTAGAGGTGATCACCAAGGAATATTATTTGTGGAAAAATTTCCAGGGTCCAACTGTGCAAGACAGGCACGAAAGACACATCCCTGCTCCCTGAGTGTGGAATCACATCCGAGATCAGAGTGGGGGTGTCCACCTGTTCCAAAGTCGTTCCCATCCCCTCTCACCACACGGAATTGCCAGGCCAGGCCCAGGCTGCTCCTTGCCCACCCTGCTGCTGCTGGCCAAAGGATGAGCCAGCAGTGACTGGCCCTTCTGCCCCTTCCCAAAATCCCATGAACCCTGTCACTGAGCGCTGTGGACACAGCCATGGGAGTTCCCAGTTCAACCCACCTTGGAGGCTGAGCTGAGGACAAGCCAGTGAACGAGATGGATGCACAGACCACACTTGGACTCTAAAGGGAAGGTGTTGGTGAAGTCCTCAGCCTACTGTGCACATTCATTTCCTCACTACCACACCTTTCAAACATCCCCTTCTCCCCAGGCTCCCCTAAACCTGTGTGACAGACAATTTAGATTCTGAAATGAAGGTGACCAAAAGCAGTGGGAAGTAAAATGACATTAAATGAATCAACTAAGGGCCTGACCAACCAGTCACTCCTGCCTAGCACAATTTCAGCAGCACACCTACCTATTTGCACTTTTTCTTCACTTTGCAATATCCTACACGAATCCCAGCTCAGAAAAAACATGTTCTGTCCAAATATTTTTGAGCTTCAATTGAGAACTTCACACTTAAACTCCCCCAAAGTCCACTGTGTGAGCTCTCCTTGGCTACCTACCTAACCTTCCTAATGCAGGGCAGAAACAGATTTACACTGCCTTTTAAATACTTACAGTCATTTAAGGATATATAAAGGACCCCCACAGCAAACAACTGATCCTTGCATAAGGAAACAGCAAAGTGTTCTGCTGCTGTGGGATGTCCCAGTCAGTGTTTGCACACACAGGATGCCACGGGCAGAGAAATCAGCAGATCCCACTTGCCACAGGGTTCCTGCCCCAGGGGTTATTTCAGCAACAGCCAACTCCCAATTTAGAGGAAAAGCTGAGCCATTGTCAAGTGTTTGTGGAGCCTGCTGAGCATCTGGCAGCTCTCTATTAACAATCTCTGAGAAACAAGGTCCAGTTACTTTACCTTCCACATCTGGTTCTGCTTACTAGGCTGACACTGGATGGGGCTCAGAGCTCTAGGTGTGCCCTGGCTTTGCAGAGCTACAGCCCAAATTAAACTACTAAAAAAACTACAGTCATAGCAAACCCCCCAGTTCTGTGGTTAAAGCCAGTCAGAGAGAAGCTTTCTGGTTTGCAGAAGTCCTGCAAGCTTGTAAATCAACCGAGAGGAGCGGGAATGCTGAAAATCTTCTTTCCTCACCATCACATCTTCCAAATGCTCCCTTCTCCTTTACTCTGAAAGTCAAACTACTTCACTTGTCCCAGCCCAGCATTCGAGTTCTGTCCCAGCATCAGCCCAAATCCCCAACACAGTGTGTGGGTAGGGCTCTCCAGCTACACCAGGGCACCCCACAGACACCTTGGCAAGGGCAAAGGCTGGCACAGAATTCATCTCTTGAGGGTCCCTTCCAGCCAAATGGGTGCAGCCAGTTGTCTGAAACAGCTGGAATGCAAAGATCCTTCAGGCAGAGCACAGCAAGGGCAGGGAGCTCAATGTCAGTGCTCCCAACCCATTTTAAATAAATCCAGATAAGCTTGGACTGCTACACTGAACTTCCTAATAAAACACCCCATGCAGTAGCACAGCAATTTCCCAAAGCACAAAATAAGCTTATTAAAATCCCAGAGCTGTATCAGGAATCAAAAGGCACAGAGAGTTTCCCCTCACTGAGTCAAACTGGAGTCTCACATGAAATATGGAACACACACAGTCACTGCTGCAGCTGGAACCTCCATGAGTCCTCGGGTTTGGTATCACCCCACACTGCGTTCCATTCCAACCCAAACCCTAAAATCAGTGCTACTCTACAAACTGGTGGGAGCATTCCTGTGTCTTACAGAGGACAAGCAATGCAGTGACTGCAATCTTCCCAGCACCTAACAGCCTAGAAGAGCTGAAGAAGAAAAAATCATCAACATTTTAAAGAGCACTTGGAAAAAACAGGCCACCCTCATTACATGAGCATTCTCCAACTGTCATTTGCAAGCTACTTCTCCACCAGTTTGAGATGATCAAAGTGCAGTGGCTGGAGAAAGGATTTTGTCCAGTGCACGACCTTCATGACTTACCTACAGGACTAGTTGAAACCCGTTGGGAAGGTGGCCTGAACCCAGGAGCCTTGGAGTTGTCGGGATGGACGTTTTCCACGTGTCCTAGCACAGAGTTATTCAGAAAGGTAGACTGAACAGTGAAAGATGGGTCAGCTGCTGCTCGGGTAGAGAGTGGACAGTCTCCCCATGCTTGGTTAGCTGGCACCTGGTTGCTATCAAAAAGACTACTAAAGTGATTGAAGAGCGTTGCTGGCCCAAAGGCAGGAGGCAATGATTTGTTTGCTGGGTTAATGTGCATCTGAGAACCGTTCATAACGTTCATGGCTGACGAGAGCTGCACTGCAGCAGGTGGACCTTGAGAAGGTGTTAAAGGAACTTGATTCGTAACAAAAATAGACTGAGGATCTTGATGGAGGTTTGCATTTGGTACCACTGAATAGAAAGAACCTCTGGACTGCATCCTGTGAGTAACTCGAGGTGCTGGTACAGCTACTTGAGGTAAGTTACTGTTGTCCTGATTATCTGCAACAACTGACCTGGGCGACGCTAAGCTTAGAGGAGCAGTTTCTGAGCTGGATGAGAAAGGCATCGACATGGAAGGGCTGATCTCCGACATGCTGGTTGGCAGTACCTCCTCCTGGGCGTTACTGAGCGGGGCAGGGCTGCTGGAGGGGCGGGTCTCGGTGCCCCCCGAGCTGCTGCTGGCTGGCACGCTGCAGCTGCTCGCGACCGAAGCCGGTGCGTTCGCGGGCGGCTGCTCCGGGGTCGGCACCTTCTCCTTGGGCGCCGAGACGGCCGAGAACGAGTCCGCTTTCAGCGCGGAATGCTGCGCCGGCGGAGCGCTGGATGGCAGGAACGCCGTGGGCACCTGCCCGCTGTTCGGGGGGGCGGAGGGAGCCGAGGGCAGAGTGCTACAGGTGCTCGTCACAGTTGAGATGGCCGTGGCTGCGGCGCTCGTCTTGGGAACGCAGGCGAAGAGCTGCTTCCTGACCGAGGAGGGAGTCCGGTTGCTGGTCACGCACAGCGGCTGGGTGGAAGCAGCTCCAGACGAGGCGGTAACGGGACAACTGGACGTAGCTAACCCGGGAGACTCCGTCTGCAAAACGTTCCCGTTCTGGCTACCTGCACGACTCGAGCTGTTATGCTTTGGAGAGCTGTTTGTGCTGCCGGGGTTAACTGGTCTCACCGGGAATGGTCCCCAAGTGTTCGGCGAAGGTGAAAAGGTTCCTCCAAATTGGGCCATAGGTAAGCGAGGGTGCCGGATCTGTTGCATAGTTTGGGCAGCCAGCAAGGCAAAATGAGGGTGAGAGTAAGCGAGAGGAAGAGACACCGGAAAAGATGAGCGCACGTTCGCAGGGACATTCTTGTTCAGTTTGTTACTGGGCTGGAAAGTCGACAGTGTCGATGACTGCGACGTGACGAGGGGCGGCGCTCCGAGAGGAAAGGAGTTCTTGTTGGAAGCAGTCGCAGTGCTGACTCCAGATGAAAAGTTTGCGTGGATTGATTTGGAGCTCGAAGCAGGCGTTCTTATGTGGGTTTTAGGAATCAAGTCTTCCAGTTCCTTGGCAGGATCTTGAATAAGGGCATTGATGAGTTGCACTGCGTATCGCGTGGACTCTGTACCACCCCTAGATTAAATACAAACAGGTTTATCTTCTGCAAAAGGAAACCCCACTTCGCACACCATTCCACAGCCTCAATTTCATACTGATCCATAAGTCTATTGTATGTTTACTCCAGTAAGTTATTTCTTGACTTCTGTGTATCTTAAGGATTATCTCTGAAGCCAACTGTCAGCGTATCTTGGCAGCAGGAATGTGTGCTCTATTCAGTACCAAGAAGCTAAATAGGTCCTGCCCTAAAAAGCAAACAAGCTTCTCAATAAATGACACCGTGGATTGACTCGACTTTCAGTTCAAGATACTGTACCTTATAGTGATCATTCTCTCTCCATTCTTATCTTTTTGCTTATCAACGTCAATGTGGGCGCCAGTGACATCTTGAATTGCTGTGATGTTGCACCCACCTCTTCCCATTATTCTAGATACGACAGAAGCTGGGACCGATAATTTCTTTGACCTATATCACAAAGACCAGAAATCTGTGAAACGCATTGTCTGACAGTGGCTGAAGCAATATTTTTAAGTTTCAGGGCAGTAAGTGGTTTTCTGCTGATACTTTCTTCACCCTTTGGAGCCTTCTCAAACTCCCCCACTCAAATTATTCATCCTCAGTACCTGACAAGGATTCTCCAGCAGCATATATTGCAGAACTACTGTAACACAGATATACGTGCCTCACTTTGCTTCAGAAACACTTCTGGATTTTATCTTATCTTGTATACCACTCCTAAGTGAGACAAACCCTTAGCTTATCAACCTAAACTTACATAAACAGTGCTGCTTCAAATACAAATGTCCGTGGTTTAGCTATTATAGCAAGGAGAAGGTGGCTTTCCAGTGTTTTCCTGGTGATCAGCTCTGTATTACCACCTGCATCCACAAGCTTGGAGTATTCACCTCTTTCAGACCTCAAGATCTGGAAGTGCAGTGTCACCAATAAACAAGAGTGGGTGGCAGATGGTGAAGGTGTGCAGGGCTGGGATTTTGGGAGCTGCTGGAAGCCCCTGTGATGGCAGCCAAGCCTTGCAGGAACAGGCTCACTGTCAGGCTACAATGCTGTCACCAGGGTCAGTCAGTTTAGGGTTTTCCTAATTCACGTGGTATTGGTGGGTCAGACTTTATGGTGTGGCCTTCTGGCACCCATACACTGCCTTCAGGCTTGCTAGTGATGTGCCTGGCTCAACGCTGAACAATTAGAGGGGATTCAAAGGGGGTTCAGAAACCAATGACAACAGTGCAGGTGCCTCTGAACATGGGACAGATCCCCACCACCCCCTGGAAGGACTGCCAGCTTCACTGAGCTATTCCAGTTCTGGAAACTATTTCTGTCCTTGATCCTCAGGAAATTGTTTCTCACTTAACAGGACACAAAGGAAACACCTTTTATTCTAAACATCTAAATAAATGGAAATGTTCTAAAGCACCACCTCATGCTGCCAAGGTGGTTTTCTTTCCTCCTCTCCTGCTGAGACAGCACACTACAATCTTTGCCATCCCCAGAATTTCAGAGTATGCATCCAGTTCTATCCCATGGCTGCTTCCTGCTTTGGGTTTTCTTCCCCCCCCCTCCAACCCCAAGGCCTCTCTCTCAAGCCAGACATCCCAGTCATTCCCTATCAAACCAGAGCTTCCATCATCACCTAACTTTCAAGCCCACAAGGCTCCTGACTGTACCTTGGTCTGCTTCCACCTCAGCCCACTGGGAACCCCAGGGAGACATTTCTCCTCCAGGACAGCCCACCCCAGTGTCCAGTCCCCTCCCACCCATCACCCACAGTCCTTTCCCTCCCCCCCTGCCAAGGCTGATGGTGTTGACCTGGAGAAGTGTCCCAAGCAGTACCTTTTTGCTCCGGAACAGCAGCGCCCTCCTCTCTGCAGCTGGAATTGCTCGATCGGTGTTGGCTGCAGAGTGTTGCTGGGGGGAGGGTCTTTCAAAACTCTGCCCACTTGCCTGTCAGGAGCAGAAGGGATGTTTGCATCTGTTACTTTGATAGACATCCTTTCTAGCTGGGGGATCACTCAGAGGGAAAGGGAAGGAGGAGGATTCTTGCTGAGATCAGGAGAGGCTTTGGGAGAGGAAGCCACGCAGCTCCCGGGCACTGCGACTTTGGCAGGACACACTTCCATCAGCCAGGGCACAGCAAACACCAGTGCAGAACTGTATGGAATGTTCCTCATGGCACAGGGAAGGAGGACAGGGTGGGTTCTGGATGCCATCTCTAGAACCCTGCCATGGCCAGAAGAGCAGACAACACCCCATGTGAACAGCTGAGCTGAGCTGGTGAGACTCGAGAGCCCCAGGAGAGCTGGAGCAGCCCCAGGTCAGAGGGGGATCAGCTGCTGCCTGGAGGGTTCCTGCCCAAGAGGGGGACAGGGACACACCCAGCAGGGCCATGGCACTGTGGAGAGCCCCACTGGTGACCACATCAAAAGGCAGAGGCCAAACCAACTCTCCAAGAGTTCAAACACCTAAATTTTCACATTAAACTGCCTTTTTTAAACCTTCACTAAGAACAGTCTGTGGCTTCCCCTGATCTGAACACATTAAATTCTCTGTACAATTATGTTCTTTGCACACAGCCTGAAATTCTCCAAAATGAGCATATCTGGTCACTGCCACTGCAGAACACAAAAGCAGGAGGGCTTTGTAAGAGCACCCAAAAGCATCTGACACCTGAATGTTTGTGCTGTATTCCTTTTTGATAAAGAGAACAAAAAGAGGAAAGCCAGATGACCATTCTAGTTGCAAGCAGTAGATATCATAAAGGTTACAAGAAAGATACTGGGGTGTTAATGGCCATGCAACAAACCCCAGTACATGTTCAAAGGAAAAGTTTGCTTTACAGAAAATCTTTAAATCTCGTTGTACCTCTAAGCACTTGCTTTTAGGTGACAAAAGTTTTCAGGGAACAAGTGATCAAGGTCACTGCTCAAAGCACAGTGAATTTTTGTCCTTGAAGAGATCATCCACCTCTCCTCTGCTCACATCCACCCTGCCCTTAGTTCATGTGCAATCATCTGCTGTAGGGCTTTTCACTGCCCTCTGCTCCCTTCCCCTTTTATCTTTACTCCACTGAACTCACAGGAGAAGAAAACCCTCATATTAAATAAAATGTTCATGTCATGCTGACGTTAAGTTAGTGAGGAGTTACTACAAATTAGGACTGCAATTAAGTTTTCACAGCACTGCAAGAGTGAGGGGGGTAGATTTTTTTAGTTAATTCTAGAATTATATAACCTTGCTGGACATTCTGTATTTGGGAATGGTTTGTTCACAAGCTAAAAAGTTCACTGATAGTTTTAAAATACAGAATTAAAGTCTTTACCTTCTAACCACTTCTTTCCAGCCTTCTTCTCTTTTCTGGCCTCTTTTTGGACTGGTCAGATTCAGCTTTACATTTGGAGAGGTCAGAGGCAGAGAGACAGACTTATAAGTAGTTGACAAGGAATTCGAGTGACCTTCACCATCAAGTCTGGGAAGAGAAATGTGCTGATTACAAATCACAGAATAAAATGACAGCGTAAAGTTTCCATTTCTGCAGCTTGAAACTGGTAGCATGAACTGGTTTTATTCTTATTTTCTACCTGGAACAACTGTTGGGTGATTTTGGGGAGGGTTATTTTTTACCTTTTAGTCAAGACTATGCCCTTCCTCCAAAAAGCAGGGTGTTAAAGTGAATTAAATAATACCAGAAGCACTAAGAATAAAATAGTTTATAACAGGTGGTACACAACCACTTAGGCAGCTCCTGATTATGTGTCTATATTGTGTTCTCCCCTCCTGAAAAGCAATGTTTAGACAATAAACCTTTTAAGATGGCAGCATTTTCTCTCTTTACTTTAGTAAGTTCTAGCTCTCTAATAACACACCTACCCAAGGCATTTGAAAGTGAAGAACCTGTCCTCAGATAATGAAAACTGAGGCAAACAGAACAAGAAAATGTATGTGAAAGAAAAGAACAAAACCCACTGGAGAATATCAATACCAGGGCAAACTTTAAAAGCTTTTCCCTGCTTTATGTGAAAATATTTTGTTATTTTTCCATAAGAGCATTGCTATGAAGTCTGAGTTTCAATTACAGCAGCACTGTCATCAGCATGTCTGTGATTAAAGAGAAAAGCAGTTCAGGAAGGGTAAAAATTTAGAAATGATAGTGAGACACAATCTGCCTAGTGCAAGAGCCAAAGTGCACTGCAGAAGTCAATAAATATTCTAGTCCCATCTACATGATGTTTGATTTCTCAGTGTACTTTATCTAACAGAAGAACCACCTCTAACAAGGAGTCAGAAATGTGCATTTAGCTTGTCCTCATCACCCCAAGACTCTTGTAGCAGACGTTGGATAAAGGGCCAAGGCTGAAACAATTCATGTTCATAGGACAGGACTCAGGCAAATTCCAATTTCTAACATTCCTAAGGGGAGCCCAAAACACACCCCCCTAACTGATGAATCCACTACTTCTGCACCTAACTTTGAGGGGAGAAAAGGAGAAACCAAAAAGAAAATCCCAACTCTCTTCCCACTCCCAGACAAACTCCTCAGTCTGACAACAGCCCCCTCTCTGCCCTTTTTGATGCTACAGTGTTTATGTTCTTATTGAAGATGGGTTCTCAGTCAGCCCAGTATCCTGCACATCATCCCCTGTACCCTCTCCCCTCCCTTAGTGCAGGAAATGGAAATTAAAACCACAAGTATGGAGAATCAGACTTGTACTAATTAGAAGTAAAAAACCCCAAAGACTACAGATCCAGAAGGGATCTGAGGTTTCTAACTCAGACTAATGAGCTATTCAGAAACTGGTGGTATAAAAAGTTATCCCCACATTCCCTGGCATCTGAATGATCTTCCAAACTGTTCACAGGGCCCCTGTATATTCCCTGAGTTCTTATGGCTCTCACCTCTGGCTCGACAAGCTTAAATCAAACTGGCCATCCACCTGGCAGGTGAAATGCTCGGAGTCATCAACTTCTTCCCTCCTTCAAACAAAGAGAATGCAAGTCAAATGAGCTAATGATGAAACCATAAAATGGTCAACAGGTCACAAAACCACTTCTGTAAATGGATGGTAAGTAAAGCTGGTACTTCCTTAAAGTCCCAGCGTATTCACTTTAAAATCTATTCTAATAAAGCTGACATTGAAACACATAAAGAGCACAGAGAGCCATTTTGCTCAAATAGTATTTAAAATCAGGCAGAAATGCAAAAAATTATTTATCTTTACCATTTGAAAGAGGTTGTGTTCAAAACACTTGCCAGTATTATTTAAGAGCTACAGGAATAAAGCAGATGGAGTCTCTCCAGCCTTTGGGGATGCACCCGCTGGTGGAGAGCTCAAGCTCCTGGCACAGGTGGAACCTTGTGAAACGACAGGGAATTCAGGGATGAACAGGGCAGTCTCACCTGGTTGGTGTTTTGGAAGCCGAGGTGCTGGTTTTCTCTTCCTGAGAGGGGATGAGCAGTGAGGAGTAGCGCCGCTCCGAGGAGTTCGTATCCATCGTGAAGTTCAGCTCTTGGCTCTTCCCTCCACTGCTGCTTTCACTGTTGCAGTCTGTGCTGTCCAAGTTATCTGAATCGCTGTTCCCACTTGCACCACCGCCTCTTGGCTCTCCATTTATTTTATTTTTATCTGCTTTTTGCTGTGCTAGAGATATATGCTGATCCGGCAGAATTATCTGCATATTCTGAGGAGTCTCTTTTGTTTTATTTTTCTTATTTTTTCTGTTTGTGCTGGGGGTAGTCACCACATTAGCTCTCTTCTTCCCAAAGGCATTTGTGAAGGTAGTTGAAGTTGCAGAAATTCCAATTGTAGTTGTAGTAGTTGCACTTGGAGGCTCTATAGGAACTTCTTGCTCCACTAAAAGAAAAACAGTTGATGTACAATCAGAACCCATAAAATACAGAAGTCAGTGCCCTGACTGAACACACCACAGCTCGAGTTATGCTCCTTGCTCAGCTGTCAGAATACCTGCACTACATTTAGGTGTTTTGCCAGGAACTCAGGCTGTGGAGGGAAGAACCAGGGCAGCAGCCATGCAACACTGCCACAGTAAGAGAGACCAGCTTCCAAACACCTTCCCTTGACAGCTAAAAAAAGGCACCCCCACAACTACACTGTTCACAGAAACACTTGTTCTTTACCTTCATCATCGTTTTCTTCTTCATCGTCATCTTCTTGCAGTTCCAGAGTTTCCTTAGGCTTGTTTTCTTCATCTTCTTCTTGTTTTCTTTTTTGTTCCTCTTTCTTCTTCTTTCTCTTTTCCTTCCTTTTCTCCCTTTTGGCTGCAAGAGCTTGTTTTCTGCTCTCCTCTCTTGACTATGGAGGAGAAAAAGATGAATATTTAAACATTTTCACACAGACTAAATTATCCTTATAATTTAGATCTTCCTGAGAAATCTAAGGGGGAGGGAGACAGGAGAGAGCATGATGAACTAGAATGTCCCATATTGAATCATTACACAGACACTGGGCAGACTTTATGGGACAACAGGACTAGCTGGTCCAAAAACTTTAAGGAATAACAACAAAATAACAACCAAAACAGAGGTATTACAAAAATACAGTTTTACTGGAAAACCAGCAAAACCTCTCATCCTCTCAGTCCTTTCTCAAGCAAATATTTAATAACCTCAGCAATATTTTTGCAGCAACGTTCACATCTTTGACTCAGTCAGTACTCAAAAGAGTGTATTGCACAAAACTGCTCTAATTTTAACCACTTTTTTAATATATGGAATCAGCTGCTGCACTGTAGTTATGCACAGCAACTGATGGGTGTTAACACACTAATGTGGAACTTGTCAAAAATTGTAAGAACATCATAAAAGAGTGTGTGAGTGCTTTACTTTAGGACACTGCACAGCATTCTCGGTGAGAGAAAGGGATTTTCCCCACTGTCTGCTCAATTCCACCGAACAAAAGTCCATAAAATGCTTATGGATTATGATTTACACATCCATAAACACACCATGAGACTGGAGACCTCCCTTACTCCCACATCCTCTGCTCTGAGATGATCCCAGAGAGCTACCATTGCTAAGTCCAAGCTTTCCTAAACAGGACAGTGGAGAGACTGAAACAGAAGTCAGTTCTAATTAGTCACCCTCAGCATGTGCTTCACTTATGCATTAGAGGAAGGAACACAGAGTCAAAGCACCAGAAGCAGCAAAGGAAACACAGCCTATGGGTTCACACACAGTTCAAACCACTCTGCTACACGACAGGGATGCTCTACTCACCTTTTCCAGGTCTAGCTCCTTCAGCAATATAGTTGCATTCTTATTGGCTTCTGCAGCCTGCTGGTCTTTAGCTTTCACAATTGTCTCCACACACTGGTGACACTTTTTCAACAGGTCCTGGAATACAAACTTGTCTTACTACCCCATGAGAAACTAAAATTGAGGCATGAGGCTTACTCTACAACAGAAGATTGGCTCCCCTGTAGTCATAAACATGTAAACTATTTCACACAACAGGACTGTAAATGCTGATTTATTTTTTAAGTTCTGTATTAAAAAGGAGACATGCAAACAGTTCAGTTTTTGGATACTTAAGAACTCCCCATGTACATTTTTGCTGAAAATTCAGGGCAGGGTGTGGTGCCCGGTTCCAACTCACCTTGTCTGTGATGGTCGCGATGTAGCGCATGCACTCAATGTCTGAAGGAAACTGGTTAACTTCTTTCACCAGGAACTGAACCACTTTCACGTGCCCCTAGAACAGCAAAGAAAATTCTAACCTCTTGTATGCAACTGTCAACACTCACCATTAAAAGACAAATTTGATATTTCTTAGTCCAATGCAAAAGACTCATAATAAGGATTTCTGGTGAGCTGCAGTCTGGGGAGAAGGGCAGTCACTGCTTGCTTGGTGCTGACAGCACAGCTGCTGTTCTGCTCCAGGGTGGCAAAGACAAGCTCTTCCACAAGATATTTCTTATGTTCAAATACAAGGATGAAATCATGCCCAAGGACAGAGGCAGATCTTCATATTTTTAGTAACAGCCAGGACAACACTCATCAGACACCATCTGTCACCCAATCCACTCTTTTGCCACTCACACCGTGGAACTAACTTAGACTGCTCAGTTACAAGGTAAGTCTGATCAGGGAACTGAGCCACCTGTATGCTATCCTGGCCAGCACATTGCTTTGCTACTGGGATACACTGTGCAACCACACAAAGGACCCAACTGTTGCTTCTGAAGTTATGTGAAAGCAGACAGCAGTGGCATGCTCAGCATGGCTGTTTGTCAAAAAAAGCTGCATATTTATTTGCTGGTTTGTTAAAGGCAAAGCAGCTACAGTCAATAAATTCCTCTGTGCTCCTCGCATCCAACACCACAACTGATGGAACCATCACAAAGCAAGTTCTTCCTGCCAAGAAGAAAAGGCAGTAGGTGACAAAAGAGCAGACTACACAAAGTGTCCCACCACAACAGATTAGGAACAGAACAGGAGAAGCACAGAGGAACTGGCACAGCTCATTCCAGACTGGTACTGTGTTCATCTCAAAAGCAGGTCTGAAACAAGCAGTACAATCCAAAATAGGTAGAGGGAACTATGGAAACCCCAAGCCTGCAAAGTCTGAAATGGTGGGAGTTTTTAGACAGTGTACAACTGGAAATAATAAAGCAAATATGGTTTCTGGAACAGTTTTTCACCTCTCAAAAATTGGATCTGTGTGAAGCACAGCAATTATGATTACCTCAAGGCAGGTATTTTATCAAAGTATTCATTTAGCTGAGTTATATTTGCTTCTTCCCAAACCAAGCGTTCAGATTCAAGCCCAAGCGAGAAGCACTGTTTTGAAAACATAACTGTTGGTCTCCTACCTTGCGAAATGCTGACATAAGAGGGGTAATTTTCCTATTATCTGCAGCATCCACGTCTGCTCCTGCTTGGACAAGCAGCTGGACCACGTCGTAGTGCCCACCATTCGCTGCCAGCCACAGTGGGGTGTTTCCTTTCTTGTTCCGAACATCGATGTGCGCTCCTCTGAAAACACACACGTGGAACAGAGGATAAGGGGAGGTGGAAGACAGCAAGATCACAAAAGATCAGAGTACAACTGGATATAGAACTTTAATAACTGAAATACAGTGGTTAAATATGTCCCTGAAATTTGCTGGTTTATTTCCAACACAGTGACGCAAGGATCATTTAAATCTCCCTGACAAAATCAAATCCTCACTTCATGTCACCTATTGCACCACAGGTACACAAACGGAAACCTTTATATTGTCATCAGCGTGGTGACTATCCACAGGACAAAGCAGCCCCTTGAGATTTTAGCAGAGCACAGGGTTCTGCTTGAAACACTCAAGAGCTACTTCCAGGCTTTGCCCCACAAGTGACAGTGAGGATGAGGAGAAGAAATGTGCCACCCATCACAAAGCCAGAGATGGTCTGGGTTGGAAGGCACTTTAGAAATCATCTCTTTCCAACCCTCTTGCCACGGGCAGGGATGTCACCCATGAGATCAGGTTGCTCAGAGCCCTGCCCAACCCCTGAACACTGAATGAGAAGACACGATTTACCGATTAATGAGGAGCTCGCAGAACTTGTAGTGACCCTTGTCTGCTG
This sequence comes from Pyrocephalus nanus, assembly GCA_038380795.1. Taxonomy (NCBI): domain Eukaryota; kingdom Metazoa; phylum Chordata; class Aves; order Passeriformes; family Tyrannidae; genus Pyrocephalus; species Pyrocephalus nanus. The sequence continues at coordinate 15,577,860 of CM076275.1, read as the reverse complement.
CAATGGTTAAAGCTGTGTCTCTTGAGGAAGGCACAGGTGGGGCATTCACATCTGCTCCTTTATCAAGGAGAACCCTTCCAACCTCTGCATAGCCTCCTGAAGCTGCTTCCATCAGAGGTGTGAGACCAGTCTGTGCAAAGAGAACGAGCTGTTCTGTGAATTCTGTACAATACACTTTGGATAAGACATAAATGATTCCTACAAAGGGAAATAAGATTTTTTTATTTAGCTGCCTACATTTAGTTTAGGAGCCTAACTTCAAGCAGTCTCTGTCTCAAAAATACCCAAAAAACCCAACAAAAAAACCCCCAACAACAAAACAGAACACCCACACACAAACCAACCAAACAAAACCAACCCAAAAACCAGACACTCTTGGGCTTCGATTTATACAAACCCAAGCAAACTGTTGACTAAGAACCACCAGATAGCTGTCTCAACAGCAAAAGCAAAGTTTATAACAGGATCTCTACAACAGAGGTTAGAACAGATTCAAATGAAGACACAAGTGTTTCTACAAAAACACTGAGAAACTGGTTTTATAGCTTTTCTCTAGCCTCCCTTAGCACTGAGACTGATCTGGGCCCGACTTAGTTGCCAGGCCAGACTGTTAAATAAACTTACACCAGCTGCTAACATGCCCAACTGACCATTTGAGAGCTGGCTTTTATCCATATCCCCTTTTCTCCAGCCACAGTCATTCCAGAAGCAGGCGGGGTAGACAGACACAGCAATTATTTCAGCAGCCTTAGGAGTTACCAAAAATTCCTTTGTGCTGGGGAAATCAGTCTGGCTGTCTACACAAGCTTTAAGCTTGCTTTATGGCAGGAGACACAAAGCTGTCCCAGAGCACCAAAGGATGGGACCTGTGGAGCATTTCAGAGGCACAGAAGGTCACAGTACTGAAGCCACGGGTTCTACAGCAACGTAAAATCTTTACAAAAAGTCTGACTGCACTACTTCTGTTGTAGACAAGAAGTCTGTTCTATATGAGAATCACAAGCAACACTATTCTCTTCCTGCCTAGACTTCACTTGTATGTAAAAATATCTGTTCTGTTAACAAGTATCATGTCAAGTTTAGACAAGAGTGAATCTAAGTTTCATTATGAGCTCAAAAGGACCAGTCAGCTTTTCCCTAATGCAAAAAAAAAAAAAAAATTCATCACTGATGCTTTTTTTTTTTTCTTTAAAGAAACCACACATTTCAGAACGTTTAAATGCTCTGATGCAATAACTCCTCTGAGCTGGAGAGGCTCAAAGTCACAGGAACTTTGAAGACACTTGCTGGCTCAGGGGCAATAAAGTCATAAGGAAAGGTGAGTGCCCCCCTTACCTTTGCCCTGTGCTCGACATTGGCCTTCCTGTCCAGGAGCAGGCTGACCACCTCTGCCCGGCCCTGGAAGCAGGCGAGGGTGAGGGCTGTGTTCCGGTTGGTCTCAATTTGGGCATTGATATCTGAACCCATATCGAGCAGCAGCTTCACGGCGGGAACGTGGCCGTTCATAGCGGCCAACATCAGAGGAGAAATTCCCAGCTTACTCCCAGTCCTAAGGGAAAGAAACACAACTGCAGTGCCCAGAGCTGGAGGAAAAAACTCCAAGAGCTTTCCAAAGAGCAACAAAATGTCAGGAAAGAATATATAACTTACACAAATACAGACACTGACCTAAAATAGTAGCATTTTTAATTGGTTAGGAGAAACCGTAAGAGGAGCTATATGCAATAGGCAACTGCAATTTATAAACAAGGAAAACACATTTCAGACATCCTGATGGCTGAAGCACACATAAGCCTTAAGCTACATTTACTAAAAATCAAGGCTTCATCTGATTCATTCAGAGAAACACGTTTCTAGCACAGCTGCAATTTTAACTTCCCCTAGCTAAGAGTTCTCTCACTCTATCTAGGGACAGAATATGTGAGAGCTTTCTTAAAATGAATGGAGAAGAGGCTTAAGAGACATAGCTGTGTAAATTTGTTCTTCTTCCTGAAAAAGGTATTTTCAAACAAACACGCAGAGCTGCCCTGAGCACTTTGGCTGGTTCCTTTACCTGGCTCTATTGGAAATAGTTTGACTTCCAGATCCCAGAATGGTGGAAATGGGAAAGAGAAAAGACTAGGTTTGCAAACTATAATACTTTAAAATATAGGTATAAGTCAGATGAAGTTTGTGGTAGCTAAAGGCAGTTTAAAAGCACTAAGATAACGTGAGCACACAGGATAACATCAGTGCAGAAAGGCTGCAAGGAGGTCTGACACCACCTGAGATTCCAACCTGAGCCTCCGTACGGAGCCCACATGGAGTGTCTGTGCCGTGCTGCAGCTCAGCTGGTTACGTGGTTGCCTTACCTGGAATTAATTTCTGCCCCAGCATTGAGAAGAATCTTGATGATATTAACATAGCCCCCAGATGCAGCAAGGCTTAATGGCGTGTAATCTGACACATTCCTGTGTTCTTTATTTGCTCCCCGGGCCAACAGCAAATCGACAACCTGAAAAAACAGCACGTGTGTTAACAGACATATCGTGGCCTTTGCCATTGTCCAGGGAGTGAAAGGATGCTATCACAAGTTCAAGCTTCCCAGTGTGCTACCAGCTTCCCTTGTCAACAGACAAGACTCCACAGGAATATCTCTACCCTCTTCTACTTGACTTTTCCCTATCTCTGTGCAGCCTGCCCAGCCCATGAGCACAGCAGCTGAGCACTCGTCTGACAGAAAGATTATTTCACCCACACATGAATGCAAGGCTTTAAAGTGAAGCTGCTCCTCTGAATCTTCCAGGTTTGCAAGCAAGGGATCTATCCCACTCCCATAATGTCTCACAGTGTTTGAGCAGCTCTTTCAGAAACTCACACAACTTTTAATTCAAATGACACTTGAGCCAAGTTTGACCCTCTGTGTTACTTGGGCTTCCCAAAAAAACACGTGGTAAAAATCAGGGTGACTGATGTTAGTGGGACCAGCATGAGGAAGGACACCTCTACCAGAAGTTGCTTAAGAGAAACAAAACAGAGGGAAATTAAAACATTTGGGTAATACATTGCACTTCAGTGCACCTCATTTTACTACTAACATAGGCTAAGTGATTTCCAAATATGCCAGAAATAAGGCTGCCTCAGAAGTTGCTAAGCCAGAAATGTAAGAGGTAGATACTGGCATAAGGAAAAAAAATAAAGACTTGAGTTGCTCAATATATAATACTCCCACAGGCCACACTGATCTCGTCTTTTATTTTGAGAAGTACTTCTACTGTTAAAAAATCTGCAATTCAAAGGTAAAGTGGAAACTTTTCAATTTTGGCCAACTATTTGAATCTTTAAATTAATCTAGCACGGATGCCTTGGCCATCTCCATGCCATCTTCTAAGCAAGTATGAACATGGCTGGATTTAACAAAGGAAGGATTTAAGAAATCTTATTTGGACAACAACACACACAAAAAAATCTGACATCATTAAAAACCTGGTACAATGTGCCCTGCATTGCATCTGCAATTATCAGCCCTAAAGACATATATTGCCCACACAGAATTCCAGTTTCTGTCCCCGTGTGTCTCCACCAGCTGTTTCAACTCTTTTCTTGGAAGAAGAAAAGGCCTTAAATTAGTTACACTTAAAACAGGTGAAAACCCTTCCAGAAAAAAAAGAAGGATTTATCATCAACAGGAGAACCCCAATTCTGTACAGATAAAAGCTATCCACAAGTAACAACTCAGGCCCCTTGAGGACAGGTGTCTGTACCTCCTGGCGTCCACCAGAGCATGCCAAGGAAAGCGGAGTATCCTTTGTGCGCTCGGACTGTGCTTCAATATCCCCACCTTTGTCCAGCAGAATTTCCACGACACCAACATGTCCAGCGGTTGCAGCCAGAATCAAAGGTGTAAAACCTGGAGACGTGACACGGTGTTAGGAGCAGCCTTGAGTATCTCAAAAGTGTTATTAAGGAGCAGAAATGCACAAAAGGGTTAATTCTGTGGTTCAGATTTGTGTTCCTCAGACTGGGGGTTTCCTGGCATAGGCCACAGCATCAGAGCCTTTCCCAAACCTCTTTTGCCCCTGTTACATCAAGGCTCTGATTCCAGCCAAAGGCTCTGCAAAAAAAAATCTAGACAGTGCTTGCAATGACCAGTTTGGATTAAGTTCCAACCAATTCCTCTCTGTGGAGAAGCCACAGTTTTCTGCTTAATTCCTATGCAGTGAAGCTCCAACCAGTGACCACACCTGCCCTGTGTGTGTTGCTGCTTCCCAGTGATCAGTGTGAGCTCCAAGGTGTGTGGTGTGATGGTTTAGTTCTCTCAGCTTTAAAAGATTTGAGATTTTGCTAAACTCTATTACTAACAACGATACCCAACCTGACAACTGTTACCCTTCAGCTCTGTCAGCCAAGGTTGGATGGTTACCCCATCAGCCCTGGCTTGCCAAGGTTTCTTTGCAGAGAGTGAATCATAAAGCCTAAAGTGCCTCACCGTTTCACAAATGTGCTTAAGATCCCACTCAGGTGAATATCCTTTCAAAAATGCAGGCAGAAGTGCAGGCACTGTCACTGGCTTTGTACGGCACGTGAAGTGCAAGAATACATTTTTTTGCAAGCTCTGAAGCAACGAGTCCCAGACACCACATTGAAGTTGGCTGTTTCACGCTGCAGTTTATGCTCAAACTGTGCCAGTGTTCTAACTGTTTTAACTCACCTTTCTTGTCTCTGTGTTCGATGTTGGCACCACGAGCGATCAGCACGGACACGAGTTCCTCGTGCCCTCCCGCACACGCGAGGGTCAGAGCAGTGTCGTGATTACTCTCAGTCTGCACGGGGAGGAGGAAAACAGAAATTCCAAAATTAAAAATAAAGAGAACATTTAATATTTCTACAACAGTATTTTTAATTTTTTTTTTCCTTTCAGGAAGCAAATCCACTCAAAGCCAGCTGCCACTACTCACGTGTGCATCGATGTCCACCGAGGGGTACATGGGGAGCACGGACTGGGAGGGCACATTGCTCGATGCCTGCGGGCAGGGCTCGGGCGTCGGGGACTCTGTGGTGTGCGAGGAGCTGGTGGAGCCACTGGGCACTCTGCTGTTCACAGCTGAAAAGTAACACCAGGTTGTTTAATCCACCCTTAGGAATGTCGTGTTTTTATATGAAAAATATGAAGCCCCGTAAAACTGCAGTGGTGGAATATCAAAACAGTAACGGGGGGGGGAACAAATTAAGTGTTTCTACAAACAAAAAGCAGCTTTCCGGCAGTTAAACGGTGTAAGCATCGTCTCCAAACTGTGGTGAGTTAGGAAATAATTTTATGAATTAGTCTGTATGCATTACAAGTGTGAATTATGAGGTGATTAGTTACCCTTTTCGAATTGTAACCTTCACTGTTAAGAGTTCAATCATATGCTCAGTCTAAGCAGGCAAATGATTTATCACTAACACACAACCTAATTTTCAGAAATACAGACTTATTCTGGACTTTCAAAATTTTTCATGTAAAGGTTAGTGCACACTTAGCCCCCAGAGAAGTTTTTCAGAGCAAGATGACTGACAGCAACTCCCACTATTAATCATGTCTCAGGGTTAAACCAACCCATGAAGGCAGAAGGGAAGCAGACAGGACTGGGCAGTCCACAAAAACAAGAAAGATGAAAACTAACTGTGCTCCCTCAAATTTATTCTGATTGATGCACAGCCTGTAAAAGATGTCATCCTGAAGATCCAGCGCAGCTCAGCGACTTTATCTTATTTTTAAAAAGTAACGGTTTTAAAAAAGATGGATAATTGAGAATTGGATTTTTTTTTTTTCACCTAGTTTTAAATGAACAAGCAGAGAAACCTCCCTGCACTTCTCCACTATGGGGCCAGGACCTCTGCCTGCCTGTGTAGCCAGATGAGAACGCAAGGGGGGCCTGGATCCCTGAAGGCTCAGCTGGGATTACCTGCCAGGAAGGTCTAACACACCTACACACTCATCCCACGTGCACTTCAGTCACAGTAATTCCTGCTGATGGAGCAGCTGGATTTGACAAGTATTGTCACTGCTGGATTGCCAAATGTCTCTACTGTGCAGCCTCATCAGACAAAGCACCCAGTGAGCTTTAGTTATTCCAAAACACACAGTATTTTGCAGTATTTCTGGAAGAAGCAGCTGAAGGGAAACACTAACAACTACAGGTAAGAAATAAGCTGCAGCATTTTGCTATTGTCCAAGTGTTTCAAGCATTAAATGAAGACGAAGGATGAACTCAAACCTGGGTATGACTTAGAGGAAAATTTTGCCAACCTTTCCCAGCTCAACCTTACTCATTCCATTGACAAATTACACACCAGCAATTACTCACAGGAAAACAGTGTAGGTGGAAAAGTCCTAGAAAATCCCCAACACAACCACTAATACTCTAATTCAGCCTATGTGTGACAAAGGAAACACAGACCAGAGCAAAGTTACGTGGGTCCCTTCCATTGGGTTCTGGAAACTGGGGGAGGGTTGTCACTGAAATTTGGGAAGATGGCAGTTTCCAGCCGTATTTTTTAAGTAAAGAATTCTCTGTGCATCAGCAAAACCAGCATTAACATTTGGTCACCACATTTAAGCAATAAAGTACTGGATCTGAATTCCCTTTACAAGCTTCACCAGCAAACCAGGTTTGTATCAAAAGTTTCAAGTACCAAAGCTCCCACTTCATCTGCTCGCTATGGATTACCACTTACAGCAGCAAATGGGCATTAATTAATGCAGTGCAATTGTCTTCCTGCTCAATGCACTGAAGTGCACGGTAATAACTGCATTTCTAGAGATTATTCCTTCCAAAATACAAGACACCAAATCACCCTGTTAAGGACTTCTGTGAAATCAAACTGGTCCTTCCTCATGGAAGACACTGGCTCAATGTTTTCATATTCTTGCAGCTACAGATGCCTGCAAAACCACGTGCATGCAGAGCAGGGCGTGCACTGGAGCCAGCTTAAGGGTCCTTAATGTAAAATATTCAGTGTTGCTGTCACAGGTTCCACAAATTCTCTGTATTTCACAACCCTGACTGAAAATGTCCAAGTATTTCTTGCATTTTTCAGATTTTCCTCACGTGCTTGGAACATGTGAGTGTGTGTTAAGCACTTCACGTGCCCAGTAACAACCATGTCAAACAGGAGAGAGAACACCAAAGGCAGCAGAAATGCACATAAACCCTGTACTGATACCCCAATTAAAATAACATCTAACAGCAAATATGCCTACAAAGCCCACCATTTAAATATCCCCTCTATAACTGCCAAGTTTACAGAATTGCAGGATCTTTCAAACTGTCAGTTTTTATTCCCTGTGTGTGATCAGCAAGATGGGCCCACGGAAAAAAACACACCTGAGAACTCCTGCCTCCAGTTCCATGGGGCTGATTTAGCTCAGCCCAAGCTACACAGCAAAATACTAATTTTTTTTTTTTTTTTTAACTTAAAGATGACCTTGCAGCAATGGTTCCAACGTGGTAGTAACCTGGAAAGGCTGTGGAACCACAGCTCAGCAGTGAGGGCAGCACTGGCACTGCCTGTGACTCCAAGGAAAGGCTGCCTGGAGGGGACAGACCCAGCTGAGGTGGATGAGCACCTTCTATGCCAAATTAAAATGTGTGGCTTTCACCCTCTGAGGAGAAAAGGGGAGAATTTTCCAACATGCAGATTGCTTCCTACTGAAGAGGTGTTTTGTCTTCACACCAGGAAGGGCACTGACAGACACACCGGGCTTTGATTAAAAATTCAAAAAAATTCATTTTTGCAATGTGATCTTCACATAATGCTAGTTTTGTGACATAGTTTTTAGATGTTCCCATAGACTTCAATATTTAAAAGACTTGTTTTAAAAAAAAAAATTATCCTACACGAGATGAAATCCAGGTTTCCTCACATGCTGTGAAGGGCTTGCAACGTTCCCAAGGGTCTGTCTTTGTATCAGTGTGAAGCTGAGCACAGGTCTCCAAAGACATGGATGACTATTTACCCAAGTTATGAGAAAACATCAAAGGAAACATGAGTAAAACAACAGAAAGCAAGAACTCGGTATTTTATACAGTATTACTCTAGATGCATTTACAGAACCTGGAGCAAAGCTCTGGATGAGATTTCAGCTCTAGGCTGAAACTCCTGTCTCCCCAACTGCTGCTGTGCCGTGAGCATGGACATTCAGGAATACTGGGCTTGGATGTCACCTGCCCTTCCCTCAAAGGAACTGGGATTTTTAGGACAAAGAGAACGATACTTTTTCATGCCTGAGCAGCCTTTAAGCCTGTCCATGAGCTCCTCAGTAACCTGCTACTGCACAGAGGCTTTTGCACGTTGGTAACTGTGGCTCCTTTCGTGAGTCACCATTTCTCACTCCAAATTATCCCAGTAACCAGTTTTGCTCCAAACACCAACCCTAAACACAGTTACTCAGGTGTCATCTTCCAAATTCTTACCTTAAAATACCATAATTCTGTATCACTGACAACAACTAGAATTTTATAACTGAATAAGTGTCTCAAAGACACTTGAAATTTCAGTTTAGAAACATGAGCTCACAGGAGGAAAGTGGGGCAGAAGCCTAAAAAATACCAGCTGAGTAAAACAAAGAGAAATAAAAATATTCCAACTAAAGACAAAGCCCAGCAACAAAGAAAAGAAAGTTCCTCATCTTTAATACTCTAAACCAGAAAAAAAGCCTCAATTCAGATACTACCAACTAAGAAATCTACTACGGTAAATGCAGAACTTGAACTGAAATAAAGCCCCAGCTATGCAAGACAAGAGGCTACAAGAAACCAAATACTGAGTAATGAAAATGGCAGATGTGTTTCAAACTAATTTATTGCTTTCCCGCTCTAAACTGCACCATGTCTCTGTCTCTTTTGTAAACCTGATTAAAATTCTGACTCTAGTAACTCACATCTTCAGCAGAGGATTAGGTGCAAGATTTTTGCATTAGCACCACCTAAAAACTCCATTACAACCCAAATATTCTGGAGTGGAAAGAGATGCTTTGTTTTCAGGTTTTAGCTGACTTTCCAAAAGGCACTTGGGTACTTCTGTGTAGCTTTATGAGAGATGGGACACAGGTACATATCTGCCCACAACTCACTGCCAGGCAGGTGCCACTTTGCACTTTGACATCCACAACCTCAACAGCTCAGAGCTGACAGACTGTGCCAGCAGACACAGAGAAATGATAAGATAAACACTCCATTTATGTATGTTTTCACTGTTAAGTTGGTCAGCAAAATACAGATTTGTGGCTTTACAGAAATGCAAGTTCTCCCTCACAACTGGTCCCAACCAAGGCTTGGAAAAATTTGCCTCTTGCAAGGTAAGATCACAGAACGGCTTGGGCTGGAAGGGATCTTAAAGCTCATCTTGTTCCACCCCCTGCCACGGACAGGGACACCTTCCACTAGCCCAGGTTGCTCCAAGCCCTGTCCAACCTGGCCTTGGACACTTCCAGGGATGGGGCAGCCACAGCTTCTCTGGGCAGCCTGTGCCAGGGCCTCCCCATCCTCACAGGGAGGAATTTCTTCCCAGTATCCCATCTAACCCTGCTCTCTGGCAGTATGGAGCCATTCCCCACATCCTGTCAATCCAGGCCCTTGTCCAAAGTCCCTCTCCAGCTCTCTGGGAGTCCCTTTAGGCACTGGAAGGGGCTCCAAGGACTCCCCAAATCCTTCTCTTCTCCAGGCTGAACACCCCCAGCCATCCCACCCTGTCTCCAGCCTTGGAGCATCTCCTCTGGACATCACCACTGGTATGAGCAACAGGAAAAGCTATTCCAGGGCAGAGGGAAAAAGCATTTCTGTTCCTCTGAAACAGCCCCCATCCAACCTGGAATACTCAGCAGGAACAGAAATGTTCATACCTCTCTTTGAAACCCAGAGTCACTCACCACCATCACAGCAGCTCCAGCAGTGGGATTAAAGGGGACAAAACCTCCCTAAAATCCAAGTTTCCCATTCACAAGCCCCTGAACTATTTTACCTGGATCTGTGGCACACAAGTAAAAATCAGTTCTTGTAACAGCTTTTACTGCTCAAAATTTCTTAAAAAAATTAAGGACTAACTGGCAAGTTTGTGGAAAAAAAAAAAAAAAAAGTGCACTTTAAATATGGATCAAAGAGTTCAAAGTATGAGTAGGAAAGTTTACAGTTCATTTCTACATATACACAATCCTACTCTATCTCAGATTTATAATTTCCCCAGGGATCACTTTTATACAGTCTGGATTTAAAAAGTGAGAAAATTACCTATCTCCCAGCAATTTTTTTTGGGGGGGAGGGAAGTAAAACAAACTTAAGAATTCAAGAAGAAAATTTATTTCAATGAAACAACATCAACACACTTTTGCAGAAGCCTCTGTAAGTTGGCAGCTAAAGTTTCCTTGAGTTGCATTTCTGTAAATGTAGTTTCTAATAGTTGCAGAAGAGGGTGCTATTTGTAGTTATTTTTGAAATTACTAAATCTCACTACTTAGCAAAAAAAAAAAGTCTTTAATTACTGAGCAAAAACAGTAACCAGTTTCAGAAAATGAACCAATATCTATCCAAGGGTTTTTTAATGATTTTTAAGATGGTTTATCTGATTGTTTGCAAGGTTTTTTTGCACAGCACAGTTCTCACACTGCAGCACCCACGGGCTGCTGACCACGAGGGGGTACAGACTCCACAGCCTCGTGCTGAACGTGTTCAACTCTCAGCAACTACTCCGAAGATCAAGACCTCGCTGATGATGTTTGGCATTAACCACTCAATTTCTCCTCCTCACACGCTCCAGTGCTAAAATTTTGAGTAATAAAAATTGAGAATGTTTTAATGCTGGCTGAGTATTCTGAAGAGCACCAGAGAGCAGATGCCAGAACAGGGGGAACTAAAACAAGAGGCTTTACTGGAATTACACCAACCAGCAGATGGGAGCTGGTACAAGCACCCCACTCCTGTGGGTTCCACGAGAGGTTGCAAAGTCACAGGTACTCTCAACTTGCATGAGGGTGATGCAATTACCATTCCAAAGGCTCCCAGGAATGGCTGGCCACAGATCTCACCAACACTTCTACAACCTTGACATAAACTTCAGAAGGACAGGGCAGCAACCACAAAATGGGAAGGGCAGGGGGAGACAGACAGGAAAATAATGGGCAGGGGGACAGGCACAGGGCACAAAGAAAAGTTGAAAAACACTGAATTAAAATATAAAAAGGGCAAAACTACAGACCAAACAACACTGGCTATATCCTACATACCTCCAGCAGCAAACCTCAATCCTAGTCAAATCCACGAAATGAAGTCACCCAAAGTGATCCCTCTTTTTGCACAGGGGGCTCAAACACCCTGATGTGTGGGAACTCCCATTCCTCTTCACACCGTATCAACACTTGGAAGGATGCTGGGCTTTTTTGCTTTTCCTCCAGCTAACAGGACACGTTTTTGCCATGTGGAACATCTAACCAGCAGATATTCCCACACAACCAGGCTTTAGTGGGGACTCTGCAAACGTAAGCCATCCCAGAACGGAGCAGCTGTGCGTGGATTCCAGGCTGTGTTTAAGCTCCAGCAGCAAGGAGAGGGGCACATTTGTCCTTGCAAGTGACAACAATTTGTTTTGTTTCCTAGAGATGGCTGTCACGTGGAAGAGAGTCACCGAGGTGTAAGCCTACACAGAAAATTCTACAGAAGATACAAATCTGCCATGCTTTCTGCTTTCCTAATGGGCACTGCTAATGATGAGGCTTTATAAAGAAGCACAGAAAAAGATGAGGCCAAAGGGGCTAAAACAGGTGTCCAGTAGAAGAAGTTTTGCACTTTGGGGAGGGGGAAAAAAAAAAAAAAAAAAAAGGTATTTAAAAGTCTCATGTTAGAATTGGAAGTCACTGTTAGGATTAATAGCACTAATCAGGAACTTCATTCTCAAGCAAGTATTCCCAAACTGGAAAACCCCAAGACATATTTGGAGGGAAGGAGAGAGAGGGAAACTGAGCACACAAATTAATGCAAAAATAGGTATATTTCTTAACCCACCTGCTATTAGGTCATCAAGAGTGTCGGTAAGCGTCTGTGCTGGAGTGGCAACCATTAATCCGTCTGGTTCTTGAACTAAGAGCCCCTGCCCAGCAATCTGCTGCTGCTGTCCTACATTCTGCTGATTCCCTAATGCTTTCTGAAGTTCAAGAGACTCTGTCCCATTATAACCTAAGTTACCAGAAAAATTACATTGCGGTGCTGGCAAAGGCTGGATGGGGACAAACTCTATTTGTTCAGCAGGTGGTGGAGACTGGTGTTGCTCGTCATCTTTAGACAAGATTGTGTCAACCTGAGGTAACCCTGAAAAGTTATCCTCTGGCAGACCCTTATCGGCTTCCACTTCTGGGAAGACCCCTGTAAGTGAGCACTGCTGCTGCAGGGCAGGTGGTGTGTCTGTCTGACCTTTGGTCTCCAAATATTCTTTGGTAAACTGCTGTTGGGTTTTCATCTGCAACTGCCTTTCCACCTTCTGCAGCTCCTTCAATATTTTCTTCTTCTTCTGTACTTGTTCTTCTCTGTTCTTTTTAAGTTCTTCAATCTTATCTTTATTTAAAGGTTCACCTTGAATTAATTCCAATGATTTAAGTTGTGCTTTTTCAATAGCACTAATTCTCTGTCCAAGTTCATTCAGCTTGCCTTCAGTCTCTTCTACTATGCATTCCAAAGGCTGGTATGGGTGAAAAGGTGGCAGTAGGTCCTTATCTGCTACCTGCAGGGAACTTGACTTCTGCTTGGATGCACCTAAGCACATGAAAAATGTTTGAAAAAATGCCATGCTGAAGATACCCCAAACCTCCCCTCTCACCCACCAAAAAAAAAAAAAAAAAGAAAAAAAGAAAAAAAAATAAAAAATCTTTACAACTAACACTGCACATCTGTCAAAGCACAGAAAGGCAAACCCTACACTCCATGGTAAGACAAGAGAGGACAAGAAATATATAGCTGGAATTTTCAGTATTGATCTTCATAGCCCTTTCAACAGCTATTTTAATCTTAAGGAATAAGGAACCTTTACAGTTTCTGACATACATGACAATGCACTTGGGAAGGGAAATCAGCAGGAAGAGCAAGGCAATTTACATAATTACTGAGTTCCCAAAGTTCTTCTCTGTGTGCAGAGCAATTAAACTAAGAGTATTTTCCAGAGGCTGACTTCCAACAGCAAGTTTACAAATCTACAGTTGAGAGCAGACTAACCTGACAATAAGATCAGTCCTTGGAACTGGGATTTCTCCAAACACCTTTACATTACAAACAGAATCTGCCACTGCAAGCTTAGTGCATACAAATGGATTGTGAAGTTTTGGCACCTTTTTGAAAGTCTGAGACAAAACTAACAACTTGCTCATCTCCCCTTCCAGTAGCACATGGACAATTCTATTCTGTGCTGAACAATTCTATTAACAATTCATTATTAAGGCTTTAAAACTAACCTTCACCAAGGCCAACCAAGCCAGGGCAGCCCTGCCCCAAGTGTTGACTCAAGCAAACCCGAAAGCCACATCTGGGAAACTCCACTCACATCTTGCTAAAAGTAACCTATTATGTCTTAAAATCTCAATTATAACTGTCAGTGTCAGAAACTTTAGTTAAAAATGTGGAAGGTTTTAGCCTGATCAAATAATTCCCTGCACTAAAGCTCATTTGCTATACCCAAGCAGCAATATATGAAACCTCAAAAAAAAAAAGGAAAGAAAACTTGAGGCTTTACAAAGCAGACTCACACAATTAATCATTAAAAGGGGAACTAAAATTATGTACAGTTTGAGCCAGGGTTTAATAAAGTTACCTAAACATCACACAGTTAAGTCAAAGTCTGGATGCAAGAACCAGGTCCCAGATCAGTTACCAGCTCAGGAAGGATTAAGTTTTCTAAAACACAGTTTCATTTCTCTCTAGGCCATCCTTCACCAAAGCACTAATTTACAAGCCATTTCATCTTGCATTGCTGTCAAAACAGGAGTCACACACACCTCACTCTGAAAGGAATCTTTTTTGAAGGAACTAATTGTAAAACCAAACAAAGGTGAGACTTTTCTCTTATAAAGAGAAAGCACAAATATTAAAATAGAATTGAACTGACTCTGTGCTGAATACCTTCACCAGACTCCCTGGAGCGAAAGCAAACTGTATCTAATTTTAATGGAAAAAACAAGAACCTTACTAACCCCAGGAAACAAATCCAGCATCCCACAGCCACCCTTCAATAGCCCCAGGTAACAGCCCAACATCCCACAGCCACTGGAGACACCCTTCAGGATGCTCCTTCTCCAGCTCCATACTCTGTGCAGGTCAGGAGTTCCAGCTGAGCACCTCTCCCTGTCTCTGAACCACAAATGAGTCCCCAGACCATTTCTCAGCAGAAAATAAGGAATTTGGGTGAAGTTCAGCAATCCCTTGTTCTGTGCTGGTTGCTTGTAGCCCATGGTTGTTGGGCTTTGTCCTGCACTCAGAGTTTACAGAGTTCTCCTTCCATTTTAACAGCTGTACTTGTAAGTTTTTGAGACCACTCCTGAAAAACATATTTGCACTCACCAAAAAAAAAAAAATCTCTGAAAGGCTTGTCTGTATCTTTGTTTCGAAACTAAGCTGCTCCACTGCTGAAGCAGCAGAAACATCATAGTGACCAAACTGCAAATTCCCACCGCAGCTGAGATGGGAACCCTCTGCCCTGCTCTGCTCAGTGCCACCCCTAAGATTCCTGTGTCTACCATTCCCATCCTAACACAAGGCATTCCCACAACCTGGCAGCTCTGCACAGCTTTCATTACTCTGCAGGAAAGAAAAGCTGCAGCTCAAAGAGCCCCCCAAAATAAAGTAACAATGTGGTCCCTCTCGGAGAGAAAACAAGCCTGGCACGGGAAAGCTTTTCTAGGAGCACAAGGGAAAAAGCAAAGAGCAGAAACACAACCCCACATGGAGAGCTGGGCTGGGCAGAGGAGCCAGGGCTGGGCTCCCAGCAGGCAGCACATCCAGGACACAGTTCTGACCAGGAACCAGCATGGAAAGATGGGACAGTTTTGGAAAACAGGCGTAAGGACACCAGCAAGTGAAGAGCTGGGCTCTCAAGTTCCAGGAGTGGCATGGAAATTTACTAAAGTCAGCTTCTAATTAGTTAGCAGGGCCACTTTTCAGGTTCCAGATCACCCTTTCCAGGCCAGAAAATAGTTGCAACCTGTAAGTGTGGGGAGACTGGAAGAAGATGAGGGGTAGGAAGAAAGATCTGCTAAACCTGACATGTCCAGCTGGACAGACAGGTCGAACCAGAGGTGGAGAAGACATTGTTGGTAGCTCTGAATATGCAAACATTGGGATAGAATATTATAGTCCTGGAAGGAGCAATTTCCTGGTTTATCCAAATCTCTTCTATATTACAATATCCTGGTAATTACTGTGCCCATTTCAGGACACAATTATGAACAAGACACTTTATACTTTGACTTCTGAAATACATAAGTGCAGTAAGACTTCAGGATCCAATCACAGGCCAGATAATAATCACTTCAACCTGTTTTTAAAATTTATTTTATACTTCTGTCTTTTGGGGGAAGCAGCAACCAACCTACTATAAAATCACACCTAGCAACCGTAAGAAGTCAATCTGGCTAAAGCAACTGTTTTGGACACTTTTAAAAGACTTTTTGTTTAGTAGGAAAACAAGTTGTTTAGATTGAAGATCGCTGAAATCCACGTGTGGCTACACAGATACCACCTGCCACCAGGTACCAGGGTTACAGGACAAAGAATTGGTCAGAAAACCCAGAGTGGTTCTGGGCATGCCAGGAAAGCCACACAGTAAGGAAAGGACCATTTCCCAAATTATTTTGTGAACAGCATTCCCATATTCCCACAAGTTCTGGTCCAACCCTGCCCAGCTAAGCCTTCACCACCACTCCTGCAGAGCATGCACATGTCCTCAGCCAAGTTTCTGACCAACAGACATGACTGAGGGTAAGATCTGCTCTGCCCAAACACAGCTTCCCATCCCCTTCTCCCATTTCCACATCCCTCCAGCAAGTGCCAGGTATGTGTTTCCTAAGGCAACCTCCTGTACTTCTCCCATACAGTGCAGATCAGCGAGTTGGAACAGCCTGTTGACCCTGATGCCTCTCCAGGCATCATTCCCGGTCTCTTGAGCACCCAGGGACATGCAGGGAGGACACCACGACCAGGATTTAATGCCTCTGGCTGCAAACAACATTTAAAGGCCCTAAACATTGTGAGCAAGAGTTTGGAGAAGTACCCTTCAGTTTTGCAGCCCTCAGGGTGGCTCTCCCAACTGAACTCTTCCAATTTAAATTAGCTTAGAACAAACACATTCACTCCTTACAGAGTTGCTGCCTACAAACAAGTCTGACACAGTATTTCTTCCTGAGTGGTTATGATTCTCATGGAACTTGCTCTTCTAGCCCTGATTTTTAATCCACTGAACGTCACTTCTCCCAAAAAGAACTAATTTATATGCCCTTTCAGTTTTATTATATTTTACATTTTATTAGATGACATTCTGAGACTTGATGGTTCCTTAGTTTCTGAAGTTGTTAAATGACAAAAAAAGTGGATCCAAATCCAAACAGTTAAGGTCCAAAAGATTTTCCCACCATAAACCAAAAAATACAGTAAAAAAAAAAAAGTCAGCTGTGTGATACACATCTGTCCATTCAAATACATCTTTTCTGCTGGAGATCCTGTTACATAAATCTGTGTGAATCACCATGTCATCTCTGTGCCCTGTTAACAGGATTGCTTGTCCACTGTTCTTGCACTTTGGGGTTTTTTGTCTTTAAAATCTGATTTCACTCAGAAGTTGACAGTTCAACTTGCAGTCTGCAATGAAAATTCACCAGCCTCATTAACAGGAGTAAGATGAACTCAATATTGAATTTTCATGAAAATGCTGTGTTTAACTGTAATTTCATATCGTCAGAAATTAAGCTCTAAGAACCTGGAGAAACAATCAGTAACTCCACAAACATACAAATGCAAAGTACAATATTATATAATCTGGCCAATTTGGCAAAAAAATAGCCTACTTTTCCCAAGTAAATTAATCTGTTTTATGGTTTTTAATACATACTGAATTCTTTATAAAGAAGAGGACAAATGGTGGAAGGCTGAATGCTGAGATGAGTTTGTATGTTCACCATGTTCCTCCTGGAGCCATGGAGTAATTTTGCCAGTCTTTGTCACTCCTGCAGCTGTTTCTATGGAAAATTGCTGGGAACAGTTGCAATGCCACCCAACAGGCAACAGCTCAATGGATAAAACCAAGCCTAACTGAAATCAACTTTCAGCCATTCAAAAAATTTGAGTTACTTTCCAATCTCAGTCTTCTTCCCAAGTTTCCTCTGGTGGCTTCATGGTATCTAACTGGAAAATTGCTACGATGTAAGTGAATTAGTCAATGGGAAGGGGGTGACTGAAGCTCCACAGGAGCAGAACTCCACAAACCACCATGGAAAGATTGTTACACACTTGAGCTCCTGGGGATCTATCCACGTCCTGGTGTTAAATCACCTGCCTGCACTGCTGAGGATTCACAGAGAAGAGCAGTAGAAGTCTTTAAAGAAAGTGTTAGTAAAGTTTAAAAGCACAGACAGTGATATCTCCCTTGGGAACTCATCCCAGACACCTGAGCCAGCTGCTGACCCAGGCAGGAGATTTCCAGGAGGAAATGGCAAGAGCTGATCAGAAGATGTTGAAGCACATGCGACAATGAGCAGGCAGCTGGACTGTGCAGTTGAGAAGCCTGGAAAAGTCAGAATGGAAAAGCAGGAATACCAGCTTGCCTTACTAATGCCTTTACCTCAATGAAAACCACATAATTTCCTAGTTTGACTGTTAACCTGGCCTCTATTTCAATTAAATCACACAATGTATCTCTGCCAGGATATGCAACTCAGTATTAGGCATAAAAGTCAGATATTGGGAGTAAAAAAATATTTATTGAATTTGTAGCTGTTGAAGTTACACAGAGATTGTCTTTCTTTTCTTTCTCCACACCATCAGACTGTCAGATTTAGCACAGGGATCCAGGGGATACTTTATATCAAGGGAATAACTTAGAAAGCCTACAGATTCCAAAAGTACTACTTGACTGTAAGGGAACTGTGGCCTCCTTCACAGGGATCAAAGGCAGATGTGGGAAAATTGCACTTGAATAAGCCTATTTGGTCTTGAGGAATTCTACAAAACCCCTGCACCCCAAATGAAAAATACTGCAAGTTACTGCCCACAACAGTGGAAAGGTCTAATGACAGCATGTTGACAGGCTGTAAGCACTCATGTAAGGTCAGTTAGTTAATCTGTAAGCACAATTCCAGAATAACTAGGAACTAAAACAGATCTGGGGAAAAACTTACAAAAACCCTGATATGTCAGTGTCCAAAACCAGACTGCTTTAAATTTTGATGTGCATAAAAACACCTTCCATTAGTCAAAAGCAGGTGCAGGTGGAGCTGCAGCAAAGCCCTCACAGGGTCACACAGGACAGACCCTCGGGCCTGCAGACAATGCACACTTGGGTTTTCCACCCAAAAACCTCTTTGTGCTGAGCTGCTGCACAATTCCTGCTGAGCCATCCTGTAAGGGCAGCAGCAGGTACAGCCTGCCAAGGAAGGGATCTCCTGCCTCTCCCCATGGAAGCACAGAGAGCTCAACTGCACTGGGATTTCATTTTACACGGACACAACAGACACGTGATAAACACAGTGCACTAAAAACACTCCTTCCTAAGCATGTAGGAGTTGAGGTCTGGTCAGTCCCATCCACTGCTTTTTCTTTCACTTTAAGTTTTTCTTCTGTTCATTCCAAGGTACCATCTTGGCCTGCAACCTTTATCTAAGCCTCTCTGGATCCACTGTCAGCTCTGAAATGGTTCTTTTTTTCAGTTGCTAAACACTGATATTAAACTCTTTGCCAAAATAATTATTCAAATGGTAATGAGCCCATATGCCTTCTTGCTTTACCGAAGAATAATACTATAATTCAAAATTAGACCACCAATTTCTTTTGGAAAACCTTTATGTCATATCTGAATTGTAACAATAACACTTAAATGTGTTCAAGTTTTACATCTGATTTGCCCAGGCCTCTTCATAAAACAAGATGTCACTATTGCATTTCTTGCAAAACTCACACAGGTCCCTAAAAAACAAAACAAATCTTACTGTGCTGAGGCTGAGAAGGCAAAGTGCTGCTTCCCTGACTCCCAGTAGTTCACAATTTATACAAAAACTCAGGGGCTACTTCCAACTGAAGGCAAGCAATGTCTTCCCCAGGACAAATACTTTATCCCCAGCATAAAGTATCTGGTTATGCAGGAACTTGACTGCTCCCCCCACCTTGGAAATAACGAACACACCTCAGCTTTGCCCCTTGCCTCCCAAAAAGTTTAGTGATGCAGTCTGGTGAATTGAAGCCACAAGTGACAAATGGCAGTTCAGCACAGCACTGACCCTGCCCTGCAGTGAGCACAGGGTGTTTAGCACAAAAATACCATTTCCTCGTAAAGACCTGAGATACATGAGCGCTCTGCACACAGTTTTTGGGAATGCTGACACGTTTGGGATTGCTGCACCTCCCGACACGCAGCACAGATGAGTTTTGCTGACATGCATGAAGCATGTCCTGAACCACTGCAAACAATGAGGTCTCCCTGTGCCAGTCCCAACACCACAAAAAACACACCTAAGGATGTGCTGACGTTGGCAATAAGGTGTTTGCAACGAGAGCTGTTTCCTAAACTGCAATCAACTATTTGCTTTTCGTAATTTGATTAAATGACATGAAAATTTAAGCTTTTAGCTTCAGTCTTCTGACTCAGCATCAACTAATCCCTCAGTGACTCCCAAGCACCACAGAATGTGCTCCCAGGACACTCCCACTCCACAGGGCTAACAGGTATTGAACTGGAAGGGCTCACATGCTGGTGTATAGCTTTTTGCTGGTTTATTTGAGCCAGAAGGTGTTTATTCTTTTCATTTGTTTGGTACTCTTATTTTTATGAAATCCAAAATTGTCGCACATCTTAGGAAATGAGACAAAAGTGCATCTGAGGGGTCACACATGGCATGGAGAGGGGCACGGCTGCACACTCAGACACCAGCAGGAACACGATGCTTTCCTCTGTTCATCTGTGCCCCTGAAGGGTTTTTCTTTGTTTGTTTGTCCTGGAAGTGCTCAGTGCTTCCTTAAACAAAGGAATTAAGCAGGTCTAGCTAACAGAGCTTTGGATACTGTAGTATTTAAGATCCCCATCCAAGACTGTAGATCATTAGGAGCTGCAGTTTGTAACTTTGCACTTGAGAATCTGCTTCTCTTTCTGGGCTGACTGAGCAGATGTGAAGAATTTGTTACAGAATCCACAGCTGGAAACAAACTCCCTGAATGCCATTTAATGACTGCAAGTAGTTTTAGCCAGTCAGTTCAACCGTGTTCAAAGCAAACCCCCTGATATTATGATTACTTACAAGAGAACTATTACTAACATAACAAAAACTCTCCTGTAAGTAGATCTGCATTGGCATTTTACGGTGCCAACATGTTTGCATTGCTACTGTAGAAACAGAAAAAGGTTGATTTATCAAGTTCATGGATAACAGCTGTAACTATTCTAGATGACCAATGTACAATATTCAAAAGTTAACACCACACCTAGAGTTCATTAACTTTTTTTTTTTATCAGTCTGCACTACAGCAGTTACCACAAGCATTTTCTTCCAAAAAAATAGAATAAGCATAATTCTAATAAATTAGAATGAGCATAATAAGATTAGAATAACCAGTGTTACTATGCTGTAGAATGCAGGAAAATAAGCAAAAACTATGCACTATGAAAAATAGTATGAAGTTATATTTTGTTAGAGGTGTTCAAGAACTGATGGGGGGGCTACACTATGCATAAGCTCTAATAAAAATGGTCCCCAGTCTACCAGTTTCCAAACCACATATATTCTCTGAGGGGCTACATACTGACCTTTCACCACTCCCAAGAGAGGTGGGGAGTTCTCTTGAGGGGTTCTGTCAGGCTCCTGGGGAGGTACAACCATAGCGAGCGTGTGCACCGGGACACGGGGAACCTTCAAACAGAGGCACAGACACTCAGCTAAAAACACCTTCTGATGGACCAGAAATTGGAGTGTTGATACAAAGATACAGATCTACAGCACACACCACTGCACCCTTCCCAAACTGGGTGTGCTCAGCTACCTCTTGGTGTGACCTGCCCCAAGCTATTTTATTGGGGATAATAGGGCAAAGTTAACTGCACAAAACCCCAAACTCCTTTATGCTTTTAATCAACCAACTTCACTAGAAAGCTACCTCTCCCCTGCAGAGCTCTGAATTTACACAAAAAAAGTCTTTCACATAACAAAATCAGCCACACCATTTGAAGGGTGCTGTCACAAGGGCTTAGAATTGTTGAAACAAAATACTGAGCATACACAGACAAGAAAATATTCTTCTGAGATTCTAAGTTTGGAACTATCCTTTCCAAGGGGCAGGAAAGGGAACAAAGCTCATGTCTTCTTCAGGTCCCTGCAGGTCACAGCAGCTCACTCTGTCATTGTCCTGCATGCAGACTTTTAAAAATGCCTTTCACTGCCTATGTTTACATCTAAATTAACTACTGAGGAAGTGTCTATTTTCAGCACTGATGGTGCTGTTTTAAGGAAACTCCTCATGCCTTACCTGAGACTGATCCTGAGATGGAGGTGTGAGCTGGGACAAGTCTGCTGCAGGAACCGACAGCACATTGTTGGGGTAATCCAGCAGGTAAGAAACCACATTTGTGTGTCCTCCCTTGGCGGCCTCGATGAGCATCGTCGAGCCATCCTGAAGGAAGAGTTTGGAAATAAAAAGCCAGAAGATGAGTTTGGCTCCCTGCTGCAGCAGCATGTAAGACATGTTTGTATGGTTTAAACTTGCAAATTTACTACTGCTTTAATTGAGTTCTGTGGTTCTTTCAGCAGCTGTGGAAAGGGAGAGCTGTAAGTGAATACCTTGAGCCGGTGAGTAGGATCTGCCCCGTGAGCCAGGAGGAGCTCAACCACAGCCAGGTGACCTCCAGCACAGGCCAGGGACACCACTGTGTGATCATTGTTGGCTGTAGCCCTGTTCACATTGGCACCTGGAAAGAGATGATCTTGGAATTAGACACGAGGAAATTCTGTCTAACAGAAAGTTTCAACAAGTACTGTATTCTGTGGAACAGAGATAAACTTAACTCTTCTAATCTTACTATTTCCTACACACTTGTAAAGCAAGGGATTTTCAATAACTGATTGGCTTCTCCACATCCTCCTCCTCTTTACTTTGGGAAGACAAGGCAGCTAGACCAGTAACAGTGGGCTTGGAAGTGGTGAGAGAAAGGAAACACAACTTCCAAATGTTCATTCTAAGCACTGAACAGCATCACTCTGTGGTGCAGTGGCTGCTGTTTCAGATGCTGTTTGCTGTATTTTTTCTGAAGGAGGGAGTGATTTTTTAAAGAAACTAAAATATTTACTGTGCTTCAAATCTCTCTATTAATCTATACAGCAGAGTAGGAGCAGAAAATTTTGTAATTCATTCTATCATGAACTACATGAAATTCAAAAAACCTTAAGGGTTTGACAAATGCCCTTGTACACTTAACCAGAACAATTCTCAACATGGATCACCAACATGCAGCACTGTAAAGTGGCACTCTAAGTTTTTTAAACAGTTATTTAAACTAGTATTTTACCTTTGCTAATAAGGAATTGCACAGTGCATAAATGACCAGCTCGTGCAGCCTTCATGAGAGGGGTTCTACCACCTTCAGATTCATGCTCCTAAAGAAGAAACAACAGAAGTATAAATAGGCAAAAATTATATCATTGTTTCAGCTTTTGAGGCATCCTGTGATGGGACCAGAAATATCTGTCTCAGTAGAAGATCTATAAGCTGGCTGTAATAAATATAAACTGACTGGAGTTGATTTTCATGCTACTTTAAAGACTAAATTACACTGTCAAAAAGTGGTATCACATGAAGAAGTTTCCCTCCTTACACACTCCTTTGTACTTCAGTGTTCAAACACTTCACATAAATGCTACAGTAACTTCTCTCCTCAGAAAGGGAGGAGTATTTAACACTAATATCACCCAGAATCAGAAAGTGCAAAATAACCACAAACTGCTGTGCCACAGTTTGGAGCTGCCCTGAGCTGCCCACCAGGCCTGCAAAACTGCAAATAACATTTATAAAACACGCTGAAGAGGATCAGTAACAAAAATGAGACAAATCACTGCAGGTCACAAGAAGCCTCTGACTGAGAGGATTGGAGAATAAAGATGACAAAAGGATGATACAAATCAACATAAAAGGAACGAGCGACAAGAACAACTTTCTAAATTAAAGTTTCTGCGTACTGGAAAGATGTGGTTGAATACAACTGTGTTAGAGCAGTTACAAACTAGACAATGTGCCTGCTATGTAGACATGATCAATACCATAAAGAATGCTGACTAATGGTATCAACCCTCCCACAGAACAAGGAGAGAGAGTATGACCTTCCTGGGAACACTTGTATGTGCACTCTATATTCAGTATTATCCTATATCCAATAATATTCACTCTGATCAATCATACACTAGGACCACAGGGTTTTTAATTAAATATCTGGGAGGCCAAGCTCTAAATTCACTCTTTATTTTGTGGCTGCATGTACATCTGACAGTGAAAGTTAACATTTAGTACTGACAGTGGATGAAACTGCTACTTACAAATACAGACAAGAAGAGATTTGACAGAACAACTCAACTCCTTCCCGTAGTTTCAGTATTCCTGAAAAAATCTGCATATGTCCTTTGACATATGGCTTGCTTTGGTTGCAAGCTGCACTTTAAGTTAGTTTTCTGTTCATAAACTTGAGGAAGAAACCTCTTGGCTGGATGTTCTGTTGGAGACCAGCCCTGTGCACCAGTCCAAGCCCATCCCAGCCCATCTCCTGCTCTGCTCCTGGGCCTTCCTGAGAGCTCCATGTCATTGTCCACCACTGCTCTAACACATGGCTAAACCCCACATTAGTGCTCTGATTTCTGTGTTTACTCAGTAGTACAATACACAGGCAGACAGAAAACCTGACAGACTGATTACTGAAGCCACTTGCCCTTTTTGTAAATAAACAGATTCCCCTCTCAGGGCAATGACTGCTTGCCTGTCAATAAATACCTGCACACTTCTGGACTGCCTGCGTGGCAGAGATATTTGCAGGACATGTAACCTAATTATGTGAACATGTGGCCCTATGATGTGCAAGAATTAGCAGCATGCCCTTGAGCTCTGATGCTTACTCTGGTATTTGGCATAGTTCTTCCTTCCTCAGCCACTGCCAATAGGTCCTAAAAAGCCAGAGGGCTGCTGTGTGCCTGAAGGACAGCAAAGCCCTGGTTCTGCTGGCACATCCCTCCCAAAGGAGCTGTGGATGCAAAGAATTCCTGACCACCACTCTGCTCTGAGCAGGACCTGGACACTGCTGCCTAAAGTCTTTCGTACCCACTTCTAAATCCCCACTGATGCAAAGGTGGCAAGATGCAAAATTTATTTTAGGCCATGTTAGGTGGTGAAAGCCATCCTATATTGCACTCAGATGTAGCAGATAACTAGCAGTAAGGTGCAATTATTTACAACGTTCTGCCTTCCCAACAGACTTCACTGTTGGAAGTCTTAAACCACGGATGCCAGGAAGAGTCCTCATTTAAATGCAATGCAGTGAATCTGCCCAGTTTAACCAACTGTCACTTCCTCAAGCAGGCAGAACTTGATCCTCAGCTACTACACACTTCCAATCCTCACAGCACCACACACGCCATCAGTCCAGCCAAACCAAACCATTTGGGTGCCCACCTGCTGTAGATCTTCAGAACTTATGGCACTTTGATGGTATTTTTCACATTGGAAGACACAGATGCATATTTTATTTTAAGACGAAATTAATTCTCTGACTCCAGCACTCTCTTTAGCCCTAATAACTGCTACCAGACAGCATCAACTCAAGCTTTAAGGGAAGACATCTAAAACACACCAAAATGAGAAGCTGAGCCAGTGCACTGCCTTTGTCTACTCACATCCTGTCTTTTACCTGGAATAATCATGAATTTCAAAGATTTTATATATATATATATATATATATACACCTATATATCTATCTCTTTTTAGATACCTATGTATCTATCTCTTTTTTAGCTTCAGTGGACAATCAGAATTAGGGCAGAGAACACAAAAGCTGTCCAAAACCATCCCCCATCACCTTCTCAATACGCTTCTTCCTTGTATTCATATGAAGGATACACAAATGCTTATTTTATAAGAACAAAACCCAGCAAATTGTCTCCAAAGACAATTCCCCTGGCTCTCTGCTCTGTAGGATTCACCACAGTACCCTGTCTCTTGTCACTGCTCCAACCCTAAGAAATACAGCAGTTAGTACTACCAGGAAGAGGAAGAAAGGAGAACACCTCTGCCAACCTTGGAAAGCCATTCCCAAACCCCACAGGGATGTGCTCTCCTGCTGGTGCTGCTGGCATAGAGAGAACATCCAAGAAGAATTTTCTGTGGGTTTGGGTTATAGAAAGGAAGGGGAAAGTGAGAATGTTGCCCAAATGAGGCAGGAGTTTACATGGGCTGCTCCTCTTCCACTGGCACTCAAAGAGAAGATGAGATTCCAGTCAGCAACAATTATCCTCCTTCTGGACAAATAAATACTTCTGAGACAAACTGATATTTCCAAGAGCAGAGCAGAAGCAGGGTCATCAGGAGGATCTTATAACAATGATTTGTATTTTTTAATTCTTGACTTCCAGTTCTCTGGGTTTAGCAGTTCCAAGATCAGCTACATAAAGGCTTTCCCCACACACCATCTGCTGACCACAAAAATGAGCTTCACGTGCCCCTACCACCTATTGTAGAACACCAAGGGCCAAGTCTATAAAGCCCAGGAATGCCTGAGTTTCCCTGATGGTTCAAGGACCAGTTCAGAGAAACACAAGAGCTCCTTGGATCCCTCACTGTAATGGCAACACAGCAATCTCCAGAGGGTGGTTTCATTCAAACCCATGAAGCACTGGCTGCTCCTGCAGATGTGTAAGTGGTGCCTCATGTACAACCCAGTGTCACACACATCTAGGATGGTGAATTCCTAATTTAGGAGCCAGGTTAGTGTGAGGGATGCCATCAGCTGAAGGCCAAGCAATGAGCCCTGCCATGACAGAAACCTGCCTGTAAAAATATTGTATCATAGGAGAAGAATTGAGAGGCAGTTTGATGTGTTTCAGGTTTTTTGCTGCTAGAGTTATGTGGAAGCCAGATAGCCAGTTTTAGTCTTTTAAAGAAAGCGATATGTGGAATTTTAACAAGTATTTAAGAGCTTTGGGGAGAGCCTGACAGTGTTAAATGAGAAAAATGCAAAGATGAAGCTGTCCTAATGGGTTTTCTCCCATCCATTTCAGCATAAAAGCTCCCAGATACCCTGTAGTAGGAAGGTGAACTCCATCACTGGATCAACTCTCCTGTGCAGCTGAGCCTCATGCACAGCTACAAACCCAGATTAGAAAATCCCAATTTAAAGCTCTTTTACGGATGGCCCAGCTGGAAAAATCTGGGATCTCCTCCCTGTCCAAAACAGAACAATCTCTCTTTTGCTTTCACTGAAAAAGATGCAACCACCTCATCAAGAGCAGCGTCACCTTCAAAAAGGAGACCAGAACCTCCTTTCATCTGGATGTGATTCTACCTCAAAAGGGAACAGGAATCCAAACAGGTCCTTTTAGTTTATTGCACAGTAAACAGCTTAAAATCAGGATATCACCTCCCATTAAATATCACCAATACTCTCTGTGAGCTTTCCAGTCCTTAACCCAGTTCCTGTGGGAACATCCACGTACCTTGCATGTCCTACACCTTATACAACCTTTCAGATGAAGGTGACTGCTAGGAAAGACTCAAAGAAGAAACAAAAAAGAGAACTCCTTTAGCAAAAACTATCCTCTCACCTTTGAGATTAGACAATCCTTGCCACAAAGGTAAATAAATGTATTATTCAAGTGCTGGTTATTTTTTTCCTGAAGATTAAACCATACGACTGCTTTCAAAAATGTTCTGATCGATTCGTATTTCAGAGTTCCCATCTCCAAAATTTTACTCCTATTAACCAAAAAACCTAAAGTAGGTGTTCTGTCCCCCCATAAAGTTTGCAAATAAGTAAAATTTACACTGGTCGAGTGGCAGGAGCTCAAGCTGAGACCCTGGAAATCCCTAATCCTGAAGGGGATGGAGGAACTAGAATGAAACCACGGCACAGATGGGATCACAGGCTGAAGGCTTCAGCTGTGCCTCAGATTAAGTCATTCATATACTTGGCAAAAGCAAGCTCATCTCAAAATGCATATATTAACAAGAAAAGGTGTGGGCCTGCCAGCTAGTTTTGCTACAGATTTTGACAGGACAACTTTATAAGGACATGGAAAAGATCCCTAAAAGAAGGGCATGAGAAAAGCACTCAAGAATTGTTAGCAAGCCAGAGTTCAGGAACAAATAGTCACAAGGAGACACAAATTCATCAAAGTACCACAGAGGATTGAGCAGCTCTCCAGCAGACAGTCACAGATGAGCACTCTGACACTGCTCATTTCTAGTACAACATGTCACTGCAGAGTTTTACAGAAAAAATAACCACAAACTGAAGAAAGTTCATCCCAGCCATTGTTTTCTTTGACTTCTCCTGGTTCTTACATTGCTTTGTGAGTCTAAAAGAGCTCTCAAGGTCTTCACTGGTGCCTGAACTGAATTACATATTTGATATCTAGGCCAGAGGATCAGTCCCTGAAAAGCAACAGTTCCATTTTCACTTGCCAGAACAACACCTGCTTTGTGCTGAGACGTGGTGGGGACGATCCCCCCCAGTTCAGACAAAACTCTGCACCATAAAGTGATCATGGAATGGTTTGGGGTGGACAGAACCTTCAGTTCCCACCCCTGCCATGGGCAGGGACACCTTCCACTAGCCCACATTGCTCCAAGCCCCATCCAGCCTGGCCTTGGACACTTCCAGGGATGGGGCAGCCACAGCTTCTCTGGGCAGCCTGTGCCAGGGCCTGCCCACCCTCATTATAGAACATGCTCAAACTTTAGCTCAAGGTTCTGTTTTAGACTGAGAAACCTCAACTGGGCAGGAGCACACACAGGACTCAGCTGAGGAGCGTGAGTAACTTCAGCACAGTTGGAAGATGCCAGTTTTCAATGACACAACACAGGAAACCCCCTGACAGAAACATCTCCTGCCCATTTGGATAACCCACCACTCCCAAGAGGCTCCTCTCCACACCTGCAGGCTCAGAGCCAGTACCTCAAATCCCTCTCAGTCCTGACCTCCTCTCAGCTGAGGAGACCCCTGAGAAGCCAAGAGAGATCTGAGGTCTTAAAAACACATCATATGCTTTTCAAACACAGAACAAAGCAATTTTCCTTTCCTGCCTTACTGTGTTTTCCTTGCCTACTCCACATTTTGATTGGCAGTACAAGAAAATGCAGTGAAATAAAGCTTCACTTCAGGAAGGCCCAAGATCATCCTCAGCAATACTGATCAGAAGCAGGTGCTGATGGCCACAAGCACTGCTCACCTTAGTGATGGGAGGGGGGAAAATGGGGGACAACTCCAAGAATTTGAAGTGATATTTAAGCAGCCACTCTTGAATGTTTTTAAAAATTTATGCACAGCATTTTGTTTTTCTTCTTTTTTATTGGTTTGAGGCTTTGCTCCCCCCACAGAGATACTCCACAGGTTATACCTTTATATAACCAAGTACTTCATTTTTTTTTTTTTTTTAATACTCAAAAAACCCACCAAAACCAATTCTGCCTCTCCTAAAGTGGCTGATGCTCAGTACCTAACACTGAATTGAGCAAAATGCAGCATGTGAGCCAAAAATCCCACAGACACATATCCCTCCCCCCATTAATATGACCTTTTTCCCTGATAAGAACAAATAAAGCAGAACATCAGAACATTACTGCAGAATAATTAGTAAAGCCTGAAAAAAGTATAAACCAAAGAAGAGTTGAAATATTATTCCCAATTATAGTACTAATTTATTCATATTTGTAAATATAAACTTTAAACACTTCATTAAAGAATGAAATTTAAGTAATTTCATTAGGCGTTTCAGGTTCAATGATAAACTGTTCTGACATTCTATTTTTTAAAAGGAACTAAAAATCCCAAAATATCCAGCCAAAACCCCAACCCACTACCCAAAAAAAAATACATAAATAAGCAGTGAGTGTGTGAGGGGGGGGGGGGGGAAAGAAGGAGAACAGTGGGAGGAAAACAAAAAGGCAACCAAAGGAACAATCTTCCCTGCTTAACCCTTGTTTGACATAAGGCTCCTAAACTCTTTTGAAAGACTAATGTATTGATTGCTTTTCACTGATTAGAAGCTAAATGTTACATCCCTGTAGCTGGTGAAGAGGCAGTTTTGGGTCTCCTGCTACATGATACGAAAAAAGACAATTAAGCAAACAACTTAGATTACATCACAGAAAATAAACACAGGGAAAGCAATGTGCTAAACCCACGAGTTAGAATAAAGAGAGATCAGATTATGCTGCTCATTTTAAAGGTGTTGCTTCACTTGGGGTTTTGTGGTGCAGTTTGCAAACTAAGAGTGTTCACAGTGACATGGAGAAACAGTAGTTCCTAATACTAAAACATTTTACATCTAGAGCAGTGGAGCAGGTAAACTCTAATCCACAGGGGTCTGGGAACAATAAAAGAGCATAATGACTAAAGGCAACACAGAAGTATATCCTGCTGAACAGTTAAACTTCTGGATTATATCAGAATGAAGATAAACAGCTGTCACATGTAAGCTACAGCTAAAGCTCTTCACTAATGGAGGAAAGATCATCCACAAGAACTTTTATTTTTTAGAGCAAAAAGAATATGCAGGCTTTGAGAAAAGCCGCTTTTGTGCCTCTTTTCACACCCCTACAGGAATCTTAATTGCTACAAGTGTCTCCCTCCTCTCTAAGCACCCAGAGCTTGCCATACAGTTTGAAACCACAGCACTTTCCCCACAAAGAATGGCAGAGGCCTTACCAGATCAGCACCAGCCTGAAGCAGCACATCTGCCACATCTGTGTGTCCATTCTCACAGGCGTAGGTCAGAGCTGTGTCTCCAGTCGCTGTGGTGGCATGAACATTTGCTCCTGCAAACACAACAGTGGTTTCTTACTGGGCATGTCCTTAGCAAGAGTTTCATACTAGATATTACACAAAAATCTCTGAGAATAGCCACATCCTGCTGAGCAACAGCCTCCACAGTCCAAGGGCACCGTTCTCATGGTAAAAACTGCTCTTGTAGTAAAAATATTCTGAGGAGAGGGGATAAGGCAAGGCTTGGAAAAAGCATGACTGACAATCTAAACACTTAAACCTATATGCTCAATTATTCCTACAGTCCTTCTACAGCAAGAAGGATTTTAGTTGTTACAGCAAATAAAAGTGAATCCAGACAGTTGTCTAGACTATCCATTTGACCCGGAGCTGTATGCCAAGGGAAACCAGACAAAATGCATGTCACCGAATTAGTATTAATACAACAAGACCATACACTCCTGCAAAGTTCCCTTCTTCCCTGCTCTTTAAAAAATCACTTGCTTTAAAACCATTTTCTTGAAAAAATTTGTCTGGCTTCCTTTGCACCAGCTCTGAGAAAACTACAAATGATACATAACATATTATTGTTAAAAAAAGAAATGCCAATGTGATTAGCCAATTCCTTATTTTCAAGGTGTGAGGTATATTTAGAGACTCCCTGATGCCAAAACAAGGCTCCTCAATTAACTTTCTACACTATCAGCAGTGAAGTGCGAGCAGGGAGCGTTCCAAGGGAGCTGGTGACAGGTGGTCACATGCTGGTGTCGCTGCACAAAGCGGCGCAGTTGTTACTGTCCCTCGATGAGCAGGGAGCTTTGCTTTCTAGAATTACAAATCCAGATAATTTTATGCTTATTCTTAGGAAAGAGCACACAAACTAATCCCTTTCCACAACAAGGAAGATTTCCAAAATACAGGTCCTTTCTTATGTATTATTTTAAGCAGAACGCTTCAGACTTCACCAACTTTAAACTGAGAGGTGAACACTGAAGCATCACTTTGCCTCAACTCCAGCAAGATTTAATTTACTGCTGTATAATGTAGCAGCAAGACTCAGTAACACAGAAATTCAGCACGTTCCAGGACCTGTCTTGCACACTACTTCCCAGGGGACAATTCCTAAAGAACTGGTTATTCAGGGAGACTGAGATAGCCAGGCTCAGTCAGAGCTGGAGTAGGATGCAAAACCAAGCACTATCTGTATTAAAATTTTGGCCTAAATGCAGATAGCTGGAAACAATGTTCCTAATGATTGTGGATGCTTTCTAGATGTGGAGCAGGATCCAGTGCTCCAGGAGGCACTTCCCTCTGTTAAAAGTATCAAACAATACTGAGGTGCAACATATGCTTTCTCCTTCTTGCTAAGGTGTCTGAGAACATAGTTCCCTGTTACAACATTGCCACTATCAAGCCCAGGTATCTTCTAAATCACACAGAATATCAAGTCTATGACACCTCTGTGAGCTTGATCACTTGCACTCAACACATACCTGCTGCCAGCAAGTATTTCACCAGTTCAAGATGACCTTCTTGAGCAGCTTCCATCAAAGGTGTCGAGCAGCCAAGTTCTATATCAGCTCCTGCCTTAATAAGGAAGTCAGCGACTTCAGAGAAGCCTCCACAGCACGCCAGGGTAAGGGCTGTCTCCTGCGTCTCTTCTGTCTGTGCATTTATATTTGCCCCTGGGAAACAAAACAAAACAAAACGTTCCTGACCTGGCCAGACACAGGGTGGGAAGGTGAATGCTCATCCTCCCAAAGTCTGGGGGGCCTTGCTCTGTGGGGAGAGCAGTGAGCAGTGCCATCAGAGCAATCTGATGGCAGAGGATCACCCTGTGTCCTTCCCAACGGGATCTCACCTTGTGCCAGCAGCAGGGCCACCATCTCCTCGTGGCCCTCGCGGGCAGCCTCCATCAGAGGTGTGTAACCTTCATCGTTAACCTCCTCCAGGTTGGCTCCCCGCTCGATCAGAAGAGCTGCCAACTCCACGTGCCCCCCACAGGCAGCCAGGGTGAGTGGGGACTCGAAGGAATCCGCGGGCATGTTCACCTGGGCACCGCTGTCCAACAGCAAGCGCGCCACCTCCACGTGCCCGTCCTGCAAGGCAAAGGGGAACCCGGGGTCAGGCATCCTGCCAGTCACTTGATGCTGTAGTTCAAAACACAACCATGCTAGGTCTGAAAATGATCCTAAAAAGATAGAATCTTTTACTTATGATGGTTCAACTATAACAGTTACTGTAATATTTGGATTTAACTGACACTTAGGTTTCCATCTACATCTAAATCAGGTCTAAATGCATGAGGAAAAAGAGCTAGATATATGTTGGGGGTTTTTTCTTAACAATTACAGGATAAGATTTTCTTAAATGCCCAGCACAACCCCTGGGACACAACAGTAATAGAGACAGCAAACAAGCACCATAAATAATAAACCCACTCCACGACTAAACCTCAAAACAAGCAGCAGAAAAAAAGATTTTCTCTGTAGTTGATTCACGGCTACTACAGACAAAAAAAAAAGTTATAAAGCTCAGAATTCCATGAATTCCCAAGATTAAAGAATTTCTTCTGCATTAACATCAGCAACTTCAACTGAACTACTTGTTCATCGTTCTGAACTTTCAGCCAATAACTCAAACAGGTAACACAGAGCTACAGAAAAGGGGGCAAGGGGGAGATCAAACGTGCACCTCCCATCAGTACTTAAGTTCACCATGAATCAGGTGATACATTAACACCTGAGATTGACAACAATCAAGGCTGCACATTGAACACAGGCTGTTGTTCTCAGAGAATCTGGCTAAGAGCCAACAGCCACCTCCTGTAAGGCATTACCCTGAGTGTGGCACTGTCCTGACCCAAACACACCGCAGCTCTGAGGCACCTCTGACAGAACTGGTGATCAGAGACCAGGCCTTCAGTGTCCTGTACCTGCCACTTTCATTAGATGGGAAGAGGTGAAGGCTGGGAACAGCCACAACAACTTGGTGGATTTTTTCCCCTTCTGCAAGAGTGCAGACAAATGATAACAAGGAACAGATTCCTTGTTATAGAGCTGGGACTTCAAAGGCTCAGTTTCTTCTCTGTAGCTTTTAAAGGTCACTACACAGTCTGTAACGTCAGAACACCTACTCTGAAACACCTAAGAGCTAAAAACATGCAGGCAAACCTCACAGATCTCTTCCCCAAGTCAGGCCTGCAAGTCAAGCCAGTGCTCTGACTGTTTCACCAGGAAAGGAGAAAAAAGGGTAACAAAAAAAAAAACCCCAACCTAAGCAGAACAGTGGGCTGATTAAACCTTTAGTCTGTAGTCATGCTGCAATCTCCTTTAGGTGACAGCACACACCCACTGCAACTGTGTCCTTTTGAATTCCTTTTTGGCAGCAGGCTCTGCTACAGGGAAGACTATTCAGGGATACTATTACCAGCTCACTATGGGAAAACTTGGACACAGCTCAGGATGTTATAATCTGACCTTGGTCTCTTGCATCATCACCTCACAACTGCACTGAAAGAACACTTGATCCTCCAGCTCTAGAGAGCCTGCAGGAACACTGCAGCCTGTCTTTCAAGGATTACAGGCTCCTGGGAGCAAATTCTGTTCCCCCCTCTTCACTGTGCTTCCTATGGAAACAAGGTCCTTATTCCTTCTTCAAAGAAGTTCCCCAGTTTGAAGAGCAGATAAAAGGTCACCCAAGGTCTGGGCAAAAACGGTTGCAGACATGCTCTGACATAACAGTACACTCTTTATGAAGATGATGCTCTTGGATTGGGAATTTTTTACTCAATGGGTGCTTTGCAATTATGAGTTGGCCAATAACTGAATTACTTTTGAAAATAAAACTATAGGTAAAAAGAAAAACCTCACAACTCCATTTACAGAAACCCAGAAGAAAGCAAAGTCATCTCTTCATGCAAAACACTTCCTGCAGTGGTGAAAGAACAAGGGTAAGGCATGAATCATCCAGCTCAGTGCACTTCTGGAAGGCTCATTCCATGATACTCTGAGACACCTTATTTATAAAGACAAAGGTGGGAATGTAACACTTCTGCTTTAAAAAACAATCAGTGACTTGGGCTCAACCTACTATTTCACTGCACTGCAGATTAATTACTCTTAACACTTTACAGAGGGAGCATTAAAAAAAAAACCCCACATTACCCCTCCTCAAAATTACAATATTTTTTCCTTGTGAGCAGTTAGACTGAGAAGCTGTGGGAGCTGCGGCAGAGGCTTCCTTACAATAACAACACACACACCCCCTCCCTTGCAGCCTCCAACTGTTAGCTAAGGCTCACTCCACTCTATCACCTCGTGCATTCCTCTCTCCCAGAGGAGGGAGCAGTACAAACACAGGTATTTACCATGCAGGCCTCCATCAGAGCCGTGTGCATCTCGTCTGTTTTGTGTTCTTGATCAGCTCCAGCTTCAAGCAAAAAACGAACCATATCTAAATGGCCTTCAAATGAAACACATCAAAATAAATGAGCATTTCACATTATCAGCTTTCAGTAGTACAGACAATGCACTGAATGAAGTAATTCAGATTTTCATAGTTTCCTATTACAATCTTTACACATTTTAACTGGTAAACTTCAAACAGCCTTTCCCAAAAATACTGCTCAGCTGAGAGTAGTTTTAAAATCTTCTGCTGAACTTTACCACAAATTTTTTTCAGCTGTATTACAACTTCTGTCATTTTAGGCTTTGTCCCTTACAAATTTTTATCCCCTCAATGAGCATCCTCCTCCAAGGCAAGACTTAACGTTCCATAAACTGACAAGAAAATAAGGTTGTTCAACTATCTTGCCAAAACACAGGACATCTCTAGTCAATGAAGATTTTACATTCCATCACTCTATAAAGTTTTAGGTCACAAGAAACAAGAATGATGCTTTGACACATCCAGGAGTGTTATCACTGGAATTTCTCTGTAAAAAACCACCATAAGCTGCAGGAAAGCCATGACAAATCCAGGTGCAAGTTTGCACATGGGTTATACATAGTATGTGTCCTCCAATTCTAATCACAAAGGCAAAGCCTAAAGTTACAATGGTTATAATCCACATCCTTAGAGTTTCTATTTATACAAAAGCAATTGTTGGAAAACAAACCTTGGAAGCACACTGGATTACCACTGCACTCCTACTGTATATAGAAGTCTTAAATAGGAAAAGGAATTAAGTCACAGGTCCCTAAAAGTTCATAATCCATAAGAATTCACAGACATCCTCCAAAATTACACTGAAGGAAAAGAAACCAGTAATACTGGTGGCATTTTCACCCCATTAGGTATTTCTAATGAGGATCACTCATTCCAGCTTCACATTTTATGAAGAACCAACAGAGACGCTTTCAGAATTCACAGGCTGTTGGTGAGGGGAATGTGAATAAAATAGAGAATGTGGTAGTGGGGGAAGGGGAGTGGTAGTGTGTCAAAGCATCAGTTTGGACACAGCCAGTTAAAAGTTTTCATCTGCAACATGTCAAATACACATCCATCACACGGGGACACAAGCACAGACCCAGCACCACTTCACCACGGATGAGTTACTCACTACACTGAGTTTAAACCAAAACCCAGTACTCCAAAACTCCCAAGAAAATATCCCAAGTATGGCTGGAAGCTTTAGTTAGATGACTCCTAGCAAATCAATTCAAACAAAACCACAAAACAAGGCAAGAGACAATACCTTTATAGCATGCGAGTGTAAGTGCACTTTCTTTGAACTCGTTGGAGTGAGTGTTGATTCCTGCACCGTATTCCAGCAATACTCTCGCAACCTCGACATGCCCTGCACTGGCTGCTTCCATCAGGGGGGTGTGTCCATTCTCATTGTGGTCTTCTATGTTAGCACCAGCTTTCAGTAGCACCTTCACTATGTCCACAAAGCCCCCGGCACAGGCGTAGGTGAGAGCCGTGTTCCCTGCAGAGAAGGACTTGGCATGAGAGCCCTTTCCATCACATCGTTATTTAAAATGCTGGTTAAATTCTGTCTTAATATTAACACAATCCAGCTGCAGGTTAATGCTCTCAGCAAGGTTAGTTAAGCTGTGACCAAGCACCAGCAATGCAGAGAACATTCAATGCTCAAAGAATTGTAACACCTCTTTGGTAAAAAGCACATGGCAGAAATAACTGGTCTTGATTGGATGTGTCTTACTGGGTAATTTTGGATTGTATCAATGAGAAAAGCTAAATTTCATGTATTTTTCTGGTTATCTACAACCACAGTGGTTTTCACTGCTTTCCATTAGAGTTTATGTTATAAACTGTCTTTAATAATGGCCAGTTAAGACCCTAAACACATCTCCTGTGGACCTGGCCTATCCTTAAGTTTCTGACGCATTTTCTTGTGAATGAAAGTGTCAGACAAAAACAGGGTTTAAGACAGCAGTCTTACTAATGGCCCAGTTACCTGTGGAGGACTGTGCATTGACATCTGCACAGTGGACAAGGAGGAGTTTAACAATATCCACGTAGCCCCCGCTGGCAGCTGCCATCAAGGGAGTGATGTCGCCCTTATTCCCTCGATCCTCGACGTTGGCGTGCATTGCCAGCAGCACCTGGGAGAAAGTTCACTTCCATCAGTCAATTGTGACACCAACCTTCTGCTTTTAGTTGTCACAGGGCAGCTCCCTGACCAGAGTGACAGCACAGGAACTGCCACTTGCATTAATGACCAGAGCACCCATGGGTCAAGCTCAGAGGTGAACGGTTCTTTCTCCCTGTCTTCTGATCTGGCACCAAAACACAAAGCTCTCCGAGTTCTCACTTTCTGAGAACTGTCACCTCAACATCTTCAAGGCAGCACAAATTCTGCCCATTAATTAAGAAGCAATATAGACCCAAAATTGACCTAAAATTAATGCAGTGTTGATAAAAATGTGATTAAAAAAAGGATTGTGTGACTGACACATCCGTTTTCAGAAGGGAATCAATTGTAGTATTTGGCTTTGCTGCTATTTCAGATCCTCTTGCTTGGCAGAACAGCTGAACTGCATCTAGAACAATGCCAGAAAAGTAGATGCATCATAAAACATAAGATTCATTCCTCAGACAAGTCCCTTCAACCTAAAGGCATATATGACTGCATTTTCCATAAAAACAAAAAAAAAAAACCCTAATAACTGGAACCCCATAACAAGCTGTATTGACCTGTATTCTAAATAATTAAAAAATCATAATAACCAGAATAATTAAAATGTTTGCCTATCAGAGAGGCCCCTCAGACAAAGGTTTAGTTCTGATTGCATTTGTCACTTACTTGTGCCAATTCATAATATCCTGCTGAACAGGCCAGGCAAAGGAGACTCTCCCCTTCCTCCGTGTGTTCATTTACGCTTCGTCCTTCATCCAGCAGCTTCCGGACAGCGTTGACGTCCCCATCGGAACACGCTTCTGCCAGACTGCGACTGGAAAAGCAGTTACCACACAGTCAGCTCAAAATACACCTGCAACAGCTGGGCAGCTTCCCTAGGCAAGGAGGAAGCCTTTAGGTAAAGCCTTAGTACTAAGCATGAAATACATCTTACAGATATTATATATATACACACATTACTTCCATAGGTGAAACAGAGATAAAGACTTTCCTCATGTCTAAATCAGCTCTTGTCCTCATCAGTTGCTAACTCCCATGTGCTCTCATGCAGACCAGATGAAGAGAGGAGAGGTCATTTGTGGTGTTTGCAAGGGACAGGAGCAAACCCCTGCTGATGCTGCTCCCACTTCAGGGCACGCCAGACACACCTGACGAAGTGCTGACCACAGGAGCCAAGGCAAATGCCTCGCACAGACAGAGCCAAAAATCAAGCAGCCAAGTATCAAAGAGACCACTAATATGAATACTACAACCAGAGAAACGTCTGACCCTCGTCCCTCCTCTTGTGGGACAATTTCCTTCTCTGCACTAGCCCAAAACATTTTTATTTTTTACTTGATAACACCTGTTTTCATAAGAAAGAGCCTGACATTACCTAATGACGTCTTAGGGGAAGAAAGGATGGAGCCTTACAGAAGTTTACCGTGTTTCTTTTCATGCAATATTAAAAGCACATTAAGGAAGTTTTCAGGCAGATGAAACAAGGCAATTGAAGTGCATGTTTTTTTAAACAGCAGTAACAACACAAACCCTACATGGAATGCTACTAACTCGCCCTCAAAAAGAATAAATCTGTAAGAGGTAATTACAAGCTAAGGGTTAGAAGGAAAAGACAAGGACAAACCCCAACTCCTTGGCATCAAACAGCTCAGAAGTCTATAATCACGATTTTAACCATCACTAACCTCTGGAGAGAATTGCTGTTTCCCCTGAGCCCTAGGAAAGGACATTAAACCAACCTTGGAAAAGGTGAACTGAGCTTCAATTTATTTCAAACCAAGTCACCTCTCCTTTACATCTTTTTCTGTACCAAAAATGAAAAAAAAAAAAAAAAGGTCTAACAGCAAAGATAATTATTCTTTCAGTCCTCAGAGGTGCATCAGGTCCCATGAACTTGTCCACTGGACTATGTCCAACCTGTTTCAATGCTCCCCTGACCTATATATTATCCAAGGCAAGCTGTCCTTAGTCCAGACCTTCCCAATCATCTCAGGAGTTTGGGATTCCTGAAAGGACATTTCACCAGTGAAGCTCAAGGCAAAGGCAGCATTCCCTGCCACTGGCTACCCCATCATGTTCTGAGGAACATTTTTGATCCTAGGTCTGAAGTTCAACAGAAGTTCAACAGAATATGCAGTCACACCCTCCCAACAGTATCAGAACCATTTGCATCACTTATCAGAGTAGAAAACAGGAGCCCTGGGGATGCTGTGAAATCACCAAGGTGGAAGAAAACCTTTCCTACAAAAAACAAACCTGCAAACCTGCAGTTCTGTCATTGTGGGAGTTAAAGGCTCTTCTCATGATCAGTTACCAGAAGTTATCACGTAATACAGTTTCATTTTCCCTAAAGTTCCTGAGCAAGATCTTGGGGAAAAAAAAAAATCGCTGCCCTGCAAGTGTCCTCTTTCCTGCAGCGTTCTCTTTCCACTTCTAACACAACAAATTAGGTTCATTAGTTTCCAACAAGGTGTGCTGAGGCAATAACTAGAAAGCAATCACTCTCTCTTCTGCAGCTAAGAATTTAACCTTTTTTTGACAAAGAAATCAACTGTCTGACCCTGAGATTAGCTCAGCTGGTCAGAGCATGGTGCTAACAACACCAAGGTTGTGGGTTAGCTTCCTCTATGGGCCATTCACTTAAGAGCTGGACTCGATGATGCTTGTGAGTCCCTTCCAACTCAGAATATCCTGTGGAATTTCTGTCTGGTGCACAGAAAGAGCAGCATGTTAAATACCATTTTTTTTGACTTTTCTCTCACCCTACAGAGCCAATAACCTGCTGGGACAGCAGTTACACCCTCAGATTCAACACCTTTGCTTCAGCCCGTCGTGGAGCAGAGATGTCACCAAGCGCTAACCACAAAATTAACTGAACTGGAAATAAAAACTGCAGTTGGGAAATTGAGGGGAAGGGGGGGGATCATACATACTTGTCCACTTGTCCTGTGTTGTGGTTGTTCTCGGCCCTCATCCGTGTCAGCGCAGCCGCCGCCTCGTCCAGCGCGCAGCTGACGGAGGACGTCAGTCTCCGGAGAACCTCGGGATCTGCGAAGGCTTTGCCATCGGCAGTGGACAATTTACCAATTCCTTCAGTGCACGTTCGTTCATCAGTCGGGTTAGTAGGAAAAGTCACACAAAAGAAACGCAGAGACACCGTTTTAGAGTTCAGCCACATGCACTATTAGTTACAAATTGTTCGCAAACATGCCGGGAAATCAGCTACTCAAAACCAACTGCTGACGTTTGACCAAGACCTGAACATTTAATTAGCTAAAAAAACCCCCCCTGTTTTCCAACTGGCAGCTTTGTTACCTGTCCCCAACCTTTGAAGAATTTAAGGAAAAGAAAAAAAATTTTATCAGGGGAATAAGGATAAATCCAGGTGTGAAACCCAAAACCAGAAGTTTGGGAAACAGGCATTAC
Source organism: Pyrocephalus nanus (assembly GCA_038380795.1). Taxonomy (NCBI): domain Eukaryota; kingdom Metazoa; phylum Chordata; class Aves; order Passeriformes; family Tyrannidae; genus Pyrocephalus; species Pyrocephalus nanus. Next base: position 15,537,629 of record CM076275.1, on the reverse strand, counting down.
TCCACAGAAATGGTTTAATGTTTTCTGACTGCAAAGAGTTTTTCAATTTATTTATTTAGTTTTTTCAATTTATTATGCCTTTCCCACCCAACTCCACCCAAAATGAAACAGACTGAGCTCTAATATACCTTTTTTGTTCTTTTTTTTTCTTTTTGTAGAGTAGGAAAAAAACATTACAAAGTTATTAGCTTAAATTCCTAATAATTTACCACTCTAAATAGTTGAGCTCTAGCTACAGGAACAGAAATTACTATATGCAATTTCAAATATTTTAAGTATGCTTGAAATCAATGCCCCTCCTACACAGTCATTATACAGTAGAAATGTTTAGATTCAAGGAACTTTTACAACAATTTCTTTGCTCAAGTTTTACTCCACACAGGTTTTACCCCAGATAGTTCAGCACAGCCTATTTAACATGTGCACACATCACTGCAGTGTAAGCAGGGCTTATATCTTCATGTACAAATATTCAAATAGTGCAAACATCCCCTTCCACACCCCCAAAAACCCCCAAATCAATTGATTTCACATGCTACAAAAACCCCAGTGGTTACTAGTTTACAGATTAGCCACCTTCACCAGGGATGAGTGAAACTTCAATTCCTTAGCTGTTAAAGAGGGTCAAATTAGATGTAAATCTCAGAAATACGGCATCTTGTCCCTCAGAAGATTTGCTTTTTGGTGTGTGCCTCTCTCTGCAGGTTTGATTTATGCCACATCTCCCACAACCCAGCTTGTAATTCTTACTCAATAAGTGCTGGAATCACATTTTGAATTTGTACATTTTTTTCAGACAATGTATTGCCCCAGTTTGAGAGCATCCAATTTGTTCCTTATCAACCTAAGAATCGATACTTACCAAATTTCTCCACCCTAAAACACTTTAGGCCAGTGCACACCAGGCACTCTGTGCTCCAGGTGCTGGATTATGGCGTTGCTGGAGAGTCCCCATCCTGCCATGAGACAGACACTTCCAAGGGATTTAGGAGTTTACTTGGCTGATGGAAACTAAGGTTGAGACGAGCTGCTTAAGAGACTTGCTCATATCATAGAATCATAGAATCAACTGGGTTGGAAAAGACCTCCGAGACCAAAGTCCAACCCTTGCTCCAACCCCGCTGTGGTTCCCAGCCCATGGCACTGATGCCACATCCAGTCTCACCTCAAACACCTCCAGGGATGGGGAATCCATCCCCTCCCTGGGCAGCCCATTCCAATGGCTGAGCACTCTCTCTGTAAAGAATTTCTTCCTAATATCCAACCTAAACCTCTCCTGGCAGAGCTGAACACCGAGCCCTCTCGTCCTACTGCTGGTTCCTGGGAGAACAGAAGGACCCCCACTGGCTCCACCTTCCTGTCAGGGAGTTGTAGGGAGTGATGAGGTCACCCCTGAGCCTCCTCTTCTCAACAACCCCAGCTCCCTCAGCCTCTCCTCACAGCACTTGTGCTCGAGACCCTTCACCAGCCTCATTGCTCTTCTCTGCCCCTGCTCCAGCACCTCAATATCCTTGCTACCTCCCCAGTTTCAACATCCTACCTCTGGATTGCTTCAGCATTGTCAAGGGGCTCTGAAAACCAATTTATAACAAATGACCCACTCCACAATAAAGTGATTAATTACAGCTTGAACTGTCCACTCCATCTTTGTGGGGTTGGAAGCCTGGCTAGTGCAGAGCAATCCAAGCAGGGAAACCTGAGGCCATGGACTGTCTGAAGAGCCCCTTCCACCTCCAAACTGTGCCATCATCCTTCCAGCCACCGCTGTTAAATATAGCGAGGTTATAAACAACGAGCCTCAAATGCCACAGCTCATACCTCACAAATTAGTGCAAAATCAATTTGCTGGTGGTGTAAAGGGGATGGAAGTGCTGCTGGCTCTGCAGCTGGGGCAGGTGGGGCTGGGGGACAGTCACTGCAGGACTCTGTCAGGACATGGATTTAGTATCAAACACGGAGAAAGTGAATAGTTTTTACACGGCTCTGCTTCCCCAGGACAGCTCCCAGAGTAACTGCTGGGCTGTTTACACAAGCTATTTCTGGTGGCAGTGCTGGCTTGCACTGCACACAAAGTAACGCTGAAGGAAAGACAAAGAATTAAGTCTTCCAAACCCAGCACTGAGGCCTCGTCTGGGACTGGTGAGCAACGTGGAAAAGCACTCGAGAGAAATCCACAGGACCCCTGAGCAAAGGCTGCAAAGAGGGGATTTAGCTTATAAGGAGCAACACTTTCCCTCCACTTAGGAGGGTCTCATTAAAGGAGCTATTAACAGCCCTACTGCTGGCTAAAGAAGTGGAAGACACAAAGTCCACTATAAAGAAACCAAGCCAAAAAATCCACTAAAACACCAACAAAACCTGTCACAACCCAAAAGCTAAAGTGGTTATCTGAAACTACACTGGATGTCTCCATGATTGCAGATCACCGAGGCAGTAGCTCAGACAGGTTGCCCTGACAAGCAGAACCTACACTTGATACCCTCTCCATTTTAAAAGCTTGTTGTTGAAGCATTTATACCCAGGATTTCTGAGGCAGAAATCACACCACACATCTCAGTCCTGTGTCCAGTAAGGACAAATGAACTTTACCCTCTGCAGAGCTCCTGGAGGACTCACTGACCTCAGATCACTGGCTCTTCCTTCTGGCAAGTCAAAGTGCACTTCCAGCTCACTCCAGTTTCTGATTTTGGTCCAAAAAAGGAGCTATAACCACTTCAAGACCTTTTGGAGGGTAAGTGGAAGATACCTTTTATTTACCTCACCAACTAGAACTTAACCAGGTGCCACCTCCAGCTCTTGGTTTCATACTTTCTTTGCATTTCACATGCCAAAACTAACCAACAGCCATGGAAGAAATCAGAGCAGAAATTTGCTTGGCTGGATGGAGTCAAAGGGAGACAGGCTACACGAATTACCACTGCAGACACCCATTCACTCAGTCAGTCATTCATGCACTCCCCTTCCACAGTATATATCTCAATAATTGATCCATTTTTACTTTGCTGTGATTTAGGATGATGATGCCAGAATCCCCATGCTGTAATGCACGGATCTTTTAATCTCCAATGTAATTATTTTCGTGTCCACTTCATAACCCTTTGCTCCTGTGTCACTCTCATACACACAGGGGCTGCAACAATCTGATTTATGTGCAGGTGCTGGACCAAAACTCTTCTTGCCTCCTCCCACCCAACAAAAAAAAAGCATCCTCAGGACCATTCTGCCCACTCTTGCACACAAGTGATCCCGATGTCTCACGTTATTTCAGCCTCACTAGCGTGTCACTGATCTGACACTACCTGGACTGAGCCCATCTCTGACATCCTGTGCCTGCTGGGGGCAATGGAATACTTTCAGGAACACAAGCCACCACAGAGGTTGCAATACCAGCTTTTCATGCACTGATCACTGTTGAAGGATAAGTCTGGAAAGAAAATATGGGAGCTACAGTTTTTTTACTGAGAACAGTCCACAGTCATTAACCCTATGGAGGTGGTGACATTCCTAATGCAAAGTTACAGCTTACCACAAAAATTATGGAGAGCACATTCATAAGCAAGCCAAAAGGAAGTGCCTCTATACAACATGAGCTGCCATGCAAAGGCCAAGAAGATAAATTTGAAAACAGCTTAGACAGAATTACTGTAAAGCCTGTGCCTTCCACCAACCTAGGAACAGTGTCCCTGAACATCACTGTTTAAAGACATTCCTGAACAACAGACAACTGGAAGGACAGAGAGAAGAGAGACTATCACCTGTACTGTGATTTTGCTGCTTTTCCCTCAAATGTGCACAGCCAGCCCACTGCAGGGCACACAGAGCCAGACAAACCTTCACAGCCTCTGTTGTGGGGCAGTTCTTCAGCTGAGCAGCTGCTGCTGAACCATGGGCTAGTGTTCCCAAAGCCTGGCAGGAACAGGGCCAGCAGCACTGTCCAACAATGGAAGAGAGAGAGAGCTCTCAAATGTCCCTGGAAACGGGTTCTCCAGAGAAGCTGTGGCTGCCCCAGCCCTGGAAGTGTTCAAGGCCAGGTTGGATGGGGCTTGGAGCAACCTGGGACAGTGGAGCGTGTCCCATGGCAGGGGTGTGGAATAAGATGACTTTTAAAGGTCACTTCCAACCCAAAAATTATCCCATGACTCTAACAACCTCCCCTGACTGCTAATACACAGACCTGGCTCCTCCCCATCCAACACATCAACACACAGGCTGTAGATCTCCAAACTGGACAGAAAAGTATGAAATCCAAGATCTGCAAGCAGATTAATCCTTCTACTGGGCTACAAAACACTGATTATACAGTACACAGATTTAGGCTGCATCTGAATAGGGTACTTTAGCAGTTGAAACAAGTCAATGATTCTACAGCTGAACAAAGAAATGTGCAGTACAACCAACCCCTGTGTAACCAGGCTGAGCCTGGAGCAGGTGACTTTTTTCCTAAAGCTACCATGGCACACGACTGAACTCAGTGGCAGTCAATGCCAGATGTTCCACACCCTAATGGCATATTACTGAACTATTTAAATTAGCCTGAACTTGATTACTGAGGTGTATTAGCACAAGAAGCTCCCCTTTCAAGGGAAAAGCGTGCTCATCCAACACACACCTATAACCCAAAGTTCCTTGTTGACTTTCGGACTCACCAGGATATTCCCACCTTGCCACTGCCAAGGTGAGAGTTTTAAGGTGACCTGAAATGAGCTGGTAATTTCTCAGCGTGATCTGAGTTCAACATGTCAGACACACAGACATCACCTCAGAAAAACTGCAACACAAGCAGGTTTTTATCTCTGGAGAACACACAGTGAAGTCCCTCATAGCACATATACTTTGAACATCAAAGGAGATTGCTCCAAAGAGATCAACATATCCAAGTGTAAATGGCAATGCCCAATGATTCTCACACAACCCTGCAGAGTCAGGGGTGATTGTGTTCCATTCAGAGGAACTGAGAAGTTCTAGACTGTCAAAAACAACTGCTGCAGTTTTGTGGCAACAAGCAATGACTCTGCCAGAACAATATTAATTCCAGCACATCACAGGTGCTACCACAAGCCAGGAAGGCAACAAGCAGGACTGAGCATCCTCTGTTCTGTAAGGTCTCAGGTGGTTAATTCCACACATAACTAACAAAAATCTGATGATTCCAAAATTATTTTCCCAAACATCAGTTTCATGTTACATCAGTTTCAGAGCCAGTAAACTAAATTATAGCATCATCAGTACACCCACCAAGACCCACACTGTTTCTGCATTAATATATCTAATTTACAGCATCAGAATCAGGGACATAAATGTATTTACCATTTTTGAATACATTTTAAGGATTTACACGTGGTTTACTGTATGCTGATTGCTCAGACTAAAGTCCTCAAGGAAGAGGCCACACATTGACTAGTGCTCTTCAGATTTAGGAATTGGAAAATACTAATCATTTACTCTAGTCTACTCATCTTCTAAAGTTCATATGCTTTAAAAAACTCTAGGATAAAGTGTTTTTAAAAAATGTAATTTACACTAAGCTAAAAAACATTAGAGTTACAGGGACAGTTTATTTGTGTAAGGAAAACAAGTATTTTAAGAGAGAATATATCCTGAGTGATGCCATTTGCCCTCTAAAAAAAAACTTTATTAAAGCAGTCAAAGTGTAAACCCCTCTTTATTAAGTGAAGCACCTCATACTTAAGTTTCTGTGTGATTCTGGTGCAGCTTTGAAGAGTTCACACAATATTTACAGACTCAGTGAAGTACCCAGGATCCTGTGAAAGGAGACCTTCAGCAGCTTGTAATCTCAGGATGCATTAGCAAGAATCTCACTGGCATCCAGATTACCCATAAAAAACAAAACCAACCCTGCCCAAACAACAAAAAACCAGCAAACCCGAGCCCAGCTAGACCCAAAGACTGTTTAAAATCCTGGCTCATCCAAAACACTCCCTGAAAATGGCAAAATGCTTGTAAAAATAGACAAACTGGGTTTCCCTGGAGAGGAAGAAAAGAAAGTGGCAAATCCCAAATTCCTTAGCAGAGGAAACCTGCCAGGGACAGACACTACAGGAATATCTCTTAACGGCAACCACAGACTGAGAATAAATGTTTTTATTATGTAATGTTGAATTATTTAGACCACAACCAACTAAACCTCATAGAAGTTTTACACCCCCCAATGGCAGTTTGTTTTTTTTTTTTTCTTAGCTGACCACGTTTGAAAATTCTTTGCAAGTTCTCATTTTGAGGATATTTTTTGAGAAAAGCATTAACCAGAACGCTTCTGTTTCTCAGTGGGTCATTCCAACATCATTCCCAGGCAGGGAGCAGTAGAGATTTGATACAGTCGGGATTATTTTAGGGATTATTTTAGCTTTGTTTTCTAAAACACTAAAAAAACTACACTGAGGCTTTCAGTCTTTCCAAGCCAAGAATCATTACCACTGAATATCATGGTCTGATCTCAGCTCCAGTGCACTGAAAACTCACTGTGCCCCCGCCAGTAACTGCTCTGCACACAAGAACTTATCCTTTTATACACATGTGGTACAAACTTTGACTATAAAACTCTATTTTCCCCCCTCTCATCAAGTGCATGGCACAAACAGAACTGACTGGCTGCAATTTTTATTTTTCTTCTTCTCAATTAGTATTTGGACATGCTAAATAAAACTCATTTAGCATGAAATTAAAGAGCTGCAGCTTGAGGGTTTGGTTCTTTTTTTAAATGTTATTAATTAGCATTTTACATTATTTCATGTGTCACCATCACGGTTCCCCAGAGATTTCGAGAGCAGCTGAGTTCTCAGTTGCTACAAATCAGATTCCTGACAGCAAACTGTGACATTTTCAACGCAATCTGAAAAATCACGTTCAGATAATTTTCCGCCAAAAGCAGAAATTTATTCCCCTGGATTAGTATTTCCTAAAAATATCTCTTTCTTCACAAATCTACACTCTTAAAAATAATGGGAACTCCTCCATGGTGTTCATTATATCCAAAAGGTATTTTCTATCCAGTAGAAAGGGGATGTCTGAAAAAAACCCATCACAACACACACATGCAACTGGAGAAAACCACTTTTCATTCCAGCTTCCAATTTTCACTTACTTGGCACTGCAAACTCTTGATATTAAATTATATTCGCACTTGCATCTATTTCAGTGCAGTTGCCAGAAGAGGAACCAGCAATCTCCATCACATTCCCTCCCCTTTCCAGCACAGCAGCTGTAGCAGCGAGATTTTCCCTTTCCAAAAAATCAAAAGCCAGGAAGTACTTCTCCAGCTCCAATTAGTTCTTACTGCTATTTCAGTAGCATTTTGATGACAAGGGTTCCCTTTTCAGGAACACATCAGTGTGCTCGGATATCTCAGGATCTGAAGACTAATTTTAAATCCCACACAAACACGAATCCTTGATGAACTGGTCAATATTTGTTAACATTTCTCTGGAGAAATGAGATTCATTTGGTTTCAATTTAGAAATTTTGAGTTCAGTTTGGTCTCAGGTCACTTCAATACCAGGTTACCCCAGTCAGGTAATTCACCACCTCAGCCACCAACTTCCACTTTCAGTAAAACTTGGAAGCCCCATAAGCAAATTCAGCAATGAAAACCAGCTCTACACAAACTTACAGATGTTTCTAGCAAAATCCCAATCTCCCCAAATAGTTTGCAGTTCCATCTAATTCCTCTCCCCCAGACCAATCCATCCATTTCCCTTGTTTTCTGAATGCAAGGAAAAATACAGATATTTGACAGATACGGAATACCACACATATTTTAGCTTAAAAATATTGAAATAAGAGATTAGTTTAAACCTTGTGGCAGTGTTGTTACCATACGAGACTTCAAAAGGAAAGAATAATACCAGCAGAGTTACCCATATAATTATCTTCTCATACTCATCCTACTTCAAATCCTGACAATGCCAGACTTTGCTACAGCCCAACTCTCCACTTTTCTGCCAGTTTGGTTTTTCCCAGGCTTTTATCAGCACAGCAAGGTGAGTCTGACCAGCAAAGTGCCTTTCTAGGCACCACCCAAGCTGGCAAGGGAAGAGAAAACCACAGAGCCAGGAACAGAAGATTCCTGCCTGATCGTGACCTTACCCAGCTCACGAACCTTCCCTGTGTCGCTCATTCACAATGCCCTGATGTTTATGCTTCCTCATCCAGGACCTTGATGAAAATCAATCTTTCCATTTTTTCAAGACATTTTTTTTCTATTAAATCTCCACACAGACACATTTGCCTTGCTACGAGGTGACAGCTTCCCAGCCACCCTCCTCAACACCTCTCATTCCTTGCAGGAACCACGACTTTCATCACATATGTGCATAAAATCATGCTAATCACTCAACCAAGTGCACTTTGATCATAACTACATGCAATATGCATAATATGGAAGCAGCATGGATTACTCTGGTGTCAGGATGTACTTCAGCAGCAGCAAACAGCTCTTCCACCCATCTCACTGCAGAGGAGCATCTGGGAGAGATCCCTGACTTTTGGGTTACCTCGTGCCCTAAAGCAGCAGCTTCAACTGGGACAAAAGCGACATCACAATGAAAACTATTTCCAGCTCTGTCTGAGAGCAACAGTCACCAGCTCCTGCAAATTGCTGGGGTTTGTTCTGGCTTGGGGTTTTTTGAATGAAAAAAGAACTTTTACCCCTTGGCAACTAAGGCCTCCTTCCCAACTTGCTTTTGATCGTAAGAGAATTTCAGAGAAATATTCAGAACACAATGCTAACTTTAATCCAAATTAAAAGGACCAGGATGGGATTAAGCAGTGGTTTATAAACACCTACAGGAGTCTGAAAAACCTGAATTTGTTTCAGTGCTTTGCTGGGATTAAATGGGAGGTACTGGATAGCACAGTTCAATAGGAGCTTAGCACTTCATTTTGGATTTTTTTTTGAGTGACCAAGCCAGGGATTATTTTATTTATTTATTTATTTATTAGCTTTTCCCCCCCCACCACCCTTAACACAGATAACATCCAGAAAGATTTGCCAGGGCAGCAAAAATCATAGCAAACTACTTGGGTGCCTGATGGTTTTTCCCTTGCCAACCTTTTCATCCTTCCCTCACCAACTCCTCCTGCAACAATCCCCCAACGCCTCTCCCAGGGCCACAGCAGTGCATAAACCAAAGTGTATAAACTGCATTTCTACACTTAAAACAAACGCTCTGCCAGTTGTATCAGGCTCCTGCCTTGCTGTGATTAGCTAAGGGAAAACTTCAGCCACGGGCAGAATTGTTGGCCTGGCTTTGTTTGGCTTTGAACTGGACACAGTTAAAGGGCAGCATCAGCACATCTGCCAGTCACCTGCTCCCAGTGAGCCCAGCGGAGCGTGAGCTCACACATCCCAGCACACACATCCCAGCACTCCCTGGCTGCTTACACAGAGTAGTATTTAAACCCCAAGTCACTCTTTGGGAATTTATTTCAAGCTGAGGTTGAAGTGTGTGCAGTATTTACCCACACAACCAGAGAGGCGGCAACTTGGAAAATGATGCAGGAAGCAGAAATCATGAACTCTGTAGGGAAAGCTATAAAATGAATTCCTTACTTTGTGCCATCAAACATGGGAAAATTTACATGTTTTATTTCATTATTTTACAGAAAAATACCACGGATAATGGTAGGCAATTATTCATTTCCTGGTTCTTCGTTTCATGCCTTATCAGAGAGAAATACATTCTCACTTCAAGTCTGACAAGTGCTTGGCTCCAAGAATCTGAAAGACACACCTCCAAGAGCTAAGAGTGCCCCTAAAACATGGGAAGGAGGAACATGGAAATGGCACTGTCCACTGCTGGAGGTAAGGAGTAAAGAAAAGCCTCACATATCCCTGAGAAGCACCAAGAGAAGAAAAACAATTACTCAAGCCCAAGAAGGTGCACAGAATTCCTATTCTTGACTCCTGGCATTCTAACTCAGCCAAATATTTCATGCCTTATCCTCTTTAGGGCTTCTGACCTTTGAAAACAAGTTACCTTACAAACACTCTCACCTATTTAGTGGGGCAAGGAGAAAAGAGTGGAATTACTTTCTGCTTTTTGAGTAACCTAAGGAAAAGTATCCCAACCCCTGCTGAGCCTGACTCCAGGACACGACCCCCCTGCAAACAGAGGTGCAGGAAGATGAGAACTCAAATGACCCTTGAATGCTATTTATAGGCAAACAGCCCACTTGAACTCTTCTCCAAATTTCTGGCATTCGGTGGGAAACTGAGCCCCAGTGAGCTGTAACTGCTTTCCTGAATCAGAAAGCAGCTCTGACTCAGTACAGTTCTGAGTGATTGTCTGGGAAAAAAAATAAGGAAGATCCTGAAAGCAAGGTCTCTGAGAATACCACAGTAGATCAGAGTACAAACCCACCAGAAATCAGGATGCTACAGTCTCCAGAAAGAAAATACAGAATTTATTCTGCCATGACCCAACTTGAAGAAAGAACACACCCATTTACTGTTAACACCCTTGTGCAAGAACAGCCCAGGGGGCTCATCCCATCCTATCTGTGCAGAGAGAAACCATAACAACTATGAAGGAGTTGCTTCAAATAATGAGTATGGAAAAGTCCAGCCCATAAAGGTTCCACCAAAGCAAATTTCTTTCATCATTTCCTCCAGGTCTTTGCTCTTAATCTGCGTTAAGACTCAAATAAAGTTGTTCTACCTCTTATTCTGCCTCTACAGCTGAGGAGGATCACTGGGAGCACTGGGTGTGCTCTCTAAGTGAAGGCTGACAGCCAAAAGCACAGCCACAGTGCAAGGTTCTCCTCTTTTCATTCCTAAATCTTCCTACATGCTCCTTTCCCTTTAGAGACTTCCAAAACACGCTGCTTGCTTGGTTTTGGCAATACCAGGCAAAGCCAGCTGGAAGTCAGGCCAGGCTGGTTAGAAACATTCCTGCTCGCTGTGGTCTTCCTCTGCTACTCAAAAGCCACTTCATTCCTTGAAAGCAGAGACAGAATTTTAGCCTTTCTGATGATTCACAGTCAAGAGGTTTTTTTTAAAGGACGTATCCAAACAGGACTGTCACCAAATATATACACACACACAGGAATAATCAACTGCACACACAGGAATAATCAAAAGCACACACATGAAGTAACTTGTACCAGTTCTTCGGATAAGTGCTGGTGGATTTAAAGTCAAATTCAGCTTGCAAAGCAAAGGCAAAAGGCAGACAACAAACTGAGATGTATAAACAAAAGCACAGCTTGCAGGACAGATGAAATAACACTCCCACCCTCCACGCATCAATAGAGCTCAACTTGAGTAATGCGACCAGTTTGGGGCAACAAGATATGAAGAACAGAGATCATGAACAGAGATTCCACAGGAGAACGAGAGCAGATCAAAGTCTAAATAATATAAGTTAATGGCAGAGAAAGATATTATTTAGCCAAAAAAAAAAAAATAATTGAGGGTGATACCCTCAAGTCTGCAAGTTGGCTCAGGATGGCTGCATGGGAAAAGGGAACACTGAACCTGGATATGATGCACTGAACAAGCAGCCAGGCCATTAAAAAAACACCAATTGCTTTGCTACAACTTTCTTCCTCTCCTGGAGAAGCTTTCCAAAGAAAGCAACTCCGTGCCCCCTTCACATGCTGTGCAGCTTCCAGCACTGGAGATAACTCTGTCAAACCAGTTCCTAAAGCCACCTGTCAGGAATGAATTTGCCTGGGGAGAAGGAAGAGAAGGAGATAAAACTACATCTACTGAGGTTTCTTTCAGCCAAATATTTGAAAGAGTTTTAAGAAGCTCTACAGAATTCAAGGGAAAGGTGATGGCTAAAGGACAAGTGAGCAATTGTTGGTTTGGTCCTTGCAGAACTGCACTGTGCCTTTTGCTCCCACAGCAAGAGCCTTCTTGATGGAAACAACCAGGATAGCTTTGTGCAAGGCAGCAATTATTTGTTTTAACATTTCCTAGTATGTACTGAATCTTCAAGTATTTAAATAATTCATATTCACAGAGAATTTAACCGGCATTTTTTTGCAAGACGTTTAATGTACTACAGCTTGTTTTAAATCCGGAGATTTAAGTTATTAGCTTTCAAAATCAGGTCTTTAAAACAGCAGAAAATAATTTATAGCAGGAAATAAAGGTGCTCATGCCCATTGCAAAAAACCCCACACTTGATTCCATAAGCAGAATCAAAGATAAGTGATAGTATATTTGATCTATTTTGTTTTTCAATAATCTAGTGAAAACTAGCTTGACTTTCTAGAAATAAACAAAATTTGATCATTTACATCAGGCATATTCTATATTACCATTTGTTTTCTTAGAAACTTATTACCATTACTTTCTAAATACAAAATAGTCATGTTTTGTCAAAGGTGAGTTAACAACTGAAAAAAGGCAACAGATTCATCTGTTACTACAAAGTACTGGTGACTCAGTAAATCTGTTGCTTCTGACACTTTAAAAAAAACCCCAATACTTAATATTACTATAAAACTGATAGAAGACCAGTGTGTCATAAATCCACCAAGAGCTCCCACACCTGCCAGGTGTCCCCAGACACTGCCACAGCACACAAAGCAGGCTGTTCAGGCAGCACCCAGCCCTGCCCCACTGCAGTGACGTCCCTCCTCACAGCACAACTCCCTCAGCTCCAGGAGGGGTGGCTCCACATCCACACTTACCAACCTGACTTACCAGTCTGTCCAGTACAGGGCTAAGTGGCTGGCACTGGTTACTGCCACCATGCTTCGACATTAATCTACAGAACACCCCAAAAACCCTTCAAAATAGAAATCTGATCAGCTGATTCTGATCCCATCACCAGCCCCCCTCAATACTCACCCAATACTCAGACTCTGCTCCAAACACTTTATCATCATGTGCTGAGGAAACCGCGTGTCTGACAAATGCAGCAAACAACCAAAAATGCAAACTTAAGACTCCAGGTCTGAGTAACTGAGGGTTTTTAATAAACTTTTAAGATGCTCTTCCTGCTCCCCTCTCTCCCAGTATCCCAAGGACAGCAGGGCCATGGACCAAACAGAACAATTCGGTCCTGGGTCCATCCCATCTGGTTCAGGCATTACACAGGACTGGCAATAAAGCACTGCTGCTTTTCTCCTTTTTAAACACTCCCCACGGTCCTTCTGGCTGAGGCTGCTCCAAACAAGAACTCCTGAAGTCAATACTAATGAAAAAAAAGGTTTTTACAACCACCAATATCCCCATATTGCAACAAGAGAGCAAAGGGGGGGGGTTTCTCCTACAGAAGAACCCAAGTTGCATGAAAAATAAAATATGGTAAAAGTGAAATAGAAAAGAGGAGTAGAGTTAATCAAAAATATACCCGAGACTTTGAAAAAAATCTTGCTAAAAGGAAAATTGCACAAGTTGTTTATGACATGGTCATGAAGAGCTAGATAATTAATGATTGCATCTGAGATACATATATAGATATAAATAAATATGCAGGAAACTTGAGAGATTGAGCAGTACCCTGGCCAATTTTAGTACTTCACAAAATAAAACTTGTGACTTTTTGTCTTGTCTCTTCCCATTCCTCATGCCCTCTGAAGAAAGGTTAGAATCTCAGTATCGTCTTTGCCAAAGAATTCCAAGAGCATAACTATCAGAGCTGGTAAGGTAACTTAAATTAATACTTTTAGATATCAGTCTAAGTGTTATGACAATGAGACTGTTCTTCACAGCAAAACCCAACTGAAAAACAGCTAGAAAATATGAAGCTGGTACATGTAACACACTGTCAAAGCATGAAAGTTAAATTCACTAAGAGCAGGATTAAACTAGACTTCTAATCTAGAAGCTTACTAGACTAGAAAAAAAGATTTAAATCATGCAAAACCTGGGAGAATATTAATAATTCCATTACATGCACAAAATCCAGACAGTTTGTCCAACTTACTCAAGAGCACAACACATCAGAACGTTTCACATACCATATATTCCTTCCCACTCTGAATCTTGGGACGGTGAAGAGAGAGAATGAGCAAATCATTGTGATGTGCCAGCACCTCAAAGGGCAGAAGTCTCCCAGTTCACAAGACAGTGGTGATTGCAGTGGCAGTGCAGCAATGCCTAAAATGATGCCTATTCCAGCTTTCCTAGTGAAAACTGTCTCTCAATTCACAATAACTGGACTAAAGAGAGACTTCTGCCATCTTAAAGGCAGCTACACACACTTCAAATCTGTTCCTGCCACATTTTTACAATGGCTCAAATTCCAGCAATCCTCTCTCAGATTCTCCTCAATGAAGACCCCACTTTTCTTTTTTTATTCCATAAACTTGGTTACATGTCATGAGTGCAGTGGTGCAGCCACTAAACTGACAAAGGTGAATTTCTATTTTCTGCAGCCCTCCACCTCCACACCTTCAACTGGAGCTTGGACAACCCCTCAGATATTTTCTAATGCCCACCACCATTTAAATCACAGCTTAGTTACTCATCAGCCCTAAATAAAGAAAAAAACAGGTCCACACATGAATCCTAATGATCAGAAACAACATGATCAAAGAATTTCCCTAGCCCAGTCTTAGACACTTTCCAAGGGCTCTCTTGGATGCAGGATCAAAGCAAGCTTTGGCACTGTTCTTTCAGACCACAGCTGGTGGTGCTGGATCACAGGTCTACCCTGTCACATTGAAGCCCTCTAATGTTGGGGAAAATAAATATAATTTACTCTATTTTAACAAAAAAAATGTCCTTGCTGTTAGTGAATAATAAATAGGTTTGATGACATCACATTCATACAAAAAAGCAGGCTGGGTCCATAGGTTGACACGTGAGTAAATAGAAATACACACAGAGGAAAGCACTTAATTTTACAGTTGTTGAATCTTACTCTAACCTTTCAGATTATTCTAAACCAGGCAGATTTCACCTGGGCCCATTCATGTTTTGATCTGTATTTCCACTAAGTAGGTGACCACTTCCCCTTTTTGCCCTCCACAGTTCCAAAATCCACAACCTCCCCATCCTACCAGCTTTCCAAAGAGCAGCATCAGGCCCTCAACTATCAAAATTCAGCAGGTACTAACAGACTAAAACTAAAACTAGGTTTTCTCTTTCACCATTTACACTACATTAAACCCCTCAAACTCTCAAATCCCCCAAACCATCTACATGAGGGTCTCCAGCCACCTTTAATCCTGTATTTAACAGCAAAGAAGGATGTCTAGAACTCAGTATATAACCCTGTCTGAACATAAGGACAGACTACTCACATCTCTTTCATTAAACAAACCTTTGATACAACATCATCCCCAAAATACCCTGATTTTCCTCACAATATTATTATTTTATAAACAATTTATAAACAATAGTAGGAGTTCTGAAGAACTTGCTACTCACAGAACTCCCCTGTGTGGACACTCGACAGGAACACCAGTGTTCTACAGGCAGACTAAGTTTCTTTACCACTTTCTTCTGCATCTATTTTTCTGATGCTCCATTGTCAAGGTGTTTCAACACTAATACTGAGAAGGATCACCTTCAAAAGCTTCAGGATTTTTATTTGGTCACATGCTTGAACCAACACCTTTCCCCTCCCTCTTTAAGAAAGAACCTGTCCTGCAGAAAGAGGGCTGCACAACACAGGCAAGGTCATTTCCCCTTCCTGATGCCTATAAAAGTTGGGAACAGAAAATGAAACTGCTTTAACCCCTCGGAATTTCTCCACTTTGCCCTTTTACAAACGTGTTGAGGGACTCATGGAAGAACTTTGCCAAGAAGAACAAGAGCTCTGAATGCCCTACTAAAAAGGACATTTAACAGACACCCTTCCTGAAGATCCACAAAAGAGCCACGATTCTGCAGAGCTGGAATATTATTTTAAGGAATCAACAGTACCCTCATTAACAATGGAGCTAAATGTTCCTAGTGCAGAACAGGACTCCATTGTCAGAGCACTAATAATCTGTTTAATTACAGCCTGAAAAATGGAAACATCTCCAAACAGGATGGTTCTCATTCCATAGGTTATTTTACCTATAAATCCCTTCTTTGCTCTACTGGGAGTCAAACTGAAAGAAGGTGTACAGGAGACTTGGTTTGTTTAGGATAAACCTTCCCAAACAAGAGGATTCCTTTGTTTTAATTTATCTTCAATTTCCAAACATGAGCACAACTGATGGTCATAGAACAGTGAAGTCTCTTGGTCTCCAGATTGTAGAACTTATTTTTTTGTGAAATAATACAAACACTGACAGTTGTTTAAAGGTAGCTGTTCCCTAACCAAGTGCCTGTTCTTTCACAGAATGAAGGATGGTTGTACAAACTGAAGCTGATCAGGCAGGTTTTCAGGAGACCTGGCAAACATGAGGAATCTAATCCTGGTTTTGTGTACATGGAGATGTCCACGTGTGTGTAACTGCTGTTATGCCAAGGGGGACAGGCACAACCCTCTTGTTAGAAACTCTTCTTAAGGCTGTCACCCTGAGCATCCAAAAAACCACAAAGGATTTTAACCCCTCCTTGAAACAGAATTAACAAGCTGAACTGGGAAAAAACATCCAGCACTGCTATGGTGGGTAAATACAACACAGAGAAACATTTTCAAGCAGTTCAACTGAGCTCTGGCCTCTACACTTGCACATGCAGTGGCTCTCAGATCAAGACAGGTATTTACAAACAAAACACAAATCCTACAAATCTTCGAGAGCACAGTGGCTGAAAACCACTTCTGCACAAGTGCTCTGAAGAAGAACACCCCATCTGGCTGCAATTGCTAGAACTTACCTTCGAGAACTAATAAACAACATGTCCTTGTGAGATCTGAGCATTAAAAGGATTCAGGAAGAATGAGCAAAACTCGTTTTGCAAGTCATACTCATTAAGATCCTAATGACACAGCCACAAACCCTGAGTGTGAGAAACCCCAAGAAATGCAAGACACTGAATGCCAGATGGACCTTCCTCGAGGTTGGGAGGTGGAATCAAGCCTTGCACAGGAGAGGGGATCATCACAACCTTCCCCAAGCTACCCTGGGAACTACAGAAGAGGCCATAACTAAGCTACTTGTTTGAGCCACAGTCCTGCCACCTGCTTTTCCAAGCCATCCTCAGTGCTGGGGACTGAACTGTGACTAAAACAACAGCAGAAATCATTTGCTTTTGCCAAACTGCAAAAGAACAGCAAGGCCCACCACGAGGCTGCTTTGTTTGTTGCCATGATGGAACCTTGGAAGCTCACTTAAGGTTAGAAAGGGTATTTTCAGCCAAACCAGGAAGATAAATCTAGTGAAGATGTTAAAATGTCTCCCAGAAACACTTAAACTTCTCTTTTAATCACTGTCAATTTATGCCTTTTATTAATAAATTACCATCTCCTTTAGGTTAGCCTGGTATTTTCAGTGTTCAAATTTGCAGTGGGAAAGACAAGTACAGCTTAACTAGAGAACTTTCCCAAGAGTATTTTCACTCCTTTGATCTCACACATTCATCAAGTGGCATTAATTCTGTCCAGTCTTTTCAGAGAGGGAGATGGGACTACTCAAACAAAAGCACTCTTGGAGATTTGCTCTTCTGTCCAGAGTCCTCCTGTTCTGCCCACGTTCTACATCCCCTCCCCAGAGCACTGGGGCAATCAGATTAAAACCAAATCATCTGATCCTGGGGACAAGGGGCCAACTACTGCTCAGAAATCCAGGCACAGCATTCCCTCAAGTGTTACAAGCAGCAAAGGTCCCACCTGGATGTGATAAATACCACGAGATCATTGTGATCACTGCAGGTCCAGCTCTAAGCACACACCCTGACAGTTTATAAACCCAGGAACAGGCTTTGGGACAACACCAGCCACAGGACACCTGAGAGAAACTGAAACTCATTTCCATGTTAAAATGAAAGCACTTATAATTAAATTTATTTCTTAAAAAAATAAATCAAAAAGCACTTTAAAGACCAGCTTATTCAAATTCCCTTAGTGCCCAGAATATCCCAGGAATGGTGTGTTCTCCCTGCAAAACAAAGTTTGGCCCCCAAGAGTTACAGCAGATGGGCTGCTGCGACTTTCTGCTGACAAAAGCTATGCTGTGTTTTAATTTGGGCTTTTTTCAAATTCAAAATGCAAAAAGAGCCCAAATCCCTGCTCCCTTTGCTTCCTCAGAATAAAGTTCTCCTCTAAGACTGCATGTAGCTTTACATCTAAACATCTGCAAATAAATGCTATTTTATCCAGCTCTTAAGAGTGTTCAAAGGTAAAGTCTGAAAACTCCAATTTCAGCACACACCCACGATGATCAAATGGGATTTTTTTCCAAGCAGAGTTTTTACAGCTTTTTATCCCTGGAATTTCGAAACTGACAAATAATTTTCAAATCCACTGCAAACACCCCAGTCACAAACCCCAGGAAGATTTAAATTAGTCAAGTTTTCCCTACAGAAGCAGCAAACGTAGTGGCAACTACGTTCATCAGCTCTGATTTCAAAACAGGAATGTTAAATATGTATTTTCCAACAGTGACATCTCAGAATTACAGAATGGGAAAATGTTCTTGTGAAAGCCAAAAGAGAGAAACAAGTATTTCACCTGTAAATTTCTGGAGCAATGAATTAATAATCATATATTGGAAAAAAAAAAAAAAAAGTCATTTTTAGCAAGTCTTCCTTCCATTCTCCCCCTGTTAATTCTCCCCCTGGTAACCCATGTAATCAAGTGAGGGAAATACCATTTAATCCAAATTAAGCTTTCTAACTTTGTAGGTGCAGAAAGAGTGGACCAAGCAACCTGCAACACCTGTAAGAATTACAAGTTGTTTTCCACGCTCTGCTCCCCACACCATCACCATAAACTCCCAGACTTGGGAACATTTTACTAATGTCAACATTTACAGGTTGACAGATCTGTGTGCAAGTAAGGTTCAGACAAAGAAAGTACCTGCTGCCTCCAGTAAGGCTTCTAGTCTTGCTTGTGTTTCTGGATCCACAGTTCTCAAGTCTGCACCTTCTGCAGCACTCGATAAGAACAACTCCGACGTGGTTTTCAGTACTGGGTTATCAAGATCTTCTTGGTCCAAAATAAATGATTCAACCTGTTGGCCAAGTTAGGAAAAAAAACCAAAACAATTTAACCATTTTTGAAGCTTTAAAGTAAATGTAAAATAAAAAAAACCACAAAAGTAATCTGAATATAGCATCATAATCATGTTTTAACTGCACAGAGTATAGAACACAACTGGAAAAATCATCCAGTCAACTCGCTGAAATTACAAGTTGAAATTACAAAAGAAAAAGCTACCAAACCCCCAATTTATTGTAAAAATCACAATTAACAAGATCTTTAAACTGCAGTAAGGTCAACTCAGATTAAATACTGGATAAGTGTTATGCGTGTTTGGACAGTTAACCACCAAAACAGGCTGCCACAGGAGAGGCTGTAACATCTTTGTCACCATCTACTGTGTTATTAAAAAAACCCACCAGTAATGGCTTTGGTACAACTGGACCTGAACACCAGGGAAAGATGGAATGTTTTCCCAAGATGCCTCTCACTTCTCTTTTAAAAGTAATTTCAACTAAGGTAGCACAGAGATTTTGTTTGTTTTGAGCAGAGCCATAATAGCTGCTCAAAATCCAACCCCCAAACGCTGTCTCCAGGCTGGCACTGGGTACTCCCCCAGCCTTGAATGTTTTCTGGACAAGAACAGATCTGCAGGACGATTAAGCAGGCAGGTATTCCAACCAAGCAGGAGCAATGCTGTCGCACCAGTGCCCCACGTGATCTCCCAACACAAGCCCATGGAATTACTCAACACAACACGCTGCAGTTTTATGACAGCCTGCCAGAGTAAACAAGGATACCTGACTCACACTCTAATGAGAGCACAGCAACATTTCAGAATCTCTCCCGAGTTCAGACATCATTTCCCCTATTTTCAGAAATGTTTTCAGATAAAAACCACTATTTCATAATTATATGTTATCTGTTCAACACTATCAGTGCCTTAAACACGCTGCAGGAATTAGGCATACCCGTTACACAGACACTGCTGCCCCCTCCTTTCTCCATTTTCCCCAAATATTTCCCCCTATCTTTCTCACTCCAGTAGAAAACTATCCTCATGGAAAACTATCCCATAGCACCTCAGGAAAGGGACAGTTAATACCTCAACAAAAATCAAATCAGGCCATCTGCAAATTCTTTCCCGTTGTGTGAACAAGGTTAACAGGATCTGGGGGCTGCACAGAGCCCTGCTATTCAAGAGCCACTGGGGTTCATTTCTTCCCTTTTTTGATATGTAAATGGCTGTAACACTATCCCCCGGGGTCCAAGCCAACCCCGTGTGCCAGTGAAGTGCTAACACAGGGACATAATGGGAATCAGGGAGGAAGTATGACTTTCAGGAACACAGAACATGAGTCCACGACTCAGTGGGGATGTGAGATCCTGGCCAAAGCTAAGACTGCAGGCTCTGATTTAGGGCTCAGAGAAGCAACATTTCTGGGTTAGTCCAGGCAACAGTCCTAAAATAAGTGAACTGTCGCTGCAAGAAAGAGTTGAACATTAAACAGGCAAAACATTCAACCAGTGATAAACATTTTTACTACAAACAAAGAAGAACTATTTACAAGTCACAGCAAAGTGAATCCCCACAGCGAGATGCCCCTCAGCAGAACCCAAACTCCAGGTTAGTCCTCAGACAGCTCATCCCTGCCGGCACGAACTCTGATGGAAAACTGACTCCTGGGAAAATTCACCCTTACCTACAGGAGTACTTCAGGGTTTTCCATGTTCTCCCACAAGACCACACAAGGCATTGATACACTGGAAATATTATTGCTACTGCAGCATGTTTGTGTGAGCTGGTGAAGGGCAGAAAATCCCACCGTGTTCATCTGTGCCCATTCAAATACAGAGCTGAGAACCAGACACAAGACATTTTATGACACGCTAATGGACGTTCTTTCTTCGACAATTACACCACTTCATTTAACAGCACCCATTCCTTTAGAGGACAGGCCAAAAGAGGTAAAAATGCCACCTAGCCCTGCACTCAAGAACAACAAACACTGCAGAAGCACTCGGTGGCTCCTGGCAATCCTTGGCGTTCAGCCTCGGGAACAGCCACTCAATCCTCAGGAAAAGGGAAGCCCAGCAGTGACCTGTTAGCAGCTGTCCCACTGCAAGTTTTAAAACTTCACGCTTTTGAAACTTTGGGACCGTTTTCTCCCCGACTGCTGCCATCTCCAAGGTCATTCCTTTATATTTACAGGACACTACCAGTAACAACACCCTCTTGAACCCAAATCAGTGTTAATTCACAAACACTCTGTCAACGTGCAAGGAACCTCCCTCCCCCCAACAGGGAGTATATTTTGCTAACGGGAACCTCTAAGAGTCTGACTTTTTTAACACTGATCATGCAAACACTACCTTTTAAAGTGAATTACAAATACAGCTTTTACTGAGGGCACAAGCTGGGTAGTACTGGTTGCAGTCTGCTCTTTTCATCACCCTTTTCAAGTCTTCCCGCTCTCTACATCAGCAACTGTACTCCCAGAGACCTTGCACATTTAAAGTCTCACCCAAAAATCTTGCTTCATATACGGTATTTTCATTGTAGTTTTATATCACAGCAAGAAAAGGCAGCTGCCTTCATTATTTCTGCACATGTTGGGCATCAATTTTTAGGTTTTGTTTTGATTTTTTAGGAAGAGCTTTAATAACATACCCACAATACAAATATGACTTGAGTGTGAAAATACCGAAAATCCATATGCAAAATGTTAAAATAGCTGTACCACTGCCAGCCTCCCAGAAGAAGTTTCAGTGTATTTTCAAGTCAGAACGTCTGACATTTCTGTAAATCAAGGCAGTTTCTCATACACTAAGACAGGGCTAGAGAGGATGAACAGTTGGATATCCTATAGCAGAGAAAGAAACTGCCTAATTGATCGGATGTCTCTTGTGAATGGAAGTGACCAAAAATGATCACATAATAATGATTCAAAAGAAAAAAATCAAATTACCCCAAATATATGAAACTAATTTTGCTATTTAAACAAAAAATAAATTTAATTTTAAAATCGAAACAAACAAAGAACCTAAACAGATTTCATATTAGCATTCCTGGAGTAATACACTGCTCATATGGGAAAATTTAGGCACACTGCTCTATTCTAATCAGATCTGCAGCAAAGTGATAGAGTAACCAGTCACTGGGCTATTTTTGGATTATTTTGAGAGCTGCTTTGGGCAGTTAATAAGCATCTTACTTGGTAAGGCTCATTAGGAACACATGGATTCCAGACATTATTCTGACTGCCAAAATAATTGCAACCAGGAGTAATTCCCACTGAACAGCCAAGAAAGCCACACGTGCACGGGACCCCAGGGCTGCCCCACATGGAGTGTCCACACTCACCCCCCGCACTGAGGGACCTCCCCTGCAGTCCTGCCAAGGGCTGCAGCACCTCCCAGCTCTGCAGATCCAGTTACACCGCTGGATCCTCCCTCCGGGGCAGCCAAACTGCAGCTATTTGGGCTCAGCTACATCAGTGTTTGTGTGTTAATGCCATGCTGAGCTTTCCACGGGTCAGGGCAGGTGAAGGGACTCTGCATCACCTCCACTGCCGGCAGTTCGTGTGAGATGGACAATGACATGCACATTTCTAATATTAAATCTAAACTGATCTTCCCTGTGTTGCACCACTGCACAGTACTTTTCCCAGAATAGCCCGGACCTGCTCACAAATAGCCTGTTCATGACAGGCTACAGAGGATGGAAAAGCTTCCCGGGGAGTGGCACAGCACCATTCCCTCCTCCTGCAGCCAAGGGCAGCAGCAGAGACAGCTCCATCCACCTTCTCCTTCCTGTGCCAAACCAGAGCTTCTGGGAACCCTTTTTTTCAGAACAGCCTTTGATAGGGAAGAGAAAGCTGCTATTAAATCACCTCCTTGAACTTGCATTTTCCAGGAACACCTTGAGCTATGAACACCTTCCTGGGGTAACAACACTCCTTGCTCTGTGTTTGTGGAGCATCTACAAATATTGAGGACCCAAGCCCTTGACTGGGACTCCTAAACTCCTTTTTTTTACACAAATAAACGTGATTTTTTCTTTTGTGTTAAGAAAACCCTTCTTAATTATTTCCCTATAAATTCCATTTGGACATTTGGCTGAATATATCTGAATATATGCACAGGGACCTTGGCTTCCTTAAAGCTAATACAGGCCTGTAGATCAGGTTAAAAGTTCATGCCTGTGAAGCTGAAATAGATCATCTATATTTAAACTATTTTCCTTCCATAATTAACAGGATGTGCAATGCTGTGTTAGGATCACACTAGAAAGTTATTGTGCCTTTGTCTGACAGTTTATGTTGTCGTGTCTTTTATTAAAATTAAAGGCCAATACTGGATTAATACTTGCAATCCTGCTCTAGAAGTTTTGGGGAATACTAATAGGACATAGCATTAAGTGAAGACCGAAAATGAGTTTGTATTTCAAATTTGACATCAAACCCCTTCAAATTGCACACATCAAGAACGTCAACTTCAAAACCCTTAAAACCAATTATTCCAAGGAAAGAGTAAAATGAAGGGCTTTGCCACTCACACGGCACTCTCAGGAGCGCCCTGTGACAAATAAATGCACAGCAGACACCCTGGTGTGGACTTAACACCAGCAAAAGGCCTGGCTTTGCTTTACCTTAGGATGCACTTTTCAACACTCTTCCCCTGCCAGCCCAAACATTTTTGCACCTACTTAAGCTGTCTTCCTGCACTGCCATTTGAGTTGCAAGGGATGGAGTAAAAGAGGTAAATCAACTCAGAAATGTGGGTGTTTTCACCAACCTTTCCGTGGGGCCTCAGGACACTGTCCTTCCTAGGCACTTCAAAGCCAGAGAAATGAAACAAACACTTCAGGGAGGTACTTCAGGGTCAGTACATAGAAACAACAACATGGGATCACTGGGAACAACAATTCAGACACAATGAATGATGTAAAACCATACCCACTCTGTTAAGGCTTGAACTGTAATGTCTGAGGACAGTGTCTCCCATTAAAAAGCAAAGTCCCAGCCCAAGGAGACAGAAGCCACAACGACCTGTGAATCACTATCCTCCAGTTCTATGGAGCTCGTGATTACACAGCACCCTGCCAGCCCAGGGGGGCACAGGGTGCTCAGGGACATCACCACCTCAATGTAGAGAGGACAAAGTACCTGAAGCATCATTGCCAGGCACTGCTCACTTTGTGACAAGTCACTCAGCCATCCAACACTTTCACAGGTTGACTGAACACCTCGAAAAGGAGGGCAACAAATAATTTCCTACCACTTTACTAAATTTCATGGAAAGTCACTTTAAAGGGGTCTGACAAGCTGGAAGATGATTCCCCTGGGAACAGCCGGGCATTAGATCAGCTCAGCTCCCTCTGAGTCCATAAACCCGAGCATCCCCCCCTTCGAGCAGAGCTGTCAGTGCTCAGCACCCCCAGCAGCAGCTCGGGAAGGCAGGGCAGGACGTTGCTGGGAGGGTGAGGAGAGAAGGGGTGCAAATCTGTTTAGCTCCAACTGCACTAGGAAGCTGACGAACTCGAGGCAGGATTATCTAAAGGACAGCCCTTATTCCCATAGATATTAAGCAATTACCAGCTAATGAAACAAGCAGCTATAGGATCTGGGCTGTGGTTGAGTTCATTTCAGAGCACAGGTTCATGTTGCAGACGCTGCTATAGATACAGAGTAAATACAGCGTCATGTTTTGCCACAGCAGGCAAGGCAAGGCCCTCGCAGTGTCCAGCACCTACATGTAAAACCCAATGTTCTTGATGTGCCATCACACACAAGCTGACTAAAATGATGGGAAAGTAGTGAGAAGGGCAGTGAGAAAGGGTTGACATCTTTATGGCTGCTCCCCTCTGGCATCCCAAGTCACCAGCCAGTGCTTCAAATTACAGCTGGTACTTGGAACGTGCAGATAAAACAATACAGTGGAATTGATGTTTTATGGGGCTCCTCTTCCTTTCCAGAGATCGAGGATCTTGGGTTTTCAATTTTCTTGCACTGATGCTGAACCCTGAGCTGACACTCCTGGGTAAGCACCTGCCAAAATGGTTCACGTCAATTTAACCACCTACCCGATTTCTCTCTTAAGCAACCGACTGACATTTGGTATCTTTATGCCCCTTTAAGTAGTTCTGAACACTACAAACTACACCTCATCACACCTGGGCAGAGCTGTCTGATCCATGGTTCTCCCACAAACAAGAACACTGCAGTTTATTTGTATTAAAACATTGTTTCACAACAATAAGCAACATGACTGCACCCTCAGTTAACCCTCACAAAAATTAAGCCACAGGACAGGCCCAGTCCTCTTGGTGCATGAGGCAGTGTTACAAACTTTCCCTGTGTAGCAGAAAAGAAAGCTTTACTCATCTCAGTAACTGCTGGAAAAACATAAACAACTGTTAAAACCAGCCTTCAGCCATCACATATTCGATGTCTGATAAACAAAAATAATTATGACTAAGTTTTCCTGATGCACAAAACAATCTTGTGCAGCAAGGAGCTGTCATTTACCCATCTGGAACTGACAACTGAAGCATATTCAAAATTCACATGAATCCCAGTAAATCAAGTGCCTGTTCTTGGCATTCCCAACATTACTTCATCCTGAAGAAAACCACTGAATGGAGACCCCTAAGCTTGACTAAAATAAGCATCACTTGGACTACACACTCCTTATTTTCACATATTCTATCTCAGTCCACTCTAAATCATGTTTTCAGTGCTACATCTTCCCCATGTGCCTTAATATTCCTTCCAGCCCCATTTTTTCCTGTCTTACTAATCCTGCAGAAAGTGCCTCATCTTCATCTCAAACTAAGAAACAGCTGGTGGAACTAAATATTCTAATTTATCACAATATAAAACAGAATTGTTGCATTGATTTAGCCAGGGCTTTCAGCATGGGGACCTTGCTCAAGTATTAAATCCCAAGCACTGAAACAAAGTGAAAGAAACTTCAAAATAAATGCCTTTGTTTGCTGATGCAAAAGGTCACACCTAACCAAGATGGCACGTATTCCAAACCACTTTCTTGGGAATGACCTCTCTTGTCAGTCCAAAGGGACAATACTTAAAAAAAATCATACAAGGGGATCTGATGAATGCAATAGTAATTCAATAATCTGTTCCTAGGCCAAGCTGTATATTCCAGACAGAGAAATCTCAACATTTCAAGTGATTAATTAAGTTATCTAGAGGCTTTCAGCAAACTGAAAACCATCCTGGGCTTTCTGCCCCCCTCAGAGCCCAGGCTGGTGGCAGCTATTCTCTCCAAGGCCTGGATAAACAGGTCTGTGCACGCTGTGCTTCTGCCAAAGCAGCAGAAACCCCAATGCAACTCCTGAGCCATCATCATTCCAAAGAAAAACCATCCCAGCAGAGAGCCCTGTCTGAACTGGGACCCGCCAGAAGCTCAACACGCAGCACGAGAAGGGCTTAAAAATGTAACTATTTCAGAAAAAAAAACGATTCCAAGGGGTCACATTTATCTAAGATATTGAATTTATCCTAACAAATCCTAACTGTCAAGCACCCACTTCAGAGACTCCCTCTTCCCCTGTGGATGACAGGATGTCAAGGAGCAGGGTTTGGAAGCAGATGATTCAGCCCCAAAAACCCATCTCCCCTCTCCCCTTGGCCTGGAACACGGCTGACTGACAACCTTCCCACCAGGTGACACCATCAGTTTTATTCATGATTTTGGAAAGGGAAAAGTTCATCTGGGTTAGAGATTTCCCTGGAAGGAAATCTTGGTTAATCAGTAATCCTGATTGTGTTTTCCTGAAGGCAAAGGAGAATAACTTAGGGACCCAGCTGAAACCTAATGGTAAAACATCAAATGTTGAGAATATATAAATAAATGTGAGAGATCAGTTGGCCCATTGTCCACCAGTCAATAAAACATCTTTTTTTTTTTTTTTTTTTTTTTCACTAAGGAATATTTTTTCCTGCAGGATGGGTGTGCAGATGGGCACCTTTCAAACGGCCAGGAGAACCAACCACACGTCTTTTCTCACCTGCCACCAGCATTCTGACAGACACAACACCAAAATTCAACCATAACTAACCCCTCTCAATCCAGGCCAATTTTCCCTCAGGTTCTGGGATGCTTTAGAAGAGCTGAAGGTAAAAATAATTTTGAAAAAAATCTGCATTGTTCCCTCTTCAAAGCACAAGGCAAAAATTTTTAAGTGGTTTCATCCCATGACAATTAAGAAGTAACAAGATCCAGCACAGGATCAATTCTTTCATTTATGATTTATCATAATGAGTGTTTTCTACCTGCACTTGAGCAGAAGGCACATAATGCTGCAAAAACTGAGAAAATCTTCTAGTATTTTATAAAACTTTCAAATAATCCATGTTAGAAAGAAACGACTTTCAAGAGGAAAAGGAAGATGTTATCCTATGATAGGATGTGTTTCCATAAATTTCACTTGCTCAGCATTCCTTCAAAAACATGTAAAATGAAACCCCTGCACCTTCACAACAAAAAGGGAGAGCTACTTATTAGGGAAAAAAATACAGAAACTCTCTGTATTATAATAAATATCTGTATAAATTATAAACTATAGCATATCATCTTAATTCAATGATCAGCTTAATCCAAATATTAATTCACATGTAGCCCTCTTACTCAGAGGCAGCACTGTTTTATAACTGTGGTACAAAAAATAGTACTTTTTATCATTTGACAGTTAAACTAATCTTCACTTTATCCTAGACCAAGGTCACATGAGGCATCAATGAGAAAGTTTTTATTTGAGATAACCTCCGAGGCCAGGCTTTGTTCAAAAAACTTCCTAATTTTATCTAAGTAGTTGAACAAATCACTGATTTCTGAAACTTTGTGGAACGTGTCCCCTTCCACACATGGACATTCCCACTAGGAAGATCAGAGGACTCTGGATGGTGTTTGTGTGGTACACGGGCTGCTGCTGGGTAAGAAAGGATCTGCAGAAGGCAAATGAAAGCTCCCTCCTGAAGTGAAGCCTCAGAGCTTAACCCAGAGTCCTGCAAAGAGTCCTCCAGCAAGATGCAGAAGTTATTTTTTCTTGCTTCATGAAGTTTTCAGTGGGAAACAAACCTAAGAAAGGCTCCTTTTTCCATATAAATCAGACTTGCCTCTGTTTGTGAGAAAGGAATTGCTCATTCCTCAGGGACAGCTTAGTATTTTAAAGGAGTCATCACACATGTCACAAGAACTCCAAATGACCTCCCGAGGTCAAAGCTCTGCAGCCTCCCCACCTGCAGGGGCTGAGCCCCAGCTGGGAACTCCACCAAACACCCCAGTTCAGCCCTGGAGCTGCTCCCAGTTTGAAAGGCTGGGCCACCCCTGTGCCCAGGAAAAGGAATGCCTGAGGATGGAATTCCCCGCCCTCCACAGCAGCCCTTGTGCCCAGGGAGTGCTGCAGGGATGGTCTGAGCTCTGAGCAGAGGACAAGAATGCTCCAGCAGCATCATCCAGCTGTGTCCCAGCATCCTCCAAGGAAGGAATTGAGAGAGGGGAGCATCCCAAATATCAAGCCCCAGTTTAAATCAGAACACCAGAACTCCTGATTCACCACTAATGCTCAGATGAGCCCTTCCCACCCCCCACCACACACTGTAACCGGTTGACTGGCGAAACCTATGTGCAAATTTGTGCCTAAATATAGATGTTCTGCTAAATTTGGCGAATCTCTCCTTACCCAGGGGTTGCACTGCATATTTATGTAATTATACAGTAGTATTTCACATCTTTACTTTCTACACCTATCATTAGAAAACAGTTGCTGACATTTATTTTAGGTCATGTACTCAACTGGGTCAAGCTGCACTGAAGGAAGATCCTGAGTTCTGCAAGAAACCTCAGAAATCAGTTCATTTGAAAGTGTTATTGAACATCAATTATTAACCATCAGCAGACTGCTTGTTTCTGGCTACCACGGGCCAGACTTGCAAAGTTACTGAGATACCTACCAAGATTTTCCAGAAGTCAGATGCCTAATCAGGCTAGGAATAAATGAATAACCTACTAACCAACCCTCTGCATCCTGAAAAGTCATCTCAATACTTTTGGAAACCTGAACTTGTAGTCTCTTGATTTTTTTCTAATCAGTGAATAATTCCTGCAAGAAAATTTTCTATTTTGTTCCACATCTTACCTCCTCAACTTCCAATGAGCTAGTGAAAACTAGCAAAACATCAACTGCTGAACTAAAACCTACATTCTTCTGAGAAAAGGCTTTAATATTATCTACCTGAATCAGCATCTACTTTTTGAATTTCTATTCCTTATGGTAAAGAAAATGCTGCTATTTACACTGTTTCTAATGTGATACAGAAAACTAAAATGTGAGCGTTTGATTAACCTCACAAGTCAAACTGTGCACACCATTTACAAAGCAGACCCACTTTAAGGAGGTTCAATAACACAGCAATGACTTTAGTAGACAAAACTGCCAATTTGAAACAATTATGTGTTTACACTGAATTTAAAAGCCAGTTTAAGAATTAAAAGATCTCAATTTGGGGAGGGGAACCCCGGACAGAATCTCCAGGTACTGAAGCGCTCTGGAGAGTATGTCATTGGACTATTCACTCCACTCCTTGTAGGAGGGATGTTATGTCTGATCTTTAATTATGCTTTATGTAAATATCCCCAGAGGCTTATGCAATAGGTACAGGCTTAAGTAAGGCGAGTTGGTGGAGGCAGCTCTGGAGAGGGAAGCAGAGCTGAGCTCACTCCACAGCCAAGGGCTGGGTGAGCTCCAGTTGTCATTGAAGGCCTCCCAGCCCCTGAATTACAGAATACAAGAGATTTGCTACATTTATACACTCCCTGCCAAAAGCCACTTACTGAACCAGGCTCCCAGATCCCCCGGATCTGTGGGCACAGCTGGCCTCTCCTGCTTGATTTACAACAGCTCAGCAAACGCACCATCCCCGAGCGTTAACAAGGCCACATTTATCACCTGCTTCAACTTTGTTGCCATGAGGGTTTTCGGTGAGGACCTGCACGTTCTGTGGCCAACAAAGACCCCACGGACACACCCTGCTCATCACTGACCTCCCAGCACACCCTCACCTTGACCTACAGCCCTCACAGCCAGGGTGGAGGAGGCTCTTTAAGCTCCTGCCTTTGGCACCACTGTGAGTGCCAGCAAAATTCAGGAGGGGTGGTAATAATGACACTTAAAGTCACACCAAAAATCTCACTCTGAACGAGCTGCGTTCAAGGCTGCGAACAAGGCTGTGTTCAAACCCCGATCCTGCTCAGAAGGCAACTAAAGCAATTATTTGCACTGAGGTCAAAACCACCTCATCTCTCTGCTGGTGGAAGCTCCTCCGAGTGCCCAGGAGTTCCACAGCTCCCTGTTTTACCCAGGAATAGCACAGCCCTCCTGGCCTCTTCCCTCCATGACCAAAGGCGTGCTTCGGCTTGCAATTGTTTCTATTTGCATGGGATAATTTTAACTGGCAATTCGAGAAAATATTCTGCACAGCTGCATATAAATTTCACCCCCTGGACCTGATACAACTAACGTGTGCAGGATCCACTTCAGCCCCTGGTTTCCCAACCTGGTCACTGCCACAGGAAAAAAACTGAGCTAGACCAAAAAGCTTGGATTTTCTCCCAGTTCTGAGAGGCAGGATAAATGTGGCACACCCCCTTCACCTGGAAAATGGGGACAGCACTCTCCACTGTAAAGCACCTGGAGATCTGATCTCACAAATGCAATATATTTTCCAAAAGGTTAGGCTAAAATACACTGCTCTTTTCATTCTCTGGATAAATGCTTTGTTACACTCTTTGTCCTGCGCTTCCCTGATGATTTTCTTTTCTTCCCCAATTTGCCATTTTGACTAATTCAATTATTTTAGCATATTAAACTCAGACTAATACAAGGATACAAAACCTAAATACCACCCCACAGGCATGCAGCAGAGCCTACAGAATATTGTACCATTATTTTTATGACTTCAAAAGTAGAGAGAAGAGTACAGATCAAGGCAGCATGGCAAATACTAATTTTTTTTCTTTTTTTTTTTTCCTTTTTTTTTTTTTTTAATAATTCTCCTTTCTAGTTCTCACTAATTCCACCCACTGGCAATAGCTGAAGGCATACACCCAAATCAGTGACTCATGGCACAAGACCACAGTCCAGTCACTGACTGGGTTCTCAAAGCAGCACCATTCAAGAATTGCAATGTTCCATCACTGGACCTGAACTGCCTTTGCTTTGCCCCAAAAAATAATTTACAAAAAAAAAAAAAAAAACCACCCACCAACAAAACCAAAAAACCACCGCTGACAACAGGTGCTTCTTTAGTTGTCAGGAAAAAAATTGGGAAAAAAAAAAAGCCCCCTTGGTGCTCCCAGGCATTCCCTGCAGCCCAGCACAGATGTGAGGCACGTTCTTCCCACTCCTGCTTCTTCCCCAGGTGATTCCCCACAACCAGAAACACAAGGCAGAAGAACTCTCCAGGCACCTCCAGCTCTGAGATTAGCCCACCTCCTCTCCATGTGTTCTGGAAACCTCCAAGTGTTTTAATCCCAACTTCACTTTTCCTGGTCTATATTTTAAGTAAGGAAGGTTTTCTCAGGTTTTTCAAAGGAGTCATTTAACTTTAACAGCTGTTTGGGAACTTTTTTTTTTTTTTTTTTTACTTCAATGCCAACCTCCCAGACACATTATTTATAATAGGTTGTCTTTCTTAATACTTGCTATTAGTCAAAAGAGTGCTTAGTAAACACCTCAGCTGTCCAATCTTCACATCCTTTAAATAATGGGGTAGGTTCAGAAGGGATAAGCTCTCAAAGCAGGACTCTGCTCACCTTGTAAAGAGCCACAAACACCCTGATACAGCACATTTCCCATCCTTTTCCAGCTTCTGTAGCTACTGATTTGTATCTTCAAAGATGCAGTAAAATGGGACATAAAAGACCTCCCACAGAGCAGAAACTCATCAGTTATTTGAGTCCCTTTCTATCTACAGTAGGTCTTCCAGCTCCCCAAAACAGGTATGTGCTGGAACACCTAATCCCATATGGGACTGAACATGTATGTTCAGGACACCCCTTACACAAGGAACATTCACATGCCAGGGCTCATCTGCCTGATCAGTGGATTTCTAGTTGAGTTAAATGCCCTGCTGTTAACACCATTTCTAATGTAGGTTAGGTGGTCAGGAGCAAAATGCAAATGTGGGTCTGTGTCAGTTTAATCACTTTTTTTTCCTTTTTTAATTCTGGTAAGACCTGCCAGTTCAGGTTTCAAGGAAGGCCAGACAAAAAAGGATCATCAATAGAAGGCAAAAAATGTAGCCCCAAGAAGGTGAGTGCAGGCTCACCTCTTCAGAAGGAATGTGGGAAGTACCTGCACCCCCAAATCAAAAATGGTGTCACCTTGGCCAATTCCCTCCTCCAGCAGAAGCCCAAAACACAGGCACTGCAACAAGCCTGGGAGTGTCAGCCACTTTCTCCGGCTTTCCACTAAAACTACAGAAAGGGCTGTGACGCTTCTGTGACCTCAAGTCTTCTTGTAAAAGAGACAACAAGCATTCACCTTCTGATGAAGGAGGAGCTGGCAGCAGTGACAGGTAAAAGCCTTCCTTTACCTTCTCTCCCTGGGCTACAAAAGCGAGATTAGATTCGATTTTACAGGTCCAACAGTGCTCCATGTGGGTCGGGATAAGGCCCCGGTCCTTCCCTCCCCCACAGCCTCCCCTTGAAACTCCGCGCAGGTTTGTAAGATCAAAGGCAGGCACCTCCATTACCCTCTCTTCCATTTTGTTGGGCA
Organism: Pyrocephalus nanus; assembly: GCA_038380795.1. Lineage (NCBI taxonomy): Eukaryota > Metazoa > Chordata > Aves > Passeriformes > Tyrannidae > Pyrocephalus > Pyrocephalus nanus. The sequence goes on along the minus strand of CM076275.1, from coordinate 15,504,827 downwards.
AGAGATACTGCTGTTGCATAAAAAAGCGTGTGAGTGCACAGATATATATATATATTTATAGATATATATATATATATAATGCAGCGAGGAATTATATCAGCGCCCGGGCACCCCCAGCCCGGGGCAGCAACAGGGGGCAGGAGGGGGGGCGGCTCCACTTTGTTCTGCTCCGGGTGCAGGATCTCTCGCCGTGCCCCCTTCCCAACCCGCCTCCAGCCGGGAGCCGCTCCTGGCACATCCCGGGGGCAGCGGGGCCGGGCCTTCCTTCCCCGGGGGGGGCCGCGACCCCCGCGCCCGCCGCCCCCTCCCCGCGCCCGCCGCGGGACCCGCCCATGGCCGCGGCAGCGCCGGCACCGGCGGGCGGGCCCGGGGAGCCCGGCCCGGCCTGTCAGGGAGCGGCGGAGCGGAGCGGAGGGAGTGAGGGCGGGCCGGGAGCGCTCACCTCGGACACCTCGTCCTCGTCGCTGCCGGAGCCGCCCCCGCCGCCCCCGCCGCCGCTCCGCAGCACGGCGGCCGCCAGCTTGAAGTCGAGGGCGGCCTCTCCGGCCGCGGGCGCGCCGGGGCCCCCCGGCCCGCCGGGCCCGGCCTCGCCGAAGAGGCGCACGGCCCGCAGGCCCAGCGGGGAGGGCCCGGCCGCGGCGGGCGGCTCGGCGGCGGCGGGCGGCGCGCGGGGCGCGACCGAGTCGATCTCCTCGTCGGCGGCTGCGGCGGCGGTGCCGTCCGTGAGCATCGCGCTGGTCCGGGCCCGGCCGTCTCCCTCTCCCCCCTCACGGCACCGCGGCAGCGCCACTAACTTCTCACACCCTACCCCGGCCGCGGCCGCCGCGCCCGCCCACCCCGCCCGCTCCGCGCGAGCCCATTGGGCGCGCTGGGACGGCGGCGCAGAGCTATTGGCTGAGGGGCACGTCAGTCAGCGTCGCGTCACGCGCTCCCAGCATGCTGCCCTGAGAGCGCACGCCCAGGCGGTCAGAGCGCTCCGCCCCGCCCCGCTTCCTGAACTCTCCTCGAAGCGATTGGTCCGCCGGGACGTCAATCATAAGCTTCGCCGGGGCTGCGGGCGCTGATAGGGCGGGCGCGCTGTCGATCAAAGCGCCTCCGGGAGCCGCGCGTTTCGGTTGGTCTTGAGGGGCGTCGCTCAGGGCGCGCGGCGTCTGGCGCCTTTCGATTGGGTGCTGCCGCGCCCTGGTCCCGCCCCCCCTTCAAACCTTCTGAGGGCTCCGTCAGGGCGAGGGGCCGTCACGCGCCCTCCCGCCCCGGGCGCTGATTGGGCTCTGAGCCTGCCAATCAAATAAATGTCCCGCCCTCTCCACCCTACCGGGATGCGGGGTGCCATTGGCTGAGGGCGCTGTCACTCCGCGCCCCGAGGCCACGCCCCTAGTGACGTCACCGCTCGGCCACGTGTCCCGCGGTGCGGGGGGGCCGGGGGGGGGGCTCAGGGGGAATTTTGGGGGTCCTGGGCCCGCCACCCCCGGTCCGGGGCGATGTCCCCGCACGGCCCCGGGCCCGCCCCGCGCTAGTTCACGGAGAGGTTGATCTGCGGCCCCGGGCGGTTCATTGGCTCGAGCTGCGGGGGGACAGCACATCGTTCGGGGTCGCACCGCGCCCACTCCCGGGCGCCCCCCGCGCCAGCCCCGCCGCCCTCCAGGCCCATCGGGGCTCCCGGGGCACCACCCACCTCCTGGGCGCCACCGCCCCGCTCCGGCCGCTCCCGGCGCTTCGTCCCCGCCGCCCCCGGCCCGGGCGGGGGCCCGTCCAGCCAAGCCAGGTCGTGCGGGGGGAAGATGCGCTCCAGCCCCCTCCGGATCCCCACCAGCGCCAGCAGCTGCGGCCGGGGCCAGGCTCGGCTCAGCACCGGCGGGACAGGGCAGCGTGGCCCTGTCACACCCCGCTGTCACCCCTCCAGGGGACCGCACCTGCCCCGCAGGGACACCCCCGCGGCTCTACCCCGAGACGGGAAGGATGGTGGCAAAGCCACGCTGTGACCCCGCCGGGTGCCCCCGCCCAGGGCAGCACCCAGAGAAGCATCACGGGAACCTCACCGGGGTGGGCAGCACCTGTGTCCCCTTCCCAAAGGAACAGCCCACTGGGATGGTTAGCATCCGTGGCCCCCTCCTAAAGGAGCATCCCACTGGGGTGGGCACCACCCGTGTCCCCTTCCCAAAGGAACATCCCACTGGGATGGGCACCACCCGTGTCCCTTTCCCAAAGGAGCACCCCACTGGGGTGGGCAGCACCCGTATCTCCTCCCACAGGAGCATCCCAAGGACTCCACTGGGATGGGCAGCACCGCTGTGTCTTCCCAAAGGAACATCCCAGGGGGACTCCACTGGGATGTGCACCACCCGTGTCCCTTTCCCAAAGGAACATCCCACTGGGATGGGCAGCACCCCAGCCCAACCCCAGGGCAGCGCTGCCGGTTCCAGGGGTGTCGTACCATCACCGGGAAAATAATCGCGGCCGTGGTGGACTTGAGGACCCAGAGCAGGGCCAGGCAGAGCAGCTGGATGACGGTGAAGAGGTGCACCCGGCGCAGGGGGACGTGGCGGAGGTACGGGAGGTCTGGCTGGTGCTTGGCCGGGATCAGGAGCAGCCGCACACGCTCCAGGAGCTGCAGCGAGAGGGCGGCGGGTGGGTCACACACCTCCACCTCCCTGCTGGGCCCTGGGGCTGGCAGGATGGGGGTTTGCCCTTGTTTCTGCACTTCAGCCCTCCCGCCATCTGTGCCGGTGCTGGGACAGGGCGTTTGTCTGCAACACCGGTGGTCCCGGTACCACCGGGCCAGGGGGAGCACTTTCCAGGCAGACCTCTAAAAAAGGGCTCAAGGTGGCCTTAATGGGTTAACTGTGAGATAACAGCCCTTGATCGAACTCTCTGCTTGCAGGAAACTGCTGCAGCCTCCAGAGAACAGCTCTGGGTTTCCCAGGCAGAGGGAGGGAGGGAATTTCCCAGCCTGTCCTACAAAGCAGGATAATTGCAAAGAAAATGTACTGTTTAGAGGGAAAAGTGGTGCAGATAATTCTGGGGTGGGGATTTTTTTTTTTCCCTCTCTGTAGGTTTCTCAGGAGAAGAACAGAGCTGGCTCAGCAGCAGCAAGAAAGGACCAGCAGGTCCCCAGCTCCCAGGTGGGGAAGTCCCTATGGCTTTGAGAGCAAACCTGGATTATCCACTGGTCCCTCCACTTCTCCCAAACCACCTGACCCATCAGTGCACAAGTTAATCCAGCTCCTCAGCACCCCAGACACCCCCCTTTCCCTTTCCTCTGCCCCAGAAAGGTGCTTTTCCCCCCTCCTTGTCCTGAGCCTGACAGGGGAGACAGCCCCGTGCCAGGCTGCACATCTTGCAGAGCTAAAATCCAGGCTGGTGCTGAGCAAACCCCCTCATCCCCAAAAGAGCCCCCATCAGCAGTCTCAGAGCAGCCCCCCCTCACCTGGATGCTGTTCAGCGCTGCCATCCCCATGTGCAGGAACACCCCGTACAGCACCGGCATCGGGATGTGCTGCAAGACAGCGGGATGGGGGGCAGTGGGGCTGTGCCCTGGGGGGCTGTGCCTGCCAAGTGCCCTCCCCTGTGTAAAAAGCCCCCACAGCCTTTGCCTCCTTCATTCCCAGCAGCCCAGCCTGCCCCTGTTGGACCACATGAGGCCCATGTCCTCCACGGTCCCTTTGGATGCCATCCCGTCCCTCAGGTGTGTCACTGCACCCCTCAGCTTGGTGTCACCCACAAACGAGCTCCATCCTGCTCTTTGTGTCCTGGATGAGGATATTAAATAGTGTTGGTCCCAGTAGGGACCCTTGGGAGACACCACTTATTACTGGTTTCCATTTGGATGTAGGGACACTGAGTGTAAGTCTCTGGACACGGCCATCCAGCCAATTCCTCATCCATCTAACAGTCCATCCTTCAGTTCCACATATGTCCAGTTTGGAGATGAGGCTGTTGGGGGGCCCATATCAAAGGCTGTGCAGGGGCAGCCTCAGAGGTGAGGAGAGAGGTCAAGGAAAAGGCCCCTCCCACCTGCCCCCAGATGATCCAGGGCCGCTGGACGGGCTTTTCCTACCGTGGCAGTGCCAGCTGAAAACCACCAGCAGCCAGGCTGGGACCTCCATGTGACAGTGTGGAGGGTCTCATGGTGGTGGGGTGTGTGTGGGGAGCACAGGAGACCACACTGCACACGGGGACAGTGGCCAGCTGACCACAGTGCCTTTTGTGCTGACCCTCCTGTGGCACTGGAGCCAAATCCTTTGCCCAGCCCCTACCCATGCAGTGCACAGCTCCCTGCCTGCCAGCCAGGCTCCCCTGGATCCATGGAACAAGGGACAGCAGGATGAGAATGCCCCAGCCCTGCAGGATAGGGACACCCCTGCCTAGGAAAAGAGGCCCACCCAGCATCCAGGCTCCTCCCTACCTTGAGCACGGGGGCCAGGAAGACAGAGACTCCCATCAGGACGAAGACAGCCAGGCCTGTCAGCCTCTGCTCCCTGTGTGTGGCAGTGCAGGTGTCACAGGGGTCCCCTGGGAGCCCACCCCCTGCCTGCCCTCCTGGCTTTGGGCTCTCTGCTCTTTTCAGCTTGGATGGGCACAGGGAATGGGAGCATCCCTGGGGAGACCCTGGTGTCCCCAAAGCCAGCTCTGATGGCCAGGGTGGGCATGTCCCTGTCCCCTGGCTCTGCAGCCATGGGCAAGGGGTCCCCTCGAGCGGGGCCCAGGCTGGTGTACCTGATGCCCAGGAACTCGGGGTGCTCGCCAGGGGCCGAGGTTTCACTCTCCTTCCTCAGGCTCTCCATGTGTGCCAGGGAGATGACGGTGGCCGAGACGTACCAGGGGAGGCCGGTGACAGAGGTAACAACCATCAGGAGGGAGACACAGAGGAGGTCCAGATGGAAGCCTGCTCCTTTCTGCAGGGGGAGAGGCAGCAGGGCTGGGGGTGAGCCGTCTCCCCGGCAGCATCAGAGGGGCAGTGGTGGCGTCTGCCCACCCTACTGGCTGGTTTGGGGTCCTGCTCTGCCCTGGCTGCTTCTGTGGGGCCCAGCTGGGGATCTGGGTCCTTCCCCTGTCCCCTGCTCACCTGCAGCTTGTACTCCCTGCGGTTCAGGATGACGGCTGTGATCTGCTGGTCCATGAAGATGAGGATGGTGACGAGGATGGCGGGCACCGCGGACACCAGGCACACCCACCATGGGTTGGCTCCGAAGGGGAGGATGATCCAGCCCCGTGCTGGGTTTGTGGGCTGTGGAGAGCAGAAGGGTCAGGGCAGCTGCCACCCACCCGTGTGTGGCACAGCGGGGTGAAGGACCAGCCCCAGGTGACCAGGCTGGAGCCCGACAGGCACCCAGGGATGTGGAGAGGAAGAGCATCCTCCTTCATCCTGGGGATGCCTCTGGGCAGCGTGACCTACCGTGTCCTCTACAAGGACATCCTGGCTGTGGCAGAGCAGGGGGTTGCTCTTAGACACCACAAGCCAGGAGCTGAGCCACTGCCAGCCCCCCCCACACAGCCAGGGCAAGGAGCCCAAGCCCAGAGGTGAGCCTGTGGCTCTTGCTGCAGTGTGAGCTGCACGGGGATGTGGTCATTCCAGACCTGAGCCAGGTTATTTACAGAGCATGGGATGTGTTCAGCCCCTTCCCATTTGCTCATGCAGCCCACACCCCCCTAGGGCTGCAGCTGGCAGCGGGAAGGACAGTGACAGCACTGCCACTGTGGGGGGCACAGCCCCATGCCATTGCCATGCACACCCTGCCAGCACCTTCAGCTCGCTGGGGACAAGGAGCTTGGGGGTCTCCAGGCCCAGGGCGGCATCGACAGCGCAGGCGGTGAGGATGGCCAGGATGACGGCGAAGTCGCTCACCACCTTCCGCACCTGCACGTGGGGATGGAAAGGGTTCCTGGGGTGCCTGGGATGGGGGTTGCTCCAGCAGCTTCCCCTGGAGCCATCCCCACACCGATGGGATGGGTGGCCATTCCACGGGGGTGGCAGAAGGATGCTCACCCCTGCAGGGAAGTAGCGGCTGCTCCTGAAGCGCTTGAGGGCGGTGCAGGAGAGGAAAGTGCCCCCAAAGAGCAGGAAGGAGAGGAGGGTGACATCGGGCACGTACTGGCAGCTGGTGCCCAGGAGGTGCCCGCCTCGGTCCAGGCACTGGGTCCTGCTCAGCCCCTCTGGGGTGGTGGGAGGCTGCAGGGACAGGACAGGAGGTGAGGAGGGGTCGTGCGTGGACACTTTGGGCCCCCCCAGCCCCTCGCCCACCTGCCTGGGAGCAGGGACTGTACCTGTGGGGGGAGCAGGGCCGAGGGCAGCAGTGTGTCATTCCCTGCAGAGCTGTGACCTGCAAGGGGATGGAGGGTCAGGCTGTTGCTGACTCCATCAGGGATGACTGGGACATTGCTGCCATTAGTGTTTGTCCTCAGGCTCTCCCCAAGGGCGTGGGATACTGGATGGGGCCCCATGGGACCCCTGAGGTCCTGGGCCTGGCTGGTGCCAAGGGAGCACCAAGGGGGGATGCACCATTGTCCCCAGGCTGGCTCAGCACTGATCCTTTTGGTGTGGGCAGTGTTTCCAGGGTCAGTGTGGACACATCTTCAAGCCCCAGGAAACAATCTCTGGTTAACAGACTGGGCTAGAAATGGCAAAGCAAACCCTTCCAGCCCCTGCCATCCCCCATCCTGGAGCCACATGAGCCAGGCCAAGGCTCTCCTTGCTCCTGGCACTGCCCTGTCTGGTGCCAGGGCAGTTCCAGGAGGCAGGGATGGATGGACAGACTGCATGGAGGGAAGCGGAGGAAGGTGCGGTGTGGTCGGGCAGGTGAGGATGGGATTAAACAGCCTCCTCCACTGTCTGGCCAGGCAGCAGGTTTGCAGTGGGGTCCTGGGGCAGCAGCCTCCTGCTCCCCACCCACTTGCAGCTCTTGAACTCACCGGGGCTGGACAAGTTGCAGGTGCAGCTGTAGGAGGTGACGTTGTCCAGCCGGTACTGCCAGTTGACGGGGAAAGCATCTGCCAGGCTCAGCATCTTCTTCAGGGAGTCGTAGATGAATATCAGGCTGATGAGAGCGCAGAAGCCTTCCTCGGTGAAGCGGGTGAAGTGCCTCACCAGGTGACTGGCCTCAGTGGCCACCAGCACCACGCCAAAAAAGGCCACCCAGAGCCCAATCCAGAGGCGGAACTCCAAGTAGTCCAGGCTGTGGTCCCTGGGGGGAAGGGTGACCCAAAACCTCACAGCTGACACCCACCTGCAGTGATGGTGGCCCGTGCCCCGTCCAGGGGACGGTGGCCTGAGGACCTGTCCCTGCCAGGGAACTCACTGGCTGAAGGAGAAGAGGAGGCGCTCGAAGACCAGCACGGGGCCGGTGCTGCTCAGGATGGTCAGGGGTTGGCCCGAAAAGAGGCAGAAGATGAAGCCAGCAAAGGCCGTGCCCAGGAAGCTCTCCAGCACCCCCTGAAACGCAGGGAAGGGGTGCCAGGCACACGGCAGGGAGGGGGGTTCTGGCCCTGTCCCTCCCAGCAGCACAGTGCAGGGTCAGTGCCGGGGGAAGGAGGAGGATTTGAGTGATGCTCAGGATGCCCCGGGAGCGCTGGTGGGGGGTGGGCACCAAGGTGGGCACCCCGTGGGCTGGGCTGAGCGGGGCTGGTGCCAGGCACCCCACGGCCACACTGACCTGCATGTTGGCTGTGGCGTCCCCCAGCATGCCCCCGAAGGTGATGGCGTTGGTGACCGTGGCCAGGTAGATGTAGAGCACTGCCGAGAGGCACTGGGGGTGCAGGGCGTCGGAGAAGTCGCTGCCATACCACGGTGCCTTCCTCCGGATGTCTCGCAGCAGCCCCCCGAAAAGCCTGGGGCAGAGGGGAGGAGGGAGGTCTCAGAGCAGCCCCCACAGCTGGGCATCACCCCACACACACAGCCACACGGCGAGGGATGGTCCCTTCCCCAGGAAACACCAGCTGAGAGGGGCTTGTTGGCCCCATGACAGCCACTGCCCTGCCCCGAATCCGTCACCCACCACCTCATCCCTGCAGGCACCCACCTGCCCGTCCTCTCCAGCTCCTCCCCGGAGCGGGGGCGCCCTGGGCTGGCTCTGTCCCCAGCTGCTGCCATGGCCCCATTGCCATGGGGCTGCTGCTCTGGCAGGTCCACAGCGGTCCTGTGGCAGAGCAGAGCCTGAGACAGGCTTCAGGTTGGGACCCTCAGGGCCAGCTGCACCCAGGGGACACTGTGAGGGCAAAGGGAGGATGGAGAGAGGACAGGGGTGCAAGCAGGGTTGGGGACCTCGTGTATCCCCTGAAAATGGGGAGGAGAAAGATCAGGAGGAGGAGGAGAGACTGGAGATTGGAGGGGGTGATTTTTGGAGGTCCCTTCCAACCCAGCCATGATCCCCTCCAGCAAGCCCTGGAGCCAGAGCTCACAGGTCTAGTTTTGCTGGAGCAGCTGGGCAGAGTCCGGGGTGTCCTGCTCAGAGGATGAGCTTCACATCCCAGTGCTGAATCCCAGCATTCCCAGCAGCTCCTTTTGAAGGGCATGTGGGGTGGTTTTGCCATCCCCTTCCGAGTGGGGCAGCAGGACTAACAGCGTCGGGGACCAGAGCTGTGATCCTTGGCTGGAGCTGCAGAGGGGCGTGGTTGGGAGGACCTCCCTGCTCCAGGGCAGCTTCATCCCCATGGAGATGGAAGTTTCAATGTCACAGGCAGGCATGTCCCCCACAGGACCCTGCAGAGGGACTGGCAGAGGTTGGGGTGCCCCCCCCCCGCCCACCTCCTGCACGGAGATGGCAGAGAGCTCGGCGGAGGAATTCGGGCACTGGGGTCCCATTTCCCAGGAGGAAGCACGATCAGCTCATCCAGGAACATCTCCATCCCAGCGAGGAGATCCTCTCGGTGCTCAGCCTGCCAGGCAGCCCTTTGGAAGAGCTGTGGGGAGGTGCTGTGGTTTAGCTGCCATGTCCCTGTGTTCAGCCCCTCGGAGTCTTCCTCCCAGCCTGCAGCCTTCCCCAAGGAACAAACCCACCCACTTCAGTGCAACCAGTGCCCCTACACCCTACAGACCCGCCCCAAACCTTAGTGTTCTTATCCTGGGAGAGGGAAACCACCAGTTCAGCCCATCCTCTGCCCCCCACTGCTGCCTGGAGAGGAGAGGAGCCCCAATGTCACCATCCCAGGCCCATCCCAGTCATGGGTGCTGCTCCAGGCTCACCTCATCCATCAGCAGCGTGGCCATGGCCCTGCCAACCTCCTGGTAGGCTTTCACTTTGGGGGGACCCAGCAGGATGAAGAGGAACCTGTGGGTGGGACAGCACAGCTCTGGAACAACCCTCTGCTCCCTGAGGGACACAGATGTGCCCCAAGCCTGGCCATCTGCTGTCCCCAGCATCTCCAGGGAACCCTGGGGATGCTGGGGACAGCAGATGGCCAGGCTTGGGGGGCTCCTGCCACCCTAAGGGGTGACCACCCTTAGAGGGTTGCCACTGCATGGAGAGCCCACAACATGGGACACCAGGACCCCAGTGATTCACAGGGTCTGCAGAAACCCAGGCTAGGGGGTGTGGGGGGAGAGGTCTTTGGGGCAGAGGAGGAGGAGGCATCCTTGGCTGGGGGTGTCTGTGGGATCAAGGTCTCGGCTGGGGGTGTCTGTGGGATCACACTCCTGGGAATGTTGCTCACAGGCAGGATGCAGGAGTGTCAGGGAAGGAGAGCTTGCTGGCAGGTTTGATGGACTCTGGAGACATGGGAGAAGACTGGGAAGAGAGCTCAGGGTCCTTGATAAAATATGGTGAAAGTCCCACACCTCAGAGGACGGTGCAAAATAATGAGGTCCACAGAGGGACAGTCCAGCCAAATGTTTAACCAAGCCCTCCCCTCCTTTCCAAAACTGGCAGAAACTGTTACAGTCTGGGAACCCTGAGGCTGCCGAGCAGTTCCAGGACACTACCCTGAGCAATCCTCCAGAGAGGGGGCAGGGAAACTCCTCCAGCAGCATGAGTGGGGTTGAGTGGGGCTCAGCAGAACCTGCTGGAGCCCTGATGTGGGGCTTGAGGTCCCCCGGAGCCTGCTCCAAGGGATGGGAGGTGACAGAAGCCACCAGGGATTGCTGTCACATCACGGCGATGTGAAAACATTTAAACCCTGGAGATGGACCTGAGTGGGAGACAGCCCTGAGGTGGTGGCTGTGCCTTTGGAATAGCCTGGCATGGCCAGGGGATGGTACCATGGGCAAAGGGATGGGTAGGGACAAGCTGTCCCTTCCCTCCTGTTTGGGGGGGGGGGGTGGAATTCAGGGCAAGGGGCTGTGATGAGACCCTCGAGACCCACGGGGACCTGCCCCCCATCTGCCACCGAGGACAGAGCGGCAGGTGGGTGGGTGTCCTGCTCCTCCCAGCTCCTGCAGGACGGGTGCTCTGGGCAGAGTGACCAGGAGGTGGCAATGTCCCTCCTGATCCCCGCCTGCCTCCTCCGCGCGCTCCCTAAGGAAGTGCCCAGCTCAAGGGACACACGGACCCTTTACCCTCACAGCTGCGTTCCTCAGCCGTGGGGGAACACCTCTTTCCCTGCTTCTTTCCCCCCACCCCGTCCCATTGCTCAGGAGAGCGTCGTGGGCAGCGGGAGGGCAGGAGACTCCTGAGTCCCGCCCCCTGCTCCCGGCAGGGAGTCGAGAGCATCCAGAGCCTCCAAGGGACAGGGAATGCAGACCTCAGATGGGGATGACCCAGGGGATGTCCCTCCCAGGCTGCCCAACAGATACTCCACTCTCAGCCCATCCCAAAACGCTCCTAAGGACCTGGGAAAAGCCGGAGGGGAAGCAATGAGCCAGGATTCTGGGACTGTTTGTGGCACTGGCTGCAATTCCCTTTGCTTTGGCCAAGCAAAGCCCTGTGTGGCATGGGAGGGAATGGGGAGGCAGGGACAAAGGGGGAACAAGGGGACGGGTTCTGTTACCTGCTGGGGAGAGCAACTTCAGCCAGCGAGCCGAGGGACACCCCGTGCCTGAGGCGAATGAAGGCGGTGAAGGGCTTCTCCAGGAATTCCACTTCACCGACAGCAACGTGGGCAGCTTCAGCTCCCGGTGGGACCTTCTTCCTAAAGCGGTTTCTCAGCTGAAAGGAAAGGGATGCAGTGCTCGGGCTGGGCACCTGGGATGCAGGTGCTGCTCCCAGCCCAGCTCCATCCTGCCTTACCTGCTCCTTAAGAGGCGTTTTGGAGAGCTGGGCTCCGGGCTCAGACCTGCCTTTGGCCTTCTCTGCAAAGAAAGGGAGGAAGCCATTCCTGCAGCCCCACATGTGCAAGGGAACAGGCATTGTGGGCACTGCCCCGGGCTGGTGGCACTGGAAGGATTCCTGGTGGGATACCTCGGCAGGGAGAGAGGGCGAGCTCGGCGAGGAGCTGCAGCAGGGATTTCATGGGCTGGTGCCGTGGCTGGAGGAGCAGGAGGGCTGCCAGGCGTTCCCTCAGTGCGGGCTGCAGCTCTGCTTCCTCGGGATGCCCAGACAGCACCTTGTCTGCAGCAGGGACAGGGACAGCCCTGAGTCCCCCTGCTTCACTGCCCAGGGAAAAGCCCCCATGGCTGGAGCAGCAGCCACACCAGGTGCCCTTCTGTCATTCATCAGTGCTGTTCTACAGGCACCTCCTGGTGACCTGTCCCTCTCTGGGGACCAGCCCATCCCAGGAGGTGACCTCTGCATTACCCATGTACCGATTATTTCCTTGAAACTGGCGGCATCCAGGTCCAGGAGCACCGTCCCCTTTTGCAGGCATGTCCTCAGCTGGAAGAGGCTGTGCAGGGGGAGGGCTGGGACGTGGGGCGCGCTCCAGCGCTCCCCGCCATCCTCCACCTTCTCCTCGAACTTTATCCACCTGCCCGGGGAGATGTGCAGGGTCAGCAGCAAGGTAGTCCTGTGTCCTGTGCCAGGCAGTGGGAGCTGGACCCTGTGTCCATCTCTGAGCTTAGCATGGGGGTTTGGGGGGCCCAGAGGGGTCTGCAGTGGGTTCATGCAGCAGGGGCAGGTGGGCAGCCAAGGTGGTCACATCCCCATTCCTGCAGACCCACACCTCACTCTGATCTGATCAGGGGGATTTCAACAGTCATGGGATGACAGAATGGTTTGGGTTTGAAGAGACCTTAAAGCTCATCTTGTTCCAACCCCTCTACCATGGGCAGAGACACTAGCCCAGTTTGCTCCAAGCCCCATCCAACCTGGCCTTGGGCACTTCCAGGGATGAGGCAGCCACAGCTTCTCTGGGCAACCTGTGCCAGGACCTCACCACCCTCAGAGGGAAGGATTTCTGCCCACTATCCCATCTAACTCTGTTCTTTGGCAGTGAGAAGCCATTCCCCCTTGTCCTGTCTCTCCAGACCTTTGTAAAAGTCCCTTTCCAGCTCTCTTGGAGACTCTTTAGACATTGGAATGGGCTCTGAGGTCTCCCTGGAGTCTTTTCTCCAGGCTGAACAACCCCAGCTCTCTCAGCCTGTCTCCATAGCAGAGCTGTGCCAGCAGAGCTGTCCCAGCCTTTGGATCATTTCCATGGCCTCCTCTGGATGTACTTGAACATGGAGGAGGTGGATGTGATGTCCCAGGGGGGTCTCACCAGAGCAGAGCAGAGGGGCAGCACCCCCTCCTCACCCTGCTGCCCACACTGCCGTGGTGCAGCCCGGGACACACTCTGCTCTCCGTGCTGTGAGCACACAGTGCCGGCTGATGTCCCATCTGTCACCCACCAGCACCCCCCAGTCCTTCTCCCCAGGGCTGCTCCCAGCCCACCCACCCCCTGGCTGCGCCGGGACTGGGGGTGGCCCTGCCATTAGCAGCTCTGGCTGGAGTCGGAACAGAAGTGTCTTGAGCTGTTTCCACGCTCAGGCCATGCCAAATATTTTAACGCCGGGCACAGACAGAGCTGTCCTTTGTCCCGCGGGGTGGGCGCGCTGCCGCGGGGCGCTCGCCGTGCTGCACGGGGAGAGCGTGCCCGGCAGGGCAGCCGTGCGGGGAGAAGGGGGCTGGGGGCTGGGCAGAGCCACAGCCCGACGGATTTGGCACCCCCTGCAGACTCTCCGATCCCGGGGGAAGAAGCATTACTGCTCCCAGCCCCCTGTGGCAGGCCGAGCAGAGGAGGGGTGCTGTGGGGTACGGGACATCCGAGCCCCGGCGCAGCTGCTGGAGCCCTGGAGAGGCAGCAGAGAGGAGCAGGAGGAAGGGCGCTGTGCCCGCTCAGGGTCACTGCCCGCCCTGCCTGACACCCTGCCCTTTCCCATGAAATGAGTCAGCGCAGCGCGGGCACAGCAGCCCTGCTTTGGGGACGAGGCTGAGGAACCACCGGCTCCGGGGGATGCCCTGGGCTCCAGCTGAGCTGCAAGGCTGGGCTCCCAAAGCGTGGCCCTCGGAGGTTTGCCTACCTGGCCATCTCCCTCCACTCCAGCCCCTCCGGGGTGCTGAGGAGCTGGTTGAGCTGGATGAAGAGCAGGGGACAGGCGACATCCCCCCCATCCTGCCGCGGGGCAGCATCAGCTCGTCTGGCCGCTGGGGCCATCCTGGAGGGGAAGATGCTGCAGCCCAAAGCCTGTGAGGGAGCTCCGGGGTTGCTCCAGTCTGGTCTGGGTTGTGAGCAGGTCCCTGCCTCCTGGAGAGCCATGCCACCCACCCCGGGCATGTGGGCTCGCACGGCCACCGGCACCGGCAGCCACAGGCCTGGGTTCCCCCTGGCACTCACAGGATCCCATTCATCCCACACCTTATAAAAGCTGTGAACTGGTTAAAACTGGCCACAAACCAATACACAGGAGCCAAGCCCAAAACAATCATCTCAAAACAGCAGGGTCAGCCCCATGGGACCCACCGTGGCTGGGTCATGACACATTCAGCTGCCCACCTGGGCTGCGGACCAGGGAACCCACCTGCCTGCTCCAGGTGACCCCCAGGGACAAGGCTGTTCTTGGGGAGTGGGGTGTCCCCAGTCCTGCCTGCACCCTGCAAGGCATTGCTGAAGTGATGGCAGGGCCAACCCCGAAGAGCTGGTGGCAGCATCAGTGACGGTGCCAGGGTGCTGTGCCATGGCAGCTCTTCCTTAGGAAAGCGGATGTGGGGACGTGTGCTGGGGAAGGATCTGGCACTGCTGAGCAAATCCAGAGCAGGGGAATGGGGGTGTGATGACAAGGGCCAGGAGGGTGTCAGGGCTGCTGCCTGTGCCGAGGGCATCTGTGTGGGCTGCAGCAGGGGAGCAGATGGAAGGGAAAAGATGTGGTCACAGCTGCAGCACCCTGCCAGGGATGGGGAGATGGCAGGGCCACCATCACCCTGACAGCCCCCTCGGCCCTCTGCAAACAAACCAGGGGGCTGTGTGTAGTGCAAACACAGTGGCAGGACCACAAACACCTGCAGCACCAGCATGGGCAGGCTGTGCTGGAGCCTGCTGGCCCTGGCAGGATCTGGCCCAGGAGCAGCTGGAGAAGGGCCAGGCACCACCCCAGCAGTGTCACATTTTGGGAGAGTGCAGAGGGTGGGCATGTGGGTCCTTGGGGTTCTGGTACCTGCCTTACAGGAGCTGAGGCCAAGGACCAGGCCCTGGGTGCCCACCAGGCTGTTTGCTCTGTGATACCATGGTGTGTGGAGTGGTGCCCTTGGCTGGAGTGGGGGACACAGGGAGACCCCTGGCAGCAGGACATGTGGTTGATCAATTAGGGATACCATGAGGCACCCAAACCCTCCCAGGTGTTAGCCCTCACCCTCCTGTGGGGGCTGCCCCAGCGTGGCCCCCTGGCATGAGAAGGGACATGACTGGCAGCAGGTGCGGGCAGGGAGGCTGTGAGGGGCTACAGGAGGTGGGCAGGGGTCATGGGAGGCTGTGAGGGGCTGCAGGAGGCAGAGGCAGTGGGCAGGGAGCAGAGGCAGGCAGCAGAAGGCAGGCAGGATTGGCAGCCTGCACACACCCCCCACCCTTGCCCGCTGCCAGCCCTCTGTGCCAACAGCCTCCCTGGCTGCTGACGTGAGCTGGTGCCTCCCTCTCCGGAGGTGCCAGGTCAGCTGGCAAATGCTGCCTGCACACGCCACCCGTGCACGCCTGGCCTGGCCCTGGGGATGTGACAGGGGACTGGCACGGGCAAAAATCCCATCTCCATGCAGGGACCGGGATCCAGGGTGCAGGGCTGCCCAGGGACACAGCCCCTCACCCAGGCCACCCCCTCGCTCTGCTGTCAGTGTGGCTTTGGGCTGCTGATGGCCGGAGGAGGCGGAAGGAAAAACATCCAGCAAACAATTGCAAAAGTCAAGTCTGAGCAAGAAGAGGAGGGCGTGAGCGGGGGGTGCCAGATCCGGTGGTATTCCTTGGAGACGCCAACAACAATGGCAGGAATATTTTGCTCATGCCTTGCCGAGCCCAAACCAGCCGTGGGCTGGGGGCTTGGGACCTCGAGGAACCAGCCAGGGGCCATGGCTGGCCTCAACAGGAGCCAGGACAAGTCCCTGCATTTGCCCAGCGCTGGCGTCAGTGATGTTCTTTGGGCTGCCACCTGGGCTGAGGGTTGGGCCAAACACAACACATGGTTGCCAGCGCAGTGAAGGGGACAGGGAACTGCTGGCAGTGCCCAATGCCAGAGGGCTGGGATGGGGATAAGGACAGAGGCTGGCTGGGAGGGGATTGTGAGATGAGGCTGTGACTCCATCAGTCACAGGGGCTCTATAGGGGCACAAAGGTGGCCTTGGGGACTGATAGGGTCTCTGCTGGCACCTCTGGCTGCCATCCCCTTCCGTGTGCAGGATGGGGCATGGATGGCAGTCTGTCCCCTATCAGGGCCAGTAGGAGGTGCAGCCCTGACCCCTGAGATCCTGCCTCTCACCTAATGCTCCTCTTGCGAGGTGCACTCGCTCCCCCGGCATCCCCGGCCCACCCCAGGCACCCGTCCCGTCAGCCGAGGCTTGGGGCCAGGGGGCACAACGGGACTCCTCTGCTCTGCTCCTGCCTGAGGTCACGCTCTCCAGTCACAGGAAAAGTCTGGAAAGGCCGTGTCCCTCGGCTGCCCCCTGAGCCCTGCAGGGACCCTGCGCCCCCCAGGCTCCCACCGCCCCCCAGCATCGGGGCAGGACCTGGCCTCTCTGGGAGCGAGGAGACCCCACCGAGCTCTGGCCCGGTTCCCGTCCGCGGCCGGCGGGACCCCCCCTCGGGGGCGGCGGGGAAGCCCTTCCCGGGGGCGGAGCGGCCGGGCAGCCCCTCCCCGCCCCGCCCCGCCGCCCGCCGCCTTGTACCCGGCGCGGGGCCGCGCTGCCGGAGAGCGGGCACCGGAGCGGGGCCGAGCGGAGCGGGACAGGGGCTGAACGAGTGTGCCCGCGGGTCATGGACGGGCGGGCGGTGCTGATTCACGCGCTGCTGGCGGCAGGTACGGGCACGCGTGGGCACGGCCCTGGGCAACGCATCCCAGTGCCGGACTCTCCTGGAGGGTCCCGGACACGTGTCGGGGAATGGTCCCGGGAGAGGCTGCGGTCCCGGGCGGAGGGTCCCCGGCTGTGGGCATGGGGGGAATATCGGTCCGGGTCGCGCGTGGGGAGGAGGGGGTGTCCCGGGCAGGGCAGTGT
This sequence comes from Pyrocephalus nanus, assembly GCA_038380795.1. Classification (NCBI taxonomy): domain Eukaryota; kingdom Metazoa; phylum Chordata; class Aves; order Passeriformes; family Tyrannidae; genus Pyrocephalus; species Pyrocephalus nanus. The sequence goes on along the minus strand of CM076275.1, from coordinate 15,488,292 downwards.
GAGTGAGTCCCCACCTCTGACCGCTGCCCCCGCAGTGTGCTCGGCGGCGGCGGGCGGGCTGCGCCGGGACGAGCTGCACAACGAGGTGCTGCACAAGGGCGGCGGCGGCGGAGGAGGAGGAGGAGGAGGGGGAGCGCCGGTCCCAGCCACGGCCCCGCTGCTCGGCGGCAGCCCGGAGAAGGAGGGCGGCGGAGCGGCCTCGGGGGACGACTTCAGCGAGCTGCCGAGAGGTAGGGACGGGACCCGGGGACTCGGCGCTGGATGGGGTGCCGGGACGGGGTTGGAATTCTGGGGCGGGCTGAGCTGAGGGCGGTTGGAGCCGGGGTGCTCGGAGGCGCCGGGCTGTGCTCGGCTCAGCTCAGCCGCGGGTGCCCCGGCTGCAGCTCCGGCTCCGCTTCGGAGGGCGCTGCGAGGGGGGAGTTCCCGCGTACCGAGCGCCCGCGGGAGCAGCCCCGAGTCGGGCCAGCGCATGGCACCAGCACAGAGCAGCGGCGCTTGTGCCAGAGGCTGTCCGGGTCCTAGGGGTCCCGGGTCCCAGCTTGTTGGTCAGTGCAGGCAGAGCCCCCCGGGGGATCCGTGCCCGGGGACCCGCGCTGCCCTCACGCCGTGACTCACCGCCGCCCACGGGCGGCTGCTCCTCATTCCGCGGCAGGGCTCGTCAGCCGGCACGGGGGCGGTGGGGGCACTGCCACTTTGCGGGGCTCCTGGGCACCCACGCGGGGCTCCTCCCACCCGGGCTGGCACCGGAGAGTGTCCCGGGGACTCTCACGGGGCTGGGACGGGGCCCATCGCGGGCTGGAGGGGCTGACACGTACCTGTACCTGTGCCTCGCACACGCGGCTCGCCGAGGGCAATACCTGGCACCAGGAGTGTGCTCTGCCCCGTGCGGCTCACCCTCATGTTTTCCCGTGTTTTTCTTTGCTTTCTGGCTGTGCCAGCGGACTGTGACAAAAAAAAACTGGGCTGAGCCTCTCATGCCGAGGGGACGCAGCCTCCTGGGAAAGGCAGGTGCCCTCCCGCTGGAAGATGCTCCAGCCTGCTCCTCTGTACCCAACGAGGAGGGGACGTGTCCTAGGGCAAGCGATCCGGCAGGCCTGGGCTGACCCCCGGCTGAGGGGCAGGCTGAGAGGAACGGGAGGGTTTAGTGACTGTCTAGATCACTGTCTCGATGCCTTGAGCTGAGCTACGGTCAGAGAGATCTGCCCTTTGTGTGAAGGCACCTTCCCCGGGGTGCCTGAGCAGGAGGAGGGGGACAGCACCCCTGCCTGCATTGGTCGGACGGCTTTTCCTATCGGCAGGAACTTCCCAACCTTCTCTGGCTGTCCAAGGGACAGAGCCCCGGGGAGGGGGAGTGGCAGTGGGGGTGGCCGGGAGGGGGGGTCAGCAGCACTGTGTGTCTGCTGGCTGTGGCCGGGCGATAACCCTCAGGGCCGGGGAAGGAACAGCCTCATCTGGGGCTTTTTCCAAGCCGCAGTTTCCTGGAGTATCGGTTTTCTCCAGGCACAGTGTGAAGGATGTCGAAATAACTTCGCTAGGTGTGCAACCCGTGTGTGCCAGCATGGGAGGCCCTGGTTCCGTCAGGAGCCAGGAAGTGGCTGAGAAGGAACTGGGCAGGTTACAACTTGTCAGGTTGGACTCTGCTGCCCTCTCCTCCCTGAGCAGCTTGGGGCTTAGTGCACATTTCCTGGGCTCACCGGAGATATGGAGGGCTGTGGTTTGGGACGAGCTAAAAAATCCCCCCCGTGGAGCCGGGAGTGCTCTCTAGCATCTCAGCACCTTGTGAGATCAGGCTGGGAGCTGAGTTTTTTTGGGCACCTGCACATCTTAAAAACTATTCCAGTACCGTCGCTAGTGTTAGGCTGTGCCTGAGCAAGGAGCTTGGTGCTCTAGTTCCCACCAACCCAGCAGGGAGCTGGCCTGGCACCAAAAACCACTGGTCACTGCACCACAATTAAAACATACCGTTGTAATTCATGGGAACGCTTCCCTGCCCACCTCTTTGGCTCTGCAAAACCAAAACTTGAGCCAGACTTGCTCTTTTAATCCCGCCTTGGGGTGAGCAAAGCATCCTTGTGCCCACGGAAAGGAGAGTCCATTACAGCCATGAATAGGGTCTTAGAAAAGCCTGCACTCATCAGGGAAATAAAGGCCAGATAAAGGGGCAATTAGCAACGTTCTGTGTTCAGTGGAAACTGGTGCATATAATAGCAGCATTTGAGATGTATAAAGCTCTGTTCCCCCTGCCCGACTCCTTTCTTTCCTTGAGAATTGTTCTTATGAATCAGAAAGGCCATGATATTTGTGAGGAGCTGAAAAAAATGCCTTTTTTCCCCTTCTCCCCCGGGCTCGGGGGCAGCTCCCGGCACAAAGGGCAGTGGGAGCCAGGGCTGAGCAATTGCAGCAGTCCCGGGATGTGGCTCTGCCTTCCCTCCAGCTGGCACGTGGAGCTGGTCTGACTGCCCTTCTCTCCTTCCCAAATTGTTTTCCAGTTGCCTTCCTGTCGAAGCCTCAAGGCCTGGTTACTCCCAAGAAGAAAGGGAACGGCAATAAAAGGAGAAAAGGCAAAGGCCTGGGGAAGAAGAGAGACCCGTGCCTGCGGAAGTACAAGGATTTCTGTATCCACGGCGAGTGCAAGTACATCCGAGAGCTGGGAGCTCCCTCCTGCATGTGAGTTGCTGGCGTGTGCCTGTGCCGGGGGAGCCTTAGTCACGGTTCCTTCAATTCTCTGGGCTGGGCAGAGGAAAAACGGACAGGATATTTTTAGTGCATGTTCTCTGTCTGTGCGGGGACAGCTATGACTTGGCCTCTCCCTTGTGCTTCTTGGGCAATGTCCATGCCCCACCAAAGCCTGTTGTGGCCCCGGATCCAGCATTCCCTGCTGGCATGGCAGGCTGAGCTGCTGTGCAGACACCCGTGGTGCTGAGGGCTGTAGAACGGTGTGCAGGGCTGGGGTCTGGCAGCTGAGGGCTTCTGCAGCTCTGGTTTGTGAGACTCGTCCTGACCCTGTAGCCCTGCACCCCCTACTCCGAAAGCTTAGGGCTCCAGCGGCTGTTGGGGTGCACTGGGGCAGGGGGGATGAGCTGCTGTAGCACCAGTGAGGAGGACTGGAGGTAGCACCTTTGGGGACAGCCTGCCAAAGCCATGCTCAAGCTGTCCCTTGGCCTGATGAAGGACAGGGCTGTGTACCCCCACTGGCCCATGCCACTGGGGTGCAGATAGAGAGCAGGGACTAGACGAGGCAAGCAGAGGGGAAAGCATTTGCCTGCTGCTGGGACACCTTGATACAGGACTTGCCACCATGGGAAATACCCAGGGGTGCACATTTGATCCCCGCTTACGTGGGCAGGAGTTGAGCTGGCAGATACATAAGAGGCTTTGTTCTTCACTATCAATCCTCTGAGCCACCAGCCCTGAGCCCAGGGAAGATAATAGCTCCCTGGCTTATGGTGCTCACAGGATCTCATGCCCTGCAATCCGCAGGGATCAAGCTCTGCATAGCTCCTCTGGCCCCCTAGTTTCTTTCTGTGGAAGCTGCCATGAAGTTGAGTCCTTGCATGGGGGACTTTGGACTGCCAGTGAAGGGAGATCTCTGCCAACTCAGTTTGTGTTGGTGACCCAGCAGAATGTGAGGTGCAGAACCCCTGCCTGGGACTGGGACAGCCGAGATCCCTGGGACACGGGCAAGCAGGAGGGATTTGGGGGTTTGTTGTGCTCTGCAGCCTGGTGGCCCATACCTGGATGACTCCCAGAGTCATCATGGTTTTTAGGAACAGTGGCCAACTGTTCCGAAAGAGGCCTCGTGTTGACTGGTGTCACTAAGTTGTGGCTGGCTGCCTGTGTCACAGGGTCCCTTGGAGTGCTGCTTCCTTGGGCTGGTTCCCTGGGGATTGGGGTGGAGTGAGGATGCTGCTGGGCTGGGTCCTGCACCTCTGACTTGTGTCCAGCCTTGCTGCTGTGCCTGGGAGGTAACACTGGCATGTGCCATTATGAGCCTGGGAGGAGGGCTGGGCTAAACCCGGCTTGGACATCAGCCCGAGGGTCAGTGGTGCTGGATATAGAGGGATATATATATCTGGTCACATCAGTGGGCTGTGGCTTGGGAAGGGCTGGAAGCCTCACAGCCCTGTGGGGAGCGTTATTTCTGTTACATGAGTAACCTCCTGAGTCTGCAGGGACGGGGCACCTCTCGGCTGTCAGGGTGTGCAGGGACATCCTGCTCCATGGGAAGCGCTGGAGCAGCTGCCACGCTGCTCCCTTCCTACTTCCAGAGGTGGTCTGGGCAGCCTGGCTCTGCCTGGGGGTGAGTGGCAGGAGACAGACCCTGCTGGTTGAGAGCTCAGCCCTTCAAGGGGTCTTCATTTGGTGCAGGAGAAACTTAATTTTCCAGTACCAGGAAGAGATACTGCCTTCCAAGGGGTGTGGGGGACACAATGACCTCCTGTGCCTGCTCCCCACCAACCTTAATGACTTTCCTTCTCGCCCAGATGCCAGCCAGGGTATCACGGAGAGCGCTGCCACGGCCTCCTGCTGCCTGTGGAGCACCCGCCCAACGTGTACGACCATACCACGGCTCTGGCTGTGGTTGCTGTTGTCCTGTCCTCCCTGTGTCTCGTCATCATCGCAGCCCTGCTGATGCTCAGGTGAGTGGGATGGGGCTGAACTCTCGGAATCTGTGTCCCTGGGGAGATCACGTGCAAGAGGAGGGTGGCAGGGACCTCTTGCCCTGAGCATCCCTTTGCTTGGCCTCGCAGGTGTCACAAGAGGGGTGGCTACGATGTAGAAAACGAAGAGAAAATCAAGCTGGGCATCACTGTGAATCACTGAGGATGCCGGGTGCTGGCGAGGTGAGCCCCTGGCTGGGCACGGGGCAGCAGTGGGGCTGGTGGACATCTGGGGGCTCTGCTGTTCACGCTGGCTGGGACTGCTATGTGGATCCTATGCCAGAACCAGGCAGAAGCATTGAAGGCAGCCTAAGCCTGGAGAAGCAGCTGGCTGGATTTGGCCGGAGAGCTTGGACTGCCCTGTGGGGCTCCAACTTTCTTCCCTTGCCTTCCTGCCCAAGTCCCTGTTCTCTGACTCCTTCGTTCCTCCCACCTCCTCCTTTCTAGCTCCAAGTCCTTGCTCTGCCCCACTGCTCCATGCTTTGGGGATGTTAGGCAGTGAGGAAGCTGCTTCTGTTTTGTTTTGTTTTTTTTTTCCCACTTGTTCTGCTCCCTCTCTGACCCTCTGAGTCACTTCCCCTCCTTAGATATTGCTTCTATTTATACATATGTGTAAAAAACCCCTTTCCTTTTCACTCCCACTCCGCTTATTACTTGCAGCAGAGCAAGTAATGCTCTTGCAGCTGGGCACAGGGGGATCTTGCTGCCAGCCCATGCCATGTTCTTCTGGCTGGCTGGGTGGTGAGTGAGGGGTGTGCTCTACCCCAGGGGTGGCTGCAGGGCAGGGTGCTGAAAAGCTGTCAGACTTCCTCTGGTCTGATCCAAAGCCTGACGTTAGATGTGGCCATGCATATCACAGCTCCTTCTCTTCTTAAAAAAAAAAAAAAAAAGAAAAGAAAAAATAAGAAAAGTCATTGTTCTTTGTAAAGATGAAGTAATGCCTTCGGAGAATTTCTATCATGTTCGTCACAGTGCTGGGAGTGGGATTTTGAGCTGTTCATCGCAGCTGAATTTTTGGGAAGGAGACTCAGGACAGGGCTTTGCTCACTGTCCCATTTGCCCTGGGGGTTACTGGGGTGGATGTGCCCAGGGCGAAAAGCACTGTGGTCCCTGGAAGGAAAGCACGGTGGACACAGGGTGGGATGTTTACCCACCTCTCTGAGCATCCTCCTGGGATGTCTCCCATCCTCCTGGGCACAGCCCGAGAGGCAGTGAGTGGCAGCTGGGGCTTGGGTGGGTGCGAGGGCTCTCCTGCCGGGCTGGGTGGGACCCAGCACCTTTACCCCACCGTGCTCCGTGGGCAGAGCAGCCCCCAGGACGGTGTTGTGAGCTCTCCCGCCTCTCTCTTGCAGGGGTCGGCACTAACAACGCACTTCTACCTCCTGGAAGAGGCGAGACCAGCGGGGCTGCCGCACGTCGGGGGCTCGCTGGAGCACCAGGACGGCACCCGCGGCGGGGCCGCTCGGGCAGCGGCGGCACTGCAGGAGCTTCGTGGCCACCTCCGGGGACGGGGCGGGCTCGGGGGCGGGAGGGACCGGCTGCCCGTGCCGAGGAACAAACTGTGAAAGGGAGGAGACGCCGCACTCGGGGCTTCCTTCGCCGCAGGAGGGAGGGGAGGGTAACAGCTATTTAACAAGATATTTTTCATTTTAAATTATATATTTATTTTAGATAAACTGTACATAGTATTTATATTTATTGTTGGTCTGGCCCTCCTGCGTCCTTCGTGTAGGTTCAAGATGACATGGGTCAGACCTCCCTTATTTTTTAAGTGCAATGTAATATTCTAATAAATAACACTTTGTAACAAATGCTTGGGTTGTTAATTTAATGATGGAGGTGGAAAGGATTCAGGATTCTGAAGGCCTTGCTGATGGGGTACTGTCAACAGCAGCAGAGAGTGTGCAGTGTGGGCTGATGGATCAGCTGGTGCCATTCCTGGGGGAGCAGTGTGCTCTGAGGAGTTGGGGGCAGGATCCATCCTCTGCAGCCAGTTGATTATTTATTTATTTATTTTTATATTTTTTTTTTTGGGGGGGATTTACTTCATCTTTACCAGCTGATGCCCTGGGAAGGGTGTGATGTTTGTGTGTCTGCTCACCAAGCAAAGCTGCCTCCAGTGTGAGTGAAGCCACTCTGGCTGCTGATCCATTCAAATGGGATTGGTTCCTGGTATTAAGCCAGCACAAGTTGCCCAGAGAAGCTGTGGCTGCCCAATCCCTGGAACTGTTCAAGGCCAAGCTGGATGGGGCTGGGAACAACCTGGTCTAGTGAAAAGTGGACTTGGATGATATTAAAAGTCCCTTCCAACAAATAATTCTATGATTTGGTGAAGAAGAAGCCAGAGGTGGACTCACACCTTCCCTGCAGGGGATCCCAGCTGTCCCTGGGGCCACTGCAGGCTCCTGGGGCTGGAGTCATTCCATCCACAAAGCATCACTTCAGATGATGGCTCAGGAGTGATTCATGGCTTTGCAGTATAAGTAACCCCCAAACCCTCTTCTTTCCTCTTCCCTGGGGGGAGCTGAGATTAGGGAGAGATGCTGGCTCTGGTAGAGAGCTTAGAGGCAGCTCCTGCAGCTATCAAACTCCAATCAGCAAAGGGGAGAGCTGAGCTGCTGCTTTCTACCACTCCTGCAGTGTGCACTAAAGCCAAGCAGTGAGTACTCTGCAGAGCTTTTTGGACTTATTTACCCAAACTTGAGCTTTGACAAAGTATGAAACAACCCCTCCCCCCATGACCATAAAGGGTGCTTAGAAGGTGTGTATGCTCATCCTGTTTTTTGTGGTGGCAAAGCCTGGTCTGGGGGAAGGTGGAACACAGCAATAGTTGAGCTTTCCAGTGCTTGTTGTGATGAGGCTGAAGGACACAGCTGTGACCAAGGGGGAGTGACCACAGTGTTACAGTCTGGAGAGTTAAAGCCTCTGCAGCTGCAGCGACCCAGTCCCAGAGCCAGGGAAACAAGTTACAGACTGTACAAATGTGACTCTCTGTGCTGTGGCAATGCCAGTTTGACCAGAGACTCCAAACTTCAGTCTTTTTCAAAGTCTATTAAGCAAATAATGTCATTGGCTGCTGTGCAGGAGGCCCTTCTGCCCCAGGGCTGCGTTCCTGCCTCACTGTGCTGCTGCTTCTTCTCACCATCCTGGACCTGCTGTAGCCCTGCAGCTTTTTTCCCTTTCCCAGTGGACGGCTCCACTTGCCTGGGGCTCCCCAGCGTCCTGGTGGGAATAGCTCTGCTGGAAGGCATCTCAGCAGATAGCTGGAACTTTTGCCCAGAGCCCAGCTGTTCTCTGCCCTCCTCCTGCCCCAAAGGGACATGTCCAGCCCCTGTGCAGGCTGGGCTGCCCACGGTGGGGATTTAACAGGCCAAGAAGTGGCAAACATGCTTTGGAGATGTAGGGAGATATAGGGAAGCTGTCTGGATCAGCAGGCTGGCTCCCTGTGCCCCACTGGGTTAAGAAAGGCTGGCAGTCCTAGAGATGGTCCCTTTTGTTCCTCTTACTGTCCAGCATCTTTGTCGGAGACACAGACAGTGGATTAAGGGCACCCTCAGCAAGTTTGCTAGTGACACTGAGCTGTGTGGTGCAGTCATCTGCTGGAGGGAAGGGGTGGATCCACGGGGATCTGGACAGTCTGGAGAGGTGGGACCATGTGAACCTCATGAAGTTCAACAAAAGGTAAATGTAATGTCCTCCACCTTGGTCGTGACAAACCCAGGAAGAGCAACAGGTTGGGAGGAGAAGGGATGGAGAGCAGCCCTGTGGAGAAGGACTTGGGGGTGATGAAAAGCTCAACATGAACCAGCAGTGAGCACTCACAGCCCAGAAAGCCAAGGGGATCCTGGGCTGAGTCCAAGGAGTGTGACCAGCGGGTCGAAGGAGGGGATCCTCTCCCTCTGCTATGAACAGTTCTGGTGTGCCCAACATCAGAGGGACATGGGACTGCTGGAGCAAGTCCAGAGGAGGCCACTCTGGGCATTGATAAGGGGGTTGGGGCACCTCCCCAGTGAAGACAGGCTGAGAAAACTGGGGCTGTTCAGCCTGGAGAAGGGAAGGCCGAGTGGAGACCTCACAGCACCCTCCAGGATCTGAGGGGGTCTATGGGCAAGTCGGTGAAGGGACTTTTCGTCAGCAACTATCGTGACAGGACAAGAAGTAACGGGCGCAAACCGAAAAAGGGGAGATTTAGGTTAAATACACAAAACAAATTGTTTATCGTGAGGGTGGTGAGGCCCTGCCACAGGCTGACCAGGGAAGCTGTGGCTACCCCACCCCTGCAAGCGTCCAAGGCTTGGAGGGGGCTTGCAGCAACCTGGCCCGGTGGAAGGTATCCCTGCCCACGGTGGGGCGACGGGACTAGATGATCTTTAAGGTGTTTAAGGTCTTTTCCACGGCAGGGATGGTTTGACCCTCCCGGGCCGTCCCGGCCGTCCCTCAGGAGCCGCCGGACCCGCCCCTCGCGCCGCGCATGCGCCGTGCGGCGACAAGATGGCGGCGCCCGTGGACCTGGAGCTGAAGAAGGTGCGAGACCCCCGCCCGTGTGTGTGTTCCTCTCGTGCCCCCCACCGCGTGTTCCCCCGCCTGTGTGTGCTCCCACCCGTGTCCTCCGCCCGTGTGGGCGTCCCCCGTGCCCCCCCTGTCCGTGTACCCCCGCCCCCGTGTGCTCCCACCCGTGTGTGTGCGCGTGTCCCTCGTGTCCCCCCACCACTTGTGCCTCCCCCCCGGGTTCCACCCACTCCCTGTGTGTCCCCGCACCCCGTGTGTGTCCCCACCGTGTGTCTACTCCCCGCGATGTGTGTCCCCCGTGTTCCCTATGTCGCCCCCCGACCCGTGTGTCGTCCCCCATCCTTGTTCCCCCCCACCCGTGTGTCCCTCTGTGTCCCCCTAGCCATGAGTGTGTCCCACCCGTGTGTGTGTATCCCACCATGTCTCCTTACCCGTATGTCCCCACCCATGTCCTCCTCCCTGTGTGTCCCCACTCGTGTCCCTTCACCGTGTGTTCCCCTACCCATATGTGTATCTCGTGTGCCCCCTCACCCGTGTGTGTGTCCCACTGTGTCCCCCCACCCATATGTGTCTCATGTGTCCCCTCACCCGTGTGTGTCCCACTGTGTCCCCTCGCCCGTCAGTGCTCCCATGTCCTCTCCCATGTGTTCCCTCATCCCTTTGCGTTCCACCCCTGTATGTCCCACTGTGTCCCCCCACCCGCGTGTGTTTCATGTGCCCTCCTCCTTGTGTGTTCCATCTCCCATGTGTGTCCCTCACTGTGTCTCCCCACCCGTTCATGTCTCCCATGTCCTCAGTCCTTTGTGTCCTTTCCAAAGTGTCCCCTCGGCCGATCCCCTCCTTCTGGACATCCAAGTTGTGCCCGCCTGGACACCCCTCACTCCTCCTGTGTCCCCTGGCCAGGCCTTCACGGAGCTGCAGGCCAAGGTGATGGACACGCAGCAGAAGGTGAAATTGGCCGACCTGCAGATTGAGCAGCTCAGCAAGACCAAGAAGCACGCCCACCTCACCGACACCGAGGTGATGATGCTGGTGGATGAGACCCGCATGTACGAGGGCGTGGGAAGGATGTGAGTACCCGCTGGAGAGGGGTGACCCCGGCTCTGTGTGTGGGCAAAGGGGATCCCAAATTGGAGCGGGTCCAGAGAAGGGCAGTGGAGCGGGGGAAAGGGTCTGGAGCATCAGGAGTGGCTGAGGGAGCTGGAGGAGCTCAGCCTGGAGAAAAGGAGGCTCAGAGGGGACCTTCCTGTTCTCTACAAGAGAGTGGAGCCACTCTCTGGAGTCTGCTCCTAGGAAACAAGGGACAGGACGAGGATGTAGTCTTAAGCTGCATCAGGGGATGTTTAGATTGGACATGAGGAAGAATTTCTTCACAGAAGGGGTGATTAGACATTGGAATGGGCTGCCCAGGGCAGTGGGGGAGTCACCATCCCTGGAGGTGCTTGAGGACATGGCACTCAGTGCTCTAGTCTGGGTGACAAGGTGGTGTTTAGTCATAGGTTGGACTTGATGATCTCAAAGATCTTTTCCAACCTGACTCTGTGATTCTGAGACCCCCCAGCCTGTGTCTGTACGAGGCCTCCAGGCTGCTCTCCTGGGCAGGATCTCTCCCCTTCCCAAGGAGCACACCAGCTTTCTCTCAGCACCTTCATTTGTTTCCTTTTTCTCTTTGTTTTCCATTTTTAATTCCAGCAATCTGCCTGGCAGTGCAGTGAGGCTTACTGGGTATTACCTCTTGGGGTTAGTACTGGCTGCCATGGAGAAGGGCTCTTAGGAAGGATATTGCCTTTGTGTGGTTTTGCTTGCTGGCTCAGCACCCAGCCCTGATGCTCCACTCAGGCACCTCTGGGAAGTTTGTAATTTTAATTAGCAGAGCAGCTCTCTGATGCCAAACAGCATTTGTGAGAAGCTCTCACAGATCTGTCCAGAGTCAGTAATTTCCTGTGTGCACCCCCTGTGCACGGTTCATGTTCTACAGAAATGCCCTTTGCAGAGTCATGCCGAGGAATGCATCTAATGCCATTGCTTGGATATTTTCAAATCTTTGGAAGTGAGCATAAGGTTTGTGTGGGTACTCTAAAGATGTGCTTCACTTGTTAGGTGGCTGTCAAAAGAAACACCTTAAACCAGACTCGAGGTGTTTTGATTAATTTTCCCAACACACTTCGGTGGGACTTCGGCAGCCTCTGATAGAAGACCGTACCAAGTGGTTTCAAATCTGAACCACGTGCTTGCCTGGCAAATATCCCACTAGATTTCTGTGTGTCTGATTTGAGAAACAGGATTTCTCCACTGCTGTGATTCTTCTCTCTCGTCTCTGTGCGTTGGGTAACAGCGATGACTGCTCATCTCGGGATGTGGTTTGCGAAAGGCGGCTCTGCTCTGACTGCTGCCAGGAGGGGTGATTGTATCGACCTCTCCCCCACCCTGCTTACCCCACCTTCTCCATGTCAAAGGGGATGACCACAGGGCCGAGCAGTGAGCCAGGTCAGGCTGCAAGTGCCCTGATCCATCAGCCCACGCAATCTCCAGACCGAGTTTGGGGCGGTGGCAGGACGGGGAAGCCAGGAATGGTGTCTACTTTGCTGAGGCTTTTCAGGTGAAGTTGTACCCAGGCTAATGGAGCTGTTCAGAGTGACAGTCCCCTTCTTGGTTCCCACTAAATAAACTTTTCTAAGTAGGTGCATTAAGTGCTGGATTTGGTGGGGATGCTGGTGACTGGCACCTGAAAAGGAGACACATTCTGGTCCCTTGTGAGAGGCGACTGATTGACCCGGGCAGGCTGTGGATGTGGTAAACACTCGTGTTTGGAGTAGTCATGAGATGTCTCAAGAGGGCTTTTTTCTGTTTGGGTTTGTCAAAGAGCAGACAGGTGAAGAGCAGAAGATAACTCTGGAGTCAACATGTTTTTCTCAGGCTTTTTTAAGATCCAAAAGTACAGAATACTTCTGTGGGGAGAAGTCCCTCCAGATACCTTAGAAGTGTGAGTGTATTGGTGTTTTTGTTGCAAAGTAATCCTGCCTGTGAATCAGGTGTTGGGAGCAGGGGTGTTTGGGTGATGCCTAAAGTGTATTTTTCTGCTTCTGCCTCCTCCTTAGGGGTAAGAGACACATTCTTTGTGTCCTAAGCCATTACCCTTCTCCTTTGTGCAGGAGCTGCAGGAGCCACAGTCTTCTGGGAGTCCTGTTTTCCTTTCCATGACCAGCCAGGTGCCCTGGCAGCTCTGGCTCGTCAGGGATGGCAGAGGCGCCGGCAGGAAAATATTTGCATTATGATAGTATTTAAAAACTGAACTCTTCATGGGCTTTGCTGTACTAGTGGCTGTGCAAATATAGATTGAGAGACTGTTCTTCTTCTGAACACCTCTCAGTAACTCTGTTTTAACATTTATTTTTTGTCCTGCCTAAGATTGACAGGGTATTTCTGTGAGCTCTGCCTGTCCCGGCTGTGGGGCTGAAGCTGCCTTGCCAATTGGTGTGATCTGTGCACCAAGGACACGAGGCACTTCCTGGAGCCCATTCCAACCTCCAGCAGAGCATTTATTGCTGAAATCTAGCAAAGCAGGCTAAAGCAGCACTTGAGCAGCAGTTAAAATCCAAGGGCAGTCTGGCATCTTTTGTTCCATTGGTGACCAAAGGAGGTGGTCACTGTGGTTCTTCTGGACATAAAAACCTTGTTCTGTGAAGTGGAATAGCAGATGTTTTAATTTGGTGGCTTCATTGGCTTGCATGGATGTGGAGTTTGGCCACCAAAGGGATATTTGGGATGTCTTAGTTTGATTTGCATAGTCCAGCATGCAAATGTTGGAGATCTGAAGAGTTCCCGTTACCCAGGAAGGGTGGAGGTTTGCATCAGCCTTGACTCTGATTATCAGAGCTCTTCTGCTTGAATAGCTCAATTCTTTGAAAGAAGTTTTGTGTTTCTATTCCTGTGTTCCATTTTTTTTTTAATTTCCTTTTTTTATTTCTCCAGCCCCTTTAAGTTGCTACTTAGAAAGTGGCTTCTGATAGGGTGTCTCTGTTTTTTGTCCAGCTGGGGTGTTTTGGGCCCTGTGCAGAGGGCCGGGGTGTGCAGTTCTGTAGGACAAGATACTCGAGGTTTTCATGGAATTAGAAGGCTCAGGGAACAGCGGTGACGTGCTGCATCCTGGGAGGAAGTCTGTCCAGTTGGGTACTTCCTTCCACGTTACTTGGAAAACAGTTGTGTGGTTTTTGTTCTCTGAACCCCGGCCTTGAGCCTCCTCCCTTTCCAACAGGCCTTCCCTGCACTGCTGGTGAACGTGGAAGTCCATTTGTTGTTCCTCAACTTGGTCTTCCTCTTTTTTTTTTTTTTTTTTTTTTTTTTTTTTGGTAAATATCGCAGTTTGTGTAGCAAACCAAAGCCTTGCTGGCCTCCACATGTGGGGCTCAATTGACTCTTGCCGAAGCTATTTCTGGTTTGACACGAGAAATGTCAGTGCCACATAGTACGGGCTGATGGATTGCCGTGCGCTGTACATGTCCGTGAGGCTGGGATATCATCGGAGGGGTGGCATCTTGCCAAATACATTTCACTTCTGTTACTTCATACCCTTTTGAAAGGCCTGTTACGTAGCCTGAGACAGCTACCACTGTGCTGGGCTTCTGCTTAGGCTGCTTGGGAGCTGATATCATCGTGTTGCTTTGAGAACTATGCTGGACGTTTAAGCTTCAGAATTCTGTCTGAATATTTCGGACCTTTCCCTTTACATTCTTCTACCCCGTAACCTGGGCGAGATCCTTATTTACAGCAGAAAAATGTCTGGCACTTGTGTGCAGGGCACAGTGAGGAGAGCGCTGCAGTTTGTCGTGCCGTGCCAAAATAGACACTCAGTTTTGGTTTGATATTGCTTTATCATCAGTTTACTTGGGCAGCAAATGGGCGAACACTTGCAGAGAGAAAATATAAGAAAGTAAAAATCAAGCAAATGCTGTAGCAAAGCTTTATGTTCAAGGTTTCCTGCAAGTATAGTGTGTTATCCCAGCTGTTATCCCTGTAAAATGACTTTGTGCCATTACACTATTTTACAGGACAGCTGTAATAATATGATTTTGACTTTTTTTTTTTTTTTTTTTTTTTTAAAGAGTGGTTCAGATTTTTGGAGGCTGAACCCTACGCAAGTGAAACCTGAGAGAGGATTAAATGTCCTTGATCATTCCTGGGACTTAAATGCGTTGTTGCTTTTGATGTGATTCCTGCTTTTGTTCAAAAATGAGACATCATCAGTCACTGGAAGCCCTTTCCTGGACCCCTAAGGACAGCAGTCAGTGCTGCACATCCCTCCATGCAGCTGCATTTTCACTATGTGTGTGAGGTGTGTGTTTGATTGTACCAGTGCAGATCCCTGCAGAACGTGCTCAGCTGTCCTGTGATTCCCGTGTCAAAAAACTCCTAAAGAGCTGAAGGACGTGCAAGGCTTAATCTTCCTGGTTCAGTTACTAACTATAGGCTGGCCTGTGAAATCTGAGTGGCTTCTCCATGGCCCCTCTCCGTGGGTAAGGCTCGGTGGGGCGCTGGGGCCCTGCCTGCTGAGGAGCTGACAGGTGCTGCAGGCACAGCCAGCACGGCTTCAGGAGGGAAAGTCCTGCTCCCCAAACCTGATTTCCTTCCATGACAGGGCAACCCAACCCTACTGATCTAGGAGAGCCAGTAGATGTGATCTTTTTGGGTTTCAGTGAAGCCTTTGATGCTTTCTCTCACAGGATCCTTCTGGACAGATTGTCCAGCCCACAGCTGGATAAACAACACATCATGTGGTGGGTGAGCAACGGGCTCCTGGGCTGGGCACAAAGGGTGACAGTGACATCAGGCTGGTGACCTGTCACTAGTGGGGTTCCACAGGGCTCCATCGTAGGCCCTGTGCTCTTCAACATCTTCGTTAATGACTTGGAAGCAGGACTGGAAGGGGTACTCAGTAAGTTTGCCCACACTGAACTGGGAGGAGCTGTCGAGTCCCTGAAGGGCAGAGAGGCCCTGCAGAGAGACCTTGATAAATCAGAGATGGATTCACCAGCCTTGTGAATTTCAACAAGGGGAAGTGCTGGATTCTGCCCCTGGGATGGGGCAACCCCTGATGTACGGACAGACTGGGAATGACAGGCTGGAAAGCAGTGCTGGGAAAGGGCCCTGGGGGTCCTGGTCAATGGCCAGGGGGACAATCAGCAGTGCCCTGGTAGCCAGGAGGGCCAACCCTGTCCTGGGGGCATCAGGGAGGGGATTGTCCTGCTCTGCTCTCTGTGGTCTCACCTCAGGTTCTGGGGGCAGTTTTGGGCATCATAACATCAAAAAGACATTAAGTTATTGGAGAGTGTGCAAAGGAGGGACATAGGGATGCTGAAGGGTTTGGAGGGGAAGCCTTATGAGGAACGGCTGAGGACACTTGGTTTGTTCAGTCTGGAGAAGAGGGGAGTGAAGTCAGACCTCATTGTGGTCTTCAACATCTTCATGAGGGGCAGTGGAGAGGCAGGTATTGATCTCTTCACTCCTGTGACCGGTGACAGGACTCGAGGGAACAGCTGTAACTGTGTCAGGGGAGGTCTGGGTTGGATCTCAGCAAAAGGTTCTTCCCCCAGAGGGTGGTTGGCACTGAACAGGCTCCCCAGGGCAGTGGGCACAGCCCCAAGGCTGACAGAGCTCAAGAAGTGTTTGAATTCAGTGCTGATGAGTTCCAGGGACCAGCATGTTGCTGTCAGCCTCTGGTCAATATGTGGTTTATAGACTTGAAGCTCCTCCACATAGCTATTGAAAAAGGGAAGATTTATTTTCCACAGTAAGTCCTGTGTGTGTAGAAGTTACTCAGGCACTGAGCTGTGAAGAAAACAAAATTTGTGTCCAGCTGCTTGACCACTGTTTCTGCTGTACCTTGAACGAGGCCAGAGGTGTTGAGAGCTGAGAAGTCAAAGGTTAAATGGGCATAAGCCAGAAAATTTTCCATTACCCAGCTGATTGTCATCCCCTGTGAGAGGAGCGTAGCTGGTCTGAGGGCTCCTTGCTTTCTGCTGACAGCACTGGGATACTGGGAATGTGGACTCATGGATTTGGTTCCAGCTCAGAAAGGGAGCTTGTTCCTGTGGGCACAGGCTCCTTTTCCAACTTGACATCTGATTTCTCAAACACATTCCCTCCACTGCCCTTCCCCCGCGTAGTTCTTGATCTTATTCCCGCTGCCCTGGGCTGTTCATTCGTTATCTCCTGGATATCTTGGTCCAGTTACAGCTCTCCTGCCCTGCTGCTCCACAGAATTTCTCCATGCAATACCAAAACGTCAGAGGAGAAAAGATTTCCATGGCTTGTGTGCAAGATGTCTATCTGCCCTGTTCTAGGAAACAGCTGCGTTCCTTTTGAAAAATCAGCTTCAGACGAGAGAACTTGGACGCGCCTGATAAGTCCGTGTTTGTCAAACGCATAAGCAACAGAAACAAGGGTCTTAAAATAAAAATAATAGCTAATAGCTAATTTAAAATAAAAATAGGCCTTTTACTTATCCCTTCTTGAAATAAGCCTGTTGGTTGTAGTCCCCCACCTACTGTGTGGGTGTTCTGGTAGAAGATTAAGGATACAGCTTTTCCTCGATCCTTGCCTCCCCTGCCTGGGGACATTTAACTCTTTAGGAACATTGTTCTCCTGGGACCAGGACTATGACATTCAAACAAGTCTGCTCCATTATTTTCTTTGTCCCTGACTTTTTCCCCACCTGACAACAGACAACACAGAGAAAGGAGATACCTGAGTAAACTTAGAGGAGTGAAATCTAACTGGAGAAATGAAGGGTCAGGAAGGAGATATGCCCCTCCTGCAAACTGCCCTTGTTGCTAGAAGAGGCAGTTTGATCTGCTGTGATCCAGAGGCAATGTGCTGCCATGGAAATGCCAGGGCCTTCACCAAGCCCTGAACTTGCAGGCCAGGCTGTTGTGGTGACTGAGAGATGTAAAAGGACACCTTGGTTTTGTCCCAGCCTCCAGAAAGAGGGAAGCTGGGCTCCCTTGCAAATATAACCCATCTATTGGTTCAGTGGCTCAGAGTTCTGTTTGAATACATGCTAGACAAGTATTAAATGTTTTCTGAGGAGCTTAAAACTGCTCCTGCTTTTGTGACTTGCTGTGCCAAATGACTTTGCAAAACCATTATGGAACATGACTGACTGATTTCTGAAGTTCTCCAAGCTCTTAAAATGCCACTCTGGTATTCTGAAACAGCAAGAAACTTCCATTTATTTTAATATTTAGTGAATTCAAAGTACTGTATTTTGAGTCTCTTTCCCCATTTCCTGAAGGAAATACTGGAATAAAGGGTGAGAGTCCCTCGGGAAATACTGAATGCTAGAGCATTTCTTTTAGAATACAGGGCTATTTCTCTGGTTCTGCACAGAGGATGTGGCTTTCCTGCAGTAGGGGAGAATGGCCAAATCATTGGACCAAAGAACCAGTGGGAGGGATCCCCATTTATTCCCTAACTTTGAGGATGCCCTTCCAGGTGTGGAGTCGATGGATATCCAACCAGCAGGGAGGGTGTGACAAGGTACTCAGGGCCCACAGCTGTTGGATCTCTGAGCTGGTGTGTGTATGTCAGAATAATATATAAGTTATATAAAATATGCCAGAATAATGTATAAATTTTATGTGGAACAGCCTTAAAACAAATGAGAAGTTTAGTTCTGAGCACCCTGACCTTGCTGCCTGAAAGAAGGAAGGGTTCATTCATGACCCCTGCATTAAAACACTGAATGAAACACAAGGAAACCCATCCTGGGGGATGAAATCTCCATTTAACACCAGTTTAATACAGAGATGCAAGAACCAAAGTGCTGCATCAAATCTTGAATGAAATGCAAGACGACTTCTGTCTCGAATTCTTACTTTGTTTTCTCCAAAACTATTTGCTGAATTAACAGAATGTTTCAGCCAGTTTAGGAGAAAAATAAATAACTCGGGCTTTCTGAGAAGAAATGATTTTCCAAAATAACAGCCAGCCTTTTTTTGGTCCCCAAATGCTGATTCTAAGAAGTTTGTTCTTGCTGATTAGGACACAGCAGTGTGATTGTTTTGGTGCTGGCTAATTTAGCTCCAGAATCCAGAAATATCTGTCTATTAGTGTTATGCTTGAATTCTTTTGGCTCGGTTATCTTTGCCTCCACTGCTGTGATGTTTGCTGTAGTGCTTTGATGCTTTGTTGTAGCAGGATTTGGGATGTGCAGAAGCCAAGGCTGTGCTATTTATCCACAAGCTGGGTCTTCCTCCTCACTTTGCATTTCAAAGGTTTCCTTCTGGGCAAGGCAGAAAGCATTTTTTTTTTTTTTAATTCTTTTATTGCAACCATGGATGGATTTGCTTTTCAAAAGAAGTTGTATCCTGATTTTGCTAGTTTTTCTGTACATGTTCTTGGAGAAGGGCTGCTGGTGAGAAGGGCATAAGTTTGCCTGTCAGAGTGCAGCAGTATCTCTATGTCACTTCATTTGCTACTGCAAAGTTCACCTTTATGATCACAGAAGATTTACCAGTAGTAAAAAAAAAAAGCAACCTGAAATAGAAATTTCTTTAGGATTGATTGACCAGGGTATTCACAACAACATTTGCTTGTTTATGCTTTCCTTGCTGCATGTTCATGAAATATTGGAGGTTTTATTTTTTTTTTTAAAAACATTCTTCCATAAGAATTTGTGGGGAATTCTTAAAAATAGAGCAGACTTTAGAAATGGCTCTTGACTTCCTATTATTGGAAAAATTGTTTCTGTTTTCTGCTGCTTGCAACTTTCAAATATGGCACAACCCAGACTGGGTTGTGAAGAAATCTATTTGAGGTGCATGTGCTGGTTGGTGTGTTGTTGTCCTCTGAGTTCCCTTGGCTTAAGCAAGCTACAGCTCATCATTTCTACAGACTAAAAAATTAAATTAAAGCAAAATTGGAAGATAAAAACACTAAAGCAGGAATGCAGTGAGGAGAAACTACTCATAGGGATTTGAATCCCACGAACTGCTGTCGTGCTTGCTGTTTTCCCACTGGTTTGAAACTCAGATGTTATGAATTCCTGTACGATAGAAGGGAGGCATTTGCTTGCCTTTTTTTTTTTTTTTTTTTTTTTTTTTTTTGAATTCCATTTATGTCAACTGAGCCTTCTAAAAGAATTCATGATGTTCATTAAAAGCAGGCCACAGTACTATTTTATTATTTTGGGCTGTTCTATATTTAATGCCCACTTAGAGGTATATTCCTGCTTTCTTTTTTTAAAGAACCAAGCATGAACAATGGTATAAATCTACCATCTAGTTAAGTGTCTGGCAATGCAGAAACTGCTGTTTGCAAGCTGTGTTACTATCTTGGCTTGGGGTAATGTAATATGCTGTAGCTATTGACAGATCCCCCCCAAAAAAAAGTGGCAGCTCAATGTAAACACGGCCCGAAGCGCAGCCCGAACCCCTCGGCGGGGCTGGACGCGTCGGGACGGTCCGTGCAGGGGTTTGAGGAAGCAAACAGGGTGGCACTCTTTGTTCAATTCCTTTAGCTCCTTAAAGCAAATAGGTTTATGGCTTACAGACGTTCATCTGAGTAAAAGTTACCCTGCTTGGGGCCTACATAAGCCGGGGTTTGGCCAGTGTCCAGCGCGGCTAATCCCCGTCTCCGCGTGCTCCGGTGTGTCCGGCTGGGCTTGCACAGGTCCCGCTGCCCAAACAGCTCCTGCTGCTCATCCACCTCTCTCCCAGGGCGGCAGTAAAAGGACACGTGAGCTGTGAACTGCTGCTCCTTGGAATGTGTTTGTATATTAATCCTCCCGATATAAGCTGCGGGATTTGTTTTGCTGCAAGGTATGTGGGAATGGTTGGGGTCAGATGTATCGAGGGCGACCCAGTGAGACGACTGACCACTAAAATAGATGCAAACATAGGAAAAGCTTCAACTCATCTGTTCCAACTCCATCTGTTCTGGACCAGCTCTAGTTAAGGCATATGATCTGTTGATGGGAAAGTCAAAATCAGCCTGAAAAAATGTGAAACCCTTAGATATGAAGGGTGGCAGCACAAGCTATAATTAGTGATGATTTTTCTTTTTTTTTTTTTTTTTATATCGCTTCCTTGTCTTGTTTGGAACTGGGTAATTCATCTGGGGTGACTAAAACTGGATTTTGCTGGGGTAAAAGCAGGGCCTGTTATGACCTGTGTAGAGAATCATTTACAGAAGCATCAGTAGACCCTGGGAGAGTGGAAGGGGACTACTGGGTTCCGGGAACTGTGCACGACTGGCTTTGGTTCAGTCAAGCTAGATTGCTTGGGATCAGCTCCTTGGAAGCCTTTCTTCCATTGGCTTTGAACAGTACTTAAAATGCAGTAATCCCCTACTGAGTCTGCTCAAGGCTTGAGCAGCAGTGCAAGTTCAGAATTAAAAAGCATCTCTAAATAGATAAGGACATGACTGAGCTTAGCCCAACTTTTCTCACAGAACGGTCTGGTGGAAGCGCTTGGTTTCAAGGAGCAGCATTTTCCACGTAAATAACTGCTATGTTATACCACAACATGTCAGGTTGTTTAGAAACACAACAAGCATGTTAAAATAATGTTACGGCTTTGGAGAAAGTTGTTTGTTTTCGGTATCTTAGGTTTTTGTAGAGAGTTTCCCAGATGCAAGGAGAACTGTAAAGCTGACGACACAGTGACTTCTTTATGTGAGCTGGGAGCCAGGTGAATGGACTTTTGGGTCTGTTGTTCATCATTATTCTGGCAAAATAGCGCTGGACACTCCTGCCTGTAAAATTGTCTCTCTGGAATTAGGCAGAGGGCTGTGTATCCATCCATCTTGGCATGGGGAAAGCTTAGGCTTCCCCTGGTACCATGTGCTGATTCTTGCAGGGATCTGTGTGGAGCCAAGTGGGAAGGGTTGCTTTGCAGAGTGGCTGGAGAGAGTCCCATGGTCTGTTTTGGGACTCCTTCCCTCCTGGTTTTAATACTTGCCAGTGCCTCTTGCACTGGCAAGCCGGGCAGGAGAGACACTGGAACCATGTTCCCTAAACCAGCAAGGGAGAGGAGAGGCTGCTCATGACTCCCACTGGAAGCTCCAGGCATAAAGGCTGAAGTTTGTTGCAGTTGCAAGTCAGAAAGTCGGGATTCTTCATGGAAAACGTGAACTATGAGCATCACTGGGACTCCACCTTTAATAACTTTAATGACTTGTATGTCATAATGAAGAGTGGCGTGTGCTGAACAAACATCTCCATAACCTCATTCATTAAGAGGCAAAACTTTGAGTATCTAATATTATGTCTCAAAGTCAAGTAAACAGTACATTTTGGTGCAAACAGGCTGAGTTATGGAATTACTTACACTGGGGTAACATCACTTTGTGGGTGTGAATGTGTGACACAAAGGAGCAGATGGATGATGAAGTGGGGCAGCACTGCTGACCTGACGAGAGCCCCAAGGCCATTTGGGCCAGAGCATCAGAGGGTGCAGTATAAACACTGATCAAACTAAAATTATCAAAGAAAAATACAGTTGGGAAGGGGTAAGAGGTCCCTTCAGAAGGAAACAAAGGAAGAGCCTTAAAGAGCATATATAAACCACTTTCTCTGCCTTGGGGAAACAAAATTCCTGATGTGGAGCTTGCAGAGGGAGGAAAATAGAAACAAGTGGGAATATTTAGAGCGAGGTTTCTCTTTCAGTTCCCTCGAGCTCTATTTTTGTTCCTGATAATGCACTTGAGAACCAGCAGTCACTGGGAGACTGGAGCACATAGGTACAGCCAACTGGCAACCTCTTGGCTCTGCTCCATGGAGCTGTTCTTGTTGGCAGCCCAGGTCTGGCTGAACACTGCTGTCCTCGGGGACCCCACTCCTCTGCAGTTTCCTTTTCCAATTTTCTTTGTTTTGTTTTCACCGTTATCTGTGGACGTTGGAAATATTATCAGTTCTCTGGAATGGTGCAAATCCTGCTCTGTTTTTACTGGACATTCCCTTTGAAATGGGTGGCCAGCTGAATCCTGGAATATGCTGAGTTGGTAGCTATCCATCAGGATCACTGAGTCCAATTCCTGGCCCTGCACAGGACCCAAGAATCACACTGTGTGCCTGAGAGCATTGTCCAAACACTTCCTGAGCTCAGACAGGTTTTGGTGCTGTGATGGGGTGAACTTGTCCATCCTGACCCACATATTTCTGATGTTAATTTAACAACAGGAAAAAAGTTCCTGTGTGAAGAGGTGAGCGTTACTAAGCTTGGTAATTACTGAACACGGTGCTGAACATGTTTTTGAATCACTGTTTGACAGTGTAGGTGTCATGATTGACAGGTTAGTGTGTGCTGTGACACTTCACTGAGAGAAGGCAGATATGGGTGAACTCACTTGTCTGGGAGATTTGGTTTTGATTCTGAGGACTGGCAGTGCTTAAACTCCATCTCAGTTCAACATAAGAACTCAGGGAGCCTCCCATGGGCTCCAGCAGAGCTGTGGAGTCCTCAGAACTTCCCATGGTTCTTCCATGAGCTTGAAAATCTGTAAATAAAATAACTACATGTAACTGAAACCAGGCAGCAGAATGACACTGGCCTATTTCTCTGGGTGAGTGAGGAGAAAAGAAATAATCATCGAGTCGGTGTATTACTTAGGGTAATTGGAAAAGTGGAATTTAGATTAAATTTAAACTCTGGTTTATTACAAGTGCCCTGCAGCACTTGTTACTTAATGAGCAGAACAAGCTTCTGCTTTTTCCAGGTGCTGCCATAAACCACATTATTTCCTTAGGTGAAAACTTCGGCCAAGGTCTCTATCATGTGTTCATCCCAGACTAGATTCTAGAAAACTTATGAGTTTTTTGAGTCATTCTTATGTTGGAAAGTGAAGCCAGATTTAAATAGTTAACTGTGGATTTTGGATTTGTAGCTTCAGCTTTCAAAGAGCTGGCCTTTGGCAGCTCCCAGAGCAGCCCCTGTGTGCTTTAGGCTGAGGGCTCTGGTCTCGTGGCGGGGAATTCAAAGGGGTGGCTTGAAAACAGTACTGCTGAAGACCTGCAGGATGCTGCTGCCAAGGCATCTGCTCTGCTTCTGAGCCAGAGTGTGAATGGACACAGGTTCCAGCCCTCTGTTTTATAGCAGACAGGATGGGGGTGGCTGTACTTGTGCCCAGCTGCCCGCACGAGTCCCGTCAGCGCTAACTTCAGCCATCCCATTTTAATTTGCTGTCACACACGTCTGCCAGAGCCTTGCAGGAGGCTGGGAGGGAGGATATTTTCCCCAATGACTGCCGTTGACATTTGCAGAATAGAAGTGAAGTCAGCCGGTTGTTTGTGGGAGGTTTTGGTGCCCGTGGCTGTTCCCAGCCAGCCGGGATCGCCCAGCGCCGGGACCTTCCCAGCTGCAGCACGGGGAAAATTGCTCAAGCTGTGTTGGTGGGGAACGTTGTTTTTTTAGGCCAGGGACGTCAGGGAAAACCAAAATGATCAATCTTGCTGTACAATTTGGGGAAGCAAACGAGAAGGGATTCCATTCTTCTCTGCTGCCCCCACAAAAAAGGAAATAATTCAGGAAGTGTTCACATACACAGGCAGGCTCAGGGAAGCGGTGACGTGGGAAGGGACTGGTGGCTTTGTGTACAGAGGGCATCTTGCAGCTCTGGTTTTCACCAATGGCAGCTACTGCAGAAGCAAGACAAAACTTGAGTATTTACCAGGCAAAGTTTTAGCATTCACCCCAAAATCTACAGAGGGGGTGTGAGAAGGCTGATGATTTTTATTCTGGTGTTGTAGGCTCAAGGTAAGAGCATCAGAAAGAGGTGGTTGCTGATGATCCTGAAAAACAGCTCTTCTCTGGCTGGGCCCAGGCTCTGCATCGAATAGCAATGTAAATAATTCCTCTTTCCTAGAAGGGTGGTTTTGGACTTGATTTTCACAAGACTGGGCAAAACCTGTGTTTTATTTCAGCAGCCTGGGGTGTGCTAGGACCCCAAACCATTCCCACTGTGTGCACCTAGTGGGAAAAGGGGGATTGAGGGCACAAAGAGGGTCTGAGTGAGCTGTGTTGGTAAGAACAGGAGTAAATAGAGAATAAAGACAATGCCAGCAATAAACATGAGCTGAGACTCGGAAGAAACAAGGAGAGATTTGAGAAAATTGCGACATAAAAGATACAGCGGAAGTTCCAGTGGAAAAGAGGAGGTGAAGTGGAACAGGGAAAGAAGAGGGAGGAGGAAGAGGAGGATGTGATCGCTGCATGCAGTTAATAGCAGCCCCAAAGAGAGTTTTAATTGGAAACCTGTTATAATTAACCACGGATTTGCTCCCATGCGTTTCAGGAATGTGTGTGGCAGGTAGTTTTCCTTTTGGCTGTTGTGCTGCTGATGCAGAGTCCGTTGGGGTTCCAGCCAAGTGGCAGATCCGTGTTTGTGTTTACCAGGCCCTGAGCAAACATGTTAATAATGTAATTTGTGGTGGGACATGACACTGCAACCTGATTTCGGATTTTTCTGTAGCAGACGGGGAATGTGCTCTGATTCTGCCCTGTCTAAAGCTGCTCTTTTTAACTGTTCAAGCACGAGCTCCTGTCACCTGGCAGGAAGACACTGACCCTAGTTGGTGCTGGAGGAGACCTTGACCTCATTGGTATGACCCGTGGAGGCTCCTTCTAAATCCCCTGGGGGACTTTCTAAGTAGGGAAGGGGTTGAATCTGCAGCTTGTACATTCTTTATGTCTGGAAGGATGAAAAGCAACCATGGAGGGTTCCTCGAATTCGTTTGAACTTAGTTGTCCTTTACCTCTTTGTGGGATGACAGTGCCATGTGCTGGAGAGCTGCTTTGAGTGCTGGTGCTCCTTCAGAGGCTCCTCTGAGCGAGGCAGGCAGCTTTCTGCTTGCTGGTGAGCAGGATTGCAGGGAATGAGATGTTGTGGATGCATCTTTCAAATCCCTTTGGCAACTGAAAACAGAACAAGCGGAAACCAGTGGCTGCAAGTCCGGTTAAAAACAGCCACTTCTCATCCCACAGAAAAACCCTTGGGCAGGTGAAAGCACAGAAATTTAGAGGTCCAAATTGGACCTTGGACACTTCCAGGGATGGGGCAGCCACAACTTCTCTGGGCAGCCTGTGCCAGGGCCTCCCCACCCTGACAGCAAAACCTGTCTTCCCTATGTCCAACTTAACCCTGGCTTGTTGTGTTTAAAAATTTTGCTCCTTGACCTGTCATGATAGGCCCTGGTCAAAAGTCTCTCTCTGTCTTTCATATAAGCCCTTTTTGTATGTTGAAAAGCTGCAGTAAGGTCTCCCCAGAGCCTGTTCTTCTCCAGGTTGTACAGCTCCACCTCCTTCAGCCTTTCCCTGTGGAAAGCTTTGGTTTTATTGTGCAGGTTTATTCACCTTGTAAGCACTGCAGAGGTAATAAATGTCTTTTACCTGATGGAAGAGTCTTCCTTGACTACATGCAAACAACTGGTTTAAATCCCTTTGAAGAGAAGATGCTGACAGACTCCCCTTGCTATCTGTGTGCCAGAGCTGCTTCCAGATCATTCAAGGACACTGAATGATAAGGGAAGATATGTGTGCATCCATGTTCATCCTCCAAGAGCATGGATAGGTTGGTGAGCCTTTGGGATCAACCTCTGTGAGCTGGCAGAGGAATTTCTCCTGCCTCAGTCCCAAGCACAGGGATGAGGATGAACACTTAGGAGAGGTGGCTGTAGTTTAACTTGGGTGCACACAGGTGTAAAAAACATCCAACGTCGTCTCTCTCTTCTTTTTCACTTGTAGGTTTATTCTCCAGCCAAAAGGAGTGATTCATAATCAGCTCTTAGAAAAACAGAGGATAGCTGAAGAGAAAATTAAGGAATTAGAGGTAAGTTTCGGCAGGTAATAATGCTGAAAATTGGAACACTGAAGGTCAACAAGATGCTGTTTGCTACATCTCATTTTTAGCTGTTAACTTTCATTCTCAAGAATTGTAACGAAGTGAAACACAGAGCCTGTTACAAGTAACCTACAAGTAACTCAGGGCACTTGGTTCCTTTCCTAGATCTACACACCTTTAGGGATTCATTGTTCACCCTGTGTCCTGATGTGAAAACGGGGGGTGAGGGATTCAAATGAGATGAGTAGGAACAGGGTTTAAAACAAGCAGAAGGATGTTGATGTGGTCATTTGCTGCAGATAAGTGACGTGAAACTTCGCCAGTGCCGTGGGTATTAAAAGGTTACGCTGGCCCATGACAATTACACAAATTCATGGTAGAGAAATCCATTGAGAATTACCAAATATGTAGAAATGGCATCCTGCTCAGGAAGTCCCTGAGCTAAAAATGTCTGGAGGCTGGGAAAGTATGAGGAGGAAGTACCATCTAGGCCTGTCTTGTCCTTAATGCTCTGCATCTGCTTGATGAGAGGATCTGTGAGGAGATGGGAGATGGGACTTTGTTTTGACAGTGTGGTCAGAGCACTTCTGTGTTCTTGTGTTTATCTGGTTAGAGGACTCAAGGCAGAGAAGGATATCTAGGAAATAAAAAGTGGCGTCTGCGCAAGTTCCAGTGTTCAAACAAGCTATCTAGTGAATCTTGACTATCTTCTCGTGGCTGCATGTTCTTCTGAGAAGATGTTCAAAATGTACTTTTCCAAGGCTGTTAGTGTGTTTTTTTTTTTTTCTTAATGCTTCTAAAGTATCATTAATACAAACCCCTGTTCACTGGTCTTTGGGGAATGACAGAGAAAGCAAAGGCTGAGTTGTGTTAGGCTGCTTATCCCTTTAGTGTTTTGGAGAAAGGGAGTGTGGAGACCAGCTAAGCAGGGACAAGCAGGAATAGGAAGTCAGTGCTCAAACCCGCTCAGACCTGTGCAGTTCTGTCTCTGTTGTCCTCTACTTACACTGAAGTAGAAGTTGAGTTTGTATTTTTTTTTAATTCCTTCTTAAAACTCAGCCTGCCTGGGAAGCTGTGGAGTAAAGCCCATGCCCATGGGTTGTGTTGCCTGGAGTGTTTTCCATGCCAGATATTTAAGGGGGTTTGTGTTTCTGCTTATGAGACCTCAGGGCAAACAAGTGCTCCATGGACAGGTTGCATATTTAAGGTGGTGTGGAGGCAAGGCACGGTTATTTTTACAGTTATGTGATAAAAGCAGTTGTGTCCTGGCTCCTGTGGAGCCATCCATGATGCCAGTGGCCCTGTGCAAAGACACTCCTGGGACTGGGCTTGGAGGGCTTCCTGGCAGCACCTCTGGGTTTGGAGGCAGGTGGAGTGTGGTTGGGCAGCCTCTGTTTACAAACTGCCCCTCGGGTCCCTGCCAGCTCCAGGGGCTGTGGTCAGCTTTTTGGCTGCTGTGCCCTTCAGCCGTGCATCTGGGTTTCTTCCTGTTCCTGGTAGGGAATGGTCTTACCTCCTGAACTTTCTGATCGCTGAGCTCGGCAGATTGGATGGAATTCCCCCCCAAATTACAACCTTTGCCATTCTCACACAAAGCCTCAGACCCGGCTGCGTCGCAAATGTTGTTTTTCTGCTCCCTGTTGCTGAGTCTCTGGTTGTGGCCATTGAACTGAAGTTCCCAGCAACAGTGACTGTCTCAAGAGGTGGTTGGAGTGCAAAGGTTGTTGCCACGTGGGTTGGTTTTTCTTTTTAATCACAGATAGTAGGGGCTCAGTTTGCCAAAACCTTCCACAGTTTGTTTTGAGTGAATATTCAAGTCCGTCTTTTAACTAATCTGCTTCCAGCTGGCTCTGGCAGTTTTGTGAAAAGGGATTCCCCGTGGAAGAGGACAAGCACTTAGACAACTGACATTTCGGGGGAAATACCTGAATCCAACTCAGAGAGTACTTATCATAGGAGCAGGGGATTTTGCTTGTCCTGAAAACAAGTTGTGACCGAAGCAGGAAAGAATGTGAAACTTTGTGACCTTGTGCTTCTACCGCATCATTGTAAAATAAATACCAAACCGAGAAAGGTTAAAGCTTCCCTCCATCCATTATTAAAGCTGGAAGGGTTTTAAAGCGTAGGTTTATATTTTACATTGTTAACTACATTATTACTTACTCACATTTCTCATTTTGCATAGCTGAATCAGGCTGGTCACAGTAATCCCCCCAGGGCCAGGACGGTGTGGCTGATCTGGTTACTCATGTAGCCTGAGCTTGAGGCAGTTGTGCCTTGCTGTGATGACACTATTGCCAAGGGATTGTGAAATATGTATTTTTTGATACATGCCTGAATCTGAGAAATGCTCTCCCTGCCACCTCGGTGCTGTTTGCAGAGGAGCACGGCACAGAGGGTCACTGCCGAGCTCCTCTGGAAATCCATCCAGCTGCATGGCAAGGAGAGCTCCTGACTGCTGCCTGTTCCTGGAAATGCAGCTCTAACTTGCTTCCAAGGTGTGACCTGGGTTTCCTGACATTCACAGCTGTCAGTGAACTTTGAAAACTCTGAATTGAAAGCCTGGATTGAAAGCTCTTTTTCTCCCTCTGGCAGTTTCCCTCCCTCCCATCTCATGCATTTTACCTTCTTGAAGGCAGCATCACAAAGTTGATGGGACACTGCTGGTCTGGGCCTCCTCGCTGCTCAATGTCGTGGCTTTGCTTTGGCTTAATTTGGCTTTCAACCCCCCACACAATTACTACTAGTTGAGAGAAGGTGGACAAAACCACGACACTCACTCTGTGGCAAAGCAGCAAGGACAGCCAGACCTGTCCTTGCACAGGGCTGGGAAAACAAGTGTTGGCTGGAATACATGTTGGTTGTACTTGGTGAGAGGAGCTGTGTTCTGCAGGCACTAAAGGGTCTGGATGTGGATGAAGGGACAGTGCAGAGCTGTCAGTTATTCTGCAGAAAATCCAAGGTAACTTTACCCTTCTTCTGAAAGCTGTGTAGGAAGTGAATATATAAATATATGTAGAATCATGGAATGGTTTGGGTTGGAAGAGACCTTAAAGCTCATCTCATTCCATCCCCTGCCATGGACAGGAACACCTTCCACTATCCCAGGTTGCTCCAAGCCCTGTCCAACCTGACACTTCCAGGGATGGGGCAGCCACAGCTTCCCTGGACAACCCATGCCAGGGCCTCCCCACCCTCACAGTAAAAGAATTTCTTCTGTATATCTAACCTAAATTTCCCCTCTCTCAATTTGTACCCATTACTTCTTGTCCTATCACTACAATTCCCAATGAAGAGTCCAGTCCCTCTCCAGCTTCCCTGTAGGCTCCCTGTAGATCCTGGCAGGTGCTGTGAGGTACCCACACAGCCTTCTCCTCTCCCCAGCTTTCTCAGCCTGTCAACTTCATATGTACCCATGCAGGATTCTGAACTTCACAGCTTGTCCATAATCCTTTGGAATCCAAATAAACTGCCCAGGCTTGCTGGCCCAACACCTGTGCCCGCTGGCAGGCTGTGCCAGCAGGGCTTACCCAAACCTCCAGAGATTTGGTGCCAGAGGCTCCCTGACACACGGGCATGGGACACGTCCTGCTTAGCAGGAGCCCATTGGATTTTTCCAGTCCTGATACCATCAAATTCTTGTTGTGTGTCACGGTACAAGGGGTATGTGTTAAATCTATTTTGAAAGCATTCTAAAGGGATGAGCACAGACTCTTTTTAGCTCAGCAATGTTTGTGCAGTATTAGGAGAAAAACCAAGTAATGTTTTTCTTCCCTTGTTTTTAAGGAAACATGATATGTGAGGGGTGGAACAATGCTTTGTTTCAGGAAATGTTATCCGTTTCCATTGTAGGGCTAGATGGATTCTGTTTTTAAATGTGGCATTTTAAAGAGAACGAACTCTATGATGTTATAAAGACATGGAAAATTGATTCTTCATTAGGGGTGGAGAAAGTGATTATCACTGTGTGCTTTCTCTGATAATATCTGATAGTCCCCTTCTCTCCTGCTATATTCAGCTTGTTTAGTTGTCAGGCGTTGTCAGACTAAATTGCTAAAAATAACAAATAAGGGGGAGGCTCTGCTGGGCAGCTCTGTCTGCTGTGTGCCACTGAATTTAGCTCCTTCGGGAAAAGGGCAAAAGCAACCTGCAGCTTTCTGGTTGAATTGGATTTTGGTTTTAAACTCTGACCACAACATAGCTGTGTGCTTGTTTTCCCAGGCAGTTCCTTCACATGTCTGTGGGAGGCTGAAAGTTTACTGCTGCACAGTTTGGCTGGTTGGTTTCTTCTCTGGCTGCCTGGAGCAGAAAAAAACGATCGAGAAAGCTTGAGGGGTTGATTTCTAATTCAGAAATTCTTCACATGAACCCTAAACCGCCATGTCCAGTTTCCCTGTCCCACACAGAAAATGTCTTTGCTCTCACTCCTGGTGGAGGAACACTGTGCTCTCCAGCACTGCTGTGCTCCACGGTGAAAGCCTCAGGTGGTGTTTGAGGAGCTGGTGAAGTTATAAAGTGAGTGACTGCAAAGCCTTGTGGTGAGCACAGACTTCTTTCCCCGGTGCTGCCCGAGCTCAAACTTGCTCGTGTGCTGCGGCTTCCATTTCTCTAATCTTCTTTCTCTGGGAGCTTTAAAATGGCTTTGCTGCAGCCCCGGGGCGCAGGGGTGGTGCCCCCGCCCTCGAGGAGTCTGGTGGTTGCCTCAGCAGTGTTTTCTTAGCCTGTGGGAACAAAGATTTCGGCAGGCAGGCGAGGTGTGGCTGGGGAGAAGCGCTGGAGCCTGGGGCAGGTATGGCTGGGATGGACCTGCCGGGCTCACACGTGCTCCGGGGGGCAGCTCTCCCTCATTTCTCACTAAAAACCCTCAACACGGAGGCCAAATCTGTGGGTGGCTTTAACGAGGTGAAAACGAATCTCTTAAGATCTGTGGTGCTCTTTGCAGACCACAAAGTGCCCGTCAGAAGGTAGCAGTCGTTGGGACGTTCCTGAGTTAGAGCAGTTTCTTCCAGGGATTTACAGCGCAGAGGTTCTCACCCCGTGGTTGGCTCGGGGTAGGCCAGTGCCCAGGAATGTGTGGTGGGCTTTTTGACTAAACAGGGGGAAAATAAGGAATGCTTCTGTTTGCTTTGGAGAGGAGAAGCCTCAAGAATAACCGTCTGTGCATTGGCCTGGAGCAGATTTGCCTCTGGATGAAGGTGCTGTTCTCCCATTCCATGGCTGGCATATGTGCACGTACCGGGGACGGCATTTTAAACACACCTTGTCACAGAAGTTGCCCCTTGTTTCATGGGCAAGGTCAGTCCCTCTGCTTGCTGTAGAGGGAAGGAGGACCCCTGATGTGGGGACAAGTGGAGTACAGAAGTGAATTTACTTTTTCATTTGGTCTTGTATGGACTTTTTAGGAGGAAGCTGTGGGAGCTCCACAACTGATGGTTGTTGGTGTGAAAATGAGCTGCAGACCCTTGCCAGGCCCTCAGTGGGGACCAGGCCAGGCAATCCCCTGCATCTTGCATGGCTCTGGGTGTGTGAGGCAGCTGTGGCTGTCTGGGCAGGTCCCTCTGGACACAGACATCTGGACCTGATGACGTTCCTGGGAAATGTGTTTCATCTGGGCTCTGTTGGCTGGTGTCCTCCAAGCCTAAGTCTGTGCCCTCACTGAGGGCTTGCTCCTGCATTTCAGGCTGCAAAGCTGGAGGCTTAACTTGCTTTCTGAGGACATGGGTGGTCCAGCTGCCTGCCTGGGCTTGCTGTCAGCTGTGGAGCATCCACAGGCACTCCTGTGGGAGAGCAGAGCCTGCATGGGCAGAGCTGTTACCAGTGGTCTGCCCTCCACGAGAGCCTTGTTTTGAAGAAGGGAGTAGCCAAAACTCATTTTTTTTGCCTATAAGTCTGGCTGTACTACAGTGAGGAGAATCTGTGCTCTCATTCCTGATTTTAGAAATGAAAAGTACTCTGAACAAGGAGAAAAAAATAGGCTTTAGAATGATAAAACTGTGAGGAGATTGAGAGTGTAATGGTAACATGAAGAACAGGCCTTCACAGCTGGGAGGAATCTCTGACTTCACTCCTTAATGCTCAGAGCCTTGCGGTCAGTCTGACTGTTATTTGTCAAAAGTGAGGGTGGCAAAAGGGTGAACTTCATGGGTGTTTTGGGCTGTTTCTCTGTTGTCTGGTTGAGTCATCTCTCATCCCAGACAGGTGGAAGTCGGTTGTGTGCAGCGAGCACCTTGCAGCTCTTAAGGGCAACAAGTGCTCCTCAGTCCCTGCAGGGAAGGAGGTGGATTTGTTTAAATACTGGCTCTTACTCCTCTGTTAGATTTGTTTGATAAAGATCAAATAACAGTATGTTCTGCTTTGAAAATTGTGTAAGAAGCTCGTCATGCGTTAAATAGTGCACAAATCACTGGTTACAAAACACGAGGTTGGAATCTTTAGAGGTGCAGGGAGAAGAAACCCTCACATTTCCGAGGGGATTCCCAGCTCCCTGGAAGGGTCATCTACGGCCTTAGACCTGGGATGACTTACCAAAACTTTAGTATCTCACCACATTTTTGTGAAGAATGGTGGTGAGGTGATGCTGATGTGAGTGGAATGACGTGTATCTATATCATCACATGTGTGGGTATGCATTGGCAAGGCTGGATCTCCTCTCTGGACCAATCGTTCACCGCAACAAGTTTTTCAAACTCGCAGATTTTTGCAAGCGGTTGCTTAATTAGTAATTCTTTGTTAGTCTTCCCTGCACTGCAGACTGCAAAGTAAGCACACAAACCAGCTGAGAGGGCAAAGGCTTCATGAAGGGAGAACTGGAATTTGATGACTCTTTGCTTTCGCTGTTCCTACTTTTATTTTTAGGTGGATAATTGTAGATTTTAAAAGCAGGAGAGTAATTAAATGAGGGTTGTTTGCTTCTATTCTTTTAGGGGCTAGTTCTAGACATGCTTTCAAAATAAAGGTATCCCAGAACTTGTTTTAGGGGGTTTTTTGGGGGGAGGGTTGCTCTTGATTTATAAAAACCCCAAACAACTCGCTTTTCAAGCAACTGTTGCCAGTATACTCACATTCTTTGTAATTCAGAGAAAAGTGAAATACATTATGATTAATTAAAAAAAACCACTTCTGCTGCTGTCTTTAAATGGTTTTGGCCATCCAGGAGCCTACATTTAGTCATCCGGGTCTGAAAACCGTGTCTTGTTTCCTCTGATTAGCATTAAACTGCCTTTATGATTACACTGAAATTTTAGCACCAAGTTGGTCGATAAGTCTGTCTTTGTCATTGTAGAGCAGGGTCTGATTCATTGTCAAAGCTCTCCTTTGTGCTTATGGCTGCAAAAGTATCCAAAGCAACGAGCCGAGCTGGATGCGGGTCCCTCTCCAAATTCCTCCTGGCGTGAGTAATGGTTAGTCACAAACCCAGCACTGCTGTCCCTGCCTTAGTCACCAGCCCCTGCAGTGGCTCCTGGCTGGCCTTTGTGCCAGGCAGCTCTGGGGAGGGGGATTATTTGTGCCCGATAAACCTCCGTCCCGCTTCCATCTCCTCCTCCTCCATCTCGCCTGGGGAGAACAGGAAACGATTATTTGGAAAGCGTGCTCCTGCCTGTCAGGGAGCCCTGACCCAGCCCTGAGTCAGCTTTACAAAGCCACACCTTGCTGCCAGGTATGCGGGGCAACCCTCCTGCTTCCTGCTGGCCCCATGCCCGCCTCACCCCCTGCTCTGCTGGTAACCTGTTGGTGGCGACCACGTGGCTGCTTTGGGTTCAGGGAGGTCTGAATTCGAGGGGGGACTCTGCCTGGCTGGGAGCCCACACCATCTTTTTGTCGCTGATTTGTCTTTGAAATTTGTGGAAGCAAATTTTTCTTTTCGAAGGGGCCTTGCCTGGCCGGGAGGGACTGCAAGGGCTGAAAGGTGTGGTGTGGTTTTGCAGAAGTCCTGCTGCCAGGAGGTGTCCTGGTGAGCCACACTGGCTCTGCAGGACCACAGAAACTGAGGCACTGGGTTAGGGAACTTACCACATTTTGCAAGAGGCGGTTTGGTGAGGGACGCTTCCGCCGAAACGCAGCGGGGGTTTTCAGCACCGGGGTGAGTTTCTCCTCCCCAGGTTCTCTGGGTTTGACCTGACTGTGCTGTCGTAAGTCTGGTTATGTTGCAGTATCCGACCTGGAGCAACAGAGCCCTGGAAGCTGTTCTGAAAGGGGAATTGTGCCAAGAAGGGGTGTCCCGAAAGGAATCCTCCTCTGGGCTGATAATACATTGCTGCTGCCACCTACTGAAAGGTTCCCACCGGTTTGCTTTTGTGGTAGTTCACATCAGGGTAGGGTGCAGGAGTTCACTGGAGTAATCCTCATTTCCCACTCACAAAGAGCAACTGTCTCCTCCTCTGCTGGCAGCGCTGTCCTGTGGCTTGGGACAGTGGGTCCCTGCAGCTGCCACAGGGCTGGGGTTGGGGCAGAAAGTCCTCCTGCCTGCCAGCCTTTCTGCCCCTTACCTTGCCCCTTCCTCTCTTGAAGGTACCAAGTGTGGAAGGCAGTGGGGGCTTTCCCAAATTAGCTTTCTCAGAGTGTTTTCCTCAGTGTTTCGAGGCACTTTGATAACGGTGGGGGAACCCTGCTAGTTGTGCTGTGGTAGGATTGGGACGCAATAAAGGTGGATTTGCACCAGCAGTTCTGTAGGCAGGTGCTTCTGAAGATCCTCCTGAGTTGGCAAATGCACTTATATGTTTGATGTCCTCTCTTACACTCAAATGCAGATGATTCTGAAGTGACCGAGGGTCCCCGTTACCTTGTGGAAGGGGAAACCCAAGGGTCTGAATCATTACTTCTCTTAGGTAAAATGACATCATGATGCTTCTGTCAGCAGCTGTCGTCAGAAACCAGCTGGGCTCCCTTCCTATTGCACATCATTCACTCTTGAGCAAACTCTGGGCAACTTCCTGAGAGCAATAACTCTGCTTGGAAAGTCTTGGAGTGGATCTAAATATTTGGTGGTTGCTGTAGAGTGCTAATTCCCAGTGTGTACATGTGCCACAGCGTTGGACTGGGTGAGGACCGGTGCTGGGTGGACCCATCAGGGCGTAGGGCTGCCTGCAGACCCACCCCGCCCCGTTGCTGGTGCCCCTATTTTGGTTTCTCCCGGAGCAGGAGCAGCTGGGTGCTGTTCAGCAGGTTCACCTCCTTCCCGTTACACAGAGCACACATCCTCGGCACGTCCTCTCAGGCTGACTGAGATGTTTGCCTTGCTCAGGGTGCACGACTTGGAGCTCTGTTCTCTGCAGGGAGTTTGGTCATTTCCAGCCCCCTGAGCCGCAGTGGTGACCCCAAGAGCGAGGGCAGCTCGGGCTGCCCCTCCTGCCTGGCCCCCTGCACGTGGGCAGCACGACTTGCCTTCCTCCCAGGAAAGATCCCTCTGCAGCCACCCATGTGCTCCCAGCTCTAGCTCGGGATCTGTTGATCCCCTTCCCACAGAGCCCTTGGGGAATTCCAAAAATGGTTCAAGTTAACTTTGGGGGATACAGAAGCTCTTGGCTCGCAGCAGGTTTTTTGGGACGGTGTCACAAGATGAGCTGTGTCAGGATTCTTGTTTGAGGCACTACCTCATGCCTGGGGACTGCAGTGTTCCTCGATGGAAGCCTTCTGAGCCTGAGAGTGGGATGCCAGAATCTGGTGGCTGGTAGCCAAGCAGGTTGTGATCCACAGGGAGGTGTTTCCTGGGAAAGGGACTTACCACCTCGCTTTGTTCTCACAAGCTGGGCGTAAAACAAGTCCGTAGAAAAACAGTTTAAAAAATAAAAAACAAACAACAAAGGAGGGAAAGAAGAAAGAACAGACTGAAATGACTAGGCATGTTCCAATACTAGGTCCTGACATTTCCATGGGAACAGTTTTGTTTGGGCTTAAGCAGATCTGTGTTTGCAGGTCAAGGGTTGAGCCTCTCGCTGAGGTGATGTGAGAGAAATGGTATTTGAAGAGCAAAAGTCGACCTTGAGTGATAAACCATGACTTGACACAGGAAACTCACCTGTGAGCAGGAGGTGAACCGCAGCATGGATGGGCAGGGCTGCTGTGCCTGTTCCCACAGGGCTGTTTGGGAATGCTGGGCCATGCTTGCTGAACCACCGGCTCAAGGCCAGGCCCTGCCACACGCGGGGCTGGCGGTGCCTGACCAGCTCTCCCTGAAGGCAGAGGTGTCTGAATCACAGCGCTGGAGGGAAGACAGCGCTTTGATCATCAAAAGCCCATCCAAGAGGAGCTGATTAATAGTTTTTTGTTGCTGTGGAATCTGTGGATGCTGGCTCTTTAATCTGCCAGGAATGCAAGGTCCGGGTGCGTCATCTGGTGGAGCACCAGCTTCTCCAGCAGCATGATGCAACGGGAGCAGAGGTGGGAGGCTGGAGCAGGAGGTGGCTTCCCCGCCGTGTCAAAAGGCCACGGGCCACTTCTGTTAACCACAACTGCTTTTCTTCTCCGGGCGTGAGCTGTAATTGTGTTTGCATTCGATGGAGTCTTTCCGCAGCCGCTGCCAAAAGCAAACAGCGCGGAGCTGCTCGGGGAGCGAGCGCTGCTCGTGATGGGGAGCGAAGGGCAAGGGAGAGCCGAGGCACGGGGTGATGGCAGGGGCGAGTCTCCTGGCCTTGTTTGGCTGTACCCACCCGTGCCAGGCTGTGCAGGTTGGCTGTGCTGGCACGCCTTGCTCAGAAGCGTGCGCGGCGAGGGCTGGCTCGTGGTGCTGCCTGCACGGCCCGGCCGAGCTGGTGCTTCCAGGAGTCTGTGCTTCCTACATCAGCTGGGGCTGCTGGCAGCCCCCTAGAGCTTCCTAGGACACGGCAGTGGGCGTTGCATCCCAACAGGGCTGTTGGATATCAGCTCCCTGCCCTCCCCTCTTTCCCCCTCCCTCCTTTCAGGCAGGGCTGGAGCTGCCAGGTCCTATGAGGAGCGGCTGAGAGAGCTGGGGTTGTTGAGCCTGGAGAAGAGGAGGCTCAGGGGAGACCTCATCACTCTCTACAACTCCCTGAGAGGAGGTTGTAGCCAGGTGGGGGTTGGTCTCTTCTCCCAGGCAACCAGCAGTAAGACAAGAGGACATGGTCTTGAACTGCACCAGGGGAGGTTTAGGTTGGTATTAGGAAGAAATTCTTTACAGAGAGAGTGTTCAGACATTGGATGGGCTGCCCAGGGAGGTGGTGGATTCACTGTCCCTGAAGGTATTTAAGAAAAGATTGGACATGCCACTCAGTGCCATGGTCTGGGTGACAAGGTTTGGTTAAAGGTTGGACTTGATGATCTTGGAGGGCTTTTCCAGCCTAGTTGGTTCTGTGATTCTGTTGGTGGAGCTGTGGGCTGCACAGCCGCCTTTCCTCCTGGGAAGGGTTCCTGGGAGATGCACGTGTTGCCTGTTGGATGGGGCTGCGTGAGTGGCCAGTCCTATTTTTGGCTGCATCTCTGATGACAGGGGTGGTGGTGTTTTTACTCCATGCAGCTGTACTGACCACACACAGGTTCACCCCTTGCCCCACACACCTGGTGTAGGGAGGCTACAGGAAGCCTTGGAAGTGGGGAAGGCTCCCAAGAGCTTGATGGGGAGAGTTTGGGCCAGGTTGGTGGCACATCTGCAGTCAGGGAGAAGAGGTGCAGGTCCCAGCTCCCAGGCCTCCAGGAGGTGATGGGAGGCCCAGCCTGTGGGGTTGGCTCTGCTGCCCAAGGAGGAGTTCTTGGTCATCTCTTCTATCCCAGTGCCAGGCAGTCATTAGCATGGCAAGCCTGCTTCCAGAAAGCAGATTTAGGTGAGAACACTTCCTCTGGGGCTAGTTTTGAGACAGATCATCAGGGCTGTGGTTTGTCTCGTTCCCAAGTGCTGCAGCCCTTCCTGGCTGGGGAAGGGACTGTTGCTGGCAGTAGGATCAGCTTAAAGAAATTGGGAAACTGCAGGCTGGGAGACATTGACTGCACTGGCTTTTTGGGGGCATCTTCCGTGGTTTTGCACCCTGTCAGTTGTTCTGCAGGAGGCCCAGACCTCGCTGGGTTGGGGTAGTTGCTGTGTGTCGGTCTCATGTCCCAGTGCAGATGGCAGAGCCCTTTCTGTGAGGGGCAGGAGGGGATCAGGGGGCTGTCACCACAGATATGGGAGCAAATGAGAGCTGGTGGGTGGCCTGTGGTGGGCACAAGTGAGGATGCAAGAGCTTGTCCTGTGCTGGAACAGGTCAGCTGGCTCGGTTTCGGGGTGTGTGCAAAGCGTGCTGTCCACCTGGAAATGTGTAGCTGCAATTAATTCTCCCTTCCCATGTGCCCTCTTCCATGCAGCTTCCAGCTCCCTTTTCTCATCTGTGGGGGAGAAGCTTCTCCAGCTCTGACAGGACCTGCAGCCCCGGCTCATCCCTCCCTGTTTGAGTGAGCCGTGCCTGGGCCATGGGAACACACTGGCCTTTTCCCGGGAGCTGGCAGGGGTTGGTCAGAAGCTGTTCCTCTGAAATGGGCTTCAGTAACACCCCCCAAGTGTGTTCTGCACTGTGGTAAAACAAATCTCTAGCAAGTGGCTTAGGAGTCGTCCCCAGGAGGAGGAACCGGCCCCCTCGGCTGACACATCAGCTGCTTCCTGCCGTGCCCTCCGTGTTTCCTCATCGCTGCATTGCCACACTCCCGGTGTGACTGCAGGGGGACAGACCCCAGGGCACTGCCCGGCCTCCTGCAGAGCCTGACCCAGCCAGGAGCTGGGGCTTTTCTGGGAGCTCAGTGTCACGTGGCAGCTTCCCTTTGCCACCTTCCCCAAGCCAGTCTTTTTTTTCTCTGGAAGCGTAGGGCACGGGTGTGGTGAGTGGGCAGGAGCCCTGTTTCAGCAGCTCGCAGGTCATGCAGCCACCAAAGCCGGTGGGCAGCCAGTGCTGCCGTGTCCCCTGGGGCTGCTGCCGTGTCCCCTGGGGCTGCTGCCGTGTCCCCTGGGGCTGCTGCCGTGTCCCCTGGGACTGCTGCCGTGTCCCCTGGGGTGCTGCCGTGTCCCCTGGGGCTGCTGCCGTGTCCCCTGGGGCTGCTGCCGTGTCCCCTGGGGCTCCTGACTGGTGAGCACTGGAGAGCTACAGCTCTAGAAGTGAAATCAGAGGCTGCAGACAGCAGCCACCACCTCTGGGTTCGCGAGGGACCCAAACCAGCAGGGCAGTTCTGGCGTTGCACTGGGAATTCCCGAGGGCTGTGGTTGCTGTGGCAGCAGAGGAGGATCACCTGGAGGGCTGAACACACCTTCCCAGGGAAATGCATCAGCTCAGAGGGCGCTGAGGTGAAGCCCAAACCAGGGACTCAGAGGACAAAGGGTTAACCGGGGCTGCACGTCCAGGCTGAGTGCAAATGAAAGCTGTGAGCTGGGGAAGCTGGAGGTGGGGTTTGGGATGCGGGGTGGTGTTCAGGGAACAGATACCACCAGCCTGGCAGGTCTGGCTGGACCGGAACAGCCTCCAGCGTGACTTCAGAGCTGCGCTGCCGTCTCTGGGCTCTGTGTGAGTGGGCAGAGCGTGTGTCAGCCCTCGCTCGGCGGGAGAGACGGAGTTTCCTGTCTAGACCCCCGTAATCGCGGCGAGGAGGGGTTTGCAC
The DNA here is from genome assembly GCA_038380795.1 of Pyrocephalus nanus. Classification (NCBI taxonomy): domain Eukaryota; kingdom Metazoa; phylum Chordata; class Aves; order Passeriformes; family Tyrannidae; genus Pyrocephalus; species Pyrocephalus nanus. Next base: position 15,448,720 of record CM076275.1, on the reverse strand, counting down.
GCTGCAGGCTCCTGCTGCTCCTCCGGTGATTACCGAAGCAGAAGCCGGGCTGCAGTTCCTGGGGAAGGAACACCTCGTTTGTGCCACGTGTCTCGGAAAATGTGGCGCCCGTCTGCTCCTCGCTGCCCGCGATCCGGGGGTCGGGGTGGGAGCCAGCCACCGTGCTGGCTCCGGCACTGCCCCCCTGCAGGACTCATTGGGGAGTTTGCAGCCCCCAGCTGCGGGACCAGGGCTCACCTGATGCTCAAGCCGCGCTCCTGGAGCCTCCAGGGATGGGATTCCCTGGAGGCTGCTTCTGGGAGGAAGGAGAGAAAGTGTGGGGGCCAGCCCAGATCCTCTCATCCCAGACACTGTGTGACCAAGGAGAGTGATTGAGGGAAAGAAAAATTTCCCTCAATCCTCACCTGCCTCAGGCTGCACAGAAATGGCATTAAACCCTGTGCCTTTGCCATGGGCTGTGCATGTCCCTGTGCAGGAATGGGCACTTTGGGTCCACGGGGGACGTGGCAGGGGAGAGGGCAGAAAGGCAGAACCATTTCATAGACTGATTTAATGGCATTAAAAAAGGGTTTTAGTAATAAATGATCAACCAGAAGTCATCTCCACTGCTGCCACTGTGCTCTGGTCAACAGAGCTCAGACCCACGAGGGTTTTCCAAGAGTTATGACCTCTTGCAGCCTCCAGGCTCAGTTCCCTCTGTGTGAAATCCCTCAACGGCTGTCCGGGCAGTGTGGGGACAGTGTGGCGGTGACAGTCACTTGTGTGTCACTGACTCACTGACAGTGGGAACCCGTGGCTGCTCTTCCTCCCCCTGTGGTTTCCTCAAAAGCAGTTCCTGTAAGCGAGAGGGACCCTGGGAGAGGGAGAAGGAGCCCTTCCTTGCCTGTACCCCTGGCCCTGGATGTCAACAACAACCTTTGGTGTTTAAATAAAAACCCTTCAGCCTTTAGGAGCAAGGGCTGGGACAGTTGTCCTCGTGGCATGGGCATTCCAGCTGTGTGTGCAGCCATGTCCCAGCAGGGGATGGAGGGACAGTGATGGCAGCAGGACTGCTGCTCCATGGGATTCTCGGCACTGCAGGTCCCAGCTCCTGGGGGCTCACTCAGGGCAGCATCAGCAGTTCTTGCCCTTCACCTGTGCTGGGTTTGGGTGGGCTTTGGGGGTCATTCCTGCCATCCTGGGCTCCTGGCACTCACCTGCTGGGAAGGTGCTCATGGCAGGATGGTCTGGGCTGAGACCTGGACTCTGGAATTTCACAACAGTCCTGCCAGTGCTTATCAGTACAAGCTCCCTGGGCTTGTGTGGGGCTGTGACCCCCGTGGGGCAGGGGGAATACTGTGCCAGAGTGTCCCCCAGCCCCTTGTGAGGACAGCAGGCCCTGTGCCAGCAGTGCTGCAGGTGCCACTGAGGGCGAGTCCAGCTCTGGGGAGATTCCCAAGGCCCCCCATCCGGCCATGGAACGGGCCCACCCCTGCTCACAGCAGCGCTGCCGGAGGAGACTGTTGTGGCTGTTGTTTGGAAACCCAGAGAAAATAGTCAGGAGAGCCAAGTGCTGATTTTTCCAGTCACAGAGGAGCACCCAGACTAGCAGGAAAAAACGCTGCATGCTGAATTCCTATCTTGGGATGCACGGCTTGGGGCTGCTTCCCTGCCAAGCCCAGTCTAATTACAGATGATTAAGGAAACACACGTATTTGGTGACTATGCCAGGGAATTTCTGATAGAAAGGAGGGTCTGGGGTTAGAAAATGGCCCAGCTGGGAAAAAGAGCCTTTTGTGCCCAAGGAAGGCTTTTGCTGTGTCTCCATAAGGAGGCCTCAGCATGTCAGTGCCTCTCTGGGCCCCAGGAGTTACAGGATCTGATTTGATTTCCTTCCTTGCTGTGGTTCATATCTCCCACTTTTTTGCGGAGGAGGTTCCAGAGGGAACAAAATTCAAAGTCTGTGTAAAACATTACCACTGCCCCTGTGCCTCTGGGAATGTGTAACCACTGTCCCCATGTGGGGACGCTGTCAGGGTGTGGTGTGGCTGGGCCAGCTCTGCCTGGGTGGCCCTGGGCCCTGGTGCGTGCTGGGGGACCCTGACTCTCCTCTGCTTTCTGCCTTGCAGCAGAAGAAGTCGTACCTGGAGCGGAGCGTGAAGGAAGCAGAAGACAATATCCGGGAGATGCTGATGGCCCGCAGGGCACAGTAGTGGCACCCCTGGGTGCCCTGGGCTGATCCCCACAGCCTGCCCCCTCCTTCCCCACCTCAATAAAACTCGTGTCTGTCTGTCTAGCTGCTCTCCCAGTGGGGTGTGGTGGGATTTGGGGCTGCCCTGGAGCAGCTGTACCCCCGTCCTGCAGACACCCCCTGAGTGCTGCCTGGTGTGGGCACCAGGGGGAGGGATCCTGCTGGAGAGCAGCAGTGGGGGGAAGAGGGAGGTGGGGAGGGCTGGCATGGGCACAGACATGGGCATGGAACACAGACATGGGCATGGGCATGGGTGTGGGCATGGAACATAGACATGGGTATGGGCCCAGCCAGCCCATGGTGGGTGGTATTTCCCACTGTCCTGGGCTGTTCCCCCTGTCCCGGGCCATTCCCACTGTCCTGGGCTGTTCCCCCTGTCCCGGGCCATTCCCACTGTCCTGGGCTGTTCCCCCTGTCCCGGGCCATTCCCACTGTCCCAGGCTGTTCCCACTGTCCCAGGCTGTTTCCATTTGTCCCAGGCCATTCCCACTCTCTTGGGCCGTTCTAGCTGTCCTGGTCATTCCCTGTCTCCCGTTCCATTCCCTGTCTCCCGTTCCATTCCCTCTCTCTCGTTCCATTCCCTCTCTCCTGTTCCATTCCCTCTTTCCCGTTCCATTCCCTCTCTCCCGTTCCATTCCCTGTCTCCCGTTCCATTCCCTCTCTCATGTTCCATTCCCTGTCTCCCGTTCCATTCCCTCTCTCCCGTTCCATTCCCTGTCTCCCGTTCCATTCCCTGTCTCCCGTTCCATTCCCTGTCTCCCGTTCCATTCCCTGTCTCCCATTCCCTCTCTCCCGTTCCATTCCCTGTCTCCCGCTCCATTCCCTCTCTCCCATGTCATTCCCTGTCTCCCGTTCCATTCCCTCTCTCCTGTTCCATTCCCTGTCTCTCGTTCCATTCCCTCTCTCCCGTTCCATTCCCTGTCTCCCGTTCCATTCCCTGTCTCTCGTTCCATTCCCTCTCTCCCGTTCCATTCCCTGTCTCCCGTTCCATTCCCTGTCTCCCGTTCCATTCCCTCTCTCACGTTCCATTCCCTGTCTCTCGTTCCATTCCCTCTCTCCCGTTCCATTCCCTGTCTCCCGTTCCATTCCCTCTCTCACGTTCCATTCCCTGTCTCCCGTTCCATTCCCTGTCTCGTGCCGTTCCCGCTGTCCCGGTCGCTCCGCACACCCCGGCGCGGTGGGACATCGCCACCGTGTGGCCCGCGCGGGAACTGCACCGGCGCTGCCCCCGCCCGCTCCTCCCGGGATCTTGGATCCCAACCCCGCCTTCCGTGAGTCCTGGCATCTCTTCCAGGTGCTGGGGTGGGTAAACAGGTGGGTCCTGGGCCAGGCTGTCCCCATTTGGGTTGCAGGGCGCAGGCCCGGCCAGGTGGGTCAGCCCCTTGCTGGTGCAGTGGCTCTTCCTGCTGGAGCGTGGCAGATGTGATGTGTCCTGCCTGTCCCCAAGGACAGGCGCTGTGGCACCCGGAGTGCTGTGCCTGTGACAGGTGCCAGAGCACGAAACCCGAGTCCTCACCCCCTCCCCTGCTGGGGCAGCTCCTGCTGCACCCGAGGCAGGGCGAGGAGCTGAGGGAGCGTGCAGGGCTGGGGCTCCCTCGGGCCTGGCAGGGACACGGCTGGGAAGGGCCAGGGCCAGGCTGGGGGGAGCAGGGGCTGGAGGGGGCACCGAGGGGCATGAGCACAGGGCAGCCCCACACTCCTCTTCCCTCCCACCCAGTAATGAGGGTGAGCCAGAGACTCCCCTCCTGTGCCCCCACAGCTGCCAAGCTGCCAGGGAGGTGACAGTGACAGGGAAGGTGACAGCAGCCATTCCTGGCAGCTCTGGGAACTCAGCCACAGAGCTGAGCTTAGGGCTGCAGGGGGGCAGGCAAGGGGCGTGAAGGCTCCTGGGGACAGGCAGCTGCCAGGGGCTCTCATCAACCCCAACCACCCTTGTCTTGCCTCACAACAGAGCCCCAAACTTGCACTGCTGAGCTCTGAGTTGAGGGGCACAGAGCACCAGGGACAGCCGAGGGACAGTGAGGGCAGTGCCCTCTGCAAACAGATCCACGATCCCTGGGTGATCTCCAGGCAGTGCAAAGCACAGCTGGTGTGTGCAGCAGTTTTCCTCCCAAGGCTGGGGGTGCAGTGGGATGGCACTCCCTGGGACTGGCAGCAGGTTATCCCACTCTTCTGCAGACAAAAGCTTTTTATCCCTCTTCTGGCCAGGCGTGCCATGGAACAGCTTCAGCTCTAAATCTTCGGCACTAAATTAATCCATGGCCTTGTATCCTCTTACCCATTAATTTACCCCCTGCCAGCCTCTGCTCTGCAGCAGGGGATGATGGATCACAGCTTGGGATCAATCCTTCCCTCAGCCTGTGCTTCTCCAGGAGCCGCTGGAGAGGGCGCTGGTCCCAGAGGGGACGAAAACCCAAGTGTGCCACCCTGTGTGGGATCAGGGGGTTGGAGGTGCCAGACCCAGGACTCCCACCTGCCCCCCAGTGCCCGTGGGAGGGGGCCGAGGACACACAGAACCAGGGACAGACGGACCCTGCACGGACAGATTTACTGAAACAGCCGGGACCTAGCGAAGAAAATCAACTGTTGGCTTTAATTATTGCGTACGTCTTCGTCTCTAGGGCTAGGAAAATCTCAACTGGTAAATATACATTTCATCAGAATGCCTTTGGCTGAAATACACCATCAGCACATTCTTCAAAGTTACAACAAAAGTCTTAGAAACGTTAAAAAGGGATTTTTTTTTTTTTCTCCTTTTCCTTTACTAAAATAAAGGAGTGCACCCCACCCCCACCCCCCGACAAGGCGCTAGGACGGACAGACGGGAACCTCTTGGCTGTGCAAAGCAGAGCAGCTGATTACAGTAACAGAAGAGAGGTCGGGGCAGGAGTGGGGAGGCTGCGTGGCGGGCTCAGGTCAGCATGTCCCAGAGGCAGCAGCAGCACAGCGCGGTCCAGCAGGCCGTCAGGCAGGCGCTCTCGCCCGTGTCGTCCCTCCGCCGCTCCTCCACGACGTACACTGCGGGCACAGAGGGCACAGAGGGGCTGGGTCAGTCACACAGCAGTCCGAACGCGCGGTGTGGGGACAGCCAGCACCCGAGGCACAGCTCAGGACACCCTCCTGGCCAAGGGGTGAGTGCCCAAACGCCCTGGGTGTCACCTCATGGACAGGCATCCCCCCAGCTCTGCCCCCCCCCGAGGGCTGCCCGGAGGATCCCAGCAGTCCACAGGGATTTCCTGCACTCTGCCAGCTGCCCGAGCACACAGGAGGGAGCCCCGGGTTTGGATGGAGCTCTCCCAGCAGGGTCTCCTACCTGAGGCCAGTGTGCTGCCTGCTCTTTGTGCCCCGAGGCCCATTCTGGGCAGAGGAGCAGTTCACCTTTGGTTCCTCCTCACTGAGCCTGGGCTTTCACACCCAGAGCTGTGGCAGTCTGAGGGCAGGCAGGTGACTCTCCTTCCTGACACACGGTGGTGGCAGGAGACAGCTCATGGCATCAGCCTGGCCCTCCCACGGGCCTGCTTTGTGCCCAGGAAACCATTCCCTGTCACTGCTCCAGCCCTGCAGAGCCATGGGCACAGTGACCCTCCAGCTCACACGTTGCCAAAACCCTGACAGCACCGGGTGGGGAAGAGAGAGGGACAGCCCAGTACCCCCAAATGTCTGCCCTCGGGTCCAGCCTGTGCCCCAGCCCCAGGCAGACTCCCTCTTACCAGTGGGAATAACAGAGGGAGTATCCACTGTGCAGGCACAGCTCACTCCCTGTTTTCCATGGGGAGGTGACCCAGGGGCTCAGCCCGGGCTTTTTTTATCCCTGGTGGATCCAGGAGCTCTGAACAAGCAGCTCTTTGGTGCCTTTGTTTGCTCTGAGAAGGTCCTGTTACAAAGAGTGGAGGGAAAACAACCCCCCAAATACTCTGAGAGCCCCGTGCAAGACGGTGACATCCCTGTGCTGGAGTCCTGAGGCAGCCCTGGCTTCCAGCTGGCTGCCAGGTGCTGTTCCAGCTGTCCCCCCTCCATGGGGAGCTGGATTGCTGCTGCCAGAGCACTGCCATACCCAAAAAACTGAGGGTCCCAGTGCCCAGAGACATCCAGACCCACACAGCCATACCCAAAACTGAGGGTCCCAGTGCCCAGAGACATCCAGACCCACACAGCAGAAGGAGGCTGCCCCGTGCCCGTTACCATCAGCTGCCCAGGACTGCAGGCACACCAGAGCATTTGCCTGAAGTATTTATGATTAATCCATTAGAAGTTTGAAGCAGCTACAGCCAAGTGTCAGGGACATGCCGACAAAGCATGTTCAAGGCATGTACAAAGTGCTGTTACGAAACACTCGCTGAAATATTTAAGGAAATGGCTTTTCCAGGCTCAGGGCTGTGCAGGGGGAGCCGGGTGCTCTCACCAGGGCTCAGCTGACTCGTGTTGGACGCCGCCTCTCTGCACAAGTGGGTCACAGCATCCACGGGCATCACCCCCTGCCCTGCCAGCCCTCCAGCTCCTCTGCTGTGCCTTGTGCTGGGAAGGGCTGCTCTGAGCCGGCCAAGGCACAGGCACAGCTGCCCAGAACAGCTGGGGGCAGGACTGGGGCAGGGCAGGGGGCAGCAGCCGTGTCAACACCTTCCCAGGACTCACCATAAGGTTGGGGTGTGCCTTTCTGTTAGAAACCTGGTTCATTCCCTCTCTTCTGCTAAAAGCTGGAAGTCATTTAAACCAGCAGCACGCTGTGGCACAAGCATCTTCCTGCAGAAAGCCTCTGCAAACAAGCTGTATTTTCCTCATGGAGGGGGGCTGTGGTACTTCACCCAACCCACTCACCTCCCAAGTTCAAGGAACGCCTCAAAGACAACACCTGAAATACAAGTCTGTGCCTTCCAGTGCAAAGCTCCTCTCCAGAGAGAGCAGGTCTCGAGGGGGAGCTGGTGCAACCACTGCTGTGCTCTGAGAGCACACACCGTCAACACTGCAAGCTCTCAGACTTGGAGAGCATCTGGGTAAGACTGAATAGAAACAACCACCCCTCCCTCTCAATTTGTGTTTAACAAGGCTTTCTCTGAAGCCACATCAGTGCTTCAGGAGCTGCAGGTCACACACCAATTGCCAGAGAGATTTTAACCATAGTTATACAGCATTAATACTGAAGAGCTCTTCTCTTCAACCCCTTGGGTGTGGGGCTTGCAGAGGAGAGGAGAGGAGCAGAACAGGTGAAGGGTGGTCCACTGTTCACCTACCAGAGTGCACAGGGCAAAACCAGCTCCAAGGCAGGCTGGATGAACTGCTCCCAGCCCAGCCTCCCACTCAGCTGGAGACATCCTACACCAACCTGCTCATTTTGGACACTGCAGCTGAATTGTGGCTTCAGAGCACCACCAGAGCCACACAAGTACCCAAGGACAACAAGAGCAGGTGGCAGCACCTCCACACACTCCCTCAGCCCGTGCAGGAGCGCTTGATAAACACAGAGGGCCCCCTGTCAACAGCACAAGAAGGGACAGCAGAACAGCACCCCAAACCTCCTAAAATCATTTTGTTGGGAAGTCTTGCACTGCATGTTACTGATCCAAGTCACCCCACGGCTTCCCAGCTCGCTGTAACCAGCAGCATTCCGCTGACAGAGATCAGGTTTCCTGCTGGAATAGCTTTGCCTACAGAAGAATCCCATCCCAACTCTGCCAGCAAAGGGAACTGCGGGTTTTGTGTGGTTCTTGTCAGAAGCCCGAGTGCCTCCAAGCTAAAGCCACCCAGTTTGCTGTGGGGAGCCCTACTGGGGACTCCATCAGCTGCTCTGTACCCCTCTTTGCCCACAGCCAGGCACTCCAACCACCTCTAGGCACACAGGGTCCTCACCACTATGAGCAGAATCCCATCAACCCTTTGGTCCCAAAGAGATGCAAAATGAGGGTGACTTCTCTCAGAGCCACTGGACAGCTCTCAGTTCTAGCCTCAAGTCTGGAGGCTTCCATGGCTTTTTTCTAAAACAGGATGGGAGAGGGTATAAGCTGAGAACACCCTCCCACCTTCTAATCAGCCTTAAAGAGCCTAGACCACAATGAATCACCCCGAAAATGGTAGCACTCCCTGTAATCACACAGCACTGGCCTGCACAATCCAGTGCAAATAACTCCCACTTTGTTTTTAAAACAAATACTACAATACCTTCTCATTTTACGTACAGTCTGCTTTATCTTGAGCATACACATTTTGTTTCTTCTCATGCCTAATTGATACGTTAATCATTAGCTCCACGAGGGAAAGGTATGAGCTGTACTTTTCACCTGGTTTGGTATAAACCAAAATTACGACCTCATACTGCAGTGCTTCACTGGGTCTGCAAGGATTGCAGCACGAGGGCTTTGATGCCAGAGCCAGCCCAGCCCATCCCAGCCCATCCCATCCCATCCCATCCCATCCCATCCCAGGGTCTGGAGCACACCAGAGGAGGCAGCAGCGAGGAGTTACCAACCACTGCCACTGCAGACCACGAACCCTTCCCGCGGTATCTGAGTGGCTGTTTGCCATGGCAACAGCTGGGCAGAGCAGAAGTATTACCTAACACCACAGTCTGGTCTGGGAGGGAGCACGCAGCAGGGGAGGGACCCGGGAGCCTTTTCCTACTCGTCACTTTGAGGGGGTTTTATCGCAAACCACTTCTGTACTTGAGAGCTTTGTTTTCACTTCTCCAGCCAGCCAGCCAGTCTTGCTTAAAACTGCTTAGAACAACACCTTAAAACAACACAAGTCCTTGGAAAGCTTTTCTGTTCAGGATGGAGGCCAGAGAAAGGAAAGCCAGCACAAGTGCACCCAAGGGATGCAGCAGTGACAGGCAATCAAGTGTCCCTGAGCTCCTCTTCCAGGGGCACTCTCTGGGTTTGCAGGCCCAGCTCTGCAGGAGGAAGGAACTCCCTGAGCTCCCAGACAGCCACATCTCCTGGACTAAACCCACACACAGACAGCAAGCACAGAGGAAGAGACTGCAGGGCTGGGGAACAAAAACTAAAGTTTTATACACCCCAGGCCTCCTCCCTTGCCCATTAGAACTCCAGGGCACAGCCTGGGCACAGATGAGATCTAATTCCCTTGGAAAGGAAGGCATTTAATTGTTCTTTCTCCTCTCTGGGGGTATTTGCTCATGATTAATGGCTTCAGGCCCGTAATTTCGTGGCCCCCCAACTCCTTCCTGCCCAGAGGCTTTCACTGTGCTCAGTCTCCACCAACACCACACTCAGATTTCAGGAAATACCTCAGCACACTCCTGAAACAGATACCTCAGCCAGATGGAAATACAATAGCCCACTTTCAAGCAAAAATCTTCCAAAGCTGCAAAACACTCAGAGCAAGTTTCCCAAGCCCCAGCCCCAAACACAAACTGCCACTGCCAGAGCCTGCTGAGCCGAAACCAAGTGCAGTGGGAGCAAAGTGCCCGTGAGCACAGACAGTTCCACCTGCAAATCCCCTCTGCCACCAGGCAGCTGTGGCTGACCCAGCCCTGATTTCAGCCTGGCTCAAGCAGAAATAACCGATCTACATCCACCCACACTGCAATCGGACCTGCCCTCTTTGCTCACGTCCAGCAGGCTGAGAAAATTCCTGCCCTTCCATTCCCGTAAGCCTGAGCGGCTCTTACAGTCACCCTGGAGAGCTGCTTCAGCCTTCAGGGAGCTGAATAAGCCCAACATTTCAGGGAAATCACGGTGCAGCTGTGCCAAGAGAGCACTTTCCAGAGCCAATGCTGCATTGGCTAAAGTTGCTCCCCTCTCACACACCACACGGGCACCAAGCACAGGACAGGACTCAGCAGCAACTGCGCAGATGATTTTCTTTCAGCTCTTGAAGCTGGAATGATGCTGAGTTTCCTCACCTGAGCACACAGGGATGGTATTAAGAGATCCTTCAGACAATGGAAGTCATTCCAGTGAGCATTTATGGGCCCAGGAAGGATTCAGTGTCCATAAAAAGCAAGGCTACAGGCACTCCTTACAGGACATCAGCACACCTTCTGCAGTGAGTACTCACTCAGGTCTCTGCAGGATGCCAGCCAGCTCTCCAAAGCACTGTAAACCCCAGCACAGAGGTTAGGAAGTTCACAGGAAACATGTCATATGAGGAACAAGCTTCCCCTCAGCTCAGAGCCTTCAGACTCTTCAGCTTTCCTTTAGACTACAAGAGATGAGAGACATCCCCCCCACAGCTACAGGATTTGAGAGGTCCCTCGAACATTTTTTAAAAATCAGTAAAATCTTAATTTACTGTCAAAGCAAGGAGATGTTTTCAACCTAATCAGCTGCAGGGCTAAGAACAGCACAGTCCTCAGCCTGAGGCACGGTGTTTACACTGAAAACCTAAACAAGACCTGGTTTGGAGGCATTTACAAAAGCACAGACCTAAGGATCTTGCACGAGTGTTCTGGTGACAGACAGAAGGAGGGACAAAGTCCAGTGTTAAAGCAAGGGGGACATGCCACAGCGAGCAGGGCAAAAAGACTCTCCCTGCACAATCCCAGGGCTCGAGCACCACAGTCTGTGCAGCGCTTGGAAAAGACTGTGCAGGATCTGCTCCTCACCCAGCCTGGAGCCCAGCTGATGAGGAGTGCCTGGAACAGCAGCCTCACTGAACTCATCAGCCCACAGTGGAGCCAGCCTTGGCTTCCCGAGGCCAGTTTGTCTGAAATGTGTTTTCAGATACCGCACCTGAACTGGGAGTAATTTTCTTTGCACCAGTTTTTTATCAGATTAGCCCCTCCCCGGGGGTGAAAAGCAGTGAAGGTGAGGTGAGACATCAGCCCTAGAACTGCACTGTTTGCCAGCCAACAGCCCCTGCTGTTTGTGCAGCCAGGGACAGAGGGAGGGATGATACAGCAATCCTGGAGGAGAGAGAATGCTGGGTTTTAAAGCACACTACAGAATGAGAAGCAGAGAAGAGGACAACTGCCAAGTGAGACTTATTTTTTTTGGCAGGACTCCAGCATCTGAAGTTGGAAGGTCCTGAAGGTACAGGAACAGTTAAATTAAATGCTCCAACAGACTGCTTGGAAAGGATCAATAGACGAGGGAGAAATCCTGCTGCAACTGCTCCTGCTGCCCTCCAAATTAACTTCTGCTGGGAAAGGCTCAGCTCAGCAGGGTTGGAGATGCGAAGGGGTAACCACTGAAAGGCACCAGAGAGCCTAATCAGAGTGACCTGGATCCCCTCCTGTCCACACTGAGACAGGTAAAGAAAGAGGAAAAATCCCTCTGGCAGCAGGCAGTGACTGTATCTAGGTGACCTGTTTATTCTTGCAGCTGGCCAAACATCAGGAGGCAGACGGCATCACTGTGACTATTACTCTTATCGCAGCCGGCTTTGCTACAAGTAATCAACCTCCAGAAATAAGATTTCCACCCTGCGTGTCCAATAGGTCAGACGCAATGCTGAGCTCTGTTTGCCCTCGGTGCCTGCTGGCAGAGCCTGGCTCCCTCTGGCACAGCAGGGAGCAGCCTCATCCATTACCTCGGTTTGTATCAGCAGGGAGGGCGGGGGAAGAAATTAAGCTGGACGGATTGCTAACATCAGCTCCTTCTTTCAAAAATCAGTGTGTCACTTCGGACTTTGCCTCTTCCCACTTCTTTTTAAAGAATGCCATTATCAGCAGCGTTACACTTCACCTCTAGAATTTACACAGACAAGAAAGTACCAGCTCGCCAGTCAGCAGCTACTGCGGTTTCCTCGTGCCAGTTGATAACAAATAACGAAAATACTGGTGAGGAAAGGAGATACTTCCTGGAATGAGAGATTTTCTTCCTCCTAAGCAAGCCCTGCTGCTCAGGAAGGTGCTGGTCCTTACGCCATGCTCCACACAGGCACTGAGCTCCTAAAGCTGTGAGTTTCCTGCTGTTGTTCTGGGGCAAGAGGGTTCCCTCTACCCACAAGAAAGCACTGCGTGGATGTCTACTGTATTCCAGGAACTCATGCCTGGATGGACTTTGTGTGGACAGGCAGCAGGAAAACTGCAGACAGAGATCAGCACGTCAATTCACGGCAGAGGGAGGCTGAATCAGGCACCCTTAAGAATAATGTCCCTCAGGCTCAGCATAAAAGTTATCGGCTCTAAAGGTAAAGGTCAAGTTGTTTACTGCCAGCAAAAAACCAGCCAAGTCAGCTGTCAGCCCTTGCAAGATGTAAGAAGTGGGGTTTCTGTGGAGACCTTGGTATAGGTGACCTGGGCAAGCCCAAAAGCCAGATACCCAAAAAACAAAAACCCAAACCCAAACCCATGGCCATGAGGTCTTCTGTGCCACCTCAGCAAGTCACCCAGGCTCTCCAGCTCACTGCCCCTTCATCTGGAGAAGAAACATAAGCTTTGAGGCCTTTCATGCCCTGCAGAGTTGAGGTAGCTGGGGGGGGTGTGCAAGCTTGGACATACTGGACTCCAACCCCTCTGGGAGAAGGGACCAAGGAACACCAGCTGATGTGATCTCACTCTCCCACAGTGCTGTAACACATGGGAGTCACATGGCCACCACCACTAAGTCTCAATGTATAACCACAATTTTTATGTAAAGCATAAAATCTAAACTTCCTAGTTTTCCATGTGGACGTAAGTTTGTTCAGAAATACTGATGCACTGCTTGGAGTAGCTTAATTCATTAAATTAAGCAAAGTCATCTAGGAGAGCAAAACATCTGCTCTGGAAGGGAAGCATCCACACAGCAGCTCTTCCCAGATAAGTGTTTGGAAACACCACAGGAACTGCCAAGCCCCATGAAATCACGCCAGACCAGCAAGGCAGACTGCAATGACTTGATTAAATTCAGAGGTCGATTTTTTTATATTAGAGGTTCAGCCACACCAACAGATATGTGGCACTAGTGGAACAGATTTTCAAAAAGTTAGCCTTTTTAGGGGCATCCATTTAAATCAGATACTCCTGGAGGTGATCCCTAAACAAAGCCTCATTGAAAGCTCTCTTACACGTCACAGGACAAAGATCAGGTTCCAGTCGGACAGATTGGCCAAAAAGGAGCAAAGTGTGTGCGGGGGGAAGGGTGTTTAACAGAAGGAAAATCAAGAAAAAGCTTTTGCAGACAAACACTAAGTTACAGCCCTGACTTTATTTCACACATTAATGAAGATGTGTAAAACAAACGTGTGCCATCCAGAGGGACCTGGACAGGCCAGAGGGGTGGGTCTGTGTGAACCTCATGAAGTCCAACACAGCAAGGTCCTGGAGCTGGGTGGGGGCAATCCCAAGCACAAACACAGAGAGCATCCCTGAGGAGAAGGGCTTGGGGGTGCTGGTGGACGAGAAGCTCAATCTGCCCCTGCCATGTGCCCTGGGCTGATCCCACAGCGTGGGCAGCAGGGCAGGGGGGATTCTTCCCCTCAGTCCCTCAGGTGAGACCCTCCCTGCAGAGCTACCTCCAACCCCGGGGAACAGCACAGGGATGTGGAGCTGCTGGAGCAAATCCAGAGGAGGCCCCAGAGATGCTCCAAGGGCTGGAGCCCCTCTGCTCTGGAGCCAGGCTGGGAGAGCTGGGGGGGTTCACCCGGAGAAGAGAAGGAAGCAGGGAGACCTGAGAGCCCCTTGCAGGGCCTAAAGGGGCTCCAGGAGAGCTGGAGAGAGACTTTAAACAAAGGTCTAGAGGGATAGGACAAGGGGGAATGGCTTCCCACTGACAGAGGGCAGGGTTAGATGGGATATTGGGAAGAAATTCTTCCTTGTGAGGGTGGAGAGGCCCTGGCACAGGTTGCCCAGAGAAGCTGCGGCTGCCCCATCCCTGGAAGTGTCCAAGGCCAGGTTGGACAGGACTCGGAGCAACCTGGGCTAGTGGAAGGTGTCCCTGCCCATGGCAGGGGTTTGGAACAAGATGAGCTGTAAGTCCCTTCCAACCCAAACCATTCTATGATTCCATGACTTTTTTTACATCCACTTCAACAAAAGAAGTGTGAATTAGAGATTCCCAAAGTGGGTTCAGAGACACCCATGGCTACAGAAAAGCAGTTCAAGGCCAAGAATTACCAGAAGATCTTTGGTTTGTGGGTTAGAATGCTGTTTCTGCAGACCTGCAGTTGTGTTTGCTCAGGTTTAGCAACAAACCCATCCCTGCTGCAGCACAAGCCTGGGCTCTCAGGCAAAGACACACTCAAAACACTTGGCTACTTCTCCTCTCCCATTTCCCAGCCTGTGCTGGTCCACAGGTTTGTGGGAAGAGCAGGGGACATTCAGTGTCATCAGTTCCCTGATCCAGTTTGAGATGAGATCCTTCCAGCCTCCAAGGCACCAGACCTGGCTCAAAGTCAGACTGTCCAAGGCAACAATCCCAGTCTCCCTTCAGCTTCTGCCCTTTTTGTGGCTGTAGCAGCAAAGCAACACTGGCACTTACCAAAGATGTTCAACATGGGAGACAAGGAGTTTTTCCCCTGCCCAGTACTGAGAAATGTCACTTAGCCAGCCCAGAATCATGTGCATTTCCCAAGGAAAACCCTGATTACACTTGGAGCTCATGTGGGGGAATTGGTGGGAAGCAGCACCACGCTGCTGCCTCTTACTGGGAGGCAGATTTTTCACTCTGTTACAGAGAAAGGTGAACTCATGATTTACACTCAGTTCAGGTTCTTATTCACTCACACCAATTGTTCACTGCTTAAATTTGGGCACTTCTGATAGACCCACACCACTGTTCAAACCCCCTGAACAGTCCCACCTCTCTCAGCTCCTCCTTGTATAAAGGAGGAGAAGCTCCAGTCCCTTAATCATCTTCTCAGCCCTCCTCTGACAAATGGAGCTTGTTGCAAGCACTGCAGTGAGCCCCACGAGAGCTGTGGGTGCCAGAGCACACCGACATGCCATATTGAGGGGACGTGGCACACAGATGGACCAGCCAGCTGCCAAGGGAAGGTACATCATCCTCCTTCCCTTCCCCAGAAATCTGGGTTTTTCCACACAGTGATAATAGCTTTAGAAAAAAAAACCAACCAGAAAGCCCAGGAATGATGAGATCACTTGGACAGAGAGTGATGGGCTGAAGAAAACCGGTGCCCATTAATTCAGCGGGAACTGTACATTTGAATATTAAGAGCTTTAACTGTGCAGCCCTTGGCTGAAACTTATCAGCCAAGAGACAGGTGGAGTGAGACTTGTGGCAAACCTAAACCCAGCAGAAACCCTGTGTCACAACCTCAGCACAGGGATCCCCTCAGGGACCAGCATTAAGGACCTTCAGCAGCACCTTCCAACAACCAAAGAACTGCTGGAGACCCGAAGACAAAACAAGAGCAGGAAGACGTCCTGTAAACAAAACCACTGCTTCAAAGAAAAACAAGCTGCAAACAAAATCACTACCACCAACAAGTCTTCACCTTCCCTCCCCCCCCAGCCTGGTTAGGGCCAGGCACTGGTTTTTCAAGGTCAGCGTGTCCCGTGCAAGGACGCAAACCTACCTGTGTTTTTAGGCCCATCGGCGTACACCGGTCCTGGGGGTGGAGGTGCATTTTGCCATCCGTACTGGGGATATCCTTGGTAACCCGGCTGGCCTGGCTGGTAGGGCCCGGTCGGGCCGGGGGGGTACCCGGGGTAGGGGCCGGGGGGACCACCCGGCTGCTGCGCATAGGGTGGGTACGGGGCGGTGGGGCCCGGGCCGGGGTAAGGAGGAGGATTATCGTAGTTCATGTGGGATGCAGAGTCTGCCCTGCAGAGGGAAAACAAACAGGAGAATGGGTTTGCTTTGGCCTGCTCATCCGCCACCACGCCGGTTCCATCGCAGGCTGCTCTCTCCAGCGGGCCCTGGGAGAGACAGAACTCAAAATACCTGGTCAAGCAGCACATTTGTTTTTAACCCTGTCACAGGGGCAGAGACTGAGGTGAAGTGATTTCCTCAAGTGACATGAGTTTAGCTCAGTGGGAATGACGTGCTGCTTTCCAGTCATGCATCAGCTGCTCACCCCAAGTCTCGCAACAGCAAAGCAACACCCTCTGCTTCCACTAATGATTAAAGCACTTCTAAGAAAGATCTGGAAGCGATCACTTCACGTTTCTGTCAATATGAGAAAAGCAAAGCAGCCTGTTCCAGACATATTTGATAGCCTCGAGAGGAGAAGGAGCGAACACAAATGTCCATTACATTTCCGCTAATTACTAAAGCATCCAGCCCAGCACTCTGGAGCAAGGCTGTGTGTGAATAATTTCCTGATGACACTACCCCGGCACACCGTGTATTCTCCCAATCACACACAACTGAGTCATTAAAGCAGCCACAAGGAATCAGGGCCTTGGGCTCAGCCTCATTCAGAAAGCAACATTAAAGACACCTCCGAGAGTTGATACTCATAAATCCCGTCTCATGTATTACTCATGACACAGCCATCCAAAGACAAGACTTGTCACAGTAACACAACTTTAATAAACCTCTAAGCAGCATGACTAAGCAAACCATTTCTTACATTAGGCTTCTGGAGCTTCTCCCTGTCCGAGAAGCAGAAGTGGATATTAATGTACCACGTGTTCAGGAACCTTCCTGCCCGGAGCAGCTGTCCCCTGCCATTTCCTTCCCCTATTACAGGGTGCAGACGGGTCACCAAAATTCCCCTTTGTTGCACACCTCCTCCCACACGCCACAGGGAGAAATGCCAGGAGTATAATTTGTCTCCACTGCGACTCCAGTGCTGCTGGAATGGAGCGGGAGAGGCTGGCCAGCAGGATCCTCTTTGGATGGGTGCTGGGAAGGCAAGCAGCGGGGTCAGGCTGACCTGACTGCTCAGCACTGAGCTCCCACTCCCAAAACAGGCAGGTTTGAGCCCAGGGAGACCATCAGCACACCCAGGAGAGCCCTGGCTGACACATATGAAGAATTTCACCTTTGTAACGCCACTGGAGCCCAGCGTGGCAGAGGCCAGGCAGGCCCAGCCCCCGGGGTTATGTTTAGCTGCAGCAGTGCCTGGCAGTGTGGAGAGAGCTGTTTGTTTACAGCTTGCTGTTTCATCACCTCAGAGAGCCGGCTGTGCCTCCCCAAGGAAGGATCCCGAGGCTCTCCCTTATTTATTTACAACGCTGCTCCTGCAGTACCACAGAAACAGCCCTGCTGACCCCACCCCGTGCCCAGGAGAGCACTGCCCACTCCAGAGGCCACTCCAAGGGAACAGGGCTGCTGTCCCTCCCAGGAGGGCACCGAGAAGCCCTCGAGGCTCAAAAGCTGCAGATGCCACCCACCTGAGCTCATTCTAAGGCTCCTCTTGCCTTGCAATCCGGGCACAGTCACAGACCCACAGCACGTGCTGAGCTGGAAGGGACCCACCAGGATCATCCAGTCCAACCCCTGGCCCTGCCCAGGACACCCCAACAATCCCACCCTGTCTCTGAGAGTGTTGTCCAAACTTTCCTTGATCCCTGGCAGCCTTGGGGCTGTGCCCACTGCCCTGGGGAGCCTGTTCAGTGCCAACCACCCTCTGGGGGAAGAACCTTTTGCTGAGATCCAACCTAAATCTCCCCTGACACAGCTCCAGCCATTCCCTGGGGTCCTGTCCCTGGTCACCATAGAGAAGACATCAGTGCTTGCCCCTCCTCTGCACCTCCTGAGGAAGTTGTCCCAGCTAAGGCAGTGCTGTACCCTGCAGATTATATCTTTCAATGCCTTTGTCAAGACTTTTAACTGCTTAACCAATGCCAGGGATTAGAGGAATTTTATTTATGGGGTTTTTTTTCCACTGCTAGGCCAGCCAGACCACTTAACTGCTCACTTAAAACAGACAAGTACAACATACATTTACCTGGAGGCTCTTTAACCACTGCACTCAATGCAGTGTCCCTACCAAATCTGCAGCAAGGAAATTCTCCCTTCAGGGAGCCTGGGAAAGGCAGGCAGCAAGCCCTACAACTCACTTCCATGCTACCAATACAGAACTGGGACATAATGGGTCACTAATGCTCATCTAACCCAGAAAATCATCCCAAAATAGCATCAAAAAGCAAGTTCCCAGGGAAGAACAAGGCCAGAGCGAGTGCTGTGTGCGTATACTACGTACCATTGCACGTGGCAGAGTAACCATTTGGTTTATATATATGTGTGTGTATATATATATATATATATATATATATATATCTCGCATATATAACCCATGATTGTTTTTCATAAACCTTAAGAGCCCCCCGAGCTCAGCTTGCTTTGATGGTCACTGCCAAGCTCCAGCACATGGAGTACTTCAGTTTTCCAAAGCCCTTCTACCTAAGAGGACAGTCAGCTCAGCCCACCCTTTCCAGTGAACTTGAGTCTTCCCTTCAAATGCATCAGTTAATTTATCTGCATTCCGTGTCACTGATATTTGGGTGCCTAAAGCCAGAGGGATGAGTAAAGATAACTGCACATCAGCAGCTCTGCAGAAAGTCTGAGGAAAACAGGAGGAGTTAATCCAATGGCTCAGCAATCAGGAGAATGGCAGCATAGGAAACAAGAACGAACTCCTGGTGGTCTTTGTTTAACAGCTCCATGTCAAAACAGTTTCAGAAGAGGAGGCAGGTTTGGGGTGGAGGCAGTAACTGAGCTTCTGCCTGCTGATATGGGACTGGGACTGAGGGGAAAAACTGGCCAGGGCCTGCTAAAGCTGGACAGATGCTTGGGCAGAGACCTCAGAAAAACAAGAGAACGGTGGAAAACACAAATTAAGAAGGGCATATTGCACTGGGGCAAAAACTTTCCTCCTCAAAGCTGAGGGTAAAATAACACAAGTGAGATTAGGCAAGATGTAGAAGAAGGTGCCCAGCAAGAACACCTTCTGGAACACTCCAGCCACTGTACTGGAGATGAGAAAACTCCTGAAGAATTTGTCAAGGTGTTCAGCAAGCCCAGGAGGTAGTTGTGGAAACTGGGTTCTCAAAAATAATCTTTCCTTGTCCCCCACTTTCACTGTCAGTCAATGCTACACATACACCCATCTCTACTTGCCCTTTCTGAACTGTGTGATGATACTGAGATTTCTGTCACTCCCATGAACTCACATATGACATTACATGCTTTCTAGCCTTATTTCCTCATCTGGGTATGTGTCTGCAAGGCAGAGCTCTGAATCATGAAGCAGATACTTTGCAGAGACACACCTGAGCTCTTAGTCAAACCTATCACCAAAGCTTTCCTGCAGGTTCCTACCCCAACTACTAATTCCATGGGAACTGCAACCAGGATCAACCCCTACAAGCTTGCATCAGGGTTCATTTCTCTGGGTTTCCCAAGGAGCACCTCTCAGAGACAGAGCTCGAAAGAACCAGGCCAACCATCAGGAAAGCCCTTTGTTTTCCATGGTGCTGCAGGAGGTCCAGCAGGAAGAGCTGGGACAGTGTCACTAGTGCTGAACTCAACAGTCCCTGCACAGCCTCACTGATGCTTAACTTCATTCAGCACTAAACCCAGCAAACAGAGATTTCCTTGACTGTCACCCAGCATTTGCACTGTCTGCTGGAGGTTAACAACAGAGAAACTGCTAAAAAAGAATGGCAAACCATGTTCCTATTCCTTCCTCCCCTCCTTGCATCAGTAGTTTTCCTAAGGGGTAAGTTCATTAATACACCATTGTTTCCTTAAGCTATCTTCAAACTCCTTTGTTCCACACTGCTGGGCAAACATTATTTCCCCTACCCCAACAGAATGGCTTCAATTTTTAAACAAGCTGCTTATCATACCCCAGAGGTCACCCATAAAGTCTGCAGAACAGGAGTCACTGCAGTACAGCACACCGTGCAGAGAATGCTCATGGCACTGTATGTGCAGGTACTCGCTGTATGGCTGATCAGCAGTCAAGAACCACCATCCTGTGTGAGATTATCAGTCTTTCTACACATGCAACCTGGCTTTGGCTAAGGCTTAGCAAAAGGTACAAGTACACAACTGTAATGCTTGGCATACACTATATATATATATATATATATATCTGTAATTTAACCTGTCCAGTTTGGCAATCAACCCCTAGAGAAACAAATTTCCTCACTAAGCTTTGAAAGCACCTCCTTCTTTCTGGTTGCTTCACACTTATGGCCTTGTACAAGGCCAGCAAACCAAGGCAGCTGCTACAGAACTATTCAGTCACTGCTCCTGACTCTCCTCTTCCAGCACCCTCATGAATTTATTATCTTGTTTCTTTTCTCCAGGCCTTTCTTCCCAGCTGAGGACACTCTGCTTCAGCTCTGCTCCATTCCTTGGGCAATCTTTCCACCCATCACTGTGCCTTTGGTGTCCCTGTCTGGTTTGGAGTGAGCTTTCCACCCCTTTCCTAGCCCATTCCCATCCATCAAGCCAAAAACAGAGCTCAGGCTGCCCCAGACTAATTGTAAATAACTGTAATATCCTTCCAAGTGGGAACAGCTCCTGCAGAGCCTGTCACTGCACACACACAGCCAGGACCAGCACGTGTCTCACACACATCGCTCACCCAAGGGACAAGAGACTCTTCCACCATTTCACTGACTCTTCCACAAGACTCTGAAAACCTGGGAAAGTCTCATCACCCACAAGTTACAAGCTCTAAAACCAAGCAAAAAGAAAACAGGGAGCCTAATTTAGATGGTTGCCCTGCAGCACTGCCTGGTCAGGAGGTAACATGGTGCAGGAAAACCAACAGGAATGAATTAAAAAACAAGGGAATGTGATGGAAAGAAAACTCTTCTGTCAGCACAAGGGGTGCCCAAACAAAGAGTCTTCACTTCCTGCCAGGACGACCCAGTTTCACCCTCTTCCCTCCTCCAGCAGGCCACGTACAAGGCTGGCACTCCCAAGCATCTCTTCAGAGGTCAGAATAATTATGGCCTCTATAATTATGGCAAAGTGACTGGGGATCAGTATGAATCTGCCTCTACCTGTTGGCACTGACCTTGTTAAACTGAATAGGGAATGTAAAGAACCATCTGCATTTTTACACAGTTCTACCATCTGCATTTTTTTTTCACAGCTGCTAACCCACCTGCAGAGAAATAACAACCCCTAGGGACAGCTAGCCTGCAAGTCAGATCCTTCAAATGCAATCTCCAGTGCAAGCAAATCCATTAAATCAAGAGCTGTGCACGTTGGGGAACGCTGCAAGAAACAGCCCTATGAAAACAAATGGGGGATTTGTAAGTTAAAAAAAAAAAAAAAAAAAAAAAAGGAAATCAGCGGTATGGAACACCAAAAACAATTAGCAGATTTTTGGGGATTTAAAGGCAAGAAGCTGAGTTTTTTTTTAGGATAGAAAACAAGCACCCCACCTTGTGCTGCCACAGGCAGGAGGAGTGATGTTTTGGGTATGGCAGGTGTTGATTCAGCTGGTCTTTACACAGATGAAGATGGAGGGCATGGTGAGAGGCCAGACCCTGAGAAGGACAACTGGGGCACCCTGATGTAACCCACCCCTTCCAATGCCTGCAGCGCTAGGAAGTCGTTTTCCAATACAGAGCCCTAATGGAAAGTACATTTAACATCAACAATCCGGCTCCTGGCAACCAGCCGAGCATTTAAATTACATTTCGTACGAACAGTATCCAAATGAAAAAAAAGAGCACAAGTGGCTCTTAAATGGCACTGGCTCTGTGTTTCCCTCTCACCAGCTTATCTGCCAGGTCCATTTAGTGATTATATGAAAGGTATGTTAAGGATAAATTGTAAGAGATTCCATTCTTGCTCAGATCGCTTCCAGAAAAAGCTTCCTCCCTGGTTTGCCCTCCCACTCCAGCAGCAGAGTAACACTTCACCTGGAGTGACAGCTGAAGGGGGACTACACAAGAACTGTCCCCATCTTTTCTGACAAAAGGTGCTCAGAACTGCTTTACTTCATAAAATACAGGTGAAGAACCTGTACGAAGAGCAGAAGTGAAGAGAGCACAGCTTAGTACTGCCAAAGCAAAAGCTAAAAACCCCTCCCCTGTTTAAACCCAGTTCCTTCAGAGGTGTCTGGAGCTCCAGGACACTCCTGGTCCTTGGGAAGAGGTGTTTTTCCTCACCTTTAGTCGAGTGGCTGCCAGGCATCTCCTGCACAAAACAACTCTGCTGCCACCAGCTCAGGCAGCTCTGTGGAGTGAACAGCGGTTTGGGTCAACAAGAATTTAACCTTCTGAGTTCCTGAGCCAGGTATTCCTTCTCCCTGGGAGCCTCCAAGCCCTCCAGATGCCTGAAGTCTGCCTGTATATGCAAGTGGAGAGGGCACCTGATCTCTGAGGCTGGCACTGGTGTCCCTACAGACTGTCCCATCTCTCCAGTGCCATGGCCTGCCCTGCCTTTTTGGCAAAGCCAGGATGGATATGTGCATTTCCAGGTGATTTTGGTTTCAAACACTACGATTTCATCAGCTTTAAAGGGCCTGTAGTCACAGCAGTTTTTGCCTCAGAGGAACTGTCCTTTGTAGAGCTTCAGAATGACAGATCTATCCTTGCTCCTCTGTCTCCACAGAACTCTTAGCAACACACCCAGGTTTGCATTCCAGGATTTTCCCTCTACAGACAAATTTCAACATCTTTTCAACTGTCAGGAGCACACAAACCTCTTCAGAAACACTACACCTGTCACTTACTGCCCAGTTTTCTTGCTTGCAACACACTGTCCACCTATGTGATGTGTATGGCAGAAGGAAAGTGTGAAGCTGACACACTGTAGTTCCTACAATAAAAATGTTAGTAAAAAATTATAATAATAAAAAAAAACCCTAATCCATTGCCCTGCTGCTGTTATTACATGAACTGCACCCTCATGGGGAAAAACTGTCAAGTTTTTCAGACATCTGATGAAAGGTTTTAAGAACATACACTTAAACATCAGGGGACTAATAATTCTAATGACAGAAAACACCACTGCACAGCCCCTTGGGTGGTGTCAGCCACAGCACTTGTTGCTGACATGCCAGGTGAGACTCTGCCCAGGAACAGAAACACACCAAAAAGCACCTTTAAACAGAAATCACTACAGAGAGGAGTGTTAACATCTTGGTTTCAGGTTTTAAATGCTTTTGCAGGCACCACTCTTGTTCAAGGTAATTCCAGAAATACATGACTATAGTTTGCTCTTCAAGTGGTGCGTTGGCAGTTTTAAGGTGAAATAAATACCAAAACAAAATAAAAATCATTGAAAACATCTGATTGACAAGTTAAACTAGACCTGCAAATAATAATTAAATAAAGCAGCTTTGTTGGTCCCGCTGAGGAGGGAATGCGAAACAAGCAGTAGGACTGGTAAGAAAATTATTAAGTGCAGATAATACATTCATGTGTTACTCAGATGGTGTTCTGGCAGCATTCCAGCCATGGAACAGCAGCAGCCTTTCAGGGTAAACCTCCCCAGCTCTGATACACTGGTGGATTTGGTGGAAGATGCTCCCCAGGTTTTTGGGCAGCACACACGGTTACTTTGGTGTGTGCAGACAGAAATACAGGCATTTTCTACAGCTGAGATCTCACTGCTCAGAAGGATTGTCGTGAGAGGCTGGAAAATGGAATGAGATGGAGATTTTTTTCCCCCCCTCACGTTTTCTCACTTTTTCTGCTTTTCCACATCCTACTTGCTGCTCTAACACGATGCTTTACTTTGCCTGTAGGGCATATGCAAGAATCCTCTTTAATGGCTGCTTGTCACAGGGCACAAGCCAGTTCCTCCCATACCAATTGTCACCAACCCAAGAAAGCCTTTGCCTCACCCTGTCAGAGGCTGAAAAGCTTTTACACTTCAGGGCACTGCCCTCAGTAGCTGGTAAGACCAAATAATACCTCAAGAATATGTTATAATCTCAGTGTGGAAATATCCCTTTCTGATACATAAGTGACAGAAACAGCAGATTTTGTCTACCAGTGCCTGGCATGAGGAATACAGCCAGACACTTCCAAGGAGGTCCATTCCCTGCAGCTCTGGGCAGGCACTGGAGCACAGCAGTGGGGTGGTGGCACTTCCATGTACTCACTTCCCAGCTGGGAATGTATCCCACCGGGATACAGGGTGAGGGCAGCCCAGCATTTGCCTGCCCTTCATGGGCGTGAGGCCAAGCACTTCACCCCAAAATCTGGAGAAGGCAGCCTCCCTCCCACCCAGGGCCAGCAGCCTGCGGGAAGCCGAGCTGCTGCCGGCAGGACGCCAGGCCTGGCAACACCGACCGCGTGCTTGAATGACTCCGGCTCCTTCCGATCCTTCCCTCTTCCCAGAAATGACAGTGCTATTTTCTACTCATTGAGCCACCGGGTTTGAGGTCAGAAAGCAGGAAGTTGGGAAAGACAGAATACACACCAAGAGAGTAGAAAATATCAATACTGACGGCAGCACACGAGCTTGCTCATTCAAGGCTCCGGCTCCCACGAGAAAAAGTTTTCAGGGAGCCCTGCTAAGCTTCCAGCCGTGCCACAGGGAGATGACAAACAGATGACAGGAGAAATGCAGGCCTGCTTCTTGAGAATCCGGAGTTACACAAGCTCTGCCCTCACAGAAAAAAAATTAGGTAACATATTCACCTGATCATGCACAGAAATACCCCTGGGAACAGGCAGCTCCTCTGCTTCTGGCACACACAGCCCTCCAGGTACTTCCATCATCCCAGTGCAGCGCTGTGAGCAGGAACATCCCTGCTAATGCTCACAGAACATCCCTGGTTTCCTGAGCACCAAACCACTGCCAATTTTAAATGTAACACGGACCTGGGCGGGGGGGGCAGGCGGCAGCAAAACACCGGAGCTCTCTCCTCTGACTGACACCAGGGCAGGGGCTGCTCAGCCCATGCAGAGCCCCCACCCGCTTCAGAGCCACTCCTTTACAGGACATTCTCCTCTTCCCTGCGACCTCTGCAGCAAGGACAACCACGAGCCTCTGCAGATTATCAGTTACAGCTCTCACACCACTCAGGGAATGACAAATCAGTATTTAACAAAGATGGCCTTTATAGCACATGAATAAGAGGCAGAGTTCGTGCTACAGAAGTTTCAGGGCTTGGTAAAACCTCTGTTCTGCGCAGTAGAAGATTATTATCTAACACGCACATTAATCCCTGTCTGTCCCCAAAAAGCCCTGAAACAGGATCAATAAAATTTACTGTGCAAAAAAATTAGTGTTCTCAGCCTCATCTGTCTATCTGAAGCAGTAATATTATCATCATCAAAAGTTTCTACAAGGAGTCAGTTTCTGTTAAAGCAACTGGTGAAAAATACCCCTTTCCTGGCACAGCAGCACTTCCCACACCTCGTATCCCATCCCTGTGTTTACCATAGCACAAACAGAAGGCAGCTGCTCACCCACACTTACTACCTTACCCAGACTTACCCTATTTACTATCAGGTTGTTCACACACGTCTCGTAGCAAAGGCATCAGAAGCAAAAAGCACCTTTTCTTTTCTTTTTTTTTTTCTCCCCTTTCAGATAAAGCGAATCCGGGATGACTGGGACAGATCTCGGCACTACCCCGCCCAGAGAGGATCTGTCCACCGCCACCAGAAGGGGTGGCAGACCCATGTGGCAGAGAGGAGGCGAGTACCCCCCTTTTTCCTCCTTCTCCCATTTCACCGCGACATTTAATTATCCAAATGAGGCCTCCTCAGCTATAGGAACAGGAAACGTAAAATCCAGGACAAGCGTAATGGCTTTTCAAACACACCACGCGGCGTTATTATTATTACTATTATTATTTTTACTCCGAGCGCTCGCTCGCGTCTTGCCCCGCACTGAACAAGCCCGGCTTCGGTTCGAGCCGTGCCCACCTGCTCTGGGTGCCCTTCCGTGCCCTCCCATCAGCACAAACAGCCCCGCCCGGGCCCCCCCGAGCCCCCCGCGCACAGGGCAGGGCGGGGAGCCCCCAGCCCCGCCACGGCAGCCGGGAATTGTCCACGAACTGGGGCAGCAATCGCCTCGCTGGGGCTGCGCACAGCGAGGGACCCCCGGGATGGGGAGGGGGGAGCGCCCGGGGGGCCTCATCGGTGTCCCCCCCCCCCCATCCGCACCGACCCCTCCGCAGCGCTGTCACCACCGCCGGCTCCCCGCGGTGCGGTGGATCCCGCCGCTCACCCCGAGCCTTCCTCCTCGCCCTCCTCTTCCTCTTCTTCATCCTCCTCATCCTCCCCAGCCCCAGCGCGACCCCCGCGCCCGGACCCGCTCCCACCCAGGCGCGCCAGCTCCCCCCGCACGGAGCCCAGCGGAGCCCGGCCGTGCCCTGCCGGTGTCCCCCACCCTGGTGTCCCCACCCTGGACCCCCCGTCCAAACCCCCCCGGCCCCGCAGGGACCCCCCCGGTACCTCCGCCCTGCGCGACCCGCACCTGCTGCGCACCCCGCGCCCGTGACGTCACGGGCGGTGCTCGGGACACGCCCCTGAGGGCGGGGCGTGCGCGTCACGGGCAAGGGACACGCCTATACAGGGCGTGGTCAAAAAAGGGGCGTGGCCCGAGGGAGCGGCTGGCGAGGTCCCGGGAGCTGTCCCCGTCCGTGTCCCTTCCCTGCCCTTGTCCCTCGTCCTGTCCATGTCCCACCTACTGCCACTGCCACTCCTTGTCCCTGCCCCTATCATATCCCTGCTACTGCTCCTGGCCCTGCTATTGCCACTGTCCCTGCCCCTTTCCCTACCCTTGTTCCAAATCCTGCCCTTTTCCCTGTCCCTTCCCCTGTCCCGGTCCCTATCCCTGTCCCAGCCCCTGCCCTGGCCCCGGCTGGATGAGGGAGGTCCAAGGGTCCTGAAGTTGGAAAGGTCCGGTCTGACCCGCAGGATCCCGTCCCTGCCCGTGGGGAGGGGGCTCCCTGACAGTGCAGCCGAGTGGAGGCTGAGCGGGGGGTTAAGCGAAGGACAGAGGGGTTTGGGTGGGCACGGGGGGTCTCAAAGTGCAGCTGCAGCCCCACCAAGGCCTCTCTGCCTGCTCAGGGCCAGGGCTGGGAGCTGTGGGACACAGAGAGTCTCAGCCCCACCAGGGACCTCCAGGGCCCCACTGCCTTCCACACCCTTCTGCTCCCACTCCCCCGCGGGGACTGGACGGGGCACCAGGCTGGGGACCAGGACCTTTGCAGGGGGACTGTCCCCTTCTGCTGATAACAGGACACGTGCACGGGAAAGATAGGAGCACAGCGCCTGGGAAAGCCCAGATAAAGCAGGTCAAGGGCGCAGGTCGGATGTTCAGTCACCATCGCTGCCCCTGGCACATGACCGGGACTCAGGATGGTGGGCAGCGCTGAGGGGACGGCCGTGGGCATGAGGTGGGGCGGGGAATGGGGACAGTGGGGTGGGGTGGGGTGGCCGGAGGGTGGAGCAGCATGGCCCTGCCCCCGTGCTGCCCTGCGTGCTGAAACCAGCCTCCCTTTCCCCACATCGATTGTCGATCTAATCAGGCCAGTTTAATGCTGGGTCCCTAATGAGGCTCAACCAGGAAGAAATTATTTGAGTTAGTTACGTGACATGCTGTGTTCTTGGGCAAGGGAAAAAGAGGATCTATTCTGCTCTGTCTGAAGAACCTGAGGTGTATCCTGAATGAAACCTTCTGGTGCTGAGAGGTGTGGGAGACATTAGAGAGCCCTTTCCAGTCCCCTGGATCCAGGGAGTGAATCATCAACTATCGTTCCACAGCCTCATCTGCCCCAGCCGCTCTGCCCTCCTCAAACAGAATCACAGAATCACTTAGGTTGGAAAAGCTCTCTGAGATCATCAAGCCAAACTGCTCCCCCAGCACTGCCAAGGCCATTGCTAAACCATGACCCCAGCTGCCACATCTTCATGGCTTTGAAGTCTCTCCAGGGATGGTGATTCCACCACTGCCCTGTGCCAGGGCCTGACTGCCCATTCTGGGGAAGAATTGTTTCCTAATATTCACCCTAAACCTGCCCTGGTGCAACTTGAGGCCATTTCCTCTTGTCCTGTCTCTTGTTCCCTGGGAACAGATCCCGATCCCCACCTGGCTCCACCCTCCTGTCGGGGACTTTTAGAGAGTAAGAAGGTCCCCCCGAGCCTCCTTTTCTCCAGGCTGAGCATCCCCAGCTCCATCAGCTGCTTCTCATCAGACCCTTCCCCAGCTCCATTTCCCTTCTCTGGACATGCTCCAGCACCCAAACATCCAGCATAGCCTCCCATGAGGCAGTTTGCTCCCCAAGATGGGAAAAAACTAACAAACTAAACCCAAACAAAATCCACTGGATCATTTTGTGCCACTCCAGCAAGCCCAGGTGACGAAGGGCATGATGAAGGGTCTGGGGAAAGGTGCTTCACACGAGCAGGGGCTGCTGCTCTGCTGCCCTGGAGGTGCAGACAATTCCCTCCCACACAGCTTTCCTTGCCCTAGGATGTTGTTTACATACACCTTTGCAAGTGATACAGCCCGGCCAGGACCTCGAAGCAGACACAATATACATTGTTCTGCTGATCAACATCAAACTCGTCCTGGTCCTTGACTCCACGCTCGTCCTGTTAAACATTAACTGAGAAAGCAGCTTGAGAAACGTTGCTTGGCCTCATAAAAATCTTCAAATGACATGTGATATTTACACATCCTTGCTACCAGTTTGCATATTAATGCAGTGCAGGCTTTATTGCTTTTACTGCCCCTCCAGCAGAAAGTATATGTTAATTTTTGGTTGAGGCTGGCTTCTCCTTGGAAAGGAGGCTGGGATGGAATGCTATCCAACAAACTGGGGCTTTGCTCCTACAAAAAGCAGACAAGCCATCTCTCCCCTGGAAAGAGGAGACACAGGACACTGAGCAAGGACATGTGGAGGGTACATTCACCCAGTTCCCATCAGGTGTGTGAGCACATCCCCAGGAACCAGCTCCCCAGGAGAGGTGTGGGAGCATCCTGGAGGTTGAACTCCTGGGTTCACATGAGCTCCCACAGAGGCTTCACTGCCATGTGTGGGGTGGCCAGCTCACAGCTGCAGCTGAGGGCAGGGAGCTGCTGAGATGTGGAATGGGGTTGTTTGAACACACTGACCGAGATGCTGGAGGACAGACCAGCTTTTGCACCTGTGAAACTCGTCCCCTTTGCAATTTTAATGGTGATTTCTGCCCCTGCTTTCTCCTGTTCCCTGGCATGGCCTACCCCTCTTAGCAGATGTGGGAAGGGAGGTGTGAATCCTGACTACTGGGAAGCCTGGGCTGCCTGGAAACTCTGGTTTAGCAATATTTATCTCCCCCCAGTCCTCCCCATGCCTGCCAAACGCACAGCTCCACAGTAAAAGCTTTTGTCTGTGGTGTTTACTTTTTTTCTTTCCGATTGCCTGAACACCACCAGCCACAGGAAGGAGTTGACCTTGCAGGGGACAAATGAAGGAGCTGGACCTGCACAGGCTGTGGAGAGCAGGTGAATGGTGAGACAGGGAACAGCACAGTGCAAGGCCGTTGCCCAGAGGACTCGCTGTGGCTGCTTGCCCCCATTCCTGCTGGTTTCACACCTCTTTCCACACAGTAATTTGGTTAAGCCCGTTGCAAAAGCCTTGTGAAACACCCCACTGTCTTGCAAGAGGGTTCTGTGACCGTGGGTTGCAGGCAGGGCAGCTTTGCTGGTGATTGTTTTTGGTGGAGGTGTCTGCAGGGCAGAAGGGATCAGGGAGATGTCCTTGTCCTTGTCTCTGTGACAGATCCAGCTGAAGAGATCCTGCTCCACCCCCACACTCCCACCAGCCTGCACCTTCCTGCCTACTACATGCCAGTGCCTCCACAAAAACACTGTTCAGGTCCCTGTGGGCAGATCCAGGATTGATGTAGCACCTCAAGGGGAAAATGCCACCTGGGAGGATAAAGTCCATGGATCTGCACCCCGTGTGCTGAAATTCCAAGCCCTGCCTGGGACAAAGGTCTTTCTTACCCATCACCTGTACTATCAGGAAAGTTTTCTGACCTGCTTCATAAAAATTAGCAGTTTAAAGGTTACAATCTGTATTTCCTGTTAGGGACACAGATGGCTTTGGAAGCAGCTGTTGGTCTGCCCTTCCAGGGGCTGTGCCTGGGTGTCTGATCTGAATCAAATGAGAGCTGCTGGATCTGGAGGGGATGGGGCTGGTACTCCTGATGGCAAACCACGGTCTGTGAGCAAGGGAGCAGCAGCAGCCCACGTGTGAAGTGGGTCATTGCTGGTCCAGCCTAAATCTCAGTCTCCAGGCACGATGCTGTTGAACAGATCCAATGTCCCTTCCTATCCTGCAGCTCATCTGGGTGAATTTAAAGCCTGCACTCTGCAAACTGGCTCTGTGAGGGAGAAGTGGTGGTTGTCCATCCCTCCTTACTCAGGATGGGTTCTGGTGAGCCTCCTGCTGACTTAGGAAACTCTCCAACTGCTCCTTGTCTCAGCTGTCCTGCCTGGTGGTGAAAGAGTGTTAGTGGAGCATTACCCTCTCTGCCTTCTCTTCACAGGGCTGGGAGCAGTGCAGAAAGTTGTCTCACTGCTCACTGTGCCCTGACCTCGTGCAGGACAGTCCTGAAGCTGATCTGCTCTTCTGCTTGCAGGTTCCAGGGCTCTGCCTCCTTCCCAGGCTGCTGCCTGGTGCTGGGTGTCTCTGCAGACTCGGGTCTCTGCTCTCCATCACACTCAGTGTCCTTTGATCCCTCACTCCCACTCAGTAAAGTAAGATTTATGCTGCAAGATAAGATAGGAAGGCTGTTTTATGTTTGGGTACGTGAAAATATCGTCAAAAGCCAGGCTGATCACTCATGGAAAGAGAACAGATCACCTGGCAAGGTCTGGGGCTCAGGGACCCCCTTGTGAAGGTGCCTGCAGGGGAAGCCAGAGCCAAAGCTCTCCTCCTGCTGTACCAGGGTAAGAGGGGCTTGGAATGGATCTCAAATCCATTTCCCTCTGCACTCCAGTATGTCTGGTAGAAGTGGATAATTTGCTGCATCTCTGTTTTTCAATCTGCAAGAAAAAGTTGGACACAGGACACATCCCGAGAGTTTGAGTTTCAACTCACCTCCATTTGTAAATGAGGTGAAGAAACTCGAGGCTGAGGGCTGTTGAAAGGACAGCATTGTCCACACAGGATAAAGCCTGCAGCAGAGCCAGGACTGAGTCCAAAAGGCACCTGTGCTCCCTTTCCAGCTGGTGTATCTGTCACTGGGGTTTCTTCCCATCCAAGGACTGTCACTGTGGGGTTTCTTCCAATCCAAAACATTCCATGATTCTATGACCCTTCAGAGCATTCAGCATGGAGTGTGTTGGATTTGTGCTGAACACCGGGGTGATAAGGTAGAGATGTTTTTGTTATTGCTGGGCAGGGCTTACACAGAGCCAAGGCCTTTTCTGCTTCCCCTACTGCCACTCTGGCAAGGGATTTGGGGGTGCATGGGGAGACACAGATGGGACTGGAGACCCCAAATGACCCGAGGGATATTCCAGACCAGGTGTCATCATCCTCAGTATATAAAAACAAGGGGGAAAGTGAGGGATATTTAGAGTGATGCCTTTGTCTTCCCATGTCACTGTTACGTGTGATGTGTCCCTGCTCTCCTGGAGGTGGCTGAACACCTGCCTGCCCATGGGAATCAGGGAATTCAGTCCTCGGTTTGCTTTTCTTGCACGTGAGGCCTTTGCTTCCCCTATTAAACTGTCTTTATCTCAATCCACAAGTTTTCCAGCTTTTACCCTTCCAATCCTCTCCCTGATCCTGCTGCTGGAGGAGCGAGAGCTGCAAGGGGCTTGGGGGTTGCCTGGGGTTAACCCTGGCCAAGATGTTTAAGCCAAGGGGAACCAAGACAGCCCAAGCAACAGGCCAACAACAACCCATCATTCCTGGGCTGGCCTGACTGTGGCTCAGCAGAGGAATTGAAGGAGGTTTGGCAGAGCAGTTGTGGCCTGCAGAGATCTGACCTGTGTTGGGGTTTTGTCCAGGAGCTCTGAGTGACACCCAGGAGTCCTGCTGGCTGTGTGGGACCATGGGGAGATATGGAGAGCAGCAGAAGTGCCAGCCTGGGATGCAAAGGAGTGGACAATGCATGGGAAGGGTCTGGGAGTGATCTTTGTAGAGCCAGAGCAGCTCCCAGGCAGATATCCAGGGGAATTCACTGTGGAATGAGGGGTTTGCAGCCCTGTGTGTTTGGGTGCCTGTGGTGTGATTCCCTGCAGAACACATTGGCTGCTGGGGGGACTGGCACAACCAGGCTGATGTGGCCTTAGGATCCCCAATCCTGGCCTGAGTGCCCCTCACTACCTCACAGAGCATGCCAGGCCCTCCAGCTCATCAAAATAGTTTTTAGAGCCCATGTATTGTTCTTCCAGGGGTTTTAATGGAGATTTGTGTCTGCTGGGAGCTCTGGAGTCGCCTCCCAAAGGCATCCTGACAATAAGCACCTTCCCAAAGAAAGCAAACCCTGGCTCCTCTCTTGTGGGATGTGAGTTTGTGATGTCCTGGAGCTCCTAACACAAGCAGAGCTTGGGTTAAGCCCTTTGGTTTGTTTATGGGGCTCACCCAGCTGGCAATGCTGTGAGAGAGCCTGGGGAGGGCTGCAGGGCTGGGCCAGTTGGTTTTAGTTGCTCTCTGCCCTGATGGGTGGGACAATGGAATTGTCTGAGCAGGGATGAGGCTGAGCAACCTGTGCAAGAGGCACTGGAGCCACTGCACAGCTCCACTTGGTGCCCAGCCTTGTAGAACCCTCGAGCTGTATCGGGTTCCCCTCACAGACACCCTTTGCATCCGCTGCTCCCGTCCCGTGGCTCCACACCTGGCTGGGCTCTGGCTTTTGAACTTCCCAAGAAGGAATCTGGGTCTGCATCCTGCAGCCCAGGACCCCTCCTGGGGCAGGTGAGGGGACAGGCCTGCTGTGCAGCAATGCACTGGCACCCTCTAATGACACAGCCATGAATATTCCTGGGGCCCTGGGTGGCTCCCGCAGCCCTTCCTGCCGTGCTGGTGTCGGTGTAGCACTCACTGCTCACAGGTGTTTTGGAGGCTTGGGTGAGCAGGGCCACAAGCTGGGCTCCCCCTTCTCCACCCTGCTCTGCTCCAAATCCTCACCTCAGCTCCCCTTTGGTGCTGCATTTTCCCAGGGTGCAAACAGGGGCCGTGTGAGGAAGCAGGGAGGGTTTGTGTCTGTGCACTGCCCTGCCAGGTGAGCTGCCAGCCAGGGCTCTGCTCCCACCCTCAGCTGGGACTGCCCCTGCACCAGTGCAACAGGAGGGCTGGGGAGCTTGTGCCTGGTCCTGTAACCCCAGCTTTGGCCACACTTCCCAGCCTGGCTCAGGAAGCCCCTTTGCTCCCACTCGTCCTGCTCAGAGGCACCGGCACAGCCTGACTGCTCAGTTCTCACAGGCTCCAACCTCTCCTTTCCAGCACACTCTGTGACAAAGCCAGGGAATGTGTTGCTGAAATGAGATCATAGAATCATGGAATGGTTTGGGTTGGAAGGAACCTTAAAGCTCATCTCATTCCAACCCCCTGCCACGGCCAGGGACACCTTCCACCAGCCCAGATTGCTCCAAGCCCCATCCAACCTGGCCTCGGACACTTCCAGGGATCCAGGGGCAGCCACAGCTTCTCTGGGCAGCCTGTGCCAGGGTCTCAGCACCCCTATAGGAAAGAATTTTTTCCTAATATCTCATCTAAACCTCTCCTCTTTTACTCCAAAACCACTCCCCCGTGTCCTATCACTCTGTGCCTGTGTAAAAAGTTACTCTCCCTCTTTTTTATAAGCCCCTTTAAGCACAGGAAGGTGACAAGGAGTCCTCAACTGGCTCAACTTTATCCCAGACAGTGCTGAAGCTGATGAGAACCTGGTGCCCTGGAACTGAGTTTGGACATGTGGAGTAGCAGGGCATGTGCCAGTCTGTCCTGCCAGTTGGTGGCCAAAATCAGCATCTTTCTACCTCAGCTGGGAGAGAGGGAGAAGAGCTGGGGAACGGTCTTGGCAAAATCAGGGCTGTGTATCCTTATACAAACAGCCCAAGAGGACCTTGAACAGTGAATCAGCAGCATGAGCAGGGACAGGGCTGAGTGCTCCAAGGAATGCCTTTGCCTCCTGTGACAGACACAGGCGTGAAGGGGACTGAGCTCCAGTCCTGTCCCAGGGCATCCCTCCAACTGCTCCTGCAGGAACTGCCCACCCTCCCAGGAGATGTCCCCAGAAACCTCCCCCTGCAGAGTGCAGGGTTGTGGGGAGGTTGGGGAAGGCTCTGGGGACCTGTAAGAACAGGATGATAGGGGTAGGATGGGGAGGGAACGGGTTTGAGTATGGGTATGGATACAGGAATGGGTATGGGATGGGGATAGGGATAGGGATAGGGTTGGGGATATGAATGGGGTGGGATGGGGATAGAGGTGGGGTTTATATGGGATGGGGAAGGGGATGAGCTAAAGACAGGGAATGGGATAAAGATGGGGCGTAAAGGGGAAGGGATTGGGATAGAAGTGGGGAGGGGAAGAAATAGGGCAGAGATAGAGCCTATATAGCTTGATAGGGCTGAGGAATGGGGCTGAGATAGAGCTGGAGAGAGGAAGAGGATGGGAAAGGCGAGAGTAGGAGTCAGCTCTTGTTCAGAGAGCACATATTGAGGCAGCAGCTCAGCCACACTGGGCACAGCAGCCTTGGAGAGCACTGAATGCCTTTCTCTTCTGCTGCTGTCCCGAGGGGCTGTGCTGCTCCACCAGCCAACTGCACCAGCAGGTTTTTATTTTACATTTATTTTCCTAATGGCTTGGGTGGCCTGAAAACTTGAGCAGTGAATTATGACTGCTCAAGATTGGGTAAAGATCCACACAATGGCTGTGCACTGCAGTGTGGCACCAGGGATGAGTCACTGAAATTGCAATTAGGAAAGAAAATAACAGTGGGTTTACGAGCCCCTTTCCAGGAGCATCACATTTCTCTGGAATTGCAATGACTCCTTAGACTGGTTTGTGAGACAGTGCTCCACGTCAGAAAACACATGGAAATGGAAGAAGTGGTAGCTGATGTGAAAACAGCTCCACAAGGAAAGGAGGAAGTTCAAGCAGCATTGATTTTTACGGTGACAGTGTGGGTGCTTTGGGAGGGACATGTGGGGCGAGCAGAGGAAAATGCAGGAAAATTTGGGAATGTGGGACAGTGGAGCTGGGGCCCTGACATGGAACCCAAGTGATGCAGGCAGCCTGGGCAGAAAGGGCACACAGGGAAGGAGGCCCTGGCAGTGACAGGGGTCCCATGAGTGTCCCCTCCTCAGCTATGCCACCCTCAGCACCTGGCTGGAGGGAACCTCAGCAGAGCCCAGCAACCAAGGAAGATGCATCACCCTTGGATTGCTGGAGTCCTGGAAAGCAAAAGTCAATCTTTTGGTTGTCTTCCATTAGCTTTATTTTGTCTTTCCAGAAGGGCACACACTGTTTTGCAGGAGTGTAAAGCTCTGAGCAAAGGAGCTCCCTGGGGAATGGGCACATATATAACCTTTATGGCCTCACAATAACATCAGCAATCAGCGAGTCTGGTGGGAGGCTGATTGCAGCTCTCCAGTCCACACGGTGCCAATAGAGATTTCTGACTTCTGCCCCTCTTTTTCAAGCTGCTCCAGCACCAGGAGGAAAGGCCAACAGCTCCCAGGGGGCTCAGCGGGACTCGGACACGGGGACTCCGTGTGCATCCGTCGGGCTTGGCTTCACTCCCAGGTCAGCAATGCACGAGACACTCTGTGAAATCAGAGCCCTGGAGATTCAAATCCTCATCTCCACCCCAGTGCAGAGACACAGCTGGGCCACCCATCCCGGGACCAGGGCAGAGGAAAGCTGCTCCTCACCCTCCCCAGCCAGCAGCAGGTGTCAGCAAGCTCTCGCCTGGGGGCTCTGAGCAACCCTCTTCTGCTTGGATTTATGTGTTTTTAATTATTTTAATTAAACACAGAGATGTTCCAAGGTGGAGACCACACAGATGCTGCTGCTGCTGCTGCTGTTGGGAAGTAGAACCCTGCTTGTTAAGACCACTCTCCTGCACTGTCACTGCCCCCACAGCAACAGGACACAACACTAGGAGGGAGCCAACAGCACAAGTGCCATTTTCCTGTGCCCTAATGCTCCCTGGAGCAGCCATCAGGCTTCACTACTGCCAGTCCAAGCTGTTTTTAGTCCTTTCTGTCCTGGGACTCCAAGGTGTGCTAGACCTGAGCCCTTGTTGCAGCCTGGTTTGCACCTCCATCATTAAGACCACGTGAAGAAGCAGATGCTGGTTGGTCCCCTCTGCCACCAGAGACACTGTGCTGGTGGTGGCATCACAGCAGCTTTAACCCTGGTGGGGCAAGTCCCTCAGTACCAGTTAATATGCAGCATGGCTATTCCCTAACAGCTTATCTCATCCCTTGGGAAGGTCACACCACCAGAGGGGCCAGTGACCGGAGCGCTCTGGCTCCTGGGGGTGGTGACAGTCTCCTGTCCCTTGATGCCAGCTGCTGCCTGGTGAGGCTGTCCCCAGTCACTGTAGGGTGACAGTCATGTCCCACATGGGCAGCCAGCAGTGGTCTGCACCCCTGTGGTGTGCAGTGCTGGGGACAGTGGCTCTGGGCAGGGATGGGAGGACACAGCCTGGCTCGGGGCCCTGGGAACCCGGGAGCTTCCCCAAGCGTGGCTGCTGGAGCCTTGGGAATGTCCTCTGAAGGAGGCTGCTGAGTTTTGGTACTTGCCAGGAACTGCGGGGCTGAAGAGCAATTACACACCTGACACCCTTTACAAGGGGATTGCACCCTGTCAAACAGGGTTTGTGTCCTTGTCCCCAGTGAGGGCGGTCCCAGAGCAGCAGAACTGCTGGGAAAGCTGTGAAATGGGCTGGCTGTGCAGCGCTGCACCCCAGTGTGCAGATTCTGGCTAATCAGACTAATCCCAACCTGCCTCATGGCATCCTGAGATCCCAAGGATGTGCTCCACGAGGGCTCTTCACAGCTGTGACTGCAGGGAAACCCTGACCTGCTGCTTTTAGGGGCACCCCTTGTTTGTGAGCGGCTCAGTGGTGTCCACTTTGAGCCATCCCCTTCTGCAGAGCCAGAGCTAAGCTGGGCAGTGGCAGACACGGCAGCAGGACACAGTGGGGGGGGAAGCAGGGTGGAGATGCTCGTTCTCTTCTGCTTTATTGACACAAGGGAAGACTCAGTCATGGTCAGCACGGGGTGAGATGTCTGAAAACAGCTGCTGTTTGGCTCCAGGAGGAGAAAACACAGAGGGTCCACAGCTGGTTAGACAGGTTTGGGCTAAAAACACACTGTCTGGCTGCTGAGTACTGATGGAGACTGGAGCCTCAGGTGCCTCATCCTGAAGGTCGGGACAGGGTGAGGCAGGGACTGTAGACTTCAGGATCCTGAAGGGAAGGAAGGGGATGAAAAGCAAGAGCACAACTCTGGACTTTGGGAGGGCAGACTTTGGCTTCTTCAATGGTCTGCTTGGAAGAGTCCCATGGGATAAAGCCTGGAGAGAAGACAGGCACAGGAGAGCTGGTGGATGTTCAAGGATCACCTCCTCCAACCTCAAGAGTGCTCTGTCCTGACAAGCAGGAAATCAGGCACAAATGCCAGGAGGTCTGTGTGGGTGAACAAGGAAACTCAAACACGAAAAGGAAACACACAGAAAGTGAAAACAAGGATGGGTAGACCTGGAGGAATACAGGGACACTGTCCAAGCATGGAAATGAGGTCAGGCAAGGTAAAGACAACTGGGATTGACTCTGCTATGGGATGTGGAAAATGGCAGAAAGGGCATCTGTGGGTATGTAGGTGACAGAATGAAGGCTGGGGAAAATACAGGCCCATGGCTGAAGGAAAGGGGGGGTCTGGTTATACAGGACATGGTTGCAGGGGCTGAATTACTGAATGTATTCATCACCTAACCCTTTCCTGGCATGACTGGCCTTTAGGAGTGCCAGGTCCCAGAGACCAAGGGGAAAATCTGGAGCAAGGCAGACATACCCTTGGTGGAAGAGGATCAGTCAGGTCAGGGAATAAACTGGACAGATATAAGGCCATGAGCCCTGATGGGATGAACCCACGGCTGCTGAGAGAGCTGGAAAGTGCCATTGCAAGGCCACTCTTGATAATCTTTGATCCATTATGGCAACTGGGAGAAGTACCCAAAGTCTGAAGAAAAGAAATGTCACTCCTAACTTTGAGAAGGGCAAGAAGAAAGATCCAGGGAACTACAGGCTGGTCAGCCTCACTTCCATCCCTGAAATGGGAGCAGCTGATCCTGGAAACCATGTCCAGGCACATGTGGAAGGCCACACCTGGAGTGGTGTGCCCAGTGCTGGGCTTCCCAGCACGAAGAGAGACGTGGACATACTGGAGAGAGGCCAGTGAAGAGCTACAGAGAGGGTGAAGGGATAGGAGCATCTCTCATGAGGAGAGGCTGAGACCTGGGACTGTCCAGCCTGGAGAAGGGAAGGCTCAGGGGCACCTTATCCATGTGTATCAATGTCTGAAGGGTGGGTGGACAGAGGAAGGATCCAGGCTCTTTCCAGTGGTGCCCACTGACATGGCAAGAGACCATGGGCACAAATGGTAACATGGGAGGGTCCCTCTGAACACAAGGAAAAACTTTTTCCCTGTGAAGGAGACTGGGAACTGGCACAGGTTGCCCGTGGAATCTGTGGAATCTCCATTCTCGGAGGTTTTCAAGGTCACCTGGACTAAATCATGAGCAATGGGCTCTGGTTGAGTGGGGCCAGCCCAGGTGACCTACAGAGGTCCCAGTTAGCCCAACCAGCAGGTGTGTCATTCCATGACTTGGCACTGAAATTCCAGGGTGAACTTTGGGGCAGGCAGGACAAGGTGGGCTGGAGCAGGAGCTGCCAGGTGTGGACAAGAGAACCTACAGAGGTCCCCAACTGTCCCTGGAGGTGGGACAGTCACAGAGCTGCTCAGTTTGATGGATTTGGTGCTGGACCAGGACACACATGTGCAGTTCTTCTGTCACACTACGAGCATTCACCACAGGGGCACAGGTGTGTCCTGTCTCCTGACACTTGGACAGGAACACCAGGACTGAGCCCACCCAGTGAAGAGCAAGGTAAGCACAGGACACTTTGCAGGATAAGCTGATTTATTGTATGGGCCAGGAGAAATAATAAGCACTTAAATATCTGCTTTAGCCTATATTTAAACAGCCACACAGCTCCTTTGAATTTTCAGAACTGCTGTGAGCTGAGCTGCTCCTGTGGGACACAGACTGTTTGTCGAGCTGCCTGAAAGACAAATTAAAGAGGTCAGCTTTGGGCACTTTATTTCACAGTCCTGGGCTGGTGCTTCACACACACACACATCTCATGTGAGCACCTCATCTGAGTGCCAGGAGCAGTGCACACAGAAATGAAGCATTGTCAGCCTTGCCCCTAATTTATGAGGCTTTCAGGCAGCCAAGTCCTCCCTGCAGAATGAAAAGCTCCTGGCAAAGCAGAGCCAGAGTGGAAGGGTCACTCCTCCTTTTGCTGTCAAACCAACCCACAGTTACGTGTGACCCACAGGTGACAGCTCTGCCCCTTCCTGAGTGGCCCCTGGGATGGGGGGGGAGAATGTTTCCTGTAGGGATTGGTGTGAGAGAACAGGGATGCACAGGAGGGCTTGGATCATGCAGTTCAAATGTGGGCAGCCCACACGAGGTGGTGAATGCAGAGGCTGGTGGGTTGCTGTATGTGGCTCCCTGGGGCAGCAGGGACCTCCTGGGATGCTGCATCCCACCAGCACATCCCCAACATCTGTCCAGGGTCAGTGAGATCCCAGACCAGGGGCATATTCCCCCTTAGACTCACTTCTGCTTTGTAGCTCCTGTTTCTGTCCCTCTTACAGAGGAGAGCAGAAAGACCCAGTGTAGACATGTCCCTTGACAGGGAAGCTAGGTGGTTAAATATGCCTAAATATTTAATCTCGTGGTTAAATACGCCTATTTCATGCTTTGGGAAGTGGTCAGGCTGGATTTTGATCCAGCTGTGTCCATGTTTTCTGTCGTATCCCACTCATCCCCACCAGCGGTCGAAGCTGCTGTGCAGGAGTCTCTGATGCTTTTTTTTTCCCTAAAGAAAACATAACTGCACTGTAAGGTATTTTACAGCAATTAAATAGAGCAGTGAGTTGCAGAAGGAGTTTCAGGAGAAGCAGTGTTACAAAACCTGCTTTCCTGTGGTGTCTCTGAGGGCTCGCACGGTGGCTGAGCTGTCACTGCAGCCTTTCCACGCTGGGGGAGCAGCTTGAGGGGGCCGTTCTGCTGCCTGGCCCCCACTTTTCATGCAGCACAGGGGGAACTGCACCTCCCTGATACCTCAAACACCCCGATTTTTACTAAAATTGGCTGAAATACAAACGTCGGCGGGGAAGGACGGGGGCTGTGAGAGATCCCACCCGGAGCATCCCCAGCCGAGGCGGCTCCGCTGCTGGATGGGGCCGGGCAGGACGGATGAGCTGACACGTGGGCAGCAAACTAGGCCAAGTGCTCAGCTCCAGGGCTGTCCTGGCCCGCAGCACGGATCGAATCAGGGACGCGCTGAGAATTCTGCTGCCGAACCTGGCAGTGAAGCGGGATGGGAAGCTCCTGGGAGGGCAGGGAGGAGGAGCAGAGGGGCTGGCGGAGCGGGGACTGTCCCGCCGCCGGCACAGATACCCCAGTGAAGATCCCAGGCGGATGTTGGGCAGAAGGGAGAGGGGGGGAAATCCCAACAACAGCACAGGGAATTACCACCAGAGGGCACTTAAATATTGCTCTTGCTGAACAAATGGTTCCTAGCGAGGCCAGCTCTGGATTGCCTGACAATGCACATCCAAGCCTGAGTCATTGCTGGCACCGAGAGCAAAGGAAAGCACTCAAAAGGCGTTTGAGAAGTCATGCATGAAGGGGAGTTTACGAGCAGGACACAGAGGATTGAACTTTCCAGACTTCTGAGGGTCTCCACCCTGCTTAGTCCAGCGAGGTGAGCAGAGCATCACCAAACCCTGGCCTGGCTTGCGTGGCACCCACAGGGGAAAGGACACTGCTCACACTCCCTCCTGCTCTCTGTGGGTATGTCCTGTCTGCTCCTCATGGTGAATGCTGAGACAGGAGCTACAGCCCTGGCAGGGATCCTGGCTCAGCACCTCCTGTGGTGCTCCCCCCGTGCATCCCTGCCCTGCCTCATAATCCAGAGCTGGGCAGGGATAGAAATATTGTATCTCCTGGGAGGAATTGCAGGGAATGGGTAAGGAAGGAACTGTGCAGGACTTGGGTGCCAAATGAAGCCTGCAGATGGACTGCGGGTGTGAGGGCAGCCACGGACTGCGGATGGAGAATCAGGTTACAAGGATGGAAGGGAAAAACTTCCATCCTGGTGTTGAGAGCAAGCTCAGGGTGGGCTGTTGGAGGTGATGGCTTGTCCAGGGTCACGGTGCAGCTGCAGGTCTTGGTGCCACCCTTGCAGATCTGCTCTGAGCACAAGGAGCTTCATGAGCATCCCTGGGGCCTAAGCAGGGAAAGCTGGAAGTGCTGCAGGTGTAGGGGATGGAGAACTGAAGGAGAGAGGTCTCTAGAGAGGCAAAGCTGACTGCAGACAACAGAAAGCCTGTGCTTTGTTGGCAATGCTACTGACTCCTGGAAATATCTAAAGAAAATGGGTTTAACCCCACTGGGAGAAGAGGGACCCCAAGGCTTCACAGGAGAAGCCATGTGCCCCAAGAATCTCACCTGGGTTGGCCCAGGGTGCTGGGAGGACAGGATCAAGGCTTGCTTTGCGATGTGACATCTTCCAGCGTGTCCTGGGATCATCTCCACAGTGATTCTCCTGCCTTTGGGGCAGCCAGTGGCCCATCCTGGGCTTTGCAGCAGGATTTCCCAAGATGTGTGACATGAACCTTGGGAATTGCTTCCAGGGGACATGGGAGAGCAGCTTGTGAGGAGCCACGTGCCTTGTGCAGCACCTGGGCACTTCTGTCTGTGTGGGATACGGGAAGAGGGAGGCAATGGGGTCCCCATCCAGGGGGTTCTCCCACCACGACCTGCCAAGCACATTCCCTCCTCACTCCAGCCAGAGCTATCTGCTGTGCCAGGGCTGGGCTCCTTCATGCTCTTAGGTTTGGCTGATTACTTGCAATTACCACTAATTAGTGTCTCTTTTGACAGTGCCTTGTCTCTGCTTCCTCGTGCCTTGCCCCT
The DNA here is from genome assembly GCA_038380795.1 of Pyrocephalus nanus. Classification (NCBI taxonomy): domain Eukaryota; kingdom Metazoa; phylum Chordata; class Aves; order Passeriformes; family Tyrannidae; genus Pyrocephalus; species Pyrocephalus nanus. The sequence continues at coordinate 15,406,536 of CM076275.1, read as the reverse complement.
GCTGAGTGCTGGGCCCATCTCATCCTGAGGCACCTCCACCGGTCTTGGCAGCAAAGCCAGAGGGTGATTTTGGGAGTCCAACCTGTTCTCTGAGCAGACCTGCCTGTAGGGGTTTCATTCTGAGGGGTTATATGGTCTCTTTGACCACTGCTGGCAGGGTGGGACTGTGAGAGCCCTGCTGGCCCTTTCCCAGCCCCCGGAGCCATCCCGAGACTTGCCAGGGGGCCGAAGCCACAGGGGTGGGTTGGTGGGCACAGGGAGGCTGTCACTGCCTGCCCCTGCTCCTGGCTCTGTGGGAGACCCCCAGGCAGGTCCTCAGGACATTAAACATGCTGGGAATTGATGCAAATAATATTCCATACAATCACAGAATCACTGAATATCCTGACTTGGAAGGGACCCACAAGGATCATTGAGTCAAACTCCTGGCCCTAAAGAGGACAAACCCCAAATCCCACCCTGTCCCTGAGAGCGTTGTCCAAACACTCTCTGAGCTCTGGCAGCCTTGGGTGTGACCACTGGACTCCCTGGGGAGCCTCTTCAGTGTCCTAGCACCCTCTGGGGGAAGAACCTTTCCCTAATATCCAACCTACACCTCCCCTGACACAACTTCATCCATTCCCTCGGGCCCTGTCACTGCTCCCCAGAGATCAAATACCTAGAGCATTGGCTCTGCTCAGATTTTTGGAGAAGGGGAATATAAGAAGCCCTTGAGTGATGCCCCAGATGGAACTGGGAAATCAGATTCACAGAGGAATGTGAATCCTACATTTTTCCCAAAAGCTCCTGTATCAGACTGCCAGGAGCAAGAGGGACTGAACCCAGGATTTTCGTGAATGCCAATGCAACCACTAGAGAATTGTCTGCTAAACCCACAGTATTTTATAGCTGATTAATCTAAAAGGCTGCACAGGAAAGTATTATCACCTCCATATCCCCAGGCTTGAAGCCTGATTGCATCAAACATAAATCTTGTGAATGGATTTGTACTTTTCACTGGGATTTATTTAAATAAATGAGACGTTTATTTAATCTCACAATCGTTCAGTGTGCCAGGGTGAGGTGGGAGATCTGGACAGAAATAAAGTGCATCACATTTGGGCTGGGGCCATTTTGGTGAGGGAGTGAGGGCTGAAGCTCTCACACCTCGTGTGGTCTTCAAGCCCTGGTGAGAAACCTCTGTGCCAGCCAAAACCTCTTGGGAAGCAAAAGGAAGGCCCCATTCCTGTCAGGAGGTGTTGGAGAACCAGGTGCAGTGAGGAAGTTTCATTTGGATGTTCTTTGGACACAACTTCGGTGGATCTTTGCACATGATTTTGTACGTCCGGTTGGAAAGAAGAGCTCAGGACTGCCCAGGAACTGCTGAAATCCCCAAATCCTTTGTGCTTGGCTGGATGAGAGCCCTGAAAGCCTCTGATATGTGTTTTTTTCAATACTCACAACAGTGGGGTTTGGTGCTTAGCAAACAGCTGTTTGACAGCAGAGCTCACAGGGGTTGGCTTCACTCAGTCCTTTAGAGATGCTGAAATCGGAGAGAAAGATTTAATAGGCAGAAAAAAAAGGAAAGGATTTAAAAAAGAAGCTGAAAGGAGGCAGAGTCAGAAAAGACACAGGCACCTCAGGAGAGCCAAATCCAGCTGCCAAAGGTCAGGAGGTGAGGGCAGGGAAGGATGCAAGTTGTCAGAGAGCAGGAGGTGCTGGTCACGTCTGAGTCTCCGAAGTTTGAGAGCACCAAAGCCCTGGGCCGCCTCCATCTCCTCTTACCAGGCTGAGCACCTTGCAGGTCTCCTTTCCTTTCCTTTCCACGTCTGCCCGGGATACCTCATGGCTGAGGTCAGGAATGCTGGCCTTGCACGTGGCTTGCTCAGGACTAACTGCTAAAGTGAGTGGAAAACCAGCTTTTTACCTCATTGTGAAGCTGTTTAAGCCAAATGATCCCGGGGGGTGGAGCATTAGGTGAGAATCACCACACTGTTTTGGGCAGGAAATCGGGTTTTCTAGAGCAGAGGGAGAAGCATTTTGTAGCCAAGCTTCTCGGTCAGATGCTGGGAAAATGGGCTGCACCCTGGGAAAATGGGGTTCCTGCAGCCTGGGGGAGGGACAGCCCCTGAGCCCTGGGACAGCCCTGGAGACCTCTCAGGTGAAGGAAAGATGCTGAGCAAAGGTTTGGCTGAGCTGTGGCTGGTGAAATACAGGTGTGTGGAGGGACAGGGCAGAGACAGAGCCTGCTGCTCCAGGTAGACACCACTGGGTGCCCCCTCCCAGCACTGGCTGCCTGTGGAGAGTCTGTGAATAATTACTGTTAATATTCTACTTGAGCTCAAAGCCCACGTGCTGGCCATGCACAGGAGGCAGTGAGTTATTCCCTTCAAAACAGGAATATCATTAAAAACCCCTGCAGTTAACTCTGCTTTTCCCAAAGGAGCAGGTCTGCCGAGGGCTCACGTGTGAAGGATCCGAGCGGTGTCTGCCCTGACGCTGCTCCACAGATGGTTTGCATTTTTCTGAATCACTGATTCCCATTTTGTGTCAGGGATCTGTCTGGGCAGAAAGACCTCAGGGGGAACAACTGAAAGGCAAAAAAAAAAAAAAAAAAACCAACCAAACACAAAAAGCCAGTTCTGCTCTGAGTAAAGTGGGAGTCCTGAACCAGCTCTGCACCACTGCACTGCCTTCCTCACCCTCCTCTTCCTCAGGCACCACTTTCCGAAGAGGCTGAGAGGTGCATCCAGCTCCACTCAGAAATAGTGATCCAGGTCCTCTCACTCAGCTCCAGCGATCCCAGATCCTGAGCAGTGCCTGTCTGTCTGTCTGCCCATCACCTTTTCCAACCACCTGCAAGAGGGAGTTTGGATTCACCCCCTCTGCTCCCCCTGAGCTGTGGCACAGCCCGACATTTGCTGCTGGGTGCAGGGTTGATGGTTTGGCAAGGACCTGACCCGCACATGTTCCTGGCACGACTGGGCTGAGGCTTAGAGGTGACCTGGGATGCTGGCCAGGGACACTTGGAACACCAGGGAGCCCATGAGAAGCCTCACTGGGCACATTTGTGATATGAAGTGAAGAAAAGAACTATAAATTTATCCTTCACCTGGCTTCCTGAGCCATCCCTGGGAGACACATTTCTCTTTCAGTAGGGGCTGAACAGCTGGGAGGCACAGAGTTCACTGGTTCCCCAGTCCAAGGTCCATCTCCTCCTTAGAGGGGCTTCGGTAGCATGTGGGATCTCCCAAGAGGCTCATCAGGCATCCCACATCCAAAAAAAGGGTAGAAGACCATGTTGTAGGGAGTGAGTCTGCAAGAAGGCCAGCAGAGCTAAGGAGCCCCTGCCCAGCCCGTTCCCAGTCCAATGGCACTGGATGCAGGCCATGAGGGGGAGCTCAGAAAGTCTTTCCTGCCTGTTCCTCGTGGCATCTCCTGCTGGGGCCAAGGGTGATGCCAGCTTTGTGCCAGCACGTTGGCAGTGAGGTTTGGTGGCCTTAAGACTGACAAAAATGTCCTGGGATGGGCAGTGGTGGTGGCCAGATGTTCCCACATCTAATGGCCCTGTGCCCACAGCTGGTTTGGGGGGTGGACTGGGTAGTCCCTCCCACTTCCCAAAAAGTCGTGGCTGGGCTGCTTTTCCAGCCAGGGGCTGCACAGGCTATGCCAGGGATCCTTGTGTCTTAGCAGTGGGATAGGGACACCATGGCCCTGGGAGGCTGGGACACCAGCAGGACTCAGGATCCTTCACCCACTGAGAGAATTCCCAGTGCTGCTCCTTCCCAAGTGCTTTGCTTTTGCCCAAATCTTGGTGCCCCAGAAGCTCCTTTAGGTTCGTGAACGTTTGGCCCTGGGTAAAGCCAGAGATTTTTAAAATCTAAAGGTCATTTCTAGGTCACTGAATAATTACTTGCTATTGCTGTACCCACACTGTCACTAATTCCATCACAAAAAAGCAGCAGCTTGCTGAGAAATCCTCGAGCTGCAGGCTGAACTCCAACTAAGGGAAATTCACCACAGAAAATGCAAGATTAGGGGCACTTAGTGCCCCTAACTGGGAGGAGAAGCAGGGCCAGAGGACACCAAAGCTGGGCACAAGAATTCTCTACGTCCCTGCTGCTGCCGGTGCTTGGACTCAGCTCATCCTGCACACGACATCACCTTCAGTGTGCTCAGACACAGGGTTTGGCTGGACAGGCCCCCTTTGTGCTGCATCTCCACCACAGGCCTGGGCTGTGGGGTTTTGGGTGCACAGGAGGAGATGTGATGGGGCCAGTCCTGGGCTAGGAGCTCCCTGGATGCTCCTGGATGCTGGATCTAACACCGTGCAGCCCCAGGCTCAGCCATGCCTGCCAGGCACTGCCAGGACTCAGCCCCAACACAGCAAACCCAAAAGAGCAGTGGGGGCTTGTTGGGGATGGCAGCAGGGGCTCATCTGTCCCCAGCACCCCCTGCTTCACCCTCCATTAAACCCTCAAGCTCCCTTCCTGCTGGTCAAGGCAATGTGTTGATCACAAAGTCTTTGGGGACATCTGCTGTGACAGAGGGCAAACCCTCACAGGGCGTGGGGAACCACCAAACACAGGGAAAGCTGCTGCTATTGCCAGAATCATGGAATGCTTTGGGTTGGATAGGACCCTAAAGATCACCCAGTTCTGCCCCCCTGCCATGGGCAGGGACACCTTCCACTAGACCAGGTTGCTCCAAGCCCCTTCCAAGCAGGCCTTGAACACTGCCAGGGACGGGGCAGCCACAGCTTCTCTGTTGGTACCAGAGGAGATTTTTGTCAAGGAGTGACGTGATCTTCCAGCTGCACGGGATTATCTCAGGATGGATCCACTGATGGGCAGAGTGGTGGGGGCAACTCTGACCTCCCTCATTCAGAAGAGCTTCGAGGACCCTCCAAGAGCAGGCACTGTTCACTCATGGAGTGCTCCCGAGCTCGTGGGAGCCCAGCAGCCACATCAGGCCACCGCCTGCCCTCGTGAGTGTTGGGAGGTCATTCCACCCCTCTGTCGTGGAATGGCAGCATGCAGAGCATGGCCAGATGCTTTTCCATGACCATTCCTGGCAGGGATGCTGCGGGTTCACTCCCATGACCAAGGTGAACAGGGGGAATCCTTGAGGGATGTGAGCTCTTGTGGAGGACACAGCCATCACCACTGTCTGTCTCACCCAGCAGGGCAGGGAGAGGCACTTCGGGCATCTCCTGCTTCTGTTTTTAGTACAGCTCAGTCCTTCTGGTCAATCCTCTGGCTGTGACAGATGCAGGCTGGCCCAGGGAGACACTTCTGGGGGGGGAGAACAACAGGAGGTGCAGGAAAGCCTCTTGTAGGCACAGCAAGGCCAGGCTGGGCTTTGCTGTTCAAACCCAGTCCCTTCCTCTTCCTCTCTGTGTTTGCTGCTCTCCCAGGGCACCCCTGTTGGGGTCAAGCTCTTGTGGGCATCCCCTGGCACTGAGTGCCCAGTGTAAATGCTACCAGGGCTTGGCTGCACTGCCCCACGGATACAGATCCCTCAGCAGACTCTGCCTGACAGGGATCTGTCCCTGACTGCCCCAGCCAAGCTCTGGAGCAGCTGGAGATATCTGTGCCCCAGATTGCCCAGGGGGTGCAGGGCAATGGCTCCCCAAGAGTCACACTGCCATCCTCCTTGCCTGGCAGCAGAAATCACCCTCTGACCTTGCCATGGCTTTTGGTTCCCAGGCCAACTTGAACGCTGGGTAAGTTATAAAATGATTTAAAAAAAACCCAAAATATATAAAATGCAGCAGGAAACCAGCCTCTCCCATCCCTCCTGTGGGTGGGTACAACAAATTATCAGGCTGGTTTCCCCTCTGAACCACTATTTGATGTTACCATCAGAATTTCTGCTCCCTTTTAAGCTCCTCTCTTTCCCCACTTCCCGTATTTTAGACTTGGAGAAACAAATCTGGGGTGAAATAAATCAAGTATTGCCTTTCCAGCTCTGCTGAGCTGGAAGGGAAGCTCTTAGGAGATGGATCAAGTTCATGCCTATGCCTCCTCACTGCAATTATGCATTCCTGGGAATCCAGAGCAGTCTCTATTCCCAACACCTGCGTGGCAGGACTGGGCAGTTACAGTTGGCTTTCGAGTCCCCTCTGTCCTCTCTCCACGTGAGCAGCATCGGTGGTGGCACCACAAGTACCTGCTGGGTTTCCTAGGTCAGGAATGCCACCCCGGGGCACTTCTTTTTGTCCTAGATAACCTACTTTAGCCAGTTCCCAGGAAAGCCATCAGGTCCTCTGCAATGCCAAGCAAGCCAGCATGGAAGGAATTGCTTTGGTTGGGAGCCATCGTGTGAGGCAAGGCCAGCTCAGGATGCTCCAAATCCGAGTTACTGGAGCATCCCTTACAAACAAACATGGGCAATGACTAAAAACACGAGCTTGTGACCAGTGTTTTGGCCCAATGTCTCAGTCTGGTTTTTGTTTCAAGCATTAAAATGAGGAGAGGAGACACCAGAGGCAGCAGGAGCAAAGCTGTGGGTCACTCCCATGTGCTATGGAGTGGGTGGGAAATTAAGCTAAAAAGGAAGTATTTTCTTCCAGAATCAGGGCCTTGCATGGCTTGGAAAGGTGCAGAGAAGCTGTTTCCAGCTTCTTCTGTAGCACTAACCATTATCCAGGGCTGGGGGGTTTGAACTTGGAGAAGCATCTGGCCCAGAAAGGTTTCCTGCTGTTCCAGACAAATGGAGCCATTTTACCCTCGTGCTCAATTTCCCCCAAACCAGAAAGCAAATTTCTAGGAATGTACTGCTCATAACCATGGGCCAGCCCACACAGGAGAAAGAGATGTGTGTAAATACGCTGTGCAGAGGAGTAAGTGAGAGCTGAATGATTTCCAGTGGAACAGTGTGGTGTGATGGCCGAGCTCCCGGGGTGGAGGGCTCGGGGAGACCTGGGGCTGTGCCACATGGCCCAGGGATGGACATCCCGGGCCTTTCCAAACCACCAAGGGTGGGAGGAGTGGGAAAGGGCAGTGGGAGGCTGGAGGACTCGCTGTCCACGTGTGTGGAGCAGGGTCTGGGCTCGCCCCTTCCCAGCCAGCGGAGCGAGCGCGGGGCGGGACGGGAATCCTGCCCTGAACGTGGAGAGTGAAATCCACGTCCAACAAAAATTTCTGCTGGTGCATAATGCAAGCCTTGGATGGGTTTGCAGCCAGGGCTCCGGCGCTGGGAGCGCTGAATTAAACATGGGGTGACTCAGCGCGTGTGCGAGCCAGGCTGGGAGCGGGGAATGCGGGGACAGGTGCATTATTGATGGTTTCGTTTTCCCCAGTCCCGAACGCCTGACAGGGAAAGCTGCGTGTGCGGCGCTTAGAGGGGGACACGGTGTGGCCACACTCGGCACTTGCAACGCCTGCCTGCTCTTCCTGCTGCTCCTGGTCCAGAGATTTCTGCATCCAGCCTCTCACTCCTGCAGCTCTCCAGCTGCAGCCGCTCCGCCCTGGGCATTCCCTACCCCATCCTCCAGCCCTGGAGCACCAGGGAGCTTTGGGGGCTACACAGCTCTCATGTCAGAGAGCAGCTCTTGGGGCTTGGAAGGGGTGGAACTCCCCTCCAAACCTGCCTTTGGCCTTGCTGATGATCCTAAGGGCTAATCTGCTCCTCTGGATCTATGGGCCTCGAGCAGGGGAACGGGGACGGGAGCATGGGGTGTTCCTGGAGCCTTGGAACAGCAGAAAGTAGGACCAAGCCTCACTGGAACTGAGTTCAAGAACTCCTTACCTTGCAGGATGGTGTTTTACTTCTATCCCAATGATTTCTGCTAACTAAATTCCCCCCTCTCCATGCACCAGGACTCAGCCTGGGAAGAACCACAGGTGAGCAGCAGGGCTTGAGGCTCAGAGCATCCTGCTCCACCTCAGCTGTCTGGGATGTGAAGGGGCAGCCTCATGAAAGGGGGTTGAAAAACACGAGCTAGCACTCCTGTCAGGCTCTGCCTCTTCCTCAGAACCTAACTGGAACCACAAGGATGCAGTGAAAAAAAAAACCAAAAAACAACAAACCAAACCAAACAAACCTGCTTTGGAAGATTTTAAAGAACAGCACGAACTAAAAAAGCAGCTGCCAAAATGAATTTCCATTATTAAAAATCAGCACTGATGAGAGCCATCTTAGATCAAATAATTTATTTAGTAATTCCATGTAAACACTTCAGATTTACTAGCAAATACAATGCTTGCTGTTCTTTTAAATAGATCATTCAAAAAATAAGAATCTATTATTAATGGCAGGTTGACTAGAGATCTCCATACTACTGTACAATAAGGAATTGGTTTTCTAATGGATTTAACATCTCGATTTTTTTCTTGTTCTGCGTTTGCTTTACACAAAGCCCAAAGGACACAGGTTTGAACTGCTCCCTGACGATGCCACTGCGGCCCGGGGTGTTTTTGGGGAAGGTCCGCTGGCAACTCCTCCCATCCTGGCATTGGTGTGAGCTGATGTGAGGGTGGGATGGCAGAGCTGGCGTGAACACTGTTCACAAACACGCCTTTTCGGTCAGAAAACAGACAGGGAACGGTGGAGAACTTCTCTTTGGGATGTATAAAAGCAACGAACTCCATCGTTGGTTTTTACTTATCAACACAGCAGTACACATACACGTATCCACAGTCTGGAAAAGCATCCTATGAGCTGGAGAAAGCAGTGGTTCTGAGCCTTGGTACACCAGTGCACTAAAACCAAAAGAATGATACCTTCTTACATAGTCAAATGAAAAATAAATATCTTTATTTACTGCCTACTTTATTTCAGTTTTCAAATAAATTTTTTTTAAATAAATCTGTACAAAGTATACTGTTACAGTATATATTTGTAAGTGAACTGAAATGCCTAAGTGTAACAACACTACAGGAAAGCAGTATAGATTGGCACATCTCTAATCAAGATTAACTTTTACACTCCAAAAAAAATACCAACGCCTGTGAAAACCCTCGGGATATTTTTGGTATTTTTATGCAAGTCGCGTTGCAAACACGTGACAGACCAAATTCTTCCCCTGCCTCGGAAAGAAAATCACTTCTCGTGGTTTTCAGAGAACATCTTTATGATGCTAAAGGGACACCATCAGGAGAAAAGAGAGAGAGAGACTTAGAATTTCAAAAAAACTTTGGTCAAAACCCATCAGGTTTTAAGTCTTTGTGCAGCTTTGCCCTTGTCCCCGAGCTCCGACGGCGGCCGCTGCCGGGAACACGGGACTGCCGGGACCCCTCGGAGCGGCCGCAGCTCCAGCCCTGCCCGGCCGCAGGGATGAAGGATGCGGCATTCCCAGCTGCGGGAATGCTCCGCCCAGGGACCCAAAGCCTCAGGAGAGGAGCCGTTCCCCTTGTGATCCAAAAGGAATTAACACACACGCACCGGGGCTGCGTTTTGGTTCCCCACCCCGCCCCCCGAAAAAAAAAAAAAAACCAACCCACCCAAAAATCTAAAATTGATCTGACAGTGTCCCTTTGCTCAAAATAAAGACTTCCGTGCTACAGAGAGCAGGTACTGAAGTGAACTTGTTCACAAGGTGGAAGAGCCAGGTACATCTCAAAATTCAAGTTTTCAAATCCAGCTGCGGATTTTAGGTTCATGAGCTCTCAAAACCTCCTAATATTTCATGAAATAATTCCCAACTGGGAACTGGGAGTAAATATTACAGATTAAGAGCGAGAATTTTCTCTCTTAATCTTTCCAATGATATATTCACTCAATGTTTACATGCTGAAAGTTAATCTTACATTAGAATGCAATTGGCTGCAACATAAACCTATAAATAAATCAACTACCATAGATTAAACTCTGTTAAATATTTCTAAGTTAATAAAATATTGACAGTATTATAAAATTACAGTATTTACAATAAGAAAAATCTAGACTAATATATACCTTTAACAGATCTCTTCTCCAATTTGGGATTGCAACGGAATTATGAATATACGAACAATTTATTAGAAAGTTGCATTGCAATTATCATGTTTTCCATTAGAGCTAGAGAGGGTGAGCTATCACTGCCTTTGGAAAAAAACAAAAAGTGACTTCTGATGGTGGGGTGGAGCTTTTGAGTACCAAACTGGCAACAGGAGTCCTCCGCAAGACGTCTGAAGATAAGGTAGGACCAGCCTCAACTGCTCAGATTAAGGTTGTATTACAGAACTGCCAGCAATCAGAACCACCCAGGCTGCAAAAGGGGAGGAAAGGTAGTTTTCAGCTCAAAAGTGCACAGCTGGAAGGGCTCCCCTCATTCTGGACTCCAACTAAGGCTGCAGGAGCTTCAGGAACGGCACAACCCTCAGCTTGGGCTCCGTGAGGAGGAAACGAGCCAGGGTGCTCCTTAAAGGGACATAGTTGGGCTGCAGCTATGCCAGAAACACCCCTGACAACCACACACTACAAAACCTGGATGTTTGAGACCCTCTTTGACTTGCTTTTTTGGGAGGTTACCTTTTTTGGGGGTCAGGGATGGGTTTGGTTTGTTTTTTTTTTTTTTTTTTTTTTTTTTTTTTTTTTTTTCTTTTTCATTTTGTTTGCTTGGGAGACAAAAAAAAAATTGGCAGGGACCATGCAGTCAATTCATTTTCTATCCCTCACCAGCTTCTCTGTTTCTGGTGTATTAGCAAAATGCTGCTGTGTTTGGGTGGCAAACACTTGGAGGCTTCAATACTCACTCCCAAGTCTATTTGTCTCGGGATAAACCAAAAGTGATTCCCATCCTTACAAATCACCAGCTGCTTTTGGGGTTCCAGACACCCAGCAATGTCCTTTTAAGGATCAGAACTTTCACTTGCCCTTTCTCCCAGCCTTGGAGGAAGAGTTTACAGTGAGTTTAGGAAGGGCCATGTTCAAAATCCTTTCCCTCCTCCCCATGTCACGTTTGCTTTCTAGGAGAAAAAAAAAGGGGGTGGGGGGGGAAATAATTTCCAAACTCCTTTCCCGCCCTTCCCTCCCCCAGTCCTGCTCACTGTAAACCAGAAATGGCAGTTTTTTAGTGGATATTTTGGGGATCAAATTGTTTTCTCAGCCCCAAGCCTGAAGATGCTTGTGAGAGACCTACCCGCAGGCTTCGGAGAGGAGGAGCAATTTAGGCATTGGCAGGGGTTTCTACCACTCCCCGTGGTGGGCAGGAGGGGACACCTCTGTCCTTAAAAGCAGGATTTAAAATGGCAAAAGAATAATTTGTAAACTCGGGTCTACGTTACCAACAGAAGGCTCTAGGTCCTGCGGGCTCCAGTTCCCAGAGGTGCAGAGCAGGAAAACTAGAAAGAGAACTCGGTACCTTTCAATCACCTGCTGGGTTGTACTGGGGGAGGAGTGGGGAACGAGAGAGACAAAATGCCAACTGACCTTATAAACAAAGGTATGTTTAGGGCTTCTGGTTTCAGGAATAAACCGATATTTACTGGTAAAAGTCTGCCAAAAAACAAAAACAGAAACACAGGATTACTGGTAAATATTGGTTTATATGGAGAAGTTTTTTAAAAAAAAAATAATAAAAAAAAAAAATAAAAAAGATGTCATCCTGCTCCTGATCTCCACGTGCTCCCAGGCAGGAGCCCAGAACCGCCCCGTGGCATCCCTGGCACCCGGACACCTCAAACCAGAAGCCTTGTGTTGAGAGGAAAGTCCTGTTCCTTTCCTTTACTCCCCTTAAACTACGTGTTCCTGGATTCCCCCCTCCCTCCTCTGCAAGGCTGGTCCTACGGGGGTTTGGCTCAGGAGATGGGAAATCTTCTTCCAAAAGCACTTGGAAGAGAATTTGTACATAATATGGTATCCCAGCACTAAGGCTGCTGGGGCCTGGAGCCTCTGCTGCTCCCTGAGATACCATAAAATATACAAGGCTGAGTGTATATTTTAAATAAAGCATTTTCTTGTTAAGTGGCATAAACCCATTCATTTTATTTACATGCTTATTTATTTCCAAAAATAGAGTTGGTCCACATTGGACAAGAGAAATCAAGAAGCCATACAGTAGAAGAGTTAAAAGTCCAACATTTAACCAAAGTACAATGAAATTCCAGAAGTCTGTGGCTGACTTGAACCACAGAAACATACACATGAGCCACACAGACATTTGTACATAGAGCATTATATTACCAATAATATTTGCAAACATGAGGTCAAGATGGCTAAAAACCCAGCAGGACTGACCCGGGGGTCCTGGCTGAACAGAAGCGGGTGCTGAGGGGCCGTCGCTGCTGTGGGGAAACACAACTCTCCAGAGATTTTGCTTCACTTTTGGCTTTTTCTTTAACTGAGAAAGTCCTAATTTTTCTGCCCTGGGGATCCAAATTGAGGACACGGTGAAAGCCAACCCCATGGAGCTCCCTAAATGCCCAGCGAGGTGCCGGGGCCTTGGACCTGCGGAACCCCGGCTGTGCCGGGGCTGAGCCCCGCCAGGAGGGCAAACCCCTGCCCTCTGCTACTTGGCCTGAAAGATCACCTGGAAAAGAAAAGTTGGGATTTATACCCTTGTGGTGTGCTGAGGGGTGTCTGAAAAAGGTCTGGATAGGGTCTTGTCTTGAAAACAAGGATTTCCCTCCCGTGCCATGGGCGATTTTTTGGCATTAGTTATTCCAGTCCTGTCTACCTTTTCTGGAAGACCACAAATATCCTAGAGGGTGTTGCACTGGACAGATAAGGGAATGACTTTTTTACATTTAAAAAAAAAAAAAAAAAAGCTTGGAGAATGGTCAGCAGCAGAAAAAAAAAAACCACAACCAAATGGAAAAGATGCCTTATCTCTGCATGATGGCCCAGTCTGTCTGGGTATTTCCATGGACCTCACCACGATAATATCTCAGCCTCTCCAAAGAATGGAAAAATAGATTTAAATCTGTATTTTCTCCTGCAGAAAATCACAGCAAGTAAAAAGGGGAAGACAGTTGCAGCACTCCTGGTATTTCTACAAACCACCCGCTGCACGGGGAGGGTATAAATTAGTTTCCCTTTTTCAAAGTCATCTTTGACACTCACGATATTAAGCCTAGTCCGATGTGAATGCTAGTACAGAGCTAATGTACAGGATACCAACAGTAATTATCAGTACCTAACAGGATTTAAAGGCGAGTATACTCAGTACATTTAGAAGGAAATGCTATTACCAAAACGCCAGAGCTCTGACAGCAGTTTACACAAAGCAGCCGTGCGGGTCTCTACGAGGACGGAGCCTTTAGCACGAGTCACTATGATCATCTGAGCCTCTGACAGCTTGATCTTCTGGTTTGTTTTCTAATCTCAGATGTGAAATAACACTTTAAAACAGAGATGGGCCCGACCCTGTGCAGTTGGGCACGCACAACACTCCCCACTGAAAACTCAAAAGCCCGAATTCCTAAAGAGAGAGCACAAGAAATTGTTTTCTTACGTCAAATAACTATCATGCAAGCAATACCACGACGGTTTTATATTGAGTACTTCAAAGTCAGCTGGTATAATTTAACTAGAAGTGAGTAATCTAAGGAATTTCTAGGGAGTAGGGACAAAGGTTGTGCCGTGACAACCACCCAAGATGACCAGGGAGAACAGCACAGGGACACTGTGGGGGTCTAATGAGCCGTGGTGCAGGCTCAGCTCAGCAGCCTCACAGACCTGGGACAGGCAGGATTCCTGTGGCAGGCTACACACCCTCACCTCATTTGCTCTGCTAACAGAATCTGACATTCTTCAATTTTGCAGCTCACTTACAGCCTAGCAATACCGGTGGAACATTAAAAATTGCTTTTTTTCCCCCCCTTGCCTGTTGCCTCACATTTCCCAGGGCCAGCCCCAGTGCTGCACACTCACAGGACAGACAGACATTATCATGCTCTTAATTTTCCAGCCATGGTCAGGCTGGAGTCACTTTTCCAATATAACCCAACCACTCTGCTCCATCAGTGGCCAACTCCTGTCTTTAAAGATGAACTCTGACCAAAAGCCAGGCGGTACCTGCAGCAAACCTGCTCCTGTTGCAAACTCCAACAACTCATCAAAGCACTCACTCTCTGGTACCATGATCTACTGGAGACAGGGAAGGTGGCAGAACCCAGGGTATTTGTCATGCCTTCTAGACTTTTAAGAAGCCTAAAATGAAGCCAGAGCAGCCAAGGGTTGCTCCAGCTGAGACCAGCTACCTGTGGGTCCTCTGGGGTTTCTTGGGAAGAGAGACAACACAGGTCTGCATGAGAACACACACCACCAACCCTCCTGAAAGGAAAACACCTGGAAGATGCTGCCCAGGCCTCTCTCCCCACTCCTTCCCTTTCTGCCCATCATCAAAACCACTACCTTTTAGGATTTTTCTCGGTCAAAACAGAACTAAACAGAACATACCCACGACATCAGCTGCTGAGGCACAGTCTGGCATCTGGCAGACCTGCAAGTCCAGCTCAGGGCAGGAATTTGAACAGGACAAATCTAGATCCCGTGCTACCCAGTATTCTGGGCTTGTTTCTCCCCTTTGCCCAACCAGATGTTGCAGCCTGGACCTTCTTATGTCCACCAGAATAGTTTAATGAAAATCAACCATCCACCACCCAGCAACTTTGGGTTTAATAACACCATGGAAGGAAACTCATTCGCTCAAAGGCTGAAGATGCAGACTTGGAGGTCTTTGATCACCTTCTCCAACAAGACTAGACAATTGATCAACATCAACTGCACCCAAAGAAGGACTCTGTGATATTTCTCTTCTCGTTGGAAGCATATTTTTTAATGCCTTCTTGGAAGCACTTGGTAAAAACATTTCAAAACACTCAAATAAAGATCAGTTCATTCTTCACCTATTTGTCAGCATGTCCAAAGAGTCTGGTAGATGGCCTGGAAAACAAGATTGGTCACAGATTCAAAGAATGGTTGGGTTGGAAGGGACCCTCGAGGACCATCTTGTCCAACCCCCTTTCTTTGCAGAAAGTATGTTGCTTTCCACCTCTCACACACTGAAAAGTTACAGTGTTTCAGCCTCTCCTTCTCAAACCAGAGTTCAGGGTTGCTGATCTGTAATTCCCAGTGCCCCAATTAATACTTTAATTAAAAAATAATTAAAAAAAAAAATAAAAATTATAACCCAACGTTAGAATGTTATGGAGAATACTAAGCTGATTTTTAACAGCCCTATTTTTGCTCTCCCAAACTCTTTAAAAAACCCCTCGATACACCTGCTGCCCTTCCACTTGGATTTGCTACTTTGCTCCAGCATCTCTGCCCTCAAACACTTGAGCTTCAGAGGGAGGCTCCTTATCTTTAGCACCCAAAGAGACTGGGTGATGGCAGGCTCTCAAACTTGCTGCCCAATGACACGGGGAAGTCACTTCAGCAGCACGAACCAGTGCAGGAAATGAACTGTGTCTTCAGTCCTGCACGCCCGGATTTTCTCCCTGGCCCTCTCTCTGATGTCCTCCAGACAGGGTTCACTCCTCCTGGCTCTGCAGAGCCCCTCCAAAACCGCTTTATTTCCAGATCATGGTAACCTGCTCCACCCCATGGCTCTTCTGTCCTTAGTCCCTTTCTTATAAATGTTTTTAACAACTGTTTTACTTCGCTCCTTCACGACAGAGTTGTGTCTCACCTGGATGCCTGCAACCTTTCCAGGTATCTACAGGGCTGCCTTGACAAGTCTAAGGACTTTATTTTCTGATCTTCTCCCCTGCAATATTTTGTAACACAAGTAATTTTTTTTTAGTCCACTGCCTTCCACCCCTGAGGATGCTGAACCTGTAACTGTACTGTGGTCGCTGCTACTTAACAACTCATTAGTAATTGTATCTTGAACCAGTTCTTATGTCTTAGTCCTAAAGCAAGGCTTACTCCAGACCAGGCTGTTACAAGACATGATCCTTTAAGTAAATTGAGATGTTTGCTCACCAAAATGTTAGCCAGCTCCTTCCCAAACAACCTGTGATAGCATGGTCATAATGGAATTTACTTTTTCTTACAGGTTTATGAAGATGCATGAGCCTTAGTTTTCTCCCAAGCCCCATGAAATCCACAGCTTCCTTCTAATCTGGAATAGAAAACTTCCTAATATCTCCGTGCCATTAAAATACAGAATTTATATCCAACATACATGTGGTTGTTTGGTCGTCACTACTCCAATTTCCTCTCAGATTTGACAGCAAATTTTAGATGTAGTGTTCCTCCTTCATGCCCCAGCACACCTGCTCAGTACAGTGTGATGGCAGGTAATGCAGTGTCTTACTGACTTTCATCACCCCCACCACGTTTCAATCAGACCAGCTGTGCCAAGGTCTTTTTTCCCCCACTGAGCAGTCTACAACAACTATTTTTGTCTCATGTTTCCACACAGACGAGCCCATTCCTTGCTCCAGCCCACAGCCTGGCAGCTGGTTGTCCCTCCTGTGCACACAACTCTGCCCTCAATCTCCACATGCCCCACACAGAACAGCCTCAGCCTTCCACCAGTGCTGTGTTCAGTCCATCCTCCTAAACCCTGCCCACTGCCCGTGCCACCAGCCAAGGGACACCTTGGCTGAAGTGAAAACCAGCCCATGCTGTGAAGTTGTGGCTCTTCACTTCACTACTTGCCACATCCTTTCCCCAGGCACACCCTGAGACTTTAGGAAGAGGTACCGTCATGTCCAAAATTCCATCTTCTTCCCAGGCTCCCAAATTTAGCTTCCCAGGTAACCCAGCTTCAGGAATGACAGCCCCAGGCTTGCCCCAAGCACTCTGACACCTTCCAGGATCTACCTGTCCACTCAACAGGCAAATGGGCAGATGGATCTCCTAATCATCAGGAGCCTGTATGTCCCATCACCAAATCCTCTGCCACCCACAGCTGCTTCCCCAGCTTCTGGAGGCATCTCCAGAACACAAACCAACTCCTCAACCAAGCCTTTCCTTACAAATCACCCCTTTAATCCCATCCAGTTCCAAGTCTCTACAAATACAAGGCAAGGCAGCCAGTGCCATGGTGGGAATGGACCTGGACCACCTGCAGACAATTTGATGCCATCTCTTCCCCACCAGCTCAGCAGTTCTGGCCTCAGGATGCTTTCTGGAGCCTGGAGTGCCTCCACTTGTTGCTCTGTGTAGTATTTTATCAGCAGATAATCACTCGTAAAGCGTGTCCTCCCTGCACTCTTGAGTGCAGTTCCTCGTGCAATTAAGCCAATGTACTTCAATTCCCATAATTAAGCAAAGAATTTTACTTTATGACCATATAAAGTCCATCTTTAAACTAAAAATAGACTGACCGTTAACGGATTCTTTTTTTTTTTAATTACTTTAAACCACCAATTAGAGACTTTCATTGGACAAGACAAGTTACATACGGCCTTGCAAAAGCCTGCCAGGACTCATTTTCCACGACTTTTATTGACAGGTGCAGCTCAGAAGCCAATTTTTAATTTTTTTTTTTTTTAGATGGAATGAGGCTCTGAACACAGCAGACCTATCCACAAACCCAAACTGTTTGCCTGCATGAAAGCAGAGATGACTTTTGCATGAATTTGCAGCGCTTTGTTCAGAGTTATTAATGAGAGAAAATAATTCAAAGCCTCTAGTCCCTACTTTGCTCAGACCTGCCTGGTTGCCCTTCCGCAGCCCCTGGCAACAGTGATCCTACTGTCATTTATTATTTAAATAAAACAGTCTTTTTAATAAAAAGAAATTCTGACCCCATTTAAACTCTGTACCTGACCAGACACCGGCTTCTTTCCTTCACCTCTGGTGCTGCTCACACATTATTCTTAAGCTGACCTGCCCACACAGCTCCTGATAAGCCAATGCTACGTTGCCAGCTCTCCTCAGCATCACTCGAGTGGGAGGTTTAAATACCAGATTTCACAAAATCCTTTCTCCCTGATTCCTAGCCCTGGCATTTCTTGAAATGTTGACAGATCAGCTCGCCCAAAAAGTGAGACAGCTGGACCCGCTTCTGCTGGACTGACACAGAGAGAGGAGCTGGTCCCTGAAATCCCAGTGCTCACCTCTCGACCCTCAGATAGTTCTGAGGGGCCTGGACGGGCTGACACCGATGTGCCGGTGCAGACTCACTCCCTGGGAGCTGCTGGTATCAGCTCCTCTGCCTATACGGAATGCCCGAGCAAAAGGCAAGCGCAGGCAGGTCTCAAATCTCAGGGGACTGCGGGCAATAAAGCCATCAGCCTGCACTGCACTGCTGTGCAGCCAGGATGGAGATGGAGAAACAAACCCTGTTCCCCAGGGAGACACTACAGCAAGCCCAGCCTAGGGGAGACAGACAACCTTCAAATGGCTCCTAAATGCCCCAACAGGCAGGTCCTGCCCGAGGCACAACCACTGTCCTGCCTTTCTACCCAGGGTGAGAACAAAACCCACCAACCCTCTGACACCCCAGCTGGAGGGCACTGCAGACACGATGGGCAGCCAGCGGTTTGGGCCCGAGCTGCACATCCAAGACATTCACCAGCAATGGAAAAACCAGCCCTGCTTATTTACTGACCCTCAGCTCCCAGCAACAGAAACTACCCAGGCATGGATGATGCGGATCCTCCTCTTGGCCCCAGCCACATCATCACAGTGGTGCCACAGAGGAGCTCAAACCGTGCCGGGGGGGTCACCCCACAGCAGAGCCCTACAGAGCCCTGTGCCACTGCTGGCCCTGCATCGGTCCAGGGGGATGATGATGATGATGATGATGTCTGAGAGCCCAGGCTCAGCTCCCAGACCTTCCTGCAAGAATGGCAGTGCCATCTCTGCACTCTGAGGTGCATCAGTGAGACGAGATCTCTTGCACCAAGATGTTCCCCCACTGGGGCTGTCACAGAGTCTCTGCACCATGTCCAGCATCAAATCCAAACCCACTGGGGTCAACATGGTCACAGGGCTTCAGATGCAACTTGCAAGCCACCTGTACAAGCAACTCTCTATAGAAATCAGCATCATGACTGGGATGACATTTCAGCATGAGGAGGTTTTTCCCAGAAAACCTGTCTAAGTCTCTCCAAGACATGCACTTGCCATCCCAGTGGTGTGCAGAGGACAGGTCCCACAACAGCCACCTCCCTCCAAGTTCTTACTAGCCATCTTTTCTCATTGCAGAAGTAAATCCACACCTCTCACCTCTCAGATCTCTGACAGAAAGAATGAACCTTTTTTTTTTTAGCCCTCCTGCATATTTCAAGATAGTGTTTCAAGAAAAAAACGCTTCAGCACCACAGCCTGGGAGGCCCAGCACAAACTCCCACAGCTGGTGTTGCAGCCAGTCCTCTTTGCACTTCAGTCTGCCACGTGGCCTGACACTCAGAAAGGCCCAAGATGTTTATTTTTGCAAAGCTAACATCAGGATGGACAGCAAACCAACCAATGCCAAAGGAATCTGAGTTAAGACAGAATTCCCTGCCAGGGAGATCCAGCAGATTCCCACTCAAACCAAGTGCTCTCCCAGCTGATGGCTGATCCAGAAACGATTATGTCATGAACCTAAGGCTCCAGACAAGGTGCAGAAATGGCCAGGCCATCCACCCAGGCAGTCTCCTGTTTTACCTGGGGCCACATCTTCAGAGCCATCAGCACACAGCCAGCTCCAAGTTCAACAGCAAAGCAGTCCCCACTCAGGACCGGACAGTCACATTGTCTGTGTTTTGGATATTTTAATCTCTGGCTTGGTCTGATGAACTTATACCCACTGGCTGGTAGATCTTGTCTTTTGTCTCAGTTAAACCCAAACCAGATCAGGTGCTGTGCTCCACGACAAACCCAAGCTATGTCACACAGGAACAGAACTTCACTGCAGAACCACCTGCCCCACTCTGCCCAAGTCTGCAGAGCTACTGCAGATACTGCCATGGCCCTGGGGACATCCAGCACAGGGTCCTGGTCACCCAAAACGAGACAACACCCACACACAGACAAATTCTACAGGGCTCCATCTTGGCTGGCCATGGTGCCATCCAGAGCAAAAGGCTCAGGACCAGGTCCCCTCTCCAGGAGGAGAACCAGCAGTATTGATCTGCAGAGGGACAGTGAAAGATGGTTTGGGGATATCCAGCCATTCACTCTGTCTTGTTTTAATCAGTCAACATTCAAAAGGCAGAGAGCGGAGCCAGAAGTCCTTTATCTTTTCTCACTTAATCTCCAGCTGACATTTTTCTGTGAAAGCATGCCTCATTCCTTGTTGTATGACTTCAACTCTCCCTCTTCTGTGATATTTCGCCTCAAATGGGCTACACAGCTGGTTACTACTTTTATAGAGGCAAGGGTGATGTGCTCCAACTTTCCCAAACCACACGACTGCTCGTCTGGCTTCAGATGTAGAACTGCAGAGGTGGGACCAGCAGAGCTACCCCAGATACCCCGTGATCCTCTGGGACCAGCTGCCCAAGACCCCTCGGCTCCCTGTGCCAAAGGCTTTGCCAGAGCCTCTGCCACTGGGATCTTATGGACTTCTCCAAGTGCCGCCCTCCCCCAACACCTGTGCAGATGCTGATGTGCTCAAACAGCAGCCCAGGTGCAGCTTGGCCATCCACCTCTGCCAGCCCCAACCTTCCTGCCTTGCTCCAAAAGCCTTTTCCCACCCTCCATACACACAACTCCTCGTCTGCTGTGACTGCTGGGAGCTTCCCCCCTTTGGACAAACTCTTTTCATCTGTCTTGGTACCTGCCCTGAGTCTGCTGGCTCAGGAAATGCCTTTGTAAACAACACAGCCACACACCTGCCCAAAGCAAACCCACTCATCCTTTGCCTTCCAATGTACTCCTCCAGCAGTGACTTCTACACCATCCAAATTGCAGCAAAATATCCAGAATGCCTTTGGAGAAGTAACACTCGAAACCCCTAAAAATGGATGATTTGGCCTTTACCTCTCTCTGCTATCAGCAGCTGCTCTGCACTAACAGCACACAACACACTGCCCAGTAAAGCCTCGTGGCCCACTTGTATTTCACAAGGAGCGAGATGCATTTTGGACTCCTGTGTGAGCTGCCCTTCCCCCAGACTGCAGTGCTACTAAAACACAGTCTCGTCAGGAACTGAAACGCTTTGGAAAGATAAAAAGTGAAAAAGAAGGATAGGCAGGCTAAGAGGAACTCCCAGAGCAGACCTGGGACCATCTGGCACGAGCAGTGCGGGAGGAGGGAAGCAGCCTCTCTGATGGGAGCAGAGCAGGCAGCCCAACTCCAGCAGCAGAGCTTCCAGAGCTGCCACATGAGAGGAGCATCCTTGAGAGGAGCATCCTTTCTGAACCATCAGCCCATCACCCTCAGCCATCCCAACACAAAGAGATTCCACTTCACTAAAAAAAAAAACAAAACAATCCCCCATGAACTTCAGGCCCAACAATTAGGCTCTGGGTAAAACAGGATTTTAACAAAGCTTATAATTTTGGAAGTCCATTTAAATTAACCTTAACTAGCTTTAAACTCTATATACGTATCTCCTTGCCACGCTCACAACCCACGCACATTTCGCGGTGCCAACGAGCTAAATCATGTGCAAGTGAGCAGAGTAAAAGGAACCACAGGCTTGAAAAAAGCTCTGGGCTGAAACTCTCTTTCATTGTTGCAAGCAGCACAGGAGATGGCAACGGCAGAAGGAATCAGGAATAAAAATGGAACTTCGCTTGTTTACCTCGTCGGTTTTGTCAAAACATTGTGACAACACTCTGCGTGCAGCCCTCTCTGTTCTGCCACCAAAAATTAAGAGCCCTTCACCTATCTTCACGCATTACAGGAGAAAGCCAAGAGGAGTAAAACTTTTAGGGAGAGAAATGAGTGTACAAAACCCAGCATGAGAACTTCAAATTACACTGGGCTCCTCTTCCAGACAGTCCAAACCCCACCACGCACAGCGACCCTCCAAGCTACACAAGCTGAGTTAACAAGGAGCAGGCGGCCAGCGAAGGAGGGGAGGAAGAAAATAAAAGGAAAGTTTGGGTAAGCCTAACAAAAAGCAAAGGAAAAAAAAAAAAAAGGAAAAGTTAAAAAAAAAAAGAAAGAAAAAAACCCCATGTAAACCAGGATTTCAAAAGTTCTTGAGAGTGTCATTTAAAAAGAGAAACTCCCAGCGCTCCAGGCAGAGCCCTTCCTCTCCAAAAGCCACCCAAATCCAGTAAGAAGCAGCAGGTTTTTGAAGGAGCAAATTGCACAGCTGTGGAAGAATTTGCCTTCCCTGCCTTCTTTCCAACTCACCTAAGAGAGACTCGCTTTCTACCCGTCGGATTAGCAAGACCGAGGAAATTGGTTGGTTCTAGTTACACTTTGAGTTTTCGTGTTTGATGAGAGCCCCCTGAAATGTAAACCTGTTTTAGCATTCTTGTACATTAATGTCATCGTTCTCCCTGCTGGCTCCCACAACTTCTGCCACAGACAAGTCAAGCAGATTTGGTATATGCCCGGGGGGAAAGGGAAGGGATGGACCGGGTTTAAAGCAAACAAGCATCCAAAAAAAATAATTATGTCAGTGCTCTGCAAGGTGTTGGATCCAACCTCGGTGGATCTGCTGAAGTCTTCGATCCAAAACACTTGGCAATTTTACTTAACAAAAAACCAAAACAGCAACAACAAACAAAAAAACCCCCAAAAATTTGACCTGTTGAACTTAGAGAAAAGCAAGTGGCAGACCTTTGAGGAAGGGAGACAACATGTGTGGGTGCAAAAACGTTATGTGCCATAGTTCACCACCTTAGAAGAAATCAGAGTTTTGCTTTGCTTGGTTTTGCTTTTCTTTTTCTGAAGTGCCAGCAAAAGGCGCTTCCCAAAGCGGGGGCTTTACAGAGTTTACAGGTGCCAAGGTGGAAGCATGAAGTGAAGACATGCCAAAAACGTCAGGTTTGCATAAACCCTTCTGGAAAAAGTGCACCGTGTTTTTTTTAGGAAAAATGCATATCTACCAAATCTCCACTGACCAGGGGCCACTTGCCCACACAAAGTCGCATCAATTGGCAGCATCAACGCTGACATTTTTTGCCTTCTCCTTCCACCCCCCTCCCCAATTTTTTTTTTCCTTGGGAGACATACAGCGCCACTGCATTAGAACGTACAAGAAATGAAAACAGTGAGTACGACTGATATAGATCCATTGACTTTTTATTACAAATGTACTTGATCACTTGGCTTCAAAAAAGTTTAAATCAACCCCTATTTTCTGTACGCCAGTACAAAGTAAAATCTATTTTACAAATTAAATACCTAAAAATTTGACAAAAATATTAAAGTTTGATGGAAAAAACAGTTATAAAAATCTTAAATCCCCTTTTAAGAAGGTAAGAGATAACATTCCCTCCCAACCCCCACAGTCCTGTTATACAATATTAATAGTCATTTTTTTTAGAATAGGTAGGTATGTTATATCTTGCTGTTAGCATACAAGTCACTCTAATAGCTTTATCTGTATATACTCCAGTTAGTGCATGAATGTCATCTGATTGAATATAATCAACTATCTTTAACTGATCCCTAATTTACATTTCATAGCTTGCATAGTTTGAAGGGACAAAGGTTACACTACAGCTAATCATAAAAAAAGGTGGTTACAGTGCTATTTTTAAAGGCAACAAAGTAATTGCTCCCAAAAAAAAAACCAAACCCAACCCAAACCAAACAAAAAAAAAAAAAAAAAAAAAAAGGAGTTATCGGTCGGCTCTGAGCAGGGGTTAAATCCCCGGCAGCAGCTCTGCCCGGCTCTCAGGGTGGGCTCTGCATCCACCCGCAGCCCCTCCGCGCTTCCCACATCCCGGGACAGGCTGGGAACCGCTCTCCCGGCAGCGCTACACCCAGCACATTTCAACCCCTGCGCGGGATACGCACGAAGTGACACTGTCAAGTATTTATTTCCTTTTTATTTGTTTGTTTGTTTGTTGTTTGGTTTTGTTTTTTTTTTTTCAGTCAAATTTTCCAATTTCAAACCCAAACGAACGCTCCGCCGCGGGCGGCGGGAAGCTCGGGGCGCTGCGGGCATCCCGCGGCCGGGCTCCTGGATGGGCTCCGCGGATCCCGCCCGGCCCAAGCCTTGCGCTCCCGGCACCGGGGCCCGCAGGGGACCCCCGGCGGGGTCGGGCCACTGTCCCCCCGGCCCCCGGCGAGCCGCCTCCCGCCGCGGGACCGCAAAGAAGAGGCAGGAATCAACAGCGGCTCGTGCTGTTTCGCTTTTTTTTTTTTTTTATTATTATTATTTAAATTCTCAAAGACAGAGCAATTTAACTTTTTTTTTTTTCTTTCTCTTTTAACAAATAAAAAATAGAATTCGAATTCGGACGACGCTTCCCCGTTAGCATAAAACCACTTAAAGTGTGGTTGTTTCAGTGGTAAATTACTTGACAGTGTCCCTTTAACTTAAAAATAAAATAATGTCAATATTGCAATGAATTTCAAGTTTTTCTTGCACGTAGTCATTATAAAGTAGCTTTTATCATGCTCTTGGACCTATTCTACAAGACATTTAAAAGCATATCATCAAGGAAAATATAAGGCATACTTCTCAGGAATTAGGTAACTTGGCACATTTGAGCATACTGTCTTTTTTTAAAACAACACATATGGTCAAATATACCTTTCTTCTTCTAACATTAAACAGGGTTTTCTGTACTTTGTTTTAAATACTGAGATATTAGAGCCTTGGTAAAGTACCGAGCACCGCCGGGAAAATAAAAATTAAAACAAAAAAAAAAAGGAAAAAAAAAAAAAAAAAGGAAAATAAAAAATGAAAACTAAAACAACCAGGAGCAAAATCCCACGAATCTTTACAGTCATTTTAGTCTTTCATTATCATTCATCAAGTCCTTAAACATACAGAACGTGCATTAAAAGAAGGGAAAAAACCCAAAACAAAACAAAACAAAACCCCAACGAAACACGCAGAAGAAACCCCCCCCCAAAAAAAATAAAGAAAAACAAAACAAAAACGAGACAAAAAACTGACCACAAGTTCTCGGACACTGTTCACAGAACTGCCCGCGGGCTGTTCCAGGCTGTACTGGTTTGACTGGAACCGCGCGGCCCGTGCGCTCCTCGGGTCAGCCGGATCCTGGGCAGGATCCGGGCGGCGCGGGCGAGGAAGACCTCGGGAGCAGCCTGCCTCGCTTAGCGGTGCTCCCAGGAGCCGGGAGGGACGGAAGGACACTCCGCCGGGCTCGCCTCGCCTCGCCTGCCGCTACTTATTGCCGGGAACACGCCGCTGGAACTACGGGGCGCAGGAGCGCGTCCGCCGGCAGCGGACAACTTTGGGGAGGGCAGCGAACAGCAGGACCGAGACAATCAAATCAAGTAGCAAAAACCAAAGCAATTAAATTCCTAACTACGTCTAGCAGCATGGAGAGTGCAGTCCCGACACATCACAGTTGAAGTACAATAATCGCTGGAACTGCCCGTCCAGAGCCTCCGAATCAGAAGCAGGTTATCAGACACATGTTTACATGCAATTGAGAACCATTTCAAATGTCACATTACGCACTCCGAAAAAAAAAGCTTATTTCGCTACTGGGAAATAGGAAAAGTGCACATTAAAGCAATTTTAAACATTTTCCAGTGATTGTTTAAAAAGAAACAGAAACACCTCGCTACCAGCGTCTCGTGTTTAACTTTCTGTGAACACTAACAGCAAACTTCTTTCAAGGGCAATAATGCATGGTACAATGGAAACAGCTTGTTTTGACACTTACAGTACATCTCGAAAAAAAAAAAACAAAACAAGAAGAAAAAGGGAATTATAATTTCAACTGGGAATAAAATGACAGCAGGAAATCAAATTCTTTAAAACAAGCTTTTTTTTTTTTTTTTTCGTTTTCTCCCCACCCTTCCAAAACTCCATCCTTGCCCCTCGGTAAAGAAGCGCCGGCAGCTCCTGCTCTCACAGGAGCAGCTCAGCTCTACCTGGCCCCTAACTCTGCCAAGACCATTCAGCAAAATGATTGCATCCCAAAAAAACTTCCGAGTGGAACAAAATCCTAGTTTCTCTGAAATGCTCTCCTACTGAATTCCGGCCAAGAAAAGAAAAGAAAAAACAAACAAACAAAAAAGTTTTGTTTTCACTGTTTAAGGCATCTTCTTTTTTTTTTTTATAACATTTTCTCTTCACTCGCAATGATGATAGTCATGCAGCAGTTTAATGATAAAAATATATTAATATTTTACTATACAGCAGCAAGAAGTTAGTCAATTAAAAGCACACCAACTTTCTTTTTTTTTTTTTTTTAAAGAAAAAAACAAAAACGAAACAAAACCAAAACATAACCGGAAAACAACAAAAGACAACCTGTAAAAAGTCTATTATTATTCTTATCATATTATTACAAACAATTTCAATTTGGAGAACACACCTGGACAGATTTAGTGTTCTGACAAATCTGCGTCTCCCTAGCCTAGGCTTGGAGCAGAGCTGGGACGGGGAGGGCAGGGCACGGCCAGGCTCGCCAGGTATGTAGCCAGTAATAACTAGCACCACAGCTACATGGAAATCCGTTACGGACACACACCGGCTTGGCTTTCACTGTCCAACCAAACTCCGACCCCCATGGCTCAGTGGGATCACACTGCACTGGTTCCTAACAGGCCTACGGAAGTTTAACAGGGATCAAAGCATCGCTCCGGACCTCTCCCGAGTTCAGGATAGTGCTAGTGCCAGTGGCGACACGGAAAGACTCGCTACCTGCTGTCCAAAAAAACAGGTGCACTGGAAACCGCTGCACGTCAGGTTAAAGTACTTTTAAGTACACAGAATAAAAAAAATATATTATGAACAATACAAGTACATCTCATATACACAATAATGACAATACGCCTACTCAGTTGTAAACCAAACAGGTGCAGAAAAAAAATATTACGGGAGGAAATTCTTTACTTTTCGTTTTTTTCTCTTTCTCTCTCTCTCTCTCTTTTTTTTTCTTTTCCTCTTTTCTTTTTTTTTTTTTTTTTTTTTTTTTTACTATTTGAATAACTTTGGTTCAAACGTAAAAATCACAAGTTAGCAAATTTCATTTAAATGCCTTTTTTAATAATTTTTCTTCATGTTCACAGAAGTTTCACTGACCATTTTTATATGTTTAAGGTCCAGATGCAATGCATATTGTATAAAAGAGAGCACTTATTGTTTACCTTGCATGAATTAAACCTACGTACCTTTTAACTCTACAAACTTCTGCATAACATTTAGACAAAGCTCAGACACACAGCATGCCTAGCCCTCATATATATATACACATCTCTAATCACAGGTATATAGGGTGTCAAATATACTATAGTAACCTCCATGTAAGGTTCGAAATTTGGTAACAAAATGAGAAGAAAAAACTAAAAATATTATTTTACGTGTTCTAAAATATCTCTTTTCTTTTTTTTTTTGTGCTAAAGTCAAATGTTAGCTCAACATGAAAAGGACTTTTTTTTTTATATAATTCAGCAATATTATAATCTTGACCATTTTTGCAAACACTTTTAATAATAATAGCTTAAACGTGTACAAAAGTTCTCGGTTAATTAGGGAAATAAACACTCAGTTCTTTATATTTTTAATCAAGTAGGAAACACAGTTCATATATAATGTTATTACTTTTTTTTTGACTCTCTTTTTTTTGTGTGTTTTGCTTTTTTGTGTTTTTTTTTTCGCTTTTTTTTTTTTTTTTCTCCTGTTTGTTTGTTTCTGTTTTGTTTGGGGGTCGGTTTTGTTTTTTTTTTAAATTTTTTTTTTTTTTTTTTTTTTTTTTTAGCAGCTGCTTACTGTTTGATACGGTGGGTAAAGTGGAGGAACATCCAGCGATGGGGTGGCGGGTCTGAGGCGCTGCTGCTGCTGCTGCCGGGCGGCGGGGGGGGCGCCGGGCGGGCGGCGCGGCCGGGGGGGCTCCGGGCCGGGGGCTCGGGGGGGGGCTCCGGGCCGCCGCCCCCGCGCCCCGCCGCCGCCCGCCCGCCCCTCCCGCCGGCGGCGGGGCCAGTCCGCGTCCCGGGGGGCGGGCGGTCAGTCCTCCTCGGGCTCCTCGGCCTGCAGCAGCGCGCCGGGCGGCCCGGCGGCGGCCGCCTCGGCCTCGGGGGGCGGCTCGGCGCCCGCGGCGGGGGCGGAGGCGGCGGCGGCGGCGCGCTTGTCCCGCTGCTTCTCCTGGATCTTCTTCATCTCGTCCGAGTACTTGCAGAAGGTGTGGCCGAACTTGGCCCAGACCTTGTAAGGGACGGTGATGGAGTTGCGGTAGGTGGGCTTCACCTCGCTCACCCGCATGAACACGCCGTACTTGTTGGAGCCCACGTCGAAGAAGAAGCGCTTGTTGTCCACAGTCAAGGAGGTGCCCTCGGGCAGCTCGGCCGGCTCCTCCTCCACGCCGTAGTCGTCGATGAGCTTGGCCAGGGCGTCGCGGAACTCGATGAGGCCCTGCGCGGGCAGCGCGATGGTCTGGCCCTGCGTGGAGCCCAGCCCCGGGCCGCGGTTCACGGTCTGGCGGACGCGCAGGAAGCGCCCGCGCTGGTTCTCCTTCAGATCCATGTAGTACTTGCGGTTCTCCCGCACCAGGAACTCGCTCTTCAGCGCCCGCCGGGGCTCGTCGGCCGCCTGCGCCAGCTCGGGGGGCTGGCTGGGCCCCAGCTGCGCGTAGTGCTCGATGAAGTCGCCCAGGTAGTCGCGGAACTCGACGGCCACCGACATGGAGAGGGTCAGGCGGCTCTTGTTGCCGCCCGCGCCCACCTCGGCGATCTTGAGGAAGCGGCCCTTGGCGTTCTGCTTCACGTCCAGGTAGAAGCGCTTGTTCTGGATGTCCACCCGCTTGGAGGCCAGCTCCTGCGTCTCGTGCTGCAGCCCGCCGCCCGGGCCCCCTCCGCCGCCGCCGCCGCCCGGGCCGCCGCCGCCCGCGCCCGGCCCCCCGGCGCCCGCCGCGCCCCCGCCGCCGCCGCCCTGCTCGCTGCCGCTGTCTCTGTCCGCCATGATGCCGCCGCCGCTCCGCCGCCGCCGCCGCTCGGGCCTCGCCCGCCGCTGCTCGCCCCGGCGCGGCCGCCCCCCGCCGCCGCCGCCGCCGCCTCCTGCCGCCGCCTCGGCCGCCCCCGGCCGCCGCCGCCGCCTCCTCCTCCTCCTCCTCCTCCTCCTCCTCCTCCCGCCGCCGCCGCCGCCGCCGCCGCTGCTGCAACAGCCCCCGCGGCCACCAGCCGGCCGCGCTCTCGCGAGATCTGCCGGAGCGAGGAGAGGGCGCGGGAAGGCGGCAGAGAGCGGCCCCCGCCGCCGGCCGCCCCGGTGAGCGCCGGCAGCGCCCAGCGCCGCCCCGCGGCCGCCGCGGGTACTGCAGCTGCCGCGCCGCCCCGATCCCGGTCCCGGTCCCGATCCCGATCCTGATCCTGATCCCTCGGCACCGCCGCCTTCCCGACCCCACCGCCGCCTTCCCGACCCCACCGCCGCCTTCCCGACCCCACTGCCTCCTTCCCGACCCCCGATCCCTCGGCACCGCTGCCTTCCCGACCCCACCGCCGCCTTCCCGACCCCACTGGGTCGTGCTCCTCGGAGGGAAACGTCCGGCTCTCCGCCCCCGTGGGATTACCGGGCTCCGCGGGTGGGATGTGTGTTTGTTCGGGAAGTTGGTAGTGGAGTTAATTAATAGGGCTTCAGAGCGGAGCGGGGTAAAGGGAATTCCCTCCCGGAGCGAAGCGGGGATGGGGATTGGGGGCGGACGGGCACACACATCGAGCATCCCCCCTATCCCGCGTAGAGGGGATTTGGAGATGGGGTTTGGAGTTTTGGAGGTGGTCTTTGGAGGTCTGGAGGCAGGTTTTGGAGGTGGACTTCGGAAGTTTGAGGGTGGGTTTTGAAGGTCTGGAGGTGGGTTTTGGAGGAGATGCTTTAGCTTATAGTCCTTGTTCCCAAACCCCCATCCCAAGCCAGCTCTAGCCCAAGTAAGGACGTTTTCTCCTGCAGGTCAGCAAGCAAAGTGTCAGGATTGCTTGGGGTAAAAGTAACTTCCCTGCCTGCTGCTTCAGGACAGCTCCCTCTGTGGAGGGCACTGAGCTACCTCAAGTATCCTAAACAGCCTGCAAGTGTTACACAGTGAATGAGGTGAATTTTGGGGTGCCCCACAGGATATGTTTGGCACTCATATGCCTTTTTGAGGAGATGAATTGAACTGAGGCTTAGAGGATGCTCAGATATCATGGGAAGAACCTCCAGCCTGCCCTATGGCTGTGGTTAAAACCTTGGTGATAGAGACTCAGTGGGTAATTAAAAAATTAAATAGGGAAACAATTTCCTATTCCCACAGAAAGAATATTTTGGAGCTGGCTGAGCTGTCAGCTGCAGGAAATCCTTGAGTGCTTGGGATGCACAGATTCTGCCTTTGATTTCCAGCCCACCCAAACTCTCTTGAGGGGTCCTTGGTGTAGGAACTGAGTGTCCAGGCTGGAATCACCTTACTGCATCCATGGCAGGCTGCAGGCTGGAGCTCTGGCAACCCCTTTGCCTTGACTTGCTCTTTTTATCCTGAAGGCAAACAGCATTAAACAGCCTTAACTGAGACCTGTCTTGCTAATGCCACCAGGTATCTTTATGGATAAACCACTGCTTTATCCGTGTGGTAGAGCTGGGAAATGCGTAATTGCTAAGGAATTGTGTTTGGTGGAAGCCCTGGAAGCGTGTGGCTGGTCTGTCTCTGAGTGGGGTGGGGTAGGAATCGCTGATGCTGACGATGCTGGCCAGCAGCAGAGGTTATTTTTTAATCCCAGCACGGACCAGTGTTACTGTTTTGAGGGTGGATGTGCTCCAGGTGGACACCAGCAATCCCCGGAGCAACCTGCCAACATTTGTGCTTTGGTAGGACTGTGCTGATGAGTCTCTGCTTGCCCAGCACCATTCTGTGTTGGAAGTCACAGCAACTACCTGATGCTCTGGTTTTGAGACGGAGTTTGGCTTGAATACATCACATCATTTGGCTATTTAAGTAAAGAAAACAAGGCAAAAAATGTGGTTTTTTTCCCCC
This sequence comes from Pyrocephalus nanus, assembly GCA_038380795.1. Classification (NCBI taxonomy): domain Eukaryota; kingdom Metazoa; phylum Chordata; class Aves; order Passeriformes; family Tyrannidae; genus Pyrocephalus; species Pyrocephalus nanus. Next base: position 15,375,697 of record CM076275.1, on the reverse strand, counting down.
CAGTTTCAATGGGAGCTCTTCATGCCTTGTCCAGGTACTGATGGCCAAAGCCTGTATGGGATCTTGCAGGGAGCTCCTGTGTCACACGTTGCCTGTTGCAATCATATCAGTGTCTCCCATATGGTTATCAGGCTGCACCCTGGGCTGCTTCTGTGGCTTCTGCTGAAACCCCTCCCAGACCTCTGCTCTGGAAATCAGAAATCTTTTCATCCCCAGTCGTCACACAACTCTCGGCTTGGTGATTTCACAAGATTTTCTCATGTTTTCTCCCCTTCCACATGTCTCTAAGTAGCAATTATATCCCCTTCAGCCCTGTTCTGATAGCCTAAATAAGATCAACTTCTGGTAGTTTCCTCTCATAAAATGAATCCTCCTTTCTTTGACCGTTGTAGTCGTAGTTTATCGCAGCAGTTTCAGCTCCTCAGAAAGACAAGGGAAAATGTTTTTCAGAGTTGTGGCTGGGATTTCAGGCTGAAGATCAATGGGCCTTTTGTTTTGAAATCCAATTCAGTGGGCTTTTAAGAACATATCTGATCATTACAGCGAGCATCTCCAAGTTTGGAGCCCAAGCCTGTTATTCAGCTACGAAACAACAACTCTGCTGACTCCAAGAACTTGTACAAACATTTATAATCAACAGGAGGGAAGCTAAGAGCCATTCAAACAACAGATAAGATTAGTAACCGAAGTGGCTGGGCTGCAATTGTTATTGTGCAAGTCAAAGAAAAGGCTGTCACACACGGAGGATGCTGCCAAGAAAGATTCATTCGAGCCGCCGAGTCATTCTTCTGTCCGAATTCTCCTGCAGTCTTCCCAGATCTATTCAGGCTGAGTTGGGTGATTTGCTGGATTAGGAGGCAGCTGAGTTTAGCCTTTTTGCCACATTGTGTCAGATATTTGCCTCGGTCCCTTCCCTGTCCAGCGCTCCCACCGCGGAAAAGGGAGCGTGTTCTGGTCCAGAGAGCTTCCTACACCACGATGGGACTTGGAGCACTAAAGCACTCAAAGCAAAGTGGCTGTTGCCATCTCTCAGAGCCAGAGCAAAGTTACAGCTGTGGGGGAGTGTCTGAAGCTGCACAAAGGCTTCGAGCGGCTCCTGAAGCGGAGCGTGTAACAGGATGGTGAAAGCTGCCTTTGCTTTCCCTGTGGGTCCCCCTCAGAGCTGTGCCTTTGGAGTGGGGAGTTCAGCACGGCTCGCCCACTGTCGTGAGGGGTTGGTTACCCCGTGAACAAGCCCCATCGTGTGCAGGGAACAAGAAAACCAGCGCACAACATGTGTAAGTCATTTAGGAAGACGGGAACGATGAGCGGCGCACACAATAGAGCTGCTATTAGGATCTGTCGATCCTAATTAAAAAAATACTTCTCAATGAAAATTATTTATAAAAAGAAATCACAGTGACCCTAAATCAAATTATTTGTGAATGGTTTTTAGTCTCCCAGATCAGTTAAAACTCCTGTGTTAGTCACTGGACGTCATCCAAGCTACATGCTGAATGAATAACATCTCTGCCAAATTTCCTTTTTTTTTTTTTACCCTCACCCAGTTTGGCACAGGACAGTTAAAGTCATTTTTCTAAATATCTTTCAGAACATCAAGCAACTGTAAAATAACAATGGGAAAGCTTGGCCACGGATAACTGCAGCCCTCCAGTTGGAACCGCTTCTCTCCAAAAAAACAACTCTGGTTCCTTTGATGGTCTGTTTTGGGTGAGCACCGAGGCAGGGATTCCTCTACAGGGATCCTGGAGGGTCAGCGCCCGAGGGGTCCCCCTGCCAGGGAGCCTGGATTCCAGCTGTTCCAGAGTGGGGCACAGCTGGATCCAGACTGACCCTGGGTGCAGGGTCGGTGTCTTTCTGGCCACCTGCTAGAGAGTGACACCCCGAGGACACTCCAGCCATTCCTTGTCCACAACAGCAGTTTCCATGGTGAGCTGTAAAGATGCCTCTTTTGCTCACTCTTAAAAAAAAAAAAAAAAAAGAAAAGAAAAGGAGAGAGAGAAAAATGTAATTGGTGACTGCACAATGGTAGAACAAGTTCTTGCTTCTTGTGTCTGCAAAGATAAAGTGGTAATTCTTCTAAGCACTACGTGAAGTCCCATCCAAGAGAATTAAGTTTGGGATTGTTTTCATGATGACTTGTCCCAGTTCCAGCGTGGTTTCTCTTCTCGCTTGACTGGCCTGCAAGTCTCTCCATTACTCTTTTCTCAGCAAAATGGCTTCCCCCTCTTTAGTTCCTTCTCCTTCTGACCAGGGAGGACTCAGCAGTGCCATCACCTGCAGAGAGGGAGGATCCTCCCCAGTTCTTTGTTCCCAGGGATGTTAGAGGGAAGCAGGGTCCTCCAGCTCCCCACCTACTCCTGGCTGCTGTTTGGTTGAAAACTGGCAATCAATGGCCACCAAGTTCTAATCCTGCTGGTTTTCAGTGAGAAGAATTTATAAAACCGGGGCTTTTCACTCTTCTCCTCCTAAGGGGGAGTGAGGAGTAGAGCCCAGCGTTATGTGCAGCAGTTAGCCAAGGCTGTGTCACCCCTGTGTGTGACTGCCTGTGTCTCCCAGTATCCAGCTGGCTTCTTTGCCTCTAGTCAAAGTGGTGTGATGCCTGGCTGGGCCTCTTGCTGCCTTTCCCTCTTCCCATGCCCCACCCATGCTCCATCCCCATGGGTGTCCAGGAAGATGGGCATAGCTGGCTCAGTGGGACAGCTGCTCTGGTTCCTGGTGACCAGCTGGCTCATCCTTTTATTAGCGTGGCAGCACTCCTGCCTTTTTGCTGTTTGATTCCTGTGGTTCTCATGCTGCCTTGCTGGAGTCTCCAGAGCTGTGCCCGGATGGTCCTGTGGGGATGTTCCTACAGCCATGACCCCAGGTCCTGTCTGGTACAGCAAGGCAGCTCACATCCTCTCTGGTCTTGCATTTCTTTCTGGGCTTATGGACACGCTGGGGGTTGTGGGCTGTGAATCCATTCCCTCAAAGCATATTTTTGGGAAGTGTGCTTTATAAAGCACTGGCAGGCATTCTCTGCAGCCTTCTGGGATTCCCAGCCCTGTCTGATACAGGTGCATCCCACTCCTGTGCCAGAATACCTGATTTATCCTGCCATTAGTTTGCAAGAGCTGTTGGATCACACCAAGTGGGGTCCCTGGCATGTCCAAGAGCAGTCCAGCCAGTGCAGGCTCCCAGAGGAGAATGGGATGGGAGAAGGCAGTGCTCTCCACACCATGTGGAGAGGAGTATTGGCACTAGAGACTCCCAGGTATGAGTGTGCCTTGGGACAGACAAACCCCCAAACCTCCTCCAGCCAGGGGAGCTTTCTGGCCCTTTGTTACTTCTGTTTTCGAGGTCAAGACTCCAGTCCCTCCTTGATGCAACTTCTTGGAGACTGTGATTCTTTCCCAGAATACTTTAAACTCCCTTTCCTTAAAAATCATGTGAGGATGTTGGCAATTCTCAACTCATGGAGTTGATCTTTTACAATCTTTGGAAATGTCCTTCATGTGTCCTCTGTGGCCAAAATAGCCTTCTGCAGCATTCAGTCAACCTGCTGGGAGCCATGCAAACCCATCCTCCCACCCATCCTTTCTCCCTGTGAACTCAGGATGGTACTCAGATGTCAGCCCAAAGCACCTCTGGTGCCCCATGGGTTACCTGTGGCCAAGCTCCCCACGGGGCTGCCTCACCCACCAGGAATGCTGAGATGGTGACCTTTGTCCCGTTGGCTCTCCACGGCTCTCCGTTGAACATTTCAGGCACCCTCACTGCAGTGAGTCTTTCTGGCACTTCCCAGCCCTTCCACTTTGCCCCAGGTGGTGGGATGTTTCCTGGTCAGGAGTCTCTTCCTGCTCTCTCCACATGCTGTTTTCCCATTTCCCTGCTGGGAAACTGCATCTCCCAGCTCCTATCCAGCATGTTCCCAGTGCAATGCCACACTCCAACTGGTGGAGAAGCAGAGACTGGAGCCCCTGGGGGTCCAAAGCTGAGGCAGGGCAGCCTCCCAACTTCCATCCCTCCTTGCTTTTCAAAGGTGTGCTCGTACACTCAGCAGCTGTAGAAGAAAGCTGACAATAAAGACCCTCATCTGGCATCCCAGTGTTGGTGGCATTGTCCTGATCTGCTGCTAGAGACATATCCTCTCAGCATCCCTCACCTGGTGTCTTTCTTCTCCAAGTACCAGCCAAAATACTCCCTTAGGGATTTATCAGGGTACTGCAGGAGGCAGAGCTGGGCAGTAACTGTCTGTCCTGGCCTTCTGGAGTCCCTCAGTGAACCCAACCCCCTTCACAGGGAGCAAGGTCGCTCACAGAGCTGGGGTGAAATGGGCTGGCTGCCTCCACCTTGGGCCAAAAACCCCCCAGACATGTGAGGATGAGAAGAGAGATAGAGAACAAATTGCAGTTTGGAAATGAGATTCAGAACAAATCAGTTTTCATTCAAGAAAAGCATGCCTTGGCTTTTTTTTTCTCTTTTAAGATGCCAACCTGACTGCTGCCACCCTGGGAGGACGTGGTGAGTCCTCAGCTCAGGGGTGGGCTGGGTGTGGCCAGGGTGTCACAGGGCCATGGTTTAACCCAGAGGGCAGCTCAGCACCACCAGCTGCTCCTCCACTCCCCTCTGATGGGATGGGGGAGAGAACTGGAGGGGTAAAAGTGAGAAAAACCAGGGGCTGAGAGAAAGGCAGTTTAATTGGGAAAGCAAAAGCTGCACACACAAGTAAAGTAAAAGAAGGAATCCATTCCCCACTTCCCATGAGCAGGCAGGTGTTCAGCCATCCAGCTGGGCCCAGCAGGGCTCCATCATGTGGAACAGTGACTTAGGAGGACAAATATCATCACCCCAAATGTTCCCCAGTTTGTATGCTGAGCACGACAGTGTATGGTCTGGGATATCCCTTGGGTTTTTGGGGGTCAGTTGTCCTGGCTATGACCCCTCCCAACTCCTTGTGCACCCCCAACCTGCTCAGTGAAGCAGACAAGCAGAAAAGGCCTTGGCTCTGTGTAAGCCCTGCTCAGCGATAACAAAAACATCTCTATGTTATCACCCATGTTTTCAGCACAAACCCAAAGCACAGCCCCATCCCAGCTACTGTGAAGAAAATTAACTCTTTCCCAGCCACAACCAGCACACAAAAGTCCTGGCTCCCCATCCCCATCCTCTGTGGGATTTCCTGGCTCTGAAAGGAAAACTTCCCCAAAACTCACACAACAAAGATTAAACTCCAACTATGCAGACTGGGCCATGTAGAACAGACAAGGGCTCAGATCCATTACTGGGTTGTGAGGAGCTGATGTCCCTGTTGCTGCATCCAGACATTGGTCCCCCTGCACCTTGCACCCACCCAGTGATGTTACTGCTAAAAGTTTTGACTCCTTTATCCCTGTGGTGGTAACTGCAGCCACAAGGCTAGTGGATGTATGCAAGGCTTGTTCCAGCAGTGTAAGCTCACTGCAGAGGCTCAGGGCCTGCCCTTGGGATCCTGGGGGCAGATATGTGTGTGAGTGAATGCAGCCCTGCAGGCACAGCTGATACCCAAAGCTGTCATTTAAAAAGATGCTACATAAACCCAGGAATAGAGAAATACCAACCTGGAGGAGAGCAGAGGTGCTGGGGCTTAGTTTAAACACTTCCAACTCCCCTCCCCTCCCAGTTCTAAAATAAATGGACAAAAACATGCCCTGGAAGCTCTTGTAGAGCCCAGCCAGAGATGAGCCTCTTGTGTCATTTCCTCTGCCCCTTGGTAAGGGTCTGCATGCCTTGGGGGGAGGACCAGGGACCCATGAGGGCCAGGGGGAACCTTCTGCCTTCCTCGGGTCCCACCCCGGGGTTGGGAACCCAAGTGTTTTTTTTTGCCCATGTGAACAGTGCCCTGTGGCCAGGCTGCTCCATGGATCCATCAGGGTGCTTTAAACCTCTCACAGTGTGCTTAGTCAGAGAGGCTAGTTTGAGGATATTGCTTCCAGGAATATTATGGGAACTCATTAAAAAGAGAATTATAGACCAGCCCTGGTGTGATTGAGATAGCGTGGTTTGTAAACAGTCAGGAAACACGAACATCCTCTCAGTAATTAAATTCAATTAATTGTTTTACAGCTGCTCAGCAAATACCACGTGGGTGAGGTGGGGAGACACAGTGCTCAGGTCCCTCAGGGTCTGGATGGAGCTGGAAGGAGGCTGTGGCGTGTGGAGCACCGGGGTTGTGTTAGAGAAAGAAAACAGTTTACAGAACAGGACCATGGGCAAACTGGCTTTGCCAGAGAGTTGTGGGACAGTCTTGCAGCCAGAAAAGCAGCTACAGACCCCTGTTCTTCTGAAAGCAGTGCTGGGGGCTGGGAAGGGGCTCTGGCATGTGTGAGGCAATCCTTGTTCCACACTGGAGGGTCGGTGTGGGAGAGGGGGTTAGTTCTGCATCTCAATAGGAAAGGCCTGACAGCAAATGGCATCATAAAACAGCTGCTTTAGTAAGATAGAACAAAAGGATATGTAACAGCTTGAGGGACCAAAAGGAAAGAACTTCTTTCCAGGGGAGGAATATGTGTGGCACTGGGGGAAAATCCATTGTGGGTCCATCTGATGCTGTAGGAACACAGGGTGTCCTGCATCTGAAGGGACATAAGACTTACTGCACTTGATATTACTCTTTTTACTCTGCTTTACTAAAACAGCTATTTAATTAAGCCTTTTGCTGTCAGGCATTTCCCACTGAAACTGGAGAGACCTCCCCTCACACCACCTCCTCTCTTACCCTGCCCAGGGAGTGTCCCTGAGGAACAGGCTTGGCAGGGCACTTGGGAGAGACTGCTCTTCCCCAGGTCAGAGCCATGGCTCCTGCTGGCTCTCTGGCCATCCCCAGCCTGGGGAAGCAGGAGAGATCCCTTCTCTGAGGTGGCTCTGGGACCCTCACTCTCGTCCCCACTGCTTCCCTGCATGAAGAAGTGGTGGCTCCTGGAAGGGGAATGGGCATGGGTTAAGTGCTCCATGTTGAGTCACAGGAAGCCAGCATTTTCCCCCTAACTGGGAGCTCAGAAACAGCCATGCCAGACTGGCTAGAGCTCATATATCCCAGAGTCTCAGGATCCTAGAAGGGGTAGTCTGATGGGAGCCCTGGAACGGTCCTGGCCAGTTCTTGCACCATGACTGTTATCAGCACCAGGTCAGGATGGCCACGGCCTCACTGGGCTTAACCTCATTGAACCCCAACAATGAAGAGCCCCTTCTCCCATGCTGTGTGCTCTCCTAGGGATCCACCACCTCCCAGGAAAGGTAAGATCATCTGGATGTCCACCTTCAGCATCCCAAACTGCACTGCAGGGCTGCTACCCTGTGTTATGCCCCACCAAGGAGACTTTGGCTCTGTTGCCTTTGTACCTGCCCTCCGGGGTAATTTTTGGCCACCATTAACTCATCCCTAAACTGACCTCAAACTGACTAAATGAGATCAGCTCCCATCATCCCTCCTCTCATTCCCTAAACTGAATGAGAATGTATGTGTGATCCAGCACTTCCGAAGGGACAGAGAGGCAGGAACAGCCTCCCCTGGGGCAGGTAAGTGGTGGTGATGTCTGTGCCTCACCGCTCCTGCAGCGAGCAGAGCCTCCCCCTGAAGCCTCTGTCTTGGCAGGGCTGGCCTGGCAGCCTTCCCAGGCGATGAGTTCTGGATGAGGAAACACAAATGGTTGTCCCCGGCTCTGCAGGGTTAATCTGGGTGCAGATGCACGTGGTGCTCTGCCTGTGCCCTCAGCTCCAGCCGGGACGTGCACAGCCAAGGGCTGAGGAGGGAGCTGCAGACCGGGAAAGAAACGCGGCCACCGCTCCGTGGATACGCTGGGAAAGTCTCGGAGTGCCTGCGGAGGGAGGATCCGGCACACGCACGTGCGTGCCCACGGATCACACGAGCGAGATGCAGCAGATGAGCTGCCTTGCTCCATTTGTAACCTCCCACTGCTGTTGCACAGGCTTTGCAAGGAGGAAGAGGGAGCTGAAAATGGAGCTGAAAATTGAAACTTGAGGCTCAGATGCTTGGAGGGGCTCAGAAACCCAATTCAACCCATCACTCCTCAGGGTAGCAGGAGCTTCTGTGCCTCCTGGGCCCTGCATCTTGCTCTCAGTCTCAGCACAGAGTGAGACTTTCATGCTCCAGCTTGGAGCAAAAATCATTTTCATTAACTCATTGAGAAAAGGAGACATAAAGACACAATTTAATTGCAAAGCACAGGATTACAGTGTGATATGAAGCGAGGAAAGAGAGAGAGAGGAGAAGGAAAAACAACTTGGTCTTTGTTTTTTTTAATTTGCATCCCTTCAGCTGGCTGAAGGAGAGCTGGGTGAGGACATGGCAGTGCCATGGTGTGCCCTGGTGGGGAGGATCCAGCCTCCCTTCCTGGCACTGCAGCAGGGATGCTGCATTCAGGACCTTGCTCCCTGAAAGCTGGTTTGGACAGTCTCAGATGGCTCCAGCCTGTCCTCCAGCAGGCAGAAAAAGAGACTGGTGTGCAGGGAACCACTGGCACTTGTTCTGTGCCTGTGCCTAGGCTGTGAATTTTCTGCCAGGATTGAGCACTTGGTGCTCTGGGTGTTGTCTTTGGGACGTTCCTGACAAAGTCCGTGCTCACGGGGAGTCACGAGGGGAACAAACAGGGCTCCTCTCCAGCCTGGGACAGCCCACCCCGCTCCTGATCCCAGCTCTCCTTGCAAAGGGTAAGGTGACAATGTGAGGGATGAGGCTCCAGCACCCCTTCAGTCCCTCTGGCTCCTTGCTGAAACTGCTAATTAAAAAGTGCATTTCATCAAGTGATTCTTCTGATGTGAAAACTTTTCCATAAGGAACTGGTCCCGAATCCACCAACTCATTTCACATTCATTTTAAATCTAAGCTTCATATTGTGCACTTTCCTCCAGGGCTTGATTATCTTCTCGCTAAAAGTTCTGTTGTTCTGGTTTGTGAGACCTATATTTAGCCTTGCCCTGAGGTCTCTGCACCTCTCAGTACATGGCTCAGATGCTGCTACACGAGCTCCTGGGCTTTCCTATTTATTTGAGTCCATTAAGCAAGTTACCACTTCTGTAATATCAAGGGCATTTCCCAGCCATGGGCTGCCTGCAAGCAGTAACTTGTTGCTGCAGAAATGGTCTCCTGGATCTCAGAAGTCATTTGGAGAAGGTCTCTTACCCAAACAGTGGCAGATCATATTTAAATAGGGAATCAAGAGCAAAGCCGGACAAGGAGCCTTGTCCCTCCCTACTGTGGTGGAACCTCAAGTCCTCCTTCCCTGTGTTTCTTACACATGTAATAAGTTGCACACCCACTCGGCATATTTTTACATCAAAATACACAAACTGGGCAAAAATGGGAGGGGACTTTATCTACGGAGGGAATTCGGAGGTGCACAGAATACCTGCAATAGTTCCTCAATACACAGGGGGGTGTAAGGAGGTTGTGTGGAGAGAAGGGAAGAGAGAGAAACATCAGAGCAGCTGGCAGAGAATCCCAGTCCTGGGGGGAGTCTCTGGCATGGAGGGGTCTCTCACTGGGGGCTGCAGTGCCCAGGAGCTGAAGATGCATTGCCCCTGCCGGTGCCGTTTGGCACCCAGGTGTCACCTTCCTGGTGACACATCGCAGTGCCTGGCCAGCACTGTCCTTCTGGGGGGCAAGAAGTGCTGCCCCGCTGATCACCAGCTCTCTGCCGGTGTCCACCTCTGCTGGTGTCACCAGGGGAATCCCCTGGCCCCAGGCAGGTTGGGCAGGAGTGCCCTGCAGAGCCAGGCTCCCCCTATCCCGGGGGTGTGAAGCCCTCCCAGAGCTGGAGCTGCTGACGAATGTGTTGGATGCAGCCGCCTGTATCCAAGGAACGGAGCGTGTGAGCGGCACGGCGAGCCAGGGACCCACAAGCACACCACCAGAACCATCAGCGGGCAAAAACCTTGGGTGCTAAGGCATGGACTGGAACGTCTGACTGGAAGGCTGGGAGGAAAAAATAGAAGGCTGAATTGTTTGTGGCTTGTTTTCATTCATCATTCCTGCTCGTGTGGGTGGACAAGGAGTGAATGAGTTTCTCGGGGAGGGCAGCAAATAAAAGAGGCACACATTTCCTTGAGGGATGAGTGGCTTTTTTTTTTCCTTCCTGGAGGCTGGGTGAATATGTCACAAAGGGACTGGAGGGAACCCTAACAGCTTATCTGCCAGGCCAATGGAACCACCTGCTCTTGATTTTTCTTCCCTTTGATCACAATGTGCCAAGAGATAAAAGAATTTTTGGGATGAGTTTCATCCATCTTGTAAAGTACTGGTTTGTCTCCCCACAGGAAATGTGCCCAACTTTTCTTTGGACTGCTGAGCATCTCCCAGAATGACAGTGGGTCAATGCTCCTCCAGCTCAGGAAAGGAGGGGTAGCTGGATCAGGTCTCCATGCCATGATGGTTTCTTTCTGGACAGGCAGCCCCAACAGCTGCATTCCCTCAGTTCTACCTGGCAGGGGTCTGGGAAGTGCCATTAACAGGCAGGAGATGTGGGAACACAGTGGGACAGGGGGAAGCAGACAGACATACATGCCATGACAGTGTTGCTGGTTGACTTCTGAGATGGGTCTTGGTTTCCTTTGGTGCAGCCATGCTGCTCATTGGAGCCTCAGATAGGCCAGTGGAATAGATGATTTTGGAGGTCACTCTCCATCCCAGTCCTTATCTACCTGGAAGGATTGCCAAGATATGGCTTATTTGACCATGATTCTCTCAAAAGCCTGGTGTAGTGCAAGCTGTCCCTGCCCATGGCAGTGGGGAGTGGAATTAGATGATATTTCAGGTCTCTTCCAACCCAAACCATTCCATTCCATGATTCTGTGGTTAATCAATGTCCAGGTTGGAGTCTCAAACTGAGTGCTGGGCTTTAATATTTCCATATCATTTCTGTGTTCATCATTTATCATCTGCTTTTCTCATTTCACCTGAGGCTGTGGGGGTGTCCCCCCTGATGCCAGAAGTCTGGTGTGTCCTGGAGAAGGGCTGGCTCCATCCCTGCATGGCAGGTGCTGATGTTCTCCATGGGTTACACACCCCCTGCTGCCGGACAGCCCTGAGATGAACAAGCTGAATCCTTGCAGAGGATTTTTCCCCCATTGAGGTGGGGGAAAAAAAATGGCTGCAGTGGATTTGTTGGTGTTTGGGCTTTTGTAAAACATCTGACTGTCACGGGGAAGAAACGTCCCAGGGGAAGGAAAATTATGTTGCCTTGGCTGGGGTGTGAGGGGATTGTCTGCTGAGCCTGCAGCACAGCCCCATGCTGGATAACACCAGGGGATGGAATGAGGCTCTGTCAGAGAGGGGTGGCTTGGATATTAGGGAAAGGTTCTTCCCCCAGAGGGTGGTTGGGCTCTAGAACAGGCTCCCCAGGGCAATGGGCAAGGCCCCAAACCTGTCAGAGCTTTCGGACAATACTTTCAGGCACAGGGAGGGGGATTGTTAGGATGTTCTGCCAGGAGGGCCAGGAGTTGGACTCAGTGATCCTTGTGGGTCCCTTCCAGCTCAGGATATTCTGTGATTCTGTGCTATGTTCCTCATACCAAAAGCCCCACACAGGACCTGCAGGAGCACCAACACGGAGGAGGCTGAGGGTCTGCAACGTGTGGAGGATGCTGAAGAAGTGCAGCTCTCCTGCCTGTGCTGTTGGGGGTCAACATCTCTCCTTGCAGAAGAGCTGCAGTGTTCCCTGAGGAGGGGAGGGGCACTGGGACACTGCCCTGTGTGGCATCAATCACCAGGAAGGGCTCTGTGCCAGGAGCTCCCTTGGCAGAGGGAAACAGCCCTGAGAGGTGCTTTGTTTTGTAGGCATCCCTGGGAAATTGCAGGAGGAAAATTAAAGGAGGTAAATGAAAAACCAGCCCCCACAGCATTTACCTGAGGGGTGTAAACCTCTGATGGTGCTGCTGAATGCTTGGGGTCCTCCAGGCAGGGTGGAATCTGGACTGAGTTCAGATGCTCCATCTCCCTTTTCAGGATGGCAAATATGGATTTTCACAGCAGAGAGGCAGAGGAGAGGTGGGCTATGGATAAATAAAAGCAGACCACAGACCTCCTGAGTTATCTTGTTAGTCTGTGAATGAGGGTCGAGTCTTTGCAAGGCAACTGAAGTGAGGTATTTTTAAAGTATATTATTTAGGCTCCTTTCTCTCAAATCCAGTGTTCAGGTTGGTCTGGTGACTGCACCTAGACCTTTGCCTTATTCATTTCATATCTCAGAATGCCCAAGGGCCCACAGAAAAGAATGATTTTACATTTATATGGGAAAAGCAGCATGGAAGGGGAGAAGGGATTTACTCTTAAACCATTTCCCAAATGATAAGAGAAATGCAAGTATCTCTGGTGATGAAGATCAGTTTACTTCACAAGAGTTAGGCTGAACAGCAGGAAAAATACTGCTAAAAGGAGATATGGCCAGTGCCCTTTATTTGAATAAAAGTGTTCTGGACTCCAAAATGCTTCACTTTTTAAAGTTGCCCCAGAGGCCTCAGGGGTATCTTGCACTGAATTTCTCTCAGTGGTACAACCACTGTGTCCCATTGGGAATTCAACCTGAAAAAGAAGATAAGGATTAGCAGCTCAACAGCCTGGACATGAAACTGTTCTTTCTGGTGAGGGGCAGGGCAGAGCAGAGAGCTCCAGATGAAGTTGTGCTATCAGGTATCTCCTACCTTCTCAGGCTGAACCTCTTTTGCTGTCTGAGCAAAATGCTGGGGAAAGGGGAATTTCTACAGAGATTTGTGTAAAAACCAGAGAGAAGTCGGGTGGTTTCCCTGCTCCTCTAAGCAGCTTCCTAAATCCAAAATACTGTTATTCTCTCTGCCGTGGGAAACACTTCTGGTCCCTTCTGCCTCCACCTGCATTCCTCTGCAGTTTTGCACGGTCACCAATCAGGGGAGAAGAGCGAGCTTTCAGAAACATCTGAAAACACAAAGCCGCGGAGAATCACAGTTCGCAAGAGAAAATGCGCTCAAGAAGTAAACGCTCCCCGAGCCCCGCCGTGATCCCACTGCGGGGCTCCCGCTGCACCACGGCCCTGCACACGGCAGCGCTGCTCGGAGAGCCGCCGGCATTCCCGGGGAGGGGGAAGAGCAGTGGTCCCGGCTGGCAGCGAGGAGCCACGGCCGCCCACGGCTGCAGAGCCCACGGGGGGTGTGCTGGGGCTGTGCCCTCGCTGTCCCACCGCTGGCTCCCGCCCTGAGCCAGGGAAACACAAAAAGAGGCTGTGCCCCACACCTGTGCTGGGGTGGGCACAGAGGTTCGGCTCCCTTCCCGTTTTTCTTGACGATTCTGGCTGTGCTATGTTAAATGGAGAGCAAATCCTGATCCTGACATCTGTGCTCCTCTGATGGACTCAAAGACCCAGCTCATGTCACCTCTTGGGGCGTGCTGAGGGGTTCCCCTGGGGCTGGAAAGGCCTTTGGGCCAGGGCTGTGTCTCCATTGCAGTCTGTGCCCAAAGCCATCGCCTCTGAGCCCAGCCCTCCCGCCAGGTCACCTCCGTGGGATGGGACTATGGCCGCTCCCCTTCAATGCAGAATCTAGTGCAACAACCACCATGAAATCCTCTGCTGCTAACTGAGCATCTCGGATCCCTTCCGGGCAGCCTGGGCAGTGAGACCTCGGGAGTGCAGATGCTTCAGGATCAGCTTTGAAAATAAACCCAAACAAGCACCTTTTGGAGCTTAAAGCGACTCCTTCTGGAAGCCACTGCAGGGAAAAGCACTTGTTTATTAACAAGAGGCAGCAGGAGCAGGGCATGAAAGGCGGCTTTGTCTCCCCGGCCAGTGCTCTGCACCGTTTGTCTCTATGTTAATGCCTTTCCTTCAGGTGTGCAGGGAATCTCAAGCACAAATCTCCCAGCTCCATAAAACCATCGGGCAAAGAGGAATCCCCGGCTCCTCGTCCCTGCGCATCGCGGAACCCCCGTGTCACCTGCAGCCGCCCCCAAATGAGCGCATCTTCAGTGGCCTCTGCAGGGGAAAGGGGGGGGGGGGATGTGTGTGTTCTGCGAACGCCTGGAGGCCCCTGGAGGGGCTGTCTCCATGGCTAGCGGGAGGCAACGCGGTCTGCCTCCATCCCCGGGGACCCCCAGGGATGCGGGGATCCCCCGCCGCAGCGGGCATCCCCGGGGACGGGGAGTCCCCGGGCAGGGAATCACCTTTCCGGTGGGCGCGGGGGGTCAGCATCCCCGGGGCAGGGGCTGCTGGGGGAGCATCCCGCCTCCTCCCCGCGCCGCGCCGCGCCTCACCGTGCCAGTGCCGGTGCCGCGCCGCGCCGTGCCGGTGGCGTGCCCCGCCGTGCAGCTCCGTGCCGGTGCCGTGCCGTGCCGTGCCGTGCCGCCCCGTGCCGCCCCGCGTCGCGCCGCTCCGCTCCGCCCCGCCGCGCCCGCCGCGCCGCAGCCCCGCAGCCCGGCCCCGCAGCCCGGCCGCCGCCGCAGGGCCGGCGGGCAGCGAGCGGCAGCCGGCGGCATGAGGCGCGACCCGGCGCCCGGCTTCTCCATGCTGCTCTTCGGCGTCTCCCTCGCCTGCTACTCGCCCAACCTCAAGTCGGTGCAGGACCAGGCGTACACGGCGGCGGTGGTGCTGGAGGGCAAGGTGCAGTCCGTGGGCCCCCCCGCCGGCGGCAATGACAGCCGCGGCGCCGGGCCCGCCGGGGGGGTCCTGGTCAAGGTGCTCGACCTGTGGCCCCTCAACAGCGGGGGGCTGCAGCGGGAGCAGCTCATCAGCGTGGGCTCCAAGGCGTCCTGCTTCAAAGTGAAGCGCAACCACCGCTACATCTTCTTCCTCGAGCCCACCGAGGAGCCGCTCGTCTACCGCACCGCCTTCGCGCCGCTCGACACCAGCAGCAAGAACCTCAAGCGGGACGTGGCGCGGATCCTCTGCACTGACTGCGGTACGGGCCGCGCCGCGGCGGCGGGGGGCGGCGGGGGGCGATGGCGGAGCGGCGGCGGGGGGCGGTGGCGGAGCGGCGGCGGGGAGCGCTGGCCCCCCGTCCCGGGCGGCCGCGGGGCGACAGGTCCGTACTCGCCAGGAGCTGGAGGGGGGAGCTGGGCCTCCATCGACTCCCCCTACCTCTCTCCCGGTGGGCCCCGGGAGCCGCGCCTGCACCGGGGGAGATGCGATACGATGGGATGAGATACGATACGATACGATGCGATGCGATGCGATGCGATGTGATGCGCTCCGCCGGGCCCGGCCGCCGCAGCCGCGCTGCCCCCCATCCCCCTGTCCCGGGTCTCCCCGCTCGCTCGGCTCAAGGTCCCGCAGCCCCGGCCCGGCCCCGCGCCAGCAGCGCAGCCCCGAGCCCGGTGCGGGGAGCGGTGCCGCGCGGGAGCCCCCGGTGTCTCGGCGCGGTCCCAGCGCCCCGGTGCCGCTCTCCTCTCCTCCTCGGGGGCCTCGGCCGTGGCAGACCCGGCCGGGAGAGCCGCCGGCCTGCGGGGCTCCCCTGACTCTGGGCGCGACCCCCGCCCCTGCTGCGGAGTGGGCCGGGCCGGGGATGCGAGGCTGGGGCAGGGGCAGCGCTCCAGGTGTGCCCTAAGAGCTGGGAAGTTTTGCCTCTTCCCAAATAACGGCCTCAAGGGGGGAAGTTGGGTTTTCTTTTGTTCGTTCCTCGCATTTCGGTGTCTCCGGTGGCGGCTCTCGCGCGGTGGTTCGTGCTGTTCCTCCAGCACCTCTGGAAACGCGGTTATGAAATGACTTCAACGGGAAGCGCCCGCCGGAGCGTCCCTGCTTTTGTGCCTGGATTTTCCTTGCTGTCCTCTGGCAGGTGAACACCTGCGATGGGCTGGGCAGCGGGGACCGGGAGAGCACAATGCTTGCATTTTCTCAGGGTTCGGATCTGAGCTGACAAAAATGCATGCCTGGCCCTCCATCCAGCCTGAATGCTGGATACTGTGTCACAAAATCCGGGGAAGGCCGGTGTTAACCCGGAGAGCTCCGAGTGCCACGCCATGCCCTCAGCAGTGGGTTGAATCTCTCATATTTGGTGTGTTACGAGGATATACAAGGTGCATCTCTGGGGAATCCAGGCTCCCCACTCAATGGCAGCAGGACACATCCTCATCAGGCTAATTGGCCTTTTGCCTCATTAAAAGCACCTACTTTGTCAAGTTATACTTAGCTCTGTAATGACCATATGTGTACTGCTTTGTGGCGGTTGTTTTTGTATCACTAACTGGATGTTTCTGGGGCAAGTGCTCTGCCATTCAGGGCTGATGACCCTGGATTGTCAAAGCCAGACCTGTCTCTTTTTTTAGTTATCCAAGAGATAAATTTAGAAGCTTTCGTTTCCTGGGAGAAAGGTGGAACCATAATATGTTGTTGAGGAAAATGGGCTAGGACTGCATGCGAGAAAACTAATTTGGGAGGCACTAATTTCATGTGCAACTGTATGTGGGCCATTGTGGAAGGAGAGGGTTTAGTGAAAGAGCTGTGGCAGATTTAAGAGGAAGGTAAATGGGGGAATTTATCAGGACTGTGGTCTCATTGTCAGGGGTAAGCACATCAAAAGGTATGTGGCTCTTTTTTTCTCTTTTTTAAATCCAAAAGGATTCCAAACTCGCTCATCTCTGAGCAGCAGGGTTTGACTTTAAGGGGAACGGAGGCTTCTCCGTGGCATCCTGGATCAGGCCCAAAGCGTTAATGTGTGGGCTGATGTAACAACAAGTTAAGGGTTGTCATTCTGCCGTGACACCTTCTTGGAGCTGATGCTTTTGTTTCTGTGTGGCTCTGATGGGCTGACTCGGCTCCCTGGCTGAGGGATGCTGCAGGTTGGTGGGAGCGTTGCCTCAGCAGAGCTTGACGGCAGATTCCAAAGGAAAAATAAAAGCTGGTGGTTGGGAGCTGTCATAGCTGTGGTTTGGTTCTGTGATGGAGAGGAAACAGGAGCCTCATCTTGCTGAACTGGTGGTTCCCCGAGCACTTCGTGCTCTGGGTTCAGCTGGGAGGTTACTTCTGAAGGTGACATTCCTGGCGGGATCTTCTGATTCGTAGCACTTAAACTGCTGGAAAGGTGTGTGAAGTGGGAAACAAGGCCATGGTCTGCCTTCCTGCTCTGTGGTTTGTGCTGGGAGGGCAGATCTGGAGCGGTGCAGCGGTATTTCCCGTTCTTGCTGCAGAAGGGGGCTGTGACAACTCCAGAGCTGGCAGGGGGTGGATGTCCAGGCACAGCATGTGTTCCGAGGGACAGCTGGGCTGCAGCTGAGCGAGGGATGTTACAGAGCTGGGGGACAGATGTTGGGGTCACTTCTGAGCGGGAGGGGGGGACCCTGTGGCTCTGATCACTCCAATCCTCCCGCTCCCAAAGATGGAGGCCTCGCAGGACCGTCTTCTCCCTGCTCTGGCTCTGTGCCTGGGTCTGTTTTCCAGTGATTCATCCCCTTCTCACTGGCTAAGATGCTGTGTGTCTCCTGCTCTTGCTGCTTGCCGAGGTCCGGGATGCGATGTAGGATTAGACCTGCCACTGGAGAATCCGTGTCTCTCTCCAAGGAACAGTCTCTGCTGCTTCCACAACTCACTTGGCGGACAGAAAGTGGGTGCTGAGGCTCTGCAAGGGACCCAGACCCTTGCTGGGCAGGGCCATGAGGGCTGGAGGTGAGAGGAGGGTGGCATGGGGTGCAGGAGGCAGGACAGGATGCTGGTCTGTTCAGCTGGTGTGCGTGGGGAGCTGGCCTGGGCTGTTTTGTGTGTGCCCCCTGAGCAGAGATCCAGGGAGAGGAATACTTGCTTTGGCCATACGACTGCTGGGCAGGCTCTGGAACTTCCCCACCTGCCAACCTCTGTGCAGCCTCTGCAGCTCTACCCAGCCATGGGTTTGCATCCCCCTGGCACACAGGGAGCAGCTTTTCCCTGGGCCCGCCATCCTGTGGGTCTCACCACCCACTTGCCCATCTTAAAACCTCTTCTGCACTGGGAGTATTATTGTGATTTTTTTTCATACTGTTATATAACGATTTCTGTTATTGCTTCTCCTCCTGTCTCTTTTTTTTTTATATCTTTTAGCTCCTTAATTTCGGATGGTCTCCTATCTGCTTTGTGCCTACATGCACAGATCAAGGAGGAGGAAATAGGTGCAAGACACAGTGCTGGCTCTCACTGGTGTGGGAGCTGGAGGCATTATCCCCACTGGGACCACTCCTGATCTGAATCCAGAAAGGAGATTGAGGCCCTGGCCCTCCTGGTCTTTAAGGGTAGCTTGTGTCAGCACCTGCCTCCTAATCTGGATGAGTTCACGCTTTCTGTGCAAAAGGTATATGTGCAGATATTTTGTACATGGGAGAGAGAGGATTTAACATGTCTGGGCTCTGAGTTCTGCTTTCACAGAGGAACAAACGTTTTCCTGCCCCCAAATGCAGGGAGTTGCAAAGTAGCTTTAATCAGAGCCTGTGCATCTCCTGAAGCACCTCACCGAAAACGCTGCCGAGCTCCAGGACAAGGTCTGTGACTCGTCTGTAGGATTAGCTAGCTTAGCCTGGGCAGGTAATCTGGTGGTGGCAGATCCCTGGGAGGATTTGCAGGCAGAGGACCTGTTGTTGCAGCAGGTACTTCTGGTGAGATGAGGTATTTATTTTTTTTTTCCAGTCCGAAGGTGTCTTGTTCCCAGTGGGAATCAGGAAAGTGCTGGGACTGTGGCACTGGCCTCAGTGGCCCCATGATGCTGGGAGCTGTTTATCTGTTGATCCTGGAGCCAGGTTGGTTAGAGCTGGCCTGCAAAGGGAGGAGGGAGCCCGGATTTTGAAGTGCCCGCTGGAAAATACAGCCCTCTGGATTACAGTGTAGGTGTTGGTGCCTGAAATAGCACTGGCAACTTTGGGCCAGCAGCTCATGCAAAAATATCCCTCTCTACTATCCTGCAGATCATCGGGCTCACTCCAAGCCAGGCAGGCACAGGGGAGGGGTGTGGGTGGGCTCCAGCCGCTGGTGATGGTGCTCCCCCTCCATCCCAGGACAGCTGTGGAGCAGGGAGCAGCAAAGCTGGATCTTCTCACGCGCCACCTTGCTAATTAGAGCTGTCTGAAACTATTTCTCACCACCTTCAGAAAAATCACACTTCCTTGGGTTCGCAGAAGAGTGAAAACTTGCTTCCTTCTTGCCTTGGGTTTCTGCAGATGGGGAGCGGTCACTGCGCTGCAGAGAGCTTTGACCCCTCGCAAGGACAGCCCATTTCTGGGAGCTCTCTCAAATCCTCTCACGCAGGATTTGGTCTGGAGTGGACCTGGGATGGCTGGGTCCTTGTGGCCAGGTCAGCTCCTCATCTCCCAGACGAGTCAGCCAGGATCTGGCAGCTGGAACTTTGCTCTGCTGGTGCTGCAGCTCCAAGTGACTTCAGTGGTACCTGACACAGCAGAGGTTGTCCCCTCCCATGCACGTGTTGTGTGCAGAGCAAAGGCTGGCTAGTTTCTCAGTCCCCCTTTCAGAAACGTTTGACTAAATAAAGCATCTCCCTGAGGATCTCTGTGAGTAAGAGGAGACTTAAACGGCTCCTGAGTAATCCCAGCAGTGCTGAATTCTCTATCTAGGGTTGCTCCATGCCCAGACCCTGGTCCCAGCTGCTGCTTGGTGGCTCTTTGTGCTCTGCCAGCTTGCCCTGAGGCAGAACGCCCTTTCTAAATCACGGGCGACACCTTGACCTGGGTTTGGATCTGGATCAGAAACTGGTGCATGCCTGGAAGCACAGAGGCAATAAACTCCATCACTGGGCAAAAAGGAGCCATGCTCTGCTGCATCTGAGCTCCCTGCTGCATTTGGGCTGTGTGAGGCAAAACACACCGTGGTCACCAGGGCCTTGAGCCTTCAAGCACTTGGCACACCCCAAAATCTGCTGCCAAGTGCCTCAAGGGATCAGTTCTGGTACTGTGCTGCTGGGCTGAGGGTGCCTCTCCAGGCAGACTGGAGGGGTAGCCAGTTCCTGGGCACACGTGACGTGGCTCCTGCGAGGAGCGGCTGCTTCTTTGCCAGGTTTAGGACGCTCGATGCTGGTGCTGAAGTTGCCTCATCTCCATTCCCCTCCTGAGTCACTGCATGACACCACTGAGCATAGAGGAGGGCCGTGTTGCCCTGGCATGGACTTTGGGCTTCCCCAGGTGAGCTGTGCAGGTGTCCGTGTGGACACAGCGGGAAGGGTGGAGCTGCGCAGCGCTCCCGGCCGGGAGGAGCTCCGGGAGACCGATCCGTGGTGGGCAGCAGGTTTGCGAGGCTGAGAGCCCCTGGGCCGCTCTGGTCGTCTGAGGAACTCTGGATGCAGAGGAGCAGAGTGTTGGGAAGGGATGAAGTGCCTCCCCTGAGCCGGGAGGTGCCGGCGCTGTCTGGCAGCTCCTGTCAGTGCTCCCCGTGCCGGGCCGGTGGGAGCTGGGCCGGGGGTAGCAGAGATGTCAGCACAACCTTCTCTCTCTGCCCTCCCTGCTGCTCAGCGGAGGCTTCCAGGATGTGAGCACACCCCCTCCCCGGCTGCTGCTCCTCCCTGCCGTGCCCGAGCGGTGCTGTTTGAAGGAGAAGGCTCTGCCCCGCTCCCCGGTGGGGTGTTCTCTGCGCTGTGAGTCGCTCTGTCCGGTGCAGATGGCGAAGGACGCCTGTCCTCGGCGGGGGCTCGGCGGACGCGTGCGGCGAGGGGAGGCTCTGGAGGAAGCTCATCTCCTTGGCAACTTTGGCAGCCAGGCGTCTGCTCGCCTACTGAATTGGGTGTGGAGCAGGCGAACTCCTGAAGGGTGCCAGCACCTCTCAGCACTTACCTTCTCTGGTCTGGGGGGAGCTGGAGATGTCTGCCAACCGCCCAAAATTTTGGGGGCAGAGTACTGAGTCGGCACGGGGAGGCTAAAGATCAGAGGGAGGATGAATCACTGTGCTGCTCTTTCTCTGCTGAATGACCGTGCTCCCAGAGCTTGGCTGCTGCAGCTCAGGGCTGGGCTGTGCTGCAAAGCCTGGGCTGAAGGGCCAGCGAAACTGCTGTCACTGAATTCCTGTGGTCCAGCTGCATACTGGATAGGATGTTGACTGGTCTGAAAGATGGGAAATATGAGGTTCCTCAGAAGATGGGGTGTTAGAGGGGAGCAGGTGATTTGCAGCTTGAATGAAAATAAGATGTATAACTCCAGGCAGAGAAAGATCAGATGTGGTCAGGTAGGGGGAGGATCACCTCTCTGCTGGAGGATTTGGGGAGAAGTTTATGTGGAAGTCACAGCAAACAGCACTGAAGCTGTTTGGGGAGGGGAGAGTGCGTATTAGGGAAGAAAAATTAAGTGAGAAAAGAAGAGGTGCAGTGGGTTAGAGGAGGACTGGAGGGGCTGCACTGGAGACCCAGGGCACTGCTCTTCCAGGGTTTGTGGCTGTGCTTGGCATTGCTGGATGATTGCCTGTGTCAGGGAATCCTCCCTGGTCTTCTTGCTTTTCCTGTTTTGGTGTGTTCCCTCAAGCAATCGCTCCCTTAAGGCACCTCTGCAGTCCAAACCATGGCCAAGGGTGACCTTCCAGAAGTGCTCCCTGGTGTGAATCAAGGGTTGGAACTGGGCTGGGCCTCATGGTGGGGGCATGGGATGAGCATGGCCCCAGCTGGTATGGCATCTGAGGGTGGAGCAGGATGGGCTGATGGGATGATGTGTGTAGAAAAGAGGTCAGAAGAAGACAATGGTCCTGAAAAGGCTGTGGGAAGTGCAAACCAGAGGTACTTACCATCACCTTGTCCCTGGTGACCTGGTCTGCAGCTGGGTGAGAGCTGCCAGCAGAGAGTTTTGGCAGTAGCTTGGACAGACACCCATCAGGAATGACCCTGGCATGGGTGACCACCTTGCAGGCAGGCAGGAGAGCCTGCTCAGAGGGTCTGAGACCAGGGACTTGGTGGGTCTGTTCTGTTGTCTGGTGTTGTAGCTCAGGGACCAGGTCCTTCTGCTCACAGCATCTCTCCCTGGCTTGGGCAGTCCTCTAAGTTCTCTTGGGTGGAGTTTGTGGCCACAGCGGTTCCCTCTGGTCCCCACACCTGCCCCTTACCCATTGTCTGCAGCAGGACAGGGCCATCCTTTCCTGTATTCCTGCCACTTACTGTTTGCTGGCCCGTGGAGGGCAACTGAGTTCATCCCTGCAGGCTGGAGCACGTGCCCTGGTTTTGCAGGAATACCTCATCGTTGGTGGCCTCCTGGAGCAGAGCTGGCTGCTGCTGTCTCAGGACACAGCATCTCTCTGGCGTGGGACATATGTGCCTGATGAGCAGGGACATGCCACTCTAGTGACAGAGTGCCCAGCTCCCACCCTGCTGACCCCCCTCTCTCCCTGTCCTTTGCTCTCTTAATGAAGGCGAGGACTCTGGGAAAGCCTTCCCAAAGGGTTTATGTGATGGAAATGAGCCTGTGGGATCTGTGGGTGGGAGCAGGGCCCCAGGGCTGGTGGAGAGCAGATTTTGGACGTGATGGTTTTCTAGGGCAGGTCTAGATGGGCAGTGCTGTGCCTGATGGCTTTTGGAAAAGCTGAGGAGGATGGGAATGCTTTGCAGAGCCTGTGGAAGGACACACTGTACTACTTAGTGGGAGAGCTCGTCGGGTCCTGCCAATTTGGGGTCGGAAGGCAGGTATTTGCATTCATTATAATCCATCACTGCTTGTCCACTTTCCATAATGGGTCGGTAATGATGAAACTCTGGTCAGGATCCTCTCGGTGGTCTCAGGGCAAGCAGATGGCTTGGCAGGAGGGAGGGGACCGGAATTAGGTCTGCTTTCTGGGCTGCCTCAAAGTTGGCAGCGATGCACCAGCCCTGGCTGCTGCCCTGGCCAGAGTCTGTCCCCACCGGACCTTGGCTCCCTGCAACCACTTCTGCTGCTCGGGGACAAGCTAAGGCATGGCCTCTGCCAGTGTGATGTGGCCTTTCTTATCATGCAAAGGTGTGTGAGTGTGTGGAGGATGATTATCAACACGTTCATTAGCCCTGGGAGCATGACAGGGATCATGAGGGGGCTGCCAGGGTGCTTTGCCTGGGGGTTGGGTCTTCCACATGGGTCCATGGCATGGTGGTAACAGCAGTGATGGGAGAGGGTGCCTCTGGTCCTTGTCTTGTTCTGCTGTTCTGGGTGTTCCCTCCTTCCCCCTCCACCCCTCTGTTCTTCCTCAGCTGCCTTCTGTGTGTGTTGGTGCAGAGGAGAGGAGTGGGGACATGAGTGGCTGGGTCTTCCCATGGCTCTCTCAGTGAGGCTGACAGGGCTGCTGGGAGTCCAGCTGAAGTCACCAGCATCCTTGGAATGATCCACTGCCATGTAGGGTCTCAGCCACCTTCTCCCTATATCCCTGTCTTCTGAACCTGGCTGCCAGGTTGGCTCAGCCTGGACTTCCATGGGGAGCTGCTTCTGAGGCTGGTGGGATCTAGAGAACATTGGAGCCTCTTCTCATGTGTCCATGGGACACTGCTGCCTGCCCAGGCTGGAATGAAGCAGAGATTCCTGTCCTGGGGGGGGACCTGGCATGGTGGGTTGCCATCTGCCAGCTTTGAGGAGACTTGGAGACCCTTTCTTGCAGGGCTGGAGAGCCTGAGTCCCACAGATACATCCCCAAATCCGCAGAGCTGTGGCAGCAGGAAGGAGCTGAAGGAGTTTCCCTGCCAGGTCCCTCCCGCAGCTCCAGACTTGGCTTGGCACTCTCCATGCAGGAGGAGGCAGTGCACATTCCAGCATCCACACACTCAGCCCTGTTGATGGGGCAGACATCAAATGAGTGTTCCACCACCCAATGCTGCCCTCACCTTGAACAATCCCAGAAAGATGCCTTGGTGCCAGGAAATGGGGCTGCAGCCGGGGTGGAGGTCTGGGATACACCGGGATTGCTCTTCTCTGGCACTTTGTGCCTAGGCTGGTGATTCAAGCTGGACCTCCTGGCACTGGGAACACAAGAGGCTGGGTGGCTGTTGGTCTGTAGGATGGCTGTTGTTCCTTCTTGGACGTTCAGGTACAACAGCAACAGTGAGCTCTGGAAAAGGCTGCAGGACCCCCAGGCCAGATGATGCCCAAATGGGGTCACAGGCAAGGAGGGGAAAACCTAGAAGGACCAAGGTATTCTGGTGGATTTGGGAGGCTCAGATACAGCTGAGATCCTGGGACAGGCCCTGAGAGTTCTGGGCACTGGGTAGGGCATAGCAATAGATGCAGGATGGTTAGGATGGGAATTAAGAATTATTCTGTACCTACAAGAACTGGGGTGGTGGGAGGCAGCAGACGTGGGGTCACCCAAAGAAGCTCCTTCCTCACACACTCACTGCAGGGTGCAGCTGGGACACAGGGAGGAGGGATCAGGGGTGCTCCCTGAGGCCATGTCTGTGTGCACAGCGTGGTTGGGGCACAATTGCTCATTCTACAGATCCCCAAATGCCTCCGTGCCAGAAGGAGTGGGATGGAGTGGGAGAGGCACAGCATGGGCTGAGGCAGTGCTGGGGTTTAGCCCCAGGAGGGGGGCAGTGACACCCCTTTCCATTTAGTGATCAGTAATTCCTCTGTGGAGCCTGGTGTCCATCACCCTGACCATGCTCCAGAGAAGAAGCTTTGGGGAATATCCATCCCCTTTCCAGTATATGGACACTGTGTGTGGGGGCTGCTCCCAGCCCCATGTTGGTGCAGGCGTGCTGGGCACACTCTGCAGACAGGGGTGTTTGTGTGGCTTTGGAGGGAACTGATGCAGGCACAGGGGCTGTGCTTGGACACTTGGTTCAGGTCCCATCTGTGCCACTGATCACAGGAAAGCTTCTTAGCATCCCCACGCTGTGATTCCCTGCCTGGCAAGCAGGAGGGATGCTGCTCTCACTGCTTTGCACGCTCTGCTCAGGAAACTGGTCGTGTGCTGGGTTCCCATCAGTGTATCAGCACCAGAAATCTCCAGAAATGGAAGTGAAACCCTGCCCTCCCTCCAGTGCCTGTCACTGATGGCCCTCAGAACAGTCCATGCCCCTGGGTGCAGGGCTGTCCCCCTACCAGCTGGCCCTCCCCGGGGGTGGATATAAAGGGGCAGACCCTGCAGGGCTCTGTGCAGCTGGGGGGGATCTGAGTGGGTGTTTGGGGGTGGAGGGCAGCTGGCTTGTTGCTGGAAAGGATCTGCAAGGGACCTGCTTGCTATCAGCCAGCAGAGAGTTGTCTCTCCTGGGTGGCCATCTCTCTCTGAGTGTTTCCCTGCCAGGCTCAGCTCCCAGCAGTGTTAGATCCACAAGGGTGGGAACCTGCGTTCCCCAAACCTGCCTCTGATCCACAGCAGCACTCTCCATCTGTGTGGGGGAGCTCTGACGTGTGAGGAGACGATTTCTGTCAGTCCACTGCTGGTGACATGCAGGCTTCTGGCATCCAGGCTGTTTTCCTGGTGCTCGGCACTAGCTGGGAGTGCTGGCGGCAAGCACGGATCCCCGAGGGCACTTGATGCTGCATGATGGTGTGGAGAGAGGATTTCCCAAGCTGTGAGAGGGCTGAGCAGCTCTGTGGTGCTCACTGTGATGAGGGATGCTGGGGTGAGGCAGGAGGAGCGGCTGCTCTGCTGGTGCTTGCGAACTTCTGTAGCTGCTGCTCAGAGCTGAGAGATCAGGGTTGTGTCCTGTGGCTTGAAATGATCCTTAGAGCCGCAATCAGGACCTGTTCCCCAAGTCCTCTGGGATGCCACGTGCCAGCATGGGTCACTGGGAGGTGATCCAAGCCCATCCAGGCAGGGGTTTGTGGGCATGTTTACTTCTGCAGGCTCTTCCCAGGGAGAGGACAGACAACTGCACTGCCTGCCCGTGCTGAGCCAGCGAATCCAGGAGCCCTCCTGCCTCAAGTTGCAGACGGCTCCAGGCCTCTCCTTCCTTCCTGAGCACTGCAGGCTGGATCACCTTCTGCTCTGTGTCATCAGGGCAAGAGCAGGGAGCCCAGAGCTGTCACAATGGGACAGTGCAGGCACACGGAAGAGGAGGGAATCCTGCCTGCAGTGGGATTCTCCTGTAGAGAAAACGGCTGAACTTGCCAAGAATGCACGTGCCATCACTGTGACCAGGCAGGTAACTGGGAATGAAACCATGGCCCTTGCAGGAAGGAGGCTTTGGATGTTTCTTTGAGCAGGGAGCAAAAATGCCTTCCTGTGTTGAACTGTGATGCTGGCTGACAGCCAGTGGGACAAGCAAACCTCATATTTGGATGTTAAAGCATCCAGGAGAGGAGCTGATAACTCCCAAATCGTAAATACCTGGAGAGGGTTCTGGCTTCAGCAGGGCAGATGGGCACACTGGAAGGTGCATTAGGAAGCTGTGATCTTTTTAAACCTTCCTGCTGGGACAGTGACTGTGGTTTTCCTGCACATCAGCCTGGTTTTTGGCTGATGCCAACAGCTCTGGGCGGCTGCAGGACCACAGCTGCCTGTCACCCGTGTTGGATGTTGTCTGGCTGCATGGGATGCAAGGTTGCTGGTGGCAGCAGGAGCTCCTGAGGCTGGAGGTGGCTCTTCAGGTCATGGCAGCTGGATGGAGAGGACTCGTGCTGCTCTCTGCTCTGGATGCTGGGGAGATGGTGCTGTGTGTGGTCTGGTGTGGGTCAGCACCTCTCAGAGTCCCTGCCCTAGCACAGATGCCTGCAGGGCTCATCTCTGGGAAGAAGGGTGCTGAGGCCTTGTGGATAGGACTGATCTCCATCTGGGATGTTGCCTTATGTTGCAGAAGATTTACTGAAAGCGTGGTGTGGACCTGCTGGTGGGGATGCATTGCTGAGTTTCCTTTCCCATCGTCTCTTTTGTAACTGAGTGCCCTTTCCCATCACTGAGCCTTCAGGGAATTTCCCACCCCTCAGGCTGTGTCCCAGAGCCAGGAGAGCAGCACTAGCCCTTTCCTTCTCTGGGTAGGCAATAAAGTCCTTGATGCTTCACCTCCTGGGTTTGTGGGGTGTCAGGTTAGACCCAACCTGGAGCACAGCTGAGCTCTGCCAAGGCTCCAATTCTGACCCAAAGAGGCTGCAGAGCTCAAGTTGTCTCATCCCACTGTTTATTAAAGTAGGTCAGTCCAGGGCCCTTTCCAGAGGTCCCAGCAGTGTGGTCAGAGCTGGTGGTGGAGCTGCTGCTGTGCCTCCTTTGGGCTGAGGGTGTGAGGAGCAGGGTCAGCGATGCCCCACCAGGCAGTGGCCCTGCCAGCTCTGCTCCCTGCTGTCACCAGAGGTGAAATCTCGTGCCGTGGCACAGATCCAGGCACTGCACACCTGCAGCCAGGCTGGAGACGAGAAAAGAGTGGTCATGGTGGTGGGCAGGGCCTGCATGGAGGACCACACGCTGTGCATCTCCTGTTAGAAACTGCTGTGCCAGGCACGTGATGTTCCCAGGAGAGTTATCAGATCAGTGTGGAGCCTGTGGAAAACACATCAGTGTCCCTGGGGCAGAAACCTGCCCAGCAGTGGGGGGCTTGGAGGTTTGGAGGTTGTTGTAGCAGGCACACAACTTCCAGCAAGTGAGGCTGGCAACAGGATTTGATCTGGAACAGTTTTATGCTGGGCTAAAGTCATCTACTCTTGGAGGGTTAGGGGGAGTGGCAGACAGGGGATCATCTCCTGGCTGCAGCATCCCTCTCCTGGAAGTCTTACTTTCATGGCTGATGTTCTGCAAAATAATGTGGTGTTTGTTTTTTTTTTTATTTTTTTTTCCCTGTCTTTGTAACGGATGACACGGGAAACCCTTCTGCAAGGAAGTAAGTTCTGCTTGTCACAGTGGCTTTCACTTGGCAGTGTTGAATTTCCTTCCATGCTGCTGTTGTCTTTCTCTTTTCCCCCTTCTCTCCCTCCCACACACACTCTTCTCCACCGCACATCCCCAGCTTTCAGAATGATAATTGCAGTTGAGCGAGGAAAACCTTAACATGTTTTGAAGGATGGCTTTGGTGCCTTTTTCTGCAGCGTTCTCTGAGTCTGCACCCTATTTGAAAATGTGAAGGTGTTTCCATGACCTTTTTTTTTTCCTATTTAGACCTATTTTTTTTTGAGGAAATTTCCTGCAAGTTCCTGGAAAGCTATTTCTTTTTGGAAAGTAGTTGAGAGAGCTGGGGGGGCTCAGCCTGGAACCTTCTCACTTTCTAGAGCTCCCTGACAGGAGGGTGTAGCCAGATGGGGTTTGGTCTTTTCTCCCAGGGAACAAGTGGCCTCAAGCTGTTCCAGGGGAAGTTAAATTGGATATTAGGGAAAATCTCTTCACTGAAAGGGTGATCAAACACTGAAACAGACTGTCCAGGGCAGCGTGGAGTCACCATCCCCTGAAGTGTTCAAAACATGTGTAGATGGGGCATTTAGGGACATGGTTTTGTGGTGAACAGGGTTAGGGCTTGAACCTGATGATCTCAGAGCTCTTTTCCAACCTTAATGATTCTGTGATTCTACCTGTGGTGGGACTGTGAGCACAGTGATGCTGCTGCCAATGCACCGGGCCCAGTGCAAGCAGGAGAGCCCTGCCTGGGCTTTCTGGTCCAGCCTAAAAGCTGCTGCTCAGACCAAGGAGGTTCGTGCAGACGGGCTGTGCCTGCCCGAGCCCTGCTGACCTCTACTGCCAGCCTGTGAGCTGCTTTCCCAGGTGCTCCTCTGGCCCAAGTGCTGGGCTGTGGGTTATCTGTGTCCTGAGCAGAGCAGCCCCTTTGCAGCCCAGCATGCTGGGTGTGCTTTGGAGAGCTGCCAGACCAGCACACCCACCCTGGCCACGGCCACCCCACACTCACCAGAGGAGTCTGGCTTGGCAAAAGGAGCAGGGTGGTCTGGAGAGGAGTTGGGCAGGGAGCAGTGGGAGGAAAGAGGCCATGCCAAGCAGGTGGCTGAGGTGTCTCAATACATGAGGGCTCCCCTCCACCTGCCACTGATTCTTCTGTGCCTTGGCTGATGCAATGTGGACTTTCTAGGCCTGCTGGCAGTGGCAGTGCTGCTGCTGTGGCCTCTCATCCCTCCTGGGGGAGATTGGTCAGAGTCCTTGGAGAAGCCTTCAGAGCCACCTCAGTGTCACTGTCCTGGTGGCTGAGAGGGCTCAGTGCTGAGGGGGGAGATGTGCTCAAAGGAAAAGATACCCTGGAGGCAACTGGGAAGCAGAAGGCACCGTCAGCCAGAGCTGGGTACATGTTGGGTGACCTTTTTTCTCCCTCGAGCAGCCTTTCCCAGAGGGAAGTGGCGGACCCTCGATGCTGAGATGCTGCACTGAGACACTCAGCAGCGTGTTCTGTGTGTCAGAAGCCTCCTGCAGAGCATGGGTGTTTATATGGCAGGGAAATTGAGGCAGTGCTGCCACTACCACTTCCCGAACCATTCCTAGTTCCACCTGGCTGCTTTACCAGCCGGCAGAGCTGAGGGAACCGTGCCTCCTGCCCGCGGATGTGGGGATATTTCCCTCCCCTCCCCCTGCAATCAGATGCTTGCAGAGCAGAGCTTGCAGCAAGCCAAGCATCGCTCGCACTCCATCAGACGTGGGTGTCTATAAAAAGCCTCGCTGGGGTTGCGATTGGGTGGGTTGGCTGCGCCACGTGGTCTCTCGTAAGGCCTGTGTTGCTGAGCAAGTGGCATTCCACTTATTTTTGGCATTAATAGTCTTTAGTTAATACATAAATTCAGCTTAAATTCTGGATGGAAAATAAATCCCAAGTGGAGGCTCTGCTAATAAGATGACAGACGCTTCGGGGAGCTGGGGACGCCTGTCAGCAGAGCGGTCGTGGCTGCTGAGATCTGAGAGCAGCAGCACGCACGGGCACGAGGTCCTGAGAAGTTACCACGAGTTGCCCAGCTGAACTACAGAAGGATTAGGCAGGTGGCCAAGGTGAGCTCTAACTGCTGGAGCTGAACTCCTTACGGCAAGTGCCCCGGCGAGATCCCCTGTCCCACCCGGCACGTGGAGGAAAGGGAGTCAAAGCACCAGTTTAGGTCTGACCACTGCAGGAC
This sequence comes from Pyrocephalus nanus, assembly GCA_038380795.1. Lineage (NCBI taxonomy): Eukaryota > Metazoa > Chordata > Aves > Passeriformes > Tyrannidae > Pyrocephalus > Pyrocephalus nanus. The sequence continues at coordinate 15,345,834 of CM076275.1, read as the reverse complement.
ACCCTTGTGTGTGGTAGTTTGCTGACAGGCAAGGCTGGCCCGAGGTCCTCTGCTCTGCTTTGTTCTTGCTGATCCACTGCCAGTCCCCTGAGGATGCTTCCCCACATCCTGCTTCGTCCCAGGGAGCCTTCACGGCAGACCTGGGTGTGCTGAGGACTGCATCCTTCCAGTGTCTGTGTCCTTCCAGTGCCATACATCCCTGTGAGAACCTGGCTGTGGAAACCTCGGGGCTCTGACCTCAGGCTTTGCTCTGTGGCTTGGGAACGTGGCTGAGGGAAGGTCTGGCTGGGTGAGCAGATCCCAGCAGGCTGTCTGAGGGTTTTGTGGCAGGGTCCTCCCCAGTTCTGTGCCATGGGCTCTGAGAGTGGCAGCATGGAAATTTACCATGTCCATGATGGCTTTGAGGGTTGAAGTTGAAGATGACTCATGTTTCTGCCCCAGTAAGCCCCAATACCTGGGAGCTTCCTCACCTTAGTGAGGGGCTGCCCACACACCCACACAGAGGTCTGCCCATGGCTGTGGAGTCCAGCAGTGGGACAAACCCTGACACATGTCCTTCCCATGACCATGCTGGAGCTATTTTGTGCCTGTGTGCCAGACTGACAGGCTAAGAGGGATGTGCTCATTCCCATCTCCAACTGCTTCCTGGGCTCCTCCCTGCTTTTATCTGGCTGCTATGAGGTAAAATCCAGAATATGTTGGATGCTTTTTGAGGAATGCCCTGTATTTGTGGAAAAGCAGCTTTCCAGTGACCTTTCCAAGGGTGGGGGCTGTGTTGGTGGTCTGCCAGCATGTCCCACCCTGGACCTTCCCTTGGAGCTGGGGTGCAGGGTGTGTGCCACCCAAAAGGGGAGGTGTCCCGGTGACCAGGCCACAAGCCACATGGCTAAGGGATTTCTCAGGCCCTGCTCACCACCTCCTGACAGGGTCCTCAGAGTTGAAAGGGGATTGGAGGTTATCCAGGGTTTAGAAGAACAGCAGTTCATCCCAGTCTCTCCTGCCTCACCTTGTGCACAAGGTCAGCCCCTGCACACTCAACATGTGAAGCCCTTGCCAGCCAGCAGCAGGACTTTAGGGTCATTCAGGCCTCAAATCAATCTTTCTGGGAAGGTTCAGGTCTCAGTTGCAGCCAGGACCAATGTTCTAACACTGGTCTTATGAACTGAGTCAAGTCTGAGGAAATTCCTTTCCCCACATTCCTTGCTGTGGATTTCCCTGCTTCTTTCCTCTGCACTGAAAGAGTGACAAGGAAAGGCTCAGCTGTCCTGGTTTTGTGGACAAGGGTTTGCAGTTGCACTGTTCCCCATATTCTTGGTGCAGGGAAGGTGGGGCTCATCCTGGAGCCCACTGGGGCTGTATGTGCTGCAGTGGGAGAGCCCCAAATAGTGGGACCAGTGGCAACCCCCAATTCACAACATGAGGGGGTAAAGTTCCAGCTACAGCCCCTGGGCAAGGTGGAACAACCTGGAGGCTTCGTGCAGGAGCAGTAGGGGGATGCAGCGATTCCTCTCCTCTCTTCCCCCACATCTGTGTTCCCATCTGGGACCTGCCTCGGGGATGCATCACGCTGCAGAGGAGACTGCAGCATGAGATGATGTGGGGGCGGCCCTGGGATGCTCCTCTCCTGGAGCAGGGGCCTCAGGGAAGTGAATGTGTGTGTGTGTGTGTGTCCCTGTGCTTGTGCCAGAGGCTTCCTTTGGAGCCAGAAACGCTCAGTGCTGGAGGCTGGGGGGTGGGGGAGAGGAATCCCAGCATCTTCCTACCCAGTAGCCAGCAAAGAGCCTCTTGGGATTGGCCGTTGCTAAGCAGAGGGCTGGCCAATGAGGGCAGAGTGGTCCAGGCACGGCCGGGACATCCTGGCTGGGACTGGTGCCGGTGTCCCGAGAGGACAAACCACGGCAAGGGACAGCAGTGCACAGGAAGGAGCACTTGGCATGCGGGGGGAGTCCTGGCTGCCTGGGCAGAGCTGCGGGTTTGTGTCCCTTGGTTTTTTGCTCCCCAAACCCCTCCCTTCCCTGCTGCCCTTCTGGCTCCTTTTAATCCAAGTACCTCTGTTCATAGCCCTTGGGAAGCTGAGGGTCCTCCCTGCTCCTCCATTCTCTACCCCAGGCAGTTTTCACCTGGAAAAGCCCAACAACAGCTCTCCCAATAAACCAGCACTCTGAACAAGGCAGAACAAGGGCTGTATCCAGTGAGTAAATCTCTCATCCCTCCAGATGCTGGGCACCAGGGTTTGTGCAGCATCACACAGACCCTGGACAGAATTCTCCCATGTCTCAGAAGCAGATTCCAGGCATGGAGTGAAGCTCTCCCATTTGGTCATTCCTTACATCATTTTCTTCCAAGAAAACGACTCTCAAGGATGTTTTCACAGGGACTTCTTGCTGCACTGTTGGAAAAGGGCAAGGCCATGCAGGTGGCTCAACTGCTGGGCTTGAGTGGGAGCTGCCGTGGGCTGCAGGGAGCTGCTGAGTTTTTCCCATGGCCAAGGGATGTGTGTGTGGCACAGCCCAGCCTGGAATGTGCTCGGTGTGTCCAGCACAGCCCAGGCATGGGTGTACTCAGGTTACAGGTGCATCACTAACTCTTCAGTGCACAGTGGTCTCCTGATCAGGAGCAATACACTCCTGCTGCTGAAGAACTGCTGAAATGTGGGATGCCTTCCTACAAATACCAGAGAGGGACTTTGGACAAGGGCATAGTGTGATAGGACAAGGGGAAAAGGCTTTAAACTAAAAGAGGACAAAGTTTGTTGAACATCAGGGAGAAATTGTTCCCTGGGAGGATGCTGAGGCCCGGCACAGGCTGCTCAGAGAAGCTGTGGCTGCCCCTGGATCCCTGGAAGTGTTCTAGGACAGGTTGGATGGGGCTTGGAACAACCTGGGAGAGTGGAAGGTGTCCCTGCCTGTGGCAGGGGTGTGGAACTAGATGAGCTTTAAGGTTCCTTCCAACCCAAACTGTTCTGTGAGCTGTCCCTGGTCAGCCTGTTGGTGCAGCTGGGTGCTCCAAACCTGAGACTCCCCACATAGCTCAGGCTCAGCCTGTGCTCTGCTTCCAAAGCCCTTGAGGTTCCAAACCTTCCCGTGCTAGTGAGTGAGAAAGGGAACTGGTCTGGTATGTTACCTGTTCCCAGGTAAGGTTCAGTGACCGCTGTCACCGAAACGTGGGCTGTGTGAGTCTCCAATTCCTGGAGTCTCAGGTCTGCCAGGGTTGACTGCAAGTGCCACTTTGCATTTCAGGCTGTTCTCTGGTGCTGTTCCCCCGTGCAGAAGGTGTGCTCCCTTGTTCCTGCCAGAGGCAGCGAGGGAGGAGGCTACAGCTGCAGTCTGCAGGAGGGAGGGATTTGGAGGTGGATGAGAGATTTGGGGTTTACTGTGCAAGGAAATAGAGCCCAGGGGGCTGGAGCTATCCCTCATTGCCTCATGGATAAACAATATCAGGTCTCTGTGGTGTAGCAGCCTCTTCTGCTGCTTGCTCCTTTCCCCCTTTGGAAAGCAGGAGCCCTTGGATCTGCGTGGAAGGTGTGTGGAAGCTCCGAGACTGTTGAGTTGCTTTCAGTGTCCTGGGGGAGATGCAGTGGAGGACTGGGAGAATTTGGGTGCTGGCACTGGGTCAGGAAGATGCCAAGAGAAGCAATTCTGGATCCCAAAGCAGGGCAGTGTGGCAGGATGAGGCAGAAGGCAAGGAAAGAGATGGGAAAGGAGCTGAAATTGTTGGGAGAGAGCAGAGGAGGCTGATGGCATGGCAGCCTCTGTGGTGGCCCTGCTCCCAGCTTGTAATGGGTTTGGATTAGCCCTGAAACCAGGGCAGGGGCACAGGGATGCAGGGAGAGGACTGTGCACAGGCAGGGCTAGCCAGTCCTGCTCTGCCTGTGCTCTGCCACTGTCCCTGCTCCGTGGGGCTGCACTAATCCCCGCCAGGAAAAGCAGGGAGGGAGCTGCGCTTTGATGGAGACAAGGAACGGTTTAGAGGGAATTAGAAGGGATTTATGTTGGTGGAAGAAAACACAGCAAGCGTGGCTGGCCTGGCCTGGGTCAGGGCACTGGGCTGTGCAGAGGGGCTGAGCAGTCCCCCGAGGAGTTCCCTTGAGGGTTTTCCTTAAAACCCCGGCTCTCAGAGCTGTGGGACTGCATGTGAATCTTGGTTTCCCAGTAGAAGTTTTATGATGACTGGGAAAAGCCTGAGAATATGAACAAACAAGGCTCATCCCACCAGGAAATGAGTGAAAATGTCTCAGCATTTATTAAGTATCTTTTTATGTGTGCTTGAAATTCACCTCACAGCTTGAGGTTGTGCAGCTCTCAGTTCTGCACTGTTTTGGGTTAGCAACAAGGAGAACCCAAAAAATGTCTCTGTTTGCAGGTCTCACTCAAGGTTTCTCCCAGTTCAAGCTTAGTTCCAGCTCTTAGACTGTGGCATGGTTGCTTTGGGTACCAGCATCTCTCAGTCTGCTGTCCCAAGGCTCCACTGTGCAGTATTGTCCTTCCTGGCTGGCTGAGTGGGATGAGGCAGGATGTGGGATGGACAGGCTGCAACAAACCGTTCTGGGAACCTCCAGGGGCTCACAGGCATCATCTGTTCCTCTTGACCTGCCTGGACAGGAGGCCAAGGTTGATAGGCAGAGGTGGTGCTGATCCCCACCACTCTGGTTGCTAATGGATATGGAAAACATCCTGCTGGGCCGGCAGGTCCTGGCTGTCATCGCCAGCTGCGTGTCTGCACCAGCAGCTGGGGGTGAGTTGTTGGAGCAGTTTCGCTTCACGGCTCTGAGAATGCCAGGACGTGGCAGCGTCTGGAAAAACACAGGCAGGCTCCTCGGAAGGATCCAGGGAGCTGGCGGGTGGGCGGCAGGCTGACAGCATCTCCAGCTGCCCTCAGCCTGCTGGCAGACCACTGTCACCTTCCAGGGCAGAGAACTCCCAGCTTGTCAGAGAGACGTGTCTGAGCTCCCCATGGTGTCTGGCAGGGCTGGCTCCCTCAAAAATCACAGGGCTTGGGCTTGGCAGGCGGGGATTTGGGATGGGGCCAGACTGTCCTTTGGGCTCGCACCCGTTATGCGATGCAGGGGCAGGAGCTGGGGGTGGGTGTTCTGTGTCCCTGCTCCTGGGCAGGGCTGCACTGCGTGGATTACCTGGTGCACAGGAAGGGATGGAGAGGGGAAGGGCAGAAACCTGCCCTCAGGGGGGAAATGTGCAGTTCCCAGAGGGGTCTGCAGAGAAAGCTCTGGGGAGGTGCTTGGTGCCTGGAGGTGGTCCTGTGCTCTGCTCTGAGCACTGGGAATGTCTCTGCTTTGCTTCCTGCTGCTCTTCAGGCAGGGTCTTTAGCAGGAGATGGCAGGACAGGAGGGAAGAGGATAAGGGCAGCACGTGTGAGGAAGCAGCAGAGAGAGGGGCGCAGGAAACCTGGTGGAGATGTGGTGGGAGAAGACATGGGAACCCTATGATTATTTCATTTATGATAATGATTTCCCCTGATTCCACAGAAGGGTCAGCCAGGTAGTCTGAGTGTCGGTGTGGCTCCCCTCAAGGTCATGAAGCAAAAGCTTCCTTGGAGGAAGGGCTGGAGCCAATGCTCTCCTGGGCATCTCTAGCTGAGCCCAGTGCAGAATGGCCTTTGCTTCCCTGTGCAGCCTCCTCTGAAGACTCGTGCCCAGCACAGACCAGTCTCTGACAGAGCTCCAAGGTGACAGAGCAATTTGTCAGTGGCCCTGTCAGATGCTGAGGCCTCGTTGCACTGAGAAAGGATTTTAGGCTGCGACATGCACTCAGATGCCCATTTAGCTGCCAGCTCCAGCCTGCTGTTGTTTTCCTGCTGTTGGAGAACAGGGTGAGGGATGGACTGACCTGTGTTTTATTGGATCTGCCTAATTTTTTTAGTGCTTTATTTGCTGGAGATAAAACAAGCTGGGGCTGGAACTGGGCTGCTCAGACGGGCAGTTCTTGTTTCTCTTGCAGACTGGCCCTGTTGGGGTTCTCAGTACTGCAGGATGATGGGGAAAACTTGGCTCTCCTGTGCCACTGGGTGCTGGGCATCTCTTATCTCAGAATCCCTCAGCTGCATTGCTGTGGGATTGTTCTCTGGCACAGAGAACACACAGCCTGTGCCCGTGCTGTGGAACAGAACCGCTGCAACAGGGTTACCTGCAGAGAAGGGTTCTTACTCCTGTCAGCTCTTGAACGGTGACCAGGAGTTATTTTGTCCCAGATAAAACAGTGTCAGGGAGTCTGCAACACCAGGGGAGTGCAGAGGCTTATTCCCATGCAGCTTAATTTGCTGGTTTTGCTGTGTCTTGGTGTCTGGCTTTGAAGAGATCACAGTTTACAGCAGCAGCAGGACTGCCATGGGAAATGCTGGGTGCTGGGAAGGAGCAACAACCTCTGCCAGCCCTATCTTCTGGGCTTCCACAGAATCCTTCTGTGGGAAGGCTGTGGAAACCTCAGACTGGGTCTTCTCTCTGCCCTCATGGCACAGGACTGCAGGGGAGCCTGAAGCCGTGGTAGGTCAAGGTGCATGGAAGAATTTTCATGGGATGGCTTCTCCAGCTTCAGAGTCCTTCCCTTCCAGAGGGTCTGGAGGAAGGAGAGCATCCCTGGGAGGGACCAAACTCTGCCAACAGGCTCCACAGAAGGAGTAGTTTGCTGTGGCCAAGACAGAGCAGGAGCCTAAAGCTGAGTTTGGAGGTGCAGTGAGGTGCCCCTAAGGAAGAGCTGGTTCTCCATCGCGTTCAGCGTGCTCTGAGGAGCTCACAGCTGGAACACACTGTCCTAGAAAATGGAACGTGTTAGTCCCAGAGTCTCCAAGGCCCTCACTCCCGTGTAGTGACATCCAGGCGCAGGAAACTGGGACAGGAGAGACCTGGTGACAGCTCTGATGAGGTGCCAGCTCGGCTGGGAGGAAATGACGAGGTCTGGCCGCTCCTGTGTGCTGCTGGTCTGAGCCTGACGTGGCTTTTCCCCATGGACCTGGGACAAACATGGAGAGGAAACCAGGATAGAGAGGATGAGGGCCAGGATCTCAAGCCGGGTCCAAATGGTTTAGTTTTCTATGCTTAAAAATTTTTCAGATTCTAATTGAGGACCAATTAAGTGATTAGTGTCACTGTGTCTTAATTAAGGTTAAGTAGGCAGCACCTATAATTAGTGGTGGGCCATGATGGTCTTCTAAAGTGGTCTGTGTCAGTTCTAACCTGCTTGGGGTGGAGCCACAGTGTTGTGGAGAAATAATCTACCTGAGAAGGAGTGTTCATCTGTCACACAACTGCCACTTGCTGTAGGAAGGGACTCTTGGATTAAAACCATACCAGGTAATAATGACATGTTCCTTTGCATTTGGTTTGAACAGGTCAGCTGATGTGGTGTAATCAGGGGACATGGAGAAATAAAGTGACTTGTCCTTGTTCTTATCCCCCCATGTGGTGCTCCCTCATCTTCCCTGTTTGTTCTTGGGTGCAGGAGCAGCCTGGGAATGCGTGTCCCAGGCTTGTTTGCCTCTTCCATGGCCTGCTTTTATTCTGAAAGCTGAAGCCACCAGGATATATTTCAGTTGGGGTAAGAATTTCCATCCCTAACACTTGGTTATTAAAGGGCTGTTCGAGTTTTATGAATTGTGGGAAATGGAAGGAGTCCCTCTGTGATTTGGATGGGTGTTTGTGCATAGAACTGTTCATTCCATCACTTTTAGACAACTCTCCACCAAGAATCCAATGCAGGTTTTTGCTTTGCCACAGGAAATGGCTGGATGTGGCACACACAGCTGCTCTATGGGCATCTTGTGCAGACCCCATAAGTATACATATTTCAATTGTCATAAGCAATGCCTTCAGGGAATGCTGCTGACACTTTGCCTTCCAAGACAACATTTTCTGCTATTTTTGTAAAAGGATTTCCCACGGGATTGTTTTCCAGGGGAGGGAAAGACAACGATGGGCAGAGCTTGCCGCAGTGCCCAGTGGATTTCCTGTGCCCCTGCTGCACAAAGGGGCCTTTGCTTCTCTTGGTCTCCAGAGGTATCCCATGCAGGGATGCTGATGAGTGTCTCAATGAAAGGCAGTGCTCAAATAGCTTGTCTGGAGGCTTGGAAGGGCCCTGCCATGGCAGAGCTGTGCTGCAGCCCTCCTGATCCCCACTTTCACCCGGATACATGGAGGCTCCTTAGGCTTTAAGCTGCTACAGGATGAGGAACCCTGTTCAAAGCCAGCTGGATCCTCTTACACGAACACCAATGCAGGGGAACTGCAAGAGATCGTGGAGGATTCAGAGTGGGAAGCTGAGGGAAGTGGTGAACTGGGACAGGGACTTGCAGGGACAAAGGGCTGGAGGGACCTGGAATGGCAGTGTCTGTCACAAGGGACTGCCCCATACCTCCCTGGAAGCAGGGGCTGGGAGAGTTTGGATGGAATTCAAAACACCATGCCTGGAAGTGTTCAGAAGGTGTGTGGATGTGGCACTTGGAGACATGGATTAGTGGTGAACACAGTGGTGCTGGGATAACAATGGGACTCCATGGTCTTAGAGGTCTTTTCCAACCTTAATGACCCCATGATTCCATACCCTAGCAGGCAAGAGGCTGCTCCTTAACTCGTGTTCAGTGGAGAAATAATCTGCAAAACTAGAATTAGGTGTGGAAGGGCATCTGGAGGGCTCCAACCTCCCCCCAACAGGTGCCTGGTGCAAGGAGCAGCATCAGCTGTAACTCAGGAGACATTCACGTCAGGAGATTAGCGTTGGCAGGCACAGTGGCCATGCTTGTGCAAAGCCACCTGCACAACCTGAGGATTTGGTCTGATAAGTCAGGGGAGACTTGGGCACGGAGAACCAGCAAGTTCTGATCCAGGGGAAACACTTTCCAGATGCAAGCTGAACTCTGGGATCAGGACCCAAAGGTGGGGAAGCTGCCAAGGGGGCTGGAAATGCCTTGGGATGTGGGGTGGTGATGGTGCTAACGAGGCTGTTGCTTGGGACACCCTTTCTCCCCTACTATAATGGGAGAAGGTTTGGGGATTTGTGTGGCTGGGGGCCTGCACACCTGATTTCTGCATGTCAGCAGCAGCTCTAACACCCAAGCTGGAACAAGTTTGCTGAACTCCTTAAAGGTCAATGGGAAGGCACACTGCTTAGCTTCAGCATCCTGACTGGATGTAAATCCAGGGTCTTACCAGACTTGCCCACTTCGGAGGCACAATCTCTCCCCAGTGCCTCCTCTAAGGCGTCTGCTGAGCCTTTCACAGTGGTCCTGAAGGAGCTGGATTGGAAGGTCTCCATCTGGAACCGCTTGGTTTGATCCTGGTGCCCTGTTCCAGCCCTGTCCCGGTGAACTGGCTCCATCCACCCTCCTTTCCCCTCCCTGCTGGCAGTGCCTCCAGGCCAGCATCCCCCTGCTCTGGCTGCTCAGGAATTGCCTGGACGTGGCAGCCATCCCTGCCCTTTGCCTGCCTGGAGTTGCCAGACACGGAGCAGATGGTTTCATCCACACCCAGACAAGGCTCCCTCTCCGGGGCTGTCATGGGAGACAAGAGGGATGTGTGAACAGCTACACACTCCCTCTGTTGCTGCCTGCTTTCCCTCCACTGTGCTGGGGCCAGCTGGGACCTCTGGGGGATAAAGTGAGGGGCAACCCGTGGGATGGCTGAGCACATGGACCCCCCGGTCCCAGTGCAGGTCTGTGGAGGCCAGGCACTGGCAGGGGCAGAGGAGGACTCGGTGGTTGTGCATAGCAGGGAGTGTTTTTGCAGGGGTTGCCGGTCACACACTGACCGTGGTGTTCTCCAGCTCCCCAGGGAGGGAGCAATCTGTGTCATCTCGCAGCGGGCTCCCTTAAATCTCGGCCTGATTAAGCGATGGCAATATGGGCCTGGTATGAAAGAGCCTCCCCTGAAAAGGGCCGATTGTGAGTGCAGGAATAGCCTGTTTAATTGTTCACAGGGCCCTGCAGTTGGAGGCACATGAAACCACCGGATCCTGACTTCAGTTGAGTAGGAATCTGGAGATGAATAGTGTCCATCAGCCACCGGCGCTGCTTTGGGTACAGACCGACCCTGTTGGCCACTCACCTGGGAAAGCTGCATTTGAGCACTCCGGGTTTTGTTTTCAACCTCAGGATGTCTTAGGGATTTGGGGAATATCCACTCAGCTTTTGACCTCTTGCCTGTCCTTGAAAAAGCAGTGTGTGGCTTTCCATGGTGAGCTATGGGCTAAAACACCCGTGGGTGCACGGGAGGTGCTGGGCCCTGCAGGGTGACACCACTGGAGGAAAAGGAGGTGATGTGGTGGGTCTTTGGAACAGTTCCTCCTGCATTCCTGTGCTAGATTTTAGACCTATTTGTGAACGTGGCCAGTGCTTTTCCATTTGCTGAGAGCTGTGTCAGCGCAGGTCTGGAAAGGGTTTGATACTGAGACATCTGATGAAAAATTGCTGTGTGTAGTTACGTCAGAGTTATTTATTCATTGCATAGAGATAAAAGCCTTTTTGATAGAGTGCAGTCATCTTAGCTTGGGCTGTTGTTTTTCTTAGTTTCTTGTGTATTTTAGGGATCTAATTAATTATAGGGAGTGATTGATGCTCAGAAAAAAATACAGTTCAAGCTGAGCTGCAGTTTTCTTCATGATTTCTTTGACTTCATACCCAGAAAGCAGCGAGCCAGGGCCTACCTTGGCAGCAGCAGGTCTTCAGTATTCAGCAGGCAAGAGAATTCTGTCAGCTGCATGTTCTCTGAGGTGGTGGTTTGTGCTGATTTTCAGAGGTGTTGAGACGGTGTAAAGGCCAGCATTCATCCTCTTTGCCTGGTGGTCATTTTGTAGAAGACAAATTAAGAGTAGTTTGCTGTGATTCCCTGGGGATGTGACAAGTTTGTGACCTGTGGACATCAGGAATGAGGCTGAGGAGCAGGTAGGTGGGAAGGCCCTGTCAGTGGTGGGACTCACCTGGTTCTTGTGGTCATTACCCAGCTGCCTGTCACTGCTGGAGAAGAGCACTTTCAGCAGTCCCAGTTGTCTATGATCTCAAAGAGGTCTCTCAGCCCAAGCATGATCCATCATGTGCAGTGAGCTGTCACCACAGAGAGGCCGAGCTGATGCCCTCCAAACACAGCCCATGAGCAAAGAGCTGTACCTGCAGTGTGGAGGAGCAGTCAGGGACACACCTGGGGGCCAGAGAAGGAGCAAAGCTGTTGGGTAGTGCAGGCACACCCAGAGGGAGCCCAGCAATGCTTCAGGACCCTCCAAAAGTGGTTGTCTGAGCCCTTCTTAGCTATTCCTCTTGCTCCCTGATGACCATTGCACTGCACTGCTTGGGCATGTAGGTCTGAGGAGACCTCAGTTTCCATGGAGGGGTCTAGTTTGAGACCCTAGACTTATTTTGGGAGTAGGGTCTGGGATCTAGAGCCACTGTCTGGCAGGAGGGAAACTCTTTCTCCTCTTGAGTCCTGTTTGGGTCACCTGTTTCCTTGCCCAAGACCCTTAAAGCCTCTCTAGAGCCAGATGGCAGATGTTAATACCTTTCTTGGGATTTAGATGTGACATGCTGAGAGACCCTTTCCCATGCAGGTGCCATCTGTCACATTCAGGCGTGGTGGGACCAGCCCTTTGTGTGTTACTGAGGGAAGCAGGGCTTGCCTATGAGCAGCACTGGGGCCAGCTGGTCTGTGTGGCCTGGAGGTGCTGGAGAGCCACTCTGGCCTCACGTGTTTCTCATCATCCTCTCTGTCCTGGAAGCAGGCTGTGCACCAGGATTGCTGTGATCATTTGGACTGTTCAGAATCTGATGGGTGTCACTCTCCCTGGACTCTTTTAGGACCTTATAATCCCACCCAGACACACCTTTCTTAGCCCTGTGATGTTCATGTCTTCCCAGTCTCCCACCTCCTCTCTTCCCCACATGTACTGAGCCCAGCTGTCCTCACTGCCTGCCCAAATTACTCTGCAGCTCATCACCACCAGCACCTCCTGACAGGTTGGTAAAATCTGCAAAAGGAAAATGTCTTCTATCACATTTTTCAGTTTTGCCACCAAATTTTGACAGAGGCAAGAGCCTGGAGCTTCTTCTGCTGCCCTGTGTGTGCTCGGTGACCTGGAGGGGACTTAGCCAAGTCTCTCCTTAGCATTTCCCAAGAGATTCTTTCTCTCATGTAAGTGCTCTTAAAATAATGACCTGGTCCTGAGCAGCTGCAGGAGTTCAGCTTTGAGACTGATGTTTGCCCCCATCTCTCTCCTTTCTCTCAGGCTGTGCTGCTCTGGGAGGAGAGGGCAGCTCTTGGAGGGCACCAGTCCTGAGGAAGCCTGCTGGAGAACCACAGCTCACTTGACAATCCCCATCCCAAATTCTGCTGCTGTTAAAATAGGCAGTAGGCTGGCAGCTGGGATGTGTGAGGGAGAAGCTGAGTTCATGGGAGAAGGACAGACAGCACTTCAAGGAGCTGGGGACCAGATGATGTTTCCTTGGGACCCTGTGGGGTTTTGCTGTAGGTGAGAAGGAGCTGCCCCAGGGGGGCTCAGGAGGGTGTGACCCATGGGGATGTCATTTGCCTTTCTGGACACGCCTGAGTTGCTCATCTGATGTCTCAGCTTTGCATTGGGTTCATGTTTAGAGAGACGTGCCCAACCTGTGGGCTTGAACTGTACCAACAGCCTTAATGACAGGAGATTTTGGCAGCCCCTCCCCTCCTGGTGCCCTAAACTCAATGTCCATCACTTTTTGAATTTATTTCCTCTCTCCCCATTTTTAGACTTGTCTCAGTGTCACTGCAGAAGTGTTTGGGATCCAGCCTAGTTGAGATTGTCACCATGATGGGCCTTTGCCTTGATTTCAGGGTGGATAACAGAGCATCCAGAATCTGATTTAATTTTTGCAGGGATTTGAGTTCCCTGGAAAAACTCCCTGGAGTGATGCTCAGCTTAATCATGATTAAGGCCAACAAAAATCTGGTGGCTGATCCTCTGAGCAGAGAGGGGCTGTGTTTGATCAGCAGGTGAACCTGGGATATCTACTGGAAACTGATGGTTTTTGGGGGCCTTGCTTGCTCTGCCTTCACCACCTGGGCTGTCCTACACTGGGAGACCTGCTGGGTGACACACCAGTGTTCATGAGGCTGCTTTGATCTGGAGAAGGCTCCATCTGTTCCACAAGGTGTCATGGTTTTCTCTTTAATATCCTAGGGATTGTTTTCAGGCTGAGGATGTGTGAGGAAGGAAGAGCCTGAGGATGCAGATGGAATGGAAGAAAATCTAAGTGATTAAACAGCTGTAGATGAGTGGAGATATGGCTTAAGAGATTGACAGTCTCCCGCTGGGTGGAGAGATGGAAGGAAAGACTGTATTCATGTGCACCAGGATTGCAAATCTGCCCCCCTCCCCGTCATGCTAAATCAAGTAACATCATTTGTTACTTGTTTTTAACCTTCCCTTGTGTAGACTTCCACACAGCTCTGTGCTGCACCTTTATGGCCCCATCTGCTACGTCCACCTCCCAGACCCTCTGGTCTGTTTTTGGGGGAGAAAGCCTATAAAATAAACCTTGTGCAGCCACACGAGCTGTTTGCTGTGCTGGTGTTTGCTTTGGCTGACAGGAACGTGATGTGCCCTGGTATGGGCATGACTTTGTGTGTCAGCTAAGGTGCACAGAGGAGGGACAATCGGCAGGTAAAAAAATTCATCAAGCACCAGTGTTTGCCCCAGGAGATGTTATACTTTTGGAGGGCTTTCTTGGCTTTTTTCCAAGAGTGGCTCTAATTCTTTGTGGAGGCTGCAGCTCATGGCAGAGCTGTGGGTCTCTGACCAGGTCTCTCTGTGCTCACCCTGCACTCCCAGTGACTCGACAGGACTGGACTTGATGTGATTAAGGAGCTGTCCCTGGAGTAAATTCCTCTGTCCCTGCCTTGGTGGTGCTTTACACAATCTCTGGGGATGAGTGAGTGTGGGAGGGGAGCTGGCAGGACACGGCAGGCCGCTGTAGGGACAGTGTGGGCTGGGGGCTGTGGAGGCAGGAGGGTGCTGGGTCAGGCTGGGAAGGTCTGAGCCCCAGCAGCACCCAGGTCTGGGGACAAGTGGCCCTTGAGAACTTGCTGTCCCCCACTAGATGGCACTGGGAGCCCTGCTATGGTGTCCCTGTCCCCCAGCACAGCCTGGCTTCCCCTGCACCCCTCCACTGCCAGGGCAGTGCCTGTGGCTCTCCTGGACAGGAGCAGAACACAGGGGGACCTGTGCATTGCACTCCATCCTGTTCCCTCTGGGGGCTGAGTGTCATCTGGGAGGAGGTGTGACACAGTGCCAGTCACCCTGGGAGTGAGTGCCTCACATGTGTCCTATGCCTCACATGCTGACCTGGCCGCTCCAGGAGTCTTTGCAGGGCGTGTTTCTCCCCAGAAACTGGTGCCCTGACGGACCTGGAGGGAGTCAGAGCATGGCACGTGTCCTGCCAAGAGCCAGGGCATCACTGCTAGCTGGTGTGGCATGTATGCCACTGTGGGAGCCCCTGCACTGCTCACCTCCTGCCGGGAGTCACTGCATCCCCCGTGTCCTGCTGGGACCTGGAATGTCACGTGTACTGCGCTGGGAGTCGCTGCATTCCCGGTGTCCAGCTGGGAGCTGGAGTGTCACTGGCAGGTCTGGTCCTGCTGGGAGCTGGTGCATTACCTGTGTCCTGAGGGGACACCACACACCCTCTGCTCGGTCTGTGTGTCCCACCCTGGCTCTGCCTTGCTGGGATCAGGGTGTTTTGCAGATGTTCTGCTGGCAGCTGGCACCTTGCCCCCTGGCTCTGCCCTGCCAGGAGCTGTTGTGTTGCCCGTGTCCTGCTGGGAGTTGAGGCGTCAGGAGTCCCACTGAGAGTCCTGGCACTGTGTGTGTCCTGCTGGGAATCAGCCTTGTGTCTCACTGGGAGCTGGTGCACCTCAAGGGGCTCAGCCCAAGGGGAGCTGGTGCATCACCAGGGTCCTGCTGGTGGTCAGCTCAGCACATCATCCCTCTGGCAGCTGGGGCATCAGCTGGGAGCTGGGCCATGGCACGTTGGCCCTGTCACTGCAGCAGCCAGTGACACTGGCACTGTCACTACAGTGCATGCAGTGTCCCCTCCTCTCTGTGCCAGGGTGTCGTGCAGGACTCCGTTCC
This sequence comes from Pyrocephalus nanus, assembly GCA_038380795.1. Classification (NCBI taxonomy): domain Eukaryota; kingdom Metazoa; phylum Chordata; class Aves; order Passeriformes; family Tyrannidae; genus Pyrocephalus; species Pyrocephalus nanus. The sequence goes on along the minus strand of CM076275.1, from coordinate 15,330,736 downwards.
CCAGTTTGTCCTCCTCCCACCCAGCCCAGCAGATCTGCTGCTCCCATGATGAGGACCAGGGACACCCAGCCACAGCTGCTCTGCTCAAGGCTTCCTGTCTGCAGTGGGCACAGGGATGCCGTGGCACTGCGATTATTTTAATTAATTTAGTTTAAATATCGGTAGTGCTGGAGAATGAAATGGCATTAAAAAAGCACAGCCTGCATCCCCCCCATCCTCTGCTGCCATTCCCAGGAGCAGCATCAGGTGACAGATGTCTCTCCATGCCTGTCTCAGTGCCAGTGTCTGCCTGTGTCTCTCCCACCCACCATGTCCTGTCTTTGGGACCTGCCCTGGCAGCTTTGCTGGCTCGGCACTGCCTCCCCATCCTGCAGTGGCTGGAGCTTCCCCAGCCTTCAGGGATCCTCTTTGTTTCCAGGGAACTGAGGGTGAGTGTGTTCTCCATGCAGGGAAAAGTTAATTTCATGTTTCAGGTTGGTGTTTGCAAAGATGGGACCTCGTGCTGGTGAAAGGGGCTAGCAAGATGAGCAGGCAGTGCAGTGGAACATGTGTGAGCTCCAGACAGCCCTGGGAGGGACTGCCAGGCTCTACTGCTCCACACATGGCTGAGCTCCTGGGCCAGGGGAGCTTGGTGCCTTGGCAGGTTGGTTGTTTGCGATGGGACAGACAGGGAACTGAGTGCTGTGCTCTCACCCTGGTGGGCAGCTCAGCACTGCCAGATGCTGGATGACCCCCCCCCACACACATTGGGATGGGAGAGAGAACTGAAGGTAAAAGTGGGATAACTTGAGGGCTGAGCTAAAGAAAGTGCAATAGGCAAAGCAAAAGCTATGCATGCAAGCAAAGCAAAATAAAGAATTCATTCCCTGCTTCCCAGTGCTGGCAGGTGTTCAGCCATCCCCAGGAGAGCAGGGCTCCGTCACGACTGACAGTGGCTTGAGAAAACAAATGTTCTAACAGTGAATATCACCCTCTTCCCTCTTCTTCTCTCTGCTTCCTCTGCTGAGTGTGAGTCTGTATGGTCTGGGATCAGCTGGGATCAGCTGTCCCCTCCCATCTTCCTGTGCACCCCCAACCTGCTCGTTGGTGGGGTGGAACGAGAAACAGAAAATGCCTCGACACTGTGCCAGTGCTGCTCAGCAGAAACTAAACCAGCCCTGTATGATCAACTCTGCTTCCAGCACAGATCCAAAGCACAGCCCCATACCAGCTACTATGATGAAAATTACTCTACCTCAGCCAAAAGCAGCACAGTGGGGAATACCAAGAAGTAAATGACCACTCTCCTCCTCATCTATCTGTTTATATTTCTTCTTGATTGGAAAACAAGCATGAAGGCCTGTGCAGAGCTGTTATGCACCAAGGTCTGTAGGTGCAAGGTGGTTGCAGCCTCTGAGTTCATCTGGAGCCCTGAATATTCACCTGTGCTACCTGATGGTCTAGGATGAGTGGAAAAGTGATGGTTATGTCAACTTCAACCTTCCTTTTGCTGTTCTCTTTGCCCAGCTCAGTTTGCTTATTTTTTTTCCCATGGAGCTGTACTGTCCATTTTTGTTTCTAGCTTATGGTGACTAGACCTGAGCGTTAACGATCTTCTGCTGTCCCTGGAATGAATGTGGGAGCTGGAATGCTGGTCTGAGCTCAGTTTTCTGTTGCGTAGCTGTCCCCAGCCCTCCAACGTGCTTTTATTTGATCAACGAGTGCCAGTTGCAGAGTGCACACGTGATGACCCTGCTCAGGTGACCGTGGCTGCCTGGTGCTTTTACCTTGAGGTCACTCTCAGCTCAGACTAGATTTTCAGTGGAGACTGGGGAAGCTCTGCAGATCCTATTAGCAGCCTCTTGAGCTTGGTGAGACCTGTGCGTGCAGAGCAGCGGCCTCTGAGAGAGCATCTCAGGTAGGTTCAGATATGCCAAAAGCATGAGAGGAAGACAAAGATGCCAGAGAGTGGGTCCTGCGTAAAAACATTGCCTTTTGTGCCTAAGAAGGACCCTTGCAGGGACGCTGTGAGCCACGGCCAGATCGCTTGAACGTGCTCAGGTTGTCACTAGAGGGAGCAGCATGGGATTTTTCCTAAATCTTGAGAAAATGACAGGATGCAGAGACCCAGCTGGTGGAGTGGTTTGGCAGGAGGGATGTAGGAGGGATGCTGCAGTGCCTTTGGCTTGGTAAACATGTGTTTCTCTGCTGCAAGGGGATCTCTTGTCCTGCTCAGCCAGCAAGGTCTGGGGGGAGAGGCAGAAGAGAAGTAACTCAGAAGGGTTGCTTTGCTAAGCAGGGATTGCTTCTGGACTCTCCCTTTGGCTCCTGGAAGTGCCAGGTTTTGAAGGTGGATGGGGCCCTGCCAAGTCAGTGCAGGCTCTGCGGGGGAGAGGGCTGGAGTGGCAGGGATGTGAGATGTGGTTGGCTTTGCTGCTATTGCTGGTTCACTGGGTTTGCTGTGTCTGTGAGGGGTCTGGTTTGACGCAAGGAGCTGCTGGAGGTCTCCTTCTCAAGCTCTGCTCCCCAGATCCTGCTACAGCTGCCACTGCACGGCTGTTCTGAGCAGGGCTAGGCTGAGTCTCTGTGCTGTGCTCTGGTGCCACTCAGAGGTACCCCCCAGGCCTAGGGTGTAAATACAAGATGAGGAGCAAGGGATTAAGAGACAATGCAAGGAAACAAAGAGCCCATAATGGTATCCTGCCTTGCCTCGAATTGGACAATTCCCCCATGACTAGTTGGTGGGCAGTGGATTACTCAGTGGGAGGAAAGGGGTCTGGAGTCAGTCCTGTGGACTCGGTTCCCTCATTTGTAAAACGATGTTGCGAACATCTGGCTCACACATGGAGCGTGACACTTGGCTCACAGAGGCGTATAAATGCTTTCAGATCCTTGAGTGGCTGTTGCTGAAATGCGAAGGATCATCGTTAATGAAGTCTGCAATAACACTGACGGAGCGTTTGTGTTTGCTGCAATTTGTAACCATGTTCTAACACTTGTTAACGAATCCTATTGTGGGTTGCAATGAGACCAAGGAACACTTGAGGATAAACATGACCAAGTGGTTGTTCCTGGTTTGTGCTACCATTTATCACTGCAGGTGTTGAAACATGTCATGTTGTGCAGCAAGGCTTTAAATGGGTGAGTAGGATAAGAGGGGAGACTCGGCTACTGCCACTGCCTTTGTGGTTTTTTCCATCTGCTCCACTTACAGAGCTCACACAGGCAAATACTGCCATTGCCCCATTTAAGAAGAGTGGTGGGGAGCTGAATATCCATCTAGCATCAGGAAAATCCAGCTGGTGGCTGGAAGTTGGTTTCAGTCTACATGGCTTGGAGTAGTGACATGCTCAGGCAAGTGGTGGAATTGTTGCAGTTGTCCTGGGCAGGGCCAGGAGTTGGACTTGATGATCCTTGTGAGTCCCTTTCAGCTCAGGATGTGCTGTGATTCTGCATAGCTACTCTCCAGGTGACCTGGGCGAGGACCTGAAGAAGCAGCGAATGTTGAAGGGATAGAACTGAGATTAATCAGGCAAAGGCCTTGATGGTTGAGCAGGGAGCTCACAGCTGAGCTCAGACATATGAAGGAGGCATGCAAGAGGTGCAAGCAGAGCCAGGGCATGTAGGGGGACTACAGAGCTGCTGTCTGACCTTGCAGGGATAGACAGCAAGAGTTGAACCTGGTGAGGAGTGTGGAGGGTGACAGAAATGATTCTGCAAGTATGTAAACAGCATAGGGGTCACGTGGGCCTGCTGCTGAACAGTGCCAGGAACCTGATGACAACAGACACAGAAAAACCTGAGGTACTTGGTGCCTTCTGTGCTTTAATCTTTACTGGTAAGACCAGACTTCAGCAATCCCAAACCCTTGAGATCAGGGGAAAAGTCTGGAGAAAAGGAGGCCTATCCTCAGGCTGGGGACCACTGCAGCAAACTGGACTCGTAGGTGCTTAAGAGACTGGAACACCTCTCATCTAAGGAAAGGCTGAGAAGCTGGGACTGTTCAGCCTGGAGGAGAAGGGGGCACCTTGTGTGTGTCTATAAATGGGAAAGAATGAGGAAGAGGGAGTGGGAGTTGGAGTCTTCTCAGCAGTGTCCAGTGACAGGACCAGAGGCAGTGGACACACGGGATGTTCCATCTGAACAGAAAGAAACCCTTTCCTGCTGTGAGAGTGATCAAACACTGGCACAGCTTCCCCAGAGAGGATGTGGAGTCTCTGTCTCTGGGGATATTCAAAACTTGTGGGATTCACACCCCTTCCCTTCCATGTCCACAGACTCTTGTGAAGGCTGTGACCCTCAACACCTTCCAGATCCTTCTCTGCCTCTTCTCTGCACGTGGGGCTGAGTGCCCTGCTGAGGGCTGGCATGGTGTATCCACACTGACTTAGTTGATCCTTATTTCTTCTCCCAAATCCTTCAGACTGGTCTGAATGGATCCAGTGCCTGTCCTGGGGTACACTGGCAGTTTCTTCTCTGCTGGTATCATCTGTGTGGTGAAACAACCTGCTTCCTTTGCTGTTATCTGGATGTAAGGAAAAAGCCTAATTAGGATTGACCCAAACCCCATTCTGTGAACCCTCACTTGATGCATCTTCCATCAGACAGCGAGCCATTTATGGCTACTCTTTGAACAAGTCTTTTCTAGATGTTTGCCCATCATATGGCCACTGAAGCCTCCCTTAGCTTAGGAACTGATAAATGCTGCCTGTCTTCATCTGCAAAGTGTTTTGCCTGTCCAGGGAAGCTGAGTTGTTTGAAGAGGTTGTGTTTGTTCCTGCACCATTCCTTGCTTGCCTCTAGTGGTTTTGGTAATGAAAACTACTCTGATGTGTCTGTAATTGCATAGATTTTCTTCTCTTCCTCTTCATTTGTCCTCTCTGCAACCTTCTAAGGCTACTTAGTTGTCTACAGAGCCCAAACCCCAGAAACCTGCATGAGTGCCTGGTCAGGGACATCTCACTGGAAACCCTTCACACAGCAGAGCACTCCTTACTCTGCTCTTGCTGTATCTGGAGGTTAAATCTTGTTTTCCTGTAGATGACAATGGCTGTGCTGCACCAGCTGCTGCTGCTGTTCCCCCAGTGGTCTTTGTGACCTTCATCTGTATCCAAGGCAGCTGATCTGAGCTTTCCAGCTTGGAGAGGTGGGTGTGCCATGTTTCCCTCTCTCAACTGATGGACTCAGAACAGTTTTCCACCCTCACTGTTCCTCCAGAGTTAAGTGTCCTGTGGTTTCAGCTTTGTCCTTTCGTGCTTGTGAGGTTGCTTTGAGCTGTTGCCTGTTGTAATCTAACCTAGTGTTGATTCCTCCTTCTGCACTTCACAAGGATCTCATGATTCATCTTTATTGGTCCCTTCCTTTTCCTCTTGCCTTGCCCTGGCAGCCACAGAGCTTGTTCAAAGCTATTTTCTTTGACAAACTAGCAGATCTGTCACTGCTCTTTGTTTCTGTTTTTCAGCCTTCCAAGACATTTATGCCAAAGCTCAGAGTTTATAGTGGTTTGCTTTTTGTAAAATCAGCATTTTAACTTTCCTGATACCTCTTTGAAAGCTTCCCAATCCTTTTGTCTCAACCACCCTCACCCAATGGTACCTTCCATGTCCTCCACACTGAGTCACTCTGACAGCCTGTCATTCACCTGCACTGTTCCTGTCCCACCAGATCCTCCTCAGAGAGTTCCAGTTTGTCCGTTTGTCCCTAGAGCTGCTTCTCTGCTCTTCTGGGACTTGCTGTAGGAGTGAGTTTCCTGTTGTCCCTGCAGCCCCAGCCTGTGTCCTCACAAACACCATCCCTTGTCCTTCTGGAACAGGCTGATACTTTTCTGGGTTCAGTTTGAGTTCTCCCAGACAATCTGTTCTCCCTAGTAAATAATAATTCTGATCACTTATGACACCTTCCTGTTTATTTTAAGTTGGTATCTCCAGGGCATTTGGCAAACTGATGCAAAGTTCCTTGTGCTCCTCTTATGGCAACTGGGACTCCTCTATCAGCCTTTTCCTGTTGTCTGGAGCTGTTGTGCTCCTGCTACAGTCACCCCTGCAAAGTTCCCAGGCTGTTTTTTAGAAAGAAACCTCCTCAACTTCTTTCTTTTGGTTTCTGTTATCACTTGCATGTGGAATGCCTGAAAGTTCTCCTCTTCCTGGTTTACTTAGTGCCATAGTCTAGTAACTGTGGTGGTAGTGGATTAAGGGTTGGACTTGATGATCTCAGAGGTCCTTTCCAACCCATCTGATTCTATGATTCTACCCCGTGGTGTTTGGTGGTTGCTCTATAGCTGACACACATCACAGAGCAAAGATGACCTTGCAAGTGTTGTTCCGTATTCCAGAAGCTACCAAACCATGGTCTTTCCACTGTGTTGACCAGACAGCCTGCAGGGTAATTAGGCTCTTCATATGTGTTTTTCTCCTGCCCAAGAGGATGTTGACATCTGGCTAGTGGCACTGAAGGCTGCTCAAGGTCCCTCTAATGAGCTGAGGGATTGCAGGACACTTGACGTGGAGTTGTCTGGATAGTGCAGCACAAGTAACTATGGCCCCTGGCTGGCCTGGGGGGGCTGTGGGGAAACCCTTTAGCCAAAAAATCCACATGAAGCCAACCAGAAGGGTTTTTTCTTGCATTGGTGCTCTTGTTTTTCACTCAGTGTAATGAATATCGGGCTGGAATGAGGTGGTGTTCAGCTGTGTGGGATTAGTGAAGACATGAGATACTCTGCTGGTGTCAGTGGATCAGAAAGGCTGCTTTATTGTATGTGGAGTGAGTGGAGATAATCAAAATCCTTCTCTCTTTCCCATCTGTATCATTTTCTTTGAAAACCTGCTGGGCCAGGCCAGGATACACTGTGAGAGGATGTCCAGGCCAGCATCCTCGACAGTGGTGATTATAGACCGTCCAGAAATTTGTCTCTTGGATACAGTGGAGACTGAAATATTTGTGGAGACCCTTGTGCTACCAGGACCCTCTGTGTGCAGCTCTTGTGTGCCAGCAGCTGGGTTTGCAGTCCAATCTCTGTCACAGGAGCAAAAGACTCACAGGAGATGGAACTGTCCATCCCAAGAATGTCCACCTTCCTGCCACCACCTTGCTTGTGCCAGAAGGCTCACTTCCCTTGAAGTCATTCACAGACCTTGTCTGCTTGCTCTGAGTTTCCTCTTATTTCATGACCACTCCATACATTCTCCTTTCCAGTATGCCAAGCAAATTTAAAGTGTGCCCATTAGGCTTGCTGGGATGACTCAATCCAACAGACTTTCTCTTATTCCATTAGACCATTTCCCCCTCTGCCATTTTCCTTGATTGAAAGGTTCTGAACTCTTCTTGCAGTTTTCAGTCCATCACTTGCTGCGTCTCTTGTGGCATCCTATTCCTTTTGAAGGTGTTAAGCATTAGGAATGCCATCCTTCAGATCCATATGCTATGGGTTGGTGAATCTGACCTTGACCTAACTCCAGCATAAAGAGAATTCCTGCTCTTCCTTTAAAGGACCCAGTTACTCTCGGTTCCACTTTGGCTGAGTGCATCACTGAGTTCCTGGGTCTGAGATCACTGCATGGTGACAATAAATGTGTAAACCAGGGCTGGTATTTTAGTGTAGGTGTAGGCAGTGAACATCTGTTTGGCTCTCAAGGCTGTTAGGTAGGAGATGTGGCTTGTGTTCTACCACAGGCCAGAGAAGTCTAGAGAAACCCCTGCCCAGGGCCAGAAAGAAGGATGGAGATGCAGAAAAGACTCTGGGATGAAAAGAGACCACAGGGCTGTTACAGCCAGGTTGGAATGGGGATAGAACAGGCACTTCCCAACGTGCCCACAGCTCCTCCTGTGCACTTCAGGGCTGATGCTCTTTGCAGCTTGAGCTAGAGGGGTTAACACGATAACATGAGCTACCCTAAAGCACTGTGAGTGATAATACAGTTCTCCTGACACCCACAACCATAGACCTGAGATCAGGGCACCTTCCCTTCAGTCAGACCCAGGGATTGCTGGTACCAGCCACAGGTTATAAACCAATTCTGGCAGTTGGCCATAAAACTCCTCCTTCCAGTGAGACACGGAGGCGTCTGGTGTCAGCCTGACACAAACCATTTGACCAGGGAAAGGCCCCTCTCCTGGTGGGATTGCAGAGGGGCTGATGCTGTTAGTGAAGGTAGAAGGGTAGGGAAAGGGGCTCATAACCCTGCACTAATAAATATTAAATGCCTGTTATCAGGCCTGGCGTTTGCTTTGTGGCTCCAGCTTTTTCTCCTGCTTTGGTGGTTATCCACTGAAGGCAACAGGTTTATCAGCAAGTTCAAGCATGTTTGGACTGCAAGGTCTCTCCTGGTGTCTGGCACGTGAAATTATCCTAATCTGCTTTTAATATCCCAGCCAGTACTCTGGGTGCTGTGACACACAAGCTCTGCCCTGCACCTCTGGTTTGGGTTACTGGCTGCTCACAAAGGGCTTTAATCCCCTCTCCATCTCTGTAAAAACTGCACTGTGCTTATTTCCCCCCATCAGTGCAGGACTGTGGCAGGATGCCAGAGCCTGTGGGCTCACGTGGCAGCAGAGACTGAGGGGCTGCTCTGGGGAGCAGGGTGGGCTGTGCTTTCAGGGTGCAAGGCAGCCCAGCAGTGAGCACGGTGCTTGTTCATCCCCACACTGCCTCAGTGCTGCTGGCACAGACATGAGGATCTGTGTCCTTCCAGCCCGAAGGCTCCTTCCCCAGGAGGGTGGGATGAGGGTCAGCAGGATCCCCAGGGAGATGGGGGATCTCCATCACTGGAAAGTCCTGGTTTATGGGTGCAGGAGGTGCAACAAAGCTGCTGCAATGGTGGGGAATCTGAAATTAAATGTGTGGTTGTTGCAGTAATTCTCTCTGGAATGGTCCCTGAATCTCCTTGAGCTTGTGGACAACCATGGCAGTTTTGCAAGGGTAGAAAATGAAGGATCAACCTCCCTCTGAGCTCTTGGCTCTCAGAAGATGAGCAGCACTCTGCTCAGACAGTTCATTTACCTGTGTGCTCCCAGCTTCACTTCCCTTATCCAAACCAGGGACTGAGACCAGGGTGGTGGTTGCTGTTGATCCACCTTGTTTCAGCAGCTCTTAAAAGGTAAACCAGGGGAGCAAAGATCATATTTTTGATAAAGTTTTGTTGTTGATTTTTTTTTTTTCTTGGCTTACTGGTACAGGAAGCCAAAACAAACCAGTTTGGAGAGAGGTGAGGTGACTTATTAAAACCCAAAACAAGTTGCAGAACCCCACCAAAGCTAACAGGTCGCTAAGGCAGCTTCCTGTCTGAACGTGACTGTGCTTGTCTGTGGTAGGGCACCTGGAAAGTCTTTTCATAGTTTTCCCTTCTTCATGCTGTCAAGGAAGATGGTATTCTTGTTTCTCTCCATGTCAGGGTGTGAAGCTCTAGGAATGCTTGGGAGAGCTCTGCTTCTGAGTAGTTGTTTCCATGTCAGGCCAGAGCTGCTGAATGTGGTCTGCTGAGAGAATCACTGGCTCCCAGGACACCCCACCTGGAGAAAATGCTCCCAGGTAGGGTCAGGAGCCCACTGGGAACAGACAGAGCCAGTTCAGAAATGGTTCAGTTGGGATAATTGCAGCAGGTCATTAGAGAACAATAGGAGTAGAAAGTACAGATTAAGCCACTGCCATTTCCACTGCATATATGTTATGCAAGGAAGGGAGGTAACAGTGTCAGGAGGCACTCTGGCAGAAAACACTTTTCAGGCTGGCTGTGGGCAGCAGAATATTTGGACAGAACTTCTCAGAGGTCCAGACTGGTTTGAGCCCAATAAAAGGCTGCTTTGGGTTGGTGAGGTGGGTGGGGGCTTCAGCCTTTTCTCCCAGGACTGACACTTCCTCATTGCTCTTTATTCCAGAAGGCAAACTTGAGTTGTTTGAAGCATTAGAGATCTGGTTTCTTGGTTGTTTACTAGACATCCCCTCCCTGCCTGATAGAATGGTGTGAGATATATCCAACTGGTTGTCCCTGTGCTCTGAGTATTTGCTTTGGTCCCTTTCCATGAGCTTCTCCACCACAGACAGTCTGGGATCTGCACTGTGTGTGAGGATGTGAGGAAGGGTTTTGGGCCCTCTGTGTCTCTCTAGGGAAGAACCTTGAAAGGGAGGAACAAAGAAGGGTGTGGTTGTCTTGAATGGGTAATGGCAGGACCAGCTTTAAGCACTTTATTGTCCTCCAGCAAGGAAACTTAGATTTATCTCAAGCTAAAGCCTTGCTCAGCCATTAACTTATACACCAGACACACAGCCAGGGGCCTGAGGAGTATGTTCATATGTGTTTTGATTTGAGGGACAGTGTTTTGGTGCTCATGTATGCAGGCTGATGTCCACGTTTCAGCCCTACCAGCTCACCCTTCTGCAAGACACACGCCCCTGCAATTGGTGTGAAATACTTTGATTGTTCTTAGTCCCCATTTGCAGGCCTGTGATTTATTCCTGGCTTCTCCCCATGTCCCAGAGGTAGCAGCTTGGAGCAGAACACATATATTGTCTCTTCCCATCAGATCTCCCAGGCAGTCTCAGAGGCCTGTGCAGAGGATGAGTCTCAGCTCATTCTCAGGGATACAGATGGAAAGGAAACCATGTGCATGTCGTGCTGAGCTGGGGGGTGTCTCAGGGCTCTGCCTGGTGCCTCAGATGCTGTGAGATGTGTCTGCTCCTTGGGTACCACACGAGAACGTGGTGTGAAGGGGGACAGGGATGGGCAAAACTGCAGGATGTGTCCCTTCAGGCCACTCCAAAGGGCACAGTGATCTCCAGAAGCTCACAGGGCATTAGAGTGGGGGGAATCTCTACTCCTGAGGGCTGGATAAATGATTTCTGCATTGGCTCAGCTCAGGAGTCTTTTGCTTAAAAGAAGAGGTTGCTTTCTGTACAACCAGACCTTGGCCAGTCTCTTATTTCAAGGCAAATCAGGAGTCAGCTTTGAAGAGGGAATATCTGGTGATCTGGAATCCACTACAGCACAGGGAGCTGAGGCTTGACTGGCCAGGAAGAAGCAGCACAGGGAAAAGCAGCCCTAAATTCAGTAGGAGAAAGGACACAAACTCATCCCTGTTAACTCCTCAGTCCACGTGGCCCTGAGATTTTTAGCTGCTTTCAGCTGGCCTATGAGCACAAAAATGATATCATGGTAAAGGAATTGCTAAACCAGAACTGCCACCTCATGTGAAGTTATTTAAGCGTATCTTATGATATATTTTTATGTGCTGGTAATTATCATCCATACTCAGATTGCCCTACTTATGCTTTCCTCTTGAGCTGTTACTTGTTCGTGCAGGAGTGTTTTCCCCAGGGGGTGTCATCAAATACACTATAAAAGTAGAAAACACTGAATTGTGTTATACAGAATATTTTTCTTTTCTTTTAATTTTTTTTTTTTTTTAATAACTGGCTCGTGTGCAATTAGCGTAAAATCCTTTACAATCATAAGTTTCCTGCTGGAAGAAATCGAGGGGATTTGAACAGCCCCACTGTCCCAGGTAGAAATTTCACCAGGGGAGATCACACCAAACAGCCCCCTCCTGCACAAACCTGTCTAGCACGGGCATGACACAGGTGCCTGGCTCTGAGAAGTGCTCCCTGAGCTGGGTGGAAGATGCAGGTGACACAAGAGATGTTCCCCTTGAGACTGGAACCAGAAGGAAGCAGAAGACACCAGGGGGGAGAAGAATGTCTGCTCTGAGGGCTGCAGGTCCTGTAGGATTAGGGAGATGCTGTTACCTGTCCAGCAGGTCCCACAAAGGCTCTCAGCAGGCAGATGTGGTTTGTGGGGAGGTGCTGCAGCTCTGCAGGTTTCTGCTCTTGTCAGAGGCAGGTCTGGATGTCCATTCCCTGGGCCACCAGCTTGGCTGTGGGGAGTCATGGAGTGTGTGTGGACTCTGCAGGGGCCACAGCTGAGGCAAGACACAGCTGTGAGCTGCCCTGAGGAGAGGTGGAGTGGGCAATCCCATTTGGTTGCAGTTCTGGAGTGACAGGGTTGCACTCACCACCCTGCCATCCCAGCTGTGAGCACAATCCCACGTGTCAATGGCATTCTTTGTTCCTGGCCCCAGGTCTGTCTCATGGGAGAGAGGCTTTTCACAAGGGCATGGAGTGACAGGACAAGGGGGAATGGCTTCACACTGACAGAGGGGAGGGTTTGATGGGATATTGGGAAGGAATCTTCCCTGTGAGGGTGGGGAGGCCCTGGCACAGGTTGCCCAGAGAGGCTGTGACTGCCCCATCCTGGAAGTGTCCAAGGCAAGGTTGGACTGGGCTTGGAGCAGCCTGGGATAGTGGAAGATGTCCCTATCTGTAGAGGGGTCTGGAACTTGATGATCTTTAAGGTCCTTTCCAACCCAAACCCCTTGATGACCCCACAATCTCCCAGATGGCTGCATGGGCTGCAGTGGTTACACCAACAGCTGGGAGACTGAAAAATTGTTCCCCAGGGTTGGGCACAACAAGTTCCTCCTTTGGTGGCTCTGTTGACTTTGGTGTGTTGTGTAGGTGGTGGGTGTGGGAAGAAAGTCACCTGGAAATTTACCCCAGAGGAGACTGTCGGTGAGCAATTGGGGCCAGTGGACCTTGGCTTGCTTCAGAAGGATCTGATCTGGGACAAGCATTGCAGCTGGTTTCAAGAAGGTTTTCCCTTCAGGTAGAGAGTTTCTGTTACGAGGTTTACTGGGCAGCAGTGCCACAGGTAGCAGCTGCAGCAGCTTCCATCTTTCTGCTCTCTCCTGGTCTTCTCCGGGATGCTCCCAGGCTTCTGTGTGCTCTCTCTTGCTCTTCTCCCATCTGCTCTCTCCTGACCCGAGCTTGTTCCTCTCTCTCTAACCCCTCTCATGGGAATCAGGCAGCTGCTTTCTGGAGGAAAATCATCACCTGCGAGGCCTGTGGGCATTTCTGCAGAGAGTTTGCATCCTTTGGAGCTCTGTGAAGGCAACATTCCTTTCTCATCTGGAACATCCTGGGGTATCCTCCAGGCAGCCACAATTTCTCCAGCAAGTAGCAGGGTTGGAGGCTCCCTGGGCACACGGGAGCCTTTGGTCCTGGCTCTCCACCTCCACAACTGCTCACATTGCTGACCTTCTGACTGCCAAAATCACTACCCCTCTGCTGAAAAGGAGCTGAAATCAGACAGAAGAGTCAGAGGTTTCTGGGAGAAGAAATGCAGATTCATGCAGAGCCCAAGCAGAGTAATTAGACTGGTTTCTTGGGTGAAAGGGATTAAATGTTTCTTTCTTCTGTTTTGTAGAAATGCAAAGATCTTCCTTGCTTGACTGTGGGTGCAAGCACCAAAGCTGCTGTTCACCAGCATGGGGCAGTTGTGCCAGGCTTGAATGGAACTGAAGGAAGGGGTGGGAGGGATTGGAAAAGACCTACAAAAGTGCCCTGATGAAGGCACTGCTCTGCTGTTGGTCTGCATGGTGTAAGTGTGCCAACCTGGCTACCGTGGGCAGTGCCTCATGGATCCTGGCCCACGTGTTGGTTTTGTTTCCACACTCACTGAGTCTTGCAGCTTCCACAACCTGTGATTTGGGAGCTTCACATCCAGTTGTCTGTGGCAACAACCCTGAGTAAGGGTTTAATTTCCTGGCTGCTTCCCTTCAAGGATGTGCTTTGGGTAGAGTTTGGCCCCAGAAAGTGTTGGTGGATCCTCGCTCACCCTGCTGGTAACTGGAGTCACATCAACCCTTTCCCACTGCAGGGGTGACACACTGAAACCCTGTCAGGAGAGGGTTAGCTTGGATCTCAGGAAAAGGTTCTTCCCCCAGAGGGTGGTTGGCACTGAACAGGCTCCCCAGGGCAGTGGGCACAGCCCCAAGGCTGCCAGAGCTCCAGGAAGGTTTGGACAACGCCCTCAGGGACAGGGTGGGATTGTTGGGGTGTCTATGCAGGGCCAGGGATTGGACTGGATGATCCTCGTGGGTCCCTTCCAGCTCAGCACATTCTGTGATTCCATGATTCCAGGGGTCTGTGGTACAGCCGTGGGGGTTTAATCTGAACAGACCTTGCTCCAGTGTCCTGTGGGTTCTGCAGGTGAGGGACATCTCCAAAGCTCCTTCTGCATTAGTGAATTCCGTGGACTGGATGCAGGGTGCAGGCTCAGTTGTGGATAAGAATGGATGTGGGTTTGTCACCTCCCCATCACCAACAGCAGACCCCTGGTTGGACACACCCTTTGCCTTCAGACCCTCCAGTAATTACCCTGCCAATGGATGAGCTGGAAAACCTCCTCTGATTGTTTTTTCTTAGCCCTTTTCTGGTGTTAATTAGCATAATAATGAGCCTGTGCAAACTCCCAGAAAGGGGAGGGGTCTGTTCACCGCTGGCTCTCCTGTAATGGCTTTCTGCTCTCGAGGGGCGTCTGAGCCGTGTTGGGAGCTCTCACCCGTGGGAGGTACAGAGGGAAGAAAACAACACTTCCAGGCTTCCAACACCAGCTTAAGAGGTAAAAGGTGGCAGGAAGGCACTTTCCCAGGTTTCTGAGCAGGTGGGAGGACTGGAGTGGTCCTGGCCCATGAGGGCTGGTGGCAATCCATCTCCCCACCCCATAGCACAGGGACCATGTGGGGAGCCTGTGAAGAGCTGCAGAGGGTGGTGGGACCACAGGCTGGCTCTCTGGGTTTGGCTGGCTTGTTAGACAGCCCTGTGAGTGACCTCTGGGGGCCCTCAGGAGAGGAAGGCTCAAGTGGGAAAAGAGGGGAAGGTGCCAGATTAAATTCTGGAGTAAATTGGGTGGCACAAAGGGAAGCTCAGGCTGTGGAGAAAGGGGTGTGACTGCACTTTTCTCTGGTTTCTGCACAGTAAATGGAGTGAACTGAAGGGGGCAAGCTTAGAGCTTGACTGCACAGTGTGAAGAGAAATCAAAGTCCTGGGTGTAAAAAAAAGCCTGGGAAGGAGCCTTCTAGGATGAGGGGAAGAAAATTGCCACTGTGAGTTGTGCTGTGGATGAGAACCAAAGTTTTGAGGACATTTATAACTCATTTCCCATTTGATAATTCCTTTTTTTTTTTTTTTTTCCCAAATTTAAATTTTAGATTTAAATTTTAGATTTAAATTTTAGATTTAAGTCTCCAGGCCTTGGATACTCTCTTTTCTTAGTTCTTGCAAGCACCAGTGACTGTGCTGCTGTCGTCAAATCTCCCTTTTATACCATCATTGAAAACTCTGTTTCCCAAATCTCTTGCTGGAGATTCCCAGCTGAGTCTAGAAGGTCTCTGTGCTCTGTCCTAGTGACCAGGAATCTGCCCTGTGACTTCTCTTCATACCTGGATGGTGCCAGCACTCCAGGAAGTCTAACTGTGTAACCATGGCTCTCCTCAGAGCAGATCCACAGCTTGAGGCTCCAGGACCTCAACAGAGATGCTGAGGGTGGATTTGATCTCTCAAAAGAGCCCACTAAAAAAAGTGAAAAGCTACAAACAAGTATTTAATGCTGATAAGCAGAGCTGTAAAACAAGGAAAGGTCTAAGCTAAAGGGCATGTTCTCCCTTGATAGAGTAGAATTTTTTACCATCAACCTCTAGAAGTCTAGTACAAGATTCCTAAACCTCTGCAAGAGCATCATCTTTAATGGGTAAGTACAGCTGCTCATCCTCTGCACACAACTGCACTGAGATACTTTCATTGGATGACTGGGAAAATCCAGTCCTAAGCCATTTGAGGGTCAGGAAGGGATCATGTTTCTGTGCTCTGTGTGCAGGTAACTGGAATAAAAGCAGAGGGACAGAATCCAGCAGGAACCTGGCAGAGGAAAGAGAGGTCTCAGAGTGTGAATGACCAGTGAATGTGTCACAGTGCTAAGGATGGATGGTTGTGTCTAACGTCCCTGCACACCTGGAACATGCTTGGAGAGCAGAAAATGTATCTTGGCAACTTGCTTTTTTTAGCTACAACGTGCAAATGTGAGGCTGCTCCTGCCTTTCACTCCTTGTGTGTCAGTGTGACTTTGAAGTGACAAATCTCTCCAAGATATGAAAGTGTCAGCATGCCATGAGGAGCAGCCCGGAGTTCAGATGAAGCTGGGGGTGGTGATTTTTCTCGGCATGTGTTTGTCTGACTGCAGAGAAAACTCACCCTGCTCAACACACGCGTTTGAAACAAGAGGCTGAGCGTGATGCTTTGGGAAATCCCCTCCTTAGGCAGACCTCTCCTATGCAGGTAATAGTCTCTTATCCTTTGTTTTCAAATCTCCTGTGCCAAAGGTTTTCTGTCTTTCAGTGTCTCCTAAGAGTGCTGCTTGAAGTTACGAACCATCAGCTTTGCTACTGAAAGGTTACAAGTTGTGTGCTTGGGGGGAGGGTGTCCCGGCAAACGAAGGTAAAGAGGTTTTTAGCCTCCTTGCTTCGGCTGGACGGGGGAAAAGAGCCAGACCTCCCCCAGGTGTGGCTTTTGGGAGGCTCCCCCACGCAGGGCAGGAGCTGATGCTCACCCAGGGTTGTGTTGCAGCGGTGACTTTGCGTGGGAGCACAAGGCACGCGTGCCGCGCTCCGCTGGCAGGGCGGGCTGGACGGGACATGTGCTTCCAGGCACAAGCTCCTGCTTGCTTCAAGGCACGGGAACGCTGCTCTCTGCGTGGAAATGGCCCTTCTTTGATTTCCCAGCCCTCCCCCCTGCCGCTGCCAGCTCCTCCCGGCCGGGCTGCTCCGCGGAGCCCGGTGGAGGAGCAGCCCGGGCCGCCTGGCACAGCGGCAGCGGGGTTGGCACTCGCTGTGCCAAAGTGCTTTTGTCTCCACGGCTTGGGGAGGCGGTGCGATTCGTGCTCTCGGTCACTGACAGGTCTCAGCTGACAGGTCCCTCCTCCTTTTTTTTGTAAAAATTACTTGCAGAGCAGAGCAGCTAGTTGGGACACGACGGAGTTTTGAAAGAGGGAATCTCGTTTCCCATACGGTTTCATGAGAAAGGTCACGGTCCCGCCCCCGGTGCCACTCTGGGTGAAGTAAACACACACAGCTGGGCTCGATGCGCACAGAGGGAGCCTGGGAGGGGACTCGGGGCAGGGATGGGGTCGGGCTGGCACCAGGGGCTGGGTAGGGTGACCGAGCTGGTGCTGCTGCATGACAGGGTGAGCCTTGCATGGCAGTTCTGGTCAGGGCTGTGGCAGCACATCAGCCCTGTGCCCACTGTGCACCTCTGGAAAGACTCTGGACTAAATGGCACTAGATTTGCGTGGTGACCTGGCTGTGTGCAATGACGACTTCACCTGTATGGGATCTGAGTATCAACGAAGAACCCTGAAGCTTCTCTCACCTGGCTGATTCGGCATCAGCACCTCCATAAAAGCATACCTGTTTTGGATGGCTGTAACCAAAGAGGTTACAAAGGGATGGTCTCTGATGGCATTTGGCCCCTGGACCTGGCTCATTTTCTAATTCTGTACCTGAGCAGATGTCTGTCAGTGCAAATCACAAAGTGCCTTCACCTTGCACTTGCAAACAATTCTACTTATGGGGCTACTTGTGTTGCCCCCCCCCCCGTGACTCACAGTGAGCAGATGCTTGTCTTTCATGGCTGAACTGGCGCCCAGAGATCGATTTGACATCAATAGTTGTTACTCACAATGACTCAGTCTGGCATGGAGTGAGTGATGGCCACAGCCCAGGGCTCAGCGGCCAGGGGGGAGGATTCCCCTTCACCAGCAGAGCTGATCCCAGCAGCAGGTATCCAACACATCCCCCTGTGCTACAAGGGCACCCACCCAAGTCAGAAGAAAGGCTCTGAACTGAGGTGGTAGCCATTGCTACAGAGATCCTGCCTGAGCAGGGAGATTGCACCACAGGACAGTGGTCCCTTCCAACCTTCCCCATTCTGTGATTCTGTGATGGTGGGGAAGTCTGTCACCCTCGGGTCTGGGGAAGACCTGTTTGCTTTGCTACCCTGCTTAGGGGAGGAGGGGTTTTTGTAGCAAGGCTCTGCCTCCATTGTGAACCTCCAGCGGTCCCAGTGCTCTGTGCTGGTTTTGAACTTGCTGCTTTTTCTGGTGGTGGAACCAAGAACAACCACGGTAACTCCAAAATAGCTGTCCAATAGCTCCAAAATGGCCTGTCTGCCAAGCCCCATCCTCTGCAAGGCTCTGGGATGTTGGTTTTGGGCCTGTGGTGCCTTTGTGTTCATTGTGCTCAGAAATATTTAGATTCTGTTTGGGCTGGAACACGAGGGTAACATCAGAGTCTGCTTGAAAGTTTGGTTCAAATGGTGGATCTTGGGTGCTCCTCTGCTCACTGCTGCTGACTCCCCCTTGATTCCAGCTGCTTTAGTTGCCTTAAAAGGCAGCAGAAAACTCTCTGCACTTTCCCAATGGCACATTTTCCAGGTAAGGAGTGCCCAGAGGGCTATTAGCCTTCTGTGAATGAAAGCCAAGGGATCTGCTCCAATAGGAAGCAGATGTTCTGGGAAGTCCCATTGGTTCAAGGGAGGCTGATGTGAGACCCAGTCCCTGGTGTGTGTGTGGATGTGTGTGGGTGTGTACATGTGCCCTTTGCATGGTTGGTTCTGTTGTTGAGGAGCAGGAGATGAGATGAGATGATGAGATGAGTATGAAGGCTTCATCACACTGAACATCAGTCACGTTCCACAGCTGGAAGTTGGGTGCTGTGGTGAGAAATCTGTTTCTTGTGTGCCTTGATGATCCCCAGTCAAGTGGATGCACCTGTGTCTTGGTGGCTGATCCCAGCTGAGGTTACTTAAGGTGATTCCTGCCATTTGGTGCATGCAGCAGCTCAGCTTCCCTTCTGGGGGAATTCTTGTTAGGAGGTGAAATGGGAGCAAAGTGTAGCTTGCATCCTCTGGCAAGACTGGAGCAAAGGGACCTCGGTGCTCGGACTGCTGGTGAGTGCAAAGGGGATGTGGGTGAATCAGAGAGCTCTGCCCCGGATGTCGGGATTAGAAGGGACTTTTATGCAAGGGAGAGGATGACTCAGGTATATTTGAATGATCAGTTAAAAATTGTTTTTTCTTCCTTTTTGAGCACAGTAGTTAAAACATAGCGGGACTTTAATGCTGTCACCCATCTGGGAGCTGTGCAAGCATGCAACCCATACTACTTTTTTTTTTGTACTGGAAAAAGCTCTTAGTTTGCGTGTTCTTGGCAGCCAAGGTTGTTAGAACTCAAATGAATTTATGTCTGAGACCAACATCAGTTTCCTCCAGGAGGAAAAGGCTTTGTTAAGACTTCTGGGCGAGGCAGACATCTCCCAGCATGGAGAGGCTGCCCAGAAGCTCTTCTGGGCATCCCTACTTGTGAAGCCACACTTTTCATTGTTAGGCTTGGAAAAATGAGATCAAAACCTGTGCAACTAAATACATGCATTCCCTTTTCTCACTGAAACTCAGCTGTTGAGTAAAGCAAAGAGCCTTAGAAGGGGTGTCTGCTTTGGATGGTGGAAAAGAGATAAAACCATAGAATTATGGAGTCATAAAATCACAGACTGGTTGGGGTCTGAAGGGACCTTAAAGATCATCTTATTGCAACCATGGGCAGGGACACCTTCCACCAGCCCAGGTTGCTCCAAGCCCCTTCCAACCTGGGCTTGGACACTTCCAGGGGCAGCTGCAACTTCTCTGGGCAACCTGTGCCAGGGCCTCCCCACCCTCACAGGGGAGAATTTCTTCCTAAAATCTAACCTAGATGTCTTTGTTCATCTGTCTGTGCTGAAGGATCCAGCTGAGCTCTGCAGGGCTGTGCCAGGAGGAGCTGGAGGAGTGATGCCCACTGGAAAGGAGCAGGGCTTGGCACTGGGAGCTGCCCTTCCTACTGGGCACCCCTTCCAGCACGAACCTGGGTACAGAGGCAATGGCCTGTTGGCCACTGCCAGCCAAGCAGGAGCAGGATGGGAGGTGGCTATGGCAGAGCTGTGGGCATTGTCACTCAGGTGTAACGTTACAGGAACTGTGTGGGCATCCTCACATCCCGCTGGGCATGTTTAGGCAGATGGAAAATTCAACCAAAGACAAATGAAATTCCATAAGAACATGTAAATCACAGCATGATCCTCATAAAATGAGCTCAGCAGCACCAGTCAGAAATGCCCTGAACCTGGCTGGTTATGTTTGGGGTTTGTGTTGGGAGCCTTGCAGAAGACATTGTCTTGGAGGAGTCAGTGATCTTGAACGTGCCATGTATGCTCTGCTGCGCCTCGTCCTTGGAGCTTGGGAAACCTGTATGTTATTAACATAATCTGTAACTTATCATTCCTTTGGACAGGAAAACTGTATGTGGATCAAGGGGTGAATGCAGTGATCCTGATCGGGAGCCACTGTGCGTGGAGGAGTCAGTGATCCACGTCAGAGTGACCCTGGGCACTGTGGGCCCGTGCTGGGCTCTGTGGGGTGCCCAGATGGCCTTGGGCTGGGCTGGGCTCTGCACAGACCCCGTGGCTGCAGGACAGACCCAGCCAGCTCACAGTAACAGAGGAGCCTGTGGGCAGCTCCCACTGGGGACCTGCAATCACATCAGCAGCGAGGCCTTTGCTGGGCAAAAAAAAGTTCTCACATGAGTGTCCCTTTTGTTTGACAGTGAATAGTTTCCTTGTAAGACAGTAGTAGCTCAGATGACCAAAAAGGAGACTCCTTCCAGGGGCAGGATCTTGTAGGAACATTCACCTGCGCTCTGTCCACTGCTACAGGAATTCAGGGCTCCCAGCATCTGAAGGGATGTCAGATTCACTCGCTATCAATATTTATCTTTAATTCTATTTTATTAAAGCAACTGTTTAATTAAGGGGTTTGCTGTTGGGCTTTCCTCATTTAACTCAGGACAGTGCCCTGCTTCAGTTCTCTGTCTCTACCTCACTTGGTGCAGAACAGGTTTTATAAACCCCAAACAAGAATCCTATTTCTCTATTTTTCAGTGTGATTTTCTATCAAGCATAGAGGGTCAGCAGGCACATAGAGTTTGGGGGTGGCTCTGCAAAGTATGTGATAAGGGCCCAGGCTTTTCAGGGGATTTGACCCTGCAAATAGTAGAAGGGAAAATGAGGTGAGTTTGAGAGAATCTGGGCATGGCATTGCACTTTCCATGAGGTGAATGTCATCTGGTTGGAGGAGAGATCAGGGAGCCTGTTAGGACCTGGTCTTGTGTCTCTTGCTGTGGTATCCAGCACTTCCACTGCCACTTCAGCTGTGCCCTGCTTGGCTGGGCTGGGCTGGGGTTTCCCTTTCAGTCCTTGGAACAGCTGAGAGCTGCAGGTGAAGGTTCTGGGAGAGATCTGGTCACCAAACTGTCTCCAGCTGCTCCTTGCTCCGTGTCACTCACGCACTCCCTCCCCTCTGTGTGCCTGGGGAAATAAGGCCACAAATGACTCATGCCCAGAGAAGGCATTTAAAGAAATCCCCAGGCATGTGACTGCCATACATCCAACTCATGACATGGATAAGAGTGCTCCAAACAGGCATCCTCTAGAGAAACCAGCCTATAGGACCATAGAGCCAGCCTTGCCAACTCAGCTCGTACTCAGCTGGAGAACCATGAACTTTTCCTTCTTGAAAAAGGCCTTGGTCCTGCCCCAGCTGCCTGGGTAATGTGCCTTTGGCAGTGTAGAGCTGAGGCTAAGAACGTCCTGGGGCTGCTAGAGTGAGCATCCATCCAGTGCTGCTGTTGCTCGTTAATTAGAGTTTGACTGGCTGGCTGCTCTCAGAGTGACTCTCCTGTTGGTCAGTGATTCCATCTCTGTGGTGGTCGGGCTTGTGTTTGGTGTTTGCAGGCTGCCCTACGGGGGGAAGATGCTGGCAGCACTGTAAGTCAAGCTTGATTTGATTTGCACAAAGTTCTGTTTTGGATCTGGCGCTGGTGGGACTGGAAATGGATTGTGCTTCCCTCATGTGCTAAACATAGTCCCTCTCAGCCAGACTTCCGAACTCCCCCTGCCCTGGGACACCCTCTACCTTCACTGTGTGCTCTGAGTCTGGGATGGGGATGCTTGACTCCCAGCAGGTCTGGGGAACACTTGCACTGTTGGGCCAGCACGACCTGCTTCCATTCCTCCCCTCCAGCACATGGAATCCCAGGATGGTCTGGATTGGAAGGGAACTAGAGCTCATCTTCTTCTGACCCCAGCCATGAGCAGGGACACGTTCCACCAGATCAGCTTGCTCCAAGACCCGTCCAACCTGGCTTTGAGCATGTCCAGGGATGGGGCAGCCACAGCTTCTCTGGGCAACCTGTGCCAGGGCCTCACCACCTCAGAAGGAAGAATTTCTTCCTAATATCCAATCTAAATGTCCTTCTTTTACCTGCCTTGTCTGTTTGTGGTGTAAGCACTTTGGATCTCCACAACCCCACCCAAAATCAGAGCTATCCTTGGAGCTGTGAGATGTTCTCAGGATAAACCAATCCCCTGGAAACAGTACAGCTCTCCCCAAAAATTACTGCTATTTCTCCAAGCTCTTTCCAGCAGGTGTATCTCCAATCCCAGTGATCAGCTGACAGAAATCTTTCTTAAGTGCAGGTTTCTGAGTCATCTTCTGCTGTAGCAAAATGGAAGTCCAGGAGAGATACTCTGGTACTTACACAGGTGATCAACCACAATGTCAACAGAGACCTAGGGCATATAAAAGGGTTTTTTGAGTGTCATGCTCTCAGTGGATGCAGCCCTGAAAATCTGACCCCCTGCGCTATTGCCTCTTCCAGAATAAATTACTAAAATTACCCCTGGCAATTGGTTTACCCACTGTCATAACACAGGGTTTGATGAGGGGGTGCTTTGCAATGTCTTGTAGGATCTGAGATTTATTAGAAGACCTCACTTTTTTTTGGGTGATGAAATGACCTTGACAGCAAGGTGCTCCAGAAGAGGCAAAATCCTTAAAACTTAGGAGCGTCGCAGTCTCAGGGTTTTCCCAGGATGAGGGAAGGGACTGTCAGATTCCCAGTGGCACTCAAAAAATGAGCCATTCAAACATTCCTTCTGCCCTTTGCCTGTCAGTGCCAAGTGCTCCAGGGGCTCTGCAACCCTGGGCTTCATGGAGAGCGGTAAAAGGGTGGCAGAAAGGCTCTCCCTTCTTAGCTGGGGGCTTAACTAATAAATTCAGGCATTTCCCACCCTTTGCCCAAGTAAATTCATGCTCAGAGAACAAGTGCACAAGTGCACAGCCTCTAGGAAGATGCTTTGGAAGACATTGCTCCCATTCAGGGTTGGCCTGCACTGGGGAGCAGTTAGACATGCTCTTTAATGGTCCTTATTTCATAACCTTCCCTGGATGACTCGTTCTTCAGTCTGGTTCTTTTTGCATCCTGCAGCTGGTGTTGCAGCAAAGGGTTGTGGTGTGACTGGCAAGTATCACTTTTTCTCATGGTTTTTTCCTGCTCCTGGGGCTGATGAGTTTGTGGAAAGAAGGAGCTTAGATCCTCACCCCCAGTGAATCTCAGCAATTCCCAAAGTGCTGCTTGAAAGGTGAAACCAAGTTGCATGAATTTTCCTGGCAGAAACCTGGGTAGGGTTTGTTCTCAACCTTGGCCAGAGCTGATCTTTGTCTTTGTAGGCTCAAGGCAGGAACTCAGCTTTCCAAAAGTGTTTATAAAGTACAAAATGAGCCCCACTGGGCTTTGCCTTGCACCAGCCTCCCAGAATTACCCCTGCCTCCTCATGGGAATCAATGGAGATGACTCAATGATGCTGTCAGTAGTGGTTCCAGCAGGACAATCTGGCTTAGCACCATCTGTGAAGAGACAAAGATGTAAGTTTCTGAATGCTTTTGCTAAAAGACAAATAAATCAGCCTCTTGAAGCCAGCATATGCACTTGCTGCTCTCGCTTTCATAATGCTCTGTGCTTCTTTCTGTCCTCTGTTCGCTGTCAGCAAGAGTCTAGCTCAGCCTTTCAGCTTGGAAAACTGTCTTGTTCTCTTTCCCAGTGACTAAACACAGAATGTTTGTTGTCAATGTTTTAAAATATTTATCTACATAAGTTGAAGTGGCCTGGCTGCTGAAGGCTGGAAGTGCTGGTTACAGCTACTGCAGCTCAACACCTCTGGAAACTGGGTTGTGTTGATGTATGTTAAAGTGAAATTGGCTTTGGGTGCTTGGTCAGATGGAGACCAAGATGCTTGACTGCTGCAAAGTTGTTTGGGTAGGTCTGGGAGGTGAGTGCAGGCACCATGTCCCTCCTCTGTCCGTGACACTGCTGTGCACTGCAGCACTGGGGAAAGGAGACAGTGTTTACCTGTGTTTACATCTGCAGGACCCATACAATTTTACGTAAGAATAAAATAAATATTGTTTGTTTGAACAACGCAGAATGTCTGTTATTCCGGGAATTTGGGGGGGTGGTGAGCAGTGAAAAGTGCTGTGGTCAGTTAAAGTGGCTGGAGCTGTGTCTGGTCTATTTGTCATTGGATTGAATCACCCTGTGCATATCTGGACACGTTTTGGGATTGTTTGTTTACCTGAGTGAATTCCTGTAATTTGATTGTACTTTCCAATAGGGGCAGATTTGTAGATCTTCATCCTATCAGATCCCTTCAAGTGTTTTTAGTGCTGCTTTAGGGCTGCCCATCTTAGCCTTATCTCAGCCTCTGCCCGGATGAAAGCCTTGAGAAAGCAGCTGATCAATTTGTAATTTGAGATCCATTTGTCATTGCTTCCCTTTTGTTTTGTGTGAGGGGGAATTTCCAATACATTTTCCCTATTAAAGCAGATGAGGGAGATATTCACCTGCAATGATCAAAACCTTCCCCAAATAGTGAAGCGACAAGGAAAGCCAAATTGGCTGGGAGAAAATATGAAGTAGCTGGGCTGTGCAAGAATCAAGAGACAATGAGCAGTTTTCACAACACTGGTTCATATGGCATTTTCTCTAGTCCAGGTTTTCTGGCTCGGACTCTGTGGAGATCCACACAGTTCATTGGGAATGGATGTGGGTTTGTTGGCATTACTGATTCTGCAAAGGTTTTTAGATTATGTACAACAACCGAGGAACTGAAAAATGACTAGCGGGTTATGGGTTGTCTTTCCTCTGCTTCAAGGGGAATCCAAATTCCATAAGTTGGTGGGGCTGGAGCAGATCTCTTCCCAGAGCAGAGCTGTAGGATGGTGCATTTCTTTGGGAAGCCCAGCTCCAACACACGATGTAGCCAAGGATGTCATTTGGACAAACACCTCCGCTTCTCTTCACGGCACTGGCAGGAGCGCTCGGGATGATGACAAAACATCCCTCACCCGTCTGCTGAGTGATCTCTGCCAACGCATCATCTGCAGTGGATCTCAGCCCGGGGAAAGAACAGCTGCTTAGCAAGGGGTTGAAGGATGAACTGTGTAGAAAGGACAGATGAGATGACACCTTCTCACACACAGTGCAGCAGCACTCTGGGCACCTCTGTGGGTACAGAGGCAAGGACAACGTGTGGGCAGAGAGGCAGAGAAAGGTGATGGCTCTGGTTTTGTTCTGAGCTCACTGCAGTGCTTGGATAGGGGAGTGAGTCTGTTCTCCATGGAACCATCTGTAGAGCCCAGCAGTTCCAGGAGGCCAGAGACAAGTGGTTTACATAGCGCATAGATCTGCTGAGTTCCTGTCATGTGGGTAGCTCTGAGGAGCAATCAGAAGACAGTACTCAGTCATCAGCAGTGGTGTTTGGTCTCTGTGGGTTTCCCCTTCGCTGATCACACTTTAGTACCCCAAGGGGTGGATGTGACATCTGGGCAAACACATCATTTCATGCTGCCAAAAGTCTTTATACTGCCACGAGTGACTCTCCAGCCCAAACTCTTCTCTTGTGCTTCTGCTGATGCAGCAGCATGGAAATGATAGCTATTTTCAGGGTTACAGGGATGAAAACAGTGCCCAGGGCTGCACATGGAGTACCTGTGCATCCTGGCATTCCTCGCTTCCCAAGGCAGTGCAGTCATCCCTGTCACAGCTGCAAACAAGGGCAGAGAAGGGCCAGTTGCATCCACGGGCGAGTGGGGCAAGAATTAGTACTATTTCAATCAAGAGACCAGATCAGAAGGCAGAGCTTTAACTGACAGCCCTACTGAAAAGAGATGTGAGCCCAGGCTTTCAAGTCAGGCATGTGTGCATTGGGAATTCTGGTGTGTGTAAGAGTAAAAAAGCTCTAAACCCATGAGATCAGAGCCATTGCAGAGATGCCAACAAAGATCCAGGCCTTGCCTTGGTGTAAACTTGAGCAAATGCTAATTGGGTTAGGGAGTAAATTTGATTTAGAGGCTGGGAGAACAGGATGGAAAGAGGCCCACTTTGTCTCAGGAATGAGGGTTTTATGAAGAAGGTTTTATGACGGCACCAGCTTTTTGCTTGGTTGCCCTCCCACACATTTGAGGACTGGGTGTCCTGCAGAGCTTGGTGCAGCAGTGGGGTGGGAGGGTGCTGGGCTGGGAGGGCACTGGGGCATAGGAAATGCCCATTTTGCCTTGGGGACGGGGCTGTTTACAAGCTGCCGGTGTTGGTGGATTGTTTCTTTAGGTCATGGCGTGCCAAGTATTGTTTAGTTTAATAGCCCTGTTAATAGGATTATATTTGCCTGGACTATTACGTGAAGGAAAACGATTCCTACTTTGAAAGGAAAAGACACTTCAGTAGCGATGTTGCAAGACACACATCTGTCGTCAAATGCTGCTGCTAAGCTCAGATGTCTCTGGGCCAGTGCCAGGGTTCCTTCTCATGCTTTACCACTTGGGCCGGGGTGGAACACACACGCTCAGCACACGGACGTGCCGGGCCAGCCGGTCGGTATCTCTGCACGCAGAGCGGGCGCGCGGAGCGCCGGAGGTCTGTGCTCCCTGTGGAGATGTCCTGGGGCGGGGGACATCGAACTGGCACAACTGGTGCTGCAGCTGGGGCCCATCCAAGTGGCACTGGCTGCCCAGGTGAAGCTGAGCCACCCCGTACTGGTGAGCTTTGTGGTTCACGGTGTCTGCCAGAGCTCCTCCGGGGCGCCAATTTACTGGTCCTGCTGGGGAGGTCCAAGGAGCACAGCTGGGACCGTGGTGTAGTGCACAGCTCTCTAGCCTGAAGGCTGCCAGTCTTGTGTTCTTTCCCCATCTCTGCCAACACCGTCTCTGTTCGTTTTAATGCTTGTCTCCATGTCTTTTCTACTTTTCTCTTGCCACCACCCAGGCAGGGTCAGGCAGCTGCTGGCAAGTGTGAACTCTGACAACTTGACTTAAGGGGTGGAGAGTGCAGGGAGCAGAACAGAGAGCCCGGGAGAAGTGGTTTTCATTTGTGGAGCTCCAGAAATGTTTTCCCAGCAGGACTGTAGGCTCCCGAGCAGCTGAGCTGCTCAGCCATGAAGTCTGGCTCTCTGGGCTATCTGCAACAGGAATCAAACATGGGCAATTCCCCAGCAAGCAGCCAGAGGAATAATGTGCCCAGGGACCTGGTCATTGATTTATGCCTAACCTTTGGAGCCGGGGCGTGTGCGGAAGTCATTACCAGGTCTTCCACAGAGGTGAGCCATTGAGAAACGTGGCTTCTCAGCATGAGGTCAACCTGTTACTGTCCTGTCCAGGCAGCCAAGAGTGCCAGCAAGAAGGGGGGAAAAAATCCCACTGTAGGTTGCACTATCCAGCCTTACTCCATAAAAAAGGACTAACATGCAACACCCCGAGGGCTGGCAAGCAGCTGGTGTTTCTAGGTGGGTGAGGGTCTGCCATTTCTCAGAGAAGCACAGGACATGCAATAAAGGAATGAAAAAAGATACCCATGCCCCTTTTTTCAAAGGGCTTTTCCTCCTGGGAGTTGGAGAAGGGCAACAAGCAGGGAGTCTTTTAAACCCAATCCCCTTCATCCTCCACGATTACCCTGAATGGTCTGAGGTGGGATCTGAGGGGTCAAACAGTGATGGGAGGGGACCAGGTGCCTGGGTGTGGGCACCCAGAGCTGGCTGCCACTTTTGAAACTACTGAAACTGGGCCATGGGCACAATCAGAAACATCTGTGCCATGCATAAATCCTTCATCTAGGCTAATGTGTGTGATTTTAATCCCTTCCCCACTGTCCTTCATCTGACATCTGGGTTTTCCCTAGCCCAAAATCTCTAGTGTTCCTTTTGTTCGTTCCAGTCATTCTGTTGGAGCCAGGAATCGTAAGTCCTAAGTGGTTTGTGCTCCTCGTGCCTTCCAAGTTTTCCTGGCCCTCCTGGCCCTTCACCTGTTGAACTTGGCATGGGACAATGCCACCTTTGTGATTTTTCTCTTGGTGTCACCTCAATTTCTCTTTCTCTGGACTGTGAAATGGACTGCTTTGGTAAAAATTGGGCAGGCACTGCCTGCAAAATGTCATGAGCAGAGAACTCTGCTTCTAACCCTCCTTCCGTCACTGAGACCATGGTTGGGCTTTTCATTTCTAAGAAGGTTGTGTCCTAAGCCCTTCCTGCAGAAACAGAGACAAATCAGGAGGGTGACATGAGCATGAAGTGGGTTGACTTGTCCTTTGGAGTGGCAAACATGGACTTTGCATCACCTTGGCCATCTGGGATGACTCCAAGCTCGTGCGACCTGAGGACACCCATCATCCTTTGACTTCCCTTTTGGTTTCCTTCTCAGATGTTTGTGAATTTGGGTGGGCCAAGGGTCAGTGCCAAAGGGCTGGGAGTGCAGGGGAGCAGGGGATGGTCCATCTGATTCCATCTCTCCACCCTGATCCATGTGACTGAAAGATCCAAGAGGGACAGAGACTGCTCTGAGCTGTCTCCTGTTACCCTGTGCCTCTGAACCATGGGAACCTCGCTCATGGACTGGGACACTGAGGGAACACATGGGAATCGGTGTTTCTCTGCGTGATGTGTGAGGTCTCAGAGCAGGACGGGGCCTTGGGTTATTTACATTGACAACTTTGTCATCTGCACTGAATTTGCATTTAAAATTCCCAATGTACCTCTAGGGAACCCCAAGGACAGGGCTGAGTGGTGGGGTCATTTCAAGTTTGATGCCTTAGCTGAGAAGAGAAGCAAAATATTTTGCTCATGGTCTAAACAGAGGAAGATGGGACTGGCATTTCCATTGCTCATGGATCAAATTGGTCAAATGATTGCCAAGAGAAGGTCATCACAGTTTTGTTATGGCAGCAAACCTACTTCATTGTGTTAGACCAAAGAATCACAGAGTCCTAAAGCAAAAACTCTAACTGGGAATAGTGGGAAGGGAAACAAAAAGTATTTTCTCCCCACAAATGGGGTGATACATAGGATCAAAATCTGTTGTTTCGCTAGAAATTCTGCCATTTCTGATTGTGTGCTTTATAGGGGAAAATGCTAATTTCTGTGAACACTTACCTGAGTTAACAGAAGCGTGAGACAAAGAAGAGATTTTTTTCACCAGGATAGTGGGTATTTAACACTACAGAAAGGTGCAAGCACTGCCCTGTACCTCCTGAATCCCTAGTGTGCCAGTCTAAGTTCTCACTAGTCCTCATGCAGCACTTTTCCACTGCTTGAGCACTTGAATCGTGCCTGTGGTGCACCATAGACTTTCACCTGAGACCTTGGCCTCTTCCTTGGGGTTCCCTCCTGCTTCCTTCAATTTTAGTTGTGCTCAAGGGGTTGCATTGCAAAGGGTTTCCCCATGAAACTTCCCTTGGGGCTGAATGAGGCCACTGGAGGTTGGACAGACTCGTCAATCACCTTATTTTTCCGCAGTGCCATCAAAGGCTCGGGCTAAGAGCTCGTCAGCAGAGGGCTGAGCAAGGTTGGCCATGAGCTGGGGTGCCTCCTACAACTTCTTGGGTTGCCTTGCCAGAGTTGTAGGCCATCATTAACGGGGCTGTGCTTGGTGGTTTGAGGGAACTGCTGGGACTTGCGACCTTGCCTTGCCCAGCACGTGGGCATCTGGAGCAGGAGGGATGCCAAGGTGCTACGTTATATAATGCAAGTTTATATCTATATAAAAATGCTCGCTTCAGGGAGTCAGTGCCAGCCTCCTGCTGGGAGTGCCAAAGCAGACACGTTAAGCGTGGCCAGGTTTCTTGGCTTGCCCTGAGCTCTCTCTCATCACTGGGGCTCTTACCTGTGCTGGTCAGACCAAAGCCCACAGCCTCGTGTCCGTGAGTGTGACCGCCGCATCTGCCACTGCTGGGGGGACAGCGTGGGGACCGCAACGCGTGACCTGCGTCAGAGCCTGACATTTCCTCCTGTAAACTCTGCAGCAGATGTTTATAAATGTATTTGTAATCTTTAGCTGGTAAGATCAGCTAAGAAACATTTACAAACAGGAAGGGATATCTGGTTCCTTGGTGGATTTATTTGCGCTGTGTGGTTCGTCCAGGTGTATCTGTGAATGGTCTCCTGGCCTGAGAACCTCAAGATACGACAGCCTTCAGATGAGTTCTGAGAAGTTTGTCCTGTTAGTTGACATGGCATTCCAGAAAAAAACCTCTTCTTTTTGTGGTCTGGTATGAGAAGGATTTTTCTCAGCTTTAATATCTGCAGGGGGTAGTTACAAAAGCAGCTGGTCTGTCATTAAAGGAGGATGGAGGAGTCCTGTCTGACTGAGCAGCATGTTCACTCTCCTCCATTAACTCTCTGTTGAGATCTACAACTGAGCTGACCAAATGGTGTCAAAGTGGGCTTTTTTTCCAGTGTATTCTCCTCTCCTCTCTTTGTGAAGTCTTATCAACTCTTGGCTTTCAATGAGGAAACCAGAACACTAAAAGGAGACACTGCTTTATGAAATGTCTAGACTTAATGAAAGCGGAGAGCACCAGGCCTCTCGTGGGAGAACCCCTTTCAGAAATATCTAGAGAAAGATGGTTAGAATTAAATTTTATGGGGACATTTAAATTCTCTTGTGGAATACTATGCCAGAGATAAACCCATGTGAAGCTTAATAACACACTCGGTCTATTATCATGATCAACAGTTGTAACAGTTCTTTTCTTATTGCACTGTCTGTGGCCCAAGTCAAACCAGCCAGAAGCTGCACTGGAAGTTCAAAATGGAAATTAAGACTGACATAAGTTTACTCTGGATGTCACCATTAGTCAGGCTGCTCAGGACATCCAGCTTTGCAGTAAACTCCAATTTATTCTTGTAGAAAGGTCTCTTCAGTTTCCTCTGAGCCCCTTCCCAGAGTCCCCCAAGGAAGGGAGGTTGTGGTGGAGGCAGCTGAGACATGATGGGTGAGGAACATGAAAGGAAGGAGCAGAACAGAGCAACTGCAGGGCTTTGCATGTAATTTCCTCTCAACGTGTCTGGCTGTCACTTGGCTTCTGCTGGATGTGGGACCTCAAGTGCCCAGAGATAATTTAGGCATTGCTGAGCCAATTGTTTGGGTTTTAGGGTGAGTCCTTCTGGGAGACAAGGTGCACCGTGGGGATGTGCTCCTGGCAGGTGAGTCAGTCACCTGAGCTGCTGTGCCCTCAGCCATGGTGCTCACCTGGACGTGGGTGTCACAGGACCAAGGAGGCTGCTTGGGGCTGGGAAGGAAAACATGAGGGAGAGGCACCAGCAAGGTGAAGAGAAAATGAGAATGCAATGCTTAGAAAGGGCAGAGAGGACAGTCAGGGGCAGGGATAGGCCAGGAAATGAAGCTGAACCAATGGACCAAAACTGAAGACCAACCCAACCATTAACACCAGGCTTAAGCATCCTCTGGCCCACCCTAAATGCTCCCTCAACTTTCAGTTGACCCTGAGGATTTGCTTTTGCTACATTGAGAGAAAAGTAGGTCCTTCAGGCAACATTTGCAGTTGGGAATGTCCTTTTGCTGGTCTCCCTGCCCAGGGGGACCCAGGTGCTGCCGTGTGAGTGAAGCCTCCCGCTGCCCATCACTCCTGGTCCTTTGGGGATCTCACTTATGGTTTCATTTGAGGGATGAGGGATTTGAGGGATACGCTGGCACAAAGTGCTGCTGCTCAACAGTGCTCTATCTTGTCTCATCCACAAAATAGCTGCTGGGTTTGGGGCTGCCACTCCTGCCCGTGGGGGGACTGACACAAGGCAAGGCTCTGAATTCTTAAGAAGTCATGTGGTGTCTGCCCTGGTGTCACTCTGATTACTCTTGTCTGCAAAGAGGGAAATTCCCTGAAATACTGCTTCTCAGGGCCTGAAGGTCTCCTGACACGTTGAGCCTTGGCCAAAGCTCCCTCCAGCCCCTTTGCTGACTCACACCAGCCTGGCTTGGCCTCCCACAGCCATCTCCCACCTCCAGCACAGCCCTCGAGGAACCACAGTCCCAGGGACCTTGGTTCTGGGTCCAGAACCTCCCCAGCCTGCCCCACATGCCCTGTCCCCACTCAGCAGTGGCTCACAACTGCTGTGCCACCTTGAAGCATATCAGGGATGTCCAGCCAGATTCGTGGCCATTGGCCTTCCTCTGGCTCAGAAAGTCCAAACTGGGGAGGACTGGTGCTGATCTTGCCCCGGAATGCCACTAGCCAGGCCAGGCAGGGGGAGATGGTGGCATCCATGGCATTGGTTCCTTCTCTCTGAAGGGGGCTGCTCCAAGCCCAGACCCAGGGCGTGCCTGTGGCAGGAAGCTGAGTCTGAAGCACGGGGTTTAGCTGGTGTGTGATTGCATAGACAGATGATCCTGGCACCAGGCAGGGATCTGGTATGAGCACAGAGCCCGCCTGTCTCCTTGTGGGATGGGCTGAGCAGCACAGAGTGCGTCCCCAGCGTGGAGGGTGAGGTGTGTGACCCTGCAGACACCCAGTGGAAGGATGGCACAATGCCCTGTGCTCTGCACACGGGGGTCCCACACGGCCTGGGGATGAGCACATGGCAGGGAGAGGCTCCAGAGCAAAGGCACCTTCCCTGACCTGAGCCAGCCTGGAGTCAGCGCTCGATCTGCTCCTGGCCAGAAAGGAGGGAGCAGTTGAGAAAATGAATACAGTGTTTGAAAGGACTTCAGGAATTGTTCCCTTGTTAATAGAACTGCAATTTGTGGAAATATGATGGAGGGTGAAGGTCTGCAAATACTTAGAGGAATAATGAGCATTGTAAGCAACAAGCACCACAGGGGAGTATGAGAAATAGATTGTACCAGACAGGCCATTTCTGCATAATTACACAATTAGTGGACTGGGGAAGACAGCGGATAACCCTTCGCAGTGTGCTGTGGTGCGGCGTAGACCGTGCTGGAGACTGGAGCACCAATTAGCGGGAATAGCTTGCAATATGTGGAAAGGCTTGATGGAGGGAGGAGCGGCCGTGCTGGGCACTGTCTGGTGGGGGAGAAAGGCGAGATGCTGCCCAGGAGAATGGTCACTCCCTCTGCTGTGTGCTGGTAACACAGGGGACAGGCGTGGAAAACCCCCTTGTGGTGCTCTCCAAAGGCAAAGGAGAGAAGAGAGTGGGGGCAGGGGGGATAAAGTTTGAGAGGGAGGGTTTTGACAGCGAGCAGAAAAGGATAATCTTGGTAACAGTCTGCGAGAAACACAGCTCATACCTTTGGGCAAGAACAATTATAGGCAGAATTATGTAATGAGAAGGCGCTGTTTGGGAAGCAGTAATTTGGAGAGAGCCCTGGCTGCGTGAGCAGATCACAACAGCTCAGCACTGCTGAGTTCTCTGCTCCAGGCACCCGAGGGGCAGAGGCAGCAGTCGGTGGCATCTCCCTGGGCCGGCTGTGGCCTCAGCTCTGCAATGGTGAACAAGGCAGAGGTGAATTGGCAGAGCCCCAAAGAGAGGATAATAAAGGGTGGGAGGCCTTGCTTTGGCCTGGAGGAGCCAAATACGTGGAGTGGCTGTGAGAAGAGGGAGTGAATCAAAGTCTGGAGACGGCTCCTCTGGTGCTTTGTGCTGTCTCACCTGCACAAGAGGCAGCATGTTGGGGAGGACAAAAATAATAACGTGGATTTGCTGCTGCTTCTTCCCTGCTGCAAAGGCAAAATCGTTCCCCCAGGCTCCTCTGTCTCTGGATTAGAGGAGTTATGCAAAGAAAGTGCTCTCTGCACTGCCCTGATCCTGAGGCAGCCTGGAGCAAGGTGCAGATGAGCTCCCCCACACCTCGGTGGGACAGAGGGCTGCCTGGGATCCATGCAGGCTGATTACACCTGGCTAAGTAGCCATTGCTGTCAATTCAGGCCTTTTCATGATGAGTTATTTCTGGGAATCGCCAGGGACTCCCCTCTCCGACTTCTTTCCCACAGATCCTGGAGGAATCCCCTCAGCAGCTTGTTTTCTGTGCTGACATCACCTGGCTTCCCTGGTTCCTGCCCAGGGAGAGCATGTCACTGTTCTCACAGCTGTCTGAGCTCCCCCTGTCCCTTCTCTCATGGGCAGGGGCAGCAGCAGATGCTTCCTCTGCCAGCAGACCCTGCCCAGGGGGGACACTGTCCACAGCACTGCACAGGCGTGGGGAGGTGATGTGAACACCAGTATCCAACCTGAACAAGGTCTTGGATCCTCTTCTGGGCTGGGCCTGGCAAGGATAGTGTTAATTGTCTTCACAGCAGCTCATGTGTTGCTGTGTTACAGCTTTTTGACCAAAACAATATTGATAACACAGTAATGTTCTAACTCTTGCTCAGCAGTGTTTGCAGGGCACCAGAGCTGCCTGTTTCTCACTCTGCCCCTCCAGTGAGTAGATTGAATGACATGCAGTAGACTGGGAGGGGACACAGCCAGGCAGATGACCTGAGCACAGAGACATTCCCTGAACACAGAGATAATCCACACCACTCAACGTCGTGCTTGGCAATAAAGGGGTTAATCATCTGTTTGGGAACTGGCTGGGCATCATCTACTCATGGAAGGGGATGAGTGATTGCCTTTGCATCACTTTTTTGTTTTGTTTTCTTCTCTTCTACTCATTCTTCACTTATAAAACGACTATTATTATGTTTATTTTTATCCTGTCCCCCAATTTTTCCTGCTTTTATTCTTCCTCTCCCCTTCACTCATCCCGCGGGGGGGTGGGGGGGTGGGAAGGAGTGAGCCAGCAGCTGTGTGGTGCTGAGCTGCCCACGGGGGTTAACCCACAGCATCTCCTCCACGGAATCAAATGCAGAACATCCAATTACTCTGTTGCTTCAGGCACATTTTCACCAGGCAAACACAACACGGAACAGCACGTGCCCTGAGTAATGCACTCGTCCATCTGACCGTGCTCTCCACCCACAGCATTGCAGTGGGCGATGCTGTGTCTGCTTTTCTTGGTCCTTTAAGGTCCTGGGAGAGGTTTCTGGGGGAGAACCTTTTGCTTTTTTCAACAGTTCTGTAAGGCAAAGCTCAGGTGTTTCAGTCAGTGCCCTTGCAGAGGTTTTCCAAGCAGCAAGATGTGGTGGGTATGTCACTGGTAGAACCTTGCACTCTCTGGTGCTTGCACAGAACCAGAGGTGAGCTGGACCCCTGGTGAGATGGACCCTCGTGGGCTCTTACGCATCTTACACATCTGGGATGTCCTACATGCAGCCTCCTGGCCAAGATCAGATCTCTGGAAACCACAAGAGCAGATTCCGGTTAATTTTGCTCCAGGTGGTCTCAGTTTCTCCTGCCCAATCTTTATCCTGTCCAACTTTTCTTTTGACTGGGGGAACCAACACATCAAATGTGCCTTTTGATTCCTTGCCCACGTGGGTGTAGCTTTGGATGAATTTTATCTTTGCAGATTTCCCCTGGGTCTGGGCAGCAGCTTTGGGGCTGTAGGTCTGATGGCTGTATGGGAAAGGGAAGGGTAATGATGGATCAGGGGATGCACAAGTCGGAGTGGTGGCAGGGCAGCAGTACCTCCTGCAGACCTCTCTAGGCTGGGCATGGGTCTGGCACAACATTTAGCAGAGGATCACTCCTTGATCCACTCAGATTAGCAGCTGAGGTGTCAGAGTGCCCCTCACATGGGCTCTGCCTCTGCTCCCACTCCTCCAGCTCCAGACTGACCCTGCGAGGCGGCAAAGGGCCGAGTGGAGAGGCTTCACGCTATCACTCAATATAAACATTCCTAAAAGCAACTTTCCCATTTTGCTGTGGGAGGCTATAACCTGCTGGGCCCTTCAGCACTTTAGCAGAGTTGCCTCTGGGAAAGAGAGATCTTAGGAATTCGTGGAATTTTGCACAAAATTTCCCAGCCTTTTCTGGTGAAAGGCTTAGGATGGAGATGTGAGTGGAGGACACCCTGTTCTTGAATTTGTATGGAAATTCCTGTTGTTTGCAGGGACAGGAGGAGAAAATGGAAATAAAGAAGAAGTTTTGAAGGAAAGGGCTGATGTATCTAGCTGGGATGAAAAGCATCCACCAGGATTTCTGAGGTGCTGAGGGTTGGGGGCTCAGCAAGGAGCTGAATTCTGCTTTTAAGGTGTCAGAGCTGGCTCATGGGCCTGGACACGGTAACTTAAATTGGGCTGTCCTGGAGTGGTGAATGAGTTTGTGTCACTTCACAGCAGGGCTGCTCTGAGCAGCCTGCAAGGCTCAGTTTGCAAGACTGAAAGGGCAAATCTGTGATTTAAAGGCCATTGGCTGAGTCTGGTCAGCACACAAGCCCTTGGTGCTGCCACCTCCAAAGCAAGGATGGAGCCTGTGTCCAAGCTCAGCATGGACTGCCTGTCAGTGCTGTGGAGGGCCAGGAGCAGCCGTGGCCATGAGGAGTGACCGACCTGCCTGCTGTGGGAGGGCACTCAGACACCAAAGGACACGTGGGAGGCACCCAGAGACATCCCACATCCCACAGACACCCCCCACAGTGCCCACCTTCAGCACTGGGGCCTGGTCTAGCCCTGCTTCACACTCACATGGAGCAGTTGCAAAAAGGGGTGGGAATTATCTAAGCTGGCAGTGACTCCACTGTCATCGGTGTCCAAGAGTTGGGCTTGCTGGATGTGTCAGCAGTCTGTTGAGGACACGTTCAGGAGGTGCTTCCCTCTCTTCCTGCCTGCTGTCTGAATTAAATTCAGCTGGACTTCAATAAGATTTGGTAATACATGCTCACTTCTGTGAGCAAAAACATGTATGGTTATAAGGCATAACTGCTACGTGATAAATCCTATCAGGATGAGGATTTGATTCCTTGAGGATGAAAATGAAAAGAAGATGCAATGTGAAATAGCCCACCTGGGCTGGCTGTGTCAGTCTTTATCAATCATCCACAAGACCTGTCCCGTTTTGGAGCTGCATTTGTGTGTTCAGGGGGGGTAAAGGCTGGATTTAGGAAGATGCAGATGGGAACCTGAGAACAGCAAAATGCCATTTGTGCAACAGAGGGACATCAGGTGATGCTCAAATGGAGCTTAGTTGTCCTTATCGAACAGATAAATAGCTGTACTTTCTTTTCCTGCATGGCAGCAAAGGACGTGGCAGCAAGAGGTGCAAAAAGAAGGATGGTAGATTTTTTAGTTTCAAATCACCTTTCCCAGCCTGTCAGTGCCAGTAGACAAACTTACAGTACAGTTTTTGTTGAGCTGGTGGTCCAGTAAGTACCAGCATCTTGCCTGCTGGCATGAGATGGTTGTTGTGAGGAGATAACCCTCATGGTCTGATTCTTACCCTGGTCCTGGAGGATCACTCTGAGCAGCAATGGCAGGAGGACTGTGCTGCTTTTCAGTGATTTAGATTCTGAAAACCTGCTGTGTGATTCTGGGTGTCTCCAGCTCAAGCTGGGTCAGCAGCCTCAGCTCTGCTGCTTCCACGGTGCCGTAGCCTTTTTACCGAGCCTGCTGTGTTCTGTAGGAACAGGGTCAGGTGGGAAACAGTGTCCAGCAGATTTCACTGACAGGCCAAAGGGATGCTGATAGGTACAGTCTTACTGTGCCTTCTTTTATTCTGATTCTCCTGAAATAATGTGCAAATATTTCTGGCTGCCACCAATTTTGGGTGGACTCCACCGTTAAGCATCAGCTGACAGCTCCAGGACGGTCCATGTGCCGTGACACAGAGGTCCCCCAGAAGCTGGTGGCCACCTCCTGGTGATGCCAGTGAGGGCAGAGTTAAGCCAACACTGAAAGCTTTTGAGAACGCCACGATTTAAAATGGGTCATTGTGCTCCCAAGATTGCTGCCGTAAATACAGCCCCAGACGTGTGCGGAGCGTGCGCGCCTCGCTTTGCTCCTGAAATTGGGAGGCTGGAGGAGCCGAGACGGGCTTTCCGGCTGGGTTTCATCTCATGTCGAGGCGCGGGGATGGCCCTGAGCCTGTTTTATTAATCTCCATCAGGCCGGGAGGTGTTGTATTAATTTTTTTCCAGATGCAAACCTCGCTGCTTTTCCCTGGAGAGCGCAACTGCTGCTCCGAGTGGGAGCAGTGCCTTCTGTCCTCCCACAAGAGAAGCCAGAGTGCACTGCAGCGTCTCTCTGAGCCACGGACTCCGTCCTCCACCGGAGCCATCTGGGATTTTTGTTGGAAGAGCTGACTTTACAGCCTCTGACTGCAATGGATACTCTGTGGGGGAAGAGGTAGGGAGGTTCTCTTTCCACCTCATCTCCGCTCTGATCTCCGGGGGGATCATTAAGGAGCCCAACTTGTTGGGTTTGCATATAGGCAAATTGTAACAAGGGTAAGGACGCTCTGCCTGGTGAACTCTCTCTGCTGCTCAATATGCTGGATTTTGTGCGAGAATTATCTGTGCTAAAGGTATGGCTCAGTCTCTTATATAATTACATACCTTTTTTTTTTTTTTTTATTATTTTATTTCAAGCTTAAAGCTGTACAGGAATTGCAAAGACCAAAAAACCCACATGGTGATAGTGGTTTAGGTTATGACTCTCCACGAGGCTGTTTAAAGCAATAAGCATTAAAAGCTATTTTAGAATGAAATATTAAGTGACTTGTGAGAGCACAGCCATTAAAATATGCTCTGACCACCAGATGAGGCACCTGGGACGCCACACTGGAATACCCTTGGCATTGGCAGGTTTTATTGTGTCAGTGTAGCCACAGGAGGACTGGAGTGGCGTGCTGAATTTAGCTCCTGTGTGTGCGTGTCGGGATTGTTCAGGACAGAGTATATTCCATACGTCTGTGGTGGCAAAGCTGGATGTAGAGGGGTGGATCCCTACCCTGGGACAGGGGCCAGCCCGTTGGATAAGGTGTCAAGAGGTACCAGACATACACCTGCCAAGGCAAAATTAATCTGCATGTAATATTCTCACCTGTCACAGGTGAGACTGTGATTGTGCCAAGGTACAAAAATAGCTGTATTGGGTGGTGCTGGTGCTGTTTCTTCCCATCACGTTTCCCAGGCTGTTCAGGACAGTGGGGCCAAGCCCCTCACTGCTCCTTCTGCCTCTTGGACTTTGCAGGTTTCATTTTCTAATGCTGAAGCTGAGCTGTGTATGGCTTCACCCTCTGAGAACTATCCAGGGGATCTTTGATTTTTCATTAATTTAGAAAAATGGGGAGAAAAAGGTAGGCTGTCATCTTAGCTGCACTTGTTACCTTTAACAAACCTCTGCTAAACACAAGCACTTTGGAAAGATAATCCCAAGAACACGCAGATGTTGTGTCTTTAACAGGAACTGATCTGCTGGAGTGGAGAAAGAGCTATAGTTTATCTTCAGAAATGATGGGGAGGAGCTTAAAAATCCAGTCTTCATGTGAAGGAACTTGTGGGAAAAGGTATTTAAAGATGAAAATAAAATTGCAAAAGAAAAGAAAGGAGGGAGGGAAATGTGTTTTTTATGAGACACCTCCATTCAGGAGACAGGTGCTGGCAAGACAGCTATCCCTAGGAATAAAACATCGAAGTCTCTCCAAATTCTGTAGGTCTAACACCAAGTTAACCCACTAAAGCTAGAGAACAGAGTTAGGGCCTCATTGTGCCTGGGAAGTGCTGGCTTATTGATTTGATGGTTGTGTCAGTCCCTGGTGGTTGGCATGGGGACAGTGCCCAGGAAGAGCTGCCATCCATACAAGCTGGCAGATGAGAGCACTGATCATACAGGTGTAGGACACTCCTGAGGATTCAAAGGAACTCATTTCCCAAGGCTGAGGAAACCTGAGTGAGACTGACTGAGTGTTAAAACATGAACGCAGAAATGAGTGAGAGCTGGGAGCTCTTTGAGCAGAGGCCAAGAAAGCTGAGATTTCAGAGTCAAGAAAGCAGACAAGGTATAGCCCATAGACATTCTGGCTTGATAGCACTGAAAGCAGCAACTGGAAGGAATAAGAAGATCAATGAATTTAGAAAAGAGAAAGGGAGGTAGCAATCTGTGGGCATCTGGAGTTATGGTGTGTAGACAGCCAGCTAAAGACATCTGGAGGGAAATTGCCTATTAAGTAGAGTTCAGGTACAGAATTAAGGGACTTTACAAACATATTAGCTAAGAGAAATATGGTGATGAGCCAAACAGCAAAATAGACAAATGAGAATCATCCTTCATAATGACCTAAAAGACACTATTGGTCAGTAACCATTATTACCTTAATTTTGTAAAAGAAACAGTGTGATGGACTATTACTGTTCTGCGACCAAGAAACCTTGGAGGAGTATAGAGAAGAAAAGTCTTTGGGGAGATTTATAGCAGCCTTCCAATATCTAAAGGGGCTTGCAAGAGAGCTTTTATGGGGGCAAATAGTGAGAGGACAAAAAAGAATGGTCTTAAGCTGATGGAGGGTAGATTTAGATTAGATGTTAGGAAGAAATTCTTCCCTGTGAGGGTGGGGAGGCCCTGGCACAGGTTGCCCAGAGAAGCTGCCCCATCCCTGGAAGTGTCCAAGACCAGGTTGGACGGGGCTTGGAGCAACTTGGTCTTGTGGAAGGTGCCTCTGCCCATGGCAGGGGGTTGGAATGAAATGAGCTTTAAGGTTTGTTCCAACCCAAATCATTCTGTGATTCCACATTAAAACAATGTATATTATTTTCAAACTCCATCAGCAAACTTTGGAGCTTTTATCCTGTAGTTCAAAGCAGGTTTGCTCAGGTGCTGTCTGGTGTACACCTCCCAGCTCCTGATCAGGCTGTACCCAAGTGTTCAGTGTGGTAATTTCCTCTGCTCTAACTGGAAGGGAGGTGTTGCAAGGTCCCTTATGTACCTCTCACAAAGGCGAAGAATTGATCAAGTGGCACGTACCAAAAAGCCATTTCTGGCAGGAAGTCACTGCTCCGTGAGGTGTTTCTGGTGAGATTGTCATCACCAGCAACCTGGAGGTGAATATGCTCATAAAGTCAGCAAGATGACACAGAAACTGGTGTGGTTTCAAACATCAGTGGGAAGAAAAAAGCCAGAGAGGGTAATCAACGTGTTCTGTCTTGGAAACAAAATGAAGCTTCCCCACAGAGCGCTGGGCTGTGAAAGAGCAAGAAGTTTCTCCTGGTGAACTTGTCTGGCAGAGCAGGAACTTGGTAGGACCAGCAGTGGAAGCACAATGGGACAGATTTTCCTTGTGAAGTCCAGAGCCTGAATGTGGCACTTGGGGGTTAAAAGGCTGGGAATGGGTGGCAGTAGGGATTTTGCCTCTGTAGTTGCCTCTGTCCACAAGAGACAATGGAATAGCGCCTGGTTTTTGTGTTCTTAGCTTAAGTAGGATATTGCAAAATGGGATAGCCACAGATATGATCCCTGAGCTGGAGAAAATGTCATACAGCAAGCAATGGAAAAAAAGCTTGATCTGTTTAGCTTATCAAAAAAAAGAAGATTGAGGCATAACTTGATTACAGAGTGTAAGTACTTCCATGGGAGAAAATACCAGTTGCT
This sequence comes from Pyrocephalus nanus, assembly GCA_038380795.1. NCBI lineage: Eukaryota > Metazoa > Chordata > Aves > Passeriformes > Tyrannidae > Pyrocephalus > Pyrocephalus nanus. Next base: position 15,289,250 of record CM076275.1, on the reverse strand, counting down.
GAAGGGCTTTTTAATCTAGAGGAGAAAACAAGAGTAAGAAACAATGGCTGGACAGTGAAGCCAGATATTTCACTTCAGAGCAGGCAGACATTGTTAACAATGAGGGTGATTAACCACTGGGAGAGGATCCCAAGGGGGCTGATACCTCGTTCGTCTCTTGATGTCCACACACCAGGCAGGATCGTGTCTCTGGAGGACACACTTTGCTTACGGACGTGGAATTGGATTTGAATCCCGGATAACCAGATCGAATGTGCTGCCCAGTGCCCTACGGCTTATGGCCCCTTTGGGCCTTTGAAGCCCTTGGCTGCATCTGGGAATAATTTAACAGCACTCTGGGGCTTTGCAGCTGGGGATCCTGATGGACTTTTGAGGCGATGTCAGCATAGGCTGCCCTACAGAAGGGGACCGGGCTGAGCCACTCATCACATGCTGGACCTGTGGAAAGGGCCTGGTTAACCCCCAGGCTGATGAGATGTGGGCTTAACCAACCACCTAGAGCTCCTAGAGATGGAGGACAGAGACGAGAAGCTCAGGTAAGGGCTCTCAGCTATTCCTAGCTTTCGGAAAGACCTCCTGGGACAGCAAAGAGCTGGGTGTGAGGGCAGGTGAAGTCACTCCCTCTTTTTGGTGGGAACAAGAATACAAAGAGGAAGGCAAACTTAACCCTTCTGTAGGGTCAAAACAAAATGAGGCAAACCTCTGCCCTTTTCTTTAGACTGCACTGCCTCTCACGAATCCCTGTCTGAGCCTCAGCAGCTCCCCAAAACACCTATTTCTGTGATGCTCCAGAAGCTGTCCAGAACTTACTTTCAGCCAGAGGCAGAACCAGCAAGTGGAAAAACACCTCTGGATTTCATGTGTCCAAGACACTCCTGAGTGAGCTACTCCTTTCCTGTGGCACTTCTCTCCTTCCCCTCCCACCACAACCCAGGGCATCTCTTCAGCCAACTGGGAGCAGTGAGCAAACGGTTAAAGTTTTGCTTCTCCACCCAGTGGTGGGTGTTGTCTGTGTCAGAAACAATATAAGAACAGTCGGAAGTTGCAGCTGGCAAGTAACATTTGGAGTAGCAGTCGTGGGGCATATAGATCTGGTGTGGACTGTCTTTTCCTGAGACTGTAAACACTTGTGCAGAATGTCCGAGAACAAGAAAAAAGGGAAAGGAAAGAGCAAAAAGAACAAAGAAGGGAAAAAAGGGGAAAGAGAACCTGACCCAGGAAAAGGTACTTCCCATTTTTAACAAATTTTACTTGAAGGAAGAAGGGAGAAGTCAGCAGGAAAGTACTTGTGGGTTGCATGTGGGTCCAAATGCCAGGGACTGTTTGCCAGGCGAGTGTGCAAATCTCTGCATCTCATTCATATTTCATGCTGTTATAGGTCTGCTTTTGTTATAGGTCTGCTTTCTTCTTCATCTTCTCTCTTTCTTTTTCCTTTTTTTTTTCCTTTTTTTTTTTTGTTTAAATACCCAAAGCCCCAAGAATTCAGGGCAATGTACTCTTTCATAAACAGCAGTACTCAGCTCCTGTCACGGTGATGTGGGAATTGAAGGGGTTTGTGCTAAATCTCTGGGGGTTCTGGTGTGTTGTGATTTTGCTGTTTGGTTGGTTGCTTTCTTGCTTCATCCTGAGGTAAATATCAAAAGCCATTATTTTTGAGGATCACGGACTGTTCCTTGAGACAAACCAACTCTCAGAGAGCAGATTTAAGTAGTAGCCTCACTTTTTGAGGTAACTGCATTGACTTGTAGTGAAAGACACGTGGACTCTTTGCTGATATGCTCATTCATGAAATAAGGCTGTTCTTTAGAGGGGATTTGACTGTTCTATGCTGACTGAGCAAGGCAATATTCATGATATTGCCAGGATGAAATGTTTTAACTGATACAGTTTGATTCCTGAGTACATGGGTAGTGCGAGAACTGTCTTGGAAAGATAGAGAAGATTTGGTGGTAACACAGCCCAGTGTAATTCCTTTCTCTGTCATGGTATCAGGGAGGGATTAGCCCGGGCTGTGTCTTATCTGTGGTTTATCTGGCAGTGCATTCAGACAGAGCGACCACTCTGTCAGACTGTGTGTTTTATCAGTGTTAAAAGAGGCTACAAGCTGGACCAGGTCCTGTCCCGAGTCTGTCAGTTTAGCTCTTGCTGGATGCAGTTCTGCTCTTGCTCCTGCTGCCGTGACGCGAGTGACTGCTCTTGACCTGAACAGGTTTATCTTGGCTCCCCCCCCGGCATCACCGGTGGCAGGATTTGCCCCTTTCCTTTGCCATCCTTGTATTCTGAGCATGGGGACCACCACCCTGCTGTGCCCAGGCCAGGGGCTCCTCCACCAGCTCTGTCCCGAGCTGCCACGGGTGCTGATGCCACGGCAGGCAGACCTCACACGTGGCCTTCTGCTTATGCCATCAGAACAGAGCTGCTGCTGTGGGGTCTGGGAGGAGGCTTGTGGGACACCTGCAGGACTGGGAGCTTGAAACCACCAAGCAGAGGCAACAGCTGCTTGAAGATGACCGGCTCTGCCCAAGGGGCTCAGGAGGGTGCAGGGCTTGTGGGCTCTCTCAAGCCATCATCGGGGTCACCTTGCCCCTGCTTCTGAAGTGCACAGAGGGGACTTGCAGGGCAGTGCCTGCATCTTCTGTGCTGGGAGCAGGATGGAGGGGTTGGTGGGACTGGGAGGCACAGCGGGGACATGGGGCAGAGTGGCACTGCTGAGGGAGCAGCCACCTGCCTTGAGAAAAGGACCAGGCGTGAGCTGAGGGGTCAGACCACACTCTGTTTTCTAGTGCCACATCAAAGCCCTGCAGTGGCTCACTGCCCTAGAGGGAACATGGAAAGACCCTTTACTTGTAGTTACTCATGCTGACAACCTGGTCCTCTGCTGAGACCTGTTGTCAGGCTGTTTTATCACATATAAATCCTGCAGCTGGACTCCTTGGCCAGAGTGCAAACCCCCTTTCTCTCTACTAATTGATCCAGAGCAGAACTGGGGATGCTTACATTGATCACTGGGGGATGATTGCATTGATCAGTTGGTGGAGTCACCATCCCTGGAGCTATTCAAGTGACTGGATGTGGCACTTAGTGCTGGTCTAGTTGACAAGGGGTTGACTGGTCAAAGGTTGGACTCCATGATCTTAGAGGTCTTTTTTGACCTAAGTGATTCTGTGATTCCATCATCCTGTCTGTACCTCAACCAAAGAAATGAAAGGTTCTGTACTTGGCTTGGACAGCACAAATGCCATCCTTTTATTGCATTCCCTGGTAACTGGATTTCTTAGATCCAGGTTTCTTGTTTGCTCTGTGTTGCTGCAGGGGTTGCCCACTCTTTGCTCTGTGCATCCATTAGAGGAAGACACTTTGGCCCTGAATCAAATCCCACTTTGGACTGGGTTGGTTGGGCTTGGTGGAACCTGTGAGCATGTTCTCCAGTCATGAGTCACTCTTGCCGTGTGCTCTAAGGGGCACCACAGGAATAGTTCCCGAACAGAACCTTTGGAAGCGAGGAGTTCCTCCTCCAATCACTTCTGAACTGATGTCTCAGTATGGGCACTCAGACCCTCACTCTGGGAAGCAGATTATTCTGTGGACTGTTTCTTCAGCTTGTGGCTGGACCTCAGACTGCTTCCCCAGCCTAGTCAGGCTGATGCAAAAACCCAGCCCTGACACACATCAGGCAACTGGCAGGGAATTTGCGTTCTCTGTTTTCCCAGGCTGTAGAATTTCCAAGCTGTGCTGACCTTTCTGAAACCAGGAGGCAGAAGAAGGACCTACAAAAGTCTTGCTCAGGCTCTAAGGAGATCTGGAAAGGAACACTTGTTTGATTCTCTGTGCAGGGGAGACTGAGGGAGTGATAATAGTGTGCAAGGTCTTCCTCCTTCATGCTGCGTTCCTGAGCAGTCTCTGGATGCTTGAGGGCCAAACTTTGATACCTGTGACAGTCTGACAGTCTTGATCTACCCTTGTGCTCATAGGTGCCTGCTTGGGAAATTACCCTCTGGCAGCTTTTCAGGGTGTGCTCTGTGGAGAGCCCCAGGACAGCTCTGGCACTGAAAAAGACTTGCCCTGACTTCCAGAGGTGATTTCCCAGCCCTGCCAGCTGCTCTGGGGGTAAATCAGTAAATCCCTTCACTGCCAGTGAATCAGAGCAGCAGCAAAACCTCTGGGAGGAAGAGAGAGCTGAAACAGTAGTTTCAGGAAAGAGCATCCATGTGCTACAGGGTGTGCTAGATTTCCCCTGAGGTCTCTCAGACTCGGGGGAGGAGAGGATTCCTCTTCCACTGCGGCTTTTAACACAATTGTTTTGGCTTCTGTGAGCGTGTAAAAGAGGATTGCTGATCCCATGTGAAGTGCTAGCTTTGTTCTGAGGACAAGGGCTATCTTTACCCCGAACTCATGATTTTATGCCTCTAGTGATGCAGCTGTCCTGAAGTGAGTGCCTTGGCTGCAGCTCTAGCCAGTGGAAAAGCCTGGGAAGGCCTCCAGAGGGAGATGGTGTCCACCTATGAAGACGAACCATCAGGCTCCCTCGTTTAGATGTTTGTGACATGCACTGAAAAATAGACAGCCCGTGTCCCACCCAGCACACGTGGAAGGCACACCCTGCAGGGACTACGTGAGCTGCAGGAGGTAGAAACAGACCCACAAATTAACGTAAAATGCTCCCACAATGCTGGCAAAGCTCAGGTCTGGGAGAGAACTTCCTTTAGTGCAGGAGAAGATGTGCTTTACAGACAGTGGATGGTGGGGGGCAATCAAAGGCATGACGTTGAGGCAAGACCAGGAGTGTAAGAGAAGCTGCCCTGGCACAAATTCTGAAAGGTTTGGGGTGGACTTTGGGGAAGTGGGACAAAAGGACCAGAGGCAGCACCAAAGTTCAGAGCAGGGCTGAGCAGAGCTCTGGCAGGGGATTAGGAGGCCAATGCACCAGCATCACAGTGTGACAGGCGGAGGAGAGGCAAAAAGGTGGGAGGAAGCCTTGATAGTGGGGTAGGTGAGGAGCAAGTTAAAAAGGGTCTGTGTTTCATCTCTACTTCCATGAGGTCACTTGGGGAGAAAAGACTGGAGAAATGTAAAGCATTTGGTTGGTTAAATTCTCCAGCAATTCCAGGCATTCTCTCTTATTTTTATAACATTGCATGTGCTTAAGGTTTCTGTTGTTCGTGCTAACAAGCTGGCAGCACAGGGACTGTGCTTTCTCTTGGACTGCCCATGGCAATTGCTAATGCTGGAAAACTACTCAGAGAGCAGGTGAAGAGTCTCTGCAGAGAGTATCTCATGTTTCAGTAGGAACTGGCCTGACCTCAGTTCCCAGATGAGTCAGGACTTGGTGAAAGGTTGTGCAGAGGGGTATTGCAGTTGAAGGAGGAAGGTTCCCCTGGGAATGTGCCAGTGGTGGGATTGCAGCAAAAGCAGAGGCACATAGGCCAGGTCTACCTGCCTGGGATGCTTTAGAGTGCTGCCACATTCACACAGAGTTTGGAGAGGGACGTGGAAGTCCCCTGCAGATGCTGCAGGCTCTGTGGTGGAAGCTCCTTCTGTTGGAGACACTCAACAGCAGTGCGACCAAAACAGCTACTTCACTGCTGGCCAAGGCACCTCTGTGTGAGCTGTGCCCACGCTGCAGGGTGAACATGACTTGTTCTTAGTCTTCTGCTCACAGGAAAGATTCCAGTTCTAAGGAACTCATAGAAATATTAGCCCAAAGGTCTGTTTACAAGAAGGATAACCCACAGCGGATATCCTACAGTAGCACTTCTGTTTTCTATAAACACCCGGGCACACGAGGTACCAGATGTCAGCTGTGCTCCAGGATCTGTCCACATCCATGTTTTCACTAGACCATTTCCACTGGCTAAATCCATGGACTGGTGTTCCACGTGGCTCAGCACACGCATGTGGCCAGTTACCACGCACTGGAGAGCGTGAAGGAACTTGCTCAGCTTTGGGAACAGAGGGGGTCTGACTCACAAGCTCCAGTGATTCATGCTGGGTTAAAGGAAGAGTTTGTATGTCCCAGCTGCTTTCTGGTCTTTCCCAGAGCTCTGATGAAGGAGGGATTGAACAGGGCATGCAGCTCCGTTCCTCCACTGTCCATGGCTCACGATCTCAGGTGTTAATACAAAGAGGAGAGTTATGGGGCAGACACCCAGCAGGGTTGAGGAGTATCCCATCTCTCCATTCAGGCAGACTACAGAGCTAGAAATGCCTGGCAGAGAGGCAGGATGGAGCAGAACTCTACATTAGTAAGTAATCCCACTGTGAATCCAAAAGCTGGTGAGTCAGCGCCCTGGGCATCCCCTTTTCAATTGCTTTTTGGGGGTGAGTGTAAGTAACCTGGGAAAGGCAGTCCCTGGCAAGAGGAGGAACATCTGGAGAGGGGCTGAGCACAGCCTGGCTGCCGACCTTGGAGGTCACGCGCTCGGCTCATTCTCCTGCCTTGTTACTGTGATGGGCTCCAGCTGCAGTGCAGCTACAGGAAAGCTGTGCTGCCATGAGCAGCCTGGCTCTGTCATCCTTCCTCCTGCATCTGGCCTGCCAGCCTCCTGCCCTGAGTGCTGCCCTGATCCCAGCCTTGGCTCAGTGCTGAGCTCCAGTGGGACTGCAGCTGAAAACTGACTGGAGAAGGTGGGATGAGAGCAGGGCAGGGCGAGTGTGTGGGCCTACAGCCCACTTCTTCTGAGGCAGGTGGGGAAATGAGTCTCCTGTTCCTCTGACCCCTTCCCATTTTCCACTGGGCTCCAAGGAATGCTTTCAGGTGCATAAGAGGGGATGTTCAGCATGGGGGTTGTATGATGCCATGCCTTTTCCAGTGCCTGGGAGCTCTGTTCCACCGGGGCCATGCTCGTGCAGTATGCAATGAGTGGAGCTTGGGATAGCACATGGCTCCTGCTTGAGTTTGCTTGTTTTTTTTCTGGGAGAAAAGCTCCATAAAAACTGCAGTGCCTCTTGAGAAGAACTTGAAGAAATTAAGCTCAAGAGCAGCTGAAATGAAGCTCATGAGCAGGGCCCTAATTCCAGGCTGTTTCCTTTGGCTAAGTCACAGGGCTGTGAAGTCCCAGTAAAGGTTGGATGTCTGTGCTGGGGACAGTGTTCAGGGCAGATGCCGTGAGGTAACCTGGAATTTTCCTCTGGGGAAGGTGCACCGAGGATGAGGCTGGAGGCAGTGGAAAGCTGGGTGGGAGCCCCCCACCACTCCTGGTTCACCCAGAGCTCCCTCAGTGCTGTGTCAGGCTCCTTGCCCTGGTTCCTGTCAGCTCGTGCTGTCCTGGGGGTTGGTCACAGCTGGCCACCCATGGCTGATCCGGCAGCAGCGCCGAGGTGCAGGGATGAGCTGGCAGAGGAGGTGCTTTGGGAGGGCGAAGGGCTCTCCAGCTGGGCTGGAGCTCGGACATGCATCACCTGCTGCACTGACCTCCCGTCTGGGGCAGGATAACAAAGCTCACATGACTGGGGAACGGGACTCTGCCCAAGAGGGAAGCTCTCGCTGGACCCCCGAGGGGCTGATTGGAGCAAAACCGTCAGTTCCCTCAACTTCCAGAGCAGGGTTGAGGCTTCATGGCCCCCTGGTTGAGTCCCAGTCCTGGCTCTGGTGCTGTGCCCAGGGCAGGAAACGGTGTTTGAACCAACATGACCTGGGGTGGTCTCCTCTCTGACAAGGGCAGCTCAGCGTTGTGGCGTTTTTTGAGATGTTTCAAATTGTAACAACAAATACAAGTGATAATGGTAAAAATTAAACATTTTAGGTAATTAATAACTCTGGTAATTAGGCTTGGCAGACTCAGTCATCAGTCTTTTTAAAGGATTTTAGTTCAGGCTTGTCTGGAAGGCTCCTCAATATAAGGGAGAGGTGCTTTGCAGAGGAGAGCAGTAAGCCCCACGAGGCTGTCTCCATGCAGTAATGATGTGATCAAACTTCTGAGGAGTCTGGTGGTCCTGGAACTCTTCTACAGCTTGTCTCATCCTTAAATTTTTGCCTACATATGGAAGTCAAAGCCCAGTTTTCCTTGTTAAAGTTTTATCCATAGTGAGGTCGGGGAGGAAAAAGGAAACACATTTACTCTCCAAGTCTGACATTTGGGGACTGGCAGCTCAGAAGAAGAAAGACAGCTACAAATGTGTGAGATGGACAGAAAAAGTATTCTTTATGGAAGCAGTGAAACTTTATTTTACCTTAAAACTACACTCAAGTCAGGTGCTTTAGTGTTTGGTTTGTTGTTGTTTTTTTTAAATACCCCAAAAATTTGAAACAGATTTCGTACATCATTGGCCGATGTTTGGAAGCCCTTCAGAGAAACTTCTTTTTGGTGTCAGAATTTGCACACTTGCTTAATTTGAGGGTAAAATCAGGTTCTCAGCAGATGTTTCTCTGACCCATCTCCTCTGGCTTTGTTGGTGTATGTGTGATATGTACCAGCTGAGCATCCAACCCTCTGGCTTTCAACAGCTTTTTGATTTGAAGGCTGGGACTTTGTTCCACTCCAAAACTCTGTGTGTGTACATGTGTACATATGTTTGTGCTCACATGAAGTCTTTATTTTGTTTTGAAGTCCATGGCACTTCTCAAGAATTCCCTGGTCCCTGATGTGCTCCAGCCCTCCAGGGGTGTGGAGATGTAATTTTGGCTAAGAACACTGCTCTGGCAGAGCTTTTTCTGACCCTAATGCTCCTTGTATGGTTCTTGTGCATCTCTTCCTCCAGTCAGACCGTTGACAAAACTTCCAGGCTCAGCTTATACATCTCTGGGTGAAGGCAAACCAAAAGAGCTCTTTGTGTTCCAGCTGTTTCCCACCCTTCAGCTTGACCCAAGAGAGAACTCTCCTTGCTCTGGGGGCAAACTGATCTCACTCCAGGAGTGGTGTAATCGTGGCTTTGTGGAGTCTACTCAGAGCACCTGGTGTTGGCCAAATTCATGATGTGAGAGGGCAGATGAAGTGAGCTCAGGCCCCAGCAGGGAACTGGCTGTTGGTGCTCCTGGGAGACAACGGGCCAGGGAACTGAGGTAGAGGTGCTCCCCTGAACCTGCCCATGTTCCCCCTGCCTGCTCTGCATGTGTGTTCAGGTGCCTGTCTCCTGTGCCCATTTCCAGCTCAGGTGAGTGGGGCAGGGCTGGCAGAGAGGAATGTGGAGTTTGGGCCAGGCAGAAGGAGGGAGGATCTTCCAGCTTCCTTCTGCACACAAGGTAATCAGCTTCAGCTGTGCCCATGCTAACTTGCTGCTCTCTGCAGGAGAGAAACCTCAGCTGCAGTACAAAGAAAAAAAACAAAAACAACCCACCTGCCTGACTTCCATTGCAGAGCTTGGAAGCCAAAGGAATACTGGTGGGGAAAAAGGCTTGGAGATATCCCAGTGGCTACTGCTGTGGGTCAGTTGCTCACTTTTGGGTAGAGCTGGCAGTGCAAGGCAGGGGTTCCCTCAGCCAGCAGGTTTGCAGAGCCAGCCTGTCCTGCTGCTCTGTGATGCCATCACCGATGGACACAGCAGCACCAGCTCTGCACTCCACCACATCCTGCCACGAGCACAGCGAGCTGCAGGGCTTGTGCCATGAATCTTGGTGTTAAAAGTGATTCAGATCCAGAAAGCCTTGCTAGCAGGTCCTGTATCCACGGTGGAGGTGCTGGAGCAGGGCAGGATGTTTTTCCAAGGCCAGGAGTCTCCCTGATCGCTGCTGCCCAGGGCACAGCTTTGTTTCCCTTGCGGAGATCATGCGTGTTTCATCTGCTCACTCAGGCTTTTGCCTGAAGGGCAAGGACAAGGAATGCAATGAACTTCTCCTTGGCATGGAAGTGTATTTTGCTTCACATTTGTCAATAAATGAGATTAGCTTTCCGTACTGGTGCTGAGGGGCTGCGTGAGAGGCATGTTTAATGAATTCTAAAATAAACTCTCTCCCTCTCTGTGGGGCAACAAACACAGCTAAAACTTGCATCTCAGAAGAGATCCTGACATTGCAGAGATGCCAGTTATATGATAAAGCAAAAGAGAGGCAGCCCAAACCAGAAATTGCCCTGGATCTCACATGGAATGATGACTCAGTACCAAAAGTCGTGTGTGTATAATAATGTCCATGCTGCTTCTCTACTTGGAAGAATATTTCCCCCTCAGTCCTGGGCTACCTCTCCCTGTCCTTCCAGGACTGAGTAGTCCTTGTACAGAATCTGAAACTTTTCCCCTAAAAAGATCATCTTAGAATGATGGTGGCAGCATGAATTGCCTTTTTCTGGGTGTCCTTCCCACTGCCCACCCTGGTGAGCTCTGGACACCCCCCTTCAATTCAGCAGGGCTAGTGAGACCATTTAGGAATAAAGAAACCTCTCTGCTGTCTGAAGTGGACACAACTTGATCAAGGGAGAGACCTGGTAGACTCCTGAGTATCAGGAGAAGAAATGTGAATGGATTTCAGGAGGGACATATTGAATCACAGAATCACAGGATGATTTGGGTTGGAAGGGACATTAAAGCTCATCTTGTTCCAACCCTCCTGCCATGGCCAGGGGCACCTTCCAGTAGCCCAGATTGCTCCAAGCCCTGTCCAACCTGGCCTTGGACACTTCCAGGGATGGGGCAGCCACAGCTTCTCTGGGCAACCTGTGCCAGGGCCTCCCCACCCTCACAGGGAGAAGTTTCTTCCTAATATTTAATCTAAACCCACCCTCAGTTTAAAGACATTCCCTCTTGTCAAATAACTTGGTAAATATGTTGGTAGTTGGGGGAGAAAGAGGTAACAATCTGGAGGAATGGTTGCAGATGCTGGTGTGGTGACATTCATCCTGCACTGCCCCTTCCTGACCAGCGGGGCTGAGGATCTGACTCAGCTTTCCTGATTCATGATTGTGCACTTTCAGGCATGAGGGTGAAGGGATTTGTTGATAACCAGAGAAAATCTGTCAAGTGAAAAAGATTGTTATGGGTAAGTGGTCCTTGCTCTGGCCTGAGGTCTGCCCTGTGCTCAGGGAAGAGCACTGGCACTCAGACACCTCCTGAGCCAGCTTTGCTCTTGGACACCAGTGTTGCTAAAGCAGCAGGAAAGGCAGGGGGCAATTCTGGGCTCTCAGCTCATTTGTCAAGGAGGGCTCAGGGGTGCTGATCTGCCCTGCTGATGATGGTGTAGGTGCTGCAGACCCTGCCCGTGGCAAGTGACCTTGGCTTCCACAGGCCTCCCTAGCTTTATTTGTTTTCAGTAATACTTCTAACTCTTCCCTGGCACTGTCCCAGGTGTAAGAGTGCCCTCCCAAATCTGCAGACAAGCAGATGCAATGCTGCTCTTGCTGCTTATGACTTTCCTAAGCTGCAGTTCAGGGAATTGGTCCTTTTTGTGGTCAAGCTTATGCATTTTACCTGCTGCTGATGGGCAGAAGAGAAAGCAGGAGCGGCATAAAAATGCTGTGCAGTGGAAATGTGTCGATTACAGCTTTCAAAACCACCTCTGTCCACCTAGCATGCCTTTGGTTGGTTGTTTGGATTATTAGCGCTTCTGGAGAGGTTTCCTTGTCTCTCCTATATTTAGAAAATGTGGGCAGGCCATGCAATTTTAAGAAGCAGCCTTGTGTTGGCAGGGCCACTGCTCATTTCATGTGTTGTAACATTTTGTGTTGGTAATGTTTTGAGTCGGGGTTTGAGGGAGATGGTGTGAGTCACAGCTCTGGTTTTCTTATGGGGTTAGGTAGGTGTCTTGTTCATTTGGGGGGCTTAGAAGGGAAGAAAGAAGAAGTTCATAGTCTGACACACTGCCAGCAGTTTTGGTTTAATTGCCAGAACTGTGATAATCTGGTATTTCCCGTAAAGCCCCAGGTGTTGTAGTTGCTTTATTTTCTGGGAGTCCGATTTCTCTTATCCCTTGTTACTGTGGGACAGAGCCAGGCAGTGTGTTCTCTCTGGGCCCTAAATATTCACAGTATCAAAGATAATAGCAAGCCTCAAACACATCTCTAGGTGAAAATCTCCTGTTTAATTCAAGATCACCATTCTGGAGAAGAAGATTCATGATTTCCAAGTGAGCTGCGCTGCGTGTGTGGCATCTGTCTATCCTTCTTTCTGCTTCTCCTATTCCTGGTCTTTTCTGCAGGTCAGAAGAGACACTGAGTGACTGTTGTACATATTTGCTGTCTTCTCTGGGGATGGAGAGCCCCATGTCTCTGACCCTGCCCCTTTTCTCTGCCACATGCAGCTGCAACGCTGGGGCTCTGCCCTCAGAGTGGTTTGGGTGCTTCCCCCAGCAGCGGCTTTTTCTGCGCTGGAGCCTCGGGGCTTGTCTGCACAGGGAGGCTCTTGCAAAACATGCTTGGCCTAGGGTGTGAATTTAAAGGGAAAGAACTGCTCTGCACCAGAGTCCTGCCTTAAACCCTCTGATTCTGCAGAAAAATGCTGGTGTTTTTAACCATCTGGACTTGGTGGAACAGCTGCACTTGAGCTGAGCAGCCCAGGGCTGTTGTGGCAGCTCCGAGCTGGCCTTGGGTTAGCACAGTGTGGGAGGTGAAGGGTTGGGAGGTGGAGGCTGGTTCCCTCAAGACTCCCTGTGTACCCAGAAAAGGGGGACCACTTCAGAACAGAGCCTGCCTTAGTGGTTCTTGGTACCCTCTGGAGAAGCCACACTGAACAGAGAGGCTGTACAGACCAGCCTGAGTTGACAGTCCCCCTTCCTCAGGATTGGGCCTGGACTTGCTGCTTGAGTCCAAACCTATCCCTTGGTCAGCAGCCCTTCTGTGGCCCATATGAGCCACTGGAGTGCTGGGGAGGGGGCTGTGGGAGGTGTCTCAGGCTGTGGTGTGTTGCTCTGGTCCTCACTGAGCTATCAGACTGGCCACCCCAGCTGTCATCTGTGTCCCTCCCATGCCAGAGCATGAAGTTTCCTGAAGCCTTCTCCTCCAATCAGCCCCTCCAGCACTGTCTCAACGAAACCTGAGATACTGGGAAATGGTCCCGTGGGGACCAACTGAAGGTGGTCAGTGGGTGGATTGTGCCTGTTGAGCTGTGATCAGCCACACTGGGGTGGTCCCTATCCCAAACCCTGGTGGTGGATGGAAGTCCTTTGCATTTGTGAGGGGGAAAGGGACCCTGGAACAGCTTGCACCCCACAGGATTGAAACCTGAGGTCTCTGACAGGAGAAGGGACACTGTGGCACTGCAGAAAGTCACATAAATAAAGCATTCTCTGTTTCTGCTGAGTCCAAAGGTGGAAGCCCAAACATCCCAGGCTGCTCCCAGCCGGTTCCATTCAGTCCATCAGCAGCCCCTGGAAGTTGTTGTCACCGCAGTCACTGAGGGCAAGAGCATAGCAGGGCTGGCAGGGAGGCAGACAGTTACATGAGGCATAGGCATGTGTCAGCTGGGTAAACTCGGCAAAAATGCACGCGGGGGTTTCTGTGCCTCTGGGCACCAGGGCAGGAAACCAGCTCTGTCCATGAGAGAATGCAGAAGACTTCCCCACTGGGAAGTATTCAAAGGGAGTAAGTGATACTTGCTGCCATGAATTGGAGGTCCCTGTCTAGCGAGCAGCATGGTCAGACTCGACGTGGCAGCCTCTCCACAGCCTGGTGGTCTTCCCTGGCTGCTTTCTGTGCCTGTCACGAGTCCCCATGTGTCACCGAAGCCTTGCCCTGTTCTTCGCTGCTGGGGTTGCCCTGCTAACAGAGCTGGCTGCTTGAGGACTCATCAGGGCTGAAATGATTTATTCCTCAGCCATTTATTGCAAATGAACCATTGGAAGGCTTTCAAAAGCCATCTTCTCTTGACCTAAGTTCAGCTGAATGTTTTAGCAGCATCAGCTTTACATAACAAGCCAGTAGAGGGGAATTGTGGGAGAATAAGGTTTATGTTGGTAAACAGTCCTTGCTGACCAGGATCTCCCTCTCAAAGTTGGATATTCACTGAGGGAATCAGGAATTACAAGCCAACTGCCCCAGAAAGATTTTATGCCCTTTGTGTTCACTCCGGGTGTCTGATAAAATCCCCAGATATCATATGACAGCATTTAGATTTTAGTGAAATCTCTTGATAGAGCCCTAGAACCCCAAATTAATTCCAGTTGGTAGGGACAGGAGAGCATCACATGGGCTGAGAACTGGGTGGGGAGGACCATGAACAATGGATTAGGATAAACAGCAGTGTGTCGAATTGTCAGGGGAGTGAAGGAGAGCCCAGCCTTGGGAGATAAAGTTGTGCCAAGTGCTGCCCTCCATGGTGAGCCCCACAGAGCTAACCTCTTGGGCATCTACAGCAATGCCAGGGAGTCCCTGAGGGCACTTAGGGAGTGGGATCTGTTCATTGTCAGTTGGTTACCTAGGAAGGTTTTTTCGGGATATCCTTCTTGGGCCAGGGCTGCCCTGGGATCCTGTCTGAAGTGTCCACTCAGTGTTCACAAAGACTCTCCCAGTTAATTTGCTGATATTTTGTCCAGATATTTATTTACCACCAAATTGCAAAGGGAGGGGTTCAAGTTGAAAGATGAGATGAGAAGCAAAACAGGGTAGTCTGTGCTTGACTGTGATGTTCCATCTTCATGGTCCCCTGGTGCAGGGTGAGAGGCAGGTAACTGCTGCCCAGGGCCCTTGCTCAACAGCACCATTAGAAAAGCAGATTTGTGATGAATCCTTCATCTGTATATGTATGGGAGTCCTGTAACTACAAAATCTGGGGTGGATCCTTCCTTTGTAGGTATGTGGGGTTCCTGTAATTACAAAATCTGGAATGGAACTTTGTGTGTGTGCAGGGGTCCTGTGACTACAAGCAGCATCATTCAGATGGTGTATCAGGCTTGACCATTGCCCAGAGGGGCCACCACTGCAGGGATAGGCAGGGCAGGAGGGTGATGAGCAGCCACCTTTCGTGGTGTGGATACCAGTGGAAACTCAGCTTCTACATCCTGAAGCCAGGGGGAAAGTGTGACCACACAGCCAGAGAGCCTCAAAGCAGCACTGAAGTGTCTCTGAGCTGTGTGTGAGATAGTGGAGATCCTGATTCTCCGTCCCAAACTGGGAGAAAACCAGCAAAGTAGCACCAATATTCGGGTGTCTGCCTGAGGGGGTGATTCAGGCCCCCTTGGTTTCACTGCTGGGAGCTCTTCAGTGAGACGTGGGAGGCAGTCAGCATCTCCAGAAATGAAAGGAGAGGGAGGCTGGGGCGTTCAGGGTTTTTAAGATCGTTGATTTTGCAAAGGAAAGAAAAGAAATCATCCACCTCGCAAGCCAAGGTGAATTGAGACAGGAAGGACAAAGATGAGTGATTTTGGTTGCCTGTGTTTGGTGGCATGGCTGGTATGGGCAAGGAGAAGAAAACAGATAGGAGGGGGAGCATAAAGCACTGGAAGGCAAAAGGAGAATCTTTGGAATGATGGAACATCACTTTTGCATTTGGGGACCAGAAGAGCTGAGAGCGTTACTGGGTTCCCTATCCCTGTACTGCCTTCCTGGCAGGGACCCTGGACCTTTTTCCAGGAGGAATCAACTATTACCTGTCAGCAAGGCTGAGGTTGGGATCAGGTATATCCTTGAAGTTACCCAGGCCCTGGGGTTCTCTGTGGAGATGTGCAGTGTGAGGTTGGTTGTGTGTCCTGATGTTGGCAAGTTGGATGGATGTTGCAGATCCCCCCTCAGGGCAGGGATGTGGTCTGCTCAACTTCTGAAGGATTTTTCCAAGCTTATTCTTATAATTCTGTGATTTGTTGTCCCCTGGACACAAAGGTCGTAGACACAAAGGTCCACCCAGGCCTTTCAAGGGCAGTTCCTCAGCACCACTGCACTTTCTGCACATTTATCAGAAAGGATGTCACATACATGGGGCATTTACACTGAGGGTTTCCTACAAAAGTGTTTCCCAGCAGAGGAGACCCCACTCTTCCCATCAGGTTTTTACAGTGTGCCTCAGCCCTCCGTACATCCCTTTTTGGGTTCTGGGGGGTTGCATTTCCCTGCATGGAGCTGTTCAAGGAGGGCCTGGGGAGATGCTGAGGGGAGGGCAGTGGCAGTGCAGCAGTGAAGGAGCAACTCTGGAGGAATTGTGCTCCAGTTGGAGTGTCTGGGCAGAGACCCTTCTTCCTTGCCCAGCTCCACTGCTCCCTTGCTTTTCCTTGTCACTCCTATATAGAGATGAGAACCCTCCATGCTTACAATCACAAGATGAAACCCACATTGTGCCCTGCCTTTTCTCAGGTCTTCCTTGGATCCACAAGCTCCTTCCTCTTGTTGTCACTGCTGCTCATAATTGGCATTTGTGGTGGCATCCAGAGGTCCCGGCTGCAGCATTGTTCCCCCTGTGCTATTCACAGCACAGAGTCATAACAAGAGCCAGTCCCTGCCCCAAATATATTAAGTGGGATCTTTGAGAGAGGAAATGGAAGCGCGGAGAAGGGATGTGAATTGTCCTACTTTGCGCAACATTTCTGGGATAAAACCCAGCACTATTAATAGCTTTTTTGCTCAACAACCATCTTTTGTTCTGAACTCTGGTTTTTCACCTTAAGTTGTTTGTGTTGTGCAGGATCTGCTGCCCAGTTTGGTGAAATTTCCCGTTTTGTGACCTGCAGCTTAACGTGACAAAGGTCCAGTAAGCTCCCTGTGCAGTTTGAAGTGGGAAGAGTCTTCCTGCTCGGGCCACCACCGTGTTGCCCATTGTCTCTTCTGCACCCACATTTCTCTGCTCCATCGTTGGTTTTTGGTTTTGGTTGCTTGTGTTCTGCAATAGCTTCTAGAAAATTACTTGTGTCCCACCTTCCCGTGCTGCTCTTCCCTAAATCCTTCCGTGGAGTATCTGGACAGTCAGCAAGGGTTGGTTCACATCACAAGGTCAAATTTGCTTTACCTTCCTCCTCACTTGTTGCCCATGAATATTCTATAAAGTGATCTTTCTGTTTGTGGAAGCAGAAACTGTTGATTAAATTTTAACGAAGAGTCACAGGAAGCAAATTTTAAAATTGCAACTGTATGTTTGTGATAATAAGAGCTCTGTCACTGCTGTCAGGGGCTAGAATTGATGCAGGCCACAAAATCTCTTTATCCAACCCAAATGAGCCAGAGTTGCTTGATTTCTTTCTTTTTTTTTTTTTTTTTTTTTTTTTTTTCAAACACAAGCCACAAACTGCTCATGAGCAATTTACAAGCCAAAAATTAGCCAGGATGGCTTTCCAGAGAATAGTTCTGAAGGAGATTGCAATAAAGCAATATTCAAATATAAAACGAGGGAAAATAAGGATAAAAAAATTAATCAGGAAGAGCTGACATCCTTGAGACTCCTGGCAGCTGTAAATCAGCTTGGTTGGGGGACATTTCAGTGGAAGCCACCCATCGCTGTGCTCCAGTGGGGGTCCGGAGCTAGTGAGAACAATGCTGGGAAGCCGCACTCTGGACAAGGCAGGAGACACGCTGTGTTAGTGTCTCCACTGGGCAGTGCCCAGAGTCCCAAATGGAATTTACAGCTCGAGCTGCTCCCCTGCAGCCCATGGAGGAGGAGGAGGAGGAGGAGGAGGGTGGCCCTTCTCCGCAGGGCTCAGGCCAGGGGATCTCTGTGTGTCGTGTTCCCCTCTGCAAAGGGCCCAGGGAGAGGTGGGAAGGGGGCAGAGGATGCTCCCACTGCTCCAGCACACACCGGGGCACTGGGACAATGTTACAGTACAGGGTGGTAATTCCATCCACACTTGGTGGGGTGTGGGCCTGTGTGTATCTGGCTGCCGTGGAAAAGCTGTCTCAGGGATGATCTTTAGTTTCTTTCCTGTGTTTGGATGAAAAACAGACCTGCGGTCACTTCTGGTACCAGTGCTTTAAAGTCTTTCTTCAGCTAACAGCAGAACTTTTAATCTTTCTAATATAACATTACAGAGAACAAACAAGTCTCTAATGCAAGCCCTGGGGTCTCTTGTGGGGAGATCCCGATAAAAACACGGCTTTCTGTTTTGGAAATACCCTCTGGTGGATTTGTCTCTCACCAGAGACAATGGTGAACTTTCAAAGTAAGCAGAGATATGGAAAAAAATATTGTAATTAAGACTGCAAGTGGTTGGCTTTTGTCACGGAATGCTAGAGAATATTATTTTTATAGGTTAAAAAATTAAACGTTCCCCCACCTCACTGTAAGAGGCTGCTAATCAAATTTATTTGTCCAGACTCTAAAGTGCTTTCTGCTGTGAATCCCTGCTTTGTGTGGTGTTTCACCTGGCTGTGTGTGAAACACTGGGGTGTTCTCTGGCCCAGGACTTCGTGGGAAGTTGAAATATTAAAACAATTTTGCCAGCTGGGCTGGCACATCTGACCTTTACTTGACCTCTGGCTGCCCTGAATTAACATCTTTGTAACCTATCCCAAGTTTTTCTCATTTTCCCTACTTGCTGATGTCAAGAATGTTTAAACACACTTGTTAAAGCTGCCTCTCCCTGTTAAGTCTGCCAGGTCAGGGAAGGAGGAGGATTCTGTGCTGGTGAGGGCTAGGATGACCAGTCCCTCCTCAGTGAGGAGCTGCAGACAGGGCTCTGTGGTTATGCTCTTCCTTAACTCAACCTCAGTAATTCATTCCCTCTGGGGTCAATATAGTGTTTAAATACAGTATATTGAGGGAGGAGGAAAGAGAAGTCCAGAAGTGCTGTGCTGAAGCTGAGAGTGCATCCCTGGCCCTTCCAGTTCCACCTGACTGTGATGGACATGAGCCAGGACTGGGCAGAGAGGGAAAGGTTTGTGAGGTAAATCTGGCTCCTCACTCAGAGACTTTGCCTCCTTTACCTCTTTGCAGTGTCCCATGTGCTGATTTAGCTGCAGGACTTTGTGAGAGTGTTTGGGATTGTGTTGTACCCACACAGTGCAGTGGATCCTATTTTTGCAGGTTTACCTGAGTCGCAGGATCATCACAGAACCACAGAATGGTTTGGGCTGGAAGGAACCTTTAATATCATCTCATTTCCATCTCCCTGCCATGGGCAGGGACACCTTCCACCAGACCAGGTTGCTCCAAGCCCCGTCCAACCTGGCCTTGAGCAATTCCAGGGCAGGCACAGCTTCTCTGGGAAACCTGTGTCAGGACCTCCCCACCCTCCCAGGGAAGAATTTGTTCCTGCAATGCTCCATGATGGTCTGTCCTCCTGTCCTTGGGACATCCCAGGCAGGGCAGGCTGTCTCTGATAAAAGAACTTCAGCTCCCCTTTAACTGAGCTTTCCTCCCCTGTGTTTTAAAGCAACCCTCCTGTGATTCATAAAGCTGTAAAACACCAAGAAGGTTTTCTTCATTCCTTTCTAGAACCAATGACATTCCACTAATGGCCATTTACATCTGCAAATCCTTCCCTGTAACTTGAAACACAGCCTTCAGCATTGCCATGACGTAAGGGCAACTATATATGGTTTCATGTACAGATTTCACAATAAATATTTAATGAAACATGGGGGTTTTTTTTGCTAAGTTAGATTGTTTTGTCTCCTGGGGTGAGGTTTTCAATCACTTTCCTTTAGTGATTGAAAGATGATGGATGACACCCGGGTCTTTACCAGGGTACAAGGGCAAGTAATTTGTGCTTAGTGCTCAGTGACTGAAACAAAGGATTAATGTATTTTAAAGTTTTGGATGCTCTGGGTAATTCGTTTGTTGGCTGGCTCTGGACTGGCAGTCCACAGAGTATGGGTGGGCAATTTTTCTAGCTGATTGTGAAGATAGAGATAAAGCTATATTTTATGAATTGCTGTTTCCAAGGTCATCTGGAAATTGAGCAGTTTATAAAACGTATCTTTGTTCAAAGATATATTTGATTATATAAAATATGATCCCAGAATCAATTGGGTACAAACAAGATGTTGCCTTTAGGGTTGAAAACACATTGTTAGAGGCATGAAGAGCAGAAATTGTCGCTGCTGTCTTTGTGTGGCTATTGTTTTTGGTCTTAATAGGAACAGAATGAATGACATTTTTCCACCAGACCACTTATGCTCAACTATACCTCCAGGACAACTTCCTGGCCAAAAATATTCAAAACAAACAAACACAATAGCAATTCTACTCCAATTACATTGTTTGCAAACCAGCTAGTGTTCATAGAGTACTAGGTTTGGCAAATCCAAGCACTTCAGCCCCTGGATTTTAATGCTGGATATTTGGATGTGAATTATTTGTGGCTGTTGTGCTATTTAGGTGAGTGCTTGAGTGGAGATGTGTATGGGAACCTCCAGCATGGCTGCCTAGTCTGTGGTAAAAGCGTTTCCTAGCTGTCCTAACAATTTGGGTGAGAAGCCTGGGCACTGGGAAAACATCC
The DNA here is from genome assembly GCA_038380795.1 of Pyrocephalus nanus. Taxonomy (NCBI): domain Eukaryota; kingdom Metazoa; phylum Chordata; class Aves; order Passeriformes; family Tyrannidae; genus Pyrocephalus; species Pyrocephalus nanus. The sequence continues at coordinate 15,269,035 of CM076275.1, read as the reverse complement.
CCTTGCCCAGTGTCCAGATGCTCATTGATTTCAATGGAGCTGGGATTTCAGCCTCGGGCTCTGCACCAAATCATACACTAATTTCAAAACTTTCACTGGAAAGAATAACTGAATTTTTAACTGTGGGAAAGAGAAAGACAGAGGAGGAGGAATATAGCAGTTGCTCTTATATATATCAGTGGAGCCAGAATTTGTAAGAGGAGGGTGAACTTTCTGGCTTTCTGGAACCTTTTCATAGAATCAGAATCATTAGGGTTGGAAAAGCCCTCTAAAATCCCATGGTTTGAACTGCCAGAGGGATCCTATAGACAGCAAACCTAAACCAGCAACCCTTGTAACTTTCCAGTCGACTTTATCTGATGATGGGAATGATCGTGGAAGTACTGATTGTTGTAACTCACAGTTTTAAATACATCCAAAGTGCTGTGGATTGCTGTTGTAGTCACTCCTCCCTGAGACAAAAGGCTACAGGAACCTTGTTAAGGGAAAAGAAACTTGTATGTTAGGGAAGGTGTGGAAGGAACAATGCAGCTGTTCTGGCTCCAGCAAAGTTTCCACTCTTCACTCCAACCCCAAGTCTGCAGATCCCAGTCTTTTCATCATCTTCATGCTTCCAGTCACCTGTGTCCTTTCCACATCGCTGTCTGTCCCGTGAGTCAGCTGGGTGAATGTTCTGGGACCTGGAGGAGTGGCTCCTACATTGTCACACTTGTGTCTGTGGCTGTCAAAGTGGCACCTCTCCCAGGAACACAGCGATGAGCCCATGACTCCTGCTGGTGTCCCTCTGTGGAAAGGGCACAGCAGCAAGGAGTTCATCTCCCATGTCCTTGGAGAGCTTTGGGTCATCAACCCTTGCTGAAGCCTTTTCTTTGCAGTCACTGCACAGTGGAGGTGAGATAAAAATGCCCATCATGAGCCACATCATCTCGTGCTGCCTCCCACAGTGGAGTTCCTGCCATCTGAGGGTGGGGAGGCCCTGGCACAGGTTGCTGTGGTTGTCCCATCCCTAGAAGTGTCCAAGGATAGGTTGGACAGGGCTTGGAGCAACCTGGGCTAGTGGAAGGTGTCTCTGCCCATGGCAGGGGGCTGGAATGAGATGAACTTTAATTTCCCTTCCAACCCAAGCCATTCTATGATTTCATGATTCTATGATCACTGATCACAGAGAAACATGTCTATTTGTTAATTGAAAGGCCTAATAGTGGCTACAGCAAAATGCTGCCCCTTGGAAATTTAAATTTGCTTACCTGCCCAGCACCCTGAGATCTGAGGGAGCTGCTGCAAAGGCTGCCGTGAGAATGTCTGGCTGTCCTTTTGCCATAAACTGAAACAAAAGTTGCCCAAAGCATAAAGCACATTACAGATATTACATTATATTTAATATTCTGGGTTTGGAGCCTGTAGTTACGGCCTGGTGGGTTGTGGCAGAGGCTGGTATGGGGCCATGTGTCAGTGTGACACCCAGGTTCTCTCCTGCAGGCTCTGGGCTGTGTGTGGGCTGGGGACGTCGTGTCCATCCGTGCAGTAAAGCCAGGGTTGTTCCACAGCTTCACTTAAATCCAGCCCTGTTACTTCCAGGGGCATTGGAAGGTCACAGACTCTGAGGAATTCTTCTGACCCTGCCACCAAGGAGCTGAGCTCTGTTTGGAGTTCCAGCTGCAGATGCCGTGGTGCATGATAGGGACTGCCTTTTGCCCTCTCTATAAAAACCTTGAGAAAAGGAGGACAAACACTGAGTGTGTTAAGTGAGGCTTTTTTCAAGTGGATCCCATGTTTCCATTCCTTCTGGCACAAGGGAGCTTCCTTCAGAGAAGATTTCTTCTTTGACAGGTTGGCATTTGCAGCCAGTATTGAAATGGTCAAAGAGTCCATGGGGTCAGGAGCTGCTGCTGCTCCTGCTGAGATTCAGGTTTGTCTCTTTGTCAAATAAAGGCCAAGTAAAACCCAGGCCAAAGCAGCATCAGCTCTGATTAAAATAGTGGACAGCAAGCACACCAGAAGCAGTGGGACTGCATCAGACAAGAAGTGAGATGCATCAGCCCAATGGAGAGCATGCTGACCCCAAAGATACATCTGGTGTCCCAGCCTGCATGGTGATGCCTTGTACCAGGATCTTGTATCCTCACCTTGTGGTAGAGATGACAGAAATGGGAAAAATTCCTTTTGGTTAGGAGTCACTGCTTTTGCAAATGTTTCTGTTTGAATTTGGAGCAAGTCAAGGCTGCAAAATATTTCCCATGCAAAGTGGAATTCTGGAGAGAATCTCCCCCATTCCTGTGAGAAAGCATTTTTTCAGCCTCCCTTTTCCATGTCCAAGGGAATTCAAAGTTGCCTTTTCCCTGAGCTGCTCAGAGAGACACAGAGGGATCCTGTCCCCTCAGTTCTCCAGGTCCCCCCTACCTAAACACTTTGCCACTCTCCGTATGCCAGGCAGTGTGGGGGAGCCTCCAGTGGTTCACACTGCACCTTTGGAGCAGGCCAGGAGGATAAGTCACATCTGCTCATGACATCAGTTGTGTGGAGATCCCACGTGTGCCTGTAGATTGTCTGTCCCAGAGGATCCCCCACGGCTCGGGAAGCAGTGCCTGTGTCTGGCTGTTACAGAGTTCACAGAGCACCTTTCCCAGGATGGCTGCTCCTGCTTTTTGCTGCTGAGGGGTTGTTTATGTAGGATGCTCTGTGGGTGGGATGTGGTTTTGTCACCGCTCCATTGTTGGACTCCGTTTGGGCACTCTGCCCGCCTGTGATTAATGATGTTTTGAGCTGAGGCTCAGAGGTGCTTGCAGGCATATTGCAGGTACCAGAAGTGAAAGAGGTGTTGTTATCATCAAGGTACTTCAGTGTTATATCAAGTGTAATCAGAAGTGAATTAATTAAAGCAGTGTGTACATGCGAGTCCTTTTATGGTGAAGGTTCAAACAACTCGTGTCGTGTAGTTTAGAGCTCAGTGGTTTAGGCTTTTGTAACCCTCTTCTCCCCCTGAGAAGGTGGTGAGTTGGCAGCAGTTGCTGTGAGAGGATAAACCTCTCCTGCAAAGGTGTCTTGATCAAACATGGCTCTTAAAACAGGTTAGGAAATTGTGTGCATTTGTCGATCCTGGCCCTGGCATGTTTTATGGTTAATTCTATACAGTTAGTGTAAGCTGGGATCTAACAGTTCCTGGGGTTTCATCTGACCTTGGAGTGAGCAAAAACCTGTAGAAAATCTGCATTTATTGTTGGTCTCAGCTCTACCAAGATGCAACCCTCCTTTCTGCAGCACAGCCTACCCTCAGTGTGGTTGTCTGTTAGAAAAATTGCCTGGAATGCAGCTGGTCCCTTTGTCCAACACCTCAGGCATTGTGAGGCTGGAGGTTCTTCACCCCATGGAGAGGAGGATCAAATTTGGATAGAGAAGGGATTGACAGGACTTCAAGGTGACCAGAGACACAGATCCTAAACTGTACCTTCAGTCTGACAAGCACAACCAAAACCCTCCTCCCTGTTTTGGTGAACCTGGAGGCAAGGGGAGCCCAGCTTGGAGGAGACCATGAGCTGGCAGAGCAGTTCTGTGAGATCCAGATGATGAAAAGCTGGAACAGCAGCTTCAACTCAGCCTGTGCCAGGGGGATGGGGTGACTTGGGTGACCTTGGGTCGGTGTTTTAGCTCTGGTCCCACCTGAGCAGCAGTAACCTGTGAGGAAGAGGCTGGGGAGCTGGGAATTGATGGAAACGTGGGGAAATTGGACCTGAACCCTGCTTGGTATACACCTGAGGCTGTTTGCCTGGGATAGTGTGTTATTTTGATGTGGATGAAACTGGTGACTTTGTTTTCCCAGTGTGTTTGAAAAAGTACCAAGCAAGAGGGAGGTTAAAATGACTCAAAATGTTCAGAGCACTAAATAAAGGGAGGATTTTTAAGATCCTCACATCTGTTTGAACAACACTCATGGCTTTTTGAGCTGCAACTCTGTCATTTGGACGGGACAGAGATGAAAAATGAGTCAAAAGCTGAAAATGAACCAAAATGTAAAACTTTGACATACTCCAGTATTAGCACTCCATGTGCTGCTTTGGCCTCTCATGCTACTTTAGTTTACTGCTGGAAAAGGTTGAAAGGTGATTCAGTCATAGTTTACAAGTACCTAAAAAGGGAAGGGGTTTCTGGTTGCTAGATGGGGTTCAAATTCACCAGAGAAAGACAGAGAGATCTCTTGGCTGGAAGCCAAAGTTAGAGAAGTTCAGACTACGAATAAGGGCTGCAGTTTAAACAATGCAAGTAAAAACCAGAAGAAAGTCTTTGGCTGGAATTAAGCAGAGTCATCAGCAGCTAATGGCTCTAAATGAGGGTTTCTGTGTTTTTCTGAAGGATGCAGGAATTATGAAGTGAGGCTTTCCAGCCCAGAGAAGCCCTTCCCCGACACCGAGGCCAGGCTTCCCTTTTGACCAGAGCATGGCTCTGGATGCTGTGCCCCAGGCTTGGGGCTCTGCCTGCTCTTCCCACGCTGCTGGCCAAGCACAAGCCACACTGCAGAGCAGCAGTGAGGGCACAGATGTGCTGTGTGTCAGGGAGCACAGCTCTGCTCCTTTCTGCACGGCGCTTTTCCCAGGATATTTCTGGGCTGGATTCCCCTTTCACTGCCCTGCGTGATTCAACTGGGGAATTACAGTCCATGAAGTGTGGCTTGGAGCTGAATGCACTGCCCCTTTCTCTCCTGTAGTGAGACAGCAAATACGTGCAGACTGGGGAGGAAAGATGTTTTCCTCCCTCTATCTGGGCAGGACTCTCTGCTGGAGGTTTGGGATGCAGTGTGTGAGTGTTGGATCCACCCCTGCCACCCTTGGCGTGTGTGTCTTTGGACCTGCCTGTTTAGGAGCGTCCTGGAATTTATCACCAGTGGCCAAGAGCAAAAGGGACAAGAGGTGCAGAGCTTTGGGTGAGATGTGATTCATGTTGGTGGGGAGGAACTGGGGAATGGAGATCTTGGAAGATTTCTTGCCTGTCCTTGTCCGCCTCCTTATACAGTCTCCAGGTTTCTGGGATTTGCCCCGATCTTGCCAGCATTCTGGGGGAGAGGGGCAGGGTTGACACATCTTTCTCTCAGGAGAAGGGTGCTTCATAATTCTGCAGACCACAAGGCTGGGAATAATATGAAGCAGATGCACCCCTGCCAAGGTCAGACCCTTCCCAGTATTTAAGGCATATGGATACTGTTGGCATGGGACGGGGTGACCTCAGGGTACAATAGGAGCAAACTGACACACACAATCAGGAAGAATAAATATTTGATAGAGTCTATTTCTCTCTGCCCCAAAATGACCCCTATAAAAGCAAGGTCCTGTTTACCTTCCTGGCTCTCCATACACAGCGTTCTGAGAAGGGACAAGCTCTCCTTCCCACTCCCTGCCTTCCTGCTCTTCTGGGCAACCCATTTCCAGGCAAGGATCAGGGATATGGGCTTCACAAAACCCATGACACCTTGGGTTTCCACACAGTTCCTGAAACTTGGGGAAAGCTTGAGATCATTTTTGGTCAGAAGTCTCTCTGTGCCAAGGCACAGTGACCTGGGCAGCAGTGCCAGATATCAGTGACATACAAAGGTCTGTAAAATCACTGCAGCCTGCAGTGATTGCCTGCAGCTGACCACGTGCATTTTGTACTGTCCCCATCCCATTCGAGTCATGGAATGGTTTGGGTTAGATCAACCTTAAAAAACCTTAAAGCTCATCTCGTTCCACCCCCTGCCATGGGCAGGGACACCTTCCACTAGCCCAGGTTGCTCCAAGCCCTGACCAACCTGGCCTTGGACACTTCCAGGGATGGGGGAGTCACAGCTTCTCTGGGCACTCTGTGCCAGGGCCTGACCACCCTCACAGGGAAGAATTTATTATTAATATCTAACCTAAATCTACCCTCCTGCAACTTAAAGTCATTCCCCTTTATCCTACCAAACCCACACACCGCCCTCCCCATCCTGCTGCCTGTGGCGTGGGTTTCTGGGGAGCCTGCAGAGGGGCTTGGGCATGTAAAACTAACAGTTGGGAAGAATATTTGGTGGGGTTTATTGTTCTGTTTATTTATTATTTTTTCCCTGGGTGTGCTAAACATGCTTCCTTTGAACTCCTGGATCTTCAGTTTGCTCCTTTGCTGGGGCACCAGCGGGGCTGCAGTGGAAGGTCTGATGTGCCTGGGACTGGACCTGCTGTGTTACTCACCCAGGGCTCTGGGTTTGCCTTTCAGTCACTGTGATCTTTGCTCAGCTAATTCCTGTTACCCCAAACTGTTCCATTTCTGACTGTGTTTGTAACTTTCTGATTAAGGACACTTTAGCTTTTCATTCCCGTGAGGAACAGGAGAGTCTTCAGAACTTCCTACCACAGGAGCCTGATGAGCACTGTGCTTTTTATCTTGTATGAGATCCCTTTTGGTGAAAACAGTCTTTAAATAATACCAACCTATGACAACTTAGCTTGGCTTGAAGAACAAGGAGAGACATACAAAGGTCTGTAAAATAGTGAGTGCTCTAATAAACCCATCCAGTTCCTCCACCTCTGAGTGCTCTGCCATATCATAAGATGAGAATGCACGAGGCAATTAGAAGGTGGTTTGTGCATGTTAGAGAGAGGAAATGCTCTATCTGTAACTCATCTTAGACAAGGAAGCCATTGGTACCAATACTCTTTAGGCAAAACCAGCAAGCTGCTGCTTTCTTTTTTAAAGTTAACTCTGAAGATGAAAAAGGGAGCTAGAAGAGTGCAGAGCTGTCAGTTGAAAGAAAAATTGCGAGCCTGCTAATCCTTTCTTGTCAGGTTTAATATAAAGCCTGGCAGAGATTGATAAGAAGTGTCTCCCTCTCTGTCTGATGTTCCAGGTGCATGGTAAAAATCACCTCTCTGAAACACCCACATACAGAGCCAGGCTCCAGACTGGAAAGGCTGCTGGCCAGCCTGACACTGCTGGCCTAAGACCATTTTAAATACTTATATTCTTTCACTTTTCTGCTTGCAGCTTGCATAATGGCTGTCCTTTCCCTTCTCATTCTTTATACATGCAGGGTTTTATTGCAGCCCCTCTCAGTGCTGCTGCTCCTGCCGTGCTCTGTGACCGTAGGTGTTCTCAGCAGGCTCGGAGCATCCCTGACACATTGCTGGGGAACTGGGGACCTCTCCCTGTGACCTGCCTCTGCTCCTTCTGCAGCAAAACGTTCTGGCTGGGGCTCGTGGGGCTGTGGCATTGGCAGCATGCCCATGGAAGCCGCAGGGGTCATGTAGGTGTTGGCAATCAGCAGCAGCAATGGCAGGGAAAAGGGAAAAACACTCTCTGAGGAGCCTGGTGGGAGAGCCCAGCAAAGCCCTGCGCTGGCAGGAGACACGAGGATCCTGCCTGTGTGGGTAGGGGCAGCTGTGGAGTCATCAGGGCTGGTCATGTGGAGCCCCTCAGACCCAGGGCCTCCCTCTGTTCCCCACATGGACATTTCTGCCTCCCTGCTCCTTCCCTGACCATGCTGGTTTCCCCTGGGCAGCCCCTCTCCCTCATCACGCAGCAGTGGGGGCCGAAAGTGCTTTTCCCAGGGGAGGGAGCTCGATTGGCTCCCCCTGTGTGTGTGCAGCCTCTGAAAGAGGGGCAGGTTTTACAGTGTCTCGTTTCTCTTCCTGCAGCTGTTCCTCCCAAACTGAAAAAACTGAAAAGCCCGAACGTTCACGTGGGTGAGAAGATTTCCCTGAAATGTGAGGCGAGTGCTGGGAACCCTCAGCCATCCTACAAATGGTTTAAAGATGGCAAAGAGCTGAAGAAGAGCAAAGACATCCGGATCAAGTATGGGAATGGGAAGTAAGTATGACATGGGGCTGCTCTGCCCCTGCTCACTGAGTGTCTGGGTCCAGGGGCTGTCTGGCTGGAGGTGCTGCTGCTCTGCCCAGGTCACTGCTGAGCAGCACTGAGGGGCTTCCCCAGAGCCACAGGCCCATGCTCAGCACATTTACCACACCTGGGAGAGCGAGCAAGATTCCCAGTGTCCTCAGAGAGTAGTGGAGAGAGGAGCAGGGTAAGAGTGTCACTGGAGACCTGAGACAGGTGCTCAGAAATCTGGGGAGACAAAGATTTCCCTGCTGGCTGTAGGCTGGTTGTAAGCAGCTCAGGTTACCTGGGGGGACTCCTGCTCTGGGATTAGGGGGTTGGATGCAGAAGTTATCCAAAGTCAACTGTGGTGTCACCACCCACCCACAGGTCTGTGGGAGGAACTGGTCTGTTCTCTTCTGAAGTTAGGTGGACACAGGAACATGTAAGGCAACTGCAAGGATCATGGAATCACAGAATTGTCAGGGTTGGAAGGGTCCTCTGGAGATCATCCAGTCCAAACCCCCTGCCAAGGCAGGGTCCCTGGAGCAGTTTACACAGGAATGTGTCCAGGTGGGTTTGGAATTCCTCCAGAGAGGGAGACTCCATGACCTCCCTGGACAGCCCGTTCCAGTGCTCTGCCACCCTCAGTGTGAAGAAGTTCTTCCCCATGTCGAGATGGAACTTCTTGTGTTTTAACTAATGGCCATTCCTCCTTGCCCAGGTTCTGGGCACTACTAAAAAGGGTCTGACATCATCCTCTTGACACCCCCTGGAGATATTTTTATGGATTGATGAGATCCCCTCTCAGTCTTCTCTTCTCTGAACTAACCAGGAATGAGATGCAAGAGTATATCATGATGCTGTCTGACCAGAGCCACAGTCACCAGTGGAGACCTTGTTGCCAGTTCTTTACTAACATATGTTATAACTGAGTGTGCAAAAAGTAGCTCATGATGGACTTGATAGGGTAGCAATTTTTCAGATTAAAAGCCACTAAAAAATCAGTTAGAAAAATCAGTCAGTGCTCGAATGGGGAGCTGTCAATTATTCTAATTTAATTTCAGTCCCGTTGGGTTTGATTTCAGAGTCACACCCAAGATGGTTGACCTCCTTCATAAATAAATCCTTCCAGGATTTGTTTTGGGATGAGGCAGAGGCGGTCATTGCTGGAAGCACCAGCAGATCCAGGATAACTGGGTGCTGTCTGCTCAGGAAGGGCTGTCTGGGCCTGCAGGCAGCAGAGCTGTGCCTGCCTCTCTCCTCTGCTGCCCTCAGTGTTTTTGTGGCCCTTGTCAGACTCGTTGCCTTGCTTGTTTACTGGTGGGCTCTGGAGCTGGGATGCCCTGGAGAAATGTCTGCACCACCCACTGCAGCCCGGCGTGGGAAGCCCGTCCGTCCCACGGACACTGCACCCCTGCAGGCAGGCAGAGCCAGAGAGCAACCAGCCCCACACCAAACACCCAGCAAAACTCCCTGGGGAGGGATCCTCTCACAGCACCTCCCTGCTGTGTTCCCACACATCCCAGTCCTTCCTTGCCTCCTGGCACCCCGTGTCCAGCACGGAGCAGGGACAGGAGGGCATCCCACCCACAGTGGTGCAGGGGGGACACGCACTCCCTGGGCCAGGGACAGGAACATATGGAAGAAGGTTGGTCCTCTTTCCTCAGGACACTGCTGTCAAGTCATAATTTTGCATTTACCAGTTTCCATGGCAACACTTTGGCTCTCAGCCTTCCAGTGACAGGCCAAAGATGTGTGTGTGTGTACTGGAAGGGCTTCCTGCTGGCAAAACAAGCCAAGGATAAACATTTTAAGGAAAGCCTCCTGCAGTGTCTGAGGCTCTATCAGCAGCAAAGGTGTGAGCCCAAAGAATCCCTAGAATCACTTCCCATTCCAGCTTCTGCTCCCTGCTGCCATTAAAATGTGCTAAAAGTGGACAGTTTACCTGTCTTGTGCTGGGACCAGACTGTGGAGACTGGGCTCAAGCAGCTGTTGAGCAGGGACAAGAGGAAATGGCCTCTAGTTGTGCCAAGGGAGGGGAAGGCTAGGCTGGATATCAAGGAAAACTTCTTCACTGAAATGGTGACCAGGAATTGGAACAGGCTGCCCGGGGAAGTGGTGGAATCACCATCCCTGGAAATGTTCAAAGAAAGTGTAAATGTGGCACTTGGGGACATGCCTTAGTGGTGGCCTTGTCAGTGCTGGGTTAATGGTTGGACTTGATGATCTCAGAGGTGTTTTCCAGTTTTAATGATTCTGTGATTCTGTGGGACAGCTCTGAGATGATAACCCCCTGCTGAGCATCTGGCCCTTGTTCAGCAGTCAGCAGTGCAGGAACACTCTCCAAGCAGATCTGGGCACACCTGGTCTGGCCTTCCCACCTTTCTCCCCTCCACTGGGTTTGCTGGGTCTCAGTGCTGAAAACCCCTCGAGGCAGAGCGTCCACTGGCATTGGACCTGCCTCATTCCAGTCTTGTCTGCATGGAACAAACATCAAAAATTGCTCAGTGCAGTCTAAGGGTCCAGGGAGCCCTTGTGACTTTGATGTCTTCATTATGTAGCTGGTGGGGCCGAGTTGAACAGAGGGACATGGGATATGGGTGTAAATCATTACTTTCAGCATGTTAGGAGAGGACTCCAAGGAAGGATAAGCATCCTAAACTGTAAAGCTCTGAAAGGAAATCTTACTCTCTGATGATTAATTCAAGAATGATGGAGTTTATACATCTGGCTCCACTTAAGAGATAACACTGGTCTCCAGATAATCCTCTGTGCTTCCTTTCAGTTCAGAGTAGAGTGGGGGTCTCAGAGGGCCAGAAATGGAGCACTGGGGAGGGACCTTCATAGAGAAAGGACACAAGGCAAAAAGCTTCTCAGACTATGCAGGACCTGGCCAGGTGCACAGGAACATTTCTTTAAAAGTGTGATGCAAAGACCTGACAGAGTTTTCTGCTGCAGCCAGGCAAAAGGAGCCCTCCAGGATGTGGAGGTGTTGTCCGTGGCATTTCCCTTGGCCCTGTGAGTCCCTGGCAGAGCTGGGCACAGCTCTGCATTGGAATCTGTCTGCAACTCTGTGACCCTCAGCATGCAGAGGCATGGGATGGGAGACACGAAGAGCATGGTTGCCCTCTGTGACTCATTCCTGGCTTTCCTCCCTGTGTGTTTAAAGAGCCTGGAGGTCTCTGGAATATGTAATTGAAGCCCTTTTATGTTATGATCAGGTTTTCATCTGATCCCTAGAACAGGAGATCTCTTTAAAAATAAGGGATGTATGTGTTGTAAGGAGGAGAGGAGCATTTGACTGCATGTCAGCTCTTTACCTTTTCCATCAATCATCTTCCCTCTTGTTTTTAAACTTAGCAGCAAAACTTCTGGTGCCATCAGGCAAAGGAGTCAGGTTTGTTTTTTTTTTCAATGGATATTTGCTGGAGGGAAGGGAACAATTCTGATTCCTCCTTTCTGAACTACATGTTCCATCTGTAATTAGTGTGACAGGCTGGGGCAAGCCTGGCTTGCACGAAGGGGAAACTTCTCTTTAAGGTGGAAGAAATTATTGGCTGGAATTTTATCTCCATCTCAATTTGAATAAAACATGGTTGATGGGGAACCTAGAGAAATTACCCAGAAAGAATTGCCTGGGGCAGTGGAAGCACAGCCTAGCAAGTGGCTCTCCCTCTGAGCTGCCAAAGCCATGCCATTTTAGGCTGAGTGTGGCTGTGATCTGATTGAGGCCACTGGCTCCCACGAAGTTCAGTTGGGTTTTGACTCCCTGACTATCCTGGCAAACGATCAAATGCCAGCTGTGGAGAGAGCCAAGGGAGTTTCTGTTTGTGGAGGTGTGGAGAACCTTCCCCACTTGAAGCCATGCTCAGGGCTCAGCCTGGGACATGTAGATCCTCATCTGGAGTCCAAGAGCCTGACAGTCCCCAAGCTGTGGCTGTCCTTACAACCCCTTCTCTTTGTGTGCTCTTTTACCAAGGGAGATGAAGTAGGCATATCATTAGGTTGGAGAGGGCTGGCAGTTCAGTTTGGGACAGGCTGACCATATGACATCCCTTGGGAGTAGTGTCCTACTTTCAGTATCACCAGGAATCCCTATTGTTAGCCTGTAAGTGGAGCCAAGGGATACCCTCCTCTCCTGTTTCTGTACAGTAGTCCCCCAGGCGATACCAGTTGGAGCAGATTCATTGCTGGGGTCTTCCTTGTAGGGCTCCCAGTTGTAGATTATTCCCCACCCACAATGAATGGGGCTGTGGTCTTCCCTGTACAGCTCACTGCACTGGAATGAAGGCAAAAAAAAATAATAATGCCAAAGCAGCAGGGGAAAGAGAGTGCCAATAAAGATAAATGATTTCCTAATTAAGCCTGGAGACAAGGAGGGGCAAAGAGGACTGTTGAAGCCTTGTGGGAGCCAGAGTGAACCCAAGCAGGCTATACCACCACTCTGGCAGGGGTCTTCGGGCTGACATTTTTAAACAAAGGAAAAAGCTCATTTGACAATGGATCTTGCAAGAGCAATTCCAGATGCCTTGAAGCGAGGACTCTTCTCAAGCACCGGTGTTGTTATAATCACCAGGGGAGCTGCTGCCTTGCTAACTCTCACGATGTCATTATGAGTCTCCGATATTTGGGATTTGGTTTTAGCTGCTGAAGGCACTTTATTGGAGGGGGGTGTGAAGGAGAGAATCTCCTTTGTTTGCCTGTTTGTTGTTTTAGAGGAGATGATGGACATCGTCTTGGCCAATGCACCTGGGACTGAACCAGGGAATTTGAGAACTGAAAGGAGAAGCAGTTGGGTCTTGAGCTTGAACAATCCACAAACTCTGCAAGTTGGGGCTGCTGAGAGAGTCAGGGAATGGACATTTAATCAAACTTGACTGAGTTACAGCTGTTAACAAGTTATGGTCACAGGCTGGGCTGCTTCAGCTGATGGTGTGTGCAAACCCAGAGGTGGAAGGAGCTCTATTTGCCTGAAATTTTGAGTGGTTTTCACAGTGATGTTGGCTGCTTAAAAAAAAACCCAAAAAACCAAAAAAACAAAACTCTCTTTCCCTGCAGACCTTCGCCCACTGCAGTTGCAAAATGTCACAGATTAGGCTGAGGCCCTCACGGAGACAGGAGCTGAAATCCCATTCATCCCCTTTAAGTTAAAATGCTTTGCCTTAAGGGTGAGGGCTGAGGCTGCTGGCAGTTCATCTGGGACAGCACATCATGTACCTACAGCCATGAATTATCCAGGTTCCCCTTGCCCTTCATGGATCAGACACTGGTGAGGATCTGTCACATGAACCAGCTGCTGAAAAATGACTTGGGGAGAAATGAATGACATGCATCCAAAAGGCTCCAAACTCGGAAAGGAGACCCAGAACAGTAACTGAATCTCTTGCACATCCTGTGTGCCATCAGGGATGGTTCACAGAGGTTTTGGAGGGGTAGTTTCCTCACCATGTGAAGGTGCCACCCCTTTCCCGTGATCTGTGTTTCACAAAATACTCTTTCCTGGTATATTTGCAGCCTGCTTATCTCTGTTCCTGGGCTCTGCCCAGGGCTATCCCTTAGGCAGCTGCTTTTAGTATGGCATTTCCCTCTCCTCCTGCCTTCATTCTTTATAATTAATATGCTTTGCTTCTCTCAGGCCTTTCTCCCCCTCTTTTGGCAATCCCTGAAGTTCTGGTGCTGCCTCTAATTTGCCCAGGATATCAGCCTCTATCTAATTAGTGATATCCTTCCAAAACAGGACCTCTGTGCCTTCTCCTCAGCAGCACTGACCCTCTCTTCCCTCCCCATCACAGAGCCAGATCATGGTTTGGTTCCTGAGACAGTGAGACCTGGGCACCCTGTGGGGGTTTTGTCTCTGTATTGAGGTCATACACTCTTTGAGATAGCGAGGTATTTGTTCCACATTTGGTGCTGGGAAATCCCTGGCTCTGTGGAAGCTGTTGGAGCCTTCCATGTGAGAAGCAGGGAAAGAACCTGCTCTGAGGTGGCCTCAGAGTACAGCTCCAGGATCTGCATTTTCTCTAAGAAATTCAGATCCTGTCATTGGGCTTGGAGGAAACATTTGTGGGATGGATCAATTACCTTGACTTCCAGGAGAAAGTAATACATGTGACCCTGCACTGACATCATGTCTGTGCCTCAGCCTGAACCCAAAATTACGCTTTTATGCATTTTATTGATGTCACTCCCTGGCAGGTGCCACAGCCTGGCCTGGCACAGAGAACAGCAGCAGCACACAGGGGTTTGCCTCTCCACAGAACAGCCACCAAGTCCAGTCCAGGGACTGGTGTGGTTGTGTGTCGCTGCCTCTGCTGCCCTACACCTCTTCCCACTGCCGGAACACCCGAGGCTGCATTTGAGGCTGGAGGGGGGGGGGGGGGTTGCACAAGTGACCCTGCTCTTTGGAGTGTACTTATCGATCTTTTCCTCTTTTGTTGACACTGCCCAACCCAGCAGTGACTCCAGCTCTGAGACCAGTGTCAGTGTGAGCTCTGCAGAGTGAGGACTGGTCGAGTCTTCCTCTTAAAATCAGCCTGTCCCAAGCCTGGGCACAGAGAGACCACAGCACTGCTGAGCAGAGAAGGGGCAAATCTGCTTTTCAGGTTAGAACAGCACTTAAATGTCGGGGGACAGGGGTAGGAGAGAGCAGGCAGAGGGGGTCAGGGGATGGTTGGTCCCGTCCTGGGCACCACAAGGACATTTACTGTTCCCCACTGTCCCAGCAGGTCAAACGTGAAGCGGGGCAGATGATGGTGTGAGGGGAGGAGGAAGGAGGTCTTTGCCCACTGCAGAAGGGATGATGGCTGAGCTGAAAAGTCCAAACCTTCCTGCCCTTACCCCTTTTATTTGATTGCTTTGCTTGAGGGCATTTTTGTCCCCTTTCCCATCTTTCTGTGGCTAATACTGAGCTGGCCAGATCGTGCTCTGGAGCACACAGAACCAGCATAGAACACTAGTTTTTCTCAAGCACTGCAAGCACAGCCATCCTGCCCAGCTCTGCTGTGCTCTGCTGAGAACAGCTGAAAGGAAAGGAAGAGATCGGGGTGGCTCCCACAGGGATGGCTGTTCAAGGGAGAGGATGCCCCTGGATGCTCCTGCCCTGCTGGACAGAGGGGCTTTGCCATGGCCATCCCCACACTGCCCATGCATTGCAGTGATCCCTTCTGCCTGATTTTATCCCACTGAGTGCTGGGGAAAACAGATGTGTTCCCTGAGAGCCCCTGCTCCAGCTGGTGGGGCTGCCCAGTGTTTGATGGTTGCTGGACAGCACTTGTGGATCGTAGCCTGGATATTCTGAATCTTCTTGCCAATCATTAACCTGCTCTCCCAGGGCAAAAGCAGCGCAGTGCAGAGTGCCAGGACAGCACGTAGGCACCAATTAAATCTCTGGCAGGATGTAATCAGTGCATGTTACAGCCACTGCTGGCCTTCCTGCTCCTGGCAATTCCAGTGTGCTTCCTGCCACTGGCTCTCCGAGCGAGCAGAGGGGAATGGAATTAATGGGTAACCACAGCAGTGCATCCAGTGTGTCCTTTGCAAGGGTCGTGTGTGGGATTTTCTTTTTCCTGGGGTTTCAGGTGTGTTTACTATGTGCAGCGCTCTTCACTGACAATTTCAGGGCCCCATACTGTGTAGAACCCAAATTCTCTTCATCAGCTGGGTCCTTGACTTCTTCATCACTTATGTGGTAGCTACCCTATTTTTAGAAGACTAATAAAACACTACAGCAGGAGTAATCCTGGAGCTATTCTTGTCCAGGACGATGCAGAAGTGGCTGAACTCTCGCAGGGAACACGGAGTCCTCAGTGTAGGTGTCTGGGAGGCAGCTCATGGCAGCTGCTCTCCTGCTCCCACGCTCCGGCATGAATGGCTTTGCAAGGAGGTGACCCGGGAAAATGGCCCCATTTCCACTTGGCAGTAGGTAAGAGGAGAAAAACGAATCAAGCTTGACCAAAGTGCTGGTGGGAACATGACTGCTGTCATGAGAAGTTCCTCCTTGGCTGAGATGCAAGGCCTGTTTCTTCTCCTCTGACTGCACTGGAGGCCTCAGGGCCCAAGCTCACATTTAGATGTCTAACTCTGAGATGTCTAAATTACAGCCAACGAGGCCAGCCTTCCCGGCCAGAATTTGCCAGGATCTTTGTGTAGGTCCTGGCCAAGGGCTGATCTCCCTGTTTCCCATTGTAGTCTGGAGATTGGCACTGCAGAGGGTGATTTACTCATCCCTCCAAACTGCCCTCTGGGGGACTCTTTTCTCTTGGCCAGAAAGGTATTTTGGGGGATCTTCTTTTGGCCAGGCTGAAGGTCTCCTTGTGAATCCTATCCCTCAGAGCTTGCAGACAGCATATTCCCCATGGCTCATCCCTCCACTGGCACTACAGGAGATAATTAGTGAGTGGCTAAGTCATATTTGCTGAGGGTCAGGAAAGACAATGAGGCAGATTTTCCCCCGGAGTAAGGAGATGTCAACAGAGTTGCACTGCAGTGAAATGATGGGATCTGTCAGTGACCCTGGCCCTTTCACTGAGCAAACAGCCCGAGGCGGTGCCTTCCTCCAGAAGAATGGCATCCTCTGGCAGCCAGGAACCCTTGTGAATGCACACGTAGGGCTCTCCCAGGGACTGCTGTCCCCAGGAGACACACACACTGCCCAGGAGGCTTCCTCCAAAACTCCTGGGCACAGCAGCATTCCTCGGACACTGCTACTTGGTGTTTCTGTAAAATCATCCCTCAGCCCTCATGACAACAAAGTACCTGCCCTTGGGGGCAGCAGGAAGAGGGACATGACCTTGAAAAACTGATTTCCAAAGGAGTTTTGAGGTATTTCAGTAGCACTTGGATATAGTAAAAGAGAACAGAGACTGGTCACCTTTGGCACACACAGATCAAGCAAGGGCTAGTCTCTTTGACAGCCTCCAGCTCAGTTCTTCTTCAGGCCTTATCCACGTTAATTAAAAGACCCTTGGCTAATGCTGTGAAGCAAGGTGTCTGTCTGGCTGTTTCAGTGCTTCCCAGAATAGGGAAATTCTCTTTACAGTGGCTAGGCTCCATATTAAAGCTGATCCATATTTCTACCCTTCGTCTCTTTTCTCCCAAGTCTGTTACCTGACATTTATACAGCACATTGTGAAGACCAAGAGTGGCCACATCACTGGCCTGGGGTGTGAACAGCAAGAAGAAGCTTTTGATTTTTCAAGGGGATCTTACAATCCAGGAGAGTTTCAACAAACTATGTTGGCAAGTAAAAATAAGCTCTTTTGACAGTATGAGTCTTGTGCCTTAGAACAAAATAATGCCCTTTGGTGTCACCTTGATGCTGCTATGCTCTAAATGCCAACATCACTCTTTATTCTGCTCAAATTCCTCTCCAGTTCCAGGTAAAAGACCAAATGCCTCTCATGCTATTCTTGGCGATGAATCTGTCAAGTGTGGCCCTTTTCATTACCCTTCTGTGTCACTAATAACTCCCTAATTCATACCTTTGGGACTAAAACCCCTTTATCTGTAAGAGATCACATTCCTAGGTGTGATTCTAATGCTGTAGTGGACTTTTCCAGTTGCTAAACTTGGTGAAACGTGCTGTGGATTGAGATTGTGGTGCAGCCAACCTGTCCTCCAGCAGCTGAAGGCAGTGTGTCCATCAATGCTCTCAGCTCTGGCAGAGCCTCAGTGTGCTGGTGTGCCAGGGGGGTGCTTTCTATGGGCTCTGAGTTAGAGCCCTGCTCTTCCAAGCTGCTTTCAGCACGTGCTGCCTGCATCTCTTCCATGTGGGACAGCAGTAGCTGCAGCCTGTCCTAGGGGTGGGTCGTAAAACAAATGGTGTGTTCTGGCAAGAGAGGGTTGAGACAGCTGGAAGAAAGTAATGGCTGGGCTGGGGGCAGTCTTGGTGTTGCATGTTGTAGTAGCAGGAGCCATCTCGCCCCTTGGGTGAGCATTTCCACGCCTGCCTCTGCGGGGGGAGCTGGGAACGTGGTCCTGAACAGGGCACTGCAGCCCAGCAGAGCCCACAGCCATCGTACATCCCAGGAGGGTGCAGGAACCGACTGCAGCAACAGGTTCTGCACACCCTTAAGTGCTTTGCTGTCCCTTGGGTGCTGCTTGGCTCCTAAGGCAGCACAGCAGGGAGGGCCACGGTGCCCAGGGCTGTCACAGCTTGCTCTGAGGGAACATCCAGAGAAGGGCACGGTGCCGGGAGTCAGGGCAGCTCTGCAGTGCTCGGAATGCGGCAGCCCAAGTAACTGCACAAGTGGACTGGGGGAGACCTACAGTCAGAGGGATTCAAGAGGTCTTTGCCTACTGTCAACATTCATTTAGAAACTGCTCCACATGTGGCCCCAACTCGTGCAGTTGAACACTTGACCGCATCCTGTAAAACAGGGCAGCGCCTGCGTCCTGGGAGCTCTACCAAGTTGTCTCCAAGTGCTTTTAATTTACTAATATAACTAGTGAGATGTTCACGCTGTGTCCTTGCGCCGTGCCTCCCAGGAGAACAGCTTGTCAGGGTGTTAAAAAGATGCCAGTGTGTTTCTGTGAAGGACTTCCTATGGACGATGATTTGCACAGCCCAAAGAAAAGTCCTTCTCGGATGACACGTGTAACGTTGCAAGTATGTCCAAGGCTAATGATTATTTTCCACATAAAATGGAATTTTATTAGCCTTCAGCAACATAGGCCACTGGGACCTCTTTCTAAAGCTGGCAGGGCTTCCAAATCTCTTAAAACCAGTGACTGTATGACGCAGACCTGAGGTAAAACCTTGGGGTAGAAAGCAGAGAGAGATGTTCTCATGAGAAGAGCAGGCAGGGTGGGTTTTGATAAGATGGCTAAAATGGAAAGGAATGTAGTAAAACAGAGGGACTCGTGGGAGTCCCACTGCGGTCTCGTAAGTGGCAGTCAGTGTGTGCTGAAGGCTCCTATAGATCTCTGCTAAACTAGGCAACAAAAGGTTTTGCCTATTAGTCAGAGACATCCCAGGAATGAGTCATAGCCAGTGGGAAAGGCCTTCCCACAGCGCCGCAGAGCTCTGCCGCAGAGCCGCTCCCTCTGCCACGGAGCAGCAGCACAGCCTCTTAGGTGACACCTAAAATGGTCACACACACCCTCTCCTGCTCTTTCGAGGCACTTCTGGCTGGGAAGATGAGTGTGTGCAGCTCAGCCCCACATGTCTGTAGTCCTTTGGAGTGGGTGTATTCGGGGCAGACAAAGTGCTTGCCCTATTTGTGGGCCTAGATGAAGCTACCAGCTCTGCCCAGGGAGAATCCTGGGGCTCGGATTTGCAGGCTGGAGAGGGATGGGTCCCCCTGGAGCCCGTGGGTGTTTGTGTTGAGTGCATGGCACTGCTGAAGGTGGCCGGTGAAGCACCGGAGCGCTCAGCATCCCTGCTGAGGAAGGTGCAGAACACGCAGGTCCTCTCCACATCTCCATCTAGCAGACAGATCCCGCTGTCCATCAGGAAAGTGGCTTTGCTCCGGTGTGGGAAGCTGTGCTGGGCTGCTGGGACTCTTGGGCTCAACCCCTGACAAGACTTTCTGTGTGAGTGAGAGCAGGTGTCAGACCAAACCATGCGACACACTGAGAGCGCGGGGTTCAGGGGGAGATGTCCACTCAGGAAATCCTGGAAAGGGGTTTCTCCAAATCCTATCCAGGCTTGTGAGGTCAGGCGGGGGTGACCCTTCAGGCAGCATCCCAGGGCCAGGAATGGTTGTCAGTTGACGAGGATGGTCAGCAATCGAGTAAGAAATGTCTGCTGTACTTTTCAACAGAAAGATTTCCAGACTGCAGTTCAACAAGGTGAAGCTGGAAGATGCTGGGGAGTACAGCTGCGAAGCCGAGAACATTTTAGGGAAAGACACCGCAAAAGGCAGCCTGAATGTGAAAAGTGGTAAGTGAAGAAGCCAGCGAATGTCTCGAGCTGTCTTGCCATTCCACAGAGAGCGGGAGGTTCTGCACATGGTCTGTCTTGCATTTTGTCTCATGCTTTCAGGATATCGAGTAAAACAATCTTGGGAGATAAGAAAAATGCAGCTTAGCATAAATGTTTATCTTTGTTATCTGTCACTGGCAATGTGGTTAATTTACATTTTAAATAAACTTACAGTCTATGTATTTTTTTTTTAAAAAGGGGTAAGGAGGAAAGAAAGCTGGTGGGCTTGATGTTTTCATTTTTTAAAGAATTTCTGAGACGCAAAACTCACCAGAAGACAAGTAATTAGACCGTAGCTTTGTGATGAGTGAAGTTGCTTCTGGTTTTCATCCTAGAATGTGTGCTCCATCTCTTAGAGCTCAGCGGATGGAGTCTGAGGTTAGGTGGTTTTATTATTATCTTGGTCATAATAATTATATTGCTTAACACCATGGTTTAGATGCTCCCTCAGGCTCAGAAAGTCCCTACAGTGGCTGCCAGAAGCTGGGAGGGCACAGCTAGGGAAGGGATGACTCTCTTTCCTAAGCTCTTCCTCCTGCCATTCACAACTGGCCGCTGTGGCAGCCTTTGCTCTGGGCTCGGCAGCCTTTGCTGAGACAAGTTTTTTGTGCTCTCAGTAGCAATAGCCCAGTGTGAGGGAAGGTTGCTTTCTCCTGCTGCTTTCTGGTGGTATTTGCTCCATTAACCTCTGCCTCAGCAGTGTTTGCCATCCTGAATCTTCTGTTCTGTGAAGCTGCAGTATCTCGAAGCCTCCCTCGGTTATTCTGCCTGTACAATCCCAGTGCTTGCAGGGTCTGGGGGAGGGCCATCCATGCCCAGCCCTCCCTGCCTGAATGTCCCATATCTGGGAAGTCAGCCCTGCTGCCCTGCTGATCGTGACAGGGAAGGTGTCCCAAGACAGCAGCTGGGGCAGTGCTCTCCTCGTGCCTGGGCTGTCCCATCATCCCATTAACAGGCAGCAATTCTCAGGGCTCCCTGAGAATTTCCCCAACAGGAAGACACGCTGTGTGGCAAGGACCACTCACAGCAGGGATGGGGACACACCTGAGTTGCCCAGAAACAGGTTGAGACCTGAAAAACTGCGAAAGACACACAAGGTTCTGGGCTTTATCTTTTCCTAGTGGGAGCTGCAGGCTGCAAGTTGCTGCAGATCCAGTGGATTCCGTGCCTGGATTAATCCATTTTCTCAGCTGCTGTGCCAATTTGCCCTTGGCTCGTTGCTCAGCTGCAGATCCAGTTGATTCCCTGCCTGGATTGATCCCTTTTCTCATCTGCCTTGGCTGGCTGCTCAGCTGCATGCACACCTTGCAACCACCTGCCAGGACAGCAGTGCCACTTGTCCCCCCTGCAAAGGTAGCCAAGATGACACTGAAGTATTTTGCAGCCCTGCCACCCCACTTTGCACTCTTTCTTTTCTCTTTCCTCTGGAGCCACCCAGAGTTGAGCAGCCTTCATCTGTGCACAGGCACGTGCTGTGCTGGAGTTTTCCTCTTCCCTTAATGCTGGGCCTTCTTGGGATCTCCCACAGCTTTCCTCACTTCTGCAAGCTCTCTTCTTCTGTGATACCTTTCAGTAGAAAACTCCTCAGGGCATCTGAATCCACACAATGTGCTTTCTCCCAGCCCTTCTTCCCCAAGCTCCTCAGCACCGATCCTGTTGTGGTTGAGCCTCAGCTCAGGGTTCTCTGAGCTGGAACTGTCAACTTGTAGCAGTTTATGGCAATTAATCAGAGCTGGCCTCCCCTTGAGCCTTCCCCTTCTCCCCAGAAGCTCACTCCAGCTATTGCTGTTTCTGTGTGTTCTGCTGCTTTAAACCCTGCTCCTTTACAGCTGTCCTGTCCCTGGTGCATCAGCCTGTCCCAAGCAGGCTGGCTGGGACTGGTGCTCCAGGACCAGCTGCTGGAACCACAATCCCTGACCTGACAGCAGTGGTTTTGGAGGTCCTGTGATGTTGCTGTGATACAGGAGGGTGAACCCAGGACTGAGAAAAAGTCCTGAGCTAACACCACATCCTGTGATACAGAGACACAAGGTTTGAGGACGTCTCTGGGTGTCCCTGTAGAGAGATGGCATTGGAAGAGGTGGCCTGAGCTGTTGAGGCTTGAGATGAGTACCATGAGGTGTCCTCAGCCCCACATGCTGTTGCCTTCCAGGGATGTAGAGGCCAGAGATGGGATCTTCTGATCCTGCTGGGGTCTTGTCTGGCAGAGGAGCTCAGACAGGAAACCCTCAGGCCCTTGGATGGGAAGTTCTGTGGTTCAGCCTCTGCTGGTGGAAGTCTCTCAGCCTGGCCAGGCGGGGTTGCCATTGCAAAGTGCTCTTTGCTCTATTCCAGTACCACTTTTCAGTTGATACCAGTTTCAGGAAAGCAGCTTTTCAGCCAGGCAGATCTGTTGCAAATCACCAAGCCTACCACATCTTTAGAGAGACAGTGGCTGCTGTGCAGAGACTCCTTGGCACTTAGAAAATGTCCATCAGCCAAGCCCTCACCTCACCTTTCCTCTGCAATTCTGGTCTTGCCACAAAACACCCAGATCAGAAATAAATGCTTCTGCATTGAGAAGCTTTGGGACAGTGTTAATTTCTGAGGAAATGCCTCTGGGCTCAACCAAAATATACTGTGCTTGGGTGCTATTTGCAGAGTTTTATGACTTTGAGGTCAATTAGACGCTTTTTTATAAAAATGTCCCATTTCTCAGTTCTCTTTATTGAATATCTGATGTTTTTATCCCGTGACCATGAGGGCACAGGTGAGATGTGACTGTTTCAGGCTCTCTCTTTCCACAGAAAATTTTTAGGCACCTTCTTAACTGCCCTCCCCCCATTCCCCTTTGCTCAAACACTGCAGGAAAAATCAAACTTGTAAAAAAAAAAAAAAAAGCCTCTGTGCTTTTTAGCTGTTCATGGTGGTCTCACCCCTGTCTCTGACAGAGTTCTGCAACCCTGGCCCAGGCTCCTGGCCATGGCCTTCATCTGCTTCATGTTCCTCAACCTCTTGTTCCAGTATTAGTTTGTGCTGCAGAGCTGCACTTACCTGTGGGATGGAAGCTCTTCAGAGGATCCCACCTCTACTTGAATCCTCACTTTTCCCACTGCCCTGTCCTGTAATCCCATCTTTGCACTCTCACAGCCATCAGGGCTCAGAAAACCTCCCACACTTTCACTTGTCACCTGCCAGGTGAACCCTGAGCCATTTCTGCATCTTTATGGTGACAGGGACCCTCAATGACACAAGGCCCTTCACAGTGAGGGGACAACGTGTCCTGTGCCATCTCCCCCTCAGGGACACTCCTTGTCCTGTATCTGTCCCCCTGATCCCCACCTGGGCGTGCCCTAAACTAGCACTAACACCTTTGACAGCCCCCCAGCAGGACCTGCCCCTCTCCTCCTCCCCACAGTAGCTAAGCCCACTCTGCTCTGCTCAAAAGAGATATTTTGTTCACTACTTTCTTACCTTAATTTCCCCAGGAACAACGAAAGCACCACAAGTCTTACCAGCCTCAGAAACTAAAATAGTTGTTATGGAAGAAGAGTGTAAGTACCTCTCCCCCCCTGCTCCCCCCATACAGCTGCTTTCCCCTAATTTGTTTGTTATTATGAGACATTTTGCATAAATGCTTTATTGCCTCCTGGAATCTTCTTTAATCACTCCTTCTCTCTGATTTTTCCCAAAGCCACTGATCTTTCCCTCGATCTTTCAAAAAAATCTGATTTATGTTGCTGGTGCCTATCTCAGAGAGGGAGAGGTCGATAACTATTGCAATGGCAGCTTGAAGAACGTGCTACTTCAAATTGTAACTGAATTTTAAGCATTCCCAGCTCTTTCAGTGCATGGAATTATTGATACTTGCAAGATGTGCTTGTTGCAGCCTTTGATTTAGCAGGGTTTGGGTGTTTTTGT
This sequence comes from Pyrocephalus nanus, assembly GCA_038380795.1. Classification (NCBI taxonomy): domain Eukaryota; kingdom Metazoa; phylum Chordata; class Aves; order Passeriformes; family Tyrannidae; genus Pyrocephalus; species Pyrocephalus nanus. The sequence goes on along the minus strand of CM076275.1, from coordinate 15,245,394 downwards.
TTTTATTTATTTATTTATTTATTGCTTTGTGTTTGGGTTTGGGGCTTTTTTTGAGGATAGGTGATAAAACTAAAAAAAGCTCTAGGAAGCACAAGAAAAGAAAGAAAATAGATCTGAGTCTTCTAAACATTAGTCATAAGAAAACTGCAGAAAATCCATCTGTGTCCTTCCCTCTTATTTTTTCTTGAGTCTCCAGAAAATAAGAAGAGATTTCTCCAAACTTTTAATTTGATTTAATGTGGCTACAATGCTTTTCACCATTCCCTCCTGCTCAGTTGTCCCAAATGCAGTAGGAAACAAGCCCACAGCAGTAAAAATCAAAGCACAGACACAGGTGTGGACCTGGATCCCAGGGCCTGGATGTTGGCTCAGGTCTTTCTGGTGGAGGGTGTCATGTCTATGTCAGTGGAGGTCCCACCAGGATCCCATCTACCCACCCTGGGAAGTCAGGACCAGGAGGGTATTTTGAGATCTGTGCTGTATTTCCATCCCAGCTGCTGATGCCCAGAGCTGGCTGTGCCTCACTGTTGGCAATTCTGCTTTGCGGGTTTTATGGGGATGTTCCCTACTTGGAAAGCTCAGCCTTTTATGATTTTAAAGGAAATCTGATTGCAGCCACAGCAGGCACTGGCCAGGTATCCTTTAAAAGATTTTCTGATTAGAAAACTGCACTTAAAATGTACTCTTGTGTAGTGCTTAGACTTGCACTGCACTGGAGACACCAAGCTGAGACACAGCATCATTAATGCCATGATCCTTCCCCAGGATTTTTCCTTTGTTTTCACCAGGAGTGATCCATGTTACTTCTTTGCATTGTATAAGATAAATGCTATTTTCTTAAAAGCCAAATCTCAGAAAGCAAACACAGAAATTTCTCCTTTTCAAAAACTTCTTTCCTCTGTGGGTGCATCATCCCTCCCTGTCTGTTTTTTCCTAATGATGGGAAGAGATGGCAAAGTCTCCAGAGTTAAGGTTGTAGTTGACTTTTTTCCTTCACATTCCTTTTTTTTTTTTTTTTTTTGTGATCTCTCTCGATTGTTATCTAAATAGCTCAGAGTGTCTCTGATTGTTATGGGAACTGATGATCTATCATAGAATTGCATGTGAGTACAGTGGAGAGGTAATGGGAAAAGGAGTGGGATATCATGTCTTTTCCCCTTGGAGCACTGTTAATGCCTTTCTTACCACCTCAAAGTGTAGCTACTAGAAAATCCTGCCACATTCTGAGTGAATTCCTCCTCCTGTTCTCCAGTGGCCACAGACCTCTGGGCACTGCTGCATCCCTGGCACAAGGCAGACAGTGCTCAAAATGCAGCCCAGGTCTCCAAAGTGCCCTGCATCCATTCTTGGATAACTTTTTTCCCTGCAAGTGCATTTTTTGTCTTGCTGCTCTCCATCTCTGCCCCTTCTCATGGCATGGGGGTGGCAGAGTGCAAGGAGGCAGATTGGTACCACTGGTGCTTGGAAACATCTACATTGTCACAGTGAAGTGCAGAGGATCTCTTCCCCAGCTGCTGCTCCCCTTGCCTACCCACTGGAGCAGGAGCTCTGGTTCCCTTTGTCAGGGACACTGTTTGGTGTGGGCCTCAAGACAGTTTGGAGAAACCCAAGGATTTCGTGGTTTCTGGTGTAGTGACAACCCTGAAACCATTCTGGATCTGGGACCAAAGATGGCACATCTGGTAGACCTGGGATCTGACAGCGCTGCATTTGGGAGCTGTCTGGGATCCACTGTGCCTTGCATCCTTGTCCAGCCCATGTGGATGTGACCCCATACCCAGGGTGAGTACTGGGACCTGCCAGACAGAGAGCTGGGTTTACTGAAGCCCCTCTAGCTGGTATGAGCATGGCATGGGACACCACACAGGTTCCTTCAGTGGTGTGTGGATCCCTTCAGATGAACCAGAGCCATTTAAAAGCTGCAAGAAGCTGGACCATGGATTGTGATGAATCCTGGCCCGGTCACAGGGGTGTAATGTCCAGCTTTGATCCACATGGCCAGGCTGCACTCTGAGGGCCAGATTCAGAAAGGAAATCTGCTGTCTGGGAAATTCTTTCCATGCTGCTGCACATACTGACATGGTGACACAGTCTGACACCTTCCCCTGGGTATTTTTGGTGGAGCATTGTCAGACTAGAGCAGCCCTAGAGACTCTTGAGCACTGATGTTCAAGGGGTAGTACCTGCTGCTCTTACCTAGAGGTCTCCCCATGGAGCCCAGGAAGCACAAGGTAGTTGCAGCAGCCTCATCCATGGTGGAAAAGTGTTCATTAAGACTCGTTGTCTTGTGTTTGTCCCAGGCTAAGGTTGTGCAGTTGGGGGGTCACAGTGTCTCGGCTCACATGCAAGAACTTGCAGGGATGTGGTAACTTGATCATGTGCCCTGATGCAGAAAAAGGTCCTTTATGCTCGTTTCAACATCCAGAGCACTCAAAAGGGTAATGTGATCCTGTCACTGTGCAGCTTGAAGCAGCTAAACAAGGTTCAGGAGTCTGTGGTGATGGACAAGTTTGGTAAATAGAATAGGGATCAGTGTCCACATTTAGAAGCATTCTGATGGAGGCAAAAATGGAAGAAGGTTCAGAGCAACCTGTAGAGCATTCTGAGATGTAAGGTTTATGCAGGACAAAGAGAGTAAAACCCTATCAGAGTTTCATTTTAAAAAATTAAGATAATGTCTTAAATCTCTTAGAAGATCAGATAATCAATCCCCTCTGCTTCTTTTCTGCTGTTGAGTTCTCCTCTAGTTTATTCCCTTGAATTCAACAAACAGGTGAAGTCTTGAGGGTAGGAAGAGAAGACAGGCTGGGTGGAGGAAGCATGGTTTGGATACTGCCAGGATACCAGAGGATCTGCCAGTGGTTGGCAGATGCTCTAAACCAACATGTGGATGATTGCAGCTGCTCACCTGGACTCTGCTCATGTCCTAGGTTCACTCTGCAGCAGACCTGGGTGAGTGGCTTCACTTTACCCTTGGTTGTGGCTGCCCTGCAGCAAAGAGAGTTTTGGGTTAATAGGAGGAGGTGGAAGAGGGAGAAAGAGCAGAAGAGGCAGTGTTGAGTTTCGTGGGAACATGAAGATTGGGGGATATTGTGATTTATCCAAATGAAAGTTGGGCTCTCTGGACTAAGTTTTGAGGCCTTTGTTTCAACTGCTGAGGATCACAAGCCCTCCCTGAAGTCCCTGTGGGAGGAGGAGGTGAAACAGTCCTCCTTTCTCCAGTTAAGTCTAACTGTCCACACACCAGTCTGGGCCCACAGATTTCATAGATGTTGTCTTGGCAATGTCATTGGACTAAGTTTGTAGACTGATATGTTTAGATTCATTCAGGTTATTCCTCTCCAGTTTGATACCTTCCCCAATGCTTAGGTGGCTGGCTGTTGGAAATGTTTCCCTCACTCCCTGTCCTGCTGGACTTGCGTGATTGCGATGGCTCGGTGATGTCCCTGCTGTGATGTGCCTTGTGAGTCACATCGAGTCAAATCAAAGCTTCAGCACACACCTCACAGTAACATGTGCCACATATGGGTCAGCCAAGTCCCCAAAACCTTGTCCCACGTCCAGTCTGGCATGGCCTTTACTGAGTGACCCTGTTGGATGGCTGGTCAGTCTCTGGCCCCTCCAGTCTGAAGGCTCTGTGCTCTCCCACAGCCAGCAGTGCTGCAAACGTGAGCACGGTGCTCTTGGTTTGGAGATGAAGGGTGTCCAGACAGCCCAGAGCGTGGGCAGAACTGACAGAAGTCCAGCCATGTGGACAGACCAGTTTTCAATATTAGACTAAAGATAAGCCTTGGCGTGGTCTTGGCTCAGATAATTTAAACCCCAGGGCTGGAGGTGTGGTTGTAGTTGAGCAGAACCTGCACACACGCAGACACTGGACCTTGAGGTGAATGTGAATGTGGTGGAGATGTCACTGTCAGTCTGCAGAGAGCTGTGAGGTGGCTGCTGCCAGATCCTGGCTGTTGCTTATTTTGCTCACTGTGCATTTTTTAAGTAGCCACACAGCTTACTACTCGAGATGTGGTGTAAAAACAAGCTGTGACTCGGAAGGCAAAGAAGGGGAGGATGAGGGCTGGGATGGGATCTGGTGTCCCTGGAAGCACTGAGGCTGTGAGCCCACGTTCAGAGCAGCAGGCTGTGTACCAGGCTCTGTCTGGCTCCATCGTGTGATCCTGGCATGTTGCTTCACTTCTTGGGCTTCAGCTGCCCTGACTGCGAGGGATTCACGCTGGCATTGGCTCTGCACAAGGATTTTTAGGTTGCTGAACAAATCCCCTCATTGAAGTATCATGTTGCTGCTATTACAATTGCTGACGGGGATTTGGGAAAAGAAAACGCATTCTGGGACCCCTGTGGTAGAGAAAAGCATAGGAAGGGCTCCTTCATAAAGCTGATGAGATCATTCTGGAGGGGCAGCCAGAAGCTTTATAATAACACAGGACTTTGCCCCTGCAATAGCTACCTGTTCTGTGGGAGCAAGCAGTCCCTGGGCACTCAGAAACCTTTAAACTTCTTCCTCAGTAACACCCCTGAACAGTGCAGATGGAAGAGGTGGGGAATGCTACCTGTGTTGTTTTGATCAGCAGCATCTGATGCTCCAAGATGAGTGTCCTGAAGCCGTTTGTATTTTGGGATGAACTCCTGGTCTGCAGGCATTGGTCCTAATGATCTCCTCAGGAAATGGAAACGTGATTCCAGCACGACCTATTTCAGTAAAATGTGGGGGCAAATATTTGGTCATTTCCAAATGAATAAACACACAGCAGCAGAATTTTTAGGAGCTCCAGAGTCCCCAGTGTGCACAGGCCCTTCTGATTTTTGGTACAGAGAGCAGCAGGTAACCTCCAGACTCTGCTCAGGTTTGTTAAGAGAGGAGGTGTCGTTTCAGACATACAGAAATTTACCACAGAGAATGGTCAGGATCAACAGCCCCTCCGTGTACTAATCAGTGTAAATCATGGGTTTAGTGTGGCTCACACTGGGATTACAGCACTGCAACTAAGGAATAACTTGGCCAGACACCTTCTCATCCATGTTCTTCTGACAAGCAGTTGGGTGAACTCTGTTGAGGGGAACCTCAGCAATTCTGTGTTTTATCAGTAAGTACATGAGGCATATACAGAGCAGGCAATCTGTATACACTCCCCAACCAGCTGAGTTCATCTGTCTAACTGAATGTCTAAATATTGAGAGAATAAAGTGTCTGTACTCTATGAACCCACCAGCCAAAGTTATTTATAAAGAAGAAAAGGAGCAGCGAAATTATCGCTGTCTCCCTGCTCTCCTCGACAGTAGCTGTAGTTCGTGAAAAATTAACTATAATTTATAGTCCAAGCTGCATTAATTAACTCTTTGCAGGGGGAGTATTTCACCAGACTTCTGAGAAGAGGCTGGTGAGCTGCCTGTAAAGGGTAAATGACGTGTGTGGCAGGAATTGTGTAAGAATCCCTGCACAATCATTAATGGCCTTTCTGCGTAGATGGCTCGTGTGAAGGGAAGTCCACCTGGCACAGTCCCTGCCCCTGGCTCTCCTCTCTGCTGCCCTGCCATTGATGTTAGTCCCGAGTAACTGGGGCGTGTGGTGGAAAACAGACACTCTGAATTACTCCAGTGCTCTGAATGGCTCATGTGTTTATGCTGCACTTTCCTCGCTGGCTGGGGCAGCAACAATAAAACGTGGCTGCAGATTGTTTGCAAACACATCCATCTAGAGGCAGCCTTCTTTCCCCTGTCCTCACCTCCTTACTGCCCTCTTCCCCCTGTCCTCAAGTCCTCATTCCCCTCTTTTTGTTGTCCTCACCTCCTCACTCCCTTCTGCTTTGTTCCCAGTCCCGGGACTGATTCCAGCTGGAGATCTGAGCTGCTGATGGACGAGCTGCTCCAGCCCTTCTTTCACCTTGCAGCAGCTTTCTGACCAGTTGTGTGTCTCAGGGGCACCTTGCTTATTCCCACTGGTCAAAAAGAAATGTCACCACTTCCTTTCCATAGCTTTCCTGATGCACAGCTCCCTGTTTCCTGCTTTTAATTTGTTTGAGTACCAAGGGAAGCCACTGGTGCATGATTCACGTTACTGCACAACCCCCTCGTCATGTCCCACCGCCTTCATGAGTCCCATTCCACCCAGTTTGCAGCTACCACCCAAAACTGCTCCCTTGCTTGTTCAGATCTCCATTTACCCCATCAATTTTACAACTTTCAAGTCATTTGGGATAGATGGAGTTGTGTTGGAGCCTGAACGAAGGACTTATTCTGCCACAGCAGCCAAAAGAGGGTAAAATCTGCCTCTGCTAAGGTGGAAGAGCTGTGTAAAGCAATTTCTGGATCACCAGGCACGCCTGCCCCGTGTTTGGCACAGAAATGAATGTACCTGCATGGCTGTGAGGTTCACTTGATCAACATCAGCCACCAAACTGCAGGTGACTCAGGATCAGGTAGATGGTTGCTAAGCTATTTCCAGGGGCCCAGACTGATGGGGGAATACAGCTAAACATGAAGTAACTTGTGAATCTGGGAATTATCCCACTAATGTGATGGAAGCCCACTGAAATCTCCCTTGGCCTCATACTTCAGGGTGCTGGTGTGTGATCTGCAGCCATGTGGTGTCACAGAGGGCCATGTTAATAGTTTCCAGGTGAGACATTTTTGCTTCCCTCTGTCCCCCCACCAGAGCTTCTCTCCGTATTGGCAGGTCTCTCCATCCTTGCTCCCAAAATAGTTGCCCTCATGAACGTGAAGTCCCAGCTGCAGCAACATCCCAGAGCAATCAGGACCCTTGGAAGGTGTTCAAGGGTTGTAACACACAGAGATCCGTGCATCAAACCTCAAAATAAACATTAGGGATTCCTATGAGTGGAATAAATATCCCATAAATATCAGGTATGCAGTATGGTCTCACCATTTCCGAGGGGAAAAACTGAACTAGAGATGAGGCAAAAATGATCTTCAGCTGGATCAACCTCGGTCTAAGAAGCTAGTAAAGAAATAATTGGTTTCCAGCTAGGAAAGGAGATGCTGGCTATGCCTGCAAGGCACCTGTAAGGCCACAGGTAGCTCAGGGGAAACAAGTGGGGATGATGACTGTATTTTTCTGATACAAGAGCCAGAAAAGGGCAGGCTAAAAGGATTAAGTGGAGATGTGCCTTTGCACAATGTATGTAACACTGGAGCTCTTGTCACAAATATTGTGGATGCTACAAGATTAGATTTGTTCAAACATCAGCTAGAGAAATCCACCAAAGGCCACTGAATGTAATGACACCGTGGTTTAGGTTGTCTCTGAGCTGCTCATCTTATATGGCCAGAAGAAAATTATCATTGCTGTTCTTCTTCCTCAGGCATCGTCCTCGGCCACTGTCAGGGACTAGGCAGGGCTTTGGTTTGACCAGTGCTGCTCAACTTGCAGTCTAAAATGGACTCATTTCATGATGCTTTTCAACAGGGAACTGGGCTTGCTGCCTCTCTTTGTGGCCTTTGCTACATCTCTGCTGCTGACAAATGCACCACGGTAATATGAGTCTGTGATTCAGTTTAAAACACTTCGTGCTTCTTTGGGATAAAAGGCAGAATAGGGTTTTTTGCAGAAAACAGAGAATAAAGGATAATGGCATTAGCAAGATGCTTCTAGGAGAGGTGATCAACCATGTATTTTCCTGACAGGAACAGATCTACTGAGAGCTCTTCTCCTGGAAGTGCACAACATGCATGGCCCAAGCCTCAGTCACGTCAGGCTCTTTTTAATTTGTTTCAAAGGAACAAAATATAAAAGGAACATAACTGTTTCTGTGGGATGAAGATCACATCCAATCTCTAGCTGGTATCACAACATTACACAGCATCTTCTCATCCACCTCTCTTGGGGGATTGGGTACCTTGTTACCTGATGTGTTTTCCATGGGGAGGTTTCTGGGCTTTGTTTTCAGTTCTCCCTCTCTGCTTCTCCCTTGCTGTGGGAAGCCTTGCTCTAGAATCCTTTCCAGTAGGATTTATGATGCAAGACTTTGCCAGATGGATCATTTTGTTTGCTACCAAGTGGTATATTTGATGATTGCAGGGGTGATGGCTCCCTGCAGGCTGTGCTTGTTCTACATCCATGTGCCTTTCAATTTGCACCAGCGCTTTGGTTCATGGAGTTTCACTGCTCCCTGATCTGATGGCACACTTGCAGTTTATCAGAGACCCACAGCTCTCCTTTCCAGAGTAGAATTGTGCTACTATCTCATAATGTATAAATTATACACTCTTGTCTCTATAATGAGTCTGCATTCCCTAAATAAATTATACAGACCCGTAATGGCTTTGGCTTCTAGTTACCAATAATCTTAACTGGAGGGGAGAGCTGAATTTCTTACAGAAGTTTGGGAGTTGTCATGTTTGAGGGTTTTTTGCAAGCCCTCCACTGGAGGCTTGGTCAAGTCCCCCTGTGCAGACACTGCAGTGTGTGCACACTCTGCCCACATTTGGCTCCCAGCTGGCTGGCAGGACATGCCCTCTCAGGGAGCAGCTCTCTGCTGTCCCAGGGCTCTGTGCACTTTGGGTTTCTGCTGAAGTGTTTGCCATGTCTGCTGTGCAGAGCACTTTGGGACAGCTTGCCGTGCCCTGGGTGACTGTGAAAAGACAGACCCAGAGGCGCTGGTTATTCAAGGCCAGACGTGGAAATGGCTCTGCTCGGTGCACAGCCCTGGCGCTGCCAGAGAGCGGGAGGCGTTGGCTGCCCCGTGGGAATGCAAGACAATGGAGTGGGACAGTGCAGTGAGCTTGGCTTTGCCTTGGGCTGTGCACAGGTAACAGCCTGGGCTGCTCCAGCTGGGCACAGCCCAGCCAGAAACTCCCCGATGGGAGAAGCACAGACCCCACGCAGGCAGAGAGCCCTAAAAGCAGGAGAGCCAGAACCAGCTTGTCTGGTTGCTCAGGTGCCAAGCATCACCCACATGTGAGAGGCTTCACAGGGTGCTGGGAGCCCTCCTTTGCATGGATATGCCCAGCACGTGCTGGGCTGGAGCCAGAGCATGGGAATGCACCCCTTGGCTCCAGTGATGTGGGATTCCTCTGAGCTCATTCCTCTGAGTCTCTGCGAAGGTGGGATGAGCAGAGGGGCTGCCTGAGGAGTGGGGAGCAGCCCCAGCTCCCTCCAGGGCAAGCTGTGTCTTGCCCTGCTGCTCCTCCTGTGGTTCTGAGTAGCTCCTGCCTGGGGCTCTGGTTCAAGCCTTCTTCCTCAAATCCTGTGTCAGGGAGGAGTTCTGTCTCAGGAGCGGGTCTGAAGTCATTAACCTCTCCATGAGGTTCATTCATGCTTTGGAAGACAGGATGGAAGAGAGTATCTCCTCAGAAACCTTAACTGCAGCATAAAAGGTGCTGGAAAGTGGGTAATGGCCACACTGCTGGAGGTGTGACTGTGTTAGGGTCTGGGCAAGGTGGGTAGTCCAGGAAAGGGGACTATCTTTAATGAGGTTAGGTATTCAGTTGTAAAAAATCCATGCTTTTGAGTGCCCAGCCCTTCTCTGAGTTATGTGAAGATGGGTCTGCACTTCCCAAAGCTGCTCAGCTTTTGTAACCTGTATCAGTTGTTCTAACAAAAGGTTATTCCCTTCCTAGAAGCCTCTGTCTTACCTGTGGAGAATCTGTTTTGGGCTGTAAGTTTGTCTGAGTCATTCAGAGATGGTAATTACAGAGAAATTCTGCAGACCACCTTCAGGGGCTTTTTTTTTTTTTTCCGCTTACATGGTTGGAAAGCTTTTCTCCAGAAAAAAATTTTAGATTTGGAAAAGCACCTGTGTCCCAGGAAACTTGAGTCAGGCTGGCTGCCTCTCTCTTATCATGAACTGGGGCTGACAGACTTCTCCTGCTGAACTTCTGCTGGACTTCTGTCATTGAGGCAGGACAGAGAAACACTCAGAAAAAGGGAGGGAGAGATGGAGCTGATCTTGCTTGTGTTAGACCTGCTGCTGGGACAAGGATGGCACTTGCTTCTGGCTCTGAAAACTTTCTCCTTGGCAGTGATATGAAACAGTGCAATGTCCTCTTCAGTATCTCTGGATCTCAGTCCAGTGTCCTGATGTGCTCAAGGCCTCAGCAGCAGGTCACCACGAGTCTGTGACTCTCCTGCACATCTTTCTCTCAACCTCCTGCTTGCCTGATGTCCCAGGGTTCTGAGCACAAGGGGAGGGCAAGGAGAGGTGGGAAAGGGGCACTGTCCCCTACAGCTTGCCAATAGGATGATCTTGTCCTGACATGCTGGCTGCTCAGAGGAAGATGTGCCTTCAACTCCTCACTCACTTGGCCACTTTTTCTGGCAAAGGAAAGGTCAGGTTGCAGCCCCAGGACCTGGAGAGGTGAAGGTGGGTCTGAAGGCACAGGCTGAGGTTTGTTGCTCTGGGGTTTTTACTTTGGCAAACCAACCAGTTGAAAACCATCTAAGGAAGGCAGAATTGCCCAACAAAGGAAATAACAATACATCCTTTTTGCGTGTGTTCTTGTTTTCCCCTGCAGTAACCACAACTCTCTCCTCCTGGTCCGGACACGCCAGAAAATGCAACGAAACAGCCAAGTCCTATTGTGTCAATGGCGGGGTGTGCTACTACATCGAGGGGATTAATCAGCTGTCGTGCAAGTAAGTGAGTGGAGTTCTTGTGTCAATCTGGAAACTGCTTGGCTGGGGGAGATGAGACTTTTGTGCAACTGCCAGAGGAGGGGGAGCTCTGAAGTTCTCCTGGCAATTGCAGCATGAGCTGTGCAGGTTCAGAAAGGGACACCAGAAGAGCAGGGGTGGGGGGTGAGGATTTGTATTTTCCCTTTTTTTTTTGTGTGTGTGTGCCACTATTGACTTTTCCTGGATTTTCTTCCTCTAAGGATATGTTTGTCCTGGCTGTTTCTTTTCCCCTTTTTTTTCCCTTTCTCCTCTGCAGCTTCAGGGAAAGTTGGGTCCCCTCTCCTCTGTGACTGGAGTGGGTCCCTTGCTGGGACCTGCCCTTTACCTCTCCTATCTGTATCTCCTGGGCCCAGGTTTAGCACACAGCTCTTCACCCCTCTGTGCTGCTTTGTGGCCACTGCAGGTTGTTTATTTCTCCCCTTTAAAACCTGCAATAAAAAACAGAGACACATACTAAGTTATCCTTAAAACAAAATTTCTTGAGGAGGTTGAAGTGGGATTGCATAGTCTGAGGGATGTGGAATGGGATGTGAGACTTTTTCCCCTCTGGTTCACAGCCAGAAAGCCCAAAAGCATCTCACCCCTCACTCCCCCAAGCCTAATAGTGACTGAATAACCAGTGCAGTCTGATTGTCAGTGATGGTCATGTAGGTACCCAGAGCACACCTGTACCTGCCCCTGGGCTCCTGCAGAGTGAGCATGAGGTGGTGCCCTGGATGTGCATTCACTGAGCAGAAGGAGTCAGCTTCCTAGCTCTCCTGGTGACCCAGGCATCCCTGTGCCCAGCTTGGAGCTGACAGTTTTCTCCCTGTGTGGTGCAGAGATCTCTCCATGGAGACACAGCCTAAGGTGTGTGACATCTATGGATGTCAGCCAAGCTCCACTGCCACTGAGTGATGTGATGCTCACTACACACCTCAGCTCCTCAGGCCTTGGAGGACACACCTGAACAGAACCACCACCCTGGAAGGCTCGTGGGCTGGATCACAATGAGCACAACTGCTCCCTCCTCCTTCTCCTTCTCCTCCAGTGCAGGGCCAGCTGTGGTGGAAGGGCAGGGGATGAACAGCACCTTCCAGTTCGCCCACACTCGCCCCTTTAGACATGGAAAGAGCTGGGTAGGGCAGAAACCAGAAGCTGTGGTCCTCCACGTCTCCCATGGGTGTGGGGTGAGAGCAGCCCTTGGACACCACAACCCTGAGCTTCAGGGCAGTTGTCTCTGCCATTGGCTTCTTGTGGCACTCTAGGCTCATCTTGCCAGTGTTCCCCATAGGAAACATGGGGAAAGCCCCACATGATGAAATAAAGTCACAGCCAGTATTCTGGTGTAGCTGTAGCCCCAGGAAGCCCCAGCAGTTCCAATCATTCCATTCTGGGAAGGGCTTGAAGCCTGGAAGAGTGTGTGAATCAATCTCTCTGTCTGTAAGCAGCATGGTCATGCCAAAAGCGTGGATTTCAAGGCTGTTTCTTTTTGGAAGAACTTGAATCCAGATCAAGACTTTTCAGATAGGATCAATTTCTAATTGCAGTAAGTTACCCAAACTCCTGCCATATGGAAAAATCAGTTTTTCCTAACAAAGGATAGGTGTGGGAGTTATCGAGTGTCTTCAGCAGGCACTTCCAGCCTCATGAGGGAACAGCCTGCCTTCCAACCAGGCTGCTCTGACAGCTGATTAACAGGGGGAAAGCTCAGTGATGGATTCCATTAAGATTTTATGTACTGCACAAAACAGACCTAATTATTTCATATAATTTGAAAGCTTGGATTCCCTGCTTTGGTAAAATGATTTCCTTTTCTGATGAGCTCCTAAGATACCACTTGGTAAAAGCAGATGGCCACTGAACAGGTGTGTATGGAAGGGCAGGAAAGAGTTACCCAAAAGGAGGTCCTGTGAAGATCTGCACTGTCACTGCTCATCTGCCAGAAAAGATGATTCCATGTTCACAGGAACCCGGGGGACCCAAGTGCCTTCTACACAGCACAGCCATTTCTCATCTTACTGCTTGAGGAGATATCTGCATGCTCATTCTGCTTGGGTGTTTTTATCATTAAATCACAGACTGAAGATAAGAAATCCTGGCTTTTTGAAGTGGTAGAACTTTGGATTTTCTGGATTCCAGAGGACAACAGCTATTGGGGAATGCAGAAGCATTTGAACTGAACATAGTGTTTCCCATAAAATGGCTCTCCCAATGACATGAAAGGCTGTTGATGGATAAACAGACTTCTCCTCTGTCTGCCTGCAAACTGGCAAAGTGCTGACATGTTCCACAGCTTCCTTATTGCACCAAAATAGAAGACCTGCTGCTGTGGTTTGTGAAAGATGCCATGATACAGCCTCGGAGGAGAAAGGAGAGGAGGCAAAAAAGCAGTTTTGACCTGCATTTCTGATCTCTGAGACACTGGCCTTGGTCCTCCAGTCTCACTGTGCCTCTGAGACATAAACATGGAGGAGACTGGTGGGTCCCTCTGCTCACAACCCCTTCAAAGGCCTCAGAGATAAAAGAGCAGCTTCAGCCAGGAACAGCATGTGTGTCCATGTGCTGTTTTCACTTTGCTCTTCTGATTAGAGTCAGCAGGGTCTTCTGGCCCCCCTGTGCCAGCTTGCAGCCCTCCTTCACTGGGTGCTAAGGGGATTCTGGCTCCCCAGCACCAGCCTTTCCAACACCAGCTGTCAGAAGTTTAGAGTGTTCTTTTTCACTACCTGCCACCGTCCTTCCTGGAGTGGATTCCATTGTTTGCAGCTGTCCAGAAGCACAGAAGATGCTTCCTGTAGATATCCCCCCTGGCAGTCTGGAGCAAAAAGAGCAGCTGAGTCCTCAAATAATTTCTTCTCCTGAAGTGGTTCATGCTTGATTTGTTGCAGATATCGACTAAATTGGCAGCTGGCCTTTTATTATTATTTTATAACCGGCTTCCCAGAAACGTGTTCCTCCTGGTCTTTTAAATTCTCAGGAAAAAAAGTATTTGCTTGTAATCCCACCTCCTCCCTCCCATTTCAATATACTTCAGCTAGACCTTGGACAATGGTCTTCCTTTTTTTCACCAAGGAAGAGCCCAGAATGGATTTGGAGCTGCTCCAGAAATTGTGTCTTTTTTGGATTGTGTTCTTGCATAATTTTGTCCTTGATTTGAAGTAAGTTCTGCACATGGTGGTGTCAAAGGAAACCTGCACATAAAACAATCTGTGCTGTTAACCTGACTCTGCAAACAGACCACCTGGAAGTTGGATGGGAGAAGTGGGATCTGCCTCAGATATTCTGCAAATTTTCGGCATAAACCTGGGAAATGACTGAGCCACACACATACAGAACTGACTCCTCAGCCCTTGTAAATTAAAAAGCTCCAGGCTCTCAAGAGGAAGAATTTCTTGACCCTTTTCCAGACCATTTTGCTTGGAGGGGTCTTATGAGTTGGTCTGATTTCTCACCAGAATTGTAGGGAAGAAGAGAGTCTGAGTAGAGGAAACTCCAGTGCCTGCAGAAGGGATGCACACAAGCAAGTCTCAGTGCCTTGAGCTGGTCTGGGACACAGGACAGTGGTGACTGGTTTGTTGTGTCCAGTTGAACACAGCGTTGGGATGACTGGCAGCCTCTGGTCTTGGGTCTGCCTCCATCCTGGAGCCCACGGGGTTCTTGGTACAACTCGGAGTAGCTGGAGGCTGCTCTAATCTTTGATTGCTGGTTCCATGGCCACAGGGCTGTGCTAGTGTGTGTGTCACAACACAAATGCTCTTCTTGCCAGTTAGGTTTTGACACACATTAGGTACAGTTGGGGTTTTCCCAGCCAAACAAAGACAGCCAAGTCCCATCATTCCACTTAAATGCTCTTCGTGACTCCTGTGCGTGATCAGAGGTGACTGGGACCCTGAGCCAGGATCTTGCATGGGATCAAAAGGCTTAAACAGTGCTACAGAGCAACACCCCCTCATCATGTTGGACCAGGAGTCAAGCTGAAGGATTTACAAATGTTGACAGATAAACAGAACTTCCTGGGTTTGAGGTGACAGCACTGCATGACGTGAGGGAGTGAGGTCAGAGCACCTCAGGCAAAAAGTGTAAGTCAAGGAGAGGAAAAAACCCAAAACAAAGCAAAAGAGAAGACATCAGTTCATTTCTAATCTAGCTGATGGATCCCAGTCACCAGTTTCCCAAATCTCATGTTCACCTCCTCCCTGTGTACTGTTGCCTGCAGATTTTCCCAGGAAAGGGACAGAGCGTTCAGGAGGGTTAGCCATGCTGGCAGCTTTGGTGTGCTTTTCCCAGAGCTCCATCCAAAGGGGTGAACGTTAGGCAGATCCCCCATGGCCATGTCTTGCTCAGCTCCCCTGCAGTGCCCAGAGCTGTGCCATCCCTCCCCGTGGCATTTGGGGCTCGTTGCACAACCACGAGGATGTCACTCTGCCATGGACATACGAGCACTGCTGTGGGGAGGTGTTGCAATGCCCCTGGAAATGCAGAGCCCGCAGTGTTGAGCTGGGGGTGAAAATCTCCACATCCTGTTCCAAATCCCCTGAACCAGCCAGGACTCGTTCCTTGGGTTTCTCACGCTGTTTATCTTGGGTGACGAGATCAGGTGCCTTTTCAGGTTCAAGTGGCCCGTCCGTGCATCCTGCTCACTGTGTCCTGTTTAATGCACATGTAGCTGTGTCTGACCCTTGAGCCCCATCAGAGTGTGGAAGCTGATCCTGCAATTCCAGGGCTCGGGGAAGACAATGGCACAGAGCCCACAGCGCTGCTGCCTTCACCGAGCCCAGCAGTGGATGTCCCTGAGGTTTGGACTCCACTGCACAGCAAACATGCCTTGGTTAGCTGCTCTGGATAAGGCCTCTGCATTTATTCTGGTTGCTTTCTTTTCTTCCCATCAGTGATTTTGTGGAGTCCAGCCTTTTGTGGCTCTCCAGAGCCTGATCATCTGGGACTGGTCAGGGGACAATGACAGAACTGTCTTCTTTTTCAGCCCTTTGCACAAAAAAGCAACATGCTTGAAAGAGTTTTTTTTTTTCCCCATTTGCTTACATCAGTGCATTGTGTTCTCCTGCTGCAGCTTCTCCTTATCCCATTATTTTGAAGCACCTGCTCATTCACATTCTTCTGTAACATGATTACTTTATGAGACCTGGTGAATTGGGCATATTTTAATTAAGGGAAGCAAAGGAAATGTGCCAATGCTTGCAATATTTAGATCAACAGCTGGGCAGCAAAAGTTTTACTTCCAGCAGGAACATTATGATAATGATGTTATCAATTAATAGTAGCAAATAATAATTAAAAATAATTATTGCTCTGCCCTGATAGAGGGCAAAATGTCATAGTTTCTCAATTTTCTGGAATAAGTGCTCTGCAAACAACATAGAAATGGGTCCTTCAAACCATTTTGGTTTGTACTTTTTGAGATGCTTTATTTGGCTAATCATCTTACTGCATTTTTGTTACCATGTAAATATTTCACTGCAATTCACCCTGAACCCAAGAGCAAAACTTTGTGGATGTTTTTGAGGTCTCAGGGTCAAAGTTGAAAGAGTTGGACATTTTCCAGCAACAACAGAAAACAGAATCTGGACAGAAAAATCCCTGACCAGTTTTACAAATTGTATTTGCAAGTAAGTTTGAGATGTGGCAATCGGGCACAGAGGGATGGAGTTAAGCCAGGGCAGTTTTGGGGTTCATCACTCTGGCTGTAGGGGGGACAAGGTGCTGTCTGCAAGAGTTTGGTGCAAAGTTTTACTTCCCCAGGGCTGTTCCTGCAGACACACCTTTGTCCTTTTCCCTTGGCCTTTGAGGAGAGACCTATTGGGCCTCTGTGACAGCAGTGAGGGGACAAGAAACTCCAAAGGTTTTCTTTGCAGGAATAGTCCACCATGCGTGTAGTCCCTGCAAGAGCTTTCCAAAGAAGGAGGGACTCTGTTTTTCTGGGACAGCCAGACAAAATCTCTTGACCTGGGGTCAGATGTGCAGGAAGAAGGATGCCATGATCAAAGACCATCTCGTGGCTCTCAACTTTGGTGAGCCTTGACTTCAGCATATCTCTTATTGAAGAAGAGCAGTCCAGAAGCTCTTACCACTGGCAGCAGATTCTGCTGCACAATTCACTTCTCTTCCTGTCCAGACTGGGAGACCCATGTGCCATGCACACTGGAAATTTCTTTTGTAAAAGTACATCTGGAGCCGCAGTGATAAACGACAAATTGTCTTCACCAGCCTAGAAGTAAGAGACAGCTAAAAAGAAAGTAACCAAAACCACTGCATGGTCTCAAAGGTCCCCTGGTCACTGTTTCTGCCTGCAGCCTTGTTTATGAGGAGCCAGAACCCAGGTCCACCAGAGCAGCACTTGTGTCCCAACAGTTTGCACACTACTTTGGGAGGTGACAGAAGGTGCTCCTGTTCATGAGGGCTTTTTTTCTGTCACTTTTCCCAGTGCTGATTCACGAGTAAGTAAAGATGAAAAGCCTGAGCTATCCTAGACACAGAGAAGACAGTTATCTACTGCCTTCTGTCTAGAAAGCTCTTCTCCCCACCCACACTCTGCTGTCTGCAGAGATCTGAAGATGGGCTATATGGTAGCTGTCAGGGCATCAAAGCTTCTTTGACACCTTTCTGTTTTGCTTTTTCATGTGTCACCAATTTCTTTCTCCGGGTTTTTATTTCCTTCCTCCCATTTCCACTGTTATTTTCAGTCTTTCCTTCAGGGCACACAGCCTCGGTCACGTTGGAGTTCCAGCCTTGGCTTACCTCTCGCAGATGAGCAAGTTTTTAGCACCTGAGACAGTTTTAGCTTCTTTCAGACAAAGCACCCCTTGTTGGGGTGGGTGGGAGGTTTGCTTCATTCAGCAGCACCCTCGAGGCCCTTTGGTGTCCTCACAACACCCATGGAATCTCAGATCCCAGAAAAACGGGAAGCACGTTGCAAGCTAAACTGGATTCCTTTGAAGACTGTGAATAAGTTCCTGACTCTGTCAGTGGTGATGAGTAAACTTCAAAAAGGATTGGGAAGACACTTTCTATTTTGGATGCCTTCATCAAACCCCAGTGCAGTCTCTTGAAGGTTTCTCCAAAGTCCTGCTCCCCTGGGGCTGTCCTTGTGAGTATGTGCCACCCAGGCTGCCTCAGGTTTGTGCTCTTTGATTGCCAAAGGGACATCTTCTTCACTTCCCAGCACCAGCTTCTTCTGCTTCATCACAGGGAAAGTCAAGAGGCCTCGTGTCTGATTGTGACCCCTTGGGCTGGGCTTTCCTAGGGAGCTGAAATGGCATTGCTGGTCGTGCCTCTCTTTCTTGTGCTCCAAGATGAACATCCAAGAATGAGAAAAGAGAGGGAATTTTTCAAAGATATTTGCCTGACCAGGTAGTCAAATTTCCAGATTCAGAAGTGACTTGGATACTGAGAAGCTGAAGTGTCTGACTGGGGAGCTCAGTGCTGTCTCATGCAGAGCCCTGCCCTTGAGGTCACCCAGCACACTCCCACATGGAGTGTCCCAAAAAACAAATGCTGTCCAACACAAAAACCAGTTTTAGTCATGGGCAGTGAAGGTGCACTGGGGTTTTTTTGCACAGTGCAGGCCCACCAAAACTGCAGTGAAATCCAGCAAGAAATCAGGTGCCACAGCCAGGTCAGCCATTCAGGGCTTTCCAAAACTTGCTTCTGTGAGAGGGATAGCAGGTGGAATATTCCTTGGACCTGGAAAACCCTGCCTTGAAGAACTGGGAAATGATTCTTTTGGAAAGGACAGGTTTGGAGCTGTGGAGGTGTTGAAGTGCAGAAGGACAGTAGATGGGATGGAGAGATTATGCAGCCTTTAACTGGCTGCATCTTCTCCTTGAATCATGCAGGATTCAGAGGTGTATCCAGACACCTTGCCCTGCCTTGTGCTCAACCATCTGATGCCTCCTCAAGCCCTTTCCAGACCTCAGCTGAGTCCCACCTCTCCCATTTGGGAGTGAGGATCCTTGCAGGCCTGACTGGTGGGCTGTTGTACCCCTGGTCTGTACAGCTGAAAACCCCCAGCGCTCCCTCCCATCCCCTGACCCAGATCAGTGTGTGTCCATCAGGAGGTACAACTGTTAAAAATCAAGGTGTTCTGCATGGAGCCTGAACCTGAGCCTGGACTCAGACCTGGATCTGCCCTGCTCCATCCCACCACATGGACAGGTTACCCAACACTGTGCCACGGCTGCCCTGGCCTCTTGCTGTGCTTCACACTGGACTGTCCAGGGGCTGAGCCACTGACATCAGACATGGCCTCTGATCCACGTGCTCTTTGCTGAGGTGTCCTTCAGTCCCTTCCTTGTTGACCAGTTGCAGAGCACTGAGGGACAGCACCCAGGGACAGCGAGATCTCGTGGGTGACAGCTGGGACCGAGGCAGGTCTGATGTGTACAAGGTGCAGAGCCTGCAGCCCCACTTCCCCTGGGAAGCTGGAAAACAGGTCTTAGGATGCTAGAAAGATAAAACCCTCTTGAGCTCAGAGGAGGGAGAGGCTGGTTGAGAAGGGAGCGAATTGTGGGACAGGCAGGTGAGAGCTGGGACTTCAAGAAAGCTGGGGATACTTTACGGGACTATCCAAGGAATCCAGAAGAAAAGATGTGAAGTGAGGGAGAAAGACAAGTGCCTGGGGGAGAAGTGTTTGACCACCCAAGGCTGGGCTCCCGTTGCATCCCAGGTTCATCTGCAGCTGTGGTGGGACACAACACAGAGGGTGCTGGTGCTGCTGCACCTTCGTGGCCCCTCCCCATGCCCCTGGGCTCCCAGAGCATGGCTCAGCTTGGGGGGATATTCATGGGCTGGTGCCTGTGCCTTGTGGCCTTCATCTGCAGGGCATCTTCCCTGCCACTCTAGCATCATTCCAGGGTGTAACTGGTGGCCACGAGCTGGCACATCCTGGCCCATCAGATGACGTTGTCTGGGATACCCTGAGAGAGCCTCGCAGCTGGACAGCATGTGACACCTCTTTGGCTCAGCTTTCTCCTCTGTCCCTTTCTCTCTGTTAACACAGAGACTCTGCACATGCTTTCTCTCTAACTGCCACATAACCCCTTTTCCCTGGAACACCCCCTGGGTACTTCTGGGGTGATAACAGGGACACACTTTCCATGCCCAGTGCTCGCTGTCGCCTGAGCAGCCGCTCACTGCTCTGGGGTGCCTCTTGCCAGTCTTGTCTAGAGGGCAGCTCCTTGGAGTCTCTGAAAGTAGCATCCAGCCCATCTCAATCTTCCTGCCAGCTGGTGCTTCTAGCAGGTGAGAAGTCAGGAGGCAGGCAGAGCAGGACAGGGCAGGAGGGTTTGGTACCAGGTCAAACCCAGAGCTGGAATACTGATGTTTGCAGGTGCCTGGTTCAAGCAAAGCAAAGAGTAAATACACATGTAAAGCCTTTATTTTTTTTATTTTTTTTTCCATTCATCACAATGCACTTTTTTTTTTCTTTTTTTTTTATTTCTGACCTCAAGAACTGTGCCAGACATGTTCTGTGATTTCTCCCCTTTTCCCCTCCAGATGTCCAAACGGATTCTTCGGACAGAGATGTTTGGAGAAACTGCCTTTGCGATTGTACATGCCAGAACCTAAGCAAAGTATGTTTGAAGACAAAAAATGCACCACACTCCTTAAAACCTCCCGGGCACAGCGGTGGATGTAGAATGGTCTAGTCAGGGATGGCTGTTGGTGTCAGCTTTGGGCTAGGGCTTAGGGCTGCAGGTAAGGGTGAAGGCTGAGAGCAGATGGATAGAAGCCGTGCAAGGGACCTGAAGGGGCCTCAGCTCAGCCTGTTTGGGTGTCATTTTGCTATCTTGTTTCTCTCTTTCTGGTTTTCTTTCTTCCGGTAGGTGTCCGATCGAATTCACAGGAGACCGGTGTCAGCATTTCGCAATGGTCAGCTTCTCCAGTATGTCTCTTTCTACTTCTCTCTCTCCCTCGTTGTTGTAGCTCTGTGTCATGTCCTTAAAGCAGGTTCTTCTGTTCTCCAAGAGCCCTCTCCCTGCCTTGTGCGCTCCCAGCTCTGCTTGGCCCCAAGAGGAGCTGTGACCGTGCCCAGGAGGAGAACTGGGGGCTCTTGTTGTCCCTCCCGGTTGTTGGAATGGGCTCTGCTTTCATTTCTGATTGAACTGAACGCTGCTTGCTCTTTTCGGCAAAAGGCAAAGGAGGCCCAGGGTTATGTGGTGGGTGTGCTGTGTGAGACAAGCTGTGTGTGGAGCTGTGCCTGCCAGCACTGCTGTCCCCAGGCACTGCTGGGCAGGGCAGGAGATGTGTGTGTCTTCCTGTCACTCTTTGGGGGTGGAGGGGTGAGTCTCCTTGTACCAACCCAGGGAATCACAGCGAGGGTGTGACTGTAATGAAATCACTTCACAGTCTGTGGCCCAGAGGTTGCACTGGTGGCTGCCACTGGCTCAGGGCTTCCCACGCCTCAGTGTCATGAAGGATACAGGCTAAACCTGCCAGCTGGGCATCTCAGGGAGTTCTCCATCCCTCCTGGACATGGAGATGTTCCTGTCTGTCCTAGGGGGTTGGACAGCCTTGCACATTGGGTTGTGTCTCACTGCAGTGACCAATGCTTTAACATATTCAGCAGGTGTAAACACCCTTTGCATTTAATGCTCCCCAGTTTCTAGTTTCCAGTTCCTACAGGTCTCACTTATAGACATCATTAGCTCATTTTGGTCAAGGTGGATAATTTTTTCCTGGTCCCTAATCCGACTGTGTCCCAGCATCAGTGGGATCCTGGTCAGGGTAAGGACTGACCTGAAAGGAGGCACAGTTACAGTGCAGGAACTCGGCCACGGTGGTCCTGGCTGTGCCCCATCCCGTGCCCCTCCCTGTGCCCCATCCTGCCTCCATGCCGGCCACGTGGGCCACCACAAGTGGTGGGTCTAAAAAGAGGCTTTCCAAAAAGAGCCACAAAAGAGGCTTTAATTAGTGGGAACCAGAGGAGAAATGCCTCTTCAGGATGACTCCTTGATTGCCAGTCCCCCTCTCCCACCGCTCTGTGAGGAATCCTGCAGTTCCCATCCTGAGCTGGCAATAGCAGGAGTCTCATTAGCACGTGCTAATAGCTGGCAAGTGCTCGAATTAAACTCCCTTCCGTGGAGCATACAGACAAATGCAAATGGACTTTGCGAGGCCCTTGGGACAGCTCGATGTTTTTACATTGCCTTTTGTTCCAAATTGGCTTCTGAAGCTGAACTCTCCAT
This sequence comes from Pyrocephalus nanus, assembly GCA_038380795.1. NCBI lineage: Eukaryota > Metazoa > Chordata > Aves > Passeriformes > Tyrannidae > Pyrocephalus > Pyrocephalus nanus. The sequence continues at coordinate 15,223,569 of CM076275.1, read as the reverse complement.
TGATTTATCCTCCCAGGCTCCAACATCCAAGTAAGCTCTCTCTAAAATGACAAAGCAAAACGTTCTGGTTTGATCCTTCAGGGGATGCAGAAGGGTTTCCTTCCCACTTGGAAGACCTTGGTGTCAGGGCCCCTGGCTGCAAACATCAGTGGGATGCTCCCCTGGTGAAGCTGATTTGTGCCATGTTTCACAAGGTGGTGTCCAACAGGTTTAAGAATTATTGCTACCATGCTGCAAAACCAAAACAGGGGGGAAAATGAGTTTTATGTCAGGAAAACACCTTTTCAGAGCATTCATTGCAGGAGTAAACTGTGTGGGGTTTGTTTTTTTTTCCCAGCCTGCAGAATCCAGCTTTTTATGGGACTGAGATTTGTTTTAATTTTGTTCACGTGTTGAAGGAACAATGTCAGCTTTAAAACTGGCACGTGCACATTTCCTACCTCAGCTCTGCTTTAACCACAGCATAGTAAGGTAAAAACAGCTTAACAATCCAGGCTACCTGTCTGAACTTGGATAAAATTCATGTAAGAAGATGATTCATATGTGTTTATAGCTGTTTTCACTTTCAGGTCACAGTTGGGTAATATAAGTGGAGGCAGCACTGCAGAAAATCCTGCACTAAACTTGCTGATTTTCTGATTAGGAAAGGCATTTCACCTGAGTGTGGACCCTGCAAATGCTAACTTTCTGCTTTAATCAATAATTTGGGCACAGTAGAAGTTGCTGTTGCTCTATAATTCACTCAGTGCTTCATTCCATATGGGTTCTGACAGGTCAAAAGAAAGGCATTTCCACTGGAAATAAAATAGCTCTGTCCTGATTCATGATTTGATAACACTGCCAGCATTTGACAGATACTTAAATAGTAAATAAGGACACCTACATTGGTGGTGTTTTAAATGTATTTGGGGTGTTTAGGGTTTCCAGGCCTAGATTGGAGCCTTCTGATTCGTTAATATAAATAATAAATATTAAAACGACTTTTCCCAGGGCTGAGGGAGAGTTCGCAGTGAACTAAATTGCAGATGCTGTTCTGAAAAGGTATGGCAGATACTTTGTTGAATTTGGGCCACAGATGGAGGTGGTGCAGCATCCCAGCATCATGCCAGATGTTGTGTGCCTTCCTTTTGGGAGCAACTTTCTATCTTTCCAGTTTAAACACTTATTCAGATTTTACACATGTAAAACTCCCCATGTTCTCCATGAATTCAGGCTGTCTTTGTCTGTTTGACAGGTAGCTCTGGAGGTTTGTTTTTCTTTGATTGCCCAAAGCACCTGCTAGACCACTGCAGTCATTAAGATGAAAATGAGGTGTATTTAAACAGGTTTTCTTGCATGTGGTGTTTCTCTATGCCACTGTTACAACCTTATGAGTACCCACTGTCAGCCCTTCTGGGTATATACACCACTGCTTGAAAATGAAGAGGAAATGTTAAACTTGGAGATTTTTTTCTATGTCATGCTCACACTGTTGATGTTTTCTGACAGATTGGTACAGAGAAACTCATTAGGAATTGTATTACTGGGCTCAGAGACCCCCCAGCCAGTCCCGACTCAGCCCTTGTTTGGATGAATAGAGTTTGCTTTTGGTAGGAATTTGCAACAGCAGAATTCAAGCAAGTGATTCAAGTCAGCAACTGTTTCTTGTCAGCTTATGTCTTTACATTTTAGCTTGGGAATATGTTGAGATATTGCAGAAGAAAAGTGAAGCATTCTAAACCAGCCACTTACCTGAGAAAATGGATGCGAAGTGCAAACAGACACCACGGCTCTGACCCAGCCAGGTGCCACTTCTGAGCAGAGCTGTGGGACCTGGCTGTGCCAGCTCTCTGAGCCTGCCTTTAGGCTGAGCCTGAGTCAGTCTGAGCCACCCTGATGGTCTGTTTTTGAGCAAGCCTCACACTGCAAGGAGATCTGAGGCAGTGTGGTCTTTCTGTGCCAGAGTCATCGACACAGAAAACCTGCCAGCAGAAGGAAGCGGAGATGTCAGAGCAAACAACTGCTCACTCACTCCCATTAAAACAGCGGAAAGGTACATATCTGAGAAGGAAAAGATGTGCTGACTTAAGCCTGTCTAGATGTCTTTTGTCAGTATGAAATGTCACTGATCTCAGCGGGTCTCTGTGCACGCTCCTCCATCCACACATAAGGAATTGGCTGATGGATCAGGGTTAGGAGATCACGTTGTTTAGGTTTTAACTAAGAAAGCCTTTGAGAAGAAAGCCTTATAGAGGCTGCACAATATAACTGAGGGACATTAAATCAACATTTAATTGTAGTAGCAATTGTAATTTAGACTGAAGGAGTATTAATGGCGTTGAACTGAGAGGACAGTGATTGTTTGCAATTGCCACACAAAAGAGAGGGATGACCTGGTAGATGAGAAGAGAGAGAATTATTTCCATGGTGATGAGTCATTATATCCTCTTGCTAATATACTTTTCACATCAAGGTCTTCAAATGTCTATGTCTCCATAGACAAACTCATGGGTGTAGCTGTTAGGTGGCTCCTGGTCCTGTGGTACCTGCAGGGTCACAAGTCACAGGTGTCTCTGTCTGGCTGTCCATGCATCAGTGAGAACAAAACACATCAAATTCTTGACCCACAGCCAGAAAGAATCCACAGCCCAGGTACCCACAGACCACTAAGCCTCTGCAGCCAGATTTTCCTCTCTGCTGGCACACCTGGGTGAAAAGGTTAGCAACATCCAAAAGAATCAGGAATTCTGAGAGCTTCTAGTAGGTGCTAGACTCACCCAGTGGACAGCTGCCTCCTTCATAGGCACAGCTATGTCTTGCAGCTCTTCCCAGAAGGCAGAAGCATGTCCAAAAGGCAGAAGCATGTCCAAATTCATCCTTCCTTCTAAGAAACTCTTTTTTTTTTTTTTTTTTTTTAAGCTGTGCTGGCATCTCTATTCCATAGCTGCCTGTTGCTGCCTGTTTTACATCAGATAAGGACCTAGCTCTATATTCTCTCTTCTACAAGCATCTTTTCAGGTCTCTGTAAAACTCTCATGGAATTTTACTAATAATTTGCCAGGCTTTGGGCTAGCTGGTTATAAAGGTTTCATGAAGCACATTGGCAGTTATTTCACTCCTGGTGGGGCTGAGAAACTGCAAGTGAAACGTGGTCAGCAGGAACATTTAAACATTTCCTAAGCCTGCACATTTGGATTCTTTCCATTTGTGATTTATGGCACAAGTTAGAAATTTGGGGTAGAGTTTCATATTTATGCTTGCCTCTTGTCTATAGAAACCCAAAGTTCATCTTAACTTTGCTGTTTATTCGTGTCCCCAAATAATCATCACCGATTTGGAGGACAAATGTCATACCATTCATCGTCTTGGTTAGTGAAACATTTTCATTTTCTACTTTGTGTCCCAATTAAAGCTGCAGTCTGTAGCCTGCCTGTAAACACCCTGCAACAGAGCTGAAAGTCATATACAATGTCATCTAGCATATTCTTCATTTTTACCCCATATTTAACTGTGGTTTCTTTACAAATTGATTTTTAATTCATAGTTGGAGTTTTTCTACTTGTCTGCTTGGAAACACAGAGAAGTTTTTCTGATATCCATTGGGAGAGCAGCTTTCTCTTCAACCTGTTCCCACAACTGGCTTCATTGCTTCAGGCTAAACTACCCTGGAACTGGAGCAGTGTAGGTTTATTGGCTGAGAGGCTCCTTGCACTCTGAAGTCACAGGCTGCAGCCAGAGGAGTGTTGGTCATCACCCTGACATGGAGAAGTCACCTTTCTGATGGGTGAGGTTTGGAAACCTTGCTCCTGACTCTGAGGAAAAGTGTCCTCATGAGCAGAGGGATAAATGAACCACTTCAAGCTCTTCTGGGAAGGTCTTGATCTGAATTTTAGCTTCTCTGTTCACTTCCTTTTTTTTTCAGTAGTAGTTTTCTACCTGCTGTGATTGCAATAAGCAAAAGAATATTTTACCCACCTTTCTGCTTCCTCCTCCACCCCTTAGTCATCTGACCCCCAAAACAATATTTAGCAGCATTTTAAATTCCACAAACATTCTGCAGCTTCCTTTCAGTGACATGATAACTGCTGACCACTGAATTACAGGGTGATGGCTACGCTTTGGTGTGGCTGGGTAATTGCAGGGTGTTTGGGGTTTTTCATAGCAGGGTGATTCCTCTCCTCTGGAAGCAGTACAAGTTGCCCTTTGGGATCTCCTGAAGTTAATTGGATGCTCATCCACAGCAGAGTTTGAATGCTCTGTTGTTGTGTATCAGGATTTTGAGACCAACAAAATTGTTTTTATTGTTACAGTACTGGAGAAACTAAATGTCTGTGGAGTTTAGGAACAGTTTACAGATTTTCTGTACTTCAAGATTCCATGTATTGCCCAGTTCTTAACACAGGCACAGTGTCCTCTGTCCCCGTGTTGTCCCACTGTCTTGCATTGCTCCCTATACCCACTGGGAGAAACCTGGATAAGGGTCCTGCAAATGCTACTCTTGTCAGTAAAACTGATTATCAATAACATGTATTTTCTTGCTGGCCCTCAGAAGTCAATTCTCCACTTTGTTTCATGCCTTGGAGCATGCTCTGTGCTCCAGAGAGTGTCTTGGGGGGGGATAATGAACAGTAACTAAACATCTTATCAACATTCTTGGACATCCTGAAGTCCAAGTGAGCACAGGCCCACTTTTCACAGCTGTTTGCTGAGGCTTTTATCCTTCCTAATCATCCTATAAATCTACAGATCAGTGAGAATCATCTTGCTTGCGGTGTTACTCCTACAAGAATATTTTAGATTAAATGTTTCTGTCTGTCCATCTTTTAAAAATAAGTAAAATACATCATAGACAAAACCTTAGTCACTGCAGGTGGGGTAAGTGTAGGACTTTGCCTTTTGTCTGATGGTGAGAAACAGCACTGCCAGTTTGTCTCTACTGCTGGGATTCATCCATTTCATTTTAGCCATGCCAAAAGCTCCCCCTGCCACGAGCCTGGGGTACAATGCACCTCCCCATTGTGTGGAGGGAATCCCTGTCTGCAGGAGCTGGAGGACCCTCCTGGACCTCCTGCTTCCTGCTGTGGGGTCAAGGGATGCAGAAGGGACTGTTCCCCAAAGGTTTCTGGGCACCCCTGAATAGAGCAAGTCCAGAGGAGGCCACCAAGGTGGTCAGAGGGCTGGAGCAGCTCTGCTGGGAGGAAAGGCTGAGACAGCTGGGATTGTTCAGTCTGGAGAAGGGAAGCTTTGGGGTGACCCAGTTGCAGCCTTCCAGTACCTGAAGGCAATTTACAGGAAAGATGGAGAGAGACTATTTACAAGGACAGATAGCAAGAGGACAAGAGGGAATGGCTTCACACTGACAGGGGACAGGTTTAGATTAGATTTCAGAAAGGAATTCTTCCCTGTGAGGGTGGGCAGGCCCTGGCACAGGTTGCCCAGTGAAGCTGTGGCTGCCCTGGAAGTGTCCAAGGCCAGGTTGGATGGGGCTTGGAGCAACCTGGGCTAGTGAAAGGTGTCCCTGTCCATGGCGGGGGGTTGGAATGAGGTGATTTTTAAGGCCCCTTCCAACCCAGATGATTTCATGACTGTATAACCATGCTGAGCATCTTCTCCACCTAGCAGAAAATATTACCCAAAATTTTTAAAGATATACTGCTCTTTCTGATAAACATCTTAGAACCATAAAAGAGACTTCTTTCAACCATGGTGCACAGTCAGAAATACCTTTTGCTCCAATCCAAAATAAGTTGTTGTCTCCAGGAGAAATTTTGATCTCTCAAACATGTTTGGTACCCATTGGAGTGCTGTTGATATGAAATCAGCACACACTATGTGGTAAACCACATTTGTGAAGATGATGCCCCTCTGATGAATGCAGAGCTGGGGCCACCTCATTAGCCTCTGTCTGGATTGCAAAGTGCTGAATTATTCTGAACAGTCTCTTCTTTGGAGAACAGAAACCCTTCAAATCCCAGCCTGCTCCTGAAGTGTCTCCTCCTTCACAGTCCCAACAGAGAAGGCAATACCTGCTCATGCCAGGAGGGACTCAGAGGGATGGGAAGGGGAGGGTGACTCCCTGTTTGGTGTGTTCAGTTATGGGTGATACAGAAGCAGTGTCTGTATCCTGAAATGCTGCTGGAGAAGTGTTCAGGAGCCATGGAATCAGAGCACAGGCTGGGTTTTGTAGGCACAGGGAGGCAGGCACACTCCAGCTGCTGTGTGGTTGCATGGTTTTTCTGCCGCTCAGGGAGCCTGTAACTGAGATCCAGGGATCTCAGCTGTATCTAAGGTTGGGGAGCCAAAAGCAAGACAGTTGTATTGTGAGAGGGACAGTGGGAAGGCTCAAGATCCTCAGGTCCTGCTCACCACCTCTGTTTGCACAGGCAAAAAAAATCATGAAAATGGATTGAATTGCATCCATTTGTATTGGCAGATGTTGCAGCAAATCGTGGAGCAGGGAGGAAATGTGGCAGGATAGGCAGTATGCAGCTATCAGATGGACCATCAGCTTAGATTAATGGCTGAAATTTGATGCATCTCTACGTGCATTTGTCAGTGTCAGTGTGTGCAATGATAGAATTACTCAGGAATAGGTCAGGGCTGGATGTGATAACCAGGAGGTTTAGGATGAATATATTCTGTCCAGTTCTCTGCTGCCCACCACATTTTGTCCATGTCACTGCAACTTGTGCAAAATGCCTGTGAAATGCACTGTAGAGGGTTTTTTTTTTTGGAGTTTTTAGAGTTTTTTCCACATGTGAGATGTGAAGCAGAGAGCAGCCAGATTTTGTGGCCTTTAAATTATATAAAATTTTAAACACCCAACCAACTCCCACTCCCCTCCCCAAAAAAAAAAACCCAAACATCAGCATTGATTTGAAGAGAAGAACCTGCTTTAGAACACGTGTTTACATGTTCCATAATGATTAGTGCTAAATCCCCCCCTGCCTAAATTTTGAACAGCATTGCAAAAGAAAGCCAATATTTCTGTGCAGCACAAAGCACTTCCTATGGAAAATATAGTAAATAAATCTGGACACCTCCAAGCTGCAAATAATCTTGTGTGTGTATGGTGCTTGGGAGCAGCAGAGCTCACTGCTGTGTACAGTGGTAAGTATGGAGAACTTTAATGTTTGTGTAAGAAAAACTGTCTTTAGGAGAGGTCTGTGCCAGGAAAATGACTAAAATTCAGGCTGCCTGTTCTGGATAACTGTGTTGTTGATTCCTTGGGTGAACTCCTGTGCTTAGCACTGTCCCTGCAAGATGAACTGCAATCTCGCACTCGTTACGAGCATTAACCTGAAAGCAGGTGCTGCAATTTGGGCTCCTTTGCAGCACGCCTGTGTTTCTAAAACAAACCAGAACCACAGCAGAAGTGAAATTGGGAAGACCACAGGCTTGAGGGGAACTCGCAGTGCAATTTGCACTTCCAGATCTGCGAGGGACTCGTTGCCTTGCCCGGGCAGCTCATCCCTGGCAGCGCCCACGGTTGGAGGCAGCTCCAAGCTGCCCAGAGCGGTGCTGGCACCACTGACATGCCACCAGGAGGTGGACAGGCTGTCTGCCTGGTGACATCGTGCACCCCAGGCCAGACTGGGCAGCAGAATGGGGCTGGCAAAGCCTCAGGGCCCCGGGCACACACCCACACGTGTGTGTCCCTCTGGTGCTCAGCCCCAGGCACCCAGGGGCGTGGGAACCTGTGCGGGGCAGATCTGGCCTGTAGAAAGGGAGGGAATGGTTTTTCCCAGGTTCCTGCAGTCTCTATGTGTTTTGACCTGTCAGGAGTTGTTTCAGAACAAGTGTACCTTTTCTTTTTTTTTTTTTTTTTTTTTTCCTTCTCCCTGCCTAAACTGTGAATTCCATATCAGGTACTAACAAACATGGCTCATCTCAAAAGAATTCATAATTAACTGAAAGAATTCATAATGAACTCCCACTGCAATTTGTTTGGGTCTTCCTTTGCATAACATGGTGGGGATTTGAAATGCTCTGAAGCATACAGTGTCTGTGTGACTGCTGCTGAGCCTACCAAAAGCTAACCTGCTGTAACTGCACGGTGTGTGTGTTTGTATTTGAGAGTTCTCTGACAGACCTGTTTTTCTTTTTCTCTTTCTCTTCCTTGTCTTCTTTCTGCATTGGCAGAGCATCTTGGATTTGAATTAAAGGGTATGGAACAACCATTCATTTATTAATCAGAAGCCATTAAGAGCTTCCCACATTATATTTATGGCTTTAATGGGATGATTAAAAAATCAGCTGTTCTGTTCACTTCCCTGGCACCAAGATAGATGTTTGGATTGGAAAAAAAAAAAAAAGCAAAACAAAAACAAAAGACAAACCAAATCAAATCACGAATTCTAAATGTAAACCTATAAAAAAGCAGGTGTATTTATTTTTAGCAGCACTTTTTTCTTTGTTCCAAGCAGCAGCCTGGTGTGTGTGGCGTGACTGGGATGTTACAATTGCCATACATCTCCATTCAACACGCTTTTGTGTATTTAACTGAAAAGCAGGGGTTTGTGTCCATCCAAAAGGTTGCCAGCAGGGGCAGGCATTCCAGGAAGGGGAAGGCAAATTTTAGGAAGATCAAGGCTTTTATAGAAATTACCATTCCACATGCACTAACCTCCACTGGATCCTACCAAGGGTCAGGATGAGCTTTGCTATTTCTCCTCCCAAATTTTAGTGGCTCATTTTTGGTTCTTAACTGGGAGGAGATTGTTCAGAAAAAGATGGCATGAGGTGAGTTTAGTCTAGAAAACTAAATCCCAGGGAAGTCATTAGTTCCCCATGAGAGAGGAGGGTGTGATGCTGAGCACCAAGGTGGCAAGCTTGGAAAAACACTGCAGTAACTTAAATGATTTAAAAATATCCCCTTTGGGCATTTACTCACTCCTGCCCAGCTGCTCATAATCATGTTATTTTCCTTCCATTCTCCTCAGTCTTTTTTTTAGAAATAAATCAAGTTATCTTTTGAGTAAGCACTTGGGAAATCAAATCTTTGAGGTGAGGTCTCCCTGAGGCGTACGAGCCAAGAGCAGGGAGGGCTGGTCAGATGAGAGTAGAGAGACTGGGCAACCTGGTCTAGTGGAAGGTGCTCCAGGGGGCTGGAATGAGATGAGCTTTAAGGTCCCTTCCAACCTAAACCATTCTATGATTCTGTGATGATCCTATAATTTGTCACTTAACTTACATCATTGATCCAACAGTGTCAGCCAGAGCAGATCTTCATATGAAGATGTTTCCATTCCATTTGCTGGAGACATGGGGACACCAGTCTTTCACTTCAGGATCCTAAATTGCCCTCTCAGGCCCCTGAGGTAGAGGAACATGCACTAGCTGAAGCTGGAGATGCTGATCTCCTCTAGTTTTTGCATGCCTGATCCCCCAGGACCGGTGACAGTTCCTCCCCACAGCAGAAAACGTGTGAATTTTACAGCCAGGTGTCTCAGAGAAAGCGGTGCTGCTAATGCTAATACACTGAAATAAACGTTAAAATCGAGGATTTTTGACATCCCTTTTTTTGTTGACCTCTTGTCCTTTTCCTCACCCATTCTCGATGTCATCACAGAACCGCACACATCCTGTTCCCAGTCTGCAGTCGTCTCTTCTCTGTCATTCGTCTGTCACTGTCATGCCTTGCTGTGACACCATGGCTGGACTGTGATTCTGTCGGCATTGTGTGGCACCACATGGTTTGTTCATAGCGTTTGCTGCTGTAGAGTGATGATGCTGCTGATGAAGACGTGGTGTTTGTGGAGCATAGAGACACAAATGGACAAGTCCTGCTCCAGGATCTTACCTGCTCAAATACAGAAATTGTAGCGTGCCCTCTCTTATTTCCTTTCTGCCGCTGTCGAGGTGGTTTTGGGCAAAGTGAGGGTGCTGTTATAGAGCATCAGCTTTAATGAGATGTTGGGAGCCAAGCTGAATTACTATCGGCAGGTCATTCAATTTTTAGTTTGCAGTGGTGATGCACAGCCTCATGCTTCACTGCTTCACGCAGCAGAGCTGTCAGCTCAAGACAGAGAGGCTAAATCTGCATTTCTGATGAACTGAAACATTCCCTATGCAATTCAGGTGAAGGTTCAGCACAGTCAGACATGTCAGAGAAAAGGTCCTGTATTTGACATGATCACCAGAACAGAGACTGGGATTTGAGCCCCGGGTGAAGAATTTTGTCATGTAATAGGCAAAAATAAAAGCAAAAAACAAAACAAAACAAAAAAAAGCCCCACCAACAAAACCACAAGAAACCATAGTTTTGATGACTTTGTTCTTTATTTCTCCTTTGTGATTCAAAGGTAATGATTTATGCTTAAGAAAAGAAGTCTTTGTAGCAAAAAATATTACTGGTGAAGAATCTTTGAAAGAATTGGCTTGATTCTACCAGTAAAACTCTCTCCCTTAGACAAGAATTTCAGGGATTTTGTATGAATTAGGAAAACCCGGTTACAGGTGGCACTGGGCAAGATTTTGTCTACTACCCAGCAAAAACTACTTTAACAAAAAAAAGAGGCTTGACAGGAGGTCTGTTTTGACCATGGACTCATCCATCAAGCCAGTTCTTTCAAAGATTCTTCACCAGTTACATTTTTTGTTTCAAAAATGTTCACTTATCTGGGAGGTTTCATTGCTTCCCCCTCAATTTTTTTTTTGTTAAAATCTGGACCTAGACCTTTATTTCTCTCCTGGTTTTGTATTTGAGTGTTTGGTAGCACTGGGGGTTTCATAAAACCCATACAAGGTATTTTGAGGGGTGTGGTGAAGCACAGCAGCCATGGCATGACTCTTACTCACTAATCTACATGAAATAAAGATTTCAATGAATATTCAAGAAGGCACAAACCCCAATAACTTGAACATTAACACACAGTGTGGGGGCATGAGGACATCAGTCATAGATGCTGAACTGAAACACCCATGGCAGCTGTGCACTGAATCCTTCTCCAGTCATCCAACTGGAGAACCAAATTGCTGGATGCCACCGAGAAGAGCATCTGCTCTGGTGTAGCCACAGAGGAAGAGGTGTCCTTGCCATGGGATTACTGCCTAGGTGTAGCTCAGTTACGCTCCAAGCGATATCCAAGCATTTCCTGGGAGCTTTGATTGATGGGAATGAATTACCTCACTTCCAGCATGGTCTGGTTTTTGACACAAGTGACTTTTCTGGTTTGAAAGGTGGCCCACGACACACGGTGACATTTGACAGAAGCAGCAGCAAGCTGCTTGTGATTTGTGTGTGCCTCTGAGCTACCTGGCGCAGTGGAATGAATCGCTTCCTAGGGTTCCATTAAAATTCCATCACTGGTGACTGTATTTTAATTGCTCCACTCCCTTTTCTTTGTCGAACGCGCTGTCACTTTTCCATCCTCATGCTGCTTTTTGACTGTTCTAGGATGTCCCTTTCAGCGCCTACATGCTTTGGGGCCTGTTGTAGGACACCACTGAGCTCCAGGGCATGCAGCTGCTGCAAGGCAGAGGCATTCTGAGCCCGTCAGAGCAGAGCCTGTGATCAGGGCATCACAGGGCACGTGTGCTCGTCCTGAGCGGGGGGTGCTCGAGGGCTTCCTTGGTAGGTGACGAAGGCACCACAAAGGGTGGAAGGGAGAGGAGAGTCGTGGGGAATTTTGAGATTAGTCACTGTGGGAGAAGAAGGGAAAGTGGGAAGTGTGAGTGCAGAAGGGGTGAGCTACCAAGTGAGAGAGGGCCAAGGTGCAGGGAGACAAAAAGAGCGAAGGTCTTGTGAGGGGTGAGTGAGGTTGGGCCAGCTGGGCTCAGGTTTGGGGCAGCTCTTAGATGGACAGTGGATGGGTAGGAGGTGTGCCCGAGCCTTGTCCTCTGTCTTACCCACACGCAGTGCTGGTTCCTGTGCAGCCAGAGGCACCCCTGGTGCTGGAGCCTGTTTGTAACTGGATCCTTTCTCTCCATTTGCAGAAGCAGAAGAGCTCTACCAGAAGAGAGTTTTAACCATCACGGGAATCTGTGTGGCCTTGCTTGTGGTGGGCATCGTCTGTGTGGTAGCTTACTGTAAAACCAAGTGAGTATGGGTGGCTAACAGACAAGAGCTGGCCAGAGGTTAGTGAGTGGCAGTGTCCATGCTTCACACTCTTCTGCTTTTCACCCAAATGCTATTTTAAGGAGATGCTCTTCTGTGGTGCTCCCAGGAAGGTCTCATGCACGAGGCCAGTGAAGCCATTTCCCAGGCTGTGCCTGAGCAGAATGTTTTCCTGGGACCATCTGCTTATCCCCTGAAACAGCATCATTTTGCCCAGCCAGGTGATGCTGTGTCACTGGGAAAAGCTGGCCCCAGGCCAGTGGCTCACCTTCTGAGAGCAGAAGCCCACTGGGCTTTTGTGAAGGAGTTGTGGGCTCAGCTGTGGACATTCCAGGGACTTTTGGAGCAATCTCGATTAAACAAGGGGCTTGGGAACCTCTTTTATGGCCAGCCTTTCCTGCCTGGACAGCACCTTTCTCCCTACTTAGCCTGCACCTCATCTCAACTGAGGTGTCCCTGGGTCATGGTGTCCAGCCAGGGGCATAGGTAGGCTTTGTCCTTCATGCAGGACAGGTCAAGTGCCTTTCCACCAAGGCCAAGACAGGACTTGTTCTCCCTTTTCCTTCTCCCCACCTTTCTCTTCCCCTCCCAGCACCACGGTGTCCCTGCCTCATTTGCATTGGGCTGGACCTTGTCCTGAAAAAGGGACCCTGGACCCAGTTTCCCAAATTGTCCATGACAACAAAAGTTCACCTTTTGTTTGGAAAAGCAGCAGAATGTGTTTAGTGCTGAATGCCTTGTTCCTTCTTGTTTGCAACTTTCCACAAATGCCATGGGAGCATCCATGTGTCCAAGACTTGCCTTCTTTGCTGTCTCTGGGGGCAGAGAGCCCCATGAGAGAAGTCTTCCTAATAGATTTTTCTTTTTTTTTTTTTTTTTTTCCTTTTCTGTTTTGAAGGAAACAAAGGAAACAAATGCATAACCACTTACGGCAGAACATGTGCCCTGCCCATCAGAACCGGAGCCTGGCGAACGGGCCGAGCCATCCACGTTTGGATCCCGAGGAAATCCAGATGGCCGATGTAAGACCCTTTGTCTCCATCTCCCTGCAGGCTGTTTTCCACCAGGGATTTGGCGTGGGTGTGTGTGCTTACACACCTGTGTGCAAGCCCGTGAGGAGCAAAACACTAACAAACTTGAGAGGAGAGAAGAGGTTCCGCATAAAAACATTTCCAAAACCAACATCCGAGGGGAAATGTTATTTTACTTCGAAGTACAGGATGAGATTGGGGCACTTGGGACAGGCTTGTTTTGGTGAATCAAGTGTGACCCTGTTTTCCACTAAGAGAGATGTTCCCAAAGTTTCCTGTTTATTAAGCTGTCCCGTCAAGTCCCACTTTGCGGGATGACAGATGGGATCAGCGGGGCAGTGACCGGAGCTGCTGTGGTGACCACGTTGTGCTGAAGCACGCCATGGTCACCTGGCCAGCGTTCCATCAGCCCACGTGCCCATGCCAGGAGTTGTATCCTGATGGGGTGCCAGTGTCAGATTGATCAGAATGATTTAAGTCTTTAGGACTGGATCCAGAGGGGCAGCTCAGCCACTCTTGTGACTTCAGTCAAACTCCATAAACTCAAGGGGTTTAAGTGCCTTGCTGGACCAAGGCCTTGGAAGGGGTCAGAAAAAGGGAAGGGGGAGGAAGTGCCGAGGAAAACGAGTCCATTGAATCAGCTACAAGCTCTGCTGGGTCACCCTTTGGATGGTAAAATTTGGCTGGGATGAATTCCAGCTATGAAGGAAGGGGGAAAGGGAATTTCTGAGAACCACAGTCCCCTAGTCCCAAAGTACTGCCTCCTGCAGAGAGCTCAGTGTCCCTGTGAGAAGCAGTGCTGGTTGATGGATGAAGGAATATCTCAGCATAAATATTTGGATCACACCTGGTGTTTCTGTAGGACTTGAATCTCTGATAGATTTCACGTCCTTCTCTTTTTGCTGGTGTAACCTCCTGTGGGCAGACGTGTCTCTGCTCAGCAGTTACACATGGTACCACTTTCCTCTGGGGAACCCCTTGTCTCTCCACACCCTCCTGCAGTCCCAATGCCATGGCCCTTTTTCAATGTTCAAAGTGAAGGGGCAGAGAAGAGCCTCCACCCTCCTTGTCTTTTCCCGTAGGTTGTGGAGCTTGTGGGTTTGCCCAGACCTCACCTGATTTCACCAGAAGTATTCAAGCAGGCTGTATTTCTCTGTGGCAGCGTTCACAAACTGATGGATGATCTGTGTGATTCTTCATGTTTTACAGTATATTTCTAAGAATGTTTCTGCCACCGAGCACGTGATCCGAAGGGAAACAGAGACAACCTTTTCGGGAAGTCACTCCTGCTCCCCATCTCATCACTGCTCCACAGCCACTCCAACGTCCAGCCAGAGGTGATGTGTACCATTTTCCCCCAAACTTTCTCCTGCTGTTTGCCTTAGGATGCTGTGAGATTCAAAAGGTTTTCCTTTCACCTCGCTTTCTGTTTTCATTTTATGTTTGGCTCTGCACTGGCTTGTGGGCCACGTCCACACTGCAGGTCTTTGGAGGCACAGCTAGATAGTGAGAGGTGTGGAAAAGTGGGATCCTTGACCTGCAGGGAGGTGCCAGCAAGAACCTGCAGCACTGACGTTGCTGGAAAACAGGAGGAAATGAAGCTGTTCTTTCATGCTTTTCACAGACCCAAATGGGACGATTCATGTAGGAAAGGCTTTGCAGGTTGTGCTTGCAGCACACTGGACATCTGAAATAATTCATTAAGCACACACAGGCTATCTGTTTCATATTTAGCATGTATTTGCTGTGTGGAAGACAAAGCACATAAAATATCATAAAACATTTTGGCCAGTTCCTCAGGGTCAGGGCCTACCTTGGAACTCACAGGTTTTCACCAAAAAAACCCAGCTCCCATGCAATTTATTGCAGTTCAGAGAGCTGTGTTAGAATCTCAGACTATGAGGTGGTGGCACCTCTCTCACTGGAAGTCTTTCTGAGGCTTTCAAAAAAACTGGGTCTAGCAGGAAAGTGCCAATATTTCTTGTGACACGGGATGAGACATACTTTTTGTTTTCATTTCAAAATAACTGTCGGGGGAAGAGCTCGGAAGCTGAAGTTCTCAGGGTTTTCGAGAGCATTTGAATTGCAAATGGACTCCCCTATTTTTATGATGTTCAGAGAAGTCTTTCAAATGCTCCAAAGCAAGTCCTGTGCTGTTTTGAGTTTGGATGCTCCACTTCTTCCTCTTACTCAGCTCTTGCGCTTCTTCCAGTAAGTGACGGTGTTTTCCGTGGAGATCCCTTGCCTTTGATACGTGGCTGTCTCATGTACTTCATTAGCCTGATGGGTTTGTCTCCATTCATCCAGGAATCCTAGAATTCTTTCAGCTAAAGCTCATAGGTGGCTCCCAGCATGTTTCCTCAGGGTTCAGGCATTCCTGAGGGTTGAACAAGTACTCAAGATCAACTTCAGATACTGAACTTGGGTTTTCAGGTGAATCCCTTCCAGATTCCTTTGGCTAGACCTCCAGCAAGTAGAGAGGGAGCCAAGAATGACTTGATGGGCTGGAAATGACTGATTTTTCCAGGGAAATCCCACCCCTCGTGAGCTAGACGGTGTGTTTTCCAGGTTTTTTGAATTTGTACTCTGCAGCCCAGCCCTGGAGAGGTGTGTGCAAGCTTGAGCCAGGTGCACAGAGGCTCATGTGCCTGCAGAGCTGCACTTTGCTGGCCTTCTATGCTCGCTCCAAAGTCCTGGGCCATCCCTGGGCAGCTCCTGAAGAGCAAAGGTGTGCCTGGAAGGCAGCATTAGCACATGGCAGCTGTGGGGAGGAACCTACCTTACGTAGCCTCTGGCCCTGGCTACCCGCCACCTAATTTTCCTGAGTCAAGTGCAGCAAGCAGGTGCTTCTTGAAGTCATGCCAGAGGCAAACTACTGGCATAATCAGGCTCCATTTTACTCCATCAGTGCCTCTAATGAGGACACTGTTTGAAGTTATAAATGAGCATGTGCCTGGAGCCATCAATAATTAACAAGTTCTTGGGAAGTCTTAATGAGGCCTGCTCTCCTCTGCAAACCCCCACCCAAGATCCTCCATCGACACAGCTCCATCTGGCACAGTGTGGGAGTTCAGAGGTGTTGTGTTTCTGCCATGGAGGGGTCAGTGTGGTGGCCGTGGTGTGGGTGGGACCCCGGTGGGCAGGTGGCCCCGTGTGACCCTGGTGAGTCCTTGTGGGATGTCCTGAGGCTCTGAGTGCTCAGCAAGGTCTAGCCAGCACATCATAGTTTTTGTCTAGCATCTCAAGTGTTTTACTGCCAAAATCTTTTCTAAACCAGAGGCAACTGAACATCCAGATCTCTCTTTGGTACACTTCGTTCTGCTAATTTTGAGTGGCTTCTCCTGGCTCCTCTCTGGTAGCGATTCCAAAGGGGCTGTCACTTGGCAACGCAGGTGGCACATTTGAAGAAACTTGGCTGACTTGCCTTGGCATGGCCAGTGTGTTGCTCCACACCCAGAATGGCTTGCAAGCACAAATCAGGATTGCATTGGCCTCCCTCCAGAGGCTATCCCATCCCGGCCATCTATTCAGTGGTGGGATAAATATCTTCTATGCACTGGTTTGCTTTCTTTGTCCTCTAATGGTATCTGCAAGAGGTAGCAGAGAAAGGCAGATCAAAGGTTGGGAAGTTGGGACATATCCTAGTGAGAGAAAGGGGACGCCAGTGCAGAGGTGCAGAGCCGAGTATGAGCTGTGCCTGCATGCGGCTCTTTGGAGAAGAGCTCGTTGGGGCTTCCCTGCTCACTGTCCCCTCGGGGTTTGGTCCACAGACACGAGAGCCACACCTGGAGCTTGGAGCGAACGGAGAGCCTGACTTCAGATTCCCAGTCTGGGATAATGCTGTCCTCGGTGGGAACCAGCAAATGCAACAGCCCGGCGTGCGTGGAGGCGCGGGCTCGCCGCGGGGCCACCTTCTGCATCGAGGACTCGCGGAGGCCCACGACGCAGTACCGGGACTCGGTGGATTCCCTGCGGGACTCACCCCACAGCGAGAGGTCAGACCCCACTGCTTGGTGCCATCAGGGCACTGCGGGCTGGAGCTGTGCCCTCTGTGCACAGCACGAAAACGTTTGCCTTTCCCAGCCCTAGCGCAGCAGTCCCATGGTGGCGCTGCAGAAACTCCAGCTCTGTCCTCCCAGAGGAGGACACTGTGGTAGGGGCAGCAGCCAGCACTGCATCCTGCTCACCTGGTGGCAACGTAGATTTGGAGCACGGGGATGACAGGAGTGTAAAAGACCTGGCTGCAGTCAGTAACTGGTAATGAAAAACTGGCTCGAGAGTGCACCCCAGGCAGCTTGGTGGGCTGGCGGCTCGGGCAGGGTCTGGCCCTCAGGTACATGGGGAAAAGATTTGTGTCCTCAGCATAGTCCTGAGAGAGGATGCCCTGGTGAGCAGGGTCCTGCACAGCCACGAGACAGGGCTCAATATGACCTAGCCTTCCAAGGAGCACAGCTGCAGAGCTGAGACACCATCAGCAGCTGTAACAGTTGTCCTCTTCCCAGTCTGGTTCCTCGTGGTCATCTCCACCCTTGCTCCAGCCCTTTGCAGGTAGCCACTGGTGATGCTGGGTGGCCACATGGGCAGTTACCCTTCAAGGCAGTGGGACTTGTCCATGGGACAGAGGAGAAAGGCAGCATCTCCTGCTCTCTCATTCCTGTCCCTGGTCCACTCAGGCTGATGCAGCTCCTACAGAGACTTCATACTTCACAAAACACATGGGCAAAAAGGTGCTGGACTAGCCAGAGAGCCAGGGCAGGTGGAATTGGGCAGAGACAACTCTAGGATTACTGAGAGGAAATGAGATCTGCTCCTTAGAAAGAGGTGATGCCAAAGGAAGGGCTGTTTGGAAAGGAGCTAGACTAGACATGGATGGCCACACTGACGCTGTCACTAAAGTAGAAAGTGGTAGATGCATTTTTGAGAATTAAGATTTTTGCTAAGTCAGAGAAAGCAATGCCCAGGCTTTCCACATCTGTGGCCTGAGCAGGGGGAGGGAATTTGGTGATACTGCTTGGAGAGAAGCCTGGTAGCTCCAGAAGGAACAGAAGGCAGGCAGATGAGAGGTAGGAAAGCCTCGACTCAGTGATGCAGGGTAGGAATTGCACGCCAAGTCTCTCTGGAGGGGCAGTCTGGGGATGCACAGTGCATGGTGCCCTAGTGCCCACTAAAAGCAGCAGCTCACCCTCCCTTAGCCCAGCAGTGCAAACTCCCTCCTCCTGGTTCCCCAGGAGTTGTGGAGCTCCAGCAGCAGCTGCACCAGAGGCCTCATGGGTACCTGGGCCGGGTGGTTGGCGCAGCTGATGGTTTTTTGGGGGTTTCTCGGTGTGCCCAAACAGTGCTGTTGTTTTTCCAGGTACGTGTCGGCCCTGACCACCCCAGCACGCCTGTCGCCTGTTGACTTCCACTACCCGATGACCACGCAGGTGCCCACCTTCGAGATCACCTCCCCCAACTCGGCGCACGCCGTGTCCCTGCCGCCGGCGGCTCCCATCAGCTTCCGCGTGGAGGAACAGCAGCCCCTCCTGCGGCGCTACCAGCTCCCCTTCCAGGACACGCAGAGGTACGACAGCTACTACCAAAGGAAGACCTACCTAAACGACAGCATGGGGAGCCTTCCCTCCAGCCCCTTCCGCATCACAGAGGACGACGAGTACGAGACGACGCAGGAGTACGTCACAGCGCTAGAGCAGCCAAAGAAAACAGCCAGCAGCAACAGGCGGTGGAAAAAATCCAAACTGAACGGGCACATCCCTCACAGAGCCAGAGCCGTCCGGGACTCCTTCTCCTTGAGCAGCGCCTCTTACAGCGAGTCTGACGAGGAGCTGGTGGCCGAGAGCACCCCGTTCCTAAGCACTCAGAACAATGAGGCGGCGCACACAGAGTCGCCGCCGCTGCACCGGCCGGGCGACAGCCGGACTCACTATTCCTGCAGCAGACACAGCGCCCACGGGGAGAGCGGGCGCGGCAGCCTGGCACACGTGGCGCCCAAACCGGACCCCGACCCTCTCTAGGCACCTCCCGGACTCGTCGCACCTGCAGACACAACCGCGTGGAGGAGGCCGAGGAGGGAGGCGAGATGAAACAAACAAACAAAAAACAAAACAATGAAACAGGAACAGAAAAAAAAGAAACAAACAAACACACAAAAAAAACACACAAAAAATAAATATTTTTATTTTATATAAAAGAGGGGGGAAAATATAACAAATAAAATGTTTTATTTTCATTTTAGCAAAGTTGTCTTATAATAGCTAACGACAATGACTTTTTTATAGGGAATCTTCTATTTATATGTAATGTCTTGATTTACAGCTTCCGAGAAAAAAAACAAAAAAAAAAAGATTAAAAAAAAAAAAAAGAAGAAGAAAAGAAAACAAACAATAAAGTAACAAAGAAAAGTGGGCCAATTTTTGACTACTTAAAAATAGAAAACAAAACTATCGTGGTGCCTTTTGCTGTATGCTAGTGCTGGGATTCATGCCGAGGATTCTGTTTCAGTAGCATTTTTAAGATCATAGATTTTTGTTTGGGAGACAACCTGTCACAAGGGCGCTCTTCTGTCGGAAGAAAACAGCCTCGCCACTTTGCCCCCCCATACCCTGCTATTAATGATCTTATTCTTTAAAGTATTGTTTAAACACACATTAAGGACATGAGTGGGAGCATTTCCATTATCATGTCTGACGGGGATCTGTCTTGCCCTGTAAATTACTTGTATTTTCGCTTAAATCAGGAGAAAAAGAAACCCCAAAAGCACCGTGCTGAAATGCAAGAAATAACGTTTCTTTTGCCACACAGGTAGGAAGACAAAATGAAATCGCGCGGCAGCAGCAGCCCTTACAATGTATCTCCCAACCTTTGGCCATCTCGCCTGTGGGTCTGGAGCTGGGTTGGCACAGGTTTGTAGTCAGGCAAGGCAGACACCCGTGTGACCGTGGTGGATCACACCCTGTCAGGTTCCGCTGAATCGGGGTCGCTGAATCCGTCCTGGGCAGGCTCTGTGTGGTGTTCCCAGCGGGGTGGGCTCTGTCCAGCCCCGGTGCCCGTGGCTGCGTTGCCGGTGCCGTGCTGGCCACGGCACCCCTTGGCTGAGCGGTGTAGCCACGGTGCCGTGGGGCTGTGGTGTCCCCTGTGACATCCTGCATGACATCCTTGCCAGGAGGACACCCAGAGGGTGCTCCCAAGGCACGGCACGGCCGCGAGTCTCCCTGGCCGCGGTGCCGAGCGGTCGCCGGCTGTGCTGCCCCAGGGTTTGGCAGGACCCCGAGCACTTTGGCCCTGCTTGTCACCCCTGCCTTGGCTGGGAAGGGCCCCATGAGGGGCAGCCCAGCGAGCGGATCCTCCCCTACTGCCGTGCCATGTAATTGTAAAGAAAGTTGTTACCGTCACGTCCCGCCATCGGCGATGGACGTCGCGTTTCCAAGCTCGGAGCAGCTCTGGCCATCGGCTCTGCGGCGCAAAGAGACAGTCCTGCGTGTCCAGGCGGCAGAGCACCCCCGTGGAAGTGCCCCTTTCTCCTCAGTTCTCTGCAGCAAACCTGTTTACATTGTAGCCTGACTTTTTTCTTTTTATATTTTTACTTCTGCATGTCCTTTGCATTTCAGATACTGTAGATTGGATGCATGGTGAAGCTGTGACTGAGAAGATAATACAACAATTGACAGTGTATTATTTCATTTAACTTTTAGCAATAAAGTAACTAAACCCTCTATTCCTCACCCATGATGGGGTCAGATAGAAAACTCTGCTAATTTGTCATAAGATGATTGTCAAAGTTTGCTCTGGATTGTCTGAATGTCAGAACTCTCGACTGTTTAACACTTGAACATTTTTTATATTATAAATAAAATAAGAAATAACAAGCTGTGGGCTGCATTAATATCAGGCCCTTTGTGGGGGCAAATGGGGAGCTGTAACAGGTACCATCCACAGAATCACAGACTGGTTGAGGTTGGAAAACATTTCTTCCAAATTCCCTGCTACATCAGCTCACCCAGAGCCAGTTGCCCAGGCCTGTGCCTGATCAGGGTTTGAGTATCCTGATGGATATCCAGGGATGGCAACACCACAACTTCTTTGGGTAACCTTTGTCAGTGCTTGGTTCCCCTCAAAGCAAAAAAGTGTCTTCTTGCATTTGGACTGTATTTACTATTTTTTTATTTTCTGCCCATTGCCTCCTGTCTTGCCACTCAACGATGCTGAGAAGAGTTCAGCTCTCTCTTCTTCACTGCTTTCCATCAGGTATTTGTACATATGTAATATCCTCCTAAGCCCTCTCCAGGCTGAACCGTCCCATCTCCCTCATTCTTTCCTTCTATGATAGATGCTATGGTTCAGTAAAGGTCTTTATGCCCATAGAGACCCATAGAGACCCATAGGTAGGTGTTTTTCTAGCTGGCATGGAAATCTGACCATCATTGCAGAGTTTAGGACTGGAGACTCACTGAGGTGAGTGAATGCCACCCTCACATCTCTTGAGTGGATCCCATTCCTTCTCCAACTGCCAACATCAGGAGATCCTCCTTCACTCCAAATGTGGCAGCTTTTAGTTGTTCCAAGAGAGGCCAAGATGTGTGGCATGTGCTACATGCTGGCACCCATTTCAGTGACTGTTTCAGCAGAGTGGAGACATGTTTGGTCCACCCTGCCAGTGCTGTGCTGTCGTGCAACACCTGCCCACCCACAAAACAGGTCCCTTCTTCAGCTCTTCTGCAGCAAATCCAAGTCTCTGGACAGCCTCCCTGTAGGGCTCTCACTGACAACACAGTGTATTCACAGGCATCACAGTCCCTGAGAGCGAGCTCATGGCTCAGCCCAGCTCACATCTCGCTCCCTTCTTCCTGCTCAGTGAGATGAGGAGGTGCCCAAAATCCCAGATGAACTCCCCTAGGAGGAGAGGGATCTGCTACACACTGATCTGAGACAACCCTGTGGGAATGGATAGGTTGGAACTAGATGACCTTTGTTAGAACTAGATGATCTGGTTGGAACAAAAGGATCTTTAGGGTCCCTTCCAACTCTAACCATTCTATGATTCTATGAATGCACAGAGCCATGAGAGAAGCCCCCACCCCTCATGGTGCTGCCCATGCTGAAGGCCCAGCTAATCACACCCACAGCCTGGGCTTCTTCTGCTCCAACCCCCCTCCAGGATGCCCATTGCCTTGAGCTAACCCTGCCAGGTCACAGGCCACCCCTAACACCCATCCCACGTGCTGAGGGGACTCCAGACAGACCAGAGGGCTCAGCACTTCACCCTCAACAAGGCATCTCAGCACCGATTTCCCAGAAGGTTAAAGGCTGAAGGATCCTGCCCTCCTGCCATGGGGTCCATGTCACCCAAGGAGGTCTTACCTGTCTAGGACTGGGGATAAAGGTGGTAGGGTCACATCCTGATTTGGGTGAAGTTTGCCATGTAACCCTTGGACACATCATGCCCCACTTCGGTGCAGCCCCAGGCCTTGCTGGATGAAGGCAGTGGTATCTGCAGCTCTCCACTGTCCCACTGCTCTGCGGACATGCTCCAACTTCCCATTGCCTCTGGTCTCCCATCTTATCTCCTCCAGTGGCTCCTGGAGCATAGTGAGATGGATAGGAACAGACAGAGAGCACCTGTCCCCTTGGAAGAGACACGTGGGAGATCACCAGGCCTGATCCTTGGGGAAAACAGAGAAATAGAAAAGAGGTAGGGGGCTGTTCAGCTCCCAAAGCATTCGTGGCTCTCCTCAGAATCTCTGAGCTTGTGAGCTCCATTCATGGAGAAGTCTCTCCTGCAGGAAGGTGCAGCTCTTGGGTCTCCTGCTGCCGAGCTCTGGGCTGGGGTGCAGAGCAACTCTGGGGTGCAGAGCAACCATGTGGCCAAACCTCAGGGTGTGCTCAGTGCAGCTCATCCCCACCGGGCATCCCTGCTGCTCTCGGCATTCTGGGTCGCTCAGAAAGGAGCTGTGGGTTTGCCCTGCACAGGGGGATCCTTCCCTGCTCCGTGGTTTGCAGGGACCTGTGATGCTCTGCATCTGCTAAGACATCACTAGCTCTGAGCCATGGCAGCCTCAGGATTTTTTTTTCGTGGTGATTTCTCGTTAAACGTGCCCCTTGATTCCCATAATTGTGTGCTATATTTAGAGGCAGTTACGCTACTTCAATTTTCTCTCCGATTGCCTCTGAAGGAAGCCTGTTTCTCTCTCCTTTTTCCCCTGGCTGGTTTATTTTTAGCCTCCTCATTTCCAGCCATGTGTATTCCCAGGGTTCGCCCGTAAATATTTTACAGCGATTTTCACAGGTGGGGGGAGCCAGCTCTGCTCTGCCTGTGTTGATGCCTTTGCTGCCCTTCCCAGAGGGGAAGGAATTGCTCTGCTGACACAGATCGGGTGGCACAAGCAGGAGGGGAGCACCAGATCCTGGCTTTGGGGGCGCAAAGCCTCCCCCACAAAGAAGTCCCTCTGAAATGAATTTGGTGTTGTGTCCAGGAGAAGCGGTCAGGCTGAACCACCACTGTCAGGTGAGGGTGTGTGAGGCCCAGAGCAGTCGTGGTGGCTGCTGGAGGGGCTGGCACAGGCTGGGGATGTGCCAGAAAGCACATCTGGGTGCCTCCAGGAAGAGAAAAGGATGTGGCTGCCTAACTCCTCTGAGATGCTGCTCTTCTCTCCTAGTGGTGGGTGGCTTGGGTCCTTGACCTCCAGAGGGGGAAAGAAGGAGGAAAAAACTGTTTTCTTCCAGGTCACAAGTTGAGGATGGTCAAATGAGGAATTTTTGGCTGTTCTCAGTGCCCTTGAGCAGGTGAGATGCTCTCACCAAACCTGCATGTGTGTGTCAACCTGGATCAGGACTTGTGCCCTTGGCAAACTGCTGGTAGTTTTACCCTCAGAGTAAAGTGCAAGTTTTTACCCTCAGTGCAAGTTTTACCCTCAGAGTTGCCTTGCCAAGTGCTGTCTGACATCAGCTGCCACCCCTTTCCACATCCATGGGGTGCTGAGTCTCAAGGCTTTGAGGCCTTATCCTGGTGCCCAGAGGAGACTTTGCAAGGTCCTGCTTTTCTCTGCAAGCTCCTCCCAGCTGAGGATGGCAGGCTGGCACCTTCAGCCAGGGGGCTGACCTGCTCTTGGTGGCAGCTCAAACACACTGGAAATGCCACTGCCTGCTGGAAGGGATGCTCAGAAAGGGCAGGCTGAAGTGCAAAGTATGCCTGGGATTTTGGAGAGGAGGAGTTAGGTCCAGATTTCCTCCAGACTTCCACTGTGGGAGTCTGGGCACCAGACACTTCATGTGAGTAGGAGCATCTTGGAGATCTTCAGAGCAAGGGATGTCTGTACAGTACCTGACACAAAAGCAGTGATGCCTTGGAGAAACAGCCAGTCAGTGTAGCCCTGGACTCCTCCTCTCCCTCCAGAACATCTCCAACCCCCAGTGCAGGTGTTGGTGCCTTTCTACTCCCATAAATCTCTAGGCTGCATGTGGACATGCACCTGGGATGCACCAGCTGGAGAGAAGAGTTCCTGAATGTGTTCCCAAAGCAGTCCATCTGTCCACACCTATTCGAGGGGTTTCATCCACCCAAAGCACAGGCAGGCCAGTGCTTTCAGCCCCCAGGAGGATGGGTGGGGTTGTAACCCACTTGTGGAAAGGAATTGCCATTTTCTAGTGCTGTCTGTCCAAAGAATCATGGCTTTTGTGCAGCAGGTGCTGGTGGAGACCTGTGTCAGCCTGGCCTTCTGGTGCTGGGAAATCTGGGATCAGTGGAACTCTGCTTCAGACCAATTCTCTTTACCAACAGATTCAGCTTTATTGTTATTCTTTTCTTTTTTTTACATGATTCTTAGTGCATCATTTCAAATAAACTATCAAACTGTACAAAGAAACAGATAAAAGAAGAGGTGACAAAGTTGGGAAGAGGTTTTTAGTGTCATGAACCATCATGGAAAACAGTAGTCCATAGGCTTTCAAACATTGAAGGTCCAAATAAATCTTATTCTTTTTGTTTAAAAAAATGCTGCAAAAGATAAACAATAAATGACTGTAATTAGCAGCTACAAGATCCTTCAAAACTGGAACTTGATTACTGTGAATGCACCGAGGGGAAAGAAAAGCAATCTGAAATAAAGGACCAAACCAAACTGTGAAATAAATAAAGCGTGGGAGGACGGTCGTGGCATTGAAATGCAGAGGAATCACTTCAGCACAACAGCAAATCATTGGACCACAGACAGCAGAAAGGAACAGAAACACAATTCCCCACTTAAAAGAGTACAGCATGTGCATCGCAGGATGGAGGGATCCAGCAGGGATGGGCAGGTGGGATTGCTCCTGCACACAAAGGTTCCCTGGAGCTGGTGCACAGCTCCAATTGTGCCTCGAACCCAAAGTGGTGGATGACGTGGTTGCCAAATAAGCAGCCACTTGGCCAGTTTTTCTGGATAAGCAGGAACAGGAGAGCGATGTTCCACAGCAAAGCCAGGTGGGACTTCCATTCGAGTAAAAAAAGGAGAAAAAGGAAAAAAAAAAAAAAAGGATACATAGGCTACTGCAATTTTTAAAACATCCTGGTGGGCTGGTCAGACCCTCCACGTCCCTAGCGACTTCCCCAGGCAGCTTTGCCTTCACTTGCACACTGAGGTTAAAAACCCACGTTAGAGTTTCCTTATATATATATATTTATTTATATATATTCATATGTATATATATATATAAAAAGGATAAGGTGACAGAGGGCACTCCAGGCCTCTCCTGCCAGGGGCAGATGATGTTCCCATGTGCCACGGTGGAGACACCTCTCACTTGGTCCGTGATCAGCTCACGACACCCGTCTCGTGTCAGGACGTGCTGAAGGGTGCTCCCCTCACGGGAGGGACGTGCTCCTGCCCCTCTGTGCCCTTCTCTGGGAGCGCTGGTGGTGCCACAGACCATGGCATCTCCTCTGAGTTTCCTGCACTGCCGGGGACTGTGACCATGAACCGGTGGGGACTCCAGGGAGGGAAGGCAGAGAGAGAGAGGGCTGGTGGAGAAAAGAGCAGCCCGGCCCTTGAAGAACCAGCAACATCCCTTTGTTGTGCAGGCTGCAGCAGGAGGGAAAGAAAAGCCACTGGTGCTGTTGGGAATGGAGAAGAGATGATGCTGAAATGCCAGAGCATTGTCAGAGAGTGTCAACTAAAGCTTCTTTGATTTCTTTCACTAGAGCAATCCCCATGTCATACATGTCTACGGTTTTGCTCGTATAGTTTCCTAAGTAAAATTGTGCTCATCGATCTAGTCCAGGAGCGCAGAGCATCGCCGGTTCATCCCCCTGTGCGCACATTCCTTGTTAAGTGTTCTGCTCTAAAATGTCCTTTTCTGCCTTACAGCTGATGGACAGGTGCCCTTGGCTCAAGGAAGGGCTTGAATGTGTCTTCCTCAAAGCAAGGTCCTCAGCTTCCACCTTGAAGAAACTGGTCTCGATTCTCTCCAGGTCATCCGTCCCCACTTTTATCTTCATGCACAGCAGGTTGATGTACGTCTCATAGCGGCTCTTCTGCAGGCAAAGAGGGAACAGAGAGCCTGGCAACAGGTACAAGCCACGGTGGGTGTGGCAATGCCATCTGCTGCTGCAGGAAAACCCATCCTGTACCGTCAGGATCCCACCAATCTCACCCCCCAGGTTTAACCTCAAGCACAGTGCCTGCTCTTTTTAAGGACTTGGGTAATACCCATCCTTTCTCTTAACATCTCAGAGGCAGCCTGTGCTGGCTTCTTTGTCAGCCCAGAGAAACAAGCATTTCTAGAGCACATCTCATAAGGCAGATGAGATGAATTATGCTCTGGAAGTGCCAACTTCTCCTTGCAGAGTGAAAAGGCAGCCCAGAGAAATGCTCGGATGGAGACTCCTCTGCAGGCATCCAAAACAAGATGTCTGGAAAATGGGAGGCAGCAGCAACTGTTTGAAAGGTTGGTACAAAGACAAGGCAACCAGCAGCCAGAAGCTGTGGCTTTGGAGAGTCTGGGTGTTACACAAAAGGGTGGTGCAGCCCTGGCATGAGGGAGGTGGAATATTTCCATCCCTGGAGATTTCTGAGGCTCAGCCACTAAATGACACACAGTCTGGGCTAAGACTAGGAATACTCCAAGTTCCTGCTGGAGGCAAGACTAGAGGCTTCCAGCAGTCCCTTCCCACTGACACCTATGTGGCAGGAATCTTCTGCTCAACTCTCACTGGAACAAAATATCCCATTTGTCCCACAATTAAATGCCTATTAAGACTTTAAACAGAGCTAAAACTTAGTTACATGCATCCTCAAAGAGTCAGTAATCAGCTGTAATACTGGGTTTGGCTTTATTTACAGAAATTGTTGCAGCAAAACAAGATTAATTCTCTCAGGGATTCCCTTCACTTTTTATTAATGTTGCTGCAAAAGACTGATGCACACTGAGAACTGAACCACTTTCTTACTTGGGACCTGAGGAAATGTCAAGATTTGGCACAATAAAGGAAGATTTTCTTTCTCTCATCAGTTTTCCCCTCCTCTGGTTAGAAATCACAGAGGGGAGGGAATGTCTGTTATGTCTTTTTTTAGCTTCAGTGCAAAACAGCAAGGCTTGCTCCTGTCCCAAGACACCCAGCCAGCTTGGGAGCCCTTGTCCTTCTCTCTCCTTTCATGCTCTCCCAGGCCCACAGCATCCACCCCACAGTTCTCAGTTCTCCTCAATCAGCCAAGGTGTCATTTATCACAGAAAAGATGAAAGTTCCTTTACCTCAAATATTAGGTAATGTTCTTTGAGTCTGTATTCCTCGGCCTCTTTTGACTTGAGGCTCTTCTCTACAGGATGTAATTTATGCTCTGCTAATTCGTCTGCAATCTGCTTCATTTTATTTTCATGAGACCTCAGCTGTTCCTCCTGCCGAGAGAAGAGTTGTCAGGTATTAAAACGTGGGAGTGCAGCACCCAAGTGCACCGCCTGCCTGTGGATGTGGGAGCTCTCTCTGCAAGGACAAAAGCTCAGCTGCTGTGCCAGAGCCAAAGGTGTGCTGTGAATTTGCAAATTCATCTGATAAGGAGCAGTGGAAACACAGGGATTTGAGTGAGTCCAACCCTCGGGGATCTCAGGTGCCAAGAGCAGATTTTTTTGGCGTCGGGGCGTCTTTAGCATCATAAACATGAAATGCTCCACATCCCTTAACAGCCAGGCAGGACCAGCACGGTCCAGCTGGTCATCCTGCTCTTTCCAAGATAAGAGCAGCCTCCCCATTTGGGTTCTGAGAAAGGTGACATCTGGCCACATCTGGCTCTGTTGACAGGAGCTGTATCTCTGCCCTGACATTTCAGGCTGTCCTCCCCTTTGCTGGGGGGCACTGGCAGTGTATCCCTACTTTTTGGAGGTGCTAAAGCATGTTAGGATTTCCCTGGACAAGGAAATAGAAGCTCCCCTTTGGATGGCAGCTGCTTTTGGTGAGCTGAGCCTTAGGCAGCTGTGGCCTTGTGCACTAGGACCTCTTGCTTCCAGAAACTTCCCTACTGAGTGAGACTCAGACTCCCCCTTCACCTGTGGCTTTTCAGCTCGATAAACAAGAGGCTGCCACCTCTAAGTGCATATTTTATTGTAAAATAAACCTGGGCTGCAGGTAAATAAAATAAAAATACAATAAACCTGCAGAGCTGTTGGGCTCTGCAGCATCAGCTGTGGAACTATTCAGCTCTTTCAACTCCAGCAACTGGAAAGTGCTGGGATGTGATGGGCAAGGAGCAACAAACAAGCCAGAACCAACAGCCAATCAGGCAGGTGTGGGTAGGGCTGTTTACAACCACTGCAAAGGAAGCACTGGCTCGACACCAGGATTTTCCATGTCTGTCCAAGTCACCTGCTCCACTGCCCTGCTCCTGCCCCAAGCACCTCAGTGTGCCCATCAGGCAGCAACAGGGGGACCTGCAGATGAGTTCAGCATGGGCTGCCTGCTGAAGGGCTTGCTGATACCCCTCCATCACTCCTTCTCTCACATTACCTGGCACAGCTTGGTCATGGACGAAGGCAGGAGAGGGCGGCAGAACTTCTTCATGGAGCAGATTGCAGCTGGGAAGGCTGGAGCAGAGAAAATGGCAGCAACAAGGTTGATTCGCAGGATCCAGGAGAGCATTTCTTCCTTACTCCTGTTATGGAGGAGGAGAGAGGAGAGAGTGTCTGTAAATGCTCCTGACCCAGGACCAGCCAGCTCACAACGGTCCTGGAGCCACCCATGCTCAGGAGGGACATCAGTGGCTTTGCTTTGAAGCCACTTTGTGCCACCCTGGGCTGTGACCCGAGGGAAATCCTGGATAATTGGCTCCTCTACAGTGCCCCAGTGATTTCAGGGCTGCTGTGTGTCTCTCAAAGTCCTGGCAGTCCTGCCTTCCTCATCAGCTCTGTCAGCATTCCTGAGGAGCTGGGGAGAGGCCAGGGCCGAGGATGTCCTGCTCTTTGGAGAGCAAGAGCCACACAACAGAGGTCCCAGGGAGCAGGAAGGATCCCTTAGTTGTGTGATTGGCGAGACATTACCCTGGGTCTCTCATCAAATTTGTTCAGGCACAGGTCCCCCAGCCCTGCCAAGGGTTTTTGCTGCAGAAATTCAGATGTCAATCTTTAGCTTGATAGCACTCCAGCCCAACTTCCAATGTCACCTCTCTCAGCAGAAGATGTGAAAAACATGAGACAGAAGAGATGACTCAATCACACTTGACACTTATGAACAGCACAACTTTCCTCTGCAATGGACTCAGGAAGGAAGAAGATCCAGCCTGGCTGGGATGTCTTCTCTGAGGAGCTTCTGACAATTTTCCCATCAAAGGACAATGAGGGGAACCATCCCCTCCTCAGTTCAATGCACCACATGGATTTTCTCCCTTCCACTGCCAGTTCCAGTTGAAGTTAGCAAGAGGAGCCCTTTATCCAGCCCTTTTCATCCCAGCCCATCCTGCTCAGCCCAGCTTGGTGACAGATGAGAAAGACCCTCAGGACTGACACAAAGCCACCAAGAAACTATGACCTACGACCAGGTCCTTTGAGCAGTCCCTCAGCTCCTTGCTCCCCCCAGCCCTGTCCCCTGATGTGTGTGCTGACCTGGGCAGGTCAGGGGGACTCTGGCAGTGGCTGGAGGTCAGGCTGCCCATCCAGGGAAGAGCTGGTACTCACGGGGCCTGGAAGAGGAAGACTCTCCAGTCAGCTGTCTTCAGCTTGAGCACGTTGGACTTCTTGCTGTAGTCGGAGGCTTTTGTGGCTAAGGCGTGGTGCACACGGATGGCGTTCTTCAGATCCACTTCAGAGAGGTCTTTGTCAGGTTTATATTCGTCCTGCGAGGAGGAACGTTAATTGGATAATGACAACACTAACACTTGCGGGCTGCTTTAATGAACCTGCCTCTCTCTCTCCACCCCCCCCCCCCCCCCCCGCTATAATCACAGAGTGCCGGGACCAGGAAAAAGCACTGCTTTGTACAGTAAATGCTGGGAGCTGATAATGATAATAATTAACATCTGGCAACTGCTTCCATCATTAAGTTCACTGGGAAGATGTGAAGAAGGAGATGAAAGTTTCGAACATAATTAGCAATAGTTATCTCTAACATGGCACACGCCTGAGGCTTCGGGGGAAGGCGCAAGGCAGGGCCAGGGTTCTGCAGAGCTGCCCCCACAGCTCAGAGCTCGAGCTGGGATGCAATTCCCAGTCCATAGTGAGTATCAGTGAGCACCTGGCCTGGTGCTGCAGCTTCACAGAATCACAGAATTGCAGAATGGTTTGGGTTGCAGGAGTCCTTAAAGCTCATCTCATTCCACACCCTGCCATGGGCAGGGACACCTTCCACTAGCCCAGGTTGCTCCAAGCCCCCTCCAACCTGGCCTTGGACACTTCCAGGGATGGGGCAGCCACAGCTTCTCTGGGCAATCTGTGCCAGGGCCTCACCACTCTCACAGTAAAGATTTTTTTTCATATATCTAAACTAAATTCCTTCTCTTTGAGTTTGAACCCATTACTCCTTGTCCTATCACCCCAGCTTTGTGTAGAAGAGGTTCTGGGCTCTGGAACAGCAGCATCCCTACAACCAATGCTCTTCCATGCAGCTGTGGGGTTTGCTGGGCAGTTGCCAGACTGAGTGTGGCTCACCTGAACCACTCTTGGTCTCCATTTAGTGCCCCCTTGACACAGTCTCCCCTGTAATTCATTATACTGGCACTTGCAAATTGCAGCAGCATTCCCTGGATTCTGCTTTGCTTTTTCCACTGAAGGACAATTTCACACAAGTAGGGAATTAGGCAAGAACTATATATGTGCATATTTTATAACAAGGTAGAAAATACCGAACATGGAATTCTGCAAGTATGACCTTGGCACAGCACTCTTTGGGAAAAAGCGGAGTCCAGTCAATCCTGTGTTTACCTTTTGCTTTCCCAGTGACTGAGCTCATGGCCACTTAAAACAGTACCCTCACTCTCACTCTGCACCCCTGCCAGCTCAACAGCTGGTCCATCTGGATGGTGGGATGGAAGGATGGGCAGATGGATGGATACACACATGGACAGGTGATGTAAGAGCACCTGGCCTGGCTAAAGCAAAGCACCACGCCACCACCCTGAGCATGGCAGGACAGGGTGCCCCTGGAAGGGCCTGCCTTGCCCTGGGAGGTTACAGTGCCAGGGGACTACCCTGCTCTACAGTTTGCTTTCCTTGACTGCCCTTGGTTGTCAGCACCAGGCCAGCTCTGTCTGGTGGTGGTCTATCTGTCCCAGCCCCTCCTCAGCTTTCAAGCCAGACCTCGGTTTGTTCTGCAGATTTGCAAAAAGATGGTTTTCTCCTGTGTCCTGGTGACACAAATCCAGCTGTTCAGGAAGAGACATGCTGCAGGTGGTTACCATGGTCAGTGAGGCTGTTCTCTGGTGTAGGGTCAGAAAGGTTGCTCTTCAGAGCACCAGCACTTCCCAGCCCATGGATGTGGCTCTCTGATGGGAAATAAGCTTCTGAAGCCTTTCTTCCCTCCTTTTTTGAAGCAATCATCCCATCCAGGAGAGTGGGGACCATACTGTGTTCATCAGCATTTGAAACTTGGCATTGTGCAAAAAAAAAAATGCCATGGGGCCACCCAGAAATGTCAGGCAGGGACTCCTGGGCTTGGTGAACCCCAAAGAATAGCCCTGGCTTTCCAGCAGAGGAAGGCTGGGTGCTGCAGTCTCCCTGTGTTTGGGTGGGCCTTCAGATGGGCAGTATAAAGGATTTCAGTAGCCAGAGGAATGAGCTGTTAGCCTTGCAGCAAAGAAAAACAAATGCTTTGCCTTGGGAGGACCTGATGTGTTCCCCCACCTGGAGAGAAATACTTGTGAGAGGACAACATTGCTGCTCAGGCCTCCTATACTGTAGAGATCCCCCAATTCAGGATGTTTTTCTAAGGCTGAAGCTCTTTGGATCTGAATAAATCTGGCTGTTCTGCCCATGATCTCTAATTTCAAGATAAGCTTTCTGAAAATGCAGCACAAATAACTCGGCTGAAAGACGTATGACAAGAAGAACCTGCCACAGCTGCAAAGTGCTTTGACTAAGGCAGATCCTCAGCCTGAATGGAATCATCAGGTATTGCTTTATGGATTTCAGGCTCTCAGGCTTCAGTGTTTATGTAAGGAAAAGCCAAATCTTCTTTTTCCAGTGCTGGGCCCAGTAAATCAGCGGGAGGTTGAACAAAGAGGGTTCTCTCCACCTTCTGCCTCCCTGTTTGCAGGAGTGCAAAGTGCTGGAGGTCACTGCATGGGCTGACCCTTCCAGGAGGCTCATCCCAGTGCCTGAGCTGTGGTGATCATGTTGGTGTGGAGGCTGATGATGCTGAGGGATGTCTGTGTTGCTCTTAAACTGCTCCATCCACAGAAATCCCCAAGGCTTGCCTGATGCCTCACATGTCTGAAGCCAACACAGTGCCCAGCACTTACACCACACTGTAACCTACTCCACGTAGCCTCTCCCTGGAGAATAATCCCATTGCCCTTCAACAAATCACATCAGCTCTGCTCTGAAGTCTCCAGCAGCTTCTCTGTATTTTGCCTCACACCCTTTCTGAGCTTTGTTGTAAGTTCAAGTGTGTGCATAACCTGCTGCTGAGCAAGAGATGTGTCCAAAAACATAACATTAACAGAGACACTTCCAGTGAAGTGATTTCAGTCTAACTCTCAAAGAAACTGATCTAATGTTTGGAGGAACTTCAGGCAAGGTTTTGTCCTCTATATTGTGTCACTAACCTTATTCCATGGTGTTATCCTGCCATACATTTCCTGGCAAAGAGGCTGATTTACTGTCAGGGGCTCCAGAATTTTTGTCATGTGTGTCCTGCACCATTCCCACAGGTACTTGTCACTGGGAAATGGGCAAAGGAATGCTGTGCTACATCATTCCAGTTACCCTTAGCCCCCAACCCTTGCATCTCCAGGTGTAGGACAGTGGGGGTCAGCACTTTCCAGGGTCTGTTCTGGGGATATCCTCTGCAGGAACTGATCCCAGGTGTGCACACTTTGCTTCAGAATTCCTCTAAATTTCCTTTCAGCTCCTGATGCTGGTGGTGTAGCCAGATTCCCCACTCATGTGCCTTCCCTGCTGCACCAAGGCTCTGCACAACCACCCCCTGGCCTGGGCTCAGCTTTGGCCATGGTGGTGCTCCTGGAGGCTTTGGGCCACTGTGCCCTGCTCCCCACCCCTGTGAGCAGGTGGTGGGAGATCCACCAGTAATCTCAAAGCTTGTTTTGTCAAGAAAAGGCCTTTGTAGGACACCTGGGTGTGGTGAGAGAGCCTCGGTGTGCCTGCAGCCCTCTCCTCTGGCCTCAGAACCAGCCCTGGGCAGCGCTGGGAATATGGGCATGGAGCGACAGAGATTCCTCATGGTCGGGCTTGTGAGTGGCTTCTCCTCTTTTTTCCTTTTCTTCACCTCACATCTACCACCCTAAACAAACCATTTAATAAGGAATACTAACCCTTGTGCACTTTCCAGTCTTGACAAGGACTTGGCTCTCCCAGGAGCACTGTCTTGGCAAGGGCCTGCCTGCAACAGCATCTGTGGCTCAGGGCTTTGCTGGGAACCCCCTCGTGGCTGGGGACTGCAAGGGCAGAACCTGAGGGAAGACCTGCACCCTTTCCAGTACCTCTGTATAAAAGCACCTCATGCTTTACAGGCTCTCCATCATTCTTCTCAACACCCCTCCACGCGTGGTGATTAAGGGTTATTATCCCCATTTCACAAAGGTGAAGTAAGTTGCCAAAGGCCATGGAGTGAGTCAGTGCCCAGAGCAGATTAGTGCACAGGAGAGGTGTGCCCTGCTCCCAAGCCTGCATTTCTTCCTCAAGAAATGTGCTGCAGCCCTTTAGGGATCAAGCAATTGCTCCAGCAGACTGTGCTCCAACATGCTGATCCAGCAATTAACACCAGCACGTCAATGACACGTGACATCTCCTCACCAGCAGATTCATGGCTGCTGCCTGAATTGTTTCTGTCAGACACACTTCTACCTGTTCACCCACCCATCCTTCTGTCTGTTTTATGTCCACCTCTCTGTTTGGCTGCTCCTCCTTTTATCTACCTGCCCAGGCCCTCCTTCCCCCCCGCTTTCCCTCTATCTCTCACTCTTATTTATATTCAACTTGCTCCTCAAAACCAAACGTAGGAGAGTTTCCTGTGAAACTCATGGGAATTTACTATTAAAGCCCAGATCCTTGAATTGGTCTGAGCAAAAAAGCGGAACAGGCTGAACCTGTGCTCCATGAGCCAGGTGAGTCTGCAGGCAGGTACTTTCCCCTCTATCCTCACACCAGAAAATCTTTTCCCAGTGATTTGTGCTCAAGCCAGGTTCTACCTTGTGTTTATTTGCAGGCATCTTCTGCTTGAGATCCTGGAGGCTGGCACATCACTTCCCTCTGTATTGTGCAACCCCTTTGCTCTGCAAACCACCCCATAGGCAAGAAATGGCACCAGGACTTCACAGGGCAGGTGGATGTTTATCCACTTTCATAGCTTTGGGAATGTTTGGAAATGACAGGGAGAAGACTTTGTCTTCATGGTCTCATCCTTCTGTTCTGTCTCTGCAAGCCTGGTAGACACTGTCTACAGCCAAGCCCAGCCCAAGGAATCCCCCAAAGAGGACTATAACACAGCCTGGAAACCCTCTTTGCCCAAATCCTTTGCCCTAACATTCCTTAGCTTTATTTTTGTTGCTGTTCCAAATGCAGCTCCCTTGGGGCACCCTTGGCAACTCTGGTCCCTCCTGCTAATTGCACATCAGCCATGGCTGTTATTTATCAGACACTTTCATTACCTAAACAAATCTTAGGTGTTTTGCTTCTTCAGTCCTTGTCCGTAAAGAAAGCCCTCAGTCTTAACCATTTGCTCCTGAAGGTCACTGGGATAAGAACAATGGTCTTCTAACTGCCATGTCAGTCTGATCCTCGCTGTCTTTTAAATCCTGAACACCTTGGACTAACATAATGAACTATACTGATGGGTGGATGTTGCTGCAAGCCTTGAAACAGCAAAGAAACTCCAACCCCTCTGCCCCAGGAGCAGCGATGACACTCAGTGTCAGCCACATGGCTCCTCCTGCTGCTGTACAAGCAGTCAAGAAAATCTTCAGGAAACTGGATTTTGATCCAGAATGGGAAGAAAATTCCATTCTGAAAGTGTATTTCATTCTTAATCACAGAATATCCTAAGTTGGAAGGGACCCACATGGATCACCGATCCAACTCCTGGCCCTGCACAGGAACATCCCCAAGAGTCACACCTGAGAGCATTGTCCAAACCCTCCTGGAGCTCTGGCAGCCTTGGGGCTGTGCCCACTGCCCTGGGGAGCCTGTTCAGTGCCAACCACCCTCTGGGGGAAGAACCTTTGGCTGAGATCCACCCTAACCCTGCCCTGGCACAGCTTCAGGCCATTCCCACAAGTCCTGTCACTGGTCACCACAGAGAAGAGATCAATGCCTGCTCCTCTTCTTCCACTCAAGAGGAAATATTTACCCTCTCAACTGACTCATCCCAAGAGAAGTCCTTGATGAAAAATCCATTTAGATCCAAAAGCTTTCTGCAACCACTGAAATTTTTTTTTTCCCATAGAAAAACTGTCATAAAATTAGATGTTGATGGTAGCTCTGTATAAGTCAAATCCTCAAGCATCACCTGTGGTCAGCAAGAGGACTCTTTGGTGGCCTCCAGGTGAAGATTTGTAATGAGACAAGGACTGAGATGTGAGAAGAGTGCTGCTGGCTTCAAGGGCTGGATTAGATCTGGGCTCTCCCTCAGCTGCAGGAGAGAGTGGCAGGGCTCTGAAAACCCCACTGGGCTAAGACCAACCCACACTGCAAGTTACCATCCGCTGCTGCCAGATTTCCATTGGCTTTTCGACATCTGCCATAGGACCTGGCAAAACACGGGAATCTTTGGGGTGTGCTGCGAGCTCTGAGTCATAATTC
This sequence comes from Pyrocephalus nanus, assembly GCA_038380795.1. NCBI lineage: Eukaryota > Metazoa > Chordata > Aves > Passeriformes > Tyrannidae > Pyrocephalus > Pyrocephalus nanus. The sequence goes on along the minus strand of CM076275.1, from coordinate 15,187,080 downwards.
CGTGCTGCCCCGAGGATCTTTCTGCCTTTCTTATATAATCCACTGTTTGTTTACTCTCATTGCTGTGGAGATGATGCTGCAATCTGCAGGAGCATCTGCCCATGGGGAGTGCTGCTCCAGCAAGGTGAGTTCAGTGGGTTACTGCTCGGCGTGTGCTGCTCAGGTGGTTCAGACCTAGTTCAGTGGGTTATGCTGTTGCATTATGAGCAGGCATTTGGCATCCTGGGCTGGTTTGGGATTCACATTTAAGCGAGCCCCTATCCAGTCTCCTCGGATTTTCCCACGGAAAACTTTCCAGCAAACCCTCCTAGCATCCAAGTGTCATCCTACAGCATGCTGGGAAGCTATTCCATGGTGACTCTGATTTCCATGAGGAGCTGGGACTTGTGCTTGTGTTGACTAGAGGTGGCTACACAATGAACAGAGATGGAGAGAGGCAGAAAGTGTCACTCGGCAGCCCATGGAAGGACCCAGATCAGGAAGGTCATGAAGAAGAATATAAACTTTAGGCATAAAATCATGGAATCACAGCATAGTCAGAGTTGGAAGGGACCCTCAAGGATTATCCAACTCCTGGTCTTGCATAGGCCAGTCCCAGCAATCCCACCCTGTGCCTCAGGGTGTCATCCAAATGCCCCTGGAGCTCTGGTAGCCTTGGGGCTGTGTCCACTGCCCTGGGGAGCCTGTTCAGTGCCAACCACCCTCTGGGGGAAAAGCTTTTCCTTGATATCCAGCCTAACCCTCTGCTGATACAGCCTCAGCTGTTCCCTCAGGTCCTGGTCACAGGGAACAGAGATCAGAGCTGCCCCTCTGCTTGTAAGGAAGCTGCAGACCCTGGGAGGTTGACCTCACCAGTCTCCTCTTCTCCAGCTGAACAAGCCAAGTGACCTCAGTGGCTCCCTCAGACCCTTTCCCATCCTCCTGTCCCTTCTTTGGATGCTCTCTAATAGCTTTAGACCTTTCTGATATTGTGGTGCCCAAAATTGCCCCCAGAACTTGGGGCAAGGCTGCTCCAGGTCAGAGCAGAGTGTGACAATCCCCTCCCTGATGTCCCCCAGGACAGGGTTGGCCCTCCTGGCTACCAGGGCACTGCTGATTGTTCCCCTGGCCATTGACCAGGACCCCCAGGGCCCTTTCCCAGCACTGCTTTCCAGCCTCTCATTCCCAGTCTGTCCGTACATCAGGGGTTGCCCCATCCTGGGGCAGAATCCAGCACTTCCCCTTGTTGAACTTCACATGGCTGGTGAATCCATCTCTGATTTATCAAGGTCTCTCTGCAGGGCCTCTCTGCCCTTCAGGGACTCGACAGCTCCTCACAGTTCAGTGTGGGCAAACTTAGTACCCCTTCCAATCCTGCATCCAAGTCATCAGTGAGTCTCCTGCTTAGGACAGCAGGACTGCTCTGGAGACAGCACGAGACAGCAAAGGGATAACCCCCCATGGTTACCTTTTGTAAATAAAGGACGGTCCCTTTAAGCACAGCATAAAATTTCTTCCAACCTCTTCTTCCTCTGGGAGCTAAAAGAGGAAGAATATTTAATTGTACATGTCTGCTCCTGCTGGTGCTGCCTGACCTTCCTGGCAAACCCAACCCTTCTCCTGACCCACCACAGGCACACAGTGGTGCCCAGACCTCAAACACCTCCAAGCTTTTGCTCACGAGTGGCTTGTCTGCAGGGACGTGTTTGAGAGACAGCAGCTGGGCTCTGCAGCCTCCCAGCAGGAACAAAGCAGGTCAGCACCAGAGATGAGCTGCTCCAGAGGCACCACTGGACACTGCAGGAGGTCTCTGCTCCTCTGAGCCCAGGTTTGTGCTCTTTGGACTAAAAGCTTGTGGAGCAGAGGCATCCCCTGAGACTCCCCTGCTTCTGGGGAGTTGGGCAGCTGTACCCCTGGGTAAGCAGCTTCTCTGACACTGAGGAGGGAGCATTGCCACCAGCCAGCTTGATGGACTTGGGGACAGAGAGCTTTCTGGAAGCTGGAGAGGGGTGGAAGGTGAGGGGAGCCATCCACATCAGCACAAGACAGCTGATCCTCCAAGCACGGGATATTAGGAAAGTGCTGGAAGCAAGGGAGGCCTTTGGTGGTAATCTCATCCGAAGACTTTAAATTGGCTGCAGTGATTGGGCCAATCACATCAATTAGCAAAAAGGATTATCCAAGGTTTAATTAATCTCAGCTCATTAACAGCTCCCAAATATCTTTTCCTTTACCTTGCCTGTAATCCCACATGCTGATAGCAGAGCTGTGGGGTGTTCTGTGCCCCAGCCAGCACATGGCAGGATATGGACAGGAGCAAAGCCTGCCAGACCAGACTGTCCCCAAGGCCAGGGCTGGGGAGGACATCCTGACCCCATTGCTCACAGAGTGGGATTGGGAATATGCCCACGAACAGGATGGAAGAGCAGATCTGTCTGTGTGGGGCAGGCTCTGTTAGGTTCCTTAGTGAGAAGGGAAGACTGAGGCCTCCTGAAAACATTCATGTCTACAAATGCCTCAAAACACCCTCCTTTCCCTGCGTCCTGGCCCTTTAGGGGATCTCTCTTGTGTTCCCTGGGATGCAATGGGGACATGCCAGGGAGAAGGGCAGGGAAAAGCTCTCCCCCTGTCCCATTAACACGTACTTCTCTTCCCATCCATGTCTGCGTGGGTTTTGCGGGTGAGGACGCCGTGCTTGTAGGTGACGGCGTTCAGCGCCTGGGGGATGTCCAGGAAGGGGTTGCTGCTGTCAACAATCCTTGTCACTTTCTTCGCACTGGCTCCAAATTTGTCATCTACCAGCTCCGAGAGGGATTTCCTCAACTCGTCCTCATCGCTTGGAAACAAAAGCAGAGAAGAGACTGAGTGGAGAAGACGTGGGGTGGGTCAGGGAAAGAAAAAGGAAGGAGATGCAGGGATAATGCACACAGAGTGCCAGTGGTGGTGGTCTGAGCTGGGAGGAGTGTGGGTGACAGGTAACTGTCCCAGAGGTCCCACTGTGAGGTTACTCAACATGGGTGAGAGGATGGGGGCTTGTCTGAACCCCAGGAAACTGCAGACACCCCGTGCTGAGGACTACAGGCATTTCACTGGGAGAATCTCTGATTCTGTGCCCTAAAACCAGAGCTTAAGGGGAGCTTTTGCTCAAATCCAGGTATTACCAGCATTTCTCAACTGCTGAGAGGCAGCATCTGAGGCCTCCTAGATACTGAAGGACCTTTAGGAATGTCCTCTGCAGCTCTGAGGAACAAAAGCCCAGCAGACATTAGGGAGATGAGCCACTAGACCAAAAAAAGACAAACCCTGGAACAGGTTATGCGTCAGCTCCCCATTTGTGTCCTCAGGGTGAGCTGGCAAAGAGCAAGAAATGCTGGTCATTTCCATAAAAACCGCTTCTCCTCACAGATCTCCTGGTCCTGGACCTCGAACATCAAGAGCTGAGCATCTTAGCAAAGTGTTACTGACTCCACCACGCCTGTCTCTTCCTGTCTGGAAGTAAAACCTACTCTGGCACATAGAAACTAGAACTTGTGTGGGAAGTGATAGCTCCCAGTGTCCCTGGGACAAGGAGGAAGAGCAAACAGAGACTTTCTGCCCTGTGTGACAAATGTCAATGTCTAAATGCCTCATGTGGTCACGATAGGTTGAGATCAGACTGGGACGAAACCACAGCTGAGGAGTGACCCAGAGGTGAATCCACTGGCTGGGATGTGAGCAGTAAAACACCACACTGCCCCCCTGCACAAGCAGGTGGCCAGAGCATCAGACACTTTGTGGAAGAGAAGGATGATTTGTCAGCCCTCAGCACCCACAGGAGTCCTGGGGCTTAGGCAGAGCCCAGACACTACATCTGGGTGGGGAGTTAGTGGGGCTCAGTTCTTTGGGCTGCACCAGAGGGACCCCTCAGAGCCCTTTGTGCTGCTGGGCTGATGGTCACACACCCGCCCGTCTGGTGGGATTTGTGGTCAAGGGCATTTCCTTCCCGGGATGGACAAGGACAGAAGGCAGAGGCAAGCAGGGAGGAGAGGGTACTGCCTGTGCACGGCTGTGACTCAGTGTCAGGTGTCCGAGAGAAAACCAGGAACCCCCTGCCAGGGAGTCTCTGACCCGGGCACCTCATGCCAGGGAGTTTCTGCCCCAGGTATCCCATATCGGGGAGCATCTCCCAGCACTTGAGGAGCTGAGGGGTCTCTTGATGCCAGGCCGGTGTTGGGGTGAGTGAGGGGTTGCGGGGATACCGTGGGGTGGGTGGAGGAGGGAAGGAGGGGGCTGGATGCTGCAGCGGGACGCGGGCGGTGGAGGGGGGGGGTGACATCCCTGGGATGTGCCCGAGCAGGGAGCTGTGCTGGCGGGCGTTGTGTAACCAGAGCCCGCATCCAGCGGCAGATGGATGCACTCCTGCTGAACTCCCCTTACATAAACCATCCCGCCGGCTGCGGCTGCGGAGCTCGGAGCTCCCTCTCGCGACAGAGCCCACGCGCAGGTGCCGGGAAAGACGGGCTTTAGAGGGGAACCGGTGGTACCTGACCCGCTAAGAAACTTCTGCCTTCCCAGGGCTGGCTGCGGAAGGAGACACCAGCCACTGCCACCGGGCACGGCGGGCGATGGGGGCTCCTGCTCTGCAGAGCGTGACCCAGGTAGGTGGGGAGGGAGGGAGGATCGAAGCAGCTCCAGATGCTTTTCTGGTCAAGATAATATGAGGAAGAGAGCAGGTGATGGGGTTAAAGGCACAGAAGGCCCTGTTCAGTCCCATGACAAGAGGGGTCTGAGATAAACGAGGAGAGGAAAAGAAAGGGGAGGGCATGGGAGGGGATGGGAGGAAAGGGAAAAGGAAAGGGAAAGAGAGGGAAAAGGAAAGGGAAAGGGAAAGAGAAAGAGAGGGAAAGGGAAAAGGAAAGAGGGAAAAGGAAGGAGGGAGAAGGAAAGAGAAAAAAGGGAAGAGAGAAAGGGAAAGGGAACGTCCACAGTGTTATCTTAGGATCCCAGGTCTGTTATGGGCTTGCCATCAGCAGCAATGAGGAGACACTGGGGCTGGGGGCCTCGCTGAGGGTCCTGGCTGTGCTCTGGGCAGGGGTGAGTGGCAGAGCAGGGGAACAAGGGCTGAGGAAGATGCTGTGTGAACCTGTGATGGGAGGCACCATGCCGGCTGTTTTCCAGGCTTGTTTCATCTGGAGGAGAAGACAAAGTGCGTCTTATTGAGTTTGTGGATGACATAAAACTGAGAGGTACAGAGCCACTGCTGAGAGGGCCAGGAGCACCCCAGGGCTTCACCGGGGCTCCGGGTGAACAGCAGGGTGAGCAGGAGCCAGCCAGTGTGTCCTGGCAGAAACAGAGGCCAAGAGCACCCTGGGCTGTGTAACAGCGGCACAGTGAGGAGGCGGAGAGAAGTGATCCCCTGCTCTGTGCTCATTGCATCATATTGTGATACAGCAAACAGCGCCGGCACCCAGCACAGGAAAGAACACCAACAAGGTGGAGAGAGTCCAGCTGAGGCCATCAAGGAGCCTGAGGGCTGTGTAAGAGGTGACTGAGGGAACTGGATTGCTCAGCCCGGAGAAGAGGTGGATTTGGGGCACCTCCAGGCAGGCCCCCCCAGGGTAGGGGGTTATGGAGAGGACAAAGCCAGGCTCTTCACCATGGTGCATGGCAGAAGGACAAGAGTCAGTGGGCATAAGGCAAAACAACAGAGACAAGAAAACAATGCCACCCTCAGAATAATTAAGTATTGGTTTGTTCATCCAGGGGGGTTGTGGGTTCTCCGTCCTTGGAGGTTTTCAGGATTAAACTGAACAAAGCTCTGAGTGTCCTGGTTTGAATTCAGAGTTGACCACACTTTGAGGAGGGAGCTGGGCTGGTGGTATCACAAGGCCCCTTCCCTCCTGAGCGATTCTCTGAGACTATTTCCAGAAAAAAACCCAAACCCATGTGGACGAGGTGGAAAGTCTCAGTGACCAAAGGAACCTTTTCCTTGTGCAAAGACTCCTGAAGCACCTGGAGAGGGACCAGCATTTTACTTGTGTAATAGTAAACAAAGAGGGCATTCCCTTCCTTTAGATCATGGATCCACAGACTGTCACCAACCTCCCCAGCTTCTTCTGTGTTGAAGCCATAAATAAACTCCATTTGTCTACAGAGGGCAATTCAGTGCTTAAGGGGTTGGCAGGAAATATTCTGGGACTGAAAACAGGACCTGCCAGACACTTGGAAGGACAAACTATCTCTTAAATGCTTAGCATATACTTACATGGCCCACTCCAGCTTCTCATTCTTGATGGAGTTATACAGTGTCTGAAACAAGAACATGGAATTAGCTGTGTCTCTTGTGGAAGTCATGTCTGGCTGTGAGATCATCTCCTCCTCCACACTCTGCCTGTGTGCCTGGAGAGATCCCTTCCTTGCTGAAGTGTCCTGGAGAGGCATTCACCAATGACAACTGCTGTCCAGTTAGACACCTTTTTGTCTGTGTGCCACGCTGGGTATTGGACTGGGCGCGGCAGCACAGGGCGATCTGGCAGCCACCTTGCTCAAGAGCTTGTATATGAGATTTTTTACTCATTCTGGGTGCTGCACCTAGTCCTGAGTGACTCCTGGCCTACACAAGATGGTAGAAGACTCAGGGATATGCCATGACACCTCAGATGTCTTCACTAGTGGAAAGGAAAAGGGGAGGCTTGAACTGAGAATCAGAGGAGGGATGAGTGACCTTGGGATCAGCTTTTCCAACTCTTCCTGTGCTGGAATGGGCTAGGAAAGCAGAATGTCAGAATGTGGAGGTGGCCCTGGCCACATGGAGGGGTGGGACAAGGTGAAAATACTCACTTTTGGAGTGTTTACCCAATACTACACTAGCTGTGTTGGAACACTGCATCCAATTACATAGAAGTGAAGTATCAGTGCTGGATGGTCATATTAGGGGGTGAGAGGTACCTTGTTCTGTGTGCATCACAGAGCTGTTGGGAGGAAAAGGGCCCCTGGCATACTCTGAGGGCAGAAGTGCCACAAATCTGGATGAAACACCACCAGGGAACAGACCTCTTAGCAGAGACATCCGTGGGGGTTATAATTCTTCTCCTGAAAAAACTGCGCACTGGAAAATGCTGATTGAAGGGCTCAGGGTGTCCCAGCAGGACTAGGGGGCACTGCAATAATAACGACAGCATCCCACTGTCTATTTACATCACGTTACCTTCAGCAAATCCTTTGCGAAGTCCTTCCCGTCGTTCAGCCCGTCCAGGTTCGCTATGAACTGTTGGCACGACATCTTCTTGCCAATGTTCTGTAGGGCAAAGAAGCAGCTCATTAATCTTGTGGAGAGTTTTGACTTTAATCAGTGCCTTTCAAAGAACAGTTTTAACATGTGGTGCTGAAAGCCTGGGTTTGTCCCAAGAGCTCAGAGCTGAAAGGGCTTCTGATCCGATTTTCTATTGGGCTCTTTGCTTTATTTGCTCATGCCAGCAGACAAATGTTTCAAATGACCTCTTTTTTAATGGTGGGGATGAGACACCTGAAAATAGCCTCTCCAGCTCTTGCTCCAGGCTTCCTAAGTGATCCAGGCTGGTCCTGGCACAAGGGCTGTGTCTCAAAACTCAAAGCAAGCACTCTGTTGCAATGGCAACGCTTGGATGGGGCTCCAAGGCTGCTGTGTGTGAAATTGTGTGAGCATGCAGTGCCAGCACCTGAGACAGCCAGCACCGGGCAAGGGAATGCTGGTCCTTCATGGAAAATGTTATTTTCCATTGCTGTTCCAAAAAGAGATGGTCCAGATGGTACTGCAGGAACTTGAGTGCAGTGGTGTGAGAGGGCAACACACAGACACGGGGAGAATCTCACAACCTGGAACACACTCACCACCAGCTAATGCCAAGGGTATTTGGTGCTGAAGGTTCCAGACCACCATGGTTTCATCACCTGTGGCATCTGCCTTCCCAAGAAGCCCTTTACCCTTCACCACAGCTAGGTGAGTCCCTTCTCAACCAGCAAGGGTTAAGCCAGGCAGCCCTTTTCCCAAGCCTCCCTCTGCAATCCCACCTCTCCAAAGGGCTGGAGCAGAGGGGTGGAGGAGTCAGTGGGAATTGCAGGCTTTGAAAAAAAGGAGTCTGATGGCACAAAGGAAAGGTGGATGTCTGCAGTGCCATGTCAAGTCACACCCTGCAGCGTGTGAAGGACGGACCCTGGGTGTCACTGCATGGAGTGGACAGTTCACAGCAGTGATCCTAAGGATCCCAACAGCATCCTGACACTGGGTATGGTTCCCATCCAGGTATGGACAGGGTGACCATCCAGAAGGACCTGGGAAGATGGCCAAGAACAGCAGCCAGGACCCTGCTTAGGGGCTCAGTCAGGGAGAGGAAGGGCCTCACTGGGTCACTGGCAGGGGATGAAGCTGCAGCAGATGATACAGGAGGTGCCCTGCAGGGCAAGACACTCTGTGAGGTGTCTTCTTACACAGCAGGTCACCTGCTGGATTCAGCAAGGTCATCTCATGGGCACATAATGCTCAGGGGATTGTGTCTGCACACCTCAAAACTCAGGGCTCAGCTGTTCTACATCTCTTGCTGAACCAGAACCTTTGGGTAGGAAGAGCTTCACTCCTGTCCAGCTGCACTGATAGGGGCATTTTGCTTTTCTTTGTTTGCCTTGAGAGAGACTGACACCACAAAGCTGTCCACAAACGGACACTGCAAATGACCTGGAGGCTTCTCCCCAAAAGAAAACATCAGAAAAGAGTGAGGCCTTGGGATTAGCTCCCCCTGGCCCCCCTCCACCTGTCATCTGTGTGTGCAAACACTCTTGGCCTACATGGGGAGCCAAGGGCTGCCTTTGAGCAGCTCTGTCTGATACTCCTAATTATGCCTCCTGCTGGTGCCAGTTCCAGATGAGCTGGCACCCTTGAGAGATCAAGAAAAAGAAGAAGAAAGCACTGTTACAAATCTGCAGTGCCTGGGGACGAGGTTGGCACAGCACAGCTCAGCCATCACGGGGAGCCCCACGGCCCCCATTAGCCAGGGGCTGCTGCCAGCCAGGGCTCAGAGGGCACATGGGCTGCAGGAGAGCTCAGGAAGCCTTGCAGACGTGCTGGGATCTCAGCAGAGGGAAGAGAGATTTGTGTGCTCGCTGGCCATGAATTTCAGACACGAAAAAGAAAGGAGAAATCCAGCTCGTGTGGATGGAGAGAGGAAGGAGGGCAAAAGAAAACATTAAAAACACAGCAAGGAACCTCCATGAGGAGGGAAGTTTGAGGGGGGAGGCAGGTGTGCTGTCTGAGACCTTGAGGCAACAAATTTAGAGAGAGAAGGTGACTACTCCCACCCCTGCCCTGAGCCAGGGAAGCAGAGTGCACAACACTGGTGTTTCTGCACAAAGAGATCTTGCTGTGGTGATACAGCACTGAATGCAGAGGCCAACACATTTTTGGGAGTGGATACAGTGAGATAACACAAGTTACCAGCCTCACAGGCCCTGTTTTGGGGTTCTCATGTACATGTCTGGGACATATCTTCATCCCAAGGGATGGCTTCCTTTTTATTCTGTGATTTGCCTTTCTCTGGTGCAAGACCATCTCTGAGCTCACCTGAGACAGCAGCCACACTGTGGAAACCCAGCTAATTGAAAAGATGCCCTTTCCCTGACAACCAGAACAGGTCCAGCAAGGATGGGAATACTGGGAATCACCTTGTTGGGCAAGGTGGTTGAAGCACTTCCCAGGTCAGAGGCAGGATTGAGGCTGGCCGTCAGCATAGGATGCTGGGGTGGCCCTGATGCAATAAAACCTCATGTCAGCAATATTTAAACACTTCCCAACACTTGCTGCTTTGAGAAGTGGGCTGGAGCCAGCCACTCAAACACAAAACCCTGCAAGTGCCTCCACATCAGCACCATCTGAGCAGAGAGAACAAAAAAAAAATCACCCCAGGACAAAGACTTTGCAGATTCCGTTGATCAACACTTGCAAGGAAACGATTCTGTGATCACAAGTGCCTCATTATCCGCATCAGCACCGGGGACTGCCTGAGCTTTCCAACACTGCAACAGCATTTAGCAAGTGTGAGGGATCCCAGGAAAACCCCGGAAAGGGCCACTCTGAGGTCACAGGGGGGTGTCTTCTTATACAGCACGTTCAGACTCAGCAAGGTCATCACAAGGGGACAGAGTCCCCAGGGGAATGTGTCTGCACACCTCAGAACTCAGGGATCAGATGTTCTACATCTCTTGCTGAACTGGGACCTCTGAGTAGGCAGAGCTTCATTCCCGTCCAGCCTGACATAGATGGGGGCGTTTTCTTTTATTTAACAGTACCATCAGTCACTTACCAGCAACAGAACAAGCCAGAGAGGCTGTTTCACAGCCACAGGTAGCTACTATTCCTGATATGTCCCCCGGGCAGGAAAGAACTTTGTCCCACCTTCGCTTGCCCCAGGCCATGCAGCAAAGCATGAGAAACCAGTCAGAGCATGAGATTATGAGAGAGCACCATGGTATGGTGGATGGGGAGCCAGTCAGCCAGCAGTGGATTAAACAGTGGATTAAATAGCTGAGAAGGGCTGGATACTTGGATGAATGGGTGGAGACAGTTTGGGAATGGATGAGCAGAGATGGATGGGTGCAGACACTGTATGGGAATGCAGGGATGCAGAGACAAGGTGCATGAATATCCTGAGCTGGAAGGGACCCACAGGGATCACTGAATTCTGACCCCTGGCCCTGCATGGGACAGCCCCAAGGATGAGATTGATCTGGTGACAGATAGACAGGGCTAATTCTGCCATCCCATCATTTCAATCCAGTGTAACTCCCCTGTTTACACTTGGATTCTTGCCTCCTCTTGGCCTCAACCATCTGCTGCTGACCTGGCTCACCCAAGATGATCACAGACCATCTCCTGAAGTGTCCAGGATGGCTTCATCCCCATTCAGAAGACTCTGGCCTGTAGCCTGGCACTCCTTGTTGCCAAATCTCAGCACTAGGAGTCTGTGCAAGTGAGTACGGAGCTGGGTGCTCAGTGAGAAGAGCAGGTGCCATGAGAAAGCCCCAGGAGGAGAAGCAGTTTCCTGGGACCTAGAAGGTGTGATGGGTGGCTGCTGGAGTGCTCTCCCAGCATTCCCTTTGGGAAGTGTTAAACCACTTGAGCTTCTGGGCTGGAGGCCCCAGCAATCAAACTTCTCATCTCAAAGTGGTGAGGGCAGCACATCTCCAGAGCTCCCCAGCATGAGCATCATGCCCTTAGCAGGTCCTGCTTCCACTCAGGCTCTTTGACCTCTCCCAAATACTCTTCTTCAGGGGAAAATACCCAGGCAACTCCATTTCTCTTCCAGCAGGAAGTGAGGGGTCACTGTTCTGATGGGACCAAGGTAGTGGAGGCTGCAGGAACAAAATCACCTCACTGAAGAGGATCAGCCTGTACCAGTGAGCCCTGGGCCACACAAACCCCTGCTGTGGGCAGACTGGTGGCACACTGCAGGTGATGCCAGTGGCTGCTCATACCTCAGAGCTCTTCAACTCTCCTGGTGCCACCAACACAGCAGAGATGCCAACACCAACCTGTGAGCTTGGCCTAAGGAGGGGATCACAGGGTTTGTAAGATTGATGATGGACATACGGAGTCAGGAGCTGCCCAGGATCCCATGTCAAGCTTTGTCTGGTGGCCATGAGAACTGCTGGCCTGCTTTTTGAACAAATCACAATATGACTCCAGGAGCTGGGCTTTGCTAAAGTACCAAAATGCCCCTACGAGTGCTGATGATGCACAAGTGTTGATTTGTCACTGTCCTTTCATGGCCAGGAAGGAAAACACTGACAGTGGAGAAGGAGACATCCCAAAGCTGTGCCTGCACGGGGCAGAGGTGGGGCAGGACAGTTCTTACTTTGCCATCAGATCTCCTGGAGCTCAAACAGCACCAGCAGAGCAAGGCAGAGGGTTGCAACAACGTGGCTTATACTGCAAGGCATGGAATGTTTGGTGACTGCTGGCTTTCCACACCAACTCCAGGTGCTTCCAGGAATGGGGAACGTTTCATTTTAAAGACAGCAAGTTTTTGGGGCAGTTTGGAAACAGAGTCTGAGTGCACTTGTGGCAGAAAATCAACAGTACTGAGGGCAGGTGCCAATCTCCTGTTTTAGAGCCAGTCTCGTTACCTTCAGGCCGGGACTCAGTGTGTGTGTCACGGTCACTGCTGGAATGCTGAACTGGAGCATTCCAGGGGCACTGCTGTGGGGAATTGCCCCTTTACAGACACATCAACCCCCCTTTCCTCCCCAAAGGAACTTCCCACTCTGGCAATGAACTGGAAAACACTGCAACACACACACACACAAGGTTGAAAAAAGGAAACAAAATTAAAGGTGATATGGAATATCATGGCAGCGTCTTTAACAAGAAGGGCCGGCAGATCAAGCCACACATTCCCAGGTACACAGCAGCTCACGGAGGTTGCTTTACACCTGGAGCATTTCATGGGATACATATCAGCTGCTAATGGCTTGCTAAGGGAAGAACATTGCACAATCACTTAGGAATCCACACAAACAAAAACCCTTACTGTTTTTAACACAGAAAAAGAAAAAAAAAAAAAAACAAAAAACAAGTCAAATGCCAGTGCTTCAAAACAAAACACTAGAATGACTGCACTTACCACCTGGTAAAGGGTTAAAGAGCAGAAAGAGAGGTTCCAGGAGCAGAAGGAAATTTAAAAAAAAAAAAAAAAATAAAAAAAAAAGAGGAAAAGGAGAAGAAGAAATTAATGTTACACATGCAGAAAAAATAAAGAGAAGATTTTTTCAAAGAAAAGCTCAGGCATTTCCACAGCTGGTCAAAAGGAAGTTATTTTTTCTTTGCCTAGGTAACATTTCTTCTTACCAGGCCTCTTAGCCAGCTTGTCAATGAAAAATAGAAATAGCAAGGTTTTGGAGGTCTAGGTAGGTTTTTTTTATTATGTCTGTCTTCCCAGAGGCATATCTTGGATTTGTTTTTCCCTTAAAAAAAACCTAGACTAAATAAGATTATTTTGGACTGAAGTCACACAGTTTGCCTTTTGCCACAATGGAAATTCTTTGTTGGAAATAATTCCTTGGCTCCAACCGCTTTGGCTGAAGGATGAATGCAGACATGGGTTACTGGGAGCCATGTGGGTGGGAATGGACCCAGTGGCCAGGATGACACTGGTCATAGCTCCCTGATCCCAGAGGGTGAGGCCACAGCAGCTGCAGGCAGCTTGGTGCAGGCCACATCTGGAAAGGATGTCACAGTGCACATCTGGATGGGATCCCCCTGCAAAAACCAGCAACTCCCTTCACTGGCTGCTGTGCTGACACTGCCACTGCCATGAGGGCAATATCTGTGCTGCAATTATGGGAAGGGTTTCCCGGGTGGACCCTCAGGATGGCCCTGATGGAGTTGGTGGCCTTTGCACCTTTGCCCTCGTGGGTGAAGAGCACTCATGTAGTGTCCTCTTCCCACCCCCACAGAAAAAGGTTCCCCTCAAAAGTGATTACAAACCAGGATGAAACAGAGGTGAGTTATGGCCTTCTGTGCTCTCACTACAGGCTAATGAAAGAAAATCAGGGCAAGCCTGTGCAGATGGACAGCAAAGGGTTACAAGGCAGAAGAGGAGCCTGACAAGGACCTTGAAAATCCTGGGTTTGTGGAGCAGAAAAGGGGTGTGCAGATTCTACACACTCAGGCTGCTGCAACAAACTCTTCCCCTGCTCCCTTCTGTGTCCCCTCCACCTTGGGGACTCTGCAGCTCCAGGTCTGAGCTCTCAGAGGGGCAATGAAAGAAGGTATTTAACCTGAGAGTTGAGCAGCCCCTCTACCCCTGGAAAGGGAGCACAGCCCTTCGACCTCAGCTCTGAGCAGGGCACAGGGTCCACTCCCAGAGCTGTGGCTGGGAGTGGGTCTCCAAAGGTGCACATTGTCCCAGTGCTGTCCCCTTGGACAGGTCTGATCTCCTTCCTGCAGCTATTTTTCCTCCTGCTCTCCTCTGCTCTCCACATTCTGGTTGATCTTTTAAGAACAAATCCAACCTACTCCACCAGAAAGAGCCTCTAGAAGGTGGTGAGAGATCTCACAGCTTCTGCTCTTCTCCAGCCACTCTTTTGGGCACTGAGCTCTGCTCACACTGCTCTTTGTCTGGAGGCCCCTCTGGTATGAAATTCTCCTGTTACATCTTGGGGAAAAGGACCAGATAGGGCTTATTTCATGTTTTGGGAAGGAAAGATGAAATCTAGACCAGTGTGAAACAACTGACCCCCATGCAGCAGTTCCTGGGACAAGGAGAGCCTCAGGTGTGTGCAGCACAAGAAGCTGCAGCACAACTGGTGCTGCTGTTCCCAGACTTACAGAGAATGGTGGGGAAGACCCCAGTGAGAGCTCCTGGGACCGGGCTGATGTGTGCAACAGGTCCTGGGGAGAAAGCTGCACTGCCTGTCCCTCTCTAGGATAACTGCTGTCAGCAGGAGATAGGCCTTTGGCTTGAGTGTGGAGTGATATTTGGGTGTAGACTGTGCCCAGGTCCAGGCCTGGCACCCAAAATTACCCCTGGAGCAGGTCAAGGACTCTGTGCCAAGCTATCTCAATTTTCCAGCAACACATTGAGCATGAGGGAAGAGAGCCCTGCAGTGGGAAGGGATAAGGGATGGATACATCTGCAAGGACTACTTACATGGCCGTGCAGGTCTGTGTTTAGCAGCATCAGGGCACAGGTGAGGGTGTGAATCCCATCTGAAACACACAACAGTCACACAGCTATGGCTGATTACTCCCCTTCCTGGGCAGTTTTGGTGTTTGCTGTCTTGGCAGCCCACCTATTGCAGAACCAAGGCCAGCTGCTACGGCTGGGGACCTTAAAGAATACCTGTTTCATTCAACTGTGTAAGACAGTTTAAAAAAAATACAAAGTCACCCTCTCCTCCCTCAAACTCTTCCTTTTTCTGAAGCAATCACCAGGGAACTGTCTTTAAAGCAGTTTTGCCCATAGCTTTCTAAAGACCAGACTTTCTACTGAGTCTTACTCCATTTCCACGAACTAGACCATCTTTAAGGTCCCTTCAAACCCTTTCTATGATTCCATGATTTCCATTTTGTTCTGATGTCACTGCAGATGGGGCAGAGACCCTGGCAAACAGAGCTGGTTTGCCCCAGTTGATCATAGTGGCCTCAGGGGTTTGTCCTGAGGTCTTTGGCCATCAGGTCCCAGCAGTCTTTAAGCTCTTGGGGCTGTATGGAACAGTTACAAGTCCTGAGCACTCCACGCTCAAGGCCAAGCTCTTTTTAAGCATTTTTTAAGTCTCTGTGGGAGGTTCTGGGCCGACATTAGGCATTACTATATAACTTTGGTCAGGTAAATCATGTCCCTCATGGCCCCAAGGTGGAGCTGGTGTCCCAAAACCTGCCATTCTCTCACTGTTCCTTGGCTCAGTTGCACTCATTTTCCCTCCCAGCTCACACAGCTGAGAGCCACAACACAACCGTGTAGTTCTTCCATGTCTGGGCTTCATCAGTACAGGAAAGGAATAACAAGACACCACTCTCTGAGAGAAAAACCAGGGTCGGCCCCTCCTCCCAGGCAACAAGCAAGAGGACAAGAGAAAACGACCTCAAGCTGTGCCAGGAGAGGTCCATGCTGGACATCAGGAAGAATTCTTCACTGAAGGGGTGGTTAACCATTGGAAGGGACTGCCCAGGGAAGTGGTGGAGTCCCCATCCCTGGAGGTGTTCAGGAAATGACTGGATGTGTCATTTAGGTCCCATGGCCCTCAACTGTAGGGTTGGGAGGTGGATGGAACAGAACCAGGGATCCATTCCAGGGGGAAATGTTGGAGAGGAGTCAGAACTTGGTGTGTGGGATGTTTCAGCTGGGTACTGCTGCTGAAAAT
Organism: Pyrocephalus nanus; assembly: GCA_038380795.1. NCBI lineage: Eukaryota > Metazoa > Chordata > Aves > Passeriformes > Tyrannidae > Pyrocephalus > Pyrocephalus nanus. The sequence continues at coordinate 15,171,231 of CM076275.1, read as the reverse complement.
TCAACCTGCAGTTTAATGTCACCTGCAGTTTAATGTCACCTGCAGTTTAATGTCTCCAGGTGCAGGACCCTTCCCAGGGAAGTTCATCTCTGGAGGGAGAACATCACACAAACGCAGGGAAATGAAATCCAAAGCTGTGTTTTGTTGGGATAGCACTGACAAAAGCTTTTTGAGAACAGTGAGAGTCCAGTTAGTTAGCTTAGCAGAGGGACTGGAGGGTTCCTGTGGCACCAGGTACTGCTGCTCTTTGGGAAGCCTGCGAGGTGGAGACAAGCAGAAGGTCTGAGCACAGCTGGGGTACTGCATGGGGAGGGGGTGGAGGGAGAATAACTGGCAGCTGAGAGCAGGGCAGCAGCCTGATTGCACCCAGGGAGGGGGGCCATTTCCAGATGCCTCTTAGCAGGTGTGTAGAGGCACTTATGTAAGTGCAAACGTGGGCATGCTCATGTCTGGGTGTGTGTCTGTGTGTGCACCAGGAATGACCTTTCCCACAGAATCATGGAACCAAAAGACCTCTAAGATCATCAGGTCCAACTGCTGACCCAGCACCACTGTGTTCATCACTAAACCATATCTTCACGTGCCACCTCTTCTGAACACTTCCAGGGATGGTGAAAGTGTAGAATCGTTGAGGTTGGAAAAGACCTTTAGGTCATCAAGTCCAACCGTTAACCTAAAAATGTCAGAAGAAACTGTATCCACTTAAAAAATAATGTGGAGAGGCTGAAAGTAGCTCAGAAAATCTGCAGCTGCAGCGAGCCCAGAATTTTACCCAGCTGTGCCTTTCTCGTGCTACAGCTGGAGAAGTGGGGAACACAAATCCTGCGTGGGGCAGGCCAACAGCTTTCCTCAATCCACATGGAAAGGTCTTCCACTCAGTGTCAGCACCCAGCATCCCCAGTCCCTGCCAGGGCAGGGACAGCAGCCAGGGCAGGATCCCAGGGACAGGGATCTGTACCTTCAGACGTGCTCTCCTCGGGGTTGCACTGGCAGTACCGCCGGGAGAAATGGATCAGCACCCGCTCCCGCTCCTGCGTCTCTCCCATCAGCGGGAACGCCTTCAAGAACGTCCTGCAGGAAGAAAGGGATACTGAGAGACCTCGTGGATCAGTTTGCTGGGCAGTGTCCATGCTCAGGAGGGAGATGGGAAGGGGGTCTTTTATCCCCCCCCCTCCCCCAGGCCCTGCAGGTGGGATGCAAGGGGGGCTCTGGAGCCAGCGCTGAGCTGTGCAGGGAAGCTCTGCCAGCTGAGCTCTGACCTGCCCCTGGCTCGATGGCACCAGGATGGGTTGCCCATCCCAAGGGAAGAAATTGCTCCCACTTGCTCTGATTTTGTATGGGATGGGATTCCTGGGAAAGCTGCTCTCCACCACAGGGGAGCAGGCTGGGGACCCTCCCCTTGAAATGCACTTGTGCCAAAGATGACACCAAACCAAATGACAGCCTGGAGCTCCCCCCAGTGCCTGCTCCTATCTCATGGGAGGTCCCCACGGTGCTGGGAAGACTGGAGGAATCCCCACTGCCCTGCTCCATCCACCCCAGAGCCCAGCTCACCTGAGTGCTTTGTCAAGGGTCAGGCCAGTGAAGTCAAAGAAGCTGAGATACTCCTCTGCTACCAACTTGCTAAATTCATTGCTGTAATTAAAGAGGGAGTAGTCAGCCCTTTCATCAGGGAAGAAGACATTGTCCACAAGAGAAGCAGCAGACTGCTGCCTCCTGGCCAGCCCAATTCCAGCAAGACACTGCAGACATGAACCCAGACCCAAGGGGACTTTCTCTGGGCTTAAAAAGGACAGCAACATGCCTGCAGGCAGCTCCAGACACCTGAAAATAAGAGGCACCTTCCCTGCTGCACCCCTCTGGTGATGCTGCTGGCCAGGCAGAGCCTCCTTCCAAACCATCCATGATGAGGAGGCCATAAGGATGTCCTGTGCTCATCCAACACCTACTTCTCTTCCATTGCTGGATGTGTCCCCTCCTCCCACTGCAACATTCCTGCTCTCCACTCCATGTAGGCTCCCATCCTACCCTCTCACCACAGCACCTTGCTCCCATGGCAGGTGGATGCTGCTGGAAGCTGAAGCAGGAGGGCTCAGCCAAGTCTTGGCTCATCCCTGAATGCTCCTCCAGAAACCATTCCCCTGCCACGTTTTTGAAGGATGTTTGGAGATGTGTTGTCTTTAGAGCCAGAATGGGGCCTGTTGAGCTCCTCTATCTACACAGCTCCACGGAAGTGCAAGAGCAATCAATGACAGCGGGCAAGAAATCGGACATGATCTCAATATGCTCAGCCTTCATCATACACAATTCCTTTTCCTTCTCCCCACGAAATGCAAAGTGTTTTGCTGAGGATTCCACATCCAAGTTCGTGCCAAGACGTGTTAAAGCAGAATTCATTGCTTTTCCTATGGCATTATCTCATCTCAGCTGTGAGGTGGATGATGCAAAGCCTCTGGCGTGGATGCACAGCACACAGCAGGGTCGGCAGAGCAGCAGCACAGCTCCAGGGGAGAGTCCCAGGCTGAGTTTTGAGAGGCAGGAGATAAATATTGATGCTGGGGGTTGTGCAGGAGACTGTTTCAAAGCTGTACAGAGCCACAAGCCTCACACTCATAAAACAATCCTATCATTTTGGGATTGCTAGCTGTGGGAAGGACTCACAGACCCACGGCCAAAGCATTCATCTGCAGCAGTGTCACAGCCCTTGGTGTGCAGATTCCTGCCAGCTTCCCAGGGAGACTTCTCCACTTGTCCTGGAACTTCACAGCAGAAGGTGACTACATGTTTGTGAAAGGAGATGCCACCCCACCTTCACCCCTGTGGCAAAGGGTGAGCAAGATCCAGACCTCCCCTGGGATTCTTTCAGCTCTGAGCCTGCAGAAGATCTCCTGCATTGGCTGTGCTTGTGCTGGGAACCAGCCAGTGCTCTCCCTGCCCCCAGCCAGCCCCTCACAGGGGCTCTTTTAGTCTCTTAGGAGTAAAGGACTTTCCCCTTCTACTCTGCCCTCGTGAGAGCACAGCTGCAGTACTGTGTCCAGGTCTGGGGTCCTCAGCACAAGAATGATGTGGATCTGTTAGAGCAGGTCCAGAGGAGACCACAAAGATGCTCTGAGGGCTGGAGCCCCTCTGCCACAGAGCCAGGCTGGGAGAGCTGGGGGTGTTCAGGCTGGGGAAGAAAAGGCTCCAGTGAGACCTGAGAGCCCCTTACAGGGCCTAAAGGGGCTCCAGGAGAGCTGGAGAGGGACTGTGGACAAGGACATGGAGTGACAGGACAAGGGGGAATGGCTTCAAACTGCCAGAGGGTGGATTTAGATTAGATATTGGGAAGAAATTCTTCCCTGTGATGGTGGGGAGGCCCTGGCACAGGCTGCCCAGAGAAGCTGTGGCTGCCCCATCCCTGGAAGTGTCCCAGGCCAGGCTGGATGGGGCTTGGAGCAACCTGGTCTGGTAGAAGGTTTCCCTGCCCATGGCAGGGGCTGGAACTGGATGAGCTTTAAGGTCCCATGTAACCCAAGCCTCTCCATGATTCTTTCCATGATTCTCTGAATCCTTCTGTTTGGGCATCCATTTCCCAGGTGTCCTGGGAAGCTGCTTGGGCACCCTGGGCACAGACCAACAGCTGCCACGTGCTGCAGCACTGCAGCCACCCACAGGGGAGAGCAGTGTCTGACTCCCACACTTACTCTCAAGCTCAGCTTGAAAGAATGGCCTTGCCTAAGGCTCCCTAAAGCAACAAAACTTGGCATGTCTATACCCAGCACAGATTTTGGGTGGGTTGAACTGCTTTTGAGATGTTTCCATGGCCTACACATGGAGCTACACCTTCATTTACATTTCTAACTAGACCAGGCAGGATGAAGGTGGGTGGGAGCTCCCCTTCTCCCCACGCTCCCATCCAGGCAGCCCAGGCTCAGCTCAGTCAGTGGGTCTTGCTGAAGGCCAGGACTCCACAGGGAATTTGTGAATCCCAGAACAAGGGGTCTGGGCCAGCTGGTGTGGTGCCAGCAGTCCCCAGCCTGGGTGCCCATCACACCTTCCTGTGTGCCCCCCTTGGTCCCTCTCTGCTTGGAGAAGCTCCAGGCTGGGACTGCTGGCTCTGCTGAGGGAACCAGACAGCATCACAGGTCACCTGAAGGCAGCCAGCCCCCAGGAAGCCACAAACTCCTATGTCTAGCCAGGGGGTCAGTGACATTGTTGGGAATCTTCTCCCTGAGCTCCAGAGCCACTTAACATCCCAGGCCATGGGATGCCAACAGTGGCCAGGGCAAGACATGGCCCACACTAAGCTGGGCTGAGGTGTTTGCTCTGGTCTCCTTATTCAGGATTTGTCCTCCTCCTCTCTCTCTGTGCCAGTCCCAGCCCTCCCTGCAGGAATGGGTGACACTTCCACCATGCAGCTCAGACACCACAGAGACATTCCTACAGGAACAAGAAGGCATTTCCCATGGGGACATTCCTGCCATCCTTTGGATGGTGGCCTTTCAAGGCATTTCCCATGGGGACATTCCTGCCATCCTCTGGCTGGTGGCCCTGCAAGGCATTTCCCATGGGGACATGCCTGGCATCCTCTGGCTGGTGGCCCTGCCACACAGACCTCCATCAAACTGAGGTGAAAGGTAAGACGAGCTCTGTAGACCTTCATCAGGCCTTTTCTGCTTGTTTGACAATGATGAATGTCTTTGGCTTTGGTTTATTTTACTTTTGGTGTTTTGTTTTGTTGTTTCTGAGAAAATTGTCAATGATCACAAAGCAAAAAAGGGCATAAAACAAGCTAAATAGCTTTAAAATGAGATTTCACTTTTTGCACAGTCCTCCTAAACGGTGCTGATCTCAAAGCATCACTTAAATTTACCCTGCTCCCACCACTATGGGTTTGTCTTACATTGTCCTAAGTGACAAAGATCAACTTAACACACACCTATCTTCATCCTTCTCCCTTTCCTGCTCCATAACCAGAGCCCGCAGCTCTGGTCAGGTCCTATGCCAGGAAATGGTTCAGATGTCAAAACCCAGCTGATCAAAGCGAAACTCTAATTTCAAAGGCTGTGTGAATTCCCAAATGTGGGTCACCCAACACCCTCCCCAGGTGTGAGGGTTGCAGGGGTGAGTGAGGACGGCAGGAACGAGCAAAGGAATAGACTCAGAGACCCATTGCTTGGAACTTTTCCCCCCCTTCAGTGAGCTGTCATGGCAAATTCGAAAGAAAGGAGAAGGATGTTAGACCTGAGGCAGCAGCAACCAGCAGTGCACCTGCTACAAGAGCCACAGCAAAAGGGAAGGATGGGGATGCTGCCAGGTGATACAAAGAGCCTCTCCAGGAGACCATTCCTGGGCTCCTTCTGTCCCAGGACTAAGATGGAAGTCACAGGCCATCCTTGGTACTGAAAGGTTGGGAATTCACTGAGGTACAAGGTGTGTTCTGCTGATCTGGGCAGGAGGGAGACATTTCAAGGACAAAAAAAAATCCCAGCAACATGGGTTATATCTGATCCAGGCAAAGGATGATGGGGATTGGTGCCTTCACACCCACTGGCATCCTAAAATAATCTGTTACTGCCACACTCATTACTGTTACTCTGTCTCTTAGAAATCTCTGCAACTCTCCCACTTTTGAATATTTGAATAAACACTTTTTATTTCCCTTCTGCTCTACCCAGGCAAATCTACCAGCTGAAGTGCTTGGACCTCTGGGTGTTGCTCTCCAGCAAACCCTTCCTGCCATCTTACAGACTGGGTTGGGAGGCCCTGCAGCAGGAAGATTTTGGGGTGCAGACATGAAAAACCTGGGGACTGGCAGGGATGCCAGTGACGATCCAGGTCTGGATCCTAAAACTTTCACCCTAGGGATAGCTGTAGTCTTGCTGGGCCCTTATCAGAGGCAGGAAGCTTGTGGCAGTTAATGCCCAACATCTCAGGCAGCTTGTAGGGTTCCTATTTTAAGGGCACTGGGCCAGTTTCAACTGGGAGGACCTCCAACAGCCCCATCCAGCAGCCAGGTTTGCCCCTCCCTGCCTGTGCCCAGTGCTCCCCAGACCCTCCCCAGCGCTGTGCTCCAGGCTGCCCCCTCTGCCACCCTCTCCCACCCCGGCCCCGCTCACTTTTTCCCGAGCTGCCGTGCCACGTCGCAGCGCTTGAAGCCCTCGAGGTTGTAGAGGCGCTTGGCCAACCTCTTGGCAGCCTCGCTGTCCGCCCTGCAGCCGTTGGCCAAGGTGTCCGTGCTGCCCTGGTCCAGCTGCTCCGTGCTGCCCATGTCGGAGTCGGAGTCGGACAGGGTGTCCTTCAGGCTGGCGTCGCTGCACGGGAACAGGAGACGCTCGAGGGGCGGCCACGAGACCCCGTGAAACCCACCCCGAAACCGCCGCATTTCGGTTCCTTCTCGCCCTCACCAAAAAAAATATGAAAACCCCACGTGTTTGTGAGGTGGACTGTAAGGGTGGAAGATCCTTCTGGAAGGTTTATTACGAGGAGATCAGGGATTATTTCTCTTAGGAAAACTTTCCTGCCTGGAAGAGTCATTCTTTCCCGAGCCAGTTTTAGATGTTTTCTTCTCCTGCATTCCAGAGAAACTCTCCCTGGTATGAGAAAAAGATGAGTACTTGCAGACATGTTTAAGGGCCCTCACCCTGGGGGGATTCAGGGATGATTAAAGCCCCGAGAAGAGCAGGAGATGTGTCTTTCCCCAGGCCCGGTGTTTGAAACACTGTTGAGGTTGATGTTTTTTAAGTCCAGCATTCTCCACTTTGGAAATAAATTTTCCTACAATCCTTCCACTGCCTGGCATTTTGGGGGTACCTGTGCATTATCTTCCTTCACAGGACATTGGACAAGTCAAATGAAATGGCACAATTTAATTTCAAATTAAAGGCTGCAGAGAGAGTCACTTCTCCCTTAGTAATGAGGATGTATCAAAGCAAGCAGCCCCAACACCCTTTGAAGCTTCCTCTCCCTCCCCTGTTTTGGGAAGGGATACCAAACTGTGGACATGGAGGGAATTTTAGGGATAGATAATATGCTTTTCAGTTCAGGTTATTTGCTGAGGAGAAGGAGGAACTGCACTTGTACAAAAGGTGTCAAGGGGACTGGCACCAAACCTGCTGTTGCAGATGGGCTGCTCCTCTCCCAGCTGCCTGCTGGCCTCGTGGCCAACTGTTGCTGTGGACAACACTCTGAGCAGCCCTGCTGGCACCATGGAGGTGGGGAAACAGCCATTATTTTCCTGTCCAGGGCCAGTTATAGCACCTATTGATTCGTTTTTGATCAGTGTGACTCACGGAAGGGCTGGGAGCTGGACACAGAACCTTGCTCCAGCTCTGCCATGAGCTAGTTCCTCTGTCTCGTGCAGGGAAGTGCCCTTCAGATGAGCTGCTGCCTCCCAGGGATGATGGACTGGGTCTGAGGTGGTGCAGAGGATGAAGTCTCTGCTGATCTCCTCACTGCTTGCAGAAGAACCTCTAGGGAGGTTTTTACAGGGGTACCCAGTTCAAAAGGAAGCCCTGAGGCTTCCCTGCACTTCAGAGCACATTTGGGAGTGCACCCGACTGCCCCCAACCTGCCAAGGTGTCAGGCAGACAAGTCAGGGGGCTGCCCAGAGGAGCCTCAACTTCCCTTGCTGTAAGGACAGACAGGGTTTGTGAGCAGCCAAAGGGATGGTGATATCCTCCAGAGCCAACATGACCACCAACTGCAGAGCTCTGGCTTTTCCTGGGATCACAGGACCCTTCAGGATCCTGCAGCTCACCTGTGGTTTGGGGTCCTGGCTCTGAGCACAGGGAGGACTCAGACACAGCCCTGCTGGACTGACTGGATGAGACCTTGGTCCCCAGTGCAGTCCTAACCTACAGGCAGCAAAGCTCTGGGGCTGGGATCCCATAAGACAAGCAGCCACTGCCCAAGAAATTCCCTGCCTTACCTGATGGAGTTAATGATCTTGGTGGCATCTTCCTCCGACCCCTCCACGTGGAACCCATTTGGGATACTCTTCAAGGACAACCGGCTCAGCACGTTCTCCGACCTGCTGCTGGTAATGGAGTGCCTTAGAGGGCTCCCAAAATCCCCCTCCGCTGGCTTTGCTGCTCCCTGCTCTTGCTTGTCAGCAGCCATGTGGTGAAGGGCTTCTCTCTGTTGAGCTGCCAGTTTCTGCTCCAGGAGCTCGGGGCTTTCCTTGGCCCTTTGCTGGATCAGCGGGGTGAGCGGGGCCTCAAAGCTGACACAGCTGTCGGTCTCGTCTGTGAGGGACAGCACGTCCAGAGAGTCCAGGCTGCTGTAGTATGTCCCTTTCATAAGGTCAGACTCAACAATCTTCTCAAAGGTCGAGCTGAAGCCATCCCTGATGTCCTTGAATTGAAAGTGCTCCCTGTCATCGTCGCTGCAGCTCAGCTTGGCGTCGCCAGAAGCGAACCTGGACCAAAAGGGGAAACACAAAAATACTGTCAAGACAATTCTTGCCCTGTTCCACTTGGAGCTGGGAGGCAGGAGAAGAGGCAGAAATGGACCCTGTGATTACAGGCCCTTGGGACCTTTCTGTGGTTTAACCTGCTTGGTTCCCTATTTTATTACGAGTTTCTACAGCTGAAAAAGGCAGAGTTTTGTGATGAGCAATCCCAGAGGCCCAATCAACCCTTAATTTGCTCATGTCCCAGTAAAAAGCCAGACCTCTGAACTGGAGACATTTGCACATGACACCTGCTACTGGATCCAATGCCAGAACGGATTTAATCTTCCTTTAAGTGCTCCAATTACGGCTACTTCAAAAGCACGAAAATCCTGAAGGCTGAGGATATTTCATCTAAGTTTGGATGTCAGCAGCAAATGTCTTTGATCCCTTTTACAGAGGAGGAAATCCAGAAGCTTTCAGGGAGCAATCCACGTGCTGTAACTTCAGCCTCTTCCCTTGGATGAGGCACCCTGGAAGTGCAATGCTGCCTCCAAACAGTGCTCTCTCCACTGAGAGGGATGTGAAAGGTGATGGACACACACCCAGGCTGGGGAGGCTCCATCCTGCTTTTCAGATGGCCTGGGAGATTCAGGCACAGAATTACAGGCTGTGAGATGCAAGAACCTACAAGCACAGCTTCCAGGATTGCTGGATGACTATCAGCTTGGCTTTGCATGCAGGGGCATTCATTCCAGCACACATCTCAAACAAACCCACACTGGGAGAATTAATCTGAGTCAAATCCAGCAATAGTCTCTGTCTGAGAGACCTGGAGAGCTCATGGAACAGAGCAGGACCTGCCTGAAATACCCCAGGGTCTCAGGTGTAACCTTCCTCCCCCACTCCCAGCAGCCACTGCTGCCATTTGCCCTGTCACAGTCCCACAACTCATGGGTGGCACAGGTAAAAGCTACAGGAACATTTCCTCCACCTGTCACGGAGTTCTCTCTCCTCATAGCAGCACATACAGTGCTCTGGCTTGGACTTGGAACTAAAACAGCCTTTTATCTACTGCTGAACATGCCTGCAGGACGGGAGGTACTCTGCCAACAGGCATCTCTTCACCCCAAGAATCCACAACAACCAAAAACTGTCACAGCACGGCAGGGACAATGGACAACTGACAGAAAATAACAGTGTAAGGAGGGAAGACTGCGAGCCAGAGGAGCACATAGCCCCGTTGTGGCACTGAGGAGTGGGCACAAGTCAGCTATCAGGCCTCTTGTTCCCCATCTCTGCAAGAAGAGTGCTCATGGAAAAGAATTCAAGCAAAGGCAGATTTTCCTGTTTCTGACGTGCCAGGGTGAGAGCCACTGAAAAGCAGATGCCAACTCTGCTCTCGGGTTTCTTATTTCTCAGTGTGCCAAGAGGCTGAGGAACCCAAGCAGGTCAGGGCCCATGAAATGGCTGTGCCATGCTACCCTCCCTTCCTGGAGATGCTGCAGGCTGGTCAGCTGCAGCAGGAGAAGGGCACCCCAGCACAGCAGGGAGCAGGACAGACCCACCTGAAGGGCTGTGCAAGGAGGGCGACAACCATGGCTTACACCAGTCATGAGACCTGACAGGCCCCAAACCCCAACTTTCTGCACCCTTTAAAGTCCCCTCTGATGTTTGAGCCACCACAGAAGCTGTTTTCAAGCCCAGCTCTGCAGCCACATGGGTAAAAGTTTACATGAATCCAGAGACTCATATAATCCCTTGACTTCAAGGGTTATGGGATTCAAGGGATTCTAAAGCCTTGACTCAAGGCTTTGGAAAACTGTCACCCAGTTCATCAGAGCTGGCCATGCCTCAAAACAGCAGAAATGAGGCAGAGGGCAGCAGCTCCACCCCAAAGAGCCCTCATCCCCAGGACTGCTTGTCTTCACAAATCCATCCTTCCCTGAAGGGTGAACTGCAGTGCCTGGCCATGACAATGTGGACTGGAAAGATCTCCTTCCACAAAGCAGGAGGAACCTTAAAACCTTCATCTCCTTGTGACAGGAAGGACTTCACAGCCTAAATTACACCCAGAGATGGGAGTTCTGGACCTGCCTGGTAGTCTATCCAGCTGCCAAACTTCTTGCAACAGCCTCTATCCCCAGTGATTCCCGTGTCCCTTCCCCTACAGGAGGTCTGTGTCCTCCATACACCAGGTTGGGGGAACAGCAGGCATTTCCAGGGTGCTGTTCACAGCAGCTGTGCCTGTAGGTGTTCTCCTGGGTGCTCCTGGCTATCACACCCACCAACAGCCATCAAGCCCTGCACCTCCTGGTTTTTACTTAGCAGGTCCCACTGCCATAACCCCAAGCCAGACAGCTCCCACCCTCTCCCCACACTGAACAGAATCATTTCCACTGACTGTTCACACCACAGACCTTGTATATTCCAGACCTTTACTTATCCCTTGAGCCCAAACTCACAGCAGGCAGCAAAGGGAGAAAGTCTGTGTCCCTGCAAGTGTCCCAGCATTCCACCCCCTGCCATGGGCAGGGACACCTTCCACCAGACCAGGTTGCTCCAAGCCCCATCCAGCCTGGCCTTGAACACTTCCAGGGATGGGGCAGCCACAGCTTCTCTGGGCAGCCTGTGCCAGGGCCTCCCCACCCTCACAGGGAAGAATTCCTTTTTTATCTCTAATCCATCCCTGTCCTTCATCTCAAGACCATTCCCCCTCGTGCTGTCATTACATGCCCTTGTGAAAAGTCCCTCTCAGTGGACACCAAGCACATCACACCTCTCCTTGCACAGTCCCAGTGAACACAGAGGACAAAGAGACTGTCCAGTTTACACTAATCCAGGAGCACCACCTGCATCCCATACAAGGAAAGCCAGGCTAAGTTAGGAGACAGGGAAAGACCTCGCTCGTGTGAATGAACCCGACATTGCCTCCCCACGGGGAGGTGTCACCTGCTTATTACACAGCAGGGAAGGCAAATTGCTTTGCTGAAATAAGGAGTTGTGTATTTACTTGCATTGCAACCACAAGGTTTTGTCAGCGTATTGCAGGACCACGGTATCAAATTGCCTGTGCTGCCTTCCCCACTTCTGGAATGCCGGTCTGTTGCTTAGAGTGAGGCACACAGAGCAGGGCACCCGGTGATGGCTGAGCTGAACCACCCTGTAGTTGTATGCACTGAGCCCTTTACATTTCATTTCTCATCAGTTAATTAGTTGTAATAAAGTACAGCCTGTCAGAGAATCATAGAATCACAGAACGTCCTGAGTTGGAAGGGACCCACAAAGATCATCGAGTCCAGCTCCTGGCCCTGCACAGGACACCCCAACAACGTGACTCATGTTCAACCTGCTGTCACAAGTTCGCTGTGTTGGTGGAGTGGGGAAGTCCTGCCAGAGAAAGACATGATGGAAATCAAGATTCTCTTGCCTATGCACTGCAGGCTTTTTGCAAAGTTTCTCTGAAACTCTGTATGATGGAATTTGAATTTTTCGACAGCTATAGGTTGCCATGGGACGAATTGTGTGGGCAAAGGCTGCAGTCCCAGCAGGGACTAAGTGTGTCTACAAGTCAAATGTGGGGATTTCTCTATTAAAATTTGGACTTTTTTTGCATGAGTTCACAGGGCTGAAAGCAGAGAGTATCATTCCCTGGTGGGCTCTCAGTTGGGCTGCAGAGCTGTGACCTCCCTGAGAGCAGCAGGGCCAATGTTGGGGGCTTCTGGGAAGGTGAAAGATCTCTAGCCAACACAGCCACAATGACAGGAACACGGGGCTTTGACAAACAGTGTGTCAGTCTGGCAATGGATGCCATGGGATAAACCAGAAAGGGGAAAAAGGGATTCAGTTAATGACAAACTGCAGCACAAGCACTAAAGCTTTGGCTGTATTTCCTGGAGTTTTTTACCAATCATTTCCTGCACAGACACACTAACCTGCCTTCAGCAGGGCAGTCATGGCTCTTTTCTCCAGCTCCACCATGGAGTGAAGACCTTGGATGACTTTTCCCCCTTTAATTTTCCATTTGTTCAGCAGTAAGAGCAGGACTCATCCCCTCCTTCTAAAGTACTTCAAAATTCAGGGACAAAATGCATCCAGCAGCAATATGTGGATGATGACGAGTGATTTGTCATCAGGAACAAATACTTGACTGCTCATCAGTAAAACATCAGGCCGGGTTCTCCTACATCCAGAATGGGTCGTTGCAGAAACTGCAACTCCCTGAAGGGAGAAAAAAAACCTGGGGAAAACTCCGAGGTGATGCAGGATGACAGTGACTTCCCAGTGCCTCGGTCCATCTGTCAGCTTCGCTCTTCCTGACCCACACTGATCCAGGAGAGCCAGACAGTCCATACAGGCAGGGCAGACCAGCTCCCTGCTGTGCTTGGCCCAGCCACACATTTCTGCCATTTAGCCCAAAGAGTGGTGGTCAAAGTCCTAATGAGCTCCAACACAGCGAGCTCACCCCATCTGCAGGCAATAAATGCTTTCCCAGATTTCAGCTGCGTCCCTGAAGTTTTCCAGCTGCCCTTCTGCCTTTGAATATAGCGTGTGACTTGTCCCTTGTGCATTCAGCTTCCCAAAAGGCTTATTTGCTATCCGAGTGAATATGTTTAGAGCATAAGATCACGGGCTGTGCATGCAGAGCCCAGTCAGGTTGCATCATCTCCAAATCCTCAGCCTGCCACTTCTCCCAATTCATGCCCAAGTACCTTAAAATAATTGCACTTCCAGTGATTGCAGCAGCATTCTCTGACCACTCCTAGCTTCCTCTTGAACTCATAGCCTCTGCCAGGGAGCCACCTACCAAGCAAATATGATTCCCTTGAAACCTGAGAGACTTGCAGATATTCAAGATCTGCCTGCATAGCTTATAGGGCTCATGGGACCTGCCTGGGGACAGGCTCTGAGCTCTCCACACAGCAGCAGCCTGCACTGGACACTCTTCAATACCTTCAGCTGTGCTTGTTGGAACAGTGCTGCTGCTGCTTCTTGTGGGGGGGCCTTGAGTAAAACAAACCACCAGCTTTTTATAGGGGAGCCTGTTCAACACCGGAGAGGCAAAGAAGGAGGGACTCCTGCCATCAGCCCACACCCTGTGTGGCTCCCCAGCTCTGCTGACACTCCTGCCCACGCTCCAGACAGTGCTCTGAACAACTAGCTCAGTCTGGAGCCTGCACTGGGCTAATGCCAGGAGCTGATCCACAGGCCACCTTGGCCACCCTGTCCTTTCCACACCTTCTCTTCAGAAGGCCATGCACCTTTGGGACATCTGCTCCTCTTCTCCAGCCCCTCCTGCTTGCAGCATCTCTCCCACCCCAGGGTAGGTACACAGGCAGGGCTATAAAATTCACAACGGGCATCAACCCTGGGGGGCTACAATTCCAGAGCCCTGGCTGATTTCTGATGGCAAAGGGAAGCATCCATACCACTCCCACGGGAATGGCATGGGAAGCACCCCACCTCATCCCAGTGACCTGTCATTCCCCCTCAGCCCCCAACCTGCAGAGCCCCAGGGAGTCTAGAAACTCACAGAGGCATAAAATCTGCCCCAGCCTGGAGAGTCCTCCTGTGAGCCAGGCTGACAGCAGAGAGGACTCTGGGGCATTGCACATGTGCTGGTTTATCTCAGGCACTTGAGAGTAGGATGACACTCATATCCTTTGTCTCACACTGCTGCCCCTGTGCCACCCAGGCACTGGTAACACCTGTCACAGGTGCAGCTGAGAGCAAAGCTCAGTGCCTTGCCCTCTCCTGGATGCACAGCTGTCACCTGCTAGCCCAGGGACTGCCAGAACTAGCCATACTGACAGGGACTTCCAGGGCACACCAACCCCCCCAGACAAACCTAGCTCTACACCATCCCCCGGCTGTTCTACTTGCCCTAAATAATCTCAGGTAACTCTGCCCTAAGTACTGCAGCTGAATTCCCAACTTGTGAGACACACCCAAAGTGAGCACAACCGGCACCCAGAGCCCTCGAGATCCCAAAAGCTTCTCCTTCACTTTAGTGACTCTGCGGGCTGGCTCTAATCACAGCTTTTCTGCATTTGTAAGAGGGAAAAAACTGCGTGAGAAGCCCAGAGAGAAACGTCACAAACAGGGGAAAACTGTGAGAAGCCCAGAGAGAAACAAGAGTGAAAAGCCACAGTCAGCCATGAGAGCAGCTGCAGCTTCTTAAACTGATGAGTTACACACGGAGCAGAGTAATTCGAACCAAGGAGCCTTGAAAACAAACCACACATAAACCAGCCCTGAGCCGACGGCTCCGCACTCACCCGAACTGCTCCTCAGCCTCGTCAGCGCTGAGAGCCTCCGAGGATCCCAGGACGCTGTGCCACCGCTCCTTGCTCAGGGCCCCCCTAGGTATCTCCGGGCTGGGGGAGCCCCTCTCCCCCAAATCCGGGCTGCTCCGGCTGGGAATGTCCCCGTCCTGCTGCTGCGGCTGCTCCGGCCCCGTGACCGGCGCTGTGTCCACCCCGTTGGCCAGCACTGCCCCGTCCTCAGGGGCGCTCTGGCTGGCAGCGCCTGTCCCTTGTCCCTGTGCCTCGCTGTGCCTCTCGCCTGGCTCTGTCACCGCTTCCAGATGTTCGTCCCGCGGGGCCCCGCGCTCCCCCTCCGCTCGGGAGGGCTGAGCATCATCGTGCCGGGGGCTGGCTCTGCCGCTGGCAGGCTCCGGGGGCTGGCCGAGCTGCTCGTCCCCATCGCTGCAGGACGGCAGGGCCGGCGGCGAGCCCGAGGAATGCGGCGAGCCCGAGGAATGCGGCTCGCACTCCTGGCTGTCGGCGGACCGCGGAACGGGGCTGCTCTCGCTCATGTTCCGCTCGTTGTCCCAGCGCTTGCGGGATCGCTCCCCGCGCTCAGCTCAGGCTCGGCACTACCTACAAGGGAGAAGAAAGCGTGTCATGGACACCGGCAAGGGCTGTCAGAAAGGCACAGGATTTTGATAGCACCAGGGTAGCAATCTGGAGCCCCACCCCTCCTCAAATCCTCAGCGTAAAAGTAAGGAAGGACCTTAAGGAGCACTCGGCACGGGGAGATCCAGAGAGGAAAATCTGCCCCTGTGGCCCTGAGACATCGGGGCCCAGGCACCCACCTTCTCCTGCTGCCCCCATAACCCCTGTGGGCACCTGTCAGGGTCTGTGCTCCTGTCCAAAGGCAGGAACCCTTCCCAGCCAGCATCTCCTGCCTTCATCACATGGAGAGCTGCATCCACAAAGCTGGAGGAGCAGGAATAGCTGCAGGGGTTCACTTGAGGCTTTGGCACTTTACATGGCTTGCTTCTCCAGAGTTTGGGTTATCTGTGGTGTGGAAAGCAACTCCAGCCTCAGCACAGGAGACCTGTCCCATGCAGGCTGTTAGTGCCCAGGGCTGGGGACAGGAATGTGGCACTGCTGCCTTTCCCAGGCTGGCTATCAGGGTGCTACTCCCTAGTATTCCCCGCCCACCAGAAATAGGAGAAACAGGTGAAGCAGGCAATAGGTGTGATTTATTCTTTTTCTAACACTTCAAAGCAGCTGTGATGTGCCAACCTGTGTGATTCTCCCTGCTGACTTAGCAGTTCTGCAGAGCATCCTGCCTGCCAGAGCACCACTTCTCCTTTCCCAGCACACAAGTGCTGCTGAAGGGTGTCACAAGCTGCCAGCTAAAACTCTGGCAAAAGCGTCCTGATTGAATGTACCCTGGGATGCTCTCTCTGTAGGGCAAGGGAAGGACGCTTGTCTCATTGCACCAAACAAGACAAGTAGCTTTTTGATTTAAAACAAAAAAAAAAAAAAAAAAAGGCACTTTATTGGCCAACACGCCTGTTGATGCAAAGCTTGCAAGTCTTAAGAGCACCATCCTTGGCTGTGAGCTGTAACCCCACAGTGCCATGTAAGCTTTTCTCCAAGGTAATCCCCCAGTCGCAATCCAGTGCCACCAGAAATACTTCTGGAAGCAGGAGTATTCTGTATGGCCTCCAGGCTGGGCCACTGTACCAGCTGATTTTGGTTTGAAACAATATGTGTCTTCACAGATATTTTTAAAATGTTATGTCTTTGTGGGGTTGTCCAGCCTAGAGGAAACAAAGCTCCAGGGAGACCTTAGAACCCCTTCCAGTGCCTAAAGGGGCTCTAAGAGAGCTGGAAAGGGACTTTTCACAAGGGCACAGAGTGACAGGACAGGGGGGAATGGCTTCCCACTGACAGAGAGCAAGTTAGATTTGAGTTTTGGAAGAAATTCTTGATTGTGAGGGTGGTGAGGCACTGGAACATGTTGCTCAGTAAACCAGAGATTATACCTCTTCTCTGAGCAGCCATGAGGGTGTCCAGGGGTCAGCAATGGGCTCTGGGTGCTCTGACTTGCTGAGCTGCAGCTCTCATTAGCAGGACAATCACTAATTGCTTGGCCAGCTCAGCGCTCTATCAGTTCATGGTAACAAGGAGTGCAGGGCTGCAACTGCCTCTGCCCTTACAACCCCTCACCCTGTGGAGATGTCAGCAGCCTCCTTCCTCCCTGCTGCCAGTTCCTCTTGAGCACAAAAAAGATGGGATTTGGACCCAAACACTCGTCTACAGCCTGGGTATGGGCAGATCCACACAGGTATGTGCTGAGCTGCTGGCTGAGCAGGACAGATTGTGAGGGGAACCCCAGTTTCTGGCTGACTTTGCTCGGGTCCCACAGCCCAGGCAATCCTGGACCTCGGATCTAACCCTGCCTCTGTGTTCTGTTCCCACAGCTGGGACGGGTTTGGGGTGGAGCCCTCCTCAAGGGTTTCGCATGCCAGGGGGCAGGTCCCTCCTGGAGGCAACGCTGGCAGTTTTACCTCTCCTCCAGGCGCATCCGTGAGCATCCCCCGCCGTCACAGAGCGCGCAGCATCGCCGCACCTACCGCAGCCGCTGCAGCCCGCAGCTCCCGATCCCAGCACGGCCCCTGCCTGCAACGAGGGAGCACAGACAGTGAGACCCAGGCCAGAGAGGAGATTCCTGCTGATCTCCTGCCACCCTGCTGCTGCTTCACATTGGGCTGTTTCCCAGACCCACCCCAGGGTCTGTTCTCTGCAGAGCACTGCAAGGTGCTCTCCCCTCGGCACAAACTTCCCTGGCTTTCAGACGTGGCGCCACAAGAGTATTCCTCATATAGGACTTCTCATATCTTATGAACCCCCCTTGACCATCTAGAGCAGAGCAAAGGGACTCTGTGATTGCAGGTTTCAGGAGAAACTTGATGATGATCCTACTGAATGTCCAATTTCAGCCACCAGATCCAGAGACCAAGACACCTGTGTCATGGATTGATCCCCCCCAACAACCCTCCCCAACCCCACCAACAAACCAAGAGGCAGGCTAGAGGTTTTGAAGCTTTTGGTTAGCTATGAAAGCCACTGATGTAGCAGCATTTCCCCTGCAGGGTGTTTTGTACAATGCAGGAATGGGCAGTGATGCCTCCCCATGAGGTGACTCCAGGCTGGAGGAGCATGCCAGGTCACCACTGATGGTGTGTCACCTACAGACAGCTGCCCGAGGTCATGGGCCAGACTTGAATAGAGTTGATGAAGATAAAGAGACAGGGCACTGCTGCCTGTGTGCTCCTAGAGGTGATGGGTGGCTCAGGCTCCAGATGTGCCACCTGCTTTCCAGTGGCTGGAAAGAGCCCATGGAGGAGCTTGGCAGCAAATATCCATGTCGAGTCCCTGTGGAGGGATGTGCTTACACCCTCCCTTGGGCTTGCCCTCAAAGGCCTTCAGCCTCATTCTGTGCCAGCCTGACAAGAGAAAGGCCAGCCTAGACTTCCTGGGACACCAGCACATCATCCTCCTGAATCCCACCTGCAGGAGCTGAGCCCTCACAAGGGAAGTCAAAACAAGCCCTCAGGTTCACACATATGGGCCAAGTCTCTTCTAGCTTGTTCTTCTGCCATCCCAAATGAAGATGGAAAACCTGTAAATCTTTTTCCCACCAAATCCAGGACAGAAAATCAGTCCCAGGCACTTGGTGTTTCCATTTACTGACAGCAGGGCCAAGCCAATGCAGCATCTTCCAGGAATTTACTTGTAAAACTACCAACACTCTCCTGAGCATAACCACACTGTAACCTCAAGAAAAACTGAAACCCCAACATGGGCCAAATTTTAACTTTACCACAGTGAAGGTATAATACAGACATGCAACATTGATCCACTGCTCAAATCTTTGGAGGAATTTTTCCAGCAAAGCTTTGCTGGTCTTTTCCTTAACATGTGGCTTTTTTTTTTTTTTTAGTCCATTTTTTAAAAACTAGCCAAAGGGTTTGGGCTGAAATTCCCTGCCATCCATCCAAAAGCTCCAGTAGGAACCAGACACCACCCAAGCTGAATTCCAGTCCAATAGCTCAAGCTTGGCACAGCTGTATGCAACCAGAAAACAGGAAACTAAAAGCAGTTAGGAGACAGGCCCGAGTAAGAAATATTGGCAAACCTTGGTAAGTGATGTCCCAGCCATCCCTCCTAACTTAAACCAACTTACATTTTTAATATAAGAAATAAATAACATTTTTGTTATTACTGCATTATGCCACTGTTTCACCCTCTGTGAAGTCTCCCTGGGATGTTTGTGGTTTGGAAGGAAGGCTGAGGAGTCAATAGTTAAACCCTTAGTCATGCTCTTCCATGGCCTGGGTTCCTGCTGGAACCGGGGAAGCCCTGGCAGGATGCAGGACAGACTATTGCTGAGCCAGAAGACCATCCCATTCCAGTGTATCCAAGCTGGGAGCTGAGCAGAGCCAGGAGGAGAGATCCAGGCCTCTCCCAGCCTCCTGACCCCTTTGAGGCTTGCATGTCTCCTGCTGGATCCACATTCCACTGCCCACACCTGCAGGGAGGCTGCCCTGGGCACCTGAACTCTGCAGGCAAGCTAGGTGTGTATCAACACGTGACAAACTACCCAACAAGGCACCAGCTACTTGATTTATGCTTGCAGTGACAGCCACTGGAAGCACACACAGGTTAGGAGTGGCTGAGGCTTCCCAGAAACTCCAGAGGAACCGTGAGGTTGGATTGTAAATGGAATTGGAGTCTATGGCTCTGTTCCCAGCTCTTCACGGCGATGCCTTGTACTGAAGTCATGACACCAACCCCTGCCACACCCAGCCAGGCAGCCCAGCCACATCCCACATCAGCTGCAGAGGGTCCCTCCCACCCCACAGTCCATCCCATGACCTGCTGCCATCCCCACCTGTGTGGGTAAGGGGAAGAGGAGACAGGCCGTGGGGACACAGCTTGGACAACTTGGAAGACAAACCATGGTGGAACAGCTGGTTACAACTGTCTACACCTGCCTCCAGCAAACAGCTGAAAGTTCACCAGTTCTGGACAAAGCCCCAAACCAGGCTCTCAACACTGTTCTGTCTGCTCTGGAAAGCACTGAAATGCAGCTCAGCCTCTGGCCCAAAGCTGTCACAGCTTCAGCCAGGCTGTTGGGAGGGGACACACTGCAGCACTGGGGGAAGGGATGGTGGGGGTTGGCATTCAGAGATTCCCCTTTGGGGCTCCTTTCACTCCCCCAAAGCATTACAGCCCGGCTGTGTTGGACTGCAGGCTGGTATTCCCCAAATCCCCACTCATTTCTTCTTGTTCCTGGTTTGCAAAGTGTTCTCCAACGCAGGTAAGGGCTGGAAGGTGATATGTGCATTCCCAACAGTGGATTTTCACAAATCTTGTCCTTTCTGCAGGCTCAGGCACTCTCTCAAGTCACTGCTGCTTCCCCATGTCCTGGGGGTAGTGTGGGCACCTCTTGCATGTCCACTGTTCCCAGCCATGGTCCATGGGTTAGCATGTAAACAATGGTTCTGGAAAGGAAAGGTGGTGACCTGGCATGTATTCCAGCCAGGACTGGTCACAGTGATGGCTACTGTGGCCCTGCTGAGCTGGAGAGATTTGTTAAGCAGGAGATCCATGATTTGGGCCAGACCAGCTCTACAAGGCCCACATAAGCAGAAGAAGACGGATTCATGCTAGAAAGAGGCTATTGTTGCTGTAGGAGATGCTGAGGGAAGCCAAGGCATCCCTGATTCATTGCTAACCATGGGCTTTCCATCTCCTTCCCAGAGCTGGGGTTTGGTGGCAGAGATGGGACAGAGGCTGAAGGGATTGAGGACCCCATCCCTGTGGACTTTGATGTTCCCCTCTCCTGCAGGCCAGACCCAAGCAAGCCAACTGCTACTGGCTCCATTTATCAGAATCCCAGCAATGCCAGCTCACCACTGGGATGTGCCCAGGGCCACGGGATAGCACAGCCACCAGTTCCCTGCTCCAGCCCCAGGTCTTGCACGGCTTCTGGACCACAGGGAGATGGGGCAGGGCTGGTTGGGAGTGAAGGAGAGCAGAAATACCCCATCCCATGATGGCTGGATTTTCAGGAGGGTCAGCGAAGCCAGGCTGGCATCCACTACAGAGAAGCACCAGTCCCAAAGAGCCCGGGCAGAGATGCAGCAAAGTTTGCCCTGATTGTGTGAGGGGTTGGAAACCACACAGCAGCTCTTTCAGGGACTGGCTCTGGAAGTCTCCCAGCTTTTGTTGAAGCTGAATGGCTGGTGGGAAATGATTTATTTTTAATTTTCTTCCCTGCGTTCGGAACTGGAAAGGCTCCCACTTCAGTTTTGTGTAACCACTTGGCTGCTGCAACACAGGAAGGCTTGGAGAAGAATCCTGCTGCTTAGTGGAGCATGAGCTTTTCCTCAAACTCATGCTGAGCTGGGCTGTTTCCTGCAGCAGCCTTGCTTTTCCTTGCTGCCCCTCATCCCATTCCCTCTGGCTTGGTGAAGACAGAATCACTGAATGGTTTGGGTGGGAAGAGACCATCCAGTTCCACCCCCTGCCATGGGCAGGGACACCTTCCACCAGACCAGGTTGCTCCAAGCCCTGTCCAACCAGCCTTGGACACTTCCAGGGATGGGGCAGCCACAGCTTCTCTGGGCAACCTGTGCCAGGGCCTGCCCACCCTCACTGGGAAGAATTCCTTCCCAACATCCCATCTAACCCTGTCCTCTGGCAGTGTGGAGCCATTCCCCCTTGTCCTGTCACTCCATTCCCTTGTGAAAAGTCCCTCTCCAGCTCTCTTGGAGCCCTTTTAGGTACTGGAAGGGGCTCTAAGGTCTCCCTGGAGCTTTCTCTTCTCCATGTGAACCATCCCAATTCTCTCAGACATTCCTCATAGCAGAGGTGTTCACGAGGGGTCTGCCCTCACCCTGACACCACAAGATGTGGAGGGGGTGAGGAGGAGGCACATTCTGATGTGGCTCCTGTGGTTCTGGGAGTGAAGGAGAAAACAAGGAAATGCTGCTCATCAGAAAGCCTCAGAGTCAGATCAGACAGCAGGGAGTGGGCAGTGGGGGTGTCAGGAAAGGAAAGGGGTGGCAAAGCAGAGTACCCTGCTCTGGGATATGCTGGAGTGCAGATCCTAGAGGAAGGAGGACTCTGGGACCTCCCACCTGCTTGTGTGCAGCCTTGGGAGGTGCAGGGCAGGGCAGGACTGACCCTTCTGAGTCTTTCAGTAAAATTGTAGCAGAAGGTCTCACCCAGAACATCACCATGCTCTGCTGGACCTAAGGTGGGGGCAGCGCTGAGAAGGGCTGTTGTGGTCCTTTCCCAACTCCTCCAGCAGCATTCCTGGTGCTATCAGGGATGAGACAGTTCTTGTGAGTGTTCTCAGCACATTTTCTCCTGGTGCACAGATGTGCAGGCTGTCAGGAATGGGAAGAGAGAAGTCTGTGCTGCCACTCAGGTGCCACCAGCCCCTTGGCCTTGTGAGTCCATGCAGACACCTGGAGGCACATCCAATCCAACCTTCAGTTTGTGTTGTACTTGGAGGTCCAACACCAGCAGGGAGTGCAATTGTGGACTCACAAGCCCTGGACAGTGGGGACAGCTCTTGCCTCAAGCTGCTGGCTGTGCCCTTGCTAACACAGCCCCACACTCACTTGACCTTCACTGGCATTGGCCTGGGGTTGCTCCGGCCCAGGCTCAGCTCTGCCTCATGGTGCTGCAAGCAGAGGCTGGGAACAGCCTCCTCAGCCAGAGAAAACCCCACAGGATGGGATTTGCTCAGTGTGATGTGAATAAAGCACACACACACACCAGGAGCATCTCAGCATCTCTGTCCTCGGAGAGAACCCCAGCCCCACACACTCAGACAACCAGGTCAGGAACCCCCAGTCCCGCTCTTTTTAAGGCAATTTTATCCCCGGGGCAGAAGGCACCCCTTCACACTTCATTTGCTGACCACCACAAAATGCAGACCTCTGAGGGGCTCTCTGTCCCCCAGGACCTTCTTCCAGGCCAATGCAAAGACTTCTCAAGACCACAAATTCTAAAAGACTCCTTTCCATCCTCTTTTTGCATGAGTAAGAAGCAATTTTTGGTGGCATCTTTCAGCAGAAAGACACGACAGGCAGCTGTTTGGTGCTTGGCCCTTTTCCTTGGCATGATCCATGATCCATGCTATGGAGACATAAAGCCACCACCAACACAGCAGCTACAGCTGGGCCACGTCCCCATCTGCCTCAGCCAGCCTGCCACAACTGCCTCCTGCTCTGCTTAGAGAGGGAAATGTTAATGAGCCAGGTCTGGTTTTCTGGGCATTTGCTCTGGGAATTATTAAGAGCTTAAAAGTTCTCTTGGTCACTTTTGTTGTAGAGAGCCCTTGAACCTCTTGGGCTAAAACATCTCCAGTGACATCCTCTGCTGGGATGGACCACATGCTCCGAGTTCCCATCCCCTCTGAGCAGGAACAGCTGTTTGATGTACAGGCTGCAGATCTCATCCATGACGTGGCTGGAGAACAGGAATGGATGTGCTTTAATGCCCTGGCTCAACAATGAATTTATAAAACACACCTGTCACACATCAGCCTGGGCAGAGGGTGTGCACATGGACACCATGAGGTTTCTTTGAGAAGGGCAACCCTGAAGAGAGATGGAGAGATCACAGCCATGGTTCTTCTTTTTGAAGTCCCTTCCCTCTTCTTATGTCTCTGCTTTGACCTCTGCCCTTTCAACACAGCTGAAAATAAAAACCTTTTCCCATTCTCGTTGTGAAAATCCTCCTTTATTTCTCCCATGGGCTTGTTTTCATATGATTTTGAAGACCTCAATCATATCACCTCTCATCTTCTCCTCTCCAGATTATAGTCCCTACCTTCTTAGCCTGTTCTCAGAAGACAGTAACAGCTTCTCCACCCCCTTGAGTATTTTGATTTGGATTTTCTCTATTACTTCTACCACTCTGTTGCAGTCTGGAGGGAGGAAAAGCAGGGCTGCACAGTGAACTCAAGGTGTGGGCACAGCAAAGATTTACCCAGCACAAAACTGTTCTGTACATCTGTACAGGAGGTCCTCCCTGATGACACCAAACTCTAACTCACCTGCAACATCTCTGAGGGCTGGGCTGGGCCTTCAGCCACACACTGATTACCTCCAAAGTGCTACTCCAAGGCAGGATAATGACAAAAGTGGGAAGAGCTTGAGGGGTGGTCTCTGTTCTCCCCTTACTGTTCCTCTAACCATATTACTTTTGACACCACACTATGAAGCCCTTCCCTGTGCTCTCAGCACCTGCTGGACCCACCAGAAGATGCTGAACCCACCAAAAGAGGTCATCCAGCATCTCCTGGAGATCAGCTCTGGCTACATTGCCCATCCTGTCTAACAGCTGAGAGTTGAGGTGTGTGACTGCTCAGAGGTTCAGGTGGGGCTGTGCCCCCTTCCAGTGTCCATGGGTCCATGGAGATGCCTTTCCTCTGAAGACACAGATGGGGTCCACCAGCCTGGGGTACTCTAAGAGGAATCCTGGCACTTTTGGTTACAGTCTTGGCTTGTAACTTGAGAAAGCCACTCCATCTTTCAGTTCCCCTGCTTTGCCCCAGCCTTGCTGAGACAAGGTAGAGCATTCAGGCTTGTAGATTGTGATTCCTGGAAACCTGGTGGAGCAGCAGTGCTCCTCACCTGGGATCTGTGGCTGGAAGGAGTGAGAGATGTGCTCCAGACATGGAGAGGCCAGGCAGCCACCATGGGGGTGAGCTCTGTGTACTCCACTCCAACCCACATCCCCAAGCCTTGCCATCTGGGAGGGACTTGGGATTGACAGGGGCCAGTACAGCACTCTGAGAGCCACCAGAGCCATCCTGCTCATGCCAGAGCCAAGGTGTTGGTTCTCCTGCCTGGGTGATGCCACACACCAGCACTCACCTGGGCTGGGAGAAAATGTGGCTCAACAAGGACATATGAGCATTCACTGATGCCAGAGTCATGCTTGGCACAGCCCTGGGGGCACTGATGGCCACTGCTCACAGACAAGATGCTGTCCCAGTGGTTCCCATCCATCCCTGACAGTTTAAACTGCATCCTTCACTTCCAGTGTGGAAAAGAGGCCATGGATAAAACATATCCCACAGACTAAAATAAACCAGCTACATGCTAAAAAAAGAGCCTTTGGGTAATCAGAAATCGCTGTGCATGGAACATACTCTTTCTTGAAGCCAGATCCTACAGCTCCCTATTTTGAATTTTTATTAGAGTCCCCAGAGCAATTAGGACACATCCAGATCCAAGCAACTCCTGCTAAACTTCATCTTGGGGAAACAACACCAGCTTTTTGCTCATAGAAAACAATAAAAATGAGTCTTGAAATCCTTAACAGATCTGCTGTTTGCACTCTTCTGCAGTTACTCAAACAGGGAAAATAAAAGAATATATTTAGCACTTTTGGCATGTTCCTTTCTTCGTATTGACACCTTGGGTAGGCAGCTCTCCGTGCACTGAGCCTTCCTCTAGCCCTGGGTGTGCATCATGAAACCTGACTGCTCCCTTCACAGGCAAAACAGGGTCACAGTCCCAAGCCTGTGGGGGTGAAAGCCTGGACTGTGTCCAGTTCTGAGAGACAGGAGGGCCAGGGAGCTTGTGGAGCGGGTCCAGCAGAGGGTGCGGAGATGCCAAAGGGCTGGAGCATCTCTGGGAGCAGGAAAGGCTGAGGGAGCTGAGGCTGTTGAGCCTGCAGAGCAGACACTGAAAGGGCCCTCCCCAGGGTGTGTCAGGAACTGCAGGGAGGGGGCAGAGGATGGCCCACGCTCTGCTCGGGGGGGCCCAGCAATGGCACAAGAGGAACAGGCAGGAACTGATGCCCAGGAAGCTCCAGCTGGACAGGAGGAAGAACTTTCCTGTTTGGGTGACCAAGCACTGAACAGACTGCCCAGACACTGTGTGGAGTCTCCCTCATTGGAGATATCCCAGAAGGCTCTGGACACACTTCTGTGCCATGTGCTCTGGGATGGCCCTGCTGGGGCAGGAGGTTGGACCACATGACCTGCTGTGGTCCCTTCCAGCCTGACCCATCCTGGGATTGGGTGACTCTGTGGCTGCACCCTCACTTTCCACCTTGGTGAGGTGATAGGAGTTGCTTAAGCCTCCACAAAAAATGGTCAAAGCACAGGGACAGTGAGCTAATGTATCCCAGGAGGAGTGTGAGCTTGAGGTAGAAGGTCCAGGAGGACGATGAACACAGATCTGAACATCCCTGTGTTCTAGGCAGTGTGTTGGGTCTGTAATTCTCCTGGCTCCTTTAAACCCCACCCAGGGCTTCCCAGTTCGACTCTGGGGAGGCAAAGATCCTACAGCAGTCAGTGGGGTCTGTCTGACCCTGAGATCCTCACTCCTGCAGGAGGAAACCGTGACCTCTTTGGAGACCTTGCAGGGCTCCCCGTGGATTCCACCTGCAGAAACCCACTGCAATTCACAGGAATCCTCCTGTGGTCCTGAGACAACCAGGAGCCTCCAGAGAGGGAACAGCAAAGGAGGGCATAGTTTTACTGCGTTCTGGGGGAAGGAGGAGAAGGGCAGCTCCCACAGGGCCATCGTTCCTGCCTCTCCAGGATGATGCTCCCCACGAAGTGGATCTGTCCAAGGTGGTTGTTAGCTGCAGGAGCCTGTGGTGCAGATCTAAAGGCTGCAGATGTAAAGGCAGGTCACAGGAACACCAAAGGATCCCAACCATCCCTTCCCTTCCCTGGCATGGGAGGAAAGGCAGGGAAAAGGGGCAGAGGCTTTCTGTGCCCTGGCACCCCATCTTCATGCAGCTCCCCCAGCTCAGAGAAGAGAGCTTCAGAGCAGTAATAACAGGTGGGTCCCAGTGGCTCTGGCTTAGTGCAGAACAAACAGCTCATGATCAGTCCATCTTGTTCAAGACAGGAGTTTTTAAAGGGTTCTTCCAGGCAAACCTTATCCCTGAAGAGCAGGTTTTCTTGGTTAAGCTCAGCACTGGCTCCATCCTCACCTGTTCCTACCTGCTCTGGTGCTCACCTTCTCTTGAGAGGCAGCTTTATAGTTCAGGTGGCTGTGCACTTGACTTCTTTCCTGGTTGTCTGTAGTTTTTTTACAAAAACAGGCTGTTTATGGGGCCTTTACACTCAGTTCCGTGCAGCATTGTAAATGAATTCATTAAAACTCAGCTTTCCCTACAGCCAGGGTTACTTTCCATAAAAATCCAAAAAAAAAAAAAGAGCTGCAACTGCTTCTCCTAACCCATAAATGGAAACAGCCTTCTTCCCTTCTTTTTGCCTCCCTTCTTTTTGCCTCCCTTTGCTTCGATCCTCCCTCCCCACATTCTCCCAGTACCCAAAATAATGAAACAGGGCTGGCAGCTGACTCAGACCCCAGAAAAGGAAATTCCTGCCATGCTGTCTGTCTACACCAAACCTGTGCAACGCCTCAGCAAGATTTCAGGAGGCAGCAGGTGAGTTCATCCTGTTTGCCCACTGGGAGAAACATCCAGGGTGATGGAGACCAACACTGCAGAATGAAATGGAGTTTTGGAAAGGAGGCAAACTTCCCTTCACACTCCAACTTATCAGTAAACTTCAGAGATGAGGGTCAGTAAGGCACCAGACTTTTATGCAGATGCTCTGTCCACAGAAGTTGGTAGACAAGCTGTTTGCAGACAGATGGACTCCAGCCCAAGGGACACAGGGACCAGCAGCACCAGATGCCCAGAATGTGCAGAGATGGCTGGGCCCTGGCTTTGGGCTCCTTGGGAGCTCAGTGTGACCCAGAGAGCACTGAAGGGAGCAAGGTCTTCCTGAGCATCTCCCAAACCTGTCATGAGAGTAGGAAGCCAGCAAACACACTTTTGTGGGTGCTAACATCAGACACAGCTGTTTTGGAGCCAGCTGGTGGTGTCCAAAGCTGATGTGCAGCAACCTGCAACACCAGATAACTTCTCACTTGTCAGTCAGGGTGTGAAATCTCCCTTCTTCCACACAGCACTCCTTCACCCACAGGGAAGCACCAGGAGCAACCTGATGGCATTAGAGTGAATGGGACAGCCACTCTGGAAGCTGGAGGATGGGGGAGAGGATCCTCCTTTGAGAAAGAGAACAGCCCTGGTCACAGAGTCACAGAATCAACGAGGTTGGAAAAGACCTCTGAGATCATCGAGTCCAACCTATGACCCAACACCACCTTTGGTCTCCAAAGGGCTCTCCCTGCTCTATCAGTCAAACATGTTTTCTGCTTGCCAGCACATCCCTGCACTCTCCAGGCCACACAGAACACCCCAGTGGTCCCCATGTCCTTGAGAGTCCTGTGTAGACAGACAGCTGGCTCTACAGACTCTTGTCTGCTCCTGAGTGCCACCAGGCCAGCCCTGCATTTCCAGCAGGGCTCCAAACCAGGAGCACCCATGACTAAGTAGCAGAGATCGTGATTGCTGAAGATGTTCATGCCCAGAAGGCATCAAGTTCAGAAATGGCTGGTGGAGAAAGACAGGAGGCTGTCCAGGTAGGACTAAGCCTTCCAAGTGGCTTCAGCAAGCAAAGCCTAACGTGGCTTCAACCAGTGTCCACTTTGATCCTGAGGCAAGGGAGCCATCTCTGAGCAAACAGCTGGGCAACTGCCACCCCAGAGGGGATGTTCTATTTTTGTGTCAGAGAAGGAAAGGAGGAGCAGCCTCCCTCACCCAAATCAGACTGAGAAGCACTTATTTGGCTTGAAAACACAGACCCAGCCAAGATTTGCTGACAGCCAACAAGGCTGGAACTTCCCTGCCTAACATTGCAGGGTGTCAGGGCATGAAACATGGCAATTCCACTGAAGTCAGCAGCTCCACTTGGGCATAAAGCTGTTTGCCCAGGGGACCCACAAGGAGCAGCCTGGGAGAATGAGATCTAATATGAAGGGACTTTAAGACGTCATCGGGACCAAATTAAGACATTCAGGAGGCAAAAGGCAAACTGGAGAAAGGAAGCAACTACAGAGGAGCAGACAGGACAATGCTGCAGGAAAATCATCTCCTCTCAGACTAGAATGTGAGCATCAGCCCTCTTCCCAGTGAATACTCCACCTATAAACTCACTAATTCTTCAGCAGGCCATTTTTTGTTGTGGTTTAGCCCAAAAATTCCACGTTCTCTGTCCAAACATTCCCTACGAAGGAAGTGGGGGCCAAGCAAATCTTCCTCTTCCAGAGGCAAACAGATGGTCACTGAATTTCTGAAAACTGCCTGTTGGCTGTAGAACACCGAGGAGGCATTGACAGCTCATCATTCTTCCCTGCTGAAGGAGTCACACTCACTCTGTTCACAAGGGTGTATGTTTTGCAGGTAGCACGACCACTCCCCTTCCTTTCTCCAGAATCTTTCCCTCAAGAAAAAAAAGGACCTGGGGCACACCTACATTTTAGGTGTGTCCATCATACCTGTGTTGTCTCTCTCAGTCTCCCAGCCTGCGGTCTGCAGGGTGCAGAGACTCAATGAAATGGCTGAAAATATAATTGCATATTTATTCTCAGAACTCACAGACCAGGGTGGAACCACTAAGAGAAAAGCAGGATTTCACTGCTCTGTTAGGATGTGGCAAGTTCTCATTATCTTTAACAGGAGATGCTAGTCAGAGCTTGGATATACCAGAACTTGCCTGAATACACGGAAAAGCACTTTGAGTGGGACTCAGCTCGCTCAAATGTAGACATCTCCAGCTGAGCTCAGCCCCCAGGGTTCAGTCAGCAGAAAGGCTGCATCTGATCTGCATTAGAAGTCTGTGTTACAACCAGAAGAATATGCTCTGCTGCTCACTGACTGGACCCCCCAGCCTGGGACAGCAGCCCCAGCTGCTGATGTTCCTGGTGCAGACACCCACAGGGAGAACACAGCTCTCCTGCCCAGCACTGACCACCTTTGGGGGGCTCTACTCAGGGACCTGAACTGCCTCCCCTAGGCACGGATGGCTCAGAGCAGCACGAAATGTTGAAGCTGACTTGGTTTGAAAACTGAGCAAGTTGCCCAGAAAGTGCAGCTGAAACCCTGGTGGAGCCATTTTGCAGCTCCCGTGCAGAGGTTTGGTCTGCCCTTAATGGATGTGCTGGATAACCAAGGAAAAAGGAGTGGGGTTTCCCTCATGAAGGAGTCAGCCTCTGACAGACACACTCCTAAACTGATGTAAAGGTGCTTTATAGAGACAGGGATGCTTCTTGTCCTGAGGGGAACTGTAAGAAGAGCCAAAAAAGCACCATCAGGCTGATGTAACTGCACCAGGACAGTGCACTGTTTAACTCTGGGACCACGGGGCTCTCCCAGCCTCCCAGTGTGCAAGATGCCCTGCACTAGATCTTGTACTAGGCTGCAGTAGGTCATTTTGCCTCTTTTTTTAGGTGTTCTCAGGGCTTCTCTCCTGCTCCTTAGACATCATTACATTGGGGCACCAGACAATGACTTCAGGAACTGATGAATTACATTCTGGACTGAGGCTTCAGTGATGCACAGCGAGGCCAGAGGGGCCTGCCAGAATGAAGTGTGCTGTAAAGATGAAATACAGGTTCAGGAGCTGAATGCTGCTCAGCCTGGTTCAGCAGTGACCCAATGACATCGTGGCACATGAGGAGTGGCAGTCGGGACTGCTGCGGGGGACGTGGCCCGAGACAAGTGTGCAAACTGCACACCGTGTGTCTGGGACTGGGGATCTCTGGTTTTTACAGCGTGCAAAATTAAAGGGACATTGTCCCCGGGGTGCAATCCTTGCAGTTTGCTCCTATCTGGAGAGAAGAGGACTCCCTTCCCTTCTGATTGTGCTTACAGGAAACAACCAGCTCACTCAAGCACAGGTGCTACAGGATCATCCCCTACATCTCCCAGGAGCTGCTGGAATTCTGTGGCCTTCTCCCTCGGTCTGATGGCACTAATAGTAACACATCTGCAGTTCAGGTGTTGCTATCACGCTGTGATCTCGCTGTGATCCTGCACATCCAAACCTCCTGTGTTTCACCTGGGGCTCTTACTCTGCTCCTGGTCCCCAAGCACCACTGGGCCAACACTCCCACCTCCTCCTGACATTATCCCAGCTCTCACGCTGTGGACACACAGGAAATCCAGGCTTCCTGAAGCCACCTCTCAGCACTCAGTTCTCCCCATTCTTGCATGCAAAAATAAAAAGGTTTTAGAGGTAGGTCCAAAAGTCTGGGATAAAAATCCCTTGCTCTTTCCAGTCTTATGACTTGGGGTGAGCATATGGGCACCATCCCAGGCAGAGGTGGAACAGGATGAGCCCCGTGGATGCTGCTCTGGGGGCTGGCAGCTGCCTGTGAGGAGCAGCCAACAGCCAGGACCACCCAACAGAGAGGAGGAGAAGGTGCAAAGGAAAAGGTCAGGTTTTATTGCAAAGCACATTTTTAAATAAAGGGCTAATAAATGATTAGCAAAGGCTTTCAGCGCCCTGCAGGGTTCATTTCTCAGGGTGGAAAGAAGAAGAGAAGAAGGTCACCAAGACATGGGGGGCTGCAGAAAAAGTCTCCATAGCAACAGCTCCTGTGCAGGTGACCAGAGCCCCAGCACCCCCCACCCAACACATCCCTGGGCAAGGGCAGGGATGGAGAGGAAAGGACACTGCAGACTAACAGAGCCAAGCCTTCAGGCTTGGGACCCTCAACCCACCCCGAGAGCTCAGCCCAGCCCAACTCAAAGGTGGCAAAAGTCACCATCAGACCACAGCAAAGGTCACCATCAGACCACGGGCCAGCAGTGCCATGCACTTGTCCCACCAGCCCCTAGGAAGGAGCCACCAAAGGAAACTGCCTCAGCTGCTGCAGCAGATTAATTTTCTCTAGTTCTCGGAGGGAAAACAGCCCTGTGATTATCTGCTGCCTCAGTTTCCACACCCAGGCAATGGAGGAAGCTGCCTCCTGGGACCTGGGCAAGAGAGGGAGCTTTAATGTTGAGACAACACCAAGAGACCTGGATAAACAGCCTCGAAAGGACACAGGGTGTCCTTTCCTCGAAAGGCAGGTTAACACCCCCAGCTGCAGACAGTCAGCTCTTCTTTCCAAGCTCAGGACTCTGGTGAGGAGTGGCTCGGATAGCTGCCCTTGCCTGGTGCTGCTAACTTAGGAGGCAAAACCTAAATACTCATTAAAGCAGCACTTGGCAGAAACCCCATCCTCAATTACAAAAATCAATTCATTTTTTTTATGAGTCTGAAGCCTTTGGGGCCTCATAATCTAATTAAATAAAGCTTTCTCGCTTTCCTCTTGCCTGCTCCCATAGCTTCTGTTGTACCAGCAAAGACAAATATATATTTTTAATTTAGCAGAATCCCCCTGCACGGTGTATCCCCTTCTGGACAGAGACCCTTTCTGTTCTCCCCATGCCTTTGTCCTGCTTGGGCAGGCTGAGTCCATATCCAGGTTGCTTTTTGTTCCTAAGAAGTGTCCAAAACACCAGGGGCCCAGTCCACCTCCATCCACTCCCCCTGGCTGGGTACCAGTGCCCATGTGAGGAGAAATGTGCAGAACTTGGCAGGAGCAGAGCCCATGGAAGGTAAGCTCGGCCCTGGGAGCGGTGCCTTGTGGCACACCAAGGGCAGGCCTCATCCAAGTCTGCCAAATCCATCTTTCACAGGATATCCTGAATATTCCATATCCATGGAATGTCCTGAGCTGGAAGGGACACACAAGGATCATTGAGTCCAGCTCCTGGCCCTGCACAGGACACCCCAACAATCCCACCATGTGCCTGAGGGTGCTGTCCAAATGCTCCTTGAGCTGCCAGGATGTGCAGTGGGGAGAGGCTGAGGGTGAACTGGAGAAGGTGCCATAGAATCCTGGAATGGTTTGGGTTGGAAGGTTAAAGATCATCCAGTTCCAACCCCCTGCCATGGGCAGGGACACCTTCCACTAGCCCAGGACCACCCTTCCCTCCTGTGTCCAGTACCAGCCAACACCAAGTGGCCGTGCACAGAGTGGGCAGAGATGCCTGTAAGTGGACCATCCAGGTCTGGATCAGCTGCTGGAAGAAGGTGGGAAGGTACCACAGGGAACTTCCTCTCCACCTCTATGAGGCTCTTGCCCAGAACCATGTGAAATTTTTTGGAAAAATTGTTCACTGGCTGAAAATTGTGATCACAGGTCAGCTAAACCTTACCCAGAGTTGTGATGCATTTGTGCTGCAACCACTGAGGAGCTGGATTTGAAAAAAAATACCCAAAGTGTAAAAGAAAAAATTAAAAAGTTACAAGGACCGAGCTTTATGCTTGGACTTTGCAGCATGTAAACAAATACAGAGAACAAAAAATGCAACCCCTCAGTTTAGTTTGGTACTACAGCATTTCCCTGCAATCCTACGATTTTTTAAGAATTTAAAAGAATAAGATATTTGGGTCACATTTGTTTTTTCATATCAAGAAAATAATACAGAGACAACTGCACATGGGGGAGGAGAAGCTGAGCTCACATCATTTTCCCTGGGCTACTCTGTTCAGTTAGTGAACTGTAAGTGCAGCAGTCAGCTGGGGCTGATGCAGGTCTTCCTGCTCGATGCTGATCAGGAGAGCTCATGCTTCCAACCCCAAAAAAGGGGGCATCACTAGGATTTGCTCTCCTAGTGCAGAGCTGCAGATTCTGTCTGTTGAGGGGGAATTCAGTTCTCCATCACAGAGCCACAGAAAGGCCACAGAGAGAGGAGGAGCTCAGCTGCAGGGCCCTCAGGGAGACACGGGATGGGCAGTGACTGCACAAGACACCAGATCCAGCTGTGAGCCCCCCAGTCCAGAGAACACTTCATCCAGAAGATCACAGAGGGATCCTGTCCCCAGTGCTCTCCCTGCCATGCTCACATCACACTGGAAGCTGCAGCAGACACCAGGGGTCTCCGTGATGTGGAGGTGTCCGAGCTGGACAGCAGGAGATACAAAACCAGGGGACCAGTGCTTTGCCATAGTGGGCCTTTGGGAGATGATCCTTGGACCAGAACATGTCCCATAATGTAGAGGAAGGCAGAAAATCCTGGCATGAACCCTGTGCTCATCCTGCTTGACAGGAAACCTCGCCCCTTCCTTGATCCTGATGAGGTGTCTCAAGGCAGCTGGCAGTGTCAGGGCATCCCACCTTTGCTGGGAGCCACCCAGGCTGCCTCAGAGAACAGGAGGATGGAGGAGGAGATGAAGCAAGGCTGGTGGTACCACAGAGGTGACACCCTGACCAGCTCACATGGGACCCCTCAGAGCAGCTCTGGGAGGATCCCTTCAGGTGTGGCCTCCTCTTTTGGGACCCAGTGCAAGCATGACTCCTGGCCAGGACATGGGGACACAAACATGGTCCTTCAAACAGCCCTGTCTCCTCCACAGCCACCAGTCAGGCCCTTCAAGACTGACTGAAAAACCACAGAGATGAGAAACCTTGAGGGAAGCATGTGAGGTGATGGGAGGAGGGAGAGGAAGGAGTGGAGAACATATAAGCAGTGAAGAGGTGGGTGACAAACGCTGTGCCCAGTGCCAGGCTGAAATTAAATAATTTTCTGCAGCCCAGAAAAAGCATGGAGAGCACAAGAAGGGGCTCAGGCTCAGCTGCATCATCTCTGCACAGGCTTCCTTTGGTTCTTATGTTTTCTGGCACTGCCTGGAGCAAGTGAGGGAGCACTGGGACTGATCCAGTGATGGCAACAACGTTGTCTCTAAAGAAGGAATACCAAGTGCCCCTACTTGGGCCTTGAGCAGAGCTAGAAGCTGCCCAGGGTCAGGAGCATCTCAGCCACTTATTTCCTGGAGCTCCTGCAGGAAGACAAAGGGACAGCAGTGAGGACGAAGGGTGAGGTGGTTACCCAGCCTGCCAGTCACCTCCTCAGGGTCAGAGGAAATGAGGAAGAGAGGCAGAACTGATCCCACTCTTCTCACCTACAATGCCTGCACCATAACCACCACAGAGAAGTGCCACGAGCCTCCTGTGCAGACACCACCACTGCACCATTAACATGGGTCCATCTGACCACTGAGCCTGAGTGCACTGAGCCTGCCACGGACCCTGTCCCAGCACATCTCTGGGGAAGGCATTTCCCTGCTGAAAGGACAAGGAGGAGGTTTCCATCCCCGGCAAATGTGGTAAAAAGAGGTGTGTCCACAGCAGAGGCTGCGAGGTAGCAGAGCATCAGCAACCGCAAGAGATGTGGCCACTTACATCAGCAGATCACCCACGCCAGGGGCTGCTCACACACAGCCTCCAAGCGAGCTTTTCCCTCAGCAGGAATCTTCCCTAGCAGTAGCCACAGCTCCCTCCCAGCACAGGGAACATCCTCCTGGCAACACCACCAACCTGTGCAAGTCAACAGGGCCACACACAGGTGCCTGAGCTGATCAGGGGATTCTATCTCCTTCTGGCAACAGGTAACAGCTCCAGCTCTGGGCAGAACCACAGACACCACATGGGACAGCTCCAGACTTCAAAGGAGACTTTTCACTTCAGTCCCTTTGACCCGATGGCCTGACAGACCCAGGGCTGTGAGTCCCTGGCACAAACCATGGCACAGAAGCTTGTGGCAATGCTGGATGGAGGGATCTTCATTGATGGGAAAACCCATGGAGGAAGGGGACAGTGGGTGACAGGATGGAGAGAAGGGATGGTACTATAAGCTAAAGCCCAGAAGAACAATACAGGGTATTTCAGCAGGGAGATGAGAGGTGAGCAGCACCAGTGGGGAGAGCAGAAAGCCAAGACCCCTGTGAAGGCCTCACACTCAGAGCTGGGTGCAGCCATGAGGAGGAATGAGGCAGGTACCTCCTGCCCAGTGTCCAGCTCTGTGTGAAGAGCCACATGATGGGCCACATGATGGGGGCACCAAAGGGATTTCATTTCAGTCACCCTGGGGTCAGAAAAGCATGTCCTCATCTTGGGCACCTCAGGAACTGGTCTAAAACTGCCTGGCTCTCTCTTGCCACCCGCTGTGAAGCTCTCCTGAGTGCCCTCAGCAAAGCACACCATCCAGTCACCATGAACTGGTGTTCCTGCTTCCCATCCTCAGCTCCCCACTGCCCCTGACAGCAGGACAGCACCATCCAGGCACTGAACAGCCCCAGTGGGCACAGAAGGGGTGAAGTGGCAGAGCTCCTGCATCCCCTGCCCAACACTGCTGCTGTCACCTTGGCAAAGCCACCTGACCACCCCGAGCCTCAGTTTCCCCAGAGAATACTCCAGCCGTGTCCTGGGGTGGGCTGAAGAGTGATAACAGGCTGAGACAGGAGGAAACTCGGTATCAATTCAGAACTGCTTGGCTTCCAGCCTCCCAGATCCAAGGGTGCCTCCAGGGAAAACCACCTACTTCAACTCCACTTGTGCCTAACTTTTAGGGGGGAAAGGGACACAAAATGAGGGCCATCCATTTTGTGAATCAGCCATCTCTCTGACTTCCCCTCTGGGCTCGGCCGCCCACTTTCAGACTTTATCCATTGTTTGCCTGGACTTGTACAGGAAAAATCACGTTAAGGAAAATCCTAGCTGAATCACACACTTTGGAGCACTTGCAATGGACAATTTGACAAGGACATGGGGATTTACCATGTTTTTAATGCAAAAATATCTAATGATAATATGCTTCACTCCTGGCTAAAAGACATTATCTGCTGGCATGGGGGGAATTTAAGCCATAATACCAGCGACTATAATGCAGGCCTGGAACTCCATGCAAATATTATCCTGATCCAACAGCTACAAAGCTCTGTTTATCCTAGTAATTAATTCTGTCTTATGTTTAGTGATACAATTAGAGAAACACTGCCGTTCTGATGGGCTTGCTTCCACCAGTGCCTTTTACTATATTTACATCCCCACAATTGGCTTGGTCTCACAGAAAAGGGTGAAATTGCATTTATGGAGACAATGCCACATGCATTCCCAAAGCATTTTAGAGATGTAAAGTTAGGCTCCAAATTGCACGTTTATTGTGCGAGCACACAATGAGCTTAGATTAAATATTGACTAAAGCCAGCCTAACACCCAAAATAATGAAGATGAGCACAATAGTGAGATTTACTCCCAGTCTCTAGAGAAATACACATCTGTAACATATAACATGCCCTTCCCACAGATATACTCTTTGTATTCCAGCTAGCCTTAGGCAGGAAAAATTTCATTCTCATAAATTATGGATTTTCTTTCCCAACTGCCAACACATCCATATTACCAGTTGCAAAGCAAACAAATATAATAACAAAAAAAAAAAAAAGAAAGAAAAGCCATTCCCCTGACACAGTGACGAGCAGGTGAGTGGCTCCTTGTATCCACAAAGTTGAGGCAGCAAAATGGAAGATAAACATGGCTAAAACCAGAGCATCCTTTCCCTTTTGTCCCCCAAAGGTGTGGGAGCCGGCAGGGAGGTGTGGGCATGGCAGGTATCCTTTTGGAAAGTACTCCCAGCCTTAGCTGTGCTCGGGAAACTATCCGTCCTCCTCACGCCTTCCTCCTCCCCAGACTCGTGGAAGAAATTCAGGGAGACGCGGATGCTAATGGAACAATTACGATAATAACACAGCCTTGAGCGGGGGTAACACACCCCCTTCCCAGCAGCTCGACCTCTAAATCCCCTAATACAGTACTGCTTCATTCAAGATTAAAAGGAATTGTAACCCAGCAGAGACAAAAAAGACACAGGAGGCAAAGGCAGGATCTCACTCGGCGGTGGAGCCCCACTCCAGTCCAGATGCAGTCATATCACTTCAGCTTCTCTGTACCATCTCCATGACAACCATGTAATTTGGATGCAATAACCACTGCCGAATTGATCTTTAAATGTAGCTTTGTTATAAAACATAATACTGACCGTGTCAGGCTCAGGATAAAGAGAAGTAGCCCCCCTACCAATGAGGACTGTGATTTAAGAGCCTCTCCCCCCCCCCCACCCCCCCCTTAAATTTTCAGCTTCAATAATTGCGTGGATGAGTGGATTTTGAAGGCAGGGACAGCAAACACCATTTGTGTGTGTGTGTGTGTGTACGGCACGCTTTAGGGTAACACTGCAAACGAGACACCACACTGAGGGCTGGAAAAACGTGTCAGCGTTTATCCAGAGAATGGGCATCTTCACACACACACACACACACACGTATGGGGAGGTTCAGTCTCCAGCAGCTGAAGCATACAGCTGATGCATCAAATAATCCCAACAAGAATCAAACCCGGTAGAACTAAGCAAAATAGGAGGGGGGGGATCGATGTACGGCATGACAATGAGAGGGGGGCAGCTCGCACTGGCACTTACCCGAGCAATGAGCTGTTTAATTTTTGGTCCCTTCACAAATGCAGCTCCCTTTTCTCTTCAACAATCCATGCAAAATAATCTGCAGTCCCACCGATGGAGGAGTGGCCCCGTCCCTCCCCCTCCACCACCTTCCTAGACCTCCCTGTTATTGGCTTCCTTCTCCCTCGTCTCCTGCTCTCCCTCGCTCGCTCGCTGGCGATGGTTACACCTCCCAGCCTTCCCCCAAGGTGTCAAGAGACTGCTGGGGATCCAGCAGGCAGGGTGGGAGGGGACGGGGAGAGGGGGAGGAGGCAGGAGGCATGGTGAATGGACCAGGGAAAGGATGGAATAAAGCCCTTGCTGGCGAAGCCCCCGGCAGAGCCCCTGGCAGGAGCAGACCTGCTGCTGGCTGGGACGCTCTGCTCGCCAGGCAGGAGCTGCCAGGGATATCCCCGGAGTGCCTGGGGCTTGTCCCCACCACACACACACCTGCAGAGTGCTGAGGGACTGGTCTGCTTCCTGCCAGCAAATTGTCACCCTGCAAACTGAGACTGGCTTGAAGTTTTGGGTTGAAATCCTGCCAAATGCTCGCACTGCCTTTAACAAGTGATGCACTTGCAGACGCAGACGTGCAGCACTGGCAGTGCCTCAAGGACCCACCTCGGTGCTGCCCCCAGCACTGCAGGTTGGGGTGCTCCGTGCCCCTGGGCACTCCTCCCTGCTGCAGCCCCCTCCCATCGCATCCCAACGCATCCCATCCCATGCCTGAAGAGCCCCCCTGGTCTCCAGCAGGAGTGCTGCCCGTGTGCCTGCCTGCCCAGCTGCCTCCAGAGCCTCCCCCACCGCTGTGGGCTGGACCAGGAGCCTGCTCATCACCCCTCACGCTTTTCCATTCTGACATCTCCTGCATGCCAAGGCAATGCTTTTGTCCACGGGCTCATCCAGGCACCTGGCTCACCAAGATGCCTGGGGAGGCAGTGTGGGGTGGAGAGGCACAGGGACACCACGCTTTTCCTGGTTATAGGGCCCCTCTTACCAGAGTTACAGACCCCTGGTGTAGGGCAAACGGTGCCTCTTGGCCACTTGTGGGTGTACAGGTGAGGGTTGGTGCACCCATCTGCCTGATTGCTGCACAGGGATGTGTGACTGTAGAATCCCAGAGTGGTCCGGGTTGGAAGTGGCCTTAAAGATCATCCAGTCCAACTCCCTGACATGGGCAAGGACACCTTCCACTAGCCCAGGTTGCTCCAAGCCCCATCCAGCCTGGCCTTGGACGCTTCCAGGGTTGAGGCAGCTTCTCTTGGCAACCTGTGCCAGGGCCTCACCAGCCTCACAGGGAAGAATTTAATCCTTATATCCAATTTAAACCTACTCTCTTTCCATTTGAAGTCATTCCCCCTTGTCCTGTCACTCCATGTCCTTGTCAAAGTCCCTCTCCCACTCTCATGGAGCCCCTTCAGGCACTGGAAGGCCACAATAAGGTCACCCTGGAGTCTTCTCTTTTCCAGGCTGAACAATCCCAACTCTCTTAGCCTTTCCTCATGAGAGAGGTGCTCCATCCCTCTGATCAACTTGGTGTCCTCCTGTGGCCTCAACCACACAGGTCCTGTGCTGGGGACTCCAGAGCTGGAGGCAGCTCTGCAGGTGGGGTCTCACCTGAGTGGGGCAGAGGGGCAGAATTCCCCCCTCCCCTGCTGCCCACACTGTGGGATCAGCCCAGGGCGTGGGTCATGCCCAGCCTCTCACCCACCAGCACCCCCAAGTCCTTCTCCCCAGGGCTGCCCTCGATCTGTTCATCCCCAGCCTGGGTTGGAACTGCCCACCCTCAGCCCTGTGCCCCCCCTGGTGCCAAAGCACCCCAGCCTGGACCTTTAGGTGAGGAGAAAGGATTTGATGTCAGCCCCAGACACATGTCCCAGCACATCCAATGGCTTCTTGATTCCGTGGAGAAACCCCCTCCCTAGATCTCTGTGTCTCTTGGAAAGCTCGTTCCAGAGGGCACGTGTCGCTGAGCGAGCGGACAAATCCCCGACACCCCAAATCAAAAGCATCATTACAATGGACAGCCGGACATGCCAACCCCGAGGCACAGCCATGAGGTGGAATAATGTCCTGGAGCAGCTCGGCAGGGCACGGCCGTGTATCCTTCCAGCAGGGATACCCCGGCACAGCACACGGCGTTCTGTGCCAGGGACAGTGTCGGTAATGAACCATGTAATGAGCCACCCTGCAGCTATACCAGGGACCTATCCAACAAAGGCAAGTGTGAATGAAGGTACAGCGCTGGAGAGACACAAGGAATGGATCCTGTGGCAAGGGCAGCAAGGAGCCTGGCAAAAGCAGGTGTGGGACTGCAACCTCCCCTTCCTCCAAGAGGTTCGCCTGATGCCGTCACAAAAGTCTGTCCTGCTGCTCTCTCTCTCTCTGATCAACTCTACTGTATTTGTAATCAAACAGTTATCAGGCTAGGGTGCTTTAAAAAAAAATAAAATTAAAAATGAAAAAGCACAATTAATATTCATCAGTCTGTTGTGCTGCTCAGGTGTGAAGGCAAGGAACAAAATCCAATTTCTGAGCAGCCAGTCCTAGGAAATGACATTTTGCAGCATGAGAAAATGAGGTTCTAGTTTCTAAGAATACATCCACTAGTGGGTTCCAAATAACTGGGTTATCAATCATTCTGCTTCTGGGAATGAGCCTATCAACAGCTGGATTCAGGGAGAAACCTCCTCTCATCCCTTCAGCAGGGCAGTGGGCTTGTCTCTGTCATTGATTGGGTATTCCCAGCAGTAACAGGGTACTGAGATTTCTGCTGGCACTGAGATTTCTGCTGGTAGATCTCTGTTAGATGCCTTGAATATGTCATAATATTTTTTTAAATTAAAAAAACTCCTAAAATAGAGCAATTCTGGATGTGCTGTTTAACTGTCTGGATGTGCATGTGAATGTGCAGATGCTGTTTGTCACCTGTGACATGAGTTCTCTGGAGAGGTGGCAGCATCCTAAGGTAAGGACACCTTCCATCCATGCCAGCATCAGGGGGGCCACCCCTCAAGCCCCAAACACTTCAAAACACCCACCTGGGAGCCTGGCAGGCGACAGGGAACTGCTGGCACCAGAACTAAACACTGCAGACCACACAGCAGGCACTTAAATTAACACCTACCCCATACAGACCATGGGAATGCTCCAGCTAGGCTGGTGGGAGAGGTGGAAAAAAGATGGGAGCCTGTGGTCCTGAGATGGTTCACGGTCATGTAACCCCATGGGATCCACTGAACCAGAGCTCCAAGGTTGCTCCAAGGCTGGCAGCACCACAAAACTGGCTCTGCTCCCCCTTCACTCTGAGGGGAGAAGCCAGAACCACTTACCCACCAACCCCACAGGGTTTACTGACTTCCCCTCACCATTTTAAAAGTGCCATAACTGCAGCTGAATGCCGAAGTTTGAAGTGGTGAATCCCTGTTACAAGCAGTTTTCCAGCCATGCCCTGCTCATGATGCTTAGTGTGGCACACAAGGATGCCCCTGGGTGCTGCTCAGCCTTCCCAATTTGTATTATGAAACCTTCACAAGTGTTCTCATGTGCCCAGCAATGAGTTTTTGCTTCCATGTCCTCACACAGCTGTTTTTCTGAGGAAATCCCTTGGATTTCCCAGCTGGGACTCACTAACTTTCAGTACAAGTCACTTTGCTGGAAAGCCCTGTGTGGACCTTGTTGCATGCAGGTAGTGTGGGAGGGGGGATGTGGAGGGGAATAACAGCCCTCTGAAGAAAAAAAGTCAGTCCTTGTGAGCCTTTGTCTGCATTTCTCCTGACACTTAAAATCAGCTCTCTGTTCTGGGTGATATCTGTCCTGAAAAGTCTGGCCTGCAGCTGTTTGAGCAAACTCTGAGATATGGAAATGGTGGTTCACATCAGGGGCATCAGAGGTGGCTCCTCGTGGCTCTTCCAGAGGCTGGCAGGGCTGAGATTTGTTGGTCCCATCCTGGGTGGGAGGACGACAGGCAGAAATGATGCTTTAAAAATAATCATGAGAAAAAGGGTGCATGCACAGGGCTCCTTCAGGGGCCTGAGGCAGAGGCTGTTAACAGGTTTGGGAGTCTGGGAAGATCCAGAGGGCACGGCCCACGCTCCCAGAGGGTCCTGCAGGAGGACGAGGAGGGGGGAAAGTTGTTCTTGGAGGTAAGATGTGGTCAGAAAGTCCACACCCAAAACTTGTGCATCAAAGTTGTCTGAGTTACAGGTGTATGGGGGAAGACAGAGAGGTGCTGAGCTACACCAAGTACCTGACCCTGAGACAAACTGTCCAACAATTACCTCAGAGGGAAGTAACTCCAACCCAAGGACTTGCATTTAAACACCATGTCTGGTGTCACCCTGCAACCATTGGCTCTTCTTAGATACAAAAGCCCAGCTACTTCAGGAATGTTCCCCTAGGAATTCCTTTTCCCATAGGCTGTGACCAGTTCCCCTTTTAACCTCCCTCTGGATGTACATTCAAGTGGAACTTGTTTAGGGCTCCACAGGAATCTGGTTTTCAATATCATAGTTCATTCTTTGAGCTCCTCAATAACTTTTTGGGTGCTGAGCCAGGACTCAGACTTGAGTACCAGCCTGGCCAGTGCCCAGTACAGCCAGTGTGATCTCCAGAGCCCTCTGGAAGTCCCAAGAGGACACTGCATAGCACGAATCTCCTGTGCAGGGATTAGTCACCTCTCCTGCACATTTTTATGTGCCATGGAGATATTTGATTCCCTGCCCAGTGTAGGCACTTCTGCCTGGGAAATCCCAGCCTGGAATATGGGAGGCATCATTCCTGGCATTTCAGACTTTGGCAGAAGGTAAGACTGATGCTGGATGAGCACTCTGCTCACTGCCTGCCTTCATGACAACTTTCAAATGAGTCACTGTCCTCCAAAACACCATCTTTCCTCTGCTCATGGGGGTTCATGAGTGTTTGAATTTGCACTTGTCCTCCTGAGAGCCCACTGCTGACATAAAACCAGCTCCCCAAGCAGACCCGACCACTGGCAGCATCTGACTTGTCCTAATTTCAGTAACTTTTAGTGTACGAAAATTGTATCCTCAGCAACGGATGTGAGCAAGCTCTGGGAGGTCCCACAGGGACTCTGATGTTCTACTGGCTACCAGGGTTCTGCAGCATCTCTTCCATCTTTTATTATGTCCCAGTGCTGGGAGTTTCCCCCTCTCTGCCATCCATCACCCCCGCTGAACAAATGTCGTCCTATTTTTCGTCCTGGATATGTAACTTCATAGGATCACAGAATGGCTTGGGGTGGAAAGGACCTTAAAGCCCAACCGGTTCCAACTCCCCACCATGGGCAGGGACACCTTCAACTAGATCAGATTGCTCAGAGCTCCATCCCCCGTGACCTTGAATATTCCCAGGGGTGGGGCAGCCACAGCTTCTCTGGGCAACCTTTCTCCCAACACCTCAGGTACTGACACCAGTGAAGTGCAAACACCTTAAGAGAATCTCTCAGCCATTACTTAGGAGAACATTTGGTGTAGGTTTTTTTCTAGTCCTACCTAGATGTGTACACACATCTCAGTTCCCAGTTGCCATTTCACATGCTGCTGGTTACTGCTGGAACAAGCAGCTTTCCATCCCCTCCATAGGACATGGACCCACCAGGCTGCTTTTTCTCCAGAGTTATGAATCTTTGGCTGGACATTTCTTGGGTTTTTTGGCAGTATCAGAGTGGACTCTTTATCAGCTTCATCTAAACCTAACATGCAGCATTTATTTTCTTCCTGCCATATATGCCTGTAAACACACACATGTGCACAGTGTCTAATAGTCCTTAATGCTGGCAAACATAATTTTCATTGACTGCTCTTCCAGATTAGCCTTCCAGGTCTCTGTGTTATGTAACAGTTAATTCATTGCTTTTGTTACCAAATCCCTTCTTGTTCTATTTGGGTTTTTATTACTGTTATTATTTTTGCTTTTCTCTTCCTCAACAATGATAGATTCTTAGCTAAGAATATCTTCCAGGACTGCAAATCTGTGTGCATGCTGTGGAGGAGACAGCATCTATCAAAGTTTTCCTAAACAACCCTCATTTAGAGCACAAATTATTTTCTCTCAGTTTTTCCTCCAATCACTTCTTGCTTGTAATTGTTCTCAGCTTAGGAAAATTGACCACTTTCGAGTGCCTTGCATATGTATTATCAATTTAAGATCACATTCTGCCCGTAACAAATGCAATTAGGGCGGTCAGGCAACTATTAATTCTGAGTTCAGTAATCAATTCACTCTTATCTGTCCAGTTGAGGCCTGATCCAGAATGACACCAGACTCATTGCACTACTTTTGGTAATAGAAAATTATCATCTGTCATATTTAGAGACTGTGGGGCTGTGCACTGGCACAAACACGAGTCCTTCATCTATCCCTGAGGCTGAAAAGCTGTTTTGGGAACATGAACTTTATTTCCTTATGTTATGG
The DNA here is from genome assembly GCA_038380795.1 of Pyrocephalus nanus. Taxonomy (NCBI): domain Eukaryota; kingdom Metazoa; phylum Chordata; class Aves; order Passeriformes; family Tyrannidae; genus Pyrocephalus; species Pyrocephalus nanus. Next base: position 15,126,897 of record CM076275.1, on the reverse strand, counting down.
AGCTGTTTAGGGAAGCTGTTTGTCCACCCCCCTCTTTGGATCTGGTGTCTGCAGGGAAATGTCTGTGCTGGGGCTGAACTGCTGCAACCTGAGTGGGACAGCAGCCCTGGCTGGGTATCAATCAGGACAAGTCCTGCCTCCAGCCCTGGGATCCCCAGCACAGGAAGGACAAGGACCTGTTGGAGTGAGTCCAGAGGAGGCACCAAGATGATCAGAGGGATGGAGCACCTCTCCCATGAGGAAAGGCTGAGAGAACTGCAAATGTTCAGCCTGGAGAAGAGAAGCTTTGGGCTGACCTAACTGTGGCCTTCCAGTGCCTGAAAGGGCTCCATGAGAGTGGGAGAGGGACTTTGACAAGGACATGGAGTGACAGGACAAGGGGGAATGGCTTCAAATTGACACAGTAGGTTTAAATTGGATACTAGGAAGAAATTCTTCCCTGTGAGAGTGTGGTGAGGCCCTGGCACAGGTTACCCAGAGAAGGTGCCTCAACCCTGGAAGCGTCCAAGACCAGGTTGGATGGGGCTTGGAGCAACCTGGTCTAGTGAAAGTTGTCCCTGCCCATGGCAGGGGGTTGTAACAAGATTAAGATCCCTTCCAACTCAAACCATTCTATGATTTCATTAATATAATGTTGCTCAGAGCCCTGTCCAACCTGGCCTTGAACACTTCCAGGGATGGGGCATCAACCACTTGTATAGAAAATAAAGAAATGTTGTCTATAAATAAAGAAATACTGTTGATAAATAAAAGTTTTCAGATGGTGGAAAAGAGCACTGAAATGATCTGATGTTTCATTTACGCTCAGCAGTCAGGGCCTGGCTGGGAGAAATGGGGGCCAGAAGCACAGGGGGCCTGGGGCTCCCACACCTGGGGAGGGGCTGGGCAGCAGTGGGACAATTACCAGTGATGAGGTTTGCAGCCACAGGAGCAGGATCCCAGCACCTCCCCTGCTCTGAGCGTCCCTGGGTTGCTGGAGTGGATTTAATACGAGGGACATTTTGGGATGTTGATGGAGAGATGACACAGATGCCAATGAATTCCCATTAGCTACGTGTGCCCTCGGGACTATTGTAGCTTCAGCATTCAGTCCTGTTGAAATGGCCACTGGAACTGGGACAGGGAGCACGACCAGCAAGGCTGAAGCTGCTACAGGCACCCAACATCAGCTCAGCTAATGGCACTGCAAAGGGCAGAGAACGAATTACTCAGTGGCTGGGCTGGGAGACTAAACCAAAACTATTTCTGATAAAGCAATTAGTTACAGCCCAGTGTTTCATCTCTTTTGAGCCAGGGGTCAGGGGAAGAGAGTGATCTTCTGCAAGTAGGGAGATGATGAGCAGTTAAACAATTTAGGGAAAAATCAATTTCAGCAAACTATCAGAAGACCATCTATGATGAAGAACTACAGTGGTAACCTTTATGCTGTGATTTTTTTCCCTGGATGGGACTCCCATCGGAACCTGTGAATTTGCTGAGCCGACAAAATATGTTTCATTTGCAAAGAACAATTTTTTTTTTTAAATTTTAATGTTTTCATTCCTTTCACTACCAGATATTTTCCTTGTGTTCTGGCTGAGCTGAATTTCTGTGAGGCATCAGGAAGGGACAGTTTGCTATATGGGGACTGGGAAGGAAGCTGAGATAGGTCTGGAAAGGCTGTTCCTGTCCCTCATGCATGAACACATCTGCTGTTGCCATCACTGACAGCACTGAGGGCACAGCCACAACCAAGCTTCCTTTCTCCATCCTCCCAGACATTCATAGTTAATCTCACAGGGGCCCAAGCTTGTCAAAAGCCTGGATCATGGGACACGTTCCCATAGAGCTGACACCCCTGGGGCTGCCCCACACCCTGGGCACGTGCCTGTGGCACAGAGGATGGAACCATGCTTCCAGCAGGAGAGTCCATCACTCCTCAGCCACAGGTCTGTACTGAGATGCAGTTAAGTAGTTCCCCAGCCCTGCACTACTTTTTAGCTCAATTTCCATTTCCTAAACCACTGCTGACGTCTGTCTAAATAATCATTATCTCCACGACCACGCTGAGTTTTAGCTCTGCTGAGCACCTCAGCTCAGATTTGGAGCTTTGGAAAGGATGCTGAGCTTAAGAAGCTGCTGCTCTGGGTGTTTGTCCCATCTCACCGGCTGTTTTTCCCAAAGCACACACAAACACACACCCTCCGTGCACGCAGCTCCCTTTCATGTGAGCTGCCTCGGTGAATACTTGCTGTCAGATCTTCCAAGCCACAGCACATTTTTAATCAGTCAGATAATTCAATCATTCATTTCAGACCTGCTCTGCACAGCTGTCATTTGCAAGCATCAAAGCCTCTCTGTCAAAAAAAAACCCACCCAGGCTGGGGGTTCATTCAGGCATCGCTGTGTCAAAGTGCTGGGGGGGTCAGGGGGGGGAGATGTGGTGATGCAGAGGAAAAGAACTAACAGGATGGATTAAATGAACTTATTATAAATACTTCTGAAGCTACCAGCCAACCAACCCCAGCAGACAACAATGGCATGGCACAAGGGCAGCTCAGGCATCCGCAGGATTTGTGAGGTATTTGCAAATCTCACTCTTAAATTGCAGAGTGGGGAGAATGGAGGCGGGGTGGGGGGGGAGTGTCAGATGAAGCTTCTTGCCTGAGATGCTCAAAGCCACCGAATGGGATTTGGATGTCTGGTTCTCATTAAAATTAATGGAAATTGGGTGCCCAGACCTACAGGCAGCTTTCAAAAGCTGCATCTCCATCTATAATTAATGTTCCCAACAGAGTGACTAAATATTTATACAATAGGTCACATTATATGCAAAGTGGCAGAGGTGCTTGTTGGAACATCAGGGACCAAGAGGAGGAGAATCCAGTGGGGTGTCAGGCTTAATCCACGTTGTCCCTTGGTTTAAAGCTCTTGCAAATCTCCAGCAGCTCCCACTGGATGAGCACCTGGGTGGTAGCTCAGCAACGACGATGTTCTCAGGGTACAGTGCAGCAAATTAAAATGGCAGCTTTACAGCTTTCTTGGGTTTTTTCCCTCTCCTTCCACACAGCTCTGACTTCTTTTACCACCTTGCTTCACCTCTGCAAATCTCAGTTTCCAGTATGAAAAATGCACAGTGTTGCTGTCGGAGTGCAGTGGAGCTTAAGCCATGAGCCTTGGTCAGAGGTGCTGTAGGTGAGAGACTCCAAGGAAAAGGCTGTCATTAATCTGCCTCCAGGCATTAGCAGAGCCGTGGCTGGGTCTGTACCACTGCATTTGCTCCGTGGTGATGGAGTAATCCAGGGTACAAAGCTGGTGGGTTGAACCCTGAGGGTGTTTGAGGGGTCTGTGATCTGGGGGTAAAAGCCTGGTGCTCCTGTAGGGGAAGTTCAAAGCCACCAAGTCCTGTCCAGGTTTGTCTGTCACCTGGGCCATGCCTTAAACCCAGCCCCAGTTGATCCACTGAGAGGGTGTCCATGGATGCTTGGGCTTCATGTACCAGGCAGCCTTTTGGTCCACACCTAAAAGAGGTCCCATTCTTGGCTCAAGACAAACACTTGGGGTGGGCATGATGATCACAGTGCTTTATAATGCCTTAATCAAGGAGTTTCCATTTCTCCAACCTTGGAAAATTTGCCTTTTGACTTTTTTCTTCTGTTTCCCATCCAAAGCCACCAGATGGAGAAGCTCTGCTGACTCAGGGAATATGGAGATGGCTGCAGTCTCCTCCCAAGCTTTGGTCTCCAGGTTTGCCAAGGTCAGATGAACATACTGAGTGGTACCTCGGGGCTCACCCAGGATTCCTCTGTGGCTCCCAAACTTCTGGGGTGTGAGGTGGAGCTTTGGCTTCACTGAAAGGACACAAAGCTCAGATGAAGAACAAGTCCTCTGGTCTTGTGTCCGTGGAGAAATGCCCTCTGTTACAAAGGGTTTGCTTCTGCCCTTTAGCTGCTGGTCAGCTGGCTCTTCTCTACTACACTAGAAATCGTCAGTAGCTAATATTGGCTTTCCATATGACCTTGGATGCCCTACACAGACCTTTCTCTGCTTCTCCTGACCATCCTGACCATAATTCACAGCACAACATGGGCTGTGTTTGGTGTCCAGGCTGGCTTAGCACAGGTACACTAAGCTGTGTCAGAAAATCATGAAATCAAAGAATATTCTGAGCCAGAAGGGACCCACGAGGATCATCCAGTCCAACCCCTGGCCCTGCACAGGACATCCCAGAAATCCACCCTGTCCCTGAGAGCGTTGTCCAAACCCTCCTGGAGCTCTGGCAGCCTTGGGGCTGTGCCCACTGCCCTGGGGAGCCTGTTCAGTGCCAACCACCCTCTGGGGAAGAATCTTTTCCTGAGATCCAACCTGACCCTGCCATGGCACAGCTCCAGCCATTCCCTGGGTGCTGTCCCTGCTCACACAGAGCAGAGATTGGAGCTGCCCCTTGTGAGGAGCTGCAGATCCTGGTGAGCTCTAACCTCAGTCTCCTCTTCTTCAGGTGAACAATCCAAGTGCCCTCAGCAGTCACCCAAGAGATGAAACCAAACATGAGCCACAGCCACATCACCTGAACCCCAAAGCCCATCGGGCAGGGCAGAAGGGAAAGAAGGCACTGTTCCCTCTCTAACACCACAGCCACTCTGTGTGGCACGGGACAGTCACTGTTTCCTGGCTTTGCTCCCAATTAAAACGATTGGCTTTGCAAGGCAAAAATGCAAATTCGAGGCTTAGAGCTGTTGTCCCCAGATAAGATGCCAGGAGAGCACCAAGGACGCACAAAGAACAAAACAGCTTCATTTTCCCCGTGAATACCTGTCTGTTTATTTTTTAATTAAACAACAGCCGGGTGTGGAGTTGTGAGACAGCAGAAAGATCCCAAGACAGAGGAGATTAGGTGCTCTACACATGTGAGGATGTAAACCCTTCCCACCACGGCCAGTGTGGCAGCTGAGGCTGGCAGAATGTGCTCCATCACTGAACTAATCCCTGAACAAACTTCTGCAAAGGGTCTTATTTTCTGAGCATTTAACCCCACAAGCAATTCTGGACCCCGAATCACAGCCAACCCCCCATCTAGTGTTGATAGGGGGGTCACAGGCAGGGATTTTAGGAGCAGGTTGGAGAAGATTCTGTTGGCAGCAACCTACATAAGAACTGGTCCCATCTTCAGGCATGAGTGTGCCTTAGGCACCTCTGAAAGCTGCTGGCAGCCCTGTCCCAGCAGGTCTGTCACTTGTTGATAGATGTGTAGGTAAAAGTCTGCAGGGCTGTGTTTTCTTATCACATAGACTCAGGGACAAATTTCCCCATCCAGAAATCCCTCAGGGCTTGGCAGTGGAGGGAGGGCTGTGAACTCTGGCAGAACGTGTTGGCCTTGCTCCCAAAGAGCCAGGCCTCCAAACCTGCATCCCTCTGACTTGTGAGCAGTTACAAAGAAAAGACTGGGACCAAGGACTCAAACTGTTCAGCTGCAGTAATGCCCCTCCTCAGACCCCAAACCACTGACCCAACCACCATCCTAAGGCACAGACAGGACCCCACACTTAGAATCACAGAATGGTTTGGGTTGGAAAGGACCTTGAAGAGATCATCTACTCCACTCCCTCTGCCATGGGCAGGGACACCTTCCACTAGAGCAGGTTTCTCCAAGCCTTGATCAACCTGGCCTTGAATATGTGGGAGGATGGAGCATCTACCAACTCTCTGAGCAACCTGTGTTTTACCACACTCTTTGTAAAAGACTTCCTTCTCATATCCCATCTAACCCTGCCCTCTGGCAGTGTGAAGCCATTCCCCCTTGTCCTGTCACTCCATGCTCAAGTCCAAAGTCCCTCTCCAGCTCTTTGGAGCCCCTTTAGGCACTGGGAGGTGCTCTAAGATCTCCCTGGAGCCTTCCCTTCTCCAGGCTGAACAGCCCCAGCTATCTCAGGCAGTGTCCAGAGCAGAGGGGCTCCAGCCCTCGGAGCCCCCACACTGGGAACACACCCCTGCTCCCAGGGAGAGCTGTGCAGGCTGTTGTGCTGTCAAACTGCCCTAGATTGGAGAGAGTAAGCTCCTTTCTGAAGGAAGGTAATTGCTCTATTTTAAAACTAAGTGGTTCAAGGAGAAAAACACAGGCAAGAGGGCCCGATGCTCTGAGCTCGGGGTGGGAAACAGGAGGTGTGCAGGGCACAGCTGCTTTGCTGGATGGGCTGCTGAGTTCCCAGCCCAGCCAAATCGGTGCTGCTGGAGAGAACAGAGAAGTGGGTGCCCCTCCTCAGGGTACTGAGCTGCAAGGCTGGGCACCCTTAAAAGCCAGAAGGGAAAGCTCCCCAGTGGAACAAAGATCCTCCTCTCACCTGTCCCCTCTCTACCTGTTCAGATTTGGGGGTCATAAAGGACGTTCCCAGAACATTTTGGGCCAGCCCTTTAGGCCAGCTGGGGTTGTGCAGCCCAGCCACGCAGAGGGACAGCCCCTGCCACGGGGACAGCTCCCATGGAAGCTGCTCTGGGGAAAATAGTTGCTGCTCCAGCAAACGTTCTCCCAGAGCAAAGACCAACAAACTAGAGCAGACAACAACAGGGCCATTAATCAGGGCAAGCCTGGCACCTTCCTGGACCCCCCCACCACTGTGATCAGTGATTTCACCAAGCAAGCACAGAAGAGGGCTCTTCAGCGGAGTTTTGTCCTTGCTGCTTAAAATTCCATAGCTCCCCTTTGCAGGCGGGCAGGAAAGAAACAGTTTTTGTACGTTAACAGCCCGCCCCCCTCGTCCCCATTTGTGTGGAGGGAGCTCTCTGGCTTGAACTTGGCAGGCTCTGGGCTGCAGGGGAAGGACACCAAGAGGCTTGGAGAATCTGTCAGCTGATTCCAAGGACCGGCACTGGCCCTGGCAGAGATGGGTCCTGTCTGAATGTCCCTCGTCTGGAGGTCAGAGGGACATATTTGCTGCTCCAGTGTCACACCAGGGATGCCTGTGAACAGCTCCCAGCCTCCCCCAGCAGGGCATCCTTGCTGATTCTCCTTCCTCTCAGGCTCAGGGGCAGAGCCATTTCGCCAGCAGGTCTGTTGCTAAACCATCCACACAAAGAGAAAACGTGCACGTGGTGAGCAAAGACACGGCTTGCCTTCAGGCAGCATCACAAGACAACGATGTAAAACCCACTTTGGGGGGGACCCTGTGACCTGGAAACAACGGTGGAAGCACTCAGCTGGCCCCTCATACAGGAGCTGAATGTTATTTGTGTAAAATTTTGCTTTCAAGGCAAGGCTGGCTGCCCTGTCTTGTCTGAGAGCCATTCGCTGTCATTTCAGGTCAGAGTTAAGGTTACCAAGAACATAAATGACACATTTTCTCTAGCAGAGAGCCGAGGCTCCTCTACTGCAGAATGAGAACCCAGAATGAGCAGGAAGAGGCAATAAGTGCCCTGCAAAGCTTTTTTTCCACCTTAAAATAGTTTTGCAGTTGAGAATCCATGGCTGGAACTTAGCACACATGTCTGGGAAGGAGAAATCCTCAGGCTTTTCTTGTGCCCATGCCCAACCTCATGCCCGTGACTCCCTGCAGCCAGTGTCCTTCCAGTGTCCTGCATTGGCCAAGCTGCAGAATCAGAATCACAGAATCACAGAATTGTTTGGGTTGGAAGGGACCTTAAAAGTCATCATGGGCAAGGACACGTTCCACTAGAGACCCAGTTCTCTCGCAGAGATCCAGGGTCATTTCTCTGGGATGGTCACCTCCATCGGTCTGCCAGTCTGCCATGGGCAGGGACACCTTCCACTAGCCCAGGTTGCTCCAAGCCCCATCCAACCTGGCCTTGAACAGCTCCAGGGATGGGGCAGCCACAGCTTCTCTGGGCAGCTGGTACCAGGCCCTCACCACCCTCACAGGAAAGAACTTCTTTCCGATGTCCAATCTAAACCTACTCTTTGTCAATTTGAAGCCATTCCCCCTTGTCCTGTCACTGCACGCCCAAAGTCCCTCTCCAGCTCTTTAGAAGCCACTTCAGGTACTGAAAGGTCACAGTAAGGTCACCCTGGAGCATTCCCTTCCCCAGACTGAGCAATCCCAATTCTCTCAGCCTTTCTCAGTGGGGAGGTATTCCCCTCCTGTGAGATGCAAGGGCCTTTCTGCTTTCAGATCTTTCTGACAGCTACCCCCTTCCCTCCCCAGGGTCTGCAGCCCCTCTACCAGAGCAGTTCATCTCGTGAGCCTTATCTTTGCCACACGCAATCTCAGTCCTTTGTCTCTCAGGACGGGGCTTAGAGAACTCTCCAAAGTTAACGAAGCGGGTCCGTCCCCTCATTAACTCCCCGGGCCTGTCTCCTTTGATTAGATTGTGCTGACTCTGCTCGCACATCACACTTGCTGCTCTAGATGCAGGGACACTGGGGCATTTCCAGCTGGGACACAGACAAAAGGAGGAGATAGCAGAGCCTTGGTTACCACCGGAGCAATTCAGGACAAATAATTAGAGGCTTTCATGGCTAATTGGATCTGTACTGTCAATCCAGGACAGGAGATGCCTTAACCCGCACTGCCTGCCTGAGATTGCTAGGCAGGCCATAAATAAACTGCAGTGCTGGTCCAAAGCTCGTCAGCCTTCAGCTTCCAGCCTGAGTGCTCCCTCCCAGCCTGTCCAACAGGGCACTGCCCTTTTCCATGGCTGTAGCCATGCCAGGACACCAGCACTGCACCTGGGGCAGCTCAGAGCCCTTCAGGCACGCTGCCCTCAGCATGTCCTGGCTGGCTTGAACAAGAGGCTGCAGTTTTCAAACTGAAGTCAAAGGGTAAGGGAAGGAGAAGTCAGCAAGAGCCAGAGTCAGAGATCAGTGACAGCAGGGATTGGCAGCCAAAGACAAGGTGTTTTCCAAGGAAAGCTTGTGAGCTGGCAGTCAGGTCCCTGCAGTACCCAGACTTCAAGTTGCCAGTCTGCAGTGACAGAACAAGGCTCCATTTCCATTCCCAGCTGACTCTCAGCCCTGAGAGGGAGCTCAGCCCTTTCCTTCTCTGCTTGGACATCTCTTTCAGATCCTGGAAGTGCTGGCGCTTGAAGATAAGACATATAAACAACAACAAACACACTCACATGACTGCCAGCTCAAGCAAGGCCATTCAAGACCCTTAAAGCAAGCTGGAAGACTGACCCTTCCCTCTGAGGACCTTCAGCATCTAATCATGTCCCTGAGCTCGTGCCTGGTCTGCGAGGATGATGGCAGTGTGAGTTCCTCGGGAAGCACAGCAGAGGGAAATGGCTTGTACTGCTCAGGACCACGACCTGCAGATCCTCTGCCTCTGCCAGGGGAAAGCCAGGCACAGGACACGTAGGGAGGCAAAGTCACAAAAAGGACAGGGCCAGGCAAAAATAGAATAACCTACTTGAAAGTAGGACAACATCATGAAAGAGTAGGACATCTGGTCACCGCAGCAGGAGGAGCAAATGCAGGGGAGGCAGCTGGTCCACGCACACGTCTCACCTGATGGGAGACAGCTCCAGTGCAGATGTGTGGTGAGTTCAGGCAAGCAGCTGAGATGATCAAAGCAGAGCAGCTCTCAGTCTCTCTGAGATGACTGCTAGACTTGCTGCTGGCAATCAGTGTACCTATCCTACCCCCAGAAACATCCCACTCCCGGGATCCTGTGGGATATGGGTGTCCAAACTAACAGTTCATCCCCTCTACCTGATCTGCTAAACCCAGGGTTTTGCGAGAAACCATCACCCAAAGAGAAAATGTAAGAAGATTCCCCATGTGTCCCACTGCTGTTGTTCCAGAACATGTTTAGGGCTTGTAAACTGCTTCAAGGTCCCTGCTCTGTAACCCTTCCCTCCCCTGGCTCAAGCCCACCTACCTCTGCTCGACCCCTTGCCCCCCAGAGCCACCCCCAGCCCAGGCTGGCAGTTCACTGGCAGAGCACTGCTCAGACAGGACATGGTTAAGAAGTGATTCAGGTTCATCACTGAGCCTGAATGAGCATCTTCACAAGCTCCACAGTGTCAGGCCGGGGCTAAGGCAGGCGGGATAGGACTTTTGGAAGGAAACAAGAAAGGAACTGCTGCAGATAGCGAGCTCATCAAAGGAGCCTCAGTGCTCCTTGCAGAGAGGAGTTAACACCACGCCGCTGATGCTGCTCCAGGGCTGTTTCCTACCCGGCCTTGGCAGGACAGGCAGTTTTCTTGGCTTAGAACCCTGTGCTGGAACGGAAACCCAGAGCATCAGGTCTCAGGACACCATTCAAATCCCCGTTCCTTGTTCCTGCTCTCAAAAGAGGCAGTAGGAAACCGTCCAGGTCCCTCTGTGGAAAGCTTTAAGGCCCTCCAGAGAAAGGTCTCTCTGCCAGGTGTGGTTTGTTTCTTAAACTCAGACTTGCCAAGAGCTGTCTGGTGGGACCCACAGCAGCTCCCTCAGCAGACCCAAAACTGAGGTGAGTGTTTCTGGACTAACCCGATGGCTGAGCCCTCCCTGGGAAAAGCCACAGAGATCACTTTGCAAGTGTCAGGTTCCTTTTAACCTGCCACCCACAACATCCTTTTACCTGCCCTGCACTGAATTCAGCTGCTCAGCCTCTCGCTCTGGGCCAGGGGAGTCTGTACCCCAGCCTGGAATGAAGCTGAAAGGTGCAGAAAGGTTTCTCTAGTCTTTGCAAGGGCTGCTCCAGTGGTTTCCAGAGAGGGCAATTTGGGGTGGAAGGAAGGAGCAGGCAGGGCAGATTCAGGCAGCAGTAAAGCAGGGAGGTGTCCTGGCTGCCCTGGAACCCTGTCACAGTCCTTCCCAGAGAGAGAAGTCCAGGACCCTGAGTGATGGTGCTGGCTGAATCCCAGGGGTGACAGAGAACACTGGGACAGAAGAGACCACCATCTCCAGCCCAGGAATGCCCAGGCCCATTTGTGGTGCCAGGAATGGGAAAGGGATGATGCCTTTGGGCTCATCAGAGCAGTGAAATTCAGTTTGCCAGCAGCAGGGTGAAGGCTGCAGCTGGCTCTGAGCTGACTGTAGGTGCACAAGCTGGCTGTTCACAGCCTCACACCACCTCTGCCAGCCCAGAAAGCAACTCAGAACCTCTGCCTCCCTCACACCTAACCCAGTGACCATGTCTCCCCTTTTGTTGTCACACTGATGCCAGGCAGAAAGAACCAAAAGTTCTCACTCTGGGACAATGATTTTTTAACTCCAAGATTGCCATTCATCTCATGCAAATGCATTTTGACTAAGGAATTGTCTCGAATTCACAAACAAGAACTTAGTTCTGAAGACGTGATCAGCATTTTCCTTTAATAAAAAAAATATATTTCAGAAAAGCAACCTAATTTATCAAACATTCTGATACCCCTAAGCCTGCCCTCTATCTCCCCCAAGGTATCTACACAAAGGGGTAGAAGCAGATGTGCTCCACTGTGATCAACAGGCAGGCTCTGCACTACCCAGAGGGACTGACAGTGACCTGGAGGCTGAAGGCATTTCATAGCATGAGAAGCTCCTCATAGCAAGAGCTCCCCATCCCACAGACACAGCATCCCATGCCTGCAAACCTGCCAAGAGGCTGCTAATTCTGCTTGCCAAGAAAGGCCCGAAACCTTCCCAGTGCAATTCTTGTCCATCAGACCAAGATGAGCTGCCAGCCAGCTTGAGTGGGCATGTCCACATCACATCTTTTTAATTCTGCTTCTCAGCCTTCCCCCTACTCTGGGGAAGTGCAGCAAACCCAGGAATGGACGTGGCAGGGATGCTGCTCCTCTGGCTCGGGTCTTACACACCACTGGTTGAAAGGATGTTTCTGACACCCCGTTGAGCCTGCTCCCTTACACGGAAGGACAAGGGAGCAGCTGGCCAGGAACCTGAGAGCAGAAAAATCCTTGCAGCAAACCCTCTGTCAGGCCACAAATCCTCCAAAACCCCTACTCCAAGTCCTTCCCCGAGCAGCCCAGGAAGCATTGCAGCTTTGAGATAGCACAAGACCACTTGAGCACGAGCTTAATCCCGCGGTGCTCCATCCCGGAGGCTCTCGGGGAAGAAGAGCCAGCTCAGTGCCTGTCACTTCTCCCTCCACTGCTTGTAAGGGGATGACGATCCAGCTTGGGGCGCCGCTGGGCTTGCAGAGAGGTGGGTATGCAGCGCCCTGAGCAGACTGTCCTGCACCCTACTGCTGATCCAGGGGATGGCACAGCCCGGGAGCAGCCCCATCCCTCCAGCACGGGGAGAACGCAGCTCCGGGGGCACCCCATTGCTCCAGTATGTGGGACAACACAGCCCCTGGACCACCCTCTTCTCTCCGGCACGGGGGTAACACAGCCCCGGGACATCCCCTCTGGCACGGGGATAACACAGCCTGGGGGCACTCCCATCCCTCTGGCACGGAGATAACACAGACTGGGGGCACTCCCATCCCACTGGCACAGGGATAACACAGACCCGGGACACCCCCATCCCTCCAGCACGGGGATAACACAGCCCAGGGGCACCCCAATCACTCCAGTATTTGGGTAACACAGTCCGGGAGCACCCTCATCCCTTCGGCACGGGTGTAACACAGCAGAGAGGGCACTCCCCGCTTCTGGCAAGGGGATAACAGAGCCCTAAGACCACTCGCTTCTCTCCGGCACGGGGGTGACACAGTCCGGGGACAACCCCACTCCTCCGATACTGGGAATAACACTGCCCGGGGACACCCCTGTTCCTCTGGTACAGGGAATAACACAGCCCGAGAGCACCCCTAATCCTCCAGCACGGGGTTAACACAGCACAGGGGCACCTCCATCCCTCCGATATTGGAATAAAACAGCCCCGAGAGCACCCCCGTCCTTCCGATACTGGGAATAACACAGCCCGGGGAGCACCCACGTCCCTCCAATATGGGAATATCACAGCCCGGGGACACCCCCGTTCTTCTGGTACAGGGAATAACACAGCCCAGGGGCACCTGCATCCTTCCAGTATTGGAATAACACAGGTCGGGGAGCACCCCTGTCCCTCCGATATTGGATTAACACAGGTCGGGGAGCACCCCCGTCCCTCCGACGCGACCTGAGCCGCCCCTCCCGACCGCACCGTTCACCCCGAGGGGCCCCTCTCCCGGAGACGCTCCTCCCGGGTGTCAGGGATAGGCGCACTCACCCCGTACCTCCTCGCCCTGGTCGCCCCCTGTGCCGTGTCCCCGGGCCACGCGTGCGGCCATGGGGAAGCGGGAAAATCCCCCGGGAGAATCCCCCGGGAGAATCCCCCGGGACAACCGGGACCGGCCGCGGCGCCGCGAGGGGCCGCCAGGGGGCAGCAAAGCGCCCGGCTCTGCCTCTACTGCCCCCTGGCGGCCACGGCCCGAACTGCACCGGCACCGCCCGGACAGAGATGAGCGGGACACTGGGAATGAGCGGGACACACTGGGAATGAATAGGACACTGGGAATGAGAGGGACACTGGGAATGAGAGGGACACTGGGAATGAGCAGGAACACACTGGGAATGAGCAGGAACACACTGGGAATGAGAGGGACAAGGGGGACGAGCGGGACACACACTGGGAATGAACGGGACACTGGGAACGAGCAGGACACTGGGAATGAGAGGGACACAAACTGGGAATGAACGGGACACTGGAAACGAGCAGGACACAGGGGATGAATGGGACACACACTGGGAATGAGCAGGACGCACTCGGAATGAGCGGGACATGGGGGATGAGTGGAACACACACTAGGAATGAGCGGGACACTGGGAATGAGAGGGACACACACTGGGAATTAGCAGGACACGCACTGGGAATGAGCGGGACACTGGGAATGAGTGGAACACACACTGGGGATGAGCAGGACACTGGGGATGTGCACTCCTCCCTGGCTATTTTGGGGAAGGATGAGCACTTCCCAAGGGCTTTGCTTGCGGTGGAGGAGCGGTGGAAGAGAAGAAGGGTGGTGGGAGTTTTGCATGTCACCGGTGCAGGAAATGCACCAGCTTCATAATGTCACTTCAGAAAGCTGTGGGATGGGCCACAGAGCAGGACAGCGGTACCAGGCTGAGGGGCCCCACACTGCTGCTTGCAGGAGTAAATACCCTTTTCCAGAAGATTTTTCTACCGAGGAGTCAGTCTTTTTGCTTAGGAAAGGCTTCCCTGCCATTTTTTCCAAACAGTGCTGCTCTCTCCCCCCTTGCATTCCAGAAGCTCACTCATGGATGTGTCAGGACAGAGAAGATCCCACAGGTCGTTGCATCCAGTGGGGGGAGATGGGGCAGCAGAGACAATAAAACTCAAAGAAGAAACATGAGGTTTGTCTTTCGCAGGCCCAGCGCTGCTTTGCAGCCTGGTACAGCTTCTCCTGTGCAAGCTTTTGGCATTGTTATCTTCAGAATAAACCTTCTTGGATTCTTTCCACTGCCCTGGCATTTTTGGGGGTACCTGTGTGCATCTTACCACACAGTGCTCAACCTCCTGAGCCCCTCACCCGCTTCTTGGGGACGGGAGAGAGGAGCTGGGGTGTGCAGGGGGGCTGTGTTCCCTCCAGGCAGCAGCTGCCCCTCTGCCCTGTGCACGGCAGCTCTGTGGACCGATGGACCAGACGTGTGCTCAGCATCTTCCCTGGCGTTGCTAAGAGACGGGATCCCAAGGGATGCCGCGGTGCCAGCACTGAGCCCGGCACATCGGGCGGGGAGAACCTCTGGATGAGGGGAGGGTGATGTGGGAGATCACACAAAAGGCTGCAGAGAGGGAGGCACCACGAGGGAGGACCCCCCCACACACACTCCTCACAGGGGAACCTCTGCAGCAGGGAGAGAAGGGTCAAGGCCGAGAGGCAAAGCTCGGCAGCAGCGGGGTGATGATAATCTGGAGAGAGATCTCTGGAGGGTTTCAGGTCAGGGAGGCCACACTGAAGCAAGATATTTCTGTTAGCAGCCCCTTCCCCTTGCTGGGGCTGTGGAGGGGGCAGGCAGCTGGCACGAGTGAGCTGAGGGGAGGCTCAGTGGGCACCTGGCAGAGGGGAGGGTGGGGGGACACAGAGGGCAAGGATGAGTGTTCTGGGAGCTGGACACTGCAGGGCTGAGCTGCTGCCTGGGGCATTTGCCTTGGTTTAGAAATAGTCATTAAGCCCTTTTTGGTCTCCTCTCTTTTGATATGGCAAGGAATTCAGCAGGGGACTGAAAGCCAGTGCAGGGGATGGTGAGAAAAACAACCACAGGTGATGCAGGAGCCAACTTCCAGGACTTTTCCCCATTGCTGGAAAACCATCTTAGAGACTGGACTGGGGCAACAGGATGTCCCTGTCTGACACATACTCTGACATTTTACAGGGTGAGTAGCTGCCCCTCAGTCCCACCACAGGCATTTTTCCACCTGTACCTTTTTCACAGTAAGTCCCACATGTCAAAACTTTCTTTGCTTTTTATGCCACCACCATTTCTATCATGTGATTTGAGATTTTAGGAGCATCACAAATGGTGAGTTGGCAGCACCAAGGAGGCTCCAGGAGAGAGCAGAAAGCAGCACAGAACAAGACAGACTGACCACACTGCCCCACATCCTTTGGCATCACCTGGCTGAGCCTCCTGTGCAGTCACAGGCACTGAGTTCAAAGTCCTGGGCTGCTGCCACAAAGCTTATTAGGGGATGGCTGCTCCAACTGGGCTTTCCCAGGCCTTTGCATCTCCAGGTGGGTCCCCCAAGCAATCCTTGGTGGTGCTGCTGGCTGGGGGACAGCATGGAGTGGGGCAGGACTGTGGTGGTGGCTGGCAGAAGGATGGACCCCTGTGTGCCACTCAGCCAAGCCCTGCACTCTGCTGGGACCCTTCCTCTTCCCAGGAATTTGTTGAAAGGGACACATTTACTGCTCTCACTCTGATGCAGGTACATTTTGGATGATGCTCTGAAGCAGAGCATCAATCCATAAGAGTCCTTCCCTTAGTTCACGGAACCTTCACCCCAAATTTTGATATTTTTGATATGATATCAGTGGTAATTTAAAACTCTGGACTCTTTGACATTAGACTGCCCCACGGTGGTGTCCAGAGAGATGACAATGCCTTACCCTGCTTGTAATTCTTGCCAGGTGGTAACTCCTCCCCTCTCATTACCCTTCTGTGCCCCCCACCCACGTGGGCCAAGTTTTCCTTTCTCTGGGAGCCCCTGTCCCTGACCCTGTTGCCTTGGGAAGTGTTCAGCACCTTGCAGGGCAGAGCTCCTGGAAGCACAGGGCTCCTTGTCAGCAAAAGTCCATCACCTTGTACTGAGGCCCATCCAGGTTGACAATTAAGTTCCTAAGTTTCTTCTTCCAGCCAGGGGGATCTTCTGAGAGACAAAAGGCTCCTGCTGGCAAAATGAAGCTCCTAGATTGGCACAGGAGCAGCACTTGTTTTCCCTAGTCTGATGGGAAGCTGTAAAGCTCTCCAGCTCTCTTGCCACCCAGACCTCCTGAGAGCTGGCTTTTCTGGGCTGGGAACTCTGGCAAGGTGACCTGGCTTTCCCAGGATCCAAACCCAGGGATGCACTAGAGGCCTGAAGATGCTGTTTGGAGGCGATTTTTCCCTTCACAGCACCCCTGTAAATTCATGACACGGTGTGGGAAGGTCCCAGCCTGTCCCTGGGGAGAGCAGACCTGTCTCCCTCCTGGGCACATTGCTGAGCCCTGGTTTTACCCCAGGCTGTCCAGCTCTGACTCATGTTTTCTGTGTCACCTTCTCCACAGCTCCCAGCCACTCCTTTCCGTAGTGTGGGATCCCAGAGGGGAAGAGATAACAGCAGATGTTGGTGAGTAAGGCACAACCCTACCAAAAATTCATGGATCACAGACAGCCCCCCTGCTGCCCTGAGTCCTGCTGGGAGAGGAGTCTCTGGCACATCCAATGTGCTGATGGGTCTGGCTTTCTCTGGAGAGGTCCTCCTGAACACACCAAACCTGAGGGACCACAGGGGTACCACCCTGGCTGGACAGGTGGGATGCTCCATCCCCCAAACTGGTTCATACCCAGCTGCCCCCATCGCCCCCAGCCTCAATTTTGGGAGCTGGGCATCCCAGTTCCTCCTGTTTGGAGAGGGGCGCTTCAAATCTCCCCGGAAAGCGACTTCCTTCCTCCCAACTAAACTGCACTCTGAGGACTCCCAGTCCCTGCCAGAGACATCCCTGCTCTTGGTTCCCTCCCTCTGTGCCGTGACTCTCAGTGCACGGCAAGCGGGGCCATTTGCCAATGTTTGTGTCTCGACAAACAGTCTGTCAGCGTTCGGTGCGCGGCTTCAGCTGGGATCAGCTCTGCCTTCTCTCCCCATTAAATGGCAGAGCTGTGTGCAAACACCCTGGCATCAAACCATCTGGGGCACGCTCGGGGCCAACTGCAGATCTCCCAGTGCCATGTGTCAGGCACCCTCTGGCACCACGGTGAAGGATGACTGCGGGATCGGCATTCCCGGCCACCACCGGCACAGGGAGACAACCCCACCCCTGCCCTTGGGGGTGTCCTCTGCCACCAGTCACCTCTCCCACTAGGAGAGGTCCTGTCCCTGCCCAGGACAGCCCCAAGGTGTCAGTGAAAACAACTTCTCGTTGCTGATAACAAACTTCTCTTGGCTGATAACACATGAGCCCCTCGCTCCCACTGCCATGACAACAAGCTTCCATGGCCTTTATTCATGGAGCTACTGAGCATTCCACTCCACCCCTGGCTTGCTGGGGAGCTGTGGCCTGGGAGATGGGAACAGGACAGACTGTCTCCTAGGATTGCCCTGGACAGGGCACAGCCTTGCTTGCACAGATGCTGTTTCTCAGAGGGAAGACACCATGGATTGTGCAGGTGAGGTTCTGTCCAGACTGAAAGGCTCTGGAATTGGTTTCTGACCCAGACATCTGGGATTCTGGTACCTTTAACTGCAGACTGGCCCAGCCCCATCTCCAGCACCTGGCATGGCAAGGACCTCATCCCTCTTAATTAGCACAAAATGAGGATGCCAGTGAAGGCCAAGAGTGAGGCTGGTGATTTATTTTATGTCTTTGAACCTCCTCTTCCTTGGAGGAGAACGACTCTGGGTCACCATGGAGCGGAGTTACTCAAAACTGCAAAGACAGGTGATACTCAAAGTGCCATTGGTGGTACCCAGAGGATAAGTCAGCCTTTATAAGGCAGATCTGTGGTCTGTCCTCCCCTGGAATTCAGGGAAATCAGCCATCAGTCCCCAGAAATGTCTCCATGGACATCACAGAAGGCAGCACTGCTGGCAGACCAGCCAAGCTCACCAGTCCCACCACATCCAGGCTGAGAAGCCTTCCAGGATGTGTTCAGCTGTGCCTGGACAAACTGCTGCCTCCCTGTAAAGCCGGAGATGGATCAAGTGACCTTTGGAGGAGTATGTGGATAGAAACTGATGGGTAGATGGTGCAGTGGGACACATCTCCACTGCATTTTACACTGCACATTTGTGGGTATTGCTGGTTGACAGCTGGTGTGACCCTGGATGGGCACAGCACTCAAGCACCACTGGAAAAAGGCACCCATCCCTTTGCTGGGCAGCTCCCAGACTCAGGGTTTGCACTGTGGGGCACAATCTCAGTCTTGAGGCTTCATTCTGGTGGTACTGCTGGTGATGTGTTCATATACAAGTGCCATTTCTTTCCAAAATTACACATTAAAGTTTCCTGGGGACGCAAGGGCAGAGCAATCAGCACTGCCACAAAGAGAAGCCATCAAGAGCTGCAGATGACAAACACATAGCTGATCAAAGATCAGGTTGCAGCAATTATTCCCCATTTCTGCCACTGAAGGAAATGTGTGTTGCACCAATGATTATCATTAAACTACAGCGAAAATCATGATCAAAGCAAGAGTAAAAACTGAGCCAGAGCAAACTCAGAGCACCAATCACAGGGGCCTGATTCCCCTGCCATGCCTCCCCCAGCCCTCAGCAGAGTGCAGAGCTGGGAGTCGGTGCCTGAATCCACAGGGCAGCTTTTCCCAAAATAGCAGCCATGGCCTGCCTCTGTATCTGCTGCTCTTCGGAGGGCCAGGAGCATCCATAAAATTCCAGCTCCAGGGGCTGGCCAGGAGGAGCAGCCAGCGAATGGATCATGCCCAGCACACGCTGTGGCCCAGCTGTGGATGCCTGGAGGCCAGATCTGGTACTGGGGTGTGCAGGGCAGGAGCTGCCTGCCTGCCTGTCCCCCAGCTGGATGTGACACATCACAGGTGACATCCAGGTGTCCCCCTGCAGCAGTGCCGGGCTGGGGACAGGTTGAATCATGTCTCAGCAGCATGTGGGGGCTGTTTGTTCGTGCTCAGGCGTTCACCAACACGAGTTTGGTCACAGCCGTGCTCGGGGTGAGTTATCACAGGGGTGGGGTGTGCTCGTGGGGGGAGGCAGGTAGGGAGGGAGAGAGGGGTGGGAATAGGGTCAGGAGTGGGGGGTGGGGGTGGGACAGAGGATCTGGAAGAGGATAAATCAGTTTGGGATTAGAAGGTGGCACTGGCAGCCTGCCATGTGACAGTCAGGCTTGCGCAGCCAGCAGCCCAGCTGTCAGCCTGGTGGCAGCAATTAAATGAGGTATCGATTGAGGAATTGTTGTCTGCAGGGTTTAAAGATAAGATCGATGGAGACCAAAAGGTTTAGGCTCCGTTTACTAATTAGTCAGGCACACTCGGGAGAGAAACCTTTGGAGACAGGGAGAGCTGAGCTGTGTGCAGGCAGCACTGGCAGTGTGTTGGGGTGCCCCCCTGCCTGGCACCCTGTCCCCAGCTCCTGGTGCCAGAGGGTGGACGGGCACCGAGTGCCAGCGCCAGGGATTTGAATCGGCTGCGAGGTGGGGGCAGTGGAGGGGGGCGGAGATTCTGCCTGCGCCGGGGCCGTGAGCTGCTTTTCTCCCAAGGCAGGGATTTGGGAAAGAGGGGCTGAGCATGTGTTTGGTCGTGGGGAGGAGAAAACCAAGAGGAGAACTGCTCCCTTTGCATTGCAAATTGTTTGGGGTTGAATTGATCCATTTCTTAGGCTCTGGCATTAGTTGCAGACTGAACACATTTCTCTTCCCCCTGCTCCTTGTGCAGCAAGCCCAGGGACACAAAGGAGACAAATGTGGCACAGACTTGTTGTGGCTTCCGTGCTGATTCCGCCTGTGCTCCATGGAGCTAAACCAGCCAGGCGATGGCTTTATGCCCTCTCTGCTTCATTCCCTCACTTCCAGATGACGTCCAGGACATGGTCAAATGGGGACAAGCGGGAAATGGCCTTGCCTGGATGTGGTTTGGGTGGCCTTTGAGACTGTCTCCTTGCTTGCTCTTGTGGCAAGGGGGGGTGTCTGTGGCTCCAAAACAGAGCCTTTAAAGCAGCTGGGGAGCTGGGCTAGGCCATGTCTCTCAGGGGACATCTTGGTGTCAGCTCTGCGTTGGGAAGAGGCATCGGGGCAGCCAGAGAATTCCTCCTTTCATCTCATCTCACCGGGAAAATTCCAGCCCAGCAAACAGCGGAGGGTCAGGAGCTGTCCCGGTGGGTCCTGCGACCCGAGCCAGCCTGGGGCAGTGCCATAGTCACGGGTCACACATCCCCTCGGTCCCACTGCCCACCACGTGAGGGGACGTGCCCGCAGCTCTGTCACCCGCATGGCCTGGCCCCAGCCCCGGGGGGAACACCCTCCCATCTGCATCCCCTGCACAGCTCGGTCCCGGCGCCTCCCAAACGGGCACAGGGCAGCAGGGCCAGGCAGAGGTGCAGCACATCCCGCTGGAAGCCTCGTCCTTCGGCCGGGACTGCCCTGCCCCTGCGCCTGCCATTAGCGATGCAACCTGAGCCAGCCTGCCATAAAACACAGCAGGACGGGGGAGCAGCCTCGGAACAGCCTGAGGAGCCGGAGCCACCGGGAGACTGAACGTGCCTCCGGGGGTGCCAGGGATGAAAGGAAAGGGTGGAAGGGAAAACAGAGATCAAGGACACTGTGACGCCATGTGGCTGATCCAGGGTGTCTCACGCTTTCGCAGCAGGGCTGGGCAGATTTATAGCTTTGTCTTGAGGGTCTGGAGCCAGCCTCCACTTACTTCTTATTTAGGAGGCAGTTTCCTTTGCTTTTCCTCTTTTTCTGGCTTGTGAAGTCCGTGCTGCTGGAGCAGACCCATGTCCTTGTTGTCTGCCTACAGCACCAGTGCCTGGGACAGATACTGTGTCTCTTCCAGTGCAAGAGAGAACCAAACAGCGTCTGAGGGATCATTGTTTGCCTGCTGTTGTCATACAGCTCCGTGCCACTGCAGTGTCCAGAAACTGTGCATTTAACAGGCCTTCTCTATGGGAGACATGAACCAGGCAGCTGGCCCAGGGCTGCCAAAGCCTTAATGCTCTTCCAGTGTGGATCTTCCTCTCTGTGTTCTCCCCCAGCAGTTGGGCTGACCACCCTGCTTATGGCCACCTGTCCAGCTAAGAGAACAGGATCTCCTGTGGTTTCTGTGGGTTTCAGAGCCAGCAGATATCCTTTAGACTCTCTGCTCCAGAAGCCATTCCAGCCCATGCCACCTCCTGCCCATGGCAGGATGGACGAGCCGTGTGAGAGGCCTCTCCCTGTCTGTCTGCCCAGACCAACACGGCTCAGACAGCACATCCAGGCTGTGCTGTGACTCTGCATGTTGAGCATGAGATCAGAGCACTGTTTCTTAACTGTTTCCTGGAGAGGTTGCAAGAACCACCCAAGCTGACCCACTCGTCTCCCTGGTTTCTTGTCTTCCATCATCTGCCTCTGCCAGGAGTGAGGTTGGTGGGTGGCTGACCGTGGCTGCCCCAGTGCCACCCTGCCCTCCAAAACAGTTTTGGGGGACCCTTAGCTATTTCCCAGGCCTGCTGACCATGATAAGGCACTTGAAGAGCCCCCTGGGGGGAGATGCAGAGAAGGGCAAACCCATCTGCAGAGAGGCAGAAAAGGCTCCAGAGATCTGAGTGGGTCTCCAAGCAGAGGCCATGGGTCTCCTCCATAACTGATCAGGACAACCTCAACATTTTACTGTCCACTTGGCTTCAGCCTGGTATCTTCCCTTATCAGGGCCATGCTGTGGTTTAATGCCCAGCTAGGGAGAGAGTCCGAGTCCCCTGCATGTCCCTGGGGGTTGGATGCTGCTCACACACAGAAAAGCTCGATATAGATAGACCTCCAGGAGCCATGAGGGCATTTATTTCCTGTTTCTCTGCCCTGGGTGAGTAAATTTGGTCCATGCAAGCCAGGGGTGAGTGTTCACCTGCACACAGGAAATCTGGGCTCTTGCAAGGCAAAGAGAAGCAGAAGGTTGGGTTCATGCTGCAGGGGACTGTGTTTCTATGCCACCTTTCTCTCCTGGCAGCCAAGGGGGGATGAGGGGCAGGATGGGTGATTGGGATGCCAGAACTTGCAGGAGGCACCTCTGCCTCCACAGGTCACCATGACAAAGAGGACAGCAGAGCTATTCCCACCTCTCCTCCGTGGGAGGCTGTGTCATTGGCTGCAATCCAGAGGCAGAGAGAACAAAGAGCAGGCGTTGGGAAAGCTGTTCACAGCTGTGAAGCAACAGGGAGAATGGAGAGGACTGAACTCCAGCCCACGCCCAGAGCATTAGCAGAAGCACAGCACCTTTGTAGGCCTCCTCAAATACAATCTCAGTGTGGTCATTGCTCTTTAGCAGAGACACACATGTCTATGGCAGGTAAATAAGCCCCTCAGCATGCAGCAGGTTTCTTGCCTGTGCACAGGAAATCTCCTTTTTTGAGGCTCAAGGGAGACCTCAAAGAATCACAGAATGGTTTGGCTTGGAAGGGACCTTAAAGATCATCTTGTTCCAACCCTCCTGCCATGGCCAGGGACACCTTCCACTAGCCCAGGTTGCTCCAAGCCCCCTCCAACCTGGCCTTGGACACTTCCAGGGATGGGGCAGCCACAGCTTCTCTGGGCAACCTGTGCCAGGGCCTCCCCACCCTCATCCATGTGCATAAACACCCACAGGGAGGGTGCAAAGAGGCTGGAGCCAGGCTCTTTTCAGTGGTGCCCAGTGACAGGACAAGAGCTGATGGGCACAAATGGAAACACAGGAGGGTCCCTCAGAACATCAGGAAACACTTTTTCCCTGTGAAGGTGACCAAAGCACTGGCACAGGCTGCCCAGGCTGTTGTGGAGTCTCCATCCTTGGAGATATTTAAAAGCCATCTGGATATGGACCTGGGCAACTGGCTCTGGGTGGCCCTGCTTGAGCAGGGGGCTGGACCAGGTGACCTCCAGAGTCCCCTGCCAACCTCAGCCACCCTGTGATGCTGTGACCTTGCTGAAAGCTGCACTTCCAGACCCTGATTCTTCTTTCCAAGTCAAAGCCGTAGCTTCTCTACCTCCCTCCTGCCAATTTGCCCATCTCTGTGGCTGTCACAAATGCCAAACTGGTGTCTATCCCGCCTGTGTGGGGCCAGGTGGGTGCAGTTCAGTGTCCCAGGCAAGGGAAGGTGTTTGCCTGCTCAGCTGCAGCCCTGGGAGAGCAGCAGACTCTGTGTACAGGCCAGAGCCACCACATGCAGGAAACTTCAGTGACTCCCTCCGTGCCAGGAGGGACAGGCAGGCTGGGAGCTCCCACACAGCCTGGCCTTGGCCCTTCCAGCACTGTTTTGGTGTGGACTCAGCCCAAGGACATATTAGAGATGGACTCTGCACAGAGAGCAGGGCTGCCCCAGGGAGCACATCCCACGCTGGGCTGTTCCTGCTGCCCAGGCTTCCCCCCACCCAGACTTCCCTTCCTCAGATCCAGGTCACTGCCTCCTGCCCTCCCATCATCAGAGATGGTGAATAATTCACTGCAGTTCTGTCATTACCTTGAAGGTATTTATAGTGCGTGATCGGTGCCCTCAGAGAATTCCCTCTCCTGAGCTCCATAAATTGTGTTGTCTCGCTCCCTCCTCCCCACTGCCTGTGCTAATTGCTGCATTGTGTTTGCTGACCTCCAACATTTTGTTTGGTTTCTTGCATCCTTGGACTTTGGGCATAAAGGCTGTCTCCATTTCCCCCCAGGCTCTCCACTGGGGCCCCACAAACCGATCCACAGGTAACAGGGGCACAGCAGGTGTTGTGAGACTGTGGGGTCACCTCTCTGCTTGCTGGGCATTCAATATATTCTCATTTGTGGGCACATCCCACGTGGAGGAGAGGCTCAGCTGGAATGGTGGGATGTGTTCCTTTGCAAAGCAAGGGCAGCTGGAGCATGTGGCGAAATAATACTGCACGTGCAAAGTCTGGATGGGTCACTGCTAAATCCAGCCCTGCCCCTGCAGGTTTTGGGGACAGGAAGGACCTAAGATTATGTACAACTTAGTGTTTAAGGCCAGGTTGGATGGGGTCCTGAGCAAGCTGGTCTAGGTGGTGGCAACACTGTGCATTGACAAGGGGTTGGAATGAGATGAACTTAAAGGTCCTTTCCAACCCAACTCTGATTCTATGAGGACAGAATTCTCCCAGCACTTCCTGGTTTGGGCCATGCTGCACTTCAGACCTCTCTCCTTCCATGAGGAACCATCCATCTCTCATGCCCATGGCAGAACTCACTCAGAGACAGGCCAAAAGTTACTCATGGTGTCCCAGACTCTCAGGTTCTGCCACCTGAGTTGCTCCAGAGGAACATGCAGTTCTGAGCTGTCCCCCACGGCTCAGGAAGCACTACAGCACTGCAAAGGGCTCCATGATGCCTCACTGCCTCAAAGATAACCATAGAATCAGTTTGGCTGGGAAAGCCCTCTAAGATCATCGAGTCCAACCAGTACTGCCAAGGCCACCACTAAACCATGTCCCCAAGCACTGCAATCCAAGCCTCCAGTATTCCCTGGTCAGCCCTAGACAGCCCACAGGGATGGGAAAGGGGAGATAAAGGTGCCAGGCACACAGTCCACTGCCCCTGTTTTCCTCCAGGATGCAGTTTGTTCTCGGCAGTCGTATTAAGACTTTATTTCTGCATCCTTGGCTCCCGGCACCGCCCGTCTCTCGTGGCAGGGAGTCCCACGGATTAGACTTTCGGGAAACAGGCTGCTGCTCCTCCCCAGCTCAATGTTAATGTGGTTACTTCCAGAGTTGCTCAAGGTCACTGTGTCCCTCCCATCTGAGGGAGGATGGGGAGCTGAGCTGTGCCGGGCGGGGCAGGTCTGAGCGCTGCTGCTGGGGCCGGATCCAGAGCTGGCCTGGGCTGGGCTCACTGTGGGGCAGCTGCACAGGGGCCCTGGGGCAGCCGTGGGGTCCCAAGGGGGGTTTCCACTCCCCCTAGGGCTGCTGACACTGGCACTGAGCTTTCCCGCAGGGAGCAGCACTGCAGAGGGGATAAAGCCCAGAGGGGAGGACGGGGTTGGAGCAGGTCAGGGAGGACAAGGCTGCCCAGACCCACAGCTGAGCTCCATCGCTCACTGCTCACACCACGGGACGGGCATCCCGGGAAGCTGCTCTCCCGGGGACTGTGCACACAAGGGCTGCTGCTCCAGCGCTGCCGTGCTGCTCCTTGGAGCTGTCCCCTGCGGTCACCGCCTGTCCCACCGCAGGGAGTGGCAGCATCACCCCCGCCCGCAGCCCCCGCGGGGCCAGCCCGGATGGATTCTCTGCTCTGCTCTGCTCGAGGGATCACAGAGCGAGCGCGGCAGGCGGCACTGCTGTGTAGATGCTAAGCTAGGCCAGCATACGGTGCTGTAGGTCCGTGGCATAGCTTGTGAGGCGGCACAGTGACCTGGGCTACGGGAATTACCAGAAGTCAGCCCAGCAGTACTGGGGAAGCTTGTGGGGAGGCTATCATCTCCTATTTTGCTTGGTTTTTTTAGGAGGGTAGATGTTTAAATCCTGAGAAGTCCTGGTCCCAAACGCTGCTAAACAAAGGATGAAATGTGGCTGGTGTGTTTCTGCAGTGATGCTGCTGCTCTGGGACCCTGTCCTGGCTACAGGCTGTGCCTTTCCAGGCTGCCTGTCCCAGCCTGTGCCTGGCTGCCTGAACAGGGGGACGTGCTGTGGGCACAGGCCAGTGGGAGAGGAGGTGGCTGCAGTGAGAAATCTCACTTCCCATGAGATGCTGCGCGGCATTTCCTGGTGTTTCCAGTTTTAGAGGATTTCTTCCCAAGGAGAAAAAGGAGGAGTCCCATTTTCCCAGGGACAGCAAGCAATGTTTGCCTCATCCCACAAATCTACGGAAGAAAGAGTTTTGCTGAGCAGTTGTCAGTCAGTCCCACGCAGAGCATCACTGCACCCTTGCTGCCGTGGGCAAACCCAGCTCCCTGCCCTCACTTCAGGCGTGGGCAAATTCTCACACCCCTGCCACCTATACTCGGACCTCACAGGTACAGATTTTGACCAGATGCTCACCTGACCCCTATCAGTGTCCCCTCTGCTTTCCTGGGTGCCCAAGGAGACAGCGTTGTGTCACCTGGAGGGTGCCTTGGGGACCCCATGGCTCTGAGGTGGCTGAGGGAAAGGACCAGCTGCTGGAGGCACTCATGAGAGCCAGCTCCACACCCCCAGCTCGACGGCAGCGTGGCAGGGGGTGACAAGAAGTGGAGCCCTTGCCCACGCATCACACTCGCTCTGGCACCACCTGAGAGCTTCCCAGGGCAGGAGGGTGTTGGTGCCTGCCAGAGCCACCCCTCACGGTGCACTCCCGTTGGGTGAGGGTCACACCCCGGGCAGGAATCCCTCACCAGCCCTGGACCAAGACAACACATCAGCAAGGCCACCTAAACCACCTCTTCCTCCCTTCCTTCTTCCCTCCTTCCTCCATCCTATGGACCTGTCCGCTGGCTCCTCAGCATCCAAGGGACACTGATGTGACATGAACCCCATGCTCTGCACAGCCTTCCCATTATTCCAGCCCTCCAAAGGGGAAGAGTTCATGGCTGTTGTGTGGGGGGCAGTCTCCTCCAGGAGATGCAGCACTGGCATGTCACCCTGGGTTGCTGGGACAGCTCTAGAGCCCCTCTGCTCCCAGCTGTCTCCCCTCCATCAGCCCTCTCCTTGGTGCTCTGGTCCCTGGGCTGGGCACCACAGCTCTCCCTATGGCTGGAAGCAGTGGCTCCCCTCTGGGAAAGGCTGCTCCCTGCACCCTGGACAGAGGGTGCAGCTGGCAGCTCAGCTCAGCTCAGCTCCACTGGGTGCTCTGCTCCACACAGGGATTTAAGGCTTGAGCTGGAGCCTCCAGCATTTCCCAACGCCACGTTTAATGTCTGTCGTCCTTTGTGTTTCTCAGGCAGGAAGAGCTGTGTGTACAAATAATTAAAGGGAAGAATCGGAGTGATTAGGGCAGATGATTATTGTCAAATTATGATTTATCTCGGAGGGAAATTAGTATCCCCCACCCTCCCCCAAAGGGCTCAGCCTAGCACGGTGAATGGGCACTGGTTTTTTGATTAATAGATGCCTTTAGAAGGTCACCTACATCCATTGCAGATTAACTCAGTGGGAAAAGTTCTTTCAGTAATTCAAGCTGTTGTTCTCACAAGCTGTCAGCTCGCTGCGAGTCGGGAAGGTCCATCCGTTACAGGGCTGCTGGGTTGGAGGGGATCTTTCTTTCCTCCGGACACATGGGCGTGATATATGATGCACAGAGACATGGATGACCGAGAAAACGAGCTGTGGAAAGAAAACAAAAACAGCAGTAAAGGGAAGCGAGGGAGCTGAGCAGGGCTGGCCCAGCCAGGCTGGGGACTGGGACGGGAGGGGCAGAGCTCAGCCTGAGGCTGGGGCTGCAGCAGTGGGCCCGGAGCTGCTCTGCTCAGCCTGGTGGAGGAAGGGTTTGGGTGCCCCCCTCCATGAGCTCCTCCTGCTGTGGAGGCAGTAACTCACCCTGTGTTTGCTCCATCCACGCCTGTGTTTAGCCATGCCCTGCTGTGCAGGCTGACCCCCTTGTCCCACAGGATCTCACAGTCCCCTGGGCATCCCTGGCAAAGATCCCTCGGTGTCAAAGCTTGGCTGTTTCGCTCCATGGACACCTCGCAGCTGGTAAATGGGGAGGAGGGACCACACCAGGGTCTAACTGCCACTCAGGCATCTTCTCAAGGACTGCAGGAGCTGGTGATGGCAAAGTGGAAACAGGAACACCAGGGATGGAATGAGGAGGGGCTGGGACTTGCCCCACTGCAAGTACAACAGCAGTACAACTACAGCCCGCCCACAGACCTGTGAGCAGTGTCAGAAATGCTTGTAACTGTACAAGCTGCTCTTCATAGTGGCTTTCTCTACATTCTCCACTATATTTCTTTTGAGCTCCATAACCCCTGTGCTCAGCAAGGTCTGCAGAAGGGACTGCTCCCTTCCCTCCTCGTGTGTCCATCCCTGCATGGTGACACAGGAGATCTCACTGAGGTGATGTTCCACATGCTGACTTTGTGTCATTGGGCTCTGAACACAGACCAAGGCCTGACATCCCTAAATGTTTTGGGAAGATGTGATGGTGGCACAGCTCCTGTCATGATGCTGGGTGTACAGGTACCCATTTTTAACTTGTATGATTTAGGGCAAAAGAAGAGGCAGGAGAGCCCCCCTGCAGGTATCCTGCATGTTTGGGTGGAAACAGATGAACACCACTCTGTTCCCTGATAAATAACCATGATGATTATATTTAGATTTCTTTCCACAAATGAACGATATTTCAGCACAGTCATCAAAAATTCCCACTAACAAACGTTTCCTTTGCATCCATCTAGCCTTCATCATAAATCTATGTGCCAGGCATTAATAATATTTTCAGCAACAGATTGATTGACTAGAACATAGCTTGGTTTTCTCTAAACACTAAGGGGTTCTCAACTGATTTATTGCTTACTGAAGTCTGCACATATTTATATGTGTACCATATTCCTTGTTATAGATGTACCACTCCTTTATCTGAGCTTTCTTCAGCAGATCCATCACGGTGGTGTCAATGGCTAGTGTAGGTCTGGACACTGTTGCCAAATCTGTAACAGGGGCTTTGCACAGTACAAAGTCTCTGTGTTTTTGATAGATGACTTTCAAGGCCAGAAGAAACAATTAGATCACTCTGAGTAGCGTATTCCAGAGGCTCTTACCAGTTGCCCCTGCACAATGTCCAGTAATTTGAGGAGACCCAATGCTTCCCTTCCAGAAAAACCTTCTGTTTTGAGGCATCAAGACTTTTGCTGGTTTGGCTGGTTTTAATGCAAGGCTTTGGATATTTGGGAGGTCTGGGGGTGTGTATGAGAATCTTGCTTTGATGTATTTTAGTGAGTTTGAAGCTTGCTGAGAAGAGCTTAAGCCTGTGGGCGGCACTCTTCAGAGGGCTTCAGGCTGGAGAAGAAATAAAAACATCTCCTGGTGCAGTTTTCTAAAGCTGTCCTCATCTAGATTTTGAGGGATTGGCCACAGAGTGTATCTTCTGGGAACCAAGGGGTAATTCTGGAGTTGTCCTGTGTACCCATCACACCCTAATGACAGGACACAACAAAATGGAAAAGGAAAGAGAAGCAGGACAGTTTATCCTTTCTAGCCAGACACCCTGTGTGGATCTCCACTACAATATTGGTCATCCCTGGCCTTAAGAAGGCCAATGGTAAGGACAGAGACAGACACCCCTGCTTTCAGCACACCCTGCAGTCTGATTTTGGCTTCCTGTGGAGGGGGTGATGGTGAGCTGATGAGAGGAGAGTTTTTAGACAGCAGCTGCCCAGAGAGCCGAGCTCCACCTGGAGGGGTGGACGTGGGCACAGAGTCCTAAACACACTGTGTCTGTGCCATCAGGAAGAAAAGGCAGCTGGAGAAGAGAACAGGTTGAGAATGTTATTTTTACCTCTTTAATATCCTTTGATCCCTTGGTAAGACACTGGGGGCACCGGCTGGTGCACTGCTGTGCCCAGCTCTGGTGGGGAAGCCTCTGCTGGTGTATGTACCATTACAGGGATCACTGATGTGATTGACTGGCTGTCTAATGGGTTGTTACAGCACTGCAGAGGCTGTCTTGCTCTACAGGTTAACTGTGAGGAGCTGGGGAGATGAAGCAACACTCCTCTAAATTGGGCTGTGCATTGGGAGCAGAAAGAAGGATCTCAAAAGAAACCCCACCCTACCCTTCACAAAAATTTCTTTAATGGTCTTTCACAAGGGAGGGCACAAACAAACTGATGAAATGCCAGGAGTCAAAAGGGAGTTTTCAGGTGGGTTTGTGGGGGTTTTATCTTTCTTGAAATGGCCTGAGATGTTCAAGGCAGGTTTACTGTTCCTGAAAGTTGTGTAAGTGCAGATATGCCCAAT
Organism: Pyrocephalus nanus; assembly: GCA_038380795.1. Classification (NCBI taxonomy): domain Eukaryota; kingdom Metazoa; phylum Chordata; class Aves; order Passeriformes; family Tyrannidae; genus Pyrocephalus; species Pyrocephalus nanus. The sequence goes on along the minus strand of CM076275.1, from coordinate 15,096,775 downwards.
CCCTGCCCTGCTGTCCTTTGCTTGGTGCAAGGAAGCCAAGACCTGGGGCCTTTGCACCCCTGCAGATGAAGTTAGGGGCGAGGTGTTCAAACTACAAATGTTCCTCACCAGGTACACGAATCTGCTGCCCCAGGTGTTTGTTGTGAGTGACAAACACTTGCTTTCCATGTGCTTGTATGTCCTACACAGACTCGTGGATGTCACTGACACAAGAGCTCCTGGGCTTGGTGTCTGTGCCCTTGCCTTGCCTTGCCTTGCCTTGCCTTGCCTTCCCCTCCCCTCCCCTCCCCTCCCCTCCCCTCCCCTCCCCTCCCCTCCCTCCCCTCCCCTCCCCTCCCCTCCCCTCCCCTTCACTCCCTTCCCCTCCCCTTTTCCCCTCCCCTTCCCTTTCCAAACCTTCCCTTCTCAAACCTTCCCAAACCTTCCCTTCCCAAACCTTCCCAAACCTTCCCTGTCCCTCCCCACAGCAAATCCAACCTGTGAGCCCCGAGCTGGTGCATCCCTTGCCCCAGGTGACCAAACCCTGCAGGGCGAGGGAAGGATGCTCTCCCTGCCCTGCGATGGGAAGGGGTTGGGCGGTGGAAGAGAGGGGGGTTTTGTCTGCAGGATCACTTCGGGAGAGCAGCTCCTGGAGCTCCTGCAGCAGCGTGTGCTGAGGGCAGCCCTGCCCAGAGGAAGGCAGGAGGGAGGACGAGGCTGGGAGCAGCCTGCCTCCGGCTGGCTCCTGCAGGGACACGAGGACGGCGCAGCTCCCGCTGTCGATGCCATGTGTGGCGGGAGCACACTCGCCGTTTGTTCTGGCTCTCGGAACAGCAGGCCTTTGATTCCCTCGGCGGAGCTCATCTGCGCTTCTTTCTGGCCTCCTCCTTTTCTCTGTGCCAACCACGTGCCCCCCAGCCCGTGGGCTCTGCTGTCATTGTTGGCTGCTGGTTCCACTGGCCCCAGCTTATTGCATCTGTTTTGGTTTGCTGGGCCCTGCACTCAGCCATCCGTTCGGCTTTCATTGTACGTTTCTAAGCGTCAGCTCCGGGTGGTCACCGGCGGCTCTTTCACTCCAGCCCGTGCACCAGCTGCATATTAATTGCTCCCCTTTCTCCGCTCTCTCTCTCCCTCCCCGTCTCGCCACGTGACACTTGTGGTTTGCAAACTTTGTGGGAACGCACTGCGATCCAAACCCCGGGAAGGTGTGAGGAGGGCTCGGCACATCACCTTTTGCAGGAAGGCTGATTTGCTGAGGGTTAAACCAGAGGCAAACCTGGCCCCTCTCCTGCAAGTCTGCACTGGGAAAGCCTTCCTCTGATTGCTCTGTCCCTCTGCCAGCCACTGGTGGATTACTCACCCTTGGACACTGCCTGGTTGCTTTGTCCAGTCTAATTTTGGTACCCTGAACAATGGGGCTCTGGATCTTTCTCTGGCTGATCACTGCCACACCAAGAAAATTCCAGCTCCTAGATAGTGTCCCTGACCATGGAATCATAGAACCATAGAACCACAGAATCACTGATTCACAGAATAGTGGAATCATCAAATCATGAAGTCACTAAGGTTGGAAAGGATCTCCAAGATCATCAAGTCCTGATGCTAAGCCTGAGGTTCCCTTCCCTGGTGCCCCAGTGGTACTGCCTAATGCCAAACAGAATTTCACTTTCCACTGTGCTGAAGGGAAAAAAAATAAAAATAAGTGCTCATGCTCACAAGCATGAGTGGGTTCCTTCCACCTGGCCTTGTGCTGCTCCTCTGGGCTACAGCACTTTGGAGACTGGGCTGTCTTGAATCATGAGCCTGCCCTGGCTCTGAAGTGTTGTGTTGCTTAATGACTGATGATAATGTCTGTGTATGTAGGCTTGTAGCCTGGCTATCCATCTTTAAATTTCAAAATCTTTCCTCCTCAGCCATTACCTCCACCCCCGTAATCATTCCTGTTGCTCTTCTCTGAATTCCGCCTCATTTGTCCTTGTTGGAAGGCAGAGCACAATCGAAGCAGCCAGTCTGGGAGCCTGGGTGGGGGCTGAGGTACCAGAGGGGTTGGTGATGAGGTCCAAGAGGGATCCACCTTCCCTCCTTGGCCTTGAGCTGGCCTGAGGTCAAGAAGGTTCATCTACAGCCCATCCAGCTCTGGCAGCCTCAGGTCACCTGTGAAGAAAGGCATTTCTCCAGAGCTTTATGAGGACAGAGGCTGTAGGCTAAGAAATGCCTCCAGCATTTAACTTGACTGTATGTGCTCACCCCACTCTCCTCCAAAAAAACATCCCTGCACAGAAATGGTTCGGTGTTTTCCCGAGGTGTGCATGCCCACAGCAGCCCTTGGCAGAGGATGTTACACCTGAGCTCAGAGAACATGGCCCAGTGAGCCAGACTGAGCCATGAAATAAAACCAGCAAGAGAGAAGGTCTCCTGGGAGGTCTCAGGTCCATCCTTGAGTCAGGACTGTTGTCAGTCAGACATGGCTTTGTCTGGCCAAGTCTGGAAAATCTCACACCTCTGTGACCCAACCCAGGGCTTCACCACCCACCCAGGGATCAGTCCAGTCTGAAGATCCCATCTGCAGCCGTCCCCTCTGGTTATCCCGTCCACCACTGCTGAGGTTAACCCTGTGGGTTAATCACGCCGGAAATAACTTTCTGTTTTAAGGGGAAACAAAGCCAGACTGGCTCCCTGGTGTGTGAAGAAACGCCTCCCCCCACCCATCTCCGACTCTCCACCATCCATCTGAGCCGGCTGGGATCTCAGCCGGATCCGGAACCTGCTGCAGCCATCGCTGCTGCCGACCGTGGCATTGCTCCTGCGGAGAGACAGGGCCTGGCAGCTCTGCTAAGCCCCCAATTTTTATTTTTTTTTTTTGCCTGGAGTAAGACTGGCACTTTTTCCTCTTAGCAGGAGAACCGTGGTATCCAAATTAAGCACAAGCTGTAGTGTTTGAAGGCTGAGCAATGAGCTTTCCTTGGCAATGGGTGGGTTTCTATCATGGGGGTAGGGAATTCCTTGCCTGCCCTCGATTTCACTCGCAAGCAGTTTCTGTTCGGTGTCCTCACCTCTGTTCATTTGACGGGCTCCAGTGGGATACAGAGATCACAGTTAAAGCCATGGTTAGGGGACCTGGTCAAAATATTTGACAGGAACTTACTTAAATGGAAATATTGTCACTTTGTAATAAATAAGTGGAGTTGGCACGAATTCAATTTGACATTTGCCTTTTTCTGCAGAATTATGAGCATTCACTTTTTTTCAGAAACCGTATTTAAACAGAATGCTTTTGGCCTGAGACAAATTATGAACAGTTTTGAAGAAGGTTTCAATAAAAATAGACAATGTGTTAGCAAACAAAAATCAGGGGGTTTGTAAACTTCCAGGGAGACCTTGAGTGTGCTCTCAGGCAACCATTCCAACCATTTTTCCACTCAGGGAGGCTGATTTGAAGAAGCTACTAAACACCTTCTGGACATTAATGTTAGGACAAGGGGGAATATCTTCACACTGACAGAGGGCAGGGCTAGATGGGGTATTAGGAAGAAATTCTTCCCTGTGAGGGTGGGGAGGCCCTGGCACAGGTTGCCCAGAGAAGCTGTGGCTACCCCATCCCTGGAAGTGTCCAAGGCCAGGTTGGACAGGGCTTGGAGCAATCTGGGCTAGTGGAAGGTGTCCCTGTCCATGGCAGGGGGTTGGAACAGGATAATCTTTAATGTCCCTTCCAACCCAAAACATTCTGTGATTCCATGTTTTTATGATCCCTCAGATACCCCCAGTTCAACCCAGTGCCTCTGGACAGAGATGATTTTGTTCCTGCCAATAGGTAAGAAAGCTTGTGCATTTTCTCAGCCTCCCCAGCTCCAAATAATAACTACCAGCACATGGCTTCAATTATCCAGCACAAAGCAGCTTCTTGCCAGCTCTTGCCATGGGCCAGGAGGCCCAGCAGGAGGGGGAATGTTGATGTGTGGTGCAATAGGCAAAGGGGACATGTCTGGAGCCACTTCTTTGGTCTGTACATGCAGGCCTGGCCCCAGAGAGTCAGTTCTCTCCTCTCCTCTCTCTTCTCTCCTCCGTTCTCTGAAGAAAGGACTTCTGCCATTTCCAGCCCCAGGAAATGGGGTATTTTAATCCCTACATAATAAAAACCAATTGGCTGTATCCACAGCTTAAAATGTTTGGGTTAGTGCCAATTGCAAAACCTCCTGACTTGGGGCCCAGCATCATCAAAACTTCCTCCAGCTGCAGGTAACTTGGAGATCTTGCTTAGCAGCTGCACTTAGTTTTGACAATTCCTTCCAAGATAGAGACAAACTGGACAGGACTCAAGTGGCACTGCCATGCTGTCAGGTCCTGCCAGGAACAATCTGCTTAACACTGCCTGTTGGAGCCTCTGCTGTTCACTCTTGGAGCCTCTCCTGGTCAATGTTTGGAGCATACCTAATTTCTGCTGTCAGGGCATGACTCCTGGGTGCTGAGGCTGTCAGTGCAGATTTTTTTTTTCTGATAGTTTTCTAAAAAGACCCCACTGAAACCTTTCTCCTGTGGACACAGTGATGGGGACACACACAGACTGACACCTTTGCCAACACCTTCCCTGTGTGGTGGGTGTACTCCTGTGGAGATGAGAGGCTGATCAGTCAGGGACAAGTAAAACAAAGAGCCATGGCCACAAGTTGTGCTTGGGTCCTTCTTTTTGTAAAATGTCTTCTCCATGTGGGTGTTTCTTTGCCCTGACAGGTCACCAGAGACCTGATGCTTTCAAGAAGCTGTTAGGCCAAACCATTAGCACTGGCCGTGGTCCAGCTCTGAGCAGATCGGACTAGAAACCTTCAGACATCCCTTCCCAACAATGATTCCTTGTGTCTGTGATGGATGTGGATGGAGAAGCCACTGGTTTCCCTTTTGTTCAGTAACAAAGCTTGGGTGAATCATTTTCCTTTACTGTCTCCTTACCTGGGCCCCCACTTGGATTTCAGCTCCTGTAGAGACTTTGTTTGTGCAAAATGGAAAATGTAGAAATTATAGACATGGATCATAATTGGTTTACACTGATTTAGGCATGATCTCAGTCAGCTTGAAAGTGGGGGAGAATCTCTCACACTGGGCCCAGAAAATGGGCTGATCTCCAACTCACACCAAACTTGACATGAAAACAAAGGACTTTGGAGTGTTTCTGCATGAAAAGTGAAGAAACCCTTCAACAAGCCTTAAGATATTGGATTTGCTCAACAGATACTCTCTGCCCCTTCCCTCTTGAGTGCAGTATGGCCAAACAACTGGATCAGCGACAGAAACAGCATGGGGCAAGGGGAGATTAGTCTGCCCCATGCACCACAAAGCCATGAGCTATCCAAGTTAGCTTCTCACACCCCACAGCTCCTTACCTAACTCTCAACCTGACATCTGAGCTCCCTTTACAGCCCAGAGATGCAGCCACCAGTGTCTTCTGCTGGGACAAGCTTGTCTCTGAGGTGAGATGTCTCCCTTCCTTGTCAAGGGAGAGATCATATGAATCACTTAGACAACAGACTTTTGGTTTTCTAAAGTCAGAAGAGAGTTTCACATGGTGGGGGCAGGAGAGCAAAACTCCCCAGCTGTTGGGAAACATGGAAGTGGGATCCCTCTTTGACTGTGACACAGTCTGCAGGAGGGTGGGTATGTCTGGATGAGCAGAGGGTGGATAGTTACTTCTCCCAGCTTCCTTGGGAACCCTGGTTGTGTCTTATCAAAGGCCAGTGGTCATGCACAGCTTTCCAAATCCACCTTCCATCCAACAGCCCCTCTGTAGTGTCTCATCTCCTTTACTGACAGTCCAAGGACTCTTCCTACTCCAGGCTGACTTGTGTGTCCTTCTGGAGGCCTCAGCAGTAAAACATATCAGCTTTGAGGTCCAGGCTTCCACAGGGGGTAGCAGGAGGCAGAGAATCCAGCAACTACTGCACATCTCCCTCACTGATATGCAGCATGTCCTGACCCTCTGTGCTCAGAGTTTTATTTACTGAGACGCTGTAAAAAAAACACTGTGAGAAAAGCCCGGCCCCTGCCTGGAGAGACACGGCATGAAAATGGCACCTTCTTACCCAACCCACCAGCTCCCTTGTGCATCAGCCTGAACTGATGTGGTAATGACAGGAATAAAATCGTGCTGCCTGGCGTGACTCACAGCTCTGCAGAGCTGGGCTGGCTACAGAGGAGGGAGCAAGCAGGACGTGTTTTCTGGGGAATCATCAAAAAGGGCATCCTACCCTTAACACACAGGCAGGCCCTGGCACAGCAGCCACGGAGCAGCCACGCTCTGATGGGCACAGAAAAGTGACAGGCAATTTTCCCTTTTACACCCGTCCTTCCCCTCTTGAAAGTGAAGGATTGGTGGCAGGGGTGGGAAGTGAGGACTAGAAATCCTGGCTTCCCATCCACTGAGGACGTGGGCTGGGACACCCTGGGAAGGGCTGGCCCTGTCTGGATCACTGATGCACGTGGGCCACAAAGGCAGGTGTTGTTCCACAGCAAAACAGGTCTCACACTGTTGTGGAGGAAGAGAAAGGTCTCTCTGCCCTGGAACAGCACAAAGCCTGGTCCTTCCTTTGTGCAGACATGTGGCTTGGAAAGGCTCTCTACTGTGCTTTGCTTTTTCTAACATGGCCAGTCAGGGGTAATCACCACGGATTGGTCTCTCCACAGAACTCAGAGCTCCCCTCTGGGAAAATAACAGTGTTTTTTTGTGAGCGTGACTGTTCTTTCCAGCTGTCTGAGCCAAGGTATAAAGAGGAAGACCAGCTCTTCGGTAAACTGTGGGGATGCATGGTCAGGTAGCAGTCATTTTCAGTGGGAACCATCTCCAAGAGACCCTAAGAAAGACCAGGGAGTCCTGCAATCAGACAAATACGTGATATCTAAGACTGTAGAGGTTACTTATTTTCAACTCTGCATCCTAAGGCAGCATCTGCAGGAAAATGGCATAACTAGACCTTTACAGAAGGACTGTAGGGCAGAAAAGGGCTGAGCAGGTGTTCAGCGAAGTCGGCTTTTATCCCAGAGAACCTTTGGTACGGGTGGTACCAGCGATGGAAAAAAAAATTGGAATCTCAGTTTCTTTCTGAGCTGATGGGATGGAAAAACATCTGTTAGCTCCAGGCTGCATGCATTCGGTGTGGGATCCTTGCAAACTGAAAGTGGGAGGCACCTTGGGTGAGAGCAGCTGTGAGAGTTCACAGCTCTGAGTGGCAGGAGAGTGGCAAGAGAGTGGCAGGAGAAAGGCAATGGGCTTGGGAGGCATCTCCTGTGGCCTTGGAGAACCAGGAGGTGAGGTCCCAGGAGGCTAAGGGGGACAGAGATGAGGCTGCTGACACTTCTATACAGAAATGATCTTAAGGGTACAGGTATAAAGGAAAACAAGGAAACACAGCCAATAACCAAAGCAGCTGAATCGTGAGCTATTCACTGCCCTGAAACTCAGGAAGGTAAAAGCAAGCTGAATAACTACAACTCAGTAATGCATAAAGGAGAGTATGAAATCACAGGTCAGACTCAGAAAGGCTGAGGCTTAGGAAGAAGTACAGGTAGCCAGAGGACGGGACAGCAAAGTGCCTCCTGCCTGCCTGGGCACGTACCTGTCACTCACTCTGAGAAGCCCTTATGGGTGAGTTCATGCTCCAAAACTGTATTCCAGGCTACTGGCTGGACACAGTGGGACTCGTTTCCCACCCCTGCCAGCACAAGGTCCATAGTGCCACTGGTGACTCAGCTCCAGAGCTCGTTCAGGACCCTGAAGCTGAGCAGGACCCTGCTTGGTGCAGACCTGCATGACAGTGTACCTGAGCACAGGAGCACAATTCAAGGCCTGCCTAGGGCTACCTGATACACCACCTGGAAGTGGTTCAAATAAAACCTGACTCAGTCCCCATCTGGATGCTTGGAAATGAGTTTTGGTGGGTGAGACTGGCTGACTGCTGAACGCTTGTGCAGAGATGTGTGTAAGTCAGTGCCGACCCAGAAAACTGGCAGGAGAGTGGCAGTGATGCTCCCTTCTGGCTCTGCTTGTAACTCTTTCTGTTTAGTTCAGGATTGCAGAGATAAGTCCCATTTTATATGAAATAAGGAGATCTGAACCATATGTTGTGCAGGTTCACATCACATCTTGTGGCACAGATCTGCCGGGAAACTTCCGCGCGTCTTGGACCAAATCGGTCCGTACCCAGGTGGAGGGTACGTCTTGTGGAAGAGGCAGCTCCAAGATAAACAAGGGCAGAGGGAGGATGACACAATATCTGCACAACAGAACCAGCACCAAGTGATTTTACACCGCCCATCTCCCTCCCTGACGTCCCTGCGGCACCACCAAGCCCTGCTGCTGGCTTCTGCTCTGGGAACTGGGAAAGGCACAGGGAAGGTAAATGAACTCCACTGTTCTTTGGGACACCAAAGTGAAATAGAGGTCTCCTGATCTGGCCACTTGCTCTTCCTTCCAGCCTCAGGCTGTCTGTCCTTTCAGATCACCAGAGGATTTTCAGGGGAAGATGGTCTCGGTGGGCCTGTTTGTGTAGGTGGCATTTTAGAGCCCTGGGAATCTTTTGTCCCTGGCAGACAGAAGGTGATGCCCCAGGCACAGAGTGGCTTTGTGGGCTAAAGCTTTTGGGGTGCAGTGAGTCTGGCTGGGATGAAGTTAATTTTCCTCACAGCTGCCCATATGGTGCCATGTTTTGGACTGGTGACTAGAACAGTGTTGATAACATACTGGTGTTCTGGTTAGTTCTGAGCAGTGTTTCCATTGTATTGAGGATTTCTGTTTCCCATTCTATCCCCAGGCATGAGACTGGGAGGAGACAGAGCCAGGACAGCTGATCCCAGCTTACCAAAGGGATATTTCAGACCATATGATGGAAACAATAAAAGCTCAGGGAGAGGAGGATGAAGCAGGGCTGTTCATGGTTATGGTGTTTGTGTCTCCAAGTAACCATCACGTGCACTGAAGCCCTGAAAACTCCAGGAAGCAGCTGGACATCTTCCTGCTGATGGGAAGGAGTGAATGAGTTCCTTATTTCCCTTTGCTAGCACTCAGCTTTGTTTCACTCCCAAAACTGCCTTACCTTGATCCACGAGTTTTCTCACTTTTACACTTCTGATTCTCTTCCCCATCCTGCCATGGGGAGGGAGCAAATGAGCATCTGTCTGGCGTTCAGCTGCTGGCCAGGGTCAACCCACCACAACAGGCCTAAAATACATGGCCTTCAGGCTGGAAAATCAGGCTCATACACCGAGACCACAGCGATGTTATCACCCCTCTTTTAGAGATGGGGAGCTCTGGGATGGGGCCAGAGCTGGAGCAGGCAGGGCAAGCTCCTCAGGTTCTGCTGGATTCTTGAACCTCAGGTACCCACCACATATCAGCTGTCCATGGACGTATCATTTGCATCAATACCCTATGATTATCCACTTGCTCTGAGTTTCCAGGGGCCTGAGAACTATGGAGCAATTGCATCAGGCAACACATCAGTGCATGGTGTGCATTTCTCCAGGGTGGGCCTGCAGGCTGCTTTGCCAGGAGGACACAGAGCAGCTCTGTTGTCCCCACATCAAAAATCACCCTTGGCCCTCTTCACCCTCCTCCCCACAGAACAATGCTAACAAAAAAACGAAAGCAAATGGTGTGTTACCTGGAACACGACTTGATCAAAGTCATCAATGCATGGACTTTTGGGTTATGGATTTCTGCATGCAAAGTCCCATTGATTTCCTATGGATCAATGGGAAGAAGCCAAGCATGGAGGAAAAAGTCCAGAGAATGATTTATCAGCCTTTGTCACTCAAACAATATCTCCCTATTCTCTGTGGAGTATTTGTTCAGCTTTAATACAGTGCCAGTGCTTTACATGTACCAGGGGAGGGAGGGCAGGTCCCTCGCAGGGGGCAGGAATTTGAGGTTTCCAGGTGCCTTAAGAACTGCTCTGGGAATCAGAAAGGGTTTTGTTTTCCAGCTCTTGTGATGTGTTGCAGCTGCCCACTGACTTTTTTTGTTTCCATCCTTGGCACGCAGGAGAATTTCATCACCACACTCTTTATCATGGAAACATGTCATTCAGTGGCATTCGTACATACTGTTCACATCAAATCAGCAGGTTTGGCTCGAACCCCTGCAGAGATGGGACCTTTCCAATTGAACCTGCCTCCATAGGTTTGGTGCCGGGCTAAACGCAAAGCCAGAAGGAGACCGATTTTTTTTCAGACAGGTTTTTTCAGAGACGACAGAAGATGCGTGGAAGCCTCCCAAGAACCGCCTACCCCATGAGATGTTCACCATTCAGGATGTTGGCAAACTTGTCAGATCAGAAGGTTGTGCAAGATGCCAACCCCGCTCAGGGCCAGAAGTGTTCGGGAAGTTTTGGGGCCTGTCAGATTTTCGCTGAAGAGCTACCTGAGGCAGCCGTATGGCCCAACACCAAGAGCTGAATTGAATCTAGGTCTTCCTCAGGATCTGACGCCCGCTGCTCTCTTTCCCTGCTTGGGATTTGGAAAGCCAGACCTGGAACAGGATGTGATTTGTTCATGTTGGTCTGCGTCGTGCCAGCTGAGGCTACTGGCAAATTCTGCTTGCTGAAAAATTATCTCATGTAGATGAGGGTCAGATGATTAACTCTGATGAATCTTGCCACAGCTGAAATTACTGCCAGTGCTAGGTATGAGAAGGAAACATTGGCAGAGCTGTCTCCCTGCCATGGGAAGGATCGCTTTTTCTCCTGGAAAGTAAAGCAGGGGTGCTGTAGCTGCTTGAGCTGGACTCCTCAGCCTTGATGAGAGAGCAGGGTGTAGTTTCAGACCTGAATCAGAGTCTTTCCTTCTGAGGTACTTGCACAAATGAAGTATTTTGCCTGGAGAAAGAGTTGCTGGAGAAGAGATTTTCATCTGGAATAAACAGGACAGAGGATGGCATTTCACAACAAATTCAGCATCTGTCATGCATGAGGCAAGGGGATGGGTGGGGATTGCTGCATTTGTTCATAGGTTTTTTTCATCTAGTCTGCCACCCAAAAAGTGCCCTGGCACAGGAAGTCCCTCTGGGGCTGATATCAGCACTGAGGGATTGATAAGGCTGGGAGATATGTCCTGTCTGGCAGATTCCACAGCCCACGCCTGTCACCAGCTCTTTGGAGGAATGGGGGTCCTTCAGGAGGCCAGCACAAGGGTGGATGTGGGGGATTGCTTGGTTAAAGTGGCAGCCACACCCAGTTACCACAGAACCATGGAATATCCTGAGCTGGAAGAGACCCACGAGGATCATCCAGTCCAACCCCTGGCCCTGCACAGACACCCCAACAATCCCACCCTGTCCCTCAGAGCGTTGTCCAAACACTCCTGGAGCTCTGGCAGCCTTGGGGCTGTGCCCACTGCCCTGGGGAGCCTGTTCAGTGCCAACCACCCTCTGGGGGAAGAACCTTTTGCTGAGATCCAACCTGACCCTGCCCTGACACAGCTCCAGCCATTCCCTGGGTGCTGTCCCTGGAGCACAGAGCAGAGATTGGAGCTGCCCCTCGTGAGGAGCTGCAGACCCTGGTGAGGTCTGACCTCAGTCTCCTCCTCTCCAGCTGAACAATCCAAGTGCCCCCAGCCAGTCCTTGTATGGCCCCTCCAGACCCTTCCCCATCCTCATGTCCCTCCTTTGGACACTTCTAATAGCTTTTAGTTGTCCCAGATGAAGTCTGAGGAGGGGGAAGGAGGCTCCCTGTCTGCTACCAAGTCATATCTGAAAGGTGCAAACACAGGAGGTGAAGAAAAAATCGTGCAAGACAACCAGCACAACACCCAGCACGGTGCAACCACCACAGTGCTCCCACCAGCCTGGGCAGACCCGTGGAAGCCACCACAGCTGGCAAGAGCTTGAATTGCAGTCACACAGCAGCTGCTGGTTGTCCTGCAGCTCGCTGTGGGTATCAGGAGGGCTACTCCAAAGGGCTTCAGCTGACACAGTTCCTGTAGGGCAGCCACAGGCAGTGGTACCAGCAGCTGGAGTCACAGGGTGCTCTGGGACATCCTAATGCTTAGAGAATGGGGACAGAAGGGCAGGTCTGCTTGTAGGACCCCAAAAAGAGCGGGGCCATGGGTCTAGGGTGGCACAGAAAGGCAACATGTACTGGCTACAGCCAAGTGCAGCTGGGCTCTCACAGCTTTTCGTTAAACATCGACCGCTTTTTGTGATGACACCAATCAAATTCCCACCCGGTTGCCTCACTAAGGGCACCCAAAGCAAGAGCAGAGAGACAGATGAATCAGCCATAGGTTTGCTTGCTGTAGCATGCCCACTGCCAGTAGATTTTCATGTTTCCAAGAGCTGAGTTCATTTGCTGAATGGAGGGATGCTCTCCCAGATTGTGTGCGGTTGGAAATACACTCATCCAAAACTTCTAGGCTGGGCACCCTTCAGAAAGTCAGGCTTCAGCTAGACTGCAAGTTCACTGAGCATCACCTATGAAAGTTGGGGTGGGATGTTGTGCCCTGTTCTGCAAGGACTCCGATGAGACAAGGACAACAATCTCCCCACGGTGTGTAAAGCCTCTCTGACAGAAACTGTGGCTTTACAATTGCAGAATGAGTGGAGATTTTTTTCAAAGCAAAATGGAAAGATCATCTGCTGGTGTGTTGCTTTCTAATTTCTAATGGATCCACACTTTGTGAAAGCAGTATCTCATCTGCAGCCTGGGCTATAGCTATTACAACCAAACCACTTAGGTGAGGAGAGAAATTCATGGAGCAGCCACCCGTCCCCAAGTTCATATGCCAGAAACTTCCTGATATTGAAAAGGATAGGGACACTGCTGCACAAATATCCCTGCCAGAAGCTGATCTGTCAGGGAACAGAGAGCAACTCACTGAAATCATGTCAGAGGCAGGCAGAGACACAGCACTGGCAGTGTCACTGTCACTGATAGGAGACAGTCGTCCAGAAATAACAGCCCTGCTTAGCTCAGGAGAATGGCACACAGAGGACTCAGAGGAAGCTGGAGAGAAAGTGCTGGATAATCCACAACTTGTAACTCCCAAAAATCACATAGAAAAGGTGTTCAAGAAAGAACAGGGAAGCACAAATGCTGTGAGGTCCTCGGTGCTGCTCAGTCATTAAGATAACTGGTAGAGTTATGTTTATATCAGCCATAGGGATGTGCCTGCATCCCAAGTGAAGGAGATCCCATGGCTATAGTTCCTGTCCCTCTCCAGCTTTTCTCCCGTTTCTGATCCTCACTCATTACAGCATAGCAACCATAAGCACTAATGGACCAGGAATTGTTTCTTTCTTTAGTTTTGACAAAAATCTGTCCTTCTTAAGCATGCACTTAGTAAACACTATTGAATGTGATTGCTCTGTCCCAGGCTGCTGTCTGGGCTCCATCCAGAGCAGAAAAGATCAGATTGTGGAGAAGGGAGGGAAGAAAGAGAGGGAAAACCAGACTGTATGGATTTCAGTAAGCTCTGGTTTCTGTTTGGCAACCTGGGTCAGTGTTGGTCTGTCTGAATGGGCCCTCTCTGAGTGTACAAGATGGATGGCTGAGAAATCTGATGGACAGGAGGTGAGAGGAGATGTTCCTGATGGTGGTTTGAGAGTGAACAAGACACCAAGCACCAGAGAGCTGTCACTTCCCCAGCATCCCACCCTGCTGAGGGGATGTGGCAAGAGAAATGTTCAGGTGATGTCTTACATCGTCTGGACACCTACAGTGGAGACAACACAACTAATGACCAGGCACATCTTCTTGACTCAGACATTCGTCAGGGTGGAACTGAGTGATTATTGCCCTGCTAGGTTGCCACTCTCACCCTCCTCTGTTTACAGGGACCATTCCCAAGGGAAAGGAAGGGATCACTCAGCCCACACCACTTGCTGAGCTCTCGCTGTCAGTGCTGAAGTTCCCTTGGGGTTCCCCACATCGTATGTGCCAAGTGCACTGGTGACAGACCTGCTCACTCATTATGTACAGGTGTTGTGCTGTCAGGGTCCAGCCTAGATCTCAACTGAGGCCTTTGTGTAACACTAAAAATAATAATGGAACAAATCTTGGAACAGAAAAGAGTGCAGAATGCAAGAAAATGCCATGAAAAGTGAGAGCTGCTGGAAATGATCCTGAAGGAACCTTCTTCTAGAAGAAACTGAAGCGGTGCCACTGGGGAGGCAGCACCTCTCATCAGCTTTCTGGAGCAGGGGATACATCTGTCCCTGCTGTTGGCTTCATGGAAATGCACAGTCATTAATAACAACCGGTAACGAGGAATCTGGAGAGCCTCCTCCTGCACAGCTGCGCCTGCAGCACACACACACATCAGCATCGCCGAGACAGGAGAGGGAGCGGCGCTGACAGATCGGGGAGAGCAGCTCCAGCCTGGAGTATTGGCAACTCTTTAATCACTCAGGTGGTAAATGGGAAATGGATGCGGTGGAGCACACCACAAACACAGACCAGCCGCTCACCTCTGCCTGGAAAGGTGGAGACAAGCCCCTGTCTGGCAGCAGGCGAGTCCCTTGTGGATTTGCAGCGAGATGGGAGGCAAGAGCAGCGAGGTGCCCATCGTTCGGAGCAGTAGGGACAGGAGGGAGGATGAAGGAGCTGCAGCTGTGACCTCACAAAGGCCTGGCACAAAGTCCCGGGATCTGGGAAGGGAAATGCTGCTGGACCTTGTGCTTGAGCTGCCCCGTGGCTCTGCCACTGGGGCGGGACCATGGTGAGCAAAGGATGGACATACACTGAGGAGAGAAAGTGGGACACACAGAAAAGTCAAACCCAGTGCCTTTGGGATGAATTAGTCCTTCTGCACCACCTTGCCCAGTGGAAGGTGATCCTGCTGCCATGGCAGGAGGACAGCAGCAGCCAGGTGAATGTGTGGTGCTCTGGTACAGTTCCTGTAGGAGCCCAGGGGTTGCCACACTCACCCTCTGAGGGTGCAATGCCCTGTGGGTGCAGACAGCACCACAAGCCCAGTGCTGTGCTGTTTGGACCATGGGAAAACAAGCTTGCATAGAAAGACTGGAGAGACTGCCAGCCCTGGCTGAGTCACTCACCCAGGCTGTCCACGGCATGGCTGGAGGTCGCCTCTTGGAAACTGCAGCTTTGTCACTCTCCATTATTTAATTGATAATTTATCATGCCATTCCAGACAGAGAAGAGTTCCTGTTCATGCCACTGTTTGTTCCCTGTCACATAGTCAATTCCCCAATCCAATACACCAGTTGTACTCTTATTTTATGAACCATACCTTAGGGCCTAATTAATGCAATTAATCAAACTTTTACTTAGGTAGGCATATCTTCATTTCTCCGCTGACTGTCTGCTTGGACAGCTGGGTGTGTTGTCTGCATAGTATTCATCATCTTAAGGCATTACAATGCTCTGGAGTGCACTGAGGAGCGTGGGGAGGGGAGGGGACTGTTGGTGACTGAGCACTTCTGACCAGGTTTCAATACAGACACTGTCTGAAGCCACTCACCATGAGGGAAAATGCAACAGCTCAGCACCAGGGAACTGTAGGAATGCAGAAGTGGCTGGCTGTAGAATCAGGTCCTCAAACCAGGTCCCTGCACCACCTGGAGTGTGCCTGCAGTCCCCACAGGATGTGCTCCCAGCCCCTCATCCATCAGCACAGCCTCCATCTGCCTGGGGGAGCCACTGTCCAGGCTGCACACAGGGCACACTGCAGGACTGGAGATCCTGCTGGGGCAGGAAGGTGATGCTCTGATCTATTCTGCTGCTCTTGGGTGCTCCTTGGAGTCAGGAGATGGGATTAGGACTGTTGCCAGTCTGTTGGAAGACAAAAACCAGAGGTCTACATATCTGTAGGACAGGCCTAACAGACATTAGGGGAGGGAGAGCATGAAAAATAGCTGGGATCCTTCAAGGCCCCTCACTCCTCCACCTTCAGTGCTCCCTACGGGAGTCATCTGCATCCTTTGGCCGTGGTGGGAGGTGCAGATCATGAGCTTACAGCAGAGATGGGTACTTAGGTGGCTCCACACACAGCCTGTGTGCTGACTTTCTGGCATGTCTTGCTGGATCTACTGTTGACCACAGCTTTAAAAGCGGTGTTTCAAAGGTGCTTTTGACACCCCAGTTACAGCAACATTGATCAAATCATCACTTTCCAGGAAAACCTCTGTGGAAATATTCCTTCATGAAAATTATTGAGGAACATCGGTGTGTTTTCAGGTCACTCCCTGCAGCAGATAAAAATCTAATGATGATTGGAAGTGTTGGCCAGAAACATAACTGATTTTGTGACTAAAAGGCTCATGAAATGGAGTAAACTGTCAACTGGGACAATTTTCTAAGAAGCCATTTCACATCACCCAAAAGATCACTTCCAAAAGACACAAGTAATCTTTCCTATAAAACCAAATGGCTTTATTCTCTTTAATTATCTATAAGAATCTAGAAAGTGTCTTATTAGGGGGGTCTTTTGCCACCAGAAAAACCTGTCATCCTCTCCTAAAAACAATGAAAAGATGAAGATGTGAGGAGAATCTTTTAAAGAGTCCTGGAAATGAAGTGAACACTCGCTGAGTTGTGACTCACTCATATGGTGGACCTTGATGGAGT
The DNA here is from genome assembly GCA_038380795.1 of Pyrocephalus nanus. Classification (NCBI taxonomy): domain Eukaryota; kingdom Metazoa; phylum Chordata; class Aves; order Passeriformes; family Tyrannidae; genus Pyrocephalus; species Pyrocephalus nanus. The sequence goes on along the minus strand of CM076275.1, from coordinate 15,080,234 downwards.
CATGGTTATCACTAAACTATGTCCAGCCCTCAACCTGGCATTCAAAGGTGATAGGACAAGGTTATCTCCTACATCTGTAAACACTTGAAAATATGTCAGACTCACCATTGTGGTGAGTGCTTATCAATCAGATACTCTTGAAAGCACTGCCAGCAAACACTAACACCAGGGATCACAGACTCAAGGATATTTACAGTGTTTCCCCCAAACTGGCATCCATTCCACTGTCAAAACAAGAGTAAAAAGAGCTTTTTCCATCGCTGGCAAAGTTTATAAGGCAGAACTTTAAGGAGGCAAACAAAGCAGAGTCATAGCTAAAACTGGTCAAAATGTGTTGCATCACCACATCATCTCAAGGATTGTGCCTTGTAACGTGGCAAACTAGACAGTGGAACGCTTTGTACAGAGGGGACAGCCCAGGATGTGTCCTGTGACAGCATCTGGACCCAGGCTGGCAGTGTGGCACTTCTTGACACCTCAGTGGTTTGGAACTAGAAAGCTTTAAGACCTGTTATCACACTTGGTATGGAAAAGGCCCAACTGATGTTCACAGGTCATGAAAAAGCCACTGGTCTGTGCATTAATTGTTTGTAACATGGTTTTGGTCTTTGCAAAGCAGGGTAGGCATGCAGAGTGTTTGACAACATCAGGGCTGCCTCAGCAAACCCAATGAGATGGAAATCCTTCAGAGACTGAAAATACCTCTTGGATTTTTCTCTTTACACCACGTGGCCCCTGTGGGCTGGATCAGCTCTGTTCTTCATGGACAGGAACATCTCCCTGCTCATGCAATAGGGTTAATGCTCACCAAGCAGTCCTACCTGTTACTGCCTGCTGGTGAACATCTCTGTAGTACAAGTTTTAAACTATCACAACTAGGAGGATACAAAGAGATGGAAGAACTGTAACAGTCTGTGGAGAAGAAGGGGAGGCTCTTAAAACATCACTTTCCATGACTTTAAGAAGTTGTTCCAGTTTTTAAAGGTAACTTACCAGTCAGTCTATTGTGGCAAATATCACTAAATGCAGCCATAATATCCAGCTTAAGAACCATGTGCAAACTTCCAAAGCCATGGTATGTGTGACACCATGAATTTCTGGGATATACTACAAATACTCAGTTATACTCAGTGGCTGAAGGACTGAAGGCTGCTATGTAGTTGTGGGACACAAGATTAAAAAGCAGCCTGAGCCCATAGGTAGAGCCAAAGATGCAGGAAATTTTACCAAGTTCATAAGAAGCTGAAACAACTCTTGCTTGTATTCAGCACTAATAAACCTGCAATGACAAGCATTTAGCTAAGCCTGGTTTTAAAAGGTATGCTGCTGTCTGGGAATTTGGTTTCTGCTCAGACTAAACCCCACATATGTGACAGCACTATGATATAATAATGATGGCATCCTGCATCATTTTAAAGGAGCTTAAATCAACATACAGGCTCTGCCCATTGCTGTGCCAGATTTCATGTTATCAACCACCTCAGTGTTGTCAGGGCTCTCTGAAGCACCAGCATGGAGAGAGATTTTGGTGGATTTCATCACTCCTCACTATGCAGGAAAAGCTTTGCTGTTCCCAGCAGTAATGGTGGTTGCTAAGGCCGGTTTTGGACAAGGAGGTTTTATCCATTTCTTAGCACACAGACATGGAGGAACAAGCACAACCAGGTGTCAGTGAACCCTTGGCATTTCAATGAAAACAGGAGCTGGAGACAAACACTTGATGTGGCCAAGTATGGCCCCACACAGACATCTTATAGGAAGAGAGCAGAAGAAGACACACCAAGCTGCTCTCTTGCTGTGTTTGAGGCTACACTGTTTCTGCCTCTTCCTGTTCTTGCCCTTCACCTCCCATCTTCAGTTGGACCTGAAACCTAGTTAGTTTTCAGGTTTTTACCCATTAGTTTTCCCCAGAGGTGATAACTGTGACCCTTAAGATCAAATTCCAGTTCTGGAGTGCAGAGCCCGAGGTTCTTCCCCTCAGTTTAGCTTTTTGCTAGGAATATAAAATTGATCCCCTTAAGGCAGAAGTAGAAGGGAAAGTGATGGCTGAGGGAGGTGAGAAGGAGACCACAATGCCAATGGGGACATGGCCTAAAAGCCAGTAGGAAAAGGCTGGGGTATCTGTTAGCCTCTCTGGGGGAGCCACAGCCATCAAACTCCATCTAAGGGTGACACGCCTTCTGTAGACTTCAGAGTGTGTTTTTCCATGGAAAGGATAAGAAGAAGAACAGATCAGGCTGCCAGGAATGCTTTGGGTAAGGAATCTCTCTCTCTTAGCTGCTGCTGCCATTAACACAGGATCTTTGCAGAGCACAGCCTTAGTCCATAAACATCATGTGTCCAAGGAAATACAAGGAAATTCAGCAGTTTATAGCCTTTGCACACAGTGCTGAATCTGGGACATGGTGACAAAGACCATGTGCCACTTGGCATTTGCCACCTTTCAGGTAAGGCCCTGAGCACTAAAGGCCCTGGATCCTCTTGGTTTCATTTGCATTATCCCAGATCAGATACCAGTGGGGGCAGCTTTGCCTGGGTTAGCCATGTGGCATCAGAAGTGTCACTGTACCTCATCAAAGCAGTGATGCCCTTCAAGGTAGAGGCTTGGAACCTCCCCTGTGGTGTTTTTGCTGGTGGGCAAACTGAGGTTTCAGGGTAGCTCTCAGTTTGGCAGATCCCTCCTTGCAGGCAGGCATCCACTGTCATACAAGCACCAGGAGCACCAAGCAGATATTCCCTGCAGGACTGCAGCAAGGATGTACAGGGATATGTGGGAGTCTCTGGAATAACCAGTACCACCTAACTCATGAGGCAGGAAGGGGTGGAATCTCCAAGAGTGGAGCTACCCAGAGAGACAGCTTTGCCATTTCCTTGCTACTGCCAGTAAATGAGCTGTCTCTTCAGCTGCTTATTACCAGGCACACGGAAAACATCTGCATAGTGTGAGCAATTACACAAGAGCAAGAGCCCAGCCCCACCTCAGGGAAGCCTTGCCATGGCTGCCGCTTACAAAGGACATTTCCAGCTCGTGTTTTCAGATGCTCTGGAAGAAATGAGCTGTCCTTACTGGAAACCACCTTGTGGCAGTGTCACAGAGCCACACAGCTGCCCTGCTGCTCCTCAGCTTCCCTGCCCCGGGGGTTTATAAATCACCATCTGGCAAGGGAGGGGATGCCAAGGACGGCACACGGTGGGGCCAGGGCTGGGTCTCCACCCCAGAGCTGTGGTAGCTGAACTCCTCACCAAGGAGGCAGCATCACCACTGCTGGTGGCTCAGGGATGGAGGAGAGGCAGAGCTGCTGTGGCAGCACCCCTGGTGCTCCCCATGGAGCTGATGCCAGCCCTGCTCCTGCCCTCACACGTCCCCCACTGCGAGGGCTGTGGCAGCAGTGGAGCTCGGGCTGGTCCCAAAGGCCTTGGTGGTCTTTCCATCGGTTCAGCCAGCTCTGGCTCAGCCCCAGAGGGACCAGTTTTCCGATGACTCACAGCGCTGGCCGGGGTGAGATCATAGGAAAAGTGGCCCGTGTGGCCCTTTCCGTGACAGAACACACGCAGGCAGGCGCCGGGCAGGACCTGGGCGCAGGCAGGGCTGCCAAGGTGTCTCCAGGCTGGGCATGTGAAGCAAGCCAGGTGCTGCTGCTGCTGCCTCTTGGCTCTGCTGCCTGCAGCTCCCCTGCAGCGGGGAAACAGCTCCCTTGGAGCAGGGAGGGAAAGCTGGGAGCAGGAAAACAGGCAGTGGAGGCAGGGGCAGGGAGCAGCCAAGGGAGGGTGCTGGCAACTCTGCCCTGGCTGAGCTGATCCTTCCTGGGGTGACTGCCCTTGGGAAAGATGATACGGGATCCAGGGGATCCTACATCCTCACCCCAAATGCCTAATTTCTTATGGTCTCCCTGGTCCTGAAGGAAAGGAGTCAGTCTCTTTTAGGGTGAAGGAGGGAGGTTCCTGCTGCTGCTTGCCTGGCTGGGGGCTACAGGGGCACATCCCTGCCACAGCATCCACGGTGACAGTAGCATGTGCCAGAGGTGCCTGGGCTAACCCTGGCTGTCCCCTCATTCCCCAGGCATTGACAGCAGCGTCACTATATCAGGATGGGACGAAGGGCAGGTTTTTCAGCCCACGTTTCCAGGAATTTGATGCCTGACTGCCTCAGAGGGCTTTGGCCAAGGAGTGTTTTGCTCCCTGAAGAGCAGAGCTGAGTGGCCAAGGAGAGGTTGTGTGCAGGAGCACACATGATTTATGGACAAGCCTGGCCAGACTCCTCCCTGTAGGACACCTCCCTGGTACCGCTGCTCTTTCGAAAACCTTGTGGCTATTTTCCCTCTCTTCCCCTCTCATTTTGCCCACCAGCCTTCCCGTCCAGACGGGTGTTCCCATACGGCCAGAGGTTCCTGAAGAACACACAAAGCACGGAGCTGCAGGAACCGTGATCTGGAGGGAGCTGCAGGAACCATGAGCTCACCACAGCCTGGGGGCCGACACACGGCTTGTGAAGAGCCCCCGCCCCACCGGCACGGCCCCTCGGCTGGCACTGGCAGGGCTGCGATGCAGAGACATCTGAGCTGCACAGCCACAGCCACGAGCACGGGCTCGGATCTCCCAGGGCCCCTCCGGCTAGGGGTGGAGGGGGAATGGCTATTTTGGCGCTGCCCCACGGAGCTGGGTGGGTGCCAGGGCAGGAATGGGATACGGGCAGGGCTGCAGGATGGGGGTCACACTCTCCCTGCAGAGGCAGCGGGGTCGGGGGCCGGGCCCCGAGGAAATTGCCTGCCAAGGACTGCGGAGGGCAGCCGCCACTCGCTCTCCATTAGCATTCGGCGGCACTGCCCCCGCGCGAAGGAGAAAGCCACCCTCGTAAACACAAGGAGAGGAGATAAAAGCACTTAGCGCGGGGCTGGTGAGCGAGACAGAGGCACTTCGGCTCAGGTGGCTGGCTCCTCGTCGGGCTTTTGTAGTCTGGCTGCAGCCCTTCCGAACGCGGCACGGCGGGCAGGTTTGCGCCCCAGCGCTCGGCACGGCGGAGCCGCGGCTACGCCTGAGCGGCACTGGCAGAAGTTCCCCAAAGGTTAATTGATGCTGCAGTGCTGCAGCCACCCTGGAGACAGCCGCCTGCCAGCAGCTTCGCCCTGTCAGCTCTGTGCCGGAGCTTCTCCTCCCTCCGCAGCATCCTCCCCCGAGGTGGATTGCCAGCGCAGCCCTCCCACCCACGGGGGACAGCCGGCGGGATCTGCATCTCCCTCCCGGGCACGGGGCTCCTTGGGCTCCGGCGCTGGGATCTCTCCCAGGGCCGAGAGCGCTGCCAGCAGCAGGAATCGTGGTCCCCATACCCCCTCCTGCTCCTGTCCCTGCAGACAGCAGTCTGGCAGGCTCCGTGCCCTGCGCTCCGGGGTCAGGAGGAGGGACGTGCAGCCCCGAAGTCTGCCCTAGTGCTGTCCCCACCTCACTGCGATGGTCTCCACGCCTCACAGCCCTTCACTCTCACATCCCCTGCCTCATAGACAGGGGCAGCCCCGCTCTAGAAACACAGCCTGATGCTAAAACCCCCCTCCCCAGTAAGGTCTCCTGGTAATTTCAGCGGCTGCAGAGCACGTCAGCAATAGTGTTTAACCCAAGGGAGGACAGAGGATGGCAGGCAGTGTGCAGTCCGTGCCCACTAGTCCCCCCTCCCTCCAGACCCTCTGGATCCCCTGGGTACCCAGTGACGAGGGGGTGCAGAGAGTCCTGGGCAGCCTCAGAAGAGGGAAACAGACTGTGCATTTCTACTTGAGCAGCTTGCTGGGGGGCACAGCACAAGCCTCTGGCAGGGAATCCAGCCATCCTGGAGAGCAGACATGAGACCAGACTGGGCAGCCCTGCCATGGTTTGTACTGGAGTCACCATGCAGGAGGCCTCTCCTCAGCCGTATTTCTAAAATCTCACGTGATGTCAGCTTGTTTCCCTGTCTGCAGGCTTTAAAAATAAGCCCATCTTGGAGCAGTCATCCCTGTTCAGTCAGTATTTTAATTGCCCCCCCGTCTACCTCCTCAGAGCTGTAAAATAAATAACATTGGCCTTTCCCCCTCAAATCTGAAGGATCTTCCTTTGTTCTTCCCTCAGGGAAGGTTGGCTTTCCCATGAGAGGCAGATCATTAGGCTACAAAGTCCAGCAGCCCCCTCCCTGCAGCAAACAAGGTCAAAATTCAAAGCCCACCAGGATCTAGGTGATCCTGACCGTTTATAAAAGCACAATGCCCTGGATGAGGGTGGTGTGAAGGCACTTCACCTCGCTGGGGGTGTCCCCCTCTGAGGGAGCTCACAGCCTCACCTGCAGACAAGGCTCAGTCTGTGGCAGCCCAAAGCAAAACACTGTTCAACAGAAGCACCCCAAAACTATGATGGGAAGCTATCTTTTGCATCACCAGTGACTAAAAACGGAGTCAAGGAATAAAGACACTTGTCACCAGCAGCTGTCCATGTGTGAGCACAGCCATGGCCATCGCTTCCCGTGTCCCAGCTGTGATCCTCCTCTGGAGAGCTGGCATCTGCAGTGGTCACTTCTGCCATGCCCAAAGGTGCTGTGGGGTGCAGGGGTACAGTGTGTGGCCACTGCAAGACCTGCAGGTGAGGCTCCCTCAGCTTTTACATCCATGAGAGCTACAGGGGTTGGCACATCCTCCCACCCCTGTTGACACACAGGGCTTTCCAGTGTGGGCCAGCAAAGGTGGTGCATCCGTGGCTGGAAAGCCAGCTTCCAGCACAGGGGCTCCTTGATGTGGGTGCTGCCAGAGTCCCCATTCCATGCCAGCCCCTCCTCAAAGAGAGAGCTGGGTCACCCTCCCTGTCGCTCTGCAGCAGAGCAGTGCTGGGACAGCTTGGCATCACTGGCCAACTGGGATCGAAAACTCTGCAAAAGAGGCTTTGTAAACTACACAAACACCAGCCAAGGAGCCACTTTCTTCCTTCTCCTTTGTGCTCTCAGTGCATTCTGGCGGGGACTGGTGCGTGCATGGACTGAGGGCTGCAGCTGGTGCTGGGAGAACTCGGTCTCCTGCTGAACCTCCTGCAGCTCCGGGGCAGGACGAGGCAGGGACTGAACAGAACACACAAATGTTCTGCAGCAAGCAGCCCTGATCCATTCGCTAGGGGACAACAGCACTGAGCTGTTGGAAAAATCAAAATTCTCCTGCAGAACTGAGCTCAGCCACTGAATAATTTGAGGGACCAGGACCTGTTTCAGTTGTCCTGGGAGTGTGAACCCCACTGGCAAGATAACTGATGACTGGGACAACCTCAGCTTTGGGAGCCCTGATTTTCCTTGTTAGCCCCTGAAAGCAGAGTGCTCCCTGGTGCATGAGATCCAGGTAGCAGCCCATAGGTATTCCCAGTCCTATGATGGGAAAACCACTCCCAGAACCTGTGAGCTGGAGGGCCCCCTTCAGGTGGGAGAAATTCCCACTGCCTGCCTCCAACACTGCTAAACTGTGCACTGTGGGCCTCGCGCTGGGAAGCAGCTGCCCTTGGCTGCAGCACATCCAAGGCACTGAAACTCAGTCCCCAAAGAGATCTCCTGCTGCAGGTCTTGTTCCTGCCTGGGCTTTTCAGAGGTGCTGGTTGATACCATGGCTGAGCAGCACAGATGTGTTTGTGGAGCAGATCAGGAGGGTGATCCATTTTAAGGACGGCACATGCAGTTGACTCCTGGTTATCACCAGAGGCAGTTTCATTCAAGGAAGAACTGGAGCACTGATGAGTGTCCTTGGAAAATCCCTGCCCTCATAAAGGCCAATTTGGTTTAGAATAGACCCTAGACCTCAGTTTTTCATCCACCATTCCAGCCGCAAATCTCCTGTTCCTTTAGATAATGGGAAGTGATGCTCAGTCCTCACAGTCCCTTGAAGGTCATTGCCCTCACAGGGGGGTCAGGGAATCGATATTCCCTATTGCTTGGGATCTCCTGGAAGGACATCTTTTTGTGCTAGAACACATATTCATTTCCATCAAGTAGGCTTCAGCCTACAGATGCCCACAGACCTGTCCCAGGTCAGTGGAAGAAGCACCTTTGTGCAACAACAGGAGAAGACAGCACAGCCCACCATTCCAGACTGGCAGCACTGTGGAGAACCTTTACAGGGAGCTCAACAGCAAACACAAGGGTTATTATGTTGTGGCGGGTGGAATTCCCAATTCAAATAAGCAAGAAAAAGCTTGAAACCGAGGCAGTCTCTTATGGCCATGGGAAGGAGCTGAAGGATAGAGACTTTGGGGAAAGGATTGAGCACATGGGACAGGTTTTGGGAAGCAGTGAGCACCTAGTCCTACAGTGCATCCTGGTTTTTGAGTCTATACTTGAGCAATAGGATCTTGCATTAGTTCATAATAAAATTGATTGACCCACTAGACCCAGTGTTATTAATATTTTTCCCCTCGCATAAAAAATTAATTCTTTAGGAACCTAAGTATTATCTGATATTTCAGGTCAAAGCAGAAAGGACCAACAGTTCAGACACTAATGAAAGGTTGTCCTTAGAGCTGTTCCTTGGCCTGTATTAAGTAAAAAAATTACACTTTTTTGCTACATGAACTCCTCTGCACATGCTTTTCAGATATTCTGCAACTGCAGAAGAGCCCCACTGCCTTGTAACAGTGTGCACAGCCCACATATAAATGTGTCTGCAGTGCAAGGGCTGTGCCAAGGAACTGAACCAGTAATGCACCCACAGAAACCAAATGGAAAATGGTGAGAGGCAGGGATGGGGATGCCCCCAGCAGAGTCAGCCTGGCTAATGCCAGGGGAACGTGCAGGTGCCACACGGAGAAGGGACCAGGCAGATTAGGCACAGGGTGAGCTCTCAGCAAGCCAACCACTCCAGGGACCTGGGCACACACACTGGACAGGGAGCAGCTCACACTGCTTTGACTGAGAACAGGAATACGTGAATTAGTTGACAATCAGCACTGAGCAGAAAGATGCAGATGAGCAATTACTACATCACCTAATGCTCAGTGATCAGTGTGTGTGTCATGTCTTGGACTACAAATTCATCTGGAGACATACCAGTTCCTGCAAGATGGAGAGGTTGTCACAGGGCAGTCTACAGCACCAGTGCCAGTGGGACATTCTGGGATCCTGATTTCCCAAGCACATGGGAGTTGGAGGAATAGCCTGTTAGGGCTACAAGAATAAAGGAATTCCTGCTTTGTAGTGGGGTAGCATGAGAAATTTGGACCAGAATATGGTGCTGCAAATCATATGTGACTCAGTCAGGGCAGTGTGACTGGCTCTCTCTTCACCAAGCAGGAATGGTCTGAGGTGGCTCAAAGCCACCTTTCCACAGTGAAGGTAAGTTCAGCTCCTTGAGGATCTGATTCCCATTTGCCTGTTTTGCCTCAAAAGAAGCTTTTGGAAAGAAGAGTAGTAGAAGAGGAGAGGGAAGATCCTTCCTCTAAATTCTTTTTTGTTGTTTTTTTCTGCCTACACACAAAAAAAGGAATAGACTGCTGGGAGGGAGGGAAAGGAAGAGTTAAAGGTTGCCTTTAATGTTTCTCGGGCCAGTGAGAGGAACAGCGGTGAAGATTTTCCTGCGGATATTTGGGTATGAGCTCAGACTCTGTTTCAGGCTTGTCACCAAGCTGTCAGGCTGGGAAGACAAGGCAGGGAGACTGGCTGCTGACTGTGGAAGCTGGCCTTTCTCACTTAGAAAGATGTGTCCCTCAGGGATACGTGCAACACAGATCCCACAGCTCCCCTGGTCTGCTCTGCAGGTGTCCCCGGAGAATTTCTTAAGACCTGGAAAAGAAGGGAGCAGCAAAATGTAGCAGCAGATCACTGATGGAAGAGCAGATGCAGCATCTGGGTGCCTTAGTAATTGTAGGGCAGATTTGAACTCGACTTTCACTTGGAGCGGCTGAACCAGACCAAGAAGAAGAAACATTTCCCAAAAGGAACAAAAATTTTGCTGAAATGAGGGAAATTCTTCAGTGAATAAGATGCATTATCAGGGTATGGGCAGATGCCCATGGACAGAGAGAACATCACACCTTCAGCACTGACAGACCTCTGCTTCCTGAAACTGCTTTGCAGACGTGGGCAGTACAGATTGAGTCCCACTGGATGACATTCCAGCTTTGCCATGGTCTCTATGGAGGGAAAGGCTATGGTGACAGTGCAAGATGGAGAGCACTTCTCACCACTGCTGGCAGAAAACACAGCCTGTTTCCTGCACACTCCAGCTCTCCGCTCCCGCTGCTCCTTGTCTTATTCTTCACTTCCCACATTTAAGTTTTTTGCAGCAGGGGCCAAACCCTGGACAGTTCAGGGTAGTTGAGGTCTAAGACAGGAGTCTGAAATGGTGAGGAAGGGCAGGAGGAGCTGGACAGCTACGTGGAGACACATCAGAAATGACCACTGCACTGCTGTGGGGCAGCAGAACACCCCAGGAAGTCCCAAGGAAATGAATTTAACTTCTAATGATGGCAGTGGGCCAGAGACGTGGAGACACATCATGGTTACAAGACAACCCATGCAGAGATCCCTGAACACGAGTACTTGGGGACTGCAAGTCCTCCCTGAAGCAGAACAACAAGCTTACAGCCAGCTACTGGGCTCAAGCAACTTTGTAAACTCCTTTGCCATGGTAGAAAGAAGCCCAGAAAAGAGACCTCAATGCTTTGAAGTGAGCACTGAAATTATTGCCAAGGACTCATGGCAAAAGATCGTGGGAAAAGACTCTCTATTGATTTTTTTTTTTTTTAATTAGTTCCTTAAAGCTTCCTCATCTTGGCCAAGGAAATGTAACCATTCACTATTGCCTGCTGTTCAGAATAGCTCCTGCACCCATTCATCATGTACTAGGAGATGTAAGCTACTTGTTCTAGGGTTGTAACTCCATTGGGAAAGTTTTCAGTTAAGGCTAAGGCAGCTCCTTGGCTCTGGTTAGATTATATATATCTTTTTAAATCCTCTAAAGTATCTACATCTTGGATCTCAATCCCTTTTGAACAGTTGGGGCACTGCAGTTGCCAGCCAGGGGCCAGCAGCAGATGCTGAGAAGCAGAGGTGAGAACCCCTGATGGAAGAGATGTGGGACAGATGTCACCCTGCTCTAGGACCCAGCCCAGTCTGCACCTGGCTGGGCTGCAAAGTGGAGCTTCATTTCCTAAACTGTTTTTACTGCTTGTGCTGGGAGACTCTGCATAACTGTAGTTAAGTACACGGGTGCCCAGGAGAGTCAGAAAAAGCAGCATCGGGATGATTTAGGAGATCTGCATTGTCAGCCAGCTGGAGTGCTTGGAAGTGCCCACCTCTACCAGCAAGATGCTGTGGGCTGTTCTGAATTCCAGGGAAAGATTAAAGCATCACCAATTCCTTTATGTGGGCTGTAATTCACTTCCAAGCACCGGTGTGAGCTCCAGCCCCAGTAACAGCGGGCACTTCACCCAGAAAAAGGGTCTGTAGTGATGCTGATCAGCAAGAATCACTGTCCACTGAGGAAAGTGTAAGAAATTGTGTTCTTCTGTTCAGGGGGTATGAAGGGGGTACGTGGACAGGGACAAACCAGCCTGGGAAAGTGATGGTGAAAGTGTGGACCCTGTGCCTGGCTCAGCCAGTCACCTTGGGGAAGTGACCTTGGCCTTATCTACACAGAGACAATCAGGAAAATGAATCTGAATTAACCTTTGCAAATTGGATTAGCTAAACTTCATTAAACTGTCTATGTGGACATTCCTGTTCAGAATTCAAGCAGCCTCCACTCATCCTACCTTCCCTCATGTCCACAGTAAACGAGAAGAAACCAAACCCAAGTTTTTTTCCTTTGCGAGTTGGATTGTCCTTACAACTGTTTTAAGTGCAGTTTAACTAAACCACCGTGACATCCAACTTTCTGTTCCTTCAGACTAATGATCCCTGGTGTTCTCACGTTTCTTTGTCTTCCTACCACGCTGTCTATTTGGACAAGGAAATCTGGAGTCTCTGGATGAAGGAGCAGCTCTGATTGTATGCACAGCCCATGCCTACTGCAGGATCAATACGATCTGTAGATGAAATGTAGCCTCAAGCTGCACCAGGGGAGGTTCAGGTTGGGCATCAGGAAGAATTTCTTCACTGAAGGGGTTGCCAAGCATTGGAAGGGGCTGCCCAGGGAGGTGGAGTCGTCCCCATCCCTGGGAGTGTTCATGAAAGGACTGGATGTGGCACTCAGTGCTCTGGGCTGGGGGACAAGGGGGGAAATCGGGCACAGGTTGGACTCCATGGGCTGGGAGGTCTTTTCCAACCTAAATGATTCTTTGATTCTGAGAATCGTTTACATAAACAGTAGCAGTGGAATGGAAAAACTGTTGCTTTTGGTAGGAGAATGTCTGTCAGGATTGGGCTGGTTTGAACCCAGCTGAACAAAGCCTGATTGAGCCCATGCCCTGGTCCACACGGGGGACTTCAACCTCCCTGCCCTGGAACTGCAGTGGAGCTGGGTGCAAGCAGTGCAGCAGATTTGTGGGGTGTCTTGAGGACAGTTTCCTCAGGGTAACAAATAGGGTAACATGGAGAAATGCTCTGCTGGAGCCACAGCTCAGAAACCAGGAAGATGCCCTGACAAGGCTCCTCTCTGATCTCTTTGGAAGGTTGAAGCAATCAGGATGCTCCTGGTGAGTGGGAGGGGCCAAACCTCACACCCAGCTCCAGCAGGTGAACTCCAGCCTGCCCAACATTACCCTGTCCCTGGGAAGGTGAGGGAGCAAATCCTCCCAGCAGTCAGTGCCAAGCACCTGAAGGATGAAAAGGGAACAGTCAGCAGGGATTTACACAGGACACGTCACACCTGACTGACCTGACTGCCTGGAATGGCAGGAAAACCGGCTGTGAGGATACAGGACACAGTGGAAATGGGTTCCCTTGCTTGTAATAAAGCCTTTGATGCATACTCCCCTTACAGCCATGCTGGGGAGATATGGATCCAACTAATAGGAAAGGAGGAAGCTGGAAAATAGGTTGGACTGCTGCATTCACAGGGTGATGATCAGCAGCACAGAGCCCACTTGGCAACTCGTTGCTGGTGAGACCCTGGAGGGACTGGCACTGAGGCCAGCACTGGTACAGCTTCATGATGGCCTGGATAACTGGCAAAGCACGCTCTCAGGAAGTTTTCAGATGGCACCAAAGGGAGCAGTGGGGAGGGAAGCACTCGACACCCAAGAGGCTGCAGCTGCTGTTCAGAGGGACTCAATGCACTGCAGAAATGGGCAGACAGTGACAGCAAGTGCACAGTCCTAGTGGAATAACATCACAAGGGAATAGGGCAGGCTAGGGGACGGCTGGCTGGGAGGCAGCTTTGCAGAAAGGGAGAAGGGATTCCTGTCAAGAAAGGGTTAAAGAGGACTCAGTACTGTGACTACAGCAAAGGCAACCTACACCTTCAGCTGTGCTGACAAGGGATAGACAGCTTGAAAAAGGCAGTGATCATTCCCCTTTGCTTGGCCCTTCTGAGATTGTTTCAGAAACACTGGGTCTGGTTTGGGGCTTCCTAGGACAAAAACAATATCAGCAGATTGGAGCAGGTCCAGCAGAGGCCACCAGTTTGGTTGAGGTAGGAGGAGAGGCAAAACCAGGTGGGTTTGTCCATCCTGGAGGAGAGTAGGAGGAGGAAGATCAAGCTGCTTTCTGCAGCTCCCTGAGGGAAGGGGTGGTAGAAAAGATAGAAGGACTCTTGCAGGTGCACCTGAGATGTTCTGTGATCTAAGTCAGGGTTTTGAGACCCCAGACACAGTGCCAGACTCACCCAAGGGTCCTCAAAGGAAAAGGATGCTCACACCACGATGACCAATCTACTTCAGGGTTTGAGGATGCTCTCACTCATCATGTTTGGGCACTGCTGGTGAGGGATAGAGAAATAGTCCCTCCATATCCATGTCATCTCAGTAAGTGGAACAGTAAGCATGTAATAAAGTAATAATAACAACCTTTCTAGACAGATTAATCTAACTGCTAATTGAGGAATTGGTGTGATGTCTACTCACATGTAAAGGTGCTTGCCAAGGCTACTCCTTTGAACTTGCTCACACCTTTCCATCAGGGCTTCAGTGTTTGCCCTCAGAGCTCCAGAGAACCTGTGAGATGTGTCACTGAATTCACCCTTGCTCACAAGGAGGGTGAGGGAGGTTCAGAGAAGACAAGCAACTCATTTGGAGGCGTGGTGAGCACTGTGCTGGGTAGATCATCAAAGCATTGGATGCACCAGCCTTGTGTTCCTGCCTCCGGTGGTTTTACCTGATTTTTAAACCTGGACATAGTCCACTCTCACAGCTCAGCTGATGGATGGTAACTCATTAAGCAGCAGTAATGCAAGTGGGTTTCTGAACCTTGCAAACAATTCCCTAAGGACACACAGCCTCCCCTCTGCTCACACAGGGAAACTGATTTTATTTCCCTGACTGTCCCTGAACGTCTTATGGCTCCCAATTTAAAGCCATTTCCTGGGGCACTTTCAACTGGATGCCTCAAAAAATCAGGGTTTTTTTAATCTATCTTCTTTTTTTTTTTTTTTTCAATTTAAGGAGATCATAATTCTGGAGATCATTGTGTTGATGCTCCACTAGACAATCAGAGAAGCTCAGCACCAAACTGCTGGCAGCAGGTGGACTGTGAATCGCTATCTGCTCCAGTCACCTGCCAGGAGTCCCCCACCCCTCCTCGAGCAGATCCGCTGATGGGTTGTTGTGTATTTGTTGTTGTTGTTGTTGACTGCTGACATAAAAGAAGCTGAAGCGACACCGTTTTAAGCTGAGTATCCAAGGCGACCTCATTAACATCTCTGCAGAGGAGCCCTTTAAAAAACATCAGTCACGGTGGTCCTAAGTGGAAGAGAAACTGTTCTGTGTTTTCTTGATCAATTGCTTAAAATTCAAGGTCGGGGTGCAGAGCAGGGAGGGCTCCCCGCCAGTCACTGCGGGGTTGGGCTGAGGGTTTTTTTGGAAAATAGTGATGCTGTCGTACTGGAGAAAATCCATGCGCTCCCTCAGAGGAGCACTATTGGGAATAAATGCTGGAAGCTGTTCCACTTGAGCAGATGGCTGAAAAACTTTGGCTGAGAAATAAATTGAGTATGACGGTCTGAGGGCCAATCACAGATGGATGAAATTCTAGTGATGTCCCAAATGTCCTGAACATAGAAGGTTCTCTTCTTTCCCCTTTTGTGCTAAAAAACCATAGTAGGGTTTTTAATACACACTGAAAAAAAAAACGTTGATGGAGTGAGACACAGAGATAACGGTTTAATGTCTTCTGGATCAGCACCACATTTACAGGAGCCCTGAGGTTCTGCCACCTCCAGGTCAGCAGTGGAGGAAAGTGCTGATTGTGCATGGACCATGACAGAGGGGCTGGGGAATGCCCCTGTGCTCCTCCACACACAGCCTGGTGCCCATGTGCAACACCAGACATTCAAATATTCCTGCTGAAGACAAGTCATGCAGAACCCTAAAGCAAATTATTTTTTGCTTCAGGATCTTTCAGCCCTGCCTCAGGGTAGGCTGGAAAATTGTGCTCCCAGCATGGAGTTAAATGGTGAAGTCACCAGGAACTCCTCTCCTTGGGTTCAGGCCATCTCCATAAACCCAGGGATGACTGGGTTATACTGAGCTGTATAACCCTAACAGACCATCCTCCCTCCAGTGCAGCACTGGAAAGGAGCTGTGAGCACTGGGTTTCAAATCATGGGCTTTGGGATCCGAACCAGTGCAAATCCCAGACTTCAACTCATCCCTGCTCCAGCTCAGAAGTGAGATGAGCCACATTTCAAGTGGCACATGTCTTGCATGTCCTGAAAACACCCTGAGCCCAGATCCTCCCTTCCCAATTCCCCAACTGACAGGATGCCATGAGAGCTGGTAAGGCATCAGCTGTTTAGTTAGGTTAGTGTAGCCTGGCAATCAGCAGCACCCAAGCCCAACATGATTCCCCAGGGATGCAGTGTGAGGACCAGGGCACAGAGCAATCCTGGGCCCTTTCCAGCAGGTGAGGCCACACCCCCACCCTGTTCAGATTTTCCTCGAACAGCTCCCTCCCTCTCACTGTTTTTCACGGTGGAACCTCACGGGGCAACTTGAGCAGCTTCCAACAGGAAACAACTTCTGTGGTCAAGTGACCAGCTGGACTGATTACATGGGATTTAATCATTCAGCAACACAGGACACCATAAGCCCACGGAGCTGCAAGGAGGGTCCACGCTGCCCATGGAACCTTGCAGCCAACTTGCATCAGTGTGTGCAATTTGCTTGGGTGTCAGCCTGTGATCTGTGGCCAGGTCAGTGACAGCAGTGACATGTTAGACCACACCGTGAGGACTTGTCAGGACTCACTGAAAGCTGCACAAGAGCTAGACAGGGTTACAATAATCCTGGCAGCACTGCCTGAGAGCTCTGCCTGCAGGACTGGGATGGATATTAAAGGCTGGACTTAGCCTGCATCTGCAGTGCCCAGCAACAGCTTTATCAAATGAGCTTATCAGCAGCGTTGCTTATTCCTCTCAGCCAGTGGCTGGTATGGCTGCATTAACCACCCTCAGCCCTTTGTGGCAGATGCCCCTTTAAAACCCAGTCTTTGCGGCTCAGGGATGTATTTAGGTTTTTTTAACAAACATACATTCACACTTACATCATCTTTGTGGATTCCAGTCCAAATAACAGAGGAAACAAAGAAATACCTCACTAGGAACAGTCTTCCTTGCTGAGAATGTAGGTGATGAAATTCCAGTGGGAAAATGGTGTGAAATGTGCTCTGTCTGTGCAGAGAGCAGGACCTTACCTGAGACTTCAGGCCAGCCTGACTCCACTTCATGTTTGCAGGCTGAGCCTGGCACTCAGGGTGTCCTGCTTGGTCCCACACCAAGCTGGCAGAGGAGTTTTAAATACTGGAAAAGACTCTTCACCAAAGGCAGCAGAGATGATATCTTGGGGTGGAAGCTGCCTTTGGCGTGGTCAAGCAGTAGGGGGAAGTGGGGTTTGGAGATGTTTTTGCCATGTGCTCCAAGAGCATGGGTGTGGCTCCCCCAGGGCACGGCCAGGGCAAACAGAGAGGAAGGGGGTGTGACAGGCACACCAAGGGGGATGCTCCACACCTCAACTCCTGGAACATGAGCAGGCCCCTCATTGTCTGTCTCCAACCCCAAAATTTACCAAATCAGGTCATGTCTGAGTGTGACCCAGTGGTACAAAGGCTCAGCACTGTCCTCATCGCTGACCAACATACAGGACAGGACACAGTCAAACATTTCCCCATGGTATCCTTCCAGCCTGCAATAGTTTGCGATTTAGAGACTTCCTGACCCAGAGTTAAAGTCCTTGTATTTAGTCACCCTCAATGGATTTCTTTTCCATGACCTTGTTTGTGAGTTTGTACCCCCCAGTAAAGTCAGAAATTCAAGCGCTTCATTATAAGCATTTTCTTTACCATTTCCTGATTAATCATCCCCGTCACCACGGTCATTACAGTGGTTCCCAGAGACCAAGCAATTGTAGGGCTCATTGGTCAGGCACCAGGCAGCTCACAGCCCTCACTTTGGAGAGTTAGGATGGAGTAACTGAGCAGAACCACCAGTGGGGTGTGGGCAAAGTCACATCCCCGGGAGGAGAGCACAGGAGGTATTCAGCTGTGAGGCACACACTGAGGAGCAAGGTACTGGAGGGGCTGGGGAGGATGTCAGAGGACAGTGAGACAAGGGGAATAGAGAATTGAAGCTGGAGATGCAGATGGATTAAATGGTTAATCTGCATTATAAACAGCATAGGTGAGAGTTTGCTACTGAATCTCTTAATCCAGTTATTACCATGCAACATGGTCATTTCCTGCCATTCTAATGCACCACTCATCCTTCAGCTCTGGAAAAACAACAGCAGCAACAAAGACAACAAAAAGAGACACAGAAGAACTTTTTGTGTGTTTGTGCATTTTAGGATTTAGGATTTAGGATTTAGGTAAAAAATGTACCAACTCTCGAAAGAGAGAACATCATTGGCTGCCTCATCCATGCATTGATATTACAGTTAATGCTTCTGAGTAATTACCTGAGAAATTACAGGGTTGGTGCTTGGAGGCAAATCTTCTGAGCTCCTGTGTGTGGCACAGCAGATGTGACCTCATGAGAATTTACTTAGATGCAGATATAGGGGGTTTGAGTGGTGGTGCTGCCTTGACCCTACAACCCCCACATGGCCCAGCAAGCAGGAGAAAATACAAGGGGATGGATGGGAGGATGGAGGGGGAAATTTGAAAAGATGAGGGCAAAGAGCGATGGATCTGCTCACGGACAGTTTGTGACTCAACAAGAGGAGGCAAACCCCCTGGACTGTGCATCCCTAGCTGTTAGTGCCTAGGCAGACGTGAGTCTCTCCTGCTGTGGGAAGTGCCACAGCAGGTGGTGTCCCACGTGCCGTGTCACAGCGAGATGGCAGCGCCACGGTGATGGTGCCGTGGCTGCCGGGAGAGCTGAGCCAAGTGTGACCTAGCACATCTGAAAGGCAGCAGTGGGAGAGTCCAGTGCCTTCCCCAGGGCCGTGTGAAAATCAAGTGAAGGCTCTCGGTGTAGGAGAGGGGTGGTTGGCTTGGGGATGTGAATCCATGTGACACACAAAGCCCCGAGTCCCTGTTCTGTCTCAAGCTCACGCAGCCACCGGTACCTGTGCGGAAAGTGCTGCCCTTGATTTCCCATCCAAGTGGTTTATGTCTCAGGTACCTGCCACTGAACATGCTAAGACCTTCATTCCTAAAGAGAGCAAAGCAGGGATGTTGCTGTTCCTGGAATTCCAACCAGTTCTGGAGGTGTGTTTGAAGGCAGCATGTCATCTAGTCCAACACAGAGACAGGGGCTTGAGGTCCAAGATGGAGCAGAGCAGATCCACCCACTAAGCTGAATTTACACAGCACATCTCAAGGGAAAGGACTGGATTTAGCTGCTTTTTCAGGCACCACCTGGGATTTCAACAGGCAGACTGACTAAATGAGGTGGAACCCCCTCCACTGGCAGCTCCAGAGGACATGGCTGTGTGGAGGTGCTTGATGAGTTGCCCAAGAGTGCACAGGACAAAGGGGTACTGCTGACAGTCCTCTGACCCTCAGAGCACTGGAAGGCACTCTAATATGTCCCTGGAGCCTTCTCCTCTCCCACTTGAACGCCCCCAGCTCTCTCAGCCTGTCTCCATAGCAGAGGTGCTCCAGCCCCTGGAGCATCTCCATGACCTCCCCTGGACTAGTCCATATCCTTCTTGTGCTGAGGACTCCAGACCTGGATGCAGTTTGAAGACTTCCCCTAGTGCTACCTCTGAGGGAGCGATGATGGAGAGGAGAATATTGTGCTAAAGCACTGTTGGTCAAATTCCATTGGTAAATCTTCACTGACTGATTTGAAAATTATGTTATATAAATAAAAAAAAATTAAAAAAAAAACACCCACGAAAAAAATAACAACAACAAACCACTCTCATTAGGAGGCATTTTCTCACTCCTGCTTGGGAGATTCTTCATGATTTAGCAGCAGTCACATCTTCTTGCTTTACCTCCACTTAGCAGCTGATGTGGCTCTCTGAGCCCTGCAGGGATTGCACGGTCCTCCTGGAGGGACTGGGACCCTCTGCCTCCAGGGTAGGCATTGGAAACCTCTGGCCAGGAGAAATCTCTGGCTTCTCCCTGTCAGATTTCTGCCTTGGTGTGAGGGGTTGGGAAGGGTGTTTTCCTCCTGAAGGCCAAGGGCAGCTACCTGTGTGCAACTTTTTGAGTGGCTCTCTGAACCAGAAGTTACTGCGGGCTCAGAATAAAGAGAAGAGAAAGTTGCCCCTGAAAAATGAGCCCAGCCCAGCTTGATTCCTTCAGACAAAAGCACCTGCAAACATCAGCCAAACACTTCACATTGGCAGTGCTGCCTGGAGCTCTCAGGCTGTGTCTCTGCAGCAGAGCTCCGACGGCCCCGCTCCGGCAGCAGAGCCATCCATCTCCCCCTCTTGCTGGCCTTGGCACCAGTCAGTGATCCTCAGCCATTTCTCCAATACCTGCAGGCTCAGTACCACTGCTGTAAGTGCTGGGTCTGTGATTGATGCTGAAGGAAGGGATGCTCCACCCTGCACAGCACTCCACTCTCCCTTTCTTCTGCAGTGGAGGGTAAAGCGACCCCCCAAACCACAAGAATCAAGTCCAGCACACGTCAGTCTTTTGCCCATCATATTCAACAGATGCAAACTGTTGAAAAAGTGGGCCTTGCAGAGACCCTTTAACACAGGAGGGGAGTGAAGGGGCAATTCTGCTCCTTTCAAGCTCAAAGGACTCAGGGCCTCCAGTTTAGGCTGAAGATGCTAAAATGTCTCAAGAACCTGCGTAGGGTCAGGAGTTGCTGACACTGCTGACACAACTGCTGGGACCAGTCAGCTGACTGGTTGGTGCTCAGAGGAAGAGATCAGGAAGGGACAATATGGGACTGCATCGATTCTTGCCTCACCAATGTCATCAGGAAGAATTTTTTCCTTGTGAGGGTGGGGAGGTCCTGGCACAGGTTGCCCAGAGAAGCTGTGGCTGCCCCATTCCTGGAAGTGTCCCAGGCTGGGTTGGATGGGGCCCTGAGCAACCTGGGCTCGTGGAAGGTGTCCCTGCCCATGGCAGGAGGTGGGACTGGATGATCTTTAAGGTCCCTTCCAACCCAAACCATTCTGTGACTCCAGGATCCTGAGAAAGAAGCAAATGTGGACAACCCAAAACAAACACTGACCAAAACCCCCAGCTAAGATCAGTCCCCTCATGAGCTACATCACTTACAACAACATTCCTCCAACCAGAGATGGACTGGTGTGTTTAAACTCTCTTTGCAAACCACTCCTAATAAGCAGCTAATTTTTCAGCAGAGCCCAGGCAGGCAGGTTGATCCAGAGGGCTGGAGCTGCCTGCAGAAATATGCAGTCACCTGACCGGGGCCTCACCATCTTCACAGGCTGTTTTGTAAACAGTCATTATAAATAATAAATCAACAGCATGCTAATGAAATGAGCTCTTTTTAGGATGCTTTAGAGAAAGCCTCTAATTTAATATAAAAGAAACCCTAATCCACTCTGCCAAGTTATGAAGAGGACTAAACCATCTTCAAATAGTGGTGAAATATTCAGTTCCTGCCTTACTAGCACAGGAACTGAGGGGAAAGCACAGGCTCAGAGGAGGGGTCAGCTCCCCAGTCCTTGCATTCAAAGGAGAATTGTTGTACCATGTGCCTGGAAAACCTATTAAAACACTGATCCTATGTCCATGAAAATCAAACACCTGCTATCAGTTTGATGGGAAGTGCCTTCACCCTTCAGTGAATTTTAAAAATTCTTTCTAACTCAGTGCTGCCATGAATTGGTCATGGCCAAGTGGTGTTTAAAAATGTAGTAAGAAATCTCTTGCTCCAGTGTGTTTTCATGTGAAGGAAGGACCTCAGATAGCAGGGACCTAAGAGACACTGAGGTCAGGATGGGAAGGACTGGGAACAAGCAAAATGAGCTGTATGAGTTTGCAATCCAATTTTGGGCTCATTTAAGTCAAGCTGAGTGTATACAGAACAGAGCCCTCATCTTCCCTTTACTTTAGAGAGTCTGTCCTGAAAATCAGAGCCTTGTTGAAATTGTAGCAAAGACACAGACCCCCAAACATCACTTAGATGGACAAAGAGAGTCACCAGAAGAAGGGGAAATAAAAGAAATGAGTGACCACTGAAAACTGACTGGGAGAAGGTTGCACAAGTGGCTCTGGGGTTTTTTTTTCAGTGGGGTTTAGTGGCATATGGATTTTAGAGGATTGAGATGGACTGTTCTATTCTATTCCATTGGTTCTTATGCAGGGAACTGTGTGACACAGCTGGCATGAAGAACAAGAAATGTTCAGCTATAGCATAGAAATTACAGAATCACAGAATCATTAAGGTTGGAGAAGACCTCTGAGATCACCAAGTCCAACCATCAAGCCAGCACCACCACCACACCAAGAACCACATCCACATGTCTTTTGAACACCTCCAGGGACGGTGACTCCACCACTGCCCTGGGAAGCTCACTCCAATGCCTGACAAACTTTTCCGTGAAGAAATTCTTCCTCATGTCCAACCTGAACCTCCCCTGGTGCGGCTTGAGGCTGTGTCCTCTTGTCCTGTCACTTGTTACCTGAGAGAAGTTCCTGACCCCCACCTCTGTCAGAGAGTTGTAGAGAGTGGGAAGGTCCCCCCTGAACCTCCTTTCATCCAGGCTGAATCCCCCCAGCTCTCTCAGCTGCTCCTCATCACACTTGTGCTCCAGACCCTTCCCCAGCTCCATTCCCTTCTCTGGACCCTCTCCAGCACCTCAGTGCCCTCCTTGGGGGCAAGATCAGCAGCCTGAAATCTGCCAGCACCCCTGTCAACAAATGGAGTTTTAGTCAATGATCAATTCAGAAGTGCTTGACAGATGATGATATTCCACAGGATGCAATAATTCAAGACATGACTGTGCACAGAAGAGTGAGCTGCAGGTGGAGAGAGGCTGCTCAGCCCAGAGCATCCTGTTGGTCGTAGATGTCCAATTAATCTTGATCCCCACCATACCACCTGGACAAAGCAAGGCAGAAACCAGTCCAGAATGTCTGGACAGCACCAGGGAGCTGGTGTTGGATCAGAGCTCCCAGTCAGTACCTCAGCTGCTGACAGTGACCTGTGGTCAGAGCAGGGCTGGGGGGAGCAGCCAGCACTCAGTGCCTGATTATTTTCTCTCATTTCCTATGCAAGTCTCTCATCATCAAGTCATCCCACAGTGACCCACAGCTGCACTGATTTACGATGCTGTGCGTGCACTGGCATCACACACCAGGGAGTGCAGCTGCTGGATTTTATACTCCAGCCTTCCTAGGTGCTGCATAAAACACAAAATACAGCCGGTCCCTGTCTCAACAGAGCGTGCAGCCTTCTGCAGACACACCGAAACATGCTTCACCTTCATGCAAGTTTTCAATAGATAGAGTGCCTCTTGTCTATTTAATAAGGAACTGTCTAAATATGCATGAATCCAATCAAGTAAAACAGCTATCTGTCTGCCTGGGAGTTTGAAATGGCTCCGGGTTACACTTTATTCCTTTATTTAAATTTTTAAAAAGGAGGGTACTCCAGTGTAACAATGTCTTGCTGTATTATATTTACACAGAGGCCATATTCATAGAACCATAGAATGGTTTGGATTGGAAAGGACCTTAAGGCTCATCTCATTCCATCCCCTGCCATGGGCAGGGACACCTTCCACTAGCCCAGGTTGCTCCAAGCCCCATCCAACCTGTCTTTGAACATTTCCAGGGCTGGGGCAGCCACAGCTTCTCTGGGCAACCTGTGTCAGGGCCTCCCCACCCTCACAGGGAAGAATTTCTCCTAATATCTAATCTAACCCTGCCCTCTGGCAGTTTGAAGCCATTCCCCTTTGCCCTAGAATAGCAGCAAAAACCATATGGAAACCTTGGGGCAGGTTTGTCATCCTCCTTCATACACTGCCTAGTTCTCAATGGTATCAAAGGCTTTGGTAGTCCCCTCAGAGACCATTTATCTTAATGATGAGCTGCCCTTCACGTTGCTACTCTTCCTGATGCCACAGTGCTTTCCTCCAGCCTCCCTCTGAGGCCTCAGCCATGTTCTAGTCTTCCCCTGAAGGAGGGTCAGGCTTAGATTTAGGATTAGAGGTAGGAGAACAGATGCACCTTGTAGCAAGTCCTGATGATAATTTGCTTGAAATTCATGGAGAACAAAGAAGGGAGCCCTGATGAAGTGCCAGGCATGTGCCAAAATCACATTGCTATGGGATCTGCCTGTGAGTCAGAAACTCTCAGCCTGCACTGCACAGCTGATGGCCTCTGGGACACAGGGAATAACCACAGCAGGCAGGGCTGGAGGAGCCAAGAGCGATGGCCACAAGTCAGCAAGGAGACATTGCAGCACAGGAATTGTCAAGGGCAGCCAGAGCCACCTGGCAAAGTTCATGTCCTACAGAGGTGTCTGCTGTCACCTGGGACCAAAGCCTCCACAGGCTGTGTGAGGAAAATCCTCCAGTGTGGCCAGGTAGTTCAGACATCAAAGGAACCAACACAACCCTTCTCAGTTTCCCCATCCTTGCCTTTGCTGACCACAGCCACAGTCACCTGGAAGCTCAGATAAGTCCTGGGAGCCGCTGCAATGCTGGAGTTATGTGTCCAAGGGTGGAAAGTGGCTGTTCCACAGCTGGAAGTGGAGCATTCCTGTCCCACGGGAGGCTGAACGGCTGCCTCCCCAGCCTGACACCAACACCCACCAGAGGGCCACTGTGGAGTGAAGCAGCAGCTCTCATTCCCCCATTTGCACAGGCTGTGCTCTGAAGAGTCTCTTCAAAGCTGATGCAGCCCCTGGGGCTCTCTTGGCTGGCTAGCACTGGCTCATGAGTCACTGAAAACTACTTCGCAGTGCTCAAGCCCACGGGCTTGAGGGCAGGGAAGAGTTATGGTGACCCAGCCTCCTAAAACACTGTCCTGGAGCCGCTGTTCTGTCTGTGAATGACTGAACGAAGAGCCCTGGCCTTTCAATAGGAGTAAAAACTCCAGTAGGACTCTCAGGTTTATTCCGTGTTCTGCATCCCCTCTCTTTTCCAGACCTTTGCTGTCTCCAGCTCAAGCAGCAAAGTTGTCAAGCAACTTTGATATTTGCTGGAAAAATGAACCAGAGCAGCATCAGGATGGTTGTGCTGCCCCACTGCCTGTGTGTTCCCAGTGCCTCTCACAGGAGCACTTTAATGGATGCTCACAGCATCCAGCTACCTGCACGCTCAAAGAAAGGGAAGTTGGGATGTTACCACCATCATGACCTTCAGAGAGAAGGCCTAATTATTCCCAAGCAGGCAGCTTAGTGCTGGGCAGCTGCTAATGAACATTGATAGGGAATGAAACGCACCCAGATGCAAATTTCAGAACTGGCTGAAGAGGTTGAAGATGATCCTGTGCTGGCTTTGCTGTGGCTGAACCTTTCCAGATTTCTGTCTGTCTCAGGCACCCCTTTTCATCTCCCTTCCCCACATCCTCCTGAACTAATTACAAACAGAATTCCCGTGGCCATTGCAGGGAGCAGAGGTGTGGGCTGGAGGCCTCAGTTTCTCTTGGAGGGACCAGGTTTTGATCTTCAGGGAGGTTTCAGCAGAGCAGGGGCTGAATCACCACCTGCAGCAACTGCCTTTTGTTCTGGGATGCATGGAAAGTGAGCTGCAGTGTCTTTGCAGAAGGGAGCCAAGCAAACTGGCATTCCCAAGGAGGGCACAGCAGTTCAAAGTGGATCACCAGGATCCCTTGGCAACAGCAGCAGAAGTGCAGCAAATTAAGGAGGGCGTAATTCTGGGGGCATGGTAATGCTGTGAGAAACAGGGAGGTGGGACAGAGCAGTTGAAAACAGCCTCTGAGCTGGGCAGGTTGCAAAAGGAGCAGTTGCTGGTTCCCACTGCATCCCTAAAAGCCGTGTGTGGTTTGCACAGAAAGCTGTGCTGGGGGCTGTGATTGCAGTCACCACCGGCAAGACCCTTTCTAGGCATGGGAGGGGTGATAACAGGCTTGTCTGCTGTCAGCATCCTGCAGGAGCCCGGGATGCCCTGGCAGGCTGTCACCAGGGTGCTCTTAGTGCCTGCCTGGCTGCCTGTCCAATTCCACCTCGCACAAGAGAAGCAAAACACAAAGAGGAGGTTGCAAAAAGCTCAAGTGCCCTGAAGACAAGAAGTGTCAAAAACCAGGCTGCCTGCTCAGCCTGGCTTTGGCAGACCTCAGAATGCCAACAGGAACAAGCCTTACATTTTACAAGGGGGAACGTGCCTTGCTGGGTGTTGAGGAGGCTCAGACTGTGTAAGGCTGTGTGATGTTTTTCTGCCCCAGTGTCTCCAGTGGGTGTTCTGGCCTTGTTCAGGGCAAACCTCCCTTATGCTGTCACGGTGATGGAAGCATTTGTCCCTCCTGGGCTGGGCTGTAAGATGTCTAACTCTGATTTCTGGCTGCTGGAGGAAAAAATATCAGGATCAGTAAGGTGTCCAGTGTGTGAAGATCTCACCCTGCACCACCCCTGCGTGACAAAATGGGCTGGTCCCCGTGCTAGTACAAGCACTGACAGCTCTGCTTGGACCACACCTTTGTCTCTGCTCTCCCTGTGCCTTTCCCAGAGGGCAGAGGTGGAGGGGACTGCAGACAGCACCCTTTCAAGCAGCCATTCCTGCAGAACCACTCAGCCTCTCAGGAATGTGTGACTACATCAAGGGCCAAGCTCCTATCAGCCCCATTCCCTCTCATCTTGGAGGGACACATCCAGAGGGCATCAGGATTTTGTCAGAGCTCATCTCAGGGGTCATCTGCCTTTCCCCAAGTGTCTCACATTCACCTCATACCATTCATGATCTCACAGCTTGCTATTCACTCATGGTTTTCCTGTGGCAGTGTCATGACAGGTGGCAGAGGTGCTCCCTGGAGCAGTATTCCCACTTACCTCATTCCCCTGCCACTCTGGGACCCAAACTCCTCACTCATCATCAGATTTGTGCTCCAGACCCTTCCACAGCTCCATTGCCCTTCTCTGGACACACTGCAGCACCTCCATGTGTGCCTTAAACTGAGGGGCCCAAAACTGAACACAGTACATGGTTCCAATGCATTGGAATGAACTTGGCATTTTTAGGCACAAGTAAGATAATTGGGAACACAACTGATCAAATATCCACAAAAAGTAGCAAAGCACATCCCTAAAGATATCACTGGCTAAGCAGAGGAGCACAGTTTGGTTAAGGAGACTGGCAGGTAAGACAGGACACTCAGAACATCCGTCAGGCAGGTACAGCTCCAGGAGCTGTTGGACTCAGCTGCAAGGTTGGAGCATCCCCAGGGATCTTCCACTTACAGACACTGAGTTGAAAAGGGTCCTTGAGCAGTCATCTGCTCCATCCTCCTGCTCAAAGCAGGGCTAATTTAAAGAGTAAATCAGGTTGCTTGGAGCCTATAGGTTATAAATAAACTGGACAATTCCAAAGCCAATGCAGGGGCAGGATATCTTCTTGTCAAGAGCATTGATTAGGTCTCGGTGTTTTTCAGGGAGGAAGAGCCTGGAGTTTCTTGGTCATTTTTGTTTGTATGAGCACTAGGTCACCAGTGATAGAAAAATGGGTTGAGTTGTACCTGGCAGGACTTCTAAGAGATACTCAGTTTCATGGGAAAATGCAGCTTCTTGACAAAGTGAAACTGCTTGGTCACGAGGTGATCATGGATGAGGAGTCAGAAGGGGTTAATTTCCAAAATAACAGGCTCAGGGGTGAAGATGTCCCATGAACTGTCTGAATGAGATCAGGACACTCCTTCAGCAGGACAGAAATCTGTCCATCCAGAGAAACCTGGGGATCTCTGAAGTTACCAGTAGCACCAGAGCTGCCAAACCAGTAAAACTGAGCTTAGACAGACTCCACTTGGATGTTAGGGTGAGGTTTACCTTGCAGGAGGAGACAGTTCAGCCCAAAACACTTGTGCAATTGGAAAGCACATTTACTAACAAAGTAGTAAAGAGCTAGATCTTGATCTAGAATTCCCACATAACAATAGGAAAGTGTCCCAGTTTAAACAAAGCCAGGCTGTCTCCAGCACACTTTGTGTCCAGCAGAATTCATGTCCGTGTCACATCAGCTGGCCCTGGATGAGCTCTGTGTCTGAAGCTGCCCTGACTGGGGCAAAGTGGACTAAAATAAGAAGACAAGAAGTCTTATTGTTGACTTGTGAAGAGGTGGCATCTTTGTTTCCTGATATATTTGCCTAATCTTTTAGTGGACCACATGGCAGAGCCCCATTCTTAGGGATGATAGGTCTAGATGTTAAAAATGCAGCTCATCGATGCATCCACTTCATTAACTCTGTGCCTCAGAGTCTGCCTCAAATCCTCTGGTGCTAAAGGTGTGTGACCAGGGGTGATTTATGACAAAGAAGTCCCATTTCAGTGGAGAAGTGGCTGAGTGCTCACCCTTCATTCTGACCACAGCCTCTCCCTGGTACGTGTTGTCCACAAAACGAAGGAAACCACCAGGGTGACTCTTTCCTGCTTGCACAGGGCTGGGCTGTGGCTCTGGAGGGCCACTTGTGCAGAACTGGGGGTGGCTGCACAGCTGCAGCACAAGCAAACTGTCCCGAGAGGAGGCAGTGGAGAAGGCTGCAGTGACTGCATTGTGATACAGAAGAAGTGTTAGAGCTAATCCATTGCCATCTGTCTTTATTTTGCTAACCCGTTCAGTTGGACGCCACAGAAGTGCATTCACAGCAGATGAGCTGGGAGAGCCGTGGCATGGCAGCTCTTGGATTACTGGCATGAAAAGAATCCTTTTGTTCAGGAGCCAGGAAGATTAGCTGCTGCCACGTCTGTGTCTGGTTTGTAGGACAAGAAAGAGAAGATGCAGCTCTCTTGCTGCCTTGGCCACTGCTTTGTGGCATCCCAGCTCCAGCTCTTTTCTCACCTCCCTCTTGCTTTATCCTTCCTCTGCTCCTTCCTTCCTGCTCTCTCCTCATCTCGAGCTTTCTCTGTCTTTTCCATCTGCTTCTCTCCTCTCTTGGCATCTCCTCTGCTTCTGCTCGAGTGCACACAATATCCCTTCTCCTCTTCCCCGAGTTCAGGCGGGCAACAGGAAAGTTCAGAGCAGCGCAGCTCCCCCTCCGCAGAGGTGCTTTACCTGCGGCCCCTGCTGCGAGAAAAATTGGCTCGCACCACCTGATCCCAGGCAATTCCGCTCACAGCGGGCGCTGGGGATAAAGCGCTCCAGCGCGATGCGGCTGCCTCGTCCTTAATCTTGGGGCTGCCAGTGCCAGTGGGGAGAGCGGCTGCTCTGCAGGCTGCCCTCGGGAGAGCAGAGCGGAGCAGAGCCGGGCAGGAGGAGGGCTGGTCCACCCAGACCCCGTGGCCGTGCCGTGCCGGAGCCTCCGGAGCGCCGTGACCCATTTAGCGGTTCCCCAGGCGGCTCCGGGCGCGCCGTGACCCGCGGTGTGAGAAGTGCTTCTCTCAGCAGGAGCAAAAGCCCTCTGTGTCCTTTAATTCCAGGAGTGCCACGCTGGGAGGAGATGCCCTTCAGATGCCCTCTGCGCTGTACCTGCAGGCTCTCTCTGCAGAGCACAGGGGAAACCCAGACCTCTCTGGTTTAGGGGTTGGGGCACAGCCCCCAGCTCCAGGGCAGGAGTGCAGGGTTGCACATCTGCCTCCTGCCCTCGGAGCAGTGGCTGGAGGCTCGGTGGGGATGATCCTGCCTCTGCCATGCACACCTAGGCTTTGCCAGTGTGGGTCCCAGCAGGGCCTGCAGAGATCAGAGCTGCCTCCTGCTGATCTCTCCCTTGGACTTGAGGTGGGGAAGGGAGGTGAGAAATGTTCCTTCCTCCCCATTCTGAGTGCAGAGCTGCACATGCAGTGTCAGCTGCTGCTGCTGCACTGCCCTTCCCTGAGCTCCAAGAGGTCTGGCACAATGTGCCTCCTGCAACCAGGCTTGCTCTGGGCACATTGACCTCAGGGCCACATTCCCAGAGAGATGCCAGTGAACAGGACTGCTCCCCACAAGCTATTGGGGAAATGCAGCCTTGTGGCGGCCAGGATGGTTGGGGACACTCACAACCTGCTCAGTGGTGTGCAAGAGTCCCAGTCATGCTCTCATAACTCCACCCTGCACACTGCAGTTACCAGGATCAGTCATCACAGCTGATATTCCCAAATGCTGCACGTGCAGTGTCTTCTGTGTGGGGCTAAAGAGGGTAAAGAAAGGTGTTTGCTTGCTTCAGGTGCTTCCAGTTCCTCCCTAACAGAGGTGAAAGCTCATCCAAGTAAAACAATTCCCCAGAACCAGGTCTCCCAGTAGCGCCTGAAGCAGGTGCAGTGGATGAGGGTGAAGATGTGCCTCCAGGAGCCAAGCTGCTCCCTGTGCCCCCAGAGACTCAGCCCTCCTCCAGCATCCTTCACAGCTACCTCTGACTTTCAATCCACGTTCCTGAAAAAACTTCATAATCTCCCTGACTGGGGAAGATTTTGGGTCATATACAGATGGATGGAAGGAAATTAATTTTCTGCTTGGGCACTGAATCGTCCTAGGAGAAGACCTTCATCTCACACTGCAGCTCACTGGACCATGCCAGCCTGTTGAATTTCCTCGTGTGACACTGCAAGGGGCTGTTTGGGCCCTTTGCAATCAAATAAGAGTCAGAGATACATAAAAGATGAGAAATGAGAGCCCCTGCTGCCCTGCAGGGTGAAAAAGCCCCTGCTGGCAAGAACACAGTCAGAATTTGACCCCCCCATGGTTTTCAAAGCTGATCAGTAATCTGGGGGTACCCAAAGCTCAGCACATTCACCAGCATGGGGGTGTCATGCTGGTCCAGTGGTTTAGGGTGCTGCCAGCCAGGTGCCTGCAATCACCAATAGTTTGTAGACTCAAAACTCATGAGGCCTCCACCACTGCCATCTCCCGGGAGCCAGGAGGGAATCTCATGTGCTTGCACATCACATCCCTGCATTGCTCAGCAGCTGGACAATCAGGGTCCTCCCTGAGCCCCCCAAGGAAGCTGAGCTCCCCCCACCATAGGGTTAGAGAGCATCCAAAGAGGAGCAACAAAGATGGGGAAGGGCCTTGATCTGAAGCCGTGTGAGGACACTGAGGGCACTTGGTGTGTTCAGCTGGAGGAGGGGAGACCTCACTGCAGTTACAGCTTCCTGGGGAGGGGCAGAAGAGAGGCAGGCCCTGAGCTCTGCTCTGTGTGATCAGTGACAGAACAAGGTAATGGCCTGAAGTTGTGTCAGTGGAGGTCTAGGTTGGATCTCAGGAAAAGGTTCTTTCCCCAGAGGGTGTTCAGGCACTGAACAGGCTCCCCAGGGCAGTGGGCACAGCACCAAGGCTGCCAGAGCTCAGGAAGCATTTGGGTGATACTCTCTGGTATCTGGTGGGACTCTTGAGGATGGTCCTGTGCAGGGCCAAGAGTTGGACTCGATGATCCTTGTGGGATATTCTGTGATTCCATGATCCTCTGCAGCTTTCCACTTCGAAACATCCTTGCACACTGACCTTTGTAAATGGTGGTCACCTTTCCCTTTGGCTTGGAAGCAACCTGTGTGGTCATGGGTCTGATCCTGCCTGACCTGACTGCCCTCTGCCCTCCCAGCGGTTGAGTCCAACTCTGCAATCAGGAGCTTCTCCCGTGGGAGTGCCTGTGTCTGGATGTGAGATCCAGCACTGGGCAGGCGAGGAGCCGGGGCAGTGGGCACGGCTGGCAGGGGGTGCCCGGGCTGGAGCAGCCATACCAGCACTCCAGGGCTTCCAGGTGTTGGGTTTCCACGTGCAGGAGGAGAGACGTGCAGGATCATCCCTGTCCCCAGGGGCTGGCGATGGCCCTGCCAGCACCCCTGGATCAGATGGGAGCTGAAGGGCTGCCTGGCTCTCCGTGACTCAGCAATAATGCTTTGGGTAGTTAACATTTCATTATCATTTTTAAAGGCTAAGTGGCTTTTACCACCTGAGAAGTATATTAATGGCCCCAGTAAAACACTCCCCTGAGTGCCCTAATGCTTCTGTTATATCGATTCATTTCCCCCCTCCCCCCTTTCCTTCTTTCTTTTTTAAAACATTTTTTCTCTCTCCCTGCATGTATTCCCCCATTATGAAAAATACACACTCATTTATACGGTGCAGACAGGGGGAATAATGCCGTTCTCCAACTAATAACACCGCTGAATCCTCCCCTCCTCACTTGCTTATTACTCCCCACAGCAGAGAGACGAGAGGCAGATGGTGACAAATTCTTTCCCTGCCCCCACAGATGATCAGCTTATTCCCTGGAGTACAAGGGGGTTTCTTGGGGTTTGGGGGGT
Source organism: Pyrocephalus nanus (assembly GCA_038380795.1). Classification (NCBI taxonomy): domain Eukaryota; kingdom Metazoa; phylum Chordata; class Aves; order Passeriformes; family Tyrannidae; genus Pyrocephalus; species Pyrocephalus nanus. The sequence continues at coordinate 15,048,387 of CM076275.1, read as the reverse complement.
GGGTTCCTTCAGCCCCTGGAAACCTCCTTTCCCGTGGGTTGTGCTGCTGCAGGTGTCTTGTCCCCTCACTTCAAGAAAGACAATGAGGAGCTGGAGTGTGTCCAGAGAAGGGAACTGAGGTGGGGAAGGGGCTGGAGCACAAGTCTGATAAGGAGCAGCTGAGGGAGCTGGGAGGGCTCAGCCTGGACAAAAAGAGCCTCGGGGATCTTCTCACTCTCTACAATTCCCTGATAGGAGGGTGGAGCCAGGTGGGGGTCAGGCTCTGCTCCCAGGGAACAAGTGACATGATAAGGCCTCAAGCTGCATCAGGGGAGGGTCAGGTTGGTGTGATGGGAATGCTGGGAAGACACATCAGGAAGAATTTCTTCACAGAAAAGGTTGTCAGGCATTGGAACAGGCTGCCCAGGGCCCTGGTGGAGTCCTGAAATGTAGCACCAAACTTCTCCCTCTGTGATGTAAGGTTTGAGATGGATGCTCAGGGATCTTCACACAAGGTCTCCCTGCCAGGAAAGGGTGCCACACAGAATCACAGCATTATTAAGGTTGGAAAAAAACTCCAAGATCACTGAGTCTAACCTTTGATCATCACCTTGTCCCCCAGCCCAGAGCACTGAGTGCCACATCCAGTCAATACTTGAACACTCCCAGGGATGGGCACTCTACCAGCTCCCTGGGCAGCCCCTTCCAACGCCTGACCACCCTTCCAGTGAAGAAATTCTTCCTGATGTCCAACCTGAACCTCCTCTGGTGCACCTTGAGGCCTCTTGAAGAAGATCCTCCCCCACCACAAATGCAGATCCCAAATTCCTGGGTGCCACCTCCTGCACAGGTCAGGCAGGAGTCCCAGAGTGAAGGACTTGCCACATCACCAGTGGCACTGCTGCCACGTGAGCTCCTCTGAGCTGCTGAGCAACTGGGGGGGCTGTTACATCGTGGGTTCTTGCACAGCAGCACTTCAGGCTTGATAGCAATGAGAGCCTGTGAAAGGACAGGAGACACATTCCCAATGGAAGACTCTCAAAACTCTTGACCCATGTGGAATATGGAAATCAGGAAGGGTTTGGATCAAAGCACCTGGAGTTGCAGGAAACAGGTGAGGCATCATTTGGTCAAAGCTGTGTTGGATTTGGCGCCAGTGGCACCAAAGCCCAGTGTGTAACAGAACACACCAGTCGTGTAGCTCATTATTTCCAGTCACAAAACATAATTTTTCACAATCAGTGGGGATGGAGCTTGGGATACTTTAAACTCTTCTTTTCTGACCAGGGTAGCAGCCACCAAGGCATATTCCAGCTGCACAACACGCAGCCCCAGCCCAGCTGGAATAATGGGAGCTTCAGACTTTTCCTTTTTTGTTCAAAGCTTTTTGCTATTTCTCAAATTTCAAAGTTTTTCCTAATTCCTAAGTTCCATCCACATAAAATTAGCTGTTTGTACAGCACCAAGAGCCAGTGGACCCCACTCTCTAGCAGCAGATGCTCCGTTCCTGGGACCATCAGTTTTTCCCCATCCCTAAATCTGAGGAAGCATACTCCTGCCAGCATTTACTCTTCAACAGGCAAAGCCTCTATTCTTTGCTGCCTTTCTAAATGACCTTTCCCTATCTTGTCACGAATCCCTATCTAAACTATGTGGGACAGGCGACTTCTTCTCATTGTCTCTAACATTTGTTGATGTAAAATGGATTTCTTATCTCTGGTGAAATAACACCGCCCCTTTTCTCATTCAGGTTTTTTTGCTTTTTCAGGTGAGATACAGAAATTAATTTCAGCAGTTTCTTGTCTCAGTCCTTTTCTCCTCCAGGAGCTCAAAGGCAGCTTCCTGCACTTCCCAGCCCCTGGGAGGGAGGCTGCAGGCATCCTTAAGAGCCACTGAACCTTGTTGCAGCCCAGAGGGACTCAGCCCTCCCCTCCTCTCTTCCAGACCTTGACATCCTTTGCATATATATCCTGACCTCAGGCTTTCTGCATTCCAGGCAGGGGTGTGCTCCCCTGTGACTCTTGGAAGCTCTGGAGGGAGGAGCAGGGAAGGTTTGTGCAAGGAGAAAGGGAGGAGGGTGTCACCACACGGGCCAGGAGTGAGTAGTGACTTTATCAGCTGGCTCCTCTGAGCACACCGAGCTGCCTCCAGAGCAGCCCCAGCAGAACCTGGCAGCTCTCAGGCGTGGCCAGCTCCTCCAGTTCCTCCTGGAGGTTTCAGAATCCAGCCCTGCACACACCAGCAGTGGTATAAGCAGTAGGAGCCTTCCATTCCCGAGAGCTGAACCTCTGATGGACCAGTGGTCCATCGTACCCTCCATTTCAGTGATTCCCTGACCACTTCCCAGCCTTGCCAGCCCATCTCTCCACCTTGCCTGCTCCCCCCTGGCTCCCCAAAGCATTATCCCTTCTCTTTCCGCTGTGTACCCCCTTTCCCACCCAGCTCCTGCTTCTTCCATCGCCCCCAGCTCAACGACATGCTGCTGGAGTGGAGGGGACACGGCGGCTGGGGGGGATCTGCAAGATACGGTGAGGTGAGATGAGATGAGGAAGCTGGCTGAACTGGTGCCCAAGTCTGCAGACTGTCACATTCAGAGCTGCTCTCCTGGAAGTGAGAAAATTTAGTCCCGATAGTAACACTTGGATCGCTGCTTTGCACAGATGTAACTCCTTTCTCCAGCTTCTGTTTTAATACGCGCGTTCCTGCCTATTCCTGGAGATGCAGTTCGGTGCACGCTGCCGGATGGAGGGAGCAGCCCAAGACACACAGTCAGCCTGGCTCTGCAGCCAGGGGGCTTCCCATTGTTCTCCCAAAGAGCTGGCCAAATCCAGAGTTCATCTATCCCAAGGGGTCACGCCTGGATCCCAGCGTATCCCACTCAAGAAAACTGCCCAGCCCTCAACTTCCAACCATCGCGTCTCATCTGGGGACGATGGGAGCTTGACACCACACCCTCCTTTTTCTTCCACCTCCAGCGGGTTCAGGCTACCTGTGCCAGGTGTGCTGGAGAGAGGAGGCTCAGGGGATGCCCTTCAACAGCACGTTGCTGCAGCCATGTGGTGTCCTGGCAGCCGGGGAGCCTGGGCTGCGCATGGGCGGTGGGACCCGGATCGTGCTGCAGCTGCAGCAGGAGCTGCCTGGCTTTGGGGCTTTCCGACTCACAGCCCTAATGCAACATTAATGGGCTTTGCTGGCGCTGAATATTTATAAACCAGGAGCGAGTTCCTACCCATCCACCGAGAAACTGAGGGCTGCGGGGCACAGAGCAGGGACTCGGCCTCTGTCTCGCCACGGGGGGCTGGCCAAGACCCTTCCCACCTGCCCTGCCCACCCACTTGGGAAGGGGAAGGAGATGTGGGCAGGGAGAACCCATAGCTGAGCTGTCTTCATCACCTCTCCCTCCCCTTTCAATCCTACATCTCTGTCTAAATTTTTGGAAAACCACACCAGCTCACACCAACCCACATCCCCTCCCTCTCCTGTCTCCCCTCCCAACACCTCTGTGCTGCCAAAGCCCTTTCCAAAGCCTGACTCTCCCTGACCCTTGTCCCCTTCCTCTGCTCCCCTCCCTTTCCTCCCCACCTCCCTGACCAGAAATCTCCCTTCTCCAACCCCTGCTCTCCTCAGCTCTGCTTGTCTCAGATTTGACAATTTCCCAAGGCTCCTTCTCCTCTTTCTGCACATCCTGGAGATGCCACCGGGACCTGGTGGCCACAAGGCCCCTTCCCTCCTCCCACCATGTCCCCGAGGCAGCCGAGCCATGCAAAGCACCGAAGCAGGCGGGTGGCACATCACACCAGGGGACTGTGCCCACCAGGGCAGGGAGGAGACCCTGAGGACACCCTCTCCCAGGTCCCTGTGGCTCCATTCCACACTGCTGTGCACAGTGGCCTGTGGTGATTGCTCCAGATAAGCCTTTTTCAGCAGGAAAACATATGGAAAAAATGCCTTTTTCCCCCCTTTTTCCCCAGTTTCGGAGGGATGCTCTGGTTTTTGTTTGTCCCTTTAAATCTTTTGTGTGGAGACAGAATGAGAAATCACCCTGTGATGGCTATCTGGCCCTCCAGAGGGAGATGCCAGACCCCAGGGGACATCACTTTCAGGGTGTGGGCACTTTCTGTCTCACCCATCCTCCTTAAACCACTCTTCCTGGGGGAGGGCAAGTGGAAAGCCCTCCTTGGGGGTGGAGGGAAAGCCCAGGAAGGCTCTGAGCCACCTGGGGAGAGGCTGCAGCGAGGAGCATGGTTGGGCTCTTCTCCAGTTCACCTTGCAGCAGGCACTGCAGCTGAGGGTGCTCAGGGGGGGTCCTGGGGGCCAGGGACATCCCCCCTCCCCATCCCCACCGCCCGGGGAGTGCCCGGTGGCCCAGGCCACCTCTCTCCTCTCCTGTTTGAGCCGTCAGCTGCAGCAAGAAAAGCACCTCCCCTTCCCAGCCCTACATTAAAAGAGCCGGACCTAAAATTAATTTAGCCCTGCTCTTTGTTGTGGACAATACAGAGGGGATATTGTGTGTGGGGAGAGAAAGGCTTTTTGTTTGGGTGAGGAGACAGCGGCGGTCTGTTCTTGCGGACATCTGAAAACAAGGCTGGGAAGAGCGGCCCTTTAAGTTCGGCTGAAGCAAAAACACACAGCCCCATCTCACAATTAAACACAGTATCAAACCGAGAAAGGATCAATTGAGCCTAAAACAGAAAGCTCCCCATGTGACAGATTCCAGAAAGTACGTGATACACCATGCCCAGGGCTAGTACATGCCTGCTGTGTTTCCCAGTACATGATTAATTTGACTCAGGGCAGGAGGCTGCAGGCAAGGGATCTGCAGCACACACTGAAAAGTTTTAACACTTTGAAGACTGGAAGCGCGGCTGAGCGCCGGAGACAAAGGCAAAGGCGGCAGCGGTGGGAGCACGGGCTGGACGGACCCACGGACGGGCGGTGACTCGGTTTTCAGCCCGTGGCCAGCACGGGGAGTGCTTCCCGCCGGAGGCCAGCGCCGGCATCCCCCTCCCAGCATCCCGCCTCCAGCCCCGCCTGAGGCTGCTCCCCACGGCCACGCTCCGGGAAAGATTTGGGGCGGGGGTCCGTAGGACAATCGCTGGGCTGCAGCCTCATCCCTTGGGAAGGGACAGGGATCCCCTGGGAAGGAGGCTTGCTTCCCTCGCCTGGTCTTACAGGTGACCTTGGAGATGCGCAGATTAGAAACAATTAATATATTAGCCGTTTAATTGCTGGAGAGTGCAGATGAAGCCAACGGGCACTTTCCCCGGGAGGCAACGGGTGGCGCTGCGACACCAGCGGAGCAGCCTGTCCTGGTGGGGTGCAGGATGGGGACACTGGGGTGGCATCCCCAAAGCTGCCCCCCCCCCCCCTCCACTGGCTGGCCAAGGGGGGGACACAGCTTTTCTAAGGGCAGGATGTGATCTTGGCCAAGGGATTCGGGCTGGGGACACAGGGGTGGCATCCCCAGAGTTGGATGCCCTCTGTCCCCACTGCCCAGATGTGGAAGATGCAGGACATCACCCTGGCTGAGGGGTGCAGGCTGGGGACATGGGCAGGCATCCCCAGAGCTGGGTCCCATGCCCATCCCTGGGGGACACAGCCCTCCCTCAGGCAGAGCTCACCACCCCAGCCAAGATCCACACCAACCAGCCCTGCACAACTTGTTGTGCAGGTGGCCCATCCTGGTGGTCCATCCTGGGGGCAACGTGTGGCCCACAGAGGCCATGGCCTTGGGACAGGGGGGACTGGTGTGCAGCATCTGGCATTACTGGGTTGAGACAGTCCAAATCTCCCCTGAAAGCACGCAGAGCCCAGGCTCTGCTCTCCCTGGGATGGCTGGAGACAGGACCTCGCAGCTCTGCTGCTTGCTGCCAGCCTCTTTTCCCAGGCCTGGGAATGCTTTTAGCTTGGGAGCTGCTGCCCATCCTCAGTCCCAGCTCTGGACCCTGCACACTGACACAGAGGTGCTGCAGCCCCACAGTCTGGGGGTGGAGGAGCCCTGAGACCGCTTGTCCCTGGGGGAATGTGCTGCACCCAGGGCTGCTCTGTCCCCTGCCACACCGAGCCCCAGACCAGCGTGACTCTTCCCAGAGTGGCTTTGTCAACAGGGCAATTCAGGCTCTATCAGGAAGGAACCAGACCCACAGCCTACCAGGGAATGAGCCCCACAGATGTTTGCCACCAACCATCCCCTCTCCAAGTGAATCTCTCTTGCTAAAGCAGTTGAAGCATCTGCATGTGGGATGTGGAGCAGGACAGAGCCAGAGAGCAGCAGGGTCAGCCCATCCTTGGGCTCCTCTCCCCCCATAAAATGCAGACACTCCTGCCTGCCTCACAGAGGGGCTCCGTTCATTATCCGCTGCAAAGTGCTCCGAGATCCTTGGATCAAAGGTGCCGTCACAGCGTCGAGCCTGATTATTATTGATTATCCGTTTCAAGCCAGGTCCCAAACGAAGCCAGCGAGCCCTGAACGCAGAGGAGCCGAGGGAGGGCCCAGCAATCGACTGGCGATTTTTACTGCGGATGACCCGAGCCAGGGAGCAATTTCTGTTCATCCATCAAGGAAGATCCAGGCGTGAGCAAACAGCCAGGTCATGGGCATTCATTTTATTATTAAATCCTAAAGGGGCCGCAGCTCGTGCAGCTGGATGTAAGTGATCTTCGTGTTAAAAAGACGAGCTTTGAATTTAATTTTGCAGCCAGGCTGATAGACCTGGGGATGACTCAGCCAGAAGAACCAGCCAGGCCTCCTCTTCAGGGAGGAACAACACAGCCAGGAAGAGTCAGGGGCCAACTCGCAGCACAGCACAGCCCTCAGGTCCCTCCTGGAGCTCCCATTGTCCCCACTGTTCTCTCCTGTCCTCCTGCACTGTGTGCCAGGGTGGTTCCCTCCCAGCCTGGGCTCACGTGGAGGGGACGGTCTCTGAGCTGTGCTGCCCGAGCATAAGCACAGGTGGAGTGAGTTGCAACAGTTCTCTGCTGGTGTGAGCTGTCCCTGGAGCAGGAGCACACACTGCCCCACATGTGGCTCCACCGTGCACGGCTGTGCCACACACCCTGCATGGCTGTGCCACGCACCATGCACGCCACACCCTGCACGCTTGCTTTCTCAGCAAGAAACCCTTTTGCAGGGCACTGCTGCACAAGGGTTTGGTCATTAATGTCATTTCTCTAATTGCAGTCAGACCTGGGCTCACAGTCACCACCGGGGAAAAGCTGCTGGTGCTGGCCCAGCGGGGTAGGGACAAGATGAATTTGCTCATGCAGGCTGCTTTCTGCACTGTGTGCCAGCCCCACACACGGCTGCACCCACAGTCCCCACTGTGCCAGGGAAGGGGACAGGTTCTGTGCCCCAGTCCTGCAGGGCCAGCAGGGCAGGAGTCAGCAAGGAGGTGCTGAGGGATAGAAGGATGCTCGTGCCAGCCAGCCAGGAGGGAATGTCCCTGGAGGAGCTGCGAACGCTGCTGCAAGTCCCAGGACTGTGGGTGTGGGAGTTGAGTCCCCTCTCCTCGTGTTCCCCAGGGTGGCACGGAGCAGAGCACCCCGGGGAGCAGAGCACAGCAGCCTCCTCTAATCCCTGGTGCCCATCCTCGTCCTCCTCCTGCCCCCACAAGACTGGCTCCACTTTCCCCAGCAGGAGCCCAGGGAAAAAAATTGGAAAAAAAAAAAAAAAAAGGAAGAGAGAAAAAGAGAGGGAGGGAGGGAAAGAGAGGCTAAAAATCTGTCTTCTTTAATTAATGAGGCAAGCCAGCCTGGAGAGCACGTTTGGGATCGCAGGCCCTCAGCCAGGGGCGAGCCAGCAGCCAGGGCCGGTGACATGGAGGAAGAGAGATGGGGGGAGCGTGGGGGGACACAGGCACGGCTTTTTATACTCTCCTGTTAACTGATCCACGGAGCTTTCCTGGCATCGGTTTCAAAGGTATCCCTTCACTAATCCGCCGGGCTGTTCCAGGATGGCGGTTTTGACCAGCGGGAAGGGGGAAGGGAGGGAGGAGAAACGGTCACAGGCAGACTGCACCTTTTCACAGCCCGCAGGAAAGAAAAGCGGGGGGAGAAAAAAAAGGAGCGGAGTGTGGTGTGGGGCCGGGGAGGGGGGGGATGCTGGTGCTCTGGGCTGGGAGCTGCACACGCAGCGTCGCGGCTGCTCGGCCACTGCTGTGGACTCCGTGCTGCGGGAGGAAACCAAACAGCACCTTCCAAATATAGCTCCCACCACGCATCTGCCCGCCCGGCACTGCGGGGATCCCAAACACGCCTCCAAGCACGCCTTCCCCAGCGGGCTCGGCTGGATATAGGCTGACCCCCTACCCACTGACCTCCCCTGGGGGGCCGAGCAGGATGGGCTTCTGCTCCGGGGTGAGTGCCGTGGGGCACCCACCCGAATTCCCCGCAGGGCACACCTCTCACTCCGAGGGAGGGCGAGCTGGCAGCTCGCAGCAGTGGCCCTGTGGCAGAAGGTGGCCCTGTGGCATCTGCCCCTCGGGTGGGTGTCACTTGGCACACCAGATCTCACACAGGAGTGGCCCCTCAGGACCTGATCACTGGGGGAGCAGACGCTGCCTGCCATTACAAAGGCCACGGGATTTCTTTAGTTGTAGTTCTTGCCGCTCTGCTGTTATTTTAATTTTAAAAAATGCAGCCTCAGAGAGAGCCTGCTGCGGGCTGTGGGGACTCTCCAGCCAGGTCCAGTCTGCCCCAGCAGCTCCCCAGCATTCCAGAATCTTTTCCCCATTCAGCCCAATGTGATACCACCCCTCTTCTTCAGCATCTTCTCACCCCAGGGCAGGGATGCTGGACTGACCCTGGCTCTGCTGTGCCCATCACCAGGGGACATCAGCACCCGTGGCCTCCAGGGTGGACCCCTATGGGGGACAGCAGCACTTCCATGGGACAGAGAGGAGAGTGCAAGCTCAGCAAGAAACCCTTTTGCAAGGCACCACTGCAGGCAGCAGAAGTGTTTGGTCATTAATGCCATTTTTCTAATTGCAGTCAGGCCTGGGCACAGAGTCACCACCAGGGGAAAGCTGCTGGTGATGCTGGCCCAGGGGGTAAGCACAAGATGAATTTGCTGAGGAGCTTTTCCTCTTGTGTTTTTTTTCCAAGGGTTAGTGGTTAAAAAGCTCAGTCTGTGTGACCCAGAGAGCTGTGCTGAGACAGATCTTGCACCACAGCTCTGATTTCTCTGCCGGTTTGCTAAACCTCATGTCCTGATGTGTAAGATTTGGGCAAAGTCAGGTAAAACCCTCAGTCTCCCTGTATCTCTGAAGTAGCTGTGCTAGCTTGAAAACCAGATGTATTCTGGTCTTCAGCACAACTACCTAGTTTAGTCTCAAAATGGCTACAAAACTGCCCTTCAGTATAGGAAAAATGTCAATCCTCCATTCAATAATATTTTTACAGCTTCTTGCTTCCCAAAAAACTCCCTGACACAAATAGTGTGGGTTTTGCATCATTTTTGAAAGGTCCCTTTTTGAGTGAAGGACCAAGCTTTTTTCTGTATGGACAAAATAAAAAAAGAAACAAACCCTCCTGCACAGTCTAACAAAAATCACATGGTGCTGTTTGGTGTTGAGGACTGCTCTGGCTCCCAGGGCTTTTTTGGTCCCTCCAGACCTGGCCCATCACATGGACACTTCTCCTGGGAGGTTGGTGTAGCTTCCTGCACAGTCCCATCTCCCAGGGTAGAGTTTGCTCCAGCCTTATGTTTACTGGAAGCAGGAAGGGTTCCCCCACACCTGTCCTTGCCTGGGAGCCCCTAGGGAGAGAAGAAAATCCTCTTTCCTGCTAAGCTCAGCCTCTGATGCTCCCAAGTTCTGATGTACCCAGAGGGAAGCTGGTGCTGTGCAGGAAGTGCATTGAGGAAGACAGTGGGAAAAGAGCTGGGAAGGGGGGGGATCACCTGATCCAGTTTTATACTGAAGTGTTGGACACATGAAGACCTCCAGGCAGGGAGGTTTGGGTGGCTGCTGCCTCTGAACAGGAATGCCATGGCAGTAGCCATTCCACACCCAGCATGGAGACCTGACTGACGTTACACACCACATTCCTCCCTGACCTTTGTCCATGGGCTCATTAAAATAATTGATCCGAGCCATGACAGTCACACAAGGACCCCATGCTTGTCACATCACCTCCTGGGTGGCTCCTTCCCTTCCCACCGCTCTGGCCAGATCCAAGTCTCTTTTTGCCACACCTTCCCTTGCCCTGTTTCCTCCCGGGGGCACAGCAGAGCCGTGTCCCAAATGCCCCAGGATCAGCAGCAGGCTGGGTCGGCTCAGGGGGCTGGGGAAGGTGTCTCGATGCTGCCCACGGGGAGATCCAGCCGGTTGTTTTGCCGGCTTTATCTCCAGAGTGTTAATTATTCCAGCCCCAGGTGGCATTGTCCCTCACTATTACACGGTTGACCTGTATCTAATCCGTCATCATCTGAAACCCTCTGCCCCGTCCTGGCATCCCTGTTCGCCCCGAATCTCCCCAGCCTCCGTGTGCTTTATTACCCCCGCATGAACCAAGTTACAGTTTCGGGGCAGAATCAAAGAAAAGCTCCTTAATTTCCATCCGGCAGAGCCCGGTGAATCTGGAGCCCCCCGGGGTGGCTGAAACCCGGCCAGGCAGGAGCTCAGAGCCCGCCGGCGGTGGCGGAGGGTCCCTGTCATCCCGCCCTCCTTACCCCCGGCTGCGAGCGGAGATGTCTCTCGGCTCAGCCTGTCTTTCGGGTTGCTCCCCACTGCGAGAGCCGCACAAAGGAGCCCTCCCCGCTGGTGTCCAGGCCAGCAGCATCTCCAGCGCATGACTTGTAACCCGCCGAGCTGGTCCTTCACACGCCGTGAATGATAACAGGGAGCTGCAGCCCATTGTCTGCGGCCCTTGCGCCGGTTTGTCAAGTTTGCGGTTGCATTTTAATCCTGACGCCTTTTCAAAGCCCAGCTGCGCATTGTGTGGGCGCAGGAATTCTTGACTTGCAAATCCCCCAGCATTAAATTCAACCTTCTGGGGCTGTGGTGATCAGGTCCGCACAGTGAATGGGGGGCGGGGGGGAAGCTCCTGCCCCCTGCCATGAATAACAAGCAGATGAGAAGCAGCGGAGGACAGCGGAGGGGCTGCCTGGTGCAGCCAAGGTGACAGCAGTGGGGACTCCGAGGCTGGTAGGGTGGGATTTGTACCCAGACATGGCCAGCTTGCCAGCTCCCCTCACCCCTTCCTGCCACGCTCGGTTTGGTGCCCAGAGCCGTTAAACACCATATGTGAGCCCCAGGAAAGAGGCTTCAAGCGTCCCTCGGTGTCAGACCGCAGGGACAGTCCCCCAGGCCAGAGGGAGGGGAGTGGGAATCACGGGATCATAGAACTTAGAGACAGAGACCTTAAAGCTCATCTCATTCCAACCCCCTGCCATGGGCAGGGACACCTTCCACTAGCCCAGGTTGCTCCAAGCCCCCTCCAACCTGGCCTCAGACACTTCCAGGGATGGGGCAGCCACGGCTTCTCTGGGAAATCTGTGCCAGGGCCTCCCCACCCTCACAAGGAACAACTTCTTCCCACTATCCCATCCAACCCTGCCTTCTGTCAGTTTGTAAACTGACTTCCTTGGGAGCCATTCCCCCAAAGATGGGTACGGGAAAGCAAAATCCTGCCGATGCTGCAGTGCCAGCTGATGGATGGTGCGGGCAGATTTAGCCTTGGCCTGCCTGTCTGGCTCTGCTCCAGGGCTTGGGGAGCCATCCTGCAGGCTGGACGTGTGGACACTGCATACACAGAGTAGGGGTCTGCCTGGGTGGGGGGGGTCCCACCCTGTGGTTAATGCAAGCCCTCCTCCTGTTCTGCATGGAGAACAATAGGCAGCCTGTGAGCAGGGAGATGGGCCTGCTGCCCCGCTCCGCTCTCCTGCGGGCTGGCTGAACTATCCTCCGACCAGTCGGGCAAGTTTTCAATGCGGTGCAATTGGGGTTTTCATTTAAAAAAAAAAAAAGAAAAACAACACCACACAACAAAACCCCACACATTTGTCAAAGCTGAAATGTTTCAGGGAACTGTATCTTTTGGGCAGATTTTTGCCAAAAGCCGGGCAGGCTTAAGATGGCAGTCTGCCCGATTTCCTAACCCTTTTCCTAGCAGGCAGCCTCAAAAATCAGGTTCCCAGGATGCCTCCAGGCTGCCAGGGCTCAAAGCTTCCCGGCCCTGTGCTTCCCGGGAGGCAGCAGGAACCAAACCAACTCCTCCTGCTCTGGTGGGAGGACGTGGACTCCAGGCACCGCTTTGCACTGGACCCTGCGCTGCAGGAATCCCACGCCTCACCCCACGTCTCTTGTCTCTTCCCTGACATCTCTTGTCTGCTGGAAGCGGCCCCAGCAACCCTCCGGAGCTGGGGCAGCGCGGGAAGTGTCAACTGACAGCTCTGCTTTGTTTCAGGGGGGAAAAAAAGAGTAACACAATCCCTTCTCATCTTCTCTGGTGGCCTCGCTTAACTTCTCAGTGCCTCGGTTTGCCAGGTTCTGGGATCGTAAAGCCCCATAAAAGACTCGGAGATCCTGGCACTCTGGGGAGGAAGGTAAGAATTAAAACAGGAGGAACAACTGGCTCCCAGACCCCTCCACTACCTCCTGGCCCAGCACTGTCCTTTCCCCTCCTCATTGCACGCTATCATGTGCATGTCATTTCTCTGCACATCTTCGCCTTCCAGAACCCACTTCTATGCTCTCCCTGTCCTGCTTTCCTTCTCTCCAAGGCCCAGGAATGCTGCAGTTATCCCTGCTTCTGCCAGACTTCCCTCTCTTGCTTCCCTGCCTGCTCTGCTCTGTGCAAGGGCTCGGACAAGGTGAATTCCTTCCTTCTGTCCCTGAGCTTTCTTCACCTGAGGAGAGCCCCTGGCTCTGGGCACAGACTGTAGTCAGGCTCAGCAGATCCTGAGAGTGGGGACCACTCACTGGAAGCCTGGAAAATGCAGGAATATGAATCCTGCAGAAGGAAAAAGGTGTTTAGGTTGCCCGGGACACAGGCCAGGAAGCCAGACCCTGAGCCCAGCCAGGCTCTCCCAGTGAGGAGCTGCCCACTGTCTGTTGGCTGTGCAGCACTTGGAGTGTCCCCAGAGCATCTCTCTCCACTCAGCAGAATTCCCCACACCAAGCGGAGAGAGAATGATCTCCTGTTTGTTTGCCCTGGTTTGTTTTTAACAAAACTGTGCTGCTGGCTGTTTATCACTTCATTTTCCTCCAGGAGATGAGGCAAGCGAAAGAGATCAGCCAGAATAAAACACGACCTTTATGGGCTCTGCTGTGGGCTTGGACTTTCCACCTACTGCCTCGATGTACCAATGGGGTCTGAGATGAGCAGATGCCAGGTGCCATGTTTGGTGCTGGCAGAGGAGCAGCATATGTAGCTCTGAGCTCAGGCCCACGGGATACTCCCCAGCGTGTGCTCATGACACCCACCCAGAGAGTTTTTGTGCCACAGCTCAAGTCACTTCCTCACACCCTGCAAATTCCTCCTCCTGGTGCCCGTCCCCCCTCGGTGAATCTCAGCAGAGGAGGGCTGAGTGCTTGTGAGGGAACATCACACACACAAGACACCATTTCTGGGTTGCTGTGAAGACCCAGGCGTGCAGAGACTGGCTCCCTGGCCTTGCTCAGTCCCCAGCTGGACTAATGTGTGCAGCATCCCTTGGGAACCGAGGGACTTTGCTCCCTGGATGTGCTCAGGACACAAAGGCAGAGTCTGCACTGAGACACAGAACAGACACATGAAAGATGCTCTTATTGGGGTGCCCACAGCACCCAACCCATTCCCATTCCTGCCTCTCCACTCACAGCTCTCCAGCCCAGCCTGGGACCTGTCCCAGGCTCAGGTGGACCTGACTGGCTTCCAGCCAGGTCATCACCAGCCTGGGCTGCAAGCACAGCTCAGGTCTTTGCTGCTGGGAGTTGTTTGGAGCAGGCTGGCTCAGCCAGCTCTCCAGCCACGCCCTGCTCTCTCCCCAGGCCACCACACACTGCCCAGCCCTCCATGGGCTCCTCCAGTGTCACACATGAGCACGGCCACTCCCCTCCCCATCTGGTTTTGGGGGGCAACTTGTGGTGAGGGGTCCAGCTTGGGGGTGGAAGGAATGTCTTAAGGGGAGGCTGAGGAAGGCACAGCTCTCACCACAAAATGCCTCTGCCCTGAATGCCAGGTGGGCCACTGGACCCTCTGGGGTGCTGCTGAGCCTCCAGGGTGTCCTGCCCCTCCTGCTCGGGGATTCACACCCAATGCTCCCACATCATTCTCTCCATCCTCCTCTAGACCCAGCCTGTCTCTATTTCCCTGTTCTCAGAGAGAGAGTGAAGCTCTCTCCAGTGTCATTGTGATTGCCTCGAGCCCCAAGATATTCTGTCCAGTGATTCCTTGGACTTGTCATCCTTTGGAAGCACAGTGTGCATAGCACATCTCTTCCAAATTGTCCAGAGAGGGGTCAAGGGGTGCCTCTGTGCTGCCCTGTGTGTGACTCACATAGGAACTGAACATTCATTGTATTTGCCACAGACTCTAGCTGTGGAAAGATCTTTTCTGACCTGTTTTTGAACAAAATCCAAAGCGTTTTGACCCATGGGTGCATCCTGAGTTTTGAAGGTATTTACTGAGCAGCTGTGGGCATCAAAGTTGTGATAATGAGCCAGGGAAAGGGTGTCCTGGTGGGGGTATCTCTAAGGGAAGATGGGAAAAGATCCCTCCTGGCTGCCACCCTTCACTCCTCACCTGAAGGCCAGCCTGGAGAGAGGTCCCTGATCACCTGAGCATTTGGGCAGAGCCTGCAGAGCTCCAGAGGAGCTGCCTTTTCCAGCATCTGCCCATTGTGCTGGTGGCTTCTGGGCAACTAAAGACCTGAGCCACAGGCCCAAAGGGCAGCTGTGGGGACCTGTGTGAATGGGGACAGTGAAGGGGACAGTTTGAAGCTTTTGTGAGAACAAAGCCTTTTTCAATGCTGTGTTTCATCTTCAGCCTCTGTGTTTGGGTGAAGGTCCTGAGCTTCAAAATCCCCCCCTCGAAGCACCAAGAAAGGTGCTCTCCATCCCCACCAGCCCCCAGGCATGATCAGATCAGGTGGGTTGGGTCACAACTGAAGAATTCCCCTTCAAGAACCAGGAGAGCTTTAGGGCACGCACAGGGAAGCAGCAGGGCACATGGGAAGGCAAGCAGCTCCCTGAAGGCATTTAGGAACACCCTGGGAGAGCAGTGGGGATGGGAGGCAGCCTGGGAGCTGCCCCACAGCCTCCCTGTGCTGAGTCCCCAGCAGGTAGAGACAGAAACCGAGCAGGTTTGCTCACAGTGACATTTTGGAGGATGCCTCCCAACGATGAGTCAGGCTGTGCCTGCTGCAGAAAAACAGTGATGCAGAGTCTTGTGGGACAGTTTTAGTGGCTGTGGAGGAGGCAGGCTCACCTGAGCCAGCCTCACTGCGCTGGTTCCTGGGAACTGCCTACCACTGGCTCCTCCAAGGGCACCCTGAACACCCTTCCCTTTCTTCCACAAAGTCTTTAAGGCTCTTGGAAACTCCTGCAGCAGCCAGAACTGTGTCCTTTCACTGAGGTGCCCACCCAGAGGTGTCTCACGTACTTCTGCCGGCAGCATTCCCATCCCATTCTGTCCCTGTTGCTAAGGTGCTCAGCAATGCCTGCTGCTGACACGAGACCCTGGATACTGCCTATCACATTTCCCGTGAGCAGCAGAGAGCAATGAAAACAGAGATCAGAGAGCCGAGGAGAGGAGCTCAGCCTGCTAATTACAGTGGGAAAGCAACATTCAGCACCTGCTGCTGGCAGTTCACTGCTTCTGCCAGGGGCTGCACAGCAAAACAGGTTGGGTTGGTGGTGAGACAGGGCAGCAAAGCAGGATCCAGTAGGGACAGGAGTGGAGGGGGAAAAATGGTGTTACAAGGAAGGAATAAGACAAACTGGTGGGGTTAGGGGTTGGGTGAGTACATCCATGACACACACTTGTGATCCTGCTGGTCCTGAACTGCCCCCTCCAGATGGACTGGGTCTGTAGAGAGGCAAGTAGTCTTGATCATCACCCCTCTGTCGTGTCTGTGCTCATCTCTGTGAAAATCACAATGTTTTCTCCCCCCCGCCGCTCTGCCAGGGTGATTTGTGTCAGCAGGGTCTCTGGCCAAGGTGATTGCAGCAGCCTATTTTTGGGACTGCCCTTGAGAGCTGCAAGCCAGGAAGGTGGAGCCCAGCTGTTCCCGGTGTCCGTGCCCCGGGGAGGCACTAACACCTGCAGTCCGTGCTGGCTGCTCTCCAGTGCCACGCTAATTGCTCCAGGGTCGTTAAATAATACAGCGGCCGTGACGCTGAAGGGGCTGCCTGCTGGCTCTCCCGGCCCCAGGAGGGGACAGAGTGGCTCAGCTGGGGGCCACTTCAGGCGGCAGGAGATGGGAACACCTCCTTTCAGGCCCTGGGGTTTTGGCTCCAAAGGTGCTTTCGGACTCAGCTTGGTTGCTGGATGCCCGCTGACTCCCTGGGACATTTAACTTGGTTCTGGAAATCAGCAACGAGCTTGTAGATCCTCATTGTTCTGAGGCCATTTTAGATACAGACAAGGATTTAAGGGACAGGTCTGCACCCAAATGTATGTACACCCTATACTGACCATGGAGATTTATTTATCTCACCTTACAACTCCAGCTGTTGTCCCCAGGTGCTGTCCACTCCCAAAGCTGCCACAGTTCACCTGAACACGGCAGGGATCCATCTGAGTAGCTTGTTCCTGGTCCTCCCTTGATTTACCCTTGCCCAGCTGCAGCTGTTCCATCCCTGGAAGTGTCTGAGGCCAGGTTGGAGGGGGATTGGAGCAACCTGGGACAGTGAAAGGTGTCCCTGCCCATGGCAGGGCGTTGCAGTGAGATGATCTTTAAGATCCATTCCCACCCAAACTGTTCTATGATCTGTGGACCTGCAACACCACGAAATGAAGGCAGAGACCTGGCTGGAAGCATGTTGAGCAACACACAGCTTTGCCTTTCCAGATCTGCTCATTCAAGGGACACCAGCAGTCCTTCCTGGAGTGGGTGTCACTGCAGGACCCAGGCTGATGGTGCCACAGGGGCTTCCACTTCTTTCTGTGTGGTGTTGCACCTTGGGGGCTGAAATTTGCCCTGCATGAGAACGGTGGTACTGCCAGCCCAAAGACCCATCGTGCCCAGTCCATGTGTCCAACAGCAGTTGGAGGGGAAGGATACCCCCTATATATCCTTCCCTAGGATATAAGAAGATGACAAACACAGAGTACTTCCCACAGCATTTTCCCAGCCCCTCTCTGGTCTTCCCGAGCCAGAAGCCATCTGCAGAGTACATGCTTTTCCATGGATTTCTCTTCCATGATCTTGCATTGACACTAATGCTTTGATGCCCTTTATTAAGGAGTTCCACAGCACCACAAGCACGTTCCCTGAAAAATTGCTTCCATCCATCTGCTTCAACTCGCTGGCTTTGCCTCGTGGCCCTGCTTCTCAACTGGGAGTGAGAATGAGCCATCCCTGCTCACATTCCCTGTGCTGCTCATCTTTCCCTGGATCTCTCAGCCACCCTGCAGGTGTCTCTTCCTGCTCTGCCTGAGAGGTACCTGCAGTTCAGTGGCGTGGGTAACAAACGCTGCGGCCTGCAGAGTCGCCTGAGTAACGCCGTAGTCTTGTGATACCCTCCAAATATTGCTGGATTTATCTTTCCAGCACGCCTGCCAAGCTCAGAAATCCTGTTACCCCTATTCCAGCGAGGCACAGCACCGCCAGGTATCAAGCACTCCCCTGATGCAAAGCGAGGAGCTGGAAACCAGCTCGAACCAGGTGCTGAGCCTGCACTCCCCTGCTCCCGCCCGAGAGCTGCTCTGCTGAGCAAACCAGCTAAACCAAGCTTAGCTAAGCACCTGGCTTAACTCAGCACCCAACCAGCTGACCAAAAACTTGTCATGATGCTGACTGACCCACCAACGCTGCACTTTGAGCATCTCCTGGGGTTGGCATCCAGCTCAAATGCCGGCAAAAAGCTGGAGACACCGCGTTTCCCAGACAAAGGGAAGGAGGGGAGGGAGCAGCTGAGCCAGTGGAACTGTTTGTGCAGCCATAATCACACCGTAAAGCACAGCAACAGCACCTGGAAAACAGCCCTTCTGCAGCCTGGCAAAGAGGCCCCAAGTGACCAGAATGGCTCAGCGTGGAGCTGCCTTTTTGGGGGGACTCAATCCCCTGACTGGCAGGTGCTCACACATGGGCTGCCCATGGGGGCAACGCTTTGATCCTTTTTGGATGTGGAAGAATTGCTACTCCCAGGTTTTAACATCTGTTTGCATTCATTAAATATATATATATATATATTTTTAATAAAGAGGAAGGTCAGTGTTTTTGGCAGTTTGAAAAGGCACCACCCAATGGAAACGGAAAGGAGGATGGGGAATATCAGGAAAGAAGGTGTCCCAGCTCTGCCTGGAGCATCTGGCACTCCCTGCTCCATGACTGTGGTGTGTGTGCCCTCCAGCTGTGCCACCTCCCTCTACTCATGTTTCCCTTGCCAGAACTCCTCCTGCTGACCCCTCTGTGGGGGCAGAAGCACCACCATTGTTGGGGTCCAGCAAAGACACTCAGGGCTCAGCTCTGGGGCACCAGCAGGGAACAGGAATCCAAGGACAGGAATGGGAGAGTGTGGGGCCAGACCCTCTAACCCACATGAGCCAGGCCATGCACCTCCACACTGTGTGTGGTCCAGGTGGGCACTGGGACATGCAGAGATGCTCAAATGTGTCACCAGGACAGAACTTGCCATCCCTGGCATTCAGAGGTGCTCAAGTGCCATTCTGGGAGGTACAAGCAGGGACTGGGAAGAGCCCATGAACTGAATCAAGTGAGAGAAACAGGCTGTGCCTCCCTCTCAGCCCTGTCCCCCCCACACACTGCAAATGAGAGCTGCAAAGACCTCTGTTCTCTGTGCTGGCCTCTCCCCCTGCTCCCACTCTCAGCAGCTCAGCCCTGCATCCAGGTTTACATATAAATAAAGAGCGAGTGTGAAATCCACCCTGGGGTCTCTCCTGACTCCCACTTGGCTCCCTAATTGGAAAGTCTGCCAGCAGGAGATACTGCAATGAGCTAAGGCAGAAACAAACTCCCTTTATCCCAGGCAGAGATGACGACTGGGGTTAGGTCCCCAGCCCAAACCACACCAGCTGGGAAGGACACAGAGCAGGCTTGCACATGTTCTGGTTCTCCATCAGGCTCTGGGGGCTTCTTGCCCTGTTGTGCCCAGAGAAAAGGGACAGGGATGTATCAGAGAGGATCCTGTAACTGCTCATCCTGCTGGGAAAGGGCTGCTCTAGCACTTTGCAATCCATGACCACTTGATGCCAATAGGGAGGGACATTAGGGCGGGGGGGTGATCTCTGTGCAGCACTGGGGGGGGGGGGTGTTGTCCAAACACCTGCATCTTCAAAGGCACCCAATTCTGAGGTTCCCCCATTTGCCCAATGATCAGGAGAGGGTTTTTCCCAGAGCACACACAGCTCCCATCAAAACACTGCTGACCTGCAGGGACATCCCCCCTTCCTTTTGGTAATTCAGCCTGAAGGAATAGGGAGTCAGACTCTTCCCCTCCTTTCTGGAGGGGAAACTGATCCTCACACCTTGTGGCCTCTCTTACTGCCCCCCAAGCCCCCTATAGCACATGTTTCTCATCACTTTCCATGAAGGCAAAGTGCTCACACCTCCCCGGGATATGTGGCACTGCCAACACCCAAATCAACAGCCAAGAGCCATCTGGCACTTGGAAAGACACCTAGGAAACCTTCTCCACCAACCCCCCCCACTGATTTTTTTTTGCTGCCTCCTCTAGTTTTTGGAGGCCCTGGAGGCTCAAACGTTGCCTCCAGTAGAGCTGCTTGAAAAACAACAATGATCTCAGTATGAGCAGATCAATGTCCCAGAGCTTTATGTTTTCAGAGAATATAGCACAGATCTTCCCTCTAACACTGCTCCCGGTGTCCAGGGGGTGTGTTATCCACAGTAGGATGCCATGTTCACCCAGAATCAGGGATTAAGTGATGCACAGGCTCATTTTCTTTGGGTCTGGCATCACCCAACCTCGATGAGCTCGATAGGTGAGTAGGCAGGGAAGATGCCCAGGGAGGGGCAGGAACAAGGAATGGTTAAATATGTTAAACCAAGGATGGAGTCACAACAGGTACCCTGAGCTGCTGAGCACTGTTGTTGTGCAGAAACAATCTACTCCCATGAAGGGCAGAGCAGAGATGATGCTTTCTCTTTGATAGTTCATCATAATTTCTGATAGATGTAGGACCTGGATAACTGGAAAGTTTAACTTCTTCAAGCAGAAATTTGCATTTCTGGCCTGTTCTCTAAAGTGAAAACAATCCTGACCTATGAAATACCATTTTATTACCCACGTTGTGTGTGTGAATTAAAGCCCCTACTGACGCAGCAAACGGTCTATGCCAAAACACCACCAAAATCAATAAATTCACTGCTTTGATCATGACATTTGGAGAGAGAACCGAAGTGGTGCAGACTCACAGACATCTCCCATACACATAAACTCTGTTCCTATGGCCTTTGGAGAGTTTCTGGTGGTCATTCCCATGGTTTGCCCTCTAAGACCGGACAGACCCTTGCAAAGGCACCGTTATGTCCGTACCTTTTTCCTGGTGAGACTCTGCCAGCTGAGCACTGCAGACTCTTCCTTCTACTAATCCTACCTCCTGGAGGCACTTAGCAACTAATCTGGATTACCTATTTCTACTGTTCTGTGGCAAAAGAAACCTCATTGTTTCAAGTCCTGTGGGCTCACTCCGAGGCAGTGGCCCGTGGGAACATCCCCTTGTCTTCCTAATTTGATTTAGGTTGCTCCTTTGCCAAGACCCCTCAAGTCTCACGTGGATTTAAGTGGGCCATTGCACAGGCTCCAAACACATCTCTAGCCAGGGACATTATCCTGCTGTAGCAAACACTCAGACCTGAGCTTGCAGCAGCAGGATTATCACTATTTAGCAGTGGCTTGTTAGCAGATGCCTAAGGAAATGGAGACAGCACAACACTGACCCACAGCACGGAGCTGGAAACACCTTCCTGGTCTGATCTAAACAGGAGTTTTCTACTTCAGAGCATCCCTTGTCAGGTTTTAACCAGCCCATGTCACTGCAGGTCAGAGAATTCAAACAGGCAAAGTTCAGTTGACTTCCCCAAACACAGGAGCAAACCTTTGGCTCCAGTCGTCGCCAGAAACAATCAGCTGGAGTTAAGAGCCCCAGAATTTTGTAAACCAAATGGGTCCAAGCCTCTGCATATAGAAGCCCCAGGGCCTGCCAGTTTTGGAGCTATTTTCCCAGCCTCCTCCAGATCCATGCCTGTGACTGTCATTTGTGAGGTGGGATGTGCAGCCCTGCCCACAGCGCTGCGTGCGAGGTCATGGTGACACCCCCTGCCTGTCTAACGCCTTTGTGAAACTTCTGGCATCCTCCTCTGCAGTCTCTTCCATGAAGCCTCTCATTTTTATTCACCTTTTTGGTCACAGCTGGGCTTTCAAGCAGAGGTCCTCATTGGGTTGTCACAAAATGACCTGATTCCTGGGAGGTGGCAGCCAATTTAGGAGCCCTCAGTGTAGAGAGTGGCTTTACAGAGGCTCAGGATGGGCTCTGCCTCACCTTGTTTGCAACACGGGTTCTGATCTGTCCCATACAGAGCTGAGCTCGGCTGTGTGATGCAGGCCTGCAGTGCCTCTCTCTCCAACCAGCCCAGCCACCCCACTGAACACAACCCTCACAAGTTTGGAGCAAATTAGCAGGTCGTGGTCGCTCTCCAGATGTCTCTCCACGCTCCCTCACGTGTATGCCCTCGGTGCACACGAGACTTTGCACGGATGCCACAGAGTTCCATGTGGGAGGATTATTCCCAGGAAATCTCATTTCTCACTTCCACTCACACATCCTGGTGGCCCCTTCTAAGGACAACAAAAGGCCCAGCCCAGGAGCCGCCCCAAGGACCTCGGAGGAGTGTGGCAGATCTTTTAGCCCAATTACATCAGGCCGGTGTAAAAATTCATTCCACAGACTGCTCTTGGGAAGGAGCAGCCTGGCTTGGCGGCCAGGGCTGACCTGCTCCAGAAGGAAGGATGGTGGTGGCTGTACCTAAAGTCATCAGCTTGTTCACTCAGCCAGGAAAGACAAAGACACCAGCTTGTCCCCAGCAGCAGCATCACCCTGGTCATGGTGCCTGATGGCGACTCCCGGGAAAACCAGCTCAGGTGGGCTCGTGGTGTTTGCAAGAGCTCAAAGCTGGTTGTTACAAAAGCTTTTTCACCTGCCTGTTGATCCATTCCTCCCTTCTCAGGCACCCTCCAGCTGCCACTGGTTCATACATGGCTCCAGAGATGGCTGAGCCTCTTGCCTGTCCTGGTGAGCCAGCACCACAGGGGAGGGGAGTTTGCTTTTTTCCGACTGTTCCGACCCCTCCAGACACTGCACCAGGATCCATCCAGCTATTTTGAGTTCTGCCCTGACTATTTCTCCTTTAGTGCCTCCTGCAGTGGGGCAGGCAGTGAACTGAGGGGCAGTTATCTCTGCCCTGCCTGGGTGAATGAAATCTCTGGTGGTGGGGCAGCACCTCGCTGAAGACCTGGGTGTTCCTGGGATCTTTGTCAGAGCAGCTTAGGAGTTGGTGAGGAAATGTTCATCCCTTTAGCACTGCTCCCAGGGGCATCCCAGGTGGTGGCTGAAGGCATCAAGCTGATCTCCTTCCCAATGAGCAGGGCAGCCAGCTCCTCTGGGCAGGAGCTTCTCCCTCCTGGCCACCCTAGGGAAGAGCTGACTCAGCTAAAATTAGGTTTTCTAAATATCCTCACCCTGTAGCCCCAGAGCCACTTCTGGGGCTGGCACTTGCTGAGGTAGCCAACCCACTGTCCCACAGCAGAGGGAAGAGACACATTCCTCCTTCCCCCCCAAATACATCCCACCCTGGCCTCCACATACCCCTGGCCCTGCCTGGCCTGCAAATAAACAGGACAAAGCTGCCCAGGACAGTGTCCACCAACACGATAATCTTGCTCTTGTGCAGCAAAACCCCAAGCCTGTCTGCGTGGTGGGGGAGGACCAGCTGGGACCGCTGCCTCCCCTCCTCATTCCAGCACCCGGGATTGCAGCCCCAGGCGGATTCTCTCCTTGCTGGATAACTTACACGTAGCTTCCCTGCTCCATATACTCAGCTGTTCCTCTGATATGGTGCCAGTCTCAACACATGGAATCCAGGCCTTCAAAAATCTTCCATAAGCTCAAGCAACTTTACATTAGCACACTGTCGATGATCCCGAAGCCTCCAGGCTCAGACCTTCCATGAAATATCCAGCGAGGTAATGGTAGCTCTGCACGAAGCAGAATGAAATGATGGAGTTGTCCATCTTTCCAGCCACCACATTTCTCCTGTCTGGAAAAAAAAAAAAAAAAAAAAAAAAAGTTATTTAACGTTAGCGTTAAATTCAGTGCCACCTGTTGTGTTCCTGTGTCACCGGGACCTGGAAGGGATGTTTTTCTCACAGCTTTCCGTGCTATTTGCAAGGAGGATACAGGTCCTAACTGCAGCTCTGCTATGTGAACATTTCTGGGAATTTCCGTCAGACCATTCAACACCAGTCCTTGGTTTCTGGGAGTTTCCCTTCTCTTACAGAACTTTTACCATTCTTCTCCCAGAGCAAGTGAAAAAAACAGAGTGGAGAGGGGAGATAAGAGGTTCAAATGTCTTGAACCAATTGGTCAATGAACAGATTTCTGTGATATTTTGGATATTGGGTCTATTCACCCTCAGTTACTAATTCCTCCTTTCTCTTCATTATGAAGCCACATTTGTTCCCTTCAAGACCACTTTTCACCCCAACCCCTTCTCAAACTCCTGCCCTACAGTCCACAAGCAAATCTGGAAAACCATCCCTGCTCTTCAGGAGATGATGGAGGAGAGCTGGAGGAAAACCTGGACGCAGGTCCAGTGTGGCAAGAGATGCTCCCTCCCCTCCTGTCCCTTCTCCAGGCTCCTGACAAGCAGCTGAATGATGAAGGCTCTCAGCCTGATCCCAGCCAGATGTCAGCAGGGTGCCGAGGGTTTCATTCAGCATCTCCTGGGCAAGCCAAGACCCCTGTACCCCTTGGAACAGCACTGACCACTGGGTCTTGCAACCCTGGGGAAGGTTCTCTCTGCCCAACAGGACGGGGAGACAGGTCTGGTGGGGCTGCTTGAGGTGCTCAGCTCCACCACAGTCTGGTCCAGCTCAGAGATGTCACCAGACCACCAGAAATGCCCTCGAGGTCAGCTGCAGGCTAACCCACCTGGCTGGTTCCCATTACTCAGCAGTACACAGCTCCCAGCACCCCAGTGCCTCTGCTCCCAGTAGACTTGCTCCCTGCTCATTGTCCCACTGCTGGTGGATGTTTGCAGATGGCTCATCCCACTCCTGCCCTTCCCAGCCCACCTGGAGTCCCTTTTCTCCTGCCTCTGTCCAGACATCAGCACCGCCTGTGCCACCCCCAGTGCTCTCTGTGGGACAGCCTTGATCTTCCTGCTGCCTTTCACCCTCTCCCCCCACAAAACCCTTGGCCCAAAGCCCCACGGGCCAGGCTGATCCTCTGGAGGTGTTTGCCAGCACAGCCTGCCCAGACTCACAGCTCTCCCTGGAGGAAGGTTTTCCCACTGGGAGGAGAGATGCTCATCCTCTCTTTCCTCATGTCAGCACCCGCTGCCCTAATCGCTGGGTCGTGCTGCATCTGCATCCCCCGAGCATCCCCAGGACATCCCTGGAGGTCCCCCCCACATCCCAGTGGTCCCCACCCCACTGCTGGCAGCCCCCCAAGACCTCACATCCCACCCAGTGCAGCACCATGGGGGAGGTTCCCTCGTTTGATGGCTCTGCCTGGGGACAGCTGGCTTGTTCCTGTTCCAAAACCCTTCCCTGAAGCTGCCAGCCCAGCTGGGAATCCTAACCCCATCCCTCATGCCAGGCAGGGGGGTGGGACAGGGATACCATGGTGGGGAACCCCATCCTGCCCAGCACCAGGGGGGCTGAGAGCAGGCAGCAGGGGCTCAGATTTCAGTTTCTCTGCCCTTGGGAAGTCCATGCCGAGAGGATGGAGGAGCTGTTTAGACTCGCCTGCCTCTCCTCGCCTCTGCAGGAGGGTGTGGGTGAGATTCTGCTTGCCAAGAGAGCCCCATGGCTTGTCCTTCTTGGCTGTTTATGGCTCGGACCAGATCGGGTTTCTGAGCTCTTCTCAAGCCGGTAACTTTGGGGGTTTTTGTTTTTTTTTTTAAAAAAAAAGCTCTGATTTTCTCCTCTTTCCTCCCCCTCCATTCCTCCACCCTGCACTTTGTGGCCTGGCCTGAAGATGGTGAACGAGCAGCGGTGCTCCAGAGCACAGCTGGGGCTGAGCCACCTCTGTGTCCACCCAGGTCCCCCTGAAAACACCCACGGGCTCTGGCAGGCAGTGAGGAAGGGGCTCAGCATCCTCCTGCTGCAGCCTGTCAAGCAACCTCCCTCTGGTGTCCTGCATGATCTAACCTGGTCTCCCAAGAGAACACAACTCAGGAAAGGAGGGGGGCAATGCTGTGACCCTTTCAGACCCCCAAAAGACATTTTTTGCTCCCTGCTGAATGGCAGGCTGACAGCACCAGCCACCACGTGCTTCAGTCCTCCACTGCAAAAAGGGCTGGGAGCCCTTTCCCAGGGTGCTGTGGGGATGAATGCAGCAGATAGCGTGAGGTTCCCAGAGCAGGTAACGTCCCCCTAATTAAGATAAATACTAATTAAGTCTGGGACTTTCAAAGAAGCCCTGGGAGCAGACTCCAACTCCTGTTGAATTTCAATGGGAACGAGACACCTGACTCCAGAAAAACCCAGCCTCTGATACTAAGCTTAAATGGGCCCTTCTCTAACGTTGATATATTGCTGCTCTGTAACTTCCCGTATATCCGAGCACAACATCAATGTCCTGGAAATGCTAATAAGGAGCTTTAGGAGGGCAGCAGCGAACAGGCTCCAAGTCAGATGCCCGTGATCATCCTGTGCTATTAAACATTAAGGACAAGCTTTGAGCAGAGCTTACCCGTGTTGCACACTGAGCTCTGGCTGAGCCCTGGGTGCTTTGTGCATCCCTCCCTCCTCCTCCTCCTCCTCCTCCTCCTCTTCTTCCTCCTCCTCCCCAGCTGTGGACAGCTTATGCTCCCTAGTCCCAGTCCTGTGCTCTCTGGGAGACCCTTACTGGGATGAGGGAGGCAAGGGGACTGTGCACGCCTGGGAGCTGGCCCACGTGGAGCTGTGCCTGCTGGGAACAGCCTCCCAAAGACTACTGAAGGACCACAGTGGGGAGCAGACCCCCAGGCAGCCACAGAGGGATGAGAGGCTGCAGCAGATGGGGCTGTCCATCCTGTGCTCACACATCTTCACCCACCCTCCCTTGTCCAGCAGAAGGCGTGGATCACCCCTGCAAGGACCACTCCACGGGGGCTGTGCTGGGTGGCCACCACAGCAGGAGCTGTTCAGGGGGGTGGGGGGATGTAACACTGGTGTGGTGATGGAAAAAAATGGAAAACACTTGGGATTTCCAGCGCCGGTGATCCAGGATCATGGGCCAGCAGCACTGAGCTTGGGCAGCAGAACCGTTTGGGAACAGCAGAACCATTTGGGAAGGGCAGAACTGTTTGGGAACGGCAGAACCATTTGGGAACGGCAGAACCATTTGGGAAGGGCAGAACCATTTGGGAACGGCAGACCGTGAGACCCCTCCGTGAGCCACCACGTGTCCAGCTGGCTCAGACCCAGCATTGTGACGGACCGGCCTTGGCCGGCCCGCTGCCAGCCCAGAGGTCTGACAAACACAACCTCTCTGTCCTCCGGCCCCTGCTCGCCAGCGCCTGTTTCGAATTAGCATTTCCCCTGCCCCCACCGCCTGCCATTTGGGCAAATCCCTCAGCTGTCTGCCCGCAGCGCCGGGCGAGGGGATACCAACCCCGGGAGCCCCCGTCCGATTTCCAAGGACTTTCCCAAGTCCCCGGTACACTTTAGCAATTAGAGGGTTAAGTTTCCTCCCGGCCTCGCTGCATTAACTGGAAAGGAATGAAGTGTCAGGCATGTTCTCACCACAGCAGGCTGTTGGAAAGCAACTCCCTTCTCCACGCACACACACCTCCCACTGCTGCGACCAAATTATTTTCTATCCTCCAGAGACCCAGTATGCCAGACAAAATCTGCAGCATGACTCTGATTCATTGCAAAAGGATGCAGATGTAATATTCCCTTTTTTGCCGGGGCTTCTCGCACGCTAATTCACACGGCATCTCGGCGTTTCGAGTTTTACAGCTCTCCTGCTCTCTTTATTATTTTTTTTTTCGGAGGGCTCTGACGCCCCTCGCTGACCCTTGGCCCCACGTCCTTTCTCCCAGCATCACCAAAATAAAGACACTAAGCCTCCCATCTCCAGCGTGCAAATAGGCAGCTCTCCCCAATGTGCTAATTAGCCGAGTGTTTGGAAGTAAATAGGTAAGATTGGTGGTAATTTCCTGGCTGAAGGGGTAATTATTTGTTTCAAACAGGCTGCAAAATAACCCCCGTAAGGTGAGATAGGAAACTAAATTCAAAAGAGGTTTCCTATTCCCACTAAGCAGGATTGAAAACTGGTTTGAAATTCCTTTTTTTATTTATAGTACATGGTATCCATGGAAACCTACAGAGGAGGTCATGGTAGCTAGGCCTCCGTTTCACCCTGCTCAGGGGATTACCGTTGCACAGTGGTACGCAGCCGTGTAAGAAAGTAGATTCACAATTCCCCGCAAACAGCCCCCCCCCCCCCCCGCGCCAGCCCCCAGCCCCAGCCTTCCTGGAGGGCTGCAGGAGAGCTTTTGGGAGGCTCATAAATCTGCCCCGGGATGGGAAAGTGATGGGAACTGTGCCTCCAGCGTCCCCCAGAAGCAGGAGGCTGCCGGGAGCGCGCCGGCTCCCCGCGGTCCCCTGACGCGATGCGCTGCGGGACGGAGCCGCTCGCTGCGTGGCAGCGGGATCAGCGGGATGCTCTGCCCCTTGCCTGGGCTCTCATCCCTGCTCCGAACCCCGCACGGAGGGGAGGAGCACCACGGCCAACTTTTCACTCCGCTCAGCCAAGTGAGGAAAGCCCAAGAGCCGTCCGGATCCCAAATTCCCACAGGCAGGGCATCTTCTGCATTCACCTTTCCCTGCTGCTCTGGGGGAAAACGTTGCTTTAGAGGAAGGGGGGAAAGCGTGGGGAAAGGGATGCCGCAGAAATGGCCGTGGGTTTTGGCCGCGTCCCGGGGGGCGTGGTGTTGGGCACTGCTGCCCCCGGTGATTCCAGCAGGGCAAAAAGGAATTCCCACCTCTGGGAACTGCCCGGCCTCTTCCAGGTGCGAACCTTTTGCCGCTGCGGGCGGGAGCGACCCCCTGTTCCAGTCTGGCCGTGTGTGGTTTGGTGGCAGAGCACAACCGTGGCCTTTCACACTGCGTGTAAACCCCGTGGAGAGGCTGGTGCTCCGCAAACCCCCGGCGCAGCAGCGAGCGAGCGGTGCAGGAGTAGGTGCGCGATGCCAGCTCGCTCCCCCGTGCTGGCAGGGCCACGGCGGGCTGGATGTTCCCCGGGAAGGCAGAGGTGGGACGTGGAGCTGCTCCACGACCGTTTTCCACCCAGCCCGGCCTGTCCCCCAGACCCCCGGCCGCCCCCTCCGGCTCCTCACGCTCTGCCCCCGCCGAGCGCAGAGCGACATTTACGCCTGTGACCTTCACTAATTCACTTTCCCTCGCCACGCCGCCTTCCCCCTGCTCGCAGAAAGACTCGCTTTTTCACACAGCATAAAAATAGCCCGTGCAAGGCGTTGCCAGAGGAAGCTGCGGGGCCAGCAGTGTGCAGGCAGGAGGAGGGACCGGCTGGTCCCTGGCCCTGCTCACCCCACCCCTCGCCCCGGCAGGGAGCTCCCAGACCAGCCTCCCACCACCCACATGCCCTTGGCCTCCTTAACATCTCAGCTTCTTCCTCCGCCACTCCCTTGCTGGTCTCCATGTGGCGAAATCCAAACGGTGGAGGTCAGCAACAAGGAAATGCTGCTTCATCAACCCTCTCCCTTAAACTGAATTTTTTTTCCCCTCGGTTTTAAGGAAACTGGAGGTTGAAAGCAGAAAATTTAGGTGAATTGTTAGCGGATTGTTGAGGCTTTCCAAACAAAAAATTATCCAAACAGTAATTTCCATGTCCTTTATGGAAATGATTCTGGTTTGAGTATCTGTCAGTGGGAAATAGCACTGGAGCCATTACCATCGGGCAAAAAACTGAACTGGTGGTACCAAACTGTCTTTATGTTACCATAAAACACCTCCAGCCCCTCTTCTCTTCACAGCCCCTTACCTTGATCCTTCCTCTGCCATCCCTCCAGCTGGCACCATATGACAATGGCCACCCCCAGCCACTTGCTCAGGCTTCAAGCCAGTACCATAGTGTTTTCCTATTTCCCATTTCCCATCACCATCCCTAATGTGCCTCCCAGACACCCCCCTGTTCTTCAGGCCCTTTCTTAGGCCCACCCTTGGCCTTGGGAGCATCTCATCTGCTGGGCAGGGCTTCAGCTGGCAAGGGAAGAGGCCACCACCTGTGAAGTAAACCTCTGGGCACACCCCTTGGCTGATTTGAGGAGGTGATTACATCCTAGAAGTGTTCTTTTCTCTCTAGCACTGGCTGTAAATGCTGGAGATACCAAAAGGGAGGCAGAGTGGGGCCAGCCTTGCTCTGTCAAGTGACCAGCCAGTGCCACCACACTGCTCTGTGTTGGACTCATCTCTCCTTTCCCTGCCCCAGGGAGCTGCACCATTCCCCAGCTCGACACAAAATCAGCATCCAGGCCGTGTGTCTTTTCTCACATTAAGTTCATCCCCACGGCTGGTGGTTTTTCTAGTGCTCACCACAATTTTGTGCCTACCTTGACGCCTGCTATGCTACCGCCAGCACGGTCAATCAATCTTGCCTCGGCCAATAAGCAGGAGAGAAGTAATGTTTTTCCTACTCCCCCAGCTCTCCTCTCCTCCCGATCTCCATCAGGCACTCGGCAAGTTCACAAGGGCAGCCCGCTCTCGGTTTCCTTGGTCACGCACAGCAGCTTGCCCTCCTAGAGTAATAAAAACAAATGACACGTTGCTGGTTGTTGTCAGAGCCGTTGCCGGGCCCCTCCGTGGAGAGCAGATTTTTTGGGGGGAAAGGAAGCGTTTGCGTTTTCAGGCTCCTTCTTGGGCGGGTGGAGGAGAAGTCGTCAGTAGATGTGACTTGTCAGCAGATGCAATGCCAGAGTCAACTGAAAAGGATGAGCAAAGGCTGCAAGGCTGAGAGACCGGGGGGTGTTTGCTCATGGAGATGGTGAAAAGATGATGGATCTGATTATCTGGGAGCAAGTGAGACCCCAGCGGGGCCTGTGCCAGGTTCCCAGAGGGGGACAAGCCCCCATTCTGTAATGCTGCCCTGCATCCTCCTCTCCTGTCACTCTGTCAAGGAATTTAGTCACCCTAATCTGCAGACACTGGTTCTAGCAAGACAAAGAACAGATCAAACCTCCCTTATGTCTGGAGCCAAGACCTGCCCTACCTCCATTTGCAGAGTATCTGAGTTTTCTCCCAGTGGGAGAAGCACATGGACACTTACACACTCTGAACTGCAGGGGAGGCAGCCCCAGGACACCAGCAGAGCAGGAGCTTGGGAATTCAGGAGCTGCTTGTGCCAGAAACCAGGCTTTCCTTTACCCAACATGTAGCCCAGCATGATCAAGACACTGCCAAGCTGTCCCCTGCTCCAGGAGTCCTGCACCATCTATCCTGCGAGCTCTGCATCCCATGCCATGTCGGAGTGAGCAGCCAGGCTGTCCAAGGCCATGGATCCTGAGTGGGAAGCTCTGTGCCTGAAGGACTTCACCATCTGGTTGCTGATTCAGACACCAGTCCCCGCTCTGGGACGTTCCAAAGGCTGCGGGATGGGAGGGCTCGCAGCAGCTTTATCTTTAGCTTTGCCTCTCCCTTTATTCCTATTTTTATTAGCTGGGAGACAGCCCATCCTTTTTATAGCTCTGAATTCAAGGGTGATCAGATGAAAGTGGAGAGGGGCTCCCGCATGGGTAGATGAGCAGCCATAAGGTCAAGGCACCTGAAGGAGAAGTTTCCAGCTTTCACAGCCCTAAAGATTGTCCCATAAAATTACTCATAAAATTAAAGTGGGTTTTGGGTTTCAAAGTCCTGAGAAACTTGAAATAGTCATCAGCCAATTCTGGTATATGGGAGGCCTCAAACCTCTGGTTATTGAGGCAGAGGTTAACACTGAGCTGTAACATCTCCTTGGGGCACGATGGAGATGGCAGTGCCCGGATCAGCTCAGGGGTTATGGCTTAGGCAGTGGGTGATAAGTTGTTTTCACTGTCACACTATGGATCTGAATCTCTTCAGTCAACTTCTTCCAAATAAAATACAGAGCCACTTCCTCAGAATCTTCCACAGGATTTACGAGGACTGGGTCCTCTCCAGTTTTCTTTCTGTATCAAAGTGATGATTTAATTAATTGATGATCTAATTCGGGCTGGAACTGAAGCTAACCTGGCGATTTGTGAACTTGACCTTGGTACAGATTAACCGTGGTGACAGCTAGTGTTAGCTTAACGGTGCTCAGAACAGCTTTGCTGTGGTGATACCTTCCCTGGATTTTGCTTTTTAAAAATCAATCTGTATCAGGGTAACTGGTGAGTGTGAGGGACAGGGATTCAGGTGGCTCCAAGCACCTCAGAGAAGGGGGAGCCCCTGGCTGCAATGTCACTGTCATACCTGTGGCAGTAAATGCCAGCTTTGGAGCAGGCAGGGGAGCTGAAAAATAGCCCAGGCAAAACATGGGAGGGTTCCACTCGGCAGAAGATGTGTGGAGCAGCACAGGATGCAGGGAGAGGCTGCGTGGGGGAAGCCCCAGAGAGGCACAGCCAGCACTGCCCTGTGCTGTCCCTGCTCCAGGGACACGACCTCCAATGCCTGACGCCTGTCCCTGGTGCCAGCAAGTGCGTGGAGCTCAGACAGCTACTGAGGCCTCTGTCTGTGATTGTTAAGAGCTGCAGCACACACAGACACCCTGCACACACACACACACACACCATGTATGCTGTCATACCTGCCTGCCCCTGCCACACTGTCACACAGCCTGTGAACGCACCCTCACACACCCAGAGTGTATCCAAGGGTGCACATGGACCTGTGCACAGCTTACACACGGGCACACAGCCTTTGTCCCTCACACTTACACACGTCCAGTGCACCTTCATACACGTGAACAAGCACGTGCATGTACTTGCCTGGAATATGGGCTGTGCTATCCACACACCTCCCACGGCCCCACTCTCCTCACCTTCACCCCAGGCCGGGGCTAATGATGCCTCCTTCCCCAGGTCACTCCTTCCTGAACCCAGACCCATGCCAGGAATTTCCCAGGGTCTCACACCAAGCACAGGACCCCCCTACCCCCCCCCCAAACCAGCCTCCACTGCACCAGACAGGACCATCTCCTGCCACCACCCAGCAGCTCTCTCCATGGCAGGGGGGCAATGCTTTGGGACATTCCTGGCTGCCCAAAAACAAGAGGCATTAGGCAGCACAGCAGGAACTGTGTGAGCTGGGGTTGCAGGGTCCAGCCAGGTGGTGGGAAGGAGGGGCAGAGACCTGATCCTGCAGGGTGGTGGGATGGAGGGGCAGAGATCTGGTCCATGTTGGGTGCTGGGATGGAGAGGGAAGCTCAGAGCTGGTGTGGGTCTGTGTGCATGTGGCTGAACAGTGCCAGCAGGTACAACATCCCCACACACTCCTCCTCACAAACGATCACCCCATATGTGTCACTCCTTTCCAAACAAAGCTGTGCTCTTGGTACCCAGTGCTGCCACTGCTCCCTGTGCAGCCTGGGCACAGCCTGAGCCCTCCCAGCACCCTGGTGGGTGGCACACACCAGATTGACTCTCAGGGCCTGGGGAGGGTAACCATGGGCAACACAGCTCAGGGATGCACAGGGTGCAAACATCCCCCTGGGAACCAGGATGAGATACAGGACCTCCTGACCAGAGCTGGTCCGCAGTGGTGGATGTAGAGGAGATGGCTGGCCTGGGACACAGGCTGTGTGTGGGCTCCAGAACACCCCCAGCTGTTGGAAGCTCTGCCTGAAGGATGAAAAACAGGTCAGGGGTGGAAACCATGGGCAGGGGATGCTCTGCTGTATCAACCATATCCTTCAGAGTTTGTGCAACACCCTCTGTGCACGTCATCTTGCTTCTGAGATGCCTTCACCTATGCAGCTGTGGGCTCCAGAGGGGCAGGCAAGGAGCTGGAAGTACCTCCAGGCTGCTGGAAGCTGTGCCCTACGGCACATGCCTTCTGCAGATGGATGCCCTGACCCCAGGCGTGGGCTGGCTGTGGCTCAGGGCGCTGCAGAAGAGGCCAGCAGGGCAGGGGCCGGTGTGCAGAGCCAGCGGGAAGGACGGCATGACCTCATTTCGTGCAAGCCGAGGTGCAGAGCCCCTCTGCCTGCAGCGGGAGCTCGGTCCCGCGTGGCCGTGGCGCTGCCCGCGGGCTGCCTGCCCTGCCGGCGGGGCGAGCATCCTCCCCGCAGCTCCCGCGGCACCGCGCCGAGAAGGTGAAACCGGCTCAAGCTGCCGCTCGCCGCCGGGGCGGGGGGATGGCTGCAGGCTAATAATATTCCGTGTCTCATTATGCCGCGTATTAAGCTGAAATTTGCAGATGCTCTAATCACCGCGAGGCATTCTGCGCACACAGCCTCCCTCCAGCCCGGCAGCGCTGTGCAAACACCGGAGGAGAAGCCCTGCTAACCATCCTGCCACATGGTGTCCTGGAATCTTTACAGACCATTTCACCTTCACAAATAGCCTTGGAATGTCTGTGCATCGACAGCCCCTGCGGTAGCCAGATAGGCTCAGCCGCCTCCTCTGCAGCTCCCCGGGCCCCTCTTAAGCTTTTTCCCATCACGCCATGCAGATGCGAGGCTCCGGAATTTACACCGGGGCTGGGTAAAGCACCTCACGTCGAATGTGATCTGTGCCCCAGGCTCGCAGGAAACGTGAACTGTATTTGATAGAGGTTGAGGGAAGCTCCTGCCTGAATTGCTTTAATTTTTTTTTCCGCTCTCTGTGTCTTCTCTCTCACTTTTTTTTTTTTTTTAATGATTTTCTTTTCTTTTCCCAGATCTCTGCCCTTTGCCCTCCCGCGATCAAAGGGGGCACGCATTCAAGTGCCGTGGGAATACTGACTCCTTGAGTATTCTGGGCAATCTCACGAGAAAAGCTGCTTTTTCCCCAGAGGTAGGGAAAGGCGGCTGGACAGGGGTGTGGGAAGGAGGGATGGGTGTGAAGCCTGCGAGTTCCCGGTGCGTGGGAAGGCAGGAGAGGGGACCAGTGCAGGAAGGGTTAACCGGAGACTTGTCCTTGCTGTTTTTTCCAGGCCTGGCTGCACCAGATTCTTCCATTTCTCTTGGCAGGGATTGTAACCGTGGGGCTGAGCTAAGCACATGAGCCTGGAGAGTCCCTGTGCTCCGACGGTGAGCAGGACCCCGAGCGAGATGCTGCAGCTCATTAGCAAAACAGCAGCTCGTCCGGGGCACGCAGGTGTCAGGCAGGCAGCAACAACAGCAAAACAGAGAGGGAGAGGCAGGAATGCACCGAGGTGGGCAGTGTTTGCTGCTCTGGGCATGCACAGGCACACACACACACACACACACACTTACTACAATTAGTAGTAAGTGCAGAGGAAAACCTCACCTGCTCTCTGTGTGAGGTGTAAGGGTTTGGGCGCTGGGCTCATCCCTGTGCCTGGTGCTGATTTGGGCCACCCCTTTTGGTCTCATTTCATATGGCATTTGGCAGCTTTTCCTTGCTAGGGGGTTTGTGGTCTCCCTCCCCCATCATCCCACCCTGGAGGAGCAAAGCAGGATTTCGGATGACCAGGGAGCCATGTGCTGCCCACCTCTGGGCTGGCAAAATGGAGTGACCCAGGGAGCCCCCTGGCCCAGGAAAGGGCTGGGAATCATTCCCTGAACGAGCACAATGGCTCCTGTCCTGATGGCTCGTCTGGCTCCACACTCACAGTTGCCCAGGCGACTGCTCACGGAAGAGCGCGCATGGCCGGAGAGGCTCCGGCTGCTGGTCCCGGCAGGTCACCCCCTGCTCCTCCTGGAGGGGCTGGCACTGCCCTCAGCAAACCCTCTGCATGCCCCCCCCCTCCTCCCCCCTGAGGGTGACCCCAGCACCTGCCACTGCTTACACAGTCCTGAGCTGTGCAGGTGCCCATAATACAGACCCAG
The DNA here is from genome assembly GCA_038380795.1 of Pyrocephalus nanus. Classification (NCBI taxonomy): domain Eukaryota; kingdom Metazoa; phylum Chordata; class Aves; order Passeriformes; family Tyrannidae; genus Pyrocephalus; species Pyrocephalus nanus. Next base: position 15,013,044 of record CM076275.1, on the reverse strand, counting down.
ATCTGCCACTTCCAAAGAAAATCCTGACCCTCTCTGCTGTGGATTTATCTGTGTCAGTGTGTACTGCTCCACTGCCTCTTGCGTGGGTGCTGTGCCAGGTGCTGTAAGATGCTCTTTATTGCCTTGGTGTTGGTCTGACCTTCACCTAGGACATGTTTTTCCAGCTGGATCCCAAGCTGGATAGTCTGTGGTTCTCAGCTGGTCACACCAGAGGCTCCTGTAGCGATGGCAGGGGAGCAGGAAAAGTCATGGGCAGAGAGCCCAGGGGAGCTGCAGAAGTGGAAGGATTCAGGGTCCTGTGAAAATCCAAGCTGGCATCCTCCAAAGAGGTGGCCCAGGGGCTGAATATCCCAGCATTCCAGCCCCGGGGTGGGGACACCAGCACCTCTAAAATAGACCATGTCCCAACAGGACCTGGTCTGGTCAAACACCCCTGCAACCTGCTCTTGCTGAGGCAGGGCAGCTCTGTGCTGGTGTTGGCATTGTGATGTGAAAGGCCAGGAGCCCTGGGCTCTTGGTCTGGGTCCCACCTGATGACCACAGAATGGATTCCCTGCCTTTCACACAGGACTCTCCACCCTTTAGCTCAGGGTCTGGAGTGCCCTTGAAGGTGGGCACAGCCACTGGAGTGGACCTGTGCTAAGCTGAGGATGGCATCTTAGAATTATGGAATATCCTGAACTGGAAGGGATCCACAAGGGTCATCCAGTCCAGCTCCTGGGCCTGCACAGGACAACCTCAACAATCCCATCCTGTCCCTGAAAAGGGAATTGTCCAAAGGCTCCTTGAGCTCTGTCAGCCTTGGGGCTGTGCCCACTGCCCCAGGGAGCCTGTTCAGTGCCAACCACCCTCTGGGGGAAGAACTTTCGCCTGAGATCCAACCTAACCCTCCCCTCACAGAGCAGAGATTGGAGCTGCCACTGTGCTGTCCCTCCTGAGGAAGCTGCAGACCAGGGTGAGGTCTCTCGTCAGTCTTCCATTCTCCAGACTTCTCTAGGTTCACCTTTCCCCTCTGTGCCAGCCACCCTAGTCCTGACATGGCGTGTCTCTCTAGGCATGTCCCTGCTCCCTCCAGCCAGCACATCTCCAAATTTCTCCATGGCAGGGTGTGCTCAGGGCGATGCCACAGAACAGCTTCAGCATCCATGCATTTAGAAATTTGGGAGCAGATCCAGAGACCAGCATGTTCCAGCTCGGACACCCTTGATCCAACATCCACTCTGCACGAACACATCCCTCAGGAGGAAGAAAACAAAACGAGAGACGATTTAAAAGGAGAATAAACACTCTCCTTCGGTGGGACTTTATCCTTGGCCAGAGGAGGAATCACCTTCTGCAGGAGTTTGACTGGAGTAAATAACAGACCCCCTCAAGCTGAGGGGACGCCTCCTGTGAATGCTGCAATCAGGGGGGGACAGGCCATATGCAGAAATAACCAGGGACCTGGGACACACTGGCAGCTCTTTAAAAGATTGTTAATAATGTGCTGTTCACATTCCTGGGAGACTGCTGCCATGATCTGCCAGCAGCAGACACTGGCAGTCCTGATGGGAGTAACTCCTGCCGTGACAGAGCTTCGTTTTAGGATGGTGATGAGATGCTGCTCCAGACCTGGTAGGAATGGACCTGCAGCTCATGGGGCCAAGAGGACAGTCCCTGGAAGGCAGGACAGCAGAGTGGGTGGACATGCATCCATCACTCCAGATGTTTCTCACATTGCAGCTTGTGAGTGAATGTCTCCGTGCTTGTCCTAGAGCCTGAGCAAACAAAGCCCAGGTCAGAGTGGGACAAGGGAGAGGGAAATGGAAAATCCTTCAAACTGCCACATTTCTGTTCAATCCACCTTCTCACATTCAGGCTGGCCTCCATCTGTCCCATCAGCTCTCAGCACGGGGCACAAGGATGAGGGAAAGAGCATGGAGCTTTCCCCCTTTCCTGTAGGCAGGGATCAAAACGTGTCAGGCTGGAATTCTCCCAAGAGCAGCTCCCTCCTGGGCTTCGCTGCTGCTTCCTGTTCTCGGGGGCAGGAAATACCGAGCAAAGAGCTCCGTGCATGACTTCAAACTTCCACTTCCAGCGGCTGCTGCAACATGAGGATGGAGGAGCCTGGATGATTGGAGCAGCCTGCCCAGAGGCTTTGCTCCCATGGACCAGCCCCCTTCCAACTTTCCTCTGCTCATTGGGAAGCCAGGTCCCCAGGAACAGCCTCTTCCAGCCCTTAAGGCCAGGCTCAAGAGGACTGAGCTCCCAGGCCATCAGTGCTGATGGGGTTCATTTGCTTTTGCTCTTTGTCTCCACTCGGAGCCAGGCAAACAGATAAATTAATAACTGCACAGAAAATGAGGCTGTGCTGTGCAGTGTGAGGCTGCTGTGCTTATCCCTCATGAGCGTGGCTGGCCAGCACAGCACAGGAGCTTCTGCAGTCCCCACACTGCTGCCATCATGAAAAAACACCATGGGCTGTCCCCCGTCCCCACTAGAGTAACAGCCTGGGGTAACAAGGGGATCTTCTTGTCTCCATTCTGATTTTTGAGGGTTGGTTCAGCCTGTCCTGCTGTGCCAGGAGCTTCACAACAGCACAGTGACTGTCGGTGGATGAAAAAGGGCTAACTTGGCTGGTTAGAAATAACAAGGTAGTGCCTGGCCAGGCTCTGACAGGGCTTCCAACTGATCTGTTGATTGCCCAGAGGTTCATTAGCCCAGGCAGCACGTAGCAAAACTGGGATGAGGGCTGATGGTTCAGGGCAGGGGTCACCCTGGGGTTCTTCATCTTTAAAACCCAACTGCTCCAGGGTGCAGGAGAGACCAAGCTGCCTGACTGGCATCCAGGTCTTACTGGACCAAACGTGCCCTGAAGGTTCCTTCATCAGAGCTGGGCTTTGGGGCTGGCCCCAAGAGAGGGTTGTCCTCCAGGGCACTGCCAGCACCCCTTCCCAGGATCCCCACATGATGCAGGAGCTGGCAGCACACCCCCCCGGGCATGCCAGAGCCCAGAGGTGCCCGGCACAGCCTGAGCCTGGCAGGGGAGGTCACTGCCTCCTTTGCCTCCCGTGAGCTCCCCGCGCTGCTCAGCATCCCCGCTCTTGGCCCGGGTGCGGATGGAGCCAGCTGCTCCTGGCGCCGGCGCTCGTCGCTGCCAGGCGCTGAGCCATCTGCCTGGCAGGGCCAGCCACACCTGCTGGGAAGGAGACAGAAGCTGGGCAACCTCCCCGCCTTTGCGGCTTTCCGGCTGGCGGCATCGCACGGCGGCTCCAGGAGGGCTCGTGTGTTTGCACGAAGGGAGGGGAGATAAGGGGAGGCTTCTCCCCACCGCCCCCAGAGCCTGGTCCTGCCTGGGCACCTTGAGAGGAGAGCGGGTGCCAAGCAGAATGGAGCCATGGGACCACTCCCTGGGCCAGCAGGATGTGTGTCCCCAAACCCCTCTGTGGGGTGTCCCGTGGTGATCCTCATCCTGGGGGGGGATCTGCTGCCAGCACCCAGCACAGGGGCCTACCAGGACCAGAGAACTACTGCTTACTCATGATGGGCAAAGAGGTCTGTGCTCCCAGGAGGGCAGGGGTTTCAGAGGAACACACTCAACCAGCTCAGGACAGTCATGACGTGTCTGCTCCCAAGCATCAGGGCTGGCAACGACCTGGGGTGTCGTTCAGGGTCCACATGCACCCACCACCACTGCTGTGCTGTGATGGAGAGGAGCAGAGGGCAGCTGATGGCTTTGCCTTCCCCCATGGATTCACCCCATCCTGCTCCTCTGCATCAGGAGCTGTGGGAGCCAGAGATGTGCACACACAGGGTGCAGGGAGCTTCTCCAGCTCCTGGTGAACTGAGCCCAGGCAGCACCACGGCACTGAGGGTGCAGAATGCTGCCACCATCCCCCACATCCCCGCCCCGCTGCCAGGAGCAGCACCAGTTGGGTAATGGGGTGGAAAGCCCCTCCCAGTCCATAGGAATGGGAGTCTCCTGGCCTCTGGGCAAAGCCAGGCAGCAGGACAGGCAGAAATGATGGTGAGCATGTCCAGATGTCCCACTGCTGAAAACCCCAGCAGTGGCTCTTCTGCCCTGTCTTGTTTCTCCTCCGTGGGATGAGGAGGCTCACGGGCATCCCAGAGCAGAGCATCCCCCAGACCCGGCTGGCTTCTCCTACCCCAGGGGAGCCACAGCTGCTCTGCCACTCCAGCACCTGAGCACCACGACTGGCATCCCCTGCTGCTGCTGCTGAGCCAAAAACCAGCCTGGAGAGCTTTCTCCAGCCCCAGCAGGGCCAGGTCACACCAGACCTTTGTCCACCATCCAGCCAAGGCAGGGAATCGAGCTCTGCTTTTGAGGGGTTGGGAATACAGAAAAATCACCCTCAGGCTCTGGGAAGGCCTCGTTACCCAGTCCTCCATCCCCAGCAGCTCCCCTGGGTACCCACAGCTCAGAGGTGTCTGCAGGGAGCTCAGCTCCTCCTGGGCATGGTGCAAAGACAAGTCTGCCAGCTCCCCCATTCCTGCTCCCCTCGGTGGGACCAACCTTCTTGCTGACAGAGAACAAATGGAGGCACAAAAGGACTGCCTGGATGGTTTGGTCCAGGTTTAGTGGCCTGCCTAGGCCTTGCCTGTCTCCAGCTTCACCATCCTCAGGTGCAGCCTGCTGAGGTGGCTGCAGCTTTGCTCCACACAGGAGAGCCCGAGCTGGGCTGTGGAGAGCAGAGGGACCACGTAAGCACTGTTAGTCCAGCAGACATGGATGCCCTGGAGCAGCAGCTTGCCCAGTGCTGGAACAGGGATCATCACCATCCCTTGCCAGCACCTCCATCCCAGCCAGTGCCATGGATCTGCAGAGAGGCAGAGGTGCTCTCAGGACACGGTGCCTCCAGCCCGTTTCTCCTGGTGACCTTGGGGAAGGTGAATTGTCTCCAGACACCCTCTGCTGACGTCTCCACCAGGCAGAGCCAGCACAGAGGGTGTGGGCGGCCACAGCTCCCACATCATGGACACCACAAGTATTCCAGGGCTGAGGCAGGCACGTCCCATGATATCCCATGTGCCCAAGGTCCCCTGGCCACGTCCTGGCCAGCTGACACCCCACAAAACTGGATGCTGGTCATGTGCCTGCTCACACACACGATGCTGCTCTGCAGCAGAGGACCCAGAGGGACACAGAGGTCAAAACAGGGATCCAACTGCCCTGGGGAGCACCCGGCATCCCAGCCTGGCTTCAATATGGTACAGAAGGCTGGCAAGCAGCAGCACTGAGAAGCACAGCAGCAGCTCCTAAGTTTTATGTGAGCCCTCCAGGGGATGCTGACCCTGGCTGGGGTCCTGAGGAGACCTGATACTCTCACTCAACCCACCCAGGAGGCTGCTCCCCACCATCCAGCCAGTCCAGCACCAGCCCCCATCCTGCAGCTCAAGGCTCGGGCTGGGTCTTGCCCATTTCCAGGGCTTCCTCCCTCCATGGACATCAGATCCCTGCCAGCTAGTGCCACCCCCACCTCTGCTGACACCCACCCCAGTGGGCTCCTGGTGGCTCCTGATGAATTTTACAAACCTCCTCCTGCGCCAGCTTAGTAAAACTTTGCTCCAAGAGGCCTGCTGTGTCCTTGACCTGGAGTAACTCCACGGTGGTGGCTGCAGGAGGGGACATGAGCTCAGCGTCTGCCTGATGGGAAAAAAACACACAGAGCAACCTCTCTCCTTCCTTCCCTCTCTCTCTGCCATCCATTTGGTGGGCAATACGGCCCCGCTGCAGCTTTATCTTGGTTCTTTAAAAGGCTCCCTGGCTGACATACACACCGTATGGGAGCAGTCAGCCGAGGAGAGCTGTAAATCTCCCAAGGCCTCATCTTGCGGGGCACATTAGCTGTTTTAAACTTGTCAGCTTTCAGCGATGGAAATTGACTGTTCAAAGCCGCTCTTCCCTCCGCATCCTGCTCCATTTTACGCCGCGGAGAAGGTGCTGCCTCCCCGGTGTGTTGGAGGAGGGGGATGTGTGTCTCCTCACCTGCATCCTCAGGGACTGTGGGTGCTTCAGGGATGCTTCTCGAGGTCCCACCAGGGATATGAATGTCTGCAAGCCTTCTCCTTCCCTTCTGTCCCCTGAGATCCCGCCCTCACCTGGAGGCGAGGATGGGGATGTGCAACCCCACAAACCCTGCCTGTCCACAAAAGCTGGCTTTCCCATGTCTGCCCATGCTGGACCACTCCAGATCCCATTGAAGCTGAGTCTGGGAAGGCTTAGGAAAACCAACCACAGCTTCAAGTGAGCTGGTGGGATTCAGTGCAGCACTCTGTGTGTGTGTGTGTGTGTGTGTGTGTGCTCCAGTGCCCAGCACAGCCTCGCACGCAAAGCCCGGGGACACACAGCCTGGCTGCTCTGTGCCCACCTGGGGACGGTGCTCCCGCCGCCGCTGCCCTGGCGCCGGCTCTGCCGGCACCGACAGCTCCCTCCAGCCGTGTCGGGAGCGCGGGGGCTGCGAGGAGGAAAAGCTCTGCTTGAACAGCTCTCCCCGAGGCAAACTCCCACACAGGCATCTTCTCCAAAAGGGGCACGTGACCCCTTCCACCCCACAGACCGGCCGTGGAGCCAGCGCTGGGTGGGCGCCCACCCCGCCCCTCCCGTGCCGGCAGCTCAGCTGAGCGCAGCGATCCCTCTGCATCCTGCCGGGCGCGAGCTTCATCCCGACAGATGCTCCCCGAGCCCTCGCGTTGGGACACGCAGAGAGGAGACCCCCGGAGCAGGCACAGCCCTTTATCCCCCTTCCCCTGGGGCAACCTCCCCCGTGCTCTGCTTCGCTGCCATCACCCCCGGGAGCCCACGGGGGTGTCTGAGGAGCAGCTTCACGCCGGGGCAAGGCGGCCACCCCGGAGCATCCCCCCGCGGCTCCCGGCGAGCGGCAGCTGCACCGTGTCTGCCGAGGGAACGTGACAGCCGCGCTCAGCCCCGAATCAGCCCCGGGTCCCTGACCCTGCGAGCGCGGGGTCAGCGCGGCCGTGACGGTGGAGGCGAGGGGGGTTTGGGGCCGCTCCGGGCGCGGGGCGATTAGCGGCGGGGCGAGCCCTGCGTCAGAGCCCCGCTTCCCCCCGCCGCTGATCCCTCTCCTTGGATACAGGAGGCACGGGGGAAGCGGGCCAGGTGGGAGGGGGGCATGTGGGCCAAGGGAGCGCGGGGGCCCCGGCGTGATCCGCGGCAGGCGCGGAATAGTTGCCTCCGAATTATCCGAGCGGAGGATGACGCACCGCGCTCGCAAGCCGGCGGGGAGGAGGGGGAGGCCGGCGGTGTCAGCGGGCAGCCCCCCCAGCCCTCCGGGCAGCCACGCGGCCGCCGGTGGGGAAAGGATGCCGGGAAGGCACAGCGGGAATGGCCCCGGCCCCCAGCTGCCGGCACCGCCGTGTCCCCCCTCCCCCGGCACCCCCGGCACGGCCTCGCTCCCCGCCGCGTCCGTCTGTGGCGATGCCCAGAAATAATCTGGCAGCGAAGTAGAGCCAGAGCCGCGTCCACCCACCGCTCCACGTGAGCGATGGGGAGCGGAGAGGGCGAGAGGAGCCAGCTGGGCCCCTCTCTCTGGCGCTGTGGCCCTCTGATAACGCTGGATTTGGGTCCTGCAGACCTGTGACAAGGAGGGTGCCAGCGTGGGAGGGGGCAGTTAAGCTTCCTATCACCTGCAGGGCAATGCTTCCTTAGGGATCCTGCCAGCCCATCTCCCCAGGGGCAGCAGGGAGGCTCCAAAGGCAGGGAGAGCACACTGTGGTCCCACTGCCCTGGTCCCACCACCCTGGCAGCACAGCCTGGCTGCAGGGACAGCGTTCAGAGCCTGATTTGCAGATTGTTGTTCGTGACACGGTGCTCCAGCCCGGCTGAGGCCGACGGGCTGGTTATTATATCGACAGCATAAACGTGCGGGAAATTGCCTGAATTAGCCGTGTGCCATGAACAGGTTTATGGATAATGGGATGCAGAGCCCTTTCAGGAGCAGGCAGCTCGCAATCCAGTTAGACAGCTCCAGCCCCAGTCGTTCACCATTGGAAGGTGAAAGCTCATCAGATACACCAGACAAAACCCAATGTGCTTCTCACGTGCAGGCAGGATCCATCCCAGCTAGCACATCCTGCTCTCCCAGCTGCTGCCACGTCTCCTCTGTCCTCCTCACCTGATTTTTCTCTTCCTTTGAGAAAAAAAATTCTCCTTCTCTTCCCTGGAAGATTCTTTTCCTGAGAGCATGAGGAGGGACATGCTCCACTTTTGTGTCCAAATTGCATAACCAGGACTTTGGGCAAAATCCCCTGTCCCACAGGGCTATCCTTAGCTTGGATTTGGAATTAGAACTCACCAGCTGTCCTGCCTCAGCTCCAGGCTGACCAGGTCCAGAGTCACATCCTGCAGCAGCTCTAACAGGCTGCCAGGGGGAATCTGAGGGCTGGATTAGCTCTTACTGGGTTTTCTGTGCATGGATTGATCTGATCACTTTTTTTGATCTACGCTTAGTTTTGGGCTTTCCTCAAAGGCATTCCCCAGCTCCTTCCCACAGCTTTGTTGGGACCGAAAGGTGCTGGGTGACTGTGGTTAAAACATGGCCATCCTGATGTCCTTGGCTGGGCTTTCCCCTGAGTCTGCAGCCTCTCAGCCTGGACTGGAGCCCTTCCCAGTGTTTTCATGGGGGAGTGGGGTGTGGAGTCTGGAGACCATCACCGTGGGGCAGCAGCAGATCTGGAGGGGCTGTGGCTCGATGGGCATCCCCACTCTGCACCCCTGCAAGAGCTCCAGCTTTAGAAAGGGGCTCATTAATGTCCACCAGCATCTCGGAGCAGCAGGCACCAGGCGGGAGTGAGCTGGGGAGAGAGACAAAGAGAAAGCCAGCAGCGGTGGGGAAGGGCCAGGCTCGCCTCCCCGCACAAGCGCTTTTCCTCAACCGAGCGGCGAGAAAGCAAAACTGAGAAGTGCCTAAAATTAGAGCTGCCAAACCCCAGCTGGGGAAGCCTGGAAAGATCCCCAGGCCCTGGAGCCTTGGGCGAGCTGCATAAAAGGCAGCGGAGGGGAAGGGAAGGGAGCTTGGGGACCGCGGCAAGTAGAGCGAGGCACAGAGGGAGCGGGGAGCGGATGGATGGATGGCTGCCTCCCCCTCCCCACATCCCACCGCCTGCTCGCCACACTCCCCGCCTGTGCCGGCTGCTCACCCCACGCTGCAGCCCCTCTGGGGGTTCTGATGCCCCTCTGAGGGTGTCTCCTTGGGCATGTGCCACTCCCAGAAATTCCAGCACCCCCCAGTCAGACATTCCAGCTTCTCTGCCTCTCCAGGAGACCCACGGACCTCATGCTGGTGCCTGAAGAAGTTCATGCACTTGAGTGCTGCTCCCTCAGCCCGTGGGCTAAATAACACATACATGGCTGTTCTTCAGTGGAGCTCCCAGCCCCATACAGTGTCCCCTGCCCTGCACCCCACCACAAAGCTGGCTGAGCTTCTGGAGCAGCAGGAATAAATGAGGAGGCCATAATCTGGATGACCTGGGCCACCAGTGTCCTCACAGAGACTTGGGGAATCCACCTCCACCCACCAAACCGGGATGGCAACTCTGTGACCCCCCAGTTACCCACCCTGGTGTATCTTCCTGCCCAGGAAGACACAACCAATGAGTCAAAAGCACCAGCTCTGCCATCATCCAACACAACAGAAGTGTCAGACACCAACCCTCAGCATCCCCTCAGGCCAACTCCTTACACAAAGGCGAGAGCAGACACAGGCAGGACCAGCAGGACCAGCATCCCGAGGCTCCTCTGCATTCACAGAGCACCATCCTGGCCTCAGCAGTGTGGGCGGCACAGCCACCAGCTGTGCACCAAATCCACATCTAAAACCAGGAACTGCAGCAGCTCCACAGCCAGCCAGTGACTTTGCACTGAATTTGGCTTCCCAGCTCCCATTTGTCATGATCAAAGCGACTGAGGTTTAGCTCCAGCTTCACTGAGCTCAGGAGATGCTCTAAAATGGCTGAGTCAAGGGCAGGTCTGTATCATTTCCTTCAGTAACTGCAAAACCCCCAAAGATGTCCCAACCCTGGGTGAGTGCCCGGTCCCTGCCTTCCCCAGGGTTGGGACCCCACTGCAACCAGTCCACAGTCAGACCCTGAAAACTTTGATTTGGGGTACATGAGTCTCTGCTTGACACTTGTCCATGACTCGGTGGTGGAGACCCTTAAAATGACCAAAGGAGGAGACAAACGTGTTGGACACGAGCTGTAGAGAAAGGGTCTTGTGTGGAGATTCATGCCAGATGAATGCTCTGGGAGTGCCTCACAGTGAGCTCATAGAACCATGGAATATCCTGAGTTGGAAGGGACCCACGAGGATCATCCAGTCCAACTCCTGGCCCTGCACAGACACCCCAACAATCCCACCCTGTCCCTGAGAGCATTGTCCAAACACTCCTGGAGCTCTGGCAGCCTTGGGGCTGTGCCCACTGCCCTGGGGAGCCTGTTCAGTGCCAGCGCCCCTCTGGGGAAGAACCTTTTCCTGAAATCCAACCTAAACCTGCCCTGACACAGCTCCAGGCATCCAGGAATGGGACTGGGATGGAAAAGAAACAGATGACTCTGAGGGACCAGAGGATTGCAAAGGACTGGTCACTGGGAGATGCAGCCAGCGGCAGTGATATTGCTGGGGAGAGGACAGGACAGGACAGGCAGAGTGGGATGAGATGGCCAGGAGATGATGGGATGGCATGGCATGGGAGAGGACCACTGGGACTGGATAGGATCAAACAGGGTAAAACAGAGAATATGGGGTGGGGTGGAATGGGATTGGAAGGGATAAAATAGAGAAGAATGGATGGGACAGAATAAAAGAGATGGAATGGCATGACTGAAAAGGGCTAAAACAAAAGGCATGGAATACATGGCATGACATGGCTTGAGATGAGACAGGATAAAAGAAGGGATAGAATGGCATGGGATAAAACAGGGGATAGGATAGAATGGGACAGAATAAAACAGAAGGGAAGGGATGGAATGAGATGGGATAGGATGGCATGGCGTGGAAAGGAATAAAACAGAGGGGATTAGACAGAATGAAACAGGATAAAACAGGTGATAGGATGGGATGAGACAAAAAAGGGATGGGATGGGATGGGATGGGATGGGATGGGATGGGATGGGATGGGATGGGATGGGATGGGATGGGATGGGATGGGATGGGGTGGACCAGTGAGTGACACGATGGGTGGCACAGAGGAGGCAAGAAATCCTCCTGGGAGCCAGCTCCCTGTGGCCACACTGGGTGGCCCAGCCAGTGCCTCCCAGCCTGTGGCAGAGCCCCGTGCTGGCCCCCCGTGGCAGCCCCGGCACTGCCCCCCGTGCCCCGCTGGGCACCGAGCCGCGGGCGGGCAGCCACGTGCGAGGCCCGGCGCAGGCGTCTCACGCTTTCCCAGGGTGAGGAGAATTGCTCCCTGGAGCGTGAGATCTGATTAGGGTCATGACACACCGCGGCGTGGCAACAACGCCACGGCCGGCACCGCGCCGTGTGCCCCACGCCCGACCCGCACCCGGCGGGAGGGGCACGGACAGCCTGGGGAGGGGGCAATCGGGGGTGCTCCGGGCTGTGCCCACACTGACACACGGGGGACGGCAGGGACAGGGGCAGGGCTGGCTGCCAGCGAGGCTGGGAGATGAGCTCGGCCCCACCGGGGCAGCCACCGGCCCTGGGGACTGCGGGAGGGATGGAGGGAGGGTCTGAGGTTCCCCCATCCCAATGGATGGTTACCCCATCCCTGCCTCCTGATGGATACAAAATGATGCTCTCCCAGCTCTAGCTGGCAAGGCAGCTGCTGTGCCATCCTACCAGGGCAGCAGTTCACCGAGCCTCGGAGAGCCCCAGGCATCTGGAGGTCAGAGGAGCTGCCCAGCCGGGAGGGGATGTATCTCCAAGGGCCTCTCGAGGCAACAAGCACTACCTGTTCTGCAGTTTACCCTTCACATTCGCTGCCTCGAACGGTTTCGGAGCAGTGCCTGCCTCTTTATTTGAGATCTTTCAACAGCTGGCTGATAGAGAAGACCTTTATCTCGCCTCTCCCGGGCTCCCATCCAACACCGGTCTCAGGAGGTGGGGAAGAAGGGGGAAAAAAACCCAGAATTCACTCCTGACCGAGAGTCTCACCTAATCCAGTGCGTGTGGAAAATTACTGCCACCGCCCGGCGCCCAGCCTGGCCCCCTTCCCGCCCGCGCCAGCCAGCGGCTGCTCCGACGGCTTTTGTGCCGGTTTTTTTTTTTTTTTTTTTTCCTTCTCTCCTCTTCCTGCTGGGAGAATGGGAACTTCGGCGTTCGGACGAACCCTTGTGAAAACAACTTCACACGTGCTTGGGGCACTGAGTCGGTTTTTTATTTAACTTTGTCTGATCCTGAGATGGCTTTGCCTGGAATCGCTGCACAGGCTGTGAAATCACACAGCCCCAAAGTCCCCCCCAGCCCACTGCCCAGAATACACTGAGTGGACCACTCGTGCCAGCAGCTTTGCTGGGAGCCTGCTAAGCTATGCCAGCACTGCAGGCTGTGGCACCAAGCTCTGCCCTTCCAGTCTTGCAATGTCACCAGGTCCCACTTAGCCCTGGCCACCTCACAGCTGCATTTCCACCCCAGTGGGGATGATGTGGGAAAGCTCTTCAGGGTGGTGGCAAGATTCATGGCAGGTGACCTCCCTCCTCTGCTCAATACAGACACCACAGGGAGATTCCTGCACAGAGACCTCTGGAAATGAGGGTTGCCCACCCTGGGTGGCTCTTTCACAGCAGAGAGACCAAGGCACTGCAAGGCTTCCTCTGAGCTCTCCAGCATGTCCTTCAGCATGGAATGGATTGTACTCTGGGTTCCACTGAAAGGGTGGTCAGACACTGGAACAGACTGCCCAGGGAAATGGTGGAGTCACCATTCTTGGAAGTGTTCAAAAAATGCATAGATGTGGCACCTGGGAACATGGTTTAGTGGTGGCCTTAGCAGCGCTGGGTTAGCAGTTGGACTCGATGATCTTGGAGGGCTTTTCATGGAACCTTCATGGTTCCATGAGGTCACTGCTTGGGCCCTTGCTGGCCCCAAGGGATGAAGGCACCGGGCTGTGTTTGTGCTCTCCACAGCAGCAGCCCACTCAGCATGTCCTCTTGTCTCCAGCACGTGCAACTGCCTGGTCCTGTAACATGCAGTTTGGAAAACACTCAGTCCTGAAATTGGGGTTAAAGGCATGCAGGTGCAGAGTTTCTTCCCATCTGGATGCTCTGGACAGAGCTTTGCCTGAAGGAGGAGGTGCACAAACTTTCCCACACTGCTGACTGGGAAGAAAGGATTGTTCTCCCTGGATCACAGTTGGGGAAGTTGAGTCACAGGGCAGTAAATCTCAGAGCTCCGAGAAAGGTTGTTTGGCTAATTTTGTCTTGCCTGTGAATATCAGGCAGAAGAAAACAGAAATGCAAATTGTTTCCTGTGGCAAATAAACCCCCCAGAGCCACAAGTTTTACCTCCTGTATTCTCTTTTCATGTCGTCCAGTGGCCAGTTCTGAGCGAGGCATTGCAATCCCTGTGCCATGTGTGACTCCAGACTCCTCCTCATCACTCTGGGATTGGCTGTGTAAATCACAGGGAATTTGCTTTCTTCATTCCTCAAATGATTTTGGAGCTATAAAGCACTTCCAGCATAGCTGCCAAGCTCAACCTGTGTGATCTTGCTCTGGGCCACTGAGATCTGAGCCCTGGAGACGCTCCATGATCGATCTGAGCCCTGGACACACTCCATGACCGTATCCCTCCGGTGTAGCTGATGGCACCCACCTCACCTGAGAGCTGAGGGGAGGGAGAGGGGGAGGACAAGGGTGCAAACCCATTCCCTAATCTGCAAAGGCCACACCTGCCCGTGCACACGCTGAGCCTACAAATAAAACCGCAGCACAACCGCAGTGGTGTTGGTGCCAAGTATTTATAGTCCGACTGCACCTGAAGTCCCACCCCAGGCCCGGGAGAGGGGAGGCAGCTGCAGCCTGGCTGCCTGGGTGGAGAGAAGGGGAAAAAAAACCTGCTGCTTTTGGCAAATAAAGCAGTGGGAGGCTGGATTCACGCTCGGGTGGGTCAGCGTGGTGCTGCCTCGCAGTGTGCTTTGGAAACACCAACCCCCCTCCACAGCCTCCCTGCCGCCGGCACTGGCAGCCCCGGGAGGGACACAGCACAGGAACTGCCATCAGGTCAGCTGCCATCACTGCCAGGATGCTCAGAGGTCATAGACTAGAGGGAAGGATGCTGGGATAATCTTTTTGCTAAGGTGGGATCGTGGATAGCATTGTCTGAAGTGTCTTCAGGATTTAAGGGCCCCGTTCTGCAAAGGAATGGAGATTGCAGGAATGAGGTGCCTAAATAAGAGTAAGGTACCTGAGAGCCATTCTGGATCAGGCTTTTAATTTACCATTTAACCATACAGTCAAAAAGCCCCTTGAAAGATGAGGGCTGTGTTGCAGAGAGGCAGAAAACATTCCTCTGACCTGGTCCCCTGTTTCCAACAGGCCCAGTGCCTGGGGAAGCGATTACAAATGTGGTTGGCATGTGTAACGTCTCCTTGCTCCCCTGATCTCCAGATATTCATGGAGCAGGGTTTTCTGAGCTAGAGAGGTGCTGCCTTTCTGCTTAAGAGCTCTCCATGTGTTTTTTTCCTGCTGTATTTCAACTCTCACGCCTCCTGTGTGAAATGGGAGCAGCCGCTCGCCCTGTGGTGAGGAGCTCTACTCAAGGATCCTCCATGGAAAAGACATCTCCTTGGATTTGCTTTGAATCTGGCCCCTACTAACCCTGTTTCACCTAGATCCTGGTTGATATATGAGAAAAGGAGAGAACAATCACCCTTTTTCTCCTTGCTGTTCAGAGGTCTCTGGAAAGGAGCCGAATCTTCCACCACCAGCCAGGATGGTCCCGATGACACAGAACAAAGTGAATTCACACTCCTTGTCGTGGATACCTTTAGACAGCGTTTTTTCTTTTCCATTCCTGCCCAAAACAAAGAAATGCAGGAAGAAAATCCTGTCCTGCCACGTTTGCTGGCTCGTGGCAGTTCACAAGTGACCTTGGAGCTCCCCACTGTGCTGAGAGCCCCTCCAAACCTCAGTGCTGCTTCCAGAGGTGTGGAAACCGAGCCACGGGGCAATTATTTAAATTTCTTCAGGTCACATGGTAACTCCACACCAGAGGGTGAAAAAAAGGCTCCCAAAGCCCAGTCATTGCCTTTCGAGGTCAGTCCAGCCAACGCTGCTGGAGCATTTGTGTTCCTTGCATGGATTTATCTTCACCACCGCTGCTTATTCTCATTTAGTAGTTTTTAGCATCCAAAATAGTGAGAGCAGGTAAACCGAGGCACAAGAGGGGCTCCTGCAGCCTAAAAAATACCCCACAGAGATGTGGCAACACAGGTATAGATATCTCCACACCTGGACCCCTTGCCCCCTGGCCTGGCTGGATATCCTGGGACATGGGATGGCAGAGGCTGGGCAGAGGGGGCACAGGGTGGCAGCAGCTCACAGAGGGGCTGCTCAGTACCCCAGGAGCCTGGCAGCCCAGGCAAGGATGCAGAGGTAGGGATGCAGAGGCAGGGGCACCACCAGCACGAGCTCACCAGCCCCAGCCAGGCAGCTGATTAAAATGCAGTCCGGCCACCCCGGGCCTGTCCCCACCGTCTCCCGGCTTTAAATAATAGCTTAATTATCTCATTTACATTTGGCTCCTTTCAGGGAGGCACTGCAGTTGATTAACATTTTCCCTCCCGGTGTCTTGCTCTGCATCCCCGCTGCATCCCACACTTCCCACGCTGGTCCCAGTCCCCTGAGCGTGGCTCCCCTCTCCCACCACCTCTGGCCTCCAGCCCCACTCCTCCCGCAGACTCGGGGCTCTCCAGGGCTCTGGAAATGCCAAGCCCCAGCTTGCAGATGGGCACGACAGACGCAGGTGCTGGAGGATGGGAATCGGTGCCCTGGCTGGGCAGCTGTGGGATGAAGGCTCTCCTCATCCTCTGCCGGTGCCCTGACATTGCTTTGCTGCCGGCGCTGCCCCTGATCTCTCCCCACGTTCCCGTTTCCGCCCCTCACTGGGCAGCTTTTAACTTTCTTTTTTATCTCCTCTTTTTAAATCTCCTTTGAACGCTCCAGCCAAACACTGAATTCCTTTGAAGAAGAAGAAAATGTCTCTGTGGGTTGCCCTTTCTCACCGGCTGGAGCTGAGAGAGATCCCAGTGCCCAATCTGGAGAGGGGAGACTCTGCCCGGCGGCTCCCCCAGCCCCAGGCACATCCCCAAGGGTGTTTCTGGAGGAGATCAGGACTAGAGGCATCACCAGCCCTCATCTCCCAGACCCTCCCAGCGCTGCCAGGTTTCCCAGAATAGCCAGGTTGTGCTTCTACATCATATTGGGTTTTGGAGACAATTTATTGGCCCCTGCCTCGCTGAAGGGGAGATTTTGCAACAAATTTGTGTGTAATTATCTCCCCAGCCCCAAGGCTGTGGAGGCAGAGAAGGGGCCAGGAGAGTGCATGTGAGCTCCCTGCTCTCCCCACCCGTCACACCATGAGCTGGGACAGGACCTCAGAGACACGGGCAGGGAGGTGACACCACCAGAGCCCCATCCCACTGGTGCTGAGGAGGAAGGGGGGGTGTGAATGTCCTCAAGACTCTTCATTAGACCTACTCACTGCAGCGTGATGTGCCCCGGCAGCCCCTTTCCTCCCTCCCCTCATCCCCCTTCCCTGGCTCCCTGCATCCCTCCCCAGGCTTGGCACAGCCCGCCGAGCCGCAGCAACAGCACTGCAGACCCCGCTGCTGAATTCCAACCCTCCTGCGTGACTGCCAGGCATTTCCAGATAGTCCTATTGATCCTGTGGAGCCTCCAAAACCCCCCATCCCTGCTGCTAATTTAGCTGGGACAGCCGCGCCGTCCCTTCTCCCTTTGATCCGCTCCCTCCTGCTCCCTTCAAACAGCCCCCCACTGCCAGCAGAGCCTGTGCTCGGTGCAGAGGTGCTCTTTTTGGAACATATATTTTTAATGGGTATTTCAGACGTGGTGCAGGCACGAGGGAGCAATTCTCCCGTGCCCTGGTATTTACATATTTTCCAGCACAGGCAGGGGAAGGTTTCACGGAGGGAGCCCGGCAAACAGGAAGGAAAGAGCTTTGTGCTTTGTATCGCCAGGGCCCAATTACAGCCTGAAAGGCGAGGAGCCCATCCGGGTATTGCCCTCTCCAGCCAGTCCAAGCTGCAGTTACAGTCCTTGCCAGGCTCAGCGGGGTCTGGGAAAAAAATAGATCTCGAGAGCTTCAGAAATGATCACTAGCTCACTCTCCGGGGCGTGGGGATTTTGGGGCACCATCTGCTCGCTCTTCTCTGCCAACACAGATCCTAAAAACTACTGGGTTTCACCTGGCTCCTGGAAGAGAAGGAGGGCAAGGGAGAGCCCCAAGGCTCCCTGCTGAGCTGGAAGTGAGGAATGGGAGACCAGGGAGGTGGTGCTGCCAGGGGGGCTCAGGGTGGGACGTGGGAGGTGATCCCACAGAGAAACGGGATGGGAGGTGCAGAGGAAAGCTGGGATGAGGTTCCCTGATCCCACTGCAACTGACCTTCTGGCACACAGACGTGACTGGGGCATGCTCAGGCACTGCTCTGCTGGTGGTGCAGCCCTGGGAGCTGCAGGAGCCCTGTGACAGCACCTGCATGACCAGGAGGGACAGCTGTACCCCCTGGGGCAGGTCACACCACAATCCAGGTCACTTCTGAGGCCAGTACAAGCCATTCAGGCCACCAAACACCACCCCCAAGCTGCTCATGGGCTGGGTTACACTCGAGGGTTGCCACCACAGGGACAAGGGTGTGTGGCAGCAGAGGGTGGTGGCATTTCTGCCTGAGGACTCATGCTGGGAGCCAGGAGGGGCAGAGCACTGGCTCTCCAGGGAACCAGTCTCCATGGGAGACTCCCTTTATGCTCCAAGCCACGTGCCATTGACCACAGTAAGATCTGATGGCAACAGCATTTTCCACAGTCTCAGGGCGGTTTCTGGGCAATGACTGGGAAAACTAAGCTGCAGAGAGAGTAGGGAGAGACAAAAAGAGCCATATGGAAAAGTAGATGGACATATATGAGAATCATGGTGTGATTCTTGGGGCTGTCCTGTGCAGGGCCAGGAGCTGAACTCTATAGTCCTTCTGAGTCCCTTCCAGCTCAGGATATTCCATGATTCTGTGGTACTGTGTATTGTGCTAAGCCAAGCAAGCTCTGTTTTTGAGCCAAACCAATAAATACTGAAGTGGTGCAAGTGACTGAGCCAGGTTTGACCTTCAGGCACTTCTAGGACCAAGCAATGTTTCAAGGGGAGGGTCTGTCCCACTGAACCGAACACCTGAAGAACCCCCACGCTGCTGTCAGAGCACACGAATTCCATTTTCTCTGAAGCTCTTCCAGCCTCAAAGTCCTGCCTGGCAATCATACACGTTTCCAGGTCTAAATTTGTTGGCCTGTCTCTAGACATATGCTGTACGATACGATATGGAGCATTTGGGCATGGATTGCCGTGCAGCAGCGCCGTCTGCTTCCCAGCGCTCCCGCTGTGCCGCTCTCTGCTCCTTCAGCTCTGGAAAACCTACGGATTAATATTGCCATGGGCTGGCTCTGCACCTCAGTATGGGCAAGGGAAGGGTAGAGCCGAATCCAGAGTTGCTGGAACAGAGCAGGGAGGGACAGAGTGCAGGACAGGGTGTGTAGTTCTGTCACCAGAGCCAAGGCAGGTCACCCACCTCTCCCATGCTTTTCCCCCTAATGTTGACCATAAACATCCCATCATCAGTGAGGAGGACAGGGACTGCTCCTGCAGTCAGGGAATGGGATGGGGCAAGCTCTGCAGGGTGTGTTAAACCCAGCCCCGTGCCTTGCTTTCCAGGGTTGTCCACACCATGAGCCACCCAGGACAGTGGGCAAGGTTTCCTGCTTCCCTCTCCAGCCTTGCTCAGGATCTTTGGACACAAGAATCACTCAGACTTACAGTGGGGCAGATCAGAAGCTGACTCTGGTTCCCATCAGTAGGTCCCAGTGTTAACAGTCAGGTTTTTATCACGGTAAAGATTGTCCATGAAAAAGCAACCTGCAGACCAGGCTGCACACCCAGACACGAAGGGGTGATGACTGCAGCTCCCAGCACAGCCTGGATGTGAAGGCCTGCTCTGACATCCTGCCTTTCCCTCGGCACAGGAGCTGGCTCTCTGCAGAATTCCCTCCATGAGGACAGGTTGCAGCAGGGCTCAAGGTCAGATTTCCCTCTTTGGGGTGCACACTGAGGGCCTGACCAGGGTGAGCACCCCCAGGCACACCCCAAAAGGCTTGAAGGAGCAGACAGAAGTTGGGCAGGTGGAATCCTGTCAAGCCAACCTACAATTTGGCTTGGAAAAAGCATCTGAGGTTCCCACTAGGCAGTCAGGCACCAAGCACGGCTCTGGGTCATGAGCAGGGCCACAGATAAAGCCCTGAAGCTCCCAGCAGACCACCCCATCCCACATGCCATGCCCAGCCCTGGGAGCTCCCAGGGCTCAGGGGGCAGCAGCATCTGGCTGAGCAAGGAAGGAGGTCAATGCAGGAGCTGCTGGCACAGAGATCCCCTCCAGTGTGGAGTCCAGTCTCTGGAGCAGGGAGGTGACAAGGACTGTTTTGGAGATGTCCCTTCCTGTGCCCCGTTTCCTCTTTGGAGAGCTCTCCTGTGGATAAGAGGAAGGGCACACAGTGCCCATGGTCATGCCTGGGGATGTTCCCAGCAGCTGCCAGAGAGGCAGAGGTGGCCAAGCCTGACCCCCCCAGCATTTCAGGATGAGTGTGGCACCCAGCAAGGCATCAGTCCCCAGTGACTCCATCCCAGCAACCAGCCTGAGACAGCTTTGCCTCCCTGTGCAGCTTTGCCTCCCTGGCTGAGCGTGGTGTCCAGTCCAAGGTCCCCACCAGTTTGTTCCCTGCCCTCTGGGCAGTGTGCAGGGTGCAGGGATGGGGGTCCTGAGGTTACCTGGCTCCTTGCTCTGCTCTGCTCCTCCTGGTTTGGTCCTGGTGGAGCCACGAAGGGTGGTGATGGTTTGTGCATCCCTTCTGATAAGGTCTGGCAGCCCAGGGAACCCTACAGTCCTCAGACTGGAAGAAACCAGGGGATGAGACCAGAGCCAGTCCTGTGACCTCCCAGAAGTGCCAGCACTGAGAGCCCTCACCCCTGTTTTGGGTCTAAAGGGGATCCCCAGCCATACAGTGTGAAATGTCAGGAGTCTCCATATCAGGACATCCCCAAATCCCATCTACCAGGAAGCTTCAGCTGAGTGGATCCTGGATCAGGTCTCTGTCCCACTGAAACCACTTCCAAGCCCCAACACCACATCTGCTGGCTCACCCCACCAGCCTGCACTCGGGGCCATAAGAAGATGAATTTCCCCTCGAGCCCACTGTGCTGCCAAGCCCCCACCTCCCCTGCACACCACTGGCCCTAAAAAGCCAGAGCCATGTGCCTTGCTCCCAGCTGCTGGAGAACAGCCAGGAAGCACTTCCAGACTGCGTCACCATCTTCACGGCCTCTCTAGGGCTATATATAGTTGCGTGACTGCAGGTTTTTCTGGACGTCGAGTTGCTAAAGAAGCAGCACTCCCCACTCAAAGCAGAGCACATCCCGGAGGGGAGCTGAGCTGGAAGGGGGAAGCTGAGCTGGAACTGGGGTGCTGAGCGAGCCGAAGGAACCCTGAGCACCCCCCAGGTGAGGTTTGCCTTTCTGGCAGGGGCCTGCCCCGTGAACAACCAGTGCGCTGGAATTTTAGCCCTCTCCACCTCCTCAGCAGTGAAGTGCATGTGCAGCCTGGGAGCTTGTGCAGAGCCAATTTTGTTTTGCCACAGCCAGCAGATTCGGAGAGGATGCGAAACTCAGCGCCAAAAGCTGCCTTGCAAGGAGGTCACAGCAAACACGGAGGGAGGAACCGCGGCTGTGCTGAGCATCACACCCCCAGCCCTCCCAGCCACTCTGCTCCCCAGGATTTTGAGGAGAGCCTGAGCTCAGAGGCACTGACTCAAGCACTGCAGCCTCCCCGTGGTCCCCCAAGGCCACAGTGCTCCAGACTGTCCTGCAGCACAGCAGGGATGGCACTGAGTGCATCTCTTTGCATCCCACTGGGTCCCTTTGGCTCAGGCACAGCCGGGCAGCTGCCAGACCTTGTGATTCTCCTTCTGCTTCACTCGGACACCTGGGACTGTCCTGGGATGGGACACGTGCCCAGGAGATGCCAGAGATGGGGTATGGGCTCTATCAAACCCCATGTCTTGGTGCAGAAGAGGAGGAGCTCAGGGCAACTTGGCCCAGTGGAAGGTGTTCCTGCCCATGGCAGGGGGTTGGAATGAGACAATCTTTAAGGTCCCTTCCAACCCAGGCCATCCTGTGATTCTGTGATTCCGTGATTCTATGATTCTGTGACATTTGTGCAAAGGTGGAAAAGTCCCTATGACTCTCCTCCTTCCCAGAGGAGTTAGGAGCCCTTTCACTCCATGCCCTGCTGTTTCTATATGGACTGTGATTTAATTCAAGCCCTGCTATCTTAGATCAGATTTCAGTGATCCAGCAAGGAATCCCAGAGAACACACAATCCTTTTAGGACCCGTTGCTTTCCAGGCCACTGTCCTGGTGTGCCAGTTCCTGCAGCAGCTGTTGGTCAAGCCTCCCTCTCCCTGACCTTCTCCTCATGCTGCTGCATGTTCACTGCACCCGTGACTGCACTGGCACTGCTGTGAAAAAGCCTGACTAAAAAGCAACTCCAAAAATCACAGCAGAGGAAGTGAGGGTGGGGAGGCCCTGGCACAGGTTGCCCAGAGAAGCTTTGGCTGACCCATCCCTGGAAGTGTCCAAGGCCAGGTTGGATGGGGCTTGGAGCAACCTGGGATAGTGGAAGGTGTCCCTGCCCATGGCAGGGAAGTGGAACAATGTGGTCTATAAGGTCCCTTCCACCCTAAATTATTCTAGGACTTTATTATATGATTCTAGTTCTGGTGATCCATGGCCTTAGCCTGGCCCAGCCACCTCCTTCCAACCTTCAGAAACCCTGAAGCTGCTCGTTGGAGTTCACTGTGTGAGAAGGTGGAGCAGTCCTGCAGCGTTGCCTTTCCCCTGAGCCCACCCATGCTGACCTCACCATAGTGTGGCAGAATAGGTGAGGTCAGAGGGGACCCCAGCAGGCCTCTTGTTCAACCTTCTGCTCAAAGCAAGGTCCACTGCAAGATCTCATTGTCCAGTGGGGGCTTGAAAACCTCAGAGGACGGAGATGGCACAGCTTCTCTGGGCAAGCTGCTCATGCTTGGCCGCCTTCATGGAAAAAAAGTGTGTCTCTACCATCAGTCTGAACTTCTCTTAACTTACCTAATACCTGTTGTCTCTCTTCTTCTCACCACTCTGAAGAGTCTGGCTGTCTTCTCAATAACCTCCTTGCAGGATCCCCCTGCATCCTCCCCTTCTCAAGGATAAATCTCCCACTGCTGCTGCTCTTCCAGCTCTGAAAAGGTGAAGAGCTGCCTTCAGAAAGAAGAGAAAAAAGAAAGGAGAAAAAAAAGGATTAAAAGGGAAAAAATAAAAAGAGAACTACTTCAAATTCTTCATTCCAATCCCACTAAAAGTGAAGGCAGCTGAGAAGATCCCATCCCATCATACTCTGGACTGCTCTAAGAATCGGGAATGATAAATCAGCTGACTTACCTCAGTCCAAGGCGTTCCCACCCCTCTGCTGACACTGGATAACACAGGACTGTGAACATTCCCATCCTGGAACAGCTCTGAAGGAAAAAAAAAGCCACTGTCTGCCAGAGTTCGACTTTCTCTAAGGAAGCAGAGATATTTAGCAGGTAAAACAAGGGAAAAGGAGGCTTGAGAGGTCTCAGGTAAATCCCTTAATCCCACCATGCCTTCATTTTCCATGCTGCTCCTGAGGAACCAGTGGCTGAGTGCACAAAACACCTGCACAGAAAAGCAAGTGCTGCCTGATCAACCTCTTCCCCTGGGTGAATCATCTGTTCTGTGCTGATTTCACAGTCCCTCACAGCATGAGCCCAACCCAAAAACTGGTGCTCACATAGTCAAGGTGAGCTCTCCAGAAGGTGAGCTATGTTTTTTTCCTGGATGAAGACAGGATTAGGAGGGGCTGGAGATACAGGAGTTTGCTCCATCCATCAGAAGCAAATCTGGGTATCAGCATCGTCAACAACCATCAGCCACCTTCCCTCTGCCTACAACTGTGTCCCTACAATGTCTCCTCAGCCAGCACTGACTGAGGCCAGCCCTGGTCACAGAGACAGCAGTTGTAGACACGGTAGCTGTGGACAGGCAGGTTGGAGACAATAAGTGAGTGGGGACATAGAAGGTGTGATGGAAATATGGTTGAGAGCAGTGTGGAGAGCAGGCAGTGTGAGGAGGGACAGGGGATAACCAGATCTGACCAAGCAAGAGCTGGCCATGAGCTTCGGATCTGCTGGAGAGGACCAGCTTCCATGACTGAAGGCCGTCTGGGAGCCAGCATAAAGGTGAGAGCAATCCAGGAAGCCTTTGGAAGCCACCAGCAAGACTTTAAGAGGGTCAGGAGGTTGTAGGTCTCATCTCAAGCTACTCATTAGCTACAAGGACTCTGGCCTTTCAACCAGACTAATTACTGATTGCTCAAAGGATGACACTTCCCACAGCTGCCAAACTTGCTGACGCTGGGCCCTGGGTGTCTTCTATTCTGGGAAGGGGGAGTGGAGTCTCCTAGTGTGAACTTGTGGAGCTGGGCAAAGCCACACTGGAGCAGAGATAAAGTCAAGGACAGCTGCAGCTGCTTGGCAATCGTTCAAAATGAGCCACGAGTCAGTGACTTGGCTATTCTGGGACGAGCTGAGGAGCCAGCGCTGGGGAGAGCAAACTCACAGCCTGCTCACACACAATGGACTGCAGCAAGCCCGGACCTGAGCAACGCCCAGCACACAGGCACGTCTGTCAGGGACCTGGTCAGGGACTGCAAAGCCCTGCCCTGGTCATCAGGGAGGAGCCACGGTTGCGGATCTGCCTTGGGATTGATCTACCAGACCTCACAGGGATACAGCAGGGCAGAGCCACACAGGGTCCCTGAAAGGCACAGAGAGAAACAGCTGCTTCGAGGACTTCTCAACCCTCCAAGTTGCTTGAAATTGGGTCAAAGCCTTCGCCTGAGGCTGGTGTATCCAAGCCCAACTGCTGCTGAAGATTGTAGTGAACCCAGCAGAGGTTTCCCTAGTCAGAATTTGTTGGGGATGGGGTGGATGAAGCCTGTGATATTCCCTGAATTCGAAACCAGTGACCAGAGAAATCCTCTCAAATCTTGGCCTAAAGCTGGAGCTCGAGTTGTTTATGTGCTGCTTTCAGGTGGGAGCACTGGGGTGAGATGCCCTGATGTGCCCCAGCAAAGGTCTGCTCCCTGCCTCCAGTATTCCCAGCATGGCTGAGAGTGACCTGACCCCACCACACACCCCGGTGCAGGTCACCTCCAGAGCTGCAAGACTCAGATAGACAATTAAGCTCGTTGGGAGCACACCCAAAGGACACCAGGCCTTTTGAGGTCACTCACTGCATATGCTGGAAAGCAGATATGATCTCATTAGGCAAATATTTATGATCAATATTGTCCACTCCCTGGCAATGAACAGCATCACTTGGAGCAAGAAGCTCTCCAGGGATGGATGGGGGTTGACCCAAGAGCGTGGGTTGAGTGTGAACCTCTGCTCACCTGGCTTGAAAACACCTACAATTATCCTAAATATTTTTTTCACGATTCACCAGGAGATTAATTAACTGCTTGGAAACCCCAGACATTAATTATTGATTATGCAAAAGATTTTGTTCATCACAGTTGCTGAGCTTGTCAGAGTGCTGTGGGACAGGATGGCCGAGGACATCAGGATGGAAGGGGAGCCTGGATGAGTCCTGGAGAGTGGATTTGCCACTCTCTTCTCATGGTGGGGCCTCTCTGCAAAGTAGAACAGCTCAAAAACAGGGGCTGAGCCTGGCAGGGAGAGCCCAACTCAAACAGCCTGCCCTGAGGGGCAGGGACCTGAGGCAGAGGGCGGCGTGACCCGTCCAGGGAGCAGATCCAGGACTCCCTGCCCCCTGGGGCTGATGGATGGGGTTGCCTGCGGGGCTTGCAGAGGGGAGATAACCCAGCATCGCCTCCCCCTCGCCGGCTCCACGGCGGCACCCAAGGCGCTCCGGGAGGAGAGGGGTTCCAGCGGCCCCTCCTCGCCCCGGCTCCCCGGGCAGAGCGAGCCGGCAGCCGCGGGTGGCAGTGATAAACCTCCTGCAGCGCCCGGCAATTAATCTTGTGCTGCGGTGAGTCAGAGTCACCCGGAGCTTCCTCCCCTCACCCAGAA
This sequence comes from Pyrocephalus nanus, assembly GCA_038380795.1. Classification (NCBI taxonomy): domain Eukaryota; kingdom Metazoa; phylum Chordata; class Aves; order Passeriformes; family Tyrannidae; genus Pyrocephalus; species Pyrocephalus nanus. The sequence continues at coordinate 14,987,646 of CM076275.1, read as the reverse complement.
CCAGCCACGGCCGTCTCCAGGAGCTCTCGGCTCCTGGGAACCTGCAGATGTCACTGGGCTCAGGGAGAGGGATTTTTTTGTGTATGCTGTGCCATCACTGAGAGGTACCAGATCCCCTTCCGCATCTCTCAGCTGCACCTGAGGGAGATGAGACCCACTGATACCCACATGCGCTGGTGTATCTCCGCAGAGGAGTGGGGTGCTTTAGTCCCAGCCATCGGGAAAGCGAGAGGGAGATGCCATCCTCATGATAAAGCTTCAAAATAAAGAGGTGTCAAAAGCCAGAGGGGGTGGAGGCGGCAGGAAGGACCTAAATAAAGCCCCCGGAAAGGACTCGTCATGTTTAATTCCCACCAGGAAAATGCCCCCGCACATTTCCCCCCGGCCCCGTTCTCCCCCCCAAATCCGCGGTGCTCCCCGAAGTTTGCCAAGCTTTCCAGGGGAAAAAGCCTCTTTCCCGCCTTGCCCTAGGCATGAATGCAGTTTGCAGTTTTAACAGCAGATGTCTCTCCTATTATGATTTATAAAAATGCTTAAAATAAATAATGCAAACATATTTACAGGAATGAATTCCTGCTCCCGAGCGCGTTTGTCACTCGGAGGCTCCCGAGCAGGAGCGGCTCGCCGCCTGAGTGCCTCCCGCACAGCCTCCCCGCCTGCCCCCCCGCCAACCCCTCCCGCCGGCGCTGCGGCGGCTGCCAGGAGCCCAGGGCAGGGTGGCCAAATCCCAAATCCACCCCCCACACGCAAAGACAAGCACCCCCCTCTCCCCAAACGCCGGGTCCGGGGCCCACACCGGCGCTTCAATGCGAACACGTTGTATAATCAACGCGTTAAATATTTAAAATGGTCGCGCAGGAGAAGCTGCCCGGCGGTGCCTGATTTCACACATCCTGACAATTTCACGGACCTCTGGGCTTACGTTTCTTGGCAAATAATGAAAGGGCGGTGAGAGCCCCCTTCCTCGAAGGGCGCGTTGGGGAGGTTTTTGCCCTGGCCGCAACTCCTTCAAACGCGATGCGACTTGTGCAGCGCCTCTCCCACCTCCGCGCCCAGCCATGTCCAATGCTTTTAAGCGTGACCTTCGCGCGGGGCGGATGCAGCCGTCACGCCGCCGAGGTGACTCAAAGGCAGAGCGGGGGGCCAGGGAAGGGGGGCCACGGCCGGGGGGCAGCTGCTGCTTCCAGCGGAGCAACTTTTCCATGCCCGGTTTTTTTGTTTTTGTTTTTGTTTTTTTTTTTTTTTCCCCCCCGCAGCCGCGCTCTTTTCCGGCGTGGCGCACACAAAGAGCCGGGCGTACCTGCGGTGATGCGAGTGGCCCAATTACCGCTCCCGCACCCGGCCTGGCCGTTTCCATAGCTTCGCTGCGCCGCGCTTCCCTCTCCCGAGGCCACCGAAGCAGGACCCGGCCTCTTATCAGCGATCATCCTGCCACGCAGCGCTCCTCCGGGCCCTACCTGCCGACGGCCAGTCTCGCTGGCGACGCAGGATAATATCTTTTTTCCCACCAGAGCCGTGCAATGATTTCTTCCCGCTGCAATTTTGCCTTGCTTCCAAAGCCGCTTGCATAACCGGGGCCGGGGAAGCAGAGCACAAAGCAGGGCAGCTGCGGGAGCTCCCCGGAGCAGGGGATGGGATGGGATGGGATGAGAGGCTGTCCCAGCCACGAGGGGCTCTGGTGCTTCGATCCTGCCTAAGGAAGGGCAAGAGGAGACCTCTAAAAGGACAAGTGGGTCTACCTGGCCAAACCCCACCTGCAACCTGTGAAGCTGAGCCAGGCGTACAAGGAGATGGAGGGCAGGATATCCCACCTCCCCACCCCATGGGCCAGATCCTGCCTGAGTGAAACCTCCATGGGAGCCCAGAACCACACCCTCTCAAAACTGGCACAGATTTGGGGCTGAAAAGCCTGCTCCAGAAGGAGAAGGGGTGTTTGTGGCCTTCTGTCTCTCCAGAAGGAGAAGGGGTGTTCTGTCTTCTCTGAGGTGGCCTTGGCCAGGAGCAGGAGCACTGGGCATGCAGAGGCATGGGGTGTCTCTGCTGGGACCTGTGTCATGGTGGAGAGGCCCATTCCAACTGGGACAAACAGGAAAATCATGAACTGAATACTCTGACATTCTCCTAGAGAGGGTCCTGCATCCTCCCCCACCTCAGCCAGAGCCACGGCCAGTGCTGCACATCCCACCCATCCTGCCTCCTCTTCTCAGCTCCAGAGCTGGATCCATGGGCAAAACCAGCAGGGATAACTATCTGGCACAAGCAGGCTGAGCCCATATCCTGGCCAGAGGATCACGGCTGCACTGCCAGCCATCCCCCCAGCACACACAGTAAAGGTTGATCAGCACCCAGCAGCCTCTGGGTGATGATGCAGGAAGGGCAGACTCCATCATGGATCCATCCACAACTTCCCAGCCAGGCTGGAACTGTTCACACTAATAGTTTATCCACCGAAATCTCTATTTTCAGAGAGACTCTAATTATTACTCTCTGGTGACCAGCAGTAGGGCTCAAGGGAACAGCATGAAGCTGTGTCAGGGGAGGTTTAGTTTAGATGTTAGGAAAAGGTTCTTCCCTCAGAGGGTAGTCAGGCACTGAACAGGCTCCCCAGGGAAGTGGTTGTGGTCCCAAGCCTGGCAGATCTCAAAATGTGCTCAGACAACAGTCTCAGGCACAGAGTGGGATTGTTGGGGTGTCCTGTGAAGGGGCAGGAGTTGGACTGGATGACCCTTGTCATTCCCTTCCAACTCAGGATATTCTGTGATTCCATGATTCTCTGATTTGCAAATTTGGGCTCCATCTGAAAGAACAAGGAACATCTGTTATCTTGGGATAAGCAAAGTGTTTATTTTTGACTTCTGTGGTATTAGAGGAACTTTGCAATTTTTCACTTGCCATCTAGAAAAGTCATTTATATCAATAGTGGGTAAAACCAAGGGCCTCCTGCTGTTGAAGCAACACTTTTTTTGTGTTTCAGAAAGAATATCTAGAACAGTTCATTTTGGGTTGACCCAAAGTGATTTCTTTCCCCTGGGTTTTTGATTTAACAGCCCAAACAATACAAATCCCACTCATTCTCCCAGCCCAAGGATACTTTTTGCCACAGATCAGCTGCCTGCTTGAAATTTTCCATGCTTTGTGGCTGAGTCAGACTACATTTTTCTCTCCAAAATTCAAGCAAAAACTCATTTCTGAGAAGAGAGTTTTGCTCACCAAGCAGGACCACGAAGCTTTCCCATTGCCTTGCCTGGAATCAAGAATGAAGTGGCTGTGCTGGGCCCTGCTCCATTTCCCAAGGAGCTGCACACACACTTGGGGGAATTATCAGCCTCTAGAAATGGTTGTTTGCAGAGTAGTTTCCACACTGGCAATGCCACAGAATATGCTCAGCTTCTGGAAAACAGGGATCTCCCAAGGAGCAGAGGGCAGCCCAGCAGCTGATGTGGGTCCGTAGGGATGAGATGCTCCCAGTTCTGGTGCTGTGGCTCAAGGGCTTTGCAAGATGGAGGTGGGATGTTTGTGTTTTCTCTTCCTTCTTGCCTTTTTTTTTCCCTAATCTCCCTCTGCCAGGTTTGAAAGCTGCATCTGCAGGACTGTTCAAACTCTGGTGGGAACTCAACTTTTTCACACCTCCCCACCGGAGCATCCTCCTGGATCCCTCCTGGGGGCAAATGGAGCTGGTGATGGCCCATCATACATGGAGACTGCAGACAGAACAGCTTCCTCCAGGACCTTCCACCATCAGAAGGGATTCATTTCCCACCAGAGCTCCAGAGGCAGGAGGAGAGGGAGGCAGGGACTACCTGGTGAAGCAAGCAATGGCTCACTGAGACCAAACACATCCATAGGACCCTGAAGGAGGAGGAGGACAAGGCTGACAAACTCAAGAGCGCTCATGTCCCAGCACAGCCATGTTTTCCAAGCTATATTCCCAAATTGTCCCACGTTCCCAGCCCATCAGCACCTGGGTGCAGGCAGGGCTTGCTGGCTCTGCCAGATGTGCCAGCCCTGTGCCTGCTGCTGGGCTGACACCCATCTGTGCTGGGCAGCAAAGGCACGTCCACCCCTGCCTGCACCCACAGCACCTGCCTCGCTGAGATGGGACAGGCTGTGACCTGATTGTGGGAGGCACAAAAAGGCTCCCGGGCAGCAAATACACCAGCCCAGGTTGTGCTGGGTGTCAGCTCAGCTCTGCTCAGCCCAGACATGACTCAGGACACCCGGCACACTCCTCAGAGACAGCTGGAGCAGCAGAGACACAGCAACTTAGGTCCGTTTCCCTCTTTTCCCTGCCCTCCTGGAGCTCTGCCACGGCCAAGAAGGGAAGAGATGCCCCAAAAATGTGACTGGAATATGAATGTGATGTTCAGACTGTGGCAGTGGCTGTAACCCAGTTTGAACTCTCCAGCCACAGAGGTCCGTCCTGCTCTGCAGGCAGCAGGGATGAGACCAGCCTGGCTGGCAAACCCTCCCTGCAGCCCCAGCCCTCCATGACCAGCCCACTGGGAAGCTCCTGCCAGTTGCTGCCTGCACCCCTCTGCTTGCCCACAGAGCCATCCTGCCTGTGCCACAGCCCGCAGCCCTTGGCGTCCCCGTGGCACGGCAGAGGATGCTGGCAGTGTCTGTCTGAGCAGATGCTGAAGGAGAGGGAGTAGCCCACATGTGGTCATGCCTGGGAGAGATCCAGGCCGCTGGGTTTGGTCACGTTGGAGAGCAGAGTCCGGGATGTGGATGTGAGAAATCCGACAGATCTGAGGACAAAGTGGCTGCATCCCCAGGCAGGGAGGGGGTGCCAGGGCTGGATACTCCTGTCCCTGAGGGGGCTGTGTCTTGGGAGGTCCCCTCCTGCCTCCTGCACTTTGGCTCTGAAAGGGGCCAGAAACCCCAGGAAAGGCTTGTGTGTATCCAGTGGAGCAGGACCACCTGGCCCTCCTCACCCTTGGCTCCCTTTCCACGGGCATTCCACCCTGCACTCACTCAGCTCCAGCACCACAGAGCTCAGCTGGAGAGTTTCCTCTGGTTTTCCAAACTCAGCACACCCGAGCAGCGATTTGGGATGAGGCAGAAGAGGTGCACTGGACTGTTGGCATCCACAGAGCAGGACTGAGGTCCTTGGGATGCAGCACCCCTGTGCAAGCATCCACATGTGAGCCAGAACTTTCTAGCAGGAGTTGTACTTATTCCAGCCATAGGCTTGGGAGTGTCTTCTCCCACTTCAGAGGTGGGACTTGTCCATGACCAGGAGGATGCTCCATGGTGCTGTGGGCAGCAGAGGCTTTGCCCAGGTCTGTAAGGTGCCTATTCCTGGGCTGGGAGAGAGGCCTGAGCGGGGCCTTGCTCTCCAGCTTGAGCAAGCCAGCCATGGAGAGAGAAAGGGGAAGAGGAGAAAACTGGGTCTAATGAGAGGCTGCTGCAGATCTGCTCAGCCAGGGCTGTGGCAGCACTGGGATGTGTGCTAAGAACTGGCTTCCCCAAGTTTAGGAGGCTGAGAGATGCGTGGAATAAATTACTTGTGACACTGACTCCTACACTTCCAGACTCACGCGGGATTTAGCCACCAGACTCCCAGCTAAGTCAGCGCCAGTTATTAAGGTCAGGAGAAGTCAGGTGGCTAAATCCTATCCGGGGCTGCGGCACAGGGCTGTGCCAGTCTGAGGGGGCATCCTGGTGCTCCGAGGGGATGTGCCCCCCAGCACCACTGCCCAACACCCAGAGCAGCCTGGGAGTGCTCCAGTCACAGGCTGGCAGTCAAATAAACAAATTATCCATTATTGCATCCAGTTCCTTCATGGGGGTGTTTGGGAGAGGAGAGAGGAGAGAGAGGAGAAAGGAAAGGCAGATCTTGCCCTGATCCAGGAACAGCCTGGTTTGTTTTGCAGCTGGTTTCTGAGTGGTTTCACTTATTCCTTTCCTCCTCCACTACCTGAGGTCTCAAATGCTCCAGGGAGATGTCTCCATTAACCACAGTTTTCTTTGGCAGTTATATTTCATTATAGTCTCTCCTCCCGCTAATCTTTCCCAGCTTTTGTTGTTGTTGTTTTTATGATGATGATTTTTCACAAACCCCTTTGTTTCCAGCTGTACTTAACCTGGCCGTGTCCCTTTAAATACCACAGCCTGGGCAGAATAGGGGATCAGTCCTTTGACAGGAGCTAAAGTCCTGTTTGATCTGGATTAGATGCTGATTTTGCTTACCAGACTAAAGACCGAGGGGGACCACGCAGTGCCTGTGTTTGCACAAACCTGCCTGGTCGCATTCCTCTTCCTCCCCGTGTCCAGCCGAAGGGGTGAGCGCGGGGCTGTGCACACAGCTTGAAATCCAAGCGGATAAACGGTCACTTTGTCTGGAGACGCAAGAAAATGGAGGTGGGAGGACGGAGGCGGCAGCTCTGTGCTGTGCTGGAGAGGTGGCTCGGGGTGCAGAGCCTCTCCAGGGCGGGAGCAGATCAGCACCCATCGCTGGGACACCCCTGGGCATCCCACAGCCCTCGGCACCGCTCACCCTGGAGGGCCAAACTCTGTCTTGCTGCCCATCTTTGCCACCTGGGGCTTAAATGTGGGTGCCTAATGGCCCATGTCATGGTGGGACTGGCAGGATGTGGGGGCACCAAGACCTCAGCTGCTCCCCCCACCCAACAGACTGTGTTTTCTCCAAGGACTCCCATCCCTGCTCTATCCTTTCCCACCCCCACCTCCTACCTCTTCTCCTGCCCTTTTCTCTCATTCTTCTGCCCGAAGGACAAGTGTTCTCCCTTTCCCTGTGCGCTCCCCATCTCTTCAATGTCTTGCCCTGCCCCGACCCCGTCCCCCAGCTCGGTGTCCCCCAAGCCTGCAGGAGCACCACTGCCCCTGCAGCATCATCCCCTGCCACGCTCCTGCCTCTTCTGGAAGGGAGCACGGCCAAGCCCTGCCCCAGGAGAGGTGACGGGGGCACCAGGCAGCTCAGGCGCTCCACGGGCTGGAGCCGGGGGGGCAGGGAGCCCCCTTCACACGCACGTACTTGCAGCAAAGCCAATTTCTACCTCCCCCTGCGGCTGTCTCGGTGGAGAAATGTCAGGACTCTCGGCAGGGCAGCGAACCGTGCTGCCGGTGGGAGCCCTCCCGGCCCGCACAGCGGCAGGAGCTGCGGCTCAGGGCGAGGCCAGTGCCTGTCCCCCATCTCTGGGTGCAGGGAGAGGGGAGCACACAAGCCAGATCTGTGTTTCACCCCGCCTGCTCCAGTTAAAAGCACCGGGAAAAACCTGGAGCGAAGCCCCTGCCTGGCAGCAAGGAGAAGGGTGTCTCTTGCTCAGGGAGGCAGAGTCTTGCTGGAGGAGCATTTCCCACGGGGCTGGTGCCCTGGTTGCCTGGCAGTGGGAGATGTGAGCCCCTGATGGCAAGGCAGAGGGTTGCCAATGGCAGCGACGCCACCGGCACAGGACTGGGAGCATCCAGAGGGTGACAGGGCACAGCTGAGAGGTGCTGAGCTGTGCTGAGCACTCCTGCTCACTGTCCAGCACGGTTCAGCTCTGCCAGAGGGAGGTGCAGGACTTGCAAGGCCAGTCTCCTGCCTGGTCCACTCCCAGAGCTGGAAAACTAATTCTGCTGGAGGTGAGGAGGGTCATGGCCGTGCCACAGCTGGAGGTATCACTGCCCACAGCAGATGGAGCTTTCAAAAGCACAGGGCCAGCACGTCAGGTAAAATGCAGAAATTAATGACTGTAAAGGTCAAGCGGGATGTGCTGATGGAGGTGTCGGCCCTCGGCTCCGGGGGGTGGGCTTGGCTGGCTCTCACTGCTGCTGTCCCAGCCTGCAAGGACAGAAGGCAGGTGGGCGCTGGCATCACCCACCTGCCCACACCCAAACCCCCCAGGACACCTCAGAAGCAAGGGCAGGTGAGGAGATGCAGAAACCCAGGGTCACCCAGGGCAAAACGATGCTGTGATGTGGCACGTGCAGGGATGAGAGGGGAAGATTGTCCTGTTATGTCTTCTTGTCCACAAGGAACCTTCATGGCAGGAGGTGGCCTTGTGGAACACCCTGGTCACAATTTCCCTTCAACCAGGTGGAAGAGAACAGGCAAAGCCAGAAGGCAGGTGGGACCAGATGGACCATCAAGGAACTTAATGATTAGGGAGGTCTCATCCATGCTTGCCCTGTTCCTGCACCCTTCCTGGATTTAGTGTAACCTGTGACAAGCACTTGTTGACTCATGGGTTTGCCCACAACACACAGAGAAACAGCTCCTTCACCCCTGGTAGGCTTGCCCCAGGCTCCCTTGGGCTCCAGGAGACGGGCTGTGTGACGGGGCAGGCTTGGGGCGCCTTGTCCAGCCAGCCCTGCTGCAGGAGAATCCAGCCTAAGGTTCTCAAAGGCAAGGCAGGAGAGGGCAGGGCATTCTTCCTGCCCCATGGGCATCTCATCTTCCAGCCCTGGCTCAGAGCTACAAGGGCGGGTCAGAGCTACAAGGGGGACTGCAGGACTGGCTGAGGGCACAAGGATAGGGCATCCTGATCCCGTGTTCCCACTATCCACAACACCATCTGGACACCTCCACGAGCACCACATCCACTTGCAGCACTTTGTGGGGGGGAGACACAACTCGCCAGACCGATGCTTCTCCGGGGCTGTCGGCTCCAAAGCCTGGCTGAGGGCGTGGCAGGCTGCAGGCTGCAAACCCCCAGCTCAGCCTGGTGGTACCTGTCACCTCTGCTAAGCCCCTGCTCAGCCGCTGTCGTCCACCCACCGTCAGCCGAGGGCTGAAGGCTCACACCGCGCCAGCCGCTGCCTCCCCGCCCGGTAACGCCGCGTCTTGCACTGAGTAGCCTCCTTCTGCTGTCACAGGCCGACCTATTTCTCACAAGTCCTGACTGCTCTGGCCTTAAAACATCTTGACGCAGTGCTGAAACCGGCCTTGGCACAGCAGCCAGGCCCCGATTACGCGGGAGCCGCCGCGGCTCGGCGTGGGCTGTGCAGCGCCAGGAGCTGGCTGGGAGAGCAGCACGGATCGGGGAGCACCTGCCTGCTCATCAGGGATAATCAGGCATTGATCGTGGTGCAGGGCTGGGAGTTGACTCCAGACCAAGACGGCTTCTCCATGGGCACAGCACAGGCAGGATTCCAGCTCTGGTGCAGTCCAGTCCCCAAGGCAGCAGGACCTCGGGCAGTTTCTGAGCAGAAACCACCCTGTGATGGCTGCAGTGACATCCTCAGCCTCCTGCAGAACCACAGCAGGGCAGCCAGCCAAGGCACTTGGCCAGCTGGAGCCACTGGAGCTCTGCCTTGCCTTGCACACCTAGGGTGGTGGGATGCAGGAATGGATGTCAGCTCTCACCTGTCAGCTCCCACCCAAGAACCTTTGAAAGGGTCCTTTCAAAGGATGCTGTTGGATAAATATCCTCCTGCCCCAGCTCAGGCACAGGGAGATCTCAGTGTGATGGTAGGTCAGGAATTCTGGAAGCCTTGGAGGTGATGTGGATGTCAAACCTTCATGGATTAAGTATCTTCCATGGTTCCTTTTCCCTGAGAAAAGCCTTTTTCAGGCTTGCTCTGGTACAGAGATAACAAAAAGCACAGCATCCCTGAGAGCCCGCTGGCATGTGCAGTGTCCCTACCATGGAAGCCTGAGCAGATCCCGGCATCCCAACCCGCTCTTGGGGTGAACAGGCGTGCACTGGGTTCCATCTCAGCACCCAGCATTCGACACTCATGGACATTCCCACCCCACCAGCAAGGTTCTCGCAGCCTCCCCTGCCCAGCCCTCGGCCCCGGCCGCCCCAGCAGCCCCCGAGCCCCGGCAGTGGGATCAGGCAGCCGGGAGGTCACGCCTGGCCGGCGGCGCTCGCAGCGAGCCCGCCATCCGGCTCAGCTGAAGCACATTTTGTTCGGCGCTTCCTGCATCCTGCCCCATCCCCACGCCGGGGGGGCGGGTCAGCCCGGGGTCAGGCTGCTAATTGCAGCCCGGGGGATGGCGGGGCGAGGCGAGGCGCTCGTCAGCCCACGGCACCAGGCTGAGACCCAGCCTGGGGGGCTGTGGGTGACACCCCACAGCCGAGCCCGGCACCCTACAAAGTGCTGGGGTGCCCCTGTGCCAGGATGGGGGGTGTTTCTGGCACCAGTGTGGGCGTTCCAGCTTCGGCTGCAGCTCACCCTGGAATCCATCCTCGCCAAGCCAGGCCATGCCACGTGGAAACCACCACTGGACCAACCCCACACCAGGGTCTGGCCTCACCTGGCGTCACTCACTGGCCCTTCCCACGCCACCAAGGCCAAGCAGGGATTGGGACAGGCTGTGCCCTCTGTGACAGCATGCCCGAGGGCCACAGGCAGGTTTGGTTGCCCTTCTGCTAACTCTGTTTAATGAGGATGTTAATTAAGAGCGACTCGAAGCCAGCCCTTGTGGTAGCGCCCAGGGTTGTCCCTCAGTGCCGTGCCGAGCTCGTTATCATCATCCCAGGCACCCTGAGTCACCTGGCTGCCAGTGGGCACCCTGGGGACAGCAGCCCTGGGTGGGGACAGGGGCTGTGCCTGGCGGGGGTTGAGTGTGGAGGACAGGATGGGTCACCCTCAGGGGATGCCTGAGGTCCTGCCTGGACAGGAGCTCATTAGGCAAGGCTCCAGGCCATCCAGCACAGGGCCATCCACCTACACACTCACCTGGGAGGCAAAGGGATGAAGCCCAGCACAGAGGTGAGCTGGAAGTGGGGTGGAGGGCACCCAACACCTCACCTCCCAACCTCCTCATATCTCACCTCCCCCCCATCCCATCCCATCCCACTCCCAGGTAGGGTTTGAATCCCACCCTGTCTCCACCTCCTTCCTTTCTCCCAAACCTGTTTTCCCACATGGGGAAGCCCGTGCTCTCTTTGTCCCCTGATAATGTCCATGTCCTTCCTGCCAGCGCCACATGCCTGCTATGGCTCCCCTCCCCTGCCAGTGCTCATCTGCCCTGCTGATACCCATGGTCCTTGCCAGTGCCCTGCCAGTGTGGCATGTTTGCCATGCCCCATTGGCACTTCCCCATCCAGTGCTCCATGCCAACGACAGCCCCAGGCACAGCCCTGTTGGGGGTGACACAGCCAGACCAGGGTGACATTCCCAGTGGGCTGGGACAAAGCAGCACCCCCCATGCAGCTCCCCAGGGGATCAGAGCTGGGGGGGGCCCTGCATGCTGCTCCCCGGGACACTCTCCCAGCATGGGGTAGGGGCTGGCTGCTCCCGGGTGCCAGGACTGTGCCTTCACACAGCCCCAACCCTGAGCCACAGTCGTAAAAGGAACAGCCAGACTCCTTTTTCCCATAACACCCCCCACCACATTCCTGCTAAGTGATTTCGGCTGTTGCCCGAGCAGCACGAACTGGGAACCAGCTCACAGCAGCCCCTTGCCAGTGCCACCCCGGTCGGAACCGAGCTGGGAATGCCACTGCTGGGGCACAGGCGGGCTCAGTCAGTCCCTGCAGGCCTGGAGCTTTGTCCCTCGCCACGCTGGCCCGGCTCCATCGCTGTCACTGTGTGCTCCAGTCATTCCCACAGGCACCCCGGACTCAGGCACTGGTGTGACCGGGGTGCCTGGGTCTGGGCTCCAAACCACCTGGGTGGAATGCTGCTGGAGAGGATTTTTGGGGCAGTTTTCCCCAAGAACTTTCTGCTCCATCCCGCCAGGTCTCTGCCAGGCAGGGACAGAGCTTATGCACTGCCATCACGCCCCTCTGCCGAGTGCACATCTGGCCAGCAGATGCCGGTCCAAACGCTGGCTGGAGCTGGGGACAAAGGCTCTTGCTACCTCCTACCGGCAAGGCAGAGCTGGGTCCAGCCGGATCTACCTCTTGCCAGGCTGGGATGGCCCTGGAGAACCTCCTGGGGTTTGGAAGGAGGCACCCAGCCCACCTGCACAGCACCCCAAGCACCACCAGTGAGCATGATGGATTGTCCATGGTCGAGCCCCTCTGGTTGTCCCAGACAGCTCCTGCTGACCCAGTGCCAGCACGAGGCCAAGCCTGGAAAGCCACCCAGAGCCCACTCACCTTTGGCAGCTCGTTGTAGACTTGTCCCAACAAAACGAGCCTCGACGAGGTTCTCCGTGACCCGTTAATAACATTATTTTACCAAAACAAATGGCGTTGGCGCTGCTGGGTAAAACTCCAGGCAGGTCAAGCTGGGAAATATCCCCGGGAGGAGCCAGGTTGGCTTAGCCCAGCCACTGCTGGGATTAACTGTGGGGATTTAGCAGCCAGGGCGACTCCAGCTCGGCTCATCACACCGTCCCACCACGCTCTGGCAGGACTGGAGTGCGTGGGCAGGTGGGGGGCACGGGGACCTCGGCCAGCATCGCTGCTGGGGGGGGCCCGGAGGGCTGGACAGAAGGGTGGGAGAGAAATAACCAAGCTGGAAATCATGACACAAAACATGCATTCCTTTTATTCACAAAAACAGCCTGGATCGCTAAAACATTACAAACAGCATTTCAATTTAATGATGGAGAGAGAGCTGGAGAGACGGGGGGTGAACAGAAGAGAAATATCACTTTGCGTAACTGCTTCAGCACAGGTCCTGCAATATTCTGGTTTATTTTGATCTGAACTTCCGTTAAGTTTACAAAAATTACTTCTAGGAGTAAACCGTTGCAATTAGGAGGATTTTTCTGTACGCAGCATTTCTGGTTCTATATTAATAAACTAACAATGACTTTTTTTTTTTTTTTTACTCTTTTTTACTCTTTTTTTTTTCCTTTTTTTTTTTTTGTGAATTCCGCCGGTTGTGTAGCAATTGTTTTCTTCAACCTTTTACACCGACCCTCTTGCGGGTTAAAACTTTCCAGAGGTGAATGGCGAGGAGGAGGGATACTACATCGCTTTAAACATATTCTCATTTATAAACATGAAGTTGAGGCATTCTAGAAACTATCCACTCTATTGTATGATGGGAAAGAATCAAATAAAAAGTATAAATGAGGGTGCAATTAAACAACTGTGCTAAATTACAGTAGTGCTTATTAGTAACTAGATTTTAAAAGGTTACTGTAAATTTACATTCCCTACACAAGTACTGCATCTTTCACACATAAACAACATCAACACCAAAACACAGAAAGAAACTGATTGTCCATACTCTGTCTATTAAGTCTTGGTACTTTACAGATCCATTGTTTTTTTCTTTTAATAATTTTTTTTTGTTTTTTTATTTGAAAAGCAGTTAAATGTCTGACTAGGACTCGAAGATGTTAAAACGAACGCAAAAAAAAAAAAAAAGAAGAAAAACAAAAGAAGAAAAAAAATTATAAAAACAGGAATGAGATTTGCGAGAAAATATTTTTGGTTCTAAAGAGACACAGGTGCATCCATTCATTTCAGCCAAAAATCCCTTGCCTGAGACAACACAAGCAAGCAGTGACATTGCACTTGGATGACAGAGCTTTGGGATTCCCGTTCCTACTGGAACCATCTGAACGCGGCTCCTGTAGGAAGCATCACCTTCTGGAAAGGAAGAGAGACAGGGAGGGGGGACAGAAGAAGAAGGGACAAGGCGTTAGGTCGGGTCCGGCAGGGTTGGGCACCCACCCCTCACCCCAGCCCGGCACCCCAGCCAGCGGCCTCGGGACAGATTCACCCCGGGCTCAGCACCACCCAGAGCAGCCATGTATCCAGGGATTTCCAACCCAGGATGCCAGCTGGAGGGAGACTTGGGGTCCCCCGACTGCCAGCCTCCCACCCTGGCAGGGCACCAGCACAGGAGCTTGGCCAATGTTCCCACATTCCCGTGTCCCCAGGACAGTGGCACAGCCCCCAACCTCCCCTCCCGTGAGCACAGTGATCAGGCCACGGGGAGTTGGCACAACAGCCCCCTTGGTGCCAGCCCCCACTGTCCCTGCTACAGATAGACAGACAGACACCCACAGGACAGGACCCCAGCCAGCAGATGGGTTTAGGAGTGCATTTAGGTGCAAACTGAGGCAGGGAGTGAGCTGGACAGGCTCGGGGACACTAAGCAGGGAGCTGCTTGGGACACAGGGAACATCACCCCCAGCCTCAGTGAACAACCCTGACCCCAACACAGCAGCCCTGGGCACCACCAGGGAACTCTCAGCACCTCACAGGGAAGAGGGATGAGTCCCACCAGGCTCAGCTTCACACCCAGCAATGTGCCCAACAGTGAATGAGACCTCTCTGAAGCCACCTCCAGGCAGTGCCCCAACAGCACTGTGGTCCTTTGGAAGGAGAACCAGGGATGTTTCCCAGCTGGATGGGCTGGAAAACCTGTGCAACGTTCATGGGAACACGGGTGGAGTATGAAAGGACCACAACACCTCTCAGTGCCAACAGCCTCCAAGCAAGGCCAAGCCATGCTGGACAGGCACACAATCCACTTAGAGGGCCCTGCATTCGGCTCCTGCATCTCCAAACAAGCGAGGGACACCAGCGGGAAGGAGGCCACAGGCCATGGTGATGGGCTCAGAACAGCACACTGGGCTGCCATGGGGTGGGGGGACACAGCCCCAGCTCCTGGTGTTGAGCCCACATGCAGGGCTAGGACACATGTAGCATCCCAAGAGTCAAACCCATGCCATATTCCGGTCCCTAACCCCACACAGGAGTCAGACTGATCTCACCGTGTCCTTCTCTTGGATCAACTCACCCACCAAGCCTCAGTGAGTAACCAGGGCAGTGTCCCCCCACCCCTGCAGGAGGGACCTCAACGTGCTCACTTCCACAGGCACAACCCACACATGGGGCTTGGGCAAGGGGAGGGGGGCGAAGGGCTGGAATGGGCAGGAGTTGGTGGTGGCCACCAGGCTGCTGACAGATCAGCCCTGCTCCTGCTCCCAGCCCGTGTCAGGTCCTCTGGGCAAACTGCACTTGGGGCAGTCACAAGCTGCAGGCATCACTCCTTCCCCAAAGGTCTCTGTGACATGTAATCAGGCAGCTAGGGAAGGTCCAAGTGCCTCTGCCTGATGATGCACAGGGCTGTGGCACAGCACAGCACCCATGCTGGATGCCACCCAAGGCACTGGGTGCAGAACAGGCAGGGCATAGCACGGTGGACTCTCCAGCAAAGGCCACCAGCCCAGATCTATCATTCCAGGAGAGAGGAACAAGGGGTCAGGAGGCTCCTTATGGGCCTGAAAGGAGATGTCTGATAAACACCTCTGCTCCTTCATTATCAAAGGAGGGCGGACAACCAGCTCTGATGTGGATGCCCAGGATGGATCCCCCTCATCATCACAATCACAGACTTACAGAGTGGTTTAGGTTAGAGCAGACCTTGCAGATTATCTCATTCCACACCCCTGCCATGGGCAAGGACACCTTCCACTATCCCAGCTTGCTCCAAGCCCTGTCCAACCTGGCCTTGAACACTTCCAGGGCTGGGGCAGCCACAGCTTCTTTGGGCAAACAGTGCCAGTGCCTGAGCACCCTCAGCACATTTCTACCTAAATCTAAACCTAAATCTACCTTCTTTCAGTTTAAAAACCTCACTCCTTGTCCTCTGTGGTGAGAGTCTCTCTGTGAGGCTGACGTGAGGGTGGCAATGGCCCTCACTGGCGCTATCTGGGGCCTCAAGGCACTTCATCACAGCTTCTCTGGATGGAGAACAGCTCTGTTGAGTCAAATCCCAACTATTCATGGCCTTTGTGTGACCTACAGCTCTGCAGACAAGCCCAGGGTGACCTGGCCAGCAGCCCCCATGGCATTAGCCGGTGTTGCTGGGGCTGGAAGAGCCCAGAGGAGCCCGGTCAGTGCAGGGACGTGCTGCTGCCTGCTCCGAGCACCCAACCTGCCTCACTGGTCTCGGAGCCCCAGGCAGCCACCACGAGAGTGGGACACCAGCAGTAACTGGTTATTCAGGCTCTGTAGATGTGCAGATAAAGCTTAACTGCAGCTGAGGGATTTAGCCCGTTTTTTTATGCCGCCATAAAGGTTTTTTTTTTTTTTTTTTTACTGCTTGATTTTAGATGAGTGTTTAATCACAGCTGCGGCCCCTGTCCGGGCTCTCCGAGGACATTCCTCTGGATGCACAGGGCTGGCAGGACAGAGTCACTGTCCTTCTCCTAGGCAATGGCAGCACTCCCCACAGAGGGGGATGATGCTTCACAAAGGCCTGTGAATGTTTCAGCTCCATATAAAGGGCCACTGAATGGCCCCTTCTGTCCCAGTATCAAGTACAGGGGTGTGATGGCACCCCACCAGGACCAGCAGTCCATGGACCTCTGCATCCTGGCCTTCTCCAGACAGGTCTCCACCACAAGGCAGGTGCTGGTGGTTGCCCTACAGGTGGCCCAACACAACATATGACCAAGGCTGGTTGACATGGGGTTAGGTTTAACAACCCAGCCACTGACCCAGGTGACCCTGGGACATAAGCCGGGGTCACAGTGTCCCTGACCCAGCCACAGCCTTGTTCAGCTTTATCAAGGTCAACACATGGTGCAAGTGGATATTGTGAGAGAGGGGAGGATCTGTCCTGAAAAAGGGTTGGTGATGACCTGGAGTGACCCACACCTACCCAGGCTTCCACCACCACCACCAGCACAACATCTCTCTTCAGCCTCAACACACCAATGGTTGTGCCCAGGAAGGATAGGGACTCATCTCTGGTGAGGCCCAACTCCACCACATGAACTCTACCTATTTCAGTGGCCCCAATTTCTCAGCCAGTCGTGAGATGGAGAAGCCAGTCACAGGGGTGAGTGTTTCAAGGGCTCCTGGTGCTATTTATCACCCCTGGACCCAGTGCAAAGCCGGGAGAAGGGAGCGACTCCTGCGGCTGCTGCGAGCTCCGAGTCTATTGACCCGCTTTAGGACTCTTTGGAAGAAATGAACTTTTTTTTTTTTCCCTTTCTCCCTTTTTCCAGACCACTGACTCAGCAAATTAGAACAAGAATATAATTTAGCAATACAGCGGTTTTTGAAAGACACAGTCCCCCTCTCCTCATCCCCACCGCCCAAATAGATTTTTTTTTCCCCTTCAGTATTCATTCAGAGCTGATGCTAATTGAAAAACGTAGGATGTGGCTAAGGGAGCAGCGGGTTTTGGTTGCATTGGGACCACCAGAGGATGGGCAATGCCCTCGTGCCAGGATGCACAATCCAGCTCTGAGGGCCAGGTGACTTTTTAGCCTCTGCCAGCTCTGGGGATGCGCTCACCAGAAGGACAAAGCACAGCTGATGGTGGGATCAGCTCACAGAAGAATCAAACCTGGCTTAAGCACAACACACTGGGGACCCTGCAGACAGGCCCAGAGCACCTATGGGAGTGCAGCACCATGGGACACCCCTGCACTGCTGGCACCCAGCCCTCACCCACACCACACCACCAGCAGCTGCCCATGGCCCCGAGCTGAATTTCAGACCCACACAACTGGACTTTCCCTGTGGTCCCCACATGAATGTCACATGTCCCCGGTGGATTTGGCAAGGTGACACCCCAACCCAACAGCTCTCCTCCAAAGCCAAGGGCAACATCCACAGGTGGGCCATGGAGGGCAGTGACAACCCAAGCACCGTCCCAGAGCCTCACCCCAGGGCACCTGGGCATCCCCAGCAGGAGCAGAGGTGCTCCCAGCTCCACAGGGTGCCAAAGCAGGGCCGCTGCCAGAGGGGACTGCAGCACTGCTACCACTGGTAAATCCAGCTGGTGCCTTATGGCCTCATCCTGACCACCCCAAATGGATGCTGGCCCATGGATGGGAGACCTGGCACAACCACACCACAGGGGATGCTGCCCAGTGCACACTGTAGCAGTTTACCCCCAAAACCAGGGACTGATGTGCTCAGAGAGGACTGAGCTGAGGGGCTGGGCTCTGGCTGCACCCACAGCCACAAGTTTCACCATCACCAGTTACTCTGAGCTTTGACCCAAAAAGTCACCCCCTGCCTCCCCACCCCCTGGGGTTAGACGCCCAGGGAGCTGCCATCCGCTCAGGACAAGGGATACCACCACCAAAACCCCAGCAGAGCCCCCATTCCTGCAAAGAGGAGAGTGGAGCTCAGCGTGCCCAGGTGCCCCAGGGAGAGACCCCAGCCCTCCTCCCCACAC
Organism: Pyrocephalus nanus; assembly: GCA_038380795.1. Lineage (NCBI taxonomy): Eukaryota > Metazoa > Chordata > Aves > Passeriformes > Tyrannidae > Pyrocephalus > Pyrocephalus nanus. Next base: position 14,969,637 of record CM076275.1, on the reverse strand, counting down.
CAATCAACCTCAGTATGCAAGGAGGGGCGGGGCCTGGGGGCACTGGGCAGAGCACACACCTCACTGCGAGAGCTGTTAATGGAAAAGGGAAAAATAAAAAAAAGTAAGAAGTACCAGGTGTTTTATTATCTAGGGCAAGATCCGAACCCAGGAGCGCAGCCCGAGGAGGGGTTAGGGTGCCTGAGAGGGGCCGGTTACCTCCAGTGCTGCAGAAGGCTTCTTTTTGAGTTCTTCACATTTTCGGAATTTGCAAATCTGGTGGCCAGTTTTGCGATTCCTACAACTGCTGCACTGCTCGCAGTTTATCCGTCTTCGGCAGGGCGGGCACATGCCGCATCTTTTCCGTTTCTTTTTCCCCGAATTGATGGCAGATGCCAACTCATTCTGCATGGGATACTCTGCCAAGCCAGCCATATGGAGCGCGCTCTCTGCCAGAAACACGCCGGCAGGGGTCATAATGAAAAGGCCTGGGTTGATGGGAAAAGCCCCCAGGTAAGGAAAATCAGAGGGGCCGTTCATTGTCTCTGCAGCTGAGACTGCCTCCATGTCAGAGATACCAGTCCCGTGCTCGCCTGCTAGAGGAAGATGCTCCTGTACCACTCTTTTGAGCATTTCTGTCGACTGAGCAAACTGTTGGAGGGCGGTCTGTCCTTCTGAGGAGAGCTCCGACATCCGGTCTAATTTGCTCAGCATACTAGAGATGTTTTTGTGCTTTGAGGTAGAATGACTTTTATCCACAGTCGCGTCGTTGCCATTAGCTAAGGGGTTGCCTTTCTCTGAATGTTCGCTTACCGAGCTGCTGCTACCAAAGGTGGAATAGTGGGAGAGTGGACGGGACTTCTTAAGACTTTTGTTCAAAGGTTCACTTATTATTCCACTTTTGTTCCTCCTCTCGGAGTTGACAGGGGGTTGAGAGTCATCTTGGTTATTTTTTTCCGTCTCTGGCTTGTTCCCAGTGTCTTGATGGGAGCCCGAATTTGACATGGTGCTCGGAGCACAACAACGAAACCAACCCCCAAAATTTAAAAAAAAAAAAAAAAAAAAAAAAAAAAAAAAAGACGAAAAACCCCAAAATTTAAAAAAATAACCCAAACCCCACCCCCAACGCCAAAGCGAAAAAAACTCCCAAAGCCCTTCTGGTGGCACCAGCCCGCCGGGCACCGGGGACGCTCAGACGGGAACGCGCATCAACGGGGGCGTCTCCTCCCGCGCCGGCTGCGGAGGACTCAGGGCGCTCTCAGTGCACAGACATACTCTGCGGCTCTGGGACACACCACGCGGCTCTGGAAGGAGAAAAGAAAAGAGAGTTAGCGCTGGCAAGAGCCAACGGGCTTTTCAAAGCGGCTCTTCCTCCCCCTGCCATGAAAGTCTCAGCACCGCGAACAAAGGAACTCCAGGGAACGGACCTCGGTGGAGATCCGTTCCGCTGCTCTCTAAAAGGGTCGCCATCCAGACAGAAGTGGGGGGTCACAGGGGAAGTCCTGGCCTGGTAGCAATGGCACTGCGGTGCTTAAAGGCTCTCTGTGCCTGGCTCTCCTCCCCTAGGGACAGCAGCCCCAGGGAAGTCACGGGGCTCATCTCCTGCTCCGCTCCAGCGGCGTGCGGCCCCACGCCGGATGGGACCGCAGGCGCCGGCGGGATGCTCCCAAGCCGGGAGCTGGAGCTCATGAAAGGGGTGCCTGGCTCCCACCCTGCAGCTCCCCATGTTCCCCCAGCGTCCCAGCTCCCATGGCCCCTAGTGATGCTGCTCACCCAGCTCAGGCTAGGCTGCACCCCTCACCCTCCTCCTGCTCCTCGTCCTCCTTCTCCTCCTGGTTCATGCCCCTGGGCCAGCACTGGGCTGGGGAAGGAAGCCACACGGAAAGCAACAGCATCCACCTCCAAGCCCCACAGGGATCCACAGCACCCTCCTCCAAACCCCACCACCAAGAGCTGCAGTGTCCATCTCCACATTCCGTGGGCAGCCGTGGTGTCCAGCTCCAAACCCCACCAAGAGCTGCCATATCCATCCCAAAATCCCACAGGCAGCCATGGTGTGCACCTCCAAACTCCCCTAAGAGCTGCAATATCCACCTCAAAATCCCCTGGGCAGCCACGGTGTCCATTTCCAAACCCCACCAAGATTCTGAAGCATCCACCTCCAAGCCCCAGTGCTGACCTCCTGCCATGCCCTGGTGTGCCCAGCCCACATTGCCGGCCGCTCCGGAGGAGCCCCGGGCTCTGCGGTGACAGGCAAAGCCTTCCCGGAACGGACGCTATGCCACCGTCCCCGGGGCAACTCGCGGGCAGCTGGGCCCAGTGTGGCTGCAAACACTTGTTGTTGTGAAATTCCTCCTCCTCCTCCCTCCCGAGCACACACGCACGCACAGGCACCGCCAAGTAATCAGGCTTTAGAGGAGAAAAGCTGCAGGGCTTAGTGGAGCAGGAACCCGCGTCCCCACCCCGGCGGCAGCTGGGGGAGGGCGGCACTGGGAGGAGGCCCCTCGGCTACCCCATCCCTCCATCCTGGCTATCCCGGCAGCCTCCTCTCTGGAGTCCAGGCAGGGATGTGGCCATGTGTGGAGGGCTCTGCTGCGACCCTCGTTCCTGCGCAGGGGTGATGCAGCAGAGTGAGGAGGATCCCTGCGCCCCCCACACCCCACTCCTGCTCATCCATCACCCTTCGGGTCCCCATGTCCCGTATAATCCCAGGAACCCAGTAACAGCCCAGGACCCTTTCCCACGGACACAGCTCGTTAAAACGCCGATGGGGGCAAGGTCCCTGCGCCAACCACCGCGGTACCGGCTGCGGAAGCAGCCCTGGTGTCTCACTCCGGTGCCAGAGCCGGCTCGCCCACGAAGAAACCCCCCCGCCCTGGCGCTGAAAACCGCTTGCTTCAGCTGCTGCGGGATTTAAGATGCAGCGCGGATCGATGCAGGGCTTGGGCTCCAGCCGGGAGCTCGTCAGGCCACGTGGGGAAGGAGGGCTGCGGCGGCAGGACGGGCTGCCCTTCCCCAGCCCCACGCCAGGCAGGGGGATGCTGGGTGGCGGCCAGGTGGGGTGCGCCCCAAACGGGTGAAGGGGGCTGGGAGCGTGGGCGGGCTCCTGCCGTGCAGCTGAATCACCAGCTCCCTGTGCCAGAGAGGTGGGGGACCCGCCCTTGGAGACCTCAGGACGGGTCACACCTCAGTGCCGAAAGCAAGGGGCGCTGGGGCCGGAGCGGGGAGCGCAGCAGGAAAAGCACCGGACGGGAGGATGTGAGATAAAGCGCCCGGGGGTGTTATCTCACGCCCGCCCGCGGCCGCCTTTCCTGCGGCCCTGCGCCTCTTCCGCCCGGCTCCGCGCCCAGCTGGGAGCCAAGCGCCCGGCAGGATCGGCCCCGGATTTGCCACCCTGCCTGCTCGCCCTATGGCTGCCAGGGGGCTGCGGGGGGTCCAGCCACAACCAGGAGCACGCTTTGCATCACCCTGGCGAAGAGCCGAGGTATGCCGATGTAGGGTTCGATGCCACACCGAGGCGTCCCCACAGCCCCACGGGGTGGGGTCTAGGTGCCAAAAGTAGGGAGGACACCAGCTGAAGCCACACTGTGTTCACCGTCTCCACCAGCTCCCATCTTCCTCTGCAGCCAGCCAGACCTGCCAGCATTCCCACCATGCCACACGGATGGGGTGCCAGCAGCTCTGAGCCCCTCACTCACAGCTCTCCCAGCCGGGACGATGGATGGAGAGCCTGGCACGGGGCTCCCCTGAGCACCCACGGCTGCAGTGGGTGGCACGGGTGAGACAAGGGCACCCCAGCCCACCCGGTGCAGCCCCCCAGCACCGCCGGAGACACGGGGCACACAGTGCCGTGGCCCCGCTCAGCCCCAGAGGCGCGAGGCAGTGCCCGCTGTTGGCACGGGGTGCTGCACCGAGCCGTGCCGAGCTGTGCCAGCGGCACCACTGCACAATCCCGCCATTGTCCCGGCCGCCGCTTTGCCTGCGCCAGCTCCCACCATCTGCAACCACCCGGCGTTGCCCTCCGGCCCCCGGGGCCACCGCGGCAGCAGGCGCCGGACACCGCGGCTGTGCCAGCTGGGACGGGGCTGTCCCCACACTGTCCCCTCCAGGGACCCCAGGATCCGTGTGCTGGGGGTGCCCGCCTAGGTTGCACACAAGGGGGGTCCCCCCGACTCTGACACCGCGGGACCACCCAGCACAGCCGACAACTCTGCTCCTCGCCAGCCGCTGCCCGGCCCCGTCGTTAATTGCAGCGGGGGGAGGAATTAATGATCTTAATCCCTTCTTTATGATTGACCCGAGTAAAGACAGCGAGGCCCCCCCCTCCCTTCCCGTTCCTGCCCCTTTTCCGGCCCCCATCCCTGGGGAAGGCGCCGGGCAGCGTCATCTGGGTCCCTGTCAGAAGGTGCTTAGTCCCGGCCGCGGCATTAAAGGGGCACGTGATGGGCTCCCTCGGCCGGGTCTTTGCACGGGGCAGCTTAGCAGCCTGGAGGGACGCCAGGGTTCAAGGGGACACCACCAAGGTCAGGAGGCCCCAACCCACGCCCAGGGGGTTCCCAGCCCTTCGCAGGACACTGCTCCTCCCCTGCAGTGAACCACCCTGCCAGGTCCAGGCTGAGCCCACAGGGTCTAAAAGCCTGGTGTGCTGCCAGGGTGAGGGACAGCACCCATGGCACGGGTTGCCCAGAGAAGCTGTGGCTGCCCAATCCCTGGAAGTGTCCACGGCCAGGATAGAAGGGGCTTGGAGCAGCATGGGATAGTGGAAGGTGTCCCTGCTGATGGCATGGGGTTGGAACAAGATGGTCTTTAAGGTCCCTTCAAATCCAAACCATTCCATGACTTCCAAGGGTCACCTGAAAGACCTGCCTCCCACCAGCCTGGGGTGCTCAGATGGGGCAGCCGCGCTCTCCCATGGTCCTGGGGGGAAAAAATGGGATTTTCCACTCCCTGGATCTTCCCCCAGCTCTCAGCACCACACCATCCTGCATCCCCCTTCCTCTGCCCTGGGGCTTCCTGCACACCGCACACAGAGGGCTGTGCTGCAATAGTCCTAACAACTCCAAAATAAATAAAGGTTGCAACAGGATCATCTCTGGTGGTCCAGCACCCGGAGAAACCCCTGCCAGCCAATGGACTGAGAGTCCCCCCAGTTGCAGGCACCATTCACTGTCAGTGGGGAGCAGGAGAGAAGCTTCGCTTCTCCTAAAAAAAATGACAAGCTGCAAATTCCAGCCAGCTCCCCAGTGTTTTGGCTGCATGGCTGGAAAGCCATCAGCTCCCGCCGACCTAAAAAGTCTCATCTTCAAGAGAAGAACTTCTGCTTTCCTTTAATTTTAAATAAATCACCCTCCTCCCAGAAAAGCCGCCGGTTGGTCAGCCGTGCACAGGCACGGCGTAAAGGGAGAAGAAAGCAGCAAAGCTGATGCCGAGCTGCTCCCGGGCTCCGGAAACAAAGGGAGAAAATCAAAATTCGCCTTTTTTCTAATCCCTGGGCGCTGGGTGGGCACCGGGGGCGGTGGCTTTGTCCGCCCTCGGCAGACGGAGGATGAGGACGGAAGGGACCCTGGCGTCTTTTCAGCCTGGAGAAAGGCTGTAATTGTCCCCTCCGCCAGGGTTTTGTCCCCACTTCCTCCCCCTCTCCGTGCAACCCGCCCGCCCAGCATGGCCCCCACCTCCCTCCACCACCACCATCACTCCCTGGTGATGGAGGGAATGACAGATGGATGCACAGGCTCAGCCATGCCATGGACAGACTGAAGTAGGGTACCCACCCCCAGCTTGTGCCCCTCTTCAAAGCATCCCAAGTGAAGGTCTAGGGAGGCTGCAGCGGGAGGTTCCTTCCCCTCGCAGTGTTGGAGGTGGTTCCTGTGCTCCTCAGCCACCCTGGTCAACAGCTGACAGGACCTTGGCACGGCCAGGAGCACGGGACCATGGTGGGAGCAATGCATGGGGAGACAGGGCACCCTGGAGGCATCGTGGTGTCTGAAACACACCCTGGATGAGGAAACACATCTGGAATGAGACACCCAGCATGTAGAGTGTGACCACAGCCCTGTAGCAGCGTCACGAGTCAGATGGTCCAGCTGCAATCCAGGTCAAAGGCTCAGGAAAACAAGCACCACCAGAACAAGGTTCAGAGCAGCCCCAACCCCAGCACCACAACGCCCGACTCAGCTCCAGGTGCCCCATTTCCACAGCACAGTCAAACCTGCTGCTCCCTCCACCAGGTGACACAGGCCAAATGACACAGGCCGGCCATGTGTCCCGCAGCAGGAGAACCAAGTGAGAAATCAGTGATCTCCCAAGGCTGAATATTCCTGCAGGACACCCATCCAGGGAGAACACGGTGCCTGATAACCAGGAACACCTGGAGGCAAAGACAAGGATGTTGTTTGCAAGCCACCACCTCTGTCAACCTAACAGCCCCCGAGCTCTGCTCTTCGAGTTCATCCTCCCAAAAACTGGTCCAGCTGGATGATCCACTGCTGGATGCGCCATGGAAGTTACTGTCACCCACCACCTTTTCTCCAGACATCAAGAGAGGACTCCCAGGCCTGGGGGAGGTTTGGGCAGTGCTGTGAATGCTCAGGCTCACCCTGGGCAGCTTAAGGAGTCGGAGGTATGACGGGTCGAGGTATGACAGGTCGCCAGATGGGCAACTCACACGGAGATAGTTCATCTCCCATGCTCCAGAACATCCTTCGGAGGGCCAGTTGTGGCAGCCGCTCCACTCGTCTCTGCTGCCGAGGTGGCACTGAGGGACGTTAAGAAGCCAACTCCTGAATTAAAAAGGCTATGGAAGATTAAATCCAGCATCTGGAGTTCGCCCTGGAAGCAGATGGCGAGTCATCATGGTGCACAGAGTGGCTTTCACCCGTCTCCTCCTTGCAGGCAGCCGCTCAGCCCCGGTGATGCCCCCCAGGAGCGGCTCCGGACACGCACACAGCGAGGGCCAGGATGTGTCCTGCCAGGTGCATCCTTGGGGACAGCGTGGTGAGGCCATGCTGCATCCTGCTGAGCAGGCAGGAGGTGATGCCACCTCCCCACTAGGCTCCCTGCACCAGGGATCCAGCAAGGGCATATTCTTCCCCGCAGATTGTGGCTTTTCCCATGTAACCCCAAGGCTGCAGTGACCTTCTCAATCCACCAGCACGGCGAACACCCCAGAGCTTATCCCCAACGTGCCCTGGACTTCCAAGGAGGTTACCACTGAATGGAGGATGAGGATGTCCCCAGGGACACCACCACCTCCATGCACATCCTTGAACCTCACCCTGTCGCCCTGGCACAGCTGGAGCCACCACTGTGGGGACCAACCTGTGCCTGGGGCTGCCCCGGCCGGGAAACGTGGCTGTGTCCTGCCTCTGCGGGGTGGTGGTTACGGATTAAGGAGTCTTAAATGTCAGACGACCAGGCGCTCCCTGGAAATCCACTTATCTCCGCTGCCACTCGGAGCGGCCAGAGCCGGGCGGTTATGGAGATAACGCGATTTGAAGCGTCCACCCGAGCATTGCAGGGCTGCGGGTGCCCTGCGGACAACGCCAGGCACCTCCTCCCCTCCTCCGCTCGCCCAGCTGCTGCCCAGAGAGCCGGGTGACGGCTCAGCCCGGGGGGCTGTGCCCACCTGCGTGACCCCCTCCCCTCCCCAATTCCGGGGGATGAGGGAGGCTTGGCAGCCTCGGTGCTCATCCATCCCCCCCTGTGCCAAAGCTGCACCAATTCGCTGCCCAAATCCTAAAACGACTGTAACTAAAACCTACCAGATTGAGCCTGGGGAAGGGCCCCCCCCCCCCCCGCCACCACCACCACCTCCCCGCCTCTCCCCCCCTCTCCAAATGGGATTGAACAGATCTGCTCTCGCACGAGCCCAGCTCGCAGCCAAGCAGCATCTGACATTCACGCGCCGTGGCACGGCTCTGCCGCTCGCCCACTCCCCCCGGCTTGGCATCGCCCCGGAGATGCGCCATCAATCCCAGCCCAGCAGAACCCCCTCTGTCCTCTGCAGACACCCCCCCCAGACCCTCCTGGAGGGACTCCAGCCCTTTGATCCAAAGAGTTCCCCGTGTTCTCCCCACCACCACAGTGCTTCAGGGCTGTGAGGTTCAGGGGATCAGGCGGGACAAACCCAGGGCTTTGGGGACAGGTGGATGGGGCAGGCACTGCCCAGTGGCAAATGCCAGGAACAACGGGCATCCTGCAGGACCTCCAAGGAGCTGGGGTGGACCCAGGAATGCCTTTGTCCTGGGGAGACCCACAGGCAGCCCGCCCAGGCCAAGCTAAGACTTGTGAATTGCTCCATTAACAGATGGGGCGATTACAGCATCAATTACTGGGGGTCTGACCGACAACCAGGTCATGGAGAGACCCACTGGCAGGTGCAGAGCCACGAGGAGTTAATTAAAAATAAGGAAAAAAGTCATAGGCACAGTCACATGGCAATACTGGATGGCGAAGAGCCCCAAAGCCATTAGTGCCACCTCCAAGTGCCACCTCCAATGGTGCTCCAATCTATTCCTGCCACCTCCAAGTGCCAGCTCCAATGGTGCCCAAATCTATTTGTGCCACCTCCAATCGTGCCCAAATACATTAGTGCCATCCCCCAGTGCCACCTCCAGCGGTGCTCAAATCTATTCATGCCACCTCCAAGTGTCACCTCTGGTAGTGCCCAAATCCATCAGTGCCACGTCCAAGAACAGCTCCAGTTTGGAGAGTCCCCTTGCGCTCCCAGCCCTCTCAAAACCTCGTCCCTCCACATGCCACCAGGCAGCTCCATGGTGGCAGAGCACAATCCAAGGGGCTGCTTCAGATCCCAGGAAAGCCCGCGGTGGGAAGGGCCGGTGCACCCATGGCAGCGCCTGTGCCAGGGTCACCACTGGAGAGCGCCGGGGCCAGCTCAGTGCATTTCAGCTTGGCCATTAATGGGTGGTGAGGACCTCGTGGTGCTCAGTAATGAGATCCCAAGCCACCACGATCCCCACTCTGGAAGGCAACCACTTTGGAAGAACCACTTTTCCCACCAGGAAGGCGACGGCCCCGTCGGAAAGCCGCCGGGGTCCGCAGACGGCAGCTATTGACAGATGTCTAAGAGGACGGCAAATAATCCCGTCTTCCTCTGGGAGGATTCGGGTCGCCCTCGCCCTCACCGGGGGTTTATCCATTGTCTGGATCTGCCGGCGGTTGTTATTTTTGGTCAGCTCCGCGTTTTGCTTGGCCTCGCTGGCAGGAGGGAAACAGGAGGAAGAAGAGAAAGGGGAGGAGGAAGGCTGCTTGGCCAGGGCTTGGCAGGGGGAAGAACCGGCTCAGCTCTGGGAGGGGGCAGTGGGGCACCCCACAGCCCTCAAAGAGCCTGGGTGGGTCCCCTCCCATCCCCACAGCCTTGCTGAGCACAGCCAAAACTCACCACAGCAATGGGGCTGGCCAGCCCAGGAATCCCATTCCCCCTGGTGCCCAGGGGAATCGCTTCCAGTAAGCCCAGTGGGCCAGAGAGGCTTGAGAGATTTTAGGGGCTGGGCTTTGGCAGTGATCAGGGTTCTTTCCAGCACTAAAAGAAAGCACAGGGGAGCTCTGTGAGGGACAGGCAAACCCCAGCCTGCCCTCTCCCATCCAGGCTGTGGACACCAATCCCTCATGCTTCATTGCCAGCACTGCAGAATCCCAGTAGGTCCCATCCTCCCCAATGGTTTGGGCTCATCAGCACTGTGGGATGCAGCTCAGTCAACCACTGGGATCTGCACCTGGATCGCTCTGGAGGCACTGGTGAGGGCCTGGCACAGGTTGCCCAGAGAAGCTGTGGCTGCCTCATCCCTGAAAGTGTTTAAGGCCAGGTTGGACGGGGCTTGGAGGAACCTGGTCTGGTGGAAAGTATCCCTGCCCATGGGAGGGAGGTGGAACAAGATGAGCTTTAAGGTCCCTTCCAACCCAAACTGTTCCATGATTCTGTCCTTCTGAGCTGGGTACGAGGGGAGGCACAGGCAGAGCTGGGGGAAGAGCATCCAAGAGGATGCTCCTGGGGAGAAGACAAAAGCCTTGCCTCAAGACTTTGTGCCTCTCCCCATCTCCCTGGCAGCGACACGGGCAGCACCCCCACAAGTCAGGGCTCGCCATCCTTCTCCCTGTTGTCTTTACACCAGCCCCCAGTTTGCCTGCGGAGCAGGAAGATAACATAAAGCTGCCTCCCCTGCCTCTGTGGGCTCTCACTCCTGCAAGAGATGGAGGGCACGAGCACAGAGCTGCCTCTCCAGAGCTTTCCCCGTGCTCGGCACCGCTTGTCATTCAAGCAAACCCCGTGGCCTTTAAGCTGCCAAGGTACCAGAGCTGCTCTGGAATCGGAGTTCGCTCGGCTCCTGCCCTGGAGCAAGGAATCTGAAACGCTGCCACTGGAAACGAAACAGAGCATCCGTCATTTTACTTGCCAGAAATATATCCAGCCCCCAAAAAAAGAAACCCTGCCTGTGAAAGAGCCAGCAACAAAGCCCTCGATTCCACCGGCGAGGCAGAGCCCGGCATCAGGCATTTCCACCGGGATCCTGATCCTCTGCCCAGTCCACTGGTCAGATTAGGGCCAGGGAGGCCAGGAGGAGGGTGCCAGGTCAGGATCAGGATGGACGGTGGGGACCAGCAGCTCTCGCCTAGGATGCTACAGGGAAAATCCACGGGTTTGGGAAGGAAAGAGGCAGGTGGCAGAGGCAGGGCTCGAGGGGATGAAAGGTGCAAACCCGCGTGGTGAAGCCCAGGCAGCCCCGCCACAGGAGTGTCCAAGGGACCCCACCCTGCCCGCGGCTGCTGCCGACATCCTGCCTGCAATCCCCTCCCCGGCCACGCAGGTCGGCACTCACCCCCCGCCCCCGGCCATTCCCAGTCGCATCCCCAGGAAAAGCAGCAGCGCGTTCCCAGCCAGCCCAGCCCCCAGCCCAGGCACGCCAACCCAAATATCTGCGAGAGGCGCTCCCCTCCCTGGGAACGGCGACTCGCCGCAGAGTTCACATGCCCCAGCAATGCCTGATTAAACTCCCAAACTCCAAGGGAATACCCCTGAGGCTGTCTGAAGATAAGCTAGGAGCTAGGCTGCTCTCAGGAAATACAGGAACTGGGAAAGAGCAATTCCTTTTTTTTTTTTTTTTCCCTTTTAAATCCAGAATAACACAGAACAAACGCTGGTGCTCTCTAGCTCAGACACAAGCATTGCCCAAGCTCACTGCTGTGCACCCCAAGAGCTTCCTGCTCCCTGAGACATCGCAGGTGACCCCAGCTCCAAGCCAGATCCAGCTGGAGACAGTGGGGATGGAACCAGAGAGCCCAGGACAACTCCAGGCAGCACAGGCGAGCAGAGTGGAAGATGCCAAGCAAGAGGACAGAGCTGGAGCCCTGGGCAGAGGGAAGGGTGCTAGCCAGGCCAGCAGGTGCCAGAGGACAGGGACACTTGCTGCTGACATTTGGCAGGTGTTCCACCATTTTCCTTCACCCTAGGGAACACATCTTGGGGATGAGGGAGCTTTGGCACTGCCCCACCCTGCCTGATAGGGTGGGGGGAACACTGTGGCATCAACTTCAGTGGTGACCAAATGTCATAAGGCAGAAGTCTGCCTTCTACCAGGAGCACAGCTGGGAAGGGACCTGCACCCAACACACAGCGTGCTCTTGGATGGGCAAACATGCCTGAGGCCAGGGGCCACAGGTGATGGACTGACCCAAGCCAAGCTCTCCTTCGGAGATGTTCTCTTGGATATCTTTCTTGGTCCTTAGTGCTTCTTCAGGAACCAGCCCAAGAGGAAGGGCATCTTCCTTCCCTGTACATGGCAGGATGGAAAAACAGCATTCCTGGGCAATCTTTTCCTGGGGAGGGTCTTTAGGAAAACTGTTCCCGGGAAACTGTTCCCAGAAAACTGATGGGGTGGCAGAGCAAGGAGGTGTTGTAGAAACCAGGCCCAGCTTCTCTCTTTGGTCAGACACCAGTTTGGCTGCAGAAGACATCAGGACTGCCACAGAACACTTGGATTGTCCCTGGGGGTCTCAGACAGCCTCGAGACCCCAGTGTGGCCTTTCCATGCTTGAAGGGGGTGTGGAAGAAAGACGGAGAGAGACTTCTCAGCATAACCTGTCATGACAGGACAAGGGGTGAGGGGTTTGAACTGACACAGAGCAGGGTGACATGGGGGAAAAATTCTTCTCTGTGAGGGTGCTGAGGCGTGGGCAAAGGGTGCCCAGAGATGCTGTGGCTGCCCCATCTCTGGAAGTGCTCAAGGCCAGGCTGACCAGGGCTTAGAAGCCCTGATCTGATGGAAGGTGTCCCTGCCCATGGCAGGGGGGTGGAACAAGATGAGCTTTAATGTCCTTTCCAACCCAAAGCACAGTTCTACAAAAGTTTGACTCCCAGCACTGTGCCTTACCCAAAAAGCACAGGTAACACAGGTGAAGCTGGCAGATCTGAAAGAACCAAGCCCAGGACAGTTGGAAAGCAGAGCTGGAGCCCTGGGAAGGAGGAAAGGGGCCACAACACGAGTCAGGATTGGGGGGACCCTCAGCTGAGGGAGCTGCAGGACTCACAGTAAGAAACACAGGGGTTCACTCTATGACCTTAAGGAGAGCAGCCATGAAAAAACCCATCTACAAGCTGTCACAACACGGAGGAAGATAGGGAAGAGCCACAAGACTGAGCCTGGGGAAGCTGGAGCAAGAAGGAAACACCACGTGGTGGGGGCTGGAAAGGGCTTATCACACTGGAGATGTGGTTTGAGGGGGACTGATTGCAGGGTGTCACCATCTGTCTGGGCTTACTGGTCCTTCCTAGCCCCAAGCTTTCAGGGGCTACACTAAAACTAGAGTTAGTTGTCAATACTTCTGTCTTTCCTCACTTCCCCCAAAGCTGAGGAACAAGGTGGTGAGCTGGAATGACAAGGAACAAGCTGGTTGGTGCCTGCCACATGTTGGTCCATTCCTTCCCCAGCCAGCCCAGGGTGGATTCAGAGCCTCCATCCTCCTTCCAGGGACGTGCCTGCTGGATTGGTGGCTCCTGCAAGGGAACCCTCTTCCCTCACCTGTGCAGAAGGAGTTGATCCCATCAGGATTTTTACCCCTCCTGAAACCCAACACCCACATCCCCATCTCTGGACAGGTCCTCCCGTGGCACTGGCAAGCCCCTGGGATGGGAGGGAAGCTCCAGAGCACAGGGCACCCATCCAAAGGGATGATATTCCCCCCTGCTCCCAGGGGAGAATGCTCTCAGCTTCCATAATGGACTTTCTTCTCCACCTGCTGCCTCCTCCAACCCCTCCTCCTCCCTCCTGCACCTTGCCCTCAGTGACATGACCTGTGGAGGATGAGCCTGAGCAAGGCTGGGGGATGAGCAGGGACAAGCTGGGCAGGAAGCCCTCACAGATTCCATCCCCCAGCGAGATGGAGCACCAGGGGATGTGGTCTTGTAGGTGGTGGATTGGTCAAAAGGAAACCCATCCTTGTGGCTGGGATGAGCCACTGGAATTTTAGGGACTGTCCACAACATCTCCCTCAGTGTTCTGACACAGCTGTTTTCATCCCACAGGTTTCACAAAGACCTATCCATGGAGGGTTTTTTTCCCTCCTTTCAGTTTCTGGCACTTTTGACATAAGGCACATCCAGGTTAAGGGTAGACAAATTCCCCAGCAATTCCTGGCAAAGTTCCCCTCGACCAGCGTGGCTTCCCCATCCTCATGCACCCTGGATGGACCCACCTGCCCTCCCTGCACCTTTCTCCTACACACTGTGACTCTGAACAGCAGCACCCAGAGGAGGAACACCCTCCCCTGAGGATTTTTCCAGAAGAAAAATCTACTTTATCACCCCGATGATGCACTTTAACAATTCAACAAAGCCAAACCCCGGTGCCAAGGCTGCAGCCCTCACTATCCCGAGGGAAGCAGCCGGCACCCACAAGGGATTCAGGATGGGTGCCTCCAGAGGAGACCCGTGGGCGTCCTCATGTCCCCACAGCAGGCACCCCCGCTCGGGCTCAAGGGGTTTAAGCCGAAGCAGTGCAAGTCCCTGCTGCAGCCCCCCGAGGTGTAAGGCTCCCTGAGCTCTTAATGGGCTTATTACGGAGCTGCTGGGACCAGAGCAGCGCCCGGGGGGACTTACAGGCATCCCCAGCCCGCAGCCCCCCGCGGCACCGCCCGTCCCTGGCACGGCGGGGGCCGCTCCCGCCCGCCCCTTCCCGGACGGGCCATCGCTGACGGCGCCGAGCGCTCAGCCTGCCCTCACCCCGTCCCAAATCCCTCCGGGACAAAGGTGGAGGCGTGTCCCCTCCCCAGCCCTACGCAGATCTAATCCCCCCCCAGGCCATGGCATCGGTGTGGCACCTGGGTCCCCGTGGCGTGAGCCTGCAACCTGTGCCCCACACCCCACAGCTGGGCCTTGTGCCTGCAACCCCACTCTGGCACCCTCAGCTGCTCACCCCATCATCACTGTGTATCCCACATCCTGCCCTACACCTGCACCCCACAATCTCACCCCATGTCCTCACCCAGGGCTTGACTCCAAAGTCAGGCTGAGGGTGACAGGAGCATGTGCCACTCGACCCAGTGAGGCTGGAGGGGCCAGCACACCATCCCACGCCATCCCCGGGAAATCCTGTTTTTCCAGGTTTGGACCAAGCACAGGGGACTGGGAACAACGGCCATCCAGGGAAAACCCAACTGGAAAGCAGTAAAACCCCACTCAGTAAATCCCCACTCTCAATCAACACAAGTTTTGGGGAGGCAGCCCCTGGCAGCAATGGCTCTGCCCTCCTTTTCATCCCATTTTGGGGGTCTGGACTTTGTGCCTCTGGGTTTTTCCAGAGAGGAAATGTATTTAAAAAAAAAAAAAAAAGGCAAAAAAAACCCCCAAAACCTAAGCGTGCTACTGAGTCCTGTGAATTCCCTATCAGCTGCTGTACACGCACATGGCACAGAAAAATCCCTAGCAAATTCCTGCTGAAAAATAAGAAAAAAAACCAGGAAAACCCACCAAAGGCTAAGCTCGCCGGACACAGCGCACCAGGAGGGGCTGACAGAGCTGTTACGGTCTATTGGGCCAATAATCCACAAACTAAGACAGATTTATTGTACATGGCAGATCCTAACAGCTCCAAAGAAACCATCACTGTCTCCCGGTGCTTAAAATTCACTTTCTTGGGGGGCGGGGGGGGAAAAAGGGCCAAAATATGGCTTTATGAGATAAGATGCGTGGTTGGACCATTCTGTGACAGGCAGAAGCCTGTGCAAACACATATATGGCTTTTTTTTTTTGCCTTGATATATAAATATATAAAATATCTCGTCTTCCAAGGCGAGCGAGACAGCATTACCCGTCGGAGCGCTGTCCTTACCACCGGATTACCCGGCTTGGTTTCACCTCCCTTAGCAAGATGGATTTGCAGGGATGTTGTTTCTGCCTCAGTATTACCGACCAAAAAAAAAAAAAAAAGGGGGGGGGGAGATAAAAAAATTAAATTAATTAAAGCCAACTTGAGCCCCTGCATCCATATGGCTTGCTGGGATGGATGAGTTTGGGAAGGTGCAATGATCTGAGGAGGGAGATGCTGGAGATGCTGGAGAGGAGAGCAGGCTCTTCCCACCGGCACCACACCGTGCTGGCAAGCCCGGGATGGGGGGATATTTTGATGATAATAATAATAAAAATAATAACATTAAAAAGGGCAGAGCTGGTGCTTTCCCTGTTTCTGGCACACAGGACACCAGGCAGTGCAGAGCAGCGGAACCGGGAGTGGGATCAGCCCAATCCCGTCAGTAATTGCGGCGTCTGTTCGGATCTCCGCGACGCTGGAAATCACGCTGGGCCGGGGCTCTGAGCTCCCCGGCGGCTGATCGTATCGGGCGGGGATCAGAGAGGCTCAGCTAACGGGTTTAGTGCGCGGCTCGTCCCAGCCGGCGCTGCCGCCGAGGGGGGGCCGCGCTCCCGCTCGGCCCGGGGGGGCTGCGAGCCCGGGATGCTCCTGGGAAGCTCGGAGGGAGCGCGTGGGAGCGGAGCATCCCTCGGCGGGGCCATGCCCGGGGGGGAATGCCCCCTGGGACAGCCAGCCCTGAGCCCTTCTGGTACCGTGTGTGGATGGTGGGTCGGGTTCGCCCTGACAGCACCCACCACCCCCCGGCTGCACCCCAAAAACATCGGCGGGGGCGTGAGCAGCGGGAAGCCGGAGCAGGCGACCAGGAGAGAAGCTCGGAGCAATGACACGGGCAGGGGATGGATGCAGGGAGGGGGGGTTGCATGGGTGCCCCAGCTGCAGCCCCGCGGATGCTCCCTAAAACCATCCCAGGGGGTGAAAACAGTGGGATGCTGGACCAGACGAGCGGGACAGCAGCTTTCAGCTGCACCCGGAGCCTCGGAGCGATGCCCGTGAGTAGGGATGGGTGCAGGGAGGAGGTTTGCATGGATGCCCCGGCTCCAGCCCCCTGGCTGGCAGTGCAGCAGCGGGAAGGGATGTGCTGGGACTGGCCGGGTGGCTCCAGGGAGGGAGTCGAACGAGTAATTAGAGCAGGAGGCTGTGAGTCAGCAAACGATGCGTAACCTCGGCGAGGCTGACAATGAGGCAAAAGATGGCAGTTTCGACCGAGAGCGCCGGCTGAAAGGGCACATTTAGATATGCAAGAAGCAGCGACTCCTGACAATCCCAGTGCTGGGACCTGCCCAGCAAACCGTGCTGCTCCGGAGCCACCGTCTGCACCAAGCACTCGACTCCTTCCTCCAAAATCATTGTGAACAGAGACATGGGTGGGCAGAGCAAGGCAGCGGGGACTGCTCCCAAAAACACAGCGTTCAGGGGAAGACGCCAGGCAGCCTCTGCTCCAGCACCCCGTGCTGCCTGGGAAGCGGGATCCAACCAAACTGGGCAGCTGACCTTGCTCCGGGTGCCCCGGAGAGAAGTGCAGCCACGGCGGGGCCGATCCACCCTCCTGGCACACCCGCTGAGCTCCAGGATGGATATTAAGGTTTGGCTTGGAAGCAAACCCCATCTCCAGCCACAGGCTCGTCCCCTCTGTTTTGGGGGGAAGGGGTCCATCAGGGCTGCAGGCAGGTAGGGCCCCGCCGCCCAGCCGCCCTCGGCGAGGAGAGTTTAATTAACCCCGGAAAGCGATCGTTAAACGGCCGGCCCGGGTAATCGATGCGGAAGGGGCAGCTTTGCTGCCGAGGGACCATCTGCTCCGGGGAGCGGCGGCGGCTCTGCATCCCCCCCGTCACCCCTCGCCCTGCGCCTGCCGGGAAGCCAAGGCCACGGGGCAGCTGATTTGGGGGCCTGATGCAGAGCTGAACCCCGGCCGAGCGATCCTGGGGGGATGGGAGCTGCCCCTCGCCTCAACCCTCGCTTCCCGTAAAGCCCCAAGTCCCTGAGCCACGTGATTTCCGACACGACACAGCCACCCCCACCCCGGCACAAAGCCCACTGGAGGGTCCCTCCAGAGCAAGGCATTCCCCCTTCCCCCCAGCCAGGGTGTGGCTGAAGTAAAGCTGGGCAGGGATGTGGCCAAGCATCCTCCACGCCCCACAGCTATTTTCACTCGTGAGATGAGTTTGGGGCGGTCTCGGCCTGGAGGGCACAGAGGGTTTGTGTCTTTTGGAGTGCCAGCCCCCCTTCCCCCCCCACACACACACACAGATTCCCAGGGGAGTACTCAGAGGGATGCCCAGGGTACCAGCCATCCTGCCATGGGGCACTGTGTCCCTGCCCACCTCCTCCAGCACTCACCCACACCATGAAACTCTGCTGGCAGCTCCAGGCCCTTCTCCACCCCTGAATGTCCAAGTTTCTCCTTATTTCCACCCAGTACATGGTGCTGAGCGCTCAGGGACAGTGGGGCTGGGTAGGGGGCATCCCCTCCCAAGGGACCCAGGAACTGCTCCCCACTGTGGGGCACTGACTGCAGCTCTGGGATGGGGTTCCTGGGCAAGTCTGGGATGGACACAGGGACACCCCCAGTCCCTCACCCTGTGGTCACCCCCCAGGAGAACTCTTTGGGGGTAGCTAGGGGTGCAGCCAACATCAGCACTCCACAGCAAAGCAAGACAGCAGATGGAAGAGCGGGATTTTGCCCCATGGGATGTGACTCGGAGAGACCAGTGTCCACACTGGCATCCCTCTCCTATGAGAGGACCTTCTACCATCATCACACCCTGCCCAGCTCCCAGTGCCAACACATCCCAGGAAGCCTGTGAGGACACAGCACTGGCATGACCCTGCTGGGCTGATGCAGAACCTCCTGTCTGGATCTGTCCCTCATCCACTGGGAGGAGGGGGGCCTGGGATTCTCCCTGCTCTGATGGCAGCAGCTCAGCTGGCAGGGAAAAGTGGCCCCTGCACCCACACCCACCCACCCTCCCACACTGGCACCACGATGTGGGCACCAGCTTGAAGGCTGCCTTTGCCCCAGGAGAAGGTCCTGGTAAATTCGATTCCTGGTTGCCAGGACCACTAGGAGGGCAGTTCAGGCTCTGGCATGGAGTTGGCTGGGCAAGGGTTTGCCAGGACACCCACCACACCTGAGCCCCCAGGGGAACACCCAGAGGGATGCCAAGGTACCAGCACCCAACCACCGGGCAGGGGGGTGAGGTTCCCATCTCTGCATGTCCGGGAAGGGATGCCCATGGCAGTGGAAGAGCAGCAGGAATGCTGTGGGCAGGAGGCAGCAGGGGAGACCCCTGAAGAGCTTCACTGCAGGAGGGAAACTGAGGCAGGGAAGGACTGGGATGGGCCCACATACCTAGTGGAGTGAAGGGACCCAGAGCCAGCTTTTCAGCTACTCCCCATCCTGAGGCCACCCTGTGATGAGGACAAGGAGCAAAGACAGAGCAGGAACAACCCCCACATTGGCCCAAATAACCCCCAGCACGGGATGTGAGACAGGAGCACACTCTCAGTGGGGTGCTTGCCCCCCAGCCCTCTCAGGAAGGATTCAGCCCCTCAAACTGGGGCTCAGCCCCTGAAATTGGGGCTCAGCCTCCCCCAGACTGCTCAACCTGAAATGATGCTCAGCCACCCAAACTGGTGCTCGGCTTCCCAAAACAGTGCTCAGCCCCCCCAAGTCAGCTCTGAACCCCTAAACACCCTGGACTGATGCTTGACCCCTGAGATGGTACCAGCTCAGCCCCCCAAAATGGTGCTCAACTCCCAGGCTAGTGTTCAGCTCCTGAACCACCACTCAGCCCATGAGACAGTGCTCAGCCCCAAACCAGTGCTCGACCCCTGAGGGGGTGTTCAGCCCCCCAAAACAGTGCTTGACCCCCCAAGATGGTGCTCAGCCCCCTGAACCAGTGCTCAGCCACTGAGCTGCTGCTCAGCCCCCCAAAATGGTGCATGATTCCCAAGCCAAAGCTCAGACACAAAGTGGGGTTCAGGCCCTCAAAACAATGCTTGATCCTCAGGCTGGTTCAGTCCCCCAAAATGGTGCTCAACCCTCATGCTGATGCTCAGCCTCCCAAAACAGTGCATGACCCTCAAGTTGGTGCTCAGCCCCCCAAACCAGCACTCAACCCCCCAAAACAGTGCTTGACCCCCAAGCCAGAATGATGATAACCAAGCCAGTTATCAGCTCCCCAAAATGCCCCTCGAGCTCAACACCCCAAAATGCTGCTTGACCCCCAAGCCAGTGCTCAGCCCCCCCAAAAAAGCCTCATCCCCAATGGAAGGGTCAGCCACTCCATTGTCCACCCCAGAGATGGCCACTCCAGTCTCCTCCCAGTACACATACTGGTTACATGGCCCTTCAGGACAGCCAGACAGCCCAGATGGGTCTCCCCAGTTTCCTTTGCCCCTGGGCTCAGCATCTCCTCCCTCCCACCAAAGGGACACAGGAGCACCATGGCAGGGAAGTCAGTCCCTTCCCACCCCCTTGGCTGTGGAAGGGAACATGTCCCCCACTCCGTGTCCTGGAGGGGAGCCCCTTGTCCCCCTTCCCAGCACTTCCCAGGGAAGCATCACCATCAGGAGGGACGAGATTCCCAGGGCTCTCTTAGAACCCCATCCCCTCAGCCCCAGAGCTGTGAAGGGTGGGGGGGGTTTGGAAAAAGATGAGGTCCCTGGAGGTGGCCACGTGCTGGGATGGTTTGTGGGGTGCAGACCAGTGAGCTCAAGTGGGATAAGGGAACATCCCACTTTTAGTGGGGGCAACTGCTGGCGGGGGTGGGGGAATCATTCCCCGCTGCCGGGGTGTTTTCCAGCCCTATCCATAAACCTATCGGCCTTTGGGATGAGCTGCTGAAGCCGCCCACAGACAGCCCAGTGCCAGCTATTTCCAGGATTAGGCTGTCAGTGGTTATGGATATGGTTGTCCCCCCCAAAAATCCCACCCCCAGCAGCAGCCACAGGCAACCTGGGGACCCCCAGGGACTGGCCACTGGCATTCCACATCCCCCCATTCCCCTACAGCTCCCCTATTTTATTCCAGCTCCCCCATTTTCCCCCAGCTGTGGCATCTCCAGCCCCCTGGACCCAGCCCCCTTCCCTGCCCCATCCTCACATCCCTCCCTGCCGTTCCCCACCCCCTAATCGAAGCGGCTGCTGCATGGATTCATCCCAGTTTAATCTTCACGGTGCATCAGCACGGGGGAGAAAACACAACGGTTTTTTTTTTGTTTTTTTTTGGGTCTTAATCTCTACCTGGGGTCAGATTTACCAACCCTCCCGCTAATCCCCCCACGCCTTGGCAAAGCAAAGGGCCCCGTCCTCCTCCTCCTCCTCCTCCACCCTCGGGGAGCACCCATAGCCCCAGGGTGCCTCGGGATTAGCACTCCAGGTGACTGCAATTCTTCCCAGCGAGGTGGCAATACATGTTTTTAAAGGCTTTTTTTATTTAAGCAACTTGAATGTGAGGATGGGGAGGAGGGAGGCAACACAGCCTCGAGGGGGAGATGGGGGCAAAGCTTGGGGGTCCTGGCTCAACAGATGGGCTCAGATATTTGGGGAATATCTGAGGGGTAAGGATGAGAAACTGCTTCTTAGCAAGGATTCAGTGGTATGCCCTGCCTCAGTTTCCCTTTGTTTGTAGAGATGATAGGTCACCCTCTCTCCTGGGATTCAGATGGCTGTCCCTGAACAACCTCCAGGTCATCCCTGGTGCTGGGGGGGACAGGACTGGGAATCACCCAGGGCTCTGCAGAGGGAGGCCTGGGAGGGGGGACAAGAGTTCCCATGGATTCTGGGGAACAGGGATCCCTGTGGATGGGAGGACACAGGGCTCTGAAGATGAAGGGTCAGGGTTCTCAACAGAAGGGGGGGACAGGGATACCTGAAGATAAGGGGAATATGGGGCTTTACAGATGGGGGACAGGAGTCCCTGCAGAAGGGGGACAGGGACCCCTACAGATGAGGAACAGGGGGCTCTGTAGAAGAGGGACTGGGGGCTTTGCAGACAAGGAGGGGACAAGGTGGAGAGGGTTCCCTGAAGAAGGAGGGGACAAGGGCCCTTGCAGATGGGGAGAGGGGTTCCTGCAGAAGGAGAGGTCAGAGATCCTCGCAGAAGGGCTTTGCAGACAGGAGGGGGACAGAAGGGACGGGGGGTCCCTGCAGATGGTGAGACGGGGTCCCTGCAGATGCCGGGGGGGCAGAGTTCCCTACAAACCTGCCCTTCCCACGCCAACCTCCTGCTGTGCCCCCACCGTACCCCACCCCTGCTGCAGCGGGGGGGCTGCGCAGCCCCCCCCCGGCAGGGTGGGAGGCAGGGGCTGCCAGCAGCCCTGCCCTGACCCCCGTCCCCCCGCGGCGGCGGGCGAGATAAGGGAACTAACCGGGTCTGGCAGCGCGGCCCCCGCCGCGACAGCGCGCACGCTCGGCCGCGGCCGGCACCTCTCCGCGCCAGCCTGGAATTTGCAAGCTGTCCTGATGCATTAAAGCGCAAACGCCTGGCGACCAGCTCCCAGCCCTGTGCCCGGCTGTGCCAGGCCACGGCATCCCCTCCCCGGGGACGCCGACGCGGGGCCAGCTGTCCCCAAGGGCGGCCAGAGCCACCACCATCATCATCATCATCATCATCATCATCATCATCATCATCGTCCTCCTCGTTTATTTTTCTGCCCCCAGCCCCAGCTTTAAATAGCGGGATGGGGAGGTGGTGCCAGGCTCCCGCTGTCACCATGGTGAGGCAGGGGACACTGGGGACATCAAGAGCTGGTGCTGGGGTCAGGCAGAAGCACAGCAGTGCTGGTGCAATGGAGCCCCTTCCAGCGGGCATTCCCCTGTGCCAGCTGGGGCATGGAGGGGGTGGGGAGACATGGATGGAGAGGTGGATGGGATGCCCAGAGGACAAAGGCATGGGACCCCGAGGTGGGTGCCACAGCACCCTCATGGGCACAGCACTGCAAGGACCACCCAGGAGAGCCAGACAGAGATGGGCTGCAGTCCTCTTGGACAGCACCCATTCCCTGGGGATCCCAGGGTCCCCCCTTCCCTGTGCCCACACTTGCACTGTGCCCCCCCAGTTTCACTCCATGCACCGGGTGCTTCCCACGGATGCCAGAGGGGAAGGGGGGGAAGGACAGCCCTCTCACAGTTCAGTGTCCAGCCAGCACTCACCATCCCTGATGCCTATCAGAGTCCATGGGAACCCCAAAGACACCATCAGGCATGCCATGGGATCCCCTCCAGCTCCTTCCAGTGGGCTGGGTGTGTTAAGGGAGGGCTGGGCACCCACCCAGGCAGAGAGGAGGGACACCCTGCTCCCCAGCACCGGCACGCGCTCACCCCACACACCCAGCGATGCTCCCAAATCACCACAGGACCCAACGCCCACCCAGCAGCCACCAGGACACATCCAGGACACACAGGGAACAGGGCAGGACGGCAGCAGGATGCCCGTGGGAGGAGGGAACGGCAAGAGCTGGCTGGAATAGGAGTGTGAAGAAACGGCTCTTGCGTGCTCTGTCCGGAGCCAGCTAACGAGGCCATATTTGAAATGCTTCGCATACCTCCGGTCATCAGATTAGTGAGATGCAGAAGGTAAAGCAGAGGGCAGGAGGAGCTCTCCCAGCCAGGGATCCTCGGCCAGCGCTCCCACCCGCTGCGGGAACTGGGGGAAAAGTCCCCGGCTGGCAGCGGGGAGTGGGGCAGGGAGCAGCCATGGGGACTCCAGGAGCGACAGGGGCCTGGGAGCTACCTCCCTGCTGTGATCCCAGTGGCCACAGGGACACCAGGAGCAATGGGGGCCTGGGATGTACCTCTCTGCTGTGATCCCAGCAGGGATGAAGGAGAGGAAAGTGGAGAAGGACAACCCAACCCGCTGCCACGTCCTGGTCACCAGCCACTGCCACCCCTCACCTCGCCAGGGCCCAGGTGAGATTCAGACCTGCTGAAAGACCTTTCAACACATAACAGGGGCTGATAGGGAAGTCAGAGAGAGGCTTTTCACCAGGGCCTGCCATGACAGGACAAGGGGCAAGGGTTTTAAACTGCCAGAGGGTAGGGTTAGATGGGATACTGGGGAGAAATTCTTCCCTGTGAGGGTGGGGAGGCCCTGGCACAGGTTGCCCAGAGAAGCTGTGGCTGCCCCAGCCCTGGAAGTGTCCAAGACCAGGTTGGACGGGACTTGGAGCAACCTGGAATAGTGGGAGGTGTCCCTGCCACAAGATGAGCTTTCAGGTGCCTTCCAACCCAGGCCATTCTGTGAGTCCCACACAGCTTCCAGTATCATCTGTGGGCACAGCTCATTTGCCATCTCCAAAACATCAACACTCCTTGGGCATGAATGGTCCTCCCTGCTCCTGCTCCAGGTCCAGAGGAGGCTGGGGAGCAGGAACTTGCCTCTGAGCAGCAAGTGAACCCAGAGGAGCAAAAGCAAACACTTGAGACCCTTCAGGGTCAGGATGTTCAAGTGAGAACTTCTCAGCCTTCAGGACATTCAAGCAAGGACAGGACTCAAGACTCAGATCTGGACCCCAAAATCCAGTCTTTGAGGGCAATAAAGAGGCACAAAATCCACAAGGGCAAGTCCCAGCAAAAAAGAAGTGAGAACCAATGACAACAAGACCCTAGGGAAGCCCAGGAGGCAACCTGGGGGTTTAATGGATGGAGCTGCATGGCTTGTTTGGGCACAGCTGAAGACTCCGTAAGGAACACTGGGGGAGACAGATACTGCCCAGATATTCCTGTGAAGAGCTGGAGCACCAACTCAAGGCAGGTTTGCAAAGGCAAGGCCAGGGCCACCTCCAGCCATGGGCAACCACCCACAAACCAAGAGGTGATCAGGGACAGCAGCACCAGAGTAGGCCAGAGGGGAACATACCCAATCTCATCACACCAGAGCACAAACCCAACCCTTGCTCCAGCCCAGGCCATCCCCAGGGAGGTCAGCACCTGCTGACCAAACCTATGCCAGGGTCAACTGGGGGTTTCATGGGTTGCAGCAGCCACCCAGAAACCCCACTGGAGTCACTCACAAGGCCAGGACAGCATTGTTCCCAGCCCTGCCACCACCCAGGTGACAATCAGCCCATTTCAGAACTGACCCAGAAATGACAGGCTAGGTCCCATCCATCACCCACATCAAGCCCTCAGTGAAGTATCACTGGGCTGCCACACTGGCAGAGCCAGTGACCTGAGCCCTTTTCCAGCTCCCACCTCTCTGAGCTGGGAGGGTGGGGATGGAAAAGCACATCCTGCTTGGAAAATCAGAAAACAGCTTTTTTTTTTTTTTTTTCATTCTTTGCCGCCAGTTCCCGGGTCACGGCCGACACACACCCTCCCACGCCCAGGCCACCACACTGTCACCATCACTGTGGGGAGGTGACAGGTCTTCATCCTCCTGGCACAAAGGATGTCCAAGCTCAGGTGGTGGAAGATGCTTTGGTACAAGCAATCCAGGACAAGGACATTGAGCCAGACCCACACATCCCAAGGTGAGCCCACAGCCCGGGAGCCGTTAGTCCAGTCCCTTTTCTGTGCCATAGCGATGGATGGTGGAAACCAAGGGACACCAAGGCAGCCTCTGGACAACCTTTCGACCTCAAAAACCCTTTTATTCACATAATCACAGGCTGCCACCCAAGTGCAGCAAGGGCTGTCATCTTGGACCATCAGAACACTCCACCTGCCTGAAAGCCAAAGGACAACACAAGCAGGGATGTAAGGGATGCACCCCCCAGCCCCCCAGAAGGAGAGGCTGTGGGGCAGGGCACGCCATCAGCACTGAGATGTTGACAGACCCAAAAGCTTTGTGAGTGTGGATGTCAGGCACCCGAGGGCCAGTGCCAGGGTAAACGTGTCCTTTGGACTTTCCCAAAGGCAATGGGACCCACAGGTCACCCTCAGCCACTCACTGGGGTCACCCTGTCCTGCTGCCTGGCTTTCCCTGGATCTCTCCCAGGGCTCCAGGCCCACGGATGTCCCAAGGGACACAGGACATGGATAGGGATGCAGACTGCTCCTTGCCCACATGCCCTAATGCTGCCCCAGCGGGTTCCCTATGAGGGGGAGTCACAGCCTCCCCACCAGGACATGTCCCTCTGCTGAAAGCAAAGGCTGCTGCAGACCTGATCCCACAGCAGAGCCACTGCTGAGCAGGAACAAACCCACTGTTTCCTCCCCACTGGACTGGGATTTCCCACTGGCCACCTTTGGAGGTGGTTCCTCCTCCAGCCACACCTTTGCTCCAGCAACTCTTCCCTTCTGCCCCTCCTACCCCACTGCCCCTGCATTGAGTCACAGAATGGTTTAGGTTGGAATGGACCCTAAAGTTCATCTCATTCCACACCCTGCCATGGGCAGGGACACCTTCCAGGGACCAGGTGGCTCCAAGCCCTGGCCTTGGATACTTCCAGGGATGGGGCAGCCACAGCTTCTCTGGGCAACCTGTGCCAGGGCCTCACCACCCTCAGCATAAAACATTTCTTTCCTTCCTATGTCCAAGTTAACTCTGACCTGTTGCGGTTTAAAACCCTCACCTCTTGTCCAAAGTCCCTCTCAAGCTCTCTTGGAGCACCTTAAGGGACTGGAAGGGGCTCTGAGGTCTCCCCAGAGCCTTCTCTTCTCCAGGCTGACCACCCCCAGCTCTCTCAGCAGAGCTGTCCCAGCCCTCAGACCATTCCCATGGCCTCCTCTGGACTC
Source organism: Pyrocephalus nanus (assembly GCA_038380795.1). Lineage (NCBI taxonomy): Eukaryota > Metazoa > Chordata > Aves > Passeriformes > Tyrannidae > Pyrocephalus > Pyrocephalus nanus. The sequence goes on along the minus strand of CM076275.1, from coordinate 14,943,598 downwards.
ACTCCAACAGGCCCATGTCTGTTTGTGCTGGGGACCCCAGAGCTGGACGTGGTGCCCCAGAGTGGTCTCACCAGAGCAGAGCAGAGGGGCAGCACCCCCTCCTCACCCCACTGCCCACACTGCCGTGGTGCAGCCCGGGACACACTCTGCTCTCGGTGCTGTGAGCACACAGTGCCGGCTGATGTCCCATCTGTCCCCCACCAGCACCCCCCAGTCCTTCTCCCCAGGGCTGCTCCCAGCCCACCCACCCCCTGGCTCTGCCAGGACTGGGGGCTGCCCCCACCCAGGTGCAGGCCCTTGCACTTGGCACGGCTGAACCTCCCACCTTCCTCCTGCCCCATCACCTGCCTGGCAGGAAAACAGCCACTCCCACACACCAGCTGCTGCCAGCATCTCCAGCCCTTCCCAAGCCACCACAGCCCTACCATTCCCATGTCCCCAGCTGGGTGGGGGGCCACCCTCTTCCTGGGATGGTGTTTCCCATGCTCCTCCCCTGCCTGGATAAGTTCCAAGAGCACCACTCACTTTGGGGACACCTGGCCCCCCCGTCTCCATTCCTGGGCTCTGTGCAGAGGGGTGGCTGCAAGGGGCAGCTATGGCAACTGGGGGTCCCACAGGACCCCCCACGCTCCCAGGAGTCAAAGTCGAGTCAGGGGAAAAGGAAGGGGAAAGAAAAAAAACTAAGCCTTTTGAGTGCAATATTTTAGTTGAGCACCAGAGCATGAGTAAAGGAGGGAGCTTTTCGTGGTCTGGTGAGTTTAAGCTATGAGCTGAAAGTTTAACTATTAATACACTTAATCAAGAGGTTGTTCCTACGGCTGGGATTTGGGAAAACAAACCAAAGAGGGAGAGGAACGGTGGCACCCACTGTGGCCACCCCAGGGAATGTCCCTGCTGGGGGAGATGGAGGGTCCAGGACCAGACAGGGCCAGATCCAGCCTCAGCCAAGCCTTGCATGGACACACCAGGTGCCAGGTGCTGGCTGTGAGGGCCAAGCGTCCTGGATCAGGCCCTCCTCCCAGTGCCCTACACAGATTTGTCAGAGGGGCAGTTTTGGGGAGAGGATGCCACCCCCAAGCCCTGCAAGCATACCCAGGTCACAGACAAGCAGCACCTGCACTGCTGCCACCTGCCTGGAATGGCCCTGGTGACAACAGGGGATGCCGGTGGGTGAGGGACCCCCAGGGTGGGGGATCCCCCAAAACACCCCCCAAACACACCCACAGCATCTCACCTCTGCCAAGGAGGAAGAGGCTGAATTTTGGGGTGCAGCATCCAGAGCCACTCTCCCCTGCCCGCCCACCTCGTGTCACGGGCAGGAGGCACAGGCAGGAGTGCAGGCAGGACAGGCTGGAGGTGCGGGCAGGGGTGCGGGCAGGAGTGCGGGCAGGCTCCTGGCAGCGCGGCGCCGGCTGCCCGCATCCCCGCCACAAAATCCATGTCAAGGACGCCTCGGCCGTCTCCTGCCTCTTCCCACTGAGTATGGGGGGGGACACGGGGATATTCGTGGCGCCCGGCACGGCAACCCCCCGCCCCCTGCCCGCTCATCCCGCCAGGCAAACAGCCCCCCCCGCCCCTGCCCCCGGGGCCACCGAGCCCCGAATGGCGCCGGGACCAACTTCTGAGCGGCACCGGCGGGTCCTTTGTTACTTTGCTTTTGTTGTCACACGCCGGCGCGTCCCCGTCCCCATCGTCCCGTCCCCGTGTCCCCCCACACATCCCTCCCACACCCCTCCTCCCCCGGCGGCGGCCCCGAGGTCAGGGCGCGACATCTGCCAGCGCGACGGGGCGACGCCGGTACCGGCACCGGGGAGGGGGGGGCGCCCCGCCGAGGGCACCTCCGGGGGCACCTCCGGGGGTACCCTGCGCGGGGACACTTTTAGGGTGACACTGCCTCCGCCAGGGATGCGCTGCGGCGGCCCCGCGGGTGCCGCTGGAGGAGCCGATTCCCCAAAGCTTTTCCCGGTGGGAACGCGAAGGACGGACGGACAGACGGAGGGACGGAGCGGGGTTTCCATGCCTACAAGCGCTCCCGCTGAGCGGGACCTCGTGTAGGGGGGGGTCACCCCCCCCGTTCCCAAGCGACCCCCGCCTCGGCTCGGCCCCGCCGGGGGATGCAGCGCAGCCCGAGGGGAGCAGCGGGGGCCGGGGCAGGCTGGGGGCCGGGGTGCGGGAGGGGGGAGGCCGAGGGGTTCCCCGTCCCCCCGCAGCCCCAGGTGCGGCCCCGCCGCCGGGCTGGGGGCCGGGGGGCGCGGACAAAGCGGCACAAAGGGGCCGCTGACACAGCAGGGCCCGTTTCCAGAGAAACAAAACTTCCGCCGGCCCCGGCTCCGCGCCCCAGGTAGTCGGGATGGGCATCCCCTCCACCCCCCGCCAAAACCCGGCCTCACCCGCCCTCCCGCAGCACGGCACCCCCCGTCATCCCCCCTGTGCCCCCCCCGGCAGGGAGCGGCGGGGGGTGAAGGTTGCCCGGCCGGGTCAGCGCACATGCGGGGCCGTTACCGCAGGATGTGTGCGCAGCTTTGTTTGTGCGTGGGATGGCCCCCCTCGCAATCCCCATCCCATCTCCCCCCCACCACCACCCATTCCACCCCCCTATCCTCCTCTCCCCAATCAATCATCCCAGCAAAGAATAACCCGACCCGAAGCAGCCCCGGCCCCGCAGGAAGGACGCTGCCGGCTGCGGGATGCGGTGGAAAAAAAATAGAAATAATAAAATTAAAATAAAAAGGAAAAAAACCGCAAAACACCCCACACCCCCATGGGGCTCGTCGGGCCGCGGCTCAGCGGAGTTTGGGGACCTAATTCCCAAATTCGGGCACAATCCACAACCCCCACGGTGGCTCTGGGGCTGGCGGCACCCACGCCGGTGCGAAAGAGGGATGTTCCACGGTGCGATCGCGGTGGCTCGAGGGGTGTCGGGGTGCGTGGGGGGCGCGGGGTGCCCTCCCCGCCGCGGGTGGGGGGGAGCGGGGCGTTTGGGAATCCCGTCTGACGGCGAAGCGGGGCGGGGTGGGGGGGTTAGTTGGGAACGGCGGGGGGGGGGATGATAAAGTTGGGTGAGTTGTCGCACATGGCTGGGCGATGGCGAGCGGCGCCGCTCCCACGGCCACCCCGCGCCCGGGCACCGGCAGCGGAGCCAAACTGCGGCCGGAGCCCGGCGCACCCCGGGCAGGCGGGAGCGACCCACGCGCGGAGACCGAGAACGGAGGGGCCGCCACCAGCGCCGGGGTGGGGGTCCCCCCTGGCGCCCCCCACGCGATCCCCGTCGCGGGTGGCAGTGCCGGCCCCGCTGCCCACCGCCTCCCCCCGGCGCCGCCGCCCCCGCCGCCCCCCGGCCCCGCCGCCACCATTGTCACCCGGGAAACCACCGGGCGCTGCCGCGGCGGCCCCGGGGCGAAGGGGGGGGAGACGTGGAGGGCTCACCCCATCTCTCCCCGCGGCTCCCAGCGCATCCCCGCCGGGCTGCGGGTACCGGCAGCGGGGTTCAGCCGCGCCGAGAAAAACTTTGCTCGTTACCCCCGCCGTCCCCCCGCCATCCCTCCCCATCCCCGGGAAGCGGCGGGGCCGCTCGGGCGCCGCGCAGGCAGCACCGGCCGGGCCCGACGCGGGCAGGCGGGCAGGCGGCCAGCTCCGGCCCCGCCGCCGCCGCGGGCAGCCCGGGCACGGCGCCGGGCAGCGGGGCGAGCCGCGGATCCCCCCGCCAAACTTTTTCTTCTCCGCCACCCCCGCTTTACCCACCACCCCCCTCGACACCCCCCAGCCCAACTCCGCCGCCCGGAGCGCCCCGGGGGCCGGCACCGACCGGCGGTCCGGGAGCCACCGCGCTGCGGGCAGCGCTGCCGGGGAGCGGGGGGCGCTGGGGAAAGGGGGGCAGGAGGGGAGGGAAAGGAGGGGAAAAGGGGGTGGTCAGCACCTGCCCGGGGGCCGGGGCCGGGGCCGGGGGGAGCCGAGGCGGGCTCGGTGCCTCGCCGCCGCCGCACACCCACCTCCACATCGCCGCTCGCTCTGGGAGTGCGCAGCCCCCGCTCCGCGCTGCACGGCGCTGCCGCCGCCGCCGCCGCCGCCGCTGCCCGCGGCTGCCGGCAAAACCCGGACCGGACCGGACCGAGCGCAGCGCCCCAGCGCCGCCGGACACCGCGACCGCGACACGCCGCGACCGCGACAGCGACACGCCGCGCGCGCCCCCCGCCGCCCCGCGCGCGCGCCGCCCGCCCGCCCCGCACACACTCACACACACACACATGGACACACGGACACACCAACAGCCCCTGCATGGACCGACCCCCCTCGCCCTGCGCGTACACACCCAACCCCCGGGGTCCCCGCAGCTCCCCGCGGGTATCACCCCGCCGCGTTCCAGCTGCCCCCGCGGGTGGAACCGGAGAGTGTCCCTCGTGCCCCATCCAACCCCCTCATGGGGTTCACCCCTCTGGGACCCCCCCCTCCCCCCGTCTTATCTACCCACACAGCCACACATGGGGGTAGCCACGGTGTGCCCACCCCCTCCCCTGTGTCCCAGCCGCCCCCACGGGTGTCACTGTGCTGTGCCTTCCCTGGGTTGTCCACCCGCCACAGATGTTGCTGGGATGTGTCCCCCTCCATGTCCCAGCCGCCTCCCATTGGGTGTCACTGGTGTGTCCCCCCGTGTCCCAGCTGCCCCCCTGGGTGTCACCACGGTGTACCAACCCCTTCCCCCCCCCCCGTGTCCCAGACACCCACATGGATGGGGTTGGACTCTGCCCCCCACATCCCATCCACCCCCACGGATGTCAACCTGTTTGTACCCCCTCCATGTCCTACCTGTGCCCTACAGGTTTCACCCCACTCTGCACCCCATGTCCCAACTGCACCCAGGGGTGTCACCCCATGTGGGGTGTCACCCTGCTGTGCCTCCCTCCATGCTGTGTCCTGAGCAGTGACACCCCTGTGTGCACCCCCTACCCCAGAGTGTTCCTCCTCCTTCAGCCCCTCTGTGGGGTTCCCATCCCTCTGTCCATCTCCCCCATGGGGTACCTCCTCAATGTGCTCCATCCCTCTGTCCCCACTGTGGGGTGTCCCCCTGCATATGCCCCATCTCTCTGTGTCCCTTGTGGGGTGTCAATCCCTCTGTCCCTCCCCTCCGTGGGGTGACCACAGAGTTTTCCCCATCCATCTGGGTGAAGCCCCACCCTTCTGTTCCCCCCGTGGGGTGCAGCTCGGAGCAGGTCTTAAAAACAAGAGGTAGCCAAGGCGTGAGGGGGGGACTCTGGGGTTCACAGCGCCCCCCCCCCCATCCCATCACCACACCTGGGTGCACACTGTGTTGGTCCAGGGCTGAGGATCCCCAAATCCAGAGCCCCGGAGCCCCGGGCTTGCCGCTGCCACCGAGAGAGACCTCGTGGTCCCACGGCGGGACATCGCTGAAATCCCCCTGAATAAACAGCGAATAATCGATGGCCCGATAAGTCACCGGGAGGGAGGGGACAAATCCCGAGGTTTGGCCCTGCGGGGGTAGAGGGGGTGGGGAACAGGCTTGGCCCAGAAGTTTCCTGCTCAACTTTTTGACAGGATTTTTTGCTGCTGAGGGGGAGAGTTGTTGTTGGCTCTTTTTTTTTTTTTTTTTTTTTTTTCCCCTTTAAGTGGTGGGCACTGAAAAATTGGAAGTTTAAAAAAAAATCGCTTAAATCCCCGCTCCTCAGCCGAGAGCAGCTTTCCAGGGACAAACAGCCCAAAAAAAACCCACCACCCCCAATTCCCGCAGCCTTTTCGGTTGCCAGCAAAATACCCAAACCCTCTCAAAAGCAGAAACCCTGACAAAAATGAAACTGGGTTTGTGTTGCCGTTGATTTTTTTTTTTTTTTCACAGGAATGCGAAATCTCTTCCCACCCCGCTCCCGCCTCGAAAGGAAACAAAAAAATCTGCGATGGGGCGGGAGGGGAGGGAGGGGGGGCCGAGGAGCTCGGATGCGCTGTTTGTATTTGATCCACGTCTCGTTAATTATGTGCCTCTCGCATATTTAGCCACTGGGATTTGCAACCGCGGGTGCTGTGATGATGCTCTGCCTTCCCAAAAAAAAAATCTCCCTCCTGGGTGGCAGCAATGGAGGGGCACTGCCCCCTCCTCCTGGGCACCCCTTCAGCTCCTCTGCTCGCCATCCCAGCGCCCTCCCCTCCTGCCTCCCTCCACAATTCAGGCTTTCACCACCACCCCCCCCCCCCCCCAAAAAAAAGAAAAAAAGGAGCAGAGGAGGATCGTGCCAGGCACGTGGGATGAGGGTGACACTGGTGACATGGGAGAAGGGACATCATCCCACCAGCACAGTGCCCAGCACACAACACCATCTCACCCAGGTGGGCTTCACCAAGGGCGTTTCTTTTGCCTCTTTCTGGCTGTTTTTAAGGACCTGACCCACTCCCCAATGCCACCAGGAGCCACAGGGTGTTGGTGTCCCCTTTGCCAAGGGCACGGCCTGTGGTGGTGGCACCTGGAGTTTGCCACCTGCTGAAAATCCCCAAATGCAGCAGAATTTCACTTCCCAGAGTGCCTGGAGAACTTCCATGAGCACAAATCACCTTTACTGAGGACAAGAATCCCTGAAGAGAGGGGAAACTGAGGCACAGAGCCAAGTGGGGACTTGTTGACGGTGGCAGCAGCAAAGCTGGGGCTCCAACCCAGTTCTCCCCAGCAAACCTCCAGACTCCCCAGCAATCCCACAGCCCAGCCACCAGTGCTGCAGCCCCAGGGAGTTCCCCAGATCCAGAGGAGGGTCCCCCACTGCCCCCAGACTGTCAGGTTCCCACAGCATGGGGCAGATCTTGCTGGGGATTCAACTCATGAACCTCCATCCCGCTACTGGAACCTTTTCCCAGGGTGTGCTGGGGACTGTGGGGGACAGGAGGATGAGGATGGAGGGCAGATGGGACAGGAAAAGAGGGTGAGGGAACAGGGACAGAGGATGGCAGGGCCAGGGATGGAAGGGAAGTGAGACAAGGTTGATGAGGGGAATGGAGATAGGGATGAAGAGCAAATGGGACAAGGCTGGGGGGACAGAGAGACAGGACTAGAGAATAACAGTGCTGGAGATGGAGGACACAGGGCACAGGGATAGAGGGGACAGGGGATGGGGACAGGTGGCAAGAGGACAGGGAGAAAGCAAGTCAGCAATCAGCAGAGCTGGCCCTGCCCTCTGCCTGCCAGAGCCACCAGGCTCCATCAGTGGGGTCTGCACTGCCCCCTCCCCAATCAGGGAGCAAATCCAGGACCTCTGCCTGGCTCCAGACAGGGAGCCAGGAATAACTGGGGAGGGACAGGGGACGTGAAGGTGATGCTGGGCAGGCTGACCCTGCAGCGGTGAGGGGGGTCACAGAGGTCCATGTCCCCCCAACCCAGGTGGCAGTGGGGCACCGTGGGACAGCAGCTGGAGGGCTGCCAAGGCTGCATGAGTGGGAGATGTGTCCAAACAACCTCCAGAGCACAAATACACCTCCAAAATTCCCAACCCCAAGTTCCCCCGGCCTGACCGCTGCCATCCAAGCGGGTTACAGAGCTGGCACTCGCTTGTCACCTCCTCCACAAAAGCTGTGGGGTGTCTCCTGGCAGAGGGCACCCAAATCCAGCCAGATGTTGTGCCAGGAGCCCCAGACCTTGGTGAAATTCCTGATTTTGGAGAGGGGGCTGGATGGGGGAACATGGTGGGACCCAGCAGTGAGAAACTGGACAAAGTCCTCCGGATGCTCTGCTGGGAGACACATCCCCCACTCTGGCGAGCTGGGGGCAGACTGGTACAAACCCCTTGGCCCTGATGGTGCTGGAAAGCAGAGCTGGAGCACACGGCATTTTTTGGGTGCCGACCTCCGAGAACACGGGTCAGAGTGACCCACCATCATGCTCTGCTGGCTGCCTGGGCAGCACAGGGCTCTGTCTGTGCCCAGCCAAGCCCAGGGGACACCTCAGTCCCTTGTCCCCCACCAGGAGGGCCATGGGAGTCCCCACCTTCCCGGCTGCACAAGCCTTGAGTCCCAGGACGGGGGTTCCCCGGGCAGCACAAACCCCTCTGCCGGCCCCCGCTGCCCCTTAATTGAGTTCTGTCTGTGTTAATTTTTAACCCCAGCTGTCTCCCACATGGCGGAGGCTGGACGCGCTGGCCCCGCGTCCCGGGGACATGCCACAGCGGCGCGGGGACCGGCCACCCCTTCCTGGAAAGGGCTGGGGGCGGGGGGACACAAGCCCCTGCTGCCCACGGGGTCACTGGATGGTTCACATCCCTCGTGGGAGCCCAGCGTGGGTTCCTGGGGTGCCCGGGGAGGGGGGTGAGGGTGCGGGGCAGGCGTGTGGCACCGGCTTTTGTGGCGGGGGGTGGTCCGGGCTGTCCCCCTGGCTCCTGTGCAAACGGCAGCGGCCGCTGCCCGGGAATGTCCTGGCAGGAGGGACCCGGGCCTCAAAGCAAACAGACGCCGCGCCGGCGGTCGGGAGAAGGGCAGGAAGCCGCTTTCCCTCTGCCCTCTCCCACCCAGGCACAGCGGAGCGAGGGGGAAAGCACGGCGTGGGGAGCTGGGGAGCATCCCCCCAGCCTGCAGCAGGGAGGCACAGCCAGACCCCCACCCAAATCAGCCCTGACCTGGGGGCTGAGGAGCTGCTCCCGTGGTGCCCAGGGACATCCCGGCCAGCCGGGTGTCCCAGCCCTTGGCAGGGGAAGGGCGGGTGGGCACAGGGGGTCCGTGCCGCGGGGCCGGGTGGGCTGGAGCTGCAGTCACGCCTACGTGCCAGGCAGCAGGAGAACCACGAGGACACTCGAGCTGCAGCGTTTCCACCTCCGGGGACCCTGGCAGGCGTTGGGGTTTTTTTCTTTTTTTTTTTTTTTTTTGAGCCGGGGATTCGCCTGGAATTCAGACGCCCACGTGGTCCAAAATAGCCTGGCTCCAACATCCGGAGCGCCCTGCAAAAGCCATCTGCCTGCGCAGGCAGGGCGGGCAGCCGCGGGGCTGGGGCACGTCGGCACGATCCCGGTGGATCCCGCTGCCTATGTCTGCTGCTGGGGGTCATGGAAGCAGTGCCTGAGCCGTGCCAAGGACAGAGGGACAAGCAAGCGCCGTGGTGCATGGCCAGGCAGGGGACACCGGTCCTGGGTCACGTTAACACCGGAGCTTTCCCAGAGCCTGTGGATTTTTGGCTCATCCCGAGCTGCTGCTCAGCAGCCAGGCCTGGGGAGACACCAGTGGCATGAAAACAACCACTCTCAGACCAGGGTGTTGCCCTTCAGAGGGGAGCTGAAATGCAGAGAGAGCCAGACTCTGGGGGGAATTATTCCTGCCCTGCTCTTGTCCTCCCACATTTCATCCCTTGGGTAGCCCTGTGTTGTCACCTCAAACCCAGCTCCAGCCCCGTGGTGGGACAGGATCCTTCATCCTCAGCACCTGGAATAGGAGGATACCTGCTCCACATGTCCATCCTCGTGAGCCTTCACCACCAGGACTGTGGGGCTGGATGGGGCTTTCCAAACCCCTTCAGCCTGTCCACACAAACAAGGAAGACGTGAAAAGGTCAGGGCAACCCCGATTTTAAAAACAGACGTGCAGTTTATGTGATTTCCACTGGAAATATCAAGGTTACTTACGGCAAGAGCTAATTTGGGCAGGCTTGAGTCAGGAGCTGTGGAGAAATGACGGTGAAAACTGTGTTGGCCTCCTCCTGGCCAGTGTGGCAGCCAGGTCATCGCCTTCTGCCCAGCACTCCAGCCCTGTCTGTGATCCTGCACCCAGGTGTTGCACGTACAGCCTCAGGAATGTGGGATCCTGAGGGTGATGGTGTCACCTGAGCACATCAGTGTTTTGTGGAAGGATGTGGAAAAGCCTGGAGTGTGCAGCAGAAGGCCTGGATCGTGGCAGCATCCCTGGGGACATGCAGGTGGAGGTGGGCCAGCAGTCAGCAATGCTCAGGGACACAAAAGGAGGAGGTGGTGCCCTGTCACCTCCCAGGGTCACGAGGCCTCTGACAACAGGCATGCAGTAGGTCCCTCTGCTGTGAGATCCCACCTGGATGCATTTTCCCCTCTTTCACATCCCCTCTTCCCGTCAATGCAGCTGAGCCTTCCCCGAGACAGTGTGGAGGTGAGCCACGCACACCCTTCCCCGCAGAAAGGACTCTGGCACTGGAGCAGGCTGCCTGGGGCACTGGTGGAGTCACCATCCCTGGAAGTGTTCAAAAGGCCTGTGGATGTGGCACCTTGGGGACATGGGTTAGTGGTGAGCACAGTCATGTTGGGTTAACGGTTGGACTCGTTGTTCCTGGAGGGCTTTTCCAACCTTCAGGATTCTATGATTCTGTGATTCTATGACTTTCTCTGCCTTCTCTGCTAGGGCTGGTCTCCTTTGCCCAGCTCCATCATCTCACACCTGAGGAGCAATCACCCCCTGGCCCTCACACTGGAGCAGCTCCCCAACCTCACCACGCTCCTCTCTGCCCTTAACAGAGTCAGCAGTGAACATGATCTACGGATTGAAAGGAGCTGGCAGAGCTGACTCCATGGATGCAGGAAGCTGTGATCACCTAAACCCCATCCATCATCTGGGCTCTGTGCTGATCCACAGCCTCTAACGGACTGGGAGATGTCAAAACGACCCACTCTTCCTCCAGATAGGAAGCTTTGGGGCCGAACAACAACTGGATGTGTCTCTGTAACCACCTAAAACCTCCAAGTTCTCTCTCCTCGCTTTATCTTCAAGGGACCCTTCAGCACCCTTGTTCAGCTACAAAGGTGGCACCCAGTTCTTGGGCGAGCTGAGGTGTGCAATGGTGCCATCATGGACTTCTGGGAGACACCTTGTGCAGCCTCCTGAAGAGAAGGAGCACTGGGGTGCACTCCTGCTGTGGGAGAAGCCACCTCTTCCCCAGGGAGCCCTCTGTGGCCTGGCTGGGAACAGGGATCCTTACTGGGCACCAGCCAGCAGCCCTTCCCCCAGCCCTATCCCACCTGGCTGCTCTCTGCTGAAAGCTTCCCTGTGCTCCCCACACCCAGGGGGTACCTCCACAGCCCCCCCAGGGATGTCTGCCATCAAAAACCCCGGCGTGTGGAGAAGAGCTAGGCCTGAAGCTCCGACTCGTAGCTCCACTCCTTCCGGGGCAGACACAACCCAAGAAATCGCGGCAAAGAGCCAGCCTGGAGTTGGATGGGAACAGACCACCATCTCCTTACCTAGGAAGACCAACTGGACTTGTCAAGAGGAAAGAAATTCATCTACATCTCACACATATGGTCTCATCCTAATGGATATGTATGAGCATAAGGGAAGAAGAATAACCTTCTGGTTAGGCTAAGGGCTTGGCAGTTGAGATTTCGCGATGCTATTCTCAGCGCTGTCCACACCTTGCTCCGAAGCCTTAGAAAACTCTTTATCCATCCCCAGGCCTCACGTTCCCATCTGGAAACGTGGCCGGATACCTATTTTGCTCTCACGGCGAAGCAGAGAGGAGGGATGTTGGGGACGCGTCCCCCTCCTCGAGCTCCCCTTGTTCTGAGTTAAGGAGAGCAGGCAGGAGAGAAGGGAAGAATGGAGAGCCACGAGGCGTCTCTGGGAAAGCTCCAGCGCTGCTCAAGGCTGCCTGGAAAACTCAAAACTTGGTGGAGAGAGGGAAAACAGTCTTCTCCCAGCAGCCTGGGGCAGCACAGCTCATCACCTCGGATAACCCAGAGCAAACCAGAGCTATCAGAGCAGGTTTGCATCCTTGTAACCCAGCCCAGGTGCTTCCTGGGGTCGATGTCTTGCAGGAAGGATACACAGATGTGCATTGCCCGAGCTGGGGGGACTGCCTGGGACCCCCTCCCAGGCTGCCAGCCAGGAGGCAACAGGGTGGTGGTGGAAACCTGTCACTTGTCAGCAAACACGTGCCTATAAGTGGCCTGTTACCTGCTCCAGGAGGATGGTGCTCACCACTGCGACCCACAGCAGCTGGTGGCCCTGCCTGAGGTGCTCCAGGGCATGAGGTGCTCCAGGGAAGGAGATGCCTCAGGAGCCCTGAGATGTTCCAGGGGATAAGGTGCTCCAGGTGCCCCAAGATACCCCAGGGGACAAGGTGCTTCAGGTGCCCTGAGGTACTCCTGGGGCCCCTGGCACCTGGCCAGGCAGGAGTAGGGAGATGTCACCAGCTTCCCAGAGGTGGATGAGATGTCTGTCCACCCTTTCCCCACTGCTGGAAGCCTCACTCTAGCCATTCCCTTTCTAGGCCCTCCTCCAGCCCAGCATGGGGGTCCCCCCCATTACCCTGCCCCAGCTCTCCCAGGCTGCCCCAGCTCTCCCATCCCCATGGTCACCATCGATCCATGGATGAACTAAGGATGTCCCTCTTCATCCCACTTCCTCCAGCCCCCCTGCTCCTCTCCTCCAGTGCTGGCCAGGACCCTGTTCCCTGGCCAGATGCCAGCACGGGTTCCCTCCTCCATCTCCTCCTCCTCCTCCCATGGGGTGTTTCTGCAGGAGCCCCCGCAAGGAGAACACAGAGCAGCCAGAGCAGCCGTAAATCCTTCCCTGCAGCCCAGGGCCCTGCCAAGCTCTCCCTTCCACCCAAATTTATGGAAAAGCAGGTCCCTGCCAGCGACGCACAGTACAATTGCGAGGTGGAACAGGCAGTGCTCGCCAGCTGCAGCAAGGGCTCCTGCAGCCTTTCTCTTCCTCTTCCTCAGGCTGTCACCCTCAGTGGCCTGAGGACAGGCACATCCCTGCACAGACAAAGCAGCCCTGGCACACTTTGCCTCCCCTCAGCCCCCTGGGCGCAGCCCAAACCTCAGGTAGGAGCATGAGACCCTCCATGGACAGGCACAGAGGAGCCCAAAAACCACCTTGTGCCACCTCCTTCCTCCTTGTTCCCCTCAATGCTTGTGGGGGGATGAGCCCAGGCGTAGGTGGGAGAAGAGGAAGGGTTGAAGGGTTCAGGGAGGGAGGCAGAGCCAGCAGCTGAGCATCACCGGGGATTTCATCCCGGTAGCAAAGGTCAGCCACGTGCCAGCCCCTTCCTCCGCTGCCACGGCAGAGGTAGCGCTGACAGCAGACCCGACTATTTGCATTTCCTGATGGCTGCGTGCTGAAATTTGCAGTCTTAATGGTGCATTAATGCTGGCTCCTGCATTTCATTACTTCTGAGAGCTAGAAAAGGCACAAAGAGAAAATAAAAATTCCCCTCAACTCGTCCAGGCTGGCCTGGCCACCGAGTGCCGGCTCCTGCCAGCCCCCCATGTACATAGCTGCTGAAACCCCAGCAAAAACATCCTTCCTTCACTTATCCTTCACCCTGGAATGCCCCTTCCCGGGTCCAGAGGTGATCAGAACCCACCCAGCCACTGACCCAGCTGGACATCCCCCAAACTCAGGGTTGCTTTGGAGAGGGGACCCGGTGGCTGCTTTCCTGTTTCATGTCCTGCCTGCACAGGTCAGGGAATTCAATCTACTTTTTTGCCCAAATCAGACTTGGCTGCTGCTTCTTTGCTGCAGCTTGGACACAAATTTCTGGGCCTGAGCTTAAGCATAAAGCACTTGGAAACCTGGCCTGGAAGCACAGGGAAGAGGGAAGCCAAGGCTTGCACAGGAGAGCTGCAGGGAGCAGGCGCAGCGTGAGCACCAGGGATGGGGGTGGCTGAAAGGGGAGAACAGGCAGGAGGGAATGTCTGGCATGTCCATCATGGGCCAGAGCAAAGCTTGGTGCTGGCCATGCTCTCTGCAACAGGCAGTGTCCAGCACACCCATGGCCAGCACCCTCTGTTTCCCTCAGGGTATTGTTCAGTTCATGACAAGAAAGACACTGAGGGGCTTGGAGTGTGTCCAGAGAAGGGAACAGAGGGTCTGGAACACCAGGAGAGGCTGAGTGAGCTGGGGAAGCTCAGCCTGGAGAAAAGGAGGTTCAAGGGGAGCTTTCTCACTCTCTGCAACTCCCTGACAGGAGGGTGGAGCTGGGGTGGATCAGTCTCTTCTCTGTGGTAGCAAGCAATGGAACAAGGAGTCAAGTTTGCCAAGGGAGGTTTAGATTGGATATTAGGGAAAATTTCTTCACAGAAAGGGTGGTCAGGCACTGGAACAGGCTGCTCAGGGAAGTGTTGGATTCACTGTCCCTGGAAGTGTCCAAAAGCCATGTGGATGTGGCAGCTGGGGACAGGGGTTAGTGGTGGCCTTGTCAGTGCTGGAGGAATGGTTGGACTTGATGGTCTTAGAGGGGTTTTCCAGCCTTAATGATTCTGTGTGTCCAAGCTCAACCCAAGGGCACACGGATGAAGTCAAGTAGCCCAGGGCATGTGGAGCATCCTGGCATCTCCTATGGCCTTCAGAGCTGCAAACCTGTGTCTCTACTCACTGTGCCCTTGAGGACCACCCTCAGCAGGGTGAAATACCTCCCCATCCTCTCCCTTTTTTGAGTCCTACAAAGGTCCCAGCCATCAGCACTGGCCAAGGGTGGAGGAATTAGGCTGACTGATTGTGACTCCACAATCCCCAAAACCCAATCCTTTCCACACAATCTCCAGAGCCCCCATAACCCAACGTGGAAGTGACTCCACCAGTTGTGTCTGAGCAGCCTCACACCATCCCCCAAGCCAGGGAGGGCTTTTATCACCCCCAAGGCATCAGGGGTGCATCGATGGGGGTCCCTTCCTGCATCCATCCCCACTGTTGGGTGGATGTCCAGCCTGCAATCCCTGCTTGCTTTCCCAAACCTGGTTTCCATCTGCAGGTCCATCCAGCAGCACCCCGCTGCCCAGGCGGGCCTGCCCTGCCTTTCCTGGCCATAAAACCAACAGGGCAGTGGAAATATTTCGGAAACACCTTTTACAGTTCTCTCAGCAGGGCTGCAGTTAACCCCTGAAGGGGCTGGCTGCCATCAGGAAAAGCAATTTCAACCCAGGCAAATTATTTCACAGGAAAAAGGCTGATTTTGCTGCCATTTTTAACGCTGATGACTTCAGCACCGTCCCCTCGGACTCTGCCACCTTTTCCTGTTCTCATGTTCTGCAATGACCCGGAGCTCTGGCATTCTCTGGATCAGAAGTTTTCCCTCTCTCCACATCCAGCAGCTTCAGTTCCTCGGGGTGTCCCTGCCGAACTGCCCTGGTCTGTGGGGCTGTGGTGCTGCTCTGTCACGGCCCAGGTTTGGGAGCGCTGCTAAAACCCAGCCCCTGCTGCTGCCCCCGGGCTATTTTCAAAGGCACCTACAGACCATGAGGTCACAGCGACTGAAATAGCAGATCCCGGTCCCAATCGGGGTGATGAGCACACTTTGTCCAGCGTCTGCCCAGGTCCAAAGCATTCCAGCTCCCCTCCCAGCCAGGAGTCCTGTCACAGCTCTGAGGGAGGACCCCACTCACCCCACGGGTGCCAGTGGGGCAGCTCATGAAGCCTCTTGCTTCTGAGACCACTAATTCCCCAGTTCAGACCCACCTGAAAAAGTCCAGCACCTGGCAAGGGTGGGACCCCCCACAGCCAGCTGGGGACCTGCACTGGTGCCCAGGCACAGCGGGGCAGGAGGACACAATCCTCCAAAAGGGAGTTTGGGGTTCAGACACCCCTGGGGAGGTCCTTTTTAGCTCTGCATGAACCCCACAGGTGATGTCTGGAAGTCGATGAGCTCAGCCCATCACAGCTCCTCGTGCTGAGCTCCAGCACGTCCCAGCCCCCCCGGCCGCTCCTGGAGACAGCAGCGCCAGGACGTGACATTCCCTCCGTTTTATCTTCACACATGGGCAGTTCTCTCCAAGCAGCAAAGGCCAGACTCCTCCACCACCTGGCACGTAAGCTGGGACAGGGACAAAGCTGGGCTGAGAGCGCACGAGTCCCACAAGCAGCCAGGAAAAGGGTCACCTGGTCCCCAGTACCCACAGCAAGGGACCCAGGAAGGGACATTTGGCGGTCAGAGGTGGAAATCAGGTTCCTTCAAGTCATACCCTGGCTGTGGGTCACATTTATGGCTCCCAGGGCAGCTGGATCCTCGTCCCAGGAGCGGTGCTTTGGTGCTGCTTTGGCCACTGCACATTCCTGGGCTGATCTGAGGGTGGGCACAGAGACTGGCACAACTGGGACCCTGCACATGGCAGGTTGTACAGACTGCCCCGAGCTCTCCAGGCATGAATGATCTCCAGGAAGGGGACTTCCATGTGCCCTAGCAGATTCTCCACAGGGATCTCACTGGTGACACTATCTCCAGTTCATGGATAATCCCAAATATCCATCTCCAGCATGGGCCATAGAACCATAGATTGGTTTGGGTTGGAAGAGACCTTAATCACCCATTTCCTACCTCTCTGTCATGGGAAAGGGTATCTTCCACTAGCCCAGGTTGCTCCAAACCTTGTCCAACCTGGCATCGGGCAATTCAAGGGATGAGGCAGCCACAGCTTCTCTGGGCAACCTGTGCCAGGGCTTCACCACCCTCCCAGGGAAGAATTCCTTCCTAACATTCAATCTAAATCTCTCCTCTTTTAGTTTAAAGCTGTTCCCCTTGTCCTTTCATCACCTCTGTCCCCTTCTCCCCACAGCTTGGACCATTTCCCCGTGCTCTGGTTGGTGCCCTGGGATCCTTTCCATTGGCTGCTCCCTCCTTCCTGAGGGCTCAGCATCCTCAACGAGTGCTTCAGAGGCAATCCAAAATTGCTATTTTTTGCCTCTGGGAAAATTCAGCAGCAATTCAGGAAAGAGCCTGGGATTTGGGCCATCTGCATTCTGTCACACATGGCTTGACTGAGTCCCTAAATCATCCCATGCCTCAGTTTCCCACCTTTACAAAACAGAGAGGTCATTCCTTCAGTTGTCCCACTCTTTTATCTTCCCTCTGGAAACCCTCTGGGTCAGAGGCTGCCTCTTGGTGCAGTGACTGGAAGTATCCTGGCTGCAGAAAGGAAACCTTGGGACATCCTGCTTGAGTGGGGTGATCTGTCTGCAGCTGGGAGATGCTCTGACCCTCACCCAGAGTGAGGGCTGGGATCCCCTCATTCAACTCCTTGGCACTGCTTTCCCCTTGGAAAAATGCACAGGCTGTGGGTTTCCAGCAGCTGAGTGGTTGCCTGAATGCCCTGATTTGGGAAGGGGTGCAGTGAGGAGGCCAGGGATGGAGCAGGGATTCCTCTGGAAGTCAGGGGGAAGGAGGAGAAAAGGCACCACCAGCCAAGCTGGGGCTACAGGGTGCCTGGAGGGACTGCTGGGACTGGTGTTCTTTGGACAGGTGGGTTACCCCCAAGCATCCCAGTCAGTCCTGAGAGGGTTTGCAGGCAGAGTCACTCCAGCCCTTAAAGAAAACCCAACAGCATTTCCCTCACTGCCTGTGAGGAGTTTCTGTGGCTCTTCCAGCTGCACTTCCCTCCCTTTTCTCTCCATTCTCACTGAAAGCCATCTCCTTCACCTCCTCCCTGGCCCCTCCCCGTTCCCACCTGCAGACCAGACCCACGGTCCCTTGGAGAGCCCCTGCACCCAGGGCAGAGCAGGGTGGTGGGTGCCCAGGATTCCTGGGCACTGGCTGAGGGCACTGACACTGCTCAGCTTCCCAAGGGACACCAGACAAGCAAGGACCTCCAGCCCCAAGAGAGCAGCTCCTGTCTCTTCCCCTGCACCCGAACAGGGCGAGGGGGAAATGCCAGGGATCTGCATGACGGTCAACAACCCCCATCCAGGGGAGGTTCCACATGAACACCATGGAGACTGCACCCTGTATCCAAGCTCACTGCTAGCTCCAGGCTCAGGAGCCCCCCAGTCCCAATCCCAATCCCATGGAACCTCATGCCACCTCCCCAAAATTCCTCCCCTCCCCACTCTGGAAAGGGCAAAGGTCCCAACTCCAGCTGAGGTGCAGAGAGGTTCAGTGTGTCCTGATGGGATGTGTCAGGGAAGAAGGGAAACCACCTGCTTTCTCTGAAACTGGGAGCCAAGTGGAGAACTACCCCCTAAAATTTGGTGAATCCCAGACCTCAGCTGCCATCGCTGGTGGTCTGAGACCCAGAGCCCCCACTGGGAGGGATCAGCAGCTTCCATGGCAAGGGCCTGCCCTGCTGTGAAGCCACCCTTTCCCAGGGCCCATCTCCCAGGGCACCAGTGGCCTGTCCCCACCATGGGGACATCCCAGCTGGGTGGGGGGAAGCAGAGGCAGAGCGCCCTGTCCCCCATGGAACAGGGATGGAGGAACCGGCGGAGTTGCCATGGAGATTTTCTCCCTAGCAGATGCTCTGGGCAGGTGCAAGAAGAGGCTCTGCCCCCCTCGCTGTGCGGCACAATGCCAGCCAGATCCTGCAGAAACAGGAAGCCTCTGCAACGGCCTGCTGCCAGCCCAACGGCCACCACCACCACTGCCACCACTGCCACCACTGCCACCACTGCCACCGGCCTCCCAGCGAGCGGGAAGGGACAGCCAGGCCCCCTGGCCGTGTCTGTGTGGGGAAACCGAGTCACTCCTGAAGGCACCCCGAGCTCCCAGCTTCACCTCCCCCAGCCCCAGTGTGTGTGGTGATGGCACATCTGGGTTGCTCCCACCCACCCTTGGGACCCTCCAGACCCCCTCACCACCCGCTCTCTGTCACCCATTGCCTCCTTGCTGAGCAGGCTGGTCACACACAGTACTAGCCAATACATGATCCACAGGGATACCCCACACTGCCAGGGCACTGGCACGGTCCTGCATGGACAGTCAGCCCCTGCCAGCCTCCCTGGCCTGCCCCAGGACTGGAGGGGCACTGCTGGCCCTGGGAAGTGGCACAGGGCATCCATGAGATGAGTGGTGCCAGCCCAGGTTTGTGCTCCATCGGTGAGGACTGAGCTCCACAGCTCTGAACCCATGCTGGGAGCCCCCCATCCCCACCTTTCCTGCTGCTTCCAACACTTCTCCCTCTCCTGATCTCTCCAGCTACTCATAAAATCATGGAATATCCTGAATTGTAAGGAACACACAATGATCATCAAGTCCAGCTCTTAGCCCTGCACAGGACAGCCCCAACAATCCCACCACGTGCCCGGGAGTGTCATCTTTCCTTGAAACCGTCCTCTGAAATCCCCAGTGCCACGACATTAGACCCATAAAAATCCACTTGCCCTGGCTTTTCCACAAAGGATGCCTTGAAAACCACATCACCAGTGCTCTCTTAACCCCCATCTGGAGGGTGGCTGAGGACGTTCCCTAGCAGGGGATTTCACCCGGGCTCCGGCCAGCCCTGTTTTTCCCCCCCGTGCCCTGCCGGTTGCTCAGCGGTTGAGGCGGGGGCCGGGCGGGTTCCGGGAGCGACACCCGCACAATCAAAAGCCGCTCTATCCAGCCGGGCCGAGCGTTTCCGTGGTAAGCAGAGCTGCAGGGTTGTGTACCTAACGCCAGGGCTGCGTTTCAAAACACGCTCGGGTCACTCTCCTGCTTGTGCCGGGAGCCCGGGAGGGGATAATGGAGGCAGTGTTTGGGAATATCCCAGCGCTATCGCGGAAACAACGCGAGCAGGCAAGGCTCCTGCAGCTGCACCAAGGGCACCTGGGGGGACCACGGGCCTGGCTCGGCTGGGATAAAGCGGGGTGAAGCCCCCAACTCCGCAAGTTGGTCCCCTGCACAAAATCCCAAGGGAACGGAGGGCAGTGGGGTTCTGCTCTGCCATTCCTGGCAGCCCAGGATTGCGTTGGAAGAGACCTTACTGATCCTCCAGTTCCAAACCCTCTGCCACGGGCAGGGACATCTTCCACTAGATCAGGTTGCTCCAAACCCCGTCCAACCTGGCCTTGAACTATTCAAGGGGTGGGGCACATCTGGGTTGCTCCCACCCACCCTTGGGACCCTCCAGCCCCCCTCAGTGCCTGCTCTGTGTCACCCGGGGCCTCCTTGCTGAGCAGGCTGCTCACACACCCGATTAGCCAACATCTGGTCCACAGGGACCCCTCCACTGCCAGGGCACTGGCAGATCTGTTGCTGCTGTACCCAGTTAACCGTGCTGGTGGGTGACACTTGCACCCTTGGGGACAGGGTCTCAGGGTGGCAGCACTGGGTGGGTGTCCCTCATGGGTGCCAAGGGGACAGAGCAGTGCTGTCGATATCCTGGTGGGGCACACGTGGCCCTTCCCAGGGAGTAAAGGTGAAGGGTAGCAGGGCACGGGGCAGGGACCTGGCCTGGAGTCACTCTGGGTGGCAGGAGGGTGCTGGGGTGGGATTGGAGGGGCACAGTGTGGGAGCAGTAGTGTGGGATGTCTGGTGTTGGTGTAGGGCACTGCTGCAGGACAGGACAGCCTGGCACAGGGTGCCCAGTGCAGCACCTGGTACCATGGTCTGTGTGGTGCTGTCTGACACTGTGCCTAGTTTAGCACCTGATTCAGTGCCTGGTGTGGCAGAACCCAGCTTGGTGCAGCCATGGTGCTGCCCAGAATGGTGCCCAGCATGGTTTTGTGCCTGGTTAAGTATCTGGTTCAGTGCCATCAGAGCTCTGCCTGATGTGGTGCCCGGTTTGGTGCCTGGTTCAGTGCTCAGCCCAGCACAGCCTGATACAGTGCCTGGCTATTTGCCTGGTTTGATGCCTAGTTCAGTGCCTGGTACAGCATTGCCAGGGCTGGTGCCCAGTTCTTTGCCTGGTTCAGTACCCAGTTCTGTGCCCACTGCAGCAGTGCCTGGCACAGTGCCTGGTTCCATGCCCAGTTGTTTGCCTGGTCCAGTGCCCAGTTCCATGCCCAGTCCAGTGACCAGTCTGGTGGCTGGTTCTGTGCCTTGTTGTTGGTCCATTTTAGGACCCAGTTCAGTTCCCAAATGTTTGCCCAGTCTGGTACCTCATTCAGTGCCCAGTGCCAGGTTCAGTGCCCAGTACAATGCCTGACTCTGTGCCTGGTGTGGTACCCAGTTCAGTGCCTGATTCACTGCCTGGTTCCATGCTTGCTCCAGTGTCTGGATGTTTAGCCAGTCCAGTCCCTGTTTCAGTGCTTGGTTTGGTGTCTGGTGCCCAGCTGTTTACTGGGTTTGGTGCTTGATTGTTTGCCTGGTTGTTTGCCTGGTTCAATGCCCAGTTCAAAGCCAAGTTTAGTGCTCTGTTCAGTGCCCAGTCTGGCACCTGGTTCCACACCTGCTCCAGTGTCTCATTGTTTGCCCAGTTTGGTACCTGGTTCAGTTCCCAGTTTGGTGCCCAGTTGTTTGCCAGTTCAGTGCTCCATGGTGGTTTGGCTGGTCTGGTACCCAGTTCAGTGCCCAGTCTGGTGTCCTGTTGTTTGCCCAGTTCAGTGATTGGTTCAGTGCCCAGTTTGGTGCCTGTTCAGTGCCCAGTCATTTGTCCAGGACAGTACCTTCTTCAGTGACCAGTCTGGTGCCTGGATCTGTGCCTGTTCCACTCCGGTGTCTGGTTGTTTGCCCAGTCTGGTGCCTGGTTCAGTGCACAGCTGTTTGCCTGGCCTGCTACCTGCTTTCCCAGCCCATTGCTCGGTTGTTTGATCGGTCCAGTTCTTGGACTGGTGCCCAGTTCAGTGCCCAGTCTGGTTCTCAGTCTGGTGTCTGGCTGTTTGCCTGGTCCTTTGCCCTGTTCGGTGCCCAGCCTAGTGCCCTGTTTGGTGCCTGGTACAGTGCCCAGCTGTTTGCCCGGTTCGGTGCCCTGTCCAGTGCCTGGTCCTTTGCCCTGTTGAGTGCCCGATCCAGTGCCCAGCTGTTTGTCTGATCCTTTCCCTGTTCAGTGTCCTGCCCTTTTCCCTGTTCAGTGCTTAGCCTGGTTCCGGGCTGTTTTCCTAGCCTGGTTCCCGGCTGTTTTCCCAGTCTGGTGCCCTGCTCAGTGCCCGGCCCTTTGCCCTGCTCAGTGTCCGAGCCTTTTCCCTGCTCAGTGCCCAGTCCTGTGCCCGGCTGCTTTCCCGATCTGGTGGCCCGCTCCGTGCCCGTCCCTTTGCCCCTCTCGGTGCCCCTCTCAGTGCCCTCCCCTCCCGGTCCTCCCTGGCCGCCCCCGGCCGAGCGGCTCCGCGGCCGGCGCGGTCCAGGCCGGCTCTTCGTGCCGGCGCGGTGCGGGCGGCGCCAGGCGGAGCGCGGTGCCACCGGCGGGTCCCCGGGCCGCCGCCGCCCGACATTGGCTGGAAACTGGAGCAGCGCGGCGGGGACGGTCGATGCCGATCGATCGCGGCGCGGGCGGCACCGCACGGCACGGCACGGCCCGGCGCGGCACCGCCACCCCGGTGTCCCCCGCGTCCCCGCTCCGCAGCCCGCAGGGGGGGATGCTCAGCCCCCCGCGACGCGGACCGGGCAGGGGGTGAGCGGCAGGAGGCTGTCCCCGGGGTGTCCTGCCGGCACCGCGGGGCCACGCGGGGCTCCGGGAGTGTTGCCGGGTGATGCTGTCCCTGTCCGCCTGTCCTTGTGACCCGGTCAGCCCCGGTCAGTCCCGCACCCCAACCCCAGAGCCACCCCTTCGCCCTCCCCGGTTCCCCCTCCTGCTGAGGGCACCAGCTGGGACGTCTCACTTGGGGTCTCTCCCCAGGAAGTTCTGGAGCTGGATCTGTCCCTCCCGCTGGCCCCGCTCCATGGCCAGCTCCACTTGTCCCCACCACCGGGCACAAAGAGCTCCCGAAGGGACCACCGGAGCTGGGACACGGGCCGGGGCGGCGGTGCCCGCACAGACCCCCAACTCCCCCCATCCCAGCCAGCTCCGAGCATCTGCCGTTCCCGGAGCTGGCCAGGGCTTTGCTCCGGCCGCTGCTCCCAGGCTGCTGCGTAGGGGACGGTGCCCAAAGTTTCCTTCCTGGCAGCAGGGAAACCTTTTTTAATCTAGGAAAGCAAAGCGGCGGCCTCGCAGTGCTCATGCGTGGCGGGCAGCGCAGCCCGGCTCACCGCTCCCAGCCGCCCGCAGGGATGGCTGTGTCCCTGCCCTTTATCTTTCCCAGCCAGCGCCGGATTTTCAGGGCCAGGGACGCGGGGCTGGGTGTGCAACCACGGCGTCGGGCATGGCAGCAGCATGTCCTCTGCCTCGGGGCGGGGGACACGCCGGGATCCTGCGGTGCGGGATGCCTGGCCCCCGACGCCGGAGCAGTGAGAGCTACTTTTTCCGAGAGTGCCGTTAATTAATGGCAGAAGGAGCTGACGGGGCTGCTCGGCAGCCCTCGGGAAGGGGTTTAGCCCTGGAGCTGGCAGTTCCCCACGGACACCCCCTCCCCAGGGCAGGCAGCCCCCCGGTCGCTGTCGGATCTGAAGTCGCTGGGCGAGGGCGGCACCAAAGTTTCACCAGGTTTTGCTCTTGTTTGACAGTGATTTCAATAATAATGCTGGAGGATCCTCTGGCAGCAGAAACCCCCCGGGGGGCTCAGCATCCGCTGGGGAGGGGTGTGGGGCGGGGTAGGGGGGGAGCGGGCGGCATTTAAAACCAGGGAATTGGGAAGACTTGGTAAGAAAGAAAAAAACCCTCTGAATAAAATGCTAAATCGTGCTTCTGGGTTTGATCTCCGAGGCTTTTTGCCCCCGTGGAATTGGCAGGCGGCTGGGGAGGAGGTCACGGCGCTGTGCATCCAGGGCAGGCGTGGGCCCATCATTCCCTAATTTTTAAATTTTTTTTTATTGTTATTTATTTTTGAAGGAAGAGAAAAATCCCTTTATTTTGCAACTCCCGCATGAATCAAGTTAGCATTTCACAGCTATTTAACACCTGGTTACAGCTTCTGCAGCAGAACCGATGATACTCCACGCTCGGCACCCGCTCCGCATGGCGGGATCTGCCCCTTCCCGCAGGCGCGGACCAGCCGGATTTATTATTTCTCCGTTCCAGGCAGGGATTTAAGGCAAGAGGTGTTTCGCGTGACTTTGTCGGGGGGTTCTCCTGGTCCTGGCAAGCGGGGTGAACCCCCAGCTCTCCCCCCAGCTCTCCCCCAGCGCCGCCGCTCGCCCCGTCCAGCTGCCATGGCGGGTCGGGTGGGAATCGACTCAAGTCCTTAAACCCTAAGAGTTAATCAAAGTGCTTTGAATATGTAAATGCTGAGTATTGTTTATCATTGCCTAGAGCTGATGCAGCAGTTTTCCTGCTCAAAGCCCCGTTCAGATGGGAGCTCATGAAAATTCACAACGGCCTCGAAAATAGGTGATGGGGATTATTACCCCCGTCATCCAAGGGAGGAAGAGCCATGGAGTGATGCTCCCGGTGGCAGCGGGAGGGAGGACAGTGGTGGTGTGTCCCAATGGGTGTAAATCAGCTCTTGCTTCATTTCCTCTGGCCAAGCGTTTGTCCCGGGCTGCCCAGGCTCCAGAGGGTGTTGGTGATGGAGCTCCCGATGGATGGCAGGGTGTGACACGTGCTTAAATATACACACTGCTGGCGCCAGGCAGGGAATTCCATGCAGGCAACACGTGATTTTCCATGAGGTTCTTCTGCAAGACCTCCAGCAATGAGCGCTCTGTCAGTTAATAAAACAATGAGCTTGAGTGGGATCTGGGGGAGTCCAGGGGAGCGAGGGCGAGGGAGAGGACTGAGGACTCCATATGAATGGGCAAATTAGTCTCTTGGTGTTGACAGGACTCCCTGGGCACAGACATCCCCAACAGGCAGGGAGATGCCAGGATGAGGGGAAAGCATTGGGCTCCCCCATCACTCGACTCCTCCAGGCAAGGGCACTGTAGAGAGGACCATGGAGATGGAGACCCCTGGGTCACTTCAAGCCCATCCATACCACCAGAGTTCTGCTTCCCACCAGGTTCCTGTGGGTCAACCTGTTGACTCCAACACCTGGAAGAGCTTTTGCCCTCAACCCAAGCTGAGTGCCTCTGTGTCTGAGGAGATGCCCCAGTTTTGGGTTCACTTCGCACTGGGCAGCCGACCCTGGAGGCCCAGGGCAGCCTCGTGAGCCGTGCCTGCGGCAGAGCTGCCAACCTCAGGGGAGGCTGGGGGACAGCTGGGAGCAGGACGTGTCTCAGCCAGCCAAATTTAATCCTCCTACGTTAGCAAGGCTTAAAATAGGCTCCCTGCAGCATCGATGAGGGTGGTGGAGTTGGCCTACTCCAGCCCTCCCAAGTATTTTGGGGAAGCAGGCATGGCAGCGTTGCAGACAAGCACAGCTGGGAGGAACTGTGCCGTGCTGTCAGGACATCCTCCGCCGGAGCCATCCCGGGAATTAAGCACACCTTGTGGCACCTCCACCCCTCCAACCACCCACCCCCTCCTCTCAGGGCGCCATCCCCTCCTTTGCCATTCCTCCACAGCCCTTTCCTGTTGTCTCCCATGGTCAGAGGGTTCAGTTTTCCCGGCACTTCATGGAAATGATCCCTTCTGGTCAAGCCAAGACTGCAGTTCAGTCTTGGTCCACCCTCCACCAGCTGCCCCCAGGAGATGCCATCCTGAGACGTGGTTGCCCAGGACATGACCCTGTGTAAGGCATTTCAGTGGCTCTTGGGAGCAGCTGCCCTGGGGGACCAGCTCCTCCATGGATGGAAAACCGTGGAGGAGTCCTCAAAGCAAGGCAGGGGTGGTGGCACACTGGAGGAGCTGAGCTGATGACACACTGGAGGAGCTGAGCTGGCCTCTCTGGAGACATGAAGGTATCACCCAGTGGTCACCTTATAGAGGGACTCTCTTTTTGTCCCAAGTATGTTTATGTTCCAAGATGTCTCCTGTCTTCCCAACACAGAATCCAAGTCCCTGGAGCACCGCAGGGCCAGCTCCAGCTGTTGGCTGCCATCCCAGGTGAGAGGCACCTTCCAAGGCAGCCAGGGATGCTCCTTGGGCAGAGCTGAGCTCTTGTCCGTGCTTCCTCAGGGGTGCTTCTTTGGGAATGGGGGTCAGCACTCACAGGCCAAGGAGGAATCTGTCACTGGTCATCACCTCCTATCAGGGAAGCAGGGCTGAGCAGGAGGATGGACTGGGGATGCATGTGGATGTACAGAATGGATACAGATCAGTGATATGTCCCCCTCACCTGGCCATACACATCTCATCCCAGCACATGCCTGCCAGTCTGGAAGAGATCTCCCCCTGCAGAGCTCTTACCCTGAGCCAGAATGTCCAACAGGAGTCAGGATCCAAGCCCAGATGGCCTGAAGCTGCTGGTGGGACCTCGTTCCCGTGGGCAGGCTGCAGCAGCTCCCTGGACAGGGCAGGATGGTGGCTCTGGGAGAAAGGGCTCCTCCTGCACCTCCACCCCAGGACCCTTCTCTGGGATGGAAGGGTGCAGGGGCTTAGTTTGTGTGTTTTTTGCTCCTGGGGACCAAGCTTTGGTGGGGTCTGGGGGTTACTGGGACAGTCCTGCTCCTAACACAGCGGTGGCTTTGGCAGTGCCTGTGGTCACTGGTGCAGCTCAGTCACTGGTGCTTCATCCAGCCCTGCAGGCCCTGCCTTCCTCCTGCCTGGCTCCCTGCCGGAGTGCTGGCTCTCCATCCCCTCCTCTCCAGAGGTAGGGGGCTCCCCTCGGGCTCTGCCCTCCCTGCTTCACCCCCCTCCTGCCTTCCCGTGTCAGCCGGGGCTTTAAAGAAGCCGTTTTCCCATTCCTCCTTCCTCTGTGCAGCCTCTCCATGGGCCCACGCACCAGCTGGGCCCCCCACCGTGCTACTCCCACCTCCCCTGCTGTGCTGCCTGATGCCTTCCTGCCTTCACCTGGTGGGGTGAGCCCCGTGCAGGGAGGCAGGGAGTGTGGAAGAGGCAGGAGAAGCCCCGGCTCCCTTTTTGATCCCTGCGGGGCCCCAGAGCTGGTCTCACCTACCTGGTGGAGCCCCCTGAGAGCTGCCCCTCATCCCCATGAGCCCTGCAGGGCCATCACTGCTGTGCCATCCCCTCGGGAATCCACTGAGCCCCCCTGCTCTGGGCTTCCCCTTGGCAGCAGCACAACTTCCTCGGGAAAGAGTGCAGGGGGAAATTCCCGTGTTATCCCGAGCTTTGCTGGGCTACCTGAGCCGGCCAAGCGATGAGCTGGCAGCATCGGGATTGCACCGAGCCAGCAGACACCCTGGTGTTTGCCACCTGGCTTTTTCCTCCCCACATCCCCAAAGGGTCCCCAGAGGAGGCCTCCAGACTGTTAAAATCGTTACCCACACAGAGCCCAGCCACGCCTGCTCACGTTGCATCCGTCCCCCTGGCAGCAGCAGAGACCTGGCTGTGCTTCTCTGTCTGCCCGGGGTCTCCAGTGTCGCTGCTGTGGCTCTAAAAGAAAAACAAACCCCAGTAAATCCCCTGATGGTGCATCCATGTGCAGAGGAATGGTTTTATCCCCAAGAAGTGGCAGCACATCCGTTGCTGGAGCTGGCAGGGGTGGCCAGCAGGAGATGGGATGAGTGGATTCCAGGCAGTGCTGGATCTGCTTCTCATCAGCTGCCCAGCCTCAGGGGTGTCTGTTAGTCCATCCCTGCTCCAGACCCTTGTCCCAGCCTCCAGGGGCTCTCATGGTCCCACACATGGGCCGTTGCCCTGTTTCCTATGGATCTCATGGATGCTGTCAGGCGGTGAGGGAGGGAATCTGCGGAAGGTAGAAGGAATTGGTGAGGGAAGCCAAGGGATGCAGAAGAGCCATGGATAAAAGGAAAAGGGAGCTGATTTCTCCATAGCAGTGACAAAGTATAGGTGATCCTTAGTGCATGGTTAAGGACAACTGGTGATGGTGGACATTCCCATTTGTGCTAAGAAACCCACCGGGGCACCACAGCTGTTGTCCCAGCACAATCCCAAAACACCAGCATCTCCAGGAAGACATCATCTGGACACAGTACCAGCGGCAGCCACCCAGCTGGAGGCACACAGGGAGCGCTCGGGATGCTCGGAGCCACCTGGAAATCCACGGCATGCTGGTGGCGTGGGAAAAGATGAGCATTTTGCCAGTATTTTCAAGGAGGGCGTGGGAATGACCTGGACAAATAAAAAACTGGAAGGAAAACGGTGGAGCCCTGAGCAATCAGAAGGGTGAGGAGAGCGGCGTGGTTAATGCCAGCCCAAAAACACGAGGGAGGTCTTGTGGGATCCCGAGGAAATCCCATTCTGCCAGGAGAGCGGGTTGGTAGCAGGAAAGCTGCTGCCAGGACGGGCTTCCACAAGACTTCCCCTCTCACGGCCCTTCGTTAGGGAATTAGGACGTAACGAGACGAGCGCAGCGGAGAGGAAACGAGCGCCCCGGGAGCCGCCGCTGGGGGAGTTTTGGGGGCTCTGCCCTGGCCCTGTTTGCTCTCATTAGGGAGGTGGAAGGAAGCTCAGGCGGGTGCTGGCAGGAGACCCACGGCTTAGGCAAAGCGGGACCGCGTGGGTGCCCGGAGCAGCCTGGAGGGTGCCCGGCCAAGGGGTGGCCAAGGTGCCCCACGGGCCAGGGAGGGGAGTGTGGAGCTGGGGAGCAGTGGGAGCGGGAGCAGCAGCACTTGGGGGTGCAGGGTCCACCTCAGTGGGATAGAGGGTTGAGAACAGAGCGGTCAGGCTTGGCATGGGGTAATGGGCAGGTGCCACCGGCTACACCTGCATGGGGCCATCTCCAGCCTTGGTGAGGGCAGGGGTCCAGCACCCATCCCAGCCATGGGCACCCACTGGAGTGGTGAGGCTGAGCCCCAAAGGGGCTGGAGAACATGTATGCATGGAGCTGGAGCCTGTGTGAATGGATGGGCTGAATCCCATGTGAGTCGAGGGGCTGGAGCCCATGGGAATGGATGTGTTGGATCCTGTGGGGATGGATGGGCTGGAGCCATGTGGGTGGATGTGCTGGAGAACATGGGAATGGATGTGTTGGAGCCCATAGGAATGGATGGGTTGGATCCCATGTGGGTGGATATGCTGGAGCACATGGGAATGGATGTGCTGGAGCCTGTTGGGTGGATGTGTTGGAGCCTGTGGGCTCAGAGCCCCCCACCCAGCCCTGGAGTCCTCCTCCCACCCCTGCCAGCTGAAGAGGGGCTGCGGGATGTTGCTCAATCCACCCCTTCCCCAGACAGCCTGGCCTTTGCCATTCTTGGCTCCAGCCTGGATATAACCTCAGCTGTGTGCCAGCTCCATCTCCATCTCCATCTCCATCTCCAGCTCCAGCTCCAGCATGCTGGCAACCAGCAGGCAACAATGCTAGAATAGCCCCAGTAGCTCTCCCTGGGGGTCTCTGGGCCTGCTGCCCCCTTCTCTGAGATCAGGAAGGCTGATTCCCCCCGTGACACCCCTCCAGCCCCATCTCCAGGCCCTGATGGTCTTTCCAAGCCGAGCAAAGGGAAACACCTGCCCTCCAAACCCAGCTCCCCATGTCCTCCCCACGCAGGGGCAGGATGAGCAGCAGGGACGGCGCTTCCAGTCCCTCGCTATTTTTAATTGCTCTTTCCCAGAAAGGCTGGTGCAGGCTCCGAAAGCCGCTTCCAGCTGGGAGTTTGGAAAGCTGGTTCCAGTTAGGCTGCGCTCTGAGCTGTTATTTTTAGAAGGGCTGAAGGCGACGGCCCCGCTCCCCGGGCTGCTGCTCAGCTCTGGCCACGGCTCCTGGTCGCCAGCACCTCGCCGGACCCTCGGCCGGGGACGTCCTGGCGGCGTGATTTTATGACTGCCCGTTTTTTTTCTGGTGCTTTTTTGGCAGGGAGGGACTTTCATCTCCCCACGTCAAGCTGTGCAGCCAGGAAGACCAAAGGCGGAGGATGTGAGCAGTGGTCATCCCTGAAGGGCCGGGGCGCGGAGCAGCGTCTTCTGGTTTTGATTAAAAACCATCCGCTGGCAAAGTTCGAAGGCGTGAGTGGTGCCGGGGCCAGGACAAGACCAGCAGGGAACAGCTCCCAGGAGCGCCAGGGCTGGGGCTGCCACAGCACTGACAGGGCCTCCTGCCCCATATCCAGGTTGTGCCCCATGTCCAGGCTCTGCCCCACGTCCAGGTCCTGCCCCACACCTGGTTTCTGTCTTCACCCTTTCCCCTCCTCCCTTCTGCCTCATTCCCTCTCCCCAGAGCCCCCCCAGTGCCAATGCTCTGCCATTCCCTGGTTACCCCACTGATGGCTGTGACCCCGTGGAGCTCTCCCCATGCTCAGCCTCGCTGAGGTGCCCCTGGGCTGCCAGGCTCAAGGGGCAGAGAGCTGGGAGTGCCCCCCAGAGCAGGACACCCCAGGGGACCACTGACTGACAGCCCCCTGACATAGTCCCTAGGCCTTTGCCATGGGTCCTATCCCCTCACTATGACCCCCAGTCCACTTCCATGGAGCTTATCCTATCACTATGATCCCACAGAATTCTGCCATGGAACTCACCCTCTTTCCCTGATCCCCTTCCATAATGCTCATCCCATTGCTGTGACCCCAAACTCTCTTCTGTGCAGCTCCCATTGATGTGACCCTCCACCTCTCTCCCATGTCATTCATCCTGTCTCCACGACCCTCCACTCTCTTCAGTAGGGGTCACCCCTCTGCCACAACCCCCATCTCTCCACCGTGGGGCTCATCACTGTGACCCCCCAGCCTTCTTCCATAGTGTTCATCCAATCACTGGGATCCCCCAACCCTCTTCCATAGAGTTCATCCCATTGCTGTGACCCCCAGAACAGTTCCATGGGCTCACCCTCTGCCTCAGCCCTCTTCCATCAAGTTCACCTTGTTCCCATAACCCCCAACCCTCTTCCATGGGGTTCATCCTATTATTTTGTCCCCCCCAGCCCTGTTCCATGGGGGTCATCCCATTACTGTGAAGCCCCCCCAACCCTCCTCCATGAAGCTCATCCCATCACTGTGCCCCCCAACCCTCTTCTGTGGGTCTCACCCCTCTGCCACGCCCCCCATCCCTCCGCTGTGGAGCTCCCCAAAATCACCCCACACCCCCACCTCGAGCCGCGCTGACTTCACCCCGGCAGCGATTTTTATCCTCACATCAAATCCCCCCCTCCCTGAGCCCGGCGCGGCGTCTCCTCGCCATCGCCGCCGCTAATCAGCTGTATTATCTGCGCCCCCATTATTCACGCGCTCGCTGCTGTCGGTGCTGCCCCATCCCACCGCCCTCCTCCTCCCGCGGCAGCCACCTCCATCCTTCCTTCCTTCCCACCCTCCAGCCCCACCGCCCCCCCCGGCCGGACCGCGGCCAGCTGGCTTTGCCTGCGTTTCGGCTTCAGCCTCCCCCAAGGATTCCTAAATCTGATAAGGGAGGGGTGGGGGGTGCTGCTTTCAAAGGAGCGGGGTTGACCTTTGCCGCTGCAACGAGAGCCGCATGGAGAAAAAAAAATTGGCTGCGGAGAGAGAGGGGGAGCGAGCGAGCGAGAGAGCTGCTGTGGTTTTACAATCCCTAAATAACGCCGGGAGCTGAGCTGTAAACACATGGCGGTATTGCCTGAGCGTGTCCGCACCCCCCCCACCCCTCCCCCGATGGAAACCCAGCCTTGGAAAATACTCCAACCTTAAGGAAAAAAAAAAAAAAAGGTGAAGAAAACAGCTTTCTCGAAAAAAAAAAAAAAAAAAAAAAAGGCAGAAATCTCCTGAATTATTTAGCGAACGGTTCCAATCCGACGGCTAATTCTGCCGGCAGACGCCGGCGGCCGGAGCCTGGCGTTGGGAGATGATGACTATCGGCGGGAGCTGGCGGCGGCAGCAGGGTGGTCCCAGCCCAGGGGGGACCCGGCGGCGCCGCGGGGGTGCCGGGCAGAGCAGGGAGCCCAGCCCGATGTCACCCTGCCTGCTGGGTGCACCTCACTCCCTGGGGACAGGGGAGATGTTCCCACACAGCCTCTCTCCTCCGCTCGTCTCCTTTCCCTTAGAGGAAAATCTCATCACCTAGAAAGAGCCCCAGCCCCAACGCCCCCTCCTCCAGCACCCCCAGCCCCACGGACGCCCCAAAAAGTCACCTCTCCCCCCGGCCAAGCTCCCCGCAGCGCCCCAGGAGCGAGGGAGAGCTGCCACCCCGTCCCCTCTCACCTGTTTCTTCCCTTTTTTTTTTTTTTCGGAAGCAACTAACACTTTTCTTTGAAGAGCAACAGATGAGCGAGACCCTCCCAGAGCCTTTTATGATGTTAAATTTATTGCCTGGCTCCGCAATTGCCATTTTAATGACGAACGCTCCCACGGCTTTAGCGCGGCTGAGTGCTGGCATTGAAAACAGAAGCCGGAGGGGACTCGCTGTCTCCGGTCTCCTGGAGGAGAACGGATTCCAGCCCTTTTCCTGGTCCTTGCACAAAGTTTTGCCAAATAGATAATGTATTTTATAATTTCCAGTCGGTGCTGTGCTGGTAAGGGAGGCCCTCTGCTGGCACCGGGCTGATGGGAGAGCCCCGGGAGCGGGCTGGGAACCAGCACTGAGGCATCGAGCCCGGGAAACACCTCTGGCGAGGGGGACCTGGAGAACCAAGACTGGAGAGCCATGTCCGGCAAAGACATGGGCAAGGAACCTCCATTTCAGAGGTCCTGGAGAGCTCACAGAGGTGAGAACAGGGATTTGAGCCCATGGAAAGGATCCTGGGAAATCGAGTCTGGAGAACTGAGCTCATCAAGCAGAACCAGGGGACTGAGCCCACAGAGCCACGATCAGAGAGCTGGACCTGGAGAGGTGTGTGTGGCCAGAGCAGCCTGGAGGGTCATGTGTGGGCAGATGAGCCCATCCCCAATCCTGCTCCTTCCAAAGGATCCCCACCCCTGCAGCCTGTGCTGGTCCACAGTGAGGTGGCACATCCAAATGGAACATCCCAGCCCTTCCTTTGGCTGAGAGAAGCCTCTGTACATCTGTCCTGGGGCAAGAGCTGGGTGGGACCATGCAGGGATGTCTGGGATGTCAGGGGGAAGCCATGGCAGCTTTGGCATGGGTGGGGCTGGAGCTGCTGCAGCTCCCACTGTGTCCTAGATGGGAAGAGTGGGTGGGAACAGTTCCACATCCGCTGGGCACAGAGCCCAGGGGTGACAGCGCCCACACCAGGAGCACCCGTGGTCCCGTTGGCCTGTCCAGAAGGGCATCAGGTCCCTGCCAGGAGGACAAGGACAGGCCTGGGGCTGGCGATGGG
Source organism: Pyrocephalus nanus (assembly GCA_038380795.1). Taxonomy (NCBI): domain Eukaryota; kingdom Metazoa; phylum Chordata; class Aves; order Passeriformes; family Tyrannidae; genus Pyrocephalus; species Pyrocephalus nanus. The sequence goes on along the minus strand of CM076275.1, from coordinate 14,910,808 downwards.
CAGCCGTGGCGCGGGGCCAACCCTGCAGACCCACACCGGGGACCTCAACCGAGGACATCGACTTTTATCAGCAGATGCTTTATTTTTTTTAATGGTGCCTGAAACTCAGCCTGGGTTATCAGGGAGATATTAAATTGCTGTTGGAAGCGACACCAGCGGGGCGGAAAAGCCGTGCTGTGCTCTTACCTCTTCCCACAAGGTCGAGCCAGCCAGCCCCGGGGGACGGCGCATTCGCCGCGTCCTTCCTGTGGAGGGGATCACATGTCAGAGCCGAACGAAGCCTTGAGAAAATTAAACCCGTGAGCTCACCGCCCTCCCGAGCGCAGGCGCCAGCCCTCCCTGTGCTCCCCGGGCCCGGGCTGCCAGCTGGGGTGACCTGGCAGCCGGGACGATGCCACCTTTCCCCCGGGGACAGCAGCGGTTCCCGACAGCGCGCCCGCAGCTGGGGGGCGGGATGAAGGAGCCTCAAACCCTGCTGTGCATCGCTGGGCGGTGGGGAAGGACCTGCCCATGGGAAGAAGCCGTCAGCCCTGACAGGACACAGCTGGTGAAGTCCCCTGAAGGCCTTCAGCCAGATTTCCTCTGGGAATCCAAGTCCTCGCTTGGGCAAAAGGGCAGATAGACAGGTTCAGCTCTGGTGAAATAGAAAAGTGTAGAACCATGTCTTGTCCTTGCCAGGGCCATTCCCAGACTTGAAGATGGCCAGGCATGAGGGTGGGTTTCTTCCAGGACAAGGGGAGTCCTGTTGTATCATCCCTCTGTGACACAGGGGATGGACAGAATCAGTGAGAGAAAGGCAACACAGCCCCCAGTAGTGCCTGCATGTGTGTGTGGGGGGTCAACTGCAGACCCCCAGAGACCCCAAGCAAGGACCCTGAGCAGCCCCCACCTCTCAGTCATCTGGGACTGGCACCAAGGAAGGGGCACCATGAACAACACTGGCTGGAGGGGGCAAGAGCACCCCTGTGGGACCTGGGGACAGCCAGGCATTGCCCAGCATGGCAAGAGGAGCAAGAAGAGGATGAAGGAGGACCAGCACAGGACCATCCATGGTCATGGATTGAAAAAGCCCCAGGGCTGAGCCAGACTTCTTCCCAGGGCACCCTCTGCTCTCCCAACTTTGCTCACACTCAAAAGGGGAGCAGAAATGCAGCTCAGCCTCCATTTTCCCCATCAGCCACTTGCTCCTTCATCACCCTCTTCCTCCTCACTCCAACCCAGCTCTTCCCCTTCCCAGTCAGCCAGGAATTGCTAGGGCTGGAGTTACACAGCCACACTGGGCATCCCTCACAGGGCACAGGGTTTAGTGGACCCCTCAGCACAGCCCCCAGTTTCACCCACGGCAAGGCAGGAGGTGCCCCCCCCCCCAAATCCCCTCTCCCTGTCACCACAGTCGCCTCCAAGCCCTCCCCGGGACCACTGGGGACACATCCAGCCCTTGGCACAGCCCAGCCCGGGCAGGGGCTGCAGCAGGGACGGCAGCAGGCAGGCAGGAGCCGTGTGGGGATGCTCCAGCAGCTGCCGCCAGCACGGCTGGCGGATGCCCTTTGGCCAGGAGCAGCCAGGCTTTTTTTTTTCCCAGCCCTTCCCAGGAAAAAAAAAAAAAAAAAAACAAACCCAAAAAAAAACAACAACCCAAGCCCCATAACGAGCTGTAGCGAAGCAGCGAGGAGGCGGCAGATAAGAGGCTGGAGCCCGCGCAGAGGCCTCACGGAGATGAAAGGCGATTGCGAACGAGCCTCCCCATCCCCTGCGGACAAAAGAGCTCCTAAAATATTAACGAGGCCCCGTGCCGCCAGGTCCCCCGGCCCCCAGCGCCGGCAGGAGCAGGCGGTACCCGCCCCGCCGGCCGAGGGGTCCTGGGGGGATGGAGGCACAGCGGGGAGCAGCGCAGGATGCTCATTAATTACCTCCCGCGCCCGGCGCTGGCAAACGCGCCCCCCGCTTCCCTCGCCACCCCGGGGAGCCACTGCCACCTTCCCACCGGCTCGGCGTTTAAAGAGCACAGAGCAGGGGGCTGTGCTGGGGATGGTGGCCCCTCGCTGCCGTCTCGGCACCCCAGGGTACAGCCTCGCCCCCCCCAGCACCCCTCAGGGTGAGTTTGGGGGGACGCCGGGGCAGCTCAGGGGGCTATTTTCACACCAGCGTCACGGTGGGGAAAGGGAAGGGGGGACAACGCTTGTTCCTGCATTTTTGGTGCCTGTGTGTGGTTCCTGCAGACCCCAGGCTGGGGATGGGGTCCCTGGGGTGCGGGAGTGAGGTGTCCTGTGGGAGCAGCTCAGCCTGTGCCCGGGACATCCACGCTGCTCCTGCCGCATTCCCGGTGCTCCAGTGGCTGAGTGGGCTCGGTCCCCGTCCTCGGAGCCCACCCGAGGGCAGCACAGCCAGGCCATGTGCCAAGGTGCCAGCCTGGCTCCGTGTCTCCTCCCTGAGGAGCACAGAGGGTGCTGTGACAGTGGCAGTCAGACCCAGTGCCCCGGTGATTCGGGGTGACCCTGTGGCACAACCACCCCCCCGAGTCCCCACAGCCGCCCCGTTCCCTCCTCACTCCGTGGCCCAGCCCGAGCAGAGCCAAGGGTTGGGTGTCAAGGGGACACCGGGGGAAGGGCGATGTTCCCGCTGCTCCGCATGTGCCGCTGGAAGGGGGGGAGGAGGAGCGCGGCAGCAGGAGCTCCATCGCCGGTCCGGAAGCGGGTCCACACGCATATTGGGGGATTTGCATAGCACAGATGGCAGCCCAGGAATTTCAAAGCATCCCCCGTTGCCGCAGCAGCTGAAGGGCTCGGCGGCCCCGCGCAGCTGCCGGAGGGAGGGAGGCCGAGCTGCCCCGGCGTCCAGGGCCCGGCAGCCTCGAGGAGGACACACGGCACGGCATCCCCGGCACCGCCGCCCCTGGCCCAGGGTGGGCCGCAGGCGGCCACGGGGATGGGGACGATGGAGGGGGAATTGTGGGGGCCGCAGCCCCCGCCGGCGAAGGAGCCGAGTGGAAGGGCTCCCGCAAGGGCTGGAGGGCATGACATGTGAGAGACGACGGGAGCTAAATTTACACGGCGGCGGAGCGAGCTGCCTCCAAGGAGACGTGATCACGGGCTATAAATACCTGCAAGGAAACAACGGGGACAGGGACGGTGAATTATTCACAGGCGCAAGATGGCAGGACACGGAGCGAGCCCGGCCGGGGAGGGGGGAGCTGTACAGGGGGCCCTCCCCGAGCTGCAGCCCGGCTGTGGGGCATGGGGGCAGCCGGGGCTGGGACACCCCGAATGACAGGAGCTCCTCAGTGGAGCTGTGAGGGTTCAGGGGGAGGAAACCCCGCCGTGGACCCTCGAGGTGCCTCCTGCTGGCACCAGGGACGGATGCTGGAGGGCGGAGGTGGCCAGGATAGGGGTGCCCCTGCCAGAGAGGTGTCTGGGGGGTGACACAGCCCCAGTCCAGCCCCAGGGAGGAGCAGGTGGAGCATAACTGGGATCACCTCCCGCCGGCAGCGCCTGGAGCGCTGGGCTGAGGGAAGGTGTCCTGTGTGGAGGTGACACTGGACGGGCCTCGGGAAGGTGTTGGTGAGGCCCTTTTGATACAAAACTAAAGGGGCTTCGCTGTGGGGTCCCCAGCAGGTCCAGCATCCCCCCATCCCGGTCCCGACTCCGTAGTAGGGGACAGCAATGAGGTGACGTCCCATGCGCTGGAGGCACCCCCAGCCTGCCCTGTCCCTCTCAGTAGGTTTCTCAGGGGACGCTGGGCGGACACAGCGGCAGGACAAGCCCTTTGTGCCCGCAGGAAACGCTTCGGGAAGGATTTGGGGAGGTGGGGGCTAAAGCATCGCGGAGCACATCTGCTCTACTCGGGCTTTTAATGGTAACAATAAATAAAAATAACAACTAGTAACCGAACCGCTGGCGGGAGCAGGTTCCTAAATCGCGGTGCCGTGCCCCGCAGGCAGCGCGGGGTGCGGGAGGGAAGGGGGGGATCCCTCCTCGCCCCCTCCGGACCGGCCGCGCCGCTTCCCCGGCCTCTGCTGCCCCCGCCCGGCCACGGGGAGCGGAGCGGCCGCCCCGCCCGCGGGTGCGGGGGGGCCGGGAGAACCGGGAGGAGGGACCCCCCGCTTGTTGGGGGGGGTATTTCCCAATTTAGCCCCCTGGTAGAGGGATAATTCCTCTTTTCAGCCGTATTTTTTTCACGAGCCCCGGGCGGTGGAGTTGGGGGGGGGGGGGGGCACGGTTGGCAGATGGGCACCCCGCGGACCCCCAGCCCACTTGCCCTTGTCCTCGCCTACCCCCTGCTCCCGGCACACACCGGGTTGGGATTGTCCTTTGTGCCCAGCCCCGCTCCCGGCTGGAAAGCCCAAATCTGCCCTGACAAATCACACCTGAGTGATAAACGCCCCTTCTCCACCGAGGTCCAGCTGCTTCTCCCTTTGCCATCCCGGCCTGTCCCTTCCATGGGGAGGAGAGACACGAAAACGCTCCAAGGGCTGGAGTCCCTCTGCTCTGGAGTCAGGCTGGGAGAGCTGGGGGGGGTTAACCCAGAGGAGAGAAGGCTCCAGGGAGACCTGAGAGCCCCTTCCAGGGCCTCAAGGGGCTCCAGGAGAGCTAGAGAGGGACTGGGGACAAGGGATGGAGTCACAGGACAAGGGGGAATGGCTTCCCACTGCCAGAGGACAGGGTTAGATGGGATATTGGGAAGAAATTCCTCCCTGTGAGGGTGGGGAGGCCCTGGCACAGGTTACCCAGAAGAGCTGTGGCTGCCCCATCCCTGGCAGTGTCCAAGGCCAAGTTGGACAGGGCTTGGAGCAACCTGGGACAGTGGAAGCTCCAGGGCCCAGCTCAGAGTTGCTCAAGTCCATGTCTGCTGCCACCACTCCCAAACCTTGTCCCCACACCTGAAGGGGTTCCAACATCTACACCCACAGTGATGGCCCGGGGTTTGTGTTTGCCACAGCCCAGAGCTGCTGTCACCCAGCCAAGGATCAGCCAGGAGAGTGTCAGTGCTCAGACACTGCTAATGCAGCTCAGGCAAGGGCTGGGATGGACATGGCCTGGCAGAGAGGCAGCTTTGCCAGAAAAAAAGGAAAAGGGACAGCAGCAAAAAGAAGGAATGGGGCCAGACAGTAGGAATTTTCATTCAGTTCATGGAGAGGTGACACCAGTCACCCCCCCGGGCAGCAGGACAGTGCTGTGAGAGGAACCGTCAAAGCAGGGGAGGCTCAACCCCACAGCAAAGCCCCTTTAGTTTTGGACCAAAAGGGCCTCACCAAGACATTCCTGAGGCTCATCCCACGTCACCTCCACACAGGCCACCTTCAGGTGCTGCCATGGGAGGTGCTCCTGGTTGTGCCCCCTCTGCTCCTCCCTGGGGCGGGGCTGGGGCTGTGTCACCCCCTGGACACCCAGACAAGACTCTCATCTCTGGAGGGGGCACTGATGAGGGGAAGTTTTCCAATAAGCCTCTGGACAAGGATTTGGGCTTTCCTGTTGGGTGCCTTCCAGAGGCTGGCATGGCATTTGTGAGTGGAGTTATTTGACTGAGGCAGGATTTGATTTGAGGGAAGGTTTTAGCATTTCAATACAGAGTGTCTGTGCTTACCTGTTCTATGTCAGCCCAGACTGCAATGCTTGGACTCGATCTTGGAGGTCTTTTCCAACTTAAATGATTCCCTAATTTGAGAAATTACCCCACAACAAACCAAATAAAACCTACTTGGCAAAAGCCCATCCTCCCACGAGGCTTCCAATGTGGATCTGGAGAAGTTCCTACAGCTTTTCCACCGGCATTTTCCAAGAAGGGACTGCAAGTTGAAACACTGACTGCTTAATGTTGGTATTTAGGGTTACAACAGGAAAAATCTCACACAGAGCTTTAAGTGCAGCAGGGTTGAAATCCACCATCCCAGGCTGTATTGGGAGGGGTTTTAACAAAACTTGCTAAACACTGGCTCAGGAGAAGCCACAAGGCAGAGAATCAAAGCTCCCAAGCAGCACAACTGCTGAGGGTGCTCAAGAGGGAGCAGGGAGAGGGTTTAGACACAAAACACCAGTTTTGTTTAAGGGGAAGAAGGCCAGAAACCTCTGCAGGGGTTGCTTCATGTCCATCTTTGCTCCATCACACCAAGCTGCTTCAGCTGGACTCAGGGACCACAGACACAGGGAAGTTCAGGTGTGGTGTTTGTGGCTTCAGGACACCCATCATCTATCAGAGGAACTTGGAAAACAGCTCTGACACGATGCTTTATGGGCTCTCCACAACTGAGAGGACACAGGGGCTGTTTGGGCTTCTTATCAGTACCAATGTATAAAGGATGCCCCATAATTCAGTATTTAAAAAAAAAAAAAAAAAAAAACCTAGAAAAAAACAAACAAAAAGAGCCCCCAAACCAACCTCCCTCAACCAAAACCACAGCACTCATAGAACCCCAAAATTAGGTTGCCTTTTGAAAAAAATTGTGTCAAAGACCAGCAAGAAAAAAAGCTCTACAAAATGTTCAGCCTGTGCAGATTAAATTCATTCCTGACAGGACCCAAAAGGCGGGGAAGCAAAGCAGGTGCCCGTGTCCAGGCAGGGCATCAGGGCACAGACTGATCCTGCCAGGCTTTGGAAGCTGCTCCCTCTGTGCTCACCATCAGCCAAGAACAAGTTTCTCTCCCAGCCATCACACACCAGCAGTTTCCAGGGTAGAAGTTTAGCAGCAGCTCTGGTTTGATACCAGCTCTAACCACGGATGCCATTCTCAGTCATTCAAGTTCACAGAATCCCAGATTGGTTTGGGCTGGAAGGGACCTTAAAGCTCATCTGGTTGCACCCCCTGCTGTGGGCAGAGACACCTTCCACTATCCCAGGTTGCTCCAAGCCCCGTCCAACCCAGCCTTGGACACTTCCAGGGAAGGAATGAGCAGGAGTTCACTGGTTACTCAAAATGCAAACTTTTATCTACATCCCACAACTTGCTCTTTCAACCCAAAGAAACATTTAGAGCTGAGCAACAAATGGGTTTGCTCACAAAAGGACAAGAATGGTAAATATATCCAGCTCCCACTCGCCCTGAGATGGTTTCACCTGACTGTAAACAATAAAAGCTAAACATTCTCACACAGGGAAGGGGGGGACACTTGAGAGGCAGAAACAATAAAACAGATCCTGTGGGTGCCAGATCAGAGGAGGAGTAAGCCATGAGTTGTGGTAACTCCTGAACAGCCAAGACAGCTCTGGCTTCCTTCAACCCCACAGGTTGAAGTCACAGGTTCCAAGAGGGAAGGGGACAGTGTGGGATTGGTGAGAGCACACACATTTCTGCATGGAGACGCAGGCACACGACCAGCAAGGCCACTCCAGGTCACCCACAAAGCCCTGCCCGTGGCCAGAGCGAGCCAGGCTTGGCAGGGAGCTAAAAAAGCCAAGATGAAGGTGACTGGAGATGGTTGAGAGAGGGACAGCACAGGACTGGAGCATCAGGGAGAAGGGAGAGAGCAGCCACAAAGCAACACGAGCCAAAATAAATGGGTTAAAAAAATTTTAAAAATAAATAATAAAAAAAAGGCAACCAAGCCACAGTGAATTTGAGGGAATTATTTAATGGTGATCAAATTGCAACACAATACAAGAGTACAGGCAGTGTTAGCACAGATCTAGTCACACACACTTCCAGGGGAGGGCAGGGGCAGCTGCAGGGATCCCTCCTGGAGTCTCCGAGCACCGTCACTCACACAGGAACACAAGGTCACTCACACGAGGTTCTGTTTATCAAGGACAGCCTCCCTTCCACTCAAATACACCTTCTTTGGGCTTTTATTCTCCCTGGAGTGACTTCCAAGCTCTGCCTGGACATGCCTGGAGCCTGACCCAAGGGCTCCTCCACCTGGAGTGGGAGCACTGAGCACCTTCAGAAGTGGTTTGTTTTCCTGCTTCCTTAGTTGTAGCTCACTGGAGTTTTCTTCTGCACCTCCCACATGCCCAGGCCTCCTGCCTTGCTGTCCCCCCAGCATCTGCTGCTCAGGGCACAAAGGAAATCCACCTTTAACTGGGCAAAGCTTCCCCTCATCCTTCCTTTAGGCTTCTGATCTTCTCCTGTACATCAGAGCTGGGAGCAAGAACAGCTCTAGAGCTGTTTTGCTGCTGAAGATGACCAAGACCATCCAAAAACACAGCCAGGCATTGCTGCCTGCAGCCAGGAAAACCACCAAGAAAGTCACAGGCCCAGGGTTAGGGAACAGTTTGCTGAGCACACCAGGGACACAAGATCACATCCAACTCAGCCCTGCTGGTTTTGCTACATCAGTTGATGGATGCAGACTGAACAGAAGAGTCCAAGGACATTTCAGGATGCAGCTTACTTGGAAGCGTTGGAAAAGCATGATAATAACTAAAAATATTTTGAAAAAAAAAAGACCAAACCTCTTGCCTTGCCAAAAAAGCTGTGACAGAAACGCCGCAGCACATCCTGCTGAAGGACAAGCTGGTGTTTCAAGCCCAGTAATCAGGTCTCCAGTTCTGCCCAGGATCAGCTCCATCCCAAATCTGCAGGCCCAGGGAGGTTGGGCTTTGAGCCATGGGAATGTTTAAGCCAACTCAGCACTGAACTAGGAGAGGTTCCAAAATACAAGGGATCATGTTCCTCCTCTGGGTCACTCCGTGCAGTGGATGGGCACTGAGGAGCTCAAGGAATGTATCCAGGCACAGTGTTCCAGCTCTGCTGCCAGAGCTGGGGGGATCTAAGCAGCCCAGCACTTTTTAATAAACCCCATTTCCTTAGCACATGTAAAGAAAAAAAAAAAAAGAGGGAATTCCATGAACAATCTACAGAATCCACAGTGCAAAGAAAGCCATGCAAGGGGAAACAGGCAACTTCAAGTACTAAATAAAAGTTTTAAAAACTGGACAGGGATGGAGAGGTTGATGATACAACAGTTGCTAGAAAGGCAACGTCCAGAGCCCATGGCCTCCTGTGCTGTTTGACATTGGAATACATTCCATGTGCAGCTTCAAAGGAGCAGCTTTATAGTCCCAAAAATAGCTAAGCTGGGTCAGCTTTTCAGTTAAATGATAGGGGGAAAAATAAAAAAGGCTCCTTCCTCCAGTTCACAGTACAACCCTCTCAAACAAATAGTCACCCACACAAGGGACAGAACACATCCTCCCTGCTCAAACATCACCAGACTTGCTTTTACTACACAATTGTGGTCATGCCAACAGCAAAAAAAGTTTCAACTACCTGAACACTTCACTGCAGATGTGTTAATGGATCATCCAAGCTGCAGCTGTTACAGATTCAGGACTATTTTAACGCATGTATGGCTTATTAATGTCCTGTCACCTTGTGGATGTGACATCTGCCCCACAAAAACATAAACCACCTCCCTCAGCTCTCTCAGTTGTCACTGCTCCTTTCTCTCTCTCCTCCATACAGGTCTCTGATCTTTTTCAGTAACTTCCAACGCCCAAAGCCAATCAGATCTGCCTCAAAAATCATTCTTGGATGGCTCAGTTGCAAAGCAGGTGAAGAGAATCCCCCAAAACCTCCTCTGTTGTTGTTCTGTGAGCCCATGGAAAAACAGGGGAGGGCAAGCCTAAGAGTAGCTCAGTTGATCAGAGCACGGTGCTAATAACGACAAGGTTTGATCCCTGCATGGGCCATTCACTTCAGAGTTGGACTCAGTGATCCTTGGGGTCCCTTCCAGCTGAGAACAGTCTGTGATGAACTGGGAAACTCCCCCCCTGAGGTGTTTGCTGAGGGTCCAGCAGAGGCACAGCTGACACAACCCCAGCCACCAGCCTGCCCTCCAGTTCTGACAATGCCACAGGTGCTCTCCAGAGCCACACCCTGCCTTCCCAGCATTCCAGACACCGACACCCTGTGGATAAGTGCCAAGAGCTGAGGGTGACCCGACCCCAGGCTCACAGCCCTGCACACCAACCTCTCCCCCTCCCCTGGAGCTGTCACCCCTCAGCCAGGACACACGTGCTCCACACCATTTCCAGTGAAGCCACTCCGTCCCCAGGCCAGGAGAGCAGCGTTCCTGGTGCCTCTGGAGAGGGACACAGCTCCCTGCACGGGGGTCACACGTCCTGCAGCGCTGCGGACACACCGAGAGATGAGACAAGCGGAACAGATTTAGACCAAAAGCAGTGGACATTTATTCCTCGTTTGTGCAAGAGTGTCAAGATGCATTTGGGAATGGCTGGGACAGACCCTGTGGCCGGAGAGCCAGCGGCTCCAGCCTCTCCTGCCCGATGGCTTGGGTTACAATTCTACTAAGAGGAGATAAACTTGCAGACTCACCTACTGTCACACCAACGATGCTGGCAAATACACTTGTATACAAAGAAAAGTTTCAAACTACATTTTTTCTTTTTTTTTTTTCACTAGATTCAAGTGAAGACTTTGTTCCAAAAAAAAAAAAAAAAAAAAAAAAAAAAGACACATACAAGTACAATTTAAAACTGTATGAACATTTGCAAATGTTTAGTGCAAAGTAATTATGTAAAAGCTACATTTTATGAAAGTTTGTGCTGATGTGTTTGGTAGGTTTGTTTTTTTTTTTTCATTTTTTTACCCTTTTACATCCATTTTTTTTTTTTAGTTACATAAGGTTTCACTTACCTACAGTACATATGCATTGTGTTAGGTCCCATGCAAGTGGGAGTAATACCATCAGGCTTTGTAAAATGTCACTCTGATTCGCATTTAGTAAACTGCTTATTTGGTTTAACAGTCAAGTTCCTGGCACACTACACATCCTGATTTCATCTAAGTGCTCAAGCTCCTGTTTGCCTCTTCAGGTGCCTTGTGTGATGCAAACCAAACTGCTTCACGACTTCAACCCAAAAGTTGGTTTGTTTGTTTTTGTTTGTTTGTTTTTAAGAGAAATCCACCGTTAGTTTAAGCCTGTAACAAACTGCTCTGAAAATTAAAAGCCTATTCACACAAAGTTATATGTAATGACTGTAGTAATCAGTTTATTACACAGATTAATCATTCTTGAACGTACAAGCTCCAGGGGAGCAGTTGGGTCTTTAAATACACACAAGTTTTCTGTCAAATGGATTTTTTTTTTTTTTACCCTTACATCCAGAAAGACCTAAGCAGTTAAAAAACTTAAGAAAAAATAAGAGCTATTAGCTAGGTATTAACTGAGAAACCACATACAAACCAAAAAAAGTATGAAGGGAGGGAGAGAGTTGAAACAAATCAACATCACTTGATGCACTAATAGCTCCAATCCATTTAAATGGTGACCGGTTAAACTTAGACCTTAAACACAGGATGTGGGTACAGTTTCTCATTGGTCATAACATTTACCTAAGGTGTAGGTCCTTCAGAATAAAATGAATACAGAAACAGCTTCAAGTTCTTCACCTTGCTTTTCATAACTGTTATGAGTTTAAAAGGATTCCGCTTAAAATCCTTCATGGATCAGCAACACTGTCCCTAAGAAATCTGAGAACCACCAGGACCTCTCCCATTCCCATCTGATCACCCAATTTAACTCAGCAAGGAATGCTTTTAGGCTCACAAAGTTATGACTGAAGAACCAGCTTTTCACACACACACTTCTCTGCTAGGAGTCAATGTTGGTACGGGGAAATACAGTATTTCTAGTTTGTTGTTCCAAGTATGTACAACACGCAGCACTGCTGTATCAGGTAAACATGTGCACAGGGGAAGATGAGGCGTGGGCTCATAGAAAGCAGTCAAATGGAAATCAAAAGGACTTTCTCTTTCAGAGTTCCCCTATCTTTATTTGTAGAGGTTATCCAATAATTTCTTTAATTACATCGCATACTTCTGAGTCCATTCCCGAGCTATTCTGTTGTACCTGTATGTATAAAAAGAGGATTGACTTAACGTGGCATCTGCACAGCATTCCAGCTCCAGCAGTCCAGTCTACACACGGCATCAACTCACACTCTCCACAGTACACTGTCATCAATTTGTAACATTTAAGACCAAAATTAAACACTGAGCAAACGGGGAACAAGAGAGCCCAGGGTGCTTCATGGAAAAGAAATATCTGGTCACATTTACAAAAGGAGTAGGAGATCTTTGTGACTGGAACCATAACACAGAGCTAGAACAGGGCTGAGGGGAAAGGATTCTCAGGAAGGCTTTACCTGTGCCTCCCCCCACCCCCATCTGCTGCACCCCTGGGAAAACTTGCTGTAAGGTTTCATTTGGACGTTCTGGAATAGATTAATGTCCCTCCAATCTCCTCCTTCCCTTCCAAGTTAAACCCAATACCTGCCATCAGATCATCTGTCCAACCCCAACAGCCCCGTTCCTTGCAACACATTTGACTGTGTCATTTTTTGATGACTGACAGGACACAGTGATTTGTCCATCAGAACTGGTTTTGTTCTGATGGCACAACAATTCCCAACCCCTCCGTGGCTTTTGCACCCAAACGCCCTTCACAGCCAGAGGAATCACAGGATACTTGTGTAAAACAAAGCAGTTGTGTGATAAACTGCACTGATGAAAGCTTCTCTCTGACAACAAGCTGTTCTTATTCTACAGAATTAAAAGAATAAGACACTTACAGCCAGAATTTCCCTATAGTTATGCACACCAATTTGGTTTGTGTTGGAATTCAGTCCGTAGACAACATTCTTCAGCTTAAAGAATCTGAAAATCCACTCCTAACTCTCTCCTTCCCATCACTGCTCAGAGACTACTCAAGCAGCAAGTCCTTATGGTTAACCCCAAAATTTATTTCCCTATTTTTTGAGGGGGGGGGAAAAAAAAAAAAAGAGGAGTCCTGCACACTTTAAGCACAGACAGTCAGTGTTCACTGCATCTCCAAACAAGTGCTGCTGCTCTTGCAGCTCTCAAAAACAAGGATGCATGAACTTTTCACTGCTCCTCAAGCAGGCAGCAGACAAAGCCAATTTTTGGATCATTTTCCCTCCCCTGACCAGATCTGGGAGGGAACAGAGAGGTAGGAAGTGTTTACAATGGTCATTAAGCTGTTAAAGTGCTCATTAGCACTAAAGCTTCTCTGTACAGAAGCTTGGGAGTCCTCCTACCCCAACCTCTACACCACTTGTTCTTCCCTTGTGTTGTCAAGTGAAGGAGAAACAAGGAGTTTTTGTTATTTCTTTGTATGATTCCAGACCCAGAGCTGCCATGGAATATTTTCCCATTGGAGTAACTTGCTCTCCCTCTGCTGGCTATGTGGGATTAAAGCAGCTCAGAGTGGCACTACAGATCCCAGGAAAAAAACAAAAACACCTCTAAAAAGACCACAGTTAGAGCTCTGATTCGCCTTTTCACTCTTTTCCAAGAAGTGGAAGCCTTTCAGTTCCCCTTTACTGTGTAAGTGTAGATTCTGCCCTGTCAAATTCCACGGTTTTTTTGGCTTCCATACTCACTTTTCTCTATCTGTTTTGTAGATCCGTGCAATCTCAGGCACTAAAGGATCATCTGGATTGGGATCACACAACAGAGAACAGATGGACAAAAGTACTGGGGAGAGAAGAGAGACACAATTAGTTGCAGTGCAGCTGAGGACACCTGCACCAGTCAGCCCACGCCCTTCCTTCCTCTCCAGCCAGTAGCATCAGCAGCATTTGTTTAAAATTCCCAAGGAGCAGTAATCCCAGGTACATCAGCTGAGTGATTCTGAACAGAATTCCTTACCAGTGAACTACACAACTTCACATGACCACAATGTCACAAGGAGTAACCTCCTGGACAGGTGTGTCCAGCAGCAGCCATTCTATCTGAACCCACACCCGAGAGCATTCTGGGAAGACATCCCCAATTTTGTACCTGAAATTCAGCTTTTCCCTAAACCAGACACCTCACTGTTAAATGACCTGGAGTGGCACTAATCAAAAGTCAAACAGCAGACAAGTCCAGCTGAGATGAAGTAAGAAAGGGCTGTTCACAGCTACTTAAGAATCACAGAATGGTTTGGGTTGGAAGGGACTTCAAAGCTCATCATTCCAACCCCCTGCCTCGGGCAGGGACACCTTCCACTAGGCCAGGTTGCTCCAAGTCCCATCCAACCTGGCTTTGAAGATCTGTTTAAAAACATACCAGTCTTGCAGAGAACTAAGAGGCTTTACCCAATTATTTTCCAAGCACCAGGAAGACTGAGATGGATTAAGTGTAGTGTCATATCCAAAATGACCCAAGAACCCCCAGCTCCCTGCACTGCTCCCGACCCCAGAGCCCCAGAACTTGAGTGTTCCACTATAAATACATAGTGCCTATATCCCAGAGGCCACATCCTGCTCGGCTGAGTGACAACCCTCATCCATACAAGGAGCCAGGAGACTGCTGCAAAGCCACAAATAGCACACGGACATTCCTACATTTACACCAGAGAGGAGAGGGGAAGGCAGCGAGTTGCAAGCAAAGCACGTTGGGACAACACTACGCCAGGCACGGCAGGGACATGTTGCCCCCCTCCCAGAAATGCCAAACATTCCCTTCTCTCCGCCTGTTTGGATCAAACAGTGCCACTCCATATGTCCCTTCACCAATTGCAGCGACGCGCAGTTGTCACAGTGCAGCCTCCAAGCGAGCTGGAGATGACAAGAGTGAGGAGTTTGAAGACACTAAAACACAAATCTGCTCCAATTTCCATCACTTGCAGGAGGCAGCTATCCATGAAATATGAAAGGAAACAGCGCACAGCCCCACAAAAACAACAAAGGAGTTAAGATGGGTTAAAACAGAGGCCACAAAACAGATCACAGAACGGTTTGGGTTAGAAGGGACCTGAAAGCTCAGCTGGTTCCACCCCTTGCTACGGGCAGGGACACCTTCCACTAGCCCAGGTTGCTCCAAGCCCCATCCAACCTGGCCTTGGACACTTCCAGGGACAGGGCAGCCACAGTTTCTCTGGACAACCTGTGCCAGGGCCTCCCCACCCTCCAGAGAGAAGAGGGAAACAGATCTGATATTTCTTAGAAATGGAGGGTTTTTTCCAAGTGGGACAAAAGTGAAAGCTTCCCTATGTCTGAACTGAGTGTGCTGCTCGGTGGTGTGAGCACCAGGAACACAGAAAGCCACTTAGTTCAGTTTCTCCCTGTTTCTGTAGACTCTTCACTAACCAATTCTCAGTTCCAAGTTCAAAGCATTTAGAGGAAGTGTGATAAAAAAGTGGCCTTGATTTAAATGAACATATTTTTGGTTCTAGAAAAGAGTAGCTTCTTCCCCCCTTTTCCCAGTTTTCTACTGTACACTTCTCAGAGAGTTAAGGGCTTCATTATCCTGTACCATAACTGATATTTGGGCTATTTATTGAGCTCCCTCTCAGAACAGCTTCAGAGTGTGAGGGAGGTCGTAGAAGCAACTAGTCCTGAAGTGCTGTCCCTCAGCACGGGACAAAGCACATTTAGCACCTGTAATACAGCTCCAGCACCAGCTCCTTTCCCCCACATACACTAAGTGTTTGGAAATGGGAACTCTTCGACACATCCAGCTGCTCCCAGTCAGTTCAGCCTCAAAACAGCTGTTTCTCCAGCAATTTTCCTGTAGCTCATTCCTTTCTGTCTGTCAGACTCCACTGCTCTGATCACTTGAGCTTCTTCAGCCGTAGGATGAGTCAGACAGCTCAAACCTGTCCCCTGCCTTCACCAGACGCAGCAGGAAATCCAAGCCAAGTTTTCTGGTCAACTGTTGTAACTGTTCCCTCAAGTTTTATCTTATCACAGGCTTTAAAAAAACAAAGTTCTTTTCTGAACACAATGGCTCAGAACCACACTGCATGTCTGGCCAGTGCTCTCAGCCCACCCTAACACCCTTCTTCCCAACACTCAGCACTTCACTGTTCAGCATCACTCCAAAAACATTGAATAAAAATGGACAGAATCGTTTGGCTTCAAGCTGCACTGCCACATTCATCTGCTTTGCTTTTTTAAGTCTTCATTAATCCAAACTATTCTCATTACACTTGCTCTTGCTGCTGATTTCCCATCATTCCCTTTTTATCTGTACAGCCCCAGCAAGAAGAGCATTTTAACTAGTTACCTAAACTGGTGTAATTTTAATATCCTGCTGAACCCAGCTATTTGTCCAGATCAATTCAGGAAGTTTCTCTTGAGGTTTTCCACTAGAACACTTCACATATACATATTTTAGACCAACCAGCATAAGGAGCCTCCAGACCACTATGGAAAAACTTCTTGGAAAAGGCACCTTCTCCAAGTTTCAAGTGCAAGGGTAAAGAGGAAGCAATCAAATATGTCAGTTGTGTATCAGAGTAACTCATTAAACCAACACTATGGAATTAGAGACTCACCAGACCACCCTCCTCTGCAATCAAGTATTACAGCAACGAACTGCATAGCAAAGCCTTGGCATTTACCACTCAAATGACTACACTATTAGTAGGAGACAACAAAAAAAGGTCCCAAAAATTTTGTAACCAGAGAATCAAGCTGAATAACCACACAAGGCAGGTAAGTGACATTTTTACACCTTGTCCTACACATCCTGCATGACCACAGGCAAAGCATTATCAGCTTGGAGTCTCCAACTGGAAGGGATGCACCACAAGTGTGCAACTCCTTGAATTCAAGTCTGGATTTTTGTCAGTAACTGCAAAATAAATTTTCTTGCCATTGATTCATCCCTTGAAACAACTCTGTAAAGAATTATTTCTCACCTCTTCACTCTTAGCTGTCAGAGTTGCCCAATCTGCAGCAGAACATTAGGCAACTTAGAACCACTGTCAATTTAAAGCTTCCTTTCACTTCAAAATTGGGTTTGTTTTGTTTTATTTCACCCACCAGGCAGCCTACTGACCTCCAACACTTCAGCTGTGCTCCCCATCTATCTCTGCAGACAACAAATGCAACTTATTCTTCAGTGTGGTTCCTGCTAGCACAGACCAAGTACTTCTCAACACCGAGGGACTGGGAGAACCAAACTCAAACAGGCTGACAACAAAGTGGTTCTAAAAATGGGCTTAGCTTCCCCACAGAGCAGCGAGAGAAATGCACCCTCATCAGGCAGAATGATCACTGAGCACTTAATATCAAACTGCTTGAGTAACATGCAGAGTAGTCTACAGTGTAACACAGCACAAATGGCATCCAAGCTCCCCCTGCAAGACTTGCCTTTACAAAGCACAAAACACTCTGAAGTTCAAGCACAATCTTTCTCCAGGAAGGAAATCCTGCCCTGGACAGTTCAGCACTGCATGATCCACCTCACCTCCTCAGCAGCTGCTGTGCTCTCACACCACCCAGGCCAGCCCACCATCCCCAACGAGCAGCTTCACCCTCCTGCTTCTGCCCCACCTCAGACTGAAGGTGTGGGTAAGATGCAAATTCCACATGTAAATTCCATGGCTGAGGTTCCTCTGCCATGAAGCAGCTCAGGACAACCCATGACATCAGCTCTCCATGAGTCCTTCCAGCAGTAGCCAAATGAGCAGTGTGGAACACAATTTTAAAGCCCTACTGGAACATCTGTTGGCTCATCCAAATTTAAGAGGCGTGTTAAATTTCCTGGAACTCAGAGGTGAAGAGACTCTTAAAAGCATCTTGAAAGATCTTCACTTTCTCATCTTCCAAATACAACCCCCAGATGATTCACTTTGTCTGTAAAGCCTGACTGGTCTAATATCCACCACCCCAGCCATCCCTGACAGGGTACCAGCCACTACAGATACTGCTCTTCAAGTCTAGCTGGAATTCCAAACAAACCTGCTCCTGTAAAGCACTCATCCATGGGACACTTCAGGGTAAGGAAAAGCAACTGAGGAGCAATGGAATCTCCAGCTGAATCACAGCAGGGAGATGAAAAGCACCAATTTTTCCAAGGTAATGAAGCTATCCAGAAGAAGCGGCTGGTGTGTTCTGATCCAACAGCTGCTTGGTGCAGTTACTGCCCTCCAAAGAGGAGCTAGTTTAAAATCCGCCCAGGAGCAAGGGTCCATCTCTAAGCAAGCACAGAGACTATTTAACAAACCCTCTGTTGGTGCAAAGTACCAAGAAAGTGCTGAGATGGTTGCTCTGCATGCCAGACTGTCAGGACAGCAGGATGACACTTACTCAGCTCTCTGTCTTGGCTGCAGTCACACACGAGTCTCAGGATCACCTTATAATCAAAAAGGTCATGCACTGACATGGAACAGTTGGATAACACAGGGAAGCATTGATTCCTGGCCATCACAGTTCCCAGCAATGGCAGCAGCCCACCCCACCTGCTGTCCCAGGGGAGTGATGAACGCTGTGCCCAGAAGGTCTTCCTATGGAAAGCCATTTGTCACCTCCTGGAGGCCAGGAGACAATGCTGTGCCTCCTGATCCAGCAAAGTCTCTGAATGTGAAACTCACAGTTTGTCAGCTCAGGTTTAATTGATTGTGAAACACCTTTGCCAGCAGAAATATGAGCCTTGGACACAACACTGCTGAGGAATTCTGAATTCCATGCTGGGGGGTTCATCCAGCTGTCCTGCTTCTCCCACCAGCTCCTTTCACTGATGCCTGGCAGCCTCCACATCAAGGCCCACTGCTATTTCCACCTCTGTTCCTCAAAATCAGTAACAAACCTGACTCCTGAAAGCAACATTCTCCTGTACAATCACTACTTTGGAGTTTCAGGCCCCAGACTCTTGAAACTTTTGAGGCACACAGCTGTCAAAGAGTTTTATCAGCACAGACAAACATTAAGCTTTTAACTTAAAACACACTGAAAACACCACTGTCCAATAACTTCAAATGAGTGGCTCCTCACTGTGAACAGGCAAGATGCATCCAAATAAATTAAAGCAGCTTCAGACTCTGCTCCAGTTAAATCCTATTTCTTAACCACAGTCCCATTTCCAACTCCTCCAGCCTCTTCCCCAGCCCTACAGGAAGTGTACCTTTAAATCTGAGCAGTTTAAACTTCTGGCTTCAAAGCAACTTGAATTCCTGCTAAGTCAGTTCAACAATTTCTGGTGACAAAAGAAGAAAAGTTAAGTGTTGCACAGACTGGTTGAGGTTGAAAAGGATCTCTGGAGATCATCTTGCCCAGCCCTCTGCTCAAGCAGGGCCACCTAAGGCAGGTTGGCAATGACTGTGTCCAGGTGGCTTTTAAGTATCTCAAAAGTAGGAGATCCCAAGGCAACCTGTGCTGGTGCTCAGCATCCTCACAGTAAAGATAAAACACAGAGGTGTTTCCTGCTGTTCAGAGGGACCCTCCTGGGCTTCAGTTCATGCCCTGTCTCGGGGCACCACTGAGAACAGTCTGGTTCTGTCACCTCTGTACCCTCCCTTCAAGTATTTATAGACACTGATAAGATCCCCCCAAGCTTTGTCTCCTCCAGGCTGAGCAGTCCCAGCTCCCAGCCTGCCCCCCAATGGGAGATGCTCCTGTCCCTCCATGGCATTCATGGCCCCTCACTGGGCTCCCTCCAGTACATCCATGACCTCCTTGTTTGGGGAGCACTGGACATGTGCTCCAGATCCAGCCTCACCAGTGCCAAGCAGAGGGGAAGGATCACACCCTTCCACCTGCCAGCAACACTCCTCCTACTAAAAACTTCCTTGGGGCAACACCTGGGAAGCTGCACAAGTAGTTAAACTACAGTTTTGAGAGTTGAAAAGCAAAAATGGGCACTTCCCTTAGAGCCCCAACTCAGCACATCATGTCACACCCATGCTCTGTGACAGAGCCACCCCCAGTTATTTGGGTAAGCACTACAAGAGGCAAACCAAAAAGCCAAGAAGATGATTAAGAAACCAAGTTGCCAGTTTTTAAAACTGCACTGTGAAGGTCCAGTTCATTTAGGTCACTGGGCACTTGGGAAATCCCACTCAGTAAGTCTCAGTAAAGCAACTCTTGAAGAGCAGCAGCACAGAAAATCCACAGCACACTGGGCATGGAAGGTTGGACAGGGGAGCTGAACTCTGCCATGGATGAGGCTGAAGTTACTCACTGCCCCTCCAGCACACCCAGACAGGCTCCATGAGTCATTACTTACAAAACATGGGGGGAAGTGGGACAGGACAGGGTGAGCTGCCTGACTTTCACTGCAGAAGTACTTCAAGATTAACTCTTGCACACCCACTTGCCAAGTTCAAGAGAAGACACTTTTTTTTTTCCCCAAAAAAAGTGGCTGGGAACACAGCAATTGTGTTAAAATATTTCATTCTCCTGTTTCAGGCAACAGGGATTCTTATTTATACACACTTGGAGATAATGTTTTTAATTTAAGCCTACACATTCTGTTTAAGCTCTGGAGTTCAAACTGCCCACCAAGGAGTGGTTAAAACTGTATTTTGAGATGATTTATTCTCCAGTATGTATTCTTTAAGCAACACTGAGTTCAGATACTAATACAAGCAAGCCACTGTTCTACTAAAACACTCACTGTTGTTCTCCCAAGCCTTCAGAATGTGTTTTAACAATTCTAGGAGGGACAGAACAAACCCTCAAGATGCCAGTCACCTGATAGCCACAATCACTTTATCAAGTTGCTTACAGAGGGCTCCAGAGTGTGAGGGGCCAAGACCCTTCACCACCAAACTGGGATGATTAAATACCACTGACAAGATTTATCACTGTCTTTTCACCAAAAAGGGGCACTTTAAATGCAAAGGAAGTCCCTGCACACCCCTTCCCCTCCCTCCTTGGAGGTTAAGGTGTAAAACATGTTCATGTACCACACATTAACTGCAACATAACACCAAGCCCATCCAAGCTGCTGACAGTGCTGCCTCCCAGCTGCCTCAGGAGGAAGCTGTGCCTGATAAGCTCTTTCCTAGAAGGACTGTTCCTAGTATTTCCAGATTTCTCAATCTGTAGAAAGCACTTTTTTTTTTTTCAGCTGTGCTCTAGTTATCTGCTTACAGATTTTCAATTCAAACAGCTTGCTCCCAGTGGCATCCCACTTAAAAGGGTGCCACGATTTAGGAAATACTCGAAGAAATCCACAATACAAATACTAAATTGCTGCTTTGGAAGGGATGTGAGCTTATTGCTGAATGTCTCAAGTCTTGTTATTCACTCTGAATTACCTAATCCAACAGCTTTTCCTGCTAGGAACACGTCCATTCTTCGATAAGGCTGATCAGTCACCAGAGAGCTGAAACAGCCCTAAAGTCTGTCATGACATGTTCTAACATGACTGAACACAAGATTTCAGCCCTCAAAGACTCAAGTTGCCTTTGTGCAATTTCTTTACACTTGTTCAAGATGGGAACATCAGCTCTTTGCTTCTGAAGCTGAACTCTGCTTCCTGTGATTCTGAGGAAAGTATTCCCAGTTTCTATGAAGTCACCTGTAAGAATTTGCTTGGCTGCTTTAATTCCTTCAATAAATGTACCCCAAGGGCAATGGGAACAAGGTTTTCTCCTGTTAGTGCTGTATGGATGCTGTGCACGTGCAGCAGAGTTCGGGCACTGAGTGAACTCCCCTGCAGTGAGTGAGAAGTGATCAGCACTCCAGCAGGGCACTCACAGGGGCAGTGGGAGGGACACAGAACAACCACCCTGAGCCCACTGAACTCCAGCTGAGACAGCAGGATACAGTTTGGAAAGGGTAAGAAAAAAAGGAGTCCAAAGCAGAAAAGAGAAAGATGTTAAAGCATACTGCAAATGTATTTGGGCAGCAAAATTAACATTAGGATGTATTTTTAGTCCAACTGCCTTGTGAATTCTTGCCCCATCTTTTCCCAACTGCCCCAATTCCAGTCCATCTCCCAGTATTTTCAAGCGTGCTGTCTATCACCCCACTGTCCATATGGCCACTTTAGACTCCCTAAAACAACACACATTCTGCCCAGTTACACAGCAATTAAATCAAACCAGAACAGATGTCAGTGCTTGGTGCTAACTTGGTGCTTCCAGGAGCAGCCAGTACTGACTGAGAGCACTTGTAAGGAAATTACAGCATCCTGACAATCATCTTCCCTTTACTGACACCATTTCTTCAGTTCTTTCAACTCACAACAAAGACTTTCAGTCTCCTGCACGAGCAAATTCACTTCTGACAAGAGACAAGGAGATATTGTTTTGCCTTTCCAACTGTTTCTACAAATGCCTTTTATCTGGACAGAGAAGGTGAGAATTTCTGTGGGCTCAGGGAGACAGTGATGACATCCAAAGGATGTACCAGGAATCACCTGCCTAAAATAATAATTGCCCAGAAACATCCCAGAGCTGGGGAGAAGGACAGGGCACAGGAAAGCCTCAGAGCAGGGACACGATGTGAAGGATGTCATCAGCGCAGCAACTGCAGCGTTTGAGCACAAGGACACTGGGAAGCCACAACACAGAGGAATCAAGACTTGGGCCATGCACAGGGTAGGCCCAAAATATTCCTAAATAGCCACAGCTAGACCTAAACACTTGATCTGCAGTTTATAAGTCTATAGCTTCATTGGCCAGAAAAATCAATAAAATTCCAGCCTGAGTCTTTTTTCAAGCCTTTAAAGCCTTGTATTTATATTGAATAGGAATACTGCTTTACCAGGCAAAGGATACATTCCAAGCTAACCACTAACTCAGTTCACAGGGTCCAAGATATTTTTAACTAAAAAAAGTCAAGATAGTGCAAGCTAGTTAAGTTTTATAACATACTTTAGTAGTGCATGTCATTGAAAGCTTTGTTTAAAAGCTACCAACGTGGAGTTATGATGTTTCCTTGACAAAAGGATCTTTCAAGATGACAAACAATTAGACAAGTCTATAACTTCTAAAAAACTACAGCTGCTCCCTTACATGTTTTACTTGGTGTGTATTCTGAACATTAAAGTCTTCCATTATCATTAACTAAAAATATATAAAATTAAGCCTAGTGTCAGTATTCAGTCTGAGGTGAGGTGGCAGGAGTATGTACTCAGTGTAGCAGGACTTATCTGATCCACTGGCAGAGCTGAGGAGTCTCCCTGTGCCACAGGGAAGGGGGATGTCCCGAGCATCCTGCACTCAGGAATTGGCTACAAGCTCCAGGCAGGGTCACAGGACTGCAGCAGTGACCACAGAAATGGTTGATGCCAGCAGGAATGCAGCAGTTTTCACAGCCCAAACCAGTATTTCATTTCAGCAGAGTAAAATTAAAATGAGCATTGGAGGTACCTTTTGAAATAGTTAGTGCTGGGGACCACTGTGATCGTAGAATATCAAGACAAATGCTGCCATTACTGTTAATATTTGGATGATAGATTCTTGTTGTAAATGCAACCTGCAGAAGAAGGAAAATTTTCAGTGTAGGCTCACAAACATACACATCAGACCACATGGTAACGATGGATTTATGGCAGAAGCCACTCACCTTAGGTGGTTTGAAGGGATAATCTGTTGGGAAGTGAATTGTCAAGAAAAATACTCCACCTTGATAGGGACTGTCGTTCTGTTAATGAGAAAGAATCATTGCAGCTTGAAGAGTTATTACAAGACAACCCAGCATAAAAAGCCACGAGCATCAATTCTCTCATACTTACTGGTCCCATTATTGTAGCTTGCCAATGGAACACTGAAAAAGAGAGAGATTTACTTCAGTTTGGAGAAGCTCAAGTAATGATCTTACTTTCTTCCAGACAAAGCAGCACAGAAAAGTCTATTTTCAAAACAAAGCCTTCTGAAAGGCTGCAGGGAAGGGAGCCAAGGAATTAAACAGACACAGGGCAAAGTACTCAATGCTCCACAGCCCGGGATTGCTGCGGTACCACACGTGTGCCCTGCAAAAATCCTGTGACAATAAAAATCCAGACAGTCCCAGGCAACTTTTCAGACTCAAAAGTGTGAGTTTAAACTCTGTTGTCTCTAATGAAGCAGCTGAATCAAGTTTCCATGACTGCCCTGCGAGAACAAAAGGTACATGATGAACTCAAACCTGCTCTCCTCTCAGAGCCCTGAGAACAAGCCCAAGCTCTGTGTACACCACACATACAGAGGTAATTTAAGCCAGTGCTATCCTCACTGAACTTTTAAGCTCAGTCTCCAGAGAGGCCTCAAGATTGTGGATTGTCAAGTGGACAAAAGCTAATCCTCACTCACATGCATCTGTCCAAGAGAACATAAATCTGGTCAATACAGAGGACTTGTGAAGAATGTTATGCTGCAAAGGAAAACAATCCAAGCTGATCATCTGTATGGGGCACGTTAGGGAGTTCTCGGAGTTCCTGCATCTCCAAAGGCTCCAGTGCCTGTGCAAAGAGCACAAATTGTTTGGGAAATAGGACCATGGAAGCTCCCCTCACTGTGGATGTCAGCTACATGGCACCTTCAGACTCCAGTTGTTGCAAGGGAAGTCTTTCAGACAGAAGATGAAACCACCAGCAGCTATGTGGTGACAACTGCTGTCAAGACTATCTGGGCCAGAAGTTAGGAGTGGTGCTACCTGTTCTAATCTAGCATGAGCAGCTTTTAATTACACATGGTACAGGCATTACAGCTGGGAATGATCTCATACAAGGAAGGAGGAAAAAAGCAAAGTGGGAACAGCCCTGCAAGGCCAGAGGAAATGAGTGCAAGGTTGGAGCAGGTTTGTTTTAATCTAGTCTTACATTTCTACAGGAATGTGGAAGTTTCTATACAGTTCAGCACTGGTGAACAGCTCAGAACTGATTCAGAAAGATCTTGGCAGCTAATTTTTTCCTTTTAGAAAGGATACCTGAGCTTAGAGCCCTCAGCATATAAATGGATTTCCCTACTTAAATATCCCCTCTCTCAGGAGCTTGGATGCAGCAGCCTCTGAGAAACTACATTCAGTGCAGAGCCAGGAAACCACAACAGCAGCTCACATGTCCATATGTAGCATCCCCCTCTTTCAAGGGGTTCAGACAGCTTCCCAGGAAGTGCCTATCACCTGCAGCTGGATAGGGAGAAACCTGGAGCAGAGGACAAAGGGGCAGCAGGAACCCCACAGGGAAGATTGTGGCCAGTCACAGCAAAACCACCAAAAATCTCACAGGTACCAGTGGATGCTGGTGGGATTCACTGGAGTACACAAAGGCACCACTGAAAAGAGAAGCTCAAATAACCATCTATTGTCTTAAACCCAGCAAGAAACCAGAAAGAAAAACATATCCACAGTGAATCTTAACTTTGTGAAAGCTCCCACCCCAGACTCAAGCAAAGTGCTTGTTTAACCTAAGCTTTAGATCCTCACAATATCCAGGACAAGCCTGATGAATGACAAGATGGATTTGCCATGCAGAGCTTCTTCCAACTGATTCTTTCCTTTGAAATCACCCCTAAAAAGGTATTTACAAAGGAAGGGGGCTGCTGACTTTCAGTAGCTAAGCACAGGTACATGTCTGGAATAGCTAAGCCACTGCAAGCACACCAATGTCATCCAGTCCCAGTCACATTTCCAAAACACAGGCCAGAGGTGGGTGGAAAAGGGGCTAAAACTACATTGCCAAGAAAATCCCACTCCTACAGTTAACAAGGCAGGAACAGCTCTTCACTTCCCAAAGTTTATGAACTACATGGATGAGAAGCTTATAGCTGGGGACAGTTTGTATCAGCTGGAGTAGCCACAGGAGAGCACTTTGCAAGAACAGCATGTCCTGAACTCCAGGAAATGTCACTGACAAGGCAGCCGAGGCACACCTGGAGCACAGGGATCTGGGAGAAGGCACCTGTCTGCTGCTGCCACTGCTATCCCACTGACACCCCCCAAACTGCTGCTCTCAATAACTGAAGTCTTTCATTAGGGGGTCCTTTAGAAAGGTGGCACAAGAAGAACTTTTAGTAATTTAAAGCTTTCTGTGCTCAGCAGTAACTTTCCACCTCTCCTCTGCCAGACAATCGTCATCACCTTTGATAAGGCTTTGGAAACCACAAAGCAGTTTATCATGGCACCAATCACACTTGCTAATTTAAGGGAATAAAAGCCTCAGCCTGGCTCTCCATCTTAGTCATTTCTTTTCCATGAAACTACAAACCTCTTTGAAATACTATTTGGAGAGCAGAAATAAGTTGTGAAGTCACTAAAAGCTTGACCCTACTGCTAAACACCCTCAAAATTAAGCTGAGCTTCCACTTGTTTGAAAGTTCTGTTGAACAGCAACACCCCCACTAATTTCAGTATTTTCATTCTCAGGTTTCAAGTGGGTTTTTTTTCAACCTAGCCCTACATTTCTGTAGGAATGTGGAAGTTTCTATACACTTCAGAACTGCTGAATGGTTCAGAAATGATTCAGAAAGATCTTGGTAGCTAGTTTTTTTCCTTTCAGAAAGGATACCTGAGCTCAGAGCTCTCAGCACACAGCTGGAGGGTTTCCATACTTGAAAATCCCCTCTCTCAGGAGCTTGGATGTTTTGCTGACAGGACATAAGTGACAGACCACGTTGAAAAGCTGGATTTGCAAGTGTTCTTGTCTCTCTGCAAGCATCCTACTGATCTTGCTCATCTAAGCTATGACAAAAGGTTAATGTTGCTATTTAAAAAAATAGTCAAGTATAATTTTACACTTTCTGGTGAAAATGAACAAGATAGTACAATTTGCAGAACTGCTGCAGGTTAAAGGCCCCTCAGAAAACCACCATAATGTACAGGGCATCAGTTAAGGTGCCTTATTCACAGCTAATAATGGCCTGAAGCTGTGTCAGGGCAGGGTCAGGTTGGATCTCAGGGAAAGGTTCTTCCCCCAGAGGGTGGTTGGCACTGAACAGGCTCCCCAGGGCAGTGGGCACAGCCCCAAGGCTGCCAGAGCTCCAGGAGGATTTGGACAACTCTCTGAGGGACAGGGTGGGATTGTTGGGGTGTCCTGGGCAGGGCCAGGAGTTGGACTGGATGATTCCTGTGGGTCCCTTCCAACTCAGGATATTCCATGATTCTAATCCAAGCAGACTGGGGAACACCACTTACAACTAAGGTAAGAACCAGCCACATAAACAGCCTGAAGTCAAGTCACACGATGTATCTTGCCCTCCCCTCCCTGGGCCAAAACACAGGCACAAGATGACAGCTTATCTTCTTACTATAAATTAACATTAGATTAAAAAAATCAGGGTAGGATTTTAAAGAGCTGCTTTTTTCCTGCTTAACACACCTCCTTGAGCTTCAAAAAGGACAGAACAACTGCAAATCACACCTCAGGTGAACAGCCTGGCACAGCAAACACCAGCTGATGGGGAGGCCAAAGAGACTGTCTGAGGCTGTGCCTTACCAGGAGCTGGCAGGGCACACTGATCTGGGCACAGATCACAAACCCAGAGCCAGAATGGTTCAGGTTGGCAGGGACCATTAGGATTATCCTTTTGCACCCCCTTGCAGGGACACCTTCCACTAGCCCAGGTTGCTCCAAGCCCCATCCAGCCTGGCCTTGGACACTTCCAGGGATGGGGCAGCCACAGCTTCTTTGGGCAACCTGTGCCAGGGCCTCCCCACCCTCACAGGGAAGGATTTCTTCCCAGTATTCAACCTAAACCTACTCTCAGTTTGAAGTTATTCCCCCTTTTACTGTCACTATGGTTCCTGGTAAGTGTATGATTTAAGGATGCTTCTCCTGCACCTCCTCCCTAAGCACCCATGTCCCAGTCAGGCCACAAGTCAGTCATGACAGCAGGGTTTGGACGTTCTGGTTTTGCTTATTGAGAAAGCCACAAGAAGTATTCCAAGTTGAGTGAAATACTGCCTATAAATTAAAAAAAAAAAAAAAAAACAACAACCAAACAACAACCAAAACCAACCAAACCCAACTAACATTACTTCATGATTCAAGCTGTAATTTATCAACATTTTCCTTCCAATCACATTGTAACCTCTGAACCCCAAGGACTACATATAACTCTCTTAAAAAAAAAAAAAAAAAAAGGCAGTGCTACCTAACTGCTGTGTAAAACAGAGCTAACCCTGACCTTGCTGTACCAGCAGAAGTCTTAGGAGTAGTTTGTTTTAGTCCTACAAGAACACATGACTACACCATGTACAGTTTAGATATCCAAGTGCAGAAAGCTGTGGGCAGGTGCTTGCTGGTTTGGCCACAGAGGTTTCCTAACTCCATCCAAAATTCCAGAACAGTTAACTCAAAAGGTGTAATTTAAGATGTACATCGAGCTGTCCAATTAACAGAGTGGGAGTAGCATCAGTGATACACAAGGAAGGCATTAAAGGGATACAGAAGAGCAACAAATTTCAGATCAGGAGGGGGAGCAGTATTTAGAACTCTAACCAGAAGAAACAGAAGGGTTCTCCTTGCTGAGGTGCTGGACATCCTGTTTGAGAAGGAGAGAAGTGGGAGAGTGCAGGTGTCTGCTGAGAGCAGGATACTTACTGTCATCCCCAACAGGCCCTGCTGAACACTGTGCTGGAGGATCACGTGCCAGATCGTTCAACTCCTACAAAACAGGAAGAGTTCAGTTCATTTCGTTTCAAAAACATGTTTTACTGTGTTACTGCTGAAAAGCTGCTGGTGGCAACTCTGGCAGCGCCACAAAACTAACAGCCAGGATTTTGGACAGTAAAGCTGCATCTTCAACCCAGGAGCCACGTCAGGCACCTGCCTCAGTGACCTGTGCAGGCTGCCCAGACCCTGAGTCACAGCAATCTCACCACGTCACAGGGTCTGCTGGGTCTGCCTGTGCTGTCCCAGCATTACCAAGGTATTATATCCTCCACTGTCCCCGGGTCACAGGGAGATAAGGTGGCCTCAATCCAACAACTCTCTGTATCAGCCTTATTTTATCCCCTCTATTGTAACAGTTCCCAGATTGCTCCAGCTCTGGTGATCCAGTTTATCACCTGCACAGCCTGCCTGCAGCACACACAGCTCCAGTAACCCGGGGCTGCTTTGCCTCCACACAGACACATCAGTGACCACGGGGGGAGAAATGGAATAAAACACAAGGCCTTCCTACCTACAGACCTGAATGGAAACCCCCACTTTTCAGTGCCTGTGTCAGTCAAATTTTCCTCTGAAGAAATCCCATTATGAGTCTGAGTGGGCTGAGTAATTCACAGCACTCCTGAATTATACCAAGCTTCAATTTGAAGCAACATTTTAGCACAGTTCAGAGAATTACTGTTACCAGCAACTCGCATTAGCCATTTTCTCAGGAAGTGGATGTTTAGTGGAAACCAAAAATAGAGTAAAACTTTAAAGACAAACTTTACCTGCCCCATTTCTGGCTCAGCCACTGACCTGCTTTGCACGATAGGCCCATACATATCAGCTTTGATCTGTCCTGGGTCAGTCTAGAAAGCTGAACACACACCAGACAAGGATTACAACTAAATCTAGTGCTCAGGAAACACTTCCATGCTGTCCCTGGTCCGTTGTGTGTTTAGCTTTTCACCTCCCAGCAACAGTCCACAGAGAAGTTTCCACACCAGGCTTTTGGCAGACAAAACATTTAAGGACAGTGTTTAAGACAAGCAGATTGCAGGAGTGGAAGAGGTTTGCCACTTAATGGCCTTTTGTTATTTACAGGCAGTGAGTGATTAAGCTCTTGAACAGATGATCTCTGGGAATTCCAGCTTCTACTTCCCAGGAACCAGGAGACCACCACCAAGCAATCCCTCTCCAGTTACAACCCTGGAATGCTGCCTTACATCAAGCAGGTAAATCTCTGGGTTTCCCCCTCTGGATGCAGCGCAGATCCAAAGCTTCACATTCCCTGACACACAAAGTTTGGTTCAGCTCTCAGAAGCTCCTGACTGCTGAAGAGCCCAGCTGGAAACCTCCTGACTCACCAGTCTATGGGAGCTTTTGTAGAGCTCCTGCTGAGCTCCTTCCACTTTGTGGTTCAGCACAGGCTTGCACAGGAGCAGGCACTGCACACACAGCACCTGCTGAAGAGCCCCCTCCATCCTGAAGGTGGAAAGAACATCTCCAGAGCTCCATGTGCCACCTCTGAAGGCTTAGAGCTTTTTGGAGCTGCTCCAGCAGCAGCAAGCCAGGAGACACCCTGCAGGGCAGCACAGGAAGGTGCAGACACTACACACACACCTTCCTCGGGGTCAGCCCAGCCAATGAGTCCCATCTCCACAGGAAAACTCAAAACCAGGAATACACTGACTCTTCCTGAAGCTGTATGGAACACAGTCCACTTCCAAATGCTACTGGACTCTAATTTTCTAGAAAAGACAATTTAATGCTCTGGTATTCAAAACCACAAACACACTTATTAAAAAATTTTCTTTGCCACTTCTCATCCTGTTTTAGGCATCAATACAAAGCATACACTAAAGTAGAATCCACATTCTCCATGCAGGACCACAGCCCACCATGGATTATATTCATGAACACACAACATGCAGCTTCCCTACTATAAAGGAGAAATAGTTACAAACAGGAGCTTGGGCACACACTCTACCAGTTACTAGAATAAACACAAAGCTGCCCTGACATTCCCCCTGTATCCTGCTGCCCAAAAGCACCAAGTGCTTCACCAAACTGGATACAACAGTGGGACCACAAGGCAACTCTCCAACAGAGACAGCAGTGAAGGTCAGGTAGCAGCAACTTCATTTCTCATCAAAATATTACTTCGTTCTCTACATCTCCAGTTCCAGCCAAAAAGGAATACTTTGGTTTTCTGAAGCCCTGGGTGTTATCTCAGTGGAGAGCCATGACTTACAACAACCACTCGTACCACTTGTCTCACTGACAAGGTGGCATTTCAGGTTCTGCTCTATAAATTCAGAGTGAAAACATCGCAGATTAAAATCCGTGCAAAAAGCAATGTGTAAGCTCCTTGTGCCTGAAAAAGTTTTGCACCAACTCCCATTTCAAGCCCCTGCAAGACAAAACCTCCCATGTTTTGCAGAACAACAGCTTGGAGAGCAATGAGGAAGTTTAAGACCCCTCTGGAGCGCAGGCACCAGCTGCCTCTGCCCACCAGAGAGGCAAACTGGATTTCCTGGCAGGGCATGGATAATCCCATTAACACACCATTCCCTTCCAGCTGCTTCTAAGACTCCCACTACTCCTTTGTCAGAGCTGCAGAGCCAAGTTTAAGGACAGGAACGGAGCTGCATCTACCCAGGCACACAGAGGGGAGCACCCATGGCTGCTGCAGAGCCACGTCCCAGAGGTTACTTTGAATTTTGCAGGCTCCTGAGCATTCCCAAGGCACTGCAAAAGCACAACAACCGACCCAGCGAGGCCTTGGCTTCCAGATGTTGTTGCTGAGGGACACTGAGAACCAGCTGGTTTGTGTAATTCTCAACAAATGACTCCAGAGTTCCCATAAAACTGGAGCTCATAGCACGTGGTGGGTTCAGTTACAGTCTGGTACCATCTACAAACCTGCACAGATCTGATCCCAAACTGCTTTATTCCCCTGTGATTCAGGAAGTCTGGCTGGTCAGCGATCAAGCCTGATCCTGTCCACACTGATGTTAAAACAAAATCTGAAGCCAGTTCCCACTCCAGAGAGTTTCTGGTCCTTAAGCACATGAAGTAGGTTTTGCTTTAGGAGCTTACAAGTGAAGACTCCAGCAGCCTTTAGATCAAATTCCAGTTTGAGTTACTCAGCTCCCAGGGGCTGTCTCACCCTGACCTGCCTTTCCAGCTGAAGGCATCCTACAGAATTTAAAGTTTCTGCCATCTCCCCTACAGCAAAACACCCCCAGGGCTGGGCCCACTGCTGTGGATCCTACCGTTAACCTGACCCATCTCACAGCTATTAATGAGTCCCTCAGCAAAAATGAGGAAGTGGAAGCACAGCACAAAGCAAGGTTCAAGGTGTCCTGCCCAAAGGCCAAGCTGAATGCAACGACTGCAACTAAATTCATGAAGAACATACCCTAAAAACTGTAAAAATCACACGAGAAACTGATGTTTAAGCTCCAAAATGAGATTTAAATGCGCTCCGAAGTTCCCACCAAACCAAACTCCTACTCAGGGGTTCCAGGAAAGCATTTTAAGGGAGATAGAGCGTGTTTATGCCACAGACCCCCCAGCTGTGCTTCCCGAGTCATGAAAGGCATCAGCTGCCAGCGAGGCCTCGGGGCTCACGAGCAAACCAGTGCCACCAGCCTTGCTCAGCCCTACACTACCCTCATCCTACCCTCCTACAGTTCTCCTATTTCCCAGGAGCCTGTACACTGCCTTGAAAGCACACCTCAATCCAGGAGTTCACAAACTGCACAAGAAGCTTTCAGAGAACTAACAAACCCAAGTGGTTTAGGTCTCAAAAGTTTAACCCTGCACATGTTTCAAGTTATAATTGTAAACTCCAAAGGCATTTGTTAGAGGAGTTCAAATTTATTCCTCTAGACAACAAATCCCTCCCCAGTCTAACACATTCCTGGTAAAACCTGCTCTGGCCAGAAGACTAGTTTTAAGGATTAAGTTAATGCTAATACAGCCTTCAGTAAGAATAACCAACCTAACTGGCAGCATCAAGAAGCCAATCAGGTGAGTAAAAAGTCAGCACCCTTTAGCAGTCAGCTCCAGCAATTTTATTTGGTGCACAGCAGAGATCCTTAAATCCACCCCAAAACACTAAATGTATCCCTCTAGATTATCCAAAGTCCTCTTAGCTTGGACTCCATGGGCTTTCTATCCTGCTCCAGTTTGAGCTGCTTCCAAACTGTATTTTACTCAGAGATCACAACATTAGCTTGATTATAAACCTCATTTCTGCCTCAGGTTGCTGCTGTGAGTGAAACAAGCTTTCCATCTGCCTTTAGCAAGTCTACTTGCCCGAAGCCCCCCAACCCTTCAGCAACAGGCAGTGTAGGGTGATGTTACAAAATCCTGACTTATGTAACCAAAAAGGAACTCACAGCCACTTAGCCATGAATTGTTCCCAGCTCCCAACAGAGCCAAGCAATAGGGAATGAGGGCCAAAGTCGAATGGATCACACCCAGCCTCACCTCAGGACCACAGAGGGCAGTGCCAGCTCCCTGGGCAGGACCCACGGGGCAGGAGGGTGGGAACAGCCTCTGTACCTTCCCTGGGCCAGCAGCACCTCCCTGCCAGGTGCCAGAGCCTGGATCCACCTGGCATTTCCCTCAGCTCCTCTCACCCAACAGCACCAGGCAGTGCTCTCATGTGTGCACCAAGGTCAGGTCACCAATTCCCTGCCACATCCATGAGGGCTCTCCTGCCTACGGACTATGATTCCAGAGCATCTGCCGTTCTAATGCTGCTACCCTGATTAACAGCAGCATTTTAATCCTTCCCTTTTGACAGAAACTGCTTTTGCAATGCTTGAAGTGGCTCAGATCCTCCAACTTTGACTCCTTCCAAGACTGCAGAAGTCAGGAGGCAACTGAGCAGCATAAAAAGATTCATGAAGCACAGCAATAACCAAGGTACGTGTTATAAACACGCTCTGATACAACCGTCACCTCTCCTTCTTTATTTTTTTTTCAAAGCCTGCACAGGAAGAAGACCAAAGCAATGTAAAACTTCCTCCTGGGGTAGAGTCTGAGTATCAAAACACCTCTCCAGCTAAGAGAAGCCTCCCAGCCCTCCCTGTACACAAACCCTCTGACACAGATGGGCTGTGCTGGCAGCTCCACGCACACAGCCAGGCCCAGCGGAAGAACCCAGTTGCTCCCACTGGCTGCTGTACAGAACTGGGAGCACCGAAATAACACCGAGTTTGCTCGGCACAGGTAGCACAACTACAACTCTGAACACCAACTGCACCACTGACCTCACATACCACCCACGGGCACGGCTCTTTTTGGCAGAGGCGATGCCTAAGCATCCCCACAGGTCGGGCAGCTCTGGGCTCCAGGACTACAGCAACTACCACCACTCTCCTCCACAGCTGAGCAGGAACTGATGGAAGTCAAAGTTTAGTTCTGTGAAGCATTACCTGGATTTTGGGCCTCTACAGTACGAGCAACAGTAATCCACCACTCCTCTGCTACAGAAAACGCTTTACTTGAGCAGGGCTCAGGCACAGCTGCTGCCTTCCCTTCCCCCTCAGCCGCCAATCACACAGGGGAGCCCAGGAAAGACAATGAGCTAACCTTTCCCTTGCTCTCCCATTCAAAGAACTCCAAACGCTGCCCTAGTTATCCAGTTATAGGTATTGCATTCCCTACAGATAAGGAACACAGATGGGGACGTGGCTGAATCCAAAGTGCTTCGGCTTAAACCTTAAAATGGAAGCCACTCACTCTGGCCCTCCTGTCTCCCTCCCATCCCACCCCTGGATTGCTTCACTCTGTGTTTCTTATGCATTTACCCACGATAAAACAGATAATTGTTATGTACAAACAACTATTAAATTGCTGCACTTCACGGTTATCTCAGGACTCTGCCTGGCAGCCCTGCTTACACCCCAAACAGTTCTACAAGAAACTATTTCCACTTTCAGGCCTGTGAGCCAGTAAAAGACACCTAAACGAGAATTTGGAGTCCCACTGCCCAAAATACTGCAGTGAGTAACAGGGGCAGCAATCTGAGAGCAGGTCTCACCCAGGCTGAGCTCTTCTGGAGCATCTGCTCACAGAACAGCTGCTGCTCCATGCACACGTTATCCCAGCACGAGCCTCTGGACAATCCCAAGAGCAACTGTGCCACAGGGACAGGCTGGGACAGACCCTGCAGGTTCCTGTGCTGCCTCACACACCAGCAACAATGCTGCTCACCCAGCGTAAACTCCTGGTTCTGCCCCCTCTTCCAGCCCAGAGCAGCTCAACATGCAAGAGGCCATTTCAGGTAACACTGTATCAAAGGTTTACTCTCGGGATTTTCTCCTCCTTTCCAAGTTCTCCTCCCTATGTTATGCGAGGACACAAAAATTTTGGACAAAGCGTCACAGAAAGGCCTTTGTGGTTCGGTATAAAACCCAAACTGCCAAGAGCAAGGTCCGGTGGCCAGCCTGAGCCCTGCACACTGATACACCGTGACTGATACCACCCTCAAAAAAAGCCAGAGCAGCAGTTTTCCCTCCCATGGCGTCTCTGTGCTCCACTCCACCGGCATTATTCCCACCCGATCCACACTCTGCAGGCTCCTGCTCTTGCCACGAGTTGCAACAGCAAAGGTCAGTAGCTGTCTGTCCCCTCGTTATCCTGACAGGGATGGCCACCACACACTCCCAGAGCCCAGAACAACCCGGAGATGATGATAGGAGAGCTCTCCACGGGGTTTAAAATAGCCAGAGCGTAAACAACCAGCCATGATTACTGGAGCAGTCAGGGCCAGACACCCACAGCAACTCAGAGTGCTCCTTCCAGCCTGGAGCTCCACTCCCAGCCAACTTCTAAAGCACCTGGGCTGCTAAAACAGGCAGGTTTATTTCCCTCCACGCAAGTTTTCTGCTGGAAATGCTGCCTCCAGCCCTATCACCTCCCTCTCCTCCACAGCCACCACCACACTCACTCCACTGGAACTCCTGGTGCTTTGCAGAGCTCACACAGCACTGCTTTGGAGCTTTGAAGACTCTCATAACCTCATACAGTCCCAATTATCCCTCGGGGTTCTTTATCCTTGAAAAGCAGCAGGAAGAGTCAGTCCACAAGCACCCAACGTTAACAAAGACTCAACACATCCAGCTCCTCTCCTGTCACAAACCAGCCTGGAAACACAAGTGCTCTCAGAGCGCTGACTCCTGACCCTGAGCTCTCACTGAACTACAACCAAGCAGCTTTCCCGAGTTACCTGACAGGGAATTCACTATCCCCACAACACCCCTGTGTGTTCCCCAGCCATATTTATCCCCCTCAGCATCCACTGCCGTGTCTCCCAGGTCTATCGACCCACTCCCGAGGAGGAAGAACTCTTCCCAAACACCTGTGAGCCCACAGGCACTGTGGAACACTCCTCACAGGGCCCCGAGGATCCCCAAAGTAAAGGACAGAACACTGCAGACAAGCAGCACTCAGCTGGAGCACAACTTCCTTATGTAACTCAGTACCGGGCCCTCAGCTGGAAAAACCCAACACCCTAAAACCACACTCCAAATCTTCCCCTTCCAAGTACCACCTATTCCACGAGCAAAAGTAAGACTTCAAGCTCTCTTCCATTTTTCTTCTCCACCACCTGAGCTTTAACCTGATCATGAAGCTTCACAAAGCCTCCAAGGTAACCTACGAGCAAAGCAGAGATGTTAACACAGACCCGACAGCACACACAAAACCAAACAGGGCTACAAACTCAGCCTGAGTGGGAGCTTGGGGGGGTTGGCAGCTGGTTCTACACAAAAATTAGATTTAAGTAGTCACTGAGAGCAGAAACACCATGGGAAGGCTATTTTCTACACCTGACCCTTGTATACGGACTCCAAACTGACAGCTACACATTTTTGCAGGGAAAAGGATACAAATTCACTAAGGAAATACAAGTGGACTCCAATAACCCTCGAGCGTTTTTTTTTTCCTGGTAAAAGACACTGATGATCAAGCAGACACTTTTCAGACAGCACGGGAGTGGGGCAGCAGCGTTTTCGAAGAAGGCCAGGACACGGAGGAGGCTACCAGGGAGGGGAAGGCAAGGCTGTCGCTTCCCCTCGGAGCCTGCGGGATGACTCAGGCGGTAGCACAGCTCCATTAGAGGAGCTAAACCACAGCGCCGTGTGACAGCTTCGCCGCGCTCGGGGCCGCGATCCGGAGCGCTGGGACAAGGCCCGGCGGAACTTCCAGCGCGGGGTAGGGCCGGGCCGGGCCGGGCCCCCGCGGGGCCGCAGCGGCCGCCGGGCCCGCACCACCCCCGGCCCGGCCCCGCCACCGGCGCCCCCTCGCGGCCCCGGCCCGGCCCCGGGGGGCCACGTTGCTCCGGAGGGGCCCGAGCCGGGCCCCCCTCGAACAAAGCGGGAGCGGCCCCCGCGCTGCCGCCCGGCCCGGGCCCCGCGCGGCGCGGCCGGGCCCGACCCCCCCAGCCCGGGAGCGGCAGCCGCGGGGCCCCGGCGGGGTTATGTAAGGCGGGCGGCGTGGGGCCGGGCTGGGCCGGGCCGGGCGGCCCTTACCTTGTGGATTCTCTTCAGCGCCATTGTGTGCGCGAGGCGGCGGCAGGAGGGGCGCGGGCGGAGGGAGGGGGCGGCCCGCGGGACTATTTGCGAGGGGAGGGGGGAGGAGGAGGAGCAGCGCGGAGGTGGTGGCGGCGGCGCGGGGAGGGGACGGGGAGGGGTCGAACGGACGGAGAGAGCGGAGGGGAGGGAGGGGACCGGGGCCCCCCGGGGCGGCGGGGCCGGGGCCGGGCCGGTGTCGGGGCGGTGGCGGCCGCGGGCTCAGCGGTGCCGCAGCTCCTCCGCTCCCTCCGCCGCCGCCGCTTTATGCGCTGCCTCCGCGCCGCCCGCCGCGGATCACTCCGCCGCTGCCGCTTTCCCCCCCCGCCGCGGGCCGCGCTGCCGGTTACCGGCACGGAGGGGCCAGGATGGGGCAGAACGGGGAGGCCCGAGCGGCACCGGCGGGAGGAGGAGGGGCTGGGAGGGGTGTGTGCAGAGACGGGGACGGGGAGCGGCGGGGGACTATTTGTCGTGCGGAGCCGCCGTGCAGAACTCTCCAGAAGGGGGAGGGGTGGCGCGCGGAAGGATACGGCGGCCGGACGGCCGAAGGAGTGAGGCGCAGAGCGCGCGCGCGCGAGGCGCGTGACGCGGCGGCGGCGTTGTCTCGCGAGAGCAGCGGGCGGGAAGAAGTCCCGGCAGGGCCGGGAGCGGCCTGAGGGGACCGGGATTGGGACGGGAAAGGGATCGGGAAAGCGACACGACACGACACGATAGCCCGCCCCGCAGCACCCTGGGGAGCGGCTTAGGAGGGGCACACGGTGTGTGTGTGTCATTCAGGGGCGACACGTGCGCACATTATTTGCGATCCATGGAATGGCCTGGGTTGGAAAGGGATCTTGAAGTTCCATCGTGTTCCAACCCCCTGCCACGGGCAGGGACACCTTCCACTAGCCCAGGTTGCTCCAGCCTGGCCTTGGACACTCCAAGGGGTGGGGCAGCCACAGCTTCCCTGGGCAATCTCAGGGAAGGGCCTCCCCACACTCACAGGGAACAATGTCTGCCTAATATTTAATCTAAACCTGCTCCCTTTCACTGGGAAGCCGTTCCCCCTTGTCCTGTGGCTCCATCCCTTGTCCCCGGTCCCTCTCTAGCTCTCCTGGAGCCCCTTTAGGCCCTGCAAGGGGCTCTCAGGTCTCCCTGGATCCTTCTCTCCTCCAGGGGAACCCCCCCAGCTCTCCCAGCCTGGCTCCAGAGCAGAGGGGCTCCAGCCCTGGGAGCATCTCCAGGGCCTCTTCTGGACTCACTCCATCAGCTCCACATCCCTGTGCTGTTGTTCCCCAGGGCTGGAGGCAGCTCTGAGGGAGGATCCCAGAAGAATCCCCCCCTCCCCTGCTGCCCACACTGTGGGATCAGCCCAGCACACTGGGAGGTTCTGAGGCCCAGTTCACAAGGCTGGGGCAAACTGAGTGAGTTGCCCCCCTCTTTCCCCCTCTCTCAGGTTCAGGGGGCAGTGCCTGTTGGAGCAACCTGGGCCAGTGAAAGGAGCTGGGACTGGAGGGTCCCCGGTGCTGCTCCCCCTGGGACCAGCCTCCTGCAACAATCCAACCTTTCTGGTGGCTTTTGCACAAGGGTGTGTTTGGAATTCATTTCTCTTCCCTCCTCCGCATTTAGTATGGCAAAAATAAACCACAGATTCATAAAAATGGCTTTCTGGCTGGGTTTTATTTGTTGGTGGGGTTTTTCTCTCAACTGCTTTGGTTCATTTTGTGCCTCTTTTCCCTCTTTCCTGTTGCCTTTGGAATTGTTGGACACCCCTTGATTGCTGAACTCCAGGCACCACCCCTGCAGAGCTCATTGATCTGATGTCCCAGCACTAGGGAGTCTTCTCCTTCCTCAGGAATATCGTTGGAAACAACCTTCTCCTGTTCCTGGGGAAATTTTCCAAGTACCTTCAAGTCACAGCTCTAAGGACTTCACATCAGCCAAGATGAAAGTAACCTTTTTCCTGTATTCTCAGGAAAAGTGTTGGATTTCATCCCCAAAAAGAGACAGGCAAATAGTTTTGTTGTGTTTCTGGTACCAGGGATAATGATGAGCTGCTGTTTGTTGCCAGCTGGATGTGAATTTCTCCCAGAGATGAGAAATGGGAGCAGAAAAATCATTTTCATAATGTTTTTCCACAAGGTCAGACCTGTGACACCCAGGAATGAGATTTCATAGAATCTTAGAATGCCAGGACGGTTTGGGCTGGAAGGGACTTTAAAGTTCATCCCAATCCACCCCCTGCCATGGGCAGGGGCACCTTCCACTAGCCCAGGTTGCTCCAACCTGGCCTTGGACACTTCCAGGGATGGGGCAGCCACAGCTTCTCTGGGCAACCCATGCCAGGGCCTCCCCACCCTCACAGCCAACAATTCCTTCCCAAGATCCCATCTATCCTTGCCCTCTGGCAGTGGGAAGCCATTCCTCCTTGTCCTGTCCCTCCATCCCTTGTCCCCAGTCCCTCTCCAGCTCTCCTGGAGCCCCTTTAGGCCCTGCAAGGGGCTCTCAGGTCTCCCCGGATCCTTCTCTCCTCCAGGTGAGTCCCCCCAGCTCTCCCAGCCTGGCTCCAGAGCAGAGGGGCTCCAGCCCTGGGAGCAGCTCCGTGGCCTCCTCTGGACTCACTCCAGCAGCTCCACATCCCTGTGCTGTTCCCCAGGGCTGGAGGCAGCTCTGCAGGGGGGTCTCACCTGAGGGGGCAGAGGGGCAGACCCCCCCCCTGCTGCCCACACTCCTTGTTCCTTGTCAGGCAGATATTGTCTCCCCACACTGTTCCTGCTGCCCCTCACACCCCCCACACACCCCCCCATGGCATTTGAGGAGATATTCCACCTGCAGATTCCTGCCTTCTGTCTCCCAGGGAGGGAGCAGGTCCTGCAGCCCCGGTGGTCTCTCATCCCAGGGACACCGCTGTGCTCTTGGCTCCTGTTCCAGAGGGAAGCACTGAGGGATCTGCTCCCTGTGCCTGCCAACACCATCCCATGCCAACATCTCCTGCTCCCAAACAGCAGAGCATCACTTGGGGGAGTTCTCTGAGTCCTGCCTTGTCCTCAGATGACTCCTGTCTCCATGAGCCTTTCCTTCACCTCCCTCTGATCAGCTCTGCTCCACAGGGTCAGGTTGCAGGGATGTATTAGGGGAAAAAACCCCTCTAAGTGGTGAGGAAAGGCACAAGAATTTAAAGGAACACAAACTTCCCAGCTGAGCTGGCTAAATCTGGTCTTTTAGGCTTTGGTAACCTCTGAGACCTTTCTTAGAAGGTGGAGAAAGGTCAGTCTAAAGGAGGGAAACACAACTGGGAAAGAAAAAATCCCCAGTGTTGGGCACACAGATAATGTTGAGCAACATCCAAAGAAAAAACCTCCCTGCAAAATGGTCCAGGAGCAGCTCCCATCCCGAAGGTGCTCTGCCCAGCAGCACCACCCCAGTCATGGAATCACGGAGTGGTTTGGGTTGGAAGGGACAGTAAAGCTCATCTCATTCACCCCCTGCCATGGACAGGGACACCTTCCACTATCCCAGGTTGCTCCAAGCCCTGTCCAACCTGGCCTTGGACACTTCCAGGGATGGGGCAGCCACAGCTTCTCTGGGCAACCTGTGCCAGGGCCTCCCCACCCTCATAATGAAAAATTTCTTCCCAGCATCCCATCTAACCCTTCTTGCTGTCTGTAGGAAGCCATTCCCCCTTATCCTGTCCCTCCATCCCTTGTCCAAAGTCCCTCTCCAGCTATCCTGGAGCTCCCTGACGCACTGGAAGGGCTCCAAGGTCTTCCCAGAACCTTCTCTTTTCCAGGCTGAACCATGGAAGTTCTGGAGCAGAGCCTTAAAGATCCTGGGATAAGTTAGCCAGGCTGCCAGCTAAAAGCCTTTTGGTCCCAAAGGGAATTCTTTGGCACCTCAGTTCAAAGCATTTCCAAAAGGAACTTCTGAACCTCCATACACAAGTTGCCCTGTGTGTCACGAGGAGACTCCCACCACATCAACCACAGCTTGTCCCTCTGCTGCTGCAATTCCCAGGCTTGGCTGTATCCAAATGCCAGGGCATCCATTGTCCCTTCCATCAAGAGACCAGATGGATCAGTATCCACAGGATCAGCTTCTCCAAGTTGAGTCCCCCCAGCTCCCTCAGCTGCTCCTGGTGCTCCAGACGCTTCTCCAGCTCTGTTCCCTTCCCTGGACACGCTCCAGCCCCTCAATGTCCTTCTTGTGAGGGGCCCAGAACTGACCCCAGGACTTGAGGTGAGGTCTCAGCGGTGCAGGGGACAGTCATGGGACCTGGAGGGGACCTGGAGGAGCTATTCAAGGCATTTTGAAAAGCTTATTTTCAAAGAAAATGGTGCACCTGAGATACTCCAGCCCAAGAAAAAGATGTCTGAAGCCATCAGTGATTGGGGGAGGAGGAAAGGCTGGTTCATGTCCCTCCCAGCACAAGAACAGGGACACCCCAACCAACACCAGCCTGTGACAGCTCCAAAATGAGCAAAAATGGTTTCTGCACCCAACACTGATGATCCATGTAGGTCCCTTCCAACTCAGGATATTCCTGATTCCATGCAACTGCTTGGCTGAGTGAGTGAGAGACGACGTGTGCTCGGGAGCTGGGGGAAGCAGGTCCTGCTGCCACCAGATTTTACCCAGCACATGGTGGCTCCTCACTGCACCAGAGGCTGGCCTGGCTCACACACCACATTGCAGAGCACTTTATTTCTGCTATTTTGTGTCAATAAAGCAGCCCCATCACACAGCACCTCTGGGGGTGCAACTGCAGCACTAAGAACACTGACTGCAGCACTTTTTAGCCAGGGGACTGAAAAAAAGGGACCAAAGCCACCTCTGACACCAGCCTGGCATCAGAACCCCATCCCTGCAGGTATCCCCAGTGAAAAGCTGTCACTGGGCACCCTGCCCTTGGGGTGGAGCCAGCAGCTCTACCTGCTCATGCAGGGAAGGAAGTGCTGCTGCTGTGCCCATCCTGAAGATCCAGCTCTGTTCTGCTGCTGCCTGCCTTCACCCAGGGGATGCCAGGGAAAACGTGGTGTTCCTGGCCTGGCTTTTGGCTGGGAACACTCCATGTGCATCCAGCACCTGCTCTGACCACCTTTAGCCCCCGCATTGGTGGCCCCAGCTCCTGGGAGCCCCCTCACACCTAAGATGCCTCATGCAGAGCAGCCCGTGGGTCTCCAGAGGGCAGGGCTCAGAATTTCATCAAATCCACGGCATCTCCCTGATCTCAGTGAGGTCAGCAGTGTTTGTAGGCTGCTTTACAAAGAGTCCACTCCTGTGCCCAGCTAAACCTCAAGGAGGTGTTGGCACCGGCCTGGTTGGAGGTGCCTTGGCACTGGTCTGGGAAGGACCTTGCTGGGTTTTTTTATGCATCTAAAATCTTTTAGTATCAGTCATGACTTCTTATTCCCTCTGCTCAAGGGAACAACAGCAAACAGGGACAGAGGGAACTTTGATCAAGGCGTGATCTGGAGAAGCAAATTGTTGGGCAGAGCAGAAGGCCAGGGAGGACAACATGGGCAGTTTTGGTGCTGCCACTTCTTGTTGGCTGTGTAGGGACACTGGGCAGCACTGGGCTCTCCATCCCTAGGCAAGCTCAGATGTTGAAGGTGTCCAGAGGAGGCCACGGAGATGCTCCAAGGGCTGGAGCCCCTCTGCTCTGGAGCCAGGCTGGGAGAGCTGGGGGGGTTCACCTGGAGAAGAGAAGGCTCCAGGGAGACCTGAGAGCCCCTTCCAGGGCCTAAAGGGGCTCCAGGAGAGCTGGAGAGAGACTTTGGACAAGGGATGGAGGGACAGGACAAGGAGGAATGACAGAGAAGGCCATGCAAGACCAGCTGGAATGGGACAACCTTTCTCCCAGCACTGGAGGAGGAAGTCATTCCTCCTGGTGTTGTAGCCAACCTTTGTGTTGGCAAAGCAAACAACATGTTGGCTGTACCCACAGGCCCTCCTGGGCTGGGAACACAGGCCAGATGGTTTGCTGGGGTTTCTAGGGTACCACCAAAACAAGCAGCTCACTGCCAGCCCCTCCAGGCTCCTGCTCCTTCCTCCCACTCTCTGGGTTTGAAAATGCTTGAATTGTGTCCAGGGAAGGGGAGTGGAGCTGGGGAAGGGTCTGGAGCACCAGGAGAACTGAGGGAGCTGTGGGGGCTGAGCCTGGAGAAAAGGAGGCTGAG
Organism: Pyrocephalus nanus; assembly: GCA_038380795.1. Lineage (NCBI taxonomy): Eukaryota > Metazoa > Chordata > Aves > Passeriformes > Tyrannidae > Pyrocephalus > Pyrocephalus nanus. The sequence goes on along the minus strand of CM076275.1, from coordinate 14,867,849 downwards.
GGGGAACCTCACTCTCTGCTGTTCCCTGACAGGAGGGTAGAGCTGGGGGGTGGATGAGCTCTGCTCCCAGGGAACAAGGGACAGGACAAGGGGAAATGGCCTCAAGTTGTGTCAGGGGAGTTTAGATTGGATATTAGGGAAAATTTCTTCATGGAAAGGGTGGCCAGGCACTGGCACAGCTGCCCAGGGCAGTGGTAGAGTCCTCATTCCTGGAGGGATTTAAAAGCTGTGTGGATGTGGCACTTGGGGACATGGCTTAGGGGTGACTTGGCAGTGCTGGGTTAATGGTTGGACTTGATGATCTCAAGGGTCTTCTCCAACCTAAATGACTCTAATATTCTAATAAAATGTGACCTGTGGGTACATCTGAATCAAGATCCCTATGCTTTGGGCCTGCAGCAGCCTGTGGAGCCCCCGGCAATGTGGGTCTGTGGGGACTGCGAGGGTGCCCTGGCACCCAGGGGCATTCCTGGGCAGAAAGCAACGGCACCCAGAGCACATTCTGGACAGTGCCCCCCTTGCCCAGCCTGTATGCACCCAGTTTGGCTCCACAGAGGCTGCAGGTGACCATGCTGAGGGTTTTGCTGAAATGAAAGTGCTCCCTCGTCCTCACAGCTGGTTTTCCTGCCATTCCAGGCAGTCAGGTCGGTTGGGTGTGACGTGTCCTGTGTAAATCCCTGCTGACTGTTCCCTGCTCATCCTTTGGGTGCTTGGCACTGACTGCTGGGAGGATTTGCTCCCTCACCGTCCCAGGGACAGGGTAATGTTGGGCATGCTGGAGTTCACCTGCTGGAGCTGGGTGTGAGGTTTGGCCTCTCCCATTCACCAGGAACATCCTGATTGCCACAGCCTTCCAAAGAGATCAGAGAGGAGCCTTGTCAGGGCATCATCCACCTCCCTCAGCATCGTTGAGTGCATCCCACCTGCTCCTATGGGCTTGTGGATGCGTTCCCTAATCCATCTTCCTCCAGGATGGGAATGCCTCACCACTGCAAACTCCACTGCTCAGACCAAGGAATGGGGAGGCTTGAGGGCATCCCTGGCTGCAGGAAGCCCCTGTGGTGATGCCAGCACCCATGGGCACTGCTTCCCAAACCGGCATCTCCTGGAGGTGTGTGGGATGGGGGGATCCAGGGCTCTGTGAGTCACCCTCTCCTAGAAGGAATTTCATTCTGTTTTGCCCCTGGCAACCTGCTGTGATGAATCAACGCAATCTGTGAGATCTGCTGCTCTTAATAAATTAATCTTGAGAAATTCTGGTTTCCTTCCTCATTCCAGCTCGGCTCAGACCGTCCTGGCAGATACTTTGGGGCTTTCCAGGAGGTATAAACTCACGGATATCGAAACCTGCCACATCCACCCGGAGCTCCCCAGTGCCTGGATTCCCAGTGGGGTGAGACCTCGCGGGTGCCCTGCGTGGGAGAGCTCTGATGTTCTGCAAACTGCCCGCTGCCGCGGCAGCTCCTTTCGTTTTCACTTTTCTGGGCGTGGGAGCCGCGCAGCTCCAGCCGTGGCCTCAGAAGCCTCCGAGTCTGCGTCTGCGGCACCTCCGAGGGGAGCCACAGCCGCCCGGGCGGGAGCGCAGAGTCCCTTAAACCGCACCCGGGAAAGGCAGCCCGGCCCTCGCTGGGAGCTGGGAACTGCTCCGGTGAGTGCCAGTGGAGCAGGGAGGGCTGGCACCGGCTTGGGAGCGGGGTGGCCGGCCAGGCTTGACTCTGTCCAGCCCATTTAGTCCCCGGGGAAATCCCCGAGGGCGGGAAGCACGGGGGAACCTCCCCGGCAGCGCGCCAAGGGTTGTGCGCTCCGGGACTCCCGGTGAGTGCGGGATGCTCCGCGCCTGACCCGCTCTCACCCTCTCCCCGCAGGGCTGCCGTGGGCGCTGGGGACGAGCCGGTGGCGACCCCCGCGTGTGCCGCAGATGTCCCGCGAGGCGTGGCGGCCGAGCCACCCGTGTGCCCCGGCGATCCCGCGGGCGCGGGGCGGGCGGGCTCAGCTCGCCATGTACCTGCTGCTGGCGCTGTGCGCCGCCGGGCTGTTCCTGGCCGGGGAGCCCCTCGTACCCACCGCCCGCAGCCTCACCTTCCACTTCGCCACGCTGCAGGTCGGGGCGCTGCTCAAGGGCGCCTGCTACCTGGCGGAGGAGGTCTTCCACCTCCAGTCCAGGTGAGATGTTTTGGGGCGGGGGGAGGTGGAGGGTCCGTCTGCCAAACTCCTGGGGCCGCCCTGCAGACAAGGGCGCTGCACCCTCCGGGTGTCGTGGGTTTGCTCTCTGTGGCAACGCGGTGCTGTGCCCTCCATCGCCCTCCTGCCTCTGTCGTCTCTTCCTCCCTCTCCTCCTCTCCCCCTTTCCCACCTGCCCACTCCCCCGTATGTGTGTGGATCTCTCCCCTCCCTGGTGTGCCCTTTCCCTGGGGAACAGATCTCGCTCCCAGCCTTTCCCCACCACCCAGCACTGCAGGGCAGGAGGCTGCTGTGTCCCTCTGCTATCCAGGGTGACATGCCATCTGCTCCCTCTGAGTCCCAGGGGTGCTGCAAGGGACCCAAGCCCTCTCCTGGGGTGCACCGGGCAGGGTCCCCCAGGGTTCCCTGGCTCTGTCCTGCCCTGGCTGGTGAGGTTGGTGGCCCTGGCTGGGAGGTGGGATCACCCAGTGCCCCGTGAGCTGCAGATGGCAGGTGGGTGGCCACCAGCCTGACTCCTGTCTCCCTCTCCCACCCAGGCACCACGGCAGCTTCTGGAGGGCCCTGAGCACCTGCCTCCCCCCGCGCTGGCACGGGGCCATGCTGCTCCTCTGCGGCTCCGCCTACGTGGCTCTCATTGGGGATGGGCAGCCCCTCGGCCTCCACCTCGGCCTGGCCAGCCTGTGCCAGCTCCTCATGCTCGCCCTGGGGCTCCAGGTAAGGCTCCAACACCTCCAGCCTGGCTGGTTTCCTGGGAGTCCTTCAGTGCTGAGCAGCTGTGGGGGCACATCCCCAGCTCTGCGTGGCCCCTGCATGCCCAGCCCACCCACAGGCAGCCTGGCAGTGGGAGGAACATGCTCATCTTAGTCCTGAGAGCTGATCTCCCTGGCCCCATGCTGCCACATGCATTGGCATGGGTGCCATGCTGCCTCCTAATGAGCACAGCCACTCCAGGGGGTGGCAGAGCCCCCCTTACACAAAAAATGGGGGTATTTTACATCTGCCAGTAGAGAAAGCCTCTAGAGGGTTAATTAATTCCCTTTGTGGGGAAAGCCTCTAGAGGGTTAGTTACCAGTGTGCTGTGGGGGCAGAGCCAAGCTCCACGTGCCCCTGCAGCTCTGGGAGGGCTCTGCTGTGCCCCTGCAGTGCTGGAAGGGGAGGGGGGTCACACAGGCTGCTTTGGGCACCCATCTCCACCTAAATGAACACACAGAGCTGGCAGGGGCCACTGGGAATCCTGGCATCACTGGGATGTCTCCTCTCCCATACTGGGAGCACTGGGCAGGTGCACAAGTTGCACTGGGACACATGATCCCAATGGAGGGTGCAGCCAGGAAAGAGCCCAACTCACCCCAGGCCCCCTCCCTCCCAGCAGGGGCTGTCAGGGGCTCAGTGTGGTGGTGGAAGGGGTCAGTGGGGTTGCTCACTCTCCAGATCTCACTGGAGTTCTCCAATCCCTGTGGAGAACTTACTGTCCTGGAAGGGTCCAGGTGGCTCTTTCATCCCCTGGTCTGTCTGTCCTTCCCTCCACAGAAGCCCTCAGCAGTGGAGGTGTCTGAGATGTCCGAGAGCTCCAAGCAGAACGTCGCCCACGGGCTGGCCTGGTCCTATTATGTTGGGTACCTAAAAATAGTCCTGCCACGTACGTAGCTGTTTCCCTGCATTCTCGTGCCTACAGATAGAAATAGCTCCTAATAACAATCCTCCCACTTTTACAGTGCTAGCAGGGAGATGGGGAGCAAGGCAGAAGGCAGCTGTACTCACACCAGGCCCCTCTGCCTGATGTTCTCTTCCACCAGGGGTGAAAAAGTCCATGGAGGAATTCTGCAGTGCCAACCCCAACCTGCTGGCGTGCAGGAAGACCTGGAAGCTCCACATCTTGATCCCTCTGAGCTGTGATGTCTATGACGACCTGGAGAAAGCTGACAGCAACATCCAGTACCTGACAGACCTCAGTGAAACCACCATGGCCCGAGCTGGCACCAAAAAGCGGGTCTATAAACACAGCCTCTATGCAATCAGGGATGAAGAAAACCAGGTACAGTGAAAGCAGCACTGGGAGCATCATCCCAAAGGTCTTCCTGTCCTCAGATCCCAGCCCAGAAGTGGCTGTAAGGGCAGCACAGTGTCCCCTCTCCTATTGGATACTCCCAGCTTTCAGCAGGTTTCCGTGGGAAGGACAGGTCCTGTTCCTGCACTCCTTCCTCCTGGCTGCCTCCTCCCACCCAGGCTCAGCCCTTGCAGGGGGGCTGGCCTTGCTTAACCCCTCCTGGAGTTGATTTAAGTCCAGAAAACTGAGCAGAAAAAAAGCAGATGTGGGCTACAGAGCATCAGTTCCCATGGGATGAATGAGTGTTTCCTTGTGTTGTGAAGAGGTGCTTGGAAATGTCTGTGTGAGTCATTGTTTGGCTCCCTCCCTGTCCCCCAGTCACCTCTTTTCCAGGCTGGCGAGCCCAAAGTCCCTCCATTTCACATTGCATCCATCTCCAGGCAGGTGGGCTGTGCCCCTGCACCCTTGGAGGAGGGAACACGCTGGTGCTGTGCCGTGGCTGTGGATGGAGATGTGGGCAGAGCTCCTCACATGGGTGCCTCTGATCTGCCCTTTGAGGGGGGCTGAGTGCTGAGCTCCTGCTTTTAGAGTCCTGTCTGAGGGAGCACAGAGCCTCCTCCTGGCCCTGCTCTGGGGAGAACACAGCCAGCAGCGGGATTTTCCCAGTGTTCCATCTGCCAGGCCCTGCTGAGTCACCTGGCCCCCTGGGAGCTCCAGCAGCTCCAAGCCTGGACCTGCCCTCGCCCATTGCATGTTCCCAGTAAAATCTGCCCCTCAGCTTCCTGCCCAGTCCCTCATAGCAACACAACACCCACCTCTGGCATCTGCTCCAGGGCACGCTGCCAAGGCCAGGAGCTTCCTGCTACTCCACCTTTTCCCGGAGATCCCACTCCTCTTCCTTCTAAGTTTATTAAACTTCCCAGTTTACCCAGTTTCCTTCCAGCTGTGCATCCATCTTGCCAGTGTTTATCCTCTTCTCTGCCCTCCTGCTCTCCATTAGGATGCTCAGACTTAGAATCATGGAATCATGGAATATCCTGAGCTGGAAGGGACCCACAAGGATCATCCAGTCTGACTCCTGGCCCTGCCCAGGACACCCCAACAATCCCACCCTGTCCCTCAGAGAGTTGTCCAAACCCTCCTGGAGCTCTGGCAGCCTTGGGGCTGTGCCCACTGCCCTGGGGAGCCTGTTCAGTGCCAACCACCCTCTGGGGGAAGAACCTTTTCCTGAGCCTCCCCTGGCACAGCTCCAGCAGTTCCCTCAGCTCCTGTCACTGGTCACAGAGAACAGAGATCGGAGCTGCCTCTCCACTGCCCCTTGTCTGGCAGAAAAGCCACCAAGGAGGTGTGATCACAGGGAAGGGATGTCTCCGTAGGGAACCAAATTCCCTGGGGAAAATCACCCTCCAGGCTGCAGGACAAAAGCCAGTGGCTGCAGCCCATGGGCAGAGGCAGCTCCCTGAGCCCAGGAGTTGCCCTTTCCCAGCTCTGCACAGGGCAGGGGATGTCTGGCCCCAGCGTCCCTGTCCCAGTGTTCCAGCACACAGCACCAGAGCAGGGCAGGCCAAGGAGCTGGCCAGGGGGCCTGAGGGCTCTGCCCAGAGCAAGCTCTACCAATAGCCCTTTCCCAGGTCCTCCTGTCCCCATGTCTTTTCCTCCCTGCTGTCCCTGCAGCTCTGGCACTGTGCAGTGGAATATGCCACCCCCCTGCAGTCCCTCTACGCCATGTCCCAGGATGAGTGTGCTGCCTTCAGCCGGGAGGAGCGCCTGGAGCAGGCCAAGCTGTTCTACAGGACCTTGGAGGAGATCCTGCAGGGCTCCAAGGACTGTGCGGGGACCTACCGGCTCATTGCCTACGAGGGTGAGTGAGGACAAGGCTTGGGGTGTGACAGCACTTGCTCTGCCAGGCCTTGGGTGACCTCAGATCAGGACAAACAGGGGAAAGCAGGCAAGGTATGAGCAGGGCTCAGCTGATCTCCCCACTCAGGGGGCCATGAGGGTCCCTGCTGCCATGGGAGGGAGGGGCTGTCTCACAGGGAATGGGAATGTCACTGAACACCCCCAGCTGGGTGAGGGAGGGGATTGTCCTGCTCTGCTCTGCTCTGCCCTGGGGCAGCCTCACCTTGAGTGCTGGGGGCAGTTTTGGGCACCACAGTATGTGAAAGATCTATAGCTGGTGGAGAGTGTCCAAAGGAGGGACAAGAGGATGGGGAAGGGTCTGGAGGGGCCATACAAGGGCTGGCTGGGGGCACTTGGATTGTTCAGCTGGAGAGGAGGGGACTGAGGTCAGACCTCACCAGGGTCTGCAGCTCCTCACGAGGGGCAGCTCCAATCTCTGCTCTGTGTGAGCAGGGACAGCACCCAGGGAATGGCTGGAGCTGTCTCAGGGCTGGCTCAGGTTGGATCTCAGGAAAAGGTTCTTCCCCAGAGGGTGGTTGGCACTGAACAGGCTCCCCAGGGCAGTGGGCACAGCCCCAAGGCTGCCAGAGCTCAAGAAGGGTTTGGACAACTCTCTGAGGGACAGGGTGGGATTGTTGGAGTGTCCTGGGCAGGCTCAGGGGTCGGACTTATGGTCCATGTGGGTCCCTTCTAACCCAGGATATTCCATGATTCTATGATTCTAAGGACTTTTAGCTGTGGGTCTGAGGAGCGTGGAAGGTACTGGCGGTGCTAGTCAGCCCTGTTGAAGTCCCCAAAAGCACTGGGACAAGCTGTCTACCCCTTGGACAATAAGAACACTTCCTCAAGGATTAAAAACAGCAGACATCCAGGGGTAGGAGCAGCTCCCTTCCCTGCTGATGTTCCTGGAAGGAGTGGCTGGGGCTGTCGAGCTCACCCCAGCAGTGGGACGAGTGTGTGCTGGCTCAGTGCCATTCCTCCTGACAGGGGATGGCAGGGAGCGAGGCTTTCCCTCCTTCCCACCTTCCTTTCATCCCCCATCTCCTCACCTCTGCCAGATGAAATCAGCATCTTGCTGAAAGGAATGTTGCTTGTTTTTCAGAGGAAACTCAGTGCTCTCCCTGATGGGGCGAAACATTACCAATCCACTGAGGCAGTTCCCATCACAACAAGCATTACTGGGAATCCAGCACATAGTGCCTGTAATTTTCCTCTCCTCTCTGCACTTTGTGTTTTAATCTCTTCCTTCTGCCGTGCTGAAAGTGGGAAGTAAAAGCTGTATTTTGATTGCGCAGGAAATTCTGCATATTTTGGGGCATCTCCCGGACTCTGCTCCCTGCCCAAACCCCTGCCTGGGGCCGACCAGTGAAGGTGGGATTTGTCTTTTTTCTGTTCCAGAGCCAGGAGAAGCAGAGCCCCACTTCCTGTCTGGAGAGATCCTGTGGCACTTGCGGCAGCAGCACCTCGAGGAGTTCGCTGTGCACGAGGGGACCCCCCCGCCCAGCCCATCCACGGCCCTGGACTCGGCAGAGCTCAACCTGCAGATCAGTGCATCAGACCTGCCCCAGCCGCTGAGGAGTGACGGCTACTGACCCCCTGCCCAACCCCTCAGCACTGCCTCAGGGCTCTGCTCCCCCTTCCCCAACCCCCTTCCCCGTCCTGCACGTGCTGCCCACGGCAAAGACCCCCCCAGCTCCCACCCACACCTCCTGCGCGCCGCGGTTACTGGAGCAGCTGACTCAGGCCACAGCCCTGTGACATGCTTCCTGTTTTTTTGGCTGTGTACAGCTCCCATATTCATCTGTTGGGGTTATTATTTTTTTTATATCTAGTCATATAAAGTGTTTTTTTCTGGGACGAATTGCAGCGTCCTAAATCTCGGGCATGGTGTGCCCTTGGATAGGGAAAGGTTCTTCCCCAGAGGGTGGTTGGCACTGAACAGGCTCCCCAGGGCAGTGGGCACGGCCCCAAGGCTGCCAGAGCTCAGGGAGCATTTGGACAACACTCTCAGAGACAGGATGGGATTGTTGGGGTGTCCTGTGCAGGACCAGGAGTTGGACTCGATGTGGGTCCCTTCCAGCTCAGGGTATTTCATAACTCTGTGGTGTTGAATGTGGCTTTGGAAATCCCAGCACAGACACACCACGTGGCTCCTGCCGGCACAAGGAGTGTGCAGGACTTGCAGGGTACCCTGATGGACCCACTGAACAGCTCCAAACATCCTCACATCCCATCTACCCAGGATGTGGAACTGGGAGAAGAGGTAATCAGGCCATGTTGCCACAGACAGGGGCAGAGCTGTGCCGTGGTGCAGCTTGGCAAGGACGTGGAGCAGGGAGCACCCACTGCTCCATCCTCAGCTTCTCCTTCTGCCAAGACCGTGAGGAGGGGCTCGGTGGCCAGTTCTGCCCTGGGAGAGCAGGGGTTTGTTACCCTCTGATGTTGCCACATCCCTCCCTTTGGTCCTTCCTAGGGCTTTGGCAAAGCATGAGGTCCCTCGGCAGGTCCCAGGTGCCTGCCCTCAGCCTGCACTTCCAGCACCAGGAATGTGACACAGCTGTGACATCCTCTGGGATGGGCCAGGCATGGAGAGCCTGGGGGACTGGGGAGTCCAGGGGCCCCAGGGAGGTGACCTGGCTGGGGATGGTGACAATGCCAGGCCTGGCTCCCTCCTGGCTCCACTCTCAGCTTTGCCAGACACACAAAAGCATCCTGGGGGATGCTGCTGCCTCTCTGTGGACACTGTGAGCCTCCAGCTAAGGCAGCTGCCCTGCCAGGGAAGGAGGGCAGAGCTGGGCACGGCTGTTGGGATCACGGCAGAGCTCTGGGGTTCTCTGTCACTCCAGGCCAATGGGAAAGTGTGGCAGGGCAGGTTCACCCAGGATGGGGAGATGCAGATGGGAAGGGCTGGTGGGTGCAGGCTGGGGCTGAGACTACAGCCCAGCTCCTTTTAGAACCACAGAATCATGGGATCATTAAGGTTGGAAAAGATCTCCAAGATCATTGAGTCCAACCATTCCCAGCACTGCCAAGCCCACCACTAACCCCTGTCCCCAGGTGCCACATCCACATGAGTTTTTGAACATTCCAGGGACAGTGACTCCATCACCTCCCCTGCATCTGTCAGGGCTATACATGCAGAATGCCCAGGCTCCTCCATCCACGTGGCAGGACACGGTGGGAGATGCCTCTCCCCAGATCCAGCCCAGTGAGCTTTCAGAGGAGATTTGGCTGCACACTGGCCTTGCTGGGAGTGGGAATTGGAACCCATTTCAGGATGCAGTAAAACCTTAATCTGCAGCCTAATCTCTGTTGCACTGCATCTGTGCAGCAGCCAAAAACGGCAGATGAGAGGGCTGTGAAGGGAGGGTTGGGACAGCAGAGGCCACTGTGAGGAGCCAGCGGGTTTGCAGGGGGGTCAGGGATCTTTGCTGGGGGACAGGGAGACAGGACAGCAGGTGAGGGACCTCCGGCTCGTGGCAGGAGACACGCTGGGAGCAGGGAGAACACTGGGGTGTGGGTCCTGCATCACCTGAGCAGCATTCCCAAGGGCATGGGGCAAACACTGGGAGCACCTGCCAAGATCCAAGGGGAATGCCTGCGATCAGGGCTGAGCTCAGCACCATGGGAATGGCCACGTGGGCAGCAAAGCCACCACAGTCCCCAGGGGCTCACACCTCCCAGCCCACCGGGGATCCTCCCTCCACGTCCTCCCTGGTGCTCTGCTCCCTTCCTATGGGGGAACTCCCTGCCTTGCTGGGCTGGAGGTGCTGATTAGCTCAGGCCATATTAGCAGGGGACAGGCTGAAAGACAGGCAGCAGCCCAGAGGAAATGTGACAGCACAGCCTTGTTCCAGCAGCAGCAGAGCTGCCAGCAAAGGCTCAGCTCCTGCCACTGCTCAAGGGCACAGCCAGGGCCAAGGTGAAAGGCTCTGCTGGCAGAGGGAGCTGCAGGATCAGAGGCAGGAGAAGCAAACCTCAGGAATTTTAGCTCGCTGCCCAAGCTGTCGAACACAGCATAACCAGTTTCCCGCTGAGCTCCCCAGCAGCACAAATAGCTCAGTTTTAGCTCTAATTTGACTCAGGACTCCCAGTTAGAGACAGGTCCATCCCTGAGCCCCGGGGAGCAGCAATGCCACCCCCCCCAGCAGCACCAGGCAGGTCCCAGTGGAGCAGGGAGGGAGGCTCACAGCCAGGATTAGCTGAGCCAGGCTCAGCAGGGCTGCACCTCCCAGGCTGCTCCAAGCCCTGTCCAGCCTGGACTTGGACACTTCCAGGGATCCAGGGGCAGCCACAGCTTCTCTGGGCAACCCGTGCCAGAGCCTCCCTACCTCACAGGGAAGGATTCCCTTCCAATATCCAATATAAACCTGCTCTCTGCCATGTTGTCCTGAAGGAAGTGCTGGTGAGGCTGGAGATGGGCTCACCTCTGGAGGGGAGAGCAGGGACTGTTCCCAGGGCTCTGCTGCCCTCAGCTGTTGTTTTTTACTGATATCCAAATTTTCCAAGTTAGCCTTGCAGTAAGTGGCATTCCTCAAATGTTGTGGTTGTGCTCCAAAAAAAGGCCTTTGCATTTGCACCAATTTATTTTATTTTATTTTTACCTTTCACGTAGTAAAAATCCTGCTTGAAAAGTGGCTGAGGAAATGGAAGGTTCTCTAAGTCCTCACCTGCCTCTGGATAAAGTTTGGAATCTGCAAAGCAAGAAAGAAGCAGCTCAGCACTCAGCCTTCAGCTGTGCTTGGGCCTAATCTGGCTACTAATTAATATTAATTTTATTAATATTAACGTTTCTGCTTTGGGCTGCACCTGGCACTGCCTCCCCAGTCCCTCTGCTTCCCCCTTCCCAGTGCTCAGTGGGAGCAGGATAACACACCCCAAGAATGTATCCAAATTAACCTGCAGAGTTGCCCGACAGCCCAGAACCTTCAGAGCCCCCTCGGTGCTGCTGTGGCACCCACAAGGGTAACACACACACAAACCCCAAATCCCAGGGTTCAATTAACCCGTGCCAAGCCCCTCCTGAGCCATCTAATAAATAATTTAAAGCCATTCCATGTTGCAGCGTCACTATTGCAAGGGCCTGTTCGACTCGTTACTGAACTCTCGACCCCTACATAACATTTCATTAACCATTACTTCTGCCTAAGCAATTTACACCACTTTCTGCACCTCGAGGCTCAGCAGGAGGGTCTCCGTGATAAACCCGAGGTTGGAAAGGACCTCAAAGTCCCTCCAGTTCCAACCCCCCCTACCATGGGCAGGGATGCCTTCCAGTAGGCCAGATTGCTCCAAGCCTTATCCAACCCGGCCTTGAACCTCTCCAGTAAACACCCTCTAATGAACACCAACTCCCCCTCAATCTCCTCTGAGGTAAAAGGGAATTTACATGCCCTTGAGCGCCCCTTCCGTGTCCCCCACAGAGGGGGAGCCCTGGGACGGTGGGAGACGTCCCTCCACCCTCAGGCCCCCCCCGGGGTGCCCCGACCGCAATGAGGGGCGGCTGCGAGCTCCACAATCCCTCCCAGAAGCAGTCCCAGAACCCTCCGTGCAGCCCAGCCCCGGGTCGGGAAGGCCCCGGCGAGGCGGCCTCAGGGGGAGGTGCCTCAACATGGCGGCGGGCGGGAGGGAGGGGGAAGGAGCACCACGTGACTCCGCGCGCCCAATCAGCGGCGGGTACTCCCGGCACAGCGGGAAAGGGAGGCTTCACGTGCCCAACCGCCAGCCAATCAGTGACGGGAGCGGAGAGGGGGATTGGTCACGTGTCCCCCCGCCAGCCAATGGGCGGCGGGCGGTGGCGGCGCCAAGATGGCGGACGATAAGGTGAGTGGGGTGGGCCGGGGCTGAGGGGCTGTGGGGCTTCCCCCGGCACGGGCCGGGAATCACCTCCGTGTCTCCCGCAGGACTCGCTGCCCAAGCTCAAGGACCTCGCCTTCCTCAAGGGGCAGCTGGAGAGCCTGCAGCGCAGGGTGGAGGACGAGGTGCAGGCCGGCGTGGGGCAGGTAACGCGCGGGTTCGCGGCGCTCCCTCTGAGGGGGCGAAAAACAAACCCTGGGGAAGAACAACCCGCCCTGTGCATCCACCCCCCGTCCCCCCTCACTGTGCCTTTCTCCCGCCCAGGACGGGTCCCTGCTGGCGTCGCCCTTCCTCAAAGGCTTCCTGGCGGGGTACGTGGTGGCCAAGCTCCGCTTCTCCGCAGTCCTGGGCTTCGTGGCCGGCACCTGCACCGGGATTTACGCCGCCCAGAACTACGCCGTGCCCAACGTCGAGAAGACGGTTCGGGACTATATGAACGCGCTGAAAAAAGGTCGGGACTAGCGTGGAGGAGCCCGGAGGCAGCAGGGACTGCGGGGACAATGATCCTCGCACAGCGGGCACAGAGCTACCCCGGGGCTCCCGGAGGCACGTCCCCCGCACCCTTCTTTTCCCTGGAAAAGGGCTTTGCACTGCGGCACTTGGGGGCTGTGATGGGTGAGCACGGGGCATCACGGCGGTGGTGAGCACTCTACTAACCCACAGGGGGGGCACCGAGGGGCTGCCAGCTGCCTTTTCCTCTCACCCTCACCTCCCCTGTGTGGACTGAGGGGCTGCTGTGCCCTGCCACCTGCTGTGCCCTGCCACCCACACTGTGCCCTGGGGACGTGCCCTGTGTGGCTCCCCAAGGAGGCTTTGTAGTTCTGCTAAGGAGAGACAGCGCCCAGGTCTCCTCCTGCACCACGAGTGTAGCAGGGAACACCCTGCTCCAGTCAGGCTCATTAAATCCTTGGTTATTTGGTCTCTTCTTCGGTGTTGCAGGGTGAGAGTCTTGTCTGGCCTGTCTGCACTGACAGCTGGAAATGGGAATGCTTGGGAACGCTGCCGAGGGGCCGCAGCGGAGGGGGCTGTGGGTGCTGATGCTGCTGCTGTCCGTGGCCATCTACGGCTCCCACGCCCCCCTCCTGACCCTGTGCAAGGTGGACGGGGCCATCCCCTTCAGCTCCACGTCGGTGGTGGTGCTGGTGGAGCTCACCAAGCTGGCGCTGTCCTTGCTGTCCCTGCTCAGGGAGCCACCGACACCCGCCGTGTCCTGGCACCACGCCGCGCCCTTCGCCCTGTCGGCCCTGCTCTACGCCGCCAACAACAACCTGGTGGTGCACATGCAGCTCTTCATGGACCCCAGCACCTTCCAGGTGCTCAGCAACCTGAAGATCCTGAGCACGGCGCTGCTGCACAGCCTCCTGCTGCGCCGGCGCCTGGGGCCGCGCCGCTGGCTGGCCCTGCTGCTGCTGCTGGGGGCCGGGCTGTGCTACAGCTGCGGGGGGCTGCGGGGGCGCGGCATTCCCGGCAGGATGCGCCTCCACGTCACGCCCGTGGGGCTGGTGCTGCTCTGTGTGTACTGCCTCATATCGGGCCTGTCTGCTGTCTACACCGAAGCCATCCTGAAGGCGCAGCCGCTGCCCCTCAGCCTCCAGAACGTCTTCCTCTACTTCTTCGGGGTGCTGCTCAACCTGGCGGGCTCCCTGTGGGGCGGCGCCGAGGGCGGGTTCCTGCGGGGCTTCTCCCCGTGGGTGCTGCTGGTGGTGCTCGGCCAGGCCCTCAACGGCCTCATCATGTCGGTGGTGATGAAGCACAGCAGCAACATCACCAGGCTCTTCATCATCTCCTGCTCCATCCTGGTCAACGCCCTGCTCTCCGTTGCCCTGTTCGACCTGCAGCTCACCCTGCTCTTCTTCGTGGCCGTGGCGTGCATCGGCCTCGCTGTGCACCTCTACTACGGAGTCACGTAGCCACTGCCTCCCTCCCGCGTGTCCAGGCAGTCCCAGCCCTTCCTCAGGGATGGGATTGGTGCTGGTGGGTGCCTGCACAGCTCCAAGGACCCCTTGACAAGGAGTGCCCTGTCCCTGCATCCAGGGGGAAGCTGGGACCTGCTCCAGCCCGGCCAAGCTCAGTGCCACAGGGTTCCCATGGGATCAGGCGTGCCCAGCCTTAGGGCAGGTCCTGAGCCCTGTGTGGGTGTCTTATAGTCTCAAGCTGCGCCAGGGGAGGTTTAGGTTGGACATCAGGAAGAATTCCTTCCCCAAAAGGGTGATTAAGCATTGGAAGGGGCTGCCTTGGGAGGTGATGGAGTCCCCATTCCTGGAGGTGTCTAAGAAATGACTGGATGTGGCACTCAGTGCTCTGGTCTGGTTGACAAGGTGCTGATGGGTCACAGGTTGGACTCGATGATCTTAGAGGTCTTTTCCAACCTCAGTGATTCTGGGATTCTGTGTCCCATGTCCTCAAGCTGCTTCTCCTCACCACAGTGGCCTGGGAACGGTCTGGCAGTGGTTGGCCCTGCTGTACCCCCTGCCAGCCCAGAGTGGCACTGATGCCATTTTGGCTCCCATGGATGCTGCTTCCCCTCTCCCTGTTTCTAGTGCTGCTTCTTAGGGCCTCTCCCATTTCCACAGTTTTCCAGCCCAGCTCCTGGCTGGAGCCCTGCTGTCCTCAGGTCCCACTTCCCTCCTTGGGCACGGTGTCTGTGTGGAACAGACAGGGAAGGGGGGGGATGTGGGAACTGTTTCACCTGCTCCCAAAAGGGAGACACCTCCTGGATTTGTACCGAGTTAAAGGCAGGCAGAGCCCACCTGGGGTATTAAAGCTGCACTTCAACAGCATCCCTGTGTCTGTCTCTTGTGTCTGTCCTGTGTGTGCCTTCCCTGGGGGAAGGGCTCTGTGTCCCTTGGGAGAGGTTTGGGGGCTGGGGGTGTGTCCGAGCCTGGTGACACTCATGGGTGAGGGGCACCTGCTTTATTCCACATGGTCCCAGCTGGGGGTTTCCAGTCGAGTGCCCGGCACAGAGCAGAGTTTTCCCTCCCTGGGGCAGGTTTCCCGAGGGAGCAGCAGCTGGAGGGGAGGGGCATGAGGAGAGGCTGTGCCCGGGATAACCGGCTGGGGCTGGGGTTGGTGACCCTTGTGCTGCCAGGCCAGCTGTCCCCACGCCCCAGGAGGTGGCTCAGGGGGTCTGCGTGGTGGCATCCGCCAGGCACCCCTGCCCGGCCTCCCGCAGGTGCCGGTTGTGCTCGGCGAGCTCCAGGACATCCCGGAGCAGCTCCTGCAGCAGCGCCCGGTGCCGGCGCTCCAGCGCCTCCCGCTGCTCCCCCGCCAGGCGCCGCTGGTCCCGCAGCACCTGCGGGATGCCCGCGCTGTCCGGCACGGCCCTGGCACCGCCGGGAGCTGAGTGCCCAGCCCTCCCTGAGTGCCCACCTGCAGCAGGTGCTGCCTGCAGCCCTGCAGCTCCCGCTGGTGATTCCGCAGCAGGGCCTCCAGGTCCCACTCGGCCGCCTCCCGCTCCCGCAGCGCTGCCTCCAGGCTCAGGCTCAGCACAGCCACCTCCTGCTGCCAGCGCGCTGTGTCCCACTGCGGGGGACAGCGACAAGGGCAGGGCAGCTGCGGGGTGTCCCTGCTCCCTGGGGCTGCCCTCGAGAGAGCACTGCCAGGGCAGGAGCCCCGAGGGCAGGGTGGGGGACGCGGCTGTGCCCACCTCCCCGCTGTGCTCCGGGGCTGCCCCGGCCCTGAGCTCCTGCTGGAGGTGCCGGCAGTGCCGAGCCCGCAGCCGCTGCCGCTGTGCCCTGGCCAGGGCGTGCTGGACCTCCAGGGGTGGGCATGGCTGGCACTGGATCCCTGCCTGGCACAGAGTGGAGCGGGCTGGGATGGCACCGGGATTCAGTGCAGAGCCCTGCGGACTCCACACAGGGACCCCGTGGGCTCCCACTCACCGTGTCACCCCCAGGCTGTGGCATTTCACTTCGGGACAGCTCCTCCAGCAGCTTCTGCCCTGCACAGGCTGGAGCTCTGCTGTCCTCTCCCTGGCTGCTCCTGCTGTCACCCTGTCCTGCATGGGGACAGGGGAGGAGGATGAGTGTGATGTGGAGGCTGAAGAAAGCCATTCAAATGGAGGAGGGAGGCCTTTCCCACCCTGTAGAGCCATGCTCCGTGCCCACATATCTGCCACCCAGGTGTGGGATGTGTGCCTGGCCCCACACTCCAGACCTGCTGGCTCCAGGTTGGTGCTGGTCTGGGTCCCAGGCTGGCCTGGTGCTGTATTCCCTGCGGAAACCTGGTCCTGTGGGAGCAGGACAAGATGTTACAGGGACACAGCCACAATTCAGGGCTTCTCCTGCACCTTGGCTGTCCCTGGGTGAGGGGGCCTGGCCTGACCTCTGCCCACCTTGGCACTGGGCTGGTGATTCTCACTTGACCGGAGCACCTCCGCTGCCGCCTGCTTCTTCTCCCACCTTTGCCTCTTCAGCACCTGGAAAAAGGGGCTGGGGGTCCTTGCTGGGGTGCTGCAGACCCGGCACAGCTCCTGGGACACATCCCACCCCTCCATCTCACCCCCTGGGCAGACCCAGCCCCAGCCCTCAGTGCCCGACAAGAGCCTTGGCACCAGGATGGAGCCCAGACCTCACCCAAGCAGGGGAATTGGTGCCATCCTGGTCCCCTGTGGATCCAGGGGCATTCCCACACCTTTAGCTCCCTCAGGGCTCTCCGCAGCTGGGCCACAGCTGTCTTCTGCTCTGGGAGAGCAGTTCCAGCCAGGAGCTCTATCCGCAGCCCTCGGATCTCCCTCCGGCGCACCGTGATCTCCTCCATGGGGTCCCAGAGTGTGGCAGAGATGGTCTTGGCCAGCCCCTTCACCCTCTCAGCCAGCCCCAGGGCTCGCAGGATCTCCTCCCTGGAGGTGTCTGGGAGAGCAGCAAGCCCTGGGTAGGGGTCATGGGGGGCCACCAGCACGGGGGGTTGTGGTAGGGTGGGGATGAGTGGAGCGTGTCCAGCTTCCAATGACTGTGGGTGTTCCTGGGACTGAGTGCCAGGCATGGGGTGGAATGAGGGGAAACATCAGGGAGGGGGCACCCCAAAGCATGTCCCTGTCCCAGGGGCTACCTGGCAGTGACACACACAGCAGCAGGAATGTCAGGCTGTTCCCCTCCAGCAGCCGCTCCACGATCCAGGGCTGGCAGCCCGTGTCAGCTTCCCTGCACATGGGGTGAGACACACCCCAGGATGGCACCGGCATCCACGTGCCAGGCAGGCTGAGCCCCAACCCTTGGGAGCCCAAGGATGGGTTGGTCACACTAAGCCCACATCCCCAAGGGGAGGTGACACCCCTTTGGCTACAAGCCACAGGCTCCCTCTGGGGTGTCGGGGTCTCTCCTGCTTCACCTCTGAGTGTGGAATCCCCCCCAGCCCACAGCAGGCACACGGGGAGCCAGATGGGGAGCTCAGCCCCTGTACATACAGCCCGGGGCAGGGCCCGATGGCCCCCGGGGACACCAGGATCCTGAGGGCTGAGCGCTGGCACCTGCCACCCTCCAGCTCCCGCTCCACGGTGAGAGTGAAGAGGCTGCCGGCCCTGGGGAGAGGCCAATGTGGGAGCAGAGCTTTCCAGAGCCACCCCAGAACCCCACGGCCCGATCCTTCCCTGCCAAATCCCTCACCCCTGCGCTGAGCGCCCGTCTGCGAGGGGCTGCCCTGCACACCCCTGGAGCAGCACCGGGATGGCACCCAGCCCCCTGGCATAGGCACTGATGGCAGCCTGGGCATCGGGCACGGTGATTTCTGTGGCCTCCTCCACCATCCTGGAAGCAGAGGGGGACAGGAGTGAGCAAGGGGGGCCATGTCCACCCACCCCCTGCATGCCCTGGGGGATATGTGCTTCCCTGAGCATCGTGTTCCCTGCCCTGCCCCACCCTCAACACCCTGGGGTTCCAGCCCCCCAGGAGCAACTGCCCAGCCACGGGGTACCAGGTACCTACAGGCCCAGGGGTGTGACATCCATCACTTGCAGGGCTCGCCCGTCAGGATGGAGCAGGTCCCAGGCTTTGTCGTGGGTGCTGACCTGGAAAGGGGGGCTGCCTTAAGCAGGGGGGCAGGAAAAGGAGCTGCTGGCATCCTGCACTCCCCAGGGGCCTGGGCTGCTCATGGCTGTGCACAGATGAGGGCTGAGAAGGGCTGATTTCGAGGTCACTCCCAGCTTTTCCATCCCTGGGGCCAGGGAAGGGCAGAGTCCTGGGAATGCCCTGAGTGCAGCTTGGCAGATCCTTGGCAGCACCCTAGAGCCAAAGGGCAGGGCCCAGCCCGGTGGCAGGAGCTGGCATCACTCCTGTGCCAATCAAGGCCACACAGAGGGACCTTCAGGCCACAGGGATCAGTGACCAGCAGGAAAAGCTCAGCCATGAGATGGGCAGGAAGGGATTTGAGGGCTCCCCTGTTCCCACCACGCTGCTGGAGCCTGGGAGATGCTCCATGGACAGGCAAGGCTTCCCACACCTGGCAGGTTCTGGAAAGAGGTTAGAAAATCTGGGATCCAAAGATCTCCAGCCCCTGGTCACCCTCTGGATGATGGGACTGGATGCCAGTACAGGGCAATGTGTGCCAAGGGTCTGGGCAGTGGCAGAGAGGGAGTGGGACCCTCATCCCATGACACCCTGCCATGCTCCTTCCCTACCTGGACCAGGCTGACTGTCTTCAGGCTCTGTTTGTCATCCCCCAAGGCCTCCAGTTCTTGGAAGATGGTGTCAATCACCTGGGGACAAGCTGGGAGCTGTTGGTGTCACAGCAAGCAGGATCGGGGTCCATTGGGTGACCCAGGAGCCCAGCACAGCTGTGCTGTCACCCCTCCCTGTCACCTCCCCCCTGTGCCCTCACCTGCCAGAGGACACTCTGGAAGGGCAGCTGTGTGCCAGGGCCGTGGGGGTCCCACAGCAGCAGGGACACGCTGTAGCCAAGGGGAACCAGGGCCAGCTGGGGTCTTGCCAACTCCAGGACCTTCTCCTGGTAGGAGAGATGCATCCAGCAGAGCAGGAATGGCATTGGCATGGATCAGGGCAGGGCAACACATGATGTGGCACCGGTATCCCAGCACAAGTATCCCAGCATGGAAGCCACGGTGTGGATGCACAGCGTGGCGTGGATGGCATGGCATCCATTCCCACCAAGAGGGAACAGGGAAGGGATGAGGAACACACCTATGGGACCAAGCCCCATGTCCCAGCAGTGCCTGTGAGCCCCGAGGAGCTGGCAGTGCCCCTGGGTGTCCCAGCCCATGTCCCTGGCAAAGGAGGACTTTGGGGCTCATGGTACCTGTCCTGCATCCAGGCGGAAAACACCATCGACAGCCAAGCTGCTCTCCTGGCACAAGGGATAATGTTCAGCTTTCCCCCACCCCAGCATGGCCAGTGCAAGGTAAAGGAAGCACTGGGCACACTGGGATGGAGATGGCAGGGTTGGCACAGAGGGTCTGGCACAGGTAGGGGTGAGGGGAGACCCCCTCCCTTCCCCTGCAGTGTGGGAACTCCCAGGAGCCCCCCGGGGTGTAAGGCAGGACCAGCCCAAGCCCTCAGCACCCACCAGGGTCCCCAGAGTGGCAGGCAGTGGGACAGAGCCCCCTGCTCCCACCTGGTCCCCCAGAGCCCCTTATACCCAGGATGTCCCTGTCCCTGCCACTCTCACCTGGGGCTCCTTCCCAGCGAAGAGGACCTGCAGGGTGTCCTCGATGCCATCCGCCCAGCTCTCCCCCAGCCCTAAAAACACTGAGTGTGGGATGGGGTGGGGGTCACCCCCACCTGCCCCAGCTCTGTCCTGCCCCCTTGCAGCCTGGGGGCTTCACATGATTCCCAAGCCCTCCCACCATGGCTCAGAGCCACCAGGGTGGGGATGACACTCCCTGCCCATCAGCCCAGGCCCACCAGAGTGGCCAGTGGCCCCAGTGCCACCACGGCTGTGGCTGCCACCCTGGTCCCCTGTTCTGTGGTGTGGGGGTTCAGGTAAAGGCTCTGGGATGTCCTGAGCTCTACCTGCTGCCTGGTGGAGTCCCACGGCCGCTCGCACGCTGACATCCTGCTGGGCCTGCTGGGATAGAGGGGAATGAGCAGGGTCCTGCCCTGGGATGGAGGGGGAATGATCCAGGTCCTGCCCCATGCCCTCAGCACCCACCAGGAGCTGGATGAGCCCCCCGGGGAGCTGGGCAGCCCCCTGGCCACAGCACATCAAAGTCAGGGGACAGATCCCTCCAAACTGCCCTGGGATGTGCCCCAGCATGGCACTCACCTCCCCAGCATCCATGGGCACCTCGGCAGGAGCAGCAGCAGCCCCATAAGCTGCAGTTTTGGCCAGGGCAGGGGATGGGGTTACACAGGGTGTTCTCCTGTTCTCCTGAATTATTGATGGGATTCAGGCACAGCCACGTGGGCAGAGCCAGACCCAGCCTGGAGGCACCGTGTTCCAGAGGCTGAGCCCTGCTGGGCAAGGGATCAGCAGGACCACAGGAGGCAAGTGGGGGAGCCACTCACAGCATTGGTGTACTCCTGGCTCCTGAGGACACCAATGCTGTGAGTGGCTCCACTGCAAGTCATGGATGGGAGATGAGGGACCCTGGGCTGTCATGAAGGTTTTCTGGGCACAAGAAGTGACCACAAACTACAGAATCACATTTACTGGAGATCAGTCAGAGCAAGAGAGCACAGGGGGAAATGCCAAAGCTGAGGAGATGCACATGGATCCCTCCATTTACCACCATTCCCTATGTAGAAGGAGGCCAGTTCCCTGCCTCCCCAAAACCTCCCCTCCTCACCTGTGCCTCAGGTGTGAGGGTGATGCCAGGTGGGCACAGATGGAACAGGCAGCACCAGGAACTCCATCAGGAGCAGTGCAGGTGACATGGCAAGGGAAATGGGGGCATGTTGGGGCTTGGGCAGTTGGAGTTGGCCACAGGGAAAACCCCTCTGGGAGGGTGCAGCCCTGGGACAGAGCATGGCATGGGGCTTTGAGGGGTTCCCCAGAACCTGGCTGGTCAAAGCCACAGCAGGATAACCCTGTGGGTGCCTGGACCCCAGGCCCTGCTCAGCCACTCTGCTCCTCCAGCCTTGGGTCTTCCCACATTCTGGTTTCCCCCCATTCCCAGCCAGCCCAGCCCGTGTTTGCTCACAGGTCACGTGTGCCTGGGCACAAACAGAGCAGAGAGGGAGGGACAACCCAAACCGTCCTGTGATTCTATGATTTCCCCCAATCCCCATTTCCCCACGCCTTTCTCTTCCCCACCCACCCTTTCCTTTTGATCCTTCCCATAAACATTCCCCACTGTCCTGCATTCCCCTGCTCTCCCTCAGAATCCCATGATCAGTTTTCCCCTTACTATGAGATATTCTCTGCATAACCCAGAATAAACCCATTTTCCTCTTATCACAAAAAGTTTCTGGTTGAAGGTCCTCACGGTCACACCACAGGGACTTGTCCACTGGTGCCTCCAGAGCTCAGGTCTTGGCTGCTCCTCCTCTTTGGCATTTGGGTGTTTAATTTAGTAATTTTTCTGTCTTTGTGGGTTTTCTCTTGTGCTGAAGAGCAGCTAAGCAGCATCCTCACAAACCAAACATCCTGGCCCAGGCACAGCCCCCAGGGGAGGAGAGGGAGGACAAGCAAAGGGGCCACAGAGGCTCCAAGGATGGCTGGATGGGGGGGCTACATGGTGTTGTGGGGGTTTGGGCAGGGAACATCAGACCCCAGAGAGGTTTGGGGCATCTGAGTGACACCAGTGGGGATATGATGGAGCTGAATTCTTCTTATCCAGGGCAGGTGACATCACAGGGGCAGTGGGGGCGTGTTTGGGCTTGGGGAGCTGGAACTGGCCACAAGGGAGGCTACAGCCCTGGGACAGGGCTTTGAGTGAGGGATGCCCCAAAACCTGGCCAGGCAAAGGCACAGTGGGATAATGTGGGATAATGTTCCACGGGGCAGCCTGGGCTGGGGACATCGAGAGAGCCCCTCACCTGGGGGGCCTGTGAGCCTTCCCTTGGAGCTCCTAGGGGGAAGCACGGGTGGGAAGGCTCCAACATCTCACCCTGTGGCAGGGCCTGGCCCTGAGCAAGCAGAGGACCCCTGCCAGGCCCAGCAGGGCCAGGGCCACGCAGAGCGGGGCGACCACGGCGGCGCGGTGACATCGCAGCACCGACACCGGCACGGCCACCACCCGCCAGCCCTGGTAGTCCGGCGGGGACTGGCACGTGTAGTCCTGGGGCCAGCCCTGCCCCAGGTGCCCCGTGGCTGCCAGTGCCTGCAGCCCCCCAGCCCCGGAGCACGAGCAGTTGTAGGGGTTGTTGGCCGCAGTCACGTCCTGCAGGCGCCCCAGGAGCGTCACCTCGTCCCGCGGCAGCTCCGAGATGGAGTTGTTGTCCAGGTGCAGGGTGTCCAGCATGGGGTAATTCCTGATGGAGGGGACGGCCTGCAGCAGGTTTTGGCTCAGGAAGAGCTTCTTCAGGGAGCTGAGGGAGATGTCCACAGCATGGAGGTGGTTGTGGCTCAGGTCCAGCACCTCTAGGTTGGGAGGCAGAGGTGTCAGCACTTCCTCCAAGCCGGTGTGGGACAGGTTGAAGATCCGGAGGGATGCTGGCCACTGGCAGGAGGAGGATGGGTCTGCCATGAGCTTGTTCTGGCTGAGACTGAGGTTCTGGAGCCCCTGCAGCAGCTCCACTCCCTCGCACACACTGTGGTAGGACGTCAGGTTGTTGTGCTGCAGACTCAGCACCTGGAGCTGAGGGAAAGCTCCCTGGCAGAAGGCAGGTGTCAGGCTCTCATCCCCGAGGCTGTTTTGTGCCAGGTCCAGGGTGTGCAGAGCTCTGAACACCTTTCCAATGGCACAGGGCAGGCTGGTGACATGGGAGCTGGTGACAGCCAGCTCCTGCAGGGTCTCCAGCCAGGTGCTCAGGCTGGAGAAGGCCTGTTCATTGCCCATCAGCGGGGCAGATGTCACGTTCTTGAAGCTCAGGGACAATATGGGCAAGCTCTGGCCATCCATTTCATGCCAGTCACCTGAGCCCTGGAAAACACAGCTGTCAAACACCAGCTCCTTCACGTGGGTGTAGGAGAAGAACCTCAACACACGGGCCAGGAGGATCTCAGGCACCACCACATCAGCAATAATTACTTTCTCGATGATAAGGGAGCCCAGAGTCTCAATGGCAGAGTCGTCCAGCTTCCTGATGGGGAAGGCTATGTATTTCTCCACATCTCCCCCCCGAAACTCCACCACAGTGGCTGCGAGGCACTGGATGATGCTGTCCACGGTCTCCTCGGACAGGTTGTAGCACACACAGCGCTCCCGAGCGCGGTTGAAGTAACACCTGTTTCTTCTGCCCTCTGCCCCCAACAGCCCCAGCCCCAGGAGGAGCAGAACAGCCACACTCATGGTGAACAACCTGAAAATGAGGGGAAACGGTGAACAGCAGCTAAAGGGACGTGCTGGACTCCCATCCTGGCTTGGGAAAGTTCTGCCCTTGCAGAGCCATCCCTTGGGGACATGGCACTGTCCTCGTTGCTCCTGCACACCCCACCTGGCTGCCAAGGGCTGCCTGAGTGGCTACGTGACTCAGGGCAAAGCTCAGACCAGTAGCCAACACCCAGGAGCTGCACCTGTGCCACCCTCTCTGTGCCAGGGAGCCGGTGGCACTGCTCCCATCCCACCCAAAAAGCAGGGTGGCTCCTGAGGCTCTGCACTGTCCTGCCTGGGCTGCCTTGCTGCAGGCTCCTGCCCCTAAGAGACCAGGAAATGCCATGGAATGGGGAGAAACTAGAAATGCTGAGGGACAGGGAAGCCAGATGTGTCAGTCTGACCACAGGAGGGGAGAGCCCCATCTCTGTTTGTTCCTCTCTAATCTGGGGCAGGAAATTGCAACAGAGGGCTTCATGTTTTCTCTCTTCTCACCCAGTGATTTGATTCATCACCAGCCCCCAAAAGGGGTAATGGAAAATGACCTCTGAGGGTCCCTACAGGTCCCTGTCAGCACCAGGCACTGCTACGGGACAGTCTGGTCACCACATGGCAAAAAAAGCAGCAAGCAAAGACTAAAGGCTCCTGAAAATGTGCTGGCTCAGCTGAGTAGTGGTTGGGGGTCTTTAGGGGTCCCCGGTACAGCCTCCTGCTTCGAGCAGGTCTGTTGCCTGCACCAGCCCTCATCAGCCACAGCTTTTTTTTGGCCACATCCCAAAACCCTCCGAGGATGGATCTCTCCCTACCTCTCTGTGTCGCGGGGCTGCACCACCCTCCTGGGGAGAAACTCTCCTCCGGCACCTGCCCCAAGCCCCCCTCACTCTGGGGGGCAGCGGGATCAGGGATGGGTTTGTCCAGTGACTCACCAGCCGGCTCAGAAACGTTTCCTTCCCGCACGGCTGCTTCCTCTAACCTCTGCCAAATCCAAGGCTGAGGTGCCAGAGACTTCAAGTTCTCAGCTCTCTCCGGCACCTGATCCTCCCTTCCCTCGGGCCGGGTGAGCCCCCGCTGCCCGCAGGGCTGTTCCAGCGCCGACGGCGCTCCCGCAGCCGATCCACGCGGTCGGGACCGACGGACACCTCGGGGCCGGCTCCCGGGCACTGCCCCTGCTCCCTCGGCGTGACTTCCTGACGGGACAGCGCCGGCTGTGCCACGGGAAGCCACGCGCCGTGCAGGAGCCGCCCAAGTCACTTCTGCTTCGCTGCCCCGCGGCCGCGGGCTGGGCAGGGCTGTGGTCCGAGTGCCAGCGCTGCTCGCTTTCCTAGGGAAGGTGATGCACCCCAGTGTGGTCGGGATTCCCCAAAGGCAGTCTCAGGACCAGCCCTTTCCTTCCAGATGCTCTGGGACCGCTGTGCCTCAGAGCCCCCCGGCAATGAAGAAGGGTACAGGGCTGTCATACCTGGAATCCAGACCATCTCCAGGATTGTTCCACGTAGGATGGGGATGGGACCAGCCCAATGCTGCACGGGGCACTCCCTCACCCAAGGCAAGCTGGCAGCTTGGCCAAAGAACTCGTATCACTTGCCTCATGCTCCTCTGACAGCTGGTGATTGTGCCTGCTCTGAGGGGTTAAGAGTGGAGACCACCAGGCATTTGGAAAGGTCCAGAAGATGTGGCACTCAGTGCTCTGGTCTGGTTGAGAAGGTGGTGATTGGTCAAAGGTTGGACTCGATGCTCTTGGAGGTCTCTTCCAACCTCAGTTATTATTCTCGGATTCTGTGATCTCTCAGGATTTTTTTTCTTTCCCAGAGATTTCTCTGCCTGTGCTGGATTCAGAAAAGGCTTCAGGAAGGCAACAAAACTGCATGGCTGGACAATGCAGTTCCCAGTTTGTTGTTGTCAATGTGGTATTACACAATGTGGTGCCACAAGAGTTGAGGCTGGAGCTGCCTGTCCCACAGTCTCTGGCACTCTTGTGCAGAGGGGATCAGCAATTCCATGATTCCTCTTCTCTTGGGTTACATGAAACTCCTCAGCACAGGAAGGATGTGGAGCTGCTGGAGTGAGTCCAGAAGAGGCCCTGGAGATGCTCCCAGGGCTGGAGCCCCTCTGCTCTGGAGCCAGGCTGGGAGAGCCGGGGGGGTTCCCCTGGAGAAGAGAAGGCTCCAGAGAGACCTGAGAGCCCCTTGCAGGGCTTAAAGGGGCTCCAGGAGAGCTGGAGAGGGACTTGGGACAAGGGATGGAGGGACAGGACACAAGGAATGGCTTCCCACTGACAGAGGGCAGGGATAGATGGGATATTAGGAAGAAATTCTTCACCATGAGGGTGGCACAGGTTGTCCAGAGAAGCTGTGGCTGCCCTATCCCTGGAAGTGTCCAAGGACAGGTTTGGACGGGGCTTGGAGCAGCCTGGACTAGTGGAAGGTGTCCCTGCCCATGGCAGGGGGTGGAATGGGATGAGCTTTAATGTCCCTTCCATCCCAAACTATTGTGTTATTCCATCAAACTGCTGCCGTGTGTACCGTGGAAAAATCACCACTGCCCCTTTGGCAGCTCTGCCAGCTCTGGCCGGGGCTGGTACCTTCAATTTCTGGCCACCAGCTGCGAATTCCGCAAATGCCTTCCTGAGGAAGCACGAGCTCCTCTGCCCCTCGGCCACCACCACCACAGTGGAAGATCCCGCAGCCCCGAGACACGTTGGTTCGCATTTCTGGTGAATCTTCGGGCTTTTTTTTGCTCTCAGCACAGACATCCCACCCACCCTTGGCGACGCGCAGCTCTCCGTGCCCGGGGAGGGCTGGGGGGCCGGGTTCGTCATCTCCCCGCCCTGGGACCGCCCCGAGAACGTCCTTTTCCTCCTGCTCCTCCTCCTGCTCCTCCTTCTCCTCCTTCCCCTCCTCGTTCCCGATGTGGGGGCGGCGGCGGGGCCGGCGCGGGGCCGGGCGCGGTGCGGAGGAGCTGCGGGCCCGGCGGCGGGAGCGAGAGGCAGGTCAGGGAGGGTTTGTGGGTCCCCCCGTGGGTGGGAGGGACCCCCCCCAGGCTCAGCCTCGTCGCCTTGAACCCCCCCCGGCTCCGCCCGGCCGCGCATCCCGCGCTGCGCGCAGTGATGGCACCGGTGGGTCCTGCCCGCTCGGGGGAAGCGTTTTACTGCTTAAAATTTGAAATCCTTCAAGAATTCCCCGTTTCTTCAGCCATCCTCCCGCGATTTGGGTTTTCCAAGATCCCGCCCGTGTCTCAGATGGGATAAAAAGAGGCTCAGGGGGGACCTTCTTGCTGTCTACAACTCCCTGACGGGAGGGTGGAACCAAACGGGGGTCTAGTCCCAGGGAACGAGAGACAGGACAAGAGAAAACGGCCTCAAATTGCACCAGGGGGTGTTCAGCTTGGATATTAGGGAAAATTTCATCACCAAAAAGGTGGTCAAGCATTGGAAGGGGCTGCCCAGGGCAGTGGTGGACTCACCATTCCTGGACTTGTTCTCAAAAAACAAATAGATGTGGCACCTGGGGACACGGCTCGGTGGGCCTGGTGGCACTCAGCTGAAGGTTGGACTTGATGATCTTGCAGGTCTTTTCCAACCTTACTGGTTCTGTGATCCTACATGAGAACCAGCCTCGGGTCCCTGCTGCTGGTCCCACCTCTGTCCCGCGCTCCTGCCAATTATCCAAGCTGTGGATTCCCCCACATCCCCCCCAGGCCTGCACAGGGAGGGACGGGCACTTTCTCCCTGGGTTGAGGGAGAAATAAGGGGCTCTTGGGTGGGATGGAAAAGCGTCCTGCCCTAGGTGGGTCCGATTGCAGCTCTCAGGAAAGCCCGGCGGGAGGAGCAGTTGGTCAGCAAGCGGCTCCTGCGGGAGGACAGCGCGGCAGAGGAGGGGGGACAGGATGGAGCAGACGCCGTGCCGGACCCACTCTCAGAGGACGAGGTGAAGAACATGACGCTCTCTGTGGTGATGGGGGTCTTCCCCAGCCTCAGCAGGTGAAGGAGGCTGGGCAGGGGTGGCTTTGGGAGTATTTCTGAGTCACTGCCAGACACGGTGAGGTTCTCTGTGCCCATCTTTATGCCCTGGCTTCCTTTGCCTCCAGGATTAATGGGATGAAATCTTAATGCCGGTGCTGCTGGAAGCTCACCCATGTTTTGATTCCTTGGCCAGGTCCTCGAGCTGCTCAGAGCTGTGCAGAGGGGCTCAGAGGACAGGAAGGGATCGCTCGGCCGCCTCCGCCGGGCTCTGCAGAACGAGGAGACCCAGCAGAAGTTTGTCAGGTCAGCCTGGCTCTGGTGTGGCTGCCACCGTGTCCCAAGGGGCTCTTTGTGCTGGTGAGAGCAGAGTGGGAGGTGACAGCGGCGTTTGTGTCCCGCCAGGCTGGAGGGCAGCGTGCGGACGCTCACGGGGCTGTTCACCAGCAGCCTGGCCGACATGCAGCTGGAGGCAGCGCGTTGTCTGCACGAGCTGTCCCACTCCAGTGACCCCACTGTGGCCGAGGCCTGTCTGCCCGTGACCTCCTACCTCCTCACCTACCTGTCGGGACACAGCGTGGAGTTCACGGTGAGGTCCATGCTCTGGCTCTGAGGATCCTCTGGTAACAGCTGGCATTGACCCCTCTCGGCCAAACCTGCCTCACGTGGGAGTGCTGGTGGGGAGGGGCCCTTTGGGAAGCCTCTGGTGCGACCTTCCCCTTGGAGCAGAACTGTCCCCAGTGCCCAAGTGTTACAACCCACCCCAAAGGTGTGGTAACTGAGGTTCTTATTAATGATAGGCCCCTTGGGTGGGATGAGAGTGAAACGACACTGAATGACTGGTGTTTATACATATATACATATATGTGTATATATATGGCAGGTTTATTTTAGAACAATTTGGTGGCAATGGAAAGGAGGTATGTAAACGTTTTGGTTATTATCTGTAGAAACATAAAAATGTAAAAGTATAAAGATATCACTTAAGAAAATATATGAGGAAAAGAAAATAAAAATAAGAGCAGGTAGTGGAGAGGAAATATATCACCACCTGTGGATCCAGCGGCGAGACTTGACTGTTGCAGTTTCAGTGCCCTCCAAAGTGGAAGTGATCAGATACCAACCTGAGCCAGACAGAAAAAGAACAAACTGAAGCTGTCACAGCTGGGAATGGGGTGGCTGGAGAGTCCAGCAGTGTCTGTGTGTCTGGATTCAGCTCCTGCCCTGCTCGCAGGAGGCTGTGGGACCTGGGCCCTGCTGGCTGCCCAGGGGAGCACAGATGGGGTCACAGCTCTGTGTGTTGCAGGAGCTGTGTTTGTACACACTGGGGAACCTTGTAGTGGAAAGTGAAGCTGTGAGGAAGCGACTTCTGCCTCAGGGAATCATTCCAGTGCTGGCATCCTGCATCCAGGTGGGTGAAACAGCTCAGCCACGCTTCTGCTCCTGGCTTGCCCTACAGAGACTTTTCTGGCTGACAGCCCTGAGTCAGCAGCCCTCCTTCCAGCCCTGGCTATGGGCACAGACCCCTCTGCAGGGAGCTGAGTGTGAGAGTCACTCCTGGGCTCTCCTGCACTCCATTTTTAGGGCTCAGCTCACCACCTTTTTGCTCTTCTCCAGCTGAATCTCTCCCACCCAGTGGCTTGCTGATTCAGTCTGTAACACAGGGAGCTGCAGGCTTCTCCCCTCTGCCTGGTTTGGGGCTGTGCTTTGCAGGTCTGCATCTGGGCTCCTGGACCCCTACAGCCACAGCCCAGCGAGTGTGGGGAGGGGGATGGCTCAGGTTTGGTGTGGCCAAAGGTTCCTGTGTCCCTCCCAGTGCCCTCTGTGCCCCCTCTCCTCCAGGCACGGTGGGACTGTGCCGCTCAGCTGCTGGCCTGGGTTTGGCACTGTGGGCCCCCGGCTCTGCCAGGAGGGATCATCTCTGTTCTGTTTGATTGCAGTCCCCACACGAGGCCGTGCTGGAAGGTGTGGGTTATGTCCTCTCACAGCTCCTCCAAGCCAAGGAATCACCTGTGGAGATCATCCCGTGAGTCTGAGCCTCTGAATCCTGCACCGGGATGGGCCCTGGGGCTCAGTGTGCTATTTGTGTGCCGGGGATCGGGACCTTTCCCATCCCAGTGATGTTAATAGTCCGGGGCAGAATCCCAGAACTGGGGGGGGTTGGATGCAGATCAGGGCACGAGGCTTGGCTCCTTTCCCTCAGCCTCATCCAAGCAGACAGCTCTGGTATTTTGGTAAAAGCCAGTGTGGAGCAGGGTGGGCTCGCAGGGAAATTCTGTCTGTGTTCCTCCTGTGAAGGAAAAGATCAGCTTGACAGCCTTCAGTGCCAAAAATATGACCTCAGCCAAGGTGGCCTAAGTGCCCCCAGGCCCTGCCATGGACAGGGAGAGCCCAAGACTGCAGCCCTTGGCTGAGAGTTTCTTCCAGTTGTTTATTTGGAGCATGTGGCCCCCAGTGTGGGGTGTAGCAGCTCCCTGCTCAGTGGCCATGGTCAGGGCCTCCCTGTCAGTGTCTGTCCTACCTGTGCCTCCATTAACTCTGATTTCTGACCCCAGGCAGGTCCTGGACTCTGTCCTCCCCCAGCACATGCTTCGGCTGGTGTGCTCTGGCCTCAAGGCTGGGCTGGGAGCAGCTGTGGAGTTTGCTTGGTGTCTCCACTACATCATTTGTAGGTAAATGTGCTTTTCTCCTCGTTTCAAGTTCCCCAGGGGCAGCCAAACAGAGGCACAAAGGCTCATGGTCCTGTGAGGGGACCTGGGTTTCCTCCTCGTGCCCTTTTCCCTCTGCCATCCTGGTATCCCTGCCCTCCTATCTGAGCACACATGGGTTGTTTGCAGGATCACTGAGCTCCTTTCTGGGGTGGTAATGGGTGACAAACCTGAGGAGGCTGTTTCTGGTCCTCTGAAATGCCCCCACATCTCCTCCCCACATCTGGAGTTGTCCCCCACACTTCCCAGAGCAAGCTCCCTGAATCCTCACACTTCTGGGCTTGGCTCAGTGTTGCCCATCCAGGCTGGTTGTGCCAGCAATCCCTGCCTGCCACCGGAGACAAGGAATGTGGAGGTACTCAGAGAAGGGTTGGGGCTGTTGCTTCCAGGCCCACACAGATAATTCCAGTGAATCCGTTTTTTATGGGCTTTTGAACGTTCTCATAAGCTCCAAAAAACCCCTGCTACTGCAACAAGAAATGAGCCCTGTGGTGGTTCAGGAGGGTGCTCTGAATTTCCAGGCCCTGTTGTTTGCTGAGGGGCCGTGGCATTTTTCCTTCTCCAAGCTCCAAGAGCCACCCCACTGTCCCTCCCCTTTGCAGGCACAAATCCAACACGGTGCTGCTGGCGCTGGGGGCTGTGCCCGCCCTCACCTCGCTGCTGCTCGACCTGGCTTCCGAAATCCCCCAGGATGCTCCCGAGGGCCTGGAGCTGGTGAGAGGCGGGCCAGGGTGCTGGTGGTTCCTGGGATTGCTGTTCCTGGGTCCGGCTGAAGGGCTGTGTGTGTCCCTCTGTCTGTCACAGCTCGTGTGCCCCGTGCTGCGGTGTCTCAGCAACCTGCTGGCAGAGACGGGCTGCCAGGTGCGGGACGAGCGCCTGCTCATCGCCCTGTTCCTCCTCCTGCAGTGCTTCCTCCAGCAGCACCCGTTCCTGGGCCAGGAGTGCCTGTGGCTGCTGAACAACCTCACGGGTGAGTGTCCCCTGGCACAGCTGGAGCGCTGCCGGGACCTGCCCCGGTTTTACTGACCCGTCCCTTCTCTGCCCCCCCAGCGGACGATCCCTTCCTCTGCTCCGCTCTGCTCTCCCTGGACCTGCTCCCGGCCCTGCTGCAGCTCCTGCCGTGCTCCCAGATGGCCACTGTGTTGGTAAGACCTCGCCTCGTGCCTTGAGGAATGGTGGGGAACATGGTCCAGGAACACGAATCCCACGCTGACAGTGCTGGAGCTGGAGGGTGGATGGGGTGGTAGGGACAGCTTGGCAGGTCTCCTGTTGTGACAGTCACCAGCCACTTCCCTTGAAGCCAATCCAGCTGTACTTACCCCTGGCAGAGCCTTGTCCCAGCACAAGAGCAGTTCCTTGGAGTGAGCCTGAGGAGGCTGCTGACACCTTGCCTGGAAGACCCCAAAGCTTTAGAGGGCTTGGGACATGCTGCCAAGGGGTGGGTGGCACTGCTGGGGCTGCCTGGCACGGGGATGAACAGTGCCTTGGGGTGGGCATGGAAAAGGCTTGTAAAGAGCATTGAAAATCCAGGGGCGTGGTGGGCACATGGCTTTGGGCAAGCACCTGGCAGGACAAAAAATACTGGAGAAGAACTTTGGACAAGGGCCTAGAGGGAGAGGATAAGGGGGAATGGCTTCACACTGACAGAGGGCAGGGTTAGATGGGATATTGGGAAGGAATTCTTCCCTGTGAGGGTGGGGAGGCCCTGGCACAGGTTGCCCAGAGAAGCTGTGGCTGCCCCATCCCTGGAAGTGTCCCAGGCCAGGTTGGACAGAGCTTGGCACAACCTGGGCTAGTGGAAGGTTGAGCTTTGATGTCCCTTGGGTGAGCTTTAATGTCCCTTCCAACCCAAACCACGATGTGATTCCATGCCATGGGAATTGTTCCCAGCCCTCCCCAGCCTGTCAGGAATCTGCCCACGAGGTGTTCCCCGCTCCGTGCAGGTGCTGACCGTGCTGTGCAATATCGCGGAGAAGGGACCGTTCCTGTGCCAGCGGCTGCTCCAACAGCCCGTCCTGCCCCTGCTCCTGCCCATCCTCGCCCAGCCCGACCCCGAGGCCCTGGGGCAGTGCCTGGAGCTGCTGTACCTCCTCTTCCTGCACTGCCCACAGGTGAGAGCTGGGGGGGGCTCCAGGACATAGTAAAAGGGGACAGGGAATTCTTATTGTAGGGGTTGTTATTATGGAAGGGGGATGATTATTTTAATTTAAAAAATGCTGCCCTCAGTCACTGCCACGCTACCCGTCCTTCAGCACTTCCCTGCCCCAAGGGAAACTGTGATGCAGAGGATGGAAGCCCTTCTTGTGTCTCTGGGAAGTTCCTTTTCGTCAAGGACTGGGGTTTGGGCAGGTTCTTTGGACCCTCTGGGGTTATTATGAGTGGATTCTTTTTATTCCTGTGCTTGCTTCATTCAGTGAAGACCACAGGAAGAAATTCCTCTCTGTGAGTGTGGGGAGGCCCTGGCACAGGTTGCCCAGAGAAGCTGTGGCTGCCCCAGCCCTGGAAGTGTCCAAGGCCAGGTTAAACAGGGCTTGGAGCATCCTGGGATAGTGGAAGGTGTCCCTGCCCATGGCAGGGGGCGGGACTGGATGAGTTTTAAGATCCTTCCCAACCAACGATCAGCATGGTGGGATTTACCTGGCTTGGGAATGTGGTGTCCGTGAGGGCTCTGGGGAATTCCTCCAGCCCTCTTCTCTGAAATGTGTTGGCTGTGGGCAGAGCTGATGAGCTGTAGCACCCAGCCAGCTCTCACCCCTCTCCTCTGGCACAGGCTGCTGCTGATTTCACCAGGCAAGGTGGGAACCAGGCCCTGGAGCAGCACCAGAGCACCCCAGAGCTGCAGGAGCGGGCACAGGCTCTGCTACACATGGTCAGGCAGCCCCTGGGAGCCCCCAGCCCCTGCCACACCACACTGCCTGCCTTCTCCTAGGCCTTGCCACCTCCCTGCCCTCCCCCATGTTCCAAGGGGGAATAAACTGTCTGTCCATCCCATGTCCAGCTTCCCAAGGGCTGCTCAGGGCTCTGGCTGCATGGGAGTGCTGGTCCTTGTCACCATCTCAGAGCCACCAGCCCAGAGCACCCCCAGAGCCTGGAGAGGAGCAGAGCTGAGCTGCTGCTGATGCCAGGGAGGGTGGGAAGGGCTGGATCAGCCATTCCTTTGGGCTTCCAGCCACCACGTGAAGCTCAGGGTAAGCACGTTGTGTTTATGGATTGATAAGTTAAAGATACACATCTGACATTAAAGATGATCAGTCAAGTCTCCAGCACGTGTGTATTCACTGTCTGTCCTCATGCTTGGCTTTTCACAACGCTCTCCAGAGCCTTGGCCACTTCATCCACCGTCAGGTTGTTCAGTGGGACACTCTTCTCCTTCCCAAACTCTGTGGGAAACATGAAGGGTGAGATGGGGGAAGTGTGTTGGCCCTTTTCTGGTGCCAGGGCAACCCAAATCCTGCCTTGGGCTTCCCCAGTGCCACTGGTGTCACAGCCCAGGCTCCCACCAGCACCCTTTTAGATCCACCACTGCCCAGTGTCCCCCTCTGTGCCCAAGTTATCATTGCCACCTTCTCCTTATTCTCCTGCTTTCCCCTGGAGAGAAACCAAAGGAGCCAAACACCTTTCCCTGCCTCTTTTTGTTAACTTTGGCTGGGCAGAGACACATCCCAGAGCAACCTTTCAGCCTGCTCTCAGCACCTCAATAAAACAGTCTGAAAACACCCCTGGTCCTACAGCAGCCCCAGCCCAGAGTTCCATTTCCCTGGAAGTCACACACAGACAAGAGACTCCACTGGTCTGTGTGCTCACACCAGGAAATTTGTGCTTAAAGGGTCGTTGCATCTCTTTGAAGTAAAATTTCTAAATTGTTTTGGTCAAGCCCAAATGGCTTTTGGAATAAAACAAAGCCTTTAAAGAAGGGCATTTCCGCTCCTTCCTTGGTGTTTCACTGAGAATCCAGTGTAAAGAAAGGAAAACCAGCCAGATTTTTGTGCAGTGAAGGATAGGAGATCACAGCCACAGGCTGAAAAGACCTGCTGAGCCAAAGGGCCCTTTTCTGCCTCCCCCCAGGCCACTTCCCTGAAGTGAAAACCTCTCCTGTCCTGAGGGCTCTCTCTCCACCAACAATCTTCACTGTAATCCCTGAACTCCCACTGCTGGATCCCATGTGAGGCTGGGGAGGCCCTGGCACAGGTTGCCCAGAGAAGCTGTGGCTGCCCCAGCCCTGGAAGTGTCCAAGATCAGATTGGATAGGGCTTGGAGCAACCTGCGCTAGTGGAAGGTGTCCCTGCCCACGGCAGGAGGTGAAACGAGATGATTTTTAAGGTCCTTCCAGCTCAAACCATCTTATGATTCTAGGATTTTCCCCATCCCAATTTTCCTGTGCCCTTCCCTTCCCAAACCACCTCCTCCCTTTGAGCGTTTCCCATAAACATTCACGGCCTTTAAGTCACTTCCACCCCAAACCATTCCATGACGATTCCACGATTCCTCCTCCCGGCGGGCACCCCACACTCACCGTACCGCGCCCAGAGCTTGGGCTGCACACCGGAGCACTCTCGGATGAGAATGGGGAAATCGGGGTTCGCCTTCTTCAAGGTCACATAGTGCTGCTCGATGAACTCCCTGCGGGGGGAAGGACAAGCGGTGGGTCCCCGGCGCTCAACCCCGGGGGTCCCCCGGCTGAGCGGGACCCCCGCAGCGGAGCACCCCCGAACCCCATCCGCGGCTGTCCCCGAGTCCCCGCGCTGACCTGACGCCGCGGCTGCCGGCGGAGCGCTGGCACAGGTGAATGCGGAGCTCCCGCAGCCTGAGGCCCAGCCCGCCCCCGATGCCCCTCACGGCGGCCGCCGCCATCTTGTTCTGCTGTCACAACAACACGGGGGGCGGGACCGCGGGGAGCCTCCGCCAATCGCAGCGCCAGCCGCTCCGAGCTGGCCAATGGGAGCGGCCGCCTCGGCAGGGCTGACCAATGGGAGCGGGCGGCGCGGGGTGCGCCGGGAGGGCAGCGCAGGAGGGCAGCGCAGGGCGGAGGGGCCGCGGATCCGGGCCGGGACAGAGCGGGGAGCGCAGCGATGCCGGACCGCGACAGTGAGTGCGGGACAGCGGGAATATTGGGGACACCGCGACACACCCGCGACGGGACACCCGGCCCTCGCGCGGCGGGGGTGCGACGCCAGGGCGGGGCGGCCCGGTGTGGGGGGGGCAGTGTAGGCCCAGCCCGGGCTGCGGGAGCGGGAGGGCTCTCGAGGGGACGGGGGGGACCCCGGGCTGGTGCGAGGGACCCCCCTGCCTGGAAGGGACCTCCGGGGGTGAGGAGATCCCGGGGGCGCGGTGGGGGGGTGGTGTCGGGTGTTTCTGGGGGCGCGGCGGGCGGGACACCCCTGGGAGGGCGCGGAGCCCCGGGGGTCGGGGCGGCGGGGGTGTCGCAGTGGCTCCGGGACGCTCTTGTCCCGAGCACCAGCAGCACCGGGCTGGGATCCATCGGAGCTGCGGGTGGACGCCGCTCCCGTCCCTGCTCCTGGGCCGGGTGGTCAGTGCCACCTAGGCGCTGTCTGAGCTCTTTCTCTCTCCCGTTCCCCAGATGAGCCGTTTTCCAACCCCCTGGCCCCTGATGGCCACGACGTGGATGACTCGCACTCCTTCCACCAGTGAGTACAGCTCTGGGGCGCTGGGCAGCACTGGGGTGGGACTAGGACTCACTGGTGCACCCCATCCTTCAGACCCCATGCCCATCTCTACCACACAGGACCTGCTGGCAAACCCCCTGCCTCCTTGGAAGCTGTCCTGCACCAGAGCTCTTTGGGAATGACGGTTTCTGTTCCCTCTCTCCCTTGCAGATCCAAGCTGACCAATGAAGACTTCAGGAAGCTTCTCATGACCCCGCGGGCTGCGCCAACATCTGCGCCACCGTCCAAATCTCGCCACCATGAGTGAGTAGGAGTGTTCCACAGGATCGTGGGACAATCCAGGCCTGCTTTCCCTCTGAGGCTCCATGCTCAGCTCAGCCTCTCCCCTGTGCTCTGCAGTGGAGTATCTAAAGGGGGTTTTGCTGATGAGTGTGTGAAGAGGGGAAGCACGTGGGTCAGGGCTGCTGTTGAATACAGAATGAGGTTCCTGGCTGTTAAGACACTTTGTGCAGGAGGCAGATTTGGGTTTTGTTTGGTGAAAAGCAGTGCTTTCCCTTTCTCTTCCTGTTGCAGAGTGGAATTAGGGAGAAGCTGGGGAGATGGACTGCTTTTCCATCTTGGAGCTCCTCAATGCCCTGCTGTGTCTGAGGGACTGTTCTCTGCACCTGCCATCTCTGTGGCTCTGCAGAATACACAAGTGTTTTCTCACCCTTTTCCAGGATGCCCCGGGAGTACAACGAGGATGAAGATCCAGCTGCTCGCAGGAGGAAAAAGAAAAGGTAAATGGGGAAGGCACTGTATCATGACTTGTCATTATACATCGTGTCCCTCCCTTGGAAGCAGACTCTGAGCTCTTGGGCTCCCACAGAGGGATTATTTTGGATCTTTGGAGCAGAGCCTAGCTTGAGGGCCTGTCAGTGCTTGTGGGAACAGCTGTGGGAGGGCAGCAGCAGGATGAGGGTGAAGCTTCACCTCCAGAAGAAGCAGCAGAGGCTCTGTGGGTGTCTGGCAGAGGAGAGCAGTGGTGGGGCATATGCAGTGGTCATTGTGTCCTTTGGGGCACATCTGTGCAGCAGGACTGTGCTGCTTTGGAAGGGATGATGGAACTCCTCTTTAGTTGGCCTCAGTGCAGCACTTTCCTCTTGTCTGGTGTCCTCCAGGTGGTTTAGTATCGGTTTGGGGAGGGGGTTGGGAGCAGGACAGACCGGTGTGAGGCCTCATGGGCTGTCACCTAACCCCAAAACCATGAACATGTCACTCTTAACCCGGAGATGTTTCCCACCCCCAGCTACTACGCGAAGCTGCGGCAGCAGGAGATCGAGCGTGAGAGGGAACTGGCCGAGAAGTACCGGGACCGAGCCAAGGAGAGGAGGGATGGAGTGAACAAGGACTACGAGGAGACGGAGCTGATCAGCACCACGGCCAACTACAGGGCCGTGGGGCCCACGGCTGAGGCGTACGTGAGCTGTGCTGGAGCCTGGGCTCGCCAGCCTGATCCTTAACTGGCTCCTAACTGGCTCCATTCTCACTGCCCAGGGATAAATCTGCTGCGGAGAAGAGGAGACAGTTGATCCAGGAGTCCAAGTTCTTGGGTGGTGACATGGAGCACACTCACTTGGTGAAGGGTCTGGACTTCGCGCTGTTGCAGAAGGTGAGCGCAGACACCACCGGGCTGCTCTTCTGCCCTCTCCCACGAGCAGAGGGTGGTAGTTCCAGTTCAAGGTGCTTTGATCTTGGCAGTGTGGATTTCCCTTCGTGGGAAGGGTTGCTGAAGGGTGTGGGTGCTGGTGGCAGTGGGCTGGGGTTGGCTGTAATGCGTGGATGTTCTCCACATCCAGGTACGGGCTGAGATCGCTAGCAAGGAGAAGGAGGAGGAAGAAATGATGGAGAAGCCCCAGAAAGAGACTAAGTGAGTGGCTGAGGACTTTGGACTCCTCAAAAAGGATTTTACAGCTGCCTTTCAGAGAGGAGGAGGCAGGGGAGGCGTTTGCTTGGCTCAATACTTTTGGTTTCTGTTTTCATTCAGGAAAGATGAAGATCCTGAAAACAAAATTGAAT
Source organism: Pyrocephalus nanus (assembly GCA_038380795.1). NCBI lineage: Eukaryota > Metazoa > Chordata > Aves > Passeriformes > Tyrannidae > Pyrocephalus > Pyrocephalus nanus. The sequence goes on along the minus strand of CM076275.1, from coordinate 14,830,153 downwards.
TTAAGACCCGGCTGGGTAAGACCGTGTGGATGTGGCTGTTCCCCACCTTTTTTTGTTGTGTTGTGAATGTGGGAGAAATCCTGAAGGGTGAATGGAGGAATGAAAACCTTTAGTCGTTGGATTTGAGGGCTATAGGAAGTGCATTGCTTCGGAGGCGATTCTTGTGCTGCTGATAAACTGAACATGCTCCACCAAGGGCTTGTCCTCTGCTCTCCCACACTTTTCCTTGCTCTCCAGGCCGCAACATCTACCGCATTCTGTTCAAGAGCAAGACCTACGAGCGGAACGAGCTGTTCCTGCCAGGAAGGATGGCCTACGTGGTGGATCTGGACGATGAGTACGCCGACACCGACATCCCGACCACGCTGATCCGCAGCAAGGCCGACTGCCCCACCATGGAGGTACCCAGCTGGCCTCAGGCTGCCTGGCCTCACTGGTCTGAATGGGCCAGAGCAGTTTTTTCCAGGGGGGAATCCCTGTCAAGGGAGCAGGATGCTTCCTCGTGGATTTGCCTTTCAGGCACAGACCACCCTGACCACCAATGACATTGTCATCAGCAAGCTCACACAGATCCTCTCCTACCTCAGGCAAGGCACCCGCAACAAGAAGCTTAAGAAGAAGGACAAAGGTAGGAGCTGAAGGGAACTGAGTTGTAGTACTTTGGTGCTTGGAGCACATTCTGAGGGAATGTGTTTTGGGGTGTGCCATTCCCTTGCTCCGTGAGGCAGTGGGCTTGGAGAACAGCACTTCTGAGCACTGTGTCCTGAAGGACAGGCTGCTGGGAAATGAGAACTGTGAGGGTGCCTTGTGCTGCTCTGAACTTCCTGGTGAAGGCCTAATTCCCTGGGAAATGTCCCCTGTTGGGGAGGGACGCAATGGCTTCCTGAGGGGGCTGAGTATGATGTGGTGACATCCTCCAGGCCTGCCACTCCACGGGTTTGGAAGCTAGACTGGGGACAGGCAAACAGTGGATGATGTGCCTCTCACTGCTGTTGTGTCCTTGCAGGGAAGCTGGATGAGAAGAAGCCTCCTGAAGCTGATATGAAGTAAGTGTCACCCTGCCCACAGGCTGTGGGGTCACAGCCCTCTGCCTTAGGGAATGTCTTTTTGGCCCACCACGTTTGGGTTTGGAGCTGCTGGACCTGCAGTTCATAGGACAAGGCTGGATGCAAGCACTGGTTTGGATTTCAGCCTTGAGGCAGGTGAGGGCTGTTGCTCTGGACCACAAGATAGAGGTCCAGCAGCAGAAGGGAACAGAAATGCAGCAATACCTCTGACAAATGTGGAAGCCAGTTCCACATCTGGTGTCCCTGGCTCTCAGTGCTGGTGCTTTGTGCTCCGTTATGTGGTTCCAGGTCGCAGGGAGGTGATTGTGGCCTCTCCTCCTGCAGCACCCATAACCCCAGGCTCTTTACCACTTGTAGCATCTTTGAAGACATTGGGGATTATGTGCCCTCCACTGCCAAGATGCCACGGGACAAGGAACGGGAGAGGTACCGGGAGAGAGAGCGTGACAGGGACCGGGAGCGCGACCGGGACCGAGAGCGCGACCGGGAGAGAGACAGGGAGCGAGACCGGGAGAGGGAGGAGGAGAAGAAGAGGCACAGCTACTTTGAGAAGCCCAAGGCTGATGATGAGGTGAGCCTCTGCTCAGGAAGGACTGTCCCACCTGAGCTGTGCCCTTTGGGGAGTGGGGCTGAGGGTTCTCCCTCAGGGCTTTGGGTGCCACTACACGTGACAGCTCTTGCTGAGCTCTGTCTGTCCCCGGGGGCTGGTGGGTGGCTGGGTGCTTGTCCTGTCTCTCAGCAATTGAGGCAGGACTGGCACAAGCCTTGTAGTGTTTGTGGTTCAGCTCTGAGGGCTTGGAACAGAGAGTCTTAAAGCAGAGCTGCACATCATGCAGCACTGTCACTCGCCTGCCTTCAGCCCTCCCGGGTGACACTGTGTCTCTCTCTCTCTTCTTTGCAGCCCACAGACATCGACAAAGGTGAGTGAAGTGGTGTGGACACCTGAAAGAGCCTGTACAGGGTTGGAGATTTCACAACTGCTGTGACAGAGGGAATTGCCTGCTGTGAGGACTCTGGGGTGAAGAGTCTCGTGTGTGTGGTCTGCGCAGAGGCAGCAGAGCAGCTCAAACAGCCTCATGCTGCCTGGAAGCTGAGGAGGATTCCAGGGAGAAGGCTCCAGGCAGGGCTCATTCCAGTGCCTAAAGGGGGTTTATAAAAAAAAGAGGTTTTTTTTTTTTGTGGGCAGAGAAGTAATAGGACAAGGGGGAATGGACTTAAAGATGAGGGATTTAGATTAGAGATTATAAAGAAACTCTTCCCTGTGAGGGTGGTGAGGCCCTGGCACAGGTTGCTTAGAGAATCTGTGGATGTCCCATCCCTGAAAGTGTCCAAGGCCAAGTTGGACAGGTCTTGGAGCAACCTGGGCTAGTAAAAGGTATCCCTGCCCATGGCAGGGGGAGGAATGAGGTGGTCTTTAAGGTCTCCTACCTCACTTGCAGCCTGTCCCAGGGAGGCTCTGCCCAGCTCCTCGTGTATTGCTGTGACCTGTTCTTCCCCCAGAATTTAAACTGCTGCTCTCTCTACCCCAGGACCCGGCTCAGCCAAGGAGCTCATCAAGTCCATCAACGAGAAGTTTGCTGGAGCTGCTGGCTGGGAAGGAGCAGAGGCATATCCTTTACTGTCCTGCCAGCCTGCCTGGCTGTGGGCCCAGGCTGCCCTTGCAGGCAGGCCCTGCCCCTGCACAGCTGTGGGACTGTCTTGCCTCACCTGGGAACAGGGAAATGCTGCCCAAACCTTGTTGCTCCTACACCAAACATAAGCTCTGCACCCTCTGATTTGGCAGTGTTGGGGCAGGAGGTGGTTTTCCAGCTGGCTGTGCTCAGCCTTTGGCTGTAGGGCTTGTGGTCGTGCTTTCCTTAACTATTGTCACCTTGAAGAAGCCAGAGGATAAGAAGCAGCTGGGAGATTTCTTTGGCATGTCCAACAGCTATGCCGAGTGCTACCCTGCCACGTAAGGAACAGCGGGAGGCTGCGGGGTGGGAGTGGGGTGTGGAAAGGGGATCAGGGTGTGCTGGGGGGCTGCTGCTCTCTGGCAGCAAGAACGTGAACATCAGCCTCTGTGCTTGTTGGGGGAGCAGGCCTGGCTTTGTTTGTGGTTACAATCGACTGTTAAAATGCTCCCCCAGTCTTTGGTTCTGCCAGATCTGGCCTTTTCTGAGCTGTTCCCTGCTGTACATGGCTGCTCGGAGCTGCAGCCCCTCACAGCCTGGGAGACGCTGAAGTGGCTTGGAGTCTGCTGGATTCTCTGGTAATCCGTGTGCTCCTGGAGCTCTGGCCTCCCTCAGTGGAAAAGGAACAGCTTTCAGCCTGTAGAGTCACCCTGGGAGCGTTGGAGTGCTCTGTGGTCCAGCTCACCTGCAGGGCTTGCAGCTCTGGGGGTTCTTCTCTCTGGTCCACGAACTGAGTGCATTTGATCTGAGGCCACCAGACAGGGCTCCCACCAGCTCAAAGGTCCTGACCTATGTCCCATGGACCCACTCTAAACCTTTTCCTTGCTTTTTTTCTGCCCAGAATGGATGATATGGCTGTGGACAGCGATGAAGAAGTGGACTACAGCAAAATGGATCAGGTATTTTGTCACCAGCCTTTAGGAACAGCCAGCAATCTGGGCACTAGTGCTGGCTGAGAGGATCCCATGGGAGAGAGGAAGCCCTGGAGCTGGGTGTTGAACGTCTCCTGCCTGGAGCTTCCCAGGGAGGTGATCCAGAGCCAAGGCTGGTGGGAGGTTGAGCTTGTGGCTGGGCACGTAGGGCTGTGCCAGAAGCCCAGACCAGCAGCCACTGAAGAGCTGCTCTGAGTTGTTCTCTCCCTGCAGGGTAACAAGAAGGGGCCTCTGGGTCGCTGGGACTTCGACACCCAGGAGGAGTACAGCGAGTACATGAACAACAAGGAGGCTCTGCCCAAGTGAGTGCATCCCTTGGGAAGGGCCCCCCCATATGGGTGGGGTGGCCATGCTGGCCAAACCTGGGTGCTGGGGGAGCTTAAAAAAGATGGGTGTGCCCTGGTGAGGCCCTGAGGAGGAGCTGTGGGTCCTGGGCCTGGTGATTTGTCTTTGCTCTTGGAATCACTCTTGAGGACTCCAGCCCTGATTTCAGGGGTCCAGGCCAGGTCTGGAGTACGTGTTTATGGCTGGGGAGACACATCCCTTCCTCTGGCAGGCTGTGAATTCCCTGCAAGCACTGAGCTGTCCTGCTCCTTCCCCAGGGCAGCGTTCCAGTACGGGATCAAGATGTCTGAGGGGCGCAAAACCCGCCGCTTCAAGGAGACAAATGACAAGGCAGAGCTGGACCGGCAGTGGAAGAAGATCAGCGCGGTGAGTGCCTGCTGCTGGCACCTGGGGATCTGATCCACAAGCTGCCAGTGTAGCCCAAGGACAGCTCCCAGCTAGTCCTGCCCTCACATGTCCCAGTCTTTGGTCCAGCCACACACTGCTGGGGTGTGTGTGCAGCAGGGCTGGCTCTCGAGCAGCTGGATTTGCTCCTTGCAAGAGCATCAGCCAAATACTTGGGGATTCAGTCAGGGGTTTTTTGCTCTAGGCTGTGCAGCAGATGAGTAGGCCCAAACTGTAAGTTTAGAGTCATTCAAAGGGGCTTGGAGGGGACAGGGCATGCTTGGTGGCTCTGTGTTTGCCAGCTGGCAGAGCTGGGGGTTGTCCTGGCAGATTGAGCTGGCCATGGGCACCCCAAGAGGATGGGATGGGATGGACAAGGTGAAAACAAATGGTCTGTGGTGGCCAAAAAGGTGCAAAGGAGGAACAAGCTGCTCCAACTGTAGCTCAGCTCGCTCTGGCCTGGATCCAGCTCTCCCTGAGTGTATCTGGGACCCTCCAGCCCCTCTGCTGAGGTTGTGAACAGCCACATTCCCTGAGGGTAATGGGATTTTGTGCTTTCTCTGCAGATCATCGAGAAGAGGAAGAAGTTGGAGGCTGATGGGTCAGTATAGTTGTCTCTGCTCTTCCGGGCCCTCTCACCCTTCTGTGGGGTGAAACTGTGCCTCCTGGTGCTGAGCTCTGGATGGGAGGATGGTGGAGTTGCCTGCCCTGCATCCTCACCACCCTCCTGCCCCTCTTTCTCTTCCAGGGTTGAAGTGAAACGTCCCAAGTACTGATGTCTCCTGTGTCTCCTCCTCCCATTCCTGGAAGCCCATCCTGCTGGGTGCTGTTCCCAGAGTGTGCTGGTGTGCTCTCCTTGCTCCACACACCGTCCACTTTCTGCTCTGGGCTGGGGGGCTCTCCCCTCCCTCCACTCTTTGCTGTAGAGCCTGTGTAAATGTTGTACCCTTAATAAAGTTACAGTAAGTTTGCGTGAGCCTCTGTTTGTGTGGGCAGGAGAAGGTGCCTGGGCTGGGCTCGGAGCAGCAGGGATGCTAGGAATTGGGGCAATACCGGCGATACCGGGACCTGGTGACCCCCTGAACCGGTGACACGTCGCAGTCCCGCCGGGCCGGGGCCGCTCCTCGCAGCGCTGGAGGAATGCGGGCGGTCCTACATAAACAGAGGGGCGGTGTTAGGCAAACGAGGGGCGTGGACATTCAAATCACAGGGTGCCATGGCGGCCGCCATGGAGGAGGTGAGCACGCGTGGGGCGGCGGGACCCCGATGGCCCCAAGCCCCACGGCCCCGATCCCACTGCCCCGCTGCCCCCAGGACTCCTCGGAGGAGCCGGCGGCGCGGGAGCCGCGGGTGCGGGACACCCCCGAGGACATTTGCTTCGAGGCCACGGCCAACGCCATCGCCCTGCACCCGGAGCGGCCGCTGCTCGTCGCGGGGGACGTGGATGGCGATGTGTACCTGTGAGTGGGGCTGGGGGCGTGGGGAGGGCTCCCGGCCATGGGCACCGCCCGTGGGCCCCGGCGAGCACTCCCCCTGCCCTCAGGTACTCGTACTCCTGCACCGAGGGGGAGAACCGGCAGCTCTGGTCCTCGGGGCATCACCTCAAGTCGTGCCGGGACGTGGCGTTCTCCCAGGACGGGCAGAGTGAGTGCGGGGCGCGGGGGGCGGCACCGGGGGGCACGGCGGGGCTGGGGGCGCTGACGGCGGCTCCCCAGAGCTTTTCACCGTGTCCAAGGACAAGTCCATCCACATCCTGACGGTGGAGGAGGGACGGCTGGAAACGCGCTTCCCCAAAGCCCACGGGTAAGCCCGCACAGGCGGCTCATCCCAGGACCCTTCCCTTCCCGGGCAGGCAGAGCCCGGAGCGCTGTTCCCGGTGCTCCGGGAGCCGTTATCCCGCTGTGTGATCCATGACCGTGTGCTCTCTGCAGCTCGGCCCTCAACTGTGTGCTGCCCATCGACCAGCACGTGTTTGCCACGGGCGATGACGGCGGGGCGGTGAAGGTGTGGGACCTGCGCAAGGGCGATGCCATCCTGGAGGCCCGGCAGCAGGAGGAATACATCAGTGCCATGGCCGTGGATGGCAACGGGAAGATCCTGCTCACTGCCTGGTACCTGGGGTCGGGCTCCCCGTGCCCGCTGGGGGCAGCGCCCTGTGCCGTGTCCCCTGCTCACAGGGTGTCCCTTCCGCAGCGGGGATGGCACCCTGGGCGTGTACAACGTGAAGAGGCGGCGCTTTGAGCTGCTCTCGGAGCCGCAGAACGGGGACCTGACGTCCGTGGTGCTGCTGAAGGTTGGCGCTGCCCCCTGACGCGGAGCAGGATCCCGTGGATGCATGTCCATGCTCCTCATGAGTTTCTTGTTCTGCCATCAATGCCCTCTGTCGTGCCCAGAGGGGGAGGAAAGTGGCGTGTGGCTCCAGTGAGGGCACCATTTACCTCTTCAACTGGGACGGGTTTGGGGCCGCCAGCGACCGCTTCGCGCTGAGGGCAGAGTCCATCGACTGCATGGTGCCCATCACGGACAGCATCGTGTGTGTGGGGTCCCTGGACGGGGTCATCAGGTCAGGGGGAGTGGAGAGACGGGGTGGGGTGGGATGGAGAGGGGTGGGATGGGGAGGGATGCGGGGGTTGACAGAGATGGGGTGGAATGGGGAGGGAAGGGGGTTAGGATGGAGATGGGGTGGGATGAGATGGGGAGGGATTGTGGAGGATGGGATGGGATGGGATGGGATGGGATGGGATGGGATGGGATGGGATGGGATGGGATGGGATGCGATGGGATGCGATGGGATGGGATGCGATGGGATACGATGCGATGGGATGCGATGGGATGCGATGGGGAGGGATTGTGGAGGGTGGGATGGGATGGGATGGGGAGGAATTGGGGGTGGGATGGGTTGTGATGGGATGGGGATAGGATGGGAAGGTGGTGGGATGGGATTCAGAGGGATTGGGGTGCAATGGTGATGGAAATGGGGTGGGGAGGGAGTGGGATGGTATAGAGAGAGATTGTGGGGGGTAGGATGGGGAGGGAAAGGATGGGGAGGCTGTAGGACGGGCTCAGCCCTGCCCAGACACAGTTCGTAGGGGGCAGACGGGCCCGTGGTGCCCCGTTTCCCCTGCCCGGCCCTCACCTCGTCCCGCGGTGCCAGGGCCGTGAACGTGCTGCCGAACCGCGTGGTGGGGAGCGTGGGGCAGCACCTGGGCGAGCCCATCGAGCAGCTGGCCGTGGGGCCGGGCGGGACCCTCCTGGCCAGCAGCGCCCACGACCAGAAGGTGAAGTTCTGGGACGTGTCCGCGCTGCACTCGCTGGTGGTCGACGACTACCGCCGCAAGAAGAAGCGGGGCGGGCCGCTGCGGGCCCTCAGCAGCAAGGCGGTGGGCAGCGGGGAGGATTTCTTCGCCGACCTGCGCGACGAGCCCGAGGAGGCGGCGGCGGGGGGAGGCGACAGCGGCGACAGTGACAGCGACAGCGACTGAGCCGCCCCCCCAGCGCTGCCTCCCCCAGCCCGCCGCGGGGGCGGGGTCTCCATGCGGATCCGCCAATCAGAGCCGCGGCCTCCAGGAGTCCCCGCCCACGGGGCGTGGCCAAGCACGTATCCTGCAGGATTGGTGAGCGGGACGCTGGCGTCCTGATTGGCTGTGAGGGCTGCCACTCAAGGTGGGCGGTGGGCGGGGTCTATAAGGGGGTGACAGGACAGGGACATTTGACCCCGCGGGGGTTCCCGGGTGCAGCCGCGGTTTGGGGTTCGGAGGTCCTGTGCGAGGAGCCCCGGGGATGGCCCCGGATGGGGGGCGGGTTTGGGATGGTGTGGCTGAGGGCTCCGCGGGAGTGGGGATGTCCCTGACATAGGAGGGACCTGCTGGGGGTCCTTGGGAGGGGGGGGAATATGGCTGGGATGAGAGGGACTGTGGGGGGACTTGAGCCCTGGTGGAAGGGGTGGAGGGTCATGATGGGGGTCTCTGGTGGATGAGGGGACTCTGATGTATGGGGGGGGGACAGGGCTGGGTGGATGTGGGGACTCTGAGATGGGGGGGAGGTGGCCGGGGGTCCCTGGTGGGAGTGACTCAGGGGAAGGGGTCACCACAGGGTCCCTGGTGTGGGTGATTCAGGGATAGGGGACATGGCTGAGGATCCCTAGTGGAGGGGGCTTGGGGGGGAAAGTGGCATGATTGAAGATCCCTGGTGGATGGGGTGGCTCTGAGATAAGGGGGGGATGCAGCTCAGGAGGAGAGGGGTAATTCTGGGCTTTGCTGGTGTAGTTGGGGCTCCTGGGATGTCGGGGGGGAAGAGGGGGAGGCAGGACATTTCTCACGAGGGACGGGCTTACATGGGGTCCTGGAGTGCCTGGGCTGGGCAAAACAGGTCCATGCCTTTCCTGCCCTGCTGTCCCAGGCCATCAATTAGCCCTTGTTAACTAATTTAGACATTGTCTCTGTTACAAATAAACTTAGTGCCTTTCACTTCCCAGTGCCTTGTGCCCGTGGTTTGGCTCTGCCTCAGCAGGTGAGGGTCCTGCCCCAGGAGGGCCAGATGGACCCCCAGGGAGTACAAACAGGCACCTAAGGGTGCACCAGGAGGCTCTTGAAAGATCCTGGGGATCTCCAAAAGAAAGGAGGATGGAACTTGGGTGCTGCCAAAGGGACTTGGTGGGTCCAGAAGTGCATCACAATGTGCCATGAGTGGGGAGGGTTGGGGGGAGAGGGAGCAGGACCACCCCCAGAACTGGCATCTGAAGTGCAGCTGAGGCTGCACCTGCTGGGATGGGACTGGACGAGGCCAGAGGTGCTCCTGAAAAGCAGGAATGAAACTCGTTAACGCCAATGTAGGAACAGGCATTGCTTTACTGCCGCGCTGGAATATGGCCCTGGATGCACAGGGGATACAGCTACTACGCTATTAGCCACGATATACAAATTATTCAGAAAAGGGTTACAATTCGTTACTTAAGGCTGCCACAGAGCCCCAGAGATCTGTTGGGCCTCCTGACCGATTCTCTCAACATTCCACTAAATGTTAGTTCTGTGTAACGGGGTGACCTGGAGGATCCGGGACCCCTGGGACAGACACCCTCAAGAAAGGACAGAGTCCCCCAAGATGGATATGGAATCCTCCAGGATGGACACTGGACCCCCCAGGACACCCTTGGGACAGCTGTGGGACTCCACCCTGGGACACAGGCCCCCATTGTCCCTCTTGGGCCAGGGAGAAGCAGCATGGCACCATCGTGTCCTGGTCCTCCCATCACCCTCATGCCCTGTTCGGGATCCACCCGCCTATTCAGGAAAGGCTCCAGGGACTGGTCCGGCCCCACCATCACTGCACACATCCCGCAGTAAGTGGGGCCTTGGAGGGATTCGGGGGGGGGGGGAGCCAAGACTCTTGGCAGCCACCTGTCCCATCCCAATGAGAGGGATAATGGAATCCTGCCCGGAGACCCCTGGCCTCACTGTCTGTGTTCCAGGACTGCACCAGTACTGGGGGACCCCTCCCAAACTGGGAGTGAGGGGACCCTCTCTGGTTGGATGAGCAGCCCACCAGGCTGTGGAGGCTCCAAATCCCTGTCCTTTTCCCTGCCCTTGCTGCTGTGGGGGGAGAGCACCAAGGTATGCTGGACAGGCAGGAGCCGAGGATGTGGGAAGGGAGAGATGGCTTGACACAGCTGGTACTTCCAAGAATTCTTTAATCCCAAACGACCAACACGCGTCTGGACCTCCCAGTCCTGAGGAATCATTTGTGGACAGCTAGGAACGACCACAGCTGCTTCCTGGACATGGTGCACAAGCAAACAGCCTGCAGGCACTCCCTTCCTTGGACGGCAGCTCCCCCAGCCCACGGAACATCCATGGGCACCACGATGGTCCCTGTGGGTGGCCTTGTCCTCATCTTGTCCGCACCTCCACCCTGCTGGCATCCAACATTGGCAGCCTCTCCAAGCAGCTACTGCTCCTCCAGGACGTGCACTGGGCTTCTCTACCTCAACATAAACCGGTTTACAACAAGACAAACCGCGCGGGAAAGCCAACATCCCAAAAACAACGCAAAAGCCAACTGGGGACAGGACAGCTGCCCTGGACCAGGACAGCAGGCCTGATCCTCCAGAGCCGGCTCCAAAATCAATGCAAAAAAGCCCAAAGAAACGCTGGAACAGGGCCGAGGGCCTGGCAGGGCTTGGGCACCTCTGGCAGCACCACAGCCGGTGACTCTGGCTGGCTCAGTCGTGGCTCTGGCAGAGCAGCTCCCTACGCTGGGACCCTGCAGTGGAGAGGGGAGTGTCAGGCTCTGCTCTCACCCCAAACCCTCCTCTTGCACCCTCTGCTTCCAACCAGAAATACCACCCAGAGCTCAGAGCCAGCAGGGTCCCATCTAGCAGGCAGTAGGCAGTGTTTCAGCCCTGCCTGCCAGGTTGGGGTTCCCCTACTCCACACTCCCAGGAAACACTCAGGACACTGGGAAAGGCAGGGGGTTGGCACAGACACCACGTGAGGGCTCACCAAGGGCTCACCTAGCACACGGAGCACGTGCAGCGCCACAGCAGCCTTGGCCTTCTCGTGCCTGTTCTGGCCCTGCCCGTCCTGCCGGACCCACGTGAACCCACTGAAGGGCACGGGGTACCCCGGGATCGCCACCTGGTACCAGAACAGCAGCCACCCGTTGGGGTTCACCTGGAGGCACTTGGTGAGGAACAGGGGCGTCCCCAGGTGCTGCCTCCTGCACAGGGTGTTCAGGTGGTCCACCACGTTCTCCGCCGCTGGAGGCAGGGCCAGTGGCTTGGGCACTGCCAGGCTCTTGTCCTCCTGCACCTGGCTGGATGGTGGCCTCTCCTCCCACAGCTGCAGCTTCTGCTTCAGGTCAGAGTGCAGCCACTCCACCTTTATCCCTGATCCCCTGAGCCTCAGGTTCCCTGCAAGAGACAGGACATGCTCACCTGCCCTCCAGCATCCGCTGCAGTGATCTCCAGGATTTTAGGGACAGGCTTCAGGGACAAGGTGCAAGATGTCAAAGCCAAATGCTTCTCAGTTGGGGCACAAATGGGTACAAAACAGGACTTTAAAGGTCCAAGGTCCCAGCTGGATGTCTGGGAAAAGTGTCCCAGTGCAATCATGGGAGGGATAGGGCAGCTCCATCAGGAGGGTTTAAGGGGCACTGAGGGATTGGGCAGCTCCACCAGGAGGGTTTAAGGGGCACTGAGGGATTGGGCAACTCAATCAGGAGGGTTTATGGGACACTGAGGGATAGGGTAGCCCCACTGGGAGGGTTTAATAACTTGGTCAACACTCTGGATGCCCTGGAATGGCACTGATGATGTTCCCGCTCTGAGCAGGCAACTTTCTGAAGACCTCCAGCAGCCTCTTCATCCCACCAGCACTAGGACTTGTGGATCCAAGGGATCAACCACACCAAGAGCAGCTGGCATCCCACAGGGCACGAGGGGTCTGAAGTTCCCAGGCAGCCAAGCCCGGAGGCGGGGTCAGCCCTTCCTTAGGGACACCAGGAAGCCCATCGCCAGCAGGGGCACCACTCACCTTCCATCAGGGTTTTCTTGGCCAGGGCAGCGGCCTGGTGCGAGCTGTACTTGAGCACAGCGAGCTTGGCCTGTCCCTGGTGGGGGCTGGGGTGCAGGGTGACGCTGAGGACGCCCTGGGTGGCCCTCTGCAGCGTGGCCTCCAGCTCCTGCCGGCTCACCGAGGCGGCCAGGCCGTCCACGCTCAGCTCGCGCTTCTGCGTGCTCCGGCACACCACGATGGTGCAGCCCCGGCGCACCTGGTAGTTGTTGAAGGCGGCGATGGCGTCCCTGGCGCCGCGCTGGTTGCTGTAGCGGGCGTAGGCGAAGCCCCGGTTGAGCCCGCTGAAGGTCATCATGAGGCGGAACTCGTAGAGCTTCCCCACGCTCTGGAAGAGCGGGATCAGGACGTCCTCGTACAGGTCCTGCGGCAGCTTCCCGATGTACACCTCGGTGCCGGCGGGCGGCGGGGCACCCACCCAGCCTGCGGGCACACAGCCGGGGGGTCCCCCGTGAGCGGAGCTGCCGTGCCCACGGGGCTCCAGCTGCCCCCCTCACGTACCTGGGGGGGGCCCCCCGTAGCGCCTCTGCCCGTTGATCTGCACCAGCTCGATGCCCGTCTCCCTCTCCCAGGCGAGCAGGGACGTCTTGCTGGCCTGGTTGATGCTGCTGGTCCACTTCTGAGGAGGGAGATGAGTGTGAGAGTGAAATGTTTCCAGCCTCCCAGCTGGGAGCGTGGCAACCCCAGGAGGGAACCGGCCAACCCAGTGCCTGCCAGCGTGTGGTGGAGAAAATGAACCCCTCTGCTCTCAGGAAACTCGAGCCTCCCAGCACTGCCCACTGTCCCAGCCCGCTCCACAGGACTCAGTCCAGCTACTTCGTTAGACCCCAAGGTCACCAACAGCTCCCCACGGCCCTGCAAGGGCTTGGGAAGCCACACAGGCAGCAGCTGGTGCTGCAAGAGGGGGCTGGGGCACAGAGCCAAGGTAACCCACTGCATCATAGCAGATTTAAATTGAAAGACAGTAGGTTACATTGGATATTGGGAAGAAATTCTTCCCTATGAGGGTGGGGAGGTCTTGGCACAGGTTGTCCAGAGAAGCTGTGGCTGCTCCATCCCTGGAAGTGTTCATAGACAGGTTGGGCAGGGCTTGGAGCAACCTGGGCTAGTGGAAAGTGTCCCTGCCCATGGCAGGGGGTGGAATGAGATGAGCTTTAAGGTCCCTTCCAACCCAAACCATTCCATGACTGTGTTTCTGTGAAATCCCAGGCAGACTGGGACCCCAGAAAGCCAACTCTCTTCTACCTCAGGCTTCTGAGAGCATTAAGGAGAGTCTGGAGACACCACACTATGACACACTATGGCCTGAGAAATGTTCATTAGGCCTTGGCCTTGACAAACAGCACCTGGGATAAGCTCCTTTTGAGCTTATCAGAAACACTCTGTGTTCCCAGGAACTGGGGCTGTCTAACAAACAGCCTTGGAAACTTGGAAACATTTTTTTCTTGCCTCAGTAAAAACTGAAATGGGATAATATTTTTGTTATCAAACTTTCAAAGAAGGATAGCGACCTGTATTGGGGCCAGGCTGGAAAATTCCTATGACAGCCGTTTTCTGTTGACCCTATAAACAGTGGTCCAAAGTGAGACCTTTTGAGCTCTCCTGGACCATAGGGGTCTACTTTAAATCTTGTGACTCATCAGCAGGATCCTCCACACTCCTTTTCATCCTTACCCTTTTCTATCATTTTCTCCCTACTCCCAGGCTCCACATAGATAGTCTTTGGGGTTATTTTGGTTTGGAGTGATTTGATTTTGAATTTTTGTTTGCTTTTTCTCGGTGTCCTTTAACCACCTGGTAAGTAGTAGAGTAAACATTGCCAACAAACCTTGTCGTGCTGTTTTATATTAAATTTAGATTACATCAAACCTGTCTTTTCCAGAATCTTTCCTGGTGATTCTTTAAGCAACCTTAAAACACTCATTCACAACAAACAGATAGCTGGATGGTAAGTGATGTCACTGACTACTTACAAAAGCATGGAATAAGTCTAAATCCTAAATTCAGAGATAGTCTGATGGAAAAAGAGGCGTTCTTCCCTAGTTCAAGCAGCGAAACAAGCTTAGAAAAATACACCAGGAACAGCCTGTACGAAGCAGAGGACAATTTAACTGGCTGGAATATATTTTAAAGGGCTCTGCTCCCCCAGAAGGAGTTGCACAAAACTCTACAGTCAGGAAATGGAATTCCTACCTAATGGCAGTTGCAGAAGGAATAGAATTAACAGAAGGACCCATTAAAGTTTCTAAATTACAAATGGCTATAAATGCACATCCACTGGCATTACAACCTGTTAAACCCTCACCAGTTTCAGGTGCACCTCCCCTCACTGAAGGGAGGCCAACAGAAATATTTGGTTCACTGACGCCTGAGCAAAAAGGGTAAAGACAATACAAGGCTGTTTCACTAAACACCAACACAAACAAACAACAGAAGAAGGTGAAGGTAGGAGTAGGAGGGTTAAGAGCAGTTTTTCTAACATCAGAGTGGAGTAATTACGATCTCTGTGGGCTCCTATGCTGTTTGGGCTGGTGCCACACAGTGGCTCTGCCAATCGGAATCCCTAAATTGGGAATTAAAACTGGCAATTACTTTCGAATATAGACAGGAAAACACTGTTCAAGATAGGATGGGTTAAATCCCACACCAAGGATAACAAACCAGCCATAAACTGGAATCAAAGGGTTGGTGGATTAACTAAAATCAGGGAGGTAAAGACAGAAGACTCCCTAAATCAGAAATGATATCAACTGGGAGAATAGTTACATCAGAAATTTGGTCACACTGATGAAGAAGCCATTTATTTTGCTGCACAGAGCAAAGGGTGGCCCCTAAACAGGAAAACTTGTGAAACTGTTCTTGCAGAATGTCCTCAGTGTAGATTAGCATTACTATTAGATCACCCTGCTAAAGCTTCACCCCCCTGCACATCAAGAAAAGAAAAGCTTTATGATCTCCATGGAAACTGGATTCCCTGGGGCCACTCAGGCCCTCTGCAGGACCAAATACACCCCCCCAGGAGGAGGAGTCTCTGGCCTGCTCGTGGCACCCAAAAGGCCAGGGTGGGCACTGTCATCTTGGTTATCAGGTCTCCCAATTCCATCCCGAGTGATAATGGCTCACATTTCTTATGTAAAGAGGTACAGGAATGGGCCAGGAGCGGGATGAATTCAAGGAAGGAATTCAGTGCATATTCTACATCCCATATTGCCCCCAGTCAAACGGAATAACAGAAAGGGCCAACGCGCCATCGAAAAAGAGCCTTAAGCTACACGCGACCCAGCAAATAAATAATCAGTGTGGAGTCTCAGGGAGCCCTGAAAGCCGAGCCGTCTTTCCAAAACCTGCATCGGGTGCTCCTCCTTCCATTAAAGGGGAACATCTGACAGCATTGCAGCCAGGACAACGTGTTATGGTAAAATTACCCCAAATTTGAATGGTGCCTCTGAGTCTGACTAAACCTTGTGACCCACTTGCTTGGGAAACTCCTGACAGCAGTGGTACAAAACATAGGATTTCCCCTTCTTTTTAATGGGGTAACCTGTCTGGGCAAATCCCACCCAGACTTGTATTATTTTACTTTTTAGGAGCGCCACCTAATAGCATGAATTTGGCAGAGGGAAATATAACCATAATATGTGAAACACAACCTCCAGCCAAAGAAATGGAAATGTACTTGCTCAGTTTCCAGTATTGAAACAAAATATGAAAGGGAAGTAATAGTGGAGGGTAAGTGGCCTAATATATATTGGCACAACAAAAACTAACTTAAACCTCACAATGCTCCTCCCAGGCTCCTGATTAGACTGGACCCTATGCCACAAATATTTCAGCCAGCAGTAAGTGCTATTTAATCCTTCATGGTCCCTCAAACGAGTGGAATTATCAAAGCAGGATAATATTTCAATTAAACCCACCTGCTCACCGTTCCTGTCTACATCCTACACCTTCATGGATGGCCCCTCACCTGCCCAAAACCATCAAGGGCAGATGTGACCGGTATTGAACAGCAGGGATGCTGAAGTCCCAGCAACCAGAATAAACTCAGTGACTTCTTATAAGTATTAGGAACTGGCCTTTATCAGATACATAATGGGAAAGGATTGATGGAAAGGATCACTTCCTAACGGTGAATGCCGCCAGGTCGCGGCACCTCTCCCTGTCCAAGAGGTTTCACCTTTCCTGCAGACCAGAAACCACCTTCGGATGAGGGTGAGGACCCACATCGGCGCGACACGCGGTGAAAGGCGAGTGAACGACCAGCCCTGCTACCCCGCAGGGAGCTTTGTGGTCCGGCTCTGTGGCTCCCGCGAGGCGTCCCAGCACAGGGACCCCCCTGTCCCTGCTCGGGGGGCTGCGTGGGCTGCGGGGAGAGGCAGGACCCGGCTCTCCATCCCCCAGCACGCGGTGATAACGGGGCTGCCCCGCTCCCCGCCGGCCCCGGCTCCCCCCGGGGGAAGGTGCGGGACGCGGTCACTCTGGGACCAGGACTGGCGTCGTCCCCCCTGAGCTCCCAGCCGGGGCTCGGGGGCTCCGGTCCCCGCGGGAAGGGTCACCCCGGGATGAGCTGTGCCCGCACCCCGCTCCCCCCGCCCGCCGCAGTCCCCGGGCCGCCCCGCTGGCGCCCACCTTTGCCTGCATCGTCGCCGCTCGTCCCGTGGTTCCCGCCGCTGCCCTCCGCCTGGACTGGGGTCCGAGAGGTCACAGCACCGCCCTCCTGCTCCGCTCCACCCCGGACGGGCCTTGGGGACCTGGGGGCAGCGCCCACGTTTTCCGTCGAGGGTCAAGCCTTCCCTATCCCTCCCTTCCCCCCTGCCTTTCCCTGCCTTTCCCTCCTTTGTCTTGCCTACCTTTCCTGCTTGCACTCAAGGCAGTTCAAGGCGGGGGGTAAGGGAAGGCAAGGAATTGCTGCAAGAGGTACAGCAGCACCACCGAACTGTCATAACAGAATCATCAAGGTTGGAAGAGTCCTTCAAGATCATCTAGCCCAGTTATTAGACCCCAGCTGACAATGTCCCAAAAAGATACTCCGGGTTTGAAACCATTCACACTGTCAGCCGGAAGGCTTCTTGCTGCTTCTTCCAGTACCTTCTAAGAAAGACTAATTTTGGCGGGTCAAGAAACATCTGCTGTGAAGAAATCGTTCAAAAAATTTCCCGATGTGCAGGAGAGTGCATTGGCCCAAATCTCCACTGCATTATAAAACAGGGATTAAGAGCACAGGCGCGTGTGTGTGAGACACCGAAATGTTAACGTTAATGACTCCAAGCAAATGTTAACGTTAATGATTCCAAACAAATCGGCCGATTGTGGAGGAGAATCTGAGAGCCGAGACAGTTTTATCGCGCCGATGATCTCCGAACCTCCCCAGAGAGGCCGCATTCACGCGGGACGTTCACATTTACAGTAGGGCTGTTAGTATTCATCCCTTCTGATGGGCCATAAGTGCTGCCACGAGAGGGGCAGTGCAAAAAACTCCCCTCCCCGCCACCTAAATCCAAAGTGAATTAACCAGCCGGACTCTGTGTTTCGTGGTCTTTCTCCCATCTCCGGTGGATCAGGACTGTGACCATCGCTTCGGCACACAGACATCGAAATTACAGTCAAGTGTCCTCGCTGGGTACACTTGAGGTGAGATCTTTCTGCTCTTATCCCCCCTCTTTCTTTTCCTTATATCTTATATATCTTTTCTTAAGTGTTATTTTCTATTGCTGCATTACTATAGCCAACAACCAAAATGGTTACATACCTGCTTTCCACTGTTCTAAAATAAACTTTCTCTATACATATTTATAAATAAATAAATATATACATATTTATATATTTAACAGTTTATATATATTAACAGTTCCATGCTGTTTCACTCTAATCCGACCCAAGGGATCTATTAACAAGAACCTGGGTTACCCTCATCTTCAAGGACAGTGTAGCAGCCTTATTTATTTCTAGCAGGGGAATTCAGCCCCACTGTCCAGGACCTCAGAGAACAATTCCAAACCCTTCACAACACTGTCACTTGCTGGGCTGTACTGAATTATTCCATATTGCCCCTTGTACGGGCTCTGCATCTTCTCTGGCATTCCACAGTGCACAATCCAGAGCAGCTTTTGTGTTTCCTTACTGAGCTCCTGCAAGTAACAGATCAGCTCCCAAAGCTCTTGCAACGAGATCAACAGAGCCTGTAGGATTCACTTTGGAAGGAGTTACAAGGACGGTGCAGATCAGCGTGATCCCAAAAGTCTTCATACTGCTTTATTATTCCTGCTTTTCTTCAGAGAAAAACATGAAGGAGCAGTGCCATAGGATCTTGGAGGTCCAGATGATGACCAATATCTCGCAGAACTATGGGAAGAGGAAAAAAAATAATACTACAAACCTTGAGGTATGGACACACCAAAGAAATCATATCAAGGAAATGTAAATTGAATACAAAATTAAAGCTATAATAATAATAATAAAAAAAAAACTTTAAAAGTTTTATCCTTACATTTTAGGGAGAAAAAAAATGGCTTGTCCAGCCAGTCTGCCTCGAGTTGTCCTTTATATTTCTAAAGATAAGCTGTTTGGCTACACCATCATGTTGCTAAAAATCCAAGAAAAAGTGGGAAGGGAAATTACTGATTCACATCCACAAGGAAAAAAATCACTAGTGATCCAGATTCATAAAGATATGAAGAAACACACCAGGATTACCTTCAAAAATGGTACCTTCAAGTGGAAATCCACATTACCAATGTGCCTATTTCTGCACTGCTGCTGTAAAATGTAATTAGGCTTTTGAATATCTTGACATATAAGTGATTATTCCAAGAAATTAGTAGCTCTTACCCTCCTATCTAACAAACACCCTCTTGCTTTTCTGAAATGTATCTCAGCAAACCAAAGTGTTGCCACTAGATGGCAAAATGAGACTGAATCTTTTACGTGATCTCAAATTTTATTCACTGGGTGGAGATAAAAGAGAAATACATTAATATATTTGTATCAATTTTAATCCTCTGATATTTGTTTGGACAACAGTAACAGTTGCAGGTATCCTACCACATGAAAGGGAATTTCCCATTTTCCATTCATACATTTTAAAGCATCTTTGGAATCTTGCAACAGTCACAATTTTTAACAAATCACCTTGTTATTATAATTAGGCAGGATTTCTCTTTTTCCTCGTGCTCACCCTGATTACATAAAGGATTATAACTTCCTTCATAGAAATTTTCATTTCATATCTTTTAATACCAAACCAGATTTTTTTATCACTTCTCAAACCACATGAAAGAGTAACTTGATTAAACAGATGTTTTTGGTGTTAATTGGCAGATCCAACACGTGGTGCAGAAAACAAGTTCCCCTCTGTACTGGCCCATCAGTTTTTTCCACACGTGCCTGTCTAGGTGAGGCTTAATTGTCAGAACTGAGCCCAGAGCCACAAGCACTGCCCAAGGCTCTTATTTTGATCCGTAATTGCACGAAGATGTCGATGAAGTGAACTGAGAACGTGTTTTTCAGGTGATGCTGGACAACAGCTGTTTTCTCTGAAGGGAAAAGAATAATTCTGTAATCAGGATTCTATGGCTCCCCCAGCTGATTAAGTTATTAAATGGGGCAGAATGTTTTCAGGACGAAGAGCCGACTGACACTGTTAATATATTAATTTTTTTGTAGGGACAAAACACACCCGTCCAACATCTCCTGAAGCCAAGCACAGCGCAGTTGTACCCACACGTGAGCAAAGACAGTGTGGGCTTGTGAGACCCACCAGGGCATCTTGGACATGACCCTTCAGTCATGTTATTTATCAGTAAGAGGGAGGTAGAAGAATCAAGACGTTTGGCAGAATCAATTCTGCATCACACGAAGCTGAGTTGTGTGCTTGCTGCACAGCAGTTCAGGAACGAGCCCAAAGCAGTTTCAGGTTTTGCCCATATAAAAAGTCTTTTCCTCATTCCCCTTTCTAGTCCTCGAGGTCTCGTTAGTAAATGAATAAATTGTGAAGATCCTCTTTCTCTAGTTCTCCTCTTGCTCCGAGACTGGAAATGTGCAATGTCCAGAGGCCTAAATGGCAGTTTTTTCATACTTCCAACTAATAGTCTACCATATTTTGTTAATTCCAAAATTAAGCCTCTCACCTGATTTTGGTAACTTTAAAAAATATGTTCTGAATCATTGTGCTTGTAAGAGACAGCTTATAAATGGTGTTTAGATGAACAGCTCCCTGGATGGAAGACTGCAGATGTTCTGCATTTTGCCTCCCTGAATGTGAAAAGGTTTGTACTCCCCAGAACTTCACAGTCCAGAACAGTGAATGGACTGAGAAAGAGAATCTGCTCCCAGAACCTCAGCAAAGTGACCCTTCTGTAGCAAAAACAAACAAAACTCAACCAACCAAACAAACCGTGTGAAAGACAAATAATTATAATAAAGAGCTGTCCTGTTTCTTCCCAGTCTTGGCATCTTATATCTGGTCCACACGGATGTCCAGGAGCTCAAAGGCCTTATTGAACCTGGATAAATTAAAGAGTAAGAGATGAGAAACAAGTGGGAGTTCTGTAGAACAGTTAAAAAGAGGCAAGTTGTAGGAAATTTTCAGAGCACACGGTTCAGACACTTCAGTGTCTGTTTTCACATTTCATTCAGTGTCACACCTTGCTATTTATAAATCACTTATAATAAAACTACCTGAAACTAATGTCTAAATATCACAGTGTGTTACACTATACAGGGGATAACAGTCAAACAGGAAGAAACACATAAAAAGTGCTCAACTTTCTCTGGAAAATGTCATTTTAATTCTGAAAGTTTAAATCTGAAACACGAAGTAGCACGTGACCCATCAGCCAGTACAGAACAGGAAAAAACCAAACCAAAATAAATCTAAATAAACAAAAAGATACCACAAACAAACAAATAATAATAATAATAATAAAAAGATAGAAAAAAAAAGTCCTCAGCTACTGAAAAGCAACATAAACAAACTTCTTAACACCAATTTGTAGATGTTAAAAAGGGCATTTTTCTTTGTTCAGCGTACTGGAGGTTTGGAGGAGAGCTCCTCTGATGGAATGACAGATGAACAGGGCTTTCAATTACACATCCTGTCTACATATTCATTGGAAATTCTTGCTTCCTTAAGACATATTAATTAGCTCATTTACAGTCCTTCTGAGCTGTCTTCAAGAGCTGTACAGTGGCTTTAGCAGCAACCAGTAATGGCTGATCCACAGCGGACACCCTCCAACTGCCCTGAGAAATGCCCAAAATTCTGCTCCCCTTTGTGGCTGTGGTTGAGAGATTGTTCCTTTCTGTTCCCATCTCAGCTTCCCTTGCCCTTGGAGGATTTTGGATCCTGGGAAGGTCACTGTGCTCTGGACTCCCCGTGCTTTGGGGTTGGATACCCTGTATCCACTCAGTGCCAGGGAATTCAGCAGTGCCACAGATCCAAGCTCTGCTGTTTGGTTTCAGGGGCTATCAAAATGTCATCCACCTGCTGTAATAAGGCTCCACCGGGGTGTTGATTTCTCCACTCCTTCGGTTCTTTTGCCAATTGATTTCCAAATATTGCAGGGTTCTTTTAAACCCCCACCCCACACACACCACAGGAGGACCATTCAAGCCAGCAGGTTTTTCCTCCCTGTGTTTGGGTTTTCCCATTCAAAATCAAAAACCTCTTGACTTTCAGAACTCAAAGGGATACAGATAAAGGCATTTTTCAGGTCTAATACTGTGAACCACTTTAATGTCCAACACACTCTGTATGTTACCCATCAAAATCTGCTCTTCCAAAAACCTCCTCCTAGTTGTAATAATAATTTCTTTCTCCATACTATCAAACAACACCTCCAACATGGCATCAATATCCTTCTAGTCCAGATCCTGGGTTTTAAATCATCATTTTGAATGCTTTTGCCATTTAGTCTGGGTTATCTCACAGAGAGGGGTCCACTACCACCCCTCCTTGTCTAGCTCTAGTTCTTCCTGCAACCGGACTGCAATTCTCTTCTCTCTCTGACACATTCTCTCCACCTTTTCTTCTAAATCTGCCTCTTCACATGCCAGTTCCCTTGCAAGATTGGTTTCTGCATCTTGATTATCTGTTCCCCCACCCAACCATGAGATCTAAGTTGTCCTCCTTATCAGGGAGATGTTTAGAACATTTTTTTTCCTGTGCTATGCATTGAACAACAACATTTTAACTGCTTCCCTTGAGTCTCCTTTTCAAGGGCTAACACCGATGTCCAAGAGGGTTGGATTCACACCACAATCTTTCTGCTGCTCCAGATGGTTCTGCCAAGTGCAAACCTCATCCCACTTTGGCTCCCACCTTAAAAACAGCATTAATTGTAACACTATGTATAATTCAGTGTTCCATGATGGCTACCCTTGATTACAATACTTAACTCAATTCTCCCTGGTAGCTGTTCCCCAGGGGGTTCATCCATCTTCCTAAAATGCAGCCAAGTGGGGGCTTTTTCAAAATGCCCCCTTCAGATTGTCCTCTGCCCATCTCTGAACAGTAACAGGCCCAAAATGTTACAATACAGAAACAAATATGAATGCAAACCAATGTCAACTCATAAAACAAAGCCAAACACCAAATAACCCACCCAATGGACTGGAAAATCCACAAATCTTGTATGGGCAGGATTCCCAAAAAGAATAATAATAAATAGAAATAATAATAATAAGAAGAAAAATAGCATTAATATTGACTGGGATCTCATCTACATCCCAGACTGGTCTAGGGATCTGTGGTCTTCTCCAGGAAAGTCCTGGTGCTGTCATGAAGATCCAGAGATCCCTCAGATCCACGGGAGGCCAGGCAGAGCTGTCCCATCTAGGGGGCCAAAAATGACACCGAAAAGCAGCAGAAACAAACTTGTTAACACCAATTTGTAGATGTTAAAAAGGGAATTCTTCTTTATTCAGCGTGCTGGAGAGCTCTTCTAATAAAACATGCCAAGTGGCAGATGGATAGAGCTTTTCATTACACACTGTTTACATATTCACTAGGTATTTTGGCTTCCTTTATACACATTCATTAGTTTGTTTATATAGCCACACCCCTGGAAGTCTTTCTTTGGTCTTTCCAGGTCATCTTCATTGTCTTGACCTCGGTTCCTGAGCAGGTACAGCATCATTGTGTTCCACCACCCAAAACTGTTATGTTTGTTCTTTATTTTATCTTCTCTTTTATTTTTATCTCTATTTAGTTGACATCTTCTTTGTATGAGTACACCCCTACCGAATTTTCTAGGACTTCTCTAAGATTATATTGCTCCTTGTTTGGGCGTTCAGGGATACTGAGAGTAAAGTTTCTATTTCTTCCATCAGATACCAGAGTTCATTTTCTCAGAACAGTTCTGGCTCAGTTGTTCTCCCTGGATTCAAGCCCACCTCTGCCTCCTCTTGTAAAAAATGATACATGTACTTTGGGAAATAAACCATCTGAAATAGGAATGTAAAATATTTATCTAGTTCTTTCAAAACATGGTAACAAAAAAAGTAAACAGTACATAGTAATTGATGATGAATTTCCCTTGGGATTGACATGCATATTTTGTTGTTTTAAATCCTGGCATTTTGAAACAAAACCAATTATTTTCATGCAATGAATAATCATTAGGGAAAACCAGCAACCCTGCATTTCAAAAAAGTCATATTTCACCTGGAAATTCGATCGGAGAGGAAGAGCTCACATACAAATCACTCACCCAAAGTGTTAAAACATTAAGAAGGAATGAATTACTTACATTATCTTCCTCTGTGTTATCATTGCCATTATGGTCATCGCTATCTTTGAACCCAGGTAGAACTGGTGGCCCAGTGAATTCATCACCTTCATCATCATCATCATCATCATCATCATCAGTATCCTCAGCTGGACCTTTAGCAGAACTTGGGGATTGCTGGAAAGTCACTCTGGGATTGCTCATGGTGCAGTTCATGTGTACAGTTTGAAATATGTGCAAAATCCGTGTTTCTGACAAAAAATATCTCCTATTATGAGTACACTGTATTTTGAACACAAGGTCACCCTGAAAAGTTGAAAAGCATGGGATGTTCAAGAATTCAGCTCCTTGGAAAGTCTGAGCCAGTCATAGAGAGGAACATAAATATTGAAAACTAAACTAACATTCAAAACAAAACTGTACCCCAGACGATGTTGGTTACCAGCAGCTTTGTTTTCCTCTGAGTCATCTGTTTTCTGATCTGAGAAATTCACTCTCAGAAAATTTCAGGATTGGCAAAATCTTTACCTATGAAGGTGTGAAATGAGCACATTAATATAAAAACTCTTGAAACATTTTTTTTCTTTGTCTCAGCATTGCAAAATCACAAATGCTTTTCTTATGGATCAGTAAGCTGTTCATGGGTATCCACAGTTCAGTTGATGAAAATAACAAAAAATGGGCTGAGTTAAAATAATGGTCATTTCTTTAGCTGCAAGAATAGTTGGATAGACTTGGAATACTGCTTTTTAAAAAACTTGGATGAAATAAAAATAGTCATTTTTACTGCTGTTCAGTTGTCTTTGCTGCAAAGGGGTTTTTTGGGTTGTTTGAGCAAAAAAAAACCCACTAGAAAATAAAAGAAGGCAAAGCAGATGGGCAGCCTGCTATGGAAGCACTGAATGGGAACACCTTGGGCTTCAGCTCCATCTGGGAATAGCAGCTCCTCCTTCCCGAGCTTTGCCTCCTTTTCCCTTCCCTCATCTCCAGCTTCCCTTTCTCACACTCAAAGAGGTTTTTCAGTCTTTCCTCAGTAGACATCTTTGCTGAGGCTTGATGGGGGTTCCCTGCATTTTTGGCAGCATCTGTAGACAAACCAGACACATTATGCCATTTATGACCCCAACAGAGTGAGTAAGTCATGTACCTGAGAAAACAATGCTCTTGCTGGAATATCTCTTAACTGCTTACCTTATTTTTTACAGCAGATAGATATTTGGTTCCCTCTGGTTTCTGAATAGAGTCCAGTTGCACTCTAGTGGCTGTATTTTAGGATTTCAGGCATTTTGGAATTTCCTAAATTCCATCTTGCCACCTGCTCAAAATAACACAAATCACTGGCAATGGAAAATATTCTTCTTCAAGTCTGCAATTTTTTTTTTCACCCAGCTAAATCTTTACTGAGGGTTGAGTTCATAAAGAGTAATAAGTTCTAATTATTTTTTCCCCATTAAAGTGTCGTATCTATAACCCAAGTATCAAATTTGTTCAGTGACAACAATTCCATCCATCCCTTTTCCTGCACTTGGCAGTCACCACTGTGGGACTGTGATTCAGCCACTAGATGGGGAGGAAACCTTGCAGTCCCACTGCTGCAAATTGCTTTTTCAAATTGGCAAAGGCTCTGTTTTTGCCTCTTGTATTAATGCACAGACATTGCAAAGCCAAAGTTAACACTTGACTGCAAGAATTAAGAGAATAAGGGATAAGGACATGGAGGAGTGGAAAGTGTGGCTCAGCAATTATTACGGGAAATAAGGAATATATAAAAAAATGTTGTGATTTTTAAAGGCTATAAAAATGAAAGCGTTTTTCCATGTGTTACTGGCAGGACCCACCCCTAAGGGCAGGGCAGGGTAACTGAGATTCTTGTCAATCACAGATCCCTTGGGTGGGATTAGGGTGAAATGACACTGAATAGAGTGAATGACTTATATATACATATGTGTGTGTGTAATGTATAATGTATATAATATGTATAATATATACTGTATATATAATATATACTGTATATATAATATACACTGTATATATAATATACATAATCTATATATATCTATATAATAATATATATGTATAAGCATGCAATGAAAAGGAGGTATGTAGCCATTTTTGTTATTATCTATAGAAATATAACCATATAAAAGTATAAATTTATCACTTACTAAAATGTACAAGGAATAGAAAGAAAGAGAAAGAAGACTAAGAGCACATAGTGGAGAGGAAAGATATCACCACTGTGGGTCCAGTGATGAGATTTGATTGTTTCAATTTGGATGTCAGTTGGCCAAAACGGTGAAAAAGCATTATCCCCCCTCGCCAGGGTCTGCTTCCCTTACCTCCCCCATCTGACTCAAAACCCAGCTTGTTGCTAAACAAAGGTTGTTTTCTGTGCTCCCCCCACTGTGGCCCAGGGCTGTTCTTACCAAGATCAGAGGTTTTGCCACCACCCACCTAAAAATCTCTCCTTCTCCCCTTTGGTTGTGGGGTGCAAACCAGGCCCCAGCAAAGCACCTGCTGCTCTTGCAAAGGGCCCAGTTGTTTGAGTCAGTAAAGTCACCATTTCAGCCCCCCACAGTCAGAGCTGGGCTTGCACCTTGGGGTTAGGCACGAGGTGACAGAGGAGGGACAATAGGCTGTCAATGGCAAATATTCCTGGGATAAAAGGATCAATCTACCCAAGCCGTTTAAAAACAGAATTGGGCAGGACAAAAGAAAACCATGTTGTAAAGACCCATTGTGCTTCGGGACTGAGATGAACATGGAGACTAAATTCTTACAAGGTCTGAACTTTTTTAGTTTTGTTAGGGGAATGGACATATAACCTGAGTTATTCTAGAAAAATAAACTGTTCTGAAAACTGTTCAAAGCAAGCCCTTGACCCCACTTAAAACAGGGACAGAACACCACCAGAAAGAGGTGAAACAGGTTGCTGCTGTTTGAAGGCAGGAGAATGTGAGCAGTGTGAATTTTCCCCCCTGTGTTGCCTAAAATGGTTTGACTCTCACATTTTCAAACATCAGTCACCAGCCCATCACTGCATCAAAAGAGCTGCACCATTGGCAGCTGCTGTTGAAGAGACACATTTGTTATGTGAAGGTTGTGCCACTGCAGGGTGTAAAACGCCTTTAAAACACCAACTTCTTTAAAAAGAGGGAAGAAAAGGTCTCAGTGGAAATGTATGCACCTGATAACAGCTGTAATTAGCTGCCTATTTACTGTGTGCTCATTTCTTGGAATTTAAAATCGAACTCCTAAGATTTGAAGCATGTGATCAGTCCCAGCAGACAATTAGGATTTCCCCCCCCCCTCCCCTGAAATGTGTCTTAATTGCCAACCAGATTTCTGCACGTGGCCTGTCAAACCTGACATTCTGCCTCAAGAACCCTCAGTGGCCCTGTCTGTTGGCTGGGGTTCATTTAATTGCCCTAGTGCTCAAGTCTGCCTGTCTTCCTCCAAACAAATCACACGTGGTGGCTTCTCAGCCATCCTCCCTTACACTCCTACCCAAATCTGACTAGAGATTCTGGCACAAGTGAGGACATTCAACTGTTCCTCTCTTGATGTCCCTTCTCAGGGACCAGCAGTGTTAAAATTGCCTCTCCAAGCTGAGGGGGAAACAGGAGCATCTGGGAGAAAGTGCTAATTCTGGAGGTAACAGCAGTGACTCTGAAGGGAGAGAGAGGAATAATAAACAAGTGGGAAGAGTGAACAGCAGAGCAATTAAAAGAGAACAGAGCAGTCTGGTTGAGACTGGGGGTCATGAGTCGTGCGTGGTGAGCTGAACAACATTTTCCCTAGGCACGTTCAAACACACACACACAGGTTGGAAATGCAGTTTAAAATGGTTACACTGATCTGGGAGTATCTCTGCAAATTCAAACGGAGTGGTGTTTCAAGTGGTGTTCCCTCAGCAAGCCTCTGTTGGCCACCACATCCGAGGTGTTTGTAACAGCACAGAAGAAGCTGTAGAGAAGGACAAAGCTCAGGTGCACTGTGGGCTTTGCAAGCTGCATGAAATGTGCATGTGGCTGAAATGTCCTTACAGGGCACAGACAGGATCCCAGCAAACCGTGAGAGGAGATGCACGTGTTAGAATTTCTGTGTTAGCTGCTCTCTAGACTAGATTGACTTTAAAGGTGACTGCTTTTCTCCTTGCTCAGCATCAGGATAAATTGCTGCTGCAATTCCTTCTGTAACATCACCAGAATAAATTTTGGCCAGGCTAATTAGTTTTACATTAGTACAAATCAGGATTAACACGATTGAAATCGGATCTGCTGCACTGGATTTGTGTCACAGGTTTGAAAAGAGATGTTGGAATTTCCCTTTTCTTCCCAAGGGTCCCGTCTCTGTCCCCGTCCTCCCCATCTGTTTCTTCCTGGGTGGGGGGAGTCGGGGAGAGGGGGACGGTCACAGAGAAGGGCGGTGGCCGCAGGGAGGGCTGGGAGTCCTTTGTTGAGGGTGTTTTGTGGGGGTTGGTCTGGGATGGGGCAAAGCAGCAGCCCAGCTTTTCGGCTGCCTCCTTTTCTTTTCCTGAGAGGAAGTTGTGGGGTTTTTTTCCCACGGGACACCTTGCGGAGAACAACTGAGAGAGACTGACCCATCTCAGGGTGAGGTGTTCTGCTTCGAAGATTACCTGTGGGAAAAAAGAACTTTAATTGCTGGATGGGAGCAGCTGTTGAACTGCCAGGATAGTCCTGCCTTTCCCCAACTCTCTCCCCAGGTTGCCTTGGGTTTCTTCCCCCACTTGGGGAACTGGGACTTTGTTTTGTGTCTTCTGAAAGTTTTTGATTGCACCATTTGTTGTTTATTCAGAATTTGTTAATAAAAAGCTGCTTCTTTTCCTTTTCCACCCTTCCACCTGAAGTTTCCTAATTTCTAAGTTGTAATCTTGTTAAACTGAGACAATTTGGGATAGAAATCGGATTAAAGGTAATGAAACACTGTATTAGAATGAACAATTAGAAATTACAGCACAGGCTTCTTCCTGCCCCTGTGCTGTGAGAAACTTGTCTCTCTGAGAAATGCAGAGGATGTGTTGGGATGCCTGAGATAGAGTCGTGTAACCTCCCCTTCACCACTGCTGGCAACGAGCAACTTCTCCTTTCAGGATTCTCTGACACAAGTTCATTTAGTCCCGTTTCATCCCCAAACCTGGAGGTGGTGATATTTCTGTGGTACTGTCAGGACGTGCCTCAGATGATTCCCATCATTCCGAATAAGAACCCAGGAAACACAGCTGTGCCGTGTGTCTGATGAATGCTGCACTGCTTGGAACAGCTGTGACCAAAATTTCTCCAGAAAAAGAAGTAAGCTACTTTAAATCAGCCTGTGATATCAGAAGGAAAGCTCTTATATTCACTACCGTGAAGATCTGTAGATCTGATCTCAAATATATGCACTCTTGCAGATTATGGACCCAGGGTTGGAAGGTCCTCAGTGGCTGGAAACGGGAGCATCTAATGAGCATTTCCTTGATCATTAAAAAGAAGAGAAACTTTCCAGTGCCTCAGGACTGTGCACCTGTTCTGACTAATACAGGCTACAGATTTTGTGCAGCCTAATGGAGCACTGGTGAGTAGTGTCCCAAGAATTCTTACCATCACAAGAAAAAAAAGGCTGAATGGATATTCTCCATTGGAATTACTCAATGTAATCTCATCTCCTGACGGGAAGATGCCTGAATTGGCTGTACATGACAGATGAAAGTCCCTCGTGTCCCTCTGATAATATTATGGTTTTATGGATTCTTTTTCAGGCACAGAAATTCTCATAAGAGGTAGCTGGAAAATGAAGCACTGGAACAATGACAATGTAATAATTTTTCATCTAAACTTGTCCTTTTTTTTTTTTTTTAGTTTCACTGAGTGATTCCCTAATTGAAGAAATTCTGACCATAATTTCATGATTCATGAATTCCTCCTGTACAACTCCAACAATGACCTTTTATTCCAATACAAATCAAAGAAAGATACTGGACACTTCAGATAGTGAGCTAAATAGAAGTTTCTCTTAAATGAACATTTTCTTCTTTGGAGGGGTCTATGCAGATAACACAACAATATTTTTATGCTGTACAGAGTCTGTAAACACATAAACACTTATCTGTGCAATTACCAGCCAACACGGTCCATAGGAGCTGCCTTACATGTAGCAGGCAGAACATTTTCACCACTTTGCTGTGCTTCCTTGTTTACTTATTTATACTCAGAGAAAGGAAGTGGTGAGGCTGACTGGCTGCAACTTATTCTGAGAAGAGACCATTTTGTGTCAGAGGAAGCAGCATCTCTCTCTGGGACGTCCCGAAGCTCAAAGAGCGGGGTCTTTGACAGAACCAGCCGGGCGAGGAACTCCTGGCCAGGCTGGGAAGGGGTGACACGGTGGGGGAATCCATGGCTGTTTCATTGACAGCACTGCTATGAACACTCTGTGACCGTCTGGAGGAGAAAAGCTCAGCATGGACCTGCGGAACGTTCCCCACCGCTCGGACGTGGTCACCTGGAACGCGGATGACTTGGCAGAGTATTTTAGGACGGTGAGTTGAGCTGCGTTCTGTCTTTGTGGGGCAGAGGAGGAAACTCCTGTTGAGGTTGTTTGTGCCAGGTTTAGATGTTTTACAGTGCAGCAGCGCTAAAAGCCAAAGCGCTGTCAAAGAAGAAGCTGAGGCAAAGTGGGCAGTGAAATCCATAAATGAAGCTTCTTGAAAGGGATTTTTAAATTGGGTGTAAGAGAAACGAATGGCTTTACACTTTGCAGCTACTTTATTACTTGTTGGTGTAACATTAACAGCTGTGGAAGGCACTAAAGTGTGAAGATTACAAGTTTTCTGTGTCTCCATCGATGAATTTCAGAAGAGAGCTTTTTTTTCCCCCCAAATTGCTCCATGTTACAAATGAGCCTTAATGTCTTTGCTAATCACATCCATGGCTGCACTTGTAAAACCTGGGACACTTTGGGCTTCCTTTTGAAATCAGGTGAAGTTTGTGTTTTCAGCAGCTCCTGTAACTCCATAAAGAGGGTTTTATTTCGGGAGTTGAGGCAAGTTTGATACTAGAATGCAAACCCAAGGCAGATCAAACACAGAGAAGTAAAATTGCCAACTACTTACAGACCCCTAATTTTAGCGGGCAGGGATTGGTGGCACAGGAAAGTGAAACCAAAAACTGGAGATGGAACAGATGAGATCATTATCAACAGGTAACTTCAGACAAATACGAAAAACATTACAACTCTGGTGCAGTGTGAGGGGGTTCTATCCCCATTTCCAAGAAACCAAGAAGGGAAGTGGCTTCCTGAAAGAGCTGATCATGATATTCTGAACAGAGATAAAGGGATTAACTGTAAATTCTCCCATAAGTGAATGTACTTGGTTCAGTTTACTGTTTAGTATCTGCCTTCTACTGATTGAGATACCCCCCAAGATAGAGAAAATCTTGGCATTCCACACTTGGAGAAGTGAATCAGGGCAAAGGCTGCTTTAAATCACTTAAGAAATCTATGTAAGACAATGCCAGTCTAATTCACTTTTTATAAGTGACCAGATCTCCCCTGATAAACTCATATGATTTCCTTCACACATATCACTAACATTGCTCGAAGTCCATGATTCAACTCCAAGAGGGGGAAAAGCATTTTTTAATCCCACTAAAACAAGCTAATTGCGGAGTAACATTCAAAAGACAATCACCTTCCAATTTTCTATCACCTGAAGTGATTTACTCATGACACAGGGTAGGATTTTCATCAGTTCATTGTTGGCTTGCACCTCCACATGAGCAAAATTCAGGCAGCACACACATCAGGAATTTATGGGACAATACTGTGATGTATCAGGGCATGACTAAAGTCCTCGCTGTCTGTTAAATACAAATTCTTCATTCTTATCAATAATAACATCTAATTCATGATTCTAGGTGTGTTAACTTAAAACCTGTGTTAAATCAAACCATGCATTCAAAAGAGGGAAGAACCAACAAACCCCAAAGTTTTCTAATAGTTTCCAAAGCACTTTATTTATTTGTTTGTTTATTGGTTTTAGAAAAAGAAAAAATGTTCATATTTGGAATATCCCAGTGGTTACTTTTAATAGCTAAACAAGATTTTCCATCAATTACTTTAAGAAGGAGGTTGGGTCTCAGTCACACTGGTGGGTTCTACCAAGTGTTGCAGTTGCTCCCCCTGCACAGATTTGTGCTGGCAATGTCATGATAGGGCTTATTATACAAAAGAAATTGCTCACAGGTTTAAATTCTCAACAACTTAGGAACATTTACTGGAAATGTTTAAAGCTACATGATCAACCTGTACATGACCAGCTTCTAAAAGGCCCTTCTCCTAAATGTTACTGTAAAAAACCATTGTGGAAAAGCTTCCCAAATATTATAAATAATTTCCAGGATTAACAAGTGGGATTTCCATCTGGAACTGGAGGCTTTTCGATCACAGCAGTGAATTCTGTGACTGGGATCAGGCCTTCAGTACTCCAGGTTTTTGCTGTACTTCCTGTTTTCTGCAACTGTTCATCCCCTTCAGCAGCAAAATATCCATTTTCTGAATATTTCTTTGGGCCAGACAACTGTGAGGAATTCCATGTTCTTAAAGGGATGAAAATCCTCAAGTCCACTGAAGAATTTCTGCCGTAAAAATCCGTGTTTGTGGAATCAAATGAGCCATTGAGACAGGTCATAACACACAAAAGGGTAGCTGGAAGCATCTACTCAAAGCCAGCCATATATTAAAGTGTCTTAATTGATACTTACAATTAAGAGTGTGATAATAACCTTCTTTTCATTGACAGTTAAAATACAAGGACTGTGAGAAAGTTGTGAGAAAGCACAGCATAAATGGACAGAGGTTTCTGGTAAGTGGAGCTGTAAAATTCCTTCCTGTAAAATTCCAATCAAGTGATGGTTTTGTCTCCTCTTTTTTTGCATTGAAAGATGCAGAGCCCTCATCTTCCAGGTGGTTACTGAGGTGGAAATTTGGGAAGTAAATGCCTTTGCTAAAATCAGCCAGACATCTTGCTTTACATATGGAAAGCTGGGAACCCAAACATGTTGGTCAATGTGCATATTTTTTTTAGTATTTTTCAAACTGACAAGTTTTAAAAACCATAACCTTGTCTTGAATTCATCTCTTCCTGTATAGAAAGTTCTTGTTTTCCAATATTAAATACAGAAACCCCACAGTTGTTACTTGTCCTCTCATACTAAAAAAGACAGAGCCCTGCTCAGGGCTGGCATTGTAATCACTCTTTCATTCCTCTGGAGATAAAATTAGATTTCTTCTGTAGCAATACACAAAATGAGTGAAGTTTAAGACCATCAAAACCAGTAAGCAAAGTCCCAGGGGGTTTCAATCAACACTGTTCCATTGTGAATCAATGTGTAATTAGAAACTTATCGTTGCCAGTAAAAAAGATGGAAAGAACCAGACTGTCCTCCATGCTCCAAAGAGAATTTGTGAAGCCTTTAATTCACTAAACAAAACACTGGATCAGCTAAATCCAAAGTTTTCACAAGGCCTGAATCTGCCCTGAAGGTGAAGCTGCTCATGCTGGAAGAAGAGAGGGGGTGACTCTGCAGGAGCATCAGCAAAGCTCTGGGACAGCACGTCCAGTCAGGAGTGATCTCAATCCCCCTGCTGTGTGATGGTTCAAGGGGGAGGAAAACACTCTCCCCCTCCCCATCCCAGTTCCTAAAAAGATTTTTCTTAGGCTGCCAAGGCTCCTCTGAAGTCCAAGGAGTTTTCCAGCTACGTGTCCTCTAGGGCATGTGAATTTTGGTGTTACAGGTCTTAGAACAAAACTCCAGCCAATGGTTCTCTATCTTGAAATGTACAGTTTTACCCTGAAACTTTGGCATTGTGCCCAAGCTTGTCTGATTTCACTACACAGACATTCAATATATCTACTTCTGAAGTCACTTAAATACCATATGAAGGGCAATTAATGTAGTTTTATATGCAAACTTCTGTGAGTCTCAGGGTGTTCCGTGGGCAATTTCGTGATATATCCTGTGTTTCCTTTTCAGAACATGTCTGAGAACGACATTCAGAAATTTCCCAAACTCAGAGTGCCGTAAGTAAAGCCAAACCACTTCAATATTAAAATTTATTTTAGCTGGCTTGCAGTGAAAACTCGTAGGAAATATCAGGCAAATGATTTGCAAGTGATTGAGAAAAAGGGGAATATTCCAAAATACGAGGAGTGCTGTCATGACTGCTCAAGCAGGACAGTATCATACAAAAAGGCTGTCTGGGGGGTGTTCAGAAGAACTTGTGCATAAATTCTTTTGACTGACAACAACTGCACAAAGGTTGAACTTTTCTTTGCAAGCATTCCCTTTGAAGTGTGATTTGACTGTTCACTGCTTAACTGTTGACTTTAACTCAAAGGGAAAAAAAAAACCAAGGCAGGCACGTCCATAGGCGTGGAGGAGTTCAAAGGGTTTTCATCGTGTGGTTTTGCTTTAGGTCGGTGTTGAAGATAAATCAGTCTGGGCCATGTGATTCAGTGTTAAACAGCTCTCCTTGGCTCCCCCAGGCCTCGAGGAAGTTCATGATTCATATGAGTAGCTGTCAGAATGTCATGGAAGTTACTAAATGGAGAACAGTAACCTCATTAAGCCAACACTCAGAAACAGAGAAATCAGCTGCTTCTGATATTTTATGGTGGAAAAACGAAGGGGGTTATTTAGCTAAGAGTTCTCTGCTATGTATTTTAGCTGGAGGTTGGAAGGTTCCTGACCGTGAGACACCTGGAGCTCTTCGTGGTCTTCTAAAGAAAAAAAGGGGTTAAAATTCCAACATAGCTGTTTCTTTGTTGCTCATTTTTGATCAGACAGGCAAGGGCTTGAACTTGAAAGCCTCAAACATCACAAGTTTCTTAAAATCAGATCTATATTTTCACACGATAAATATCCCAGTAACAGGGATTGGTGGTGTGTGATGTGTTAGGATTGGGGTCCAGATGTAATGAAAAAAAAAGATGCCCTGATGTGTCAGAATTTTTGAGCTCACTGTCAATTAAAAGCAACATCTAACAATGCTGATACTGAGAGACCAGATTGTCTGTGACAAACTCATCTTACCCTCCCTTGAAGCACATTGCTTGCAATTCTCTGAGATTTTGTCCCTCCCCAACAGTCCTTTGGGAAAAAATTGCCTCATGTTCTTATTGTTTGAGCTCATAATTTTGAGAACTTTTGGTGATTTCCTTTCAAAGTCCTGAGTCAAAAGCGGTCAGTGGGTGTTCTAATAAACCCACGCACACAAGAGATATTAATGTTGTAGGTGAAGAGTTAAAATGATATCCAAAATGAACAGCCTTTTCTGGTCAGTTTTTTTTGGATATTGAATGAGAACTTGAAAGAACAAGAGCTTTGAAAGAAGAGTGAAGCTTGGAGCACAGCTTGAGGAACTGAATAAATAAGTATTAAATCTGGATGAAAGCTCTGGAACTAAGCCCCCTGTTCTCAGATTTCTCCACACTCACAAACAAGGGAAAAAATTCACTAGATTATTTTGAATGTACGTGCAAAAAGGTTGGTGTCATGTGGGGTCCTCCATATAAAGCCACTGTTTAAAACAAGACTTTGGAGCTGGAATAGGGAAGAGAACTGGTTCCCATAAAAAAAAAAAAAAAAACAAAACAACAACAACAAACCAACAACAGTAACTGCAATACCAACAATACCACCAATAAAAAAACAACAACAACAACAAAAAACAAACAATCCAAAAGGGAAAAAAAACCCCAAGCCACCAAAACCCAAATCAAACCCCCAGGATAAAATTCATGGGTAGAAGAACCTGCCACTTTTTTTACCATTAATTTCATTACTTCAGAACCTCCCCATTCTCACCCAGCCATTTGATTTCTACTAGAACATGCTCACAGTTTTCTTTCCTCTCATAATACAAACCTCAACTAGCAGGAAGAGTTTTCCTACAAGCTGAGAGAGCATTAGCATGTTGTAGTTACAGTGCCTGATATTTAACAGCATTGCTGAAATCCCAGCATATCCTGTAAAAAAAGCTTAATTTAAACAGCAAATGTTACACTCCCAGTTCTGGGCAGTGAGGAGATGAATAAAAGGTCCTCATAGAAGAGGTTGTTGCTGTAAGTTTAGCGGGGTTTGACTTGAGCTGCAGGGCTGAGAACAGAACCCAGCACTGCAACCATGCAGGGTTTGCAAACCACAGCCTCCATCTGCACAGACCTCCTGAGCTGGGGGGGTGATTTTAGACAGAAGTGTCTGAGCAAACCTGCTGCTCAGGTCTTGAGTAACACCTGAATAACTATTCGGGGATGATTCTGTGACTCTTAAGGAGACAAAGCAGCCAAGAGTTGTCATTACAAAGCATGATAGGTCATTTCCTGAAGCTCATTAAAAACCACCACAGGTCTTCTGTTATTACTAAGAGAATTATTATTTTGGAAGTTAATCTCCACCAGTCCTGCTGTGGGTGCACATCTTCATAAAAGTTTTGGCTTGTTTTTAAAAACAAAATGAAGCAAAAAAAAATTATTTTGAAAATTTAAATACTTCTGAAAATGTTTGGAATTCTCCATTGAAAGGGCCGAACACCTGAAGCTTCTCAAACAACACACTGTGTCCTGAGAGTGAGAAAGACACTGGTTAAACTGGGAAGGGATATGGCATATTTTACACAGAGCAGACATTGAATATCGGCCCTAAGCTTTGAATGAAACTCAGACCTAATCATGAGGGTCTTACAAACATTTTGATAATAATTCTAATGAAACAAGAAGCCAATATACAGCTTAGGAGACACATGGAGTTTTCCTATCGCTCATTAACACTATTGGCAGTCACAGAGAGTCATAAAGGTTTTGACTTGTGGATAACAAATGTGAGTCTTCAAAAATACTTTAAAGCTCATTCAGAATTTATCACCAGCTAAACTCCTGACAGTGTCACTGTGTCACTGTGCAACTTCCTGGCCCTGAGGACTTTGTATTCCACCTCTCCTACCCATCCTAAATCCTTTATCCCAACACACGTAGAGTGGACTCTACTGACACCAGGATCTGCACTTAAGTGCACAAAAGCCCTTCTTGGAGGGCAGCTTTGGGGGCTGGCTGTGTGGGTTTCTTTAAACTTCAACTTCCTGCCAGTTTTAAGTTTAGCAACTGGTGGAGGAGGTAGAAAGAGAAAGAGAAGTCTGAGTAACATTTTCTGCAAGTGCTGTTGCTGCCTTATCCTCTCCCATCATCCACTCCCACAGCTCGGAGAGCACTGTGGTTTTGGTACTTCCTTCCCCCCGTGGCAACACACTCAGTGCCCCAACCCCCTGTCATAATGCTACTTGTGAAGTGTCACCCTCCTAAAATTCTCTTCCTCCTAATAACCCCTCTGAGCCGTTGCTTTGGAGAATTTCAGATAAACCTGAAGTTGTATCTTAAGCAGCAAATGATGAATTTTTTTAAAAGGAGCAAGTTTCTACTGTCAGTTTTTCCTCCAAAACCCCCACAGCAGCCAGTCCAGGTTTAGTCCAGAAAGCTTCCAAAAACTCAGCCCTTATTCACACCCAGGGAAGTCTGAACTAAAAGAATTATTAGTTCTAAAAGCATTGATCTTCATTTTATTTCTTCTAAAAAACCCTAAATATTATGAGAGATTGTTCCTTTACCTCTTCTACAACGCTGAATAAGCCACACACAAGTTCCATCATCCCCTTCTTGAGCAGAGCAGGGGTGCACACACAGCACTGCTCACCCTAGAACATTTCCTGGTGTCTCACACAGAATTTATTACTCACACAGCAACTTCCTCATCCCCTGCAGAGCAGACTTGGTTCCATGGGAAAGAAGAGCTAGAGGAGCCCTGTGTCTAAAACCTGGCCTTTTTCTTGCTTTATGCAATTTGCTTGGGTGACAATGTCAGGTTTAGACAGCTGAAATCCTTCTGAAATTATTAACACTTGCACTTGTGTGCAGTTCAAAAGGGGCAAGTAGGACAATAATGGCTTCAGATCAGAAAATTGCCAAGTACTGCTTTAAAAAAAAATCAAACCCAAACTACATTATTCCTGTGTATTTTCATACTTGGATCCTTCAGTAAATATCTCAGCTTCTCATCCTCATCTTCCTCCTCTTCAGACCTCAAATGGCTTGTGTTTATTGGCTTGTTTTTAACCTTGCATTGCTTGAAAGCTTGTCTTCCTCCTGTCCCAGCCCAGAGGAGCAGTTACACATGAAAGATGCACAGATTAGGTCACTGGGAAAAAAATAGGGGATTGTTATTGCTGAGTAGCAGAAAAAGTCAGAAAAGGAGAAGAAAAACAAAATAAGAGTGGAAACTGCCTGGCCATAAACAAATACTTTACAGTATTGATATCAAGTTCAACTGGCCCAATCTGAGATGCTGTGAAAGAATTCTGCTTTAAGAATGAAGTCAGGATTTTACAGAATTCAGAACCCGAGACAAACAGACATGTTTAAGTTCCTGATTTTTTTTTTTTCATACT
This sequence comes from Pyrocephalus nanus, assembly GCA_038380795.1. Taxonomy (NCBI): domain Eukaryota; kingdom Metazoa; phylum Chordata; class Aves; order Passeriformes; family Tyrannidae; genus Pyrocephalus; species Pyrocephalus nanus. The sequence continues at coordinate 14,791,965 of CM076275.1, read as the reverse complement.
GCTTTTATTTCCACAATTACTGTCTCTGACAGACCTAATGTTTACACACAGTTGTATGTAAACAATTTGCCTTGATTGTCCCAGGACTTTCTTGGTCAGACATTCCTCAAACGAAGAAATAAGGAGAACTGAGAATCAGAGCGTGGCTCATCATAAACTTTCTTAGAGGCAGAATAATCATAGAGGAAAACTTCTTCACTGTCCTCTCAGTGGAGATAATCCTGGGAATCTCAGTAAGGACTGACCTGTACCCTCAGAGTTGCTCTCAGGGACTCATTTAATACCAGAATTCCCAATCCTGGATGTCTGGGCAGGCTGTGGATGCCCCTGGAGGGATCCTGGATGAAGTATAACTTGGTTGCAGGGGAAGGAACACAAAAAGACTAGAGAGGAGACACGGGTTATATTTAATCCCTGCTTTTGTAACCATAAGCTCTGTTTCCTGAAGTATTACTTGACTTTTCCACAAAAATCCGACAGATGCCATGGCCATCAGTTCAAGCAGTGTTCTATGTTTATAACACCCAAAAATTCTAAGGCTTGCTGGGTTTAAGGATAGTTTTTAAACATGACACAGCAACATGGGGGTTTATCTGGGTAAAAAAAGTCCAGTTTTCAATTTTATGTGTTGTGGTGCAACTTTGCAATAAGATGGTAAAGTCAGTGTTCTTACCACATAATAAACAATTTAGTTTTAATTTAGTAAATACTGGGGGAAAGCAGCTGAGAAAATGACTTGGCTGCTTTGACAAGTGACAGGTTTCGAGGAGTTTTTTTTAAAATGGTTTTTGTGTTTCTTTTAAATAGAATCGTAAGTAAATTAAGCCAAGAAATAAACAAAAATGACGGGAGGCTCTCCTTCCTTCCAAAATGGTAAGTAAAACAATTCAGTTTTCTTTCTCAAAGCTTTCAGAGAGATCTTTAATTATATAAAATAAAGCTCTGTTTAGTTAATATGTTTTCTTCTGTGAAGGAAAGCAAAACCTGAGCACCCCAGATATTTCTGCCCTGTACAGAACGAGTAATGTGCACAGTTCATTCAGTTTTCCACCTGAGCAGATTAATCTTTAGGAAGCCTATGAAATCCAGACACATAGTGCTATAATATAATCATATAATAAATCATCATTAATGCATTTCACAGACTACACATCATTACAATTTTTAATTCTTAATGACTTGTCATTGAACAGAATATTCCTGCAATAGAAAAGGAGAAAAAACTGCAAGAACATTGCATGAGAAAAGAACAATTTGTGTTCCTACACGATGAAAACCCAAGTCCAGCCTACATAACGTAGTTTTGCATCATCTGATCATGTGATTTTACACCTTTCCATTAAATGGAGTCCAAAACTAGAATTGAAAACCATAAAAATATTTCTCAGTTTTACAAATATTTTGATTTTCAACCCCTTAATCTGAATTAGTAAAGAAAGCTTCTATTTTCAGGACTGGGCCCCTGATAAATGTATTTACTGAGTCTCTTTGCTTCAAAGCATTTGGCCTCTGACTTGAATTCTTTTCCAGACAGTTTAGTTACATCAGGTTCCTGTATGTGAAATATGAAATGATGTGGTTTTGGCATTTTTAACAGAGTTTAACTCATCTAGATAAGCTTTGTTCTACTGTTATAAATAAATATTCTAACAGTCAAACATCAAAAACAAAAGCAAACAAAAGCATCAAACATTTGAGAATTGCAAATAGGAGGAATTTAATTTTTTTTTTGTCTTTGTTGTAGGGCCCAAACACAAAAAAGTCCTGAAAACCCAGGTAAGTGTGTACTGGCAGAGACCCTCTAACAACAAAAAGTGCTATAAAATATTAACCAAAAAGTTTTTAAAATACTAAATTAATACTTTCAGGGCAGAGTCAATTGAGGGGAGTGGGGATGGGAACCAAAAATCAAAACCAACAAATGGAAATATGAGAGCACGAAGGAGTTTAATAAAAGAGTAAGGAGTAGATACAGGAGAACAAGCAAGAAAAAGTGCTTTTTAAAAAAAAAAAAAAAAGGTGGTGAAAGAAGGCAAGAGCAGAGACATTTACAGGAGAATGCCCAAGTTGTCTTTCTTTAACCCAATGATCAATATTTTTATATGTTTCATGTTTATATATATTTTTATATATGTTTATGTATTTCTGTCCCAACCCTTCCACCCCCGCCCTTACTCCCAGCAGGACACAATCCTAGAGAGGGAAAGTGAAATTAAAAAGCCTTCTATGAGAGCTAAAATAGTGTTAAACAAAGAGATGAGAAGCCTGGGCTCACTCTGAAGATGTTTTGCTTCAAACTGTGTTTAAAACTGCGCGTGCAGGACAAACTGGCAGCTCCAGCACACGAACCATCTCATCCAAGGGGGGCTTTGCCCTCGGTTTCCAATCCCAGCGTTATTCCCAGCACCCTCCGTGACTGCTGGGCTGCCTCTGGAACTCCAGCTTGCTCCTGTGACCTTGCTCTGAGGTTCAGAACCCACCTGGGCTTGGTTGTGTCCCTTTTTTCTGTCGGGTTATTCCGTCTTTCCCGAAGCTGTGCACGCTGAGGGGTCTGTGGTTCTGCTTCTTTCACAGGGTACGCTCAGGACGACGGGGGCTGGTCTTCCTTTGTGAGTATTGGCACGAACAGAAATCCCCCCTGGTTCAATGCCCTGCCTGCTTAGAACCCCACCTGAATTTTATTTACCTAGTTCAAGCTCTTCAAAGAGGTGGCCAGTAAATGAAACACATGTTGCTGTGTTTTTCGGTGGCAAATTCTCGCCATTTTATTCTTTGGGGTTGATTTGCTGATGAATCATTTGGTTTAGTCCAAGTAGCCTGCAGAAGTTCCTTTTGGCATTTTAGCAAACATCATTACACCTCAGCTGCTGATGCACAGGCTGGGCTCATGGAGATCTCTAAAGTTAACCAGTGCTAAATTTTAGTAAAAAAAAAAAAAAAATGAAGAGGCATTTAAAAAACCCCAATAAAACAGTTGTTACTAAGTCCACTGGAGATTTGCAGCTATTTTAGGAGCACAGAAGATAAAAGTAACCACCTCTTACAGAGCACTCGAGCTCTGTGCCAATGCAGAGGGCTCTGGAGATTTCAGCCCAGACACCAGTGGAGTGGTTTTTTTTTAGGTGCACTGACCACACTGACACAGTGATCTCACGAGGTCCTGCAAGTCCCACCTGGCTGGTTTGAGTCTGGTCAGTGGAGGACACCAAGACCCAAAATCTAAGACCTCATTTTTCCCAAAAGCATTTTTAAAAGTTGGGTTGCAGGCTGCAGAATACCTGTTAGATATGGATATCAACAGGCATCAGCTGCTGCTCCAGTGTGGCTCTGGGAGCACTGGATGGTTTGCTGGTGCTTTGTCTGTCCCCAGGCAAAGGCCCTGTGCTCTTCAGTGAGCTCTCACCTTATCCTGACCCTCCACTGCACTGGTGTAAAATGATACTTGTTTCCTTTCTGAAGCTGTTGGGTGCTCCCTCCATCAATCTCAGTGTTGCCTCCTTTCCCCATTTTATTTCCATGGGATTTTTTTTCACTCAGACTGGTTGTAAAACCTTGAGATCATCCAGAGGCAAAAACACCACAGGGAAAGGCCACAAGGAACCTGCCCTGAAGTGTCCAGTGCTCTGTTACAGCACCCACTTTTTATGCTCGTTTGCCAGGATGATGATGATGATGATGATGACTATGAAAGCCCTGATGAAGACCACGAGAAGGAAGATGAAGCTGACTATGAATCCCCCACAGAAGAACCTGGGGAAGCAGAACATGACAGTGATGGCTACGAGCCCCCTCCATCCATCAACGATGAAGCCCATCACAATGTCATATTTCCTGCCAAGTCACTTCCAAGCAACACAGATTATATAGGTAATTACTGAAAATGAAGCGCCTTTAATGATTTGTAAATGCTGTTTCCACACATTGCCAGCCACATTTTAGGTGTAGAAGGTCTGGTGGAAGGTGCAAACCTGCCTTTCAGACTGGCTGGTGTTTCACAGCCACTGAACTGCAGGGCATGACAATAAATACTGATTTATTTGGTAAATAAGACTCCTCCTGGCAGAGGAGTCACCAGCACAGGGACAGATGGGCCCGTAAGTCCCCACACTGATCATAAAATAGCTGCCAATGACATCCTACAGCAATGTCTTTAGATATATTAAGCATCCAGGTTCTTGCAAGGGCTCTTTGCCCTAAAGATCTAATGAGTATTAAATAACCAAACTCTGTGTTGTTGCTTAGTTTGGGATTTTTGTTTTCTTTAGACAGACCTTCAACAACCAGATCATCACATCAGCCTCCAGTGCCACCCCAGAGACCTGGCCCAGCCCCAGGACCAGCCCCATTTGGGGCAAGAGGTGCTTCTGTATGTTCCTTTCTAAAATGTTTTACCTATTTCCCATGCCAGTAACTTCTTAGAAGTCCAAGTGGAATGACATTTTTAATCAGCCATCAAAACAGATTTGAACTCTGTTCCAGGGTGACCGTTTTCAAGGAATTAAATTTCATGGGACAAATATATTTGATTACTTGGGTAGTATATTATATTACTTGGGTGTTTCCTACACTGGAAATTTATACCTACCTGTGAGTGCCTCTGACATGTAAATTATGTATTTGTAAGAGACACCTCTCTGTTTCTCTAGTGACATTTGTAAAATAAAAAAAAAGGTTAATTCTTTCCAAGCTATTCATGCAGCAGTTGTCCAATTGAATTAAGAACACATAAAAGTGTGAGGGACCATATAATGAGAACCTGGATGACCCAGATGTTTTTCCTTTTATTTTTTTGTTTGTTTGTTTGTTTGTTTGTTGCTGTGAATCCTTCAAAAGTGAAAGCTCTGGTGCTGTTGACAACTGGCACTATAATAGGTTCAGTGCTTGCCAGGACAGATGTACATTAGACCTACCATGTACACAGGGTAACTCTAGGATGTGATAGAAGGATTTTTGGTCTGACCCAGTGACAGAGTTCATATGTAGAAAACACAGAGGACTGTTGGGTGTCACGAGCTCTCAAAAGTGCTGTCCTAAAATCCAAGGAGCACATATTTCTCCTCTCCAAATGTACATCCACTCATTTCAGTGCATTTACAAACCCAGCACCTGCTGTGCTGAAGGGGCAAACCCTCAGCAGTGGGGTTGAAGCTCCTGTTTCTTTCCTTTGGCAATTCACACAATCCTGCCCCCAAAAATACATCCCACTGGAGTATTCCTTGTGAGGCAAAACAGATGGAAGCAATTCTGCCATCCAACAAGAAGCCAAGCAGGTGGGGCATTCCTCAGGAGAGCCTGTGGCTCCCTTTCTTCCTGCAGTGAGGTGGGATCAGCTGAGCTGCAGACACCGGGATTGGCAGATGTGTGTGCTGGGGTTAATGCACTGCAACTACAGCTGAGAGGGGAGGACACATTTTAACCACGTGTGAAATACCTGTTTCAGCTGCCAGCTTTCCTTCCTCCACCGAGCCACAACGACCTGGGGAGAGACAGGAACGTGAAGCCTTTGAAACGTAAGCAGAGCTGGTGCTGTCCCTGCAAAGCTTTTCCCGTGGGCTGTGGAGCACTTCACTCCTGCCTCCATCTCCTCACTTCCATTCTCTTCTGCTCTCACACAGAAGTCTCACTTGTCATTCTAAGTCACACCAGCTCGTGGCTGTGCAAATTAAAGGTAAATTAACCTGCCCCAGCACATTATCTCACGCTGCTGTTGTGTTCAGCCCCAGCTCCTTCTGTCGACAGAAGCACCAAGCCCTCCCTGGACCGCCTTGCCCCCCCTTTCGAAAGAGAGAGCCCAGTAGCAGGTCAGTATTTGCTGCACCAATATCAATGTGATTGTTTTAATTCTTGAAAATTATCACTCTGAATATGATTGATGCCAAAGAACAAGGCTCGACCAGATGTACTCAGGTCCAGTCCCAGACAAGGTAATCTGTTTATGAGTAAATAGTGTGAGCAGGACTTGTAAAATGAGGGAGAAATTGAGTTCAGAGAAGAGCAACCCAAGAGCAGGCAGGTGAACAGAAAGACTTTGTGAGATCCCTACAGATTTATTGGTGGGAAGGTTTGGGGTGACACTGAAGTGAATGAACAAGGAGATATTTAGTAGGTTAAAGGAGAAACAGAGAGCTAACTCTGCACACACTGCTGTGTGTAATGTGGCAACAGACATAAAAGGATGCTGAGAATTGGTAAGACATAGAAGGAAAATCACATTTGTTTCAGACCTGAAAACCACATTATACAAAGAATCTAAAGATATGGCTCTATGATTTATTTATTATCTGAACTCTTTCATCTGGTACATGATGGCAGAAAAGTATCCAGCTACTCAAAGCTGAACCATAGAAAATATGATTGTAAAACATAACCTTGAAAATGGTTAAATTGGCCTTTAAGAAGAGATATTGCAATTTTGCAATCACACACAAAGCCAGAACACTTTTCTGCTTTGCATCTCAGAAGGCTGAGAGCTTCAGTCTGCAAAATTACCTTCCAGTTATGTTCAAAATTCACTGGTTTCACGAAAGCTTAATTAATTAACTTTCATTTTCAGGGAGGAAGCCAAATATTCCTGAAAAGGTAAGATTTTTTGTTTGTTTGTTTGTTTTGTGCTTGTAGATGTTTTTTGCCTGTTTTGATACACTTACAAATTCAACTTCTCCTTGTTGTTTTCCAGCCTCTTGTTTCACAGCTAAGGTAAGAGTTTTTCCTCTGGAAATGGCCCTCCCAGTGCCAGTTGTTTCTCAAAAAGCAGCTTTTTGCCTTTATTTCATCATTTTGCTCCTGCTTTAGGTCCCTGGGGGAACAGCTGGCGATGATGCCCAAACCTCCTGTCCCACCAAGTGACAGATATGAAAGAGGCAATGCCCATCCCTTAAAGAAGCAAAGCCCTGGAAAGTAAGTGCTTTATCAGAGAAACAAAGATAAAAAAGAGATCATTTATCAGAGGAACAAAGCCTGGAAGTTTTATGACAAGCTCCAGCAATGTTGCCAGGTATTATGGGTGAATTCAAGACTTGAAGATTAATGTTTCATCACTGTAAGAACTTGTTTTAAGCTCTAATCTCATAATCAATGCATTGATTTTCCTCATTGATAGACTCAAGCTGGGCTAAGGACAAGCAGAACGGCTCAGATTAGGGCAGCAATTAGAATTTTAGATATTTTTATGAGAATAAAAAAATGGTTTAGCATTCACTGGGCCTTTCAAACTTACTATAAATTCATATTCTAGTTGAAAATCTGGCCTGCTGCACATGAATGAATGAATGGGTAGTGTTCCACCTGTGATGAGTGTTTTGTTTCCATTTCAGGCAGAGTTGGCCACCACACAAAAAAACGGAAGTGAGTACAGTCTCAAAGCATAGAGTTAAAACTATAGGGACTTCAATAAAATCAAGTACCTGTATTAACTAATAATTCTGGACAAGCTAAACTTGTTTCTTTTATCAGCTGTAAAGAATAGTCCTAGCTCTTTCATAGCACAGGGAGTGTTTTTAAGCAGTTCTGTGTCAAGCTCATGTTCCCTGAGTATTTTATCTTAGATAAAGGAAGAATAAAACCAGATTTGTTTGTTTGTTTGCTTTTTTGTTGTTGTTGTTTGTTTTGTTTTGTTTTTTAATTATGACAAGAGACAAGTGATTTTGCTTACACTAAATCTGGAGCTTTAGGGGGATTTTTTTCAGCTTAAGCTGACCTGAAAGTTTCACTCTCAGATAACTCTGAGAGCCTGCACTTGGAGGAATGAGGGAAGTTTGTATCTGCTGAGAGTTTCTGAGTGCTTTGGGTCAAGAGCCAGGATGGGACATCCACCACATTGCTTATTTGTAAACAACTAATTAATTAATGCGAGACCTTTAACAATTATTTGGTGTTGCAAGTATTACAGTCCTTATATAGCCAAAATCCAGCAACATCCATGTTTTGGTTCTGTGAAATATTCATAAGAACTGTGCTATAATATGTTGCTAATGTTTATTTTCTTTTGGTTCCCCAGGAAGAAGAAGACAGTAAGTATTTCTACAGTGATTTTTCCAGCTTAAGGTCTTTCTTTGCCTTAGTTCTATTAAAAAAAAAAAAAAAAATTATCTCAGAGTTGTTTCTTTAGAGGCATTTCAAAAGTCAGGTGGTATCTGGTGCCACTCTCTAATGTTATTCACTTTAGTAAGCAGAACTTCTTTCATGTAACAGCATTTATAATGCTAAATTCTACAATTAAGTGTAGAGCAAAGCGACTCCATAAGAGCAGCAGAAGATTTGACCCAGTCTGTGTGAATTATCACAGAATTATCAGCCCCTGTCAGAAATCTGAGCTGTGCAGAGCACAGTTACCTCTTACTGGAAGGTCAGGTCTGAGGCCACTGCAGAGAGAAAATGTTTTATTTCACTCTGGCAGAAATCTCACAAAGGAATGGTGTTCAAAAGGTGACTCAGATCTGCTCTTTAAAAGCCGTGCACCAGAGAGCACTTGGTTATTCACCACCCTCAGCTCTGCTGCAGGGAGGGCACCTCAGCTGTGGCTCAGCCAAAACAGAAGTTAGGGAATGTAAAAGTGTTGCTCAAGCCTGTGCTGGTTTATTTTTTATTTAATACTCCATTTTAAGCCCAGCTGACCGTCTGAGTTTACAACCTGCAACTACCATATCAGGAACTGTTTACAGACTGCTTTGCCCCGTGATGTTTATGCAGTTAAACAGCAGTGATGTGACAGGATTTGTTTGTTTTAGAGTGTCTCCCATCAGATTTCAGCTTCCTTCTCTCCCCCTCCACAGCTGCCCCCCACAGACCGGTGCCCCAGCCGTGCCTGCCCCCCTACAGCTCCAGCTCCCTCCCAGCCAAACCCCTCAAGCCTCCACCCAAGCCAGGATCCAACAGCCTGCCTGGGGCAGAAAGGTTTGTTTCAGTGTTGTTTTGTTATTCCTCTTAGATCTCAATCCTTGGCAATCCAGCAAATAATGGAGTTTGTGGAGATGCAGGGATCTCAGACACCAGAGGGAACCATGGGGAGTAGCTCCTTACTCGGGCTGTATCCAGTAAAATAGCCTAAAATCGCACTGAAGTCCCCCAAAATAGACCCAAATCCACGCAGAATCACACCCAAAATAACCCACAATACCCCAAAACATTCCTAAATTCCACAAATCCATCAAAATCAACCGAAATCAACAAATAGACCAACAAACCCCATCTAAATTCACCCAAGATCTGCACAAAATCGTCCCCAAAATATCTCCAAATTCTCCTAAGTTCCATCAAAATCCCAGTCGTCTGGAATTGAATCAGAAGAAATTTCATCACCCTTTTAATAAATATCACTCTAATGGTTGATAATTCCTATTTAAAATTGTGAATCTGGCTTCAAATTTTTTCCTGTTTTCAACTTACAAAGATTTGATTGCTGTGTCATCATTGGCTGGATGGAGGAGCCCTTAATTAAATTCTGATTCCTGATAATCTGAATTCTGGTAATCCTAGAGCTGCTGAGTTAGACCAGGCTCCTCGTGTGTCTGACGCACATTTTCCAATCTCTGTATTTTTTTAATGGCTCTTTGATGAATTCCTCCAATTTACCATCACCCTCTGGAACTGCTGCCGCCCCAGCAGAACAAATATTGCAGTAGCAAGGTCATTTGCAAATGGAACTGTTCCTGTGATGAATGCTGGTGCTTGTATTCAAACAACGTGCCAAAAATTGCTGCAGTGGAGACCCCCCTTTGACAGGTTCTCTCCCATGAATCAAGCCATGATGGGGTGTTTTTGTTCTGCAGAAATAATTAGCATTTTCATCTCAGAGCCTTTTCAGCAGCCCATTGAAGCAGAAGAGGAACACGAACTGTAAAGGACTAAGAGTGCAGGCCATTTGTTCCCAGTTAGGTAAAGAAACGAAAATAACAGCAAAAAATTGAAGATTAGGGCTCTGTTTTGAGAAGTGTTGGGTGTGGGTTGAGGTTGGCAGGGAACTCTGGATGTCATCTGGTCCAAGCCCCCACCCAAGCAAGGTCACCTTGACCAGGCTGCCACATCCAGGCAGCATTTGAGTGTCTCCAAGACCAGACACTCCTCAGCTTTCTTGGCAATCTGCTCCAGTGCTTGGTTGCCCTCACAGTGAAGTGTTTCCCATTCAGAGGGAGCCTCTGGAGTTTCAGTTTGTGCCCTTGGCCTCTGTCTCATCACTGGGCACTGCTGAACAGACCTGGCTCTGCTTTCAGATATCTATGAGCATTATTAATTTACCTCCCAAGCCTTCTCTTTTCCAGGCTGAACAGCCCAAATTCCCTCAGCCTTTCCCCATATGTGGGATGCTCCAGTCCTTTTTGCTGCTGGCCCTTCCCAGCCTGCACCATGAATGAGAAATGGCATTTTCATCAACAGTGTTGATGAATAGTTTCAGAGAAGCCACAAAAAAAAAATGACTCTCTGAGTGGAATCCCACAGAAACAAACATCTAGCAAAGTGTTCCCTGCTTCAGGGGAATAAAGGAGTGAGAAAAATCAACAGGCTGGAGTACTTTTCTGCACTGATTCTGATCCAAAATTATTGGTGGCCATTACTGATTCCCTCTACCTTATTCCCAAATCTGAGCTCCAGGATTCCATTCTATAAAACAGGCACAAAGTCCCAGTCAGCTGTTCAGAGCACAGAAATGCTGCATAGAAATGGATTTGTACTGACTACTTTTGTTTTTTAAACAGTGCTAGAAACCTGTCTTCAACTGGCTCACTACCACCCCGCTTACATCTAGGTCTGTATCCTGCATTCCTCCTTTTCTTTTTGGTAAAAACATGACTGAAAGTTAAAAAGTGGTTTCAGTGGTTTCAGTGCAGTTAATATATAATATTTTTTTTCCTGTGGATGTTTCTGGTTCAGCTGTAAACAGAAAACTACTGAGTTCCTGAAAGGCATTTTGTGCAACTAGCTTGGTGTTTGGGGTTTTTTTTCCATGAAGTTTGGGCTCCCTGCCTGGTTAAACCAGTGTCACAGTTTGATATAACCACCTTTTTCAGTCCAGCAAACAGTTCTGAGAGCTGAGGTGTGCTAATACTCTCAGAAAAGTGTTTTCCATGTGAAAACACTGCTTGTTTATCTTGTAATAGCAAATAAAAAAATAAAGAAAACATAGAGATTGTTCTGCAGGTAGTTTTTCACGTATGGTAACAGCTGCCAACGTCCTACAGTGACATTTTTTAATTTCTAATCGCTAAGAAGGCAGGGATTGCAAAGAGACAAATTTACTTCTGTCTCTAAAGAAAACCAAGATGCTCTCAACTGAGTGACTGTGGTATGGAAACTAAGAAGGTGTCACCTCTATTTCAAATTCATCTGATCTTATGGAAGTGCAAGAGTTCATAGAAGCACCAGGGGTGAAATTAGGCAGAGAAGGTGGTGCTGATAGAGGAGCCTGAATGTGATTTCAAACCAATCCCAAACATCTCAGCACCAGGCTGATGTAAACACTTCATGCCTTGTAAAACCAAGACCCTGCACCCTGGATGCACACATGAAATTGTTGCCCTGGCTTTAATGTTCTTTTCTACTTTTATACCTTTGAAGGCAACAACAGCAGATCCCCCTCAAGAGGCCCAGCTGATGTGAGACCTCCCCTGCCAATTCCCAGCAGACAGACTGTTCACCAAACGAACCCGGAGGAAAATGAGGTACAAAACATTACAGGCACTGTTAAACCCAGCAAATTCTCTGGTTTCGAGAGGGGACGTCTCTCAGGGTTGTTTTTCTAGGCAGTCCCTGCTCTCAGGTTGCCAATCAGTGCTTTCAGTTTCCTTTGCTGGGTCGAATTTCAGGGCCTCGTTTTGTCTTCCCCAAGAAAAACGACAACGGCAAAACCCCCACAGAACCAAACAAGAAAAATACTTGTTTGCCTTCAACTGATATTACATATTCAGTTCTCCTTCCACGAAAGTTTGATGAGTAGAGAACTCAGCTTTGTAAGTGCATTTTTGTTTCATCTTCCTTCAAATGGAACAAGCTGAGAACAAACTCCTGGTGATAACACTGCTGGGCAACCATTCATGGTGTATTCACAGGAAGTCTGCAGGATGGGCTCAGATGATTAATTAAAAAAAAAAATTAAAATAAATTAATAAAATTTAAACAATTAAAAATAAACAAACAATCAAAAAAAAGGCAAACAGTGCCAGTGTACAGGTAGACAAAAGAGAAAATGCCATTTCAAATATGGTAATGAAAATATCTGTTTATTTGGCTTAACTGCAGGTGTATTATAGTTAGGTCTGCAGTATTTTCAAATTTATCAAAGTGAGCAATAATTTAAAACCCTTCTGTGCCGCTTCACCAGACTGTAATAAATACCCTGAAACTCGAACCTTCAGGGATTCTGCACATAAAAACATCCCTCACACTGAGATTTCTCTCGACTTCCCTGTGTGTTGCTAAAATTACAGACTCATTCACTGACAGGTGACTTTCTCTTTTCTCCTCTCCCCCAACCTATCCTTTAGGGCTCCCTGAACAACGAGTGGTACGTGGCCTTCGTCAGCCGGCCCGAGGCAGAGGCAGCTCTTCGGAAAATCAACAAGGTGCTCTGGGAATGGCAGGGGATCCTCCCAAACCCCCCACTGGGTGTCCTTGTGCTCCCGTGGGTCAATAAAACAGAGAGGCTGCAGCACCAGTGCAGGTGCTCAGGGTGAAGGGTTCATCTTGACTCTTTCCCCACAGAAAAGTTTCACACCCGGTCCAAGCCACCCACCAAGGTTGTTGTTTGCCAACAATCCAAGAGAACAAATGACTTGTCTCCAGAAAGCAGTTTGACCTTGCCTGTCTTAGGAGGAGTGACTTGCTCTCTGGAAATAGTTTTCTGTCATCAGTGAGGAGTTTGTCACAAATTCCAATTTTTAGGCAGCTTTAATTATAAGATCCCACCCTTTTCTAGGCCATGCTGACCAGCAAAATGAGCCACAGATACAGATAGATGGAACCCAGGCTTATCTGTGCCTGTGGAGATAAAATAAAATTATAAATATCAATTAAATAATTACTGGGGGAGATGTGGTTACTCCACAGCACTTGCCATGAGCTGAGGGTGACACGTACAACATTCCAATCACTTGGAGTAAGGCCCAGTTTGTGGGATCACAATCCCTTAAGAAAGGGATTTAAATGGAAAACTTGTCAAGCCAGATCTGAAATGAAGAAAAGCAGAGAGGGAGTGGTGCAGTATCACAGCCTTTACCCAAATTACACAGCCACTATCATTATTGTAGGCTCTCTGTAAATGCATCCCATAGGAACCTTGACTGGCACATGGCAGAAATGAACTTCTTTCCTGTTTAATGTGATGCCAGGTTTGGCCTTTGATATTTTACTCCCTCCTTTAATGGACAGAACATTACTCCTTCCTTCCCTAAAAATCTGCTTTTGTAACACACAGGAAGTTTTAAGCAGCAAACTTGCAGGACAGCACATTTGATGAATGACTTAAACTCTCTCACAGTGCAGTTTCTCTTAGCGGAGGGAAAAAGATTTCAGAAAGAAAAACCACTTAGAAGGAGTGCTCTAGTTAAGGTTGTTATACTGATCAAAGCTGGGAGGGACTCCTGTTTGTCACCTGTCATTTTTTTGTCTTTCAGGATGGAACATTCCTGGTGAGAGACAGCTCCAGGAAAACTGTCACTCATCCATATGTCCTGATGGTGCTGTACAGGGACAAGGTGTACAACATCCAAATCCGTTACCAGGAGCAGGAGCACTTGTATCTGTTAGGAACTGGCTTAAAAGGAAAAGAGGTACCATTGGTGTTTTCACACTAATTCTTTTCACTGTGAGGGATCTCCTCTCTCGTTCCTAACTGTCAGGTTTTCCTGGGCTGGAATTCTGCTTTTGGTCTCAGAGTTATTCCTGGTAGAATATTGTTATTGCTGGAAGTCAAATCAGATTCTTCTGTTTGCACTCAGGGAATGAAGGGATAACTTAGAATACCATTAGAAATCCATATACCCGGTCAGGGAATGTTTATTTACCACTAATATACCAGATAAGGGAAATAAATACAGAGCTGAGAGCAAATCCATACCTGCCAACTTTACTTTGCTCCCAGACTGGTGGCTCAGCTACACCAGCGAGCCCAGTGAGCCTCACACTGCAGTTCTGATGGAGCCCAAACCCTCTGAATTTATCAATCAGCTCTCTGAACTTCCAAGTTACATCGAGCAGAATGATGACATCATGTACTAAACAAGCTGCACAAATTAACTGTAGCTTGTACACACAGTTATTGAGCCACAGATGATGGCAGGAGTGAGAACAGTTGATCTGACAGTATTTACTGGACCTAATGTATTTTTTGTAAGACTGCTAAATATTTAGAGGTTAAAAAACCCCTGTTGTTGTACTGATTACTAATAATTCTGACGTTTCTGCCATAGCCTTCTCATTTTTTCCCATCCCACAGGATTTTTCTTCTGTGGCAGATATCATTGACCACTTCCAAAGGACACCCCTTCTTCTGATTGATGGAAAAGACAGAGGTTCCAGAAACCAGTGCATGTTAAAATATGCTGCAGGACATATTTAAATGAGACCTCAATGAAGATCACACATGGTACTGAAGCCTAGTGAAGTTTGTAAACTTGAAGATACTTCTTTTTTCAGCAGACTAAAATCATGAAGTCATTAAAAATCATTTCATTTCAAGGAAAAAGGATTATGTTATTTTTTAATTATGCCTTAAATGCAGCATGCTTTAAATATGATTTTCCTACAATGTGTTTGTTATTGTCCACTGATCATACAGTACATGAGGATTTTTTATTTTCCAAGATGTGGATGAAATTATTTCTCCATTCTAAAATACAAGTTGCACCTGGTGACCTTTGAAGCAGGAAGAGTTTTCCCCTCACCCTTGTTAAGTGGGATTTATCCAACTCCTTGCCCTGGTTTTCTAATAACTTTTGTGTTGTGGCAAACCTTGGTTTGATTTGGTAGATTTTTCACGTGTTTTTTCCTTTAAAGCCATTTGTTCCTGTGTCACTTGAAACACTAGAACTGAAATTCAGGGGAGACAAACACCTCCCATGCAAGCTGTCGAGCTCAGACATAATAATCAGATTTCATGAACAGTTTAAATAGATATGTTTTGTAAATGTTGGCTGCCTTTCTAAAATATTTAGGGTTCAAAGTTAGCAAATTTCATTTTCATGCAGCTGTGGGTCCAAAAAAAAAGATGAAAAAATAAAATTTTAAGAGTTTTTCAGCTGAGAAAAGCTGTTTCTAGCCCAATATTTTTTAATCTGCTGAAAGGAAAATCAGTTCTAATCTATGTTTTTTAAAAAATGCTAAAATTGAGAACGACATCCCCCATATTACCACTGACTGTGAGTTGGAGGCTGTAATTTTATTCCACTGCACTGCCTTGAAAAATGTGACTCAAGAAACTCAGAAATACCTGCCAAGGAACTGTGTTTTATTCATTTTAAATCATCTCACTAGTGCAAGAGAAATGAGATGTAAAACAGCACAACAAATTCTAACACTGCACATTTCATCCAGTAGAATAAATTACAGCTTTATTATTCAGATAAATATATTTAGTAAAAGAAAAAAAAATACACCAAAAGTTCAAACACTTGTCCACAAGTAAAGGATGATTGAATATTAATTGGAATGAACTACATGAAAAGAGTGGCTGCTCAAATTCTGGGCCAGGAAGATTTCAGGGTGGAGTATTTAGGCCCTTTTTTTGTGCATTAGGGAGTCACTGCAGAAACTAAAACCAAAAGTGCTTTTGGTTTTCCAGCAATTGCTCTCTGGCACCATTTTTAGAACCAGGAAGGCAGCTCAGATGACAAGTTGCAGTTCCTCTTTCACCAACTGTTTCTTATCCCGTTTTCCTGAGCCCAACTGAGACAAAAGAGGAATGACTTGAAGTGATTTCAAATCTTTGGTGCTGGTCCAACATGTCTTTGTTTAAAAGGGGACAACCACATGTGAAAAACTTCATGCCCAGTTTCCTGACCTTTCTAATTTATTGCATCAGTCCTTCCAGCCCTGGTGGGCTTGATCTGGGCAATGTGGGCTAAAAAAAAACCCCATTTAAAATCTCAGTAACCTGCTTATGGGTTTTTCCACTTCACATTTTCTGCTTAACATAAAAATAGTCTGGCTACAGGAAACCATACTGTCATTGGAAACTTCAAACTTCAGTCTTTTGAGGAAAGAGGAAGAAAAGGAGAAGGAGAGGAAGCAGAGGAAGAAGAGGAAGAAAAAGGAAAAAGAAAAAGGAAGAAGAAAAATAAGAAGAAAAGGCAAAAAGAAAAAGGAAAAGAAGAAGAAAAAGAAGAAGATGAAGAAAAAAGGAAAAGAAAAAGGGATAGAAAAAGGAAAAGAAAAAGAAGAAAAAGCAGGGGGGGGAAAACAAGAAAAAGGAAAAGAAAAAGAAGAAGAAAAAGAAAAAAGGAAAAGGAACTTCAGCAGTATTAATAGAAGGCAACACAAAAAAATGGATATTTAATCTGTCAAACTCCACGTCTTTTCTTCAGCTTCTCTAAAGTCTTTGGCCTTTATAGGATGGTTGAAATTCAGAATAAGGTCACAAAGCAGGAGGTGGCTTTCCACTGAAAGACAAAGGGCAGTTGATCAGAGAGATGTTTACTGAGTGGCAGATGCTCAGTGAGGGTATCTACACACAGCACTTTTGGAAGTGTTCATCTCTCAGCTCATTCACAGATTTCAAGGGTTGCCTTGTTTTGTTTACTTCAAGACACATTTAATTCAGTAATATTTGTATTAGAAAACTACCAGTGTGTCTGCAAAGGAATCACTTCTGACTACTCAGCTCACTTGATTCTATTGCTACATGTAACTAACAGTTAATTAATATTCGATTCTATTGCTACATGTAACTATTGTGTAATTTGTCGATCCACCAGCAAATCTATTGTTTCATTCCATGAAAACACAGTTGCATCACAAAGAAAACGAGCCCTTCACAACCCTCAGAATGCCTTAAACACCTTCTTGAGGAACTGGAGGGGGAAGGCAGAGTTACCATTTAGCTTCTTCATCTCACTGGACATTTTCTCAATATTTTGAATTGCAGCCTCAAGGTTAAACTGCCCAGCAGCAGCAGCATTTTTGGTGTCCTGTATGAAATAGGAATAAAACATAACTGGCAGGGTATATATGATTCATAAACCCATTGAAACAGCTGTGAAATTGTTTGCTTTGATTTTCTTAATTAACATTTGAACTGAAACTTCTCCTGTTTTATAATTATCCACTTAGATATGGCAAATTGCAACTATGGAAAGCAGGTACTAAACACTCAGGGTTGTGGGGTTTTTTCTGTTAGTGATTTTTTTACAAAGAGCTGCAGTGAAATGAATCCTGGCTACAATTTCCTCTCCTCACCAGCGTTTGTTTCGTTTTTGGTTTCGACCTTTTTCCTACAGACTCAAAATCAAAATGAGTCCAGTGACATCATCAGCCACAAGATGGAGCTACTGTGACATTAATGTGCATAATGAAATGGTCACTGTTAGCACTGAGTGTTAATGAACCTGTTAATGAACATTTGTTCATTGTGCAGGTGATAAGTTTGTTATCAACACCTTTTTGCTTCCTTTGGAAATCATATTCCCTCCCTTTGACATTTACCTAAAACCCAGTCAAAATCTAGAAACAATTGACTAGAAACCATTTGAATTAAGTATCATTTGAATTTTCAAATTTATACTAGACTCCTTTTTAAGATTATTTTTTCCCTTAGGAAATATAGAGAAGTGCACATATCACGTTTTCTGGCTTAGATATAAGCTCTTTGTTTATAATTCAGAAATTCTAAAAATAAAATCTGGGAAAACTGTGGGTGATCCATAAATAACATTCACTCTGTGGAACACCTTGGCATGTTGAGAAATATGACCAAAATATATCATACATTTATCACTGACTCTTTGCCTGAGTCCCTCTTCCCTTCACACAGTGGCTTCATGGTGAGTTCATCAGCCAGGGCCAAAGATCCTAAAAAGACAACCCTCAAAATTATTAAGGATTAATATATATAATACATAGATATATCTTACATAAAAATATATAATAGCATTTGAAAACTATAATGATTAAATCTCATTTTCATTAATGTTTTTTTGAAAGTAGAGCCAAAGAGGTCAAGCAGTTTTAATTCTTCTCGAGGAAGAATAAAAATCTTGGATTTTGTGTCTTTTACTGTCTTTTTGGGACAGCATTTCAGAATTTTTTAGGAGTTAAACATAAAGTCATTAATAGTGAATAAGCATATATATAGTGATGGAGAATTCCTCAAACATATTCCTATATTTTTTTTTATTGAAAGCTTCCTGAAAGATGTAAAAAGACATGGAATTTTTTTTCTGATATCAATTTATGGAAGGAAAAGCAAAAGCATACACGAAAATAGTCACACGTTGACTGTGATGGTGCATCTCCCCCAGGCCACACTGTGATCTGAGATTCTTTAAGTGACCTTAAAACACTGTCTGCTGGTAGTGACAGAGCTGAGATTAAATACCAGATCCCTGGGCTCTTTCTTTCCCCACTCTTCCTCCTCCTCTCTCCTCAGGGATCAGGACACCCTCAGGCAAGCTGAAGTGTGTGACCTCACTGGAAAGCTGTTTCAACACTGAAAAAAAAAGGGGAGAAAAGGGGGTCGTTATTTCACCCTGTCTGTCCCTGAGGAAATCAGCCCCCAGCCCCTCATCACATCTCTGCTGCTCCTTCTCCCACACGTTCTTCCCCTGCTCCTGAGTGTGGTTCCCACCCTGGGAGACAGTCCTCCCAAACTTCTCCACCATCTAAAATGGTTTATGTTGGAAAGAACCATGGAGGTAATCTGGTTCCAAGCCCCTGGTCAAGGGAAGGGACACTTTCCACTGGACCAGGATGCTCCAAGCCCTGTCCAGCCTGGCCTTGAGCACTTCCAGGTGCTGGTGGGGTCTGCAGGAGGCAGCCACACAGCCCTTCCCACCAGCAGTGAGGACACTGCTGTCACCACAGCCTGGCTGCTTCCTGGCAGGCACTGGGAAGAGTGGTCCCTCCAGTTTGGAACGGCCCCCTCGGCCTGGGGCAGCCCAAAGGCTTCACTGCCTGATGTTCATCAGCAGGGAAAGCCCCGTGGTGTGTCCCTCTTCCAGCACCTGAGGAGTCAGCAGGTTGCAGGAGCTCTGGAGGAGTTAGGATTTCAGGAGTGGGAGGTGAAATGTAACCACAAATGCTGCAAGGGTTGAAGCAGAAATGGAGAAGAGAGGGCTGAGGTGTCAAGGGGGGGTGGGTGGGGAATGGTGAATGAATTTCCTCTTGTGCTTTGAGAGCTCATTCCATGTTGCAGCAACTAATTTATAAACAATCAGTCTGTTCCTTTTTGTCATCAACTTAAATTCACATGGGGTAACCATGATGAGCAAAGTTCAGATCATGAGCTGAAATTCAAGGAAGGCAAGAGAGGCACTTTGCTAGACAGATTTATCAGTTTAGGCTGTGTCTAACCACACAGTCAAACACTGCCCTCAGATGCACACACCTGACTTGAGTTCAAACCAACAAAACCTGCTGACTAATGAGCTGGACTTGGGAACTGCTCATTTCTTCCCCAGCCTGTGCCCTGCTGTATTTAAAGCCAGGGACACCAAGCAAGGGAACGACTGTCAGCACTTTAATTTACTGAAACCACTTTTCCTGCTGCTCACAATTCATCTGTATTTTGAATTTGCTGTTTGGCACCGGTGGAGAAGGAGTTCCCAGTACCTCAGAGGAGAGTGGAATGACTTGGGTGTGCAGTAGAGAACAGATGGACAGAGGAGCCATTCCTGACTCTGCCATTCTGCATCTTTTCAGGGTGTGCCTTCATTAAAAATTCTTCTTTACAAGAGAGCATTCTTTGTGAACTGGGTTAGACTGTGGGGGAAGCTGAACTGCAACTCAGAACAGCATTTTCTGGTTAGGCACAATTGAACTGTGATTCAAAAAGAAAACATGACATACTGCTCAGATTGTGGGGCTTTCTGGAGATGAGAAATGCAGGGGAGGAAACACTTCACACCTGCACTAATTCCTGTACTCTCAATTTACAACCTCTTGCAGGACCCCAGTGCAAAGAAGCTGAATGTGCCCTTGCTGTGTGCCCCTAAAGAAAAAGTCCAGCAGAACCTGGTGATTTTGTTGGTAAAAATCTAAAGTATAGCTGTGTACAAAAGAACCTGCAATATCTTTTCTATATAGAACTGAAAAAAAAAGTATATATAAATATAGGTACAATAATCTTTCACATCATACTTAAATTCTTCTGTAAACTAACTGCAGAAGGAAAACAGAATATTGTAATGACCAGAAAAAATACATTTAAAATACATACAGTAAACTGAGTTGCCAGAACTCGTTGGACAAACCAAAGAGAGAGGGTCTCAAAAGCAAGGCCTTTCTAAAAATAATCTTCAATAATGTGAGATATTAACAAGCAAGAAGACCAAAAGTGCAGGAGGTTGACTGTATGTGGCATTTTCTTTTAAGAAGAAAAAAAAAAAAGAGAGAGTGAGAGAGATTTAATTTCTACAGCCAAATTTACTTGGAACTGAAATACTTTCTGGGTTTCTTTATAAGGTAATATTTCAAACTGAAAGTTGAAATTAATAGTTTGAATTATTAAGTTGCACCTCTCCGAGCAGTGTTCTGCCAACAATTTCATATCAGCCTGTCGGTTATGAGCTGTAGTTTCAGCTTTGCCTGAAATACCCCCAGGTTTATGTGCAAAGAGACACAGAGGTGAAGCTGATTGTACCTCCCTTTAATCACAGGCTTCTCCAACTAACAGCTCTGTGCCCGCAGGCTTTGGGAGAACACGCTCGGTTATGGGAAATGGAGCTGCTCAGACACCTTTATGGATGTCAGATAAAGACAGAATCGCTGCCAACCCAGCTCTCTAAGGAGGAGAAAAGATTGGGAAGACTAGAAACGTATTTGGGGACGTGAAATTAGGATTGTGATGTGAACCAGCAAGCAGTGCAGGTGACCAAAACACGGCAGATCACTTTACAGGAGCGCCTTCCTCAGCTCTGCAGCAAAATTACTCTGACTACGATTTCAGGCAAAATAAAACAGTTAAATACACAGCCAGTGAACAGGAGGGTTTCAAAACAAAGGACATGCAAGATTTTTTTCCTGTGTAATCACAGATGAAGTAGAAAGACAATCTCATATGGTATCTTATGCTTACAAAAATATTTTAAAGAAAATGTTCTAAAGGGAAGTAGAAAAAAAAAATCTACTGACTTCAAAGTCAAACAATCTTTTAAAATCTATTAATAAGCATTAATAAAGTTAATTAATCTATTAATAAAAATATAGAGAGTCTGTCTTTTAAGGAAGTCATATTTACAACCCAGCAGTAACAGGAGATGAGATACAAGGAAATGACAGGATAATCAAGGTTGGAAGAGACCTTCAGGATCATCTAATCCAACCATCAACCCAGCACCACCATAATCACCCCTAAACTGTGTCCCCAAGTGCCATATAAACTTTACTGGAAATATTACCATTTGCTGTTACCTTGAAAACTTTATCTTTCATAAAAAATGTCCTAGTGGGTCTAATAGGAGAGTTTGAAGTTTCAAGGCACGTTATTAAACTTCCTCATGAAAAGCTCTGACAAAAGAGAAACTGATTTTTACCATTGCCTGAGTATAAAAACTGTTCATCCAGACTGCAAGGAAAGTCAAGCAGAAACCAAACCAATACACACAGAAGTCACTCATCCTCGACATGTGACAGTTATTTCTGATAAAATAATGCATTTCATAAGCCTTAGAGCACAGGTTGGTAAATGTTGATGGCCAAAAAAAAAAGCCTGACCGGATCATGGTAGAAGAGAGTAAAGCAAAAGGCAGACTTTGTCTTTAAAAGTTACAAGCCAGGTTGAGACAAAGAGTGACAGGTAGAAAAGATTGCTAAGAAATGCAATTGCGTTAATATACACTCATGAAACAGGATGAGTAAACCCTGGGTTAAATACTGATTTGTGACACAGTATAACGAGTGAAACCCCTTTGCTTGGGGAGTTTTCAGCCAGAAAACGTCAGGAAATTATAAAACACACAATGTTACATTGCAATACATCACGGTACACTGTTAACAGCATGTAATACTCTGCTGAGACAATTTAAAAAAGACTTGATTAGCACAATATTAATCACTTTTATCGCACCTACAGAATGAAAGCGATCACAGCCGTTCACTGCTGAGAGCTAATTAAGCACTGATACAAAAAAACCCTAAATACTGTCGAGCCTGTGCAAAATCCCCCTTTAGTTTAGCAAGGGCTCATCTGCACACTTTGGTCTGCTGATTGCTGAGGGCACAGGCTCTGACAGCCATCACTGCTGCCATTTGAGATACTGAGTTTCATTGCAGCACACCCTGAACAGCAACACTGTTGCTCCTGGGGGAGAGAACTGGGCACCTTCCGCGAGTGGAAGATAAACAGAGCCCTGTTTCCTTCTCTCACTTTCCCACTCAATATTTTCCTGCTCAGTGTTGTGTTTTTCAAGCTCCCAGAACAACAGGTTTTGTCACCTCGGATGTTCTTGTCTTCCTCTCGTTGGCAGGGACAGTTTAAATCCCAACACCAAAGCTACAAGGTGCTTCCTGGTGCTCTAAAATGTATTTCTGAAAATCATATTTAAGCAATAAACAGCAGAAACTTCTGCCTTGTAGATACTCTATAAGGACCCCACTTGGTAATCTGGAAAGCTCTTTTATGTAGTAACAGGTTTTAAACTATACCTTTTATTAAATGTATTATTTAAGTTAATTATATGAGATGTTAAAGGTGTGAATATTTAATAACTGAATTTTGTTATTGTTGAATGAATATTGAATATTGTTAAGTGCCTGTATAATGCTAATACAGATGAAATTGTGTCCTGAAACTGGTTAGTTGGTATGAATAACTTTTATGCAAAAAAAAAAAGGCATATTTGCACATTATAACATTTGTGCTGTTCAGATTTTTTAGTGAAGTCAGATAAATGGGAGGTGAATTTTTAAGAAGATGAACAGCAAATATCAATTAAGTTCTGGTGGGATAATTTGGGAAATTAATCATAAATGTTATCCTTAGTGGAGCTTTGGGAGATTCCCTGATATTTTTGCTTTTTTCATGGTCCACGTGTCATGGAAAGGGATGAAAGCTTGGCAGGCAAAGTTGGAGCCAATGGAATTGGAAACAACTATTCTTTACAGGGGTGTTTAAAGTGAAATTCAGATCCAGCCATGAGCTGAGTGGAAGATGTTCAAGAAGCATTTAGAAATTCCTCATGCTTCTTGGATTTCACAATAAAAGCAATTTCTGATGCCATCAAGTGTTTTCCCACTGATAGTAAAACCACTGCAATGACACAGGACTTGGAGCAACTGTGAACATTTAGTCCATCAGCAGCTACCCAGAGCCACAGAACTAAACCTGTTTCTAGCCCTTAACTGCACTCACATCTTCTTCCCTGCATCCTGTCACACACCAAATGCCACTCAGGAAGATTCTGCTCATCCACCCGGGAAAAATGAATTCAGAAAGCAAGGAGTTGTGAAATTGTCTCCAGATCCTACCAGTGATTCCAGATTGCCTCTTGGAAAATGCTGAGCCCTTTTGATTGAGATGGCATTACTTAATAGCTCTGGTTTTATAGATATTTCCCCACTGCTGTTTTATCTTCCTGGCTTTTCACAGCAGTAACAGCCCAGTGCCTGAAATGCTACAGGGAGATAGAAGGGAGAATGTTTCTATCAGTAAGTCAAGTTTATCATTTGCTACGCAGCAAATTATCCCTTCCTAATTTAAATTCATTTAACACTATAAACTGTAATGGTTAGAGACAAGATGTAGATATCACAGTTTCTATTAGCTGCTTCTGTTGTAATTATCTACATTATTTTTCATTTGCCAGCTTGCATACATTACTACACAAAACACCCTATCAGCAATGGGGTTATAGAAATGGGAATTGAACAAAAGAGTTGTGTTCTGCTCTGGGAAATGTTATTATCATTGTGAAATTACAGGCTTGATTACTTTTGTTGCTTTATCAGAAGGCTGCTTTTTGATTAACTCATGAAATGGCTTTCCGAAATTAAAAAAAAAATCCTAATTTTTGCAACAGTGTTCATACTATATGAATAGAACTGTGTCACAAATTCCACCATCAGTATTCAAATCTGAAAGATGGAGTGGCAGAAGCAGAGAGCAAGAGAGAAGCCACTAGATGCCCTCCTTCCCACAGCCACGCTGTGTTAGGCGAAGTTGAGAGCAAAGCAGCCTCGTGCTCGCTGAAAAGGCTGCTGGTTTAGTCCAAGTGGGAACATGACAAGTATGTAATAGATGTCAGATAATTAATGTCACTGCCTTAATAGCATCTTGTATTGGCTTATCCCGTCACGCTGGGGGAGGCTGCAGCAGAGGAAGGCAGACACACCCGCAGGAGCTGCGCTGTCAGTGCTTGTCCCTCCCAGTGCCACCCACGGCAGGGAATTCAGGCTCAGTCCAACAGCCCCAAAGGAAGCTTTTTCCTTGCTGTTCACCACAGTGACAGCTGAGAGAGCTGGGTCTCCCCTTCCTGACATTGTCTTTGACTGCAGCTTTCACATTTCTCCTGTGGGAAGTCTCCTGTTCCCGTATCCTGGCTGTGCTGTGCCTGCACAGACCCCAGGTGTGCCCCTGGAGGAGCTGCCCTGTTCATGAAGTCACGTTAAGTTCTGAAACAAAGAAGTCAACTGGAATACTGGCATTGGATCAGATCCTTTTAGCAGAAGAGAGATTGTGTGAAACCAGTTATTTCAGCTGGAGTTTGACAGTCTCTCAAAGCTGAACAAGACTGCTCTGGAATAACTCAGACCTAAGTTAATGAGTTATTAGCTGTGATCACTTTGTGCAGCTACTTGGCATCAAAAACTAACACCTGTCACTGCTCTTAGAGGGCTTTAACAGATATGTTGGAGACACGGTTTCGTGGTGGACTTGATGATCTTTGAGGCCTTTTCCCATCCAGACAATTCTATGATTTTTATGTTTTCAAAAATGGGAAGTGAGGCCTTTCTCCCCCTTCCTCCACCAAACTTGGTTTATAGCTAAGAAATTAAAAATAATGTTAAAATTATCTTCTTTTCAGGGGCTGTCCTGCTCAGGTTGACTTTAGTCTGTCCTAACAGTTTCAAAGGGTATGAAGAGGAAATAACCCCATATATCAATTTTACCAAGTAGAATGTGGAAAAAAGCTGTCCAGAGTTAGTAACACTGGCAACACACTCACCCTGTCAACCCAGGCACCCCTTCAGTGCCCTCATCTCCTTTTCCCCCTGCACATGATGTAGCTGCATATCATTCCAGCAGGATAAGAAGCAAATTCCAGTCATCAGCAGGTAATGCCAGCTGCCCCTTTGCTCTCTGGAACTGTGGTGACTCCAGTAAACCCACAAAAAATGTTTTCTGTTGGATTCTACTGGAGTCACTACAGAGTGACATCAATAAAAGTTTCCATGAAGCTTTCTCTTGGGTTTCAGCAAATCTAGAAGTAATTAATACTTACACACTGCACCTACTACCCTCGTCACAGATAGTCTAAAATCGACTGGCTGGGTTCTGTGCAGAATTGCATTTTATATAAACACTTGCAAGCAGAATATCCTATTCTAGACCAGCAGATGGTTCAGTGACCCCTCAGTAGGCGACAAGACCATGTCCTGGGCCTTCATAAACTCACTTGGTCAGGCTTTCTCCTTTGACATCACAGGTATAACTTCTGGAAGTGTGATAAAATACAGGGCTGCTCTATTTGTTCTATATGACAGCCAGACAGGTCTTGCTTCCCAAAATTACCTCACTGAGTTACAACAATGCTTGGACAGGGTCAGTCAGCCTTGCAGAGAGCACAGCACAAACATCTCAAGATGCAAAAACATCCTTCCTGCAAGGAATGGTGGGCTCAGCCAGAAACAACACACCAAAGTTTACAAAGTTTACAAAGCACTGGACACACCAAGGAAATAAAAATGGCCCACTGGAAGTGGATCTTTGCAAGCTAATTTAACAGAAGGTTATTTTTGTTCCTTTCTTCCTTAAGAACTTGAGGAATTTGATGTAAAACAGTTAGTTTAACTTTGGAGAATTCATAGACATTCACAGATAACATTACTTGACAGGTATTACACCCATTTCCTAATCCATTCACATTATTCCCCTGCACAGTCCTCAGAAGGAATGAAAATAAAGCAGATTATTTCTTAACGCCTAATACTGCTTAATATCTCTTTTGACATGTCTGGGACACGTAAATCATTATAAATTTCCTTCTGAAGTTAAATGAGATGTACTGAAATTAGGTAAAATGGATATAGTAAGAATGTTCTGACATTAATTGCCAATTTATGCATAATATTGCAAGTTTTCTGCTGCTGGGAGTCTTAACACTAAGAAATAAAGAATCTATGAATCTATGAAACTGAAAACTTCTTTACCTGTGTAAATATTTACCTTTTCTGCACAAAATTATCTCAATATTTGATTCTCAAAGTCCCTCCTGTAATTTTCATCCGAATTGGTGTTGCACAGAGATATTTACTTTTGACTTCACACTCTTGCAAGGGAAATTTTAAGAAAAATGAGCAGCTGCAAATTAAACTGTTCACTGCTGTCAGGCTCCTTGCTTGTGGTTATAATGCAGGTTTTAGTTATGGAACTGCAGAGGTTGTTGTGCCTCAGACTCGATTTTCCACGTCCCTGGCTGTGCCATCACACCTTTGTTTATATTTCACCAGTTTTTTGTCCTATCTTGCTCTCACACAGGTGAGAGAGAGAGGCCAAAAGAGCCAGTGTTTGAATTAAGAGATGGTCCAAGAAGCCACAAAATCTCTTGACTTGAAGAATTAGGGAAACAAGTTCCTATCTCTGAGTGGAGTCCTGGACTCAGAGCAGGTCCCAGACTTCAGCCTGGGCTTTGCCTCCAAAAACAGACCCAGAGGGATCCTGAGGAGCTGTCCCTGAACTAAATCCAGGAGAGCACAAAAATGGTGCTCAATCACAAGTACAAGATTTTCCTTTTTTTAGCTTTGTGTTAGTGAAGATTTGAATACAGAAAAGATTTTGGCCTTTAAAGGGCAAAGTACTTTGTCATTCCAGCAACTGGACACTTAAAATATGTGTGTGTCCCTAAAATCAAGGAAGACAGAAAGGAGGGAGAACAAGTATCACAGAATAAAAGGGCCCTCCTTAAATAATTCCTTTATTCTGGTACATATCCCTTAGTAATACACATAAATAATTGTTATGCCTTATCATATGATCATAACTTGTGATCTTTGCTACCTTGGCTGATACCAACAAGTGATGACTGAACTTCAGGATCATTTCAGAGCCTGCTCTGTGCTCATCACTTTATCTCCTTTCAGCACCACATGCTCTCC
The DNA here is from genome assembly GCA_038380795.1 of Pyrocephalus nanus. NCBI lineage: Eukaryota > Metazoa > Chordata > Aves > Passeriformes > Tyrannidae > Pyrocephalus > Pyrocephalus nanus. The sequence continues at coordinate 14,764,512 of CM076275.1, read as the reverse complement.
TGACTCCACCTTATAACTTACAGGAAGCAATGGGCCTCCACTGAAAGTCATAGAACATTTATTTTCTGAAGAAATGATGACATTTTACTACCCAAGATTTTTAGAGCACCCAGGTTATATTGCTCCAGTGGCTGCTTTTTATAGCTTTCTCCTCTAGCAAGAACTTCCAATGCAAATGTTTCAGAAAAAATATAAAAATCAGTAAAGAAAGGAATTTAGAAATGTAAAAGCCTAGTCTGACTTGTTTTAATCATCATATCTCATCAGAGGAATGTGTTAGATATATATTAAAAATCCTAGCCCCTCCTGTAAATCAACATTTGGTGAAGCAGAAATTCATCAGCTCTCTAATATTCAGTGTTTAATTACCCTCTAGTTGGGTCTCCCCTCAAGAAGCCCATCTTCTAACCATTATAAGTTTGGTTTTGATAACTGTACCACTGGAAAAAAACAACCTATCAGTGCCACAAAAATATTCACAAATACAATTCTGTAGTTATTCCAAAATACAGCCAATTTACTTCACCAAAATGATTCATGCAAGGTTTTCTTATTACTTTTTTTTTTAACAGTTTCTCCCAGCAGGTGAACATTGCTGGGTAGCATGGCCTGGGTCACTTTTTGGAAAAGCTTCCAGCAGCAGCTTTGGTGTCATTATTCATCAGCACTCTGATCACATCAGCAAGGATTTGTTGGCAACTGTTGGTGCACTAAAATACATTTTAAATGCCTTGGCTGTAGAGTCTGCTGTGCCTAATCAGACTGGCACTGCCCACTGATGGGAAGTGTTGCAGGATTTACCACTTTGCCCAGGCACTCTCAGTTGATTAAATCTCTCTTTCCTTGCTGCTGGGCAGCAGAACTGGCAGCAGCAAAGCATCTTTAATATTCCACGTAGTGCAGCTCTAGAGCTCTTGGAATGCATAAGTTCAAATTTGGGTTTAAAAGCTCCCTAAATTTGACTTTACTTGGCTGCAAATAGGCAACCTGAACAGAAGCAGGTAAAATATTACAGCTGACACAGAAGGCATTTAAATTTGCACCTCCCAGTGTACTCCAGTGTGAGGTGAAGTTTGACTGTGAGTGAGCCAGAGTAGGGAGTCTGCCACTGGAAATCCAGGGATGCAGGATCCAGCAGCTGGAAAAGGGACATTCAGTCGCTTCAAATAAAGCTCTGTACACCTGTCAGGTGCTTCAAATTTTGGGACAGTGCAAACAGTTCATGCTGTGAACGTTAACCTGATTAATAGGCCTATTAACAACCTATTGAATTGGTTTGGAAGGGATCAGTCTGAGTACTAAGATAATTAACAATTAGCAATTCTGTTGTTCCTATTCATTTTCCAAGCCTTAATGGTGTGAGCAGTAAATGAGTTGTTTAGCTGTTGGTTGGATGTATTTGACATTATTCACTCCAACACTCTGATGTGGATAACTATTCAAGCAATGAGAATTTGTTCCAGAAACATGAGTATGGCACTTTGGCTCACTGTGACTCTAACACAGGAAAGAAAATGGGATAATCTGATTTATGTATTTAAACTTTTCCAGGGATTTCAGGGCAAAATCTGAGATTTGTCAGGGATTGTGTTGCAATCAATTTATTCCAGTGTTCTTCCTTTTTTTTTTTTTTTTTTTTTCAGGCTCACAATAGTGATTATTCCCTCTGTGTCCTTAACAAAGAAAGAAAGGAAGAATGAGAGGTAGGTATTGTCTTTTATTGCAGCAGCAGAAGCTAACTACACTTTTAAAGTTATACCAATTAATCCAAGCTACTTAAGGCAAAATGAAGCCTCCTTTAAAGCAAGGTCACCACCTGAAACGAACTATATTAAGAGCATATTTCCACACCCAACAAACTGCCCCTTAAATTTAGAATCCTGTCAGCTCTTTGTACATTAATAATTTTTTTGTTCCCTGCAAAACCAGCATACAAACACGTGAGCATGGATTCTGTACTTTTTGCATCACCCAGAGGTGAATTACCTCAAGCAAGATTTTCACTGTAGTGTCTTTATAAGATTTGCAAGCTGAGAAGAGCTCGGTGTAGTTCCTGAATCCCAAGCTGACAGGGATCCAGCGGTGGGGTGGAGGAGCTGGTGGGACAAGCAGCCTGGATTCCCATGGCACAGTCGGGACAGAAGCCCAGATTGCCATTTGAGTCTCATTTTGACACATTTACACCTCATCAGATCCAACCTCGTGTATCAAAACCTCACTTACAACGTTATTTCCTTTCGCTCCCAATCCTATCCACCTGTTTTGATATAGCCAGTACTAAAATAATTCCACCGTGTTTATTGTTAGCACTAATGCATTTAATATTTCCTCGGAAAGAGCTCATTAAATGAGAAAATGATCTCATGAGCTCCTCACACCGCTACAATCGGGAACAGTAACCCACGGCTCCCAGCAAGGGGCACTGTGTCACTAAATGTCCCTCAGCACCAAAAAAAAAGAACTTATTGTGCAAGTCATCCATTTAGCATGAAACTTGGAACCACATAGACATCCTCTGCCACTTTCAGATGAAGGTAATCACTTTCATTAACTTATTTCTGCCTTATTTTATTCCTCAGTCAACATCTTGTTGGGTCCAGGACTCACAAATTTACTAAATTAAGGTATGGTTTTGAAAAATGAGGTGGAATTTACTTATTCACAAATGCATGGATATTTCAGAGGGAAATAAAGGTGTGTATACAAAGGATGAAATATATAAAGGATTTACTGTCCAGAAACTGGGGGGGACACTGAAAGGTGTCTGGAGACAGGATTCAGTTTAAAGTTTAGGTGTGATATGCAGGGAAGTAACAAATCCTTTGCATGCTAAACAAAAACAAAATGGGGAGATATTCAGCAGATCCTGCTTTAGGGAGTCTGAAAACAAGAGTAAGGACAAGCCTGAAGCAGTGTGCTATCATGAGAAGAATTCCTGTGGAGATGTTGGTCTTTTCCAAGACTAAGAAGTAAAAAAAGAAAAACTTTGGTCATCCAAAAGAGAGATTCTCCAAGAAGGCAGAAAAACAAAAAGGAAGGCACTTTTAATAACGATCTGTGGGCAAACAAGATGCTTGGTGACTGCTGAAACTTGGCCAGTGTGTAGATGATTTTTCCAAATTAGAGGACATGCTTCAAGGAGAACAACACCATCAACCTCAACAAACCTTCAGGTAGAACAAGGTTGTCAGCAGGAGCACACCAGTACAATGCTGTCGTGGAGCTGAAGTCTTATCTCCCATTCCTTACCTTACATTATCTCCAGGTTTGTGTGTAGTGCAATCAGATCCAGGCTGCTCTCCCTTACAGCAGTTCTTTGTTCCAGATAAAAATTATCCTGAGAACTTAGAATGAATCATGGAATGGTTTGGCTCAGAAGGGACCTTAAAGCTCATCTTGTTTCACCTCCCTGCCATGGGCAAGGACACCTTCCACTGTCCCAGGTTGCTCCAAGCCTTGTCCAGCCTGGCCTTGGACAATTCCAGGGATGGGGCAGCCACAGCTTCTCTGGGCAACCTGTGCCAGGGCCTCACCACCCTCCCAGGGAAAAGTTTCCTCCTAAAATTTTAGAAGTTTCTGGAAAACATGGTTCTCTCATTTTTACACTACAATTTCTTCCTTTCCTTATGATGTTTTCTGGCTGGTTTTCCTGTATTTTTGTAAACATTTTTGTAAGAAAACACTGTATAAGGACCTACTGCTCTGTGTGTCTTATTTAATGAATTGCAGAATCTGAGGTTTACTCTGAAGAATAAATGAATATTTTAAACTAACCAGAGTTAAAAACAGTAGTTCAACACAGTTCAGCTGTAGTAGTTAAACTGTAGTAGTTAAACACGGCAGAATTCAGGGGCATTTGCCCACACATCAGCTGGGAAAGGAACTACGACCTTATTTCTTCAAGCATTTGAACTATTTTAATCTTTCTAACCATTCTGCTTTTGAAACAAGGAAGATGCAAGAAGTCAAATGACTGTCCTCTTACCTCTGTTAGTCTGGGCAACCAACCAGTGTCCTGCAGACTGTTTAGGTCTCGACAGTGAGGGGACCAGGCAGCTGTGGAATCCTTTGCAAAGCCATGATGCAGAAGCAATGTTTGCCAGTAGCCTCTAAAATACCTCCCACCTGGTGTGGAGCACTCCACTCCCTACTCTGCTTTTGCTGGGATGTGCAACTCTACTGCCAGAAGTCACCCAGCTGCCCTTAAGATTTCTTCTCTGCCTTGTCTGAGCACCTGTCCAAAAATTTAACTTGGGATAGGAAAAAAAGGCCATGTCTTGGGTGGATAGAATTTCTTCTCCAAAGGTCATTATGGTTCGTTTCCTTCTGCCTGTAACTCTGTGGTGTGGCCACAGCTGAGGTGCCAACTGGGCAGAGTGGAAGGGCTGCAGAAAGAAGTGACTCTTCAAGCTTTTTCAGTAGTCCCAATTTGGTCAGGCCTGGGCCTGGAAGACTGAGTGGGTGAGGAAGCAGAAGGCTGTGGCTGCTCCATAAGAAAGAAAAAAAATTTTGAGATCTTCCCTTTCTTTCTCTCCTCTCCATTTTTACCATTATGGGAGGCTTAGTCTGGATTTCTGACATCCTCTCAATTCAGGATGCTCAGATGAGGAGTTTCCACCCACTGGAACAGGAATCTTCCCTACTCTGCACTCAGGGGGTACTTTTGTGGTTTCAAGGTTATAACAACCCTGATCGAGCTATTTCTGAGGTGTGTTCTGATCTACACGACAGAAGCACCATCAAAAACCAATTTAAGAGGATGCTGTTAATGAGATTAAGGCACAGTAAGTGGGTGGCTGTTACACTGATTTTTTTCAGCTGCTTCTATTTACAGGAACACATGAAAGAGAGGGCTCATTTTTTTGTTGTTGTTTACTTTTGTAGCTCTCTGTACCACATAAACTCAAAGGAATGAGAATGTGCTCTGTACTTTTCTCATGCTCAGCCCTAATCAAATCCCAGACATTTAGAAGAAAACCTCAAAAACAGCAGGAGGAAATCTGATGTTTCTCAGCTCTTTCCTCATCTCACAGGCTCAGAGACACAACCTGATGTGAATTTGTGACGCACTTTCATTCAGGAACTCTTACTCACCAGGATTTATCACTGCAGCTCAGTTGCTGTGTGACTCTTCAGGAGGGCTGTAATTCCTTTTTCATTGCAAATGGATTGCCTGGGATAAATAGCCTGCCTCTTATTTTGTAGGCAGAGAAGGTCAATAAGAGCCTTTATAGGATCTCTCCATAAAAGGTGACGATAACTAACAGTTTAACCTCTAATCTATATTAACAGACTGCCTTTATTTATTGTTTGACTTGTGTGAAGACAAAGACAGGCAATCCAAAAGGAGCAGCTAATGACCTTCTTTTACAAGAATGCAGATACCAGTGGGCAAAAACCATTCCAGCTTCAGCATCAAGCACGGGGCTATTTTGCAAAGAAACACGGTGTGTTAGTTGTTGAAACTTTTTCCTGCATTCCCCGAAACAAACGACACTCTCCCGAATATTTTAAATAAAGTCTTTCATGTTGACAATGCTAATATTATATTTTAAAATAGATTGGCGTTTGGGCTTTTCTGTCATTTTTTATTGCATTTTATAAATGCCAGCCCAGAGATCCACCAGGCTCACTCTGAGAAAGCCCTGATTCTTGGGATAGCATCATGCACTGGCACGGGTGATCAGACGGTATTTTAATATCATTTTCCTGGCTGAATTGGTGGGGAAAGTTATTTCAACCAGAATTGTGGATAGGAGTGTAGAGGACCGGTCAGGAAGGTTAATTTTAAGGGGTTTTCAAAATGGAATTATTTCGTACAAATAATTTTCATGGGTACATATTGCTGATGCGATCAAATATTTACATCTAATTAGTGCATTAAATCTAGATAATCATGGGAAAGATGGGAAGGGGGGTAGGAAAATAATTTTATTAGTGCTTGTAATTCTGGGATTTAGCAATGCCATTCTGGCGTTTGGGGGACAGATTAGGAAATTACTAGTAAACATTTTTTATAAGGAAGAGTTAGGCACATTTCGTGTTCTATCTAATAAATATTTCCTAATGCATGAAGATATGTATGTAATTAAGTTGTTTTTACTTACTTTTGTATTTTAGCAATGCACAAGACAGGTAGGTGGAAAAAACTCTTCAACCTTAAGTCACGTACCTAGAAACAAGAAGTTAATTTTTACTTGCAGAAATACTGATCTACATCTGCTCATTATTTAATTTCTTCTTGAAACCCATCCTCTTGTTCAAAAACACCTTAAAAGCTCATTCAATTCATTTTTCAGTCTCGTTTTCCACAGAGTGAAAGAATCAGTTTCTAGATGGTCTTTAAAGACATTTTTTTTTCTTCCTCTTCTTACTTTATGAGGCCTAATTTGTCACAAGAAATAGCAAAAATCTCTCACAGGTGAAGTGGCAGTTGCAGAAGGTGTGTCAGAGTTGGAATAATGGGAGAGGTGTTTCCCCAGGGTAGTGAACACAGTTTGTCTCATCTTAGTGTAGGAAATACAAAAAGAAAGCCACAGGAGTTCCGAAATGGAAGTTTTTAATTTTCTTTTCAGTTACTGAAGGATTTTGATCTGTAAATGCACAGATGATGTTCTCCACATTTACTCTGATTAGTAAGAAATCGTGAGCGATCTCGGCACTCTGGGAAATGCCAGTGGCGCTTTTTGGCAAGGGGGCCTTGGTAGCACATTGAACTTTCCAAAATAGGGTCACCCAAAATTGCCTCTCTGATTTTCCTCTGCTGTTGGTTCTGCAGTTTAGTTTCTGATTGTCCCATTTCCATTCTGTGCAGATCCATTCTAAGAAACTCTCTTCCTTGGAACAAGGAGGTCGAGCAGAACTCAAAGCCTGAATTAACTGCAAATCTGGCGATAGAAAAATTGATGTAGTACTGTGATAGGATTCTCAGTGTAAATATATTGCATTAATAATAAAGTTCAATTAAAGGAAAGAAATGGATATTGTAAGGACTGACAAATCTGAGCTACCATTGTATCTGTAAGACTAATTAAAAGTGTTCACCATGAGAACCATGTGGAGATTGAACACTGGTGCCTTTGGAAGCTGCATTTAACTACTTTTATAAACACTTTAACTCAATTTTGGACAAATGGTCAGCTGGAAGAACCTTAGGAGAAGACATATGTCCTTTTTGCAGCGTTGTTTTTAATATTACAAATATTTAACTTCATTGTGGTTGAAGTTGTGAAGCCTTTCTACCAAGTGGATTTATTGCAAGACTGTCACATTATTTCTTTAAAATAGAAGGAGAACTGATTTCAAATCTTAACAGCAGCCAGATAAATACAACCTTAATTGTCATATACATGCAATATGGAACAACTTTAAATCCAGGACAATATTCCTGTATTTCTGCTCAGTAATTATTCTTAGTTGCAATGGAAAAAGAAAAGATGTTGCTGTTTTGCTATTCTTTTAACAGGGAAAGGGCTTTTTTGGTGAAAAATACTACTTTATACCTAGACAAGGGAATTGCGACAATTATTTGATGTTTAGAAACATGGAAGACTATTGGGGTGTCTTTCCATTGCAAGTACATAAATCCCATAAATATGGAAATTATACCCCAGAGGGAAACAAAAAAAGTGGCATATTTTCATTATGTCAAACAACTTCCTTGACAACTTTTGCCAAATAAGATTTTGGCAATGCAATGCTTTATAAGGCATTTTATAAAGCTGGCTCAAACCAGTTCCCTTTCTTAAACTTGTAGCAATTAGGAAGTAAAAGAATGTGAGGCAAAATAAGATTTTTTTCTGTATTAATCCTTTTTTTGCTGATGAAGGGAGGTAACTGCAGGCAGGCTGTAGTTGCTGTGGTTTCACACACACAGCACACACTTCCATTTGTCACAGTCATATGACAGCTGGAAACAAAAATATAATTGCTCACCATACCCAGAATAGATAACAAGAGGTCATGGCTAAACTCTGCTCTCCTCTAAGTTAACATCAAGGAGAGCCACATATTTGGATTTAAGGGCAAATTCAAACATTTGAATTAAGCTCATCTTTCTTCCAAGCAATTCTGACAAATGTATTTTCTTTAATGGTTCTGCTCAAGAAGAAATAGATACAGAAATCTAAACTGGCTCATGAAGGGAAGGCAAGATTTTGCTCACAACATTTTAAAATTAATTTGAAAACTTCCTGGTTATCAGAGACATTTCCAAAAATGCTGAAGAATTCTGTTCTGTGATATAAAAATATTTATCTTGCTTTTAGCTCAGCGGTATTTCATAGATATTCATCTGAAACTTTGGTTCAATTTGCAACCCCTAAGTCAAAGAAAATACTGAAAAGTGTTAAGGATTAGGTAATACAAAATTAGACATAACCTTAACTTTCTTTCAAGGTCACTAAAATTTTTATGTTGCCTTTTTTATTTTACGGGCTTATATTTTAATGTTTATTTGAAATTAATTATAATATTTAACATTTTTAGCATACACTACTGGAAAAAGTCATCTGTTCTCTGTGTTGATGGGGTTCCCTTGTCACACAAGAAATGTTAATAATGCTGATCCTAAAAACAAATGATTTTTAAAATGACCCCAATGAATAGGGAATAAATCTGAGTATGTGTTCAGATTTCCACTTCTATATTACAGTGTTGCCTAATCAGGCACCAGTGGAGCTTCTGCACACACCAAACCATCGACTATTTTGACCTGAGCCTTCACACAAAGTATTCATTTACTTTGCTGCATAAGAGCCCAGTTCTGCTGTCACCCAGAGCTGCTGTGCTCTGCACGGGAAGGAGGTGTGACAGATACCTCAGCAGAAGCACAATTTCAATGTCATTTGGTTCAGCAGCACCTTTGGAGCTCTGACAGGTGAAATGTGTTTTCAGCTCTTCAGACAAAAAACAACACTCGGTTTTGCTGCGAAGGCTTCGCGAGGGAGGGGCACATTGGAAGGGTCACTGGTGTTAATGCAGAGCTGTCTGAGGCTCAGTGGACACAGCTGAGCCACAGAAATGAAGATAAATATCTATGGAATTCTCCTAATACTTACAAATTTTTACAAAAATACCATTAACCAGTTCAAGTCACTTCCTTCTGGAAAGGCAGACAAGTGCTCTGAGCCAGTTTTATGCACTTATTTATCCACTTCCTTTTTTATCCCACCCTCCCAATGAAGTGGAATCCACACTGTTCTCCTTTGCTTTTGGAAGCTGCCAAAATATGAAGTGATCTCTGAGAAGACAATGAACATCACACAACAAAGCCTGAACAAAGTTCTATCCTATTTCATGGAGTACTAAGTCTAGTGTGTTTTGAACTTCCAAAATTTAAGATACATCTGATAAGAGAACCTATTTAAACATCAAAGACCAGTTTTGCTGGATTCAACATATGAATATGATGTTGCTTAAAAAGACTGAAAGGTATAAATTTTGCACTTATCAATGTAATAATCAGATTTCCTTAAAAACAGATGAACTCTGAATGTCTTTATCGTTACCATGCTGGCATTTTCCATTATTTGCATTTGCTGGCAACCTTTTTGTCCTTCCAGGAGGGAACACTTGTGCTTATTTACACAAAATAAAGACAGCTTCACTTTCTAAGTTCAATATTTTGGGCAAGCAATAATATAGCAGTGTGCAGGCCAGTCTTAGCAGGAAATAATGCCAGTGCTGATCACAATGAGATGACTCGTGGTATCAGCTCATTTGGAGAAGTTTAGTAAACACGTTATCTCCAGCACAGGTCTGATGTAATGTTTATGAGTTCAGTCTGCCTTGTTTTGCCACTGTTGGTCATACTCTTGTTACCAAAACAGCCCCAAAGTCTTTTCTTCATCACAACCTTCAGAAGGTCACATACGGATGATGTTTCATCACGATCTAATATCTGAACCACACGTTCAAAGAGAAATCCCTCATGCTGTCAGAACACTTAGGCCTTTAAATCTTACTTAAAATGAAGCTTGAACAACCTGGTGCTGCAGAAAGCTTTTAGCTGATAATCTGATCTTTATGTAAGTAGGTTCCAGTTTGCCTAAATAGTGAATATGCCAAGTTGTATGGTGGATTATCTTTATGACTGCAAATGCTTATTAACACTAGGGTTAGGTGGCCATCTATATTTGTTAACATGAGGACCAACACATGTCCTCCAGGACATCTGAGTGAAGTCTGACTTACAATCACAGAGGGAAAATGTTATGGGGAGTCAATTAGAAGGAAAGAGTAAAAACTATTCAGTCTGTACAACACACTTTATCAAGGTTCTGAAAAGACATCAGATCTTTTTACACTCAATACCTTTTCTGTTTCAAACAGTGCCTTTAAAGTGCTTAAACTAATCCTCTTCCTTCACCTTAATAAGAAGTTATAACTGAATAAGCACATCAGGAGGATCTGATGGATAAGGAAGTACAGTTTGCAGTTATTTTCAGAGTAAATCAATGCTTCAAATTTTTCAGCACATATATGTCCAGGGTATTTATTATATGGAAACTCACAACTACTGCTCTCAAACCTCAGTGTCATAGGGCAAGTTGCACGACAAGTTCTCTGTTCAGGATCTTCTCAGCAACTTCTCTAATTACCTGCACAGGCAGAAACTTCTCTCCAAGATGGACTTTTTTAGATTGTTCAAATATCTTCTAGTTTTTCCTACCTTTTGCTGGTGGTTAAGGTCCTTAGGAATTTCCTTCACTACTTCACTAGGAAGATGCCCATGAGAGCTTCAGAGAGAACACCCAATACATTTTATTTCCTATGCATTTCATCTTTTATCATTTTTGTTTCAGCTGCTTCAAAAATAGAGGATTCAGGTCTATGTGTAAAGGGTCAGAGTTGTGCCACTTCAGAAATTTGAGTCTACATGAGGAGAACGAAGCCAAACAAAAGAATTGCTCCATTGCCATTGTTATTAATTACACTTATCTAAGGATTACTATACCAGTAATTACCCTAATCCATAAGGATTACTACATACCAATATCTTATCTTAAACAAAGCCATAAAACCAGTTACATAAGAAGTTCCAGGAATGTAACACTGGCAGCTTTCAAGCCCACAGTGTCTGCAGACACTTCTACCAAATAAGACCTCCGAAATATGTGAAAAGCCCAGATGATCTGCTGAAGTCACCTTAGATTTTCAATATTCAGGTCTCTAAGAAGTCAGGACCAAGACAAGTGAAAGGACAGGGTAGATCAGGCAGGAAAAGTGCTGAAGAGTCACATGGCCTTGAGGAACAAGCCATACCTATTCTGCTTTAGGGAAAGGAAAGAGACTCCTCAGCTGAGCTCTCTTCACTTGGAAAAGCTTTGTTTGTGAAAAATAACAGTGTCAGCAAATAGGATAAATTTTCAAGAAGAAACTCATGCTTTTTATGTCAGCAGACCTTTTCAAATTATTTCTAAATACATTATTCCATACTTAAAATTCAGTCAAGCTCTTGGGGGCTTTTAAGTTTGGCTGTTTTGTGAAGTTTCTTGCCTGGTTGAAGGCCTTATCGGGTATAGCCTGATCTGGAAATAAGCATCTGATCATTTAAAAGGAAACGTTTGGCTTTCCATCAGGCAAGCAGTGGAAAATAGAGTTATTTTTCATAGTCAGCTATAAACACTTCTAGTTCTTTTTTTCCTTGGCTTTTTGCTTATTTGTAGTGGTGTTTACTCATTCTGTGGGCCAATTATTACAGAGAGAATATAAGAATTCTTGAAAATATGTGTGAGGAAGTACAGGATGGAGGGCTTGGGAACTTGATGTACAAAAAGACTGGCTAAGGACTATTTATACTACTCTTGAAAATATAAATACATGGATTATTGCCTATTTTTTCAGGAATTTTAGAAGGTACCAGAAAAGAACATTGGTTTTCTTTTTATATGATGTTAAGAATCCACACTTGTTCTATATTTAATAACACTAATCCCTGTAAGGGGAATGGTTTTGAGGTTCATTGGCATCAGTCATTCCAGAGATATTTGCTCAGTGAAGCATAATTTGAATGAATTACAAGTTTCTAGTCAAGGCAGGCAGACTGGGGATGCACTGCAGGAATCCAGGATTCCTGTTGGAGCAGCTGGAATGGAAATTCATAGTGCAGAGCTCACATTCATTTTGGCATTGCTGTTCCACCTGGCAGTCATTCCCACCTCACTGCCAGCCAAGTGCTGTGTGCCTGGAACAGGCTGAAAAAATGAGCTTCTCCAGACACTGCCCTGGCTCTGAGTCCCACTCCTGCTGACACAGCTCAGTCTTGGAAGGAGGGACAGGCAGCAAATGTTCCAGAACTGCATGGACAAATGGGAAGCTTTGCCTCTGGTCAAGGCAGCAGAAGCTCTGTCAGACTTTCTACCAGCAGAAACCACTCCCAGCACACCCCTGCGTGGAGCTGCTGGCATTTATCTTCTCTGGGAGCCCCTTGGAATAGCAGAAGCACTATGGAGCAGGAGAGAAGACAGATGGCTAAAATGTCTTCTCCTATCCTATCAAATCCAAGCCTTACAGTGGCACAGAAACATGTGGGACCCAACCAGTTCCTTCCTCTCCTGTTCCAGTCTGTTTGTCTCTGATGAACACACTGAGCTATGAAATGATTCCCAGAGGAATGAACGAAAAATGAGCAATTAGGCAAAACATTTCACCTAACCCTGTTCCCACCACTGTCCAGCTGGGCTCATGTGAAACAAATCATTTAAGAGAGACTATTACACAAAGCCACTCTTTCTTTTCTAATGCTAAAATTATCCCCAACTCTCAGACTCAATTTCTGTCAGTCTTCCCCCTCTTTACAGCACTTGCTCCAACCACTTGCAATTCCTGTTTTGCCAATATAGACACACATTTAGTTCTCTTAAGAAATCACTTCAGATGAGACAGTGCAGATGGGAGAAACCAGCAGGCAGCCAGATCTCTGCAGCAGAGGGGGTGTGAGTCCCTGTGCTCCTTCCCACTCTGCAGGGGAGCAGGACCATGACTGTCTCAGGACTGGTCAATGCCTGAGTTTTGGAATCAGGATTCTTCCCATTCTGCACATTATTTCTGTGTTCAAATCTAACTACAACAATGTTTGGGAGAAAGCAACCTTGTTTCTACTCCCAGCCATTGACATTTCTGCACATGATCCTCTAGATCTTCTGAGGAGTTCAGGGGGACAAATCAAGTCCTTTGCAAGGACTTGGATGCTCAGTTCCTTTTGGAACATCCTAAACATGTAGAAGGCTTTGAAATGCTCATGCCCAAGCTGTTAATTTCCATAAGAAACAAACAAAAAAATCATTAAAATGTCCTTTTCTTTACAGTAACTGCATAACCCCCCCAACTCCCAGCACGTATTATGCACCCTCAAGAGGGCAGCATGGGATTTCAAAAATCACCTTACTGAAGGGAATAATGCCTTGACATAACAGCAGGCTCTAATGACAGCATGGAATTAGTGCTGTAATCTTTAATAATAAAAAAAAAAAAGGTAAAAAATAAGGTAAGTCCGTGGCAGTATCATTAGCTCAGCTGCCCTTCGCTGCTGTTCATGGAGCACCACGTGGCTCCCAGCAGATGATGCAGTTTCTGTGGAAGTTCTTGCTCAACCAATACCTACTGTGAGCAACCTGTTCAAAACTGATAGCCCTGTGTCCAGGGCAAGGAACAGCCTAGTTCTGGGCTAATGAAATTCTTGCCTGCTTTCAAATGGTACACAGAAATTTAGGGTTAGAGGAACACTGACTGCAAGGTGATCCCACTTGTAACTGAGTACAGTTGACTTTTATGGCACTGTATCATTTTATCCTGCCATCTTAAAAGATTTTTTCCCTTTTACTACTTCTCTTGGAAGACAATTCCAGAATTTACTTGTTCTGACTTTATATAAAAATTCCACTGTAGATTTATTCTTAGCAAATTTATATCTTCTGGTTCTTGTGTCAACATTATCAGTTGGCCCCTGCACTGCTTGTGTTTTGTTTAATTAAACATGTTTCTGTCTTTCATGCTATGACAAAATCTTCCAATTCCTTGATCATTTTACTAACAATTCTCTCTGGCTGTTCCCATGTTAATCTCCTTCCTTGAACAAAGATGAGAGACAATAATTCCACATGAACAATCTCCAAGTCACTGTCCTTAATACTTCTCCAAGTCTATTAGAAATTCATCATGTCACCACATGTGCCTTTTTGAGCTCTAATGACTTAGGGATGACAATGTTATCGTGTGTTTTGCAGACTTGGAGGAGGAATAAACTTGGGAATGAGCTGCAGGTACAGCCTCCAGTTCTGCCATCACTGTGCAACAGGCCAGGACAAACAAGACACATCTCGTGTGTCTCATTTCAGAATGGTGATAATGTCCAGCCATGCTATTATATGGAACTGATACCACAACTATAAAACCATATAGAAACATAATACATACCATATATCATAACAGGATACTTTTCATCTCACCCAAGCAGTGTGTCTGCTGTAATTCCCAAGGTGATGTCCAAGGTCAGCTAAGTGCTTTGATAGTGGTACATCACTCCATAACCCACAGTACTTCATGTGCTATGATAATTCCTTTTTCTCAGTTGAATTTTCCAAACTAAACCCTCTCTCATTCCAGGATAATGCCTTCTGTAATTGTTCTTTAAACTGGTGTGAGTAGTTTCTTCATAAATCCTGTGTACTAAGGAGAAACTGTCTAGCAGCACTTCTAGGACTCCTGCTTCTCAGCATCTTACTCACTCCCAAATCTAGTGCACTGCAAAATTAAAACTAATTTCTTCCTGACTTTTTGCAGGTATTTTTATTGTTGTTGATATTTTGGGGGTTGTTTCTGAGAAAGCATTTGACCTGAAATACAAAGGACTACTCCTGTCATCAGAAAAGTGTCCAGTGAGGTAATTCACAGCATTTCTCATATAGTCAGGATCTCACATATGACATCCATCCCAAATGCATCAAATCTTCCCAAATTATTTGTGCTCAGCACTGTGTGTTTTGATACTACAGCAGATTATCTATGGCTGTTCTCCCTGGAACATGAAAGAACACACTGTGGAACATCACACCATCCAGACTATCTGCAGGCTCATTTCCTCTATCAGAACCCAACACTGCCTCTTCTCTTTCTGAGCAGGAATTTGTCCTGCTCTCCTAAATTTTATTGGGGGAATCTGTTTTAAGATTTCTGCAATCCAATTAGAAATCCCTTGATTTACAAGGTTTCTTCACACGTTTCATCAGTGATTTGATGTGAAATAAAGCAAACACAAAAAAAAAGCTTCTGGACTGAATCACCTGAGAGCTGAAAAGATAAAACAAACCTGACTTTAAAAAGTAGCTGTATTTTCATGGCTGACCTATGCAAGTGGGCTCTGCAGCTACATAATTCCTAGGAATTTATAAGTAGCACTTCTGCAGGCCCGGATCACTGATTCAGTCTCTACTATTTAATGCTCCTGCTGCTTATAAAGTGTGGACTGTGCAGATTCAACCTGCAGCCTTGCTGACATTTAGCTGACTCCTGTCAGGTTCTGATCACAGATCAGCTTCCTTGCAGAGAAGGATGAACACAATCACATCTCTAGATTACCTCTGGCAGCCTTTTTTTTCTTGTTGAGAAAGAAAATCAGAAAACATAACAGGCTGTGACTCTTCAGAATAAATCCTTGGCTCAGACCTGCAACACTAGAGCAGCTCTTCTGGTCTGGCTCCAGGAAGTTGGGGAAACTTCAGCTGGGAAAGTTTCTTTTTTTCAGGCTGATCTCAGTGTTTTACTGGCCCAGGTACATAGCAATATTCAGCTACACAAAGGAGTACATATTATTCTGTTTGCACACAAGAATTCCATCATGGTAGCAAAAAACGATGGAGGTGGCACTAACCACTGTTGATTTATCCTGCTGAGAAGTCTGCCATGAGCTTAGTCCTGAACTTCTTTGACTTCCCAAACTCCTCCTGAATCAGATTCAAGGTGTGACCATTTTATGTTGGATAAAGGCAGGTTGTCAAGAGGCTCCCTGAATTTCTTCCCCAAACCCCAAACCTGGGGAAGGTTAAAGGAGATGGAAATCTGCTTTGACACTTGCCAGATGGCAAAGCTTAAAACTGTATCCTCTGAAAAGAAATAGTAGAAAGACACATCTCTAATTACATTTTCTTCCATCCCCAACATAGGTACTGTACCAAGATTACTGTTTCCCGAGGATTGGATACACATTCAGCCTTCCCAGCTGGAAAATGCAAAGTACTTTCTCCTCAGGATGTCCTGTTTCAAACCTGCACTGGCAGTAGCACAAAGCCAAATAAGCCCCTTGTTTTCACTCTTCCTTCCAGGTGCCTGCAGTGTACATCCACCTGCACCTCCTGCTCCCAACCCTTTTCAAAGTCAAGCTTTCCTTGACTGGACTGTTGGCTTTGTGGGCACTTAGCAGGTTTTACACTGCATCATTTTTTACCTTTGGAAAAAAAATCAAAGGATCTTCACTGAAAAAAGATTAAGTAAGCCAACAACAGCAAGAAGACCTTTCCACACTTAAAGGCATATATTCCATGACTTCCTTAATATATATATATGTCTTGATCTGAGAGCTCAGCTAAGTCATTTAGCAATGTCTTCTGTGAAAATCTTTTTGGTATTATTGTTAGTAAAATTAACTCAAACAGAAGGTTTGCATAGGATGGTGGGTGAAAGAGATAATAAACAGCTTTTGCACTCTGCCTTCCAAAGGCTGAAAGCACCAACTCAGGCCAAAGCACTCCGATTGTGAGAGCACATTGCAAAAGGAGATGAAGAGAGGTGGGCTCTGAAAGAATAGGGTAAAATAATACAGATCAACAAATTTCTGTAGGAGTCCTGTTTCTAACATGTGTTAAGATTTCTATCATCACTGATGTTAATAATTGACATGAAGTACAGTGGGAGTTAGATAACAGCAGGAAGGTTCTGGCCAGACCTCATTTCATTTTCCAGAGCTGTGAGGCACTGGGGAGTGGGGAAATACAGAACATTTCAGAGGTGATCTTGCTTCACTGCCTTACACATCGAGGAACTTTATTCTGCCTAGAAAGGTTTGTGCTTGTGCCACACAACAGGACGTGTTCTTCAGAGAGCTGAAAGGAACAGGAAGTTAATTCTGTGCTCATGAAAGTGAGGAATTAATAGCACAGCCTCGAGTCAGATATAAGCTGCGTGGGTATTGTGCAAGCCTCATCACACAGCACTGCCACCTCAGCCCAATTTATGATCTGGAACACAGCAGCTTTTACAGCTTCTGGCTGGAACTGCAGGTTGCACCAAAGCACACAAGGATTATATAAATACAAGGGAAAGAGGTGGAAGCTCCAAATTTCTTAAACTCTTTCACCTGGCTCAAGTATAAGCTGGACAAGTTCTGATGACACACTGCACCTCCAGAGCCTGCCAGGTCACATTGCCACTGTTTGAGTTCAGGGTTTAAAGACAGTCACTATATATTCCCTGAACTCAGAATGTACATGGAAAACAACAGTAGGTTTATAGCACAAGTACAATTAAATGAGTAGGATCAACTGTGGACAGGCCATGTTTTAATTTTAATTTTTACCACCATATCTGATACGGGCAACATTTTTATTGGCCTCAGAGAGTGCCAGAAAATCTCAACCCATGAGATCAGTGGCCTCTGTGTACAACTTGCCAGCCCCCAGAATTCAGGAATTGCTTATCTCTACCCTGGTTCGTACCACCAAAAGCCAGCTCAAACCAGAGGTGAATCTACTTCGCGATACAACAAGCGGCAATCGCTCTGATTTGTCCCGTGTGTTCTTATCTCCCAGTTTGCCATTAATCACCACCCTGGCAATCAAACACTGAGGTATTTGTACATTCTCTTTGAAAACCCATCTCAATTTCCTTTTACTTGAACTGCCCTGGCCTTTGCCTCACCTCTGGGTGCATCAATGTGCACAGCACAGGCTGGATATACCTGAGGGGGCTGATGACTCACAGCAGACAGGGAACAGGGTCACCAGAGATATGAGGTTGGAAAGTGTGATGCAATTAAATGCAGAGGGCTGTCTGGTCATTAGCAAATAGCCACATTTGCATGGTGGAGACAGTTATAGGATGGTGACTGCCATGACTGAAAGTCAGATTCTGTTCACAGAACCATGAAATTCTCCTCAGGGTGTGACCACGTCAGCTACACGAGTACCAAGTCTGTTCTAGGCACCAAAATCCAGGATAATTGTAAAACTAATATCATCTATTTGGTGTATATATACACATTTTTGGTGCATGTTAGCTTAGCCTCTGTGGCTGTTGAAATCTCCCTTATTCTCTTCTATCTGGAGGGATTTTGTTCTTTGCTGAGAGGCCAGTTGGGAGAGGCTGATTTTATGGGAACAGCAGGGCACATGAATTGGTCTCCTATCTCACATTTATAGGGAAGGTTTCCTTGGTTTCAGCACAGCTCCCAGGTACAGTTGAAGGTACGATTTCTCTGTTCTGCCATTAAGCTTAGAGTACTTGGGTTGGAGAAAAAATATCTTAGATTCCCAAAGCCATCCTTGTCCCTAATCACATAACCTGCAGGGATTGCTCTGTTACCTCCCTTACATCATGATGGGTTTGTGTCTCTTGGTTTTAGAACTGAAATGTTTCTGTCACTCTGTGATGTGTTTCCACTATGAATTAATAAATTTATTTTGCAAATATGAAGAGATTGATAGGCTGCCATGTGTCTGAGGGACAGCCACATTATTGTCTCTGCTCATTTACATTGTCAGCCTTACATTTATGCATCACTTGTATTAATGTGTTGTGAAATACCCTTTCTCCTCAACCAATACGAGGACTGAGCTCTGAGTCTGCCAAACTTGCATTATGAAGGAAGGGAAATGAACTAACTAATACTTTATTCCAAGTTTTACTGGCAGATTTTGTCCTGATGATTTAACTGTTATTTACCCTGAAACCAACACTCAGGATGATTGTAGCCTACGACTCCCAAGAGAGCAGCCACGGAATTTTTGCATTCTGCACAATGTTATGGGTTGGCAACTGCTCCCTTTTGCTACACAGATCACTTCAATCCCCCGTGTTTACCCTATAAACAAGAAAGTGCTCCATTCTGTTGTGCTAAAGAAAACAGCTGAAACCCAAAGCGGCTCAGTCCTGTTCGAGCTGTCCCCAGACATGCCACCTTCCACGAGGCTTTGTTTCCACTGATTTGGTAATGAAAGCTGGCAGCAGATGCCACACTTGTACTGAGCACATTAATCACTGAAAGAAAAACAGTATTTTCTGCAGCTCTGGCAATTTCTGTACGACACATAAACGAGGCTTCCTGCTTTCCTGTTAACCCTGTACTCAGTGGAGGATCCCCTCCAGCACTTGCTTTCCTTGCAATGGTGTATTTCTGCCCCAGGAACGTGTGCCTGGTGTGGATTCAATTAAGATCTGAAAGCATCCATCTGGTGTCTGCTTCAGAACTGAACTCATGGCAATAAGCACAAACACCATGTGACAGGTGCTGGGATGATGCTGAGAAATAAAATGCAATCTTGATGCTGGTTTCCACAGAACAGCCGTAAGAACAACATCATCTTAAGAGGACTGACTTGTGGCATTCCTGGCTACACCCCAGCACTCCCAGCACCATGTGCTGAATGCCTGTAGGGCACCAGGGAATTCCTGCTCTTCGTGCCATATATGCCCTTCACAGATGCATAACCACTGGCACTCATCCTGTTACAGGGGGACATGACAGGGGTGTAAGTGCAGAGCCCTCCAGAGATTTAACCAGACCTCAACCAGGCCTTTTCTTCTCCCCACTCCTCCTTTAAGGTTTTTTTTAATTAATGGTTCTCTTGAGACAACTTTCTCCCTTGAAGACAAGCTGCCCTGCACACTGTTCTGACAGAAACTGCTTCCAGCTCCTTTCTGTACCTGAGAGCTCCAAAAATGTAGGTTCATTGCACCATTCATCTGAGCCAGGCAGCACATGGCACACCGTGCAGAGCTCTCCAGAGGGCAGGATGGCACTGCCTCCGTGGGTAATGGCTGTTAAACCAGTGCTAACAGATTAACTGCTCTCTTCAGCCAAGCTGCATTATTGCAGATGACAATCACAGCATTTATGTTCTCCTGTCCCCACATTCAAATCTGTGCTGCTGAGGAAGAAGAGTAAATCAGAGAAATGCAGCTCATGCCATGCAGGTACCAATCCATGACCAAGGGAGCCCTCAAGTACAAGCCTTTTCAAAACATTTTACTGATCAAATTATTCAGATATAATGACTTTATCTCCTGCAATGGAAAAAAAAAAATCCCTGAAGCCAATCTATCAAACTCAGAGGAGACATCAGTGATGGATGGAATCCTCCCTGTGATTCTATTATTTACACTCCAGGTGGCACAGGAGGATGGACCTGCCTGGTGATCAAATCAGTTGGGTTGTAGAATGAGGGAAAATTATTGGTAAGAGTTAGGTGTAACAAAAGAGATGAAAAGCAGTCCTTGGGGAAGGGATTGCACATCCTAGTCTACAAAAAATATATTACCACAGAAATCTCTATTTTAAGAGATATAGGACATTTTAAGAGATTTAAAGAGACACAGGATAGTGTGTTGAATTAGACATATCTTACCCCCCCCCAGAAAGCTAATTTTCAAATTACTTTTTGCCCAAAACAGGTATTTTCTAGTAAGAATAGACCCATCCCCTGTGGTGTTTCCCTGAATTCCTCTAAGCTCATTATTCTTCAAGATATCTTTCAGTTTTCCCCTGTCCTGCAGGTTCACCCTAAAGGTGAAAGTTTCTTATGAACAGTAGTTATTACATGAGAGATAGTGACAGCTGCAGCTCTTAGAATAATAATTGGTATTTTTATTTATCCCAGATGAATCCCAATAGAATATCAATTCCCTTTTTAGTTCCTACTATCTCTCTAGCACAGGAAAATAGGGTTTAGAAAGCAACTCCCTAACAATTTTAAAACTAATGTTGCCACATTTCCCACTTAAACCAAAGTGTTCCTCGTTTACTGATGTCAGTACTAAAAAAATTCCTTCAAATCAGATTACAAAAAAAATCTATTATTATTTGCCTAAATTGTTAGCTAAAAAGCTTAAATATACTAGTGGAAAAGGGTTAATTATATTTTATACTAACAAGAAATTTCAAAGTCCTAAGGCCACTATGATCCCAGGCTGCTGCAGCTTCTCTTTGTCTAAGGCAGGCAAATCTATTTTAGGTGATAGCACCTAATATTTGTGTATCTCAAGTACTAAAACTTACAAAAAGATTTTATTATTCTGCATGTTTGAAGAGTTTGGATACACAATTTAAAATGCTGTCTAGAAGTCTGATAACTGGAAAAATCAATTGCTGTCTAAGTGTCTTAGGCAAGGAATTTTTCACTATTCAAAGGCCTGGCTTCAAGTATTTTGATAATCCCCACAATGTGAGCTCTGTTATTGCAAGAGATTTTTGGGGATATTTGTTTTTAGGTTTTATTTCTGTCTTCTAGATATCTGCAAAGGTTGTGAAATTCAGACTGGAGCTGAAAACTCTGTGATGAAACACCAAGTCTGCTTCACCTCCACACACAATTCCTTTGAGTGACAGGTTTTGAAACAATAACTTACTTTTTCTCACCTAAATAGATACAAACCCTCCACAGAGAAGAAACAGAAGTAGCAAATAAGGAGGTATTGTTTCTTACAGCTCCTTTTTCTAGTAAATCTTATACCTTAACTTCTGGGTTTCCATCTGCTTTTTCTGGGGATATCCCTAACTGGAAATCACACACTCATACCTGTGACTGCAGAAGGTGACATGAGGCTCTTCAGAGACTTTCCAGTCTGTCATAAGCAGAACAATACTTTTTATGCAAAGAGGATGTAATTGTTTCATACCACAGAACGCTTGAACAGACTGGTTTACAGTTCCAATTCGACCTGTCTGTGATCAGTCATGTTTAATATTAATTAATATTTGTATGGGGCAGTGATGGGACAGTACTCAGCTTCTGTAACTCAGTGCTTCATACCAATATCCAACTTCTGAATGCCCTTTAAAAGCAATTTTATACCTTTTATACCACTACCCTAGGGCAGCAAACTGAAACACCAATCAATTTGTAATTAGCACATAGATCAGAATTAATTTTATGCACAGCACGATACCAGAAGCCTGAATTTGCTGCCATTGACACTCAGTCTCATTCTCCCTGCCCCTTTCCCTGAACAGGGATGCTGGCATGCACTTCAGAGGCTGCCTGTGTACAGATGGATTAAGAACAATGAGTCAGCCTTTCTACCTTAATAAGAAAAGAAACAAACTTGTAAAAACACTGGAGTGATTTTTAGTGTATCAGGCAAGGTTATCCAAATAAAATACAACAGCCTTGTGAGTTCATAAAGCCAATTACATCTAAATAACCACACACAAAGGTGCGAGCTGTTCCTTGCCAATTACTCATTAACCAATCTTCATTAATCATAAAAAATGGTTTTGCATGATTCTGGATTCTATGCCTGCAATCTCCCAATCAGTGTTCTGCTCAGGTGGCCTTGGTCCAGCTCCCATCCCTTCTTCCCTGGCTAAGATATTTTGCAATGGCAGCTGATGAGTGAGAGGTACAGAGAGAGGCTTGTGCTACACAGGAAATCTTTTGCAGATTAATCTCGACATTTCAAGAGTTAATCTTAAATTTTATAATGAGATACAAGAAAAGTTTTCATTTACTAATGAAGAAATCAAAAGATATTTTATATGCTTTTCATCAGAATATTTACAGTGGTTCGTTACCTGTGGAAATGTCTTTTATAACACTTTCCAGGCTAAGTGCAAAATGGAAACAAATTCTAAAACAAAATAAATGTATTTCCTTTGTTACAAGGACTGACAAACAGAACGGAGTCAAACCAAAAAGCAAAGCTGTTTCCCCACTTTTCAGACATAATTGAATCATACCCCAGAATAAATGGAAAAAATATTAATATTAAAAATGCAGGAATCAAAACTCAGTCAATCCCATGACTCCAATACCATTTTATCTGTAGCAGCCACCATTCCAGCTCTGTGCTAGGTTTTGTTCCTCTGATGTTATTCACAGTAGAACCTGACTCATCAACCTAATTGACTTGTATCAATCACTAATCACTTTGCATTCACACTTTTAATGAACTTCCAGTCCCGTGGTGATTTCAGCAATACTTTCTCTCAAGCCCTCATGGCAACCACACTTGGCAGCACCAACGTGCTCCTCAAATCCAACACCTGAAGCCTAAAAACTTACAGGCCATCTTCTCCTCTCTTCCCAAAGCAGGAATGCCAGGAGCTCAGCCTCAAAGATTGCTTAAAATCCTGCCCTTTTGCTCTGTGCCCACCGCTCTGAGCTTGCTGCTCCTAACCTTGCAGAGGGGCACAGATAACACCAGGTTATCTGGCAGGCAGGAGGTCTGGCAAAGCTGCTTTTGGGAGGCAAAACCAACCAGCAGGACACTGGGGAATACAAAGCTGGTCTGGGCCCTTCCTGTGTCCCAGTATATCAAGGTTTCAGCTCCATTGACTCCAGGATAGTGGCCTTAATCAAGATTTTTCATGCCTCAGAGAGCAGTACAGCTGCTAAACTTTCTTTAATAAGGGTTTTATAGCTGGGGAAGCTGAACTGGAATCAGCTGAAAGGAGATGACTAACTTCTGCCCTTATTAAACAGCAATCTACTATAACTTAAGCTATAACATTGTTTTGCTCTAACATGAATGAGGAATGTTGGTTTAAGTGATTTAGCCAAGTCATTGAGGCTGTTTCAGTCATTCCCTGCATTTTCTCTTGCCTTACGGGTTTGCTTTGAATTCAGAAACCAAATGCAGTGTGATCAGTCTCAGGAGAAAGTCCTACAAAGAATTCCTTATTACCTGATTGAGCCCGTTAATGTTAACAGAATATCCTGGTAAAGAAACCACAGGTGATGAAGTGGCCACACTCTGGAATCTCAGTGAAGTCACACTGAAGATTCTCCAACAGACTATACTTCACTTTTACAGACCAATTTTATTGTGGCAGAGTATAAAAATTTCTCAGATTAAAGACCAATTTATTCTTTTTAAATGATGTGTCTGGTCTTACTATAACTCCAACAGGAATAGTCATACAGTAATCATGGCTCAGTATTTAGGAGACACTATTTCCACACCATCATACAACTACTGTTTTCTAAAAAATGCCAGTTTTTTACTCTAGCTAAAGCTTCCAGGCATACATACCTAAATTTCATCTCAGATGCTAATGAAATATTTAATCTTAAGCATCTATAGAATAGAATGGAAAGTCTGGGGTTTTTCTGGAAGAGCTGAGCATCATCAGCTGTTTTAATTACATTCTGCCTCCTTATCTTACCCTCACTTAACGTAGAAAAAAACTCAACTTTAATATTTTTCTGGGAAAAAGCTTCATGGGGAGATTCTGATAAAAGGAACCCCTTCTTAATAAGAGATGGTGTATAATAAATAATCATAGACTTGTTAAAGATTATGAAGAAGAATGACAATCAAAACAGACAGGAAAATAATCTTCCATTTGAAGCTACAGCAGATTCTCACAAACCTGAAAGCCAGCATTCATCTTCGGATATCCAAGGGAAAACTGCACTCTGACAACAACAATAAGACACCAGAACTATCACTATTTATAACTTCATCCTTTCTGATTTCAACCAACTGGAGTTCTGGAGGACTAAGAGCCCTTATTGCTTCTTAGGTGCAGCACTGTGCCTTTGAGGGCTCTGAAGCCCAAGTGCCCCAATTTGGAAGCTGTGCCCGCCCTTGAAGCCTCTAATGGGATCCCAGCTCCTGTCCCACCTGTCTCTGCAGGTGTTGCACAGCATTATTCTGACAAGAATTCAAGTAAAAGAGCCCTGTTATTCCTCCCACTAACCAGGAGACTGAGTAGTCCCTGCTGAGGCAAAACAGGAAAAATAGTTCTTTTCCAAAATGAGACATTTTCACTCTGAGAAGGAGAGCCAGGTGACCAGGTTATGCACAGGAATTATACCCATGTGTTAAACCTTGAGACAACTGACCCTGATGGAGCAGGACTGCCAAACATTTCTCCTGTTAGCCTAAAGTTGCTTGATGTTCTCAGCTTTTATCCATTGCCAGGGGTACACTCCAAATTGCAGCATTGCCTCCTTTTTACCTTTCCCTTCCTCCTTTTCCTGCACAAAGACAGATCGCGGACCAAGCCCAGCAGGTTGTTTCCAGCTGGCACCCACAACAAGGAAACAAATCTAACTATTGTACAGCAAATACGTGCTTTGAAAACTCAGAAGTCTGCAGCTGAGGAGTTATGAAGAGCAGTCAGAATGTGTTGAATATATCTGATCACCTGCATTTACATTTTCCTCCTGTCTCAGCTCTGAAAGGCTGTTGCTCCTCTCGTTTCATCTCATCTCTGCTGCCCCCTCAGGGGGAGAAGGGATCCCATGAATTGCATGGCAGTGCAAGATGATGTCCAGTTCAGCAGCACCTCAACAGCAAGACCTGGAAGTTCATCACATCTTGCAGGCATTAAATCTCCTCATGTGCCACAGCCAGTCACACTGTTTTCTTAGGAACTGCCTCAAAGATTTCACTCAGGCCACAAAGTTAAAAATCTTCAAAAATCTGCCTATGATGAAAGTACATAAATCTTCCACTTGCAAACTGCTCATTAGGTCTATTCCCACCGTTGGCAGAATGTACTGGTGGTGAATAGTGGGTCAAAAAGCTAATTCCCCTGCAGTCCTTTTACTGTCCTTAATGATTACTGAGAGTCCGGAAATGAGAGCAGAAAGTATTTCATTCTTTATTCAACATGAAATCATCTTGATTTATATTCCTGAAAAATTAATAAAATGCCTCTGAGACAGACCATCTCTGCTGCCAGGCTTGCACAATGTATCTGCTTTATCTGCTGACCTGTGCAGAAATGCAGGAGAGAATAAAACTTCTGCTTTCAGGGCTGCATTTACTGTAAATTTCCATTCTTCCAGGAAAATTCGGACAGACAAATTTAGCAGCTCAAGTCTGACTTAAAGGGCACTTAGCTGTTATTTGTTCCACTAATGCTTTTGGGAAAAGGCCTGGCAGTTGGATTTGGTGCCAGGACTGAAGACACAGGCAGGGCCTATGCAAGATGTTGGTAAAACATGGATAAGATTTCTTTCCCTTAAGCTGCAGATCCCTATAAACTATCCCCTCATCCCTGTAAACCAACCCCTCCTGAGCTCACAGCAAAGCAGCACCTCAGGTGCTCCTTCCATGCCAGGGTTCCCCTTTCCACAAATCCCATGCAGGCAACAGCACTTGCTTTCCTGTACAAAGCTGACTTGGGTGTTGTCAGATTTACCCAATTCAGCCAAATAAACAGCATCCCAGTTATCCTGGGCTTTATTACATGCCACAAATATTCAATTAAAACCAGCCCAAACTCTTGGTTATTCTTGGTGGTGATGGCTCTGTTCTGTCCTACCATTCTCAAGAATACCCACACAGTTTAGGTAAAGTAGATTTACATCCAGGGTAATATTAACACAAGTGTGAAAAGTCACCATGTTTCTAAGAGGGCAGAATGATCACTCTCTTAGGCCATTTTAATCTTCCTTCATGTCAAAAAAGTGCAGGAGGATTAAATATGAGCTCTGGGAGATTGGAGTTGCTGCTTGAATGGAGAAAGCATCTCCCATCACCACCATTTCCACTCCTGTATTATTGATAATTATTTTCAGGTTTAGAAACAATTCTTGTTTGCTGACTTCCAAATAATCACTGAATAAGTTAATCAGCAGCCAGAACAGCATTGACAGTGCAAAGGAAGTCAAGCACAATTGCTGCATCACCTTTTGTACCCTTGCCTTTATAAAGCCTTAGCTCTTAAAGCTGGAAATGCTATTTACTGTTCTGCCATGGAATGGCTGCTGTGTGGGTGAGTTAGAATTTCCAAGCAACGAAAATCCTAAACAGAGCCAAAATAAAAGGACAACTGGAAAGCAGTTAATGAGCAATAAACTTCTCTTACTTTACTACACAGTTCTTGAAAAGGTGTCCTTCCACTTGCTCACAAATCCCAATACTCACATCTGCACCACGCACACCCAAGTGGAGCCTGTGTTCGCACGTTTGCAGATCAATTCAATAACTGCACAACCTGAATCAGTGAGATGGTGAAATGTCTTTGCAGACCTGACTGTGACACACTTCAGAAGCAGCTGAAATAGGCTTCTGGTTGCCAGCAGGCTTATCTTTTATCTTTTACCTCTGAATAACATAGCAGAGCCTCTATTACCTGCATTTTTTTCACAGCGTGATCTTTTAAGCACAATTTTGGGCAGCAAAGACATAAAGCAAATTCTTCTGTCTTTTTCCTTCCTCTAAAATAAACACACTCTCTGCTGGGAGCTTATCTGGAGGATGGAATGGAGCTAATGCCTGTCCCAGGAGAAAACCCAACCTGCACAATGAAGTGCATGCACAAAAGGCTCTGAGGATCCTCACTCTGATGCATCATTCAAAGAACTGAGAGGAAAAAAATCTTTTGACTCTTCCTCATGCACCTGCACTAATAAATGCTGCACAGGCATGGATATCAACAGCTCACACCACTTGGCTTCAGGTGCCCCAGCAGATGGATGAATTTTTCCCTTCCTATGTGAAGGAGGGATTTCAGAGAGGGCTCCAGGCACAGCTGGTGCTGCACCTTGGCCAGCTCTGCCCTTGTGTGAGAGCCCCTTTCCAGGGACCTCCCAGTGTCCCACAGGCCTCTGTGGGGCAGGAAGGTCTCAGAACATGCCATGATCCCTAAAGAGCAGACACTCACTGAATGTTTAATGTTTGCAATGTCTCATGGAAGTTCAAACCCTTTCACAAACCTCTGCCAGCGTTTTGCTGTGTTTTCATCATCCTACAGCCAGGACAAACCTCATGAGTGATGCTCCACTCGAATGAGACACACAGAGTGCTGGGTGGGAGATAACTTCCTTTCCTGGGATATTTTTTCATCCTGAACTTGGAATGCAACAAAAAGCCAAACTGCAAAGTGTCCTCTCCATATTTCAGAAATATTTAATTGGATATAAACAGTATAATTGATAATATATATGTTTTCATTTCCAAGACTTGCACGGATATTACAGAAGTGCAAAAGTTCAGCTGTGCCAAATCAAAATACCGAACTCTGGACCATTTAATCAGTTAATTGATTTTCAATTTGCCCAATTTCAAGTTTCTTCTGTCTAAAGTAAGATGCAGTTCGGACTCTATTAGTTCATTATGCTGTAAATCAGAGAAAGAAGAAATAGAAAAGACCAGTAGGAGAAGGAAACATGATCAAGGTCGACAGGAATGTTCAATAATTTTTTTCCCAACATCCTGTTCAATATCATTTCAGTAATAAGAGTGAAATAAATTCTAGACATTTTGTTCTTTAAGTGAAATGTTACCATTTCATTTTTCTAAAAATGATTCAAACAGAAATGAAAGCACAGCTGCCAAAAGTTCTTCATTAACAAAGACCCCCTAGGGAGGATAAAAATCCTACACATCCAAGCTCTTGGCATTTATTATCATAACTCCTGTCAAGAAAGGAACGGATTGTTCAGCTGTATTGCATAAGTTTTCAATGCAGAATCCATAAAATTTAATTCATGGAATAAACCTCTTGGCAACTGCTTTCTAGTTAAGGACAACTGCTTTATTTCCAGAGTGGTGATCTTGTTTTGGAGGTAATTACATTTTAATATTATGCTTTTTCTCAATATTACTTTGAAACCTCTCTTTTTTATTAGATCAGTACATAAACCCAGGCTTTTCAGTTCTTCTGATAAAAACTTTGATCAATATTTAATTATTTTAGCTACTCTCAACTAAAAGGCCTCATATTCTGGAGTTTCAGACCAACTTTCATTGTGGTTGTGATTCCTCTGAGCCTTTAGTTAACATCCAAAACACAACAAAACAGATTATCAGATTTTTTCTTTTAAGGCTTTTTTTTTTTTTTTAACAAGAATTCTTCCTTGTCCTAAACTGCTGACAAAAAAAAAAAAAAAAAAAAAAAAAAAAAAAAAAAAAAAGAGGCAGAAAATATGTTGTTTATCAGAAACACTGGATAGAAAATATAAACACATTACCATCTGCAAAAATAGCCTGCTAGAGCCCAAGGGTATTGAAACAGCAGACATCAGATAGGTCTGAAGGGCAAAAGAGCCTTGATGTGCATGTAGGATCATGGAATGGCTCGTGGTCATTCCAGCTGAGAGACTGACCCCTCTCGTGGCTCTTCATCTTCACTGGAGATCGCTGCTCCTCACCCCGATGTCAAATATTTACAGAAACAAAGAACCAGTTTGTGAACCCTAAAGTTGTGGTAATCACTGAATAAATATATAACCAGAGAAAAGAGAGGGGGGTTTGTCTTATTTGACTAAAGATCCAAGAAGCCATCGGGGTCTCCAGTCCTGAGTGGAGATAATGGACATTTCCGGACCCACCGGAAAACAAGTGGAACACAAGACGTGACTTGAAATCTTATCTGGCTGCCACTGACTGCGGGGATGGCTTTAACGAGGGGAGGGAAGGCTCCTGAAAGTCTCTCTTCTAAAAGGCGAATGCTCAGCCTGCGTCTGCCAGGCTGAATAGAGCACTGTTACAACACTGCTGTGGAGCTTTAGTGACAACACCCGGCAAGAAAAGGAGCTGTTAGCGAGGAGGAAAAGCATTCAGGCCACTTTCCTTCCACTCCCTCTATGTCCCAGGCAAAAAAAAAAAAGCTGGCCAAGTACAGTCAGTGTGATGTATTCTAATGGTGGGGGCCATTGATGGTCGCATGATGCAGTGGAAAGGGAAGACAAAGAATCCAGCTCTTCTCTGAGAATGAGACTGGTCATGTTTTCAAGGTGGTTGTGAAAGGGTAGATCAGTTGAGAACAAGCTGCAAAGAAATCCAGAAATGCTCTATTCAAGCAAAGGCCTTAATTATCTTGCCACATCCCAGTTGTTAGGGAACATGGACAAAAGTGCAGCACCCGGTAGTTTCTGCTTCCCAAAACTTAGTGCACCTCCACAGAAATAGGAGCATAGCTACAGAATACATGGGTCTTAGTTAGAATTAATCTACAGCTCTAAATTCAATGAAGTTACCATTTCAAATGTGCTTTTTCATTAAAGATTCGAGCATTTCTTAGTATTGAGCAGGACAGCAAGATCCAGTTTGTTTTTCCCAGCTCTCTAGTGCCACATGTGAGTAACACCAACCTCATAATTATCCCTTATTATTTGGTTTTGACCCTTTTCATTACCTCTTCTCTGCTTCTGTAGAAATTTTGCTTTAAAATTGCTGATGCCACTGAAAGCCTTGATGTTGCACCGCGTTCTCCTGTCCTAAAATCTTTGCTTTGGCTCTCCGGTTTTCTCTCTAATGAAGATTTCAATCATGTCACTGTTTGCTTTACTGGCAACCCCCTTGCCTGGCTGTGAGCATATTGAACTCCCTTAACCCCAGAGGAAGCAACTGCAAAGCTGTCAGGGTTAATGCTCTATGGGCTGGTGATTTCACTCCCTGCTCTCTCAAAGGCAGCAGGAGAGTCCTGCAGCCTGACCTTCCAGGGAGAGGGAAGGAAGGAGCAGGTCTGGCTGAGGGAGCCAGGCACGCTCCTGTGTTTTCAGTAAACACTGCCTGGAAAATGGGGCTGCTTTATGGCCCAGATTAGAGACTGAGATAGATAGCAGCTGGCTGGGATGGAGCAGCCCTGAGAGGGGAACTGCAAGGTGCACCCGGGCAGGAATGTGCCAGGAATCAGGCCCAAGTTGCTGCAGAGTGATGCAAAGCAATGTTAGTTTTGCCGAAGGTTGTAGCAGGGGGAGAGAATTAAATTAGTGCCACCCTCTGCTGCCACCAGCACAGCCACTGCACAAAGCTTCCTTACTGCTCTCCAGCTCAGCTTGGGGATCTGAGGCATCTGAGCCTCATTCACTGGGGATTCTGTTCCCTCTCTAAAAATTATTTGTGAGGGCTGACCTGTTCTAGTGACTGCAGCTCATCCAGGAGAGTCCAAATCGCCACAGGCACTGTCAGGGGTGTGCTCAAAGCAGTTCCCAGCTGTTTGCTATGAGGCTTGCTTTGCTCAGAGGGCTGGAACTCGCTGGTTCAAAGCTCGCTGAAAAAGTCTGTATGTAATTCCTCCTGACACCACTGTGAGAAGAGCCCAACCCAAACCATTTTGTCTCCAAAAAAGAGCAATAGGAAAGACATTTCCAGGCAAGACACTGCAAAGCAATGCAGGTTGTGCCTGAAGAGATGACCCTGCCCAGGTGGAAGTGTGGGTGGCAGTGGCACAGGTACAGGATGTGTCCTGTATGGCGTGTCCTCTCGGTGGAGCGTGATCTCAGGGTACCTCATCAACTGCTGCCTTGAACTCTGGTTGATTTTGGGGCTTAACTCATTTAAGTCACTTCCTGAGTTCATCATTTGCCAAATTAGATTGTATTGTATAAGAATGCTGAGAGGATAAAATCAATTAATGAGTCTGAGATATTCAGCTGGAGTGGTGGTGCTGTGGGTCACCTGGTTAGGGATTAAAGATGGGTGAATCAGGGTCTTCTTCAGCAGGTTCCAATTTATACCTTTTACTTACTTTACTTAGTTACTTTAACCCCATAAAAGCTACATGACAGTAACAAATGCTGTGATTCACACATTTCCTCTTTTCCTCCCTTCCCTGATTTTCTGGCTAATGTACCATCAAACAACAAGATATCCAGGATGAAGCAGCTGCTTCATTCAGCCACAGATTCGTGGTCTCATCGATCTTCTCAAGATGGTTATTGAAATCACTTCAGACAATACTGGCCTACTGTTTTGCCACTATTTCCTTTTTTACCTAATTTCTGGAGCACTGCTTTTAAAATAGCTCAGCACTCACATTTTTCCTGAATTTTAAAAATTCTGAGTGAATTGCTTGGTGCATCTGGCAAGGCTGGAAAAAAGCAAACTGGTGTTAAACTTCTTTTATTTCACATTGCACTGCAGACACGCTGCACCCTTCTCTCTAGGGCCAGTATGTATCACACCCTCACACTTGCTACCTCCAGGAATAAAGTTATTGCAAGCAGTAGAATCAGTCTGAGTTCCTTTACAGCATGAACCCCAAACATAGTGTGGCTCTTAGTGTAGGAGTCACAAAGGCAATTTGATTTTCTTTTGCCTGTTTTTGTTGTCCCCATAACAAGAAACTAATTTCACATGCAGGGTCAGATACAACATCCTGGTCAGTTAAAACATCCAAAACCTAAATTTCAGCCAGGAATCTCTGAACTGGGACACTGGCAATAGGATTTCACCTTTCAATAGTCACACCAGTCTTTATAGCTCCTGCACTCCAGAAGTCAAAGAACAACCCCCCTACTGTGATTTTGAGCAATAACAGAGTAACAATTACCATTTTTTAATGTCATATGACAAAAGTGACCTATATGAGGTGAGTGCTTAGAAGACAGTTGTTTGCTTGGATAAAAAGGGAGTACAATTATTATAAAAATTAAAACAAGACTAAGTAATGAATGAGGTTTCCAATGAGCAGCAGAAATGCAGCCATAGCCCAGTTCTCACTCTGTGGAACAAATCACTGCATCCACAAATATCTGCTTTCTATTTAGGGTGATTATGGCTCTGCTTCCCAAGGCATTAACTACCATAGAACCCCTTAGACTGAAAAAGACCCTTCAGATCATTGAGTCCAACCATTAACCCAACGCTACCAAGTTCACCACTAAATCATGTCCCTAAGACATCTTTTAAGTCTGTTTTATAATGACAGAAGAAGACTTTTCACTGAGGAAATAAAGCCTTCTGGATGGAATATTCTATGTTTAATCACTCAGATAACCTGTGAGTTTAGACATTACAGTTATATATTCAGTATGTTTTGTCAGGAGAGAAACGTGAATGTGAAGATTGTTTTGCCTGGTTTGAGAACAAGGTTTTGGAAAGCAGGCAGGACTAGCTGGGTAAATATAATTACCAAGCATGGAGCAGAAAAAAACAATAATTTCCAGGATCTTTAGGTACATGTGGGTATAGGGAGTCATTCAGGATTATGACTTTCTTCTTTCTAAATCCATAAAGGCAACATTTCACTGCAAAGAAAGCTCTGTTCATGGAGTGATGTTGAAGGAAATAGCCTGGGGGTTGCTCTAATCCTGCCAGGGGGACTCAGTACAATAAGCCTCAGATTCACACCACTGGACAGGCAGCTGTGAGACAAGGGGTGCAGCAGGTGGGACCAGTGGGAGACACAGTCAGTCTGCAGTGGATTTGTGGGTCAGGTCCTCAGCTACTCTGAACAGAGGGGCTCCAGAGCTCTACCTGCCATCTGCTCACCTGGTTACATGCTGTGTGTTCATGGGAGAGGCAGATCTAACAGCCCATTTCCCCAACTTTTCACTGCTTCATTCTGCTGTTTCTTCCCAGAAAGTTTTTACCATTTCTTATATGAAATACTGGAGTGGTTCTATATCTCTGAGATGTCTCATTTTCCTTAATGCTTAACTGAAATATTAAATATATAAAGTGCCAGCCTCTTATTATTTAAAGCCTAAATTAGGATAATTACTTTTTTTCAGTCTATTATGTCTCAGCTTTTCCTGAAGGCAGATTCATTATCTGCAGGCCAGCTTTTATCTAACAGTGAAAGCATTATTGAAATTGGTACCGTTAAAGTTCAAGACATGAGCACCCCCACTTACCTGAATAGTACTGATTTCTCCACTGATTGTCTGGGGGAACAGATTTGGGGCTCATTAGAAAGATCAAGTATTAATTAAAAAGAAAAGGTGAAATAGCTCAGCCCACCGTGGGTGACACAGTAAAGCCATTCCAGCAGCACAAGCAGAATTTTAATTCCTGCTGTATTAAGTGCATATATATATCTATTTAAATGTATATTTGTTTGATTGTTGCTTTTAGTTTTGCTTTTAGTTCTGTGTTTCTATGAAAGCTGTACTGGAAACATTAAAAGAAAGTTCCAGAAATCATTAACACAGATTGAAAATGCCAATGCTCAAAGCCATGAAGTCAAAACTCACTATGTTTCCAGTTTGGAATTTACTTGTATTATAAAAAAGAAGATCAAAAGAGCACAAATAGACATTTTTAACTAGCCAAGTGGGATACTAATACGAGATTTGCAGCACAAGCTCCCTCACTGACAGTATTCAAGCCCACCTTGAGATGCACAGAGGTCTGGCCTTGATGGCTTTGCTCATGTCTCTCAGCTTCCAAGATAAACAGAATTAATTCAAAGCATGAAGTTCTGATGGGCTGCCCTCCAAAGCAGAATAACCACGGGGACATCCTGCCTGTCACTGATGGAGCTGCAGCACAAACCTCTACACCCAGAGCCACTGAGCATCTCACTGTGGAGTCACCAGCTCCCTGGAATATCTGCAACCACCAGGACAACGTCTGACAGCTTTCAGCCTTCTGAGAAAATGGAGTCCAGTTCAGCTCTTCTTTCCAGCTCATATCACAGTGTGCACTCATAAAAGCAGCGCTATTTTATTAAAATATAATGTTACATTTATGTGAGCAGCAATATAAACTTTACTGCATGTTTTATTGTTACATAGCATTCCTTGCAATAAGGGCATCTCAGTCACTCTTTGTGCCTCTGGAAAGGATTGCTTTGCTGTGAGATCAGTCCTGCAACGAGCACACCTCAGGATGCCATTTTCCTTAATACAAGAAAGTCCTTTTTATGTTCCACTAAATGTTTTCTCCTTCATAAAAAGCCCGAGGGACTGCTCAGACTCCCAGAAAATGCATTGTGGTGAAACAAGGGAGGTGTGGGGCAGAACATTCCAGAGCATGGGGTGCAGTCACTGCATTGCCCCTGTCCCCACACACCTCCAAGACTTTCAGGTTCCCAGAGCACACATTTCATGTGAACAATTCCCCATGCTTGCCACCAGCAACCCTTCTGAGTCTTCCCTGGCAAACCTGAGCCTTGGCAATCAGATACTCAGAGAGAATCAGCTCTGGCGCCAAGAGTGGCCTTCAGACTTCCAAAGAATTTCATCACCAGGCTAAAATTCAGGGTCTTTATTTGTTGCATTTTGCTGCAAGCTGAAAACCCAGACTCCACTCTCACTGGCTGCCCACAGTCACAGCAGCTGCCCACTGTCAGATCTGTCCCTACAAATTAGTTCTTATCAGAAGTCAGACCACAAGCAGAAAGTTCAAGTGGGGTCTCTTGTGATCTGGATATCTGGTTTCCATTTTTAGGAGTAAAAGCCATTAAAGTATCCTACTCTTATTTTCTTTTCCTCTTTGGTGACTTTGTGGTATGCCAGGAATGCCAGCTGTTCATTTAATAACACTCATTACTGTATATAGACCATATTTCTTTCACCTGCCACATGACCACAAAGCTCTCTGGAAGCTGACAGTGCAGAGCAGAACCTTTCCATGGCAAAAGGTGCTGTGCACACAAGTGTTGGTTTTCTGCTGGAAATGATCAATCTTTGTGGCAGTCACTTTGTTGGTCCACCTAGAATTGTGGTTCAAAGGTTGTTCATTTCTGGAACTGCAAAAGTTTTTTAAGCAGTATAAAGATTCTCAACTGTCCTGACCATTCTCCAAGGTAATTTTCCTGTCCTGAGTGCTGGAGTAGCCAAAGCCCTTTCACCTTTTCTAGAAGATCAGGAATGAGCATCTTTAATAAAACTCACTATACACCCAAAGCTGGGTTTGACAGACTTTTATCATAAATTACCTGAAATCTCTATTATATGTGTGTAAGAGTCCTTTAGCCCAGCAGACAATTATTTGACTGTTCCTTTTCCACTGTGGACAACCAAAACAGCAGCTCTCATGATTCCACTGCTTACCCCAACAGGGTCTACTCAGCACAGCTGTTCAAACATTTGTTCAATCACTTCCCAGCAAACAACAATCTGGTGCAGAATGCCTGTTCCTCATTTCAACTTAACCATAGCAGTATTCAGCATGCACTAAAAAACATATGCTGCATTCACACAAAAAAAAAAAAAAAAAAAAAAAAAAAAAAAAAAAAAAAAAAAAAAATTAATCTTAATCAACAGCAGCCTGCAAGTCTCAGAGGATACTGGAAAGTTCCAAAGGTAAGAAGTGTCTTGAAAGGTGTGAAAGATAAATAGATTCATTCATTCTGAAAACTAATTCCTAAGATGTGCACGCTGAAGTTCAAACAATCTGACTTTACACTTTGGTGCCCAAAGGCTGGGCCTGATTCTGAATCTATTCATTTATTTTCTATGTATTGTAGCAAAATCCACTATCCTTTAAAAATTCCAGGGATCTGTTGGGATGGACATTCAGCAAACAGGGAAAAGAATGCTCAGCACTAACACATTAATGTGAGCAAACAGAGGCACGAAGTGACTGGCTGAAAGAAAATCAACTATGGAGTGAGTCAGGGAGCAAAATTCAAATTTTCTGACTTCATGTTCAAGCCCCCTGAACCCTTCTGGGTTCCCAAACAGGTTCTAATCTCCTACAGAATCTTACTACTGCACCCTTAAACTTTTATACAAGCAAATTTGAAAAGTTTGTCCCAATTACTGAGCTGTGAGTAAATAAGTATTTCCTTCCCTGCATCCTTCCCTTTCCTACAGGAATCTCAGCAAGAACTTTGTGGATTAAGCAAGAAAAGAGACCACCACCTTAACTTCCTGATGCCCATTTCTCTGCTCCTGCTGCAGCACTGCAGAGCCACACTTCACCTCCTGGAATTTGCCAGGAGTGATGGAATGAGCAGCCAACCTCACTCAGAGCTGAGGCTGTGAACACACACACGGAGCCTTCCAAATCTTCCAAATTTTTCCACCTTCCTGTCTCCCTCTCTGAGAAAAGCACAAGGCACTGTATTCATAATTTTTAACACCAAACAAATCTGCATTTGCTACTCGCATCAAGTGTTTTTGTTTTCCTCAGTGGCTCTCTCAGCTACCAGGACTTGCAACCATCAAACAACACCTCTCACTTAGGCAGGAATAAAATTATAAGCACCACTTCTAAAACAGGAAACTTATTTCCCATAACTCATCTAAGCCCTTTCCTCTCATGGCAGTCAATTGTTTTACTTTAATGTGATGCATAGTGACATAAACCACGACATGTTAGGATTGGTGTAGACACAATAGCATGTTCTTTGTGTTTTACATGTTCCCACATGACATAGAAACCAAAATATAATTTTTTTTTATTTTTTTTTTTTATTAATCATTTGCAAAAAATGTATACATCTTTCAGGACAGCTTTTTTCCACTGTAGTGTTCTGAATTAGAGGATCTGCCTTATTTTTTCTGGACGTGTCACTGAACACAGGGAGATCCCTCTTTTAAGTGAGACTGTTTCATAGTGAAAGGGTTGGAGCAGAAAGCCTCTTGAGGTATCATAAAATATATTAAAATTAATATATTACAGCCTAAAAAAGCAACGCCCTGAGTTGGACAATGCAAATATCGCATGTTTATTAAGAAAGGTTGCTCTTTTACAAGATAAGACATTAATAAAGGAGACTTTACAGCTTGTTCTCTTTCAAAACCTCTCACAGAATGGACAGCTGGAAAACCAGGCCTCACTGGACTGTGAGATTTCCCTGCAAAATTATGCAGAGAGATAACTTTGGCTTGAAAGGCCAATCTCCAGTCCAAGGAGTTGGAACAAAAATGTTCATGATGAATTTCTGGCTCTTACACTCCTGAGGCACCAGGCAAGAACTGCAGAGGGACTGGGGGGAGATTCCGTTTGATCAGAAGGAAGATTTAGGATGAAGTTTTGACCTTTGCTGCTAAATCTCAGGGAAATGTTAAATGATTTATAATGCCCAGTCCTGCATCAAGAGAGGCCCTATGAAATGGTTTCCTGATCCCTGGGGGTTTAGGGTGAAATCATCAAGCTCTCTGTGCCGAGTGCTAAAGTCTGATATGAAGAGGCTAGAGAAAAGGAAAGTTTAAGATCTCCAGGGAAAGGACTCTGTTGAATTGTAATGTACTATTAATGCACCAGTCCAAATGCAAATATTACATGGGAGAGGAGAGTTTCCAGCAGCTTAATCAGGATTGTGAATCCCAGTGAAAGAAAAAATAGTTTAAGTGCTACTGGACAAATGAAGGATAGCAAACCATACCTGCATGAAAGTTCAATTTCTCAATGTTTAAGAGCTCTTTCATCTTCCTAATTGGGAACTGTAGCTCTCAAAATCTGCAAGAAAAGTAAATTACAAGAGAAGAATCCAGAACAGAGTTAACTCAGGAAGTTTGAGGAAGCCCAGGAATCCAGCCTAGCTGTTATATAAACTTGGGTTCAGCTTGGTTTCTGCAGCTTTAAATAGAATCCATAAACTAACAAACCCCCTAAAATCCAAAGCAGCTCAGATTATGTGTTTTATATCAGCATTTACTGTGTGCTCACTCTCTGCCTGCTTCACCACAGCCACCTTGACATGATGTCATGGATTTTTTCAAGCCTTTTTCATAAAGAGAAACTCCTGTAAAGTCTCCATGGTTGAACCACGTTCCAAGACAGAAGGCAGAAGTCTAAAGGAAAGCATCAGAACTCCTGAGCCAAGCCCAGTTCTCTGAGGTGTCTGTACTGTGTTTACAGCCAGTCTTTGGGGAAGGTTGGAGCAAAGCTCGCTGGCACTTCCAGAAGGAAAGCACTTGTGGCCATTCTGCATCCTCCAGCCATGGCTGGTGAGCCAAACGTCACATGAGTTCCTTTGGATTCTTTTATTTAGTCTAATTAGATGAGGCTGTGGTGGCTTCTCCCATCAGGATGTTCCACCTTGAGCTGAAGCATTCAGCATTCCCTGGGCACTGTCGTTGCTCCTTCAGCTTGGACACAGAGTTACTGATTTTGCAGAAGTTTCCGATGAAAGCACAGAATTCCTAAAGCATGAGTTCCTGAAAATAGATATCACAGCTGTTGTGTACAATCCCCCAAGTCATACAGGGGACACTGCAAACAGGGCTTTGAAACGCACTCATTCCTGAGAGATGGACAAGACAAGGAAGTAGAATTCCTGGGTTAACGAGAGTCTTTTGGGAAGTGGATCTGCTCCACCAGGAGCTCTGCCCAGAGCAAAACAGCTCAGAGACACGGAGGTGGTGAAGACATCACTGAGCAGTCAGTGTGTCACCAAAGGGGGGATTACCCAAGCAGGCCTGTGGGAATAACTTGGTGAAAGCCTGAATGCCCTGAGTTTGTTCTGTGCTCTGAAAGAGCTGATATTCAGGTAATAATAACAGTATTTCACACTGTGTTGAAACAGGGCCACGCCGATCAAATAATCGCTCCATTGTTTTGCTGATGCTTTCCAGTCCCTCTCCAACACCGGCAGGTCCAGTCTGACAGTTAATCAGTGAAAGGAGAGAGCACTTTGCTGTTTGGGGTTTTTTTGTTCTTATTGGGGGTTTTATGTTTGTTATGTTGGTCTTTTCAATAGGTTATGTACTATTTTATTTTTCAGTTAAAGCCCTAAAAAAAGGATTTAAAATGTTTTCTCTTTTCACCCATTGCTATGGATTTTAAATCCTTAACGTATCTAAAATCCCACTTTGGCAAATTAGTTCCAGTCTTAGTTCAGAAAATGAAGAATGCAGCCCCAGCACAGGACTGGCTTGATTTGGGCAGAAGGAATAAAGCAGGATTTATTTGGCTCTGAGGATAAAAGAACAGTCTTCTTAATGAAATAATTGGGTTTGTACCTGTAGCTAATGATCCTGTACGAATGCTAATTAACCCACTGTTGAGTTCTAATAATTGGGTAATTTCAAAGTACTTCTGGAACGGCAAGTATTTAAGGAAATAGGGGAGATGAGCTTCACACTAGGAGGGAAGATTGTTTATTAGATTTAAATGTGCAGATGGGAAGACATAAACAAGCCAAACAAGGCTTTAGATACAGATACTTGTTGCTGTATTTTGCCTTTTAAAATTTACTTTCTGTTTATGCCACTTTCCCTCATAGGAAGTCACAGCATTTTTCAAGTGTGGAAATTAATTTTAAAATTCTGTTTCTAGGAGTGAATTCCCTCATGAATACATCCCAGAGACCCCCAACACAGTTATTACAAATAGCACTTCAGAGGTAAAAATCTAACTGTGTAGAATTGGTATTTTTGAGCATTTAGGCTGTTCTCTCCCGCTGGAATTTACTGTGACTAAATTCCTTTGAACTGTTTCAAAATTATAAACCATAGAATACAGTATTTATCTGTGAAAATAAAAGAAGATTAGACATGGCCCCTTTTAAGACCAGAGTGCCATCCATGACCTCTTACAGCTTTTTATAGAGCTGTTTATTCAGTTTACAGTGTGTATTTTGAGTGTATACACAGCATAAGAACTAGATCTCTTGAGTGATACAACTTTGTTCTGAGGACCAAGGGAATGTGATATTGGAAGTTCTCTATGAACTGTTTGAAAAGGTTTTTCCTAAAAGTTTTTTTTTTGGGGGGGGCACTAAACAGAAAAATGTGTAAATGCAGTTTGGGTGTTAGCAAAGACCGAACCTTTTATATTTCCAAATCTCTATTTATCTAGAAACTTGATTTCTCAACCTCTAGTTTGCATGTCTTTGACAACCCTCATTCACACCGTATGCAAATACTGAATGTGTTACTGTTAGGAGTAACATGAGATGATTTATTATTCATTTAATCAGATGAATCTGTTAATTGCAGAAGCCTGTAGTTTTGAATTCTATCAATATTTGCATTACCAGTAACTGGGAGTCAGCTGAGCACGGAGCTGGTTTAGATTTATGGAGGGCTATTAGAGGGGGTTTGGTATTTTGCATATTTAGTATAGGCTCCTTTAGGGTATCCAAGGACACTGCTGGATTTCTGCTTTTCCCTTGTTCTCCCATGGCCACTGTTGGAGGCAGGACACTGAGCTGGAGGTGCCTCCAGTCTGACTCCATGGAGCTGATTTTATATTCTCCATGTATTTCATGTGGAAAGAGCAGATAAGGTATTTACACCCTGTATTCCCAGGACTCTCTTCACCCTGAATATCCTCCGTTCCCCAAACCAAGACTGTAGTTAGACAAGAACTCTTAAACAACTAAATCAGTTCAAAGTATGGGGTGAATCACTGTTGCCTCTCCAAGCACAGCACTTTTTTGTTGTCTTAGAAGTATCCTCTACTCATTTTTTTGATCTTCTACTTATTTTTTTGACAAACTCACAAAAGCATGAAGTGGTTGTAGCCAAGCCAGTGCCATAAGAAGCATTCCCAGAGCAGCAGGAGCGTGCCCAGGGAGCTGCAGAGCTGTGACAGAGCTCAGAGTGGTGCTGGTGGCAGAACACCCCCACGCTGGCATCTGCTACACCCCTGAATGCCCCACTGCATTCCCATAGACACCCTTTGTGCTCTTCCCATTAACAGTACATTTTCAAGTCGAAAACCATGAACACCCGTCCTTGGAACATTCAATTTGGGAAATTGGGATAGTGTGTTCATCTCCTCTGGCTCCTTTTTCCTCTGTGTTCTTCCTTAATAAGGCCTCAGCATTTCACAGCCACTGAAGAATCCAAGGAATGCCATTAACCAAGATACCACCCTGCTAATTAAAACTAAATACTTGTTCTGAAAGAATTCCGTAGCAAATCTCAAGCCTTACACACAGATACTCCTTTTAAAGCCAAAATATTAAAGCTTTGTGTCTTCCAGGTGATGTCTCGACCTTTTTTTTTGCCTTTGTACTCTTTCCCAATAATTACTCCATCACAATCATAAGACTGTATTATTATTCTTTTACAACTTATAAACCCTAATTTTCAAGTTTTGGTCTCAAGAGCTTGTTCTCTGCTTGCTGGGCTGCTTTTAGATTGTGGCTATACCTGTTTTTATCACAGGGGAGAGAAAAGGAGAAGGGGAAGAAGGGAAGAAAGGATTAAAGGATGTGCTGGATGAAATAAACTGCTGGAAATTACGTTCACTTGGGGCAAGGAAAGATGTGTTAGTGGCTGAAAAAGGAGGAAAAACCACCAAGATTAGCTCCCAAACACTTAATCTAACTGAAATGTACATATTTTTTGTAGTTTTGTATTTTTCTGGACAGACAGATAAAAACTGCAGCTAAGGTTTGCTCTCTGTGAGTTGTCACATATAAAGACCCCTTCCTATGGAAGTCTGTTCAGTACCCCAGGACAGGCAGGAAGTCAAGAAAAGCCACCAGCAGTGAAAATACTGCTACATTCACCCTGAGAAACAAATGTAAACACAACATCTACAGGTGAATATTTCAGGAACTCTCTCTCCTCACTTCAAAAATCTAAGCCATTGTTAATGTTAAAAGGAAAAACTTCTTAAATGTCTCATAAAACTCCACTTCCCCCAGTACCAGCGACCCGGAAAGCTCAGAAGTTGAGCACAACTTGCTCAGATATATCTGTTTTTTTCTCTTCAATCACAGACAGATATATGTTCAAGTAGCCCAGTTCAGGGCAACCCCACAAGATCAAGCAGATTTCTTGCATTTTGGCCTGGACCTCTGTGTTTTTGGACACCAGTGTCTTATTATCTCCATTATAACTCTTCTCAGAATGTGTCATGCCATTTCCAATAAACATGCACATTCCACTTTCCCTCATATCCTCACCCAAACGAAATTAAATCATCATTACAGTCATTAATCACCGCATGAAATACCACATTTGTATCCTACAGTCCTATCCTGAGACATGTATTGCTGCTTATAAGCACAATACACAAATTTTATGCCTATCTGAATATAAATAAACTTCTCTGTAGAGGAAAATAAATTGATAAATACGGCCATATTCGATTTCTCCAGTTCAGTGGATTGCCACAGAAGTTCCAATTCTCAAGGCTTCTCCAAGCTTGTTTAAGACTTTACAGGAGGAGGTTGTGAAATAGCTAAGCCTGGAGCTCAGAAAAGGCATTTCATTTCACAAATGTTTGAAATGCTCTCATTTAACACTTTTTGAAATGAAATAGCGCAGGCTTTCAGGTCTGCAACGGCCTTGTCCTAATTTGCAATGCAAAGTTTTACAAAAAGCTTAATGGCTTTAAAAAAAAAAAAAAAAAGCTTCCAGAGAATGATCCTTCAAGGCTCTCAGAGACTGGCCCTGGCATCAAAAAAGGGAGGCTGAAGTACTTAATTTATGTTAAATACCCTATGCCAGGGCAGTTTAAGACAGAGGAAAGTTGCTGCTGATCAGCACAGTAGAAAATGGTTTGCAGCACTGCCTTTACAGAGACACTGGCACCATCCTTCCTGTGTAACAAATCGCTTTACATTGTGGGAAAGTGGCTTTTCAAAAGATGCCCATTTGCTTTTTTTTGCATCAAAACGAGAAATGTCTAGTGTACTGTTACGCCTTTTTAGTAGACACATTAAGATTTAATCAGACAGCTGAGATGATGACTTCTTTGCTTGCTAGCGATTCATGTTGAAACAGCAAAGGAGGGAAATACTGTTTAAGATTCTCTTTCCCCTATTATCAAATACAGAACTTTGCTGATCTGACTGTTACCCGGGTGCTATAGGTGACACTGCTGCAAAATACGAGGAATTTTTGTTGCTCTTGTTGTTTGTTTGTTTGATTGTAGGGATTTTGTTGGGGTTTTTGTTTGTTTGTGGGGTTTTTTTTGGGGGGGAGGGATTATTTGTTTGCTTTGGGTCACCAAGGTTTCAAAATATCTGGCTTGTGCAGACTGAGAGCACTGAGATTTCTATATAACAAGGGTTAGGATTTATAGATATATATACACACACACACACGCACATATATATATACACAGGCCCTGAGATTCCACATATAACAAGGGTTTGGATTATGAATTTCAATTTAATTTCTGCTTTCTCTGCTGTGAGAGCTGCCTCTGCTGCCTGTGAAGCTACTTGGTACCATCACAAGATTTTCAATCTAAATTCAAACCTGGAGCTCTAACAAGCAGAGATACTCACTTTTGTTTAAGAAGAATGTAAAATTCCGCTCAACTCCCCCTAAACTCCCTCAGAGCAAAGCCCCCGCTTTTTTTTTTGCTCACTCTTGCTCTATAAAAGCGAGCAGTGAATAATTCAAGCGCTTCATTAATTTTGTAGGAACGGGGTAATGTTAAACTGGTACAAGTCTACAGCCTGAAGTGCCTGGCGTGGGGGCACCACTGGAGGCTTGGCTGGGG
Organism: Pyrocephalus nanus; assembly: GCA_038380795.1. NCBI lineage: Eukaryota > Metazoa > Chordata > Aves > Passeriformes > Tyrannidae > Pyrocephalus > Pyrocephalus nanus. The sequence goes on along the minus strand of CM076275.1, from coordinate 14,720,307 downwards.
TTGGGAGTTCTGCTCGTGGGAGCTCCCCGATCCCAAGGGAGGGTTTGGGAGGGGAGCAAGGGCCGAGCCTGGAGGGACCTTCCCACACCTGCCAGGAAATGCCTGCACTGCTGGAGCTGCAGCAGCGAGAGGCAGAGGCAGCTCGGGGATACCCAGAGCGATCTGCCCGGTGTTGTGTCAGCGGCACAAACATCTTTGCTCCTTTTCCCCCGCGGGAACAGCCACGGTCACTGCCCGCGCCATTGTCACACACAGGGCGTGAGGAGCGGGACAGGGCTGGCTCTGTACCTCGGCACACACACGGACTGCCTTCGCTCCTGCTTCCCAACGGGGAATCGGCGGCTCTGGGGGTCCCGGGCGGCTCCTCAGCCCGCGGGCCGGGAAGGCAGGAAGGGCCGAGGGGGTTTGGAGGGAAGCGCTGAGGGTGAAGCGCTGAGGGCACGGCGGGGCCGAGGGCGGCTCGGGGGGCACGGCGGGGCCGAGGGCGGCTCGGGGGGCACGGCCGGGCCGAGGGCGGCTCGGGGGGCACGGCCGGGCCGAGGGCTGCTCGGGGGGCACGGCCGGGCCGAGGGCGGCTCGGGGGGCACGGCGGGGCCGAGGGCGGCTCGGGGGGCACGGCCGGGCCGAGGGCGGCTCGGGGGGCACGGCCGGGCCGAGGGCGGCTCGGGGGGCACGGCCGGCCCGGCAGCCTCGGTGTCCCCGGGGCTCTCACTCCTTGTCCCCATCTCAGGGACTGACCCCCTCTGCCAGCCCTTGGGCTGACTGCTCGGAAACTGCAGTGACAGAGACACTCCTGCAAATCTGCTCTAGGGGTTGGCTACTCGTGTTATGTTTGTAAACATTCACACACACACATATGTATATATCAATGTCAGCTCTTGGCCTGACTTTGCTTTGAAATTACAGTGGCACAGATACCAGAACCTTCCTGAAATCTACTCTAGGTTTTGGCTACTGTTGTAAATCTCTCGCTATATATATCTATATATCCATATATATGTATGTTTGTGTGTATAGACATATACACACACATATATGTCATCTCTCGGTCTGACTTTGCTTTGAAACTACAGTGACAGAGATACCAGAACCTTCCTGCAAATCTACTCAAGGTTTTGGCTACCATTGTTAATCTCTCTCTCTATGTGTGTGTGTTTGTATGTATACACACACATATGTGTGTGTGTATATATATATATATATGTATCAGCTCTTGGTCTGACTTTTCTTTGAAACTTCAGTGACAGATACCAGAGCCTTCCTGAAAATCTATTCTACATGTTTGCTACTCTTCTTATTCACATATAAATAAATAAATATGTATATACACACACACACATATATACATATATATATATATGAGAGTAGACACAGATGATTTGAGAGTTCAGCCTCTGAAGAACAGTGCCTGAAGACTGTTTCAGGTGAGAGGTGAGACCTTACCTGTGTGCCCTCATTTCCATCTCCAAACTCCGAGGTCTAAAGTCTGTCCCCACAGCCCTCCCTGGGCACTCACTGCTGTGCTGTTGTGATGGTGACGGTGCCCTGCCAAGGAGAAGGCAGTTAGACTGGTTTGGCATGACTTTTTATCTTGACAAATTCAGGTTAGCTGTGACTTTCACCCTAAAGTTGCTTGTCATAACCTAGAATGAACTGTGTCAGGTTTTATTAATTTACTGCTTCATCTTGGTACAACCTAAGCAGCTCTTTTTTTCGTTTCTCATATTTGATCTTCATATTTTCTACCGAGAAAAAAATTACCAAGCTTTTGATCTCAAAACATAACCAAAGACCAGATTGGTAGTCTTTGAAAAAGAGAACCTCTTTCAGAGTCTTTCTATTGCCACTGACACAGTTGTCCAGTTCATAAATATACACTTTTCCATTTCATAAATACACATTTGCTCAATTCATAAATATACACTCTTCCATTTCATAAATATGCATTTGCCCAATTCATAAATACACACTTGTCCATTTCATAAATACACATTTGCCCAATTCATAAATAAACACCCATCAGTGTTGTTATAACCCATTCTTAAGCCCTACCTCAGTAGCTGTAAGGCCACTTTGCTGCAGTAGAAAGACTGGCTGGACAATAAACTGATTAAAAATGTATATAGGAATCTTATGGAAAAGAGGTTTTCCAGAGGGGATGCCATGAAGGACAGCAAAAGTGATCCATGCCATAAGGGAGGGACCGGAATTTCTTCACCACATAATGTCAGATGGAAAAAAAATATAAGCAGACTTAATATGTAAAATGGTGTGAATTGTTCACAGCATTGAAATGAGGGAAATCTGAGCTGCCAGAACAAATGATGTTCTGGAGACTCTGCAGTGGAGGCTGAATCAATTCCTGCACCAGAGCTGGCTGGTACCAGGGGAATAACTGAAATTTTACTTTTAGATGCTTATAGTAATTATATGCAAAATTGTGATTTATGAGAATGCTGCAGTGTTTATTGCCTATCTCCAACTGAGCCTCACAGGTCCCGTTGAGAATATAATAAAATGTAACATTTTGTTCCTGTGCAATAAACACTAACTAGGAAGCAATTTTAATTTAAAGGCAGCTAAGGTCTTGCTGTTTATAATTGCTCACAGAGAATGACTAAGTGTACAGTGTCTATGAATGAGAGATTAAAATTAATGATAATAAAGATAATTAAAATAACAAAAATAAAAGGATTGCTTTTAATCACGACACACTCAGCACAAATGAACACATCCTTTAATAGATTTTGCAGGTCTAACCACCTATTTCAGTTCCTAAAGAGGCAGTGCTTGAAGTGATATCTAAAAATATATAAAACATGATTTGTCTGTTTGTAAAAGTAACTGAGCCTAAATCTTCCACGAATTTTTGACTTTGAAGTTAATTCAGTGCATAGGAGAGTCGCAGGACTGATGAAAATAGTTACAACTATCTGCACAAATACAGATTAGATCTAGAAAAAACAGCTGCACTCTTGGAATTCCAGTGTCTATGCTAAGCAGTTAGGCTCGACTGGAATTTTTGGGGTCTGATTTTCCTCAAAAGTAACAAGTGTTTCATTTCTCAACTATATCAGTAATACAATTTATGATCTTCTTATAAGATCAGTGTCTTACTTCAGCTCCTATACTAGATGTGGTCCCTCTTCCACCTTACAATGTCTCCCCTGTCCACATTGTCCTGCATCCTTTTCTTGCCATCCCAGTCCACCACATCACCATTTGATTTTCAACAATTGTCTTTCTCCCCTATCATTCCCTGTTTCTTTATTTTATGGTTTTTTGGTTTTTTGTTTTGTTTTGTTTTAAAATTACAGAGCATAACACATTTCCTCTCTACTGAAGACTTGATGCCAACTTATTGCAAGCTTACAGGTGGTCTTGATGGAGAACCTGTTGTTGAAATACTTCTGTTTTAGTACCTTATTGTCCTTACTTTACTACTCCTTGTAAATTATCCAAACTCGTTACTGAGGGACAGTGGGTGTTCCAGCTCCCATAAGTTGTTCCCATGTGTGGCAGAAGGAAGAAAAGCTTAAGAATGGCAAAAAGAAGATTAAAGGTGGCATTTATTTGTAGTAATTTCCCAGGATATGTTTCCCTCACAGTCATTTTCAGAAAAGAGAGAAAAGGGAGACTTAAAGGAGATACTTGAAAGGAGTTGAAATAAAACCAGCAAGACACTTGAGTTTAAGGCATATCAGTGCAAAGGACCAGAGGGAAGTCACCAATTAATGATTTTTCTTGTTATGCCTGATCTGCAGCAACCTCAACATCTGTTGTTTAGGTCTAAACATTTGAAAGTCAGACTGTACCTGTCCTGAAATACCCATTTATTTTTATTTTAAATGAATGTCTTTCTCAGCATTCCCACACAAAACTCAAACATTTGCAGTCATGGACCTATTTCTGCCCTACCCACATTGAATAATGTGTTAGAAAACCCCCAACTGTTTAGCAATTGTTGACATGTCTGTCATTTCTATTATACTTAGAAGTCTATTCTACTTAGAATCTTTCAAAATAAAATTCTTATTGACTTTACCTTTAGGTTTGTCCCTCTGTGCCCTCCTGTAACTGATGGTGGAGGAAAGGAAGTTCCAAAGACTGACTGGGCTAAAACTGATTGAAGAGGATTCATCAATACTTTGGAAATTCACATTGGGCCAGTTTTGATTTGCCTTGAAGGAGTCAGTCCCCTACAAAACCATGCTGATCAAGGCAGAAAAAGGAATCCTAAAAGCAAAACCACAATTAAAAAAGCACTTTTTCTTCTCACTTAAGACTTAATTTTACAAGATGGAGTTGATATGATGACCCCATTTTAAGCAGAGCCACTGCTCTAGAAAATGAGCTTTGCAAGCTTGTTGTAAGTAAAATTCATGATTCATTCTTCTCCTTTTTAGTCCTGCCTTTGGGTAAAGGTCTCTTTGGTACTATTAGATAAAAAAAAGCTTTCAGTGATGTGTCCTTTATGTTGCCACATGAAGGATGTCAACAATATGAGGTAAAAAGGCCACCACCACCAAAGAACACCGAAAACCTCCCACCCCAAACTCAATCAAAAAAAGCCATTAAGCTTTGCCACAGAAGAAAATTATCTCTTGCTTTACAGCAATCCAGTGTACCTTGTTGAAAGGGGACAATGTATCTTGGAGAGTTAATGACTCAAATGAGTCACTTTTTTTATAGCAGTGAAAATAATTGAGATGCCCCAGTGCAACGAACTACTGTTTTGATTAAGGTCTAGATTACCTTGGCCTATCTGATAACTTCTACCAAAGGGATAATTTTCATAAAAAAATTTGGCTTTCAATCAGAAGGTTTCAACGGCCTCCTGGCTGCCTCCTCCTGGGTGTTGCCACTTGGGTCAGCACAGGAAGCAAATCCCCTCTGCAGAAAGGATTCAACTTCCTAGTTCTCTGCTGTCACCCCATCCCCTCACAGCTTGTTGGGCAGCAGAATGGACACCTGACCAACACCCAATCTCAACATTTATCTCAGAGACAGCTTCCTCTGAGACTGAGAGTCTTTTAAGCTTTCACAAACTGCTTTGTAGAACATTCATTTGACTGAGTTTCCTCCCTACCAGATGAGCCAAAGAAAATCTTCTTGTCAGCCAGTAAATATTTAAGTTTCATTGTCAAACTCACTGGATGTGACTGGAAAATGAAACTGGAAGAATTATCTATTACATTTAGAAATGCAGTTTGAGGACACTGTGTGGAGTATAAATGATGTTCCACATTCACTGAATGACCTGAAGCAGCTTTTCAGAGGAGTATGGGAAAAGTGGAAGTTTTTCTGACCTGTGCCTGTTTATGTTGTTTGGGTATCCCAGAGAGAGCATCCACCAGATCAGAGCAACATTCCTGAAGTGGCTTTCCCTTCCCTCACTACTGCAATGTGGCACAAAGTGTGGCACATCAGAAGTGAGGAAGGGACCCAGGGCAAATGTCACCCTGTATGGATGCACTGGCTGTGCAAGGGTTATGGAGCTCTCCAGAATTCCCACGTGGATGCTCTGGGCCAGCTCAGCTTTCTGAGCTCTCCTTGTCCACTGGGCTCTGATCTGTGCCTATCAACAGCCTGCTCATCTATATGAACTTTAGCTTTGAGTGGCACTTCACCTTGTGTTACCCCTGGGTAGTTGAGACAAATCAGCCTCCTCCTGCCCTGGCTGCATTCCCTGAGCCGGGGCTGTCTCCCTGGGCTCGGCTGCTCCAGCCCTGCAGTGCCCTAAGGCAGGATTAGGCCATTTGTTTATATATAAACATGTGGCACACTCCTCCTGCACAAGTGTTTGTTTTTGCATAGCTGGGAGATAACAGGGTTGTAAATTTTATTGCTGAATATTGTAAACATAGATCTATGGATTTGCCCCCCAAGAACTGTGGTTTGGGCCGGATTCTGATCTCTCTTTTATAATTTTTTTTTAACCCGTGGCTTAGCCAGGCATGACATCAGAGTGAAACTCTATAGTCTGCTTTTCAATAGCACTGACATTACATGGGGGTATTTTTAACATATTGTAAGCAGTTAAAAAAATATTAGGTGATTTTTTCAGCAAGATGCAAATGTAAAGGATTAAAAAAAATTTTTATTTCCATAGTTTTCTATTTAATTCCTAATTATATATATCAATATTGTATAATGAGCACAATGTTTTTCTGATGGTTTTATGATAACAATCCTCTCTGGTTTTCTCTATTCTATACATTACTGGGTCATGTCTTTTTCCTGAAAATATCTCTATCTAAATGACTATTAACACATAATTTTCCCCCACTGTTTTTCTTTCTAGAGAGTCAGAATTTATCACCACAGAGAGCAGCTATTGCTTCATGGATCCTTCTCCAGGTTGCCTCAAACTGCTCAGGATTTTATGGGTTCATTTCAGTTTGTGTCTTTTGGACACCACAAGACCTCTTTTTTACACGTTCCCTTTCCTTTAACAGCACATATGGGAATGGGACATCATGTGTTTCTTTGCACACTGCTATGAGAAGAGGCTCTAAAACCCACAATAATTTCAGTTCAAATATCCCTTCTGAAGAATCCATTTCAAGAAAAGAAGAAAATGCAAAACTGAACACAAAAAATATTAAGTCCAGGATGGTTTTAGGTGGTTCAGTCAATATTAAAGGGATGAAAATAATCTAAACAGACGCACATTATTTCAGAGCACAATTTTACAGACTTATGTAGAGATTTTCAAGGTGCAAATAATGCATAACTGTCCAGTTCTTTATGCTTCACCATAATTTTCTGCATTCTAAGACCATTAATATGCATGATCCTACCTTTCTGTGCTCTTATTCTTAGGTTTCATGTGCTATTTAAGTCTGCAGTGGCATGAAAGTTTATGTTCTTTGTATGTACAGTGCCGTCGCTTGCTAGTACTTACATTTCTTCTGTTGCAGTAGCGTTACAAATTGAAAGATAATAATTAATTCAGTCACAAACTAGGAGCCACAGAGGCAGGAGAATTGCAAATGCAGTTACATTTGTATCACCAACTCAGCCCCTGGAAAGCCTCTTTATAAATGAGCATCATCAACATTTGAGGAGTGTCCTAGTAGAGTTTAGCTGCTCCAGAGCTCTTCTGCTATTATCTCACCACCACTATGTGAAACAGGTTGAATTAAATCTGATTTCTTGTACAATTGTCCTGTCATACCATAGCAGGTATGGGGTGCACCTGTTCACCAGCACTAATCACAATTAGCTGCAGAAAGATCAGTACTCCCCAAATTCTGCTCCATTTGGAGAGTGCTTTTTACCTAAATAATGACAGATGCCAAAAGTTAAAGAGCAGGCAGCTCCTGCTGAGTCTAAAAACCTGTATAATGCAGTTAAAATATATACACATGTTTTGTAATGGAAAATCTGCAATTGTAACTTTTTTAAAGAGCCACCCCAGTTCAGCATGTTTGGTGGAAAGGTTTGTTGTCTCCTTTCTGCAGAAGGGCAAGGAGGGGGCTGCACCAGGGAGATAATGACATGCTGGGAGATATAATCACACAGACAGAAGAAGGGGGCTGGGGCAAGGTGGGGTGATGATATTTCCACTGCTACCTTTGATTGCTGGATAGGGAGCTGCATTGTGTTAGAATTTTAAACCAGCTATAATAACCCAGGTGTGCTGTGTCCTTGTCCTCTCTGTGCCTGTCAGCTCCCATGGTAAAACTGCTGCCCAGAATAAAGGGGAAGAGGATTTTAAAGTCTCTTAAATGGCAGAAATAAACATGCAGACAGACCTTAGGGGAGGTGTTTTGAGGTAATAGGGTCTCACAGTCAGAACTGGGCACAGCATTTTTGAAACCTCCTCGAGATTTCTATAACAGCCCTTATGACAGAAAAGTCATTGAGAATTGTCCTTTCAGATTTCTGGTCTTGCAAAGTGTTTAGATAGTAAATAGTTGATAGGAAAGTAAAAAGGCTTAAGTGAATGAATGAATGAATGAATGAATTTGAATTTTTCAGAATAGTATTATGTAAGTGAACATATACCCACTGTTAAGCAGAATCCACAGCATTACTGAATTGGTTTCTGTGATATATTTTGAAACAGAAATAATACTCCAGAGGAGTCTTCAAATCACAGCTTGTCTTTGCCTCTCCCAGAAGGAAACCTTACTGTTCAGAATGGCTGCTAGCACTAAATGTCAAATTTACAAATCTCAAAATGGGTATTGCAGCCTCATTTCTCTTCAACACACACGTGGACTCAAACCCTGAGTGAAGCAGAAACAGCATTTTCATACTGGCAGAACATTCTCCTGTGGTCCAAACCCTGATGTACCACGTTCCTCTGTACTGCCAAGAAAAAGTTAATCTGACACAGAGCTATTCTGTTTGTATTTCTGGGAAATTCAGAACAAAATTTTGCTCCTCCAAGCTCTTTACTGTGTCCAGTTTTACATTACTGTGTCATGCAATCATCCCAGCTCAGGCTGATGTCTATAAAACCTCAGTCTTCTGCTGCTGATGACCTTGAATCTTTCTAGGCAGTAAGCAGAAGAAAAATAATGACTTTCCCAAGGAAATCTCTTGAACAGATAAGACAAGCCCAATTTGGGCCTTTTAAAAGATGCCCACAGCCTAAGAAAAACCCTAATTCTCACCTTAAATTGCAAACTTCATTAGTGCAGGCTCTGTCAGCTCCCTGCCTCACCTCAGATATGTCCATTCATTCCAAACCTCAGCTTTCAAATGAACAAAATGCAAATAAATGCATCATTTTCAGGAAGCTGATGCATTGCAGGGAAGCCTAATGAAGACAATTTTATAACCTGTTTTCCTCCCTTTGGAAGCAAAACGTACACTGGACACAAAGGAAAATATCAGATGTATTTAATACACATAGAATTATTCTCTGTCATGTATTAGCATTGTTCAAATGTGAGTAAAAAGCAGACAGAGCACCAGGTTTGTAAAGCCAAGCCATGTCACTGTGTAATTTCTGTGAGAAATGAGTTGTTCTCACTGCAGTTTTACCAGGCAAATGGAATTTTGTGGATTTCTTTACCTTAACTGAGATGTGCTGCCGAGTTCAGACCTCCTCTTGCTTCAGTCCCCTTCAGAACAAGCCAGGCAGGAACCTCTAGAAAGAGAAATACAGATAATTTTGTTAGATACTGAGGAAAAACTTGTGTATTGGAGCAAAAGGCTGGAATGTCTATGAGGGTTTCATGATGCCTTTTGCTTGCCCTCTCCTGGGAGGGAAGCACAGACTGACAATAGATTTCAGCTGTGAATAGTGGCTTTTTTCAGTGTTTCAGAATTAAATAACTAGAAAAAACTTCTAAAAAACACAAAACTTCTGGCAGAGTTTTCAAGGTCTCTCTCTGCAGTATCAGACACTCCTGTGCCCCAAGTGTGGGCAAATTTGGAAAAAGCAGTCCAAGAACTCCGTGATGAAAAGCTGGTTTTCAGGTGCATTTTTTTAGGGAGTAATTTAAAAGAATGAGGATTTTTTTTTCTTTTTTTCTTCTTTTCAAGAAAAGTGGAAGTAAACAAAGCATATTATTGATTAAAGAGGGTGACTTGGATGAGGTGCTGCAGTTACTACAATGGGCTCCATCTGGAGACACCTCCGAGGGTCATTTGAATTATTGCAGCAGGAGCAGACAGGCTCCAGCTAAATTTAGCCTGCAAGAAGTCCAATTAGTGGAACACTAGAGATTCCCAGGCTCTGGAGCTCTGCAGAAGCTCCAGCCAACACGAGTGGATGTCAGTGTGTTTCACTGTGTGTGGTACAAGCAGATACATTCACTCGACTTCACAAGTTTACCTAAAATTTGTATGCAGCTTCAGCTTCACTGGGAGTGAACAACCAGTAAATTTGGGCCCTTTACACCAACTCTGATGCAGTTTCATAGGCAACCTTTAAAACTGGGCTGTTCTTATGTTTGTGTTTAATTACACATGCAGTTAATTTTGGTTGTTAATTTGTGCATGGCCCATTTTCTCTGTTCTGTCAATGTAATTATCCCGTTCTCATAAAAATAACTGTCAAGTCCAAAGTGCCTGTGTCTCCTTTTCAGCCCCACTGTGCATCTGCAGTATTTGGTTAAAGCTTACAAAGACCCAGAGGACAGAGTGAATCTTGAGTTTTAGCTACTCTGATCTCAGGTGTGAATCCTGATTCAGTGTAAATTAAACTTCTCTGTTCATCAGCTTTGAGACAAAATAGTGAGCAAGAATTACCATGTTGAAAGTTATGCAACACAGCCCACCTCCCTTCCCCTAGCACTCACCTATTTTTGAAACTTTGAGGATTCGAAACAGTTTGGAATTTTCATACATTTTTTTTTTTCCATGGAATATCTGATGAAATTGTACCATAGAACAGTTTGCTCAGCTACAGAATTAGTCTGGAATTATGTGAGGCCATGGATGAAACTGTGGCAGAAGCCTCGGTGGCAATTTTAGTTGAAGTGGTTCCCGAGTTATTTTCCAGCCCCTGCTTATTCAGTTTCATCCTTGCTGAATAAAATACTGCTCCTGCCATGGAATCCTCCAGCTTTTTATAGGAATGTGTGAAACAGTCGACACAGACAGGATAAAATACAGACCACTCTTGTTTTTTGGTTTGAGTAGTTGTTTTTTCCTGACTGGGAAAATATTGAGCTCAACAAGCACATTTTGGGGGGGGCAATATACTGGGGCTTAAAACTCAGTTTTCACAGAACTTCAGGAATACTTAAAGGCTGGCACTTGCTTTACCTGATATGACTCAGATTTGCAGAATTCTTTGCACATGGCACTCAGCCCTGTGTGTTTGCTCCACACAACTGTCCACCGATATCTAATATCAAACTTTTTAATAACTTTCAGGTGAAAATTTCCTTTTACAAGTACAATCTGCAAACCCAATCTAGCTGGCAGATGAATAATCTAAACATTGTAAAAATATAGCAATAAAGCAGACAGCTCTACTGTTAGATCATGGAGATAAGAATAGTAACACCCCACCACCCCAAGAAATCTCAGAGTCTTGCAGAAACCACTGTAACACCGAAATCCACAATTTACAGGAAGTGCTTTGTCAAAAAACTCTCAGCTTGGAAAATTCTGGAGCTGCAGACTTTCTGTTTGCTTTCCACACTCCAGGCTTTAGGCAGCCCTTTCTCTGTTGTGTTTGTTGGTGTTACTCCCCCACTATTTGGCACATCAGGACACTCATCTGTCCCACAGGGCAACAAAGCAACAAGAGCAGTATTAAGGGATTAATCTGACCACAACTGGCTTCTGTTTTCCTCGTGTTCCAGAATTTTCATGTTTCTATCACTGCATTTCTAACTTTGGTTTAGTGTCAAGTAGACCTGGCCTGTGCTGTCCACAGCCTGCTTGACTGCTTCATTTTCATATTATCAGTTATGATCAACACATTTTTTTCCCCGGCTATGACCTTATTTTTCCCCTCTGTGCAGGGCTAGGAATGTTAAATACACTTCCATAGAGGGAGGGAAAAAAAGTCCTGATTGACAGCACTATGGGGACTTTCAGTCTTTTAAAACTACCTTATTGGCTTGGCAGGGGATAAAAGACCAGGCCTCTTTGCATATTTATTTGCATAAATGCTATCTTCAGAAATTGCACGAAGTTACAACATTTGCTTTAATGCTAACATCCAAAATTGATTGAATTTACAACGCCTGCTTTAAATAACACATTATATGAAAACCAGAGACAATACATTGCAAGCAAACCTGCAGGTGACTTATATTGTCTTATCCTTGCCTGAGGGGAGAAGATTACAAGTTTTTTGGCTGCATCTGTTTTATACCAAAGAGGTTTAAAGATATTGAAGGTTACACATGGTATACCAGGAAAACAATGGGTGCTCTGCATGCTTGTTTAGCACGTCTACTTAAGATGGAAACAAGATTAGATAAACCCAAATCTGAAGACTGTCTTGCTCCATAACTATCCAAGGTTAGCTGGTATTTACCACTTCCAAGCAGAACAGGATGATGACATTGTGGCCTTGGAAAAATGCTCAGGTTCTGTGAGCTTTGCATTTTTGCTTAGAACAAATCTGGGATCAATAAAATGCTTAGACCAAATGAGAAGTGAACATCACCTGTTTATTAAAGAGGCCATATGTAGGATGTTAAATATTTTAAAATAGTCTTGGTACATACCAGCTTTTTGAGCTGTAACTCCGTGTATTGTCTGCTGCATGAATGGAGGGGGCTTTCAGTGCCAAGGGAGACACAATTCCCTGGGTAAATTCTGAGAACTTGTGATTTTAGGACACACAAGACTAACCCTGTAACAACCCAGCAAGCTTTCTATAAGTGACAAGAAAAGTGCCAGATGAAGATTTCCTGTTCTAGAGAGGGAGAGTGATGAAATATTTGAGAGAAATTAGTAAAGGTCATGTAGCATCCCCAAAAAACAGTAGCTTTCAATACTTGCATTTGCATGCAGAATGAGTATTTGTTCACCATCTAAGTGGAATTCAGTTCATATGAAGAGCCATACGTGTCCTTTAACATGCATGTTTGTATTGTCAGCCTGAGAGATTGCATAGGAGTGAAGCCAATAATATGAAATGAAAAATGATGCTCATTTTATCACTCATCAAAGTATGCCTACCCAATTTAACTCGAAGAAAGATACGTGACAAGGCCAGCTTATTAATATTAATTTTAACCCATCTGGTAGAATTTTGTGATTGAGATATTTCCTATTAAAACATGTAATATCATATAAAAACCCCCAAACCAAATCAATCAAACAGAAAAAACCCCAATCTGAAAACATTTTCACCCTCTTTAAAATGTTATCTACTTCACTGCAGAAGGGAAACCATCATGCAAGTTTAGGGGTTAAAGGAATCTGAGCATCCCAAACACATCCTAAGTCTGACCAAGGAACACTTTTTCCAGGAGAATTCCTCAGACCTGAGCTAAATAGGGCTGTTCACAGTTGTGCCAGGCCTAGGGTAGGGAAGGATCTTGCAATGCCCTCATTGCTGAAGCCACACTGATCCCCACAAAGCAACAGTGAGACTGAATAAATATCAAACCCCTCATCCTTTCTTATTCATACAAAAATTGAGCTCTGTTGCTTTGTTGTTTTGTTTTTTTTTTTAATAACAGTAAGACCTGTAATTAGAGATCTGCCCACTTGTGATACAATGAAATACAAGTATGCCCTGTGGGCATGAAGTTTAGGTTGAGTTAGATGATGGCATTATCAGCATTAAATAACCAGGTTCCCAGTCCAAAATGAAAAAAGATATCCCCCCACCTTCTTTGAACTTCTTGCATTCTTAGCATTCTTTCCATAAATCATTTAATAGCTGCCCTATTCATAGGAAAATGTATTGCTGAAGTTAAACAGTGGGTTTTTTGCCCTGCACTCTCATTGGAGAGAAGCATAATGAATTACACCTGATTTGCATGCAGGTTTGCATACACAAAACTCCTGTCAAGAACTAGCAAACAATAAGCTGCTCGTGTCAGAACACACTGTACAAACAACAGCATCACAGAGCTGCTGAGCTGTGAGGAACATGAGTTACTGAGGCTTCACCTCACAAATCGACATCTCCGGAAGGCAGCAAAAAGAAATAAGCTCAGCATCTTTGTGTCTCTCATTGTGCTGCAACCCAAACAACATCCATCCTGACTCCAGGGAAATTCTGAGTCCCAGAGGAACCTGTATGAAGAATGTTTAAAGTATAAAAAGGTTTCCCTGATGGCATGAGTCAATTTTTTGCATGTGCTGCCTGGAAGCCTCCATCCCTTCAGGCACTGGGCAGTGCAGGATTAGCTACACTGAAATGATCAGCACTACAGTATGGACACACTGCTCCTGCACTTGGTGGCTTTGCAGGGATAAATAAAGTGTGCCACTAGTCCAGCTGCACATGCCCATGTCCTAGGTCACCCTACACACAGTTTTAAATGTGGGAAGAACTCTGCTGATGTGTCATGTAGTTCCCCCAGAGCTTCTGACAGCTCTTCATGGACAATCTGATCCTAACCCCTGTTTGCTGCCTGCTTACCTGACTCACCTTCTGCAACCTGTCAGAGGAACAGAAGAGAACTAATTACTGTAACTCATCACTGGTAATGAGGAGGCAGCAGGACAGACCTTTGGCTGCAGAGGACAGAAGGAGAGGAGCAGGCACAGTTCAGGGCAGTTCCCTTACCAAAGCACATCTAATGTGCTGAACACTGCTGGCAGGCTTTCCCACAGAGGGAAAGCACCTTTTAACAAATCAAAAAAGACAAGTGCAGAAAGTTTCTGTCATCCCAGGGTTCTGGTGCTCCATTTGGATTGCCTCTGAAACGTTTAGCAGAAGTGAAGGACCAATTCTACATTAGGAAACAGTGCAGCAGCCTCCACTATTGGTTTTGGCAACCTTTTCTATTTAAAAAGCACTCAGCTTATGCACTGCATGAACTGTCTGTTTTCCTACGAGCAAAAGGTGTGCACAGAGTTGCCTGGCCTGTGGTTCTGGGACTGCATGAGCTGAATGAGCTGATTTTGCACCACCTTCCCCTTGTGACTTTGACTCTTTTTGTGTGATTGTGCTGCCTGCAGGTCTGATTTGTTTCAATCTATTATGACAATCCTACATGCCCACAATAACATTTAAACCACTCACATTCCCCATTTTATCTGCCACTCAACTACTTGCACCTGGTATGAAATGGATGTCTGAGAGCTGAGAGCAGTTTTGAGCACATGAGTTAATAAGCACAGCTCCTAAACTTAAATTTGAAACCCAGCCAGGCAGCTATAACACTGTTAGGGAAATTAAGATATGGCAAGGACAATATAAATAATTCAATTATATGGATCAGAACCTTCTAACTGATATAAAAAAATTATTGGGTACTTAGTTATATGGTTTTCTAGCAATTTAGTGTTGCATCACTATGTGCTCATGCTGATCTTTCTGACCCAGAGAAGAATGTGTAACTGTAATACCTCCTTTGCTGTGCTTGTCAGAGATGTAATTCCAGGGGATTGAAAGTGTCATGGGTATATCTGTCCTGGCAGAAGAGTTATCACTGTGCAGAATATAAAGCTTAAGAGCCTCAGTACCAGCAACTGCTTTGCTGCTTTGACTTCAGAGGGGCAGACCAGGAACTGTCTCCAACATTCTGTGCTAAACCTGAGACTAAAAAATCAGCTGTAAGAGAATGAGAACCATTAGAGGGACAGGTGGGGAGGCAGACACAAATAATTTCAGAAAGAATATAAGGATTGTGGCATGTTTATATTTATTCATGAGCCTAATGTTAAGATTTGACTCAGGTTGACTCAGCTATTCAGCAGTTCTCTTGATTGTTCCAGTGATGGCAATAGATCAAAAATGGAATAAAAGATCAGATCAACTCTGTCTTGATATTTTTTTGCTCGGGATTCAAACCCAAGCAGTTAGATGGCCTGCTTGATTCATGGGCATGCTAAAAATACAGATACCTAATGTCAACAGGAGACATAAACTTGTAAACTCAAAAAAAACCTGTGGCTGTAAAATTGCTTGAGGAAGAACAGAAAAAGGAAGAGCAAAAGAAGTTGAAAATAAGATTTTTATTCATGTAAAATGGTATTATGAGTATGTTCTGCTGCAAACATCCACACCCTACAAGTGTTTTAGAGACCTGGAAAGATTCTTCAGCTCCCCATTCATGTAGTTTCTGCTACTGCAAATAAAAAATCAAGTATGGGATTTCCACATACCACATTCTACACTAGGTTTTGGTAAGGACTTACCATGCAAAGGGTTCAATTTTGGCTCATCTGATGGTCATTTCTGACAAAAGACAGTAATTTTATCTCTGAGCAGAGAAAGATTTCAGTAAGTGGGGAAATATTTTAGAGGGTTATATTCAAATACCTAAAAGAAAAACCAGGAAAATCAACCCATAATTAATCAATTAGGCCCAAATCCAGCAAATTACTGTGTCCTTACAGAGACCTTTTGAAGCCAAGGAGCACTGAGAGGGTGCTGGTGCCCCCAGGATGGCACTTGGCAGGGTGAGACACATCAGGCAGTGTTGCTTTACAGGCAAGGAGCTGATTAAATAGGGAAACTTGATTAAATCAAGTTTCAGATGAAATAGGGGGGAGTTGGGGTTCTTGAAACCTTGCAAGAGCTCTTAATGAGAGAATTTGGTTTTTTTCAGGAATCTTTGTCAAAGGAAAACCAAATGTTTTTTTACCGATTAACTTAAATAGGAAATGAGTAAAGTGAGAAAGAAGGTGAGAAAGAAGGTGAGAAATTAGGATTAGCTACTTCTAGAATTGGCCTCAATTGCCACCTCCCTTCTAGAATATTAGCAATATAGCAATGGATGTTACACACTGCACAAAGTTAAAAACACTTCACTGCAGAGACATTTGCAGAGGAATGTTTTTAGGATTTAGAATGAATCAAACCCAAGCTGAGGTAAAGCACAATTTGCATTGCAATTCAGCCAACACAAGGCATGCAAAAATTCATTTTAGGGAGGTATTCTGAAAATTAATTTGCACAGAATGTCAGCAGGCAGGATAGTGGGCAGGTGCACTCAGGAAGGGTTGTTTGGGTAGCTCTTTCCAAGCTCCATTAAAAGCAGTTGTAGGGATTGCTGCAAAGTTCCATAAACTGGCAGAGTTAGGAATTGGCAAAGCTAGTGGGAAGAAGGTAATTATTTTCCTCCCCTGGGAATGTTTTCACATGAAGCAACAAAGAAACTATTGACACTGCTAAACAGTGAAGAATTTCATAATGTGTCCCATTATGAGAGAAAGGTTAGTGCATTGTAATTCAGAGTGAATCTGGCAAAGTCCCCATTGCTATTTATGGGAGAAGTAAATACTGTGAGGGCTGAAATGTGATTTTCCTTTACAGACACCTCTACCACACCTCTTGGTGTCATCTTTGAACAAATTGTAACTCTTAAGCTCTCACCAGTTCATCATCTGGAAGGGCAGGCATTTGGAATTTTGCAGTTAATAATATTATTAGCTTTATATATGCTTTAGCTTAAATACTTAAGGCTAAAGCAGATCCTATTATTGCAGGACTCCAGGTTTGCAACTGATGCCATGATCAGATGGAACAACTCTGAGGCTGTGGTGCAAGGGACCTCTGTCTGCCCAGAAAACCCAAATCACTCCTCTCCCTGGTACTCGAGCCAGGGCTGGAGAGTCCCAGACTCCACTGCTGCAGACCCAGGACACAGAACCAGGAAACTGTGGATTAGGAACCCAGGGAAGGTGTTTCTAATGAGATCAGTGGCAGTAAAGCTGCCCCAGGGATTCAGCAGCAATACCCCACAGATATAACTTAGAAACTCATTACTCATTTATCATTAATCAAGACACACTTGCCTGCAAGTGGAAGCTTCTGATATCTGCAGATTTACTGTGATAGAAGGAAAGCAAGTAGTAACCTATTCTGGCTACTTTAGGGCTGGATGTGTTTGGGGTAAGATGGGAGCAGCCTGTAAGAGTTAACATTTAAACCAGGAACAAATAATTGCAGAGTCATGAAGCACAGTGTCCACAGTGGTCTGTGAAGGCAGCTGCATCTCAACACAGAACACACTCTAAAGATGAAATAATCAATTAAGAATCTCTACAGACAAAACTATTCAGAGTTCTTGGGGCCAAACTCTCTTTGGAGAAGCACCAGTCACTAAATATGTCTGTAAAACTAAAGACTTTAGGCCTGTAAATATCGGTGGTGTTTCAAATGTATTTTAGTCACAGGTCCTACTTTAATGGCTTCTTGAATAACATACTTAAAGACAAACAAACAAACAAACAGCCATCCAAAGCCTATACCTTGATCATATTGGCAAAATACACAACTAGGAGCATTACCTTTGACAGAGCAGAGCTGCTGCTCAGATAAGAATGGTTGTTAAGTTTTCCTGACATGCAGCATCTCCAGGAATGTATCAACAGGTCTGGATATCAAAACCAATTCTCCCTGAAAAACAAAACATCCAGATGAGGAAGAGTTCTCCTCATTCATTTCATTGCAATGTAATTCTGTTTTGAGGAGAAATAGGATTACATCTCATGCCATCACCTTTCCACCCCTCCTGGAACAGCAGATGATGTGCCAAACCAGGGGAACCAACTGATTGGTGTTCAGGGAACCCACTGGAAAACGTACCTTTGCCTGGGCAGAACTGGCATTTTGGCAGCAATTCCTCCTTGTGCATAAGCCAGAAGTGGTATTTGGTTGACAGCATCTGGGAAGTAACGAGACACAAACTCTTGTCCTTTTGTACACCTGTATGGAGTGCTGTAATTTTTGGGGACTGGGAACGAAGAGCGTCAAAGAAAATGCTGAGTGACAAAGGAGTTGCTTTTTACTGTGTTCTGATTTAGCAGCATCATTCTTCTTCTCAGCTCTTCAGAGAAACTTGGTGATGGCACAAGGACACCACCAGAAGGTCATTTCCTTTTTTTTCTGAAGCAAAAATATCAGCAGTGCAGGTAGGCTTCAGCTCCCAAGTGAGAACTTATTATAGTGGGTCCAAAACTATGAATAGTCAGAGCAACTGCAATAGTGAAAAGCTTAAAGCATAAAAAAAAAAAATAATCAAATAATGAATAAGAACGCAGAAAAAGATTGCAGTCATATTGGCTAATTCACCCATAAAAATTTGGGCTGCTTTCTGAAATTTTAAGTGATTCTTTGACCTTCTGTGGGTGTTAAAGTGCTCTTCCTCACACAGATTGCTCAATCAGAGTATTAAGGAGACTTTTAAAGATGTAAGTGGTACAGTACACACACACACACAGGTACACACTCTTCTATCCAAATGCTTTATTAAAAATGTTTCTGGGGTGGCCTGTAACAAAACTATACTCTTTTAGAGTTAAAAAAAATCAAGGTGAAATGGTATCTATTACAATGCATTACTGTTTTCTATCATTCCAGAAGTCTGGTCAGTGCCCAGATGTGAACAGTTAAACTTGATGTCCATGTATGCTGCAGGTTATCCAGTTACAGATATTACTCTACATAAATGTAGAATTTCAGTCAAGTCTTGGTTTAAAAAAACTCCATATATATTTTGATTTTTTTTTTTTATGCCTATGGTTGAGTGTAGGAAAAATAAGCATTATTTCTAATATTTACACAAGGACAAATAGCACAGACTTTTACAAAATGACCAAAAAAAAAAATACAGTACAGAGACTTTTTACATTATCTGCAACTGATACTTGGAAAAATCCAGGCTTTGAAATTGAAACTCAGAGACAGTTAAACTCCTTACCTCCTTTTATTTCTTCCCTCCCCCCTATCCCAGTATTCCAATTCTTTACTCAGTAGAAACAATTAATGTAAAATATTAAGATAGAGCAAAAGTGGTTTCTTCTTAGAAAACACGTGTATTAAATATATATATATATTCAGGACAGATCTTGTTTCCCCCTTATGTGAACAGATTTGCATGTGCAAGGAAAAAAAAAAGGACCCTGTAATTAGAATTGAAAGCACTAAGATCCAACTGCACCAGCAGAAGACAATTCCGCTGGATTTTGTTCTGCTTCCCCTCAGCTCCAATATCCCTGTTGTGTCCATGGTGATGTTACTTTGCTCCACAGCCACGTTCCCCCTGGGGCTGGGAGGGGGTCAGACTTTAGACAGTGTCTACACTTGTGTGAGAGACAACCAGAGACAGCCCTCACCGTTCAAGTGCTGGTTGTTACTCCCCAGCCAGCAGTTTTTATTCTGGACCCTTCTGTGTCCAGAACAGCTTTGGCCAAATAAGAACTTGCTAAGCATGTCTCGTACAGGCAGCCACAGAGGCTGCTCAAAGATACAACCACATTTCTATCAGCACTTTCAAAAGCTCAGCAGTAGCAGTGCCATGCTAGGAAGAGCTTCCTGCCCAAGGCAAACAGTAACTTCTCAAGGGCATCTGTAGAGTACCCTACAATTGTGTTGTTGGCAGCAACACAATCAGTGTCTGAGGAGAACTTTTCACTGTTGTTGCTGTTACAATCCCTGATTTTTCATGTGGAGCTGCCAAATGTGGAGTGTTTGTGATTTCAGTAAGCACAACAAGTTTGTGGCTGTCAGAAGGAAGGGTGCAGAGGGTCCTAGAGACAACAGGTTAATGCTAATCACCTGCCCACGGGTCACTTCCTCTCATAAATTATACTTTAGAATCTTAGAATCCTTCATTTAAACCTCTGTCCCTTCCCTGGAGTACAGTGTGTTGTTTGTGCTGATACTGCTGTAAAAGTGGGTGTTAAACTGGTTGAGCACAGAGTTGCTGTGGCCCAGGTGAGGGGAAGGCACAGAATTGGACCACTCTCCCACCCCATGGCTGGGGATAGCGGAGAGGGGGGAGTAGGAATTAAAGCCTACCATGTTCTGTCCCATTTTGTCAGTGGGTTCAGAGCTGAGTCCCAGGGGCCCCGAGCGGCCCCCCGAGGTGGAGCTGCTCACAAAGGCCGTCATACTGGAGAGGAAGTTACCGAGGCACGGGCTGCTGGAGGAAGGAGGGGGAGACTCCTTCTCTGGGGAGTTGTCAGTCCCAGGGGGAGAGCTTTCCAAGATATCCTGGTGCTCTGCAGCTTTGGGGCTGCCAGTTAGGGTGCTGTCCTCTGATTTCTCAGCTCCAAGAGTGGCAGGGCTTGCCTCGATGTCAGACTTCCTCTTCCTCTTCCTGCGAAAGTTCCCGTTGTCGAACATCTTTTCACAGTTTGGGTCCAGAGTCCAGTAGTTCCCTTTTCCTGCCAAAGAGAATAAAAGTACATTTTTAATATAAAAACGTGCACACAGACAGAAAACAGCAATCATCTTGGGCTTTACAGCGTTTCTCTCTTTTCACAGAAACGGAACATTTGCGTGAGCAAAACACATATATTTTTCAGTCACTCAAAACCAGAAGTCTGTTGAATTCTGGGGGAAAAAAAACAAACTGTAAAGATTTGGGCTTTATTCTTTAGCCCTGACTCTTCACACATGTAAAACTACAAGTGGAGCCACTAGGAGGGCTTTCTGTTTCATTTTCTTGGTGAGGGAAGGATGTTTTCAGTATATAGCTGGTCTTCTGAATTTACAGCCAAGAGCAATCAAATCCCGTATTGGGCTGTTCCTCCAGATGCACTGGGGAAGTTTTATGTTTCTAACAACATAAAACCAGATTTTTGGCCCTCTGTTGTAGCATAATTGAATGTGTTTTAAATGCTCCCAATGGTTCTTAGTGGCTATTGATAGAAAACAATAAATGATGGAATGTCTGACAGCGTAGCAGCCAAGGGGTCAGAAATGGCAGAAGTGTGATTCCAAGGAAAGCACTATTTGCAACAAACAAAATGCAAGCAGCCTGCTCTCCTCTGGAAAATCAATGCTGACTCCTCAAAGCTGTTGGATTTCTTGGACAAATCTGAATTTGCCTCATCCCCTTGCCATTAAATCCCAGATAAGTTTGACTAAAGTCATTCATTGCACCAAATGGGTCCCCAGTGTGCCTTGCCCAGTTGGAATGCTCCATTGATCTGTGCTCAGGAGGACCCAGAGCAAGACAGAATTCCCTTCTCTGCAGAGTTCTCCCAGCAACACTAATTCACAGCTGAATTATGCTCAGCTCAGAACTCTGAAAACAGAAGTGCTGCCCTGTGTAGGTCCTCAATCCAGGCTATTACTAAGTGCTTCCTTACACCCTTAAGGGTGGGTCATCACAGTCTCTTTATAATTGGGTGGTTTTAAATTGACCAAGTTTAATTAGAGGGGGGAGAAAAGGAGAGGGAAAGAGCTGTACCTGGGTCATCTTCATCCCGAGGCACCTTCTTGAAGCAGTCGTTGAGGGACAGGTTGTGCCGGATGGAGTTCTGCCAGCCAGCTTTGCTCTTGTTGTAGAAGGGGAAGTTGTCAGCCACGTACTGGTAGATCTGGCTCAGGGTCAGCCTCTTGTCGGGAGCCCCGTGGATCGCCATGGCAATGAGGGCAGAGTAGGAGTAGGGCGGTCTGACCAACTTCATGAGCTCCTCTTGGGACGGCAGGGGAAGCCAGCCAAGGTCAGCTCCCCCCAGGCCGTGCACGTTGGGCAGGAGCTGCCTTTGCACCCCGTAGGACTGGGGGATGAAGGGGCTGCCGTTGGAGCCCGGTAGGTAGGGCGGGGGGGTCATGGAAGGCCACAGGTAGGGGTTGGGAGTGGCGCTGTAATCCGCCGTCTCGAAGGTGCTCGGTCGCTGCGGGCTGGGGACGTTCTGCGGATGGAAGAAGTTCTCGTAGTAGATGTTCATCTCTGGAGGCTCCTGGCCAATGTTTGGGAACTGTGGGCTGCAGCGTGGTGGGGAATGGGTCTGTGGGTCGAAGAAGCTCATGCTCCAACGCAGTTCTGACACACCTGTGCTCGTGCTCCTTCCCTGACAGGTGCATCACCTGTGCCCTGCCCTAGCTACTTATGCACCTGTAAATGTTTCAGCCGCCCTGCAGGCTCCACCCCACAGCCCTGAGTGGCTGCAGATGAGGACGATATCCTTTTTGGAATGCTGGCAGTCCCGGGCAGTCATTGATGTCACATCAACCAAATGGGAAAGTTACAACTGGTTGTCTTCTCACGTGAATGAAGGAATTTTCCACTAATGTCATACACATGAAGAAAGCCTAAGGTGTTAAAGCCTAAGGTGTTAAAATTCATCAGAGATCTTCCTCTTCCTACCTTTCCCAGTGCAGCTTTCACATTTAATATTATTTTTAATTAAAAAAAGTAATTTTGTGCTGCTGTTAGTAACAGCTCAGAACGCAAAAAGCATTGTCACTAGTCAGTGAAAGGGTAGGGATATATATGCTTAAAAAAAAAGAGAAAAGAAAAGAGAAAAGGTCAGACCTTTTCCTTTTGTAACTTTAATTGCAGAGTTGCTTGTACTTCCCCCTAGGCGATCACAGTACTACAGGCAAACTCTGTAGCTGGTTACTCACGTGAGTAGTCTTACTGATAGAAAGGGAATTAACTCCCTGAAGTAAGGATTAATCTTCTGAGTAAAGGGAAAAAAAATTCAGCTTAATCATCAAACCTTTCTTTAAAGCTTAAATTGGTGAACTGAGATGGGAAATCATTATGTGCTGCCTCCTCTTTGGTGCAGGACTGGTGCAGAGAGCTCATAAAACCTCTAAGCACAATTTCCAAACAGGAAAGGGGTGGCAGCCTTTGGCTCTTCTCAGCTGAGTTCCAGTAACTTCATCTGTACCTATGCAGACAAAAGTTGATTCCTTAAAATTAGGTGACAAGGAAAAGCTTCCATCCCCTTTTTTAAGTTGGAAAAGTCCTTAGTGCCTTGTGTGGCCCCCTGCGTGTCTGAAGGAGGAGAAGGCAGAGCTGCAATGTCACCACCACCTGTCTGGGGGGACAGCTCTTCACTGCATGGAGTCAAACACAGTTGCAGTGATATTTGCACATTTTTTGTGTGCTTAAGGCACGTCCATACATTTAGAACTTGAGTCAGCCTTGACACCCATGCCATTACAGGAGGTCCTGGTATGACAGGGCCTTTCAGATAGCTCTTGTCCTATAATTTCTACAGAAACACCAGTTTTCACCCGTGGGTTTGAATTCCTGGCTGCACCAAAGATGTTCTTCCTTTGTTCACACATTCATCTTAATCTTTCGTACTGCAGCAGCCCCACCAAGATCCCCCCCTCCCTAAGCAGCAATGAATCACCAATATCACATCCATATTTTTGTTGTTTCAAAAGGTATCACAAAAATTCCACTGGAAACACTACTGAAATATTGAGTACAGTGACAAAACTGGCCAATTTGCCAGCTCAGAAATGCAGCTCTGCAGCTGTTATTTTAAAAATACATGCCCTCCCTGCACAGAAAACCATTTGTACTACAACAAACAAGTTGCTATTTTAATTTGAGAGCTCAGAGTTTGTGCAGAGACACATTAAACAGACAACAGTTAAGTGGAACATACTGGGACTGGCTTATTTTCTAAGTGACAACTGCTGTGCTAAAGGTGACTTAAAGAAAAACAAAAAAGAAAAAAGATTCATTTTTCAGTAACTAATAATTTAAGTACCTCCTTCCTCAAGAAACCTCTCAGATAATTTTTTCTCCATAGGAATCTGAGTTGCAAACATGCAAAAAGCTGTTAGAACAACATTGCCTACAGCTTCCTAATTAACTTCCTAACATATGGATATATTTTAGAATTATATGTGTAGTCCTGCAAATATTGTTGCAAATATTATTACAATTATTGCTAATAATCCCCCCCATTATTTACAGAAGAGTCCACTCAAAAAACGTTTAAGAAATGCTCACATGAGTATAAACACTTTTGCAGTGAACTAAGAACCAGAATATAATGAGAAAAGTAAACATAATGAATTTTTCACTGCTCAGCAAATTACATTTTTGCTAAAAAAACCATTGAAAACAAGAAAAACTTGTAAATTTATTCCAAGAAGCAAAAAATTCAGCTGACTGCATCATGGGCTTTGATGAGTGACATCTAAATACTTTATTCCCTGAGGTGCTCTGCGTGCACAGTCACAGTTAAAATACCCTGAAGTGGGTGCTGAGTGAATATAGGCTTTGAAAATGTCCCAGGCTGCCCCTAAGAGAGGGGAAAAGGATTAATTCTGCAACCAGAGACTGATGAAAGTTGTAAAATTTCCCCTGCAAGTGAATCTTTACGAAGTTTTGGTGCGCTGTGTCTGAGTGAGGTCAGCCCGGGCAGGCAGGGGATGCTCAGCACTGCCAGCCCTCCCCGAGGTGACACCTGAGCAGTGTCACACAGAGCTGAGTAAAGCAAGGGCTGGGGTGAAGAATGGAAAGCGCTGCTTTGACAGCAAGGAAGTGCAAAGACACCTGTGGGCTTCTGCCTCCCAGCTGGGAAAGGGAGTGCAAAGGTCTGATCCCTCCCTGGCTCAGCTTCCAGCACAGACACGATCCAACAGCACACACTTGCCTTCCAACTGGCTGGGCCTGATTTCCTCAGAGCAGAGCATGAACAGTGCCAGTAAAAAGGCACTTTGTGAGTGCTCTGGGCACACCTTGGTGCTGCAGGGACACTGCAGAACACGCTCCCAGGCAGTGCTCGTGGGGCAGGTGCTCCTCAAGGCAGCATGGAAGGAATAAACTTTGTGATGGGCTGGTCAGAACTGGAGTTCACTGAATAATGCCATGGGGTCCTCACCACTAACACTCCTCTCCTCGGCAGGGCTGCAAGAAGGCAGCAAGCCCAGAAGTGGAGGAAGGAAAAAATGGTGAGGCTTCCATAGAAAGAGGCTGGAAAAGGCGATGTGCTGACCAAGCTAAGCCAACAGCCCACTTTCAGGGCTGAAAAACTCTGCAAACAAAAGGCAGGCTGATGATGGGCATGCAGTTTAATGATCATTACTTCCAAGTGCATCTGGGTGGGTGAGGTCTGGTCTGACTGTGCAGGATGCATCATGTTTTTAGCATTTCTTTTTGCTCCAGTGCAGTCCTGCAGAGCCCTGAGTGCACGTCCCCACCAGCTGCAAGTCTGATCAGCCACAGACTGTTGTCAAACCAAACACTGTTGACAACTCCTGAGTTATTCAAATATTTGCTCCTCTCGGTTTCTTAAGTGAAGCTCCAAAATCTGCAAGGTTGAGGACGAGCCCCTGCAGAACCATTGCTTTGCATAGGTTTTTTAGGTCAGCTCCTGTGTACCCCTCTACTCCAGCCAACAGCAATATTTCTTCACAGTGACTGCCCTTTTAGAAGGGAAAAGATAACTATCTGAAATCTTGGGCTATGAAAGGTTATCAACTAAGATTCCTCAGCATTTTCATTTATACACCAAAGTAACCTTTACATCCAGTGCTTCTGAAATGCAGTGAGAGGTGTGTACACACCAGCACCATGGGAAGCAACTCCACATGGGGTCAGAAAATAGAGAATAATATGAGGAACACTCTGTAGTGTTTTGGCTGAGATACAACAAACTGCTTTCCTAATTGGATTTCCCAAATTGAAAAAGCAAAATAAAGTATGATACCTGATAGTCCCACAAGAATCTTTAGGTCATCATGCTGTTTCACAGTGGTTTAGAGAACTCAGACCAATAAAGCAGCATTTCCTGCAGAGCACAAACCCACTCTAATGGCTTAAACAAGTCCAAGATTTTTTTGGTTGAAGATTTATCCTGGCAAATCTTATAACTCACTGCACTTCACTTGTCCCTCACATAGGCAACATCAAGCACTATGTGTCTTGTACTTCAGCTGGTTAATCAGAAATTAAACTGAGTGTTTGCACTTGATTCAGATCATGAAACATATTGCCAGATAATCCCACGGTGCAGAGAGCTCCTTCTACTGAAGATGAAGCTTAGGTTGTACTGACAACATTGTGTCCAGCCCCAGTCCTGGTGTACTAGCACAGTTTAACACCTGGCTGAAAAAAAAATTCATACAAACTATTCATGTGGTCACAAAGAAGAGGGAAAAAGCATTTTTGAAAGAGTTCACATACAAGTTGATGTAGCAAGAAACCCACCTGGTTGTCAAACAATTCCCACCCTGGATTCAGAGGCAGCTCAGTGTCCATCAATACCACATTTTCACATTAGTTGTAGAAGTCTTCATGTCTTACTCCAGTGTTCATCTGCCCAGAATCTGCAAATTAAACCACACCATCAGAAGAAACAAGGTGTAGCAGGCAAAGCAATGTCATCTCAAGGACGTTACAAACAGCATAAGAAATGTAAAATAAGCATCACAAAGCATTTCTAGAAATGTAGGTTGACCATTAAATTAATGGAAAAGGCAATATCATTAGGAGCTGTGCCATCAATGCTGCAGTGCCAAAATGCCCTCAGACTTTTCAAGGCCTCCAGAACAAAATCACTGTGGATTTTTGAATCAACTTTATAACTGAGCTTTTAGAAGACTCTGAAATCCTTGTAAGGGCTCGTAGCTGCTTTCTGACCATGAGAACTGTGACAATAAAAGCAGTCATAACTCCTGCCTCAACTAAGCCTTTCCACCACCTTGCCAACACATAATAAATGTGGGAGAGGGGAACAGGTGCCCCCTGGGTTATGTGTGAATTGTGACAGCCCCAGGCAGGTAAGGAATCTCCAGCTTCTCTTTGGCTTCCTGTGTCTCCCACGGGATCTGCTGCACTTGGAGATCCAGACACGCTCAGCCCTGGAACAGGGACAGCTCAGGGCTGAATCACACAGGCTGGAACAAATTCTTCTCATGGCAGAACCCAAGGTGTCCCTCTCTGATTATATGATTAGAGATATTTAATCAATCATATTTGGACAGCCTCACTGCTATTGCAGCTTCCCAAATGCTTCCCTGTTTTGGATTATCTGCTTGTTCTTCTACACTCACACGAAATGTTTGTTTATACTGGAAATCAACGGTGCTAAAATCAAACGAGCTGCTGTAAGAGCATCAATGTGCAACTAAACTGAACACCTTCCCAAAACCCTTTACGGTTTAAATTTTTGTGCATGTCAATGAAATTAATTTGTTTGTATCAATGCTTTTCAGTGATTTACAGAAAGAAAAAGTAACAACGTGGTAATATTTCTGCTTCAGTCACATTTCAGCATCAAGGTATTTGCTGGGATGGATAAATCAGCTCCTCCCACTCCACAATTCAAATGGAAACCTGAAATTGAAAAGGCATTTTAAAGCAAATGATTTTTCAGAAAACGTGACTTCCTTTTTTAAGGAAAAAAAAATGGTTTTGTTCAGTGTTCCACAACTTTTTGTACTCTTACAGCACAAACACTCGGGGAAAATTAATTAGCAACTAAAACAGGGGAGTAAATTGGTGCAAGTCAGTGCAGGGAACTCCTCTCTGGGCACGCTCAGCCCTACATAAACTTCGGGTTGTTTTAGTGTAACCAAGGGTTTAACTGCACTAAACCAAGATAACCTGACCTGCGGAGAGGGTGATTTACAGAGCTGTGAATCCTCGCACTTCCAGCTGCTGCTCCGCTTTGGTTTTCCCGCTGTCCGGGCAGGGAGATCACTCGCTGGAGTTCCACGATATGGGCGAAGTATCGCGACTGGTCATCGCCCCCTCGTGACGATCTGTGGAAATGTGTGGATTTCGTGCTTCCCTGGCCTGGAGAACAATCACATCTCCCGTCCTGGTGTGATCCAGGGGTCCCCTGGGCAATATCATCTGTAAAAATAACCCTTGGGATATGTAAACATTTTAAATGTTTCCTGTTAGAATCCTTCATTTGCTTTGGTAATCTGTGTGGGAATTCTGGTATGTTTAGAGACTTTTCTCGGGTTTTTTTAGATTTGTTTTCTTTACTTTTTTGTTTCCCAGTCCTGATCTACAACATTCCTGTTTTCTGTCTTGTGGAAGAAGTCTAAATGCATTTGTTAGGAAAGATTTTACAAGTTAATGCATTGTCCATTACTGAGTGCATCAAAGCAGCTGAAGGTAAGACTTCCCATTCCTCAGTATTTGTACAATCCAGGTATTCAACCTAAAATAAAATAGAATATTCCAGGCTAAAAGAGCTGCATCTAAAGCTATTCTACCCAGGGTTGTTTTCTTACCTATAAAAACATGCTACCAAACATTCTGAAGAAATCCTTCCCTCAAATATCTGTCAAACATGGAGTGTGTTTAAGCCATTTTCCAGTTACAAGATTCCTACCAGCTCACCAAGATAAGCCTCTTTTTTTGGCTGCCAGCCTGCCAGCTCAGGGCACAGATCCCTTACAGGACTCTTTTCTGCTCCCCATCACCTTTCCTGGGCTTTCTGAATCCATCACCATTTCAACTCATGGTAACATCCCCAACAGCCACTTACCATGAGCTGAGCTAATGCAAGTGATGGGAAGGCCCCTTTTGTGCTGGCTAAGAGATCATTCACACCTCTCAGGTGAACCTGGTGTTAAATGCAGGCTGAACACCCACACACGATGGGGCATCTGGAGCTGCAGAATGCACTGACACACATGAAAAAATCCTTAACACAGGTGCTGTTACAGCACAGACACTCTCAGTGGATCCCAGCAAAGATCCCTCATGGCACAGAGGAGATGTCTGCTGGCCTGGAAGACACAGAACTATGTCAAAAAAGGACAATTCTATCCAAACCCCAATCAGAACAAACCGTCCTCACTTTAAAACCACGATTAAATTTACCCAACATTTTAAAGTTTATGAAATCCGTGGCCTACCCCAGGTTTGTTTGCAGAGCAATTATTCGTTTACAGTGTTAATCTTTAGCACACACTGCAGCACGATGGCAAATCAGAACAGAAATCACACACCGAGTCAATAAAGAGCAACTCCTCTCCTCACCTCGCAGCAGTAAATGGTGCCAGGGCTGAAGTCCTTACAACTGAGGGCAGCCCCTGGAACGCTGCTCATTGTTCCCCCTCAAAAGGACCTTGAATGCCTAAAAGTACGCAGGAACTCAGTTTTGGGAGGGAAATATAAGTAATTTCTACACTAGTGACTACTCCAGGCATCCAGGATGCTGCAAGCTTTTTTCATGGAGGCTTCCATATTCTTCGGGGAAAAAAAAAAAAAAAGATGGACATACATCCAAAATCAATGAGGGAAAGGATCCTTAAACTGTTTTTCCTCCCTCCTCAGAAATGGTTTTTAAAAAAACCGGTTGATGCAAAAGACAATTTGGCTTTGAATTGCCCAAGTTCTCTTGATTTCTCCATGAGAAAGGTCCTGTGTTTCGTTAAGTTATTCCTTTTCTCTTCCCTCACTCTGGAGAATTGACCTGTGCTTTTGTTTAAAGCAGAATGCCCTAAGTGAACCATTCCCATTGTTGTTTGGCATATACTGAGCCAGGCTCTGGGATAAATGTTCCATCTGTTAAACAGATTTTTACTGAAACAATATAAAAAGGAAAAAAAAAAGGTTCTTTTGGTGTATTCATGATAGTTAAGCTAAAATCCTTGAAAACAGATGAGGAAGTTAACACAGAGAATTGTGTGGTTGGATGGCTGCGAACGTGAGGAGCTTTCAGTGATTTAAGCTGTATCATTATTTCAAAAATGCTCCTACATAGTCAGCAGGTTTGATCCAGAATCTGTACAGCTGTAAGAACAACAAAATACTCATGGATTTATCCCAGCCCCAAGCAGAAATCCATACTCATTAGTGCAATCGATGCAAAGTCTCATCAGGGCTCTGGGCATAGACTGGAGTGGGTGATTTACCAGCTGTGGAGCTGCTGAGAGACTTCACATTCACACTGATTAGGTCAAATCAATCTCAGTCCAGTTCAGCGTCTCAGCAGTTTGCCATCATTCCAAGTGTTTTCTTTCCACGTACCTGAACTGATTGTGAATAAAAGAGTTTGCTCCAACATTGCCACCAGCCATGAAACCAACACCAGCAAAGCCATGAATATCAAACGGGTTGTCACTGAAAATTCAGTAACTCCATTAACATGACACAAAAGCATTGACCTGCCCATCCCCTCTCCCGCTTTTCTAAGAGCTCTGGACAAGTGCTTGGAGCGGGTTTATTGTTTTTTGCCCGCTCAGGTGATTAACTGCCCTTCAGGTAGTCCTTACAGTAAAAGGGCTGCTGCCTTAGGACATTCAGTAGAATATTGTACTTGGTGCTAAAATATCCTCATTGACTCTCAGGATACTTTATGTCCTCCAGACTGAGCAAAACTTTCCGCTGTTATTCCATTACAGCTTCCTTCTATCAACCAGAAACAGACCAGAAAATTCTTTATTTAAAATTCTGCACTTCTGAAATCATGAACGAAGCCAATCCTCTCTCTCTCCTGTGGTGTCCCAAGACAGAGAGACAGAATCTGGTTTAATGAGTCCTTAAAGAAAGGGCAGGGACTGGATGAAACAAATTGGGGGAATAGAGAAAAAGCCAAAAGCCAGGCCAAATAATACCAACAAGGAAAACAGAAATCCAGTGGTGCCTAATGTGGACTCCTCACAGAATAACCAATGTGGCACCAAAAACCCCCACTGGTGTTTGGGACTTTTTTAGTCTTTTTGACTCTTTTTCAACCCAAATCATTCCACGACTCTACTCACCCACAGTCCCTGTTGTCTAATAAAGAAGATTACAGGTGTGTGTGACACAGATAAAAGTTCAATGTCGAGCAGTCCCTGAGCAGGTACACAGCTCTATCACACATTAATTCTCAGTCCAGGAACAACGTGTTCCTGAGGTCTGTAAAATCTTTAATAAAACTCTCCTTCCTCCTCAGAAACTTGATCCTTATTGACTTAGACTCTGATCACCTTCCTATAGCTCACACCAGCTAATTTACATAGAAATTTTAAGAGAATTAAATTCCCTGCCAAAACGAACAGTTAAGTCATAAGTCCATAATGAGGACTTGGGATCACTGCATGGCACAAACAAGGGCAGGCTGGATACCCAGGGCTGATAAGGACACTCTGAGTACCCTGATGTGGGTGAATGCCAACTTTTGCTGTCTGAGACCAGAACTTGTGCTGCACTGACACAGCAGCTCTGCTGGAGCTGGACCAGCATCCCTGACACGGTGTTGCACTCCATGAGAGCTTCCCAGGTACCTGAGTCTGTCCAAAACTCACCCATCTGCCTAAACTGAACATACAGCCTGCAGCTTAAATGCATCCTGTGCTGCATCAGCTCCCTGCACCTCAAACCTCAGCTGCAAAGCAGCTTTCCCACCCCCTGCAAACACATCATTAGTTACCCACACGAGCCAATTGTTACTTTGTGCCAAAAACCAGAACTCCAGACCGGCACCGTCCAGCCTATTTGAAACACGGGAGAGAAGGGAAATAACTGACACAAAAAAACCACCTGAGAACATCGTTGTTTTTTTCCTCACTTGCATGGTGGGACACCTTACAGAGTGTGTCTGTGCAGGGCTGAACAGATCACAACTGCACACATCCCTGCTTCAATAATTCCCTTAGACAGCATCCTGGAGTAAATTCCTGCCCTCTGGGCTTCACCTCAAAAAATGTGGGATGTTCTGTGCCACCTGAGCAGATCTTACTCTGCACACAAGAGGTAAAGGCCTGTTGAGCTTGTGACAGAAACATTTTTCACCAAACTCTGCCAGATTGCCACACTGGCAGTTTATTATCCCAGGGCATCAATTGTCCTTCGTGCTATGCTGTTTGTTTGGATTTAATGTCAGTGTCCACAGTTTCTGGAAACTGCCTCTAACAGTTATTTTTTCTTAATTTTGGTTTTCTGAGTTTGGTTTTCCTAGATGACTTTCATGATTTCAGGCTTGAAATGTGGGCTGACAGGTAGAGGCCAATCTGTGGTGTGGGACAACTAATTAAAATTTTGCTGATCTTTAGTAAATTAAGTGCAAATCTAAGCCTTCCATCAAAAACTGTACTAAACCCTGGGCAAAACACAAGCTTTTTTTTGACATTGCTCCTGCCATCCTGGTGTTGGTTTCTGGGCTCTTACCTCACTACCATTTTTCATACTTTTTATTTTGAGTCACACTACTTCAATAACAATTCAAAATAACAGCTTGAGGTAAAACTCTTATTTTTCCACTCACCTGCAAACAAAGCTGCAAGACACAATGCAAAAGTTAACCTTTGACAGGTATTTTGAAAAACAGTTGCTAAATCATCCTTTTCTTACTCATTTCCAACAAAACCAAACCTTTTCTTATAAAAGAACTATTTGTTTTGTGATAGCTTTGTGATACCTGCAAATAATATTGGAGGCCAGCTTTGGTACCCTCTGTCCTCTTCCCTCAGGTGTTAAACGTGCTCACCTCAACCTCTCACTTTCTCCCACTCACAGACAACCTTCTCTACTAAACAGAGGGGTTTTCCCTGGAAAAGCCTTGTAGCTGGTGTTAAAACTGGACCCATTTTGCTCTCTAGGGTTGTTCTGGTGAAAAGCATTTCTTGGTGCAGTGTTTGTTCCAATGGGGAATATTTCAAATCTCTCACAGGAAACAATCACTGACTACTCCTAGAGAAAACAGCTTCACTCTGACAACTTACAAAGAGAATCTTCTTAAAATTAATTATTCACACTAAAAGTGTTGATAGAAATACTTAGGCTTGGAACAAGCTGCAGGTGTCTTTCCATGGATTCAGCCTCTCAGCAAGGAATGATTTCAACCTCTCTGCCTTTCCTGTATCCATACAAATGGCAACAAGGCCAGTCTCCCCCTCCACAGCACTACAACATGGTCATATTTTATTTACTTTATATAAACCAGTGTAGGTGTCTGACACATAAAGGGATGAGTGAAGGAAATCGATTATTCATCTTTTAGAAAGCCCCCTGTTTGGATGACTTACCTGCCTGTAGAAAGAACTGACAGGTAATGAGATCCTGACCTGCTGTGGAGCTTCACAGCAGTGAGACATCATCTTCCAGCTCCACCTCAGGAGTTAGGACGACACAGCAAATCAATTTAAAAGCAGAGAACTTGGACTCACAGAATTCCATGTCAGCAAGAAACCATTACCTTTTACAGGATGATACCTAGAGATCTCAGGGAGAAAGGTTCAAGGCAAGTAAAACAGATTTTCAACATTTTATTGAACAGCAGAAAATGCAGCCTTTGTTCATCACACTGCTGGATGTAATGCCAATTTGTACACGTGTAAATAAACTCTTGTGTGTTTTCAACATGACAGCTGCTGTTCTGAAAGTCACTCAGGCAGGTGGTGTCACAGCCATGGCCATCACCCAGGAAGGGCTGAGGATACAGGGAAGGTGCTGGGAGCAGCAGAGGGATCTGGGGGCTGGAACCCAGATACAGCCACGCAGTAAATTGTCAGTGGCTGTTTTGTGCTGAGCCATCTGTTGCCTTGACTACACTACCAGAGAGTGCAGGGACAGCTGGAGTGTGTCTGTGTAAGCTACAGAAAACCAGGGCTGCCCTGCTCTTTGGGAAGGGCAGGATCTGCCCCACATCACACACAGGGCATTGCAGTTGGCTTTTCAGCCCAGCTCACTTCCCAGGAACAAGGTTTGTCCCCGGGGATTACAACATTCCCTTCGACCTGTACAACCAGAGGTTTAACATCCTCCTGTCCCACACCCCAGTGGGCACATCCTGCAGTATTTTCTTCAAATGTTATTCCTGTCTCTGTATCCCAAGAATTAGAGCCCGTGACTTCTGTTCACATTCTCCATCAGCCATCAGTGCCTTTCTTTGGAGTAGATGGTGCTCTAAAATAGAATATATGTCTGTATATATATATTTTCAGCTGAGCAGTGGCCTTGTGACACAATTAATCATAGATCTGTAGATGAAGGTTTGAAATGGTGCTCCACAGACTGCTTTCCATCTTCCATAACTCTGGAAATGCGCTGCAAAGGAACAGAAGCAGCTTGTCATAAGTTTAAGTGACTCTATCGATTCAGTAATACACATAATAATTACCAGCTTGTGGCTTGAAGTTGTAGCTTAATAAGAAAAAAAAAAAAAAAAAAAAAAGGACATAGACCAAATCCTGGATGTTTTAAATCATTTTCCCTATTCTGCAAAACCTTAAACTCGTATTTAAACCTGTCCACACGATTCCAAGCGTGTTATGAAGCACTTCATAAATGGATTTTTAGCTTTAGTTAGTTCTTTTTCCAGCATGCAAGAAAGGACATTCTGTCCTCCTTATTTTATATGCTGTTTAGGTTTAAAAGGGAGTGGATGAGATCATGCTGCAAAGCTGTAACTCCTGAGTCTGAAAAGAGCAAGTGATAAATTGAATGTAAGTGAAATACTATAGACTTCAAATTAATGGGTTATTCTTGTTCCTACCAGAAAAATATGATTATGAACACATTTAAATGCAGGTTTTCCCAAATATTTCTCTATGGTCCCTGAAGGCACTATCAAATTTTTTTTTGTTGTTTTTTTTTTTTTAAAAGACTGCAGAAAGTAATGGATGAAAATGAAACCTATTCCCTAGAGAAAAAAAAAAAAAAATTAGAAAGTGGTTTGCTTTGAAAGATCAGCAGAGCTGATATGTAAAATATTACCAGTGTCCCAGAAAATTAAATTAAATGGAAGCTGTATGAGGAGAGATGAGGTCAGTTCAGCCTAGAGAAGAGGAGGCTGAGGGGAGACCTCTCTGGGGTCTTCAATATCCTCATGGGGGGAAGAGGAGGGGCAGACACTGATCTCTTCTCTGTGTTACAGGATCCAAGGGAATGGCTGGAGCTGTGCCAGGGCAGGGTCAGGTTGGATCTCAGGGAAAGGTTCTTCCCCCAGAGGGTGGTTGGCACTGAACAGGCTCCCCAGGGCAGTGGGCACAGCCCCAAGGCTGCCAGAGCTCCAGGAGGGTTTGGACAAAGCCCTCAGGGACAGGGTGGGATTGTTGGGGTGTCCTGGGCAGGGCCAGGGGTTGGGCTGGATGATCCTTGTGGCTCCCTTCTCACTCAGGATATTCTGTGATTCTGTGAAATGTCACCCTCCCACTACCTAAAAAAATAGGAAAACTTTCAAATTCTGAATCTTAATTGCTGCACTGAATGTAATTTTTTTTTTTTTTTCCTTTTGGCTGCCCAGCACCACGTCAAATTCAATAGTTTTAATTTTGTAACTTTTCCACAGAAGCCAGCGAAAGGTTTCTGCCTTTAAAGGAAAGCAGCCTGTCCTAAGCAACGCCGGGGACTGCGGCGTGAGCCCGTTCCTACTTTCAAATAAGCATCTCTGACCTCGGGAACCGGCTCACGGGAGCACGTCTGTGCTGTGCTGAGCTCCCTGCGGTCCCAGCACCCCGTGCCATCACAGCCCACCGGGAATCGCAGCGGGAATCCCACCTGGAATCCCACCTGGAATCGCCGCTTCCCGTCTGTGTCGGCACCGCGGGGATCGCGGGCCACGCGCGCCCTCTCGTGGTGAAGAGCGGAACTGCACAGGAATGGACATCCCTGCATCCCTAAATCCCTGCATCCCCAAATCCCTGCATCCCTAAATCCCTGCATCCCCAAATCCCTGCATCCCTAAACCCCTGCACCCCTAAATCCCTGCATCCCCAAATCCCTGCATCCCTAAACCCCTGCATCCCCAAATCCCTGCATCCCCAAACCCCTGCACCCCTAAATCCCTGCATCCCCAAATCCCTGCATCCCTAAACCCCTCCATCCCCAAATCCCTGCATCCCCACCCCTGCAAACTCTGCCACAGCCACTTTGCCTCCCACATGGAGCTTCCACCCCACTCTCTGATGACAGCAATAAAAACAAAGAAGTAAAGTTTGACTCACGATCCTACGTTACCTCGGAAATACTCAATTTTCATAGCAAAGAATTTTTGAACTTTTTTTGTTGTTGATGTTGTTTTTCCTTAAAGGCACAGGACCTACCATTGTTTTAAATAACTGGTTCACTTTCTTCTTTTTGAAGGTTTTCTTGTCGGCCTCTGAGGTGGAAGGGAACACCGGCTGGCTCAGCCTGTGTGATGCAATTGTCCCATCGGGTGCCGCCGTGCTGACCGACAGAGTCAGTCCTTGGAACAGAAACATGATGGGTGCACAAAACAGAACCAAACAAAGGAGAGTCAAAGACAAAGCAGAACTCAAAATAATGCATTCAGTAGGAAAAAAAAATAAAATAAAGAGGCATTTTTAATCAACAATATCCTTAGAATACAAAAATAAGTAATGAGTAAACACTGAACTTCATTAGATTGAAACTCAGTAGTGGCAAAAAATCTCAAAACCCAATCTGGTCAAAGAATTAAAAATAGATAAATACATGACAAAGAAGTGGGCCATGTTGTGTTGTGCTAAACATCTGTGACAGACATCTGGAAATAGAGGGGCAGGTGAAATGCAGGGTAAGGAATGGGATGGGATGTGGAAGAAGGGGGTAAAGGACACAGGGCCTGTTTTTTCTGCACCCAGGGCAAGAGATGAGCTTAACCTTCAGTCACCCTGTCCCCTTCTCTCCCACCATCCCTCTGTCCAGTGGGCACTTCTGTTGTTTCCCTTTCCTCCTGCTGTGACGGAGGTTTATAGGATTCCTCTCCAACTCCAAAAGCAGAGGTAGAAACCCTACAATGGGACAACCTTTGGGGATGTTCATCTGCCAAAGCAAAGCACTGAGTGTCTCCTCCTGTTCCACACACACTGCCCTCAGCTGTGAGCCCTTGTTTGTGCACATGAGACCTTGCAAGTCAGGGAATATGAATAAACCTTTACTCCTTCCAGGCAGGAGGAACATCCAAACTACACAAGGAAGGAAAATGCAGAGCTTCAGAAGCAACACTTGTAGAATTTTCACATTGCATGGGCAGCACAGCCCATGCCTGACACACAGCACACACTTTCAGTGCACTCCTTGTCTCAGAGGCACATGGGGGGAGCTGCCTGCCCTGCTTGGAGCAAACCCTCCTTATTGCTCTTTTCTCAGCTCCAGATAAAGAATTGCAGAACTCTCACCCCAGAGAGAGCAGCTTACCTGGGATTGTTGGCATAGATCGACTGACAGTGCTCATCTGCTTGAGGACAGATGTTTTCTGAGGTGCCACCACATGCTCTGAGAGGTTGGTGTCACTCATGAACTCGTATTTCCTTGAGAGCTGTTTAATAAAATAAAATAATTAAAAAAAAATACATTAATGATGAACTGAGAATTAGGTTCAGGTATAATATGAAGTACTAGATAAAAACATGTAACAAGTTTGCAGATAATACTTCTCATTCTACAGAGAAAAAGAATTATTCTAAAAAAGCTCCTGAAATAATCTGGAACTGTAGGATGGTACTCCTACCCTATTTTTGCCATACCAGACAGCTCTGAGTGTGATCTGCAAAGACAAATGAAGTTTTGAAAACATTTTTTCCCCATTGCATTAACATTTCCAGCTCGGCTGCTGTGAGCAAAAGAGGATCCTCTAACTCAAATTTCTATGAAATCCACACAGTTCAGTGTCTGTGTTATCTAAGTAGATCAAAAGCTAAAGGTATTGCTTGGGTTTGTATATCAATGTATTTTGGGTTTCTATATCAATATATTTTGGATTTGTATGTCAATGCTTCTCAGAGCATGACTGTGCTTTACATCTCTCTGTTGCACGAGGACATTTAGTGTGAGACAACCACAATCTTGCAGAAGTTCCTGCTTGTTTCCCCAAAGAATCCTAGCTTTCTGCTCACTTCATTTCCCCTTTGATGATTCCTTCAAAAAAATTTTTAACAAACTCTTTATGCTCCCTCCACTTAATTCAACAACCTGTTGAATTACTGCCTGACTTTTAAATTTTGACAGGACTTGATCCACAAGCCCTATGCAGTTCTTTGTCTATTTGAGTTATTATTTCTTTTATACAATGCTTATTTGCTTATTAATCTTTATATGAAAATAAAATTCTCCTGAGAAGTAAGCTCTCTCTCTTCACACACACACATATATATATATATATATATATATATATATATGAAGGCACAGTGTAAGTTATACAAGTCCTCCTAATGATCCAGCAGTGCCATAAAAGCACTGAGATGATGTATGGAGTGAGAGATGCCTCTGCTTCCAAACTCCAGGCTGGCACATTTAAGGAGCAGGGTTTGCAATCTTGCAGTTTCTGAACAGCTGCCTGTTCCACAACAAGGTACAAACTGTCCAGGGCTCATCACTTCCAAAATAGCCCTGACTGTGAGAGCTGCCCTGAGATGGCAGCACAGTCAATTGCCTCTCCACAGGAGAGCCAGTTTAACCCTCCCAGCACAGTTTTAAACTAACCAAGCCTCAGAATTTGAATTGGCAGCTTCAGAGCCGTGTCATCTGCCACCATCAGCAAGCAGAGATGTAATGATTTCCACTCCTCCTCCTCCCCCCCTGCACTTTTCCCCAGCCAGCTGGAGTTCTGTCCTTTTTTTTTTTTTTTTTTAAATTACTCTAAATCAGTAACATACACATTTCATGTCAGACACAGAAAGATCAGGTGCCGTCTTCTCATCAGCAAACACCACACTGCTTCTTTTTGTTCTTTTTTTGGACTTTCTCATCTTGACTTCAGGATGAGGATTAATTTGTGGAGCGGTCTCCTCTGGTTCTGCTTTGCCTTGCTTTGGTAGCAATGCTTCCAGATCAAAGCTGCAGGAGCCAAAAAAAAAAAAAAAAAAAAAAAAAAAAAAAGCTCAAATTGGGGAGTGATATTTTAAAAGCCACTTCTGCTCTGATGTCATTTCCCCATGAAATATAAATGCAGGTCATCCTTCCCTTTGGCTTTCTGTGCAGCCTGGCAAAAAGTCCAGGATGTGCTTCAGCTGGCAACTGTAGATACAAATAAGATGCCTTCAGGCAGCAAGACATCATCTTAAAACGCTGCAAAGAGTGTAAAATATTAAAACTAGCTCAGATCCCCTTTTAAAGATTTGTGCATTAGCTAAAGAACTAAACCAAGCAGAGCTGGAGCTCACATGGCAAGTTGATGTGTGGTGATGATGGTGCTGAAAGCAAGACTTGCTATTTTGGTTTGAGAAGAACCAAAGTGGAACAGAGTATTGCTATTTATTGCCATGTTTTAAATGCATCCTCCTATTCATGTCACCATATTGGATAAGAATGCACATACTCAGTGATTAAAAACCAACTCCCTCCTCTCTTCCTCTAATTTTTAAAAGTTTAAAAATTGGGCTATATCTTATTTAAAAAAACAAAACCAAAACCAATCAACAACACTTGAAATTGGTGCTGGTTTTACTCCCTTCTCTGTTGATGTAATTAGCCTTTTAAACGTGGGACTGAACTTATTTTACAACATAAAAACTGACAAATCAGGTAGTGTGGTGAATTTCTTGACTTGTGCTTCCTGGAAACAAATTAGCACAGTACCAATTAAGAGTAGGTGCACGAGGCAGCTGCTTAAATGGAATTTTCTGGTTCTGTGGGAGGTGTCCTTTGTTACAGGCACAGGGCTGGCAGGGCCTGTTTGCAGCACATGAATCATGCTTGGCTGCTCCCCCCTTCTGGAGGGGAGGTTGGAGGGTTGGAAGAGCAGCCTGAGCATCTCAGTGTGTAAAAAATGTTAAAAAATGAACTGGTCAAACATGCAAGAGCAGAGGGGTGCCTTAAGGAAAAACACTTCCATGTTAAGCTCACACACCACTGGGCTTGTAACAAGTGAACTGCCCAAAAGGGAGATCAGATCTTTAAAAAAAAAAAAAAAAAAAAAAATCATAATCAAATGTTCCTCAACAAGATCAGTTTTATATGTACCTTGTTTGGGAAGATGTTCCATGTGCTC
Source organism: Pyrocephalus nanus (assembly GCA_038380795.1). NCBI lineage: Eukaryota > Metazoa > Chordata > Aves > Passeriformes > Tyrannidae > Pyrocephalus > Pyrocephalus nanus. The sequence goes on along the minus strand of CM076275.1, from coordinate 14,680,158 downwards.
AAAAAATAATTTATAAAGTGAACAAAGCTGTGGATGACAAAGCTGATCAATACCCCTGTAACTGTTTCTCTCAGATTTAAAAGTCTCTGTTTCCCAGTGCTGCAGTCAAAGCATATTAGGCAGAGCATTTTACATTTCTACAGGATTTACTAAAAGGCCAAGTTTTTAAAGGTTGTTCTCCTTCCCTTCACATTTTACAGACAAAAAGATGGTAATTAAGTTAAAAGCTGTATAAATAGAAACTTGCAGTAAAACCCCAGATCCTTGTAAATTTTTGTAAGGTACTTTAATTTTTAAAATACTTGTTTTCTGAAAATTAAATGCCACTTTTATTTTTTTTTTCCTTTCCTTCAGTGAGAGTTGAGTATATGTTGTGTATTAAGATTGAAACACTGTAGCTTTCAGCTTGGAATAACTGAGAGCTACACTTAAATAATTCTGGCACAGTCTGAAAAGACTTCTGGTGGTCTTTATCCTTTAATGCCTTTTTAAAAATTCTTTTAGTTTCATCCCATAAAACTTATAAGGCAGGACTGGAAAAAAAAAAAAAAAAGGCACTGCAGTCATAACCAACCTTTCTGAAGCAAGTTTTTTGGGAGTGCTGCACTCTGAATTCATGGAAGCCAATGAAATAATGGATAACTGACGGTAGGATCTCAGCATTGACCTCGGCCTTCCCACTCTCTTGTCATCAAAATCTGGCTGCAGGATGGAAAAGAGAAACACATGGTGTCAAACAACTCTGTGTGAACCTCATTTCACCCCTTGGCTGCAGGTCTTGAAAATCCTATATGTGTTTTAACACTTGGCACGGGAGAGATTATTTACTGCCATTAATTACTGTGGTTGTGTCTTCTGCCTGGGTGCATTTTTACTCTTCAGACCTTCCAAACTCAATGCACAGACGACATTCTCTGCAAAATTTCTAGTTGAAATATTTGAATTGGGTTTTGTTTTGTTGTTTGGGTTTTTTTAAAGTGCTGAAGGGAATATTGCTAATTGTGGATTATTGCAAGGATGGGGCATGGGAATGAAAACAAAAATCAGACTGAGATAAATATAGAGAATTTTCATCATACAGGTGTATAACAAGCACAACATTTAGGTTAGAAACATGCTACTTCCTCCCCCCCCCCATAAGAGAAGAAATAAATCCTGTTACAAAATTATCAATGCTGAAAGCAGCAATACAAAATAAATTCCAAAAAACCTGGTGTTTAATCACAAAACCCGGGCAACATCATCCCTGCTAGGCTGCACAAGCACAGATAGATTATTTTATTCAAGAATTGTCTGGGGGGATGGGGTTGTGCTCAGAAGTTATCCTTCAATTCTCAGATATTTCAGTTTGGTCTCAACTGATATTTATGGTATTATACCCATGACAGGTTTTGCTTCACAACACAGCTGGAAGTGGCTGGCATGGGGAGACATCAATTGCACATCAAAGCCCTAAACCACTAAGAAAAGTTACCAAGAGAACAGACACGAGAATTTGCTTTTACTTCCTTAATAAGGCTGAAAAGGCTTGCAATTTTAATACTCATAATAAAACACTCAAAACCTTCCAGAATGAGGAATATTTGACGTTCCTGGAGAATTGAATCAAATCTTGGGCTACAAAACTCAGGTCCTGCTGCCTTCAGTCCACAAGCAAAAAAAAAAAAAGTATTTTTTTTTTTTTTAGAACAAGATGTGTATTGAATAAAGAGAAACTGAGGTGGAGGTTAAAGGAAAGCAGTACCAGCTCTCTGGTTCCATATTGTTTTTCCACTTTGACTTTTAGATGCTTGAAACATTCCTCCATCCGGTCATGGAAAGGACGAAGCTTGTCAGAAACTCTTCTTTCATGGATTTTAATTCCAGCCCCAAGGAAAGGTATCTTCAGAGAAAACAAAACAAAGCAAAAAGAATAAAAGTGAGACCATTAAAGTGGGTCCAACAACCTCCCTGGCTCCATTTAAAATACCTGCTAAGTCAGCTGCAAAACTTCTCCTGTGACTGGCACATGGATTTGTCTGCTGAGCAACAGCTACAGGATGGGAAGGGCTCATGGAAAATGGGTTTGTTCAGTAAATCTCTGTAAAATGTTGGCTGCCTCACAGTGACTGTTTCTTCTCCTCTGTGTGTTTTAGTGTTAATCTCATGTGGGATTAAACACACTGGAATTTTCTTTAAAAAATCATTCTCCTCTGTCAGAAGCAATGGTTTGCCTAGCAAAATAAAAAGTAAATAAATTTTCTAACCCCTTTTCCTTGGCTGTTATATTGTCACCATCATTTTGGCTATAGTTATATCCAGTTAAAACCAACCCAAATCTCCTCTTCAAAGATAATGGCCAGCAGACTTTGACATGCTGTTTTATTAATATTAATCATGTTCCAAAAGCAAAACTTTGTGAAGTTTTGTTACCTTTCAGCCTTTGAAGATGATGATTTATGAGATGTGTGCAAAATACTTTTAGCCACCCTTCTGCCACTGTCATTTTCCAGCTGCTTTACTATTAGCTTTTAGTTATTTTGCAACAACATTTGGGCTTTCTTGTAAAATCCACTTGGATTTCATGGTTCCTTTTTGTGTTCTGACCCCACAAATACTATGAGTGTTGTATACACTGGTCCATCCATTGACCTGATTGTATTTTATGGAAGTTCAATTTCAATATAACCTCTAAAAACATGGCATTAAAGCCCATCTATGACGGAGAGATCTGTTTGTCCCCTTCAGAGGGATTAAAAGGGATAGATAGAAATGACCATTTTATTTCCTAATGGCAGCTGGTATTACAGTCAATCTATACCATTTAATCCACTGAGCACCTCTGATGGCCAGAAAGCAGCAACACACAGAGCCCTGGGTGGGCAAGGACCCAGCAGAAAGCTGTGAAGGTTGGCAACTTAAACTAATAACCAAGCTGAGAGGAATCACACTGAAACAGGAGGAACCTTGAAAAACCTTGAGAAAATAGTGCAAAACAAGTCCATTAAAGCTATTTGGAAGGTTCATTTCCAAGCTGAGAGAGGAATAAATGGTTAATTTTTGCTGTTTTTCATCTGTGAAACAGAACCACAGAATCACTGAACAGTTTGGGTTGGAAGTGTCCTTGAAAGGCCATCTAGTCCAACCCCCTGCAAGGAGCAAGGGACATCTTCAGCTAGATCAGGGAGCTTAGAAATATCTTGAGCCATTTATTTCTGATAGTAAAATTCCAGGTGAACCCTCACCATTTGTTAACATCCCCCCAGGCCCACTCATTTATACAGCAAACAGCTCTTTCTCATGGCAATCATCCATATTTCACAGGACTCAGCAGTTTGTGCTTTCTTAACAAACTACCTCTGGGCCAAAATGTAAACCTGTTCTCTCACAGTCATTCATTTTGCCATATATTGATAGCAATGAAATCTATTTTGCATTAGATAAAGGAAATAGAACTGATAATTTCTGAGCTCATGTTTTTATCTGCTCTAACAAATGTAGGTCAATGAAAAGAGTCATTTTCCCTTGAATCTCAGCAAAACCCAGAGGTTTTTCTGCTACCACCTCCCACAGGTGCATTGAAGACCAAAGGGCTGGTTGTCTTATCATTTCTACACTATCTATAAAATCATAAATAGTAAACCCAAATAACCTCAGTGCTGCTATACGGGCAGAATATCCAGTTCTTCTCTGGAGATGCAGCTTCAAAGTATTTACTAATGGTCTTCCTTGCTATTTGTCACACAAAAGACTTGCAGCAGCAACCTTGGAGAGTCACTGAGCATGAAAATAGTTCCTGGGAACAGCTAACACTCCATTAAGGTTTCTAATGCAAAAGAATCCTGTCACAAACAACAACAGATACTCAGGTCTAGAAAAGAGTTGTCTCCCAAGAGAGTTTCTGACATTTGCCAATGCTTGTTTTCCCAGCAATTCATGACACTGTTGTGACTTTGGTCATGTTCTCCCTTTTGTCTCCAGGAATACAACCTGAAATCCTGGCCCTTTTAACCATAAATGCATATGTGGCTTTTGATAAACCATTCCAAAGGATGTGTTCTACAAAGTACCCTTCTGGCCTAATGCTTTCCCAGAACCAGGCAGGAAGTTTGTAACAAGAATTTTCTCTTTCTTCTACCCCTCCCTGCTTTGGGAAACAGGGAAAAAATGAAAGTGAAAATGGATAGAAGTGCTGTGTTCTCCTGCTGGAAAGGAATGGAACAAAGGAATAGCTGATGAGGCCTCAGTGGCTGCTGTCAGGGAGAAGTTACCTGCCAAGCAATCAGGTCTTTGAGTCTATTCAGCTTTTCTTGATCCTCTGGATGGTCTCTGGCATATTCTTCTGTAAAGAAAGCCTTAGACAAAACAACAAAAAAAAAAGATAATTCAGTCCATCATTTTGACAGGTAAAGAAATGAGAGTCAATCACTGAGCCCTGCTGGTGATTATAATCTTGGCCATCAAATAAGAGAGACAGAGCCATGCTCCTCAGCCAGATGCTGCTGCTGATAATTCCTCACTCTGTCAGCTGGGAGCTGAGGTGCTCTTCTGTTAACATGTTTTCTGTCTTTATCCAACATTTCTGACTTTGAGACTCTTATTATGAAACCCAATTATTGTTTCTTTCTTAAGCTTGCAGTGAAACTAAAAAGGCACAGGGTTGGAGCATCGAGGTTTATATCAGCTAATACTGAGTTTCAATTACTCTGGTTTGCTTTCAAAGACAGAGGTGAACAGGAAATAAGGATAAGAGGATCTCTTCATTGATGGATTGATTAATTAATTATGGCTTTCATACTCCCCATCCATACTGCACTGCCACTATAAACACAAGATGTAGGAGAATTATGAAATGATGTATCTGAATATATTCCTTGCATCGACTTAGAAGCTCTTACCTTCTCATATTTAGCAAAGCCCCCCATAACAGCTGGATCTACAATTCCATTCAGAAGCATGGAAAGTGGATTGATGGGAAGGTTCTCATCGCTCTGGTACTGGTTAATCATCATCAGAATTTTTTCATTGGTCGTGGACATGGTCTCAATAGCATTCTCTAAAGGACTAATTACGGTCTGGAAAGAAACAAAAGGCTTCTAAGGTTCCTACAGAGATAAAAAGGTCCTTTGGGTTTTATAAAACTCCATGTATGTGAACAGCAATTCAGCAAACCAACACAGACCTGCTCAATTTTCTCAGACCCAGGATATGTTACTGATCCTGACGGCAGAAAGATAAAACATGAGTAACAACAATTTAGTTCGTATAAGTAAAAATAGCCTTATGTGTGATAATTTTGCTAAGAATTTAATACATGAGGACTCAACAGACACGTGTTTTCTGGGCTCTGGGCATGTTAATCCATGTTGATACACACCAGGGTCGTGGAGACCACCTCGAACCAGCGCAGAATTCCAGGCAGTTTGTAAGCCGTGACAAAGGAAGTTCTCTCAATCCACATGGACTGTGAAAAAACCACAGCGGGAGAAAATCACTTTTCAGGATTTCAACTTTAATCTTTCCTGCCTTCTGAGATGCCAGAGTGAAATGGCTGTAGATGGAAAACACGTGCATATTTTTGCATAAAAAGACACTGCGACATTAATCTAGCGCAGCAACTGGCACCAATAATTCTTCTGATTTCAGATTAGGTCATCTTCAGGCACAAAGCAGAGGAAAAAGAAAATTACCCTTGAATATTTTAGTGTCTATTGCTATTTTTGCCATTACAGATGGAATGACTGGGACTAAATGATCTGCTCCTGCCTCTACCCAGACAATCCTTCCTGAATGTTCAGAAGGTATTTCTGCAATTAAAAGCAGTAATAGCCCAATTATTTCTACAAATAAAAGCAGTAATAGCCCAATAACGACTTGCCAGCATTCTGACTTTCTTAGTTCCTTTCATTTTCCTTTTCTGAACGAGATTGGCTGTTGGTATTTTAAAACAGTTAATTCATTTACTGTTCCTTATTTTACAGTCTCAGCTCAGCTAAGCTGCCAGTGCTGAGAAACACAACAAATGCAATAAAGGCATCCTCCAAACATCCCAGTTTCCACCTGCATGTTGTCTGTTGTCATCAGCAATGAAAACATCAATGATCTAATTTTTGTAAAACCATTTCAAGGTATATTCATAAATAGGTTCAAAACTCTCTAGCTGGCAAAGGAGGCCAAGGTGCCTCAAGAGTCTTGATGACACAGAGCAATTCTGGGGTGCCAGGGTAGAATTTGCATCTGAAACCTTAATTTAACAGCAGGTAAGATGCTCCTTTATATGGAAATTTTGGCCCTGCTAATCAGCACACACACAGCTGATATTGTACATTTTGGAAAGATGTGGCTTTTCCCACCAGGATGACAAGAGCACAGCTTTAGCCATGAAGGTTGGGTGGCTTTTCAGAACAAACTGTGAAATATCAGATAGCTGTAAAATGAAAATATAGACACTTCCCACATTTTTATGCACGACACTGAAAAGTAATTTATGATGGTGCAGATTCCTCAGAATATTTGAACTACTCCTCAGCATTGCACCATTAGGCAGGGCAGGAAAAACGAGACAGGCAGTTCTCTGGGCTGTCAGGATCTCACAGGACTGATGAAAGCAGACAGCACACACCTCATTGCCAAGCTGGCAGCTGATAAAAGTGTTGTAAACTAAAAGCAGCAAAGCAGTTGATATTTATTTACATGTCACCTGGTTTCATAATGAAAATCTGTACCAGAAAATGTTACTGCTTAACACAAACACCTTGAATGTGCTTAAGTACAGAACGTTTATCTGCAATTGAAAAAGTGGTGTGTCATTAAGTACTCAGAAGTTATGCTGAAATGAAGAGTCTTGCATTTGTTTTTATAAACCAGATCCTAAATTCAGGGTGTCTCTAATGCGTAATCTGGGCCTAAAGAAGGATCTAGGATCAAAATTCACAGTTACCAGAACTACATTCTTCACCTTGTCATTAATTTACTTACAGCAAATTCATTTTCAGGGTCAACAGATCCTTTTCTGACTGGCCTTGAGTAGTGGAACCGCTGCACATTGTTGGACTTGTAAAAACTGAAAGGTTTAAAAAACACTTTTGTGAAATTCAGGACCTGGAAATTGATGGATTTTGTTATGGCAGTCAAATATTTCATTTTGAGTCAGTTGAATTTTTAATTAAAAGCAAATTTACTGCTCAGAAAAAAAGTACTTTACTGGAAACTCAGGAGGAAACTACTTTATCTATAAATCACGGTCAACACACAGTATTTTACAATTATTAAGCTTCAGCTTGTGACTGGGTGTATTTTCTAGGTAAAAAAACCCTCCAGAACTTCCAGATTAATGTTCAAACCTACAGAAGAAGGAGAAGAAAAGATTTTTCCTCTGCTGAACTCGTGCTGTGGCACTGGCCCTGCTTGCTGGCTTATCATGGAGCATATTTTGTTCAAGATAACTGACTGAACAGTGCAGATGTTTTCACCTGGGCTGGATCACAAGTGTTTTTTCATCCACAACACCACAAATCAGTTTAATCATGTCCCTGCTCACAATGCAGAACAACGTTTATTCAATCAATTAAACAAATGAAGCCATTAAGAACAATTTTTCTGGTGATATATAAGAACATGCATATTGTAGAGGGGGACACTAATGTAAGGAATGTCTTGCAAAGTCCTGTTATGATAAATTCTATTCAGCTACTGATTTTTTTCCATCATTGTGAACACATACTTTCACCAAACTTGTAACCACTTGGTTTTTAACACTGGCTAATTTGAAAGAAGAGGGACTGCAGAGTTTTGACTATTTTGCTGTCCACAGAAAAATCTCTCCCTTTGGGTTTTGGGTTTTTGTTTTGAAGATGAATTAAATTGAAAGCCATTTTAAGTAAAAGCTAATTTTGCAGAGGAAAAAAAAATAATCTCAGGAATCTCTTATAATAAAAATGAGCCATGTTTTGGAAGCCCAGAGAAGAAAACAAATAGAGAAGCCCCAAACAGCTGAGCTAAGCAAACCATGGTGTGTTAGTTCATAGGAACCCATGACTTGTGATCCAAACTGCTCAGATTATACTCATCAGTAAAGAAAGAAACTGGAAAATGCTGCCACACTGAGCCAGGTCACTTCACACAGCTCCATCTGAAAGGACAGATATTTTGAAGCTCTTTGATGGAATAAATGCACTGCCAACAACTAATGTAACTAACAATTAAATGGCCAATAAAGTGCCCTCGTAAAAGTAAATCTCCAGGAGCAGATGTAGTCAGCAGTTTGGTTGAATTCTGCAGCTGAGACAAACCATTACAAAACCTCCCATCTGGGCAGAGATTCTGCTTTCTGTGGAGCACTTCACCACACGAAACTGCCACCAGTTCAAAGTGGGGCTGCCACTACTATGAAATGCAGTGAGACAGGACCACATTCTGAATCTGCCTTTCAGTTACTGATTGAAAAATGAATCAAGTTGAAATTGGGACCACAGTTTGTTGTGGGTTGCTTTTTTTGTTTGGTTGGTTGGTTGGTTTGGTTTGGTGGTAGGTTTTTTTGTGGTTTTCTTTTTGTGGTTTTTTTTTTTTTTTTTATTTTTGCGTGTTTTTTGTTTTTGTTTTTGTTTTGGGAGGAGGAGGTGGAAATGTTTGTTTTTAAATCCTGAAGCACAAGACCTGTGCTTGTATCTCCTTTACTTGGGTGCATGTGAGGAGAGGATTCTTATTTTTCCACTCTGAGTCAGCTGCAACTTCAGCAAAGATTCTGCAGAGAAGGCTGCAGACAAAGGTGACAATTGCTTTGGGTAGGGCTGTCAGCCAGTCTGTTCTCAGAATACTTTGGACAACTCATTTCCTTTATTCCTTTAAAAAATCTTGACCACAGTGCCAATGGAAACCATTCTGCCACCATGGATTTTGCACTGGGCAAGACAAAGCATGACAAGGTTCTGTTGCACGAGAGCCTTCAACTCAACCACTCTCAGGGCCAGTGACCTCCAAGAGCCCTCTCTCCATCACTTGCACAAGCAGATGTGTTGAAAACTCATTGACTTCAACTCAAAGCACAGATTCCACCTCCTTGCCCTGGAACCAGAAGTTGTTTCTTCAGTGGTAGGTGGGTAGATGTTCTTTCATGGAATTCCTTGGGAATGTACCTAGGACAGACTGGCCAGAGCCCTGAGCAACCTGGTCTAGTTGAAGACATCCCTGCTTATTGCAGGGGAGTTGGAATAAATGGCCCTAAAAGTCCCTTCCCACATAAATGGTTCTGTGAATACATAACTCAGCAAATTAAGGCAATAAAAGCTCTAAGATTCATTGGCAAAATACTGGTTGTCAGTTTAGGAATATGGGCTGACTTTCATTATACATCTATTACAGAAATCCACTTACTTTATAATTTGATCAGGTACTGCCTTATTTTTGAATCTGGGCTGCTCCTCCAGGACTGGCTGCACTGTAAAACACTGGATATCTGAAATTGTGGAAGTTAAGGGCATGTTATTAACCATCAGTTGAAATACTGCAGGCTACAGGGGAAATAAAAATAATAATAATAATTGAAAAGACATTTCCTGATGAAAAATCTGCAGTGTTCAGGGTTTGTTTGTGGAGTTTCCTTGGCCAAAAAAGGAAAAATCTGTCAGTAGTAGCCAGTGAATATGTATTAATATTAATTTTGAAGTGCATATTTTTATTATTTACTGAACTTGAATATCTGCAGCTGAATTTATCACACTGACTTATTCATTAAATTTTAAAGCCCAACCAAATCACAAAAATAACATCAACAACATGTGATGTTAACAGTTTCACTGTTTAGCTCTAGGCTTGCATAAAGTCATGATGGTTAATATTTCATCTTTGAAACCTGTGATGGAACAGCCCTTTTACTTGAGATTTCCTTTTCCTAGGAAAGTGCAATTTTTTAAATCTGACTACTGTATTTGTAAGCAAATATACCTCATTCTTACATATTTCAGTATACTTGACTCATGCCTTCAGGGTAGGTTCTGTAGCTTTTTCTTAAGTGCAGAACCAGCTTGTATCTGCTGTTCGTTGCAATTAGAGGAGCAAATTCCACCTCAAGGACTGAAACATGTGAGCCCAAAAACAATCAATTAGTTAAGATACAAGACAGTCTTAGGAGAGCTTGGCTTTCAAGCTTAATGTACTATTTTAGACAAGCCTGTAATACTCCCACTTCAGTCCCAACAGTGTTGAAAGAAAGCAATATTCAATCTTCCCTTCCTGTTCCAGAAGGTTCTACCAAAATAGATTGAAAAGAACAGGTGAAGCATTACAACATGGCCTTGGAAATTAATAAAGGAAAATTAACACTTGAGAACAAATGTCTGATACAAGGAGGTGATCTCATATCTGCTCAGTCAGTAATGATTTAAATTAGAAACAAAGAAGAGGATCAGAGCTCTTGTAAACAGGAATAATTTAGGGCATTCTAACAGTTGGTTAACCAAGTTTACCAGTTAATATTCCCAGGAAAATTTCCAGGAGTGACTTAAGGCCTATTTATATTGCCAGGAAATACAGGGAGTACCCAGCTGTGGTTCCAGTCAGGGCAATGTTCAAGGAACACAGGAATTTCATATCGAGGGACAACAGCTGAGAACGTGAGGTAAGAGAGAAGCTGCTGCTTTAAACTTGGCCAGTTCAAGTGTGTGTCACTGGTTTTGCCATTGGAAGAAAATAGAAGGTAAACCATACATGAACTTTAGTGATTTTTCTTCCCTGAAAGGGTTGTCAAGTCCTGGCACAGCTGCCCAGGGCAGTGGTTGAGTCACCATCCCTGGAGGGATTTACAAGACTTGCAGTCGTGGCACTTGGGGACATGGTTAGTGGCGAGCAAGGTTTATGGCTGGAGACAATCTTTAGGGTTTTTTCCAACCTAAATGATTCTCTGATGAATGGAAGAGACAGACTCCTTAGAACTGTGAAGAAAAACAAGGGCTGACATCTTAGGAACGAGCCACAAAAGACATGAAGGACATGTAAGTAAAACAACAAACAGAGCTGCCACATTAATACACTTCCACCCTTTTTAGGCAATTATTGTTTCACACAGATAAATCTGTGCTCAAAACAAGGTTTCTCCAAGCCCCCTTTTCATTCTGTTTTCAAGGATACATTGCCCAGGAGAGTTTTTCACATCCTCCCCGGGAGCCGCCGTGGTGTTCATCTCCTCTGCGCTGGGGAATTGGCTCATCAGCTGTGCCTGGAAATCCTCCCTCCTCTCATACTCCTTCCCACGATAGATGAACACTTTGTTCTGCAAGGCAGAAAGAGCTCATTTCTTGGGCTCTGGGATGCTGAGGCAGAACTTAGAGATTCATGGTTATCAGCACAAACACACAATGCTCTCCATATTTTGGAATGGGTGTTGCTGTCTTGGGAATATGAATCAACCACCAAGCCAAACAGCACTTTGACCAGGTGCTGGAATGCAGCATTGACTCTCCAGAGATCCCGGTCTAAAATTTTATTACTCAGAAAACAGTAACACTGGTGTAATTCTAACATATTTCACTATTTTTCCAGTGTTTCCAAGGCAGCTTTGGCTTTTAAACCTGGGACAGCAGGGTCTCTTGTTGCTTTTCAAGTGTGAAGAAAGCTACCCTACTCATTGTTCTGTGTAACAGTTATTTTTTTAACATGAAAACATCAAATATTCAGGTTAGTTTTATGCTCTGAGCTCATGCACTACTGTGATTTAAACAAAGCAATGATCTTCTAAAAAGCTAAATAAATTCCAGTTGTGCATGACAGTTTTCTTGGAAACCCTTTGGAGTCCTGATTTCCCTCATGGTAGTCAAAAATGGAGAAAAGTAAGGAAAACAGAGTAGGTTTTGTTGAACAAAACCAGTTTATACTTACCATAATTGTCCTAGGATAGAAATAAGCTGTTACCATTCAGGAAAAAACTTAGAGCAATACAAGAGAGTTGGTATGAACATGTCAGCTCAGTGCATGTTTGAGAGCAAAAGAGCAGCGTTAGCATCAGTTCTCATGAGGAAAACAGGAAAACAAAGGAAGAAACATGAATATCATACTGAACAAAGTCACAGAATATTCACATTTCAAATCCTACACACCCTTCTTGTGCTGCCAGCTCAGGAACTAGAACTGGGTGGTGAGAGAACCAGAATGTTACAGATATTCCCATTGCAGCTGAGAGGCAACATAAAGCTGAAACTCCTGTCAGTTCATGGTGAGGTGCACTAAAAATACCAGCCCTGAGTGAAACTGAGTTTTGGATTTAATCTGAACACACGTTAATGACACTCTACTACTTATCAACACCCCGTGTGGAGACTCATCTGAGAAATATGTGCCCGTACCAAATTGCATTGAGCTCTCAAATAGCACCTTCACCACATTATATATCTTTAGTTTCCACTGTCAAACTAAGAAAGAATCAATGCAAAAACATTTGAAAACATTTAATGCATATTCTTACAAGTAGCAATTCAGATTTTACCTACAGTCCTGCATCCAAGCAACAGGAAATCCACAGAAAACATCTCCAGAGACTCACTTGCATTAGTAGAGTGCACTTATATGTTTAGAAGCACATGAAAAGAGGTGAAAAAAAAGTAGGAATTTAAACAAGCTTACCCGCAGAAATGTGGGGAATCCTTGGCCGTAATACCCAACAGCAAAATAGTCTGGTTTGGGTCTCAGAATTTTCATGATGTTTTCATAGAACTTTGCTTGCTGAATCTGAAAGCAAAACCAACTGTAATCACTTTTTTTGGAGGGGGTTTTATCTATTAATTTTCAACCTCTACAGCAATTATCAGTTGATAAGCTACAGCCATAATCAGCACACACAAGCCACTGCTGAGGGACATTAAATATTGTTTATATTTACAAGCAAATGTAAAACGTAGATAAATGTGCATGGCTTCAACTTTAATATTTGATCTCAGGCTTATCCTTGATTTAGGAGAGTGAAAAGCAAAAACAAACACCAAAGTCACACTTGGCCACAGATAACATTACTGAAATGCCACATTTGGAAAAACCCCTTGCCTCAAATATTTCCCGAGGTTTGGCTCAACCCAAATTCTTGCCCAAGCATCCTATGAAGGGCACACACCATGGAAAGAGCTTAGAGTAAAATACCAAATGCCGTTTCGGTGTTGTGTTCATGAGAATGCAGCACTGCAGCTTAAATGGAACGGGCAAAATCAATGCCTTTTATTTTGTGACAAAAGCAGAATTTATTGGGAGCAAAAGAAGCTTTCTTTATAAACAGCACTGCTCAGGAACATCATGTTTGGATTCCCACAGTTTCTTTGAGGAAGATTCAGGGATATCTATTGCATGAGCCCTAAACATTTGTTAAAAATCATGGAAGCATGAAATATTGGAGCAGGAAAAACAAGGCATGTGGGGAGACAGGATTCTTTTTAGATTAATTCAACTTTAATGAAAACAAATAACTGAACATTTTTATCTTCCTTCAAAATCTGACTTCTACCCTTTGGACCTAGTTCTAAATCCTTTTGCTGTGATATTTTCCCAGTCCTGATTAGGACAGAATTCTTCAGGCTTATCAAGATTCATATTGCTAAAATTTAAAGGAAAATTTAGGGAAAAAAATCATCCAGGTGTTTTTCTACCTTAAAGCATTACAGAGGCCTCCAAATCTTTTTATATTTCTTTTAAACATGGCCTTTAAATTGCCCTAAGTGTTCATTTAATCTAGAGAAATTTCAAAATGCCTCAATAAACAGATTTCCATGCAACTTTAATCAACAGGTCATCGCTGTTCACTATTTTAGCACTGGACAGTTGCAGTGAAACAGCAACTCCTCAGCAAATGGATTAAAAATCTGTTGTAAACAACAAGCTCATGGGCAGCTCTGTCATTTGATAGCTCAGAAGTACTGAATTCGGTGACTGCATTGATTTGAAGACCTCTATATAATCTTACCAGGTTTTGACTCAGAAGCTCATAGTCAAAAACTTCCTTTTCATATTGCTCTGCAAGCTCTTTGCACAAAGATATGGCTTCTTCCCACATCTGCAATGCAACCACACATTCAAAATGTAAATCCAGCACCAACAAACAAGTTTTTAAGGCATCACAGTTTAACTACACTTTTATTGATTATGCTCTCTTTAAAGTGCAGTCATTTATTAACTGCACATTTAGAGTGGAAGACTCGAGGCAATCATAAACTTTAGGAAAGCAGATTAATGTGAAAAAATAAAAGTGTTTTATGATTCATTACAGGAAGGAATAAGTAAACCTACTTTATTCTTAGAATAAGAATCAGATACATTAAGGAGAGTAAATCAGTGAGGTGATAACACCCAGAACACACCCCAAGCAGAGAGGTGAGGGGACTGACACCTGCCACTCCTTAAAACACCATTTTATAAAGCATCCTGCAGCATCCACAGCTGCAGGTACCTTGCATATGAAAAGTCAGCTAAAAACTAAGTCTTAAATTGCCACTTGCCCAGAGCAGCAGCTTCTTTCTTTCCACACAGTGGAAGGGCTGCCCCTGACGATGACTGTGAGGAGCTGCAGGGCTGCACTGGAAACACATGGACAGCTTTTCTCAGCTGATGGGGGCACTTCATACAAGCATCTCAAAAGTGCTCTTAAAACAGCTACAAACTCTCTCTCTTGAGGATACTTCTCAAGCTCTCCCAGGCTTCTCATCCACTCAGAATAAAGGAGACAAAGGGGTTTCTGAGCACAGTTCTCTGCTGAATTAAGGATGTTGGTTGTTACACACGTCAGGCCTGATTTCAAACTGTGCCACGTGCTCCTAGGCCAGGTATTTCTGAACCTGGCAGGTGGGTTCAAGTGCTGCAAATCTCCTCTGGTGTACCTGAGGAGAGCCTGAACCCTGGGTGCTGTAGGCAGAAATCAGGAGGATTTGGTTTTCCTGGCATGGGGGGTAGGCACTGCTGCACTGTAGTTGCTTCAGATACCATCAAAAAACCTCAAAGCACCAAAAATTTCTGCCCTTTGAATTGTAGGAAGGGCTTCAAGAAGCACTAAAGTATTGCCTTCCCTCTTCGTACCTTTGGCTGCAGCTGAACAAGACATAATGACTTGAAGGTCTTATTGGGTCATGAGATTAATTATCCAGCACTGCAGAATTTTTTTCTGCTTGCTTTCTTTGCTTTATCTCCAAAAATGCCAGCTCTACTGTACTTGTACTGACAGGTAATTTTATTAAGTTAGGGGTTTTTTTAAAATTGAACTAAACCAAAGTACTGAACATCAGACTACTCCATTTTAGGTTTGGAATACAACCCTTAGTTTTCTTTGAAACAAATATGCCCATTTTGAACTGTCTGGTTTTCTTGGAGATAAGGACTGAATGGTCTAGAAAGGAAACCTGTGTAGTCCATATTCTTTTCCTGGTAAAGGCGAGTACATTCAACATTTTTTACTGCATTTTATTAGTGCCTGGCAAAAACGCTTGTGACAACGTGTTGAAACATTAACCCCCTTTCTTTGTGGATGTGGTTATCGAAAGAACAGGTTCCTAGGGGAACAGATATTCTCTGGGAATAAGCCTTCAGGACACAGCTTTTACTTGACCCACATTTCAGAGCAGCTTTTCTACACAAACACTTTCAACAGGGCACGTTCATTCAACAGAACTATCCAGAGCAGCACAGCAAAGAGAGATCTGGCAGGGGAGGAACTCTGCAGACCTACCTTTCCTTTGTCAAAGTACTCTATGATCTTTTCATATAAATTCTCTTTCAAGTGTCGATAGGTCTGCGAGCACTGGAACTCCGTTGACATGACTTGGGGTGCACACTGTTCATCCGACCACTGGGAATAGGAACACATCAAAAACCCCATGAATTTGGAGTTCAGCCTTTCAACCTCCCACCAGGTCTGGTTCCCTGGGCTCTTCTAAGTGTTTTCTTCTTTTAACCATCCACAGAGAAACTGGGAAAGACACTAGGAGTGTGTTCACTCCCTCTTCAGACAAGTGCTGTACTTCATGGGATAACCAGGACTAGACAGAACATTTTAAAAGCTGTGTTCCTTCCTTCTCCCCGTGCCCCCCCCCAAAAAAAAAATTAAGATAAAAATCTGTGTGAGAAAATTACTGAATTCTATTTTAGTGGTGTCATCTTCACTGACTTAATTTTGATTTTTTGTATTAAAATATTTCTCATACTAAAATCCTTGTTTACACCAATACATACAACATATTTCATACATTTCTATGATTAGAAGAAAAATCAAAATGAAGTATAAGCAAAGTAGCACTGTGGAAAGCCGAGTTTATATGGTTCTGCACTACAAAAAGTGTCAGATTTTTGCTGAAGAAATTTAAATTTGGAATGTTCCCTTGTAACGGAAATGCTTCTTACTGCCCATTTCTATTCCTAATGCCAGTTACAATGAGAACAAACATTAGTTGTAGTGAAAGGCAATTACCAGCTATGAAAGAAAGCCAACATAACTTGATAGTGTGACCCATATTCTTTAAAATTAAAAGTTGGATGTCCCCCCGTGACAGCTGGAACAAGCTGGTTTTATTTGTCATAACTGTTATGTTTAGGTTAGTAAGAAATGAGCAAAATGAAACCCACAAAATGTTCTCACTGTAAAGAAAAAACCTGTTCTTGCTACCATATTTAGCTCTAGAAATATATGGCTCTTAACAACCTATCGAAAATATGTCAATAATTAATATTAATTTCGTATGACCTGCTGCAGTATTTTTAAGTAGAAACTTGAATGCCCCTAAGAAAAATGAGGAAGATTAAGGCAGTCACTTTAATATATAAATTTGAAAACTGTGAAAGCTTAATTATATAGTGAGTTCAGAAGATCTAACCTTCAAGAGCCAGGTATGGAGCAGAAGGGTATATGCTGCTTCCGTGTAATTCTCACAATCTAAATGAAGATCTCGCAATTTATACAAATACCTGAGAGAGGAGAGAGGGAGAATTAGGCTGGGTGTCGGCATGACTGGAATCCTGAGTGCCAAAATGTTCGAGATAAGAGCAAACTCCACAGATGTCCCACACTCACTCCCCAAAGATACTTCAAGGACACTGAGAGAGGTTAAAACTCTTTGCATTTGTTCAGACTTTTCTGTGCTCTTTTGTACACAAACTTTGGGCACAAAGGGGAGAGAGAGAGCCACCCTCCTGTGAGCTGCTGTCAGCTCCACCTTGAAGAGGAAGAACTATCAGACTCAAGGTCTAAGAGCTCTGAGTCCACTATTCCTGGACTGTTAAGACAGTTGCCTTTCTCTGGAGCATTTCCCACACACTTTCCATGTTGTAGAGATGAAACCACAGAAGATTACACAGGGGAAAGGAGAAAACAGAAAATACCAGCCCAGAGAGACAGAGCCAATCCCTGTACAACTTGCAAAGTGATAGAGGGAGGAAAGTTATTCTAAGTTGAACATTATCAATGTTCTCCCTGATCCCTAGGGCGGCATTGCCAGCACAACCACTGCCCATATCTCCAGCAGCCAGAAGGGAAAGGTGCATCCAGTCCTCTGTGTTTTGGGACACAGGAGCTCCAACACCTTGTTGCAGCAGTTCAGGGCATTCCCATTCCCAGCTGTCATCCCAGCAGAAAACGTTTCCCCCTCAGCAATGCCCACGGAGGGAAGGTTGTTCCCCACGACCACTCCTGCTCATGGCTCAAGGTTTAGCTCTGAATCACCTCATTTTTGGGATGCTGGGCTTTGCTCTGCACATTTTGCAGAAGGAGAGGAGAGGCAGGAAATAAGGAGCTCCAAAACAACAAAATCTGCTGCAGCTCATATGCAAAACTCTTGGAGACAGTGAGAGGCCATATCACATCTGAAAGAATTGCCAGTGTAGCTTTAGTTTTCCTAGAAAATGCCTCACCAGTAACCCTGCTGTGTGTGGGGCTGCATATTGGAAGAGACTGGGTTATTCTACAAAATTTAAATGCTTTCTCTGCCATTCTAGATGGAGGGTACACCCTCCCTCAAACCTCAAATCTAGCTGCATTTTCTTAATTTTAAACAATAAACAATGAACGTTGATTAATTCGATCAACTAGAAGTTAGGAAAAAAAAATGCTGCTGCTGAATACACATCATGGATTCCAAATTGCTGGAGGCTAAACAAACAGTGCAGTGAGAATACAGATGAGGCCAGGGCTACCACTGAGTCACTGTGGATGGTAAACTAATATTAAGCACGGAAATTCAAGCACAGCAATAAAACCAGAATTCACAAGACAATATTGTTGCCCTCTCCAGAAGAGATCTAACAGAACAGCTGTCATACCTGATGTACATCTCTTCACGGTTGATGTCCTTGTAGAAATTCTAGGGACACAAAAATTTAAGTTATCTCCTAATGTATTTTAATAAAACACAAGACAAATATAGATATAAATGTGCATGCTGAGGCTTTGCTTTTCTTGCTCATTGCACAGCCTAAGAAATAGATTATTTACAAACTATGTGAATTTTAAACCTGGAACTACTACTTCAATTAATATTTTAATTAGTTATATGCATGTATTATTATACATACATATGTATACTTCTCGTTCTTTAATGAATTATTAGTGAAAGTTTTTCTGTAGGAGAAGAGGAAGATATTAACATTACAAACCACAGGCTCTGGCAGAACACGATGGCCAGAAAAGCTGGTATGTATTGAAGCAGATATGTAGCACTGTAAATACATGGCATTGTTGTTCAATAGCTCTAAAGGGGCCAATTCCAGGGAAAAAAGCCCATTTTTTGACACCATAACATGTTTGCAGGTGTATTAAGTTGCTAAGGCTGTGCAAAATGTATGACCAGAATTGTCTCATGAAGAGTTGCAGGATTTACACCACGCTGAGCAGAGATTACTGAGGAACAGAGAGTATGTGAGTGCAACACTTTAAAGGTGATGGAGCTCCCTCCTCAGCTTCTAGGAGTTCCCTGGGGGGAGGAATCTCTGTATGACATATCCTCATTACAAAAGAGGAATGGAATAAACCACAGGACCAGATCAGGGACTCAAATCTTCTCGGCACCTCACTGCAAGTGTCCCAAGGTTTCTTCCCCATGTTTAAAAATTGTAGCTGTTGAGTTGCTGAAGCTGCAAGTGGGTTAAGTTCCTCAAGCCCAACCTGAACCTGGCCAAAGCCCACTGGCAGGTGAAGCCTATCAAAAGGAACAGGCATGTGAGCAGTAAAATTCTTTAATCACTCAACAGAACCAAACTGGATAAAACACAGGGGCAAAGCCAAAGGAGTTGAGGGGGTGCTGCTTTCAGACTTCCTGATACAGCCATGCAAATAGATATAAAAACCTCTTGCTTCAGAATTTATATCCCCACTGAGTGTTGTCACCCACTGCTGTAGCCAGGAAGATTTAAATGGATTCTGGCCCTTTCCCTCTGCTCACACAAGGACCCCAGGAGGGGACACAGGACATACCAGCAGGTTCACGGTGCAGCTCATGCGGTTGTCCTTGCTCTCGTCGTTCATCACGGTCCTGTAGTCCAGCAGCTTCTCCAGGAGGCCTTTAACGAGGCTGACAAACCTTTCCACCAGGTCAGAAATGCCAGGGTGCTCCTGGGCACAGTCTTTAAGGCTGCAAACACAAAAAAACCCTTGGTACAATTCTGTGAAAATCAGGGGCCCGTCAGCTGGAAAACTGTTGGGACCTGGAGGCAAAGACTGAGGGAGGGTTAAATCAACTGCAGGATGCACAGGAAATTCCCTTTTTGAGTAAGTAATTTAGATATCCAGATGACAGGTGGCATATAAATCAAATATGAAAAAGAGCAACATTTCTTTTTCCTGTCTGAAAATGACGTTGAATTCAAGGGTATGCCCTCAACTTCAGGACAGAGCAACCTGCATCGGTGATATCACAAACTCAAGTCTCTGGAATGCCACACTATTGCAACAAACAATATTGCAAAATATTTTAATAAACACTGTACCTTCCTCTCCTCAACATCAAATGCAACCCTTTCCTTCTTTTTGTACAGTTACACGTGAGTAGAAAGTTCAAACTAACAAAAATTACAATTTTAGGTCAAAAAAGACATTCACTAACAAGGCCTCACCAGAGTAATTTGCCCTGGAGAAATAAGCAAAACCAAACAATCAACTTTCTGCAGATTGAAAAGAGCTGCTCCATCTCCTTTGATAAAAATAGAGGAAAATGAGTTTTATAGAATGGCATCATCAGATTGAATTCACATTAACAAAGCATTAGCATATACTGTTTCTGCAACATGCTGAAGTGATTTAAGAGTAGATATTTCAGTTTATTATCAGAGCTTTGTTTACAAAGTTTAACTATTTGAGCATCAGGAAGTGATTACTAGCATCTCATTAGGGATTATTTTCTTTTTTTGCTTGACAGTTTGTTTGCTCTACTTAATATTCTGGTTTTCCACTGGGAAATATGCATTTTATAATATATATTGACATATACACATATATACCTATATTTTCACATATATATTACAGATGCATGCATTGGATCTGGCAGAGGAGCAGTTAATTTTCCCCAAGGCAGCTCTACTTTATATTGATAGCTGGGAAGGTTCTGACCTCTTAGTACTTAATAATCAATTGTGATATTCAATTGATATCAATTGAATATCAAACATTATTGATTTTGAGACATCCAGGCAAAAATTTAATTTATTACTAATCTTTAAGTACCCCATTAAAAAAATTATTATAAAGCAGGATGTTTTAATTAATTGCAGATTTATTTTTTTTACTCCTCATAATTCTTTAAACCTTCTTCAGAAATGACATATTTATATCAAGTTCAGTTGCCAAGGAAATCCTGGAAACTTTGGCCCAGAATGGAGTCAGGCTCAAAGTTCCAGCTTAAGCAAAGTAAAACCAGCACCTCAAGTTTATTCCTTGGGTTGTACAACCCCAGTGGAGTCACTTTGGTGAGACAGAGGGAGGGTGTACCCTGGTGTCTGAAAGAACATTTACATTGTACAAGATGTGGTGGACAGAGGCTGACAGATAAAACCCCAACACTCTAATTGCTGTTGTCTGATTAGTCTGAAACAACAGCTGAAATATTTACATAAATAACTGAAATATGCCTCATAGCATTAAATACACTGCAAATTGGAGGTAAATAATAAATATTGAAGAGCTGACAACTGACGGGAAAGGTTGGAGTGTGTTGAATTATTTTTGTGGGAAGGAAAGTCTCAGAACCACGTAGGAATATTATGCAGGACAAATGGTGTTGTTTTACGTATGTGAGCATCAGAAACAGGGTGAGACACTAACAGAGGAAAGCACAGTCACCCTTCAAGTGACTGCTGGGAATTTTTGCCAAAGGTTCCCTTGGAGTGACAGCAAACAAGGCAGACCTCTGAACGTTCCCTGAGTGCACAGTGAACATGAGTCACATACAAGTAGAAAAACCTTGACATAACCCACAAGCTATTGCTGGGTCTCACCCAGGACACAGCACATAACTCCAGTCACCACAGAAAGGTGAACTGGAGTGCACATAAAGGAGAACCACAAAAACAACTGGAGAGAGGAACACCTGTCTCTTGAGGGAAGATTTAAAAAAATGTATCGCTCAGCTTTATGCAATAATCCCAATAAAAAGAAGCATAAAACTTCATAATTTTTTCCCCCCAGGAAGGAGAAAGAAACCTTTGATTTTTTTTTTTGAGCAGAGCTTGAAAAAAATAGAAGATTTAAAATAAAAAAATATTTTAAATAAAGATCGAGAAAACAACTGAATAACGTGGGCCACTGCAATGATGGGGGAACTGGAGAGCTGCCAAATGTTGTTTTCTCTTGTGCCTATATTAGTAACTAAAACATGCCAGAATTCATTTTCTGAGCCTGGGGACAAGTGGCATGGCACCACAGAGCTAAATCCTCCTGCATTTCCCAAAACAGGGCAGCCTTGTGTACTGTGCCTATGGAAAACAGCCTCTCACCTATCCCATGTTATCCCAGCTCCCTCCCCGGTGTTGTCTAGGACAGCACTCACCAGCACAGGTCAGAACCCCACCTGGGGGACACTGACAGGGACAGATGCTTAATTAAACTTCTGCTGAACCTCTTCATTTCCCTGGGAATCAGCAGTTTCCCAGCACCCCAGCAGTGTGGGTGAATGCTGGTTGCAGAGGTGACCATCAGCACACCAGACAGTCACTGACTGCTGCTCGGTGTCTGCATCCAGGTGGCACTGGAACTGTGCAGGAATGCAGTTCTGGGAAATCAGCTGATGAAAACAGGACCAAATGAATAACTGTGGAGCCCAGTTTAACTGGGTCCCCACCCAGCTGGGGACAGAGGCTTGAAATCCCTGCTTTGAGAGGTGTGAAGGAAGATTTAAACCAAACCAAACTAATGGTGAGGAGAGGGGATTCTACCACAGGTAGGTCACCAACCTCTGCTTCCTTCTGTCCTCTACAGATGTCATTCAACAGCTTCAAGGATGGAATGAAAAATACTATCTGGAGATGAGATGAAGTGGTATCTTTAGAAATGTGGAAACCTTGATCTTGAAGCCTCGTAGAAAGTGGGACAGTACCAGGGGGAAAAATAGGTGTGTCAAAGCAAGGAAGGTGCCTTGGGAAGGCAGGAGATCAGATGCTCCTTGGTATGTTTGATGACAGTATTTGAGTGCACCACTGGAAGATGGGGATGAACTGGAGAGGTGTCACTTCTCCAGAAAAATGTTAGAACAAGGCAGGCACACAGTGCCCCACAGCTCAGAAAGAGGGAACTTCAAAGAGCCTCACACACTAGGTCTGAGGGAACCTTTGCTCTGATAAAATCTCAGGTTGATTACTCTCTCCAGCTTTAAGGAAATGTAGTCTTTTAAAATAGATGGAGACATTGTAGGAAATATTTGGAAAAAACACTAATTAGCAGCAAAGTTTGGCACTGCAATAAGAGTCCCCTGTGCCAGCTGAGTTTTGGGGGTCAGGGGTGATGAGCTGCTGTGACCCCTCTGTTGGGCAGCACAGCTCAGGCTCTGCAGCAGCTGCATTTTTGGGTCATACCAAGAGCCACTCAGGACACCTCTGCCTCACTACCTGGGCTTGAAGCCAAACAGCAAACACTCAGGACTGAAAAATCAGTTTTTTGCTCCCAGTTAACACAGGCATGGCATGTTAGGAAGTGAAAAATGTGTATTTCAAACTTCACCTGTCCTTGCTCATGTAGCACTTTCAAAGAATAGTTTATATTGCCTAGAAAGTGTCAGTACTTTCATGTTTTTCAAGTCTGCCTTTCTGTATTCTACCTGCCTGCTCACAGGACAGAAATTAAACTAAAATAGCAGACATTTAAATTATGGTTGATTTAAATTACTTTCCTTTTTAATTAGAACATAATCACATATTATATAATAAACATATGCATGTTATTAATTGATTATATAATTCAGTATTTTTTTAAAAAAAAGCATTCACTGAAAGTGAACTTTTCCCCATTGTGGTGTAACCAAAACTCTCATGGTTGATCTGGTGAGGGCTGTGACAAACTAAAACACACAAAGCCAGGGACAAACTCTCAGAGGGATTTACAAGGACTCCAGCACTGCCCAAGGCATCACACCCAACCCCCCCTCAGTGAAAATGTGGCTATCCAGTCTGGGAGTAAAGCTGGTGCTATATGATGGAGTCTGAGGCTTTAGGATTATCAGAAATACAGAGATACTTTGATTAGACTTTAGCACTTCTTGATATTCTCTTTCCAGGGTAGTCACCTTATTTAAATTCAGACAATAATATCCTGCAGTCCAATCTAGACACTGAGAAAAGCAAGTAAAACATTTTAAAATGCCTTCTTATTAGTGTAAATAAAAACTACTACTCAGAAGAAATTAACTCTACCCTGGCTGAAATCGGGACAATAATCTATAAATAAAAGTGTGGAAAGACTAATAGTGGGGAGAATATTTGATTATGCTTGAAAGTTGTATACAGAAATGCAGGTCAGGTATAATTTCTTCAAAAATTAGCTAAAGCACAAAATAATGAAGAAAACTAGAAAAATCATTTTGATGAGCAAAACTACAATTCAAACCAAGTGTACTGAAGCAGTGTGCTGTTTCCAGTGCCTTGAAGAAAAAAAGCTGCTGAGATTCTATTTTAAACGAGGTTATCAACCTGGTAACTGGGAATAATAAGATAAAAACATATTCTTAAGGCATTTATTCTGTTGCACTACTTACATGGACTCAAACAACTGCATGTAGTGTTCATCCCCTCGTCCTCCTTCCACCTCATGATCCAACTTCAGAATGATTTCATTTTCAAACTATCAAAGCAAGAAAAAAAAACCACTGAGCAGCTATCCAGAGGGCAAACACATTTCAACATGGCAGGGAAAATGTACCTCTGTAGAGTTATGTTTGTACACACGAGCACATTGACAGGCCCAGAGAAAGCATTAGTGGAGACCTACAGTGAAATAAAGCTCTGTTGCTTTACATCTAATTATCTAATTATTAACAGCTCTGTAAAAATGACAGAATTCATTACTGTGCTAACACAGCAACTTTGCACGTTCCTCTTTCACACAAAATTTCACACAGTTGTCCTACATGAATAATTCTGTTCCTCCCTGGAGAATTTCTGTGTAATTGAGAGCTTTGGCAGACTGGGATCCAGATCACCCTGTCAGAGAACTGGAAACCTTTCACAGTGGAAAGAATTACTGTAGTATTTTATGTAAGGTACTTTCAGATAACTGCAATGCAAGATTTTTTTACCTTACTTTAATATATCCTCAGTGAAGGGTTCAGCCAAGGGCTACACAGATGAAAACAGTCCTTTCCCTTGGAACACCAAGCAGGTCACACATCTCTCCAGATGTGTTGTGGAAGGGACAGCTCCTTCAGTTGTAAAGAACATGACATTCCACCTGAAAACATTTTACTCCATGCACTTCCTTCAAGTAGGTCATGATTAAAACTCTCCACCCAGAAAAATTACTCAGCATCTTTCAAGAACAAAGGCAAAACGTTGCCCATTGTTCTCCAGCATCCAACCCAGATCTATTGTCCATCCTGATCCTGCAAACTGCTCTTCCACAGAACACTGAGGTGGGTGTTGCTCCTTCCAAGGAGCTTTGAAACAGCGCCTTGAGCAGCCAAACTTTGACACTCCTATTTTTTTCTATTTATTAATTATTTTTTATAGAAGTGTCGAATAAGAGAGGGCCTTATTTTTTCTGTACAGCCCAGAAAGGACTTTGGTTTGTTTTTCAACTCTTGGTCCTGTTACTTGCAGGTTTTGCTGCTCCAATATTAGTTCTCTCTCTGTAATTAGAATACAAATTAAAGATTGCCTGTGGAACAGCACATACTGTACTAATACTAGAGAATAAAGAGCTATCATTGAAAAATAGCTTAACAGGAAAAATAAAATTACTCTGTCTAGTGCAGTCCAAAAAAGAAGTTTAAAGGGCTCTGAATTAATTCCTATGTGTGAGTAGTATGTGCATTAGGGTTTATATATGTATTAGTGAAGTGGGTAACATAAGTGCATGACAAGGAAATATTAAACAAAAACACCCAATCCAGCGATTTTCTAGAGCTGAAGTGTGTGGATTTACTGCAGTAAGACAGAAATCTGTGAATTTAGTGCAAGTCAAGCACCAGTTAAAAACTGTCCACCTCTTAAATCCTTCCTAGCACTTATTCAGCAGGTAGAGAATTGATTACTTCTCGAAGAGGCAATAATTTCACTTTGCTGGATCTGAACGAAAAAAACTCTCCCTAAGCATCTTTCCTGCAGTTTCTCAACAAGCTGCAAAAAAAGAGGAATCAGTTGCTTGGATCAAAACAAGTAAAAAAACTGGCAGAAATACAGAATTAAGTTTTAGTGTTTCTCTGCCAAAATTAAGCCCTGGAATTAAAGACTCCTCTAACTTAAACAGACTGTGGCTAAGTGTCATTGGCACCAGTTTAGCTTTACACCCACCTGCTCATCTGTCTAATATATCCAAGGAATCTCCCCAGCTCTGAGCACCCCAATCCCAATCCCACACCCCACCTCAATCCCAAACCAAGAGCAGGTCCATGTTTCCCCCATGGAAGCCCCAGCTCGTACCAATCTGGGTTCTGCTGCTGGGGGGACCTCAGGTCCTTCTGAAATCTTTCTGCACAACAAAGTTTCAAGAGCTGAGAGCCAGAAATAAGGCTATTTACAGCAGTGATAAATCACAGGCACCAGAGGGGAACCTTGCTGAGATAAAATACTCATTTAGCAACCTGTGAGAGCTCTGAGCTCAGGACGGGACACTGCACCAGGATCGCCAGGAATGAGCATCTGTCCTCCAACAAATCTGCGAGTCCCAGAACACCCCATCAGCCAGCACTGTTTCCTGACAGTCCCACAGCAGTCAGGAAGGAAAGCAAACACACAGAACTCCCCCAGATGGCTCCAGCAATTGGCAGAACCCACGAGAGATGCTAAACTGAAAAACCCAAACACAAACAGAGCGACTTATTCGAACAAAAATGTAAACACAGATGAATTAATCTCTCCTAAGCCAAGTTAAATCTGTAACTTAACTCGAATCCCTGTTTATTTCAATGATATTTTCATTTACTCTGCAAAGAGCTAATTTTTTTTCAGTTTGATTTTTTTGTTTGCTTGTTTATTTATTTTTTTAAGCAAGCTCTTGGCCTCAGATTACAGTTAGAACAAAGAGCACGAGGTTGCTCGATGATGTGTTTTGATTTGGGAAGCCTTAATAAAATGCACACCCTGATCTTTCCAGGAAAGGTGGGTCACCAACATTTGGAGGATGGAACTCTTTTAACAGTATGTGTCCAACACATAAACATCCTCTATATTTGATGGAGAAAGGGATATATTTGCAGGACTAATTCTACCCACAGACACAGAAAGTAACTGGGATAAACTGCCTTTCCAAGATTCCAAGCTCTCTGAGCTCATGATAGACAGAGCCTTGATGGCTAAAATTAGTAGCTAATAATGGCTCCCTCCCTACATCTTCAATTAAAGTTAAAATTATAAACTTACATAACACTGCTTGGAGTGAATGGAAGTTACATGTGCAAAGCAGAAGAAGGGATTGGAAGAAAATGCCTGACTGTGTCAAACACCTAAGAATAGATTCCAACCTGTTAAATATATGTGTATAACATGTCATTCTTGAGATAACCACAGGTGGAATTTTGCTGTTCAGTGTGTGCCTCTCTCCCCCAAAAACAGAGCCCTGTCATGGTGCTGGCCCAGCACAGGCACAGGGAATATTAACAAAAACAGGCTTTTTGGGAAAGGTTATTAAATCATGTGGGAGGCACCAGACAAGCTCTGGTTCCAGTGCTGGTACAAGCTCAGCTTGTAAAGATGTTTCTGTCTGTGAATTATTTTTTTTTTCTCCCCTCTCTCATTAGAGAAGATTAGATTAGAAATAAATTATTTATTTGTTAAACTTTGCAAAATGGGGTTTTAACCGAATATCATTCTGGGCTCCTGAGTGCCACAGGCACTCTGGAAATAACGTGTTATCATTCTCCACATTTTTTACTAAAGCTTTCAGAAAATATCCTTTATGCTCTAGATGTCAATTTGCATAAACAAATTGTGCACTAGCAAAAGCTAGAGTTTGTGTGTTTGTGCATCCAATAATCATCCATTCCTATTAATTATTTGCCCTTTTTTAATTAAGATTACAAGAATTTAAAACCATAAATCTAATATGCTTTTCCTTTAAAATATATGTTTTTAAAAATTCAACAGAAGGGCTAAACTTACAGAGTCAAGTTTATTTATCTTAATTATCTCATCCTTGGGAAAGGAGAGAATAAAACTCACAGTTCCTGGCCAGTAAATGATTTGCAATTCCTAAAGCAGAACGTTAGAATCTAATGAGATTATGATACAGTTAATGATAAAAACTACCTCTTCACTCTTAAAACTGCAGTAAAATGTCCTTGTTCCTTGGCACTGCAAAATACCACCTGAAACTTATTTCTAGTGGCCTGAGAGGTGATTTAAGGGTCACAGAAGTGTCTGGCACCTCCCAGGCTCCCAAGCTGCTGCTCCCGCTCATCGGGCAGTTTGACTGATGAGTCCTCGGGATTTCTGCTCTGCACAGACCTCTGTGCCTCTCCCAGGGGACGAGGTATAAGCCATGTGCAGGAAAGCATTTTCAAGACAGCAAATATAGGACTAGCAGGACACGGAGGGAACAGATGCACAGAGGCAAAGTGGTTTTTAATCTTGGCCTTGAACCAAAAGCTTTGCACTGCGGAACACGGACCGAAATGGAAATTCCATCTGCTCGTTTGTTCCACACTTGGTTGACACAGAAATGCCCCAAATGATTTAGAGTATTAAACATAGCTGGGTACACAAGATATTTATATTTACATGTGCCTGAAATGATGCCTTTTTTTTTTTTTTGTCACTTCCCCTTACACAGATTGATTTGAGTTAATTATTTGCATAATTACAAAGCCTGGGTATTCAATTCAAAATTTACTGGGAAAAGTTACTCTGGAACACAGAATAAGGTGAGTCCATGCCCAAAGAGCCTGATGAGAATGGAGATGTCAGATAGGGAAGAAACCAATGGATACTCACTGCCCAGGTAGGCACAGCAAGCAGTGAGAGGGGATTTAGATTAAAATTCCAAGTGCCCTCTCCCACCATCCCTATTTCTATTCCATCAATCAAAAATATTTCATCCTTGTGATTTAAACAATCTTTTTTCTTTTCAAAATGACTGCAGAGGACCCCTCAGGAATATCAGTTCTTCACAGTGGTTATTTTCCTCACAATAAACATTTAGCAAAGTTAGAGTTCCCTGGGAAGGTGATAATATGGAATTAACGATTCACTGCTACTTCTGTCACATACTCTGTACTAAATACTGGACATTTCGGCTTATCATTATCTCACAAGGAAAGGGGATAAGGAAAAATTTAGATTATAGAGGATCCCCAGAGGTCATTTAATTCTACCTCCTACTTAACAAAGGGCTGCCTTCAGTGTAAGTCTCGTTGCTCTGAAGCTTTCTCAGTAAAACTCTGAAAATTTGGATTAAGATCCTGCAACCTCTCTGGGCCTCTGTTGCAGTGTCTTATTGCTGTCACTGCAACAAAAGTTATACTTGAGTCCAACTAAATCACTCTGGAGAGCCCACACTTGCTCTACAAAGCCATTCTTTTGGTTCTTAATACTCAGGATTTGACTTTCCGGGAGCAGAAAAGCCCACATGACACACATTTAACCAGAAATACTGAGCACATGATGTTTTAATGCCTTTCCACACAGAGTGTTTTTAATTACCTTCTTGAATTCTGCTGTCCTCTGATATTCACACAGCATCATGTCAAAGAAAATTGGGATCGTGGCCTTTCGCAGTTCCACTTCTGGAATAAGTGTCATTTCCAAGATGGGCCCCACCATCCCAGGGATAAAGCAGATTTTGTTCTGGCCTGAAGCAAAACCACAAATTGGATATTTGAGGTGAAAAAACTCC
The DNA here is from genome assembly GCA_038380795.1 of Pyrocephalus nanus. Classification (NCBI taxonomy): domain Eukaryota; kingdom Metazoa; phylum Chordata; class Aves; order Passeriformes; family Tyrannidae; genus Pyrocephalus; species Pyrocephalus nanus. Next base: position 14,650,706 of record CM076275.1, on the reverse strand, counting down.
CAACTTCTAGGAAAGCATGTAGGACATGCAATCATTTAAAGCACTGTTTAAGCCATCTGTGCTGGTAAAGTCTTACAGCTCCTGTCTGCTCCTTCTCAAAGGCTGGGAGACTGTGAATGGACACTGTCTCCTTCCAAAGTGGAAGAATTCCGTGCCAGGAATAGGCATGGATTGGCTATTCATGCCAATTCATATGAGTTGATTTGACATTTGTCAGTGAACACTTCAGTTTTTCAGCTTTTGACACCTCCTTGTAAATATTTAGAGTAGAAAGTAATAAACAAACCTGCAAAGTCCCCAAGTTCTCTCAGTAGGAGAGAAACACACAGCAATACCACACTCTGTAACCTTTCTGGCTTATGAAGGAGAAAACCATTACTTGCTTTCATTTCTGAATAACATCAGACATTGCAACCAATAAATCAAACCAAGCAATGCATCAAAACTGCAGTAAATAGAAGTGATCAGCCACAAGACTGTCTGGAAGTTTATCAATTCAAGTGTATTTCTATTTCTGAAACCAGATGACAATCACCTGCTGTGAGGCCAGCTCGGAACTGTGAGATTCTAAAAAAGCAGAAGTCATTAGTTTTTAGCAATTACCTTGGAGAACTCTCAGAGTTTTCTTTTGTGCCCCAAAATTCAGTAGTGTCCCAGTTGGGCTGGTCCGTTTTTTTTTCTGTGGCTTTTACACAAAATAATTGAGCTTGACAAGGCTCAGAAGGTCTGACCACTCCTACCTGTAAGTAGGACCAGCCCCCACATTTATTTGGGGTTGGGCTCTTGCTTCTTGAGGGTCCTTTCTTCTTTGGCTACGGAAAACAGATCCCTCCAGCACCCAGAGCTGAGGCTCTTCCCACCCCTCCTGAGCCACACTCACAGCCTGACTCACCCCAGGGTGCTTCAAAGAACAACAAACTCATTTTCTCCTGGCTTCAAGAAGGCTTTTCCTATTAAATAAAAGTGAAATATTTACTTTCTGCTAAACTGTAACTGTTCTTCCCTTCTGGCTCCACACTCCAGGGCTGAGATCTGCCAGTGCTCCCTGGCAGGGTGGGGTCACCCTCCATGTGCTTGCCCAGACCACGCAGCATTTGTCCCCTTGTCCCACAGCTGCTTCCTTGTCATCCATTTCTTTGGTACTGGGTATACAAGGCAGGGTGTTATTTCCATTGACCACATCAGCCATCAACATGATTTCTTGTTATTCATCCAGCAGGAAGAAGTTTTCACACCCCACGCTGGTATTTGAATATTTCCTTCAGATAATGACTGAGTAGTCCTTGAAGTTGTACCCATTATGCTTCCCACCCCCACTTGCCACCTGCAGTCATCACCTGGACTCCTAAAACCACACAGAACTCTCCAGCTGTCGGATCAGCTGCTAACAAACACCCAAATCTGCAAAAAAAGACCCTCAGCCAGGTCCAAGATGTTCTTCAAATGCTGTCTGATGTGCAGCAGACCAGCAGCAAACCCAGTGACCTCTCAATACTGCCTGAGGCTTCTAAGGAGATAAAAATATTGTCGTAAACAATTGTGATTAGACTTGTTCTATAACTAAGTATTCTGAGTCTGATGTTCCTTTCCAAACTGATTTTCCACAAAATTGCCACACAAAAGTTTTCCAAGATGAAACAAATATTCTACAGTAGTTCAGTTAATAAGAAACGATCCCAAAGGAGTTAATGAGAAACTCTCGAAGGAGGAGCAGCAGAATGTGGCTGGACAGGAAACATAAAAACACTTTGGAATTTTAATCCAAACAGATTGCAAGTCTGAGTCTCCTAAATTCTGGAACTGCAGGTTCAGGCTGAGCAAGATCCTTCCCTGGGAAAATCTCTCCAGTCTCAATTTCCACAAAATAAGGTTTCTGAAATCTGATTTCAGCCATGTTTGAAATCTGAGAGAAAGTTGTTCTCTTGGAGATAGAAAACTGGCAGTAGTCAAACTATCTCCTGACAGTTCCAAGCTTCATCACAGGAGTGAAAACATATTTTAAGTTCAAATAGCAGAAATATTTACAAAAGCACTTTGTGTCAGATATTTGTCAATGAATCAAGAAACATGAGACAGATTCAGTGGTCCAAGCACTCACCAAGTTTGTACCACATGTCACGGATGGCAAAGCCAATTAATCGCCTCATATCTCCATATCTGGGGAAAAAAGAAATAAAAAAGGTGCTTTTGTCATTGCCTTTCTTATAATTTTACTACAGAATTCAAGACACAAATTAAATATACATTTTTGCTTACTTGTTCTGGATTTTGTTGTATTTTGCATGGGAAAAGTTTTCCAGTTGTAGTGAATCTTGGGTAATAAAAGCCACAGCCAAATGAAAGTAGTTGTTCCACAGCTGTAAATTGAATATAAGGAAATTATAATAATTTTGAGGAAGGCAGGAATAATATTAAATGATGCGTAATGCAGAATAATTTATGAAACCAAATGGTGCAAGCAATATGAGATTTCTCTATTGTGCAAAGATGTACATCATTAGTATTATGCAATTAGCAGAAAAGCAAGTAAGATGAATTTTAATAACCACTACTACACATTTGCTTTTAATAACAGAGCAGCTGAATAAATATTGCTAAAAAAAGATTCACAGGAGATTCATTAGCCAGCAACATTAAACCCTGAACCGAGGCAGGACTGGGGAAAAACTGTAACACCGGTGAATCTTAACTTGGAGCTGAAGGCACCACTGTAATTACACTGCATTTGAGCACCACTTCAAAAAGCAGCCACTGTCTCCTCTTTGGATCCTTATTCAACCAGCATTTGTATGAAATTCCAATATAATTTGTGAAGAGCTCTCTACATGAAAGAAGGACAAAATACAGCCCTAAATGACTACTGATGTCATGTACTTGAACAAGATGAAACCCTCTCTCACTTCCAGTGCAGAACCCTTCGTTCCTGAAAGCAAATTATTTGTTCTTTAGACAATCAAAGTATTTCTCACATGTTCAAGAAGGGAAAGAGAAAAGAGAAACTTGACTAGGAAACACAAATTTAAGGAAGGAAATACTGTTTTCAAAAGCTTCTAAGCAGTCAGCAACAGCCTCAGGCACTTAAAGACATAGCTGTATCTGAAAAATAGTGGTAGGTATCACAGAGAGATAGAAAGGCAATGGTAAATATGTTTAGTGGTAATTTAAAGGGTTGAAACAAAACTTGTAACAGAGCTCTTCATTTTGTATGGTGCAACACAACCCTGGGTTGGGAAATCACACTGGAAATAAAATGTTCCATCAAAAAACTGGAGTGCCCTCTGTCCTTTCTGGCCTGGAAAAGTCTGGTGTACAAATACCCAGGAAAAAGAGAGTCTGACACACAAAAAACACACATGGAACCACAGACAGTTCCTGAATAAATTCTTGTCTGTAATGTGCAGAAGATCCTGCAGTTAAATTTGTTCCTCCCTTTGAGTTCCAACCAAAGCTCTCCTTAGCAGAGCTGATCATTTCAAAGCTGGCCCTGCTGCAAACACATCAACTCAACACCATCCTCATCCAGGGCCTTTTTCATCAGGATAAATGTCATTTATGCCCCAAAAGGCCTCCTTTCCTCTCTTACCAAATATATTAAATTATTAATTTGACCAGTGCAGAGTTGTCAGCCCCCTGAGAGGGTGTGTTTATTGAGGTGTAGGGCACTCACTTGGCATGTGTCAATTATCCCAGGAAAATGGAAAATTTCTCATATCGTTCTAGATTATAGACAGAAAAATGAAGCCTTATTACTAAAGATACTGGTCTATTTATTCACTTAATAGCTCCAAGTACAGTGCCACCTTTGTCAGAGAGACACAGTACATAAATTCAATAACCTGATTTATAAAATACATTTCCTTTTATCCTCAGAGTACCCCAAAATGGCTGAAGAAATAGGATCCTTTGTATTTCAATAGCGTGTTCAAATTAAGGATTTGCAAGCTTTTAAGTACCAGAACTGACTTTAAAACCCTGTGAGGCAAATTAGCCTCTCAAAGGTAAAACCAGATAGAAACAGATTTTAAAAATATAAAAACTATCCTTATGAGACCCATTTTGTTTTCTCTTAAGCCTACAATAACATTCCAAGATGTTTTGGGCACGTGCCCAATTGGAAAATGTGGAAATGGTTTGGTAAGAAATTTCTAAGCATCCCACAAAGAGGAGGTTTGATAATTATCCTGAAAAATCTTCCATAAATAAAGGCTGCTGCCTCCTCCTTCACACATCCCTGAAACAAAGACTTCTCATGCATTAAGGCCACCCTTCAATCATTGCCCTACAGATACCTCTGCTCAGGGTTTTTTTGGGGAAAAAAAAAATCCTTTCATGTAGGAGAAACATGAAGTCTTTGTAAGCCTTTTGAATTTCTGACAAATCACTGCAGATGCAAAAGAAACTCAAGCGTATCCTAAAACAGACAAGGTGACAGTTTTGTTTGTTTGTTTGTTTGTTTCTTGAAATATTTTAGTGAAAGCAAGCTCAGCCCCTGGAGACCAGCAGCCATGACACATTTCAGATGGATAATGGGTTCATTAGTTTGATTTTGGAGAAAAATGCCACTTGTAAACTTCCTGCAAGCATGCAGAACTGCAAGCCACGTGTAGTTAGCCCAGCTACTGAGCAAGGTTAGCCTGAAACAACCTTTTGGAACCTCTGAACAACATAAAAAATGATAAACTGATTTCTAGGATATATGGCATCCTCATGTGAGGCTTTCACTTCAGGAATGATCTTTCATATACTAGAATACATTTATTTGTGATTTAAAACTAAATCATTTAGAAGAAACATCTATTTATTTTTGCTGGTTTTTTGAGCCTTTTGAGTTAACCACTGCTTATGTTTCCTTACAGCCAAGATATATTGATATAAAAGAATACATACAGTGGAAAACCAAATTTTAATTTATAATTAAGAAAGTAAGACAATGTGCTTTCACTATTCAGACCCTCTTTAGCCCAGCAGCAGCTTTTTAAACAGGTATTTTTAGGGAAGTGTTGGAAGGTTTGCAGAGCTTTAATTCATGGAAGAATAAAGCATCTGCTTGGCTTGTGATTTTAAGTGTCTTATGAAGACTGTGAGGGTACTACAATTCTTTACAAGGCTCTCCTTGTTTACTCTAACATTGTTTAGCTTGCTCAGAGCCTGCAGCTGTTTGACAAGTCATGAATAAAAGAGCATTAATGCATCCCCTTGAACTGCGAGGTGCAGGGTTGAACCACAATTGTTTGGTAACACTTTGGAACACAGGGAACAGCCACGGGAAGGAGCTACAATGAAAGCTCCTCCTTAAACTGCTGCTCTCCCCTCTGAGAGAGGCAGAGCACAGCTTAATAGAACTTGGACAGATTCACATTCTTTAAAGTCTATGTAGTTTTGGCAGCCTGCACAGAGTGGTGTCCTTCAGGCCTTTGATGCCTGCTTGTAAAAATTCCTGGGACATTTCTCAGTAAAAAAAAGGGCTACAGAAATCATAGCTTATAAATTGGTTGTTAATAAACTGATTGAGCCTAAGAGAGATTACATCATAAATATGTCAAAGAGAGTTTCCAACAGGGGTATTTACTAAAAACAAATTTTAAGTTTGCCAGAAGAAACATCTTTCCCTACGATTCAAAAATCCTAATTAACTTCATAGATATATAGATATATTTGCAAAGTCACGCATTTTGAAGGTACAAATGAGGAAAAAGCTCTACATTTCATACTTGGGAACTGTGTAACTGAGTATGAACTGAATGTTTTAACTTCCTTTTTACTATTGTCTTTTAAACTCTTCCTGTGTAACCCCTCATGTGCTCTGTAGCTATTTGTGACCAAGGGGGTTTGTGTTGAGGACCAAGAGACAAATCCCAAACAGTTTTTAGCACAGTGAGCCTGAACATTCATGTGCAGCACAGTGGAGTCACCTAAAACAGATTGCAAGTTGTGAGATTATCCATAAAGTATGAACCCCAAGAGAGCAAGAAGAAAAAACCCTGAAATTCGTCGTAAGAGTGCAAAAGAATCACTTTTCATACTATACCTTGTCAGTGTATTTTCTAGCTATTTCTATCAGGCAACACTTAGTGACAAATCCTGAATCAAAAACTGCATTTACATTTTAATAACAACTTAATGAGTGTGAAAACTACAGACATTTTCATCTAAAGGAAGCCAAACATGGTAAAATGCACTAACCAATGTTTAAGTTACAAGGAATGATTTTGAGCAACATAAAAAACCCTGAACCTTAATTAAAAATTATTTCTGAGGAAACTAATAAAAATAAAGAAATAAAGACAGACTTTTCAGGGATGACTAAAAGTTAAAAATAAATTCTAAGTGCTAAATACTCCAGGAGTTAAACAAAGTTAAGCTTTTTCTGTCCTACATACTGCCATTGTAAAGGCTCCATGCACTATTTCCAAGTCTGACTTTCTGAATGCTCGTGGCTGGCTAAGACAAAAAACAAGTTTTTTGCTTGCCAGTCCTGACAGAATCACAGACCAAAATACTCTGCTTGGGTGCCTTATCAGAAATAATCAAAAAGCATGATTCTCATGTCCCAGCAAAGGTGGACCCAGCTAAAACCCCTAAATACTTACTTGGACTTCAAAATTCATATTCTCCAAAAATTTCTGGTTCATCGTCTCCGCAAATTTATTGATGGCTCTCAAGAACACCCTGGAAAAGCAAAGCAGGGGTACAGATAAATGAGTGCAAGCTCTGGCAGTCAATGCCAAGCACACGTGGCGTTGGTGGAAGCACGTTTAGCTCTGAACCCCCAAAGGCAGCAAAGTTCCCCCACTGTGTGCCCTGGCAGAGGATTTATGGTCTGGTCCCCACAAAGAAAAAGCAACACACGCAGTTGTCAGAAAGTTTCTCCACCTCTGTTGCAGAAGTCAGACAATGGAATTTCTTCCCTCTGCTTCACACTACGCTGCGTTCCTGAGACAACAGAGCAATCCTTCCAAACACATTGTTCCCTTCTGACAGAACCAAATCATTTACAAGGGTGTCGTTGCCTCCTCCCCGTGGGTTTGACAGCTCAAGGAGTTCCTGTGCTCACACTGTTAGTGAGGAGCTGCCACTGCACTTTTCCTAATTTAAAGACATAAAGTGCAGCTTTTCAGTTTTCTCACAGGTGGGGATGACATCTCTGCCCACCTTCCTCTTCAGGTTGATTATAAAAACACATTCAAATTTGAGTTACTAGACAGATATTTCCTCTAAGAGGAAAAGCGTGAACATTACCCCTCTAGCCTGAAAAGCAGCACCTAGTTAAGCTCTTGATTAATGCAGCGTGATTAAGCCACGCTTCTAAAGCTAATTTCTTTGTCTGACTCCCCACAGGACATTTGTAAAACAAAAATCAATTTTTTCTCTAAATATTTATAAAGTTTATTTTAATAATTCAGTTGTTTTCAAAATTGTAAATTGACTTAAAGTGATCCATTTGCCTCTGCTTTATAGCAAAACATATTTTTTTTAAAAACTACTAAGTGGAAATATTTCTATAGCAAACACTGGGGGGGCAAACAGATGCAGTCAGAAAGCTGAAGACAAGGGAAAAACAATCCTAAATGTTCAAATACACTGACTGGCTGTCAACTGGCTATTCCCAATCTGGAAAAAGATCTAATAGTTTTAACAGCCAGGTCCAGAAACCCCCAAGTATCATCAGAGAAAGCAATAATTCAATAATTAGAATGCTTAGAAAAAGATTAAGAGACTGCAGGATATCCATGTGTTATTGTCAAAGGAATGCCGTGTCCCTGGGTCAGATTCCTTGTGGTGCCCCATCTCAAAAAAGATAAACAGATACGAAAAGGAAGAAGAGGGAAGAAAACAAGCAAATAAATGTGACACAGAAATGATCCAGCACCTTTAATGGGCTGTGGCTGAGACCTGCTTTCCTCAGTCAGGGGACACTCGGTGACTGAGCAGGGAGGTGGCAGGATCTATAAAATCGAAAGTGCCATGGAGATGAGAGACTGAGTGTTCCCAGCTTCCCAGAGGAGCATCAGAGGGCACTGAACACAATTAGAATGTGCATTCAAAATAAGCGAAACCGAGTCTTGTGCTCGTCTTGCTCAACTCTGCATCTTGTTGCTACAGGATGCTGCAAATGCCCACATTTTATACTGGCTTAAAAGTGATTAGACACATCAAAGACAAAACTGCAGGGAGGATGATGGAATGCCATTGGGTCACTGGGGGCTGGCAGAACACAGCAAGCATGTTAGTCCTTCCCAGCTCTGTTGTTGAACTCGTCCCTAGACAGCAGTCTCTGAGCCACTACAGAAACAGAACAGGCAGGGGAATGAATTTTAGTCTCACCACAAAAAAATTATAAAAACCCCAGAAAGCATAATTCAGCTTTTTAATGAGGGAGGGAAAGCAAAAGTTCAACTTTTGGCAGGCTTATGACAGGGAATCCCACTTAGCAATCACCCAGAGGAGCTCACGGCTTCATTAGAGCACCAGAGCGACCGGAGTGAAACCCCTTGTTGTGAGTGAGGTTCTGCAGGAGGAAAAAACGCCTTGCAAGAACTTAAAAGATTTTCTTTTCCTCCACATAACATTCCCCTGTATGGCTGATGTGATCAAGGAAATAAGGAGTTTCAGGGCAAGGCTTTTTCAGTGTTGTGTTTTTCTTGTAGCACTGTATTGCTCTGGATCCTTTAATTTACAATTCATGCACGGTGTCACATCCTGCCAAGTCCTTTTTGTTAATGTGACCAGGGGGACACACAGTCGCTGGCACTGGGAGGTTCCAGAGTTCCAAGGGTGCTGTGTCGCTCCACTGCATCATCCCACATATTCAGCTGAGCTTCCTCTCAGGGTCCAGGGAATACTGATCTCAACTAACACTAGCTCAGCTAATCTTGCCAGCTGAATTAAGGGGCTGATCTGTGAAAAGCCGAGTGTCATCAAATCACCTCAAGCTCAAGGAACCTAATTTTGCTCAGTGCTGTCCTTGCAGGCTGTGGCCACTCTGCTAAACAACCTCAGTGCACTCACAGAACTGCCCTGTGCACCCACTGCTGTTTCCCAGGCTTTTGGACCTGCTCTTCCACTTTTATGTGATCAGGTCTCACTGTGGGAAATGTGATTTCCGCTGCAAACTGTCCCACACTGCCCACAAGAAAATAAACACATTCTCCCCTAATGTTCCACTCACATGGGTACATTGATCTCCTCAAAGCTGCCTGATGCTTGACACAAACAGCTTAAGATGTTGCAGAAAAAAGGGGATTCTAAAAAGAGTGGCCTGCTTTAGGCAGCCCAAAAAACCACCCAGCGAGGCAGAATCACAGACACCCACACGTTCCTCTGTGTCATCACCCTCATCACTCTTCCCAACAGGAGTTTCAGGGCAAGGCTTTTTTAGTGTTGTGTCTTTCTTGTAGCACTGTATTGCTCTGGATCCTTTAATTTACAAGTCCTTCAGCTCCAGCTGCTCAGAGAGGAGCATTTCTCTTCACTCACAAAGTCTTGGCTTGGAGCAGGAGGAGGGTCCTCCATTTCCAAGGCTTTTTTTACTTCCCAAATTCTGCATGTTTTCACTACTCCAACACTCCTGGTGAAACATGTCACCTAAATATCCCATTTGGGAGACTCTGGGATGGTGCATTAAAAAAATCCCACACTTTTGGGCACTTTACTCTTAGAATGGAAATATCATGCAAGATATAGTAGAAGTAGTCATAACTTACACACTCATGAAATGTATCAGTGCACATCTATTTTCTAATATGAACATATTCCTGTGTCTTACCTGAAAGTTTTCATGAAGAACTTGTGGTTTAATGTTAACCATACATAAAAAGCCTCAAGGACACCTGAGAAATACTGAGGTATTTAATGCCCAGGAAAATTTACTGATGGTATTAAAAATATTTACAGTTCCTATAGAATATCATTATATGTAAGCTGTCTTCTGTGAACATCCCTTTCCCTCTCACAGATATTTTTGTCTGACAGACTGGAATGACATATTTTCAGGGAGCATGCAATATTTCCAGGCTGTCAAGTTCCAAACATTTTCATGCATCTGTATTTTGCCTAAAGGGTGTATCTATTCCTGTCATTGGAAGTCACTTAGGCAGTAGGTTTGAATTCTATTCCTGGCTCCTGCCAATGCCATGTGTCCTGCCTCAGTGATTTCGTTTCTATATGCCTCAGTCTCCCCTTTCACCAAAAAAGGGCCATTAATTAAGTAGCCACAAGCAAGAAACTAAACAGGTATTTATACAACAGTGCGAGATTTTGATGAAAACAAGAGAAAATATAATTTTAGTTGTTACTGACACCATATTCCCATTTAAAGAATTAAACATTGAACTCAAGAAGAGAGAGATAAAGGCATTTGACTGGTTATCATTATTCATGACATCAGTTCTCAATTATAAGTGACATAATAGAGAAGACAGAGGTAGAGAAGAGATGGCAAGAGTGTCCCAGAGCAGCTCAGAAGAGCACAATTTGTCCTGTCTAACTGCAGGAGAAGAGATTGAGGCAAATTACTGAAAGGGATGATCTTGTCCCAGTGTCAAATAACTGAATTTCCCTTGTTTCTGTAACAGAACATTGGAGTTTACCTTTCCTCTCAGCTCAGGGATTGCTGCAGTGCTTTGTTTTGCAAGGTTGTACTGAACTGGACTGACCAAAGCACAGGATCTTCATTTGTCACACAGAAAATGGCATCCCATGATTTTTTCTGTTTAATATTCACATTTTCCTTTAATTTTAATCATCACACAGGACTACAAATAGGTTCTTCTGGGTATTGAATCATGATAGCTTTTCTACACCCACTTAATATGGAATTAATTTCTCATCAGCTTAAATAATTGTGATCTAAAAGTGTTGGAATTCCTTTCCCCTCAGTAACTCCCATGATATATCCTGAGTTTATGGAGATTGATGCTGCAAATGGACAGTTCATACCAAACTCTTGGGCCTGAGGATTCATGGATGATTTTCAAAGCCCAAAGTCTCTGGGCTAAATCTGAGGATGCAAAGTTTTGGCTTCAGACAGCCAGAGAATTACCAAGGATCAACTGCTCTTATTTGCTTTATCGCTCTGATTTTCCTGCTGCTTCTACTTTACTTTATTGTACTGTCAGAATATATTTTTAACAAATTTTGGCCTGAAAGAAAGGCCAATTAATAGAATCCTGTGAAACTGTACAATTGAACAGGCATAGAAAGGTACCATAAGTAACATCCAGAAATAATTTGTGACAGACAAAAAATAATTCACAAGTCCCCTTCAAGATAAGGATTTGATTTCTAACTGATTCTCCTTCAAACAAAATAAAACAGAGATGGAGAAGGGGAGAATTGTGTACCCATAAACAACATGTGGATCAAAGTAGGATTTCAAGGCTATTCCTTACAAGATGATGACTCTCTGTTTAACAGTAAAATAGGTCTGCACGTTGTCCTTGCTTTTGAAGTGTAAATAGGAGATAAACCTAAACTGCAGATCTGGAACTTCAAGTTATTTTTAGCAAACTAGTTAGAATTGGTACATCAGCTCCTTGCAGCATAAAACAAAGAGATGATTGCAGTAAAAAAACCCGAAACACAAACAAACCCCCCAAAAACCCAATCAAACAAAATCTCAAATTCACATTGAATGTTCTTAGGTGGGTTTGAAAAAACTGGCCTGTTCCTGCACCTTGTTCCAAACACTTCTGGGGCCACAAAATTGTTCTGGAAAAGGTGCATAAATCAGATACAGAACCAGAAACCTTTCCAAAATCATGAATAGACCTTTTCTCAGACTCCTACACATGAATTCTTTTTAAAGCAGTGGCCCAACACCAGTGAGATGCTTTTCAAAGTCTTTTCAGGGTCACATGAGTAAGATTTGGGAGTTCACTGCTACAACTTTAGGGTGAGTAACCCAGATAGTGAGGTGAAGGCTGAATTAATTTACTCAGGTATTTATGAGCATCATCTCAACCCTCATGTTTGCAGTGTCTGCTAAAGCTGTGACTGGCATGGTGTAATGACAGGTGGAAAAAAATAAATCAAGTACAAACTTCTACTGGATAATCAGACATAGAAAAAGAGAGATAAGGCTTAAAACAATGTATTTCCTGTGTTTTGAAACCTCTTACTGAAAGAAACCATTAAAATGTTGGCATATATACTGTGGGCTTTTTTTTTTAAATCACATCTGAAAACCAATGAAAGCAAAGACAGTTTTTACAACTCAGAACTTGTTCCCACAAACCCCAAGTGCTTTTCCTTCAGAGAGTTTGGTCCCCAAATTCAAGTCAGAAGGAGTTACATTAACTGCAGTTTGGCAGGTGTTTTTTGCAGTCCCCAAAGCTGATCAATCAACACTTTCATCAGTGAATCCTCTACTTGAGCAGATGAGGAGTGTGAGGGAAGTCCTTTCAAAGCCTAGGTGAGGTATTGACTGTTACTTTTGAAGATCTTTTCTGAGTCCTGATAGACTTGGTTTGGCCACTGTGCCAATTCTAGGAAATCTGGAGCAGGAATAGCAGAGCCAAAATAATGCTCCCACATAATTTATGTTGATTTATTGGTAGCATCCTCATAAAACTCTGTGCAGAACATACCTGACAGGTGTTTTTACATAAAGCAAACACAAGGGCAAAGCAGCTGAAGTCAAATAATTCCCTTGCAGGCTTCTGTCACCTTTTCTCTTCCTTCTTATGTGCCAAGCCAGAAGAAGCCACATTACATAAAGAGAAGATTCTAAAGTGGGTCAGACCCAATCCCCAATGCTGATCATTGTCCTGGACTGAAACCCCGATCAGCAACTCTAAACTAATGATGGAAGATGAAAAATACACAAAAGAGAGATCACACAAGCAGTCAGTGTAACAGAAGAGATTAAAACCACACAGGTACTATCTCAGTACCAACAGAGAGCAGCAGGAGGAAGTCTCAGAACTCAGGATAAAAGATAATAATAAAATCTTTACAAAGCAACAGCAGAAATTATCTCCTAATCACATGGCAAGCAATCATTGATTTAAAAAGGAAGGACAATGCAAGATGGAAACAATATTTAAAAACCTTGTGGCTACATGAAACCTAGTTATTAAGAGCACAATAATGGCAACACTTAGGAAGCAATACCACTTCCATGGTAACTGGAGAAATATGGCCAGTGGTGCAAAGAAAGCGGTGTAATTTAATCATATTTCTCCCTTGTGTCACCTCAGTTTCACTACAGACTGAAGAATAATTTTTTGCACCATCCCTATTGAATTCTAATGATCAAGTGATTGTCATGTTCCTGCATTTGTTTTCAGTGCACAGCCAGAGTGTAATCGAATATGGTCAGGAAATAACTGCTTCAAAATGTCTGCCCTCCCTCTCCTCTTGTCTCAATTAGAAATTGTTTATGTACAATTCATTTTCCTTATTAGCATGATTGGGAAATTTACCTTGAGTGCCATGCCAAGCATCCAATGTACTGCACTCCATAACGTGCCAGAGTTAATTTGACAGCAGTGCCAATAAAATCCCAGGGAAAGACAGGAATGTGCAAAGTCTTTGTGCCACACAAGTGAAGTCTCCCTGTGAGATCTCCTGACTTGGCCAAAAGCTCTGTATGCAGCTTTTCCTTCAGCATCCACCTCAACCATGCTTTAAAGACTGCTTAGCTCTCATTCAGGAATCAAAATGCCTTGTCAGAACTGCATATTAGGTACATAATTATCTCAAACCCCTCAAAATGTGGTGTTTTGCAGGGTTTAAGGGACGTCATAGCACAAAAAAAGCTTATTTGGGCTCCAAGTAACTGAGCCTGAAAGATACTCTCAGTAATTTTTCTTATGTTGTGAGGTTCCTCTCACTTCAGTCTCCTTTGCTTTTTTATGCATCCCAGCCAGTTTTTTACATAATAGAAATATTCTGAATTAAAAAAAAAAAAAAAAAAAAAAAAAAAAAGAATTAAAATCACAAGGTGTCTTCAGTGCCAGATCAAGTCTGGGAATACGACACAAAGCTGAAACCAAGTTTTTAAAAGATGAATGTAATGACTTTATGTGGTTCCATCAGGATGTCACACATTAATAAACTCCCACGGTTTCATTTCTGAAGGAGGCTTGAATTGATATTGTGAAATTCCTTCTCCATTCTTCCACTGACTTTTGTTTTTCACCTGCTGGCAGTAACTCACCATTTATATCATATTTGTGTATCATTTCCATACCATTTAGTGTTCACTTCTCTATAGCTAAGAATGGTGCAGGGGTGATACTTTGTAAACATATTTTCATGGGTGTTTCTAGGAACTATTCACAAATCAAAGGATTTAAATTGGAGAATTACATGAAATCAGTGTGGATAACCAACCTTTCTTTTTTTTTTTCTTCTCCTCTCCCTCCCCCAGTTGCTCTGTATTTTATTCATAATCTCACCATAAAACTTTAGAAGTAAAATGCAGTTTGGGCTTTGCTTTTCCTTTCCCCTGTTCCATAAGCTTTCTGTGCTTGAAACCCCTTCACTAAATCTGCTTTACAGTTCAGCACTATCCCTGTGCTCCTGATTTCTCAGATAGTCACGTTGAAAATATTTAGTGAGTGAGACATTTCATCTAGAATACATAATTTCTTTACTTTTACGAAAGCCTGACTTTTTCTGAAGCTAAGAAAATAATCTATAATTACAGGTACCTATGAATCTGCCTCCTGTCTAGTCACTGCTCCTGTGAGCTCACCACTTGCCAGCCCAAACTGCATCAACCCAGAAGAAGTTGCATTGAATCAGCAGACTATACCTCTTAAAAGAGATCATTATGCAGCAAATGCATAATACACAACCAGCAGGGTTATTTTGCGATGCTGCTGTTCAAAAACATGAAAAGAACCATTCAAAATAACGTTAAAGAGGAGAAAATTGCATATATTTGATTTCCTGAAAATCTCGGATGATATGGTGTGCTGGTCAAAGTTAATCAGAAAGGGGGAATACAGAAAAATTCTCAACTGCGTTTATAACACCTAATGAAAATTGTGAATACTGAATTTTCAGTCTTTTCTAACATGACATACTTAGAACAGTTTGTGTGGGTAATTCTACATCTTTTTTTTTTTTTTTTTTTTACCAATTTGCACATATGTTCCACAGAAGGAAAATACTCCTCATTGTCTTAACACCCATATGTTTTACTAAACTTAAAATGCTTGAAAGCATACAAACAATATTTTATAGCAGCCACATAGCAAAGAACCTGAAAGGGGTTTTATATGAAGGTCAAAAAGTTGTAGCTGGGAAAGTAACAGTTTATTTTACTGACTCTTTGAGAACATCAGATTACCAAGATGGTTTTTTGTGGGTTGAGTTGCTCTCTCCACTGGAGACTTTTCTTTTAGTTCAGAAGCCTCATAGCCAAGGAACAGGAGCAACCCAGCAGTTGATAGCAGGAAAAATGAGATACTCTGCAGTGGGAGTGGGAATGGGATATCTCACAGCATGTTTGCTCTCTGCATTTTAGATAAAAGCCTAAATAAATGACTGCAGTCAGAACCTAACAGGCATCCACTGTGTGCCACAACCAGGATGTGCAACTGCTTCTCTTGCTGGGAGGATTATCTGCTGCAGCCACTGCATAATTAAGTGTTTGGATTCTTGGTAAGCAGATAATTCCACGACATGGGTAAGAACGGGCACCACGCAGAGCTGCTGCAGAACAAGCATCTTGCAGGGGATGGTGCTGAAAAGATGCAAGGGCTGGAAAAGCAAGAGTTGCACGGGGCAGAGTGGGGCAGCTGCAGGTGGAAGGGCTGCTCTCTGCCAGGCCTGGGGCTCACAGCAAAGCATTTACTCACTCACACACATCAGACACAGCTGGAAGTGCAGCTCTCCGAGGGAGTAAATTTACAGCCCACAGTGACACAACTGCCTCTTCTCTTCACCTGCCTCGTTCCGTTTTTCCAGGACTAATCTTACACTGTTTGCCCCGTTGCAAGCACTGACTGCTGAAGAGCCTGGGAAAGGCCCCCAGGAAACAGAGAAACCTGGATGTGATGGGAAGGAGGAACCAATTTGAGAGCACTGAGGAAACAATAACCTGAATTTAATGGAAAGCTGATACAAATTTAAGAACATCGAGGAGCTTGATACCAAATACCCCGGCATGGAAAACAGTAAATAAATAAATTTCCCTCTGGAAGAGACTTTATATTAACAGGGAAACTGCATTTCAGCAAGGACATCTTTAGTCTCATAGCAAAACAAGACTGTCCCACAGCAAAACCAAACTGTCCAAGGACACAACCTATTGCTAAACTTTCACTACATCCTATTACTAAACACAGTTAAACCAGTGACTAAACAGTAAAAACTGTTTGAATTTGTTAAAACACTTCATATACCCTTTTGTGCAAGTGTGCACAAAGGAATGTTTTCATGAAGCCTTTATACTTGCTGTTTAAAATATTTTTTCATACACTAAACTTACAAAGATCTGCAATATGCCCTAAGCCAGTGTGTAAATGTGTTCTGCCCACCTGAAAATTCAAGCCCTTATGATAACAACTCATTCCTATCAAGAATGTTTAAGTCAGTCAAAAGTTGGAGAGGAAAATGAGATCAAAGAGAAGAGTTACTTGTATGCAGCAGATCAGCCTTCAAAATTGGGCCTTATTTGTGCACAATAAACTGTAACACCATCACCCAACCTTGGTTACATAAATGAATTTTAATTTCCAACACATCTTTTGGGGAAAAAAAAAAAAAAGAAAAGAAGAGTAAAACTAACCCAAACTACTCATTTGGGGGTTGTGTTGCAGTTTCTTTTTTTTTTGGAAATCTGACAATCTTTCATTTCTACCTACAGATAGACAGTGAGGAGCAGTTCTAATATTTTAGTTATTTTGAGGTTTTTCTCTCTTATAACTTGAAGTCACAGCATCACAGAATGGTTTGGGTTGGGAGGGACCTTAAAGCTCATTTTATTCCACCCCCTGCCATTGGCAGGGACACTTTCCTCTGCATCAGGTTGCTCCAAGCCCTGTCCAACCTGGTATTTAACCCTTCCAGGGAAATGATTCTCTTCCAAGGTCGTGTTCAGAAATTAGCATAGTGTGGAAACCAAGTATTTCAGAATCCCCTTTCACAGGGTCATTCACAGATGAGATGTGAAAAAAAAAAACAAAAAAAAAATCAAACCCAAAACAATCCAAACCCCAGGCCTGGAATCCCTACTGGCCTTTCCTTAAACAGAAATCCCTTGCTGGGCAAAGAGGAGCTTTTTTTTGCCTCACTTTGCTGCCTGGCCAGGACCAGGATACCGAGGGTATCTGCAGTGTGAGAGCTGCTGAGGTACCTGGAGGTGCAGAGGACACTGCTTACAAACCAGAGTGGGCTTTTGCTGAATTATTAATGATGCTCCAACATGAGAACCAGGTCTTGAGGGTGTTACAAAGAATTTAATCAGCAAGTAAGCAGCTATTTTTAGTAAATATAATGAAAGAAAATTGACAACAATTCCAGCTCTTTTGCCAAATACCTGCAGTGCTAAAGCTTTCAAGTTAAGACTTAAAAAGCGCTGGGGAAGACTTGACTCTGACAGATGTCTGAAAACACTCAGATACACAGGTAATGAAAACGTATTTTAGAAAAAGCCAAACTCCTGGTGCTAGAAAATACCCTCCAGTGTTATCTCACAGGAGCTTTGCAGCAAGCAGGAGCCGACCTTGAAATGTACTGGTGAAACACTGTTTGCTTTTATTTTTAAGAGCCTGAATATGATGTGGGCAAGGCTCAAAAAAAATCCCAAATGGACACAAATCCAAGTGCTTACTGAGGCCACTTCAGACTGGACACAGACCAAACTGATACCAGGCACTAATTATGATGAGATCAAATACTTTCAGACTCTGTGTAAGCAATTACCAGTTCAAATCCCAGAGAAAGAGAAGAAAGGGATTTGAATACTTTCCCTTTAGTTGCTCACCCCACTGACTGTTCTTTTACTCAGTGAATCTGACTCCCTGTGCACTTCATGTTGACAATAAGGTACATGAATTTCCTGGGAGGAATTATATAACTCTAAATTAAAATTATGAACAGCTGAAGGATAAACAGACCACATGGTATTATCCAAACCAGCAAAGCACTTCCCCACAAATGCCATGTTCCCAGGAATTACTGCTTTTAATAAGTTAATAGCCATTATCTAAGTGTCATGAGTGGAATAAAGTGCATATACAAGCAGTAGCAACTAGTAAGAAGTGTGCAGTAAGCAACCTTAATTGGAACAAAAGTTAATTAAACCCACCACAGAGAATCACAAAAATAACTCTGACTTCATCTCCTCATGACCTCAATGATGATATTGTTGTTTCCCAAAGTGTTCTGCCCCACCTAGCATGGCATAAAAAAAATGTTCTTTCCATCTTGCTGGTATTGGAAGAGGAAAAAACAAACAAAAAACCAAAAACAAACCCAACTAAACAAAAAAAGGGTATTTTATTCCCCTTTTTCATTCTCTGTTGCACATTGAACACTGTCTGTCCAGTGGGATTGGTACACACAGCCTCTGCCTCATGCAAATGGGCTTTGGGAATCAGAGCATGCTCTAAAAGCAAACAGCAGGTTATTTAGAAAAGTGATTTAAAGTAATTAGAGTGAAGTCATTCCATCCTGATACAGGCAAAGCTTGTCTAAGTAAGTTTAGTCAATTAAGCTTCTTTCAACTCACCCATCACAGTTCCTCCTGCACATGAATGTGTCCGTTCTCCCTTCCTCTGGACACTGTAAGAAGTCATTTTCTCACTCTTCGCCCCTTATCTATGCCAGACACCTAAATTTTAGTTGAAATACCCCTGATATCATTCATGCACTGTCCTTAATTACATCTGACAGTAATGAGAGTGACCTGCTCGACACACAGCACCAAACCTGCACTGCTGGTTTTGTTCTTCCCTTTCCTCTGCCTCTCCATAAATGTACAGATTTTTACATCTCCTCCTTTCCTTGCAAGCTCCAAAATGCAGGAGATCCTGCAGGGGAGGCTCCCAGGCTTTGCTGAATGCCCAGAGGGCACACCCTGCCACTGGCCAGGTGACACAGGAGATGTGCCCACAGCCCTAAAGAAGCTTTGTGCAAAATCAGAAAGTGGAGACTCGAGGTAAAACACCTCCCCCAGAGCGGAAAAAAGGTCTGCATGGAGCCTCCTGCTCACAACAGGGGAATTAAGAATGCAAAAACTGTGCTTTGCTGATGCTTTTTGTGTTTGGGGGGTTTTAATTTTCTTCTCTGTGTATTATTACAAGAGACCAAAGTCTGATCCCTTGTGACTTTTTCTCTGCTACTTCTCTGGTTTGGAGTAAAGAATGTTAACAAAAATCTAGAAATCTAAATTAGCCTTCAGTTTATTTCATAGAACATTTGTTCCCTCAAAAAACACTTGAAAAAAACAAACCAAAATTCCCATAAAGACTGATAAAAATCCTCCCTCTCAGTTGTTGATATAACATAAAATTAAGACATGAAAGTAAGATCAATAACTCATTTCCTTATGCATTCTTGAGAACAGCAACATAATCAAGGAGCATAAACAGCACCAAGTCATTTTAGGTAAGCAATGTATTTACAGAAGGGCTGTTAAATAGGATCTAAATAATGTCGGTTTTTAATGCTGACTTTTTTCTTTACACAGGATGAGGCTTAGAGCAACAAAACCAGCCTGGACCAAGCTGTCCCACACAGTTCAGAGTCATTAGGACATGTACAGTCCCTCAAAGGGATTTTTCCTGTCAGCACCTGAGGCAATACAAGAACCACCAAGTGAAGCCTCAAGCCCCAAAGGCCAATTCTTTGAACAAGGACAGACACTTCCCACCCCTACAGAATAAAATAATCCCATTCTTGTGGGTATTGCAGATGTCAACAGCATTTTCTAGACCACAGAAACAGTTTTACATAGGAAAGGTTTGATGTCCTTCCATGTGCCAGGTGCTTTAGGACTAAACTGATACTTTTTCAGAGTAATCCTTGCTATATTAAAAATAATTACAAGATAAGGATGTGCACTGAGTTAGATTTTACCTTGTAGGCCAAAGACTGGCTCAGACACAAGAACAAGTGGGATGAAACTCCTATAATTTATAAAAGAACACATCCACCAGCAGATCTGTACCTGCCCAGCTCAGAGCAGGGGTCAGTGATCCCTCTGCATGATAACAAGTGCAGTGAAAAAATGAGGCACCTGAGGCCTCCCAGGAGATTATCAACTTCCTCAGGTATCCTCTGTCCTCTCTTTTTTTTACATTATAAAACTGTAATCTGTGGCATTTCAAACAAACCTCATGTGTGGACTTCTAAATGAATTGAAAACTCTGTACCTTTGAGAGTTAATTCTTAGACCAATCTCTCTGGGACTGCTGGAAAAACCAATGTTACCACCATTTCTACAAAACTAAAACAATGATAGTACAGGTGACTGTCAACAGAAGTCTTGCTCAAAAGAAAAAATAATTTATTCACTTCATAATCCAGCCCAGCATCTAAACTCAAAGTGCTTGTTTGAGAATAAGAAGCAAGAATAAGTTCAGCTGTAAAAGTAACATCCAAATAAATTAAGAAATATAAATGAAGTGATTCCCTCTCACCCCAAATCTGGATTTCCTTCAGTGAGATTTTTAGCTATGATTTCCATTAAGTAGGAAGAGGAGGAAATCCAGCAAATAAAAATGAAATTTCACAAGGGAAGTTGGTCACATGTTCATGGCCATTTTTTATATCATTTCTCCTACATACACAGATGATTGGAAAAACTTCTACATGTTTAAATATTGAGGAAACTTTTCTTCAACCTGCAACTTCCCCAAATAAACAAATTGAACTAACTTTCTTAGAGCAGCCTTGTGGCTGGCTTTGCATTCTCAGTCCCACTCTCCCTAGACTAGAGACACAAAAAGAATAAAGTCAGTACCTCAGAAAGTCCAGGAACAATTATTAAGAGACAAACTCTCTTACAATCCATCTTGTAACTTCTCTACTCACCTTTCCTGGTTGCCAAAAGATTTGTTTCTAAAACTGATGCCCATAATCAACAAGAAAACTCACACCTCAAGGAAGAACATTTCCTCCCTCTGCAAACAAGCAATATTTAAAGACACCCTGAAGGAATCCATCTGTGCTAAGCTGTCCCAAGCCATCTGTCTGAAACCATTATCAATGATGGAGCTGCATAAAGGTCACCCTTCCTTCCAATCTGGTATCACATGATATGAAAATGAAAATAAGCTCATGTGGTGGCAAAATCTACATGGCATGAAATTTTGCTTGTGCTGCTTGCAATCTGAACAGCAAGACAAGAGCAGAGATCACAAAATAATTTGAATATCCCACCATCATTTATGATGACACCAAACCAGATTACAGCTGTGGGTGTAGGTGTACAACCTGCACAGTTTACATCCACAAGATAATCCTTCAGTGAGTTTTAGAGTATAAAAGTACTCACAGATTGCTTATTAACAGCAAGCTCTCATAGAGCTGATAACTCCTGTTTGGATGCCATCTGCATCTGCAGAGGGAATATACCCGAGTTTGGAGTAATTAATCATGATGGAACCCCAAAACATCTGTAGTATGGCAAAACATTTCCTCAGTGATGTGAGCTACAGCAAACACCATGGATTCAACTTCCTCCTGCAAATACTGTGTGGCACCCAAAGATTTGGTCTTTATCATCAGATCTTTTAGCAAGCCATAATGGTTCAGATACTGGATAATTTTGGCATCCCAATGAATTTGCTGACATATTAGTGGGGACATTCCCATCCTGTGCAACTGTACATGTAAGACTCATTGACCTTCGACAGCTTGTCAACATTAAAACCAACTATGTACTTCCACTTTACTGTTAAATACAACTTCTTCTTTTTCTTTCCATTGTAAATAGACTCAAAACACAGGTAACAAGTTATCTAATGGATTATCAGCACATTATTTCAGATGAGCTTCTTGGCATCCTCCAAACTGGAATGATGGAACAGTCTTAGACTGCACTGCAAAGCCTTTTGCAAGACATGAAGGGAGTCAACTTTGCAAAAGCAGGTGGAAGGTGAGCACTGCCCCTCCATCCCCATTTTACCTGTTCTGCACCATGCTCATCGCCATCCAGTCCGAAGGGTAAACGTTCTTCCCAATGAGATCTTTGAACATTATGAATGTTTCCATCAAGAAGTCCTAGAATGATAAAATGCTGTCAGGTTGTGGCTGTGGAACACAGAGTTTCTGCTCCCCTTTGCTCCCAGTGAAGCCAACAGAAGAATTCCTGGTGATATCAGTGAGGCCAAGGTTGGAACTGCAGTCTTGTAGAACAGGAGTCTCAGAAATGAAATGTCTTCAAATGAAAGCTAAAAGTCATTACATTGGAGTCATTACCTTGGGATCTTTAGAAAATAAAGGCAGAGATGAACCGAGGAAGAAGTTGTAGTAAACAACTAAAATTGTTGAATTTTTTAAAATTAATTAAGAAAACAGTCTCACTAGGCATAAAGAATAAATAGCTTTGAAAAATACCAGATTTTGTTTTATTTAGTCCAATTTGTCCATATTTAGCATTCCAGTTATGGCACCACTCTGACTTCAAAAAAGAGGGGAAAGTGGTCAGCTCTTGACAAGTCCAAGTAGTGCCTCCAGGGACAAACTGTCCAGGATTGCACTGATGGGGCAATCAAACCCTTTGTCAACATCCTGACTTACTTCAGAGTTATATCAATTGTATAAAAAGACAGACATAAGACAATGGAAACCTTCTAGAACATCATGACCCCTGGCACAAACTGGAATGTACCCCAAGAGTCAATAAATTATACCATAAAAAATTGGCATAAAAGGATGCACTGCAAGAATAGGGAATTTACTGCATTTATCCTACAACATTATCTGGAGCAGGAGCAGACACAACAGTGAAAATGAAAAGTGGAAAGGGGTCACCATGAATGAAGTGGGGAGGGAGGGTTCAACTAATTGAGGATTGATTTTGTTGGGGTTTTTTGTTGGTTTGGGTTTTTCCCTCCATGAAACAGTATAACACAAAGATCCTATTTGTTCTTGATCATTACATCCCCACATCAGTGCCAGGGTCAACAAGAGACATTTGAGTCTTTCCAAATTTCTTTCCAACATTTACAGCGTTGTCCAATGCCACCATTAGAAGAGGGAGGGAACACAATGACACAGAGGCAGAAAATGTACAGAAACAGAATTAATTCTAGGAAGAATCAAACAAGACACTCCACAAAAAAACTACTGCTTTTTCCACAGGAAATGAAATGCTTAAAAGTAGTACTCACCACTAGCTCTGAGCTTGTCTGGAAAGTTTCAATGTACACTGAATAATGCTGGTCACTCATCTGGTTTAGGATGGCTGTCATGCACGCCACAAAATGACTCTGAAAGCAAACCAGACACAAATCAACACACGTGGATCTCTTCAGGTGTTGGATTGCACTCTTTCTGAAGCTGGAGTACTCAAAGTGCCTGATAAATCCGTTTATCCATGCAAAAATAAATACTGTTCAAGCTTTTGCAAGCCCAGATGAAAGAAACATGCTAAGAACTCGAAAAGGATCATTCAAAAGCTGCCCTTCACATGGAAACACACACTGTGACAAGAAAACTTTATGTATAATAAAGTACAACTCAGTAGCACCTTAAGACTGTTAAAAAGCACATAAAGTTGCCCAGGAGTCTTCCCTTCAGAATTCATAGGAAGAAAATATGTTAGCATCAACATTTTCTAATAATTTTAAAAACATAGGCTACTGAAAGGAAGAAATAGTGCAAGAAATGCTCTTTTTTTTACATTCTGCAGGTGTTTAAGCAGCAATTACAGAACTCCCAAACTTCCACAGAATACTATGACCTTCATATCTCAAAACTTCTTTCAGACTTCCTCAAAAGGAAATATTTTATTTTTCCCAATTACCGAAGTCAAAATGCTGAACTCCATAATGTGAATTGTAATCCAGTGTTTTCGTGGAATTTAGTGAAAGCCACAAAGACCTTTTTCTCCCAACAACAATAGTAACGATTTGAAATTTTCCTTTCACACAGCGAAGAATCCTCCTTATTGATGCCTTTTAATTTGCTGAGGTTTTAAAAGTGAACCTGATTTAAACTTTGTTTTAATGAGACAATGAAGTTGAGCACGTAGAATAATTTTCCAGATATCCTAGAATCTTTTCAGCACAGTGGGTCAGAATTGATCTAGCAGCCCCTCTAAGCAGGATTTGATTCCCCCCTGGTGCTGCTCGGGGTCTCTGTTTGACTCTGACTGACTTTGTCCCTCTGTTCCATCAGGGACACGCTACCAGGTCTCATCTGCACTGTCGCACCCAACCATCTTGTCCCCACTCCAGAGGAGGGAATCGTTCCTTCCTCAGCTCCAGGCTGTGACCACTAGAGGTCTTGTTCTTCCCTCCGTGAGCTGCTGTTCGGTTCGCGCTGCCTGTTTTTTATTTATTTATTCCTACGTGAGCAGACCCAGCACACTTCTTGCCTACAACCAGCAAAAATTACAACCTAAAGGACCCAATATACCTTTTTTTGGAGTAACAGTAACGCCCGTGAGAGCCTTGCCTACTTTTTTAAGGCTAAGAAGACACATTTTCTGCAGGTAACCCAAAAGCTTTCAGGTAAGAAATCGTGTGTTCTCGGGTACCGATGCTCCTCTGAAAAGAAATGCTGGATTTCCCGCAGTAGTAGTTCACTTTTACAGTTCTGGAGCAGACGAATCTTTTCTGTGATGTTCAGTGCATAGCTGAGAGGAATAATGAGCTGCAAGGGATTCAGTGCTGAAAGTGTGTGGGGGTTTCCTTCTCATGTCTTGATTTTAAAAAAAGATAACCAACAGAAGTTAAAGAATTGCCGTGAAAAGCAGCTTGTGTTTTTAGCAGTTAAGCATCCACTGCTGAATGCCTTTCTAGACTCAGGTTAAATAATCAGTGCTAGAAATAAGTAGCATTTCTTCACGAGCACTGAAGGGATGAATTATGTTGCTTAAAGGCATACAGACTTTAAGAAGGTTATTTCCTCTGTTAAAACCAACTTCGAAAAATGTGTCTATATGTGTGATTATGGTACAGCATGAATGCCTATTCTGAGTGACTGGGTATGGTGATTTAAAAATTAACAGATCACAGCATGCCTGGAAAATAAACAGAGACCACCTATGGCTGTGGTCGCACCCAACCTGTCAAATTCACCTCAGTAGGACTGAATGACACAGTAAAAAAAAAAAAAAAAAAAAAAAAAAAAAAAAAAAAAAAAAAAAGTGACAGTAAAGATGATTTGCTACAAAAACTTCTTCCATCGTTTCCACGTTACTGTAAAGCAGGAAAAGACACAAGTACTGCTTGATCTCGAGGCATTTTCTCGCCAGCAATCTCAGCTATCAGAAATCAGCTGCCAGCATCTTTATGGGTTAAAAGCTTGCCCCTCCCTCCTAATCCCCAAACGCCAGCAAGAAAGATTTGCTTCTCAGAGGCAGCTTCGGGTGTCTGAAGTGCCCTCTCCCTCCTTCCCTTCCAGCATTGCCATTCTCGCTGGCACAACTTAAGGATAACAGAGGGTTCTTCACAGCTGCGATCAGATCTGCAAATATCTCGATGTGTTCACTGAAATTCTCCTCTGTGGTTTAAGAGCCTCTTGGTGCAATGTGCAAAGAGCATGGACTGCCTGTAAACACAGTAAGTCCTGCACAAGGACCAGCTCTTACACTTGGATCAGCTGCGTGTCCACTGGACAGACAGGAGAAATTCAGAGTCACACCACAAGCTAATGTTTGTGATTTAAAAACTTATTTAGTCAAATGCTGTATCTAGGGATTGAATGGTATAACAGAGAAGGCAGAGAAGGAGAAGTTCAGACCCTAACAAGTCATTCCAGCTGTGCTTTGGCTTGTTAGGATTTATCCTGTGAATTACAGCAGAAAATGTTGATTAGAACTAGGTCAAATGTGTAAAAAAATAAATGTATCAAAGTAAACACTTGACTGCTGAGACAATGCAAAGAGAAGCAAGTCAGCACTACTATGAAGAGATCTAATAAAATATGTTTTTTCAACTTGAAAAGATTCATTTCTATTTAAATACAAAAGAACCCATAACAGAAACAGCACTGAATTCTATTTTTTAAATAATAGACAATTCTCTGACAGCCTTTCAAAAAATGTGCAAGGAAATAAGGAAATCAAAAGTATGAACACTGCACTTCAGCCAGGAGTAAATAGGTAGTCAAGTGGAAGTGAGAGGGGAAAACATGTCAGGAGACATTCAAACTCTCGGTCCACTTAAAAAAAAAAAAAAAAAAAAAAAAGATAATATTTTAAATGAACTAAAACCCTTCCTTTAGTATAAGCACTGCAAAGTGGTGGGTAAGGTAAGAGAAATTCTCTAGTACAGTGAAAGGAATCACAGATTGATTCTGTAAAACAAACAGGGCTCCCTGAGGTCAAGCAGGAAGAAGGAGGAATCTCTTCCCCGGCTGTCAAAGTGCAGATTAGCTGTGGGTGCAACATTTTTTGGGGAAAAGCGACAGCTGAGGCACATCAGGGGGATGTGAGTAAGATGCCAAACTTCAACACCTAGCAACTAAAGCACACTCTGTAAAGGCACATGGTGACAGGTTGCCGTAGTAACTTCAAATAGAGGACAAGGATGAGGCAAATGCACGAAAAAAACAACAGGATTAACATGGAATGGAGCTACCTTTTTTTATTCTAATCTAATAGAAGCCTTTCAATGTTTTCAGGGTGGGTAATCCTCGTGCTGGAAGTTTTGGAAGGACTTAGGGGATATTTGTTTCATAGGGGCACTTAAGTGACATTTACCCACTTTACCAACACAGAGCCTTAGTGTAAATACATAACCACATGTACAGCATCAAAAAGCAGACAAAATAAAACCATGAATAATTCCTAATAACCCAAAGACCTGAAGGCCAAGATGATGTAGTTATTTTTATATTCCCTTTTAAGCAGAATATCGGATGGTTTTGAAGTGTTCATTTTGCTCTCACAACTGCTCTAAGGTGAGAGGACTCTTTGCAGAGCACCTCACAATCTCTACTCACTAATGATGGGCTGTGTTAATTAAAGCCCAGTTTGCTGTAGTGGGCAAAGAAACTTATCCAGACAATCCAAAAGTTTTTGAGGTGTTTGCAGCAGTTATACTATGCAGACTGGATTTGATTCTGAACTCCTTTTCAGGTTAAGCCAGAAGATTCAAAATTCATTGCATGTTAGAGACCGTGATTTAAAAGCCATGCACATAAAAAGGGTGACCAAGAATTTCTGTGGTTCAAGCATTTCTCTGGTTTGGGTTTTTTTGTGCAGAAACAAGTTCCAAAATCTTTCTGGAGGAAAAGGGATAAATATGTCATCTGAAACATAATTAAAGAAAAACTAAGCAACCAACTATTTCAATCTAATGTTAAAAATCATCAATATTTATGTTGGACCACAAAATAAATCATTGAGAAGGTCTCAAAAAATCCTGTCTTCACAGAATCATTGAGTCATCACATCTGTTTAGTGTCATGAGCTAAAGAGCAACACAATTGCAAAAAAATGCATGGCAGATGCTCAGTGATGCCACGAAGAACCACAGCAGCTTGAAGCCACAGTTCCTCAGAAAACCCCATTAAACCTGGAGAACTGTGGCATATGCAGAGGTTGAAACAAACATCTTGATCATATTATGCAAACACTAAACAATGCAGGTCTGAAAGGAAAAAACAAGCAGAGTTTGAGGGGAATTGCTAATGGAGTAGTTCTGTTGCCTCTCCAGAAATAGATGTCCCTGCCAATGCATGAGCTGGCCTAAAATGTACTGTTTCTGCAAAGGCACAAATACATAAACATTGGGACAGGCTGCTATGCAACAGCCTCGTGTGTTCCTCACGTGTGAACTGGGAAACAGCTCCTAATCCATCCAGACCTGGAGCTTGCCAATGAACACACCTCACTAATGATTAATTTACAATAACATTCAGCTGCTCTTAGTAGGTCTGAGTTTTTAATTTTCCATTTCTGCACTCACACAGTTCATTGGTTCTGCCTCCTTGTGTTTCATAGCTGAGCAAACAGGAGCTCATCCCACACCTCCCTGACAGCTCTGGATTTCTGACTGAGAGCGTGCTGGGCTGTTTTAGCTTGTTCTACCCTTTTCTTCACATTCATATGATTTAGCTAAAAGGATGTACAACTATAAAACCAGCAGCCTACCAGACAGAACAATACAGAACAATCCTGTAACACAATGACATAGTAACAGCAGCTGCTCTGTAGGATTTTAAGACATGTTACAAGTTAGACAAGCAAGACAATCTCAATATTGGCTCATTTAAGACATATCCAGATGTAGATAAAAGCAGCAAAATAATGGTTATGGGTATGACATAAAAGAACCTTGATTTTCTTAGAATATATCCTTTGCCCTCTATTTTCAATATATTTTTAACTTCACACTCGTTTCCCAGCAATATTAAAATTATATATATATATATTCATTCTCTGCACTGTTTTTGCTGCTGCTGAGTTTTGTTGTTTGGTCGTTTTTGTGTCATAAATCCACACCAGAACTTCTACTCCTGTCTCTGGCTGGGATGAACACTCTGTAAGTGATTTACCTTGTTCTCAGGTCTGTGTTCAAACACAGTTGTGTAATTTAGTACTTCTCCCACAGTATTAACTTCGTGTTCATCTTCAAGGTGCGTGTCCCAGTAAATGATGGATAGCATTATTTAGAGTGAGGTCAGAAGGCAATCACTTGGCATGAGCAATCATTGCTTGGAAGCTGAACTGGCTTGTCCAGAGCACAGTTACCAAAAAAATGAGCTGTTTCACCTCCTCTCTTACCCACTGCTGTCACACTCCCGAGCCCAGCCCTGCTGGATCAGATGAAATCTTCCATCCTGGCCTTCAGGGATCTGTGCAGCTTCTTCCCTCCTCCTCTGCAATCCACTAACTGCTTCCCCATAATTGCTTGAGCTCCTTTCCAGACGGGTCCCACAGGCCAGAAGGAGCTTCCTGCCCTGGTACATGAGATATCCACCAGGAAACTTGAGAATCCTGGTGCTGTCAGGCTGCTGATTTCCACAATTCCTTGTTCAAAGTGCAATTCCTTTGCTCTGATGTCACTTAACTTGAGAGGGGCACTCAAGTGACCTGTCCTGCCAAGTGTGCCAGGGCACTCATTGCCATGCTGGAGATAATGAAGTCAGTATTCCATAGAAACAGTGGAGCTACACACACAAAATACAGGCAAATAATAAGATTAAAAGTACTATCCATGGTTTATTTACTGTAGCAAAGAATGGCCAACCTCTTGCATTTAAAAGGGCTGGAAACCAAGCTGGGATCTTGCAGGAAGGGGTGCAGTGGCTGGGAGAAAGGAGTTGCCTGCCTGGAGGGACAAGATTGAACAGCAGGAAATAACCCAAACTGCAGAGCAAAACACATCAGCTGCAAGGGACACCAGCACTGGGGTCAAAAAGGGCAGAAGTGGGCAACTTAAACTCATGAAAGTGCAGTAACATCTTTTATTTCTAAGCCATATATTTTAAATTTACACACACTGTGAAGATGAATGTCTTGGATGATGATTCACTTCCTTAAAACTAAACAGAGCCGCCTCCTGTATTCCCAGAACTAAACCATTCTATTTGATTTTGCTCTTTTTTCAGCTGCACTCACTGAAGACAGAAAAATGAAATTAAATTTCAACTACACAATCAGAGATGAGACTAATATAATATATTTGTGAATGGTTAAAACAAAGCTTTATCACAATAGTTCTGCTTAAAACTGCTGAAAGTCAAAACATCCCTCTTACTTTTAAACTGATCTTACAAAGAAAACAAGGCCCAATAAAAATCATTTTCCAACAACTCACATCCATTACACTAAAAAATCTGCCCACTGTGTGTGTTTAGGATTGATTAATAGCAGGTAGCAACCATTGGAACAACTTTCTTCCAAGTCTGAATTATTTTTTGTAGGGGTTTCTATTGGGTTTTTAGTTCTTATGTAACAGTGAGCTCCACTTTGAACCACTACAGAATGCCCTGCTAGTGAATATTCCACAAACCACTACCAAATGTGCCTCCTCCTTAGGTGTGGGTCTCTTTAGGGAGCCACTTGTAAGATGTCCCAGTTGGTTCATTCTCAGTGACAATGAAACAGAAACAAATCATCTGGAAACTACAATAACATAGAGAGAAATTTCCCAAATATCCTTGTCTGCACCAAGAATTTGGTCATATGCTAAACTCTTTTAGGGAGATTCTGCCCTACTAACACATTATCCTGGGCTCTGGCAGAAGAAGGAATGCTCCTTTAATGACTCTGTGCACCAGCCCAATGAGAGCTGGATTTATTATGTGCTTACAAGAAAACCAGAATGAAGATGGGAGGGAATGTTTCTCCGAGTAACTAAATCAGGGATTATTTTAGCACTTGGTTTTTCCTCTTTTTTTTTTTTTTTTTTTTTTTTTTTTTTACATGAGAAATAGAGAAACCAGTCAAAAGTCTGTAAAAAATAAGGTCATTAGTAGAGGACATGAACAACCTTCTAATTGCACAGTTAAGGATACACTTATCACCATATATATACACAAAACACTCTTGTAGAAGCACAGGAGAGAAAATAAGTAACATTCACAGCTCAAGTTAATAAAGAAAACTGCTCGTTTTTCTTAATACAAGTGCTACACTTAGCAAATACTTGGAATTTATTTTTAAATATATTACTGCCTTTGACTGCAGTGTTTGGAGAACTGGCTTCCTTTGTATGTGCTCGACAGTTCTAAAGCTGTGCCTACTTGGGGAGCTGCTAAACTGGACTCTGGGGCAGCTCTCTGGGGCTGGGACAGCAGTTTTGCCAGTGAATCCCACATGGAATCCCAGAGTGCCCCGATTTGTGCTCCATCAGGAGTGTGAGTGCCCCTTGGTTGCTCCGAAATTGCAATCCAGGAGCCTCCAAATCCTTAAAAAACCTGCAAAAGGACAGGACTGAACTCCTGCTCCTGGTGGTTCTCAAAGCACATCCCA
Source organism: Pyrocephalus nanus (assembly GCA_038380795.1). Lineage (NCBI taxonomy): Eukaryota > Metazoa > Chordata > Aves > Passeriformes > Tyrannidae > Pyrocephalus > Pyrocephalus nanus. The sequence continues at coordinate 14,619,649 of CM076275.1, read as the reverse complement.
CTGCTCACAGGTGACACCTCTGCTACCCTGGCACTAAACCCTTCTGACAGCAAATGACGTCCTTAGCCTGAAATTCAACTCACCTCCCCCAGCAAAACCCCCAACATAAATCCTCCTCTGAATAATTGGTTGTTATTCCACCAGGTCTTCCCAAACACAGACTGGGTTTCAAACAGCTCCCAGCAATTTTGCAAACACGGTCACGAAAATATGATGTAGTGCCGTGTCATCTGACCATCTGAACTCCTTCAGAGCATGACAGCTGTATGCCAGAAAGACACTTCTTTGTGTTGTTTTACTGCCAAAAACATTCAGGGCTATTTGTGCAGATTTATTTTTCCCAATCACTAAACTAGGATTTAATCCAAATAGACTGTCTTGCTAACACCTTCTCCTGAACAGAGCAAACAAAACAATGAGCGTAAACACATGGTAGTGAACTGCATTCCTGGCAGAAAACAAACAAAATCGGGATCACACACATATCTGAGCAGACTTATGAGTCAGAGGGCCAGAGAAATGGCATATACAGAAAATATAACTTGTTATGCCTCAGATATTTAGTGTATGCATCTCCTAAACTTAAAAACCTCTCATTTTTATGATTACTCACAGCAATACAGAATGTGTGGGAGCATCAGTGTATATCTAACAACACATACAGGAAAAAGGTTATGATTAGAACTATTACAACCTACACCTCAACTATATTTTCCATATTAGCAGTGTTGGATTTAATAGCAGCTTCAGAGCTGTGCTGCTGAAGTTGTTCAGAAAAGCTTATTAGATCATGGTTGGTAGAATCATCCTTATTACACCCCTCCTCTGAAGGGATACAAAGGGAGTTGTTTATGAAGAAAGTAATTTTTTGTCTTATAAATTCTATAGAACTGAAAGACCAAACATCCTGTAACATCACATATTCAAAAGAATTTTTAAGGTATTTTCACATAGATTTTTAATGATATCTTGGTCACATAATAAACAAACTCCTTTCCTATATAAGTCAGCACAAACCCCTTAAGCTGAATGTTACATTTTTGCTTCCTAAACCTGCATCTCGTGATTTATTTGTGTGGTTCCTGGTCAAAGACTCTCCAAACTATTGGCAGCAACATTACAATATTAAGGCAAGAGTCTGGACAGCTGGAGAGACTAGAATCAAATTTCCCATTTGGATCATTATCAGTTTTCAAGGCATGTTTATTAAGAAAAAAAAAAAAAAAAAAGGAACTTGTTTTGCTCAGTTTTTATTTTAAAGGATGCTACTAAGTTTTTTTTATCTTAAACCAGGACTTCCTGGACTGCAGGGCATAGTGCCAGCAATGTAGAGTATTTTTTCTTAACTATCTTTTCTAAAATAAAGATGCCTTTCCCATAGAATTTCTTATATTTAGAAAAGATGTTGCAAAAAGAGCATTTACTATTATATCAAGGCCATTTATCTTGTGGTTTGTTTTGTTGGTTTTTTTTTTTTTTTAAATGGCACTGTAGTCACATAAGTTAAAAGTGTCTTTTATTTAATCTCTCCTTGGTACAACACCTTGACCTCAAAGATTGCTAAAAAACCCAAACATTAAAATATTTAAATATTTTTTAGCAAATACTTATGAATCAGTCCTTAAAAAAAAAAATCAAAAAAGTTTACAATCAAACAAAAGAAGAAATAACACTGCACATATGTTGATGCCAAATGAATAAGGCAAGAGAGAAGGAGGAAATTCAAAATACAGGAACAGCAGTTCCTTATCCCTTCCAGATTATCATGAAAGTCTAAATGACAGAGCTGCAATTCCAGGGTTCCAGGACATTAGGTTGGCCTTAGCAGGTTGTAGAGCTCAAGGCACAGATGCTCTGGAAGAACAGAGCATTCAGGCATGAAAACAGGAAACCAAGAATGTGCTCACCAGGATTTTGGAGCAGAGAAAAAAAGAACTTGCACTCTGTTATGTTCCTGACCACACTAGTCAGGGTTTCACAGCAGTGTGTAGGGAGGGGGCTCTTTGGTGGCAAAGCAACTGAAGAAAATAACTGTACAGGGTAAGGACAGAGATAACTGTACAGGGTAAGGACAGTGGGCAGGGTGGGTTACCCTGGACTCTGCCAGCAGCTGGGAAACCCCAAATATAACCCCTGCTCTAATGCATTTCTGCCCTGCTGGCTCCAGTCCTTCATCCCTGATAAAGGTTTGGGCACATCAGCAATTCAGGCTCAAGGAGAAAAAAATGTGGGGTGTCCTGGGGTCATGCAAAGTGTATGAAATAAGCCTTGTTAGTCTGCTGCTCTTAATTATTGCAACAGAAATCACTGTAGTTTTCTGGAAGCTATTCCCAAAATAAGTAATACCAGGAACACAGACATCTTTATCAATGTATGAAAATTATTAATTTTTTTTTTTTTAATAAAGGGAAAGGATGCTCCCCCTGAACTGGGTCAGTTCCTGTTACACAAGGATACACAGGCCCTCAGGCTACCAGTCAGGCAGCCTTATATTCCTGCCTCATGAGTCTTCCTCTGAACTTAGGGGAATAACAAAGCAATCTTGACAGATTACATCCAGCAACGTTTCTGGGGGTTCTACCAATATTTAAAGTGTGTTGTTGTTTTTTTTCATTTGACTGGACAAAAAAAACCCCAAACCACAAATAAAACAAAGAAAAACTGGAAACACACCCAATTTTATGTTGTTAACACACTGATAACTCTAACCCAAGCTTCTCTAACAGGTGCTTGGTTGCCTGGCCTGCTCAGCTTTGTGGCAAGGTATTCATTTGTTTTCTTGTTTAACTTTGTCTGGAAAACATTGGGGAAATACACTTCCAGTCATGTCTGGAATGAGACACAAACCACACCCACCTGCTTCATGTTTTATCTGCCTTCTAAACGACACAGGACCACATTTCAGCATTTTCCTTAAATCACAGTGCTGCTTACCCAAATTAAACCTGAAGCAACTCCCAAGGAGACCTTTTACAATGAAATTATTCTTTAAAACAAAAAACCAGTGCAATCTTCTGAAAATAACCTCATCGCAGAGCCGCTAGGGCAACACACTGCTCATATGGCATAATGAAGGAGGGAAGGAACTTCTATAAAATTGCTGATATTACACTAACAGGCCCCAGGAGAACATCCCAGGGATACAAAAAAGAAGAAAGGTCATCTTTGTTCCTGAGACACTGGAACAGGGCAGGCCGTAGTCATATTATGCAACTACTTTTAGAGATTGTTCTTTTCTTCTCCAACTCGCTAGAGATGATAAAATCATGGTAAAGGCTTAATTACTCAGGCCATTCTGCAGAATTGTGCTTAGAAGAGGATCAGAAAGCACAGGGAAAGCGATTTTAAGGCAATATGTATCTGCTTATGGGATGAACTTACATATTACTTTCTAAGGATTTCACATATTTCACACCATATGAGGAACTAAAGTTTCCATTAGTTCGTAGAGATCGTTGCATATGTTTTATCTTCCTGTCTCCTTGTGGAAAAATAATTTCAGCATGCCAAATTATCTTGAAGATACTGATTTCCATGCAGTTTTTCAGTCAGGCTTATTGCAGTTCCCATACATAACTCCTGGACTTCTCCAAACTGCCAGGCTGAGAAAGGACTGAATAACAAATACCCCAACACCAAGTGACAAACAAGTGCCACACAGCTCAGGACACTGCAGATTTATTAGACACATCTACCAATTATTAACTTCCCTATCTCTCTAAATAGAACTTCCTAAGCCAAAAATAAAATTTGAATTTATACAAGACACAAAATCAGGTATGAGATCCAGGCATTAGGAAATGTGAGAAAAGGCAAAGAAACAAGCAGGGTTTTGTTTTGCCCTTGACATCACTGGGACGTGTGCTTATGTTGGTCATTTGTTCAGCAAGGGTCAGAGCCCTTGGTGTGCCCACAGATGTTCATCTTGCCTTTGGTGACTCCATCAGCAGATCATTAAAGGGTCACCACCCTTTAATCACTCTGTGGTGTCATGTCAGAAACTCCACAAGGTTAAGCATCACCTTTCCCAGGAGGACAGTGAAATGTTTCCACTCCTGTGAATGATGGTTTTTTAAACCTTTGCTTTTTGGACACACTTCAGGACAGACTGGGCACAAGATCCATCTGATTCTAAACACACCCAGCAGGAGATATGTTTATTTATATGTTACTTTAGTAAGTTATAAGATGATTCTCTCTCCCCTCATTCTCAACACATATTGAAGTATCATCATCTCACTTTTTCTGCCATTGTAATGAGTTACTTTTAACTATGATGTTAAATTTATTATCTCACCACATGCACTATTTTATCCCCTAAGACAGAGTTGCACAGAATTCTATTCCATCCTCTGTTTCTGTGTGCACTCATGTGCCAAAGACCCCCAGCCCCTGAATCCCAGCCCTTCACTAGGAGTCTCATGACATCTCCAGTAATGACCTCTAACTGCTCAGTCTCCATTTCTTTACACTAGGAATTTATGGATTCAAGAAATTATTCACATTAATATTTCTGTGATATTAAGGAATAGAGAATATGATTAAGAGCTGAATATAACAAAGCAATTAGTTCCCAGGCTGATAGAACCACTGTAAATTCACCCTTCTTGTTTTGAGGTTTTTTACTGTGTCACCCTAAGCCCTTCAGATATCAAGAGCATTTGGGTTCCAGACAAGAGTCCAGTCCCTATATAACTCAGGCTGTTTACAACTTACTTCATGAAAAAATAAAGAAGCTTGGGATAAAGAAGAAACACAGATTTTCTTTCTAAATAGCAAGGAAGTTGTTCGGCATCTTTTTGAACACTCTCTATTCCTACATTCCTCAGTGCCTGTTAGCACTGAGACAGTTTTAACTTTCATAACCTGTCCCAAGCCAGCAGTAACCACCAAAAAAAGGATAAAAATATTAATAATATAAAATAATGCAACCCATGATGATAATGTTAAAACTTAGAAAGCGTGAAGAACAAATTAGCCAGTTGTTTGTCTTACCCCAGCGGGGCAAGATTTGACTGATTTTTCATTCTATTTCTTTGAAGAAAAAAACCCAGTATCTAGCCATAAATATATTAATAATACAATAATGCTACACATGATAATAATGCTGTAACTTAGACAGGGTGTCTCTGTCAAAGCATGAGCTGCAGAGAAGCTTTCTTTTGATGCCTGGGGCTCCCAGCGTGGGGAGCTGTGCAGAGTTTGGAGAGCAATTGTAAGGCTACGTTATTTTTCAGACTATAAATAATTAACTGAAGTGGGCTTCTTCCAAATCCTCTCCTCACAAACAGCAAAGCTTTTCAAAAGCAACTCTTCTCCACCTTTAGAAAAGGTGGTAGTCAGGCAATAACGGTGCCACAATTCATTTTTAAAGGCACCTGCTCTGCATAATAATAATAATCTGTGCACCTCACAAACAGCATTAAACTGCAGAGCATTAAAATATACAGGACAGAAGTGGTGTCTAAAATGACAGAATAAAGTCACAGAGAATTATGGATAAGTTGGTGAGGCAGATTGAAAACATGACTGAAAAAAATTACCTTCATAATGCTCATAAAAAAACCTAAACCTGCAGCTGTTCTCCAGGATTTAAAGAGAAGTACTGCAGACACATGCACAGCTGAATACACCTGTGCTGTCTCTTCCCATAGTTTATCTGCAACATGAAGCAGCATTAAACAGAAAATCAAGATATTAAGGGTTGTGTTTTTACCAAATACTTGTAAGTCTTATAAATCTGAACTTTGAGTTTCCTTAATTCCTCCCCTATGGACAATATGAAATAGAACTAAAATTTGCAACTGCAAAGTCAAAGGAAGGGAACAAACACACCAAAAGACTTCTTGATCATGCAATTCTCATCTATTTAATTATAATCCCCCAAAATAGCTGTCAATGAACTCTCCAACATCATCAGGCTGGTGTATTTTGATATAAAATTACTTATAGCAGGACATTTTAAATAAGCAAAGGTTTCTCTCTCGCTCTACTCCTCACCAATCCCTCTCCAGAATGGACAATTCTGTCTCCTGACAGGCTGAGGATAAAATAACACAGAACTCACACAAAAACCTGCACTGCCAACCTTGCTGCCAACTGTCTCACTGCTTCATTCTGCAAACATTCCAAGAGCTCACATGCCAATGCGTTACTGACTTAGCAGACTACACTGCAAAATCCCAAAGCCCGAGAAAAGCTGCCTGTGATCCCACAAAGCAGCCCTGGTCACAACTGAGAGCAGATTTTCTCAGAGCAGCTCCCAGCTCATTAAATCCCAGCCTGCTTTCTCCCTCCACCTGCAGCTGCTCCCACCAGAAGTTGGGAGCTTGTGGGAAATGTCACTCCCTGCGTCCGCTCTGCCAGAGCCAATAACCGTAATTCCAGGCTCTCCAGCACTTACTGTCAGCCACTCTCTGCTAACCCAGCCCGAGCTGCAGTAACTCAATTCCCCCACACCGACAAATGCTTTGCAAAACTGGCACCTGGCAAGAGGTGCAGCAAGGGGTGCTCAGCTGAGTACACAAAGCACATCTTGGGAGGATGAAGAAACTCGGGTTAAAAAAAAACCCAAAAACCTCGAGATGCAGATTTGAAATTCCAGCCCTGCTACCGTGATGGGATCTGGCACAACCCTTCCCCATAGGCTTCAGTATTCCCGTAGGAAACACAGAAGCCATGGGAAAAAGTATTTCAGCAAGATCCTGGCAAGGTTTCCTCTCTCACTGCCTCCCAATATATCCAGCCTTGTGATACAAGTGAGAGTAACAGTTGACTCCTTACATTTACTGGATACTCCCACGTACTGAAGTGGCAAAAAAAAACAGAAAAAAGAAGTTATAGAGAATCACAACTGCAAACACAGTGTTTGCAGGGCTTTACACACAGCTGCAGCACAGCACACTGCTGAACGCTCCAGGACTCAGCTGTGCCATGTCACTTGCTCTGAAGTGATAAATTAATTAGGAAAAAAAAAAGAAAACAGCAGAAAAAAAGTTAAGGGGCTGCAGCAAGTACAATCAAAAGCTGTTTTTTTAGGAGTAAATGAATATTGTAATGATGAAAACAACTCAAGTGTAGAAATCACAGGCTTCAGCAAGTATTTTGTTCTGGTTTTAAGTGTTTTTTTCTATAGCAGTGTCTCACCAGGAGAAAGGGGGTGGGCAGTGGCAACCTGTCCCCCAGGAACCACACAAATGTAGCTTTGGAGTTTGCTGCTCAGGAAAAATATTAAATTTAGCTGTTCTACCAGGCATAGTTACAACTGAAATCCCAAGAGGGAGTTCCAAAGGTCAGTTTTATAAACTAATCCACCTGGAACCAAACTGCTGAGGCCTCTGTCACACCCACACAGACGTGTAAACCTGCCTAGGCACAGGCTACCTATAGAACTGTATCAGGTATATATCTTTTAGCATTTTATAAAGCCTGAATATAAACCCAGAGTAAGCCAAGGTGTAAGATGTGTGCATACTGTGACACAAACATCAAGTACTTAGCAGCATTTTTTCACACTGCTCAGAAAGAGCACTGAAATTTTGTGATACGAACCAGCTCTTTGGACACTTTCCAGCTCCCCAACCTGCCACATTGGATAACTTCCATCTCCCTGGAGGCATTCAAGCAGTTCTCCAAGAGAAATTTCTCAGTTTTAAGTACACTTGTCTTTGCAAACTAACACTGGGAAAAAAATGCAGCTTGGGTACTATATATAAATGTGTGACTGAAATACTTTCCTCTTAAGTGAATAAAGAGTTGTATCTTACCTCCTGACACTAAACCTTGCATGAACAATTTCCAATGTCTGCTCCAGAAGAAATACTGAGATAACAATGTTTCCTAATCCATGAAGCCTTTCTTTCTGAAAAAGCCAATGGAATGTATCGTCTTTTCAAAGGAAAAGAACTTCTATTTTTATTACGGTAGAATAAAAATTTCAAGTATCATAGTTCTGAAAGTTGTATTGAAAAGATCATCATGGCTTTATCTTTCAGTGCATCTTCAGCACTTCGTGCAGAATGGCATTGCATCATCCCAGTCAAATTACAGGCAAACCACCCTCAATTTCATTCCTAAAATTTGCTTAGCTAAGTCCCTTTTTCTGCTGCAGTAAATATCACAGCATCTTCTCTACCCAGTCTCACCAACCTGAAGTAATTTTCAAATCTTGCTGTAAAATTAACCAGAGACAAAACCCTATAATCTCTGCCAGCACAGAAATGTTCCCTTTTTGAGGACAGAAGCTTATACATCCTACCCTGTACTCCTTATCTGTGTTAGATCCTCTTCCCCAGTCACCTTCATCCCTCCTGGAGTGGCTCAAAAAGCAAGATGGGTCAAAAAGTTCATGCCTTTGTCTTCAGTCCTTGTTTCCCAGGCAAACTCAGGTAAAGCTCCTTCAGCATTAACCAAACCAGTGTTGTGGGGAAGATCTGGGCACGCAGAGGGACATGCAGAGAACTCCTCTGTGGCCCTGAGCAGCATCAGAACCTGGAATTCTGTGTATGCCCAATTAGAGCAAGTGAGAGAAGAATATTACACAAGACAAGCTGTGCACTGGAGAAAACTCCAGACACAGAGCTGTGCTACACCAATTATTCCATCTCTTATAATAAACACATTTACCTTCATAAAATGTGCTCTATTCTGTGGGACCCAAAGCAATAAGACTCCTTGTGATCAACAACTGGTCCCTGGACACAGAGGCCACTTAAAAACCTCTCTCAGCAGTTTTATCCTTCCTGTTCCCTGCCAGCTCTTTCCTGTGTATCACAATAATTGCACATTTGCACTTCTGGGGGACTGATTTTACTTTACAGGCTCTGCATTTGTCATGAATTTCCATCTGAAAATATTCCTTCTTGCAGGTCACCAGTAACTTTCAGCACATTTCCATCCATTTCCCTTGGCAAGAAGGAAGGGCAGGAAAAGGGAAAAGGAGAGAATTTTCAGCATCATCCAGTTCTAATGGTTTCCAATCTACCTCTAGCTCTTCGTGCTAGCAGGTGATTTATGTTTCACTGCAGTCTCCAGGGATTTCAGAAACGTATCTAAACTAATCCTCAACATCTCTCACTGTTTTGAGGAATAAAACCATCATGAGTTTCATAAAAAGAAGAGATATGGCCAAATTAATCAGCTTGGCCAACAGCTACTGCTGAAGTTTCTGGTGGAGACAGAAAATGAACTGGAAGGAAAGCAAATCCAAACCAATGCACTTAGAGCCTTAATTCAGCCTTGTTAACTAAAAAAAAGTTGCATTTCAGACACTGGTTTTTCTTTTTGAAAAGCAGGGGTGAACCTGCCCATGGAATGAGAGCTCAAGCCCACAGATCACCAGGGCCCCAGTACATGCAGCCTCTTGTCCCAACAATATTTTAGGAATACTGGAAAGATTTGCAGCATGAAGAGAAAGTGACAGTCACACTAATTCCTTAGAAACTGAGGATCATGATTCTCCCACCTAGGAGACCATAATTAAATACATCAAGCTGGCTCTCTAAACTGAAAACGTCCATCTAGCTGCACATCATGGAAAATCTATATTATACAGGATGAAACACAAATCAGATATGACAGAAAACTGCTGAGTCTGAATATGTTATCTTACAGTTATTACAGCTCTGTCAGCTCTCATAGAATCAAAAAAGTTTGGGCTGGGAGAGGCCTTAAAGATCACCTTGTTCCAACCCTCTGCCATAGAGGGAATTGGGAAATTCAAAGTGCAGATGCTCAGAAGTAGAGGGAAAATTACACTGATCATCTTCCTGTTGAAAGCTCTCACAAAAAATATTTTTACCCAGTGACATTTAGTGAAGAGAATCTGTTCAAGCAGATTTTTTTTCCAAGAAGTATTGGCCTTAAAACATGCATAAAGAAATTCCAAAATACTACAAATTTGTCACACTCACTATAAGGAAAAACACTTATTTTTTGAGCAAACCAGTCAAATAGAAAATTAAGGTGACCAACTGCAAGTGAATTAATTTGAAAACCGTGTCAAATATTTAACTTTTTCCACAAACTGCAGAAAACGCCCACAAGTGCCACTTTCACACATCTGCACTCTTCCAAAATCCCCACAATGTCCTTTGCTGCCTGGTTTTCCACTTCATGCAATTCCCCATAATCTCCATTTATCCTGACCAGCTGCACTCCTCTACCCACAGCTTCAGTCATTAGACCGAAATATGAACCAAAAAATGTGCTTGACTCTCTTGAAGAAATCAGGAAGGCAGAGGCAGGAAAGATGGGAGAATAATTATAAAGAAAAATACATTTATCTCTGTTGTTGCCAAATTTCTCCTGCCTGGCAGCCTAGCTGAGCTGTGTGTGCATTTCTAAGACTCAAACTCACAATCCTCAGGTTGGAAAAGCAATTCCACTGTTGTTTGAGGGGGCAGGATTTGAACCTGGATCTTTTCCAGGGAATTCATTTGTTACAGGTACACACTGGAGCAAAACTGAGTTCCCACTGAGGAACAACTACCCCCATTAAGAGATGTGTGCACAAAGCAGGGAGAGACTTTTTTGCTTTAACTGTATCAGCCAAGCCTAAAAGCCAAAAATGCCCCAATATCAGTCAGATTGATGTCCTCAAAACAGGGAAAAGCCAAGCACAAAATGTCCTCGTGCCTCAGGAGCGGGAAGGGATGGGGAGGAGGAGGCTGGAGAGCTGCATGTGAGGCTGTGGAATCACAGCACACACTAAACCCCAGGAGATTCCAACTACCCAAACTGCTGCTATTATTACAAGACATAAATTCAAAACTCACTTATGCCTTTTGGTACGAGTGACAGAAGTTGAATTAATCCATTGAAAGCGTTTCTATAAAATGGATCCTTAGAATTTTTCATACTTCCCTCTGTGTGAAATCACCAGCAAAACAAGGCTGTAAATTGCTGTGCCAGAAGAGAGTGAGGAATTCCTTCCTGGACAAGGGAAAATGTTATTTAAACTGAGTAATTGGCAGTGTTACGCTGATTTGTTAACTCAGGCACAGACACCTATAACTCATTGATATTCACCAGTTTGGGTTTTCAATCCAAATATTTGAGCGTTCCTACACATGTATTTTCTACTTCAGCTTGATTTAATATAAATAACAGTATCAAAACTTTCATTATGATTTGTTTGAGCTCCAGACTATTGGATGCCAAGGAAGCTGAAAACCAACAGAGTTAAAATAGCAATTTGCAAATTAAGAATGCAGGAATCTCACTCACTTGCCTCTACAGCCAAAGGAGAGAGCTCTCATAAAACCCTTAAGGGCTTTTTACTTGTATTTAAAACACAAAGGATTAGCTTTCTAAAGCTTCTTTCTGAATTTAATTGGGCAAGTATAAGTTTCAAAGTAGTCCATCTGCCTGGAGCACAGCAGCTGTGGTGGGAAGTGGAGAATGCTACTGCAATATTTGGATAAATTCTCAAACAAAACTGTAAAAAGTCTCCAGTAATTAGTGGATGATACGAGAATTCAGAACTTGGCAGTGGAATGTTATTTGCAGAAACTGTTGGACTTGTTTATTGTGGTACTTGTTTCCAGTGCACAAACACCACAGTGATTTCAGTACTTAATTCTTGCATATCATCAAAGTAAAATTTGGTGTTAATGCACATACTTATTCCCTCAATATTTAATGTGACATTTCTCTCTGCAGAGAAATAATCCAACACTCATTTTCTTCTAAAACTTTATAATAGAATAATATCACATTATTACTTTGCTTAAATTGTATTACAGTGCCTAAATGTTACATGATGCTACAGAACAGTTTGCTATATTCTGTAACAAGATCTTTCCCACTGCACCCATCTCATCAATTCTCTTAAATTAAATATGGTAAAGTCTGTTTAATGCTTAAAACCTTAAATAAAGAGTTCTGAGCTAATGGAAGTGCTAAGGCTAATGAAACAACCAGTGAATTAACAGGGAACAAAGTTAATGGTAAATTAGCACTATGTTGGGAATTTAGCCCCAACCTTGAAAATCACTGCAATCCTAAAACCAAACTCCGTTGGATTACTAAAAATCTCATAGAACATTTTCCACATTTTGCATAAATTTCTCCTCTTATCCCTATTCTGTTGTAGCAACCAGATTCAGATTTAGTTTAACTTAGTAAAATTATAGGGAAAATATTTGATATTCAGGAACATCTCATGTGTGAGTTCTGAATCTGAGCAGTTGAAATCTGCTACTGGCCCAGCACATCCTGAACCAGGGCTCAGACTCCTCTGGAATGACTGGGGTAGAAGAATTCACATTTGTGAGGAAGTCTATCCCACATGTAATAAATGATTACTGGGACTACATTACTGTCCTGACTGATTTTTCAGAAATGGAAGATTTAATGGCCATTCAAAATGTTCAACGTTTGTTTTTCCATGATGAGCCCTGGACAAACGTGGCAAACCAGAGCCTTCCAGCCCAGCCTCCTGCACACAAACTGAGTATATTTGTGCATGTATCTGCTTGATTTTTCATCCATAGCAGGATTAAATGGCCATTTTCAACTCTAAGTCTTAAGATCTGTATTTGGGTCAGGTTCAGGCCTGTGATATTTTATATCCATTGGGTATAAATATATAACTATTTTTTGTGCATTGTATTGCATATGAAAAAAATCTTTAGGTACCTCAAAATTACAAAATATTTTTCAGTTTCTATACAAGCACCTCATTGCCAAAGTTACAGAACCACTGCAGATGAAAAGTTGTTGAAGGACAGCAGAAGAAAATTACCCTGTTTGCCAGTTTGTTCAGCTATGGCTGTTGTCTTTATATTTTTCAGGAAACCTCTGTTGTTCTGCATTTGCCAGTTATTTGGTCTGGACCTCTCTTCTGATGCCAAAGTATTCACAGAACTGAACTGACAGAATTGAACCAGCCCCTTGGACATGACTGGCCTTGTATCTGCAACAACTGCAGTAGCTACACATCGGTAACTTCTCCCACTGAATCTCACTGGATGCTGGATTTTCCCCTGCTCAGGAGTGGTTACATTTTGCTTAGCTGTTTGGGAAGATTAGTTTCAACTGGAACGTTAAAAAGATGGCTGAAGAAGAAAAACTGTCTCTAAAGAAAGCAATTCAGTTGGGTATAAAGGGATATATTCTAGCAATACATCTATGCATCAGAAATGAAAACGCCCCCAAAAGTTATGATGCTTCTTGTTTAGACAAGATGCAAAGAAAACACATCTGACTGGTCCATCACAAAAAAAAAAGCTGGATCACTAATGGAGAGCTGCTGTCAAACAAGAGCCACCAGGAAAGCCATAGACTCAACCTTACCTTTGAATTGTTAACCATAAGTGTAACAGCCCTGTGGCAGTTTTGTAATACAGAGATCATGTTAGCTTCAGACACCAGGATTTCTGCATTCCCTGGCTACAAGAAATCTTTCAGTAAATTTTCTATTTAACTTCTTTCTCTGAGTGTTTGGTCTGATCAGCACTTAAATTCGAAGGAAGATCCCTAAGGAGAGCATGTCAGTGAAAAGTACATGGGACAGCAAAGAGAAGAATGATCAGCTCCAGGAGTAAAGTGTTAACTTGTACCTCGGGAACGATCTCAACATACAGGTCCAATGACAAATGAAATGGGTCGCAAGGAAACACGATATTTACAGACTCTAAATTGTGATTCAATGGCCCAGCAAAGCATGAAAATGCGCCCAGTGCTCCTGAAAAGGAACAGCCTGGACTCTGCGGATTTCCTGAGGCACCCCCAGCACCGCAGGACCAAATCCCAGCAGGTCCGGTTCAAGGACGACGGTGTGAGCACCAAGGCGGAGCTGGATGCTCATCCTGCCCCAGGCACAGCTTTCCCAGCTGGAAAAACAGAGATATTTAGGGATCACAATTTTTTGCTGACTCGCTCTCCAACTTTTCCAAGGGCTCAGAAGGGGCTTTGGAATATTGCCATACAAACCTCTCCCAGCCTCAGGAAACACTTCCCGGTCTTTAAGAAAAAGAAGCTGACAGTAAGTAAATCATTAACAGAGATGCCAACAGAGCCTGCACATCCTGTCCAGGTAAATGGCAGTCTCTGTGAACAGGACATGATGTCTGCAGATCTCTGTTACCTGAGGATAACGAACCATGTGGAGGATGGATGCAGGAATAGTGAGGGGGACGGGCAGTTGAGTCAAAGAGCACCAAAAGCACAAAGCAACGGGCCCATCTACTCAGATGATTCCTCAGTATCAGAGAAGACAACTGTGTCCACACAGGTGCCTGAATACATACACGTGAGCTTTCCACAGGACAGAAATGTTTCCATGGATGCACCAGACACAGCCACCAATCCAAGTCATTCCCTGCACTCCTCTACTGTCATCCACGGCACTGAGAGCAACGAGAACAGCACGGTGTCCTCGGAGTCTGACAGAGCAGAGCCTTGCCTGAGCAACTCTGCCAACTGCAGGGAATGTGATCCCCGTTCTGCTGCTTGTGAAGTGGGCAAAAGCGGCTCTGAGCTGCCTGCAGCCAGCAGAGATGCCAGCAGCAAGGAACCCGCTCCGCTGTCACCTCCATCAAATCACAGCTCATCTCCTTGTTTCCTCAGAGACTGTCACCAGGCAGGAGAGCACAAACCAGATTCCAGCTGCCTGACATTCCCAGGTGACCACACGGCCACGTCAGAGACCAGCGGTGATGCACCACAACCTGCTCTGTCCTGTAATCCTGATGAAATCCAGAAGAACTCCACCCAGTCAGATGCTTCCCAGTGTAACAGCTGTTTAGAAGGATTTCACATAAAGTCTCATCCGCCAAGGAACGAAATCAAACCGCAAACCAACAAAGAGATTAGTGAAATAAATCAAATTCACTTGGCACATGGCGAACTCTGTGCCCTCCAAGGCAGGCTGCAGTCTGTGGAGGAATCCTTGCAGTCCAACCAGGAGAAGATTAAAGTCCTTTTGAATGTAATCCAAGACCTGGAAAAATCCAGAGCTCTGAGTGAAGGGTATGGTCCATTTTTAATATTAGTAATTCATCAGAAGTGTAAAGTAGATGTTAGCATTCTTTTAACCTTTGCTACTGAAAAATATATCTCTTCAGATGTTTAAAAATGAGTTTGCAGAAAAGGCATCTTACACCATTTTTGTGGTAATTGGGCCTCAACAGAGAAGAAAGTTTGGCTTTAGCTGCCACTGCCTTTCCTAATTCCAGTGAGACACAGCTTAACAACTCCCTTTTTCATTTAGATTGATGGTGTTCGATACGAAGCCACTGACACCTGAAAATTATCGGTCTCCAGCTGCTTAAAATCTGAATGCAGGAGAACATCAAAACCCAAGAGTTCAGTGTACTCCTGCAGTACAACAAACCCATGGCAAGGTCAGATACACACGTAGTGCCCAAGCACTGACACAGCTGATGTCACAAAAGCCACTCTCCTGCTCTATAAATCATTTCTATAAATCATTACTGCCCCTAAAAACAAGCAGAGAGAGCTGCTTAAAAAGGATTAGAATTAAGGACACAGAGGGAGTAAAGACTCTTGGGAAGAACTCACTTCAGAATCTCAGATTTCAGAGCTCTGCTTTCTGCAGCTCAGCAGGAACGAGTGACCTGTGTTTGTGTCAGTAGCTAAGGCTGCCAGCAGCATTTATACACTTATTGATGCATTATAAATAACAGTAATACTATAAATCCAACTGAGGTCTCCAGAATGGACACGTTCATAGGTTAAAAAGGAATTCTAAATAATTCTATACTCAAACCAGGTTTCAGAATATCCTCATCAAGCTTTCCACACCATTAACAGCATCTCCCACTTACAGTAAATGCATCCAGGATACATTTGACAGTTCTGCCTGGTTATAATGCAGTACATCCATCAAATAACTTATCTTTGAAAAACTCATAGATAAATCTGTCAAAGTATTAAGAGAATAAAGGTTCCATTTTAATTTATTTTTTTAAAGATTAAACAACATGAAGTCTATGTTATCATGAACAATTTTATCCTCAGCACAGGCTGCTTAGGCATCTAGAATAGTCACTTATACTCAATTGCTTTGTGCATCAAACAGCACCTCAATTTTAAAATCAGATCATGTGTATCAATAGTATTTACTGCTTGAAATTAATGGGTAAATCAGATAACATTCCACATTTCCACCAACTGTGCAAGCATTACAAGAAGGCTGCACTGAGGGTTTTGGGTTCCAGTTGCATTCAAATAGCACAGAGCACGACCCTGCCTTGTTCCCACGTGGGCAGAACAGGGTTTTGTGGCTGTGCAGAACTGTCAGGATAGAACTAACTGAGGCCACAATTTTATATGCCCCAACTTTCTTACAACTTCTGCAGAAAAACAAAGAAAAATCCATTTTGAAGAATTCTTTCCTTTTACGAAGAATTTTAGGGGGTAATTGAACTTCTTCTATTTGTGATGAATAACTTTCCAACTCACACTGTAAATATGAATCTACACTCACTAAAAATTTTAAAATATATTAATCTTGTTAGCCTGTGATTTTACTCCATATAGATTATCTTTTTTATCTGGAAGGATTAACCAGTAATGTCCATCTGGCTGTTAAAGTGCAAACACTTCTATTAGCTTCCACTGGGCCCACAAAAAGTGTTATTCCATATAAAATCTTTTCCCAGGCAGCTCAGCTCCAGCTATCCACTCTCTGAACCGTGTTCCATATCATTTTCTACCAACAACTTTCTAATAACACAACAGACAAAGCCAAATACAGAGAGAAAAAATGCAAAAAACATTTATAGCACCCCAGAACCCAAAAGTTCAGGTAAGAGGCAAGATTTGAGGCAGGGACCCAAGCCTGTGCCCAGCTTAAGCAATCACTTCTCTGTTGCATTCTTCATCCAGCTACCACCTGGAATGTGCTTCCTTCAGACATTACAGGAGAGAACCCCCCCTCCTTCTCCCCTACACACAGTTCTGGATGAGAGACTGCACAAGTTCCAATTACAAATCCATGTTTCCATTTGCAAATCTGACCATAGCGAAGATTAATTTGCAGGGAAGCACAGCCAGATTATCCAGCAATATTTGTAATCCATTTCTGTTCAGTTTCCACAGGGTTCAAAAGAAAAATTTTGTCAAATACCTTGAATTTTGACACTGGGATTCAACGAGAAGCTTCAATCCATCTTGCCAGAATCTTCCAGAAGTGACATTTAAAATCCCAAGTACTTGCATAGCTGCACATGAAGAACTTTCACTTTAATTTCAAAACAGTCAGGAACTTATTTTGGTACCAACTATTCTCCCCTAATCCAAATAAAACTTGTTAAATATGAGTTACTCATCCTTCAGACTTAATGAACCACCAGCTTCGAACTGTTTCTAACAGTTTGTTAAAAAACAGTATGATAAAAATAATTCAGCTCTAGTTGGTGATAAGTATAAAAATCCCTTTTCTTTTGTTCTCAGCACTCCAAATTTATATGCTATGAGCAGCAGAAATCTGACTTGGTTATACTCAAGTAAGGAAACACAAGAAGAGGAAAGACTGGAAAGCATAAGGGCAAAGATCAGACTGATTCACCCAAACCATGGATTTTTAGACACTTTAAAGTGGTTTTATAAGAAACAGTTGCATGTCTAAAAGTGTTTTCATAACAAATATTCACACAAATATTCACAAGAACCAACAACCAGAATCCCAACAGAGCAACGTGGGAAAGATGCGAGACAAGAATCACAGGGTTTGGGTTTTTTAAAGCCACCTTCTAACTTAGACTTTGACACTCGAATTTTTAGTAAGGATTATGGAAGTGGAGGATTTCTGTTGGTAAAAGATTCAGAGATGTGTTACTGTGTCTATAAACCCACTTTACACCAGCTGCTCTCTGTTACAGGCGGAACTTCTACCACACTGGGCAAGACCTGAACAACTGCAGCACCTGCCAGAACACCGCCTGCATCATCTACAGGTACTGCCCTCCTTCCTACAGTCCTGCATGGGCTGAAGATCCCCCCAGTTGTACAACACAAATGTCTCAGCCCTGACTAACCCAGTTTTTAACAGGACACCAAGTGGTGTGAATGAGGCGTTCCCTTTTGTTTCCCAAGCAGAAAACAATTGATGTTGGTGTTGGCTGAGGATTCAAACAGAAACTCCCCAGCAAGGTTTTCACAGAGTTCTTACTTACTCTGTGAAAACCTCTGATGCCATTTCTGAAGGTGAAATTCCTCTGTGTGCTGTATTTTTCAAGCTGGGATTTCTGTAATACATTTAGATCTTAGAAAAGATGAACAGTTCTCCAAATGCCAGTGAGCTACAGCTACAGTTCATGTTCACCAGAATTAAACTCCCACACTTCTCGCTTCTGTAACTATTTGTTATTCATTTAAGAGAGTGCAATTGGACCAGAAAACTTAGCAGCACAGTGTCCTGGAAGCTGTACATGTTTCAAACACCACGTCTGTACAAAAATGCTGGAAGAGCATCCAGCTCCCCAGCCATCCACCCAAAGCCAGCAGGTACAAAGTCTTGGTTGTACTCTGAATGTGGCTTGTCCACCCAGAAAGGGATTTTATAAAGCCTTCTCCAATTTATAAACACTATCTCATCTCTGCAACCTCGTTTATGAGGCAGAGAAAACAAATCTTGGGTTACTTGATTATATTTACAAAAATAAATGGTAAGAGAATTTCTCTTTTAGGTTGAAACCTTTTCCTTCATTTCAAGGAACGTGGCAGACCATTATCTTTGCCAGTTTGCAAGCAATATGACTTTAATTTTTTTAAAGGATATAAGGAATAGAAAATACCCACATGGAAGTGTTTTTCACACCACATCTTCTACATGAGCCTAATTTGCTAAGGAATTTAATAAACTGAACATAGCACTGGAACCTGTTGTTCAACACACAACTCAGCCAGGTACTGATGTCCTAAACATCTGGCAATGAAATCCCAAAGATGTCACAAATTTAACACCTCAACTCCTCTAAGACAGAGCAGTTCATCTTCTTCACAGCCCACGGGGTACTCTGGAAGTTACACAACTTATCCAAGAGCACAGACTGTGTCTGTATGAAAAGGAAGATGCAAGACACAAAACAGGCTTCCTTTACTTGGTCCTCATCTCTTAACAAACTATCTCTGGGTATTTTATTGGGCTAGACACAAACAGATCACTCTAGAAATTATGTACAAACTACCCTTTACCACAGGCTGAAGAACAAACCATGATGGTTACCTTGTGTTTTTAAGTTTCAGTGCAGGAAAGGCCCTGAACAAGCAGCAGAGTTATCCAAAGAAAAGAACAGGGGAAATAAGAAAACACTGATGTGCCTTTTTGATTTCCTAGGTAGTTTGTAATGACAGTGGTGCCTGAAGTCTTTACAGTGCAAGGATTAGTAGAACAAGTAGAGAACACCGTTACTCTAAAATTTCTAGTTTTAAGAGAGAAACAGGAGACAGCGAGGGAACAACAGTTTTCACTTTACAGAGATGTTCCACAAGATGAGGTTGTGAAAAAAGTATTCTGAGTGATGAACATTTGAAGTTAGACAACAGTCCAAATGAAATTGTTATCAGTCTTTGCTCTAGACAAACCAATGTAATTTTTTTTATATTTTATGTAGCCTAAAGGTCTGTGTGAGTATTTTCCCCCTAACACAGCACCCCTGTTTTCATTAATTATGAAAGACTCAAATGTTTTAACTTGCTCCCAGTTTTCCTGCTCCTAAAGAACCCAGCTCATCAGCGATGCAGGATGTGGGGTTGCTGTCACTGAACCATCTTTATCACACACATTTTAAGCGGTCCCTGAGTCAAACAATGCACTAATCTCATAGATTACACTGTGGATTACACTGATCACTAAAGTAATAAAGAGCTTTTCTGCCTAACAGTGCCTGTATATTTGGCTTTATTAACTCCCCAGCAGGGATTCCAGACTCGGGATTTTCAATCTAGATCATGTAACACAAATGTTTGTTTATAATAAACAAATGCAAGTAGCAAACACAAACATTTATCTGGGCATATCACGGACAGTATTAAATGAAGACTGAATTGACCTCTTGCCTCTGGAGATGATCTCTCCAACATTAAATTAAAAACTCTGAAGAAGGGCAGCAAATAGGACTAGGAGCAGATGCTCCCTCTACATGTGCTAGAAACCCAACATTTAGTATTCTTGCCTACTGAAAAGTATTAAGTTGCAGCTTTAGCAATAAGCTGATAAAATGCCAGAGACGCTGATTTTATATCACTTTCTTCTACCTCTTTTATATTTATTATGTCTTGCTTCTTGTTCAGAGATCCTTCTCCAGCTTTTCTAAATCAGAATAATCCTACTGCTTGCTTTTTACCAGCTGAGTTGTATTATTTCATTAAAAACTCCAAGACATGTGAATTATAAGGAAACAAGCTTCTAGTTAAGCTTAAAGTATTATTTAACAATTTTTATGGATTTCTATATACATAAAAATACAATTAATAGTGTTTAGGATATATATATTTACTAACTTGACAGATTTCTTTTAATCAGTGCCAAAATCAACTCAGGACCTTGAAGGGACATCCCAAAAATCCTGAGGTTGTGCTTAGATTATGAGGAATACCCCCTTTTTACTCTCCCCTCGCCTTCTAAAACCTCCCCAGCACACCCAGCTGATACAACCCACTCTCCTGGCCAGAAAAGATGATTGAAATAAAGAAAATACACAGAATCCTGCTTAGTCACTGTCCACAGTGACTCTTTTAACCTTCCATTGATTTCTGTGCACTCATCTGCTGTTATCTAATTAACATCTTGGCTCTCATTTGACATTAATAATAATTGGGGGGTTCAGTAGAGAAAATGAGTTCTGCTTTCCTATTAACTAACAGCACTTACCTCAAAGATTTACATATTGGCTCACTTTGATATATTTTTGCTCCTAGCCTGTCTGCTAGTGGGAGACATTCACATTTAACACAGTTAAGCATGTGAGAGTTTTTAATTAAATCCAAGCATATGACTGTTAGATTATGGTATCAAAACCTGACCTCTGAGTAAAATGCATTGAAAGGTCATTCTGGTACATTTTTGGGTTTTTTCCTTTAATTTTTCTCCCATTGTTTTGGGCAAAATGCTGGAGTTCTTCATTCATGTAAAGTGTTTCCCTTGAAAAAAAATTAGTAAATTAATTTATTGTCAAAGCAGAAACCAAAATATCCTTGTGTGTTCACCAGGTTCTGTTACTGAATAATGCCAAGTTATTCTGATGAGATAAACATCCCTTCCAGGTGTTTTTTAAAGAGAGAATTTCTCACTTACTAGCTTCAATCTCTTCATTTTTCCATAGTGTAGAATATGACTTCAGACAACAAGAAGGAAGATTTCACCAGATTTTGAAAACACTGGATAATGCAGAGCAAGATTCAGCTTCAGCTTCACCTCAGAAGCCACCACCTGATCCTCCAGCTCAGGAGAAAAAGGAGTTAAGGAGGAAAACAAAAAAGATGAAAAGAAAATGCTTCTGGTGGATTTGACTTCCTTCTGCCTCCTTTTACATTTCAAAAGACACTAGAACAGAAAGAGCTCGGGAGCACAGGCCTGAAATGTGCAATTACAAAGCCACAAAGGTAAAGAATGTTTAATTAGGGTATCTGAAGAAATCAAAATAATTGAATTTAGTTAAATCATCTCACTGAATAGAGGTGCATGAAGATACTGTTTTCAAAAGAGAAATTGTTTCTTTCAGAAGGAAGCTCTCTCATTTTTTTTCCAAGGACACTTTCATATGCTTTCTAAAGACCTTTTTTTCAACTTTCCAAAAATAGCAAGGTTCAAATCTCTACTTTAAAAACAAACAAACAAACAACCTTGGTAGATGAGGCTAAGCATGTCACACAGCCTTCATTTCCTGTTTATAAACAACATGGACTAAAATGCAAGAACTTCACTGATCTTTGAACAAACCACACCATCGAGAACAAATTCAGGGAAACCTATGCTGTTCATACAAGTCTCTCCTCAAAGGAGATAATTATAATTATTTCACGCCCCCACTGAAATATTTTTGTTGCTGTCATTCATCTAATATTGAACAACATGAAAAAAAAAGGAATTTTGGTGTAAGTTTTACTCTGCCCTTTTATTTGTTCATTAAGAAAAGCCCCCATTTAGAAGTTCCAGCCATTCAAGAGGTTTCTCTGGAAAGAACAGGGGAATCATAAAACAAGAGAAGATCGTGGTAACTCTGGTCTTACAACCCCCTACTCAAGCAAGGTCAGATTAAGTGAATTTGAGTTTTGAATCCCTACAAAGAGAAGAACCCCAAACTCCTCGGGAGGGGCTGCTCCAGTTTTGATTCCCAACATCTAATCTGAATTTCACGTATTTTTGACCTGTGCCCTTTACACCTTGCTGTATCCAAATGCACCTTCAGGAAGAGCTGGATGGATAATAAACCCTCTCTCCTAAGGATTGAACCAACCCAATTTTCACTGCCTCTCTGCTCATGGCTCCTGCTGCAGCCCCCAGGCAGCTTGGCTGGCTGCCTCCAGTAATTTGATGTCTCTCCTCTACCTGGAAGCCTAAAAACTGGACACAATCCCTCAGATGTCATCACACAATTGCTGGATAAAGAGGAATAACTATTTTGGCTCCTCTCTTACTAAATCACCTGCCCAATCTGTCCATTTAGGGTTGCATCACTATATTAAAATATCCCAAGCTGTGGTTTTTTCGGCCTTAAGGTGTGAGTTGATACACGATACAAAATTGGACATGAAAATAATATTTAGTGAACTTATCTGCATTACAGAAAAAAAATAGATATGCTGAAAAGATTTTATCAAGTATTAATGCAGTGACTTCTTTCCTCCAAAAATAATGGATTTGCCAGCCAGCACAGGGAATGCCAGTGGAACCTAATTTAGGGCTGATTATCCTATTATTTTACTCATGAAAAAACGTGGCCACCTTTCATATGGGGGGCAAAGGGGAAAAGGTTTCCCAAAGCAAGTTGAGTGGAATGTACTGCAGACCTTTTCTTAGTGACCCTGGTTCAGGGTGTTCCATAGATTAACCCCTGCATCCTATTTTTCTAAGTCAAACTGTATCAATTGTGCAATGTTAATTTAAAATGTCTGTACATTTTTTTTGTACACTTCCGTGTTCCTTGAATTCTTAGGGTTAATTACACATTTGAAAACACATTAAAAACAATTTTGCACAGAAGAATTTTGTCTGGAAGAACTAATTTTTATTTTTTTTTAATAGAACTAGTCTTTTAGAAGAAAGTATGCAATATGTCATGGCTTAATTTATCAAAATTTGAGAGGAGTGACACTTTTAAAAAACAATTCCATGTTAAGTTCAGTGAGTACATAAATGACAAGCACAAAATTATCATTATTGTAGAGGCTTTTCAGAAGGAAATTAATTTTTACCAGCAAAAAAATCAGATTTAGTGAGACAGAAAAGCTCTTCACTAATAGGATGTGGGTACAACACAGGTTAGAATTAAATTACTGCATCAGAACACATCATTATGTTACTCAAGTACTCTATAATTGATATAATGAAGGATTTATTAGTGTCTAAGTTATTCTTGTGTATTAAAATAGCATTTTAAGACTAATATTCTCTGTGGTAAAGGTATAATAAGCAGTACCAACAGGTGTAACACTGGTAAAACCAGAAGTTTTTTTCTGCAGGGAACTGATTTTTAATAATTTATTATATGAAAACAGTCTTTTTGTCTTTCTTTTGGTTAATAAGCACATAAAAAAAAAAAAAAAAAAAAAAGCTCCTTTTCAGCTGTTTGGTTTTGGGTTTGCACACACAATGCATATGATGCCTTCAATGTATCTTCAAAGGATCCAGATGATTTGATTTAAACAAACCACAGCACTTTGGTTCACCACGGAGCACCAATCAATCCCTGGGGTCAGGAAAACCACGCAGGAACTGCAGTTTAAGAAAGTCTCCCCAGAGGAAGTTGCAAGGAAGGCTCTAAATCTTCCTTAGGACCTGAATAGGCATCAATGCTCCTGAAAAACTGAACTACACTGATATAAATGCTTGCAGGATTTATAATTTAATGTCTGAGTGTGAGGGACTTCAGAGCTGTGGGCGATTTTTAATTCTTAATCTCCCCGTCAGAACGAGCTTGTTTTCCAGGTTCTCAAGGCGGTTGTTTTTGAGTTCCCTGTCCCTTAGTGGAGTCTGAGATGGATCTGAAATTCCCTTTGTGCCATCTGCACACACAGTGGGAGGGCAGCACTCCAGGTACCCAGGGAGCCGACCCTCAGCTCCCACTGCTGCCACACCAGAACACTCATTTGTCTCTCTGCCTTCAGCTTTCAAACTCACCCCCTCCAAGACATCTGTTTTCCTCCAGAGGAAACATGAAATTCCAGTGCTGCTAAAGCACTCTCCTTCAGGAAGGTTGTCCTGGAATTCTCTGTTTCAAGACTTCAGTACAACCAAAAAAAAAAAAAATCTTTTTCTTTTTCTTTTTCTTTTTTTTAACCTTTTTTTTTTTTTTTTTTGTCAGCAGTAGCAGCAACAGTCAAATTCTGGAATATGTATTAGATCTAAACTCAGGGGTTATCTAAAATGCAGACAGAGCTCCCTCATTCCTTTTCTTGAGGCTCTGACTACCATGAGATATTTTTATTAGGTTTCAGGAGTCAATAAATAATAAACAACATTTAGATTACAAAGGAAGTGAACGGCTGTTCTTTGGGAAAAAAAGAAAAAAATAATTGAAAACTAATAGGCATTTTATGGAATCCCACAATAGTTTCACTGAAAATAAAGTAAAAGTACCATAGAAGTAAATTATCCCTACAAAAGAAAAAGCATCATGTTTTCACAATCAAACCACACCTACTAAATGCCAGGAGTTATTATCCCCAGCCTGTCACACACAAAAGGCTTTCTGCATAAAACTTTAAAGGGAACATTGGAACAAAAGACTATTTGTCACACTAAAAGGTAACAGTGGGGGTGTGTCATGGATGCATCAGCCAAGATCCATCAGCACAAAGGTAATGCTTGGTTACTGGCTTGCTTAGATTTATCATGGAAATTTGTATATCCTAGCAACAAAATAACTAAAAAATACTGTGGGGCTTCTGAGAAAAATGTATTTCAATGACAACTATAATATGCTATTTATAAAACATTGCACAGAACATAGTATATTCCAAAATTACTGTGTTTGAAATGGTTGTTTTATGGAGTCAGCCTTACTTTCTCTAAAAATTAAGAAGTTGTGGATAAAATACCGATTTTTCTATCATATAACAGCAGTTCATGTAGGGCTTCTGGCAGTTTTGTGCCCTATAACTCTTTTGAAAAAGCCACAACACTGAGTAGTCCTGCCAGCTTCGATACAAACCATCTTCCTAGAGAAACTTATCCTCTGATGTATGTTTTGTATATTTTTAGGCCCTTTAATGTGATGCTATCTTTTGCAATAAAATGAGATGTTTGTATGAGGTTTCAGGAGACAATTAATAATAAACAACGTTTAGGTTACAAAGGAGGTGAACAGCTGTCCTCTGGAAGAAGAAAAATGAATGGAAAACTAGTAGGCATTTATATAATCATTCTGCAGCTTTTCCAGGTAAAACAAGGATTTAAATTGGAATACTGAACAAAACATCTGTAGCTTTTAGCTAAACCATGAGTATATTTGAATATATGGGATTGTCCAGCCACAGCAGCTCTTCAGAGAGTTCCTCTGGTCATTATTTCCCCACAGAGAAAGCTCTAGAGCAGCTTTGCTTAACAGAGCACACCGTTTTCTTCATGGCAAAGCCTTCATGTGTATATAAATATTGTCTGAAAACCTCTCTGTGTGGCGTGGCTACACTCATTTCACCATGATAAACTGACACTGTGAGCAGAATCCAGTTTGGAGGTACTAAAGGAAAGCTTTAAGTTGAAAATGGTGGATTTATGACATTTCTGTTTACCTAATCAAGCCAAGACCGAAAACAAGTATTGTGTTCTCCATGCTTTTATGTTTTACTTCCATAATTCCTGCAGTAGGACTTCACTGCATCACAGTGACCTTTAACTAGAAGTCTAAATTTCATAAGATACTCAAGATAAAGATGAATACCCACTTTCAGACAATAAACTTGTCCCTTTTCACAAGTTCAGAAGCACTTCTACAACTAGAAAGAGTCCAGGTTTTATAGATTTTTAAAGTGTGAAAGCAACCAAGCTGTTAAAACCTTCAACTGCTAAAGCAACACAATGAAGGCAAGAATGGCACTTAAGTAAATCTTCTCTGCAGCAGCTGCAAAGAGCCAAATTATTGTTCCACCACCACCACCTTCTCCTGAAGGGATTATTTCCTTCTGAGCCCAACTCTTCCCAGTAACTCCATGAACACAGCACAGGCAGCACCTTCCCCTTCCCTCCAACTGACATTGGCAGCAAGAAAAGATCAGGGAACTGTAACCAGAAATCCTTTCAATGCCTTCTCTGCCAACAAGAGGGAAGACTGTGAAAAGGACACCTGGATATGAAAATTCTTACCCCTGCCAGAAAGTAAAAACAACCACAGGTGACTAAAATCCAACCATCTATCCAGTGCAAGGCATTTAAACTTGCAAGGAATTACAGGTTTTGTATATTGTAACCATTGTTTTTATCAGTACAACATTAGCATTGCTTTCCACACTATTTTCAAATTCTAGAAAATCATATTGAGGAAGATAATAGAAATACTTGCAATATTCAGAAATCTAGTACCAGATTTAAGAATATAAAGAGAAACTTTCTGTTCTCCTGGAAGTAACAGATTTATTCCCCTTTGAGATCTCTCATACCTGAATAACATCAGCTACACACTCTGACTGCAGCTATTCCAGGTGTCCCACCTGGACCTGCAAAGTTTACCATTCTTGCAGGAACTTGAGCTCTCCTAAACATTCTGCAGGACAAAATTCCTGACCATCTGCTTCATTTTTTAAAAATTAACCATTCAGGCCTTCAGCAGGTTTGACCCTTTCAAGATGTTTTAAAGCAAACCTGAAAATTAAGCCAGGGAACTAACGCCAGTACACAGAACATGAAAAAAAAAAAAAATCTTCTTTTGCCAGTTTTTTCTGAATTCAAAAGACTATTGTGTTCAGTACAAACAATTTCTTCATATGTGAAAGACTATTCTGTTGAGAGGTGTTGCCTCAGCTGTAGGAAACTCAGTAATTTATTGGAATTCTGCTGTGAAAAACCTCTAAAATGCCCAATAAACAGACATGCATAGGTGCTTATGAGCATAATTAACATTCAGAAAGCTGCATTTCCAAAGTCACACTGAATTTGTTCCTTTTAAGTTAAAACAGCTGAAGAAATTACAGTAGATGAGAGGGCAAAAAAAAAAAAAAAAGAAACAGATTTTCCAAGCCATTTCAATTTACTGCAACCAGCTTGCTTCCTAATGAGAAGGATCTTTTATGCAGGATCACCATGGCTCTGTTTTGCTTCTTCATGTGGTGTTTATGGGATCCAGAAATACTCCCTAATAGACTGATTAAATCATCCATGACACTCAGATGATGATTTCCTTGTGACACAGAAAACCTCTGCAAACACTGCAGGGAACTGAAAGGTTCACTGGTCTTCATTCCAAACCATTTCCCGTTGTGACCATGGATAAATGCCCGAGGGTTACACACAAACAACGACTGACCAAGTTCTGATAGACAGCTGACACAATTCTGAGACTTGCAGATGGACCAGCGGGGAGTTTGAAGCAACCACTGGCAAATATTTCCTTTGCAGAGCTCAGTTATTAGGAGACTAATCATTAGGGGACTCATGCTCTGGCTGGCAATGATCTGAAACTGGTATTTTGGTTTTCCAACAGACATAATCAAGGAAACACAGCACTGTTTGAAGGACATGCAGTGTACCCTCATGACCAAAGCAAACAAGTCAATGATGCTCATGGATTCTGCAGAATCTTGTAAATCCTTAAAGACAAACAGTTAACATCCATCTTCCCATCAGGGCAGACTCCAGAATTCCTGATGGACACAGCTCCCTTGCCTTCTCACAAAGTCTAAACCTAGAGAAGCCCTCATGGGATATGTATTTATATCTAAATAAATTGCAGAATCTGTCCTTGAATGTAACTCTTAAACTGTGGAATGTCCCCCAAAAAGTCTCAGGTGTGTGCTCTGTGCCAGCAGAGCTCCAGGGATTTTTCCATCTGCCAATTATTCATAAAAGTTATTCAGAACTGCTTTTTTGTTTGTTGGTTAGTTGGTTTTGGTGGGGTTTTTTTAAGTTTTACTCAGACAAGTCCACTTCAGGTTAGTGGAAACACTGTTCTAAACATATTTCTTCTTTTTGCAAATATCAATTAACTTCAGATTTACCATTTGTTCTTTTAAAGAAACATCCAAATCTCACAACTACACTGCAAAAGACACGGCTGAGTGAAAACAGAGTAAAGCTTGAGACCTTTCATCTGAAATTAAAATAAAAAAGTTCAGAAACAAGGACTCCAAAAACGTTATATTTACTTTTTTTTTTTTTCAGGATAACTATAAAATGAGTTTCAAAGCATTGGAAAAACATTAAAACATTACTCACAATTAAGGGATCTCGCCCCATTGTAATAACAGTTCTGTTCACTGTACGTAACAACTGTACCATTATTTCTTGGATATGGTGATAAGTTGAAGCCTGTAAATGAAACAAAAACAACAGAGTTTTGGTATTAAAGCCATCTCTCCTGCAAAAGTAAGAAGAAACCAAATAATTCCATGTTGAGAGTTCAAGTTGGGTAACATAACAACCCTACTGCAAGAGCAACACTAATTCTTCCTGCTCACACTGCTCCTTAGTTGCAGCCATTCCAGTGGAATTCTCATTCCATAGGGCCACAGTCCAATTTCAGCCTCATCTACTCCACAACTGCTCTTTGTTTCCAGCAGTCACTTCCCACCCCTCACTCAGGGGACTCGTGTTCCCCCAGTAAGTGAATAGTCTGTAACTCAACAGCAACACCCCGGTAACAGTTAATTAAAACAAATTGTCAATGCCCTCAGGGCAGTCTGGAGCTCAGGAATATTCTTACAGTCGTAAAGGATACAGTTTTAAAAACAAAGTCATCTTCATTTAACCCTGCAGCTCTGGGAGGGCAGGAGCTGATCAGCCCCACTGCCCAAGTACTGCCCCTTTGTTGCCTGCAGGACTTTTGATTATTTATTTTAAAACACTGAGCAAATGGCAATAACCTTACATTCATCAATTTTACTGTCCTTACTCTGATCACGAGACAGCTTGGGAAACCAGACTGCAACAAAAAAAAAAAAGGTCTAAACAAATTTTCTAACGGAAAAAGCTAATTAGCTGATACCAACAAAGCACCTTTTTAATGTCAGGTACAGTTTGGAAAGAACACCACAGTCACAGAAGCCATGGGGAGTTCCTAATGTTTTAGGTGTCTGACGTCCAATAACACCCCAGGAGAAACAGCTTCTGACTGTTTTTCCTCTGAGACATCCAATGTTTTCTCATTTTTTTCTCCTGTTCTGATTAACCTCGATCAGGCCACCACAGTTTACAACAGGGGCCTTCCTTACATTTGGCAGTTCATTTACTATTACATTTAGTCCTGTTGTGTCCTCTGACTAAAACACCCAAAAGCTTAAATGATCTCATCTGTCACAGCATCTCAGAAGTTACTATATTCTATAAGTGAAAAAAGTATTCCCAGAATAATTTGTGATTGTTTTCTTCCTTAAAATTTCAGAAAAAAATTCAGCAGCCAAAACTTATAAACTATGTAGCAGTGCTTTGCACAGAAAATTAATTTGTTCATTGGTTAGCTTTTTTTTTTTTTTTAATTTAAAATTCAAAGATGAGGGGACATATAATCTAACTTCACTGCCACATTCAGTGTGTGCTACACCATTATCAGTAACAGTTCAGGCCATCACATTATGGGTTTGAACATTTAGCCATGACTCCATTATTAAAGAGGAGCTCTACTCTGAATTCACATCCAGCACATAACACACCTCTGCTAAAAAACTATTAGATATGCTCAAGCATGGAGAGGTTATTTTCTGCCAGACCTTTGAATTTTGCAAATGAATTAAAATGGTTTCTTTGAAAACCATGAAACTGAGACTCCCTTTCTTCTTGAAAAGCTAAGAAATAATTAGACATTCAATACTGACATTCCTAAATTAACAAAAAGTGTTTTCACACATTGTCTCTACACAAGATTTCAGCTTCTGTCTTCCAGTTTCTAGCTTCAGAGAAAAATCTAACAACCTACTGTAACATGAGCTCTCTTAGATCATATTTCCCTTCACAAGGATGACACAGGAAACCCCACCATCAACTGCCTTCAGTTCATTTGATTAAAAATAACTTTTTTGCAGAAGTTAATTAACAACTTGTACCATATCTAAATGCTCCCTTGGAATACAGGAGTTGTACTATTCCATTTAATGAAGTATGGCCATCAAAAACCTGTGCTTGTCTTCCCTGCTGAAAAGGGTTTGCTGGGTGACCAAGGCATGGAACAATCAGAGCTCACCCGGGTCAGCAGTGGGGAAAATCTGTGTTCCCACAGAGCTCAAACTGATTCATTCTTGGGCTGGATGGCACACACTGGTACACAGATCAGTTAATAGAAAATCCAAAACAAATAATTTCATTCTTTAAAAAAAAAAAAAAATCTGTGCAGGATAACATTTATTGTTTGATTTAGCTTTCATCTTCTGTTTAAGCTTCTAACAGGGCTAGGACAAAAATAAGAGCAATTCCATTGTCTCAGAGTCAAACATGCACTTCAGATTGAGTGTTCTTTTATGTGGACAGTGGCGCACAAGGAGTAAGGGAATGGCTCTTTTGGAACTGCAATATTACACAACCTGTACTCGAGATACCCACTTGGAGACTCCTCCTCAGTCAGTTCATTCCAGCTGTCCCAGCAGTGTCCTCTCCCAAACCCTTACCAACTCTGCCCTGCTCCCTTCGTGGGACAGAGGAGAAACAGAGAAAGCCTTGACCCTGTGCAGGCACTGCTCAGCAATAACTAAAATTTTAATTGCTCCATCATCAACACTGGTTTGGTCACAAATCTAAACCACAACACTGTGTGGGCTGCCACAGATCAAAATAACTCTATAACGACCAGATCCAGTGTGTTCACTCCCTGGTGCACCCAGGTCTACACCTTCATATTCCCTCTCTGACACATGGACAGATAAAGGCAGATGTAAAAGGATGAGGATTTTTTTAAACCATAATTCATAATCATGCATTGTTCTGACTGAAAAGTGTCTGCAGAAGACCTTAAGGTAACTGGCCCTAAAAGAATATGCAGGTTTTCCCTGACTACGTTCCTTTGAAATTCTCTTTTGCTAAAGTTTTAAGATCTACCATAAGTTGGGCAAAGCTTTAAAAATTTCTGTACTGTTCTGAAAGGCTTCCAGGCTTGTTTGCTAAACAGCTTAAAATGCAATTGCTGCCAGTTACTGACTTGGTGCACAGAACAGGAGAAGGTTCATGTCTCTTGCACTTCCAGTGTCAATCAAGATTTTACTTTAGATTCCAAGAGAAAGCATTTTCCGTTACATTTCATTGTGTAAGCACTATAAATAAGAACTTGTTCTGATCCAGTAAGTATTAAACTACAGGAGGCATGTCAGATTAGAGACAAAGTCACCTTAGGAAGTCATGTTGCACATATCAAAGTTGTAAAGAGGGAAATGGGAAGAGGTTTTAACTAAAACAGAAATAAAAAGTCACTGATTTCACCCTGGCCTTTATCAGTGACTTAATTGCAATTCTGAGATTTAACTGTATTTTATAGGTGCTCAAAGCACAGTCTCGAGCTACAAAGCTAATTTCAGACACCATTCAGTCAAAACAATGCCATCCATATCCAAAAGCTGATGTAAAGGAAATTAAAAATCAAACACAATATCACACTGAGATGCCCAAGAACGACTGTCTATTCATATAAACAAAGTCCTTAACATCAAGCAATGTTTTTAAACAACATCCTTGCTACCTGCAGAACCAGCAGCCAGGCGGCAGCTGAGGAAAAGAGTGTTTGAACACAAGAGTCTGATGGTTCACAAGTTCCCACCCGCCAAACAATGTGAGGTGAAACAACTGAGCAGAACTGGTAACATGAAAAAAATCTCTTTTTCTTTGATAGAGGAAATGCATTCTTCAAAAAGCCTGTAACAGCTTCAAAGATCACCTCACAGTATAAATTTTGATCACGTGGAACACAAACCAACTACTGCTGCTTCTTCCCTATCCTTTCATATGTTCTATTTCTGGGGATTTTCACAGAATAAATCAAACACAAAAGTATTGAAGTTGAGTTGACAAAAAGTTTTAAATACTGATCCAAAATCAGATTTCCCTACTGAGATTGGAGCAGCAGAGGAAATAAGGACAAGGCGTTGCTGTTATCAAAATTGTAAAGTGACTCTGCTACCAAAGCCTGAAGTTTCCCCTCCCAGCAGGTCAAATCATTCATTTTCCTAGGAAGAGGCTGAGAGCTACAGGAAATGAGTTGTGGAATAGAAAATTACATTCCTCTCAAGGTTGAAGTGCAGTCCCATATGAAAAAATCTGGTTAATTGCCAAAACAGTTCTCTCTATCTGGATCACACTGAATAAAGGCATTCTGAAGGACACTGCCTGAACAATAACCTGACCATAAAATGAACCTTTCCCATTTGCCTACAGGTAACAAAGTACAGCCCTGAAACAAGATTTCTCACCCCAGAGAACTCTGCCCTGGCTCTTACAGACAAATGACTGTGTGATGCCCCAGATATTGCTGTACTAGAGGTGTTCCCTCCCTTTGCTCTGTTTTTCCTCCTTCAGATGTGTCATCTCAAAAGCAGGATCAGCATTTAGCTAAAAAACGAGACCATGACCCATGGATTCTCTGTCAAGGAGGGGAAAAACTGCTGGTGATGGTCACACATTCACTGTTGTAGTTACAAACACCACTCTTACATATAATGATATGCACTTTAATATATTCCAAAATCCATATTGTCTCTGATCAGCAATTGTACTGCCAGAAGGCAGGACAGAGTATGCTCTTTTTGCAGCAGAAGCATCTGGTTCTTTTGTCGCTGTCCCAACTGTTCTAGAATGTTTCTTACACTCAGGAATGCCATGCCTCCAGAGGGCTTGGCATACCCTGGTACCACTGCTGGATTTTGACTCCAGGGGGAGTCTAAAGGGACTCCAAGGGACTTTTCTCTTTGTATCAAAAATCCATCAGTATTTACACAACGAGTTGGTAACTGCCACCCAAACAGTGAACCTCCAGTTTACCTTCTTTAAAAGAAACTACTGAACTATTTGAACAAATGTCAAAGTATTTCGGTGTTTTTAAATGTGTGTGTTGTAACTCCTCAGCAATCCCTCTGCTGTTCTGCCCAGTGTTCTCACTCACACCAACATGAGCTACAAACCCATATTGTCAGTAGGCCCTAATGAGTCTTTGGTGTGTCTGCTGCTGTTACTACAGACAGCAACTGTTAAGTTTGAAAATAAACTTAATTTATGTGGTACATATGTAGAAAGTATTACTCCATCTTCCTTCATGACTGTGTTTTGCCTTTTAAAAGATACAGTAACAAAACTGGTTGCTTTACGCTACAACCTGATGAGATGATAACTTTATTTTTTGCCCCACTATTTTTCCAGCATTTCTCTGAAGAATCCCATTGCAAATTCAAATGTTCTTTATATATTCAAATGTTCTTTGATACCTCTTTAGTATCACACCTTGTACTGATCCCTCCTCGCGTGCTTACATCTAACACAATGAGGAAAACAGCTCACAATACACATGGAAAGATTTCCCTGTGCAAGCAGATGAAAGCAAGAAAATTGCTGTAATGATTTCATTACTAGGAAATTACCCGGGATCCACAGTGAAAAACTACTGAAATGACAACTTGCCTTTATTCAAAGTCTGCAGAGTGTGAACACGTGTATCAGAAAAGTACAGTTCAGGAAAAATCAGCAGATATTCACAGGAGAAATTACAACTTTCCCAGGCTAATAATTATTAGGTTTTCTCAGAACAAATCCCTCAAATTACTGAGAAACTCCACTGAATAACCTGCTGCTCATTAAAAAGTGAGGGACTGAAAAATCAATTCAATATTCTCTGAAATGAGAAAAAAAAAGTAACAACTCATAAGATCATAATCAACAAAGATCATAATTTCTGCAGTGCTCCCAAATTTCAGGAGCCTGAGAAGAAACTACAAACTCCAAGTGTAATATAGTAAGAAATACTCTGCTTTACCCAGACATTGTTGAAAGTGGGACTCATAGCTGCAACATTTATACATAGGAAAGCCTTTGTTTCAGAAACCACAAGGGTTTTTTCTAAAAGAAACACAGCAATATTTGAAATTTACTCTGAACAATTAGAATAATCACAGAAGCATCAAATAGTTTGGGTTGGGAGGGACCTTGAAAGGTCACCTAATCCAACCCTCTGTGATGAGCAGGGACATCTTCAGCTCGATAGGGTTGCTCAGATTTCAGCACTTCACCTTTCAAACCTCAACTGCCCTTTAATTTAAGTTTATGAAAAATAGGAGAAAAGTTCAATTTGCCACTGACTTCTATTAAAAATTTAAATGAGATTAATCATCATCAATAATTTAGCACCTAATCAGCTCAGGCTTACTACAGGCTTGGGCCATCTCCATCATCATCAATACTCACAGGGTCTTGACAGCTCAGAACCTCCAGGATGCTGTTGAGTAATTCCACACAGTGCTTCTTCTCTTGGACCTGGAGCTGCTGATCGTCCTTCTGTTCCAGTAATTCCTTCAGCTCTTTTGTAATCACAGGAAGCAGAATGTCCCTGCATCCTGAAAGCAAGCAAATTACCTTAAGAACAACTATAAATCAAATATTGCAAATAAGCCTCCCTTCAAACAGCAAAACTCAATATGCTTTAACAACTACAGTCCCTTCCAACTGTTGATTTCCCACAACTTCCTGATAAAGTTACTCTGTTTCAGTTAAATTCTGAAGGCTATTGAGCTTTTTTAAATTTAAGGAAGCTGACAAATATTAAGTTACATTCCAATCTCACATAGAGATTGACTTTTAAAGACAGAAGTACTCAGAGGAAATGTCAGCAGGACAAGATACACAACTATGAAATAAATTTAGTGAAGGCAATGTCTGTCTAGGGATAAAAAAAATGCAGCAGATTTCTGTTCTGATTTAATTGATACAAGTCACTGAGCAATTTAAGTATCAACTTACTCTATAGTGCTATATAATTACAGAGAGTACAGCACAACAGTGTGAATAGTGCTGAGTAGATGCTTCAAAGATTTGTTACATTTATGAAAAAATAACCTGGGTATAAAACAGAGCTAAATATGCCAAAAATCCTTGTCTGTCTTAGGGAAAAGAATTATATCACCAATTGGATACTATTTCGTATCAGTACCACACGTCACAGTTTCTGAAAAAAAATAATAGGACAAAACTAGAAAGCCTCATAATTACTGCAAACAGAAATGAAAATGTGGCTTTTTATTTTTCTTTTCAAAGAACGATTTAAAGCACCTCTACCTGCACATACAGTGATAGTTGATAAACAAGTGCAGAGTGAGAGGAGGTGAAACTTTATCCAATGTGATTTAAAACAAGCCAGGGGCTCAGAATCCCCCCAAAATAAGGATGCTGGTACAGGAAGAGAGGAAGGTAAGAAAGAAAGGAAAATAATGGAAAGTAGATTATAAATGTCTGAATTTTGCAGATGAAGCAAGAGAAGCTGTCCTTGCAGATTATTCTTATTTCAAGTAACAGCTCCAAGCCACATGAGGCCAGGAGCTTTTAATCACACCTAAGGAGCAGCATCATTTCTTGCCTCAGAAATTATCTCTACTTTTGGTAATGATTTCTACAGCATTATTCCAAGCTACGAGACAAATCTTATTCAGTGACTAAATTACAAACTCACTTGTAAAACAGCAGCTACAGAACACAGATCAACACAAGACCTGTTTGAGGAGCAGCATAAAAATGAATTTCACACAGCTTACAGTTCCTTTATGTGACTATTTCTGCACACAGACACTTCCTGCACCTAATGTAGCCCACAGATTCTTTCTTAATTTGCTCATATGAACCACTTCTAACACCTAATTGTAAATGCAATAATTTCAGTGCTGTTAGCTCGCTGAGCAAAAACTAAACCAAAGAAACATCATTAGCAATGTTAAAAGTTACATGCAATACCTTATAAACATGCTGAAATGTGATAGCATTTTTTAATAAAGCGTCTGCATATTCAGTCAACAAAGAAATACAGGTTGTACATTAGATAATTATTTGCCTGCTTTCAAAAAAACTGGAAACAAACTTTAGTTCTGTTTTTACTGCAGCCTGTGGAAATTGTCCTTCCACAGCCTAGGGTTATTCAGGGGGGAAACAGTTCCCAGTGTGATCACTTCAAGATTCTGACCACTCCAAAAACATTTCAGATAAATTTTGGGTATAACATTTGCTAAGAAAATTCCGTTTCATGTTTGTTAGGAGAAAGACTCCAAGTGTATTATTCTGCTACTGAAAGATGGCAAACGCTTAACACATTTTAAAGTGGGTTGGATGAAATAAAAAAATGGACTCACAGCCCAAACAAGCAGTTCAGACTGGATGTAAAGAAAAACCTCTTCCTTACAAGGACATTCAAGCTGCAGAACCAACAAGTTGCACAACCTCTATATCCTGGGAGGTTTTCAAGACCCAACTGGAGCAACCTGGTCTGACCAGAAGCAGAACATGAGAGCCAACTGCTCATAGCCATGACACAGCAAGAAATTTAAAGGAGATTGTGAGATTTTGAATCCTTGGATAATGAATAGTGACTGTCAGGATGCTGGGAACAAAGATACCTCTCTACATATATGCCTGTGCACGTAAATCATGACATTTTTAGGGCTTGTCATTTTTTTTATCCTTAGGCTCCAACATCAAGGTTTGCTCTATCAGAAGAGATGATATCAAACTCATTACTCTAAAGACAGGTAGGAGAAACCTACTTCTTGTCATCTTAATCCATAGCACTCGCACAGCATCACTAGAGAGGCATAAAAATTGTTTCACATGTATTAAACCTCCATGAAAATACACAAGCAATTTGATTTCTCTTTTCTGACACCTCTATCCCTGTGTTCCTTTCCAGAGTCTCTGACTGTGCACAAGATGCTGATTTATCACAGCCTAAACCCATGCACTAACCAAACAAAGAGGTCTGCAGTTATATCTGTGTCTACACATGGCATCATTTTGTGTCACATATTCTCTGCTCTAAACCTGCTGTGGATAAACTACACTTTTTATAAGGCTGCACAACTATTTCCAACAATCTGCAACAGGCACAGTAACAGCTACACGTAAATCCAACATGAAGAATCCAACACACTCAGCCTTTAACTAATCTGCAGTGTTGTGTAGGAATTCAGATTCCAAACCAACAGCATGTCAGAAATTTAGCTGGCAACCCTTTTCCCATGACTACCATTCTTAAAAATAGTGCCCTTGAACACATTTCCACTTCAAAAAAAAACCTAAGTAGGGTGTGCTACGTTAACAGGCCTGTTCTTAACAGCAAAGTTCAAAGTCACATCAAATGATGTGACATCTCAGGCACTCTTCACCTCTCACAAAGAGGATGGAATGTTATATGCACTTACCGGTTTCACATCTGCCAGGATAAACATACTTACTGCTCTCACTCCTCCAAAATAATATCCAGCTCAATTTCCAGGCTGTTAAGATGTCCCTTTGAACTGTCTGACAGCTAGCAAATATAAAAATTCCCTTTGGATGGCTTTTAAAGATACAGGAAGCAACTGGATAATAAAACCTTATACGTAATGAGCTTTATTTCAAAAGCAAAGGAAGAGAGCAGACTGAGCAAAGTCATTGATCAAGAGAAATCCTGTATTTTAGCTACAGTCCATTTTAAATTTAGACTCATACAGAAACTAAAAAATGAGGTTTTCAAGGTGGGTATTCTGGGTATATTCTGCACTAAATTCCACCTCACTTCATATGCCAGAGATACTCATCTGATCAATATTTGGGAAGCAGAGAAGAGACCATGAGTTATGAGTTGTGCTGGACACACCTTTAAGAGGAGTAGGAGAAAACTTGACTGAATTTAAAACCCCTCCATACCAGGGGTCAGAGGCCACTGAAAGCTTCCTACCAAAATAATACAAAATACAAAATGCCTGCTGTTGTCTGTAACTCATTAAACCCTCCCCCATCATGTATTTTGGTGAAAGAATTAGGTCTTTGATATAATTTACCTTCTGCATAAAGCCCTTCCACACTTCTTAAACATGGGGAAAGCTGGCCTTCTTTCACAGATCAAATTTTCCCATTGTGCTGAGGGAACAGCTGAGGCAGAAGGTACAATTGATTTCCTCCAGTTTTAAAAGCTAATTACTCTGCAAGCTTCAGTACTCCCAGTTGTACTTGGCAATATAAATTAAAATTTGATCCATATTGGATACATACAGAATCTATTAGAAGAACTTAACATATGCAGCTGGTCAATTATTTACGGTGCATTTTCAGTTGTGAACAATGTTGAAGTGGCAAGCTGAGTGGAAATTCTGAGGTTGTTTAACCAGCCTTAGCTTGTTAACCTGCCATTGATAATAATACAATAAAAATCAATATATTTAGTAATCAAATTCTGCTTTTTGTTGTTGTTGTTAAATCATTTGGTTAACACTAAGTTATATGACTGTTTTGTGACTGGCTGCTAGATAAACTCAGCTGGTTAGTTAACACAGGAGAGTTACTTTATTTTGTAAGAATATTTTATATTCTAGGCCACTTCATAAATAGAAGAAGGGGAAAATTAATTAGGTTTATAAGATCCTGCCAGTTAAAGTCATCCCATGTGAGGATGCAATAATTCCAAGAAGTTCTGAAGAACATATACAATCAAAGCAACTGAAAAAGACCAGTATGAATAGCAGTACCTATATCATCTATACATATATTTATAGCAGTATCTATATATATGGACCGATATCAAGCTCTGGTCTCAGCCTGAGCCTGCAGGTGGACTAGAGCAAACATAAACCTGTAGTCATACCTTTGCACCTTTGAAACTTTAGCTAAAACTATTTCAATAGAACACTGTGCAAAATATTAAATCCTTCTACCATACTGGGACAAAGAAAAGTTTATTGAATCGCTTCATAAATTCCAGATTATAATACCAAGCTATCATTGCACAAGTTAAGCAAGCAGAATGAGCCAAGTGCTTATTTGAGCATCAGCAATACACTGACTTGGGAAAAGAGAAGAACAGTTAGGAAAATCATGGAACTCAAAGTAAAATTTGACGTTGCAGTACTGGATGATCCAGACTCATCACTGAATGCACCCTCAGCAAGTCTGCAGGCAACAGTAAATTGGGCAGGAATGCTGATCTGCCTGAGGGCAGGGAGGCTCTGGGCAGGCTGGATTGATGGGTTGAGGCCAACTGGAAGAGGCTCACCAAGGTGAGGTGCCAGGTCCTGTGCTCCAGGCTTGGGGCAGAGTGTCTGGAAAACTGCCAGGCAGAGAAAGGATTTGGGAGTGCTGGTGACAGCAGCTGAACACGAGCCAGGAAGGCAAATGGCACCTGGCTTGGATCAGGAAGAGGTGGCAGCAGGAGCAGGGCAGTGACTGTTCCCCTGTGCTGTAGGGAGATGGGTGTTGCTCTCTTCTCTCAAGACAAGCAGAAACTGTCTCAGGGGTTGTCAGGCACTGGCACAGGCTGCCCAGGGCAGTGGTGGAGTCCCCATTCCCAGAGTTATTTAAAAGACGTGTGGATGTGGCACTCGGGGGCATGGTTAGTGTCACGCTTGGTAGGGTGAGGTTTACAGCTGGACTCAATCCTGAGGGGCTTTTCCAACAGAACAAATCAATAAGTCTGTGATTAAGCAATTCTCATCTCCACACCTCCTCCCATGCCCCAGGAAAGCTCAAGACATGGAGGGGGTCAGATGCATATTTAAGTACTAGCTGATTTCTTTACTGCTTGATACATGATGTGAGAGCATTGCCAAATTATTCTTCCTTAATGTTCAAAAGCATGAAAAAAACCAACATTTCTGACTGGCTTTTTTAATTCTAGAGGCCCCAAACTATTTGAACACCTAAAGCATCAGCATACAGTTTGAGCACCTTGCATTTTCTTCACTGAGGTCTGTCATAAGATATACTATTATACATATTTATCAACCCCAAATTCCAACACATTTCTGGGATACATTCCCTGGCAGCACCTTCCTCAATAAGGACAGGTAGATTCATTCTCTAAGATTAAGCATTTATATGTTTTTTATTTTGGGTTTGTGTGGGGGTTTTTAACCCCTTTATTCACATGATTCTCCTTCAGGGGATATCTAATGATTTCTGATGTACCAGGTAAGTGAGATTCACACTCTTAAGTCATTAATGCAATAATGTCATTAAAAAGACATTTGGGTCTCCTTCAGCAAAAACCACAGACGGGCTTCATTCCTGACTGCTTCGTGTGTGCAGCCAAAATGGTAATAAAGATTTAACATCACTTTTGTCTCCCTTAGGAAACACTACTCTTGATTCCCTGGCTTGCCTGTAGTCATATCCATCTGTTAGGATGGCTTCATGCCCACTTGAAAACTGGCACGCCAGTTTAATAAGGACATAGGTGTCATCTGATCACAGATTTAGAACAAAGCCTTAAAAATAAAGCCAGTGAACAACATTCTTTCAATGAGGAGAGACTTCTGATGGCAGTCAGTGCTCAGTTAAAGCACTGAGCTTCTTCACAAAGGACATCTGTTCACAACTGCAGTGATCTTTCTGCTACAAGTCTTCCCTCTTCATTATTTGCCATTTAACCCTTTGCTGGGAGCCCAAAAGTGACGAATTTAAAATTGCGTATCTTTAATTGGCTGCTAAATCTAAATTCCAGTTTCACAATTTAAATCAGAGCCTCAGAAAGGGAAGGTACCAAAGGTCACCTACAGGCCCTGGCAGCACTGTCAGATGCAGATCCTTTTGGCCTCCTGGAATCTACTTCTAACCTGCAGGGAGGAGAAACACCCCCCACTTGCTGGCTGTTCATCCATCGGCAGCCGAGCCCAGACACGGATCCAGCACTGACACTCACAGCACCTCACTGCAACCTGGCACAGCTCTGGGAACACCTTGAGGCCAAGAGGTGGGTTTATCTCCAAGTTTCTCCACTCCTCATGGGAGCTGAGCACTGCCAGGTATTCCAAGGCAGCCAACATTCCCAGCACTGTCACTGCTGGAGCCAAAACAGCCTTCTCAGCACTTGCTGCCTTTTCCAGCTTGCAGTCATTGCAGTTGCCAGCCTGGAACACAGGCTCGTCAGCACATCCTCTCTGGCACACTCACATCTTTAAGGTCCCTTCCAAGCCAGGCTATTCTGTGTTTCTATGAATATTGATGAATTCCAACTTGCAAGCTTCCACGTTCCAGTCAATTCACACACAGTATGTGTCGTATCAACTCCTGGAATATGTCTTTGTTGTCCCTTTTCTACTTGAAGTATTTGTAAACCAAGTTTTACACATACTTTTAGAAGTTTGTTAGTAAACTAGTTCACCTACTTTGGTTTAGATTTCCCTCCATGTAACAAGTTTTCTTAAAAATGTAACTAAAGAAATGCCGTAATGGGTCAAGTCTAACAAAAAGTTACCAATAGCAATATGAGAATGTCACTTCCTCCTCCATAAATAGAAATAATGGCTTTAATCTACATATTTCATCACAAATGTATGCATATAGATACCTACAGATATGCCTGTGCCATCCCTATCCATATCAAAATACTACAGGAATAAAACTGGCAAAAAATGAATACAGGATTTGGAGTGATGGTTTAAAGACAACCTACCCTTGGAAAAAAAGCCAACAAATAAAGTAGCTAAATACAAAAATCAGGACTAAATCCACAGAAAAAAACTGTGTGTCTAGAGAAAACTATTTTAAAGGAATTGATGAACAGTGGGTAATTCCAATTTTTTCCCAGGACATAAAAACAGGGAAGTCATTAACAATAACATACATTAACAATCTCCTATGCTCAAGCACTCTAAAATGTTGAGAAGTTGTGCCCAAAACATTGGAGGAAGAAAAGTTACAGAAAAAAACCTGACAGAAACAAACAAACTTTGGCTTAAGAACTTATATGAATAAACCTTAAGATTATAATGGTTAAATCAATATCTATAATTCAAATCTGGCCAGAATAATTAAACTGAAAGATGTTTAATCAGAAATTAGGGCTCCTTAGATTTCTTTTTTTTAATATATATTTTTTTCTTAACAGTTCTGAAGGTAAGAATGATACACTAGGTCAGCAACAGAAAGTCCCAATAATTTTTAGGTGGTTAAATTAAATAAATGAAGTATTTCACAGGTAACACTCAGTAATGTAGACACAAGTGTTAGGAAATCAGTCTCATCTTGGTGCATGCAAGCACCTGTCTTGTTTAAACAACAGCACAATATGAAGAGTGATGGAAATAAAACCCTGTAGCCTCAGCATTCCTCATGGCAGGTGGCAAATTAACCCCTGGTGCTGACATATGTCTGCTGCTGCTGCTCTTCCAAAGCCAGCAAGTGGTTTGCATATGCTGGACATGCCATGGCTGTGCCCAGAGACAGGACCTGCATCTTCAGCCAAGGCACTGAAACTCAATTCCCACCCCTGCCCGTGACCATCTGCGTGACCTACTTAGAGTTTTCTGTTCTCTGAGCAGATCTCTCAGTGCTCTCCTGCAGCACAAACCCCTCACCGGGAGGGGACACCAAGGCAAAAGCAGCAGTGTCAATAATGCACATTTTGTCAGGGGTGGGAGCGTTTTAGATTCATTTCAGACCCATAAAAAACAGTTCTCCCAAGGCTGACTTTCAGCATCGTGTCAGTGAATATTTCATGGTCAGCTTAGAACGTGCATCTACCTCCAAATGTTAAAAAATCAGCACCACTAAGCACAATAAATTCTCCCTGTGATCTGTAAAGAGCTATATCTTGATTTGTTGATCTCTCAAAAAGGGAGAGAGGTGA
Source organism: Pyrocephalus nanus (assembly GCA_038380795.1). NCBI lineage: Eukaryota > Metazoa > Chordata > Aves > Passeriformes > Tyrannidae > Pyrocephalus > Pyrocephalus nanus. The sequence goes on along the minus strand of CM076275.1, from coordinate 14,576,546 downwards.
GGGAATTTTGGCAATAGGCTTCGTATAAACAAACAAACCAACCCAACAACAGTGATGCCTCAAAGTGTTTCACAAAGAAATTAAGCAATTCTAACAAACTTCTTCAGAAGAGAGAGAGAATAATCCATGACATGCCACTATAAAAAGGAAAAGATTTATGACAGGAGGAAGTTTCTTACATAATAAATGAGACTCTCAGACACCATTAGGGGTGCTTGTACAGGACAAGAAAACCATTTCTTGCCCTCTGGGATTTTAAAATAAAAATATTGAGTAATCTAAAAGGAAAGTGTCAAAAATGAAGATTTCTTGTCCTCTGACCAAAAAAGACGTAATAGTCTCAAGACAAAACAGCATAAAAGTCTCTTCCTGTGCTCACACATCCTGTTAGAACATTCCTAAATGTTATGGGGAAAGTGCCCAAGCAGCAAAAACATTCATCTTCCTCCACTCAGCCACTCAAACACCTGAACTACCAGAACCTCTCTGAGCTGTGTTACAGTTACAGAGTGGGAACAAGAAATCAATGCCTCGACAAAAAACCTGGCAACGTAATTTAAAGGCTTCTGGAAGTGCTGTGGAGCCTCTGCAGATCAATCACAGCAGCAGGACCCTGGAGCCTGTCTGATGAAATCACTCTATTCCATGAGTCTACAGTGAAAACCTGGGAATGCACAATGATAAATTCAGTTCGCCCCCAAGGTTTCCAACTTCAGGTTCATGTGTAACTTATTTAATAAAGACAAATGTCACTGGCTTTTTTTTTTTTTAAACTATTTTTGAGAACAGCTTTCCATGTTTTCACAAGTCTGTGAATATCAATGGGTCAAAGAATAGAAATGCCAGTATATGGAATGCAATGGAATTATAAAGACAAAACCACTGGGAATGGATGTGAATTAACTGAACTGGAACTGTAATGAACTCCATTGAAAGAGACTAAATACTAAAATCTGCAAGAAAAATGGATAATCTGAAACAGGCACCAGTTAATAGACTTGACTGTAATTAGCAATGTAGTTAAATATATTCCATATTCATGGCAGAAAAAAATACTACCTGTTCCAGATAAATGTGAACTTTAGTTAATGATACTGTTGGCAATCTCACCTTAATTATCACTCTGGATCCTGTTCTGTGATAGACTACATGTGCTTTCACTCCTGTAAATCACCTTCCAGCTCACTGAGTGCACTAATGAATCAGGTCCCATCCACACCCTACACACACTTGGTTCTTTACTCAGTTAATTTTAAAACCAATTGTATTAAACTCAGAGCAAAAAAGCATCTTTAGAATTTTCTATCTGAAACCAAAGTAATGTAAAAATAATTTTAAAAAAAGATTTGTTTGCTGTTTACTGTGCACAATATTACAATAGCATGGGAGAGGAACATTTTCATACCACTGCAATATTGAAAATACTTAATTGAATTAAGTCTTCTCACATTCCTCAGTGCCTGCACTTCAGCACTTTGTGGACTTTCCCTTTCAGGGAATTACAACCCAAAAGCTGAAAACAAAAACAGGAATTCAGATAATCAAACAACATTAGTTAGATAAAAACCACCCTGCAATTGCTACGAGGATGATTTTCTGCCATTAGCAAGGAAGGGGCAGGCTGGGTGAAAGGAAAGGTATGAAAATCATTGCCAAAAAGAGAAATTTCGTTACTAACTGGCCTAACAGATATTTGGGTGACACCACCAAGGCAATATTAACATTTTCAGCTGGCCAGGCTGTGTTACAGGAATGACAACTTCATGGAATGGTCTCAGGAAAGGGAAAATATATTTGCAGGAATCTGTTTGACCTGACAGGGTTGCATTGAGAATGATGGAAGGGTATGTGTGCCCCCTCAAATAAAAGGAAAAATAATTAAAAAAGGAAACTTCAGGTTCAGGCATTTTAAACTCTAAATAACAGCAATTCTAAACTCCAAGGTGGCAAAAGGAAGCTGATTTATTCTGTCACTTCATCAAAACACTGAAGTACAAAAATCTTTACCTGAATATTTTCTGGTTAGCAAGAATGCTCTCTGGTTAACAGCACCGTGACATAAGCCATGATATCAGTAAAACAACATGTCACAACAAAGCTAAAACAAACTGGGCATGTTTTAGCTTTATTTTAAAATGACTTGGATTTGATTTCTCTCTTTTGGACAACTGCTTCAGAGGACTCCTCTTGTTTTAAACTAATACATTAAAAAAAAAAAAAAAAAATCAGTTTCCCAAGGCTCCTCCAAAAAGAACATCTAAGTACTATTATATAATTTTATAGCAAGTATTTCATTTAAAAACATCTTAGGATAGATATTGCATGTGTAATCACCACAAGAATAGAAACAAGCTGTTAATCTCGCCATGTTATCAAATTGATACATTTTAACTATCCATTATTAGTGCAAGTTTGGATCAGTGACTACTGAGATATCCAGGATACAGAGGGAAGCAGCTGGGCTGGCACATGGGTTGGGTGGGAAATGCTGCCTTCATGCTCTCAGCTGCTTGGATTTGCTGTCAAGTGTCTGATATGAGCAAAAAATAGCAGAGAGGTTTTGGACAATACAATTTTTTAATCTACAAATTCAAGTCTAAATGAACCCACTAACTACCTGTCTGGGGAAAACTAAAATGTATTAATTATCTGGTCAGCAGTATGCAAAACCCACCATTTATTGGTTTTATGAAAGGTCCCCAGAATTCAAAAATCCTCTTTGCAAAATTTCTTATTCATTATTCCCTAAAAAAATACAGAAACAAAACACATGTACCCTTTTTAGAATTCACACTGTATTCTGAGGCAGACATTTTCCACGAGACACCAGCTATATATTTCAAGACATCAGACAAGCTGCATTTCCAAGCAGCCAGCAATCTATTATTATTATTTATCTGCAGGCAGTAAAAGCTTTACAGAGTATTCTGCATTAACAGACCACAGCTAAAGCAAAGGCTTGTTAAACACATGGAACCAGCACCACACCAAGCAGAATATAATGGAAGATTTTTGGGAATCCAGAGCCCCACTCTTGTGTCTTCTGGACCACACAGGAACCGGGCAGAAAGGAGGAAGACACAAGTGAGTGGAACTGTGGAGCACACAAGTTCTTGCATGCTCAACTATTTTCCTTCTGAACTTTTATTAGGGCTTTATTCCTCATTATAAAAGCATGAGATCTGCTGTCCTGACCAACCCTCCTGATCCATGAACCAGTAACAATCGTGCTCCAGTGAGACAAGTTTCTTACAAGAAAAGTTACTGAACCAAAAAAAAGGGTTTAGGGCTTACACTTAATTTCTCAGTATTATCAACAGTCAGGGTGACTGACTGAATTCTCTAATCTCAAGACTTCCAGAGAGTGCATTATTTTAACCCAAGAGTCTTTCAGTTTTGTGAGAGAATATTTCTCCTTCTGGTCTAAATGCTACCACAAGCACCAGAGATAAAACCCTGACTGGCACTTCTGACCTCTGAAGCAGCAGCAGTAAAAGCAACTGGTAATGCAGTGACATATCAGACTCTGCTTGTAAAACTGAAATACAGCCAACTACCAGAGAAAACTGTGAGTACAGAATTAGAACTGTTTGCAAATTAATTAGTTGGATCTGCTTGTAATAGCTTGGATCAATGTCTGGAGATACCTCAGCTGTAGCTACTTAAACTTCACCAATTCAAGCAACTGTGAATCTTATATATAGTTAAAAAAAAAAAAAATCACACCTCATGACCGTGAAACTATTAACATAAACATAGGTCAAAATAATAAGAATTGAATCTAAATAACAAAACCAATTACATTATTTTCTTGATTTTTTTTTTTTTATTTTTAATTCCAAGAAATCTGTACTGGTCTCAAAACACAGCAGATACAGCTGATTGTAGTTGAAGTTTAAAATATAGATTTCAGTCTCAATAGAATACAACACAGGTCTAAAAATAAAGTGCAGTTTTTATCTGTCTGGGCTAGTTAGAACTGCATCACTCTCCTGGCAACACAATCAGATGAACAAAGCAATCCTCTCTCAATCTGCCCATGCTCAGCACTATTTGCTACCCACTGTTGTACAGTCAAGTTCCTGGAATATTATCTGTAAGTTGTCAGAAACTGAAACTCTGACAGAACAGACATCAACATTCATCTGAGCAGTCTGTGCCTTTCAGGTTCTGAAGGTTTATCTGCACAGCAAGGAGATGCTGAGGGAGAAACAAGTCATCCAAGCCATGAGAGAGGAGACAGAACACTTGGCACTGGAGATGGAGTCAACCATGGAAAATCTGGCTTCTCAGACAGAATTCCTTCAGCAAAAATTCCCTTTCTGTGAGAATATGAAGGAAAACTAAGCACGAGGCTGATAAAGACGTTTCATTATCATTAACACCTCTGAGAGTGGAGAAAAACACCAAGTTCTGATGAAGGTTAAGAAACATCATAATTCCTGTAACTGGAAGTGCTGCATTGCAGTTAAATATACCCCAGCACAATAAGATTTTTGGTCCTCTCCCCAGGCCTTACATAACAGCTGCCTTCACTTCATTTCCCTATTTCATTATAGACCTTCAAACAGGTTCAGAGGACGTACAAATCACCCACCCACCACCCCTGTACCACAGGAAAACCACCCTCAGAGTTGCTGTGAGCCCCACCTGTCCCTTGCCCTAGGCTGGCAACCACACTGTGCACAACAAACCATCCTGTGGGAAGGGAGGGATCCTCTCCAGAGCTCACACTCCTGCCATCCACACGCCCTCAGCACTCATTTTACTCACTTTCAAAGGTGAATTGCACGAAACACAAGCCACTCAATACTTTGACACCTGTTTATTTAAAGCCTTGAAGGTATTTTATATTTACCTTGTTTTTTAAAGAGGTTGCTGCGGACAATTTCCTTCATGGACTGCACCTTCTGCTTCTGGAGCTTCACCGGTGGAATGCAAGTGTAAAATTCATACAAGAGTTGGCTGCATGGAAAGGAAAAACACCATAAATATCATGCAGATGAATCCAAATTCATCGTGTGTAAACAAAGATGGAGAGGCAGAGCAAAAGGCCATGTATTTCTAAACATTTATCACTTTTTAATACCGATGTTTCTTGTGTATCACAAATACTGACAAGGGACCAATATCCTGTTACAAAGAAAACTTCCAAAAGAAACAAGGTCAGGATGAAGTAGATTTTGGCCATGATTACAGACATTTACTGCTTTCCATTTACTTTATTGCTTTCCATTTTTTTGCATGGTGAAGGTAATTTATCTTGGTCTGACAAATAAAGATCCTTTTTCAAACTGCTAAAGTCAAATTGGGTTTTTTTGAATAGAGCTTATTTTAGGGGGGGGGAGAAAAATTAAAAAATAGATTGTTCCACTTGCTTATGTTATTCATCAAAATATGTGTAAGTATTGGGGTTATTTAAGTCAGGCGACAACTCCTTGTCAAAAATGTGTGCCCAGAGTTCTACCACTCTCTTGATTAGTGACATAATTGATCTTTGCTGGTTTAACTGACCAATAAGGATTCACTGCTGCCATCTGGGAGGTTTTAAAAAGCTGCTCACCTCAGCAATTTGGCATCAAAGACCTTTTCAACGTCGTGAAGAACCGATGGGATGTACTTCAAGGCAGCCACCTGGAGGGATGGATGGATGTACAGATCATGGTAATGTATGATTACATGTACAGAAACAACACACCACACAAACAAATCCACACAGAGCAAACTCATAAATTTGGGCTTCTTTCCTCAGACTGAAATTTTGCATCACATTTGAACATCATTGTCACCACAGAGGACCCTCGTGCTGAGGAAACGCAGAGGAACTTCAATACAACAGCACCCAGTGGATCCTACTCTCTCTGCAGACCAGTGGAAGGGTAAAGATTGTCTTTGTAGATAATATTCTCTTTGCAGGCCACTAAGAAAGTGTCATTATGATGCAAATATGTAAAGCAAGCACTGATCAAAGCAGCTCTTTGATCATACTTTGTATCAATTTCACCCCAGAATGTGCCAGGCAGGAGGCAGAAGTCAGGAACAATCATCTGCCCTCCCCAAATCTACACTTCCTAGAAGAGATGAAAAGGGGTGTCCTGTCCCCAACCAGCCATCTGCAGCCAAGCTTTGGGATGGTTTACATTCTCCTATCAATTTCTGAGGTTTATTTTGACAATGCAGTGGGATAATCAAACCTTACCCTGGCAGGGGTAAGAAAGAGACACTTTACTATTCTTACATGGACAAGAACACTTCAGCAGGCCATTCTCAGGCTCAGAATCTGAAGGTTTATCTCCATAAAGCCTATCTTTCAGTACTTCACTGTGCAGTTTTAGGGTGTAAATTCCTGCTAACGTTTCACTGAAAACCAAGTTCCAGTGATGTGAAGATGTTTATTACTGATCTGATAGAAGCCCATCCAGGCTCAGTACTTTTCTGTACCTCTACACAGCAAGCTTCTTATTAAAAACTTCATCTCTTTATTGAGGGCAGGGAAGTTAGAATAAATAAATAAACAATCAGAACACTGCTGTCTTTGGCTCTCATTTAGACCTTTCAGACACCGTAAATATATCATTTTATTTATATGAGCTTCTACTGTAATAGCCAAAAAAAAAAAAATAAAAAGAACTGTTAAGGTCTTGATTAAAAAAAAAAAAAAAAAAAAGAATTTAGTCTGCAGCAACGGTGCATACAGGATTTCAAAGTGGCTCAATGCTGGCTTAAGATGCCTTCAGATAAAGTCATTCCTCTGCAGATCTCTTCCCACACTGGAACACAAACCGGGAGAGGTCAAAGGAGCATTTAAAAGCTGTTGCCACTTCAGCAAAGAGATTATATCTTCGACTGATCTTTGCCATTATTACTTTTTGAAGCAGGTTGGGGGGGAAAACTTTGGTGGTTTTGGTTGTTTGTTTGTTTTTGGTTGCTTGTGTTTGTTTTTAAACAAGACTATGGAACCCTGGGGCTGTTTAAAACACATACCTGTGATGAGCTAGAAACTCATCCTGGCTCCACTTTTATTTCAGCAGCGTGCTGCTCCTCACTCTTCAAGCCACGAATACTTTTTGAAGACACTGTACAGCAGCAGCATCTGAATTTCATTTTACAGCAATTCACAGTTACTGTGAAAGATGTTTGATAAGGGATGGGGCCACCAGTGGCCACGGAATACTTCAAGCTGCACTCCAGACAGTTGGTCTGTTGTGCTCTGCCTTTCTCATATTCCCTGTTCCACACTTGTTCGAGGATGGAAATGGGAAGGACACAGCTCCCACTCCTCTGCAGATCCACAGCACCAACTGAAGTACAATAACAAGTACATCCCTGCACTATTTCAGACTCCCAAGTTTCATTTGCAATAATTGCTTCAAATGATGCACTGTGGACACAAGTGAGCACTGCCCTTAATGAAGTCATAAAACCCTCCTAGTCAGCAGTACAAGATGTTCTGTATTCTTCAGACCTTAAGAGATTAGTTTTTTGAGCAGGATACAGATAAACCCACAGCACTGCAGAAAATTATTTCTTACATATACAATGTACTGTTAAATTTATTTTAACCTTTACTCCTGCCCAAGCTTATTTTTAGCTGCCCTCTTTTGCAGCATTACATTATACATATTCATGAAATTCGAATACCCCTGAGATGAAAAATACATTCAAAGAAATCATTGGTGCTCCGTTTCTTAATCTAATTTTACTCGCTATCAAGGCAACTCTAACAAGTTACTGTGCCAGCCCCCATTGTAAACAACAAACAAAGCTTCACTGTCACTACCTTTCCAGCTTTATTCTCTCATAAAAACTGTACAGAGATGCACAGATTTAAGTTCTTAGAATCTACTGCAGCGACATGGGGGGGGTCAAAACCGTGTGGGAAGAATGAGAGGAGAAAGGCATCGTCTTCATCCCACATCACCTTCATTCTTTTCAATGCCACACACAATTTCTTCTCCCTGTGTTCCAGTAACCTTGAGAACACGTCATGTAAGGTTCCTGAGATCCAGGGAGCGCTGGGAGTTGTGTTCTCTCAAATCAGTGCCTGAGAGCAGGCTGGGCAGAGCTGACATTTGCAACAGATGGGACCATCTGGAGGTCAAACGTGGTGTGGCAGTCGGGGAACGGAACAGTTGGGAAAAGAGCTGGGGCTTGATTTGTAAATGAAGGTTGAGAGCACAGGCTGGTCATTGAAAGGGCACACTCCCAGACTGCAAGTCAGGAGCCAGCAGTGTAACCTTCTGAAAACGCTTAATCCGAAATTTAAAAATCGTGCAGCCGATTTTGTTCCCCGGAAATAGGAGGTGATTTGCACAGGCACAAAATGCATCTGCTGGAAATGTTGGGGTTTGTCCCCCTGAGTGCTGTGGGAAAGGAAATAAGGTACTGACAAGTGCCTACTCCCTCTCACCCCCAGATCGTCCCTTCACCTTTGCAGGTTCTGGAAAATTATTTTCAGATTTCCAGAAGTTCTATCCATCCCTCAGAAATACAGACTTCACGAAAATATATCCCTAAAAACCACCAAAATCCATCAGCAATGGCTACAGAGAAGAAACATAAATGCAGCAAAGCTGTAACATCATCCCTGCTAAAATAAATTAAAGAAAGGTTAAAGTCTAGTATCTAGGAATTGCTACCACCAGAAAGGTAGTGTAAGTTTGGAAATGTTTATTTTAAATAATTGCAAGAAAGATCTGCAAAAAACTCTTAAAAGGGAGGAATCTTTAGCCTTCACATCCACACTGACACTTGTACTGGTGAATTTATAATACTCCCAATCTCATTAGGATTAACATGGATTTCCAGTTTACCAAGAAGAAATTAACAATTCAGCCTTCAGCTGCTCCAAGCTTACATTAACAGTACCGAGAAGTAGAACTAGAGATTTACCCTTCTCAAAGCTCAGGCACTACAATAAGCCAAAGCCTTTATTCACTTCAGTCAGTTTTAGAACAAGGGACTGAAAAACTAGATCTTAAGCTTTTTGTAAGCTTATACAGCATTTAACAGATTAGGAAGTAAGATATTGCTCAGGAGATAAAGTTAAACTGAAAGAATAAAAAGTGCTTCTGGCACTGACTAGGCTGTTCCATATAACACAAAATTTTATAAACAATCTTCTCCTGAGTGCATTAATATTCAACACAAGTCTGAGTATGATTCTATCAGTAAAAGCAACTGGGAAATTACTACTCACTAAAATACTGCATTCCATGTTTAACAAAAATAAAAATAAAAATTAGCAGAGACGAATTAGCATTTCAGGTTTCAAAATAATTCTTTAAATCTTCTACAGTTAAACCTTACAAGTTTTTGGACAACTAAGGATGAAATAAGAGTTAAAACTTCACATTCCAAGGTTCTGCAAACTAGTTCATTTTAAGTTTCAACATCCTGAGAAACTCAATTACTTTAACTTTCTTCAGGGCTCCTAAAACTTTCTTCTCTGATTATCTCCAGACCATAATCTACTCAAACATATTTGACTGGTCCTACCAATCTGTGTTCCACTTTAATTCGTATCAATGATAATTTGCACTGTGACAGATTTAAGGCTATTTTGATATGCTGATTATTCCTCTATTTTTTCCAGCAGACTCTTTGAACTCTCCTCTCTGGGTACGTGGAGTGTAACACCTTTGGAGCCCTGTGTGTCTGTGCTGCCACCGAATAACTGCCTGTCCCTTACTCTGCAAAGCTCAATCTGTACCACCACAGCATCCATCACTGTCATCTCAAATTCCCCAAGGGAAATCAGTGTTGCATTTAGGCAGAGAGGCAGATTTATGAATTTCTTTCTACTCCCTTCTCTTCCATCTCGCCAGAAATTATCTCCGTTTTTCTGGCCTGGATCCACCTCCCAGAGCAGGAGTCTGGAGTATCATCATGGAATTCTCCCCCAAACAGGCACAGAAATACACACTGTCTGCTGTGGCTGACATGCCTGTGGAGCTCATGATGAAGTGGGGGGACCCTTATTTTATTTCTGTTCCCCCAATAAACTCATTTTTAGCATCCAGCGCTGAACTACGGTAGGGCACTTCTCATTTCACGCCTCTCCTGTTAGGATTTTATAACATTAATGCAGTAGGTTTTATTTACTGTGTGTAAAGCAAACTCTTTGCAGGCTTCTTCCAGAGACACAGCTGTATGAGTCAGCAGGAGTGGGAACAAGAGCAAAGTTAGGATATAATCAGTATAAACAGTATTTCACACCTGCCATAAAATGTTCCTGCTAAAAAGCAAACTTATGGTCCCTGGTACAGATTTAGATACCTAAAACCCCAGTAGTGCTTCATGCTTATGAATAAATAGCACCCATTTTTCACAACTGGCAGCACTCATTAGAAAACCAAAATCTTAATTTTCAATATGGTGTTGAGCAGAGCACAGCTGCTCAATAGCCAGTCTACCTTTGAGCTACACTTACTTGCTCTTTAAATCAGCACACATTTCTTCTCTGCAGTCCTTCTAAGAGCTGCTCACTTCTATTCTCAAGGCTTATAAGCATCAGCAAAGGTATGGTTTTGCTGAACAGGTGTAATATTCAGAATAACATTAAACAGACAAATATGGAAATGAGGGTAAGCACAGCCAGGATTCCTTAATGCCATCCTGCCACTGGCATTACAATAGCACCTGTTCCAAAACACACCCACCAGCCATTCCAGAAGCAGCATCCACACTTGCAGACCCATTATTGTACCCCAGCAACAGTACAAGGAAGCAAAGCTGTTTCCTACAACCACGTCTTGTCACTCAGGAAGAAACTCCCCTGCTCATTAAAGGAAACACAGAGGGACAATCCCACACACCCACTTGGAGATCCAGGCTCTCCCAGAGAGCATCATCCAAAATCCAATTCTCAGTTAACAAACTGATGGCAAAAGTACCAGAAGAGCAAACATCATTGCAGAAACTCTTTCAGTGTTACAGAAACTCTTTCAGAGTTCCTTCAGAGATTGTTTTTGTTCTCCCCAAGTTCCTCCTGCTTCTGATGCAGCGTTCACATGTATCAGCTATTCCCAGGAAGGCCTCTACAGAATTATCAAATAATAACAGAGTGTATTTGATTGATTTTCAAATGCCTTTAAAATATTGCTGTAATCATGGCATTGTACAATTAGAGCAGTATTTATTTTTTTGGCTCTTTTGCAGTTCACATTAACACTCCATGCAGAGTGTCAGATAACACAAGTCTCAAGGTCAGGCACCTGAGGTTTTATTCAAGACAGGCTTTTCCCCTGGCTTCCACTTCTGGTCTCAGTCATATCAAAAGGAATCAAAACACAGAAATTTAGGAAAATCCAAGCCCAATAATAATAAAGAATGTATGAAGCATTAATATTCCAGCTGCCCAACAAGTCTTCTGCTTTTTACTCTATAGAGAGCCTTGATAGTTCTCTATTTTAATAGAGAAATACATGCAAATTATTTGATATTAATGATGTTAATAGCTCCTTTTTCAGTTTTCTTTCAAAGGTCAGATTCCAAAGCATCAGAATAACTAAGATTGATGTCAGTGGGAAGCCCTGATCCTATTTTCATTTGTTCAAATAACTTAAATCCAAAAGGCTGACACAATAAAGTTTACTTTTCAAACTAAAAAGGGTGGAATCCCTGTTCACAGCTATCTGAAGAAACTTAAGAATTAAATATTCAGGTCCCACTGGAGGCTTCAAATTATGAGATTCCTTGACAGATTCCAGCACCTGTGTTTTGGTTCTTTCACTCACTACATAATTAAAGTTTCTATAAAAGTATTTTCTCCTGACCTTTTCAGACCAGGCCTCAAATTTAATTGGACAACTTGGTCTTCCAAAAGAGGGGAATTACAGAAGAGACATATTGGATAAATTTCCTAAGAGCGTCTTTTCCTCGATTTAAAAAGAACAAAAATAAAAAGGCCACAAATAAAAACCACATAAAAACCCCAAATCCAACTGGTTTCCAAGCACACACCAACCTGCAGCAAAATGGCAGTTTTATGTTGGCTTTTCATCAGGTTGTTGATGGATTCAAAGAGTCTCCTCATAGATTCTTCAAATTCTGTCTGTTCTTTGCCTTCATACAATCTGTTGAGAGATGCAGCAGGTTACCCTTTCAGAATAACAAAGTGTCATCATCCTAAATGTAACAGATTTGACACTAAATATATATTTGGGGAGTTGATCCAGTTTTGGGTACAGATATTTCCCCAGTGGGTTCTGCCTGTTGTTCCCTGTATTATGTAGAGATAATTCAGTTTGAACACAACATAACGACTCTGAATTGTTTTCAAAGCCTCTAAAGCATGACACCTCCCAGATCTGAGCTTCTAAAACCCATTTCCCTTTCAAAGTGACTTATATGCAAAATAATTAAAAAAAAATAAAATTATTTTTCCCCCCTGCAACTGAGCTACTCCAGAATATTCTTCACAAATTATCACTATTTCTGTCTTCTGCTGCTATTGCCATTTTTTCAAAGAGCTATTTTTATTGGTCCCATTAACTAGTCTGGTTTGGGGAAAACCAAAAAAAAAAAAAAAAACCTCTCTATTTGACATTTAAAAGTTTAAAAGTGCATTTCAACTGAGCTCACTCCATTATTTCTTCATTCCCTGTCCCAAAGCTGGAATCTCTCAGTTTATTTCTCCTGTGTTGTTCATATTGGCCATCAATACTAAACACTGCCTGAATAAACAGTAAAACCACTGGTGACATGTGGAATTAGTTGTGTGAAACAGCTGTCAAAAGATAAAGGAAAACAAGATAAGAAAATCAAAAAAGCCAAGGCACGAAGAGAATCCTGAAATGGGAGGAGGACACTGAACCAAATGCTGTGCCCTCACTGCTCTGTTTGCTCCACCAGAAGAGAAAAATCCCTTTAAAGTCCTGTATTATGGAGTCATGTGCTTTTCCTTTCAGTGTGAAACTTGAGGAGAAATAAAGGCAAATTGAGAGTTTTTGGCTACAAAGACTGAAAATCAAAGCTGCTAAATCAACCCCGGCATCCAAAACGTTGTGTGGAGAGGAAAAAACAATAAATACATGAACACAGTACACTCTGCTTGAGGGATGTCCCTACTGAGATGTGAAAACTGAGTAAAAATGCCAGAAAAATCGCATTTGAAAGGCACCTTGAAACATCTAAGTCTTAGGACAAGCACACTTACATAGAAAATCATCTCATTTGTTATCAGGTGGTATTTTAGGAGCTGAGGTTTTGGGTAAGTTATTTCTTTTTTTCCTCCCACAGTGGAGATTGTGGTATATGGGCACAATTTAAAATTATCTTTCAATGGGAGCAAAGTACATTTAAGTTGTAACAATGTTACAATGTCTCAGGCTAAATGTTCATTAATTTACTTGGCTAATGTACTGATACAGCTTTTATTGACCATGCAACGTTGCCACAAAAGTAAATTGAGTGTCTTGAACATATTTTTTTATGCAAGTGGAAATTTAAAGTTTCCTTAACTAAACCTGAGGGACAAGGAGGGAGGCAGAAGCATCACACATCATCTATGAAACACTCTTTTTAAAATTTAAACATACTTTTTAAATTTACTGTCAGTAGAATTATGATTTTATTTCCAGACTAATCACCCTGCTTCTATTTAGACAGCATGTTCTTTGTTATATTTCATTTCAGTTTAAATTCACTGGGTTTCAGAAGCTCAGATCTGGGAGGGGTCATGCTTTAGAGGCTTTGAAAACAATTCAGAGTTGTTGTGTTCAAACTGAACAATTTCTATACAGCACATGGAACAGCAGATATAAACCAATTAAAGTCACTTGTTCTGAAAGCAAATTTTAAAAGATAACCAATGATTTGCTTGGAAACAACCTCAGCAGTGTCCACGAATTTTACCACCACAAACAACCGTAGGCCAAGGAAAGGAGGAAAACAAACACTTGATGTTTTCAGAGTCTGTGTTATCAAACCTTGCTGAGTGCAGGCAAAAGAACATTGCTTTCCTTAGATCTCTGTAGTTTCAACAGCATCCAGCGAATGAAGATTAAAGTAAAACTTGGTTACTTCGATGTATCTGCCTGACAACGAGATAAAAAGTCTCCCATTTTATGTGTAATGTTACATGTCATTAATTTGTCTCTTTCCTACACAACCTTTGCTTTGTAACATCTCTTACCTTCCAAAAAGGCATCTCAGTTTTTTAAGCAACCCATCAAATGAAGAGAGAATGATTTAAAGATCTGTCTCAGCTCTGTTCATTCAAAATATCTCCAAAATACCTTCATTCAAAATGTCTCCAAGAAGGTTAATGTCAACCCTTGGAAGTGAAGTACTTTATAAATAAATCATAAGTTTTCTCATGGGAAGAAAATATATGAATCCAGGTTTTTAGGTATTTTCTTCTTTTCCAGGACCAGTCTGACAACAGGGAATTGAGTGGAAAAAGCTGGATGCCAGCAGCTGTAGCTGGATATCCAGGGTCAGGGGATTCTGGTCACTGGTTGTTTTTGGAGGAGCTGTTACTGCCTAAAATAATAATAACTGCCCAATGAATTTCAAGTTTCAGATCTAGTGAAGTAGCAGCAGATACTTGTAGCTAATCACCTGAATATGCAACATGCTGCAATAACCTCATTTATGACACATTATCCAATGTACACCAGAGATGAAAATGGAGACTGAAGCTGTCCCTGAACCAAACTCCTGCCTTCTGACCTTCAGCCATACAGGAAATGTTCTATAATCCCCTACACAATTCTTCCTTCCCCATGACTCCAAATGTCCCCTTTTGCCGTGACAGTTCTTATAAAAATATAAAATAAAGCTTTTGAACTACCAACCATGCTCTGTTCCCTTGAGCACCATCTCCTTCCTTACAGAGCTTCACACATTGTTCACCTGTACCCACCTATAAATAGTAAATTCCTAGAGGCAAGGATATTTCTAAGGGACTATCTACCAGCAGCAATTACCTTCTGAATCTACTCTTACTTCAACCAAAAATTAATAATTCATCAAATAGACTTAGTATTAAAAAACTATAAATCCACACGGATTTTTTTTTTTTTTTTTTTTTTTTTTAAGAAATGGGCAGTGGAATAACAGAGAAAAATTGTGTTAGAGCTCCTGCTGAGCAAAAGAACAGAACATCTTTCTGTTCTTTTGGATGCCAACCACAAACAGAACATTCAGCCACTTGCTCTACCTGTAGACCCGAGTTGGCCACTGCTCCTCTTCTGCCACTGCCTTCCTTAAACCACGTGGCAAAGGGACATCAGAACAAACATGAGGGGAAAACCAGCTAAGGATAAATGAAAAAACATGAAGCAGAAGGGAGGAAAGGGCTCTGTGGTTTATGGTGAGTCCTTAAGGGCCAGGTGAGTTATGGGACGTGTAGTTTTCCTCCTTCCAGTTTTCACCTCCTTCATTCTCCCATCCTCCTTTTTCCCTAAACCTGAACCCCACTTGTCAATACTACACTGCTGTGTTTGCCTGAGCTACACACATCCAGCCTGGGGAGTCCTCCCTGCAAATTCCTTAACTGGAGATCTGAAACTCCAAATTCAGTTCCAGAAAATGGCACTGCTCTGTGCCCCCCCTGTGCTGCTGAACGCCGTGTTCTCAAGGACGAGTCTCCAGCCTCCAGCCATCTGTTGCAACGTTTGGCCATCCACTGGTCTTAGGCCAAGCCACCTGACACAAAGAATAATCACCCTTTGAAACCTGCTGCTACCACTAAATACAACTCTGGAACTTACCCTGAGCATCAGAAAGCGGATTTGTGAACATTCCCTCTCCAAAAAATATCTCAGCAATGCCAACATCTCTTAGGCCACTTGCCAGTTTTATGTTTTATTTGTAAAATTAAAAACAGTTCTGCTTTTTCTGTTTCTCAGGTCTCCTTCTATTTCTGATATTAGACAGCTTGTTAAATGGCAGTAGCCTGGGTACTTACTGTGAAAATAATGTCCTTGATCTAACAATGAACTTGAAAACATATTCCAGTGCTTTCAGAGTTCTTAGAATAGGCTCACATTGCTCCCCTCTGCTGGAAGTATCCAGGTATGTCTTCAGAACAGTCATTAATTTCCTGAAGTTAAAAAAACATTTTTTAAATAATCTTTTCTCTTTTTTTAATTTTTTTTTTTTTAAATTAACTTCTTTAACTTCTTTGCCCACTCTAAGTAAATGTTCACGCTCAGCCAAGCACACACCCCAAGTAGCACTGCAAGTATTTTTGCATTTATATTGCAAATTCTGTCAGTATAAACAAATGAGGAGCCAATTCTTAACTGCACAAGCAAGAAAGAAATGCGAAATCTCCAAACAGCAGCATGACTTGACACAATCCTGGAAACACTTTTATACATGTTTGTAATAAACATGCAGAAGGTAACACAAAATATTACTTCTGCCTACCTCCACCAAGCAGTGAATAAACACCACTGCATGCTCTGAATTAACTGCATGTAAATATTACAGCATTCCAGCAAACAGCAATATTTGCTTCTTTATTTTATTTAAACACTTCTTACTTTGTATTCAAAAGCAACTTTTTGCTCAACGCACAAAAAGCAAAAGTTCACCTGAAACTAAGGCTCTTAATTTATAGTTCTAGAACCATCCTAAATGATTAAACCAACACTAATGATATAATCTTGACCTTAATGCAGCTGTTAAGAACTAAGATTTGAGTGACTGTTGGGGTTTTTTTTCCCCACTACAAAAATGGAAGGTTACTATTCCCTACCCTAACCAAACAAAACCAAACTCCCTCTCTCTCTGTGCAAGTAATACATCTCCCCAGCCTAACTCCTGTTTCTGGACTATAATACTGTGTTTGCAGCCTCTCAGCCTTCTGGGCATTACATTCATTGTGTGTCTTTCCATTTCCTCTTTTTTCTGTCTTCTCTGAGCTGTAACAAAGTTTATCCAATTTGTATTTAGGGGCAGCTGACTGCAGGTCCCTCAGTGGTCACTGTTAAGTCCCAGAACTCCATAAAAGCCAGGACAAAGGGATGAATAAATAGGAGCTGAAAAAATGCATAACTGCAAGAGTTTGGCCAACAGACCATATCATAACATGATTATAATATGTCTGGGACACAGTATTTCCTTCCTAACCAGGAATTAGGCCACCAACTTGTTTATTTAATAAATGATTCTTGAAATAGAGTAAATCTTCCATGATGTGCTTGGAATCAATAATGCCAAGAAAACTCCTGATGTGGGGAACAATCCTAAACATCATTATTTTTCCTCTACCACTTTGATTAAATCATCAGCAACTCCCAGCCAGGCAAGTCTGAGAAATATTTGATGCAAATAAGGCTGTTCTGAGAGGTTCTGTACCCATCCTGCTCTTCCTTCACTATAGTATTAATCTACACATTAAATGACATGTGCTAATTGCATATGGAGTGGGAGGGGATTAAAGAAGGACATGCAGTTTGCCCTTGAGCTTTCTGAGCCCAATAATGCAACTTGAACTTCCCTGGAATGTGAGGAAGGGCTGGCTGTGCTCTGCTGCCTTTCAACTCCAGCAAATTCCTGTCCTAGTGCATGATTTGTGTGACATTTGCTGTTGAGTTAGAACATGCCAGTTCAGCACAGGACACTAGAAGATATCCTCAGCTATTCCAAACCTGCAGCTCAAGTCTTCCATGCACTCTTCATATCCCAAATTCAAGTTCTGCTTTAATCTGCCACCTCATTAAGCTGCCAGAACAAAACTTCAGGTAGATTATAAAACCACATCCGTCCTGTTGGAGCACTTCCCCAAGATCAGCACTAACTGAAGATGTTCCCTTCCTTCCTAATTCAGCCACTTTATCCTGCAATCATCACCAAAATCCTTTTCTAAATAAAGTAGGTGTCCAGGATTAAATTTACTGTATAACATGTCTCCACAATTTTTACCCTCTCCTAGTAATCCATGTCTTCCTCTCTCGGCATTATCTGGAAGTTCCAAAATTTAAAAAAATACACATAAAAAACCCCACCACAAGCGTGTCCACCTGCCCACTGGCATGACCATGTAACAAATGATAAAACTCCATTTCACATCAGAGCATATAACAAATACCAAAATTCCACTTCACTGCACTGAAACCCTCCTGGTGCAACATCAGACTGAAATGCATAGGAAGACTTGACAGTTCCCAAAGAATTTTTTTTTCCCCCTTGAGTTTTCTTAATGTAAAAAAATACATGGAAACCTCTGTAAATGGGTTAAGAACATCCTCAAGTCCTCACTTCAGGCTTTTCAGCTCAAGGCCGGGGATATGATGGGAGAGGCTTTACATTAAAATATCTTTTGATAAACTTGACAGGATACAGGTGAAGTGCTCAGACACAGCAAAATCCAGACCACAGAATTCAGTGCCAAAGAATCATTTCACCAACAAATGCCAAGGAACCATTTAACCCCAAATCACTTGCTATTTGTTCAGGAATTCCAGCTATAATCACACAGAGGCAGGTTCATTTCCAGATAAGCAAACAGCAACATCCAAACGGCAGTCACCATTAATTACATCAGATAAGTCACAAACAGGATTTACTTTCTTTAATGTGATGGTGGAGGTTTAAGAAAAAGAAAAAGAAGGGAAGACAAACTTACTTGTATGCCAGTGTTGCACTAAAATGCTGTTGGATATAGGCTTCCAAAACAGTGTTAAAGTGCTGGAACTTACGGTCTGCAATGAGCCCAATGATGTAGATCTAAACAGACAAGGACAGAATTAGCTACAGTCACATTTCAAATGTAAATGTTAGCCCTCTGAAATATTTCTGATAATTCACTGTTTAAGAGTTTTTTAAGAAACTTGATTTTCAGTGAATTAGTAATATTCCATCTGCTCTGCAGTGATTTAAAGACTAATTCCCTGAAATGAGCCACTTGATTGCTCATTCAAACTTCTAAGGTTCTTTACTTTGACAAAGGAAATCCTTGGTGCTGATTCTTACCAGTGCATCAAAGACAAGGATGTCGTACTCATTACTGTGGGAATGCTCCATCATGATGTTAAACAGGGCATCCAGCGTGTCTTGGAGAAACTAAAGAACAACATGAAAGGACAAACTGGTGACCAATTCAGCTTGAAAACCTCACAAGTCATTTTTCAGAGAGCAGACTTAGTTTCTCTCAAATTAGAATTTTAATACCTTTACTAAAACATCACTTTAATTCAGTAAACACTTCCAAGGATTTAGGCTCTAGTTTCTTTAATTTTAAGAACCTACATCCTCAGACACATGAGCAATCAATAATACATGCTTAGCTCAAAGCTTATGGAAAAGCTAAAAATACTGTATAAATGACATAACTCTCTAAAACTGCGTTCTTCCTTAGTGACACAGATTAGTAGTTGCTATTTTCACATATACATGATGATTAAAAAAACTCTTCATACTTCTGTGGTCTGATTCAAAGCCTGCTTTAAATCAAAGGAAAGTATCCCAGTGACTTGGGACACAAATCTTTGGTTAAAAAAAATCCACCCCTCTTTTTTTTTTTTTTTTTTAAAGTTCTTTTTCCTCTTCTCCAGAGGCATCTAATGCCTATATTTAAAGATACAAATGTAATAGTATCTTCCATTTTCCAAAATATTAACGAAGTTTTTTTTACATTATACTCATTAATTTAATAAAGTGCTTCACTTGGTTTTAATATCAACATGTAAATTCACAGTAAGAACTACAAAGAAAGCAGTAGGAATTGTTTGTGATGTTTCAGACAGACAAAAACAACCAGCTGAACAGAGACTGTAGAAAATATTTTTACCATTGTTACCTTTCTCTCCTATCAAGTTTATTTATAAAATTTTCTGCACATGGTCAAAAGCAGACCCATGAGATTCATGTATCTGCCTAAAGCAGCAACGTTCAAAATAATATTCCTGGGATTGAATTTTCCATTCAGGCACAAAATTTCCAGCTAAATAATAGAAAGCAGAAAAGCATCCTAATAAATAAATTACCAGTGAAAGCAGACAAGTTTTGGTAATAATCTTGCAAATCCCCACAGCCCACAGCCAATGCCAGAGTTACTTGAGAGCAATAAGTAGGAAAAAAGCTGGACAGCACTGAATAATCCTGTCCAGGTGTTTGCAGCTTTGCTCCCTCTACTGCAAAGCTTTGCTCGTGCCCTTTGCAAACTCTCCCTGACAAAGGCACTGAACTGAACGACGACCAAAAAACAAAATGAAACCATCAGGCTTTTCCACTTCCAGTGTTTGCTGTAAGTGAGCCTCCAGTTTCGTTTTCTTTTTGAAACTTTTTACCATTTGCTTTGCCAGGGCATGGAGGGACACAGAGAATAACTGTTATTGGAATAACTGTTTAAAGAGGTACCTTCACAACTTCCTCTCCATCCACAATCTTCAGCTTCTCCAGGTTCTCCTGAAGCAGCTCTGGCTTCATCCGCCACTTCAAGAGACCCAGCAGGCCCACTGAAGGGAAACAGGTGGACATGCATTAAACTGAAAATGATTCATCAACTGGTGCAAATGTCTTCTCTCTAAACTACCTGCTTAGAAGATACCCACCATTCTGAGTCAGCTTGGTAGAGCAAACAAGGGTTGAAATGTAAAATGCATCCCTGGAGCTCACCGAGAGCCCCCCCACCACACTCGAGCTCCTGGCCAAGGTGGCTCCTTTGTTTTCCAGGTGCTGACGTGTAGAAGGCAATGTCAGATAAGCACCAGCATCCTCCATTTTTTTACTGTCCCCCTGAAAAACAACATACCAGCCATTACATTGCAAGCCACTGGATTTAGAATAAGGCTTATTTTGTGTTTTCTGGAAGAGTAAACAAAAATCTCTGTTTCTGTGGACTTCACTAAAGGATCCTCAAGTCCCATTGTGGCTCCTGGTGTTAGTCAGAAAGAAAAGCTGCAATGAGCATGCAGGGAAAAAACTTCCCTGCAATCATACAGGTCTGTGTTTTAAGGTGCACTGAGGGACTGGGAGGGGTGACATCACTGGCAGAGCAAAAGCAAGAGCCAATCTCTCCTTAAAATGTCAATACCTATGGAACACAATAGACTATTGAGTATCACCTTGAGGACTGGACCTTTAATATAAAAGATTAAGGCATGGTAGGATTGAATTATAAATCAGACAATACACTGCAGTAACTAAATGACAAATATCACACTATTTGTGGTTTTCAGTAGGATGAACAGTACAAAACCAGAGAGCCAACAGGTATTTTTCCCTCCTGTTTCATCAAGTTTTGTGACACAACCCTCACATATTTTCTGTGTCTCAACTTATTATTCCCCAGACAGGAAAGTAATAGGCCAAGGCAATAAAAATCATGTTCCTCACTGTTTGCAGAACTGAGTTTTGCTTTAACAAAACTATCCTAGAAATTTTCTCTGACTAGTTTGAGCTGTCACATAAAGCTACAAGCCCGTGACAGATATGACTCCACTGCAGACCTTTAGTCTACAATTGTGCACAAACAAGGAGTTACAAAACCAAAAATCTAGAAACCTATTTTAAAGCCTTAGGGTTTTATCTGATTCAGTGACCACAGATGTACAGTTCCTGCTTCCTATCAACACAAGAGGCGAAGTTAAAAATTGACTATAAGAGACTTAGACAAGAGGCAAAATCCTTATGCAGCAAACCAGAAAAAATGACTAACATTTCTGATGGTATCAAGCTTGCCAGAGAAGTACTCAGAATTTCTGGAACCAAAAGAAACTCCTGACTTCGTCTTTTTTTGGGACAATTTAGACAGACAGTGGCAAAAAGTCTTGAAATTTTGATCCAAAAGTCTCTCAAAAAGATCCAGTGCCTGAAGGCATTAAAAATAAAGTACACTCTTTAAAATTGGCAGTTTTCAAATGACTTGTTTTGAGAGGACAGATGTATGACTGCTTTAAACACTTACAGCTTACAATTACTGCTTTTAATACTAGAATAGGCAAACATATGTCAGAAAATCTGTCTATTTTTCACAGCCATAAACTAGGTCAACTCTGTTTAGCATTTCTCATCCATGCTGTCACTTTAGAAAAAAATTACTGGGCTGATGCAGAAACAAATTAGGTGGAATTTCATAACCAACATTAACCACACTGTCATATGTGATAGTTATTTTTCTTCCAGTCTCAGTGTTTATCAATTTTCAATGAAGACAAGATAAATAACTACACACTGCCATCAATCTTTTTTTGGATTACCCAGGCAACTTGATTTAGTTGGATGCATCTTGCTTGCTACTGATATTCCAGCAAACTGATATTACAGTTGACTGAGAAGAGCCCTGAGAAGTTTATTCTGTATTGGGAGTGATTTCTGGTTCTCTGTTCCGGCTAAACACCATTCCCCAAGGTGGGGGGAACCCAAACCAAGGTCTAGAAACATCTATTTGCTTGCTTCAGCTCACAAAGCCAAAGATGCTGCTTGTGTCCCACCAGAGCCAGCTAAAACTATTCTCCACACCCAAAATCAGTCTCCTGAAGCTTTTACTTTTGTGCCCCCTAGACAAAGCATTTTCAAACAACCAGTTCTCTAAGGCTGCATTCCCAGATTATTCATGGGACCAAGATTTCAAACAAACCCAACAATTCCCTCCCTTCAGCAAGAGTAATGGTACCCACCCAGGTGCTGAGCTTCAGTGTAACTTTCTCTGTAGTGCAGGTGGCCAAACTCAAAAATATCAGTGAAAAAAGTTCTAAGAGCGACCATCTCTAATTGCTCTGCAATAATTTCTAACTGAAATTCAGAGCAACATTTACTGAACATGGGAGCATTTTTTTTTCCAGAGAAAAAATATGTTATCTTTGATAAAATAATAAAATCGATGTATCACTAAGTAAATATACAAAGCAGACAGAGCAGTGGAAAAAAAAGATGTGTTGTGAGGGGAAAAAAGGAAGAAAATTGAGCCAGTACCTTTAGGACTAACAAATCATGGATGCCATCCTGCAGGGTTGTTCCATCCTCCTTCATTAGTCTTATGTAAGCCATGGCAAAATTCTTTTCTCCTTTATCTTTGGCTGCAAAGCAAAGCAAGACTTTCAGTTGGCTGCTCACCAGTGAATTTAAGTTCACTACAGTAAAAATTCCCTACTTACACTCCTGAGTCGATCTGTGCCTGAACATGAAGCGCAGGTGAATCCTCTGCATGTCCTCGATGGGCACTGCTACCTTTTGTGAAATCAGAAAACAACAAGGAGGGTTATGGGGGGTGGAAGGCGGTTTCAGGTGTGAGGAGCTCCTATTTTAGAGTAAATTAGCACCACTTGTGCTGCTTTCAGAACTCCTTTCACGGGCCACTTGAAACTATCGAGCAGCAGAAGTGGTGGCTGATAAGGAAGGACCTGTTAGACTTTGCTCGAAGTCTAACATACCAAAAAATTAAGCACAGGACAGAGTTAATGCACACAGGTGCTAGAAAATAAGCCCACTGCAAGTTTTGCCCCTTTAACCACAGAATTATCCAACTGCCCTGTGCAACTGTCACATTTCTCATACAAAAATTGACAACTAGTTTAATAAGACAAAAAGGTATGAAAATTCTAGCAAAATAAATAGACTTTTTTTGTGACTAAATTTAGCATCAAAGCCTTGAGTGAAATCACAGCAACTCTCCAGTGCTTTATTCTTAGTGCAGCAACTTTAGGGCAAACACACAACAAAAAAGGCCAACTACCAACTACCAACAAAGGCCTCATGTTATCAGGTTTATAGTTCTGAACTTTCAAGATTTGCACCCTTTTGTGTCCATTCATAACTTCTCTTTACAAATCTCACTACATAACACTCCTCCGTGTTAACTACACTTCTCAACAGGATCTCCTGCAATTGGTTCTGTGCCCAAGTCTGAATTACAGAATAATTTTCAAAAGGAACAAGTAAAGTAAGCAATAAACAGGATGAGTCAATGTTTTCAAAACAACGAATTAGCTTCTGTTGGAAATTACACTTCCACACCCTCCCTTTGCTGCACAATCACAGCAACACACCTTTAGGTAATAATTGCAGACTTGTCATACATGGCTATTTTGTCTGAAAAAAAATTATCCTTGCTAGGAAGTCTCATACAGGCTTTATAAGAACCATTTCTTGCAGCTTCTGGGCGTTTTTCAACCATAGAAATTAAAACTTGATTAGATAATTATTAGTGTGCCCTTAAAGAAAACCAACACAGTGTTTTTTTTCCTCTCTAAAACCATAAGAGGGGGTGGGTGGGGCATTTCCTTTTGGGTTTTGGTTTGGCCCTGTTTGTTTGTTTCTTAATTGAAGCTCCTCATCTCCGTTGTTTCCCCACGATAAAACAAATGCAATATTTCACCTTTTTAACGAGCCCCGTTAGGACACGAGGTTATCTGGGATGATCTCATTCGTTCTGCTGAACAGAATCTCAACATAATTTTCTAGGCCAAATTTCAAGGCTCGGTGATCGCGTGTCTCTAATAACTGATGTATGACTAAGGCTCCTTCCTCCGGCTGAATCAGGGCCAAGATGTTCTTTAGAAAAAGCTGATGCCGTGCAACCTTTCTGCGTGAGATACCCTGAAGTGAAAAGAGTGAGAAGTGTCCCAGCCGTACCTTCAGTGTCTCCATCCACCGCGGCTGTTTGACCTGATAGTAAACAACTGATCGGAACTCGCTCACGGGCTTGTCCCCCGCGCCCAGACAGACGGCGTTCTGACAAAAGGAGGGGGGAAAACAGCGCTTAGTGCCTCGTCAATTTGTGGGAGTTTTTGTAACTTGAGCAAAACCGAAGAATCACCGAAAAAGAGCCTCCCTCGGGAGTCCCGAGCCGGGAATCCCAACCTGGCTCTGGGATGCGGCTTCAACTCAGCGACCGCGCCCAGCCCAGGCTCAGGATCAAGCTAAGCATCAGTCCTGGATCAGGCTAAGCATCAGTCCAGGATCAGGCTAAGCATCAGTCCAGGATCAGGCTAAGCATCAGTCCAGGATCAGGCTAAGCATCAGTCCAGGATCAGGCTAAGCATCAGTCCAGGATCAGGCTAAGCATCAGTCCAGGATCAGGCTCAGCCCGACCCGACCCTGCCCTCCCAGCGGCTTTGAATTTAAATACGGCCTCGTTTCAAATTAAATAGCAATGACAGCACCAACAGAGGGGAAGCGTTGATGTGAACATACAGCGTTTTCCAAGCCTCTGAACACAAAAGAAATAAACGTTTCCCCTGATCTGTGGGCAGGGCCAGTGTAATTGCATTTTGCTGGGGTCACACGGCAGACTCTAAGCAGAGCGGTGTGAGGAACACACAATTGATTTGATTTCTCCAACTGATGAATTTAAGTAACCAAGACATCATCTCAGCTAGTTGAAGAAACACACAAAGGGAAAAAGAAATAAACCTAGCTTCATTATTCCATTATTTTACTCCATTTACTTTAAAATACTCTATTCCAGCAGAATCTCAGAAGTGCTTGGCTGCCACCAGAGCTGCCTTCCAAACTGAATACTGTAGAGGCACAGACAGTAAACACTTTGATTTTCCCACTCTCTAAGGACTATCAGAACTAAGACCCAAGTTAAAGGTTTGGTCAAGTTCAAAATTTGTGGTAACCAAGGAATTTAGTTTTTTTCAGTGACTCTGTGAACTCACATCTGCCTGGGCTGGCTGACCTGTAATGCTGATCACTGGAGCAGCAAGATCCCTGACACCTCAGCAGGCATCAGAGCTGAGCCTGAAGAGAATGAAGGAAGCAAACAACCTCAGAAGGCTGCTTCAAACACCAGGGTGCCCTGCGAGCAGAAGGATGTGATGCCAATACCTGGAGATGATTTGTACAGTCTGGTCACAGTGATTTAACAGCAGAAAGCTGAGTCTCATCTGCCTGTGCAGAGATTGTTCAAGGGTTATGCACCCACTTGTTTGGATGTCTCCCATGGCATTCACTTGGAACAAAAGTTACTTGCACAACAGGGCTGATTCTGCAACTGAAACTATTTTGATACCTGAACAGAGCCAGTTTCCTGTGTAGTGAAGACCTCTCTGAATAATGGGAAACACTAAAATTAATATCAGTTCATGGGTTTGAAAGTTTATAGGTTTTTAGATGCTAAAAGAGAAAACCAATTACTTGATTTATTACTTGCATTCAACAGCATTTCAGTTAACTCCTCAACATGTTGCTTAAACCTGTCTAAGGCACTTTACCCACAGAAAGCTGCTGTGGTGTTTCAGCTCACAGACAATGTGGCAAATCCACTTTCTCTTACTATTCACAGAACTGAACATACAGAATAGTGGAATGCAAGATTTAATGCATTGTAATAGGTTTATTTCTTTAAGGAATACTTTGGTGTGCATGATTTTTAAGCATATTAACTGTGATTAGACAGAATGCAGAACAGAGTTACTTGTGTACTTGCAAGCCATGGCTGGGTGCTGCCTTAGGTATAGGTGGATGTTTTGCAATCAGGGTTGCAATTTGTTGTGTGGACCTTAAGCATTATGTGGGTTTAGGATTCTCTTCACTCAAGCTTTAAAGTTACACTTTAGGTCACAAAAACATTTCTGCAAGTTGTGAACCACGGTGAGTTTCTCCATCTTTATTTTGTCTCAGGAAGTGTCATTATGATTT
The DNA here is from genome assembly GCA_038380795.1 of Pyrocephalus nanus. Classification (NCBI taxonomy): domain Eukaryota; kingdom Metazoa; phylum Chordata; class Aves; order Passeriformes; family Tyrannidae; genus Pyrocephalus; species Pyrocephalus nanus. The sequence goes on along the minus strand of CM076275.1, from coordinate 14,550,002 downwards.
CACCCTCACGATCACAACACAAAGCTCAGAAAAGGAAAGGTCAAAAATCCCCCTGAATGCCAAACTGGTGACAAACCCCGAGGAAAAGAAAAGCTCTTCAAAATGGGAATAGACAAGCAAAAAGACACTGTAAACATTTATGTTGCATGTGTGATTGTTGCCACTTAATTCATTATTTGCCACGTACTTAATTCAAGGGACAATGACACAAATCCTGGCATGAATCAAGGGTTTGTTATTAGCAGAAATGGGACTTCTAACATTTTAATGTGCAAGTTGAATTCCTCTGGGAATTTCCACAAGAAAAACCCCAGAGTAAGAATGCAGTAATTGTCAGAATCAGCATTTGTTCCTTGGCACAGCTTAAATAGGTCATTCAATGTTATTCCTTGTTACAGTTTTATGGGAGACATTTATAGGGCTTTAATAGATAGATCATTTTAAACAACATAAAACTTGTCTGTCACAAGATGTCACAAACTGACACAAGTAAGGGAACAGAGAGTCTTTGAATAATGGTATTTTATAAAAATGTATAAGTTAGTTATGTCTTACTTCAAAAAAGCAACTCATGTTTCTGTATGTTTTTCATACAGAAAAAAAAAAAGAAAACTTACTGGCAACGTTTTTCCTTCTTCATCACAGACACACATTATCACTTCCACATTCCTCTGAGTTGTTTTATTGTATTTATCAAAATCTCCATACAGCAGTGTAATATATATGTCATTTCTTATATCTCCTAAAAAACAAATCAAAAGGTTAAAAATCAATTAAAATGCTGTGAGAGCAAAGGAGCAACTGAACTTCCCACGAGTATCTCGGTTTTCTTGCAGTGAAACAGATAAAAATGTATTATTTTCCATCTGAACTTATTTTTTCAGTTCTTGTTCTTAGCTAAAGAGAAACTATGATGTGATGACGAACGAGACAATAAGGAGCTCTCAGAGGGACTCGAAGCAATTCTCGTCCTGCCCCGACACCTGCTGGTGAGGTGGCGGATGATCCATTAGGAAGTTTCCCCAAATTCTCAGCTCTCCTTCTAGAGGGAGCTTCGGGTTTTAATTTTCTCCTTTCAAAGAATTCGTATGACCTTAAAAAGTATCGAAATTTTACTGAGGTTGGGAGGGAAAGGTTTAAGTTGTTGGTTGTTTTTGCTGTGGTGGTTTTTTGTTTGTTTTTTGTTTGTTTGTTTGTTTTTTTGTTGTTGTTTTGTGGTTGGTTTTTTTTTTTTTTTTTTTGGGTTGTTTTGTTTTAAAAAAGAAGCACTGCAGGGACAGGGACTTCAGTTGGAAAATATCTTGCCATAAATTAAAAAAAAAAATAGATGATAAACTCATATGTTTACTCTTATCAAAGGACAATGATAAGTCACAATAAAAACAAGGTTAATTAAGTGACTTAAAGGATAAGAAAACAATGTACAAGGAGACAGAGTTATCCCTCACTGTGTTGATTTCATTTTTTCTGTTTCAGTACTAAGAAATATTTTCCAAGGATTTCATTGTTTTATATAGGCCTCTAATATTGGAACAATATTAGAGTGAAATCTGAAGAGCCTCTGAGTTACCCCTCACAGAAGTCAGTAAAGCTGCAGCTGCTGCTCATTGAAACAGGGAATGACAGGGAAAAAATCCCTTCCTATTCCAGAACAAAGCACCTCCTACCTGGCATGATGATTTCAGGGAATCCCAGCTTTCTGGCAACAACTGTGGTTCTGTCTACCAGGTGTGGGTAGTCCTTTCTAGCCTGAATCACATCTCCAACAAGCATTTTCACAGTCACCCAGACACCTATTAAGAGCAAAAAAAGATTACATTTCTGTTAGGGAAAAAAAAATAACCTGTCTTCAAAAATGATTACCTCTTCCACCCAGCAAAGCAGGGCTAAGAATTCACTTTCCCCACTTCCTGTAGATGAAAGTAAAAACGCTTTAATCCAAAACTCTCTCTAATAATTTAAACAGCCTTTAAGATTCTGCAACAAACTCCTGATTCTTCACTTCCAGCTCTGAAGTTGCCCCACCTTCAAGGTGGTGCTACAGCTCTACCATAAAACCATTTGTTGAAAATGAAAACCATATAAAATGAAGTGTCACAAAAAATCCTTGTTATTTAAAAGAAAATAACATAAAGTTTACCTTGTCCCCCACTGTCTCCTTTTGAAGCGGTGATTTTGCTTAGGAGACTGTGTAAAAAGTCATTCTCTGCCACTACCCTGCAGGAGAAACAACAGTGTCTGTTAGGAATTAAGTGCTAAATAGATCAGATCAGAACATAAATGACAAACAGCCTAGGTCTTCTTTGCTGGGCTTGACCCTCTTGTGATATGTTCTGTAATTTCATTATCTCCCTCAAGTTCCAGCCCACTCCCACTCAATTCTGTCCAGAGCTAAGAATGGCATTTTGGGACAGTGACCATGTGAACACACCAACCTGCTCCTCCAGCCCACTCCACTCTCCCTGATAAACAGCTAGATACATGAACTTGGAATTTTTATCAGCTACTTTTGAGTTTAGAAAGGAATTCTCGCACAACAAACATGGTGGATCAATTGACACAAGAGAAATAATAAACCAGTGTGTCATAGCTGGGGCTTTCAGAATTAAATATATCCTCCCCAGCACACAGCAGCAGGGCTATGTGGGATCCCAGTAAATACTGGCATCTCTGCATTTGATCTGTGAGCACCACATTTTTAGGCAGCAGGTCTGCCATTTCTTTTCAAGATAATGTGTGATAATTCTATTACTTTTTTAAAGGAAACCCATTTTTTTCTCAGATTTTTCTCAAATTCAACCACAGAACCAAGCTTATAAATTAGTAGCTACCCTTGCTCGAAAGTTTACTGTGGAATGTGTGTAACTATTTGGCTTGGGTTTGTGAAATGGGAGTGGTACCAGCTGTCTGAAGGAGCACGTTCAGAGAATGATACATTTATTTAACACACCATGGAATCCCTGACAAGTCCTAAATGCCTTTTCAAGTCATACTTAAATAATGAACATTATTACAGCATAAAATTATTAAAAGGAAAACTTATTCTTCAGCCGTTTCAGATTGTTACAGGCGAGGAGACAGATAAATATTCTTGTGCTTATCAAAGAGAGACCCAGGACTGTCTTACGGGTGAAAGGGAATGAAGTGCTGCTTCTCTTCATCACTTTCAGCTTTCCCTTTTATGATATCTGTAATATCCATGACTGGAGGAAGGAAAGAAAACCCATTAAAATATATAATAACATTGCAAATAGCTCTTCTTATCTATGAATGATGTTCTTGCGCCTCAAGAGAAATGTGGATTTTCCACTGGCAAGCAGCGCAGCCCAAAGGGGGAAGGTTTGTGGGGCAGAGCATTTAGTGCAAAGTCCACACTACAAACCTTGAGCAAAGGGAGAATTCAGATTAGTTTTGGTCTAATCCTGGCAATACAGGTATGAGTGCACTGGTGATGCTTTTGGGACATAATCATTGGCTTGATTTTATTTGCAAGGAATTCTCTCAATAAACTCTGGCACTGTGCTTTCGTTTGCACTTAACAGGAAGTTATATGATCAGGAAATTAATGATAATATAATTAATAACAACTAATTGTGTTATTTTATACTTAATCATATACTTAATAATTGTGTTATCATATATTTAATATTAAATAATTAATCAATAATAATGGTGACATTAAATTCAAAAGCACAGTTCTGACTTGAACTCAAATGTAGTTTTTCAGTCCTTATGGACTTAAAAAAATACAGAGGATAGTTGATGGAGCTGGTTTGTGTTCTGAGGTGTTTTGGTGGAGATTCTACTGTCCAGGGCTGGCAAATATCCCTTGGGTCCTGCTTCAGCTCCAGCACAGGAGACATCAGGTACCTGCCACCCCAAAAGGCCTCCGCAGTCCTTGGGTGTATTTCTTGGAATTACTGTCCCTCAGATCCATCTTCCCAACTCGGACTATTTGACAAACTAAATAAATTTTGTCTCTGCTAAGGTCTTTATTTCCAAGATCCTAAGATAGAAACAAAAAAGAATTGAAGTATTACTTGGGGAAAAAACAAGTTGTGACAGGACCTCCAGTAACAAACTGAGTCTTAGCAATCAACAGGGAAAAAAAATAACCCAACCAAACCAAACCAAACAAAACCACCTCCAACAAACAAAACCCCCTGAGCACAAAGAAAGGATGAAAACACAGTTTAAAGTTTGAAGAAAATCTAAGGTAAGATAAATAGAAAAAAGAGTAGCAAACAAGAGACACAGCAGATAAAAATATGAAGTCATCAGTAAATTTAAGAGGCAACAAATTCTTTTGAAGAAAAGCCACTGAAGCACTGGCACATTAAAGCACTCAGTGTCTCGCTCTGTTCCTTGCTCATTTTCCAGGAGTTCTGGCAGTGACCACAGGGAAGAGACAACTGGATTTACCAAGATGAAATAAACTGGAAAGCACTTACTGTGAACACCACTTTGAGATTGTTGAGCATATCAATTTCCTTTGGAAAACCTCGACTCCCCCATCTCACCAAGTAATTCTCACTGTTGAAGATAAATATCTCATGGTCATGTGATTTAAAAATTCCTCCCTTACACAGTACAGAACAAAAGCTGCATAACAGACACTCTGTGGTGATGGTTTAAATCTAATACCAGACTAAAAAGATAAGAAAAATGCTGTACAAATATCATCAGTAAGCTTGGAAAAAATTACTGGAATAGAACACCAATTGGCACCTTTTTTTCAGGAAAGATCATCATCATCATAGTCTGTTTGATGGGAATACTCAATAGAAACTTAATCTGATTTGGAATTTATAATCATCTCTCATTTTTTTCCACCCCTTCCTTTCAGCACTTTACTCCAGACACCACAATATTTCCCCATCAAGAATCATCTCCTAAATTTGCAACAGGCTCAGGCTTCTCCAAACTCTTGCAATGTTCAATCCAGGATCAAAATACTTGGAAACCAAGAAACCTTTAGTAGCAGCCAGAACTTAGTTCTGTCCACACTTCACTTTGCTTTTGGGTTTGTCCCTTCTATTTGTAAAAAAAAATAAAAATAAATAAATAAATAAATAAAAATATTTATAAAACTCCCTGTATTATCAGCACGTCGGAAATTATTTGACTTCATTTGGGCTGGCTGCTTTTGCTACTCCTCTTCAGTGAAAAGAGGGAAGTTTTACCTTATAATTGTTGATTTCTGTGGGTCGTAGAGTGACATAAAGAGTTCTGCATCCTCTCCAATCCGGCAAACAAAATTCCTCACAAACACGTACAGGCTGTGGGTTGGGGATGAAGACATTCGGGAATACGAAGCATAGTCTGGCTGATCCTTGGACTGCTCAGAAGGAGGAAAATCATTAACTGGATCCATGAATTCAGATGGTGGGATACTACCAGCAGTTTTCACTTTTTATGATAAGTAACAGTTAATCTTGAAAAATTCCCAGGAAGTTTGGATTAAAATACTTGTTTCCAGCAGATAAGCATTGCCCTTTGTTTGTTGCTTTCAAAACTTTGCTTAATAAGGCAGACATGATGGGCAAATAAGGTTCTGACTCTCCACCAGGCCTCACCAGGGATCAACAGCCCTCTCTGCAAGGAAGCTGCAGAGCTACCAGGTCAGAAGTGGAGAAGTGACACAGATAATGGAGATCCCACCTTCCTCCCCTGAGCCCTCCCTGTACACACAGGGAGAAAAAAACTCAGATTCGGTTCTTGAAAACATTGAACCCAGAGCAGGGAACCACCCCATCTGCAAATAATGACAAAGTTAATGACAGAGATGCCTTAAATCACTTTGGGGACTTAGAATGAGTAAGATCTTCCTTGATATGAGATTGTAAACATATTTCCCAGCAGGGAAATGGAACAGGGTTTATTTTATTGATTTTCCCAGGGAACACAACAGCTAAACTGTTTTTCTTCCCTTCTTCCTTCCCCTCCAGGAACCTTCCTATTTTGAGAATCTCAGATGTACTTTCATTCAGGAGAAAGGAGCCAGGCTAAGTTTCACTCCTGTATATGAATATATTCAAAACCTTCCCTCCCCCAGGCTGCTTTCAGTGGAACTACTCTGAAGTCCATTTCTTACATTTTGGTAAAATACTGTGCCTAAAAGACTTAACAGTTTTTTTGCTGTGCTACAGCAACTTAAAACCCTTTAGGAGAGAGCAGGGAGTTGGACTCGATGGTCCCTAATGATTTCCTTCCACCTTGAGATATTCTATGACTTCCCTGTCAGTTCAGTTCTTCAGCCACCAGGCAGTTGCATAAAGGGGGAGCCAATCCCACCACTTTTAAAGATGTTACTACAGAGGCAAGCCAATAAGAATTAATTTTGGACACAGTAAGATACAGCAGAAGGTCTGCAATCCACACTGTGATGGGCTTTGAGTGTGCTGGAAGCACTAGCAAAATGACATAAGTCTCTTTGAAGAGGAGACAAATAACATGCTGAGATCAAGATACAGCTGAGTGGGTTCACTGACTCAAAACTAGGCTCCTGAATCCTACCTATACCCCATTTCAACCACCAAGACACATCTACTCAACACTTGATGGCCATTGTTTGGCTCTATTTTTAAAGCAAGTCATCACTTTTTGTTAAAGTCTGCACCACTGTTGCAGACCCCCAGGTTTAATTTTTTTGTCGGTTAATTATCTGTTTTAATGTGTGGGGAGCAGCATTTATTTAGTAACACTGTTGAGAACAATTCAAAAGGGGTTTTTTTCCAGTGGTTTGTCATGGGAGTTATTGAAGTGTGGTGACAACCCAACTATTTTCTGTCAAGTGTTTTACTTGCTTTTTTTACACTTTACTTTCTCATAAATGGAGAAAAGAAGCAAAGAGGCTTAAAAATCCCTGAAGAGATTTAATATAGAAAAAGGTCAAGGAAGTGAAGTTACCTGCTTTGCATTTTAAAAGATTAAATTTATGCACTCGTCAGCTTTGCTTTGGCACAGAACTTACGGTGTCCACAAGATTATGCTGAGTTCACCTTAGTTTCTCTTCAGTGAGCTTAAATTCAGCTTCATCAGACTAACTAGCAGGCAGCAACATTAGCAAACAACTGGTGCTGTCACAAGGTCTTGTAAAAACGAGCTGTGGTTACTCACAGAGTGCAGCTGAACTCCAAGTGTATAACTATTCATGATACAATTCAGCCTATTGAGCAGCCCACGGGGCTGCTGAACTCCACAGATGGAAACAGAAGATGTATTTTCATACAGGAATCCAAGAATGGATTTAGAATCAGCTTTAGACAGAGGCTTTCAGCCCAGCCTACAGCCCAAATCCAAAATACAATCCCAAACTGAGTTAGGTGCACAAATGCAACTACCTCAATTCGAGGCTTAGCTGTGTTCATACCACATCAAAGTGAATCTACTCTCAAGTCAGAGGCAAAAGTTTCCACCTTTTATGGCAGAAAGTTGCATTCCTTCAGCCCTTAGACTCGTTTTCTGTTTGGATTTTAGGAAAGGAAGCTTTAAATTTCCCAGTCATTCCTACCATTTCCTCCTTGATTCGCTCAGTGATTTTATTGGTGGCTTCTTCATGCGCATGAAATAGGCTGATGACACTGGTTTTATCTGGATCTAAGATATTTCCATCTTCATCTCTAACTATTAGGTCGAGCTCAAGGATTCTGTGAAAATACAGAAGGCTTAATGGTTGGGTTTTATATAAAGAAAGCTTAGAAATGTAACACACAAGGAGAAGCTTCAAGTTTTAAAGTAACCAAGTCTAAATAAATGCACCTGTATTTCATTGAAGAAAAATTTAACTAAACCAGAGGACTTTGTTTTCAAGCTGTTGTGCAGTATTTAGCATTTAAGAGCCTGTCACTTCAAGCAGATTCACCCTGTTCATCCAAATCACAGTGAACAAGTTCAGAGTTTTGTAACGTCTTGTGGTCATTGTTTATGTGTAGCCACAGGTTACTGAAGACTTTGAGCTGCACAGAGGCCTTCAGGCCACAACAACCACTGTCACTTAAAATAGCTAAATAGAGTTTATAAGCAGATCCCACTGCCTGTAAAACCAATACTATAAAGATTTGTTTATCAAGCTCTCACTCTTCCTTTATCAGACGGTGGAACACCATCAACAGCACTTTTTTTTGCCAAAAAATACGTTGTGTTGCAGTGACCTTTCATCAGCAAGGAGATGAGATATTTTGTCAGAGAACTATTCTGTCTCTGGTAGTTTCACTTCTATCATCAGAACTAGAATTCTGCCTGGAAATCCCCCAGTGGATTGGGTGTGGGTGTGTGTGTTTGCAGACTTACTGTGGTCTGTCAGCATCACTTTTGAGGTCACATAACACTGTAGACATAGACTGTGTTTGTAAAGAGTGGACAAGTTTTGAGTCCTGAGCACACTGGTGTTATGTGTATACAAAGGCCAGTTATCAGACATCAAATCTCTTCAATTAACAAGCTCATATATTTATAATTAATAAATAAATTAATACTTTGAAAAGGTACTTTACTGTGAGAAACCTCAAGACAATATTCACTATTACCCCAGGAGTAACAGGGAGATGTTTGAAAAGGAACATTCAACATGAATCACATTTTTGAGTTCCAAAACTGCAAACATGAAAACTTTATCATCATCTCTTTGATGATAGCTTGAAAATAAATCAGGTTTCCCAGAAGCAGTGTAAGCCACTTACCTGTTACCATAATCAATTTTGGAAGTGACTTTCTGTTTGAGTTCTTTGAGCTCATCTTTCGGCAAAGTCCCGGACAGGAGCTGTGACCGCCACTCCATCAAGTCAAACATCATGGACTGCACCTGCTGGAACCTTTCCTTCTTGTTTGTCTGAGATAGAAAAGGGAAAAAAAAAGAAGTTTCAGGCTTCAAGTTGAAGTGAAACATCGGTCTTGACAATTAAATATGTGCCATATAAATGATTGCAGGAAGCAGGCAAAGTAAACGAGTCTGGCTTCCTTCCTCATCCCACAAACTGCTCAGGACAGAACCTCCCATGTGATCAGAAAGAAATTACATGAAATTTAAGAGTTTTTAAGGGTATAGGGAATGATGCTGTTTTTGTTTTATTTAATAGTGCTGTTTTAAGATTCTTTAAAAGTCTCATCAAGAGAAAACGTTACAGAAGCAATTTACTTCTGTATGAGAGACTGATAAGATCGTTTTGGGAACAACAACATTTGATTGTGGTATTAACACATTCAAGAGAAAAATGAGAGAATGCACAGAAGTCACTAAAGCAGTTTCAGTGTCATTCACTGAAACAAGAAGTTTCCATTGTTGACTTTAACAAGAGAAAGAATAACAAGTGACATGTTCCACAAAACTACACAAAAAAAAAAAAAAAAAAAAAATAGGAAAATCCAATGGCTGGGATCCTGGAACAGTCAGCACAATTCCTGAAATTGCCAACTGTTAATAGCCACATGCTCCCAGTAACCCTTGAACAACCTTTGATCCAGCGTTCCAAGAACATCACAAATCTTTTTCACACACATTTAGGTTATGCTTTATACTCATATAAATGGAAACTTTTCACCTCTTCAGATCAAAATTATGAAAAGTTTATCACTTACAGGATAATCAAGGTTGAAACAACTGCCATGGCGTTGCACCACTCCTCAGCACAGTGTCAGCCTTTCCATTTACAGAATCACAGGATCTTCAGGGTTGGAAGGGACCTCCAAGACCACCCAATCCAACTCTGAACCCAGCACCACCACGGCCAGGGGGGTGGTTGGACTACATTTAAAGCTACTGGGCATTTAAAGCCACTGAAGAAAATGGTAATTATCTAAGGCAGTGAGGAAGCAGTTCCTTAAACCCACCCAGACCCTGCCCTGCATCGAGGAAAACACACAGATTTGGACATTGTGCATAAATAGGATGGGTTATCAGACCAAAAGCGGTGTGTTCAGTGTCCTACCACATAGAGCTGTTTCCAGATGCTTCCCCATTCCCAGAGAGTAGTGGTAACTTCTTGAACTAGAGGGATTTCAGAAGGTATTATGTTTTCTGCATGTCTAGGAAAGAGAAGAGAACATAACACAGTCTGGGTTTCATGGGTGTGTGTTATAGTTACTGTGGTTGGGGTATATAAATGCCTTAAAAATGATTCTTTAGCAGGCAAGATCCTCAGTGTGGTACAACAGATAAATCCCATACCTTTTCTTTTCAACAGTAACTTCCTTGATGTGGATGAAGGATTTAGGAAATATTCCCTGTTGAAGGAGAAAAAAAAAAATATAAGTCCAAGAATATTTAAGTAACAGCCATGACTATGAACACAAACTTTAACCACATAAATGGTAATATCCCAATAATTCTTGGCTATCTAGTTTTTTATTCAAATAAATGCATTCCTCAAATAATAGAAGTTTTGCCATATCCTTCTCTGCAAATATAAAGTGCATAGAATAACCTTTCTTTAGAAGAAACACCACCTTCCACACTCTTCCCCCAGGAAACAGTGCAATTAAATACAAGTTGATACCACACAAGTTAAATTCAGTAAAGAAACATTTTGTCTGTGCATCAGCCCACATGTTTCACTTTCCTGGACAAAAACATAGTCTTGTTTAGAGATCAGCTTGACTATGAAAGCAAAGGAGTGACACTGATACAGGATCATTGCATCTGGTAGATGCTGGTGATAATTCAAGTCCCACAATAATTCAGTAACATATGTGCTATTTTACAAAGCCTTTCTCTGAATTAGATTTCAACTTCTATAGCCCTTTTATTTTAAGCACTGGATCTTAATCAAAACACAATCATGTCTTATCAATTCCACATTTTTTCATTAAGATTGAAGTTCAAAAGATTCCATGAAGAAGCCAAGTAATAGAAGAAGGTCACACTAATACTACATTTAGTGATATTTTAGTACATTAAACTAATAATTCTTCTTTAAAAATACATCTTGAAGCCCTTTAGCAATATTAGGAATTAGTTAAAAGTAATTTCTAATACCTACAGGCCACTGAATGCAAAACAGAAAAAAAATAATGGAGAATTAGACAACTTCACACTATTCTGAGGGTTTTTTTCTGTTGGCATATTCTCTGTCCCTCTGCTCCCCTTTTAAAGAGGCTGTGAAGGTTTTGTACATCCTTTTTCCAAGGTGTAGAGAAGGAACTTCCAGCAAAGAGTTTTGCTTTAGTACAGGCACGAGTCTCTAACTCCAAATGCCTTTGCATTGCTGCTCCCTAGAAAAACCTTATGCTAAGAGCAAGTTATGAAAAAAATGCTTTTCTTCTACAAAAATATATTTAAATCTAAGAAGTGATTTTCTTGGTAGTTAACTTAGCAGTCACTATACCCAGGGTAAACACTATTCATCTCTGGCTTTCCATCTTTTGGTATGAGAATACTGACTTTTTTTTTAATTAATAGGATTTTTTTACAGTAGAGATATTTAGAAATTTAAGCCTCATGCAAGTTGTTTATATTGTATTAACCTAAAGAATCCTTAGAAAAAGTACAGAAACAAACACATCCATCAGCAAATTTACTCAACATTTAATTCAAATGGTGTCTGTTAACCTGAAAACAGTAATTTGTTCTTCATTGATCTGCTTTTTCCCCCATCCTCACTTCTATTTACCAACTGTCCAGGATGAATGTCGATCATTTTATTCATCTCAAAAAGAGAGAGAGTGGACAGAGCTGACCTGAGAGATCAGGACAGAACCATCTCCTAAGAGACACTAAAAAATCCACTTCATGGGTTGATCTGTTAAAAATAGTCCCTTAGGAATGAACAGAGTGATCTTACCTCTGCTCCTTTGTATCTCACCAGGTAACCCTTGTACCAATCTAAAAGGAAGAAAGATCACTTAGTATGACCAAAAAAAAAAAAAAAAAAAAAAGGCATTAAAACACATACAATGAAATCATGAGTTTTTATTTCATATGAGGAATATCTGGCATAATGTTCGTAAAAAATTAATGGTTACTTCAGGCTTACAGAGATTAAAGTGAACACCAGGAAGCACATTAAGCATGACTTGAATTTTAGTAAATATGATTATATGGTCGACTTTCAAGTCTTGCATAGTAAGTTCAGATAATCTTACACGGAATTGAACACCCACACACTCCCCTGAAAAAGGTAAATTGTTTTGCAATGTAATTTATATCACAGACACTTAGATATCCATCTCAGCTGAGGTGGCCCATGGGACTGGATAGCCATGAAGCTCCTCTGCTTGTGTTCTAGGAGTAGGATTAACTCAATACAGCACCTGTTTGTTACATATCCATTTTCCTGGTATGTAATAAGACTTAAGCCATCTTTCTGCCATGAGGAATTAGAGCTTTTGGGCTCGGCTTGAATTCGCAGCTTCCTGGTGTGAAGTTCAAGTTAGAATCTCAAGACAATGCTGGACAATTATTTGGCTTGTGCTCCATTTGTAACCAGAAACCCCTTCTGGAAGGCAGGAGTGCTGTACTGCAGTAGTGGCAACTAAAAGACCAAATCAGATTTTATTCCATCTATTCCACAGTTAAGTCACAATAAACTTCTACCAAAAAAACCCATAAAATGCAGAGTTCAACCCTACTGAATTACAGCAGAGGCCACGACCATGGTGCACTCACCCACCATGCAAAATCACCTCCACAGCAACACCATTTAACTCTGTTAAATATTGCATGTTTTCATCCCAAACAAGGCATTTTATGACAAAAAGCATACATTTTCTAATGACCATTTCATGAACAGATATGATCTCTTCGCCACCACCTTTTGTCTCTCACCCTTTCTCAGACAGCACAGGTATTTCAGCCATGCAACCAAACCATAAAAAAAATAAATCCCAAACAGTGCTGTCAGAAAGGTGATGCTAAAAGTCACAGGAGGGTGACTGACATCAAAAAAAGATTCAGGACAGATTTTTTTTCCAGGTTTTTCTGCACTGGTATTTTTTTCCCCCGGTGTCTTGGCAAATGAAATTCCATCTTACTTCTAAAACTGAATTATTTGCACAATGCCTCAATTTACAATCAGGTGTGTAAAATCTATTTCCTCCCATTTGCTGTGACAGCCCACATATGTTGTGTGCCTACCTTTTTTGCATGCAAAACCAACTAAAATAGGACATCAAACGAGCACAGGAAAAAACCTGTCACTGTTGGTTACTCCCCAGCTGCAGCTGGCAGCGTATTTTTTAAGATATCTGATAACAGATGAACTTCACTCACACAGTTTGAAAGATTCCACTTCTTTGTTGGCAAACACATTTCATAAAGCAAGGTCTGACTTAGTGTATCAAGGGCAGAGGATTCAGAAAAGATTTGATATAAAAAATAACCCCACGAGATCAGCGCTCAACTCTCTGGGCTGACAACAAACATAGCAAAGGAATCAGAAACCTGAAATGCTGTTTCTGCAACTAACACAGAATACAGGGCTAAGGAGGTTTCTGGTTTGCCCATGTATCTATTCCATAGCCAAAATGCTTAGAATGGAGGCTTAAAGGATTATGCAGACCTTGCATATTTTAGGAGAGACCGTGGATCATCACTCATGACTTTGAGAGATCCATCTGTTGCCTGTCTAAGGAGTGACATCCATGCTTAGAGATACTGAACTTCTCTTACAAGTGGAAGAAAAACCACGTGCTCCAGTGTATTGGAAATGTGGTTTCTCAGATGGTCCTCTCTAAAATTCTTTGTTGTTTCCATGTAAAGCAGCCAAGAGCTCTGTGCAGTGGAGTGGGCTGGGCTCAAACAGCTCCAGAGCTTGGCAGCCCTGTGACCACAATGTCCCAAGGGTCTTTCAGCACCAAGCTGTCTCTGTGACTGTGTAATGCAGCAGCTGGCCCTTCTCTTCAACATCACTACAGTTGCTGAGATATAACAGACCCATTAGGTCAGCAGAAACAGGTTGAAGAACATAATTTTAAATTTTTGCAAAGCTTTAAGCACTTTATAATTTTTTTTTAATTTTTTTTAACCTAGTCAAGAACATCACTATGTCATTACTATTACAATGACACTTGGAGATAACTAACTGCTGTGAGTTAGGTATGCTGATAAAAACTTCAGTAGCTCTGGCAGATTTAGAGATAATTCCATCAGGTTGTGAAGGTATTGACTGTCATGAATGACTTTGCATGTTCTCTAAGTTGGATGGTTCTCAGAAATGTTTCTATCATGCAGACCCTCATTTCTTTAACATTCTGGATTTCCCTCTGATAAAACAAGGGTGCTGAATGTCTCCCAGCAACAAATATTTAGTTTAGAGGCAAAAAATGTACTCCATTAAACCTTGATGTCCCTTCCATCAGGTATATTACAAGATGGCACAAACTTCACAAACTCTACGTTCACCTTGATGACTTCCTCATTTGGTAATGGCTTCCTAAAAAACCACATGCACTGTAATATGGCTAATTTTGGCTCTTCAGAAAAGAATAGGTTCTTCCTCAAAATAGATCACTACCAGCACTAAAAATAAGAGTATTAGACAACTACTGATGTAATAGAGGGAATTGCTGTGAAGTGAAAGGATGATGTAATTCACAAAGAAACATACAGTTGAAGGCAAGGGACTTACCTTCACAGGACTCCAAGATATGGACCACATCACCAATCTGAAGAGGTAGTTGAGGTATTCCTGTGCCTTTGAAATTGTATATAGCTGAAAAATTAAAGGATGAAAACACTATGTTTCTGTACAGCCATACACTACAATGAAACCAAAAACCAAACATGGTTATTAAGACTCTGATACTGGGATCAGTACAATGTGATAGACAAACAATCATAATTCTACCAAGAAGTTCCATTGTCATCGTTAATTTATCTCTTTGCTTGTGAGGATGAAAAGGTGGTGAAAACGGCCTATGCTGAAAATAAACGAAAAAAGTAATCAACAAACCCCATAGAAAACTCAGCAGGCACGTGGGAACAAGCTCTTCATCAGCTGCTCTGCACAGGATTTAAGGTGCAGGTCTTGAATAAATGCACATTCACAGTGCTGGAGAATTGTTTGTCCACCGGTTCAAGGGATTTAAGCACACAGTTCACAGAAATTTACGGCTACCCTGATGAGAAAGGGCACAGAGGTGGCTACAGAAACTGAATTCCCTGAATCCTTTCCTGGGTTTAGATGCTTCGATTTAACATGAAACTGTTTCATATTAGAGTATAAAGTTTCACAGTTCTCTGCATTCTCTGTATGACTGAAAAGAACACACGAGCTGTGGATTTTAAAAGCGTTCTAATCAGAAGCTTATCTGTATGTGGTTAAGAAACAGCAGTTTCAGAGAGAACTCAAGAAAATAAGCCTCTTTGCCAGTTCTTATGTTCTAGGGCTACAGGATGTGGGCTGCTATGGTAACCATGTGCCTCTGTCCTTTTTTTTTTTCTTCCTGGCCTTGGTTATAGACTTGAGCAATAGCATCAGAGAGTAGAAGTGGTTATTGGAGTCAAATCACACCAGGAAACTCTTAAAATATGTATCTGAAACTCAGTGCAGGTAGGAACAGTAACACTGGACTAACCAGGACCTGCCTGGTGCAGGAAAGGTGTCAGTCAGCAGAGCTCCCTGCCTTGCTCATGGCAGTGTCCCAATCCATCCACACACACACACAGCAACCAAACTGGGAGCATTTTGGACTAGGAAAAAACTGCTCTATAAAGCCAAGCCCACCTTCAGGATATTCCCCATTCCCTTTGCTCCTCCCCCAGCCAGGCTGCTAGAGCAGGATATTAACTCTCTGCTAAGCCAAAATGTACACTAATGACACATTTACTTAAACATTTAACTTTGAATTATGTTTAAAGGCTCCAATTAAATTGCCTTTCAGGAAAATGCCTAAGGTGGGAGGGTAGAGCTAAATAGATTCATCCTCTCCACTTTACATGTATTCCATAAATTATGTTTCCCGGTTTTTTTTATATTTGCTGTATTCCTGGAACAGAAATTAGAAGGAATCTCAGATGTAAGAGGCTTACTGGACCAAATATAAGTTCATTTTTGGTTTGTTTTTTTTTTTTACATGAGGAGACGTTCCCAGCTGTTCCTCCCCCTGAGTGGGTAGCACAGGGCTTGAACAATTCAACATAAGAGGAGGGAAAAATAAAGAATAACTTTGAATTGAGGCTCTGCTGTCCAGATTCAGCCATTAATTCAAGAGAACCTTGAAGACACTGCCTCAGTGATCCTCAGAGGACTGCCTTAGCTCCACACAAAGTTGAAATTCGGGAGTAGGAGTGTGTACAGTACATGTGTAGTTATGTTCTGAGTGGTTTCTTTTCAAGAAGTGAAAGATGGCCAAACCCTGCTGAGTTACCATGACATTTAAAGACACATTTCCACCGGGGTGTTTGGGAGATGTGGGGGATTACTGTTGACTACCACATGCTTTAGATTTCAAATCATGCACTGCCCTACTCAGCTGTAGCTGTCTCAAAACACAGATTCAAATTACTGGTCATATATTTACGTTGCATTTTGGTTTTACTCCCTTTAAAGCTTTATTTACCAGCCACGAATGCCTTGAAAAGGGCAGCAACAAACTGACAAAGGAAGTGGCTGTATCAGCTTCGACTTTTCTAAATGAGTAAGTGGAAACTTAACCAGAGAGGTTTTACTGTAGAGCTTGGATTGTTTGGTAGGATGAGTTTACCAAATCCCTTTGCAAAGTTTTAAGCTATAGGCCTATCCAGACATTTTGGGGTAAGGAATTGTGATAAGCTTCCATATAGCATTGCAAGAACTCTGAACAGACAATACCATCAGCTACATCTGTGCATCTTATCAACAACTTAGGTATCAGATCTGCTAATTTTTAATTATTAGCTGTGAATGAAAATTTGAGTATTATTTCCAGTGATGGTTTCTGTCAGCTGTAAGTGATGTCATTTCCCTTACAAAGTGGGACCCTCCTATATTTGGGAGTATCACCTGAGAGTTCACCAGCCATGAGAAGGGTTCCCTTTCCTCCACCCTCTGTGGAGACACCGTGTGGAGATCCTCAGGGCTGGTGTACAAACACATATTCAACTCATTTTGCTTCTCAAAAATACAAACATCCAATAGGGAATTAAGATTTTTTTGGTGGGATACCCACCACAGGTTGCTGGCTTTTTAAAAGTAAACTCTCCAGTCAGCAGAAATAAAAGCCCTTTCAAATCTGAGTGAGGAACTTTCCTACCTCTCCCCTCCCTGGCATCCACTACACCAACCATAAATACAACCTGAGTCAGGATCCTCAAGGCACAGAAGGTTGTTCAAAGACCCCAACATTGACTCTAAATCCCACCAGTAATTACTGACCTCAGGAACAGCTGATGTCATGGCAATAAGATTAGTGGGAGAGCTTTGGCTGGCAGATGCCCCCCCCAGCAGGCAGCACCAGGCTAAGGTGCTCCCATCAGCAGTCAATCTGCACACAGACACTGTCAGGCTGTCCCAGAAAGGCACAGAGAATTCCCTGGGACTTCACACTTCGTTAAGAACACAGCAAATTTCCCCTGGATGAGCAAATGAAAACTGTCTTTTTAGAGCTCGCCACAACCTCGGTGGTAACTTTATAGCACACACATGACAGAAAACAAACAAACAAACAGCCCAAAGAAAAACTCCCTTAGATTCCAGGTCTGAGCTCCCTCGGGAGAGGAGCTGAAGAGCAGAAGCACCAGGGCAAACTGCTGACACGACAGCCTTCCAAACTGAACCCTGCTCAAGCACAAGTGGGCTTAGAATTGTACCTCAGGAAGATGGAAACAATTCCCATCGTGTCCATGGAGAAAGCCCAAAGATTCCTTTCTTGGCCAGCCAAACAGGACCTGCTGCAAGGACAGCGACTGAGCATCACCTTCACCCCAGAGCCTGAGTGAACATATCCCCCAGTGTCCATCCCAGGGGCAAAAAATGCAGATGTGGACTTAAAAAATTCCTGTTTCTATTTAATTCCTATTTCTCTCTTAAAGGCAGACCTGCTGGGTGAGATATACCCATTCCCCCAGCTGTGTACAGGTGTGCATGCTCTTCAGTGCACGGGTGGCTGGGGAGCTGTTTTGTTGCACCACAGGGGGATTGTGCATCTTTTCCAGAGCAGAGCAATGAAAACCTCTAAAGAACATTTCACCCAACATTCCGAGACACAAAACAAATCAAAGCAGTCACACTGTTAAGATTCCTATCAAAAAATAAATTCAGCAAGCACCAAAAAACCAATTAACATCTTGTAATTGAAATTCCATGTCCTACTCAGTTTAGAAAAAGGCAGGCAGAACAAACAAAAAAAAATCATCATCCTTTGTACCTTGTTTGGGAAAATTCAC
This sequence comes from Pyrocephalus nanus, assembly GCA_038380795.1. Lineage (NCBI taxonomy): Eukaryota > Metazoa > Chordata > Aves > Passeriformes > Tyrannidae > Pyrocephalus > Pyrocephalus nanus. Next base: position 14,531,704 of record CM076275.1, on the reverse strand, counting down.
ACACAAAACACTCTAGAAAAGTCACAGTGATCCAAGTGACAGAATTCCTTCCTCAAAAAGATAGATTTCTTCAATATTCACTTACTTTTAAGACCCCATATTCTGGCTATTTATATGATTAGCCTGTAAGCTACTGCAAGATGGGAATGGTAAACAGGGAAAATCCCACAGACACGCAACACTGAAACCCTTTGTTATCCTAATAATCTTACCTGTCTTTCCTTCCTTTTCTCCCTTCATGTGCAGTCCCTGCTCTGCTCTTCATAAGAAATACAAACACTACCTTGTTTCATTTTGAGACTCACCTTTTAGGAAAAAGCCATGTTTCACGTTGGTTTCCTTGGCTACCTTCCACTTCAACAGAATTTGAAAAAAATTTCAAAGGTATTGCTGAACCAGCTCCTAATTTCACTTTTCCATAACAGAAGAACCATTAGGTATGATATGGATGTAATAACTAATGAAGTGTTTTGCATATTCAAACCATTTCTAATTAATAGTCTCAGCAAGGATCTTGCTGTATTTTTTTAATATTACAGCTCCACTTTTATGAGTAATAAACTATATCAACTCTTCAGTTACCATTGTTCAGTTACCATTTTTTTCTCATGAAATCAGGGTGAAATCACTCAGCAAGGCCACTGACAATCCTTATGTGAAAATATTATGCAGTCCCTAAAGGATTTCTTAACTTCTGGAAAGATACCTACGAAACTTATGTTCCAGTGTTCTGAATTAAGGATCCCCCTCCTTAGAACTCACAGAGTGTGAACATGGACACAGTTCTGAGGGATATTTCACAGGTACCAAACCCCAGGGTGGTTTAGAGGCTGATTTCATTTACTGAAAATCATGCTCCCAGGGGAACTCTTCAGTTCTCATGTAACAAGCTGTTATCCCAGACAACAATTGAACACAGATTTCCTTACGTGCTTGACCTTGGGGACAGATGGAGGTTTGAGCTGACTTGAGCTCCTTATTTTCTTTCTTAAACACAATAAAGTCAGCATGGATTATAAGAACCAGGAAGTTCTAAGGGGCCTAGCTACTTATAGAAAGATATTGTCTCTGAATTTTTACCTTTTCATATTAAATACTAGCACAGTCATTTTTCTTAAAAGTCTTCACAAAGAACAGGGTATTTAACTCTGATTTTTTTTCCTTTTCATGAAAGATCATGGATAAAAAGATTCCTTTCCCAACTTTGTCTTCATCTGATTTCAGTTTTTTTTGTTTCCCAAGCAGCTGAACGGCCTGGTGGGTTCAGGGGTTGCATTTCATGGAGTGAACCTGCCCTGAACAAAGCTCTGCTCCCTCACAACTCAATCTATTTAGATTTTGGAGACATAAAATAATTTTCAGAGGTGTCCAGCAAATGAAATCAGACAAGACAGCCACAGCCCTTCACTCTCAGGCTGAGCATGAGCTTTTCTACACTCACAAAGAAGTCACTCACTACTCCCACCAATTTTTGCTTCGAAGTGATAAACACCCATTTTCAGCTTCAGCAGGGCAGGAGTAAATCTGACACTTGAATTTAGCATTCCAACATAATATTTCACCAGCTTGTAACTTCCCTTAAGGTCTGACCAGAGAGCAAACACTTTCCATCAGGAATCTGCTGCCCAAGCCCACTTTTACCATGACTACTCCATCTTGTCTTGTCCACAGAATTATTTACTTATGAATTTAATTAATTAATTAATATTTAATTAATTATTTAAACGCATATTTAAGCTTGGAATGCTTCAAGACTAAGAACAAATCTCATGTGTAAAATCAGGAGTGGAAATTTATTTTAATTTATAATGTAGGACAGAACAACCAGTGGCGGCAGGAGATGCTTGTTTGGGTTTGTTAGTTTGATTATTTTAATTATTCTGGGTGAAAGATTCCCCCACTTTTCTCACCAACTTATATAATGAAGGAATGCATTTAATTCCCAAGATAAAGAAAAATAAAACAAACTGTGAGCCAACAGCTTGGCTGAGAAAAAGAACTCCTGCATGTAGGGTTATTGAATTTGTACAAATCTATGAACTTCAAGCAATTGTACTAGAGCAGAGACAGAATGTTCCTACTGAAGACAACCTACCAGAAAGTTACATGTATAAATACTTAAATAACTAGTGTTCTAATATTGCTGGAAAGTCTATTTGATTATTTTTTCCCGTTTTCCCCATTCTGCTTCATGACAGACTAAACCACAGACAGTGCCACAACTGGGATTTTTAATATACAAGTCTAAAATGTGTTATAATCCCATGTTCAACAGACAACCCTTCATTAACTCAGCAAAGGGACTCAGGGGGAGCAGAGAAGGAACAAGTTACCACTGGAACCACACAGCAGGACAGGCTGTTCAGATTCTCTTCTCCATTAAAATCACTGGGTGCTCACAGGTGAGAGCAGCAGGAGAGCAAGAATGGGGTAAAAGAAAAACCATAAGGATCCAGTGTCAGTTCTTCCCAGTGACCTTCTCTAGAGTTAAAATTATATTCTGCTTTGGACATGAAAACAAACATTGCTGGGGTGGCATTAATTTACAAAGTAATATATTTCACAAGGTGGTTTTTATTACGTATGGTTTGGGGCACTTTCCAAACACCAGAGAGACCACTACAAGGGCAAAAATTAAGTGCTTTCTGCTATTTATAAAATTGAAACAGAAAATATTCACACACCCTTTATTTTGTAATATAAACTGCCACCACAACAGGCTGCTTCCATTTCACAACTCTGCTACTGCTGCACATGGAAGTTGAACACAAAAACATTCTTTTCTTCTTATTAATACCTTGGTGATTCACTTTATTTCATTAAGCTGCTTGGGTGGATTTCTTGTTTTCAATGCACATCACAAAACACTATGTCCTACTTCAAACAAAAAATGTCTTTTAGAAGAATTTAGAGGGTTAATAACTCAGTGCTAGTATGCATCTTTCAAGTGCTTTAGTTTTGATTTCTAATTTTAAGTCTTTTTTTTAAACAGCAATTCAGTCCTTTATAAAAGTTAACATCATTCAGATTAAGAAGATGACTTTCCTTCCAAAAAATACCACTTACCAGCCGAAATACAGATTTTTTTCTGTAACACTAACCACAAGTGACAACCTTGCAGAAGCAACTGCAGGATTCCCCTTCCCCTACATTTGTTCTCCATAATTTCTGGCTGCTGGGCATTAAACAATACGAGACTTACTCAGCCTGGTTCTAAAATACCGAGGTGGGAAGGGCTGCCTTACTCGAGAGTCAGAAAGCTGACACTCGTGCACTTTTTGTCATTCTGGTCGAAGGATTAAAGCTTTGTACAAAATGGATCATTTCGATGAAGCCACCAAGGCAAGGTGGAAAGTGCAAACACCTGCCCACATCCTGCTCAGGAGTTATAGAGACACAACTCACACGGCAGCTCAGTCACGTACCTACGCCAGTCTTCTCCGTCTTGTGCCATCTTGCCATCACACATGAACCCCTGAGGCTCCAAAGGACGCCCCCCAGCAAGGAATCCCAGGTTTGTGGGCTGCAGCCTTGAGGATGGGCGAGCAGCAGGCCTGGAAGGAACCCCGTTCCCCAGCGCTGTCACTGAGGAGCAGGCGGAGGCAGCTGCGAGATTTGCTGTCGTTCTGAGCTTCCTTCCTCTTTTCTCAACTCAAGACATTGTACCCCGTGTCATGGGGGAGGGGAATCCCAAACTGGGTGTTCCTGTTGCTCGACACCGGCGGTAACTCATCAGCAGGGCGAAGCCCAGGGCTGCGCTCTGCCCTGACCTCGAGGGGTGTGCGCCACGAGACAACCCCGACCACAGCCCCCTTCAGCTCCCAGCGCCTCACCAACACCACCCTTGAAAGGTTGGACTTCCCAGGTCAAACATCTCAAAACCTACTCTCTTCTAACCTGTCCTGGAACAAGGATTTGTAGTTTTTTGGTTTTGCTGTTGCAAGTCTACCTCTCCTGAGACAAAGCCGCATTTCGAGCCGCACCCATCGTTTCTTATTTCTGTCGGTTTATGTTTGGAGGAAAACAAAAGTTGAAGACTTTCTCTTTAGTCTCTGAACAAAGCAGTGCTTTCTTAAAGAGTGATTGTGCAGACAAAACTGCAAAAAGCAATTTATGATGTACTTACAGCTGCTGTGTGAGCTACCTTGCATAAGGACGTTTTGGATGTGCAAAAATCAACCCAGGTTATCTGTAATGTGGATTAAGGACAACATACTGAATTGAAGGCAAGTATGTCACCTTCACTCATCTTCTTGACTTACAGTTTGGACTTAAAAAAAACCCCCAAACAAATAAAAGGCTTGCAAAGATTAACTGTTCATTTGTTTGATCTCCTGCTTAGTACAACAAATTCACATGACAATCCTGTCCTCTGGTTATTACATTGCAACTTAGCAATCACTGTTTATGCAAACTGTTTAACACTGCCACGCTACATCCCTCGGGATATTTTTGATAACACATGACATTCTCTTTCTTGGTTTTAACTAGCAATGATGTGGAGCACAAACTGCCAGTCTATCTCATTGCACATGGAATTCTGATACATATTTCTGGAGGAAAATCACTTTAAACTTTACCAGATTTGCTTGAATTGCCCTGATATTTACCATGCCTACATACTAGCTTAGCAAAAGGGTTTAGCTTGTTACTCTCCCCTAAAATAACATTGAAATTCATGTTATGTTACCTAAAGTGGGTTAAATTCTGAGCAACACCCATTATCTCCATTTACAGAAAACAAGCTCCATCTGTGGGTTCTAAATCTTTCCCATCCATGGACCATTCATTTTATATTGTTCTGTCGAAAAAATACTTTGAGGCTGAACTATTTCACCTTTTAGTTTACACTGCGGGGTTTGAGCAATAGCTTCCTAACCATTGATAACTCTCTTCCTTACTGCTCCCCATCCCTGCTGCAGCAAATCCCCTCTTCCCATTCACTGTTTGGCCTAAAGGTTGACTTGTTTTTATTTTCTTGTTCTACACCTCTCTTCCTTATGGTAATACAACAATCCTGAGGAAATCCTTTCTGGCTTATTTACAAACTTATTTACAAACAGGCTTCCTCATGTAGGTCTACTAAGCCTAGTTAATACCCGTTGAATTTTTGAAAATAAATTATATCTAAAACACAGGAATTTCACCTTCAAGCTGGGATGCAGTTGGCAACACTTTGCTGCTGCCCTGCTGTGATTGTGCAGAGCTCACATCCCCCCTGGTACCACCCCAGCTCCCCAAAAATGCCCATCTGAGGACCCAAACTCCCTCAGGCATCGCTGCTTCCCACGTGCCATCCCTTCCCCACGCCCCGCTGGGCATTGCACACATCTGCTCTTACTTCCTCCCCTGCAACTTTCACGATGATGCTTTTGCAACTCCTCAGCCAGAACCTGCTGCTGCTTCATCTCCCCCAGCTCGGACAACCCTGTCTGGCTGCGCCGGAAAATTCCGAGCTGTAACTCCTGAGAAATGGATTGAGGAACAAAACCCTTTTTTAGCTGCAAGAGCAAAGGGCACCCAGAGCAAAGCATGCTCAGTAACCCTAAAATCGTGTCCTTACACCAGAGGAAAAATCCTAACATTGATCTAGCGAATTAAGATGGATAATTATTACACCCTCTGCCAGTGGAGGATTTTATTCCAATTTGGTTCATTTATGTAGTTACCATTCCACATTAACATTCCACAGAAAGCAGTGGACAGATTCATCACCATCACATACCTCACCATTTTTTCCTAAAGTCTTTTTTTTTTCAGAGAGAAGGTCTTTTAAGGAAAGCAGAAAATTCCTTGCTTGCCCTAAAGATGAAACTCTGTCCAGGGAGTTCACAGGTAGAACTTCCCTTCTGGGGGCTGGGGGGGGCAGGCAGAGGAAGGGACACAATTCTTGCTTCCTTTAACATCGCTATTGGTTCCACAAAACAAGCTCTTTTAAGATGCTGACTTTTTAATTAGCCAATTTTAGCTGTGCTAATTTCCATCACGCAGAAGAACTTGAGCAGAACACAGAAGTTGCATTTAACTGCCTCTAAACTCCAGTCCATGCCAAGATCTGTGAGCAGCTACAAAAAAAGCAACTGATGTGACAAAACAGAACTGAAAAAAGGACTCTCAGGCTCAAAACTTTAAGTATATTATGGCCAAACCAAAGCCTGAATGCCAGACATGTTCCCCCACCTGCAAGAGAGGTGTGAGCACACACAGGTTGCATTAGATGATAATGGTACACACTCCAAGGAAACTCCAGCAGTGCAGTTCCTGAGGGTAAAGAGATAACTGGGATGTCACTGATTGGGGTTTTGTTTGTAGCATTAATTAATAAGTTATTTCAATTTAGAAAAAAAAATTAGTAATGCTATATGCCAAGTAGCTCAAAATACAATTAACTACAATATACAATTAACACAACTCCACATATAATTGTCTTACTAGACAATCTACAGCTCAGTACTCCCTTTTAAAGTTCACTTACCTGAGGTTTTCCTTTGAGTAGAACAATCACAAACTGCAGTTGTTTTAGGCTATTTGTGTCCCAGTGACAATAAACAAAGGTAACTTTCACCATCTGCATGATAAAAGGCTTTCTTCTTACATTTTGTAGCAGGAAAAGCAGGATTTCTTCAACACAGAAGCATTTAAGTTCTCATGTGCAGTCAAAAACAAGAGTAAGAACTATTTCATGGTTATACATTTGTTTCCAGTAATGCCATGGAATATCTTAAGAGATAACAAGAAGATATTCTCTTACATAGATTTAATAACAGACTGAAGAATCTGGATGCAAAGCAAATTCCTTAGATTAATGGGGATACAACCAGCTTCTCTAACACATGGATTTCTGATTATTTTGTTCAACAGCAGCAGGAGCAGCCACCAGGCTGTGCCTAAACCTCCCTGTGCAGAAATGGTCTGATGATGAGTTAGTTCTGCACTGGGAGAGGAAAAGCCTTAAGTGCTCATTTAAGTGACTTTCCCAGCTCTTGAGTCACTTTGCTGTGACTCAGTTTTCCAGTTCAGTGTTGGCTGAGGTGAATGAGGAGCTAAAGCCACCCACAGGCACAGTCACAGCTCACAACCCCAGGGCATCACTTCTGACCTGGCACAACTGGGACCAAGCCAGTGGGTTGGCAAGATTGTTCCCCAGTGAATTGTTTTTCCATGACGGATTTAAAAGGAGAAGTCCTACAGAACTTTCATCTTAACTATGAACCCTTTACCTAGAAAGTGGCTAATCTGTTCACCAGAGGGAGCTGAAACTGCAGTATAACTCAAAGGAACTACTCAAATTTCCATATAAATGCTCAAAAAAAAAAAAAAAAAATCAATGCAATAAGCTTAAAAGCTCTCCCCAGAATTATTCTGCAGGAACTTCAGAGCATTCCTAAAAACATGACAACACACAGCAGCTGCATTATACTTGCTTAGCATTTATTGGGTTTTTTTTAAACAATTTCTACAAAAGACCTTGCCTTTCATTTAGAAAGTAGATAAATGTTTCTTCTCAAATGCAATACAGACTACATTTTATAGAGAAATAAACCTTTATTTTAATTATTATTACAAATACAAGAAGTCAGAGTTTCAAGTGAATACTGACCCACAAAACACATAAAAAGATTCAATGCACCTTTGCAACCAGGTCAGTCTCAAAATTGAAAAGGTACACATTAGGAGGAAAAAAACATTAGGAATTCTGAATCCAGGAACAGGAAGAAATTCAGGAGCACACGACTTAGTCGAGTTCTCCATCAACAACCCTGCCCAGCCTGTCTTGCTCAGGGTTGACCCTGTCCTGCTGTACAATAAAACTACTGCAGCAAGTGCTGCTCTTCCACAACAGCACATTTACAGACCTCACCAAGATTCCACACAAGGCAGCACTTGAGGCCCCAGTGAAGGGAACTCCATCAGTGCCCTGGGAAGTTACCCAAGTGCAGCTCTCATTTCCACCCTCCTGCTCATCAGAACACAAGGCAGATCAACACCTAAGTCAGGAACCTGTGCACTGGTGTGTGACAGGTTTACTCAGTATTTCCTGCTGAAGCAGGACTCCCAATTGTCCAGGACTGTAAGTTTTATTGCTGAGCACACTGTGTTTCAGGAGTTGTCTTAGAAGGTACATACAAGGTTGTGTATTTTGTCTTTTTTGTTTTCTTCGCCGCCGTGCTTTTATTTTCTTTCTTATCTTCCTCTGTAGGTTCAGATGTGGATTCAGCTGTTAACCTACAGGCAAAGCAACCATTCTAAATACACATTTAGTTTATATAAAACAGGACTAAAGTAAGAGTTTTAGGCAGAATCAAGAAGCCAACTGGCACAGAAGACCATCCATAGGCAGAGACAGAGCAAGCAGGGCTTAAGAAGAAAATGAGACTGAAACAAAGCATTTTTATATCAGTCCTAATCACATTTCATCACTTAAAGCCTCCCAAACACCTCATCTGCTGAAATGTTGGGTAAAAAAAGGTTCCTGAGTGAGTTTTCTGGTTGGGATCAGCCTTCAAAACCAGCAGTGACTGTGCCATCCACATCAAGGGGACCAAATCCCCCAAAACACCACTCCAAGTGCAAAGTGCCAGCAACATAATACAAATATGCTGAAGTCAAGCTTCTTTCTCCTACACCACCAAAAAGACTTCCCTTAGAGCAATCTACTAGCTTCAGCCTAGTTCTGTACTCCTATCACCTTTATCTTAATGCCTGAATATCTTATGTTGCTGCAGGAAAATTTATTTTCAGGCTCTAAATGGCATCATTTGCCCACTGACACGTTTTAATGCTGCTGTGAATGTAAATGGGGGTACAACTGCCTCAGTGCTGGTGAAGAGACAAGTAATTCTGAAATCAAAACATTGTGTTCAGATGTCTGAATCTCATTTTTAACTTAATTAACATGCAAATATGCCATTAGAACAATTGATAAATAATGTAATTTAACCCAATCAAATTGCCCACAGTTAGACAATTTCTTCTGTTGCGAAAATAATCATGTAAAATGAAGTTCCAAATTAAACATGGTTTTATATACCAACACAGATCAATGCTCCTTCATCACCACACACATTAAAGCAACTCTCCAGTGACCTTGTGGATTTCTAGTGCTCCCAAGAGCAACCACAGCCACTGATAGCTGATTTCAATGATGGTTTTCCAAACAAAAACAGCTGCTACCCAGTTGTTATAGATTTATCTGCAATACAGACCTGCAGCTCAACATGAGGACTAAGAAAGGAGCTGTAACAAAACAGTTGGGGGGAAATTTAGCTACAGGTTCAAACTCAAACTATTAGGCATTGCAAGCAATGTGCACATTATTCCCTACAAGCACTATCTCACACTAAAGAGAAATATGTGTTGCTGTGCACCTGCCCTGGGTCAGTGCTTGCTCCACCTGGTGATTCTGATGGCTGGCAACCTTCTCTTTGTGGTCACCTTCCCCCAGGCTGCCCCCCATTTTAAATCAGTCAAAAGTTCTAGCAAGACAGAACACTTTTTTTTTCTTCCCTAAGTAATTCCCAGTAATCGTTCTGTGGTTTGCACTTCACCTGCAGGGCAGGCTCTGGTTCCCCAGGAGCAGGAATTAGGGATGGGCAGGTTCTGTCCATCTGGTCCTGTGAGAGATTCCCTTCCTTTGTCCCTTCACTCTTCTGCTTTAGAACAACCCCTGCCCAAGCCCATCATTATGAAATACAGAGAAGACTCAAACCAAAAGACCAAATAAAACCAAATTCACTTATGTTCCAAAGCAGCACAACAGGATTTATACAAAATACTGCCCTTTTACAAAATTAGGCAATTCTGTCAGTGTATGATGTAACAACTCTGGAAATCAAATTCTCTCTGTGCCTCTTGTGAGGAGGATATGGAAGCCAAGAATGAAGCTGAGCCTGGAAAGAAGGGCTGGGGCATAGGGGAACAGCAGTTTCCTTTCTCTCTCATTGTCCCACTGCTTTTAATTGCCAAGTTAACCTGCCCCCAGTCTGGTTTGCCCAGGATCAATTGACCCCTGTCAGCTTTATCTCTACCCACAAGCTTTTCCCATCTAATGTTCTCCTTTGCCCTGAGGAAGAGAGGGAGTGAAAGCAGCTGGGTGGGCTGTGGGATCCACCACAGCCCTCGCTCTGAGGGCTCAGACCATCCCTTAGAGCACCACAATGGATGCTCAAGTGTCAGCACAGAGAAATGGATGGATCAGAAAGAACAGGCATCAGTTAAACACTTCCACTTTAAAAAAAACAAAGCTATGCCATGATTGTGTATCAAGCTGTGACTGGGCAGACTCCAAAACTGAGTTATAACTGGAGCTCTACCCATTTAAAGCAGATGAACTGTCTCATCAGGTGAAGCTCTACTTGCCTAAAACCCCAAAGAGATTATTGGTATCCAGATCTCCTGCTGGCCCAAACGGCAGCAGGCATGTGAAGTAGATTTGGTGTATGTAATCCAGCTAAATAATTTAAGGGAGCAAATAAGCTCTTAGGCACACAAGCTCTTCTTGAGATCAAACTAAAGCAAACAACCTCAAATCTAAATGCAAACTGAGTTGTGCAGCAGGGGCTCCCCCAAAGTCTCCATTTTCAGGTTCACACTCAAGCTGCCAATAGTTTTTGTGCCCAGGGTTTGGCCACATCCATCACAGAACAATCCAGAGATTCCTTTAGTCTTTAGAAATCCAGCCTCTCAAATACTGAGACTTTATCATGACTTCCTATTTCATAAAAAATCATAGCAGATCAGGGTTCAGTAAACCCTTAATGTTTTATTAACAACATCATGACTTGGGGATTTAGTACTTCATTAACACCATCAGAAAGAAATAGAACTTCCTGCGTGGATTTGCCCTTCCCAGGCTCATACCATCATTGAAAACAGCTTATAGGGAGTCTTGTGGCAATTTTTCAGTTGTGTTGGTGGTTTTGATTTTTTAAAAATTGACTTATGTTTTGTTCTTTATTTGAACCAACAGCAACGGGTGCAAGATTAGAAACCTCCCTCTGAGCTACGACTTCATCTTCCTTTTCCACTTCTTCTACTCACTCTGCTTTCAAACATCAACTCCATCAATAAATTTCCACTCACTCCCTCTCCATTATTATTCAAATAATCACCCCTTTTCCAGTAGGTTCAGCCCCTCAGTTCACATAAACTGTTTCCAACAACTTCCTATTGTTGGACACTGAATCTTCCTTTCCACAAGGAATATGAGGCAATAAGTTAAACTTTTCCTACCAGGTTACACACTGCCTGTTCCTGGGTGTGGAGAGACACCGTCAAAACATACCACCATCACCCAGTTATCCCATCTTTCCTCTGCACTTTCACCACCCACATCTGACCTCCCTGATCTTCCCTCCTCACTAACAGTCCCTGCCCATTTTGACACAGCTGCTCCAACAGCTGCTCCTGCCGTATTTTTTTCCAAGGCTGTTTCAGAAGATGGCAATGTTTGGCCACTTTAAGTCTGTTAATTAGACCCCTGCAACCTTGAGTAATTGATCCAAGAGCCAAAGGATCAATCCAATTACTTGTGAATGCCATCAGCTCTGGCTATACCCTACAGGTTTCCATGGGTTAGGCCTTCCTCCATCTTCAGAGCTGCTGTCATTTTAGACCCACTAAGTTATTTCCTCTAGCAGACATTAGCTACTTGTAAGGTCAAAGCATCTAGACAAGCCCAGACTTTTTTCTCCCCCCAAACAAACGTGTTTACAAAGATTATGAACAGAATACAAAAAGCATTCGCTGAAGAAGTAGAAAATAGAAATCAGCATTCCTTTGACCAAGATAAAAAAGTTGGAGATAATGACTGTTCTCAGTTACTTCACCATCTAGCAAAGAGTACCTTAAATTCTCAGTTCAGGGCAAAAATGTGATGTTAATTTGGCAGCTTTCTTTCCAGCTATCATGCATCCAGATTATGCAAGTCATTTGTCTGACAACACAAACAGCTGATTAATTCTCTGTGGTCTTGTACGATGCCAGTTTTGTCAACGCCACTCAGGTTAAGAATGACTTCAATAATTTTTAGGCTTTTAGCTAAATCTGGAAGTTGATGAGGGCTGAAATCAGGTATCAAACTGAAGCATGATACCTATTGCCTTGATTACCTTGAGGTGTAACAGGAGTGTGGGGCAGTTTGGAAGGGACCAAGAAAACAAGAAGTCTCTGAGGTTGGAGCAAACCGAGTGAGCTGTCACATGCTACCTCTCTTCAAGTAATGGCAGGGTTATTTGAGTTACAGTTTCAGGAGTCTTTTTTATTAGTCACCACTTTAGTCCTCCTAAAAGGGATTGAGAAGTTCAATGTAGGCAGCTGGAGCTGAGGAATGACACGGCATGCAACACTGAGGACATAGATAAAGAATTGGATAGCAAAGTTCATGCAGCGAAAGAAAAGAGATGCAGGTCTGTGCTGATTGCCTTGAGCAGAGACAGAAGCTGACACTGACCTGAGGGCAGCTGAAGTCAAGGAATTATCTGCACTCCTGCTGTTTGAAGAAAAGGCATCGTGGTTCTCGTCTTGAAACTTAACTCTCTTCCTTTCCCTTTCAGGTTCCATGATGTTCCTTTTTGCTTGCAGCGGGCTGTGGAGGGGGGATGCTGAGAAAGCCTGTCTCAGGGGAGAAGCACCACTCTGCTCCAAGTACTTGGCAGTCACCTTTTTTCCTTCCCTACTTGGCATTTGAGGGAGAGCACTTTCTTTTACTGGAGTGCTTTTGCTGTCCAAGTATTCACAAGTAGTGTCCACTGGAATCCTCTCCCTCTTCTTTTTAATTTTAGAACCTTTAGGTAATTCTAAGGAAAAAAAGGAATATATTTTTTGTACACAAGGAAATCTGGAGTTAACTTCACCAAAATGTTCATAATAACTAAAAGAAAAAACAAACAAACAAAAAAACCAAAACAAAACAAAAACCAAACAAACACAAAAAACATTTAACACGACTAAAGACCTTGCAATAATTCTTAATAGACAACTTAGATCCCTTAAATAATGCCCCTTCATATAGTCTAATAAGCCCAACAGAAGTCAGCTTGCAAACAGAGACATTATCCACTCTACCTTTTCACCAAGACCTTTAATCAGTAGCTCTGAGCTGCAGGCTGCTGAGGTGAGCTTTCACAACTAGGATTTGAAAGTCAAATCCTTTGGGTAAGGAAAAGTATAAAACCAGTGCACCCATCTGGTTCCCTGTGCACAGAATCCCAAAGTGGTTTGATTTGGGAGGGATCTTAAAGCTCATCTGGTTCCACCCCTGCCATGGGGACACCTTCCACTAGCCCAGGTTGCTCTGAGCTCTGTCCAACCTGGCCTTGGACACTTCCAGGGATGGGGCAGCCACAGCTTCTCTGGGCAACCTGTGCCAGGGATTCCACATCCTCACAGGGAAGAATTTCTTCCCAACATCTAATCTAAACCTGCCCTTTGTCAGCTTGAACAGAATTATCTTCCTGCACAGTCTCCAGCTCCCTTATTTTGCATATACTCAGCTATCAGCTGTTTTTCAGGAGAGCTTCTGTTGTCAAAATTTAAGCCATAGTAACTTGAGCTACTAAAAAACAGTTACTCCTCTAAATGCTTTGCATTTTATTACAAAGCTCCTGCCAGCTGCATTCAGAAAACTGAGGCTTCTCATCAACACAAAGATGCTGCTGCTGTTATGAACAGCACCTCCAGAGCATCTGTTCCCACCCACTTGACTATGGCTGTGCAGCTGTACCCCATAAAGCCTCTCAACACTCATCTGAAGTCACTGTTAGGACACATTGAAGGGAGTTCCTTGAGCAAAGTGAGGCTTTTCTATTTCACTTCAGCAGGTTTTAGACTTGGTTATTATCAAAAAAGGCAGCCATTTAAAGCTTAGTCTACATCTGGAACTAAAGTAATGTCCTCCTGCCTGATGTCATCCCATTTGTGAAGGTGCAGAAGATCAGATATTTACATTTTCCCCCAAGTGGAAAAGTTGTATTTACCTTCAGGTTCATATTTCATTTTCAGCTCATCCAGCATAACTCTCAAGCTCATATTCTCACTCTGACAAGCCTGCAAATGCCTCTCACTGGTTAAGAGTTTCCTCTCAAATTCCAGGACCCTTTGGCTCTCATACAAAGCTTTCATTTTTTGCAAGGAGAGTTCATTTTTCAATGTTTCAGTTTCCTTGCTGGGGTGGGAGGAAAATTACAAAGTCAGACTTGGTTTGCTTTGATTTGTTCTTTAAGTAAAGCAGCAGAAGCAAAGTCAACTCAGTACTCAGCAACTTCATGGCAAATTTGTATTTATGCACTTGGATCTGAGGGCTTAAAAACAGAGGCCAAACACCATGAACTTGCTAATTAATGAATATTGGAATTCACTAGTCAAAGAACACAACCAGAGAGTCCAATAAAGCATTTTAAGTGTTATTATCTGTCTCCCTTGATAAGGGAAATAAACATATACAGCCTATAGACTAAGAATCTCATACAGTTGCCTTACAGACTAAGTTTTAATTTATGGAAGTTCTCAATTTTTCCTGTATCCAGGAGTGGAAGAGAGCAACAAGATACAATGGTTCTTCTGCTATCCTTGAAAACAGTAAATTTAACTCCAAACAAATCAACTCTCATTCCTATAATTAATCAGAAAATAAAGAAAGGAGCATGTCTGTACATACAGTCAGTGCATACAAACAGTAACAAAAAAGGGAGAATAAAAGCAAGTATCTAGAAGACAACTCTGCTACAACCAACTTGTAGGGCTCAGACTGTAAGTACTTACTTGGAGTTGTCAAGTTTAATTTTCAGTAAATCTGCATAGTATCCATCCTCAGAGTCGCCTACTTTTGAGCTACTCCCAGGTTTGGATTCTTCCACATTCTCATACAAAGTCTGATAAAGAAAGAAATGTCAGGTTGGCAAGCAGTGACCTTTCAGAAGCACATTAGCTTGGTCCTAAGTGACATTTTCCATGCAATTCCATGGAGAAGCCTCATCATACAGGGATTTATACACAGAAGGGAACTCAGCAGCTCTGGGTACCTCCTCATGTGTTACAAATGTCAAATAGCACTAAACCTGACAGTTCTCTCTCATTCACTGAAAAAAAAATAAAAAGGCAAGTTACCTCAAACTGCAGAAGGCTTTGCAATAGCACTGCAGAACTTGCTTTACACTTGAAAATACAGGATATTTACTTAACACACACAGGGTTTTTTCAGTATTTGTTTCTAGGCTTCAGCAAATGGACCCCAAAGGAACACAAGCCAATCAAGAGTTAATCTCAAAATCAATTAATATTTCAGGTGAGGAAGTTAGTTCATAATAAAGATGCCAAAAATGTAGTAACATGTGACCCTGGGGTTTTTGTTTTGGGGTTTTTATTCTGAAGCAGCAGCAGCAATCAGACTTAATACTGTGACCTACAGACCTCAGGGTCCTCTGTCAGGCACTGACTATGGATACTTGGGTTGGTTATTGGAATCAGGGATTCAGTTTCCTGACACTACTTATTTATGGTCTAGGGACAGAAATACAGATCAAGCTTATAAATGACAAAACTGGTAAAACAACCAGGCCTCCTCAATTGCTTGATAAAATGGGTTAAGCTTGGCTTTACACCACTTGGGTTAAATACAGAATAGAGGAGACTATCCTGGAAAGCATAATCCTACTGCACAAGCTAATACACCCCAGTTTACACTCCAAAGCTGTGATAAGAAAGGGCCAAACGAGTCCAGAAGTGCAAGAATTAAGAGAGGCTACAGTTTGTCACTGCCTGTAAACACACAAACATCAGCAACATTACATTAATGCATCCAGGGGTCCTCATGTACTCCTCACTTTCCATAATACTGGCAAAATACTACCAAGTTGCATAAGAGGACTGAAAAAACTGCTTTACAAGGATGATTAAACAAATCAGTTTTGTTAGAGAGGAGCAGGCTTCAACTGCAACGTTAAGATACTTTAAGAAAATAAATATCCAGGAAATTCAATAGATCTGAGACACTAAAAAGTGCCAAAGACAAAGCACCCACCATCAAAGTGTGAAATGGCTACACCTTCCAAGAGAAAAATCAGATGTCACAGCTCAGTGAACTTTGACCAAGTAATAGGATTTAAATGCTACAAAGTCACTAAGGAAGGTGCTACACACAGGAAACCCATAAAAAGTTCTTTCTTCAATCTTCAGCTTAGGTCAAGTGAAGGTATAAGCAGCTTTGAGATCCCTTTTCAAGCCAGAGCAGGGACTTCAGATAGTTTTCATCATTCTTGTTCTCATGTTTTATCTTCCACTTATGATTTTCTACTTAGTTACAAACCACATACCTTAAACTTTTCTAGCTGCCTCACTTTCATAAGCAGATCTTCTATTTCCCCATTCTTTTGCTCTAACATGGCCTGTAAACGTTCTAGCTGATCAAATTCTGTCTGAGAGCCTTTCATCTGCAGCAGTGTAGCCATTTGCAGCTGGGAAAAAAGGGGAAAAAAATAAATGTTTACAACAAGTACTGGGATTAGTGACTGGAAATCTCAGCCTCTTACCCAGAACTGTTCAGGTACACAAGCCTTGTAATTCTAATCCTGAATACAGAAGGGCACTGGATGCTTAAACTCAGCCTTCACAACATAATCTTAGCAATTATCACCATAGACTGACACTGAAAGTCCCCAGGAGAGCTGAAAACTCCCTGAAGAGCCCAGGCCTGAGTGTCACACCCTCCTCAAACCTATAAATGCAGTGCCAAGGACACACAACATTCCACATTCAAACCACAAACACCCAGTCAGCCAGAACCCAACTACAGTCCAGGCTTATTTATCAGAGCTGAAATGAATCTTGAGAACTTCTCACTTGGGAAAACCCACAAATTTCAACCCCCTCCTTTTTTTTTCCCCACTTCTGATTTTGAAGTATAAACACCACCCTGTTTGCCTTCTGCAATATTAACCCAAGAATTTCAGCTTTTTCTGCTCCTCCAATGGAACACCCTCTGTCATTAAAAGGGAGAAGTTTTGATAAACTTTGTACTTAAAGCAAGTTTTTCTGATGGTGTTAATATATTAATGTCATGTTTACAAAGGTCTTAACACACTGAGTTGCAAGTGATATTACATCAGGTAAATGTCTGATTGTTTCAGGGAAACAATATGAAATACAAGCTATTAAAGACTTCAAAGGGTGTCAGTGAACACTGAGGCATTTTTATCAGTATGGATAAGGTAACAGTGTGGGACACTGGGAGAAATCACAGGGAGAGGATCAAGGGAAAAAATTAGACTACAGATTGAGGAAGAAAATGAGGGGAGAGCATTTACCCTATGGAATCTCCTGTATCAGCTACAGGGTATCTGTACACAAACTGCAGCTCAAGAAAGATGAAATTATCTCACAGCTTCTACAGAACATCAGGGAGGCAAAATTTTACCCCTCCCCAACGCTGGCTGACTAAAACTATCCTTACAGTTCCCAGTCACAGATATCTAATCTTCCCCCTGGGACTCCAAAGGCCTCTTGCTATCAGAGTTACAAGTTGCAGTCGAGCTACATAAAAACAAACAACAGGAACATCAAGAAACTGGAAGGGATACTCTGGGCTGTGGTAAAACTTTCACAGGAGTGCTGTGGAAATTCTGTTCAGATCTTCAGGAGTCACCAGCAAGGACCACACAGAGACATTCTGATAACTAAAGCTGCAACAGCAGTTACTTCCACTGCAGGAAGCAGCTGTGAGTGGGGAGATAAGCACAGACTGAGCTTGAACACACAGCAGCACAGTGCAGAGAAGGGGCTAACAGGGATCTAGGATGGCAGCTTAAGCAGAACAGCTGACCTAACAAACTACTTATTTCCAATGCTGATATCAGAAGAAATGTTCCAAGTACAAATTGAAATTCCAAGTAAAGCCATTAAGTGGTATAACAGGGATACCAATTTGCCTCCATTTTTGGTGAAATCTTCAGTATTCGGCATGTTTCTCATACATGGAACCAGTCTGACTGACTGACCCTCACATTACAGGGAGAAAATTTCTGAGCAAACTGATCCTACCCAGTGACTTTGCTCACTCAAATCTTTGTTGTATCAGTAGGGTTTTTACCTTCTCCTTTAAGAATGTTGTTTCATCTGTTTTCAACCTTCTCCACAAAAGCTGGGGAACACAAACCTGTACTTTCAGTGCAACTTCTGATCATCACTCTAGGTTTTTAAGCCCTCTCCTCAAACTTCATGACCAAGTGTTTGATGAAAATGAAAGGATCCATTTCAGCAATGCAAAACAATCAGAAGGCCAACATTAAAACAGCTGGCAGCTCTGCCATTATCTTGTAAGTCAGCTTCTGCCAACCAGTTCTCAACATTAACCAACAGGCTCCCACCCTATAACAGTGTAGTCTAAATTAAATGGGTAAAGCAAAAGTTATGACTTATTCTTACACCAAAAATAGGGAAAAGTAGAGAAGAAAAAGAGGGCAAAGACAAGAAAGCAACCCTGAGGGGAAAAAAAACCAAAACAAAACCAACAGTGTGATGGGAATAAAAGCCTGTCCTTCTCTCAACATTCATTCCTGACAATGACAGTCAATGCACAAATATGTGGTTCACGTAGTACAAGAATTAGGCAAGAAAAAACAATTATCAAGACAAACTGAATGGTAGTTTGACTGACAGGAGTTGTGTTTTACTTTTATCCATTAAACAACTACTGCCAAAGTAAGCAAACATGGTGCCTTCAGTGCAACATGGAGGCCTAGGATGAAGGAGAAGCAAAACCAAAATGCTGATGTACCGTGAGAGTCAAACAGCACAACATCATCTCACTTGTTTTTTCTCCCATTTCCCTCCCCCCAGACAACTGCACCATATTTTAAAGGTAACAAATCCCCCAGGCTGTGCACTGAAGCAGTGCCCAAGGACACCTGGGGTATTACAGTAATGGTCATACCTTCATTCTCTGCAACTGTTCTCTAGTGAATGCATGCTGTTTTTGGAGGGACTGATATTTTACTTTCACACTGATCAGCTGTCGCTCCATTTCTGCCCTACGGTCCTCCACCTACAGAATATTGTCAACAGTTATTACTGTGAAGTTATAACACTTGTTCTTACTTGGCTGATGAGTTTTACATGAACATGTTGCCTAGCAACGAGCGTTCAGTCTGCAAATATTGCTTTTGCAGCAACAGTACCTGAAAATACAGGCCATTGATAATCCCCTTGTAATAGAAGTGCTGTAGCTGCTGAAGTGCAACGGATTTTTCTTTTGTTCTTTTGATATCAAAATAAAGTAACATTTCATATGCTTCAGTGTTGCTGCAGAATAGTTTTGTTCACTGGCATCGGAACAGCTTAAAAGAATATGAACTGTGCACCAAAATGCCTCCCTATGCATTTAACAGCAGCTGAGCTCCTACTGGAAAACCAATTCAAAACCCCTCCCAAAGGCTCAAACATCCTGACATTTTCAGCATGTTTGTAAGACAGTTTTTATCAGCATCTTTTAGTATTTCACATACTATCTGGTACATTAAAGAAGGCTCTACCAGCTGAACAAAACTAATTCGAGTCAAGATCTGCACACAGAAGTCGTGAGCCCTCAGTCATAACTTTTGATTTCAAGCCAGGTATCTTTAAGTGAGCTCATTAATTTTAGTCATTCCTTAACTTGGGAGAGCGTAAAAATGATTTTCCATATGTCAGATCAACACTGAAGTCATATTTGAGGAATACAGATATGTGCTGGCCAGATCAGGTGCAAATACTCTAATATTTTCAATACAATATAAGAAAGAAAACTTAAATATTTTCTTCTCAGGCATCTATGGCATAATTGTACCTCAGCAAAGAGAGAATTGCCTTTACTTGTAGGGTCCAAAGACTGTTGCACTGCATGATCCAGCTGAACCTGAAGCTCCTGATTGGCTTCACGAGCTTTCTAGATTAAAGAAGAGAGGATATTAATCATTCAGGCATCTGATGCTCTGCATACATGATTTTAATCAGATAGTTTTGACTCTGATTTCCTATGATTTAGCACAGATTATATTGTGCTGCAGTACTTTAATGTACATACAGTTCTAGTCACTAAGACAAGTTAATTCCATTTCACTAAAAGGCTTAATATTCCACTGTTCTTCATGGCAAGAACACAACTGAAAACCTTCAAGGGTTTGATGTTTGTCAACTGGATAAATGGTATGGAGAGCACAGGCCTTGCTGTGTGAGTCAGTCACAAAGCCCCTACTCTCCAACACAAGATTTTCCAACAACTTGAAATAAAAACGAGAATTGTGCCAGTGAGCTGTGGGATGGTCACTGGGAGGCAGAACAGTGCTGTGCAGCACAGCCTGCCACAAAACCACCCCAAGACAGAGCATTTACCAACAGGCAACACCGAACACAGTCAGCCAATATCCTTGTCTTTCCCCTCCCTCCTCAGAACTCCCCACAACTCCAGTTCCATCAAAGAGCTGGCACCACAGCATGTGCTGTCTGGGGCTCATCTACCAAAGTCATACAAAAATTAGGAGAATACCTCTAATGCATTACAGTAAGAAACAACTTCCTTCTCCCTCTCCTCCTTCTCTGCGTGCAGTCGCTCCAGCTGGTTCTGTAAGTTACTGTTCATGAGTTCTAGTTGTTCTTTACTGTACTGAAGCTCATTCAGCTTCTCTTCAACATTGGCCTGAACAAAAAAGTATGAAATAAATAGTACTTAAAACAACTGGGAGAAAAGCAAGCTGTTATTTTCTTGGCTGTGCACACTGTCTGAATATAAGCCAACCCACACAACACATCTAACAATGAAATAAGAGCAAAGTTTGCTCTTCAATTAGCCTACATTCCTAATGGTTCAGTGCTACTCACACACCTTCACACTCTCTAGTTCAGTGAGCTCTATCTGAAGGTTGAGCATTTCTGAGGACATGGTCTCATGGACACGTTCAGACATCATGTGTAGTTCTTCTGATTTGGCAGCAATTATTTCCTTCTGATGCTCCACTTTGTGTCTCAGTTGTTTCTCTGACAGTCGGGTTTCATCGAGTTCTGCTTTCAGGTTCTCCAACTTAAAAACAGTTGACAACCAAGTAGTATCATTTTATAATGAATTCTTGAAAAGCACAATACTTCTGACTATCCCAATTACAGATTAGAAACACAACTTAAAAATAAACCTACATATTGTAACTATTTATTATTTATATTGGAATTAAGAGAGAAATTATAAGTTAAATTTGTAGTATCTAAAATGCTACTAACAATCTTTTAGCTACATATTAGTTGTCAAACCTTGTTTCTAAGGTCATTGATTTCTTGTCCATAGGCTCTGGTCAGCTGTTCCTTCTGTTTTTCCAGTTGCATGTTCTGCTGCTGCTTAAGGGAATCACACTCAAAATGCAAACTTTCCAACATTCTATTCTTGAGTTCAATTTCCCTCTGAAGGGTGTATTTCTCTTGTTCAAATTTCTGAAAGAGACAGCACACTAATAAATCTAGATGTAACAGCACATTGCCCCCTAAGCATTTATGAAAAAGTACAGACTCAGAAATGAGATATTTGTAGCTCATGGAGTTCTAATTAGGGAATATCCATGTTTTAAAAAAAAATGAACTGCTCTAAAATTATGACTTATTATTGTGCAATATTCTCTTCTTCATAGAACTGTTTCTTTGCACAAAAATGTGGCATCTTTTCTGCAAGTGCCATAAAGAAATGTAGCAAGAGTCTACATGCACTTTGTACCACCATGGAACCCAGTTATATTAAAAGTTGTTGCAGTCCATCAAATGTTCCCTCAATGCAGAACAGCTGAGTGCAATGGTTTTTAAAGACAGCTAAATTGTCTGCAGTTTTGTAATAAATCCCATCAACCCTTCCAGACTGAAGAATGATTTTTTAAACAGCTTCTCCCTCTGCCCGATTGCATGTTGGTTAATTATAAAGGACAGCTTCATTTTACTTTTCCATTCAGCCAGCAATTAAGGAGAGGAAAAAAATAAAAAGAGGAGAGTGTTGAAAGCAGAAATGGTAATAACAAAGCCAAACCAGTCTAAAGATGCAGGATATTTTCTTTCTTTTCAAAATTAATTAACTCTTAAAACACACACCAGAATTAAAAAAGGGAGCAGAGCAAAATTAAAAGCTGTCAGGTATCACATTGACCTCTGTGGCCCAGACACAGCTTATCAAGGACAAGCTTAGCTCTCAAATACAACAGAAGAGCTTTAACTCATACATAAAGACAGTGCACAGAACAGATTTGGGAGTGCACTTCTGACCACACCTTAGAAGGAAAAAATTCTAGCAGATTATGTCTACACACTTGTACAGAAGAGCACACAGATGTTTCTGAAAGAAAGTTCGGAAAGAACTTAACTGTGCTCACAGAAAGTGCTTTGGCTCTCAGGTTCCAAAGAGGAGAGCCAGAGACTCAAAACAACCTGTTGGATAACCACAGTTCCCACACAAGATGTTCTTCCACTGTGTGAAAGCCCACAGTTCCTTCCCTCTGCCCTTGGAATCAGTCACTAATTGATCTGGTTCACACAAGCTCTTGGCTCCAGCTTCTGACACAGGATTACAACCCGTGGGTGCAGCTTGACAGCACAGGGCTGTCAGCAGGAAAGGATCATCCTGCCCTGCCTTCCTTAGCACTTGTGCTTTCAGTGCCTCTCACACAAAGCTTTCCAATGGTAAACCCACCAAAATGAGAGATTCTGCTCTTTCAGAATAGCAGAGTGATACCACCATCCAGCTGGTATGAAAAAAAACACACACATTTTATCTCTACCCCAGGAGAAGGGATGGATGCACACCCAGAAACAGAATAAATGAAGACAAATGGTTGATATGAAACATGGGCAGACCAAAAGCAAACTTGAAATTGAAGTCTTGATGAAAAGGGGAAAAGGTTTTTCCTGGTTGTCCTTTCCTTGAACAATTAGTAAGAAGAAAACTGGTCAACTAAATAATACCTCTATATTTAAGCACTGTACTACTCTTTTTTCTGAGCTGCAAAGAAATGACCAAATAAGTTCAGGACCCCCGAGTACTTGAAAAATGTGGAAGCTTCACACAGAAGAAATTTTAGTCTTGCTGCTAGTGTTCTTCTCACAGCTTTAGATGATGTAAAGCTTACAGGAGAGCACACATGAATGAGTTGCTGAACAGAGGCAAAACACATGCTCTAAAACAAACTCCTTAGCATTTAGCATTCATTTGACATTAAATGTAATTAGTCCTATCTGATACAGAACACTTGATGCATAATTAGCTGTGAAACCCTGTACCACTTCAATACAATTATGCTCAATGTCTTAAAGCAGAGGGAAAAAAAAGCCCTCTCTACAAGTTCTTAGAGGTTTATTAAAATCAGTGTAGACTCTACAAGGCATTTAAAACACCTGTGCTTGCAGAAAATAGTTAAAATAAAACAAAGTTGAGTTTTGAACAGTCATCACCTCAGTCTTCTCAGTCAGTTCACGGCGTGTTTGATCCAACTGATTTTGGACTTCATTTTGGGACTCCAGCAAATCCAAACCATATTCTGCTGCCTTTCTTCTCTCATTCTCTGCCTCCTTGAGTTGCTGTTTAAGACTTAAAATAATTTCTGTCTCCATTTTCCTTCCTTTTGTCACTTCAACACTGCAAAGACAAAATTGTTAAAGAATACACTGCAGTAAGTTACAGTAGTTAAGTGAAAAAAAGTTACTGGGTTTCCTTTCTTAACCAGGATACATTTTTTGTATGAAGACAAAAAAAAAGGGCAACCAAAACCAAGACAGCTCACAAATAAATAGACCTATGAACAGTAAAATAATAGCTATTTCTTCAGGAATTTGGTAAATGTCTTACTCTTTATTACATCTTAACTGATAGCATGCAGCAAAAGCACTCCTGAATACCTGGTTTCCTCACTCCCCAGAACCAGAATTAATCTGGTCCAGAGCTCTCTTGCCAAGGACAAGAGTGGGCCAAGGAATAATCTTATAAAAACACTCATGCAGATGGATGACAACATTTTCTTATGTATTCCAAACCAAGCCCCACCAAGTATAGCATCACTTGTGTACACAAATAACACTTAAGATTCACGTGGGCAGCTGCATTAGCAGGACAGTTCATTCCTAATAACATTAGGTGGGATATAGACACAGATAAAGGCAGTTCAAGGGAAGAGTCAAAAATAGAAACCCTGTTAAAATGCAGGGAATTTTAACACAGGGATTTGCATTTATTTAAGGGGAGTCTTGCATTGCTGTTTGTTACTTTAAAATTTTGCTGTAGGCAACCTGTTTGTTAATGAGAGTATAAAAGACACGAGGTGAGTTTTGCAAAAAGTTAGTCAAAGTAAACCCAACAAACCAAATATTTAAAAAAAAAAAAAATCAAGTCAACACCATAAGTTTGTGTGACTGCTTGCTCCCAAATCTACTAAATCAGCATGCTGCCAAAAAAATCCTATTAAGAGAGAAAATGCTAAGCAACTTGGGCTTCTGAACAACATATGCCAGGAATTTTCTCAGAAAGCAGGAGGTACCAATGATAGACAAACACACAAATAAAATCTGCAGTTGATTTTTCAAAGCCAGGGTTCATAACTGTTATATAAATTTCAGGATTGAATTCTTTGTTGGAGATATAACTCTTTGCTTTCACATAAGCAATTTATTGGTTGCCATTTCTTATTGGCACATATATTATTCTTGTGAAGGTTGTAATAGCCAGCCTTCCTTCCTTTTTTTTTTTTTTTTTTTTGATAATTGTTATTCAAAATGGAAAACTCCTTGGGGAGTTTACCCAGCTCTCGCTAAAAGAAAAAAAAATAGTGGAGGCATAGTCTGAGGCACGAGACAGAAATTATCAAGTTCTGGTTTTTGCATTTTCTTCTCACTTCTTGTTGCTATCCAGGTTTAACACACACCAAGAGATTTTATCCAGCCATGCTCTGAAAGTTCAGTTTTTCACATCTAACCACTGCAATGCCTGAAATCCTAGTTTTGCACACTTGTGCCAGTCAAAGACAGGAGTTTAGCAAACATGTAACTAAGAATCAACAATATTATGTTCCTCCAAGGACAGATAGACCAGGAACAATTTTATAATTAAATGTTTAAGGCAGGATGTAGCAATACAAACACACAGGCAACCACTCCTGGCATGTATTTCCATCGAAGAGAATGAATAAATTCTTGCTCCCTTTCAGAAACAGAATTTTAAAAATAGCTTTATTTTCTGATCAGACAGCAGCATAGAGGCAACACAGCTACTTGATTGCTCTTAGCTTACTAATTTAAATTAATATAATGTTAACTCACCTTCAGAAGCTCATTGCAGTCTTTCTTCACTTTATTCTTGCACTCCACCTTTAAAAGAAAATAAAAGCAACAGTTGACTAGAGCGGCTGAGCCTAAGCTGCCACCACAGCACAGCCCTCCAGAGCAGCCCCTCGTCTAAGACTTAACCCTGGGGCTGCCTCATGGACATGCAGATCACAACCTAAAACCCCATATAAATGCAAATCTCATTCAAATCTCAGTTAGGCAGCTGGCAGACAGTTTAGAAACAGCCAGATCAGGCAATGCTGCCAAAGGAGGGATGCTCTGCAATTGGCCTGTGGGGCAAGTAAACAGGCTGCACCCAGGGCACCTACTTCTGGAACACAGGGAATTTTTAAGGGCCATTCAGGGATTTTTGTCTCACTCTCTCCTAATTTTTCAGTCACTTTTGCATTTCTCCTCCAGTTTCAGCAATAAGCTCTTAAAAACCATTTACTAGATAATATACATTTAAAAAAAAAAAAAACAACTTGTGTTTTTCTATTTTATAGTTGAAGCATGAAGGAAAAGAGAAATAGTTTTCCTATTCACACGTTCCTTGCTGACTATTAGGGAAAACAGCAAAGTGTGACTTTTGGAGCACAGACACTCTCGACATTCCATTGCCAATTCCAGATGCAGGTACTCTAATTCCAAGCAGTTTTGTTCCTAAAGCTCTATTGTTGTATAGGAAATAATTGCCTGCAATTTAATATTGTACAGGAGGCTAAGTAAATTGTCCTGAAAACCTTTTAAGAGTAATTAAATAGGGATCAAGGTGAGCAGGCAGGAGGTGAAATCAAGGTAGAATAAACGGAGAGTGATTTCTAAGAGTTGCAAGAGAGTTCCTCACTTTTGGCTAATTAACACATTTTATGACAGATTCTGGGCTGAGGGCTGCACACCTCGACTATTCAACCATTCAAGTACTCATTAATAAAAACAATGAGGCAGGAGATAAAAAGGCACTTTTCTGGCAGGCAGACTTTCTTCTCCCACTCTGCAACAGTTCTGGTTAATCTGCTATTCCCAAGGGCCACACGTAACAGCTGCCTGTGCTCTAATCCTTTCAGGAGCACCTGCACAGTTTTCTCATCGCTGACATAATTCGCTGGGTGGTTTTTCTCCCTTATCCCAGCTATTCCCCTGACAATTCCATTGTTACTCACACAAGTCCATCCCTTCACCTACCACGCTGCACACACTCAAGGTGGAGCATTTTCAGGGCTAATTCACAGAAAAACCCACCCTCTTGGGTTAGTGAGTACTCCAGAGACTATCTGTACACAGAATATAGCATATTATACCCTACGTTATATTCCATAGATATATTTCATCCTATACGATACGCTAGACAGATATATGTATATATTATATGCCATGTTACACGCTATATATGTGCATTTATATCTATTTACACATACGTACGAATCTATAAAACGCAGAAATAACACACTACAGCCTCATCTTTCAGTCACCAGAAAGCCCCAGCAGGCCAGCAGCTGTCCCTGGGAGAACTTTGTGTCATTAGTGCCGTGTCACCTCCGCTCTCTCGCTCCGAACCCGTTCCCCCCCACCACTACACCCGCCCACCCGCACCCGGTACGGCCCAAACGGACACCGAGGGCAGGCTCCCCCCGCTCCACTGGCGGCCGTAGGACAGCAAACCACCTTCCCCACCCGAAGAGACAGGGATAGGCACCGGCGGCGGCACCACCGCGGCAGCCACACAGTCAGAGAGCAAAACCCTTCTGCCCGCTCCCCCCTCACCGCCCTCACTGCTCGCCGGCGCCGCTCCCGCCGTTCAAATCTCCTCCGCCCTCCACCAAAGTCTCGCGAGAGCCGGCCCCGCCCAGGCCCGCGCGTGCGCGCGGGGGATCCGTGAGGGGGCTCTGTGGGAGGGTTTTGTGCCGTGAAACCCTCAGTTATCCCCACCTGGAAGGGGTCGTGTCGGTGCTTTCGCACGGCCTTGGCCGCCTTGTTTTTTAGTAGTAGATGCCAGAGTGTCGTCCCGAACGCGGGCTCGCAGCGCCGGTTCGCACAGCGAGGTGACAGATTTCTGGGTGTTAACTCCTGTCTGCGCAAAGCAGGGAGCTGCAAAACGCTGGCTCAGCGACCATCAAATCTTTACACCCTTCAGGGGCATCAGCATTCCTTGGTTACAAAGTCCGTTTCATGAGTATCCAAGCCCATATTTGCTAGTTACATCTCTCATTTCATAGCCCCCAGATGCAGTTCTCTGCGATTCAGTCTGAGATCTGTTCTGAGTGGGCGGTCAGTGGGTGGATGGTCCTGATCTCCCACTGCCAGAATTCCCTTCCCCTGCTTACTGCTCAGTCCTGCTGACTTCACTCCTGGGGGCTCTCTCCAGACAGCCCCTAATCTTGGGATTGTCCTCCCTTTTCCTCAAAAGATTAGCCAAGCCTGCAACACTCACAATGCAATGGCTTAATTGTTACTGTCCGTCTGCAGCTACTGATTAACAATTTTAAAAAAATTTGCAAAGTCTGATTCAAATCTTGAGGGGGTTGATATCAAAAGTAACAGTGATATCAAGAGTAGCTCATCCAGCCAACTCCAGAGAGCCTCACCCACTTGTTCCCTGTGCTCTGAGCTATTAAATATCTCTGGTACAATTCTTTAGCACAGCACCATGTTCACATTTTCTTCAAAAGCAAGGTTCTATTTGTATGAAATCTGGGGTGCAAAGATTGGAAGCAGTGGTAAAGGAGTAAAGCCAGGGCTGGCTGGTCTGGCTCCCCCTGTGCTCATCAAACAACACTCACTGTGTTAAACCTTCCCCAGTGGGCAAGAACGTTTGCACAGAGCCCACAGAAGATTTTCCAAAGAGGGAATGTTGTAATAAAGCTCAGCTCCAGCACTGCAGCCATACCCAGCCAGAGCACAGGGAGGTGTGAAGGACATGCTTAGCTTCCAGAGTCACAGGCAATGCCACCTCGCCCAAATGAAACACATGGTATAAGTGATGAGAGTCAAAATGTAGAGTGCTCATTGTTACCTGGGAAGCCTGCAAAGTCCAGGAGCAATCAGCTCCTCCAGGCAGTGTTCTGCAGGAGAGATTTGGGGCTGGCAGTAGAATGCTGCAAGTGTCTGGTCTCTCCCACTCCCTGCTTCCCTCAAGAAGGAAATCCCCTTGTGCAGCAGGGCCTGCCGAGGCTGCCTGTCCCTGAGGAAATGTCACCAGCTCCTTATTGAGCCAAACCTCTGCTTGGGTCCTGTGGAGCTTTAACGTCCAAGCTACACAGCAAGTTCGATGCTTGCAGCATAGAATCATGGAATATGCTGAGCTGGAAGGGACCCATCATCGAATCCAGCTCCTGGCCCTGGCCAGGACACCCTAACAATCCCACTTTGTCCCTGAGAGCATTGTCCAGACACTCCTGGAGATCTGGCAGCCCCTGGGGCTGTGCCCACTGCCCTGGGGAGCCTGTTCAGTGCCAACCACTCTCTGGGGGAAGAACCTTCTCCAGAGATCCAAACTGACCCTCCCCTGGCACAGCTTCATGCTGTCAACTAACCTCCTATCTTGTTATTTGTCTCCCTAGCTTGCTCTAGTTTCTACTCATTTTCACTTCCTGCACCAGGGAGGAGTCCCAGGGAGAGATTTCATCGTGTTAAATTGTACAGCATTCATAAATTCCCTAAGCCAGTGAAGATCTGAGTGATATCCACAAAGAAGAGCAAAGTTCATTAGCAGGAGTGTTTCACCACGCACTTCTGGTGGTTATTAGAAAGTCCAGGCTCAGGTGTCTATGTACCATTTTATTCTGCCCCAAAAGAAAACCTTAGTTTACCTTTTAAGCAGCGGTTAAATTTTTAATCTGTTCTGCAAGATTCACGTACTTTGTACTTATTATTCTATTTGATGTGACATCCCTAACAAAAGCCACTGCACAGAAACCTCTGATAGCAAATTCTGCCTTTAAAGGAACATGCTTCCAGTAATGCAAGATTAAATTCAAGCAACAGGCTGTAAGTAGATGCGAGGATAACAATCCTATTTGGAGCAACTGGGACAGAAATAGATGTCTTAAGAAAAAAGGGGCTTGGAAAATAAGCACATAGTATAAAATTTGATAGAGGGAGCCAATAAAACACTATTACAACCACTATCAAAATTATACCACTCCCACTATTCTATCAAAATGTGAGTCTGGCTTTTGTCAATAGAAATGGGATTAAAAATTAAATACAGAATGATCTAGACAGGCAAGAATACCAAGTTGATTAAAACAGGGACAGGAAACGAGACAATCCTGTTCTAATCCTGATTCTGCTGCATTCACTGTGTGATTAACCACTCCAAATACCCACAGCTAAACCCCCTTGTTTTAAAATAAGGATAACAGTGACTTAATTAACAAATCCATATAATTCTCATGACTGTTAGTGAGTACATCTTGGAAAAAATTAAAAGACATCATAAATGCTAAGCATTAACATGGTTACTCCACCCTCATAGCATGGTAAATTTTAAAAGAGTTAAAATAGCTGCTGCTTCCCCCTCTGGTTCCACAGTCACCTATGGCAGCTGACATGAAATATTTTAGCAAACTCTATTACATTTTCCTCAGCTGAGAATTTCCATTTATGCCTTAAAACTTTGCTTAAATGCAAAGTAATTAATTCATTATTTAAAACATGCCATTCTTTTCAGACCTGTTGTCTTCCCCTTGCTGAATTGGCTGTCACTGGGACACTGTTTCACAGACCACATCTACAACTTGTAAAATCCATGTGGTGGTTTTTAATGAGCCAGTAGCAATTTGTCAAGTGTCAGAATGCTACATGATCGTTCCCTGGTGTTACAGTATCTAATTCTAATGTATCCCGGGATTCCTTGGCTTTGGAGCTGGATCTCACTCCAAGAGCTTGTAGAAAAGCATAGAATGGCAAGGTCATTATGTCCATTGTTTGTGGTAATTATGGATTTATGGAAACCAATACTGTTGTCCCGCTTATCTACAAAAAGACAGTCACTTTTCAGGTTTCTTTTCAGCTTAAGTTGTATTTAGTCCCTTGCTCTTAGAAACTTTTCTCCTGCTTATGACCTCATTGCCCTATAGAGACTCTACAAATCCAGTGGCTACTGGAGCATAAAGTGTGTAGTTCGTATACTTTTGTTTACTGACATTTTATATCACTAAACTTAATTAAATCTGTGCATTGCTAACCCCGTGTAAAATGGAAATCCGTGTTTTGTGAGTCTTATCTATTCCAGCAGGCAAGAATTCCACATAAGTAAGGGAGTAATTGCACAAGTAAATGCTTTGGGGCTGTTTTCCCCCCCGCGAGGAGGAGGCTTGTTGTCTTTATCTAAATAAAAACAAATGAGTAAAAAAGCCCTCTTAGTCTTTCCCTGCTAATTACAAACAAGGGAGCACCAGCATCCAGTTGAGAAGTGCTGATTAGGAGCTGTCACTCTGGCCCAACAGACCCAGGGGTCATTATAATAAAAACTTAGCGGAACGTTAAGTTGTGGTCTGTTTGTTTGTTATTATTTGCTTGTTCTTGCTCTTCGTTATTTAAGAACAGTTCATGATGCACAATGTAAAGCCGTATTACTTTATTTGCCGGTCCAGCTTCATGAAAGCCCAGGTTTAACTCTGTACACATTTTTGGTAAACATGAAACTGTTCTGCACTTTCAAGATGAGACACTTTCACCTCCCATTCAATAGAATCCAGGGAACTCTAGGTTTCAATTTATTGCTGTGAATTCCAAGAGCAGTAACACCAATACCTGAGTTGTTCTCCAAAGAACTCAAGTGGCTCAGTAATTACAGCAGCAGATTGAGGGCCAGTAACTGTTTGTAATCCTCTCTAAACTCTTAGAGACTGACCTCATCCAAATCACTTCATCTCACTATTTCAGTCATCTTAGCAAAACACGTCTTTGCTCTGTATTTTTCTTACCAATCTAACCTTAAATAGCCTTCTGTGGCCGCACAGGATTACTTGGCAAGATCTGTCAAGTAGGTGTGAGACTCTCTTTCAAATACAAACTCTCGGGTTTGTAACTCCCAAATGAAAGCTTTCCGTGACTTTTATTTAGATTTGTTACGGTTTTTTTTACGGCTTGCTTGAGTGGGTCAGGAGACTCACAGTGAGTTCCCTGGATTTATGCAAGCCAGGGGTCCAGTTATGAAAATATACTTTCTTCAGGACAGAAATTCAGTGCCAAGTTATGGTGGAAATTTGCGTTAAGACTCAATTAGCATCTTGTAGGCTATATTTTCCTTCATTCCTGATTTTATTTTTTTTTTAAATTTTTTAAATATGATTTGAAATTAGATGCATTTTATACCTTTTTTTTCAAATATCCATGGTTAAAGCCACAACTGCAATATTTTGATAAAAGACCCCAACAAAACAACAGTTCCAGTTTTGTGATAATTAATTCAGGGCATTGATTTGTTGTTTGTTTATACTTGGTAACTCAAGGGATCAGTCAGTCCCAGAGCAAGGTTACCAAATCAACACGTAGTAGAACCTGGAGTGTACAGGAACTCTAATTCCTTTTAACTTTTCTTTCTTTAAGGAAAAAGTTTACCTCTTCCTTGATAAGTCACTTGAACTTCCCACCCAGTATAAATGCTGACATCCATTATTACCACTCTGCAATTTGGTGGTGGGTCAGAACACCCTCAGCTTTTTTCCCTGCATTATGAGTTTCCTTACTTAACAAAAGATTCCATTTGATTTATTGCATGGATATATAGAGTTAGTTAAGCATTTAAATTCTGCTCTCCTCTTGAGTAGGGAAAGGTTTTGGTAACAGCACTGAGAAACCACATTTTGTGACGTAAAAACATACATACAGACACCACCATTAACACTTCTACTTGTACAACATTAATTAACCCAACCAGCTCACTACTCTCTGGAACTCCTTATAAATTATTGTGACCTATGTGAAGTTTCTATATACTCACTGACAGCAGAGCTCTCCTAATTCAGTCATCTCCCTTCTGTCATGGTGATTACATACCTGGCGTCCCCTGTACTATGGAATTTTTCGCAATCCAGGTTTTTATTCCTTCAGAATTCCCGGGCTCGGAGCGCGTGGTCTCCAGCACCACCTGCCGGCCATTCCCGCAATTGCAGCTCCCAGCTGGGCCGCTCCCAGCGCTCCGCCAGGAGGGAATTCCCTCTCTGGGAATCAAATAAGTACCAGCCATTAAATATTAATGAGAAAATTATGCTTAATTAGTTAGTATAGCTTCATTTTTATAAGAGGTTTCTTTCCAATTATATTTCATGACTGCTGGGTTTTTTTTTTTTTACAATACAGTTGGACAAAGTAATTGTCTTTAATTTTAGTTAAATTTAATACAGGTCATCAGCTACATTCTGGATGATAATTTGAGAGCTGTTACTTTCTGTCTCTAGTCAGATGGAGTAAAAAGTTTAATCAGCTCTGCCAGCTGGAGGTCATTAGCTTTTTCACCATCAAAATCAATTTAGCTTTCACCTGGATCTCATTTCAGGCCTCCTATAAAAGATCTTGACTTCCCTCAGGGATATGGCAGTTTGGGTGTGTTGGGCAGGTCAGTATGAAAACCATGGTTCCTTTTTTTAAGATTTTTTTTTTTGTTAGGTTGGTTTTAATTTTTTCTGAGATTTTGTGTAGTGTTTATTTGTGTGAAATATATTAAGCTACAGACTTCTTCTTGTTTCAACAAGAAGTTGAAAAGGTAGATTTCTTGTAAATCTATATTTCAGCAGTTTATTACCTATTGAGTAGTTTTGAAAGTGCTAGCTAATACTTATCTATTTCTAGCACTTGTAACAATCAACAAAAAACCAAAAATTAAGTAGGTAAGTTATTTATAAGAGTTATATTTCATTATGACAACGTTTGGCTCAAGAAGTACATTTTACTTTTAAGGGTAGCTTTTACTCAAAGATTGTGTCATGAAATGTTTAAGGTTGTTTCTAAAGTGTCTAAATTAAGTTATGAACTTGATCCCCTCTTATGCATAAAATTGCTGTTTTAAATATGAGATATAGATAACTTGTAACAGTTACATGGAAATGTGTGAAACCTAATCAGTCATGTTTTCATTGATTGAGTTGAAACTGGAGAATACTCAGTTGGGATTGGGAGTTGAAAGTTTTGGGTTTTTTTCTTTTTAAGCTTACTTGAGTATGTTTATCCTAGTTTGTAATAAGACAGTATAATGTATTGAGCTGTAGTAATTTACTTTTGTTTCAATTCCAAGCTTTGCATTTTTAGGGCTGCTTTTAACCAATTTTTTTTTTTTTGCCAAATATTTGTGATTTTCCCTTTTGTGCCAATGCCTGTCCTCCTTCATCCCCCTTAAAAGGTGAACTCAAAAGCTTTATTAGATAAAACTAGTGGATGATTCCGTATTATTAATGAAACTCAGCTGATGCTGTTTGGGACTAAGACACCCTCTTGTGATATTGGACCACACCAATCAGGCAGGAATTGATGGTGTAGAAGTCCACCAAATAAACAGTATCTGATATCTACTTTTATGAAGAAATATCCACCTGAAAGTTTGGCTTTGGGGGAGATTAGAGTCCTTTATGCACTAATTTTACTTTCACCTGCCAGTTTCCAAGGGTGTCATCAACCACAGCAAGGCTCAAATGACTTGACCTGTTGAGTTGCAAGCAGATATATTTTCTAAAGCTTCTGGAAAAGACTCATAAAAAACTGAACCAAACAAACCCCAAACTTTTTGTAATTGATTGGATTTTTTTTTCCTGGTGTAATTGTTTCCCCCTTACAGTTAATTTTGAAAACAATTTGAGAAATAAAAGCAATGAAATGGGCACGACTGAGTAAAATGGGATAGTTTGGGAAGATGAAACAGAAGGGTCTAATCACTTGAATGTGTTCTCTGTTCTTTCTATTTGCTTAGCTTGGTAAAATATTCTGACATTTAGAGTCCCAGCTTCGTTTGCTATGTAATTATACTAATTAATAGCTTTACTGGCAGATCAACAGCTCAGAGCCTAATTTTAATTCTAAAGTTCTAAACATAATTAACTTTTGCTTCATTTTTAAATATTCATGCTGCATCTCAAAATATAAACCCATTTAATTTCGAGTGCAAAGTGTCACAAAATGCCTCAGTGAAGGTGGCCTGGAACCCTATTTACTGCTTTGTGTTTATGATTATAGTGTCCTTTGTGATGGAATTATTCTGTTCCCACAAACTGTGCTACTGAGTGTCCTGCAAGGGGTGCTGCAAAAAGCTTTTAAAGTGAAGCAACAAAGCCTTGCTTTTCCCAAACTTAGCTTAGATAAACTCCTCAGACTTCAGTGGATTCACCTGAGCTTTTTAGGCTCAAAAGTACCCTTTGAGCAAACCGTTATCACTCCATACCAGCCCTGCTAAAACACCGAGTTACAGATATATTCTTACCCAAGTCTTACCTTGGGTGATTACTAGAAAATGCCAGTGTGAATTTGGGGAACTTCCCATAGAACATCTCAGCAACAATGACTCGTAAATGCTGCTTTCCAAGGAGAAATGCAAGTGGTTCTGAGGACTAAAACACTCTCTTCTTAAAGTATGTAGGCTTCCTTCTAGGGGTTGACTCAAAATTAGGAAAAGCTGCAAAATAATTAGATTGTTTAGCACTCAGAGCCAGTTTTGGGTGGACTGGGTCTTAGGGCAAATTGCTGCTAATTAGCCCAGTGTGAAGGGAAGCAGTATTTCTACGCAAGATTCTCACCAAGGAAGAGTAAGGTAGAAGCAGTTAAAACATGAATGAATGCAATTTAAAAAATGAAGCAAGAATTTAGTGATTACCTGGGCTCACCTTAAAAATGAGTGTACTTAGTAGCTGGGGAGTAGTTCTATCAGAAGGTTGATTTCAATTTTATTTCCTTGTGCTTTTATTGCTGTTGAAATATTTGCTTATTGCTTTTCTTATATTTTCATCTTGGGTAGTACCAAATAAAAAAAATGTGTATTTATATATTCTAAAGCTACTTGTAAAACTTTTTAATAGTCTTGATAAACCCTGTAAATGGGTTTACCAGAGACAGGCATTGCCCCCTTCCTCACATGGTCAAAATCAGGCACTGGAGTTGTCTTTTCAAGTGTGACAAAGCAGTACAGTGAAAAACTTTTGACTATTTCATCTTTAGCAACAATTAGTATATTCATATATTATTCCTGTATTAAATACACATATAAACTTGAACTGCAAATTAGGAGAAACACTTAGGCATGTGGTCATTAAATAACTGTTTATTTTTGATCATAGCAATGAGAGCGTAGTTAACTCCTGTTAGGCATTTAAGGTCAAATGCTCTTTATTTTAATTGTTAACAGATTTTTTCACACTGATTATATCAAAGAATAGCAATTTTAAGATTGAAATAATCCTCCTTTTTTCCTGTGGCATACAGAATGCCTTTGTACTGTCTCAGGATCTGGTTTAGATTGTGTGTGCTGATTTGAGCAGCTGGGGTCTGGCTTGGGTTTAAATGATCTTACTTAGAAGAGGAACAGGACTTAGGAAATACTTCTGAAAATTGCAATTTTAAAGAATGTCGCTGACTTAAGTAATGAACCACTGGATGTCACTGTCTTTCTCCAAGTGCAAAGATCCCTCTTTGGTTCTGTGATAAAGATTGGCAGTTATTGGTGGTGATTTTTCTCAAAGACATGGCTTGACTTCTTTTATCAAAAAAAAGGATTATGAAAGAGGCCATGTGGTTCCAAGGGCTCCAGACCAGGCATTTCAGCTGGTGGAATAGCAGAGAACTGGTTATATTGTCTGAAAAGCCCAATGAAGGGACCTTGCTTAGGAAATGGAGAGACAAATTCCTTCAGGACACTTGACTGCTGAACTGGGCCTTACCTTTCTCCAGTTCTTTGAGTTATCTAAAATTAGAATAGTTAGCTTTTAGTTGCATAATTAGGTAAAAAGGGAAGGTTATCAAAATGAAAGATGTAAAGCTTTAGTCTTTACAGACATTAAACTGGGTCTCTAGTATCCATATCTTGTGAATGTAAACTGTGTTGGATTTTTTTTTTTTTTTAAGGTTTGCTCCATCATAAAGTATTTTTCTCTAAAGCAGTATAGCCTTGTGTCAAAAGTTATACTGGAACTGGTTTTAATCTAAAAATGCCAGTAAGGCTGTTCCAAAAAAGTGGTGATTAATGCAAAAAATAGTGGTTACTTCTGAATGATGTCATGACTTTATTGGTATGTGAAAGTGCATTTAAAACAGGCCTATTGATATCAGGCAGGTAGAGCTGCTGCACTTGGGAACTTCAGCCTTCATTGCTGCTTTGGGTGTCAGTGCTGATGAATGCTGTGTACCAGCTTTGAAAGCAAAAACTAATTAAACCCAGATGTAAAAAGAGTCATCAATTGCCAGGTTGAGAGGAAGGGATGATTCATTTGGCTGCTTCCACTGCCCAACCGGGGAGCTGCTCATCAAGGAGCTCCCATCACTTCTTGGGGAGTGGGGGGGGAAAGTGTGCAAGTCATGTAATTAATTGCAGCAGACATTTATTACCTAATGTCTTCTGCTGAGGGTGGCTTTTTTACACATTTAGCAGGTTTTAACACAATTCTTGAGGCATGGAGTCCTTCCAATCGACAACATTCATTTACTTAAGCAATTCCCTAGCAAGGCAGTGTGACCTTGGAGCACTGCAATCCGTTATCCAGGTGTGTGCTATTCCCTGCTTTTCAGGCCTTGACTACAAGACTTTCAAAACCTGTGTTTGGGAACAAAAGCTCTCTTGACACCCTATGCATTTCTTATCTGAATCTCTGCTCTGGTGCTCCAGTTTACTGTCTGAACCATATTGATACTCAGTGACTGCAGGAAATTGGAGGCCTGAAGAAACAGATGGTTCTTTAAAGTTGTTTTTACTCAAGCTTCTAACAGGAAAATTTAGTCCAGGAGGTTACCTATGATTTTGAACTCTTTTTCAATAGTTTTTGAACAATATCTCCCTGCTATTGCCATTATCCTGGAAAATGGACAGCCTAATTTGAGCTTTCTGAATTTAACCAAATCACTAGTTATGATCCTAAAATGAAATACTTGTCTGTCTTATGCTTATTCTCAAGTTTGTTTTTACAGTTAAGGTTTTCTAATGCTGCTGATTAGCTGGACAATTAATGAAAAGTATAATGAAGCTTGAATTCAGAATTTTTTTCAGCACAAAATGTAGCTCTTATGCAAGAAGAGCTATGAACTTTTTACTGTGTATGTGAAATTAGCCAAGATTTTTAGCTCTAGTTCAGTGGATTAGAAACCTGAACTAGAAGAGTTACTGTGCTTGGTGTTGGCTTGAGTTATGGGAGTCTTGCCTCAGGAAACAGTGATTAGATTTAAGCAATTGCTCTGCTGAGCATTGCTTTGTTTGCCATAGTGAGGGAATAGGATGTGTCTACACTTTCCTTGAAAAACTTTCACTAAGTTATTGGGTAACTTATTCCAGTTCTGTCCTTTCATATTACATGAGTACAATACTCTACCAGCTAGAAGAATAACATAAATTTCCTAACTTTTAAGTAGTACTTAGGTCCTACCCAAAATTTACAGCTCTCCTGATCTTAGATCATTTATATAAGATACTTTTTGAAACTTGTTTTATGTATATAAATATTTTTTTAAAATTTCCAGCAGAAACTGTTTTTGGCTGTTGCTTCCCAGTTTGAGAAAGCCAGCCCCAATTAAGGCTTTTCCTTAGGCAAACTTCTAATATGATGGGAGGAGCAGGAAGACTCATCCACTGAGTCAGTTGTTTACCACAAGTTTTATTTTATTTGAGAGCACTTGTGCTGACTCCTAACACACCTTTGTAATGATAGTTACTTTATTCCTGCTCTTCCTTCAGGGGAATGGAATCAAATGTTCTTAATTTTTAGGCAGAAAACTGGCAAAAGTCGATGTAATTAATACTCCTTCCAACAGAATATGAATTAAAATGAATTGGAGCACATTGGGTTTAATCTCTTTGGCTGGCATCTTCAAACAAGGGAAGTGTTTGAAAGGGTTACATGTTGAGCACCTGCCTCTCCTCAGGAGTCCTGAAGATCTCAGCCTTTAGCAGAGTCACATCCTGGCACAGCTTGGCTGCCAGACAATAGAGGGTTTTCTGATCATTTTTTAACTTTTTTTTTTTTTTTAGCCCATTATGTGCAACTAATATCCAGCATAGAACTTGCATTATCTCTTAGAGCTGCCTCCTCCTTTGCCTTTGCATGTAGTCATCTTGCTTCTGGACTTACAGGTGAGTGAAGCAAGTTTAGAAAGTACAAGGAAAGCAGCTCTTTGCAGCTGGTGGATTTTTTAGCTTCATTAAAACATGGGTTTGTTTTCCTTGGGGATAAATTGCTGACAGAGGGACCTGAAAGGTACTTGCTATATCAGAGTTTTGAGTGAAAGGCACTCAGATTATCAGCAATTAGTCTATAGTGGAGAATGAATGAGAGGAGAAGTTTGTATATGTTACCATTCATAACTTGATAGACTTCTTTTGATTGCAGAAACTTCTGTTGCTTTAACACAGGTCTAAACAGGCAGCTCTTTGAAATAAATAAGATATACTTTATTTTGTAGGCATTTAGGATATGACTTGGAATGACCAGAATGCATGTACAGGTGTGGATTAAATTTAACACCAAGCTGGGAAATGTTGTGCTTACACAGAGTACAAAGCCTGTATTAGCAAACCTGGTAGTTAAAATTTTTAGTAGCTTGTTGTGTGTGTGTTTGTTTTTTTTTTCCCCTCAAGCATTTTGTGTTTTCCAAAGGTTAATGGATAGCTGTGGTCACAAAGGGAAGTGGGGCTTTATGCACATGCTGATAATGTCTTTGGAATTGTACATGGGTTTTGTATTGGTACAAGTACCAAAAGCACTGAGGATCAGTTTATCCTGGTGGTCTGTCCAGTTTTCAGTACAGTAGGTTGTTGAGTGTAAGCACTGAAGATGGGAAATGAAATTCTTACTTTCCAAGCACTGT
This sequence comes from Pyrocephalus nanus, assembly GCA_038380795.1. NCBI lineage: Eukaryota > Metazoa > Chordata > Aves > Passeriformes > Tyrannidae > Pyrocephalus > Pyrocephalus nanus. The sequence goes on along the minus strand of CM076275.1, from coordinate 14,492,404 downwards.
AAAATTGAGGCTTCTGAATGAAATCCAGGTTTTATGTCTTAGTCTGGTTGAAGGGTTCACTCAGTACCAAGTCATGTTTTCAGGCAGTGATTTTCACCATGGGAAGTGAAATGCATGTGTTTCCCAACCAACATGGAAGTAGTTACCAACTGAAGCAGCAGCTCAGCTCTCTGCAGCCTGGATTGTTTATTCTACAGAAGGTGATGTGGCTTTAGTAACTAATATTGAAGTAAAACTCTTGTGAAATGTGGGGTTTTTTTCTCTTTGATTAAATATTTGCAAACAATTCATGGAAAAAAATCACAAAACTTATTTCTCAATATTAAATGTGCAAACAGGGCTGAAGGAACCATATTAAATATCCAGTGACTTTGCCTTGCAGTTTTTGATGGGGTTGGTTAGTTGACCTTTTTATCATTCTTTATTCCAGTTGAAGTATATCTTTGTCAGACATTTGTGTGTGCTGTGCTTCTCCTTACTTTTATAATTTAGTTGTGGAAAAGTCCAAGCCTGAAGTGAGTATTATGTGATAACATTTCACAAAAAACCTATTTACTTATCTTGTGCTGAATACATGGGTCACATTAAAATATTTTGCTGTTGGCACCATTTCATTTTCTCAGCAAATGAGGTGAATAAAAGTGAAATGAAACTGCTCAGAAAGATATCCTTTCCTTTGAACAGAGTGTTATAAACAGAAATGACAGCTGTCCATCAAGTGTGATCTTGGTGGCAATGTCACGGACATATTTCTTGCTCCTGGAATTTCGTTATGACCTCGTATCTTGGGATAGGGTTTAGAGGGGGCCCTGTCTCCCTTGGCCTTGGGGTGCACAGCCTGGCCCTTCCCTCCCTGTCCAGATGCATTTAACTGACTTGCAGACAATGCCTGGACACACAAGCATTAAACTCACAACACTTAAAGTGTTTAGGTTATAAAGGATTGATGGGAATTAGGGAACCATCCCAAATAGATGCTGTTTCATATTTTTTTTAATATCTTCTCAAAAATAAATAGGAATGCAGTATTTCATTAATAAACATTCCATGTATTTCTCCAGCTGCATCCCTTTGCCTCTGAGATGTGCAGAGAATGTAGTTGTTCACATCCCCTTTGCCAAAAGAGGCTCCTATGCAGGAGAATCATTAGAGAGGGAACCTGAAGAGACAAACATCTGAAAACAAGGGGCTCCTTCAGAGCCTGGTTTACACAAGTATTTATGCCATGAATTCACAGTTTATAAGTAACACTTGTTTCCCTGGATCAGTCTCTGGAGAGGCCTTTCTGCCTGTTGGATGCAAGTACAGTAATTGTTTTGTGGGCTCTGACTCAGAACTTTTTAACACAACTGTAAGATGTCTTTTCTCTTGCCTGATGAAATGGTAGTGAGGTACCCAACTGCCACCTGGAGAAGAGGACTGCACTGAGTGCAACTCATTTAACTCTGAACTTATTCACTTGTTGCCTTCAGCACTTTCCCTTCCCCTTTTAGAAGTCCCAGCTCAGTGTGAGAACCCCTGATATTGTTCCTCTATCAACTGCCGTTAGGTAAGGGCCCATTTCATCATCACAGTGGTTGTGTTGGGGCTGTGCCATGTGACTGTTTAAGATAAGGCAGCTGACTGACAGATTGCTATTTTTGTGTGAAGAAATTTATCAAAGCCTTGGAAGACAAATTAAAAGTCCCAGGTGGTTCTTTAGGGTAATAGGTGCGTTATTTACTGTAGTGTGGGTAGGAGTGTCAAGGCAAATAACAAAAACAACACCCCCCCCTTGAAGTAATTTTTCTTCTAAGAGAAAGCCACAGGAGCAATGAGTACAGGTGGTAAAAGGCTGACAATAGTAACTCCATCCACACAGCCCTGCTGAAAAGGCAATTTTAACATTTAGTATCTGTACTGGATATAAAAATAGACACTCTAAAGGTTTGCTATAGTAAGTAATGAAGGCTATAAATTTGTTATAAATGAATGCATGTCATGGCACATATGTGACTTCTCTCAATTCATTAATCTTAACAGATCAATCATTGGAAATGTTGCCAATACTTTTTCTGTGAAAGAATCGAAGCAATCAGTCTTAGGGATGCTGACAATGACAAGCTGAATACAATAACAGGTACATGCAAAAATGTTTGAGCCCAAGTTTTGCTTTTTATCACTGAAATTTTTTCTTGTGATGTATTAACCCTTCACGACCCTTAACAGGGCACAGTTTAATACTTATATATTCAGAGGATTAAAAAAAAAAAAGTCCTTGCTTTCCATAAGTGAAGCAACTTAGACTCTTAAGAATTTTGATAATGGTACTTGGAACAAGTTCACAGGGGCATCCACAAGCACATGAAAAAGCAGTCCAAGTCATTTTGCTTGAAGTGTTGATACTATCTCAGTAGAGTTAGATTCAGTAGTGTCTCATCTAGACAAGCCTTGATTTTCTCCAGCAAGAGGTGGGAGCAAGAAGCTGTGTCTTAACCTCTGGCCCAGAACATCTGAATAGGAAAGAAATAAGTCACACGTGCTCAGCCTGCTCATTAGGTGAATATGTTGCTTGAGATTTTTGACTGAATAAATGTGTTTATTACTTGGCCACTCAGGAATATTTGGATGTAATTGCAGAATATTTTTCTTGTATGTTAGTTTGTGAAATGACATTGTCAGGCAAGAAGGTGGTGGAACTCCTGTTGATTTACATCTTCTCTTGCCTGCTGTTGCACACCAGAGGAGCCTGCACTGAGCTTTGGGGTGCTGCTGATTTAAAGAAACCAAATTAAAGATGGGGTGGAAAGATCTGCACTGGTTCAGTGACATGAATGGTCTCACTGGACACACTCGAGGCATTTGCTGTTGGCTACTGTTGGACAGAGGATATGGGGTCGGGTAACCTCTGGTTTGACAGGCACAGCTGTAAGCAGGAGGGAGGAGCCTGAAGTTTATAAAGAAGAAAAAGACCCCCTGTGGCTAAATTATAAACTTTCTTTCATCTAACAACAAAACTTGTCCTCCACCTGCAGGAGTACTGGAGGTGGGTGAAGGGGAAATCAGTGTTGTCCATATGTAGAGGGGGCAGAACGGGGGATTAATCAGCCCTCAAAAGCTTTGTTTTAAAAAACCCCAAAGTTTTCTTTACAGAAAACACCAAGTGAGTTTGTTCTTGGGGTGGGAGCAGCAAATGCTGTCAGGTTCTTCTGTTGTCCTCACTTATTTAGGCCTTTTTTTGGTGCAGCAGTAACCCTTGTGCAGCCTTCAATGTTCCCTCAAGTGCCGCTGTGCAGGGAAGTGTTGGCCCTCTGTACAATGTTTAGCTGGCAGTTTGCTTCTGAAAGCCTAATAAAACCATCTCAAGCTCGTTAGCTCAGACTTTTGTTAAGATTTTGTGCTTTTGTCTTGAGGCAAATCTGGAGAAAGGGAAGTGAGAGGGGGGAAAAAGTTCAAGATAACTGCAGTTGTGGTGGGCATGTGATTTACACCTTAGCAGCTGTTGGCCACAGGAGAACATGTAGCTGTTGAGGTGTTCCTAAAAAAAAAAAAATCCACTACTTCTAACAGGTCTCTTTTTGCCATGAAATCACCTTTGGATTCAAAACTTTATAGCTTGGAAGAACTCCTTGTCTGCCTTCAGCAATAAAGTGTATTTGCTGAAGGGCAGTAACTGATGATTGGGTTTCACATGGAATTTTCAGCTGATTTACTGAAGTTGGAATAAGCTTCCATAGGTCTGGGACAGGGACTATGAGGATTCTGTGACACAGATGTGAAAAGATAAAGAGGATAAAAGATAAACAGATAAATTCTGGTCAAGATGGGCTCTTTTTAACCCTTATGCACCTTTAGGTGCTGTGGTTCTGTGTTCCAGTTCAAGTGTGTTCATATAGCAGAGCAGCTGTGGTATTAGGTATTGGTGCATCCAGATACACATTTAATTCTCTGTGTTCTTCATCCATTTGCTTGTGCTGAGGCCATGAGCAAATAACTCATCTTGTACTTGTCCTACAGGTAGGATAAAACAGTTTTTCCCATCTTTGTCAGTGTCTTCTGGAGACAAATTCAAATTTTACTGGTGGATGGGTTGTTTGGTTTTGCTTTGATTTGGGGGGTTTTTTTTCTGTTTTCATCAAGAGGCCAAGAACCAAGTTCCCGTCTCTGGTCCAGTAATTTTGAATGATAAGCAGCAATTGCTCCTAAATAGAGCTTTTCAGAGCATTTAATCACAGTAGGCAAGTTACCATTGCCTTGGTGCATCTGATGATAGTTCTGACCACAAACCAAGTGGAAAGAGAAGAGGTGTATCCAAGGTCATTCTAGAGAATGTTCTGCTAAAAGTGATATCTGACACGTTTGACTGTTGTGTATAAGAGAAAGTGGTCAAGCCGTAGGTGTGTTCTGTCACAAGTGGAGACAAATGTACAGCTGGGAAAAGCTCATGTTTTGCATTACCCATGATATGATTTCCCCTTGATCCTGTGAACTGCTGTAGTTTCCAAATAGAATGAAATCAGAGAGCATGTGGACCTCCATGTGGTGTAGTTGAGAAATATGTTTAGAAAAATAAATCACTAAGAGCTAGATTTTTTTTTTTGAGCTGTTGCTTTGAAATTCTCTAATTGGATTATTAGCAGATGGTGCCATTTCTATTGTCTTGCCTTGCAGCAGTCTATTCTGAAAAAGGAAGAAAAAAGGACTTTATTTCTAATTAGAGGACAGTTTCATCTGGAAAATGTTGCTTTAGTAATCTGCCTCATAGCTATTGTCAAATAGTGGTAGATAAGAGTTTCACTGATTCATAGATCTTTCCTAGAGAATATGGATTGTAACTTGTTTCCAGTGAAAAGTAAAACTGTGTTTTGCCCTCTGGTCAGTAAGAGTCACCACTGAGAAATGAGGCTTCTCCAAGACATATTTATGCTGAAGATACTTTGACTTACTTCTCTAAAAACTGAAATGTAATATTAGTGTCCTTTACATTTGCTAAAAATGTGTTATCACAATGTGGTTGATGGAACTTAGGTTGGATTTTTTTTTTTCACATCTACTTCACTACCAGGGGAAAGCACCCTTGTCATCTGGAACATAAACTGTGTGCCACATGCAGGCAGCAAGTAGCTTAAACCATTTAGGTTTTAAGTTCTGTGGAGATAAAAGTTGTTCTTGTAACTAATTAATTATGTATCTGATTAATCTTCCTGAATGCTCTGTAACTAATCATTTATTGTTTGGGTATACATAGTTAGTCTTAGCAAGTGAAGCATAAGTTGGTAACAAGATTTTGGATGTATCCTCAGGGTGAGCAGATCTTGGGTTTAGTATGATGGGAGCAAACAAGCAAAAACTTAGCCCTGAATCAGTGGAGTTACTTTATTCATACCCCATTTAAAGTTACTTACTGGTCAAATTCCAATTACTTTGCCCTAAAAGACATGATTTTTAATTTTTTTAAGTCCATTTTGGCTATCAATGTTTAGGCTCTAAGACTGCTGATAGGGGTTGATAATTCTACCTGTCACCTTAGGGATGAAACTTCTCCTGTGCCTGGAAAAACTTCTGCTGCAAAATACTACCCTTATGAAAACTTCATCGAAGTTTGCTCAAAAAAGCAGGAGGCTCTTGTAATTAAGATTTACAAGAGTAGAGAGGATGGATAGTGTCCACTTCAGTGGCACATGAAGAGCAGACACATCCCTAAATTCAGAGTTAACAACCTGAATGTTCGAAATGTCGAGGTCTCTGAAGTAAAAAATGGCTTTAGTGAGTGTTTGTTGCTGTGTGTGGATGGACCCTTTGGAGTCCTGACAGCATTTAACAGCTTTCTTTCTGTCCTATTTGAACAGCAGCAGGACTTAAACATGTTGTTTGGCTCTACTAGCACTGATGCCCTTGCAGTGTGCTGTTATTACACTGAGAAGGTTGTGGTAACTCCCCTTGCCAGTTGAAAAATATCTTTGAAAACAAATCCAACCTTCAGACAGTTCTGCTATGGTTCTTGTTTAATAATATGAGGGGAATTTTGGACACACCTATTCCCTGAAGGGAACAATTTTAGCTTTTCATGTTAGGGATTTAACCTGTTTTGGTTATATTTGCTCACCAAATTGGCCACCAAAACTGTTGGAAGGTAATGGAAATACCTGCAGAAATTTATATTGCTCAAATCTAATCATGTGGATGCAGTGTACCAGGGGTTACTAAGCATTTTACACTTAATTCAGGTGCACATAGAACCTCATGCAGTGTTTGAAATGTCTCTAAAAGACAGGAAAGATTTTCTTCAATCACTTATATAGATTTTTTTGTAATGAAAAATGCAACCTTGCAAATTGCAGTTGTTTGCTGGACTAATATCTGTGATAAAGCTGGAGGGGAAGAGTTGTAGTCAAGTTAACCTTAACAGAAACACATCAAGCAGTTTGCCATTTGTGGTGCTGACCAATAAATAATCCCTTCTGGGCTTTGTTACGACTTCCTAACTCTGTGTCTGGGAAGAGTCTCAAAAGGAAGCATAAAGATTCCTTTTGCTTTAATTGCCCTCCTGTGGGCTGTGAAGTTCCAGCATCAGTGATTAAATGGCAATCACTGTCTGTACACTGATTTTTACAGTGGAAAAGCACTGCTGTCATGGAATTTGTCTGTTTGACCTGCTGCAGTGAGATCCTGTAGGAAAAGGGGAAAAAAAATTGATGCATCTTATCTTCAGAAGAGGTGGATTTCAGGGCTGTTCCATACAACACGTGCTCTTGAGGACAGTTTTGTTACCAGCAGTGCCAAATACAGGGCAAAATAGGCTTCTGAGTCATCTTCTGAGTCAAGGAATGAAATGCCACATGAACTTAGCTAAACAAAGCACCTTGACTTAAGAGATGGAAACCAATAAGAAAATTCTATTGTTGCACATTGGTGACTTTTTTCCCTGCCTAGAATTAAAGGGGGTTACTTGAACTTTACAGTGTCATCTGGTGCCTTCTGAGGGATACATTTATATTTGTTTTGGCCAGCTGGAGCAGTGACATCACTGCTGCAGCATGTGTTTATAGGAATTATCAGGCTTGAAACACGTTATGAGGGTTTTATGCCTTGGTTCACCCTGTCTGGTTTTAGGTTTCAAGGCATGTGATGGGCTCTCCAGGGGTGATGCTGCTTGGAGCTACAAAACTGGCTGTGTCTGTATTGGATCCATATTGCAGATACTGAGGGTTTGGGATGTTCTGTTATAATGGGTTAGGTGAGCAATGTAAAAGGAAGTCCTTCAACTTGTGTTGAATTTCTCTTCATGTACTAGAGTTGCTGAATATGTTTCTTGGAGACAAATGCAAAGAAGGGCCTACATAAAAGCCAAAATGGTACTGTTAGGCATTAAAATGAGTGCCAGTTGTGCTTCTGTGTCTGTGCTCAACAAAGGGACAGTGACATCCAACTTGAGTGACTTCTGCAGTCCCCAAGGACCACTCAGATGTTCATTCAGGAGCTGGTAAGCACTTGTCAGAAGAACCTGATGGGTGAAGCTTAAGGAGAAAAGCAGCCTGTCCTTGGTAGATGCAGGGGATGAGTGGGGGAAGGAAGGGATGTGAACATCTAAAGGGAAGAAAGGATAAGAGTAAAAGAGCAAAGGGCAGGCTCACAGCACAGACCATTCACATTTGCAGGAGGCAGGGGCTGGGACTCCAGCAGTTGTCTGTGCAGACTGAAAATGAATCTGAGAATTATAAACAGAGAGAAAAAGGACTTTTTTTTTTTTTAGCATGTTTGGTTTTGTCCTGATCTGCTGCTTTCTGATGATGTGGTGTTTACTAAATCAATTTATTACCATGAAGGAATTTAGTTCGCTCAGAATTATGTATTTCACATCGACTTCCCCACAACCTGAAATCTAGATCTCCTTGCTGTCAAATTGAGCCTGAAGTTTGGGTTAGGGTGGCATTTTTGCAGTGATAATGCAATTTGAGTGTTAGTAAATCCTAAGCTTCACATTACTTCTGGAAGTTTGGCTGTTACTGGTGGAGGAGCAAACCTTTTCTAAAGCCTGATTCTTCTACTGAAACTCTGTATTTCAATAAATAGTTCATGAACTGTTCAGTACTATAAATAGCAATGAACTTTAATGAACTTTAACTTTTCAGTGAACTTGAGTTCATTGAGAACTATTCAATCAGGGCCCTCAGGGCACCAACAGCTTGAATGGTCCTGACTTCAGACCCACACAAACCCTGCTCATGAGTGGTTATCAACAGCCACTGCCCTAGAAGAAAAATTCCTAATAGAAGCATAACAGGGGTATCAGTTTGTTATATCTTTGTACATACCAAGGCTTTTGGTAGCATATATTTTGGCATAAGTGCTGGTGCTGGTCCTTTATTTCACTTGAACAGGGCAACAGTGTTAACATGATAAAATAGAGTGGTTCAGGGTATCTGTGTCAGACCTTGGTGTGTCTCAACCACTTCATTTTGTTACTGGAAGGAAATTTTCAAGTGCTGATTTTATTTTTTTTTTTAATTGCTGAATTAAAAATTCCAACTTTAGAATTAATCCTTGATTAATTTGATAGCAGCTGACATGGAGTTCATCCTAAATCTCCCAAAGCTATTCCACTGACTCTGCTTTCTGTGGTGGTGTCTTGGTGGCTCAGGACCAGCTTAGTTTCCTGGACCAGAGCAAATATGCCTAAATCAGAAGATGATTACTCAGGCTGGCCCTGGTACTGCTGCAATAGTGATGCTGTTACTGTGCAGAACTGCTCCTGTGCCATGTAAATGTACCAGCTCATAGGACTCTTCATTCTAGAATCATTAAACATATTTTCTAAGCATAGAACAACCCAGGTTTTTACCCAAGAGAACCATCTGTCTATTCTTGCCAGTTGACTACATTATTCCCAGTATCCTTTGAGTCTGGCACAGATCTGGTGTTCATCTTAAAGAGTTGAAATCTTTTCACATGAGAACTCTCAATTCTTTGAGTCCTTAATGGGGTAAATTCTTTTCAAGCTCTCCAAACTGTGAGAGCTGAAAGGTGAATCACAGACAAACTGCAGTGTCTAAGACAAAGCCAGGTAGAGATATGGATGTGTGCCTGAATGACAATTCTGCTGAGAGCTTATCTTCTGCCTTCTCCTCTATGAAATCCTGCCAGGAACCTGAACAATGAAAGCTTTTCTTCCAGCAGTGAAGTCATGGTGCTGTCCTCCAGCAAAAACTGCCTCTTCCAGGTTCTGGGAGCAAAACTCAGAGTGCTGCTGAGCTACTGAAAAGCTGGCACTGCAAAATTGAGGTGGAATACCCGATCAAGCAGTTTAGCACATCCTGAACCAAGTTAAAATGTATCTGTAGCTGGTTCATCTACAAATGTGTGGTCAAGGAGAAGGGGTTTGAGCAGGAAAATGGAAAGGCATCATCACTAGCCCCTGTTTTGCTGATCCCTTTTCATCTGGTATATTTATGTGTGCCAGCAAAAAAACAGCTGTATTTTAAAGGAAAACTTACTTTGCCTTCATATTGCTGAAGTCATTTGTGCTGCTGCACCGCTAAATATCCCAATGCTTGCCCCACATTCTGTGCTCCCTTTGAACTTTGACAACTGTGCCTCTTTTCATTGAAGGGAAACTCAAGGATAATTTTATATTCACCAGTAATTTGGATATTGTGCTGCTCTTATGCTTTATTTGCCAGTTCCCCCAATCAAAAACTTAGAGCACCCATAACTGTTGCCAGAAGTGTTAAAAGTCTCCTTTCAAGTTCTGATTTGCTATTTCTCAAGGCACATTCTTGCTTCCTGGTCATTTTTTAATGTGATCAAGTCCCCCAGGACTGGAACAATTCTTGAGTAGTTGGCAAAAGCCAATCTGAAGACAACAGGGTCTTGTGCATCTAAATATTTGTTTTAAGACCAGGCCTGGTAGATAGCAGTGCTTCTGCTTTTGAAGCTTTATCTTGCTTAATCAAAATCAGAGCAAGATGAAAATTGTTTTTTCCATGCCAGATGCCCTGACTGGCAGAGATGTCTCCTGATCTTCTTGGGGGCTGAGTGGGTTTTGTCTTTTTTTTTTTTTTTCTTATTGTTTTGCTTTCTTTCACAGACTCTTTAATCATAAGTGTGACTGAGGTCTCAAACACATAATACAGAAGTGTTCCAATGCTTATGAATTTTTAAGATCTTATCCATCCTGTGAAAATGTAATTAGGTCTGCCAACTCCTGAATTTTCCTTCCTTCAAGTTTTCTTTAATGTTAGTGGGGGGTCCAAAGCCATTTGCTTTTTGTGTCTGTGGAATGATTCTTTCATCAGAGTGGGTAGGTGCTGGTTGTGTTTCATGAGACTGAAGCCTTGACCATACACAAAATTATTGCCATGGGCAGGGCAGTGACTTAAAACAGGTTTTAAGAAGCAGTAGAGGGGCTAGAAAGGTAGAATAGAAATAGTAGGATGGGGAAAAATGAGGATAAAAATGCCAAGATCGTGAATTTTATTAGCATCATAACAGGTACTTTACTGTAGAGCTGTACTAAAATTTTATCATCTATTCTTCAATTTCTGTTCCAAATGGACACACCTAACACATGTGCCACAATGCAATTACTTTAAATAACAACAAGAATGTCTTTCAATTGTTTCTTCACAGCAAGCCTATTGTTTCATAAATAAAAAGGAAGTTGACTTATTGAAATGTAATCAATACAGAGCAATGTTCAGTTGAACTTGGTAAATTAATAGGAATTAGTTTAGGTTTAGAGAAGGATGGGGGTGGGATACTACCAGTATCTTTGATATTCAAGTAAATAGTCCAGTACACACTTGAATGATCAAGGCAAATATTCATCTGAAGAAGCAGAGAGTAAATGTGTTGGATTTGGCATTTTCTATTTTAGATGTCAGCCAAATTCAGCCATCTCAACACCAGGTACTTGTATTCCTGACCCCTCTCACATTAGTGTTTCTTTACTTTTAAAGGTCTCTTTGATGTGACACTTGTTTGGTTTGGTGGGTTTTTGTTTGGTTTTAGTCCAATAATAAAACCCTGAAACCAACTTCCCCACTGGTCAAGTTTTACCCAGCAAGTTCTATATTAGAAATGTGAAGGGGGAAAAACAGAGCTCCCATCTCTACCACAAACCCCTGAAAATGATAATCCATGAATTTATTGTTTACCAAAAGGAAAAGGAGCCTTTCAGCTGTATTTAAGCAGCCTGTGTCAGCTTTGCTGTCAATGTGCCATGCCCTCTCTTCCCTGATCCCCTTCCTTTGTGCTCCTCTGGAAAGTTTGGATCCATGGCAAGGAAGGACATGTCCTGGGCACACAGCTATGGAATGCTAAGGTTATGATGTGAAGGATGTGCTGTGATCTCTTTTCCAAAATCTCTTGTCCTCGAAGGACAATGCTGGTGATATAAGTAGGAATGTTTTTAGAAGTGTCAATAACTTACAAGCTGATTGTGCTGCAAGGTGAACTTGTCACACACAGCCTTCCTGCTTCTCCATAGCTCTTTGATATGCACTGGCTAATAATTCCCAGGGAATGCCTTTGGAATTATGGAACATGTAGGCAAATAACTTTGAGGACAGTTCCTGCCTGCTTGGATCATGTTATCCTTGTGTGACAGCACTGATTTCATCCTGAGTCGGCTCATTTGATGTGGCATTGCTAATTAAAAGTTACATCTTCCAAATTAACCAGGTGACAACAAAGCCTGTCATCCTTCCTGCGTGGAACTTAGTGAGAATGAACAGAATTCTAAACAAACCATGGAGTATCTCAGCTCAGGATCTGCAGGGAAATGTTTGACAGTTACCCTTTATCAAAGGGTTTTGCCAAATACCAACGAAATGGGACAGTAGAGATTACTTAATGTACTGCACTAATCTCAGTCAGGAGTGTGGAGTGCTTTGCTCAATTTGTTTGTTCGAGTCAACATCTGCAAATCTGTGTGTGGAAAATCATAGATGTTGATGTACAAGTTTAACTGGGCTCTGGGTTTTGACTTGGATCAGTGTTATCCAATATACCTTCAAGTGCCATGTGTTTTACTTCCCACTTCATAGGCAAACTTGAGACAATTAATAGCCAATTACTTTAGTTCTACTCTTTGATTAACTTTTTTTTACCCACCTGCCCCCTCACTATTTTCCTCCCCCACCAAAAAGAGAAAGTGCTCTGACTTTGACTTCTTGTTGATGGTTTCCAGGAGAGGAAGATTGATCCCAAATTACTTGTAAACATGATTTAATCAAGGGTTGAACTTGTCTAATGACAAAACAAAACTTAGGGCGTGCTTTCAACTGCACTGCTCAGAGGGCTTTAATTCAGAGAAATGTTTTCCTTTAATCTTTCCTGCCTCAACATGTGTCCTGTTCTTCTTCCCATCAGTTTTTTTTTTTTTTTTTAAATCCTGATAGAGACTTATATGCAATATCCTAAGTTGTTAATATGTTGAGGTTCTGATGAAAGGAAATTGTACATAAAACAATTTGTTTTGGCAAGAGCATGTGCCAAAAGTAAGCCCTCCCTTGATGTGTCAGTACAGAAATAAACACAGGAGGGAGGAAAAACACTGGAGAAACAAACACAAATAGACTTTGGACATAGAAACACTATAAGTTTACAAATACTATCTATTAAACAAACATGAAGGCTGGAAAGTTAAACAAAATGAAGTTCCCCAGATACATGAAAGCCCTGACTGGTAACCCTTAACAGAAAACAGAAGATATGGAATGGAAGTGATGAGGTGATTGTTCCTCTTGCCAATTTGCTTTCTTGGAAGGCTTTAACACACAAGTTGCTCACGTTGCAGTGGCAGCTTCAGGGATCCCACTGGGGCTGGGATTAGAATCTTCCTGCCTTGTCCAGCCACGAGGCAGCCTTTTGTTTCATGGAATATTTGGAGGACACGTGTTTTGGTTTGCTGCTTGATATCACACCAGTGTACTTGCAAAGCAGGCTTTGGGGCATGTTAAGTACGTGGCTTCTGGAGACTTGTGTGTCTTGGAGGAGTGTCTGGTCATAGGAAGAGGAATATCTTGTAGAGAAGGAAATGTCCTGGGGCACATCAGAACAATTAACAAGCCTGCAGAAGTGTCGGGGCAGGAGGTCAGCAGTGAGCTGATCACACCCTGCTCAGCAGCCAGCCAGGCTGAACCCTGGGCTGAACGGGACTGTCTGCTTTGTGCTCCGTGATTTTCAAGTACAGGGAGAATTCCTTGTGGAACTCTGGACCCTGCTGGCACAGCTGTGGCAGAAAGCAATGCCTCTTGCCATCACTCATCTTGGGTTATAATGTACTAAGAGTTAAGGTGTTGGGGCAGCTGAGCAGGTGAACTCCTGCTCTAAGTCTGTGCTTTGAGTAATAAGTGAATTGAGATAGTAATTCTATTCCTTAAAATGCTTCTAATGCACTACTCATTAACATAAACCATGTGAAAACCACAGAAATAACCCATACTTTGTGCTGCAGATCTAAGGATTATACCAATAACTATAGGGCAGATAAACCTCTTGATCTTTCAAGATATCTCCTTGTTTACTGGATTAATCCCTTCAAGAATTAGAAAATTCTATTAGAGAACCAATGCTGAAAATAGTTATCCTGTGGTAAATACAACTCTTCCATTCTGAGTTCTGTGGGCATGCTCTCTTGTGTAGTGCTGGGAAATTGTGCTTGAAATAAAGTAGAGTAACTTGATTTTTGATAAGGATCAACAAATCTGGTTGTAAAAAATGGTCATAAAATGCATGTGATAGCATTGCATTGGATGATCTCAATATTCCAGTAGTTGATTTGTACTGAAATCTGGTGAAATATTCTTGTACTTAGTAAATAACATCTATTTTCATCTTCTTTTAACTTACCCTTCTGTTTGGGGCTATTTGAATTTTGATCTGGAGTTGCTGAGATTAAAACCGTGAGAATCAGACCTTTTAGGGAAAATTGCTGGCCTTTGTGGTTGGGATGGAAACTTAAATATGAAACTAGTGTAGTCTGAAGATACATAATTAGACAAATGAAAAGAAATCAGCATAAAAAAAACTATAACAAAAAGCACATCAGAATCACTTTGTAATTTGAGCGCTGAAATTAATCTTGCACTTAATGAAGCAGTTGGGGGTAGCGATTATCCTGGTTTTTCTGATGTGTGACACAACTTGACAGAACTTGGCAGCTGCTGGGGTTTAATGGAGCAGTGTACTCTGTCTTTAGCCAGTCTAGGCCATCAGAGGACGTGGTCGTGCAGTGGTGACAGTGCTTTGGGATGTGCTCAACATTGGAATTTGCTTTTTTCTTTACAGTCCCCCATTCCATGGGGAGCAGAACTCCTATCCTGTGTTATTGAAAGCAATCATGAGAACATTGCAAAGCAAATCAAAGGAAACATAAGCAGTTTCCCCATGATGATCTCTTTTCTCCTCAGAAAGGTATCATGCTGTGACTTGATGCCAGAGACAGGTTTAGTTTGCCAAATGAATACCCTGAAATTCATTACCCTGTGTTTTATAGGATGTGTATCTCCAGTGACAAGAAGTTTTCCAATTTGAACACCACGTGATTGTGAAAAAAACTAGAAACTGAATCTTAAAAGAGGGAGTACTACTTTTATTTGCAAGTGTGAAGACCAAAAAATGTCAGAAGCCTGGCTTCTCTTTTTATGCTGCTTATTTACTGATGTAACATGACTAACTTGGATTTAGCCACTGCAGTTAAAGACAAACCTTATGCAAAGAGTTCTTTTATGTTTCTCAAATGCTTTGTGCAGTTCTTTAGCTTGTGTTCCAGCACGTGTGGCTGCACCAGGTCAGCCTCTTTGGACAGGTGATAAATAGCCTGTGACTGCTCCCTGGCCATCATCCTGAGTCTTCTCTTTCCTAGCTGGGTGTAGGTGTCTAGTAGGGTTTTTTCAGCTTGTTGGTTTGAGGCCTTTGCAGAATTGATCCTGTTTCTCCTGGGGCCAGCAGTGTTGGGGAGTGGAGGAGAGTCTGACTTTTTGTCCTACACCTCTGTTACAAAGAGAGCATTTCAGCCACCACTCATTTATGCTTGAGAGGAATGTCTAAGGTGTTCTCACCTGAGTTGCTTCTAGAGGAATTAAATGTCTAGGAAATGAAACAGGCTGTTGGGCTAATTATGTGCATGGCTCCTTGGATTTCTTCTCTGACAGCTGCAGCTTACCAGGGAAATACTGGTGAAACTCCTGTTTTGCTTTCCATGGTGTCTGTACAGCATGCAAGGAATTACAACACCAGGAACTTCATCTGTGTAAAAAGCCCTGTTTAAGTCACAGAACCATAGAATCAACTAGGTTGGAAAAGAGCTCTGAGATCATCAAGTCCAACCTTTAACCTAAGCCCACCTTTCCTGTTGGACCATGGCACTGAGTGCCACATCCAGCCTCTCTTTTGTGTGCCAAAACCCCCTCTGAACTGAGCTGTTATTTGCTACAGGAGGAGCAAATTGTGCCCCTGTCTGGTTTTACACACACAAATGACACACCAAAAGTTGTGAAGGTGCCTCTCTCCTTGAATAAACTGAACTGGGATGATTCAGTTGGGAGGCTGTAACTGCAAAGATGTAGAGCCCTGGAGGAGTGTGAGGGAGGCAGCCCTGCCTCCTGGGAGGTATCACACCCACAGAGGAGATGTGAGATCAGCAGCAAGAGCTGCTGCAGAAAAGGGCCCCAAGGATGGATCAAGCAACCCGGGGATGTACCTTGAGCGAAGCTTTTTGGTGTGACATTCCATCCCCACCCTCCCACCGCTGCTCACTGCCAAAAATAAAAGCAAAGCAGCTTTCTGGTTGAGGATTTTTATTAGAAGTGGTTTGGAACTATAAACAAAGATTGCCCTTTTTGATTTCTGCTATGTTGAGGGAAATACAATAGTGTGATGTAACTATAAAGAAAAGGGTGGCATCAGAGATGCCAGACCCCATTATCTTCCTAGCTGGAACAATATGTAGGCACTGCAGGTTTTGGCTCACCGGGTTGAAAGTGAGATGACTCATATAAAATCTTAGCCTTAGGAGTCTTGTTCATTCTGATAACCAGTAACTTAATTAATGCAAATCTCTGAAAACTAATGAAAAGCAAACAGAAATGTATTTGATTTACCACTCCTGTAACTGACTCTGCTGCAGCAGGAGCGAGCTGAGTCAGTTCCATTGCAAGATGCAACAAGCTGGCTGTGCTTTCAGAGGAGGTGGGCACTCAGAGGGATGGCTGAGGCTGCTGGCAGGCAGCAGTCAGAGGCTTATTCAGTGAAGATAGTGAGGGAAATTAATAATCCACCTGTTTTTGTCTGCTTTAATCCATGTATGACTCATGGCTGAAGTGGGGCTTTTACAGCAGTTGATTTGAAAACAGTCAATAACTGAGCAGGCACATCTACCAGCTGTGGTGGGATGGATACTCCCATATTCCCATCACTGGAATTTTCAGTGTGCTGGGTGTTGACTTCCTAATTTCACAGGAATTTTCAGTTTCGGATGGAATTGGTGGTAGAGGGAGGTGTGGGGTCTGGGATATGAAAAACACAGTTTGAATTTCTGCAGTCACCAAATGAAAGCCTCTTCCTTACTTTTTTATTTTTAAAGCTGCTGTATTGCAAGTTCTTTATACTGAGCTCCACTTCTGCATCTTCAAATGTGGTTTTCAGCTATGGAAAGAAAGAGCTATGAACTTTGTACCTTGACAGGCAGATTTAAAGTAACTGTTTTGAAGACTGAAGTACCTGTTGTTTCATGTGTGTTAAGCATAATGAAATCTAGACAGATGATGTCAGACAGTGACTGGATGATTGAAATCACCATACTGGCTCTGGTAGTTGCTGTTTACCTGTGAGTTGGCTGTTGACTGATCTTACCATTAGGTTTTCTATTTAAACTCACACCTTTTTAACCTCTATTAAGCATTTAAGATAGATAAATTGAATAAATAGCAAGTCTGTATGTATCTCAAGGTGCTAAAACCTATTTTCTTTAATATGTTAGCTGTTAATGTGGGATGGGAAGTACACCAGCTCTGTTTCTGAGTCAGAACTGCCCAAATAATGTGGATTTTTCAAGTATTACTTTTTTTTTCTTGTGAGATCTTAGTCCCTGCAAACTATACAACAGCTCTCAACTGAGTTAGTTTTGCAGATACCAAAATGTCATCTCCTGGGTGGATCCATCAACTGCAACACTGCCAGAATACTGATGTTGAGAATTCATTTGGTGAAGTGTTAGAAACAGGTCCTGGCTGCAGTGGGCCATGGTTTGGGAGTTCTTCAACATAAACAGCTCTTTCCTTTAATTTTTCCTCTGTATCTTATTTATATGCACAGTGA
This sequence comes from Pyrocephalus nanus, assembly GCA_038380795.1. Lineage (NCBI taxonomy): Eukaryota > Metazoa > Chordata > Aves > Passeriformes > Tyrannidae > Pyrocephalus > Pyrocephalus nanus. The sequence goes on along the minus strand of CM076275.1, from coordinate 14,475,103 downwards.
ACTAGGGGCCTGTTATAAAATTATTGGGTTAGATACCAACTTAATGTTTTCTCCTTTTCTGTGCCCCTAGTTTTGCCATTACCAAGATAAATTTGTGTGTATTGAACCTCTGTGCAAGTCCTGATAGAGACTTTTTTTCCTCCTCTTAACATCAGTTCCACAGGGATAGATCCTGAAGAGGTGAAAGAGTGATGGGAAAAAAAAAAAAGGGGGGGGGAAAAAACTGTAGTAACACAAAAATTCTTCAGGGCTTTGTAGGGAGATTTTATGACTCTTGTTCAGTTATCAGTCCTCATCACTTTCCATAAGAAACTGAGTTATTTTCAGATTAATAGAATGACAGTAGTGGTGATTTTCTTTGTATTTCGTACACTGACTTCAGAGGTTGGGTGTAGCTTTCAGAGAGCTGCAATGGAAATATGTTGCATTATCAAATGTATTTTCTTCTCAGCTCACAGTGTTTTTGGGAAGAGGGAGCACATTCTTTCAGCTGAAAGGTCAAAGTGAATAAAAATGTGGGCCAACACTAAGTTAATACCTCATAAAATGGATTGTAACACAGCATCATCCTTTAGTCCCCTTAACACCACCCCCAACCCCCCTCAAGTTTCTTTTATCCTCCAGATATTTTTCCAGGGTCTTTTCTAGGAATTGCAAGTAGAGGAATAAACTGCTAAAATTCTCCTTAGGATAGTCATTTACAGCTCGTTGATCAGGAATGTCACAGGAGAGGAGTGTTCTAATGTCATCATAAAGCTTTTTGACAACAGCAAAGATGGAGTTTTTGATTGATGAAATTGGAGTTTAGGCTGAGGAAGTTTGGAAGGGTTAAGTCAAATGGACAGGAAAACCCCTACATGGTAGTAATTCCTTGGAACTTACTGAATGTAATGTCTTTCCCCTCTCCCATTCTCAGTAAGGAGTTTATCAATAATTCCTACCAAGTCTCAGGGACAGACAGTGCAGTTTCCAGCATTAGTGGATCACTGCACTTCCAGCAGTTAATTTACAGCTGTATGGACAACTCACTTATAATAATTTAACACTGAGAAGTTCAGCTGTGAAGCTTTGCTTTCAGAAGTCAGACATTCCTTCAGAGATTCTTGGAACACTGTGGATGAAATAAATGCCTATTAACTCCAAAAATAGAGTCATGGATCCGGTTGGCCGCAGTGCTGTGAGTTGTGGACACTGTTATCAGCCTTTCCCGCTGTTTATTGTGGCTGAATATTGTGGTTCATGTTGAGAAACTTCAGGGGAACCAAAACATTTACGTGACTTATCACAGCACTCAGGAGGCTCCCGAGTGTCCTCCTTGTGTCCCCAAGGGGGGAGAGCTTTGCATTACAATGCACAGAGGCAGCTTTTTAATTGTTTGAAAATGAATCGATGCACGGGATTTTAATGCCGCTAATTTCTGATGTTACCCGCCAACAAAAAGGAGCTTTATTGACTCCTGTTGTAGTCACAGAACTGAAACGTGTTTATGGGAGGGACAGTTGAGCTCTTTTATAAATTATCTTCTCTCCAGGTGTGCTGACAGATGTCCCTGCCCTTCCCTCCTCCCAGTTCTGCCTGTCCCTGAGCTTTCAGGCTTCCACACAACAATTAACGACAGATCTTTCTTTTTAGCTCTTGTAATGTGTCTTCATGCCTAAAACAAATACGTGTATTTTATTTCTGTGAAAAATGGTGATGATCCAGAAGCTTTCTAAGGTTTGGTTGATGTGGTTTGGAGCCTAAAAATGTTATCACAGGAAGTTCTCTCATATAACTAACAGCACAATTTATGAACTGTTATTAAGCTTAGTTTTCATATTGGAAGGAATGAGAAACTGAATCTCTACAACTGCTGAGTTCAAGCAATTGGGTAAAACATAAAAGATAATTTTTTATGAAAGATAAAAGAATTCTATGGGCAAATTATCCCTATCTAGTCCTCAGATATTTTTTTTTTCTGCAATGGATTTGCTCTCTTACTGACTGGAATGCACTGATCAATTGTGAAGGAAGCATTTAGGAACTGTCTGCCACACGCCCTGTAATGATGATTGCAGTGTTGGCAACTTCCATTTAGCAGAAGAATCTGATCAAGGGATCCTCCAAGGAGAGTGCTGCTGATGGGTCTGGGCAGTGCCCGTGGAGTTCAGCACAGAGCTCTGACTCTGCTCCTCTGCAGAAGAGTCATTTGCAATCCTCTCTTCCTTCATCACCTTCAACAAACCAGCCAGTGTTCCAGAATTTTGGCTGGGCTTCATCTTCCTGTCCATTTGTTTTCTTCCAGTCTGTCACTTTAATGCATAACAGTTAATAAAATAGCAAAAATGTCAGAAAGAAAAATACACAGTCTGAGAGAGGTAGGTAGGCTTCCTATCAAAAGCTGAAAAATGAACTCGAGCAGATTCTAAAACAAACACAGAACTTCCAGCAGGAACAACTCCCAGGAGCTGGGTGATGGGATTGAAAGCTGAACTTGCTCTTTGGTTGTTTCCTAGAAAGTGTTTTTGAAACACAGTCACAGGAGATGCAACCGGGTTCTCACCTGCCCAGAACACTGGGGAGATGGGGTGGTGTTGAAACGTCTCAAAGCCCTTGGATTTATGGAATCTGGGAAGATCCCAGCTTTCACTGAGCTCTGTACATGCTGTGATTCCTTACAAGTGGTGGAAGAACGGTGTCTGTGCAGATTTGGGAGCTCAACAAAGATACTTTGGTTTAAACACGGAAAAAATGGTGAAAAGTCTGGCCCATCTTGGAGCATAAGATCAAACTGAACAAATGGTTTAATTAATTAAAATTGGCATCAACACTGTCCTAAACTAAACTGAAGGTGCTGTGGAACTGGATGTTGAGCTCAGAGTTCATCTTTGCTTTACTCTTCAAGACACACTATTGCAGGTAAATACAGAGGCATGAAAATTGTGGCTCAAATACACAGGTTAAGGAGATAACCAGGAGGTCAAGAGCAGTCGAAAATGTGGCTCTGGGGGATCAGAAATTGTGGTTTATCGGGGCCCGGACTGAACGGTGCTGGTTAGTGCTGAGCTGAGGCCACCTCGTGGTGACAGCCGGTGGAGCTGAGGCTGCTGCGGTCACAGCTCCGAGGTTTGAAACATCGGGGGAGGTTCTGGGAGAGCGACTCAGCGATGCTTTTTTAGAGCTGACATGAACAGAGCTCCCTTAAAGATTACCCAGAGACCGTCGTTCAGGAGTGGAAAATGGTACTCTCTTCCCCACGTTATCCACTTTTTCTGTTTTGCTACGGAAAAAGAGTTACTTGCTGGCTTTTATTTTTCAGGTAACTCAGTAAGTTGGAGGAATTTGCTCAGCTTCTGAACAGCAGCTATTTGAACTAAAAATCTTACTTGTTTGAAGTGTTTGGCTGTTATGCATCAGGCTCGTAAACAAGTTTGAATGCCACCCTCATTTTTTGCAAGGCAAATATCTGAAATAAAAGCTATTATATAGGGCTTTCCAAGTTTGAGTGATCACTGAAAATTCAACCAGAGTGTCTTCTGACTGTAATTTCCTAAAAGACTCTTTCTTAAATGGCTCTAAATCTGGATAACTCTGTAGGTAATGGGACTGGCTTAACAAAAACAGCACCTGGTCTATCAAAATAAGATGTTCATTTAAAAAAAATCCCAACAAACAACAACAAAACAAAACCCCCACATAAAAAAAAGCACACAACAATCAGGAACTCTGCATTTATTGGCTTCTTGGAGTTCTCTGGAGTAGTAGTGGGAAGGCAGCTGCATCCTCTGAACCTCTGATGTTTCTTAGTTTAGGTATTTTAAGTTTTGATTTGAGGACTGAGGAGAGATCAGCTGCTGCCATTGCAAAGGGGAAAAAATAGTCATTCTGTCAAGGGATCTGCTGCTGCTTTCCTACTGAATTGAATGATAAGGCATCTTATCTTCCTGCATTTTCCAGTCCTTGGATTTGGGGGGATATAGTCATGCTCAGTACAAATGCTGCTGAATCTGGAGATATTTGATGCTGTTCTCAGTTCTAAAAGTTGACCATATATCTTAGGTTTGGCTTCCTAGTTTTGTAGGATTGGATCTCTGTCCCTAAAGGTTGATAGTTAACAAAATTAACAGGTTATCTGAGTAATTTAATGAGTGTTTTATGTACTTCTATATTTGATGGGTTTCATCTGGCAGAAGCACCTTATGCTTGGATCTTCTTATGTGGGTACCAAAGTACAATTTGGAAGACAAAGTGAGAGTTAGATGGTAAATGGATAGAGATGCTCTCAGAGGATGAGCCAGAACACAGAGAGTGGTTTGAGGATGGCTGTATATCCCTTGGCTTGCTTTCTGAGCACACATCTATAATCTCTGTGAAAAGGAGGATGTGTAGCTGTGGCAGATTCAAATACCTTCTGCTGGGAGTTTGGACACGTGAACTGGGCTCAGTGCTGTGTTAACTGAGCTTACACAGCTTTTGGTTGCCTCCAAATCTAAGCTAAACTCAGTAGAGGACTAGATATACACTGACATATTTGGATTGAAATTTCTAAATGAATTTCTAAATAAATTTGGAGTTCTGGGACTATTTAAACAGATCAGTACAGGTATAGAGGTGTCCAGAGGGAATTACCTTTCTAATTAACTTTATGATCCTTGAATTTCCTATATAGAGAGTTAAATACTTGGCAGCTTTCAACAAAACCCTACAGGCAGAGTGTCTGACACCTCAGCTGTGAGGTGTGATTGTCTTCTTTGAGAGACACAGTGGCCATGCAGGGACCAAATCTGGTTTATTAAATGGCTGTATATGAATGACATCAACTCTGTTGTGCTGTGGAATGAAGGCTCGGTGACTTAATGGGTGAAATGTAACAGAGAACAGTGAGAATTATGAGCTTTTATGGCTTTTGTAAATATGTGAGCAATATTTTGAAAAGCCAGTTTAGTCCTCCACTGAATATTGATGGTGTAGCATTATTTGAGATCATTGGCTTTATTGAAGTAAAAAGTGACAGGCCATTTAATCTTGTATTGTGCAGCAGAAAAAGCATTATTAACCGATTTTCATCTCCATCTTCTAAATTATCCTTAAGGCAAACAGTTGAGTTCATCTGTGTTTGCACTGTTCAATCTTGCAATCGGTTTAAGATAAATAAAAAGCAAAAAGGCTTTTATGGGACTCAGTTGTAATGATTGGGAGACACTGAACCAGGGCCAAGTTAAATGGTCCCAACCAAGGCCAGACTGTGGATCAGCCAGGGCAGTGTTTGGTCAAATTTACTTTAACACAGACCCACGAAGATGAAAAGCACTGAGGGCTGAACTTAACAGAGTGACAACATTACAACTGAAAAGTTTTTGTTGACCAGAAATTGCAAAGGAAGTTTAAATCTGGGAAAGGAAAAACAAAGGCAAACAAACTTGACTTCCCAACCATTCCATGGATCTCAAGGCTGACAGGTGGTGATGACTTCAGATCCAGTTTGAAGCATCTTGTGCAGAGATGAAATGCCCAGTTGTGTACTGATCTACTCTGAAACTGGGTACAGAGGAGAGCATTTAAACAGCCTGCTTTATTTCATATGTTATCAAGGTTGCCGCATAAACTGGAAGGTCAGATTTTCACCTGGACTACAGATTAAGGTGTTCCTATGAAGTCACCTTCAGGTCTAACTATTGTATGCAAAGAGTTACAGAAACAGAGAGGAAAACTACTTGGTTTCTTTGTGCTATGAGAAATAGCAACTAATTCGAAATACTTCATTACAACTCTTAATTTGAGTCTTAATTTCAATAGATGTGTTAGTTAAATTTGATTATTCTAGTGGCATTATCCATGCTTCGCATTCAATATTTAAGCTGTATAAACTATGAAGAAGCTGAAATGATTTTGTGAAGAGAGTGGCAGAGTTTTTTAAAGTTTTTGTTTTGTTTCAGATTTGTATCACTTTCCAGCTTGTTTCCCATGATTATAAAATATTATGATACATTTTGAAGGCTAGTATTAATGATTTCATTGTGCCATGTCAGAATAGCTGTAATGTCTGTCTCCTTACATATGTGATGGGCAGGGTGTCATTCCAACATAGAGATAAATAGAATACTGGAAATTGGGAAGATTATTGCCATTTGGCAAATAAGTTATTAGTGTAGCAGAATGGATTATGAAACGCAGCACAAATGACATTTCAGAAGATAAAATGCTTTATCTCAGGATTTGGGGCACCGTGTGAGAAGGAGCTGGCAAGCCCTTTGTCAAGCCCAATGCACTTCTGAATCAATCAGTGGTCAGGTTGGTAAAGAATCCATAATTGTTGTGTTGATCACCCAAAGGTTTCACTCATTGTCTCATTTTGCTCATGAAAAAGAGGAGATCTCGTCCCTGGCCAGTGAGGAAGCTTTGGGGAAACATTCCCTGGAATTCTGAGCCTTGAAAGCTCAACCAAAGACCTTGCATGTCAAACCTGTGCCTCAGACTTCCCTGGGTGTGACTGCTGCACTGAGCAACTCTGGCAGATGAACATGACAACATAAAAGGCTCCTCAAGAAGAACCAAACTCGCATTTCTGATGGCAAAACCAGGCTCTGCTGAAGGGCCAACAGATGTTTTTTCATCCTCCATAATTTCAGTGTTTAGCAAAACCCCGGGAGGAACCAACTACTCGTCCAAGGTTTTGTTATCCTCCCTAGATGAAAAATGACTTTGAAACTGGGCCAGGAAAATACAAATTTAGTTTGTATAACACAGATTCCATAGGTAAAAACTACATGGGGCAGCTGTGGTTTGGGGCTTGATTTTATTCATCTTCTGTTCCACTTTTTCAGCTGGCCATAAATGTACACAGGGCCACTTGGGAGGTCTGCTCCCACCTTCTGTGTCTGAAATTTAGGTAGGGTTTGCTGACCTTTAAATGCAAACACAAAATTTTCATAAAACAATATATGGCCACTTCAAATGCTGACCCATTTTTATCATTTTTGATAGTATACTTTGGTTTTTGGAAAGAGACAGTTAAGAAGGAATTACTGAATATTTGTTAATAATAAATAGAAGTGAATTATCAGGAGGGAGAGATCAGTGTTTTAAATAGATGAAATTAATATAATAAGTTGAAATAAAATATAAAATAAATATAATTAAGTTGAAGTAAATATAACTAGGAGTTTATTTTTACTAAATTCATAGTGATATCAGTATGAAGTCTTTAAGATTGTGGCCTTCAACTTCCAAGTTGCCTTCAGTTGCCATAATCTAGGAGAAAAAAAAATCTTAGTTAAATGAATCTGCCCTTCTGCTGTACTGCTAAAAAAACCCCAAACCCCTCAAAATGAACAAACAAAAACCAGAACCCTGGAGGCTGTGGTAAGAGTACACTTGTAATAGCTACAAGATAGGATGTTGTGTCATGTTCTTAAAAATAATGATTTTAGTGATGAAATTACCCTACTTGAGACCTTTGCCTGACTTTTCTCTTTCTGAACTGTTCCAGAGGTGTTCTGTGTGCCTTAATGTTGTTCCCTACTGATAAGCAACTACTGGAAATAATTAGTGTTTCACTTCCTACATTAGAAAATTTTTTTTTCTAACCATTAGTCAGGAATTTGTCCTGGCAGTGGCAGGAAGTAAGTCCAGGTCCAGTGCTGGTTATCCAGCAGGGAAAGCAGGATCTCTTCTGTTTTTTCCTGAAACAATCACTTGTTTGTTTATCTCTTTGTTACCTTTCTGTCTATCGAAGTTTGTCGGACTTTTCTCAGATTTGGGTGGGTGACTATTCCAGCAACACAGCAGTTTCTTGCTGTTCTCTCCAAGGGTGTTATCTCAGGGTTTGCAATCCACTCTTGTTCCCTCACTGTACTTAATTCCTGATTAAGGGAATGATATGACCAGCAACCTGGTCATATATATTATTCATTATATTCTTGCAGATCTGGTTAATTCTGAATTTCAGTTTTGCTCCCCAGTCTTCTTTCACTTAATTCCAGATCTTGCCAGCTGAATGCTTATGAAGGATATTTGGTTATAGGATTGGTTGAGTGAAACGAAAAATAATGACTGCATTGAATAATATTGGAACTCTCTGGAGTGCTGGAAGAGAGAATTTGTGTTAGTGGAGCAAAAGGTAGCTTGGTGTGTTGGTTTAACTACACCAGGTCAAAACCCTTAAGCCAGGAGAAAAATCTATAGGAATTCTTATCCAGGGTGAGTTTCTCAAGGGGTATTTTGTGCCCTATTAGTCTGTAGTCTGATGCCCAAACTGAATCTTAATATTCTCCCCTTCTTTCTTACAATTTCTTCACCTCTAAAAATATTACTTCTTAGAATTAAATGGTATTGCAGGAAAGCACATTTATAGCAGTTTATGAAGTTTTTTTTCTGTTTTTTGGAGGTCTATTCCACGTTCTTTTACTAAAGGAGGAGGAGTGGATGTTTCCCAGTGGCATGTAATTCATCTACAGCCCATGAGAGGTGAATTGTCCCCATGAAGTGTGACACTGGGAGGGCACATCCGTGGCTCTGCCTTTACCAGGCTCCCTCCCTGGCAGCTTTTCCCACCGCCAGAATTCCTGGAGCTGGAGAAAAACATCCACTTTTTTTTTTTTTTTTTTGCTTTGTTGTGGTTTGTGCAGCTGTTTGTGATGAGGAAAAGACTTTTAACTTCAAGCTAATGAGTTAATTAGATCTTTAAAATTATTTTCAGCCTGGTTTAGTTCATGTCCCGAGGCCACAGGAAGAAGCGTTTGGAAATCAATTTATTGGCTGACAATTAACTACACCCTCAAGTGTGAGCAAAGTTCACCTATTCAGTTCCTTGGCAAGTTCCCCTGTACCCAGTTATTCCTCCAGCTCTTTTTTTGTTGCTGTCTGAGGATTTAGGTGAGTTTTCCTCTGTTCCTGTCAATTAAGATGTCAGAATATTGTGCTTGTAATTGTGATCCTGTTAAGATGCCTTTGGAAAGAATGTGAATTTCCCTATCTTTGAGCGAGATTTTCAGTTTAGGTTGCTTTTTTTTTTCCTTGTTAGGTCCCTCCAGGGTTACTTTGCTGTGCCCTCAGCCCACAGTGTGTCTGTCACTGGCCCCATTTGCTGCCAACCCGGTGTTACTGTCTAGTTTTGGTGGTTAGTAACACAATTGGGCACCTCCTCCACATGTCTGTGAAGTGTCTGTAATTTATTCTACACAGATAAATCACCATTAAAAAAAAAAATATTTTGAAGCCTTAAACTCTCCCTGATGGATTTCTCCTCTAACTTTCTCATTAACTGAAAGAGTCTACAAGTGTCAACATCAACATGATCCTGTCAGCTTTGAGTCCCCATTAAGTGGAAGAGAATTGATTTCTGGGTCAACTGGAAATGGATAACATAAGATCAGCTGAGGAAAAAAAATTATATAATCTTTACTGTCTTGAGCTCTCTAGGAATAATTTCAGTTATTTGTTTAAAAAAAACAGCCAAATAAACCCCCTAAAATGTTACTTTGTTGTACTTCTATCAATCTGTAAAAATCCTAAATCACAAGGGTTTGTTACAGTGTGGTATATAAATGCAGGGAAGAATATATTGAGATAGCTTTATTTCATTTATTAGCACATTTAAACTTGTGAAATGGATGAAAGTACAGAGTTACTACATAAAGGGTGCTAAATACTTCTGTTATAGAGCAAGAACAGCAGCATTAATATGTATATATAGGTAAATATAGTGTCTGCAGATCCCAAAGCAAGTCTTAAAGTAAAAAGGTCGGGAAGTTAAGAACAGGGGAGGTTGGAATACCAAGGAAATGGTTGCAGCAAACTGGAATGGATCAGGGAAAAGGGAGCAATTGGCAAGGGATCAAAGTTTCTCAGAAACTCTTAAACTGTCAAAAAAAAACCCAGAAAAAATGAGTGTGAATCCTTGCAGGGTTGAATATTTTGGGGTGCTTTTATCTTTATTGACTTGGATTTTATATATACTCCAAGATGATACATTTTTCAAGTGTGCTGGTTTAAATCTACGTTTGTGTGGGGGTTTATTCCATTTCTGCTACAGAGTTGGGGAAAATGAACTGTGGTGTTTGTGCATCAGTTCTAAGAGCTCATATTTAAGTTTTTGGTTTTCTGGGGATTTTTCCCCATCCCCACTGAATATAAATTGGAGTAGCAACTTAAGAGCTCTTAGCTGGATAAAAGAAAGTTCTCAAAATTAGGGTCACAATTATAGTAAGCAATAGGGCAATAGAAATCCTTACAGCATTAGGTGATGATTATGAATGACTGTTAAGAAACACAAAGAAGTCCTAAATCTCTTAGAATGAGAAGTAGATTGATTGCTCATGACAATGTTAGAAAAATCCAACCACACTGACCTCTGAATCAGCACTGAGTGTTTTTTAGCTGCAATACAGCAGTTAAATTCTCAAGTATCTAATTAAAAGAAACTTTATTTTCCTGTTCAGTGAAATCCAGGATGCTACTGAAGAAAAGAAATAAGTTCTCAATTCTAGTCTTCCTTGTTTCAGCTGATAACTCAGTGTCTCAAAACTAGGCCTTGATTGGTTTTAATCAAGGTTACTTTTTTTTTGATTTCTCCAGGAAATTGCTTTTGGTTCTGGTATTAAACTGTCACTGATGTGCTACTTTAGCACTCCATAAAGGAAGTAAACATTTGTCTTGCAGTAACCAGTGAGAGTCTGTGAGTGCCAGCTGGCTCTTCTGGGCCTTCCTCAGGAAAAGGAGCTTGAGAGAAACAAGATGATTTGATTTTTTTTTTTTTTTTTTGTCTTTCCCCGAGATGTAGCAGTAACACATTCATCAGTAATTAGAGGAATGTAACGATCTGACAACTCCTCTCCTTCCCCTTATCGCTGAAACTAAAAAGCATGTGAGGTATCTTAGTTATTTCCTGGGTATGGAAGCAAGAGGATACTGGCCACTTGTATCGAAATGTAAATGATGCAGCAGTTAAACAACTGCACACAGGCAGAAATAGGAGTGCAAGAGGTGCTCAGCTGTCCAGGTCTGATGGGTTAAACTTACTGTCCAGAAGATGCTACCAAAGCAACCACTTTCAATTAGTCGACTAATTAGTCAACTTTCAATTAGTCGAAAGTGGATACCAGAGAGGTTTGGGGAAGATTTGGAGAAGCTGTAAATACCTCATGCCACCTACAGTTTGTGAATTTCTGTGACCTTCTGCTACCTATTCATGTTTTCCCATTGCCTGTGTTTGGTCTCATTCCATAGCCCAAGTGAGGGAACTTCACCACAAAAAGCAGGACCCATCCCTCAAAGCTGCTCGTGGCTCTGGGAAGTCCATCAGTTGATGAAGTCACATCTGTCAGATGTGATGTGGAGCAAGAGGACTCTCTCCCTCAGGCAGCTGCACCAGCTTAGCACCAACACAAAGTAGTTTGAGCCAAGGGACAAGTGCAGACGTATCCGTGGAGGGGTCAGCAATCAGCTCCTGGGCAGTGCCTTGGAGGGGTGTGTTTTGTGAGCAGAAAGTTTGCATTCTGCTGGATAAGAGTAGAATTTCATTTCTTTCTACAAAGCAAAGATTGCAGACACATGCCCGAAGTGGGGTTTCATTATGAAGCAGGTTGTCAGGTACAGACACAAACCAATATTCACATTATAAGCATCAACACCTTCAACTGTCACCTTTTGGGCTCTGTCACCACCTGCTGCAGCTCCCCACTGTTTGTTCCAGCATTGCCAGTGGGGGAGGAAAGGAATTTTAAGCCCAGCATTTCTGGAGCTTCTTTCATTCCTTCCTTTGATGAGAGCTCTGTTATTCAGGTGGAACACTTGCAGACACTAATTTATGGTGTTGGTAGGAGCTGAATGACGATTTTCACACTTGCAGCCATAGCTCTTGCTGTCACTTTGCTCTACAGCCTTCTGGGATCATTTCTCATACCCAGACTACTGTATAAGCATTTTTGATGGGAACAACCATCACTCATCACTTGTTTAGGTGATACTAGATATCTAAAAAAAAAAAAAAAAAAGGCAAGTTATACATCCTAATAATTAATTAGAACCTAATTAAGTCTTAAAATATTGGAAGTTCAAGGTTGGTGCATGTCCTGCAGCATGACATGGTAGTATGGACTTTACAAGCACTTTCCAGTCTGTTGTGATCCAACTGGTTTTCATTTTAAGCTGAAATTTCACTCTATTCAAACTTTAAAACTAGAGTGGACTCCTAAAGCTCTACTTCAGAATTCATGGAGATGTTATTCCATATGCAGTCTCCATAAACAATGTGAGTGATCCTAATAAATACTTAGATTGTGTAAAATACATCATAATTTTGCCCTCAATTTGATAAGCACTCTGGGTATGTCTTTTAGTGCAGGAAGGGACAAATATTTTTAAGGAACATGCAGCACAGTTTTACCTTTAGATTCCTCTTCAATAGCACCATTAATGAACGATCAAGTGGTTTGATTTTTTTTCAGTAACACAAGAATTCTAATGTGTTAACAAGGAAACATGAAAATAACGTGAGGCTTGGGGTTGGTGGGATGTTTTCCAAAATGAGTGTTCTGGATTGCCTCTTAAGTGTACAATGCTTACAATTTCAGATAATTATTTTGATTTACTGTGATGTGTAGAAGTAGTCTAAGGCTAAGACATGTGCAAGATAAGCAATGTTTTCCATCCTTAGTTCTTTTTAATAACAAAACCGAAGACAGCACAGACACAGCTCCTAATTAAACATTCTTCTTGCTGACTGGTTTTGAAGCAGCTGGTTTAGGGGGTGAGGTTGGATACCTTGGTGGCTGAACAACTGGCTTCAAAATGAAAGTCAAAATATTCTGACAAGTTTGTCCTCTCTAGAGCCAATGTGTGTACCTCGTCCATCCTGATAATGTGTGTCCTCTGTCTCCTTCACGGGGGTGTTTCTGGACAGTTTCCCAGTCTTGTCTTTCTGATATCTGTGGGTTGCTAGAAACAATTGTTTTGGATTTCATGTGTGTATTTAAGTTTTATCAGAAGTTACAAATCATTGTTTTTATTATGCCAAACATTCTTTTATGACTATAAAAAGATTCACATTTGAAATGGGAGGGGGGGGGGAAGGTCAAGTCAGGGAGTCCGGGAAGACAGAATGGCCAAGAACTGTTGGCCAATCCTTGGAGCATGACAGTGAATTAGCAGGTCCGATTTCTGGTGGCCAAAATTGGTGAGAAACAGTTTTGTCTACCAGCACAGCAGAGAAGAAGGACTCTTTAAGCTTTTATTAGTTTCTTCAGTTTAAGGGACAAGCAGATATGTTCTAATTGGACAGGAGTATGAATGGACTACCATAATCACAGGAAAAAGGGCTTTCTTTAGCTTGAAATTACCAACACCTGTTGTGCCACGTTTAATGCCATTAAATGAAGGTCTATTAATAGCTAGTTCCTTCTCCAGGTAAGATTTTATTACAGGGATGAGTTTATCTGAAGACATCAGATCATCAGCTGAAAGATGTGTGTGAATAATGAATGTGTAGCATCTGTTTGATCTCGTTTGAATTGAGTGTTTTCAAAGAAAACACCATAATACAATTTTTTTTTCCAAAAAAGCAATTACCTCGTAGCAATATTTAGCCACTACAAATATTCTCTTTCACACTGTCATTATCATGATTTGCTTTTGGTCAGGCTGTTGTTACATAGGATGGTGGCCTTTAATAATCTATTCAGTTAACTTCACCTTGGGAAAGGATTTAAGCACTAAAGCTGAGCCTTTCAGTAGCTGTTTTCTGATATTCTTCTGTAAGAATTGTGTTGTTCTGAGGGTGTCTCCTTCAACAGAGAGCTGATGTGCAAAGCTCCTGCTGTGTGCTTCCTGAATCTGTCATTCTGTGTGCTGCTGTTCCACTTCTTCCCTGTGGGGCATCTTTTTCCTAATTCCCTCACCTCAGTGCTGTGCTGCCCAGGTGAGAAATGAAAAGGCAGCTGGCTGTTGTGCAGCTTTGTTCAGGACACATTATTTCAGTTTAAACAGCATTTATGCACTAAAGAAGTGCATAAAAGGGCCTTACTATTCCAGCTGTCCCCCGAACGTGAGATCAAGGGGTGTGTAAGAGCTCTGTGCTGCTCTAACATGTGGTGCTCTTCAAGAAGAAGCTGCAGTGATGTAAGGAGACATCAGTCACACAGCTTGTGCTGATGGAGCTGTGACAGTGCTGGGAGTGCAGCACAGATCCTGCTCTTGACTTGGGAGAGGAAACACGGAGTCACATCTGAAAGCACTTTCCCGTGTGTTGCAGCATATTGAGCTGCTGCAGCTGATTCCTAGAAATTTCCTGTCCCAGAAAATGCATTTGTAAGAGCTGGGGATTCAGGACACAGACATGAAGAGCTTTGGGGCTGAGCTGTGTCAGTGTGAGTGCAGATGCAGAGGAGCTGTCAAGGCCCAGCAATCCCCGAGCTCTGAGACAGGCGGGATGTGAGAGCACACCCAGCTCTGAGTGAGAGCTGCAGAGCGGGTCAGGACAACTGAAACTCGGGAACTCCACCCGAGTGGGTGATGACTGACACTGATTTCTAAATTCAGAATGGGGAGTCATCCGGAGTGAACTGAGCCTTAAAAAGGGTTGTGGCATAAGACTAAAGAAATAGCAAATGTAGGCGGAGAGCTGCTGCTGACAGCATTTCAAATGCTGCGTCGATTCCTGGACTTGGAGTTTTCAGCAAAATGCTCCAAAGGGAACAAGTTTGAGCACGGAGGGCCCTCTGTGGTGGTGAGAGGAGCTGTTGGAGGCAGGAATTGAAAGGGGCTTGGAAAAATTACCTTTTCCCAAAGTTCAGTGAGAATTGTTGATAACCTGTGATGGATTATTAAATATCTGCAGAGGGGGGTGGTTGTTCACTATTGTGTGTGTATCTTGTCATGCCTCTCCGTAAGCCTTTAAAAGCTAAATACCACGTGCTTTCAGTCTGTATAGCTCCCTGAATATTTTGGTTAAAGAAAAAGAGCCTTAAATTTCTTATATGGTTTTACTGTGGTGAGCACTGACCACAAACAGCCTGTACCGAACATAAGAGATGAAAATTATTATCAGGGCACTGAGTGCATTAATTCAGAAACAAGTTGATATTTCTGCCTTTTTTTGCCCCCCTCATCGTATTGAACTGAAATAACTTGGTGGAGAGCATGAAAAGATTTAGTTAAGATATTGATTTCTGTTCTCACATTGTTTTTAATTTTAAAATGAGTCTAAGGGCTTTGGTTTTCACAGGGAACAAATGCAACAGTAAATAACTAAAAGGCAATAAAAACTACATTATATTTTTTACCATGGAGGCTTTAAAAGCTAATCCAGATGGGTGCTTAAATAATTCTGCAGACTTCTATTGGCTGGTGTATTTAATGGGCTGATAGTTTTCTCTGCAATTCAGTCGCACCATTAAGTGATTGTTATCCAATTTTGCAAAGCACTTTAGGATGAGTAATGGTTCAAGACTTATTCTTTTGGTGTGTAAAAATAAATAATGTACACACAGGGATTCAGGAGTTTGAGCCTAAAATTTTCCAGGTCGACATAGTCACCAAGCAGGTAATTCAGATGCAGTGAACTTTGAATATTTTGTTCAAGGCGAGCTTTAGGTGTTCAATATCTGAACAGCAATTTGTAGCAGTGCATTTAATTTGACACATGAACATTGAACTGATAATGAAAGATAATGGAACTTTAACCAAGTAAAACACAACTTTAATAGTTGAAAAATAAAGCAAAAAAAAAAAAAAAACCTACCACCAGAAAAAAATCTACACAAAAACCTACAACTCCCCCCAAAACTTCTAAAAGCTGGTTTTTTGTTTCTTGAAACTATTTGCAATCTGAATAAAAGTGGAAAAGTAGTCTTACAGATGTTAGAGTTCTTAGTTCTGAAGAAGTTTAAGGAAAATGTCTCCAAGATCTAAAAAAAAAAAAAAAAGGCAAGTAATCAATAATTACAACCAAAATATTTGCATTAAGTGGATCCAGAACACTTAAGAGAGATTTTGGCAATAATTCCATGGAATGGGTCAGGAGGCCCTACTACAAAATCTGGGTATTTCTGTGTCTGTATACACAAGTAATACCCAAAGTATACAGCTTAACGTATTTCATCATGGTTAAATTTATCTTACTCTGCATTTTCTAACTGTGCTTCTCTCTAAAAATATTCCTTGGGATTCCTTGGAGTAGTTTCATTATTGCCAGAGCACTTCATAATTTTAAATGATCCTTTGTGTAATTCACTTCAGCAGGAAGAACAAATCTTTCCCTTGATTATAACACCAAAAACTTTAGGGCTGATGAAAATATATGCGTTAGAATTATAGGGATTTGAATTTGGATGAGTGACTTCAAAAGTTTATTTTACACAATTAAAGTTCTCTTTCTGTGAAGGTTTTTGAGGCACTTAATAAGATGACTGAAAAATGTTTCCAAATCTTGATTAAATTATCTCTGATGATTTTCCCAGATATATGAGGAGGATTCTTCTGGTCCTTTCTTTGGGAAATGATGGTCAGAACAGTAAAAAGACAACTCTGAATCCTGAGTTTAGCCAGGATGTCTCTTGCATTTGCTGTCTAGATGATCCCTCCTTCATATTTGTGTACAAACAGAATACACTGCTCAGTTTTCCTCTGTTTTGAAGTTTTTCCTGGCTTTGTTTATCTCAGCAAACAGCCCCTTCAGTCAGAGGATAATGAACTACTTGGTATTTAGTTGTGCAGCAGCAAAAAACAGGGCAGAGAAGGTGCTTTCAGAGGTGAAAGTTCCAACTCTAATTGCATTGAATTCAACCTCACTCATCTCTTGGAGCTTCAGCAGCATCTCGAGGTGCCTGTCATGAAGCTGGTGAAAAAACTGCAGATTGGTTCAGAGCTACAACCCTTTGTGATGCTGAAAACTCACTGTGGCTCTTGGTTATGTTGTGAATCATCATTTTCAGGAACTTCTCAGTCTCAATTGCAGTGGGCAGAATTTTGACAATGAGCTAGATGTTATGACTCTTAAAGCCTGTTCTGGAGGTCACACTGAAATAATGCTCAACTGCACCATGGGAAACTGATGTTCAGATATGAAAGGATCATATTTGTGGCAGTGACACCTGGTAACTTCATGATTTTTTTATTTTTTTTTAATTTGGTTTTAGTTCCTGTGTGGAGGGTTGAATGTGCGTGAGAAGCCCTTTACTCTGAGCATTCCATTCTCCTGCTTCTCTGTGTGTAACTTTGGTACATCAATATTTTGCTTTTTCTGTTTGTTTTGGGTTTTTCTGGGTTTTTTTTTTTGTTTGTTTGTTTTGGTTTTTTGGTGTGTGTTTTTTTTTTTTTTTGAGATACTCAATATTTTCTAAGGACAAGTATGAAGTCGATCAGGGCATTATGATCATCACACATTTCTCTAAAATGGTATCAATTGTATGCCTTTCATTTGAGCTTTCAAAAGCCTTTTTTCCCCACTCAGTCCAGTCTTCAATAACACTTTTTTATAAAATCAATCAAATCACAGACACACAGAGGATGAAACAATGCTTTGGCAACAACCCAGAATTAAAGAGCAGCTTGTTCTAGTTAGGAAATAAATAGCTGAGGAAAACTGAGTGTGAGCCCCTGACTACCTGAGATCAATCTCCTCCTTGCCAATGGCTTTAAATACACATGAAGTGGGTGCTGGCAGTGCCAACGCTGGGGGACCCACCTACAGGAGGTAGATCGATCAAATAACTGGTGAGAGACATGCAGAGATGCTCTGGAATTGCTGGGAATGTCCTTCTAAAGTTAAGGAAGGACCTTGGAACGTGAGTGAGGATAAAGGTGAATGGACAGAAAGGAAACCTCTCTGTTTATTTTGAGTTCTGTCTCAAAATGCACGTGCCTACAGGAGGCACGTTTCCCGCTGTCTTTATGTGGATGTGGTAAATTTGACATCACAACAATGTGATGGTGTTAAAATCTGATGCCAGGCTCTGCAGAGAAGTTTGTGATCACAACAGCTCAAGCTTGGCTGCCTGCAAGCATTCTTTGGAGAAAGCCACTGCCATAATAGCAACCAGATTGGATGGGAATTCAAATGTGTCTGGCCTAAAGCATGATTTTGAAATTAGTATGTATTTTGCACATATTTTAGAAGCTGATGTTAGCTGAACACTGGAAAAGTGACATGGGAGGGACAAGTCAAGATAATATTGAGCTTTAATAATAGAAGTCAATACCATAACGTGGGAAATGAACAGCCAGAGTTCTTGGCCTTTTACACTTTGGCACTAATGATTTATGTCCTCAGGAACAGACTGAAGGTGTGAGTAACCAGTGATGTTAACCACGACTGCAGTCAAGATGTTTCACTCTATTCCAGCTCTGGTTGTGTTCTGATTAAAAAAAAAAAAAAAAAAAAAAAAAAAAAAAAACCACAAACAAACCAACACTCTCTTCTGCTCTACAAGTTGGCCTTTCCCTTGCATGTTTATTCTGCTTAATTACACTGAAAGGATCTCAAATCCAAAGTTCTAGGTCAAAAAAAAAAAAAATTGATCTTATGTTTGTGTGAAATGGAGAAGTGAACAGTTTGGGTTTCCAACTGAAGCTCCCAAGCCTTTGTTTGGCATTTGCTAAATCTGCCTCTTGGCTGGTTTGGGTTCCAGAAATGCTACTTCAATAATAAGCTGGTTAGAAAAATTCCCACTAACCAGATAAAATTGTACTTGATGCACTTGAACCCATTCCAGGTTGCCTGTTTACAAAAGACAAATCCTGTCCTAATTCCTGAAATGACTTCTTAAGTGTTGGCACAAGAAGCTGTTGTATGACAATAAAAATGAAGGAAAGATCTGCATCATAAACTGGTCAAGAGTGAGCAGGAATCCAGGCTTCCTACAGCAACTTTCCACTTCCCTAGTTCATCTTAGTACCTGGTAACAGAGTAACTCTATTCCTTCCTTTCTATGGTCATATATTTTGGATTTTCTCCCCGTGAAAAGATAAGTATTGTTCCTTCAAACCTTCAACTGTTTAATGCTTGTATTGATTACAGTCTCCTGTTCCATCCACTTGAGAGAGTTAAATACCAAGCCCAAGTGGACCAGCTGGTATTTTGTACTCACCACCTGGTGCAGAATAAAGGCAAAGCTGTTGTGGCACAAACAACCCTAATCCTGGAGCTGTGTTGGATCCCAGTTTGGCTGCTTGTCAGTGGTGAGCTGTGTTCCCTGGAACACAAAACAGTTGGAGATGGGATGGGAGGGATCCTGCAAAGTGGGACCAAAACTGCCACTGGCCAAGGGGAAATGAGAGAGAAGAGGAATTAAAAATCTCATTAACAATGGGAGTGGAAATAAAGATTGGAAGCTGTAAATATTTGAGCTTCACAGTGGTTATGGAGGGAAAAGGCTGTTACCAGACATTTAGCAGTTGTATTGAAACTTAAAATTCAATAGTTGATTGACCAGCATGAGACAAACTTGTTGTTGTTTAGTGTTTGTGGTTTTGGTTTTGGGATTTTCTTTAGAAGAATCATTTAATGCTCAAAAGATTCCATGATATCAAAGTTACCCTCAGTCCAGGTTTTGTCTCTGTCTTTCAGCAGATCAAGTGATTGTATAATGAATCCAGAAATCACAGGGAAATTACTTGGCTTACACAACCCACCCCAAAGCACAAAGTATATGAAGTTACTCTCAATCTGCATAAAGCTGATCAAAAAAGGATTTTTTTTTTCTTTTCAGCATAAAAGAAATGAGGGAAACATCGCTTTATAATGAAATTAAGGCTTGGAAATATGATCGTGGTCAAGTGTGCAGTGAGTCTGTACAACCTCCTTAATTCCATTATTGTGCTTATCAGTTTTACATAGACCTGATTTTGGTTTTCTGTTTGGGTCACTTCATTTGTGGTGTTCTGTTGTGTGTATTTATTGCATTTGAAGTAACCAGTAGATACTAATTCTAAACTACCTTTAATATTTCTAGACAAAAATCTCAATTTTTATTTTTGAAGATACATGGAAACTGAAACATGGCCTTTACTAACATAATTTCCTGTCTCAGCCCTTAATTGTGAGGGTGATGTTCTGGCAAAGGACAAATAGGTTTTCTGCACAACATCTTGGGAAAGGATTCCATCTGTGATGTAATTTTGCTTTTCCTTGTTCTTAAAGGCATATGATGATATATGGCAGACAATAACAAAGGCACAAGGTCCAGTAAAAGAAACTTGAGAAAGAAACCAATAAAGTATTTTTTTAAATATTCCTAATGAGAGAGTAATCTACCATAGCATTAGACTTCTTTTAATTGTGCATATGTATAATATCTGTACAGTTCTAAAGCATTCCTCAGGGTTGGGAATCATCCTGGCTATGAAGCCAGGTTTTAGAATCACCGTAGGTTAAACTGGTAGTTTGGCATTCAGTGACAATTTTTTCAGTAATAATGTAAAGAAGTAAAAGGTTAATTGCATAAGGTCTTTTTTGGTCATTTGTGTTCTGTTTGTGAGGAGGATTGTTGAGGGTGAATCATAAAATGGTTCAGCACCTCTTGAAGAGAAAATGATAGAGAAGGAGTTAGGTGATGGAATCCTGAGGTAGTTCACATAAAGTTATTTAATTTCAGGATTTCTCTCGTATTTCTTCTCAAGTGACAGTGAATGATGTAATAAAAATTAAAATGTTTGAAGTCAGACCTATTAGACCTGTTGGAGTTCTCAGAGAGGTGTTTCAAGGGTAGGATCCTGGCATAGGATTTGAAAGGTATCCCTGATATCCCTTTGTATCCCTGATACTGCAGGATTTGGAGATGGATCATAACACTTCTGAATTAGTGAATTAGTTTAATTTGGACTAATGAACAATGACTGCCATCCCTTGCAGTGCCAGCTGTGTGCAAGGCCTTTGCTGGGCTGGGGGATTTGGATTCCTGCCTTTGTTACTTCATTCTGTCATTTCTTTCCCCCTGTTCTGTACTTTTATACACTCCATTTGTTTGAAGTGAGAGGAGTGTGGCTTAGGCACCCAGAACTGCTTCTGGGGAACATAATTAGGAGCTTCTGACTCCAAAATGTACTTGGGCCGTGTTTTCAGAGGTTGGGTGTTCCTACAGACCTGAATGTGGTTCTTTTTTATTTCCCCATTCCAAGGTGCATTGCAACAGTAGCCACCAGAAAAAAAAGCTTTGTTGTCTCAATTTGTTCTTTTGTTTCCATACATTTGCATGTTCGGTAAAGGTAACATAGTTTTGCTTTAAAAACCATGTTTCTAGACAATTTCAAGTAACTTCTAAAGAGAAAAGACAATATTATCCAAAAGAAAGTTTGTTATTTCTAGGCCAAATACATTATCTGCCAATCTTTTTAACACAAGGGATGTTCATGTTTAAGGCTTTCATTTGCACTTTTAAAATTATTTAACTCTCTTAAAATGTCAAAAGGCTGAGCAGACCAATCTTTTCGTGTCTGAAAGTGGAAACAGGAATTGAAGTAACACTTTTGAGGCTTTTGTGTCCATTGACTTCATTAAATTAAGAGCATTTGGCTTTCCAATTAGCACTCATATTGGATACAGACTGCTCCCATTCCAAAGGGTTTACTAATCTTCCATAGAAAGAGAATGATTGAGCTTGAAGACTTCAATTCTGATACCTTGGAATAACCATTATAAAGTTTTGCAGTTTTCTTTCCAAGTGTTGGCTTGGAAGAAACTGTGTGAGAAAGTCTGTGCAGCCTAGAAATGAGACAAGTCCTTTTTGCTGTGCCCAGCATGGCTGGTCTCTGTGTTGTCCTGATGGTTCTGCTTTCACTGGGAAATTTCTTGTGGTCTTTTTTTTTTTTTCCTTCTGAGGGAGGGAATGTGGAATTAGAAAGCCCAAACAGGAAAACAATGAACAAAATGGATGAACTAGATAGGCAGAGCTTTTGAAGTGGAAAATTCAATAAAACACTTTCAGATCTTTCTCTCTTTGGCTTTCCATCCCTTTCATAAAGTGTGCAGAGCAGATATTGAAGAGTACCACTAAAAATCCTATTCTACAGCTGTCCAGATCAATGTACATACATATGTAAGCACTTACAGGGAAAAGCTGGAATTTTCTCCAGTACTTTGCTTTCAATTACCATATCTATTAAAGACATCCATAAGGGGGAAAAAAAAATTTCTACTGTCAAAGACCACAAAATGTTCACATTAATAAAACATTGCACATTTACAAAATACTTCTAGTTCTTTATATTTAATGTGGACTTTAACTTAGACAGGAAAATAATACTTGAAACATGCTTTGTGAAGCTCAGACTGCTCCATAACTTTGTGTGCATTATAAATCTCTATAAAGTAGTAAATGGAGGCCAGGAGGCTGATTTGCCGAGGTCATAGCCCCTAAGTAACACAAAAACAAAATCCAGGTTTTCTGGTTCCTGCTTTAAGCACTAGATATTTCCTTTCTGTACCCAAAAGAATTTTTTAATGTGAGTGTGTTGGTGTAACAGGGATTTAGCTGCCTAAGCTTTGTGCTGAGCATACTTTTAAACTTCTGATGTTGTTGGAAACTTTTCAGTGTCAGGGGTAGGGAACCACTATATTATGGATAGATGAAGATCTGAAACTCTGATGGCAGCACATGCTAAATGACATTTTAACTTCTATTCCTGCATCTTGGAAGCAAAAATTCTAGGAAGCCACTTATTTTTCAAAACCAGGCAGTTCTTGACATATTGAGAACTGTGAACCACTCACAGGTGAGGTAATGGAACATGTCACTTTGTGGCAATGGCACTGCTTATTCCATGTGCCAGTGTTAATGACACTCAATCACAATGCAGAAGTGATTAATAACAGCTTTCAAGGTTTTATTTCCTCCCAAGCTGCCCAGACTTTCAGATGAGCTCTGTCCTTCAAGACAGTGTAAGGTAATAAATACTTTTTCCACGTGAAAAGGCTTTATTTAGGTAATAGGTCTATGTTGTCCCATCCTTCAGATTTGGATTCCAAACTGGGGAACTAATAAAATTTTGAAAACTCTAAGTATTTAGGTTATGAAGCTGATATTCTCTATCTAAAGGATTGCTTTGTCTTAAAGGATGGAGGTTTTGCTTCTTGTCTAAGAGAAGTACTGATTTCTGGGCCTACTGCTCTGATAATTTTGCATTTAATACACTTCAGTGGTTGAAGCCTGTATTTGAATCTGTACCTAAGATTGTGCCACTTTAATTGTTTGGGTTTTTTTAACAACTGCTGGTGTAGACAGCTGTGAATAATGAATTATGATGTTTGGAATTAAAACAAACGAGAGGAAAGAAAAAACTTTAAATGTCACGAGATGCAGAATCTCTCAAAATTGCTTAATGTCAGTCTCTAGCTGAAACAAAACAAGCTCAAGATGAGGCAATACTGCTTCATACAGCAATGAAGGTCACAGATTATTGCCAAAGCCTTCTATACCCTGCACTAAAACCTGAAAGGATGCCATGCTGTGACCTCCTTAGCCTTTTTTACATGTTCCATAACTATTTAGGTTTTCCAACTAATTCAGTACTTCCTTATGGAAGCACGATATGTCCTGTAAACAGAGTGAAATGTCTTGAACATTGCCTGCAAGCCATGTTCTGATTGATTATAGACTTTAAGAACAAAGTGCTCACCTATTAGGTAGATACTGTGTGGTAAAAGCTTGTAATAATGGGCCTTGCTTTGCATTTTTTTTCCTCATTTTGCCTTTAATTTATTTCAAAGCTGTGTGTGTGAACTGTGAGGCAGAGGCAGCTCAATAGTTAATGCTCTGTAGTTGATGGAAGATGTGGCACAGGAGGTAGCAGAGGGGATATAACACGGAAGGCTTCCTAGCTTGTTTTTGGTGTGTGCTACAAATCTAATAGAGAAGAGCCTAATTTAATTTACTGAGCTTTTAGTGGAACTACTTTTTGTTTACTTCATAAGCTGTAATTTGAAATTCTTTAACACATTTAAAGTGTTTTCAGCAGCAGTGAAGGTGCGTGATCCCATCTCAGTGTTGGTTAATCAGCTTTCTGGTGCTCCCTGGTTTGACTTTGACTGCCTGAGCAACAGCATATTAGGAACTGGGATAAGGAGCAAGTGGGTTCAATACCATCCATTATTAGGATTAAACTGACAGAGCAAACTAATTCCAATTTTCAAGGACAACTGCAATTCCATCTCTGAATCCAACCAAGATGGTTTAAGTTTGTGATCTTCTACACACTTACTATACACAGGAGTCAGGCTCTAAGTGGAAGAAATCCTGTTTTAAGTCTTTGCTGCTCAGAGTTCCTTCTCTTTTTGTGCACTGTGTGGCGATTCCCAGTGTGCCAAGGGGACACAGTGCCACAACTATCGTTCCATGGAGTTATCTCAGGTATTAGTGCATCTCACAGTGGGAATGGATTGATGAGTAAAGGTGTACAGGCTGCTGATATTCATGGGTTTAACCTGGTTGAGGGGCATGTAAGGCTTCTTTCCATTATTAGACTTTCTAATCCATTGGATATTTCACAGCAAATAGTAGCCTTAAGTATTGCCTTAGATCTGATGGCTGCTTTTGTTTTATGGTTGTAGTATTTTAAAAGCAGCTTCTGCTTATTTCAATAAGCTTAATATTTAAAAACAAAAGACAAAGGTGAAAACATTGTTTGCACAGTTTAACACAGTCTTAAAGAAAACAAAAACAATTAACATGAAAATACCTTTATAAAAGCTGTTATTCAGTATTTAATTGATAATTAATTTTCCTTCTGAAATGCGAGTAGATGATACTGATATCTTTATCAAACTTGTGATGAAACCTCTGAGGGCTCAGACAAACTTACAGTGAAAACCAGCGTGGTTCGGGGTTAATCGGACCTATTTTTCTCCGTGCCGCTGTCACCTTCCTATTGGCCATGCTGGCTGTGGGTTATGAACGTGCATTTTAAAATCTCGCCGGTTCAAATTTCACCTTTTCGGACGCCCTGAGTGCTGGGCGGGAGATGGGTGTGACGGAGCCTGCCGAGGCAGAGCGGGAGCATCAGCGCGGGGCCACGAGAGGGCACCGCGACACCGGGCTGTGCCTGCGCGGGTGGCGGCACGGCCGGGTCCCCTCCGGCCCTAAATCCAGGTGTCCTGTAGCGTGCAGGGACCGCGCCGAGCATCGCCAAGAGCCGAGACGCGACGCGCTCCGAAATAGCGCGGCAATATTGACATCTGTCGTATTAAAACCTATTTCTGGCTTTCTAATAAAAATCGAGCGCGAATTCCTCAGCATTGACAGGGTACCCAAGTGCAGCTTTATGTCCTTTTTAGGGAATGTACTGAGAGAGACTTTATTTAACTTGCTATATGTCATTGCTTCCCAAAGTGATTGCATCAGGGACTTCAACATGAGGCGGGGTTTGAGATGCACACATCAGCTTGGTCAGGGGAGGAAGCATTAAGTGATGTGTCAGATGTGCTCGAGAGCTCCTCTTAGAGCTGTTCGGGGGAGCCTTGTGACTTATGATAAGATTCAAGGCTTGATTCCTTTGAAGTGATCAAAATTAGTAATTTCTTCTCCACCCTCCTGGTTCCCACTGGTAGTTGTGGAGGCTTTGCAGGTAGTCCTGCAGCACGGGGTTCTGTGATGGCCTTTTGTTGCTTGAACCCAGAGCACCACGTGTTTGGATTCCTTTAGCTGGCTCTATTTTTTTTTTTTTTTTTTTTGCCCATAAACTCTTTGAGATTTCAGGACTCCATCCAGCTGACCAGGCTGTGCTGCAGTTCCCACCAGGCCTCTTAGACCAACTGATTATTGTGCACAGGAAAAGTATGAGCATTTGGGAGCCAGCAGATGAGCTGTACATGTGCAGGCCACATGGACACCGCCAGAGCAGGGTGTCCTGTGTTCCTCAGACGTGTCACACTTCCTACCCAGCGTGTGCTCGTGCAGAACTGCCCAGGAAGTCCCCAGCAAGCCACGTGGTGACGTTATGGATGCCACACCATGTCATTTAGCTTGAAGTGAACTGCAGGCACTCGTGCTTGCATACTTTATGAAGAACATGTTGGAGGTTTGAAACTGTCTAGAAGAAGGGGGTTTCTTTTGCTTACCTCTCCCTAGGAAGCTGCCATGATGGTTTGGTTTTGCCTGCCCTGCTCCCAGAACTCAGCTGTCCTTGACTGTGAGTGGGTGTTGATGGTGCTATGGCAAGGTGGAGTTGATGAGGATGTCAATGGTGTGTTCATAAAGAATTGCTTAGGAGACAGCACTCTCAACATCTGCTTAGTAAATGCTCTCCCATGCTAAGAGGAAAAAACAAAAATTGCTTTTTTTTCTTACTTGAAAACAATGGATTACATAAAAATATTGACGTATTAAAAAGTTCCAAATTGAGGCAAAGATGTTCTAAGTAGTGAACTACTCATTTTCTAAGAGAAACTGCTATATTTCTCGTTGCAGAAGCAGCAGGCAAGATTTCAATCCCTGCTGAGCAGACAGCACACCTTTGATAGTCATCTTGTTTGTAAGGGGTTTTACATATATGGAAATGTTGGTAGTGTCTAATACTTGAGGAAACAGTACAGATAAAAGCTGTCCAGCTTTAGATGGCTCCTAAAAATAACTTGTCTCAGTTGGTATAAATACAAATAAGAAACACTTTATATATTCAAATGATTTGTTAATCTGCAGTTTGGTGTAACACGTGTTGTGCTGACCTTTGCCAGCTCCATACAAAGAGATGAACAGGGACTTGTTTGCCAACTTCTGGCAATTGCAGGGGGGTGGAAGCCATTGTACGAGTGTGTGTAAAAAAAAAAAAAAAAAAAAACAAGCAGAGATAATACTCTGCTTCATTGTGGTTTGTGTTAAGATTGTAGCTATCTCCTTTTAAGAGCTGTTTTAACTGGAATGTAGGAAAACATACCTCTTACTTTTTTAACAATTAAATATATTTCAAGGATAGGCTTGGCTTTCACTTATTTTTCTGTCATTTAGTCTGGTTCACTTGCCTTTTTCAGGGAAATGTTGTTCTGAGGGATTAGCAGTGAAGCAAGGAATATACTGACTGCCTTGGATGACAGTGTTGAAGAGGTTTTAGGGTTTTTTTCCCAGCATTTCTTAGAAATTGAAATTTATCACGGTTATGAAAAAAATAACACCAGTAATGTTTGCATTACTTGTAATCCTATTTATTTAGTACTCAACTGCTTCTGTCCCTCTGTCCTGAGGTGAGGGGTGTGCTCCTCTCCTTCTGGCCATCTTTGTAGCTGGGAAGATGATCCCTAGTAAACTAGAACAGGAAAAAAAGCCTTTCTTTGGAATGATGTTTCCTGGCTGCCAAGGAGAGTTAGGTTCCAACAAAAGTATTTTCACTGCTCGCCTGAGCTCAGGGCGTGCACCGGAGTCTGTGCGGAGGAGACTGCAGAGCTTTTGCAGCACTTTGTCTCCCTAAGCAGTGTCATTTCTGCCTTGCCTGGTCTGAACCAGCTGTTCCTTGTTCGAGAGCTGATCCCTTGTAGACTAACACTTGATGGAGGGCGTTTTCCTCGGAATAGATAGCGCTGAGTGTCAGTGACATGCCTGGAGCTGGCTGGGCTGCTGCCCTCTCGAGAGCTAAAGGAGAGGGACGTGGCTCAGGCCCCTCTGTTATCACTGCAGCTTTGGGCACTGCAAGGCTGGAGGGTTGTGGCTTTGCCCCCTACTTCGTGTGTTTATGCTGGTGGGTGAAGTCCTTTTCCTCTGGGAAAGGAGAGGTTAATTCGGGGATCCACACACCTCCCCAAGCTTTTGGGTTCTGTGGGTTTGGGAGAGATGGGGGGGGATAGTGTTTTTTAATCTTTCCTGAAGAAGCATAAAGCAGCCACTTGAAGGGGTGACAGCTGAGTCCCTCTGGGCACTTTGAAGCCTGGTGTCACTTGCCACTGAGCCTTCTCACATGTACTGCTAGAAAAGGACCACTTCACTGAGCTTTGTGTTGTCATGGAAGTGGTTCAGTCTTCTGGCTTGATCAAAGCAGTTTCTATACACAAATGCAATTTCTCCTGTAAATAATTCACTCTTAAATGAGAAAAAGCACTTTCTTGGTTTTTCAGACAAAGACCAGAAGAGGTGAAAGTTAACTTGTGGTCCTGCTTGTGCTCTTTGGCAGATTTGCCTTCACAGAGAAAAGCTCAGGTTCAGAGAAGGCAATAGATAAGTAGCTGCTCTGCTGGCTGTAAAGGAGGACACTCCACTGGTTTGGGCAAAGCCAGCTGTCCAGGTGGGCAGGAATGCCTCAGGTAATTCCAAATCTCACTAATCAAAACATGAAAAAAATGTTGCCAAAAATGAACAGGTATTTTGGATGTGCCACTGCACACTGAAAGGCTGTGTCCATACCTTGTGGTGAACCTCTTACGGTGGTGTTTTTTCTACAAGCCCTTCACTTAAAATACTAAATATTTATGTATATATATTAAATATTTATGTATTAATTAATATTATTGAGTATTAGGACTTAGAACCTGAGTTCTAATGTAACTTAGCCTTGTCAGATCTTTGGAGGGTTGTGAGGGTTTTGTGGTCATGCTGGCCATGATCCTTGTTGAAAATGTTTCCCTTCCTACAGGATTAGAGCCTTGACTCCTGTAGTCATGGACCACAAGTTTGTGATGTAGATAAAAAACAGATTATCTGTGTTGTCAAGTAAGTTAGGCATAAACATGTCTTTTGAACTATTTTTGAGTGTGTAAAATAAGGAACAAGGCATATTGAAGCAGGCAGGTTTTCATGATGTGCATAACCAGCTTTATTTTGTGTCAGGAGGTTGCTGTGTGTGTGGTGCACTACAGAGAGCCCCTTCCTGCTAACGGGCCAAGACTTACTTTTAAAAAAACCAACCTTTTTGTGCATCTCTCAAGACTTGCAATTTTCCAAGTGATCTCTAACCACTCTAACATTTCTAGGGTGTGCTCTGGTTTTTTTGGTCCACCTTGGGTAAGACATTCTGAGCCTAACACTGCACCAAACCAGGGCGGACTTACCGAGCACAGGCACCTTGTTTGGTCTTATTTATAGAAAATTTGTCAGAGTTTTAACTTGGTGCTGAACTTGAGCGCTCCAAGCACAGCAGTGGCTGGGGCGGGGCCCCGGGACAGGAGTGGGTCGGGCGGGCGCGGGTGAGTCCCGGGAGCACCGGCCGAGGTCCTGGGGCAGGTGAGCGGGGCTTGGAAGCAGTGGGAGCAGGGGAGGGAAGGTGCCGGTTCAGGAGAAGGGAACACGGGCAGAGGTGGTGATGTAAGTCCCGGTACAGGTGAGCAGTGGGAGCACCGCTGGGCGAGGTCCCGCTGCAGGTGAGGTGTCCCAGCGCAGGTGAGCCCGGGGAGCCCCGGCCCAGACCCCGCCGCCGCCGCCAGGGGGTACTCGGGGCGAGCGAACGCGGGGAACAAAAGGCGGGCGGGTTCGTTCCCCGCGGCCGGAGCGGGGAAACGCCGGGCCGGTTCCCGGAGCCTTCCAACCCGCACCTTCTATCCCGAAACCCGAACCCGGGGGCGGGCTGGCCCGGGCTCCGCGAGCCGCGTCCCCCCGGCGCGGGCTGTGCGCGGGGAGGGCAGGGACGGGGCCGCGGGGCTCAGCCGGGGCTCCCCCCGTGTCTCCCGGGGGCTGTCCCGCCGCCCGGCCCCCCTCGGGCCGGTGTCCCCAGCGCGGCCCCGAAGTTGCGGCCCCCGAAGTTGAGCGGGCGGTGACGTCAGGCCGGGCGGCCAATGGAGCGGGGGGGGGGGGGCGCGGCGGCCGCTCCATCCCCGCACCGCCATCCCCGCACCGCGCACAGCCCGGCGCCGCTCCCGCACGGACACAGCGCCGCACGGACACAGCGCCGCACGGCCCGCCCCGGGGGGGGCACGCAGCGCCCCGAGCAGCCCCCGGCGGCGGCGGCCGAGCAGCAGCCCCCTCCGCGGGGTTACCTGCCCGGCCCAGGTGGGGCGGTGCGGAGCGGAGGAGGCTGTTTTGGAGCGCGCCGCCGCTTCTGATGGATGTTTTGTGTGTGTTTGCCTCCGCTCCCGGGTTCTCTTTCATCTGAGGACGCGTCTGGCTCGAGCTCTGTTAAACTATCTGCCTGCTGGTACCGGCCGTAGATAACAGAAAGAAACCTGAGCCCGAAAGGCAATTCCCCACCTTCTTCCACCTAACGTGACCTTCTCGGGCGCCTTTGAAGGTTTGCTGGTGCTCCGGCGATGATGGCAGTGGTGGGTTCCCTTGGGCTGTACTAAGAGCCTCTTGTTTTCTTTTCCCTTTCTTAGAGGCATTTCATCTTTAAGGGGCCGGCTGCTCGCGCACACTTTTATACCCACTGAAGCCATCAAGAAACCATGTTGTGCGGTGGAAGAAGTGCGTTTCTGTGCCTTGGAATGATCTTGAGCGTTTGGAGCTCCGTGACTTGGATGCCTGTTGGAGGATGCCCGCATAAATGTACATGTATTGCTTCCAACGTGGATTGTCACGGACTGGGACTCAGAACTGTACCGAGGGATATTCCCCGGAACGCGGAGAGACTGTAAGTAAAACCGTTAAGGGCTCCTCGAGTGCTTGTAGGAACACCTGGGACGAGTTTCCCAACACCTGCCTATCAGTGCAGAGTACTTAGGAACAGGAGTTTCGGTAATCCAACACGGATTAATGTTTTCAGGAGGGAAGGGGAGGAGCTTTTCAGGAGTTGCAGCGATCCTGCCGCTGTGCCTTTTGAAATAAACGATCGGTTTCAGAGTTTCGCGTTTTTTAAGTTACAGTTACCGTCTGGTTGGGTTTTGCAGTGACTTGCTTGTAATGGAGCTGGGAGCCGTACCTGGAGTGCTCCCCGCTGTAATCGTTGTCAGTGCAAACACCAATTTAATATGCAATTAGAAACCTGGATGTTTTCACCTGGTGGCAGTTTCTCCTTACTCTCTCAGTATGGCGATTCCATCACCGTGAAAAAATCGCCTGCTGCCGTAAACTAATTCAAATGGAGAAGAAGTCACATTAAACAGCGTCTGAATTTCTCTTTTAAATTGCTGCGGGGAAGCTGCTTGTTTAATTTTTAATCTGCTTCAGGGTTTATGCTAGTAACGTAACGCTGTGGGGAGCAAGGAGAATAGTGAATGTGTTCTTAGCAATTCCTCCCTGTCACAAGTTCTTACGAGTGTTTTAGTCGACTCCTTTTACTTAATAAGTTTCTAAGGAGAAAGCTGAAAGCAAACTTGAGCTCTGTGATAGTGTTCTGGCACTCCGCTGGTGCAGAGGACGGCGTCTCTGACGTTCTTAATGCATAGCAGATGGCACATTTCAGAGAGTGCCCGGTGCTAGATATGAAGATGTCCAGAGTGGAATGTTAAACAGAGCCCCAGCCTGGCTCTGCGCTGCTCCACGCATGACCTCAGCAAAGTGCACTCAGTTGTGCCTTATGTGGATTAGCTGATAACTTAAAAAGTTTTTGAACTTGTAAGCAAATGCTGGAGATTGTATGGCCCGACTTCCTGTTTTATTTCCTTCTGGGTCATAGAGTTGGGGAAACTTCAAATTCTCAAGCAGTTTTTTCCCTCCGAGGAAGAAAGCTGGATGAGGTTACTAAGCAAACAAAGTTTCTGTGCAGAGAGCACTCCTAAAGGCTGAGTTCTGCCCCGGAACGAAATTTTATAGTATCCCTGGCTGTTTCTAAATGCGTTTTATAGTGCTGAGAGCTCTTAAATGATAGCAATATGCAGCTTTCTCACTACACTTCTACCATCTTTGATGTTTCGTGGCCGTATCAGCCTTTCTTTAACCCCCCCAGCTGTGCGAGCAATCGCTTTCAGATGGCTGTGCTACAGAAACCTTAACTTCTGCCTGAAACTGTGAAACTCTGTACTCTAAAACTGATGGGTAACAACCTTGGCAGTTTAGAGCCAACCTCCCCCCCCCCCCTCCCTCCCCAAGTCCTGAAACAACAAACCCCACAACAAACACTACCAGAGGAAGCATTGCCAAGGCAGGCAGAGTCGATAACACGGACGGTTGGAGAGTCAAAGGCTAGAATTAAACTTTTAAATTCCAGGTTAAAATGATTCATGAGGGCAAGGTTAGTTGGCCACCTGAGAAGAACTTCGAAATAATAATTTGTTATTGCTCAAGGTTAGGGGGAAGAAATGGATGTTGTTGCCAGGTTTCGTTGGTGACAGTGGATGTAATAAAGACCCGAACTTGTCTTGCCTCCTGCAGGAAGCTGAGCCAGGAGAGGAAAGCTCTTGGCCTTGGCAGGTTAAGTGTTAAAAAGACTGAAGGAGAGTGTAATCGCTGTGCTCTTGGTCTTGTTCTTTTTAGTGTTATTTACAGATTTAAATTTTAGATTAATGGCTGCATAAAGAACAATAGTAGCGATTTCACAATATTCAGTTTGAATATTTAACCTCAGAGATACCACCACTGATAAATATGAAATGGAGCTGTGTTGGATGGTTTGCTTGGTTTGTTTTGGTTTTTTTTAATAGTGTATTATTGGAGCATTCAGTGGCTGAAACCTTGTGGAAATAGGATCCAGAGGATTGCGTACTAACACGTTAATCCATATTTTTAAACATTGTCTCCAGCTTTCATCCTGTCAGTCCATTGCGAGCCTTTCTCTGTTTTTTTTAGTGTTTGCTGACATCGTAATTACAACTGAGTGTTAAAGCTTGTGTCAATTCTTTCAAATCTAGAGATCTACTAATTGCACTAACTTGAATTTTCTAGAGTAAGCAGAAAAAGACTGAATTCCTCCGAGCCTAATTCTGCTCATGGGTGAAACATCAGTGAGCCACAGGGCATATCAGAGGATCTCCTTTTTCCCTGTGGTCCACGGCAACCTGTAACTATTTACGACATAGCAGTGGGTTGATGTGTAGTCTCTGACTACGTATGTTTAGCTTGTAAATAAGACCAAATTGATTATATCTGAAGCGATGAGAATATTTTTCATCTCGGAGAGGTGTTTATGTGTTGGGAAAATCATTTTAACAAGTTTCTTGATGGCCACACACCGAGTGCCTTTTTCAGCTGTTATGCTCTGGAAAGGTATTTACTTCTTTTTGCATTCTCTTGAGCTAAAAATTCCACATACCTGTTCAAGTCGGAAACTTTTTGCTTTATAATTAGTGAGAGATCTAATGGCACCACTTAAAATGTTTTGCCGCTAAACTTTTAGAGTTATGTTTGGACAAATGTTACAGATTGTTTGGGCTAGTGGAGCCAAGTTAAATATTATTCAAATTTGTGTTAATATGAAACCCAGGAAAACTGAAAATACAACATTAAAGAAACAATGGGAAATATCTTTAGGGGGAAAAGAATTTCTTATTGAGAAGTTCTATTAAATGAACCAGCTTTGATTACTGATTCCTCATGAGGAATGAGTGCACATTCTTTTCTGAAGGCTTTGAAGGTGCACTTTTTGTAAGGAGTTGTACCAGTGATCTCTGTCTTGAGGGAAATCCACAGTGATCACAGAAAGAGTTGTAAAACTATCCTATACTTTTTTTCTTTGACACAGATTCATCTTTAATGGTAGTTTTGCAAATATAGCAAGTATTGCTAGGTTTGGGTTGCAGTTTACCTTGTTATTACACTCCATGATAGTCTTCTAATTGTGTGGTAGAGATTGAAGCTTTGGCTCAGTTCACTTTCATGAAGAGCTAAAAAGAGGTGAACACCATGTCCTGCTGCACAACCAAATTGCTCAGTCTGGACAGTGTAAGTGGTGAAGGAAATACTTGTCACTTCCAGGAGTAGCTTCCAATTATCTTCGTTCTGGAGAAGGAACCTTTGGGATAGCCATCGTCTCACACAGGAGGAGAGATAGAAATTAGGCCTGGGACTCCTTCTCAAGTCACAAGATGTGATGCTCCAGGGAGACCCTTGAGCAGGATGATAGAGCTGACCTTGTGGCTTGTCATTAGCATTTTCTGGTCCATTCCCCATTGGGGAATAACATCCTACCAAAAATAGGAGTGTATAGACCTTTTGTGTTGAGGAGAAAACTAATGATTTAGTAGTTAACTTGATTCTTTTATGCAGCTGATAAGATCTTCTGTCTCAAAAAGGCAGCCCATTTAAAGCTACGTAAATACATCCATGAAAATCCCAAATATTTTACCTTTCTGAAAAGTTTCTTAGGATTACCTCATCAAACTCCCCTGTTTAGAGTTTGCTTAGCTGTGCTTCAGTTCTTGGATGTGATTATTTACATAATTTTTCTTTGGTGGAAACGTTTTCTGTCTGTGTAAAAAATTATACATGTGGCCTTTTCCGACACTTAATAATGCTGATAGTCAAGTTTAGTTGGAGATGATGCGTAAATGCAGTGAGCAGATCAAAGCCACCTGTCTGACAGTTGTATTTTTGAGCTCTGAAAGGAACAAGTGATATGGAGAAACTGCTCAGGAGCCTTCTGGGTCACTGTCTGCTTTCTGTTTGATTGTAAAGCCTGAGCCTTTGTGTTTTCCCTTCCATTCGTGTCTGGTTATCTCCCTGTCTGTTAGCACCACATTATACATGTGTTAAAGTTTCTTTGGAGAATTTAACCATGTTTGAGTTCTTGATGAGTTTATGTTCAGTGGCTTAGAATCTTGTTTAATTGATAGCTCTCCTGTGTTAGTCATTGCTTTGTTTTGCCTTTCATTTG
This sequence comes from Pyrocephalus nanus, assembly GCA_038380795.1. Classification (NCBI taxonomy): domain Eukaryota; kingdom Metazoa; phylum Chordata; class Aves; order Passeriformes; family Tyrannidae; genus Pyrocephalus; species Pyrocephalus nanus. The sequence goes on along the minus strand of CM076275.1, from coordinate 14,440,540 downwards.
AGGGATTCTTTACCTTGCTGAATTGATAAAGCTTGCAAGACTAATCTGTTCTTTGCTTTGTCTGAGCAGCTAAATTGAGTGTGTCCACATTTAGGTGCAATTTAGAAGCTTAGTCATCTGCTTACTCCTGAGTTTTCATGTGGTCTGGGGTTTCTGTTACACAAATATATTATTATGGTGGTTTTGGCCTAGGTGCATTGAGCTGCTGAAGTCGCACTGGCTTGTAATAAGTCTTCAACTTCCTCAAGTTTGTCTCCAAATTAATTCTAAGCTCCTGTCTTGAATGCTTCCATATTGCTGCAGAACACGCTGTTAAACACATGCAAATATAATTACAGTGACTCTTACACTGACATTCTGTTTTTCTAGAGCTCTTCCCACTAGGGATTACCACTCATTTGTTTGTGCAGTAATAGTCTCCAAAACCTTGCATGGAGCATTTCTCAGATAGTTTTTTCCCTAGGTCATGTGTCAGTAAGTAGATGTGCATGGCTTTGGCTTGGAAAGGCTCGCTCTCAGAGGGACTGATCCTGGGAAAACTCGGCTGAGTCGCTTAATTTAATGTGGATACTTCCCTTCATTAATGCAATGCTGACTGGGTGTGCTTGGCTGGACATTGCCCTGTGCTTGTGTAGGATCAGTCTTGCACTATTAAATCTGTTCCCTCGTTTTGAAGTGATGGAAGCAGGAAGGAGGATGGAATTAGCAGTTGTAAATTGGTAGCTACAGAAGCAAAGAGTGGCCGTTGTTGTCTGTATTTATTTGCAGAACTTTGGATTAGATTCTGAGATGAAGGACCAGACTACTTCCTGCAGAATTTTTTAATGAGTTGTTCTGAGATTATTCTGGATTTTTTTTTTTTCATGTTCTGTAGCAGCTGAGTGTTGATTCATGCAAAAGAATTAGGTGAAAAGAAAATTGCCCCTCTAAAAAACAACTGTTTTCTTTTAGGAAGTCCTAAAGTACCAATGATAAGTATTGCTTTTTATCCCTGGAATTTGTGTTTTTATGAGTTTGTCGAAGTGTGTACCAGAGACTACAGGAAGAGCTTACCTGCAGGGATGGGTTGTGAGGCCAAAAATAGCTCAACCCCAGTACATTTTATTGGTATGGTAATTGTATAGAACTCGGTGTTGTATGCTGTCATTTGATTGCTAAGAAATCAACTGACCTTTATAGTCAAAACTACCTGTAATCTTTTGGAATATCACTACCAAGTTTGTTTTTTTTTTTTTTCTTTTTATTCCATTTTGTGTGTGTGTGTATTTGTTTGGGGCTTTTGTTGATTTGCTTTTTGTTTGGTTTTTTTAAGTGTACAAACATTTCCAGTTGCATTTAAAACAAAAAGAACCTGTCCTGTGTGGATGTTCACTTATGATATGATTTACTGTCTGCAATTAGGCTGTTCCTTGGCTTCCACAGAACAGAAGGAAAATGATTTTCCCAAAGAAATCTCACAAGATGCTTGGGAATAAAGATAGGGAAAAAGAACATTTAGTGAGTGAGTTTCAGTGATTGTGTGTTAAGAATTGAGCTTGTTTACTGGAGGGACTATTCAGGAGATTTAAACCAGGAGCTGTTCCCTTCCAGGAATTAATATTTAAAATTACTTGCAGCTTAATTTTTCCAGAATTCTTGATACGGTTTGTGTGGTGCCCACAGTGCTTGATTTCCCACAATGTGACTGTGAGCAAGTGGCTTCTCCAGGACTAGCAGGTCACGTCTTGGTTCTCAGTAGAGCCAACATTCTGCTGGAGGCTTCATGATGGGCCCTGTAGGAATCAAAACACCTATCCTGCAGTCCCACAGCTCTCTGAAGTGGCTTCTCTTTTCCTGCCTGGCTTATTTTTGCAGTCCTGCAAGACAAAGCAGGGATGTTTGTTCTCTGCAAGGTGAGGCACAGCAAGTTTCTAACTTGAGGAGGGAAGGAGTTAAAGATAAGTTCAGGGAGAAAAGCTGAAGTGAACCTCAAATGGCAAAGCTTTTTCAAGGAAAACAGTGTTGGCAAAGTCATGGAGAAGGACTAGAAGTGTGGCAAATGTTTCTTCAGATGTTTGTCTATCCAAATGTTCCTATGCAGGGATGTACAGGGCAGCAGTGGTGTTCAAAAATGTTGTCATAACAGAGGTCAGTTTTGTTCCCCATCCTTGTGAGGTTTGAGACAGGTTGGTGGGATGTGCATCCTGTCCTTGGCTCCTTTCTGGTACTTAAGTGACAATCTCTTCTCGTTTATTCAAGTGTATTAGCATAATTCTAGATGGATTTTGGCCTAGGAGTGCTGTTGTCACTCCCATCCCCTTTTATGTTCATTAACAGGTTTTGTTTGCCAATGTAAAGCTACATCAATTTTGACTTTTTTGTTTGTTTTTTTAAGTCATTTTCAGGATAAGAAAGGGCTGGGTTCTAGTCATATTTGGCTTGCAATATGGCCCAAGCTACTCTGTTTTCCCTATTTTCCAAGTCTTTTCTCCAGAGATCTGTAATGCTCCATTTCCAAATCTGTTTTCAATGTTGTGCAGTCAGACATATCATTAAGATCTTGAATGGTTCTCATCAGTGACAAGAACTGCTTCTTCCCTATTAAGAAATGGCTTTGTAAGCAATTGTCAGTCTTTTCTAATGGTCCTAAATACATAAAAGATCCGTCTGCCTATTTACAAAAGGGAACAGGTCTGTGCTCTTGTGCTCAGAGTAAATTTTAGATGAGTTGAAGGCCATCTCTGTAGAAAAGAGAGTTTAAGAGGGTGATTTTTACCACTGCCAGTTATTTTCAGCCTTTTTCCCCCCCCCCCTCCAACTGAATCTGGTCTGTCAGTTTTCCCTGTCAGAATAAATTTGCCTTGTATTCCAGTTTTACGCCATCTGTTTGATGGCTGCAATCTATGTTTTTAATCTTATGATTGATAGATTTTTGGAGCTCCTAATTAGATTTTGACTTTTCTAACAGTGACTTGCTTCTTTTGCTAAGACCTTAATTTCATGTCTCAGGTGCAAAGAAGAATTTCGCTGTGGGTTCAAATCTCCTTTGCTGTCACTGGGGAAGGAGCATTTTCAGTAAACATGAGTGCAGTTAAAACGAGGCAGAAAACACTGGTTTAGAACTGATCTTGTCTTGACTTTGCATCCAGAAATGTGGAAAAGCTGTCTGAAATCTATTGCTCAGTTGTTTGCAGGATTGATGTTGATCACCAGCCCACTTCTACCTGTGTTTTCCTGAAAATTTGCAATACTATTGCAGAAATGATTCTTAACTTGTTACATCAAAGCCTGTAATCCAAGGAGAGTCCTTAGGAGACCCCTTGGGAGAGTCCTCTGTTTTTCCTGCTGGGATACCACTCTGCCTTCCTGCCTCAGGGGTGTGGTGAAGGATCAGCCTTGTGGGATCAGTACCAGGTTATTAATGAACACACCTCTCAAATATTTTCAGAGTCCAGGCAACACTGAGGATTTTGGGAGGCAGAATTCTGTTGTTGATACCTTGCTGCCTGCGAAGTTGACCCCTGGTCATTCTGCTTTGAGGTGCAAGGTTTTTAGCAGTGATACCATATTTAGGATAGATTTTTTTTTTTTTTTAAAGGCTATTAGGAGAGACTTTAACCCTCTCCTGGCCATGGGGATGCTGTGACAGTCACCCAAAAATACAAGACACGTTGCCTGTAATTCTTGATCATGTATTCCCTGTGCACCTCGACAGTAGTTTGAGTCTACAGGACACAGGAGTGGTGATTCTCCTTCAACCAGGGCTCCATGTAAGGGGAGGGATAAACTGCTCTGGAGGTTAATGATTTGGAGATCAGTAACCCATTTGAACAGCCTGGGAACACTCCTGTAGCAGGTGTGGGGAGGATGAATTCCATTTCTGAAAGGTTTTTTTGCCTTTTTTTTTCCCCTTTCCATGTTGGGGTTTTCTTGGGGAGAGCTCTCCTTGCTTTAAACAAAAAGTTTGTTTTGAAAAGTTTTAAATTTACTGTAATTTTAATTGTATCAGTTAAAAATATGTCATGCAACTTAGGCTGAGTTAGAGTTGAGGACAGTGCTTGCTGTTTCAGTGCTGTTTCATCTGCCTGTCTTCATCCTTTTGCTCTTTTTTCTTTGCAGAAAACCCTTTGGGAAATCTTTGTTTGTACAGTGCTCAACAGGAGAAATCTTGAGCTATCATAGGGGTGCTTTTAGGCCTGATAACTGAAATGGTAATAAACTGCATATTAGTGAAGCTGAGGTTCTGATCTCCATAATCACAGCACTATCAAATGCAACTTTTAACGTCTGTCTCCAAACTTTTTTTTTTTTTCCCCAGGAGCTGGAATCTGTCAAGGTTGGCTGCTTTTCTGGGGGGGGGTGAGGGAGGCACAAAGTGAAGGGAAGAGTATGGAAATCAACTTTCTCATGAAATGTGTCAAAAGATAAGCATTTAACTATTAAGAAAATAACATTTTGATAGCAGAGGCAGAGGTGCATGCTTGTGCATGCTAATAGTTAGGGGACTATTTCTGAATCCTTGGGGGTTTTATAAGTTGGTCTCTCTCTTTTATTCCTGAGGCAGGTAAGGAATGTGCTAATTAACTGGTACAAAATCATGTGTTAGTAGACTGTAAGGTATTACTGGTGGGTGTTATGAGACCCTGAGAAATAACCTTGAAAGCTTCAAGAGATAATCAGGGAGTGGTGACCCTGATGAACCTTCTCAGGTCATATTAAAGTGAAGTATTTAAAGTCATTCTGTCAGCCAAACTGTCCTACTGAATTGTCTTCTCTGCCATTTTCTCTGGGTGTGCACTGGGCAATAGTGAGCACTTGTGCAGGTATTTTAGCAGCTTTTTAGGTTGAAGTAGTGTTTGATTGTCTGTCTGTCAAAAATGGTTTTCAGCATTAGCAGAAAACATGGCTTCATATGTTAGATAATTCTGACCTTATACAAAAGCTTGACTTCACTTGGAAAAGCTTTTTCCACAAACAACTGGTCCCAAAGTAGAAAAGATTCAAATTCCTGTCTTCAGCTTTCCTTTGAAGATAACAAAAAGCTCAGCCAAAAGCAGAAGACACTTCCCTAGAATTTTGCAATCCTGTTCCCTGGGACATGCTGTCTCCTCCAAGATGAATGAAGAAAGATATTCTCTATTTAATAATATAATTCACCTTTACATTACTGCTTTCCCCCCCCAGTACAAGAAGGAAATAACAAACAGCAGTGTGAGGGGCCATTCTCTCTGTTTTAGGGTTTTGTGTGGAGCACATAAAGCTCATAGAACAGATGGGATTGCATGACATGCAGCCCATCACAAGTAATCCTGTGACATGTGTGCTGGGTGTGCACAGCTATGGAGACACCAATGTTTAATTAAAGCAGTTGTGTTGTTTAAATACAACTCTGAGAAACTTCAGCAAGAAAAAGCCTCGTCCTGAGAGCTGTTTAAATGCCTTGTGCCTTTCCTGTGAGTCCCAAAGCGTGTTTTGCCTGGACTTTGGTGGGAACCTCGTTTGTGGATTTTCTCCACGTTTATCCTTTGGCTGTGTGATGGTTTTGTTTAGACTGGAGAGGCATTCTATTGGGAAGGGTTTTTTTTGAAATGCTGATTTTTGGCCAAAGCTGGGTGAAACATCTTGGCTCGGGGAGGGCAGTGGTTACAGCACCACTGAGCAATGTGGGAGCTCCTGGGTCACAAGCTGCTGTGGAATGGTTGCAGAGGGATGAGGAGAGGCTCTGGCACTCTCATCCTCTTGAAGTGGTAGAGCTGGTGTTTTAAGAATAGAGCTGGGGAGCAAAAACGAGAACTCATTGTAAGGGAATGGTAGAGGGAAGCAACTGTGCATTTCTGAAATGCCTGAATAAATGCAGCAGGGGAGGTAAGCTGGAGATGGGAATAAAGGGATGAAACAAAACCTGGAAGTAAAATTCTTGGGCAAAGAAAACTTGTTTTCCAGAAGTGGAAATAGATATTGAGAAATAAAGCCCTGAGGGAAAGGCTGGTTCTTCAGAGAGATGAAAACACACATCTGGATATAAGTTTCTCAGATAAGAATGTGAAAGTGTAGAAAACAGCCCAATGAGCTTTTGGACTTGTGAGTTTTGATAGATAACATATGAAAAGACAGCAAAAGATAAGGAGCAGTCAGAGGGTTTATGATTTTTTTGAGGGGGGATGGCTGTTTGGTGTTGGTTTTATGCTCATTTTTCCCCCCTGGAAAGTTCTTTAGCTAATTGCTAATGAAGGGTTTTTTTTTTTTTTTTGGTTTTTTTTTTTTTTTGGTTTTTTTTTTTTTTTTTTTAAATGGATTACTCCTTGTTGATCTGAACTTCATTTTATAGGATAGATGTTTTCCAAGGTTGTTCTTCAGGTATGTAATAGGGTGAGTGCAAAGTGGTTTTATAAGCATGAGTAGTTTCAGTAACTTGAAACATCAGATTTGTGTGCCAAGTCTTCCTTAGGAAAACTTGAGTTTTGAGTTCATTTAGCAAACATTGTGAAATCAATTCAGCTTCACTGCAGCAAGTCTGCTGTTGAAAACCAAAAGTGGGATGAGGATGGGGAGACAAGGAAGGTGGGAATCTACTCAAGAGTGAAGAAAACTGTTTGTAAATTGGTTTTAACATCTGGTTGGTAAATTCAAGTCAATGCAAACTCCCTTCAAAATTTCATTTCATATATCAAAACTGTCCTGTGTCTTTTGCTGCAACTTCTTGGCTTCATCTGCTCCTTAGTGGCCACAGCAGACCTGTTACTCTCAGTGTGGTGGTATTTGGAAGGAATAGAGTTGGAGAAACTGGATCCTTTATAAATTAAAAAAGGAAAAAAAACCCACTCTGAGCAGCAACAAAAAGAAAAACCACAAACATAAACAGAGACCTCTCTTACCTTTCCAGGAAAAGATCTCCTGGGAAGGGTTTCCAGTCTGTGCATGTCTGAAAGGGAGCAGGGTGATGAAATCAAGGCTTGATTTTCATGCCAGACTTCACTAAAATCATTTGATTGTTGGTGGAACTTCTTTCCAAGTCATCAAGGATTTACAGCAGTTCAGAAGCAGGTGTGAAATATTTCAGGTCCTAAACATCAAGTTGTCTGTATTACTGAAGAGCACCTAAACACACAGCAGTTTCCTCAGTGTGAGATATTCAGTCTCACACCACGTCATTAAGTGAAATCCAGAATTAAATGCAAACATCAGACGTTGCCTCTGTGGAATAAAGCAATGTGCATTATGCTGAAGTTTGCAGAAATGTGTTTTTCCCCTAGATGAGTCCAAGAGTGACAAAGATTGAAGCACAGACAGTTTTGTCATATCCTGATGAGATTGTCCATTTGATAGCTGAGTGAAAATGTGGCCCTAAGAATGTTTGTTGTCTGATTTCTCCCTATTTGGCTGCTTGAGCTTTGGAATTGCACTGGGCTGATGTAACCACCTGATTGATGTCCATGTAACCAGCTGGTGCCTCTGGGATCTGAAGGATTGAGCTACAGTTGTAGGAGTTAAGTAGGAATTGCTCAATAAAATCAATAATTGAAAAGAAATAAGTAAAAATTTAAATTTTTTGTATATGCAGTTGTTAATCCTGGTTGGGCTTTTTTAATATGAATTAAAATGATATTTGAGCTAATATGACACAGAACTGTACGTCTTCCTCTTTATAATGTGCACGTCCTGGCTTCTTCATAGTAAATCATGTTTCTGTAGCAACTGTGTTTTAAAGTGTTTTCTATCATTTTCTTTGTGCTTCAGATTTAAAGCTTTCTACTAAGCCTTCAACTCCCCCCAAAACAGAAAACAACAAATATTTGTTTTGCCCTATTCTTTGTAGAAAAGGCAGAACCATGGAATCTTAAAGGTTGGGAGGGACTTTAGGAGGTGAACCTGCTGCCTTTTCTCAGTCATCTTCTCTTCTGTTGGCCCAGGAACTTCTCCCAGTGGCATTTGCACTGACTTTCCCACTAACAACAGGCTGCTGCTGCCCAGTCTGCACTTTGCCATGTCCTGCCTTTACACTTTTTCCAGGGCAAAGGTAGGATTTGCCTGTCAGAGACGTCACAGCAAGGCTGTGCTGTATCAGCCAGACCTCTGCACCAGCAGATGGATCCTGCCTTCCCACAAGCTCACGTGGGTCAGGATTTCTTAGGTGATGCTTGACTTGGTCTTCTGCTACTGCTGCCTGTTCCTCTCCTCCTTGAGCACAGCCTTGAGACTGTCAGTGAAGACCCAGCTCAGAGAAGGCATTGAGCACCTCAGGCTGCCACTAAACCATCACATCTTGGTTATTGTTTTATAGCTAATGCTCTGCTAAAAGCTTTTCTTGATGTCCCTTGCCAGTTTGAGCTGCAGCTGAGCTTTGACCTTCCTCACACCATCCCTGCACGTTTGGGCAGTGTTTCTGTGCTCTGAACTGAGTGTTCCCCTCTCCCTGTGCTGGAGCTCTGCCATGAGACGCCCCTTTACCCAAGGTGTGATCTGGCACACGAGGTAGTGCCAGTACCACCTCCACCTGTTTAATTCACTCTGCAGACTCTCTTTGTCTTCCACAAGGGCACAGGTGACACTGCCAGGTGGAACAAACCCAGAGCAACTAAAAAAGTTTGGGAACAGAGGTGAAGGACACAGGAGTGTAAAATGTGCTGTTCAGCATTTATTCTGTCAGCATAACATTTCCTTTCTATATAATCTAACCTGCAAACTGTAATAATTAGACAGGAATTCCTGCAGGCTGAGACAAACATGTATTTCCTTGGAAGAAGCAGAGTACTTGAATTACTCAATCCATTATGCTGCTCTCTGTGGGCCTTAGGTATGACTTCCACAAGAGTCTGCTCAACTGGAAATTCAGCCACTGCACAAGCTGCTAAAAGAAGGTTTGGGGTTTTTTTTCTTGATGTTTTTTAACATCTGTAGCTTGTCAAGTAATTTCTTTCTCTCTTTTTTTATGAGGATGAGGACAGAAGCATGTCACCTGCAAGCAGTTCCAGATCATTTGGACAGTAAATGTGTGTTATTAACCAAGCACTTCTGTAATGGGCTTGAGAATGGAGAGCTTATTCATGAAATTAGGGCACTTAACCTCTAGAATCCATTTTCCCATTGTTCAACCAGAAAGAAAACAGTCTGAGTCATACCTGAAAGCCTCTGTAATCACAATGAACGATCTCACTTTTTTTTTGCATTAAAAGCTGCATGGTGGAGGTGTGTTACAGAAGTAGGGTGGACTGCAGCACAGGATTTGCACACTCCAGCTGTTGTGTGGCCACTTAATTACGATTTAAATTTTCCTGGAGGCTGAAACGATCCGGTGTCATGTGGTGCTGTCCGACAACTACAGCACAAAGTATTTATTAAGTGTTGAATTCCTAGTTAATTGCTATTCTGGCTTAAGATCCCCAGATTGCTGGATGCCAGTGTAACTGTGCAGATACACCGTGCAGTTGTTGCTGAACCTGTGCAGAATGTTTAGGAATCTTTTCAGGAGCTGGTGGTTGTGTTTTTTCTACTGATGTTCTTCACCTATGACTTATTCTTACCGCAGATCAGGCCAGGGGTGGTCTCTTTTCTCCTACAAACCAGGTAGTTTAAGATCTCCCCTTAACCTTTTACTTAAGTTCAACAGCTCTCTCATCCTCTCTCTGTTCGTGTGTCACATGCTACATGGAGGGCTTTAAATCTTTTACTTCCATAGAACTGGATGATGTGCAGTGTTCAGGGAGTGCCAGTCTTTCAAGAACTCGAAAAAAAGAATTCTCATGCTCCTTTGCAAAGTCAACTGTTTAAGAAGAGGAAAATCACTGAAGTCTTACAGAGCTGAAATGTATTTAAAAAAAAAAAAAAAAAAAAGAAATTGCTTCAGCTGAATATGATTTTGAAGTTTTTGTCTTTCTTTACAAGTGATGTTCATGCTTGCCCATGTGACTTGGAAACTGCTGGAAATTGTGTATTTCATAAAATCCAGTCCCAGGAATTCATTTCCTGCGTTGCAAAATATGTTAAATCTGAAGATATGCAGATTGTGCTGCCAGAGGGCTTCAGGGTAGCGTTATAATTGAGTAGTTTATCACAGTAACTTTGAAGTTCTTGGACTGAAGGCATAGGAAAATTGCCAAGTGCTTCCTATAGGGAATATGGTCATTTAAGGTTAAGAGGCTAGTGGCAGTCCATAGCCATTAAAGGCAAATTATCTGCATAGCAGAAATCCTGGAAAATGGTTAAAATAATAAAACAGATACTGGGTGTGTAAAGACTGCAAAGGGCAGCCAAAAGCTACTCTGTGGGTACATTCACACATGGGAGTGGATTTTTGTCCTTTTACTGGTTATGGTGGTTGGTGTGTTCCCAAACTAAGAACTAAAGCACTCAAGACAGGAGGCTTTACTGAACTACTCGTTGCCTCCAGCTCCACAGGAACTTTCCTAAAAATCAAGAGGGTATTTCTTATGGCTTTTAAGTTTCTAGAGTGCCATAGGTAGCCAGGTCAGTGGTGGAAAAAAAATGCATTACCCGTGAAAAATGCAGGTTTCTTCCAGCTCAGGTGCTGAGTGTTTGTGTTCATGGCTACCTGGCAGGGTGACTGGGGGGTTGGGAAAACAAATCCAACAGGAAAACTTATGACTCAGCTGTCATTCCAGCTAGTTTGGGTTGACACAGTCACAGACTCACAGAATATGCTGAGTTGGAATGGACCCACAGCTATCATGGTCCTATAACAGTGTTATGGCACAGGAAAAGCTTTGTTTCCCAAGAAGAGGGGCTGCTGTAGTTCTGTGGAGGAATTGGGCTAATGAAAAATATCAGCAGCTGCTCAGATTCAGGAATCCAGGTTCAATTGTTCTCACTTGAATTTTTAGCTCTCACGTTTTGAATGTTGATTTATCATTTAAAGTAAAATCCCTTGGAATGTATTACAAATTATTCAGAGCAAAGGATGTGTGCTATAACCTCAAAACAGATGCTCTTAAATTTCTTGGAAGATTATTTTTCTTCTGCTCTTTGTGAACTTCTGGGTGTTCCATGACTTGTGTCCCAGGTGAGGTTTGTTTTGATGGGAGCTCTAGCTGCTGTGTTGGATCCTGATCTGTTGGTTCTTGGGCGACAGGAGAGATTTTTAATAATTTCTAAGTGCATTGTTATGTGTGACAGAAAAATTTTATGCATTCTTTCTTGGAAAATACCAAAAATGAGATGAGGAGAAATGCACCTTTCCTGTAGATTACAGGGGGTGCTGGTTTAATCAAGATTCCTTTCAGAGCGTTGGGTTCTGGGCTGATTTGTTTGTCCCAAATGTGACCTGTGTGTGTAGCTTTGAACTGGTGTGTGGCAGCCACTTTGAAAGCTCAGCAGGAACAGAAACTAAACTTTGTTTGAGGTTCTATGACTCAAAATGAATATTTACCTTACTTGGGAAGCAGCTGGACAGGAAAGAATCCTTAGTGCTGTTTAACTTGGTAAGAGCTGTCTTTTGAAGTCTATGGCAGGTAATTTTTCCGTAAATGCAGTTTCTCCACTGCTCTCATTGAGTTCTTTATTAATATAAACAATCAAATATCTGAGGACTTCAATGAGGTTTACTGCTCCTTCTCCTTAGATATTTTCACTATGTATGCATTTTTGTTTTGTGTAATGTTTTCTTAAGTTAAAGAAAAGGGAATTAATGAATATTTTGTGAAATACTGCCCGTCTAGGACTTGTGTTTGTCATTGAAATGCAAAATCAGCTACTGCCATGAAATTACTGGGCATCAGAGATGTTCAGTTTTGTTGTTAGGAATGAGAGTTCTCTGAAATGGAGGAAAACTTTGTTGCTGTAGAACACTTAGTGATAATAAATGGCTTTAACCAAATGCAGTAATTGTGTTTCTTCTCGAAGGGGAAATAAATTTAAGCAGCTTCTTTTCTGACCAAAAGCTGACAGCGTTAGCTCTGAAGTCTGGTGGTTTTTTCAGACCAGAAAAAAATTGTAACTTAAAAAAAAAAAAAAATGCACAAAGTAGTAGCTTGTTAAAGCAAATACACCACTTGCAGTAAGAACATCAGGGTGAAAGTGTTTTATTCACCTGTGAACTTGTACAGTGCCCCAATATGAGGGACTTCAAAACCAGACCATTACAGAGAGAAAACTGGTTTCTATACTTTAGTAAGACTGTTGAATTTGACTTCTGTGTGCCTGGAAAAGCCTAACTGGGCAGCCAGAGACAGCTCCAAAATGGGCAGTTGATTAGAAAACTCCAAACCTTTGGAAGAGCTGAGGAATTAAGTCGGGGATTCACCTGGGCATGTTCAAGAGCTATAACTCAGATGGTGGCCCAAGTTTCTGGTTATCCTGGAGACTGTAATACAGAGAGGGCTCAGCAATTAGCAGAATGACATCTGACAACGATAGGAACTTGCTGTTACTGGTGTAGCCTTAGAATTTTGCGTCTTAGTAGTGTTGGTTTGAATCTTTGCATCCTCGTATATATAAAAGGGTTTGAATTTTGTGTAAGGTGTTTTTATCCAAATGTAACTACTGAATTACTGAGCTGGAGATTGTGCAAGACTTCAGCATCTGATGGCTGTTGTTGTTGGCTCTTCTGTCAGAGCTGTGATGTTCATTGTGGGGGTGATGTGGTGTCAAATTCAATTCTGATCTTGTACATCAGAGGAGTGGAGGCTCAGAGCTGGCCAAGATGATGAGGATGTGGATTTGCCAAGGTATGTGAGTCTGGAAGGCTGAAGCACCAAGTGTGAAGTGGCAAGTGGATTTACTTCTCAAATCATAAACTTTATCCAGTCCAAGGATGAGGGTGGGGCTGAGATCAGTGTCTGGATGTTTTGGAAGAGCTGAGTGGCTGAGCAGAGTAATCATCAGCTGAAATTTAAGTAATGTAGCAGAGGAAATCTGTGCACTCCTGGCATGCTCCAGAGAACGTTGGTGCTTTAAAACACTTAAGTCTGTCTTAAATTCACTTGATTGTCTTGAGAGAAGAATGAAAGATGAAGCAATCCAGAAGAGTTCTTGCTATGAAGCAGGATTTGCTCCAGTTGCTCCAAGCATCCCTGTTTGTAATAAGTGTGTATGTTGTGTGACTCAGTCTTCAGCATCTACAGAATATGTATTGGATTAAATTGTTATTAGAACACAGCAAAGGACATGGTTATGAGTAAAGCTCCCTTTAATAGTTCATCTGAACTCACTTTCATGAGGTCTTATACTGTTCTAGTCCAATTCATGTTTCTATTCTCATTTAGATGATTCTTTCCTCATCTGTTTTCTTAAAGCTGCCACTGCACCTGCATTGACCTTCACATGTTTTATCCTAAAAAAAAAAACACCCTAAACCAACAATCAGAAAATGGATTGAGAAGAGAGACTTAAGACCAAGAGCTTTACTAGAGCTGGTATAGATGGCAGTTCTGATTTCTTTTTAAGTGAGTGATACCAACCTTGCTGCTGACACTCCACGAGAGACCTGCCTTCTTTAATGGAGTTTTCTTGGATGTTCTCAGATGATGGGGCAATACTATTTGAATGTGAAATGAGAGAGCAGTAGCTGGGCTTGTGTATGGGGAGATAGATGTGCTGAGTAAGATCCAAGATCTGCTTGGCCTCACATTGTACCCAAAATGCAGGAATTCTGCACAATAAGAGTTTTATGTGGAATTATTTTATCTGGACGTAGATATGTGTTAAATTCACCTTTGCATTATTATTTTCCTCATATCTTTGACCCAGCTGATTTCTTTTCCAAGAAATCCTTTTGGTTCCAACAGTCCCTTTGAACACTGATGGGTTTGAAAGCTGACCAAGGTTGCATGTTAAGGTTTAGCTCTTTGTAGTTGAAACCCACTAGTGAGCCCATAATCAGCTGCCAAACTTTATAAAGGAAACATAAAATATTATGTTGCCCACAAATACCAGCTGTAAACCACTAATGTCTGCATAGGTTCAGCAACTTCAGAGTCACAAAGTTTAATTGACTAATGGGGTAACCTGTGGCAATCTGCTGCTCTGCAGCCAGGGGTTAGACCTACTGTGAGCTGCAGGGGGAAGTTTTACATAGTAGTTCATCACAGTTTTACTCTGTTTTTCTTCAAATGGCAGATAAGCCTTGAGGAAAAACATGCTGGAAAGGGCAAATGTTCAGAAGGTAAACCCTGTTTTTAAAACAGAGGCAGCAGTTATCAATTAAATCAAAATGGTTTGAGGAAAATGATCTTCGTGAAGAATGACTCTCCTAAAGTTGGAGCTTTGTGTAAGTGATTTGACTGACAAAAATGGAAACTTTGACTTAGATAATAACCTTGGCCAAAGGAGCAATAGAATTGATATTATGTGTACAGTATAGACTGTGCCAGTCTGCAGGAGCAGAGCAAGAAGCAATCTCAAGATGTGGATTGATCAAGGAATGTTAAAGTTTTTGTCAGAATAGGGAGCTGCAGATTTCACCAGGGGAAGGGTGCTGAGTGTCCTGGGGGCTGAAAGCAGAGAGGAATAGTGCTGATGTGTGGGGTTGGTGCCTGGGACTGGGCAGGAGGGTTGGTGTGGTGGAGAGATTGCTCTGTGTGTGTGGCAGGAATGGAAGTTCTTGGTGCACTTGTTCAAGCTGAGTAAAGCTGGGCTGGTGATCAGCTCTTACCAAAATGCACAAAACCTGTGGCCACTGGCACTTTGTTGCCCTGTACCCCTTGGCTGGCTCCTGCCTGCCTCAGAGGATTCCAACCAGCTTCGTGCCGTGCTTTGCTGGAGCTTCTCTGAGATAAAGGCAAGGGAGAACTTGTGGTGGAACACCATGAAAAGCAGATGGGGAACAACATACAAGTCAAACACAGGCTATTTTATGTGTTGTTTACTCCCTGCACCAGTGAGGGGTTAATGATGCATCAGGGTGGAAGGACTGAACTGGGAACAGAAGAGGAATTTAAGCTGGAAAATCTGAAAAATGTAGGCAATGATTCAAAGGTAAAAAGCATGATTTAATAGTAAAGATAAAGACAAATGGAAGAGAATAATTAGTGCAGGCAATGAAAGTGCCCTGTAGATGCTTTGTGGGTTTTTAGTGTTTTTAGTGTTTTAGGATACTGGCTGTCTTGTTCATACAGCTGAACTGTAGGAACTTCTCCCCCATCTTTTCCTTATCTTTATCCTTATTTTCCATCTGTGCTAAAGAAAATGTCTTCCTGACAGGAGAATGTGCTTCTTGTATTATAGGAATATGTCCTGTGCTAAGATGTATAAACTCTTAAAGTTTATAATATCTGTTCTTAAACCATTTTATGACTTAAGGATTCTGTTAGTATTGTTTTGATGTCTATCAAAACCCATCAAAAGTAGAACCCAGTATTTTTAAGCATTTATTTCTCTAATGTATCACATACTGCTTTAATCCTGTTAAAGACAATGGTAAGCTGGGACCTATGACACCAGTAAATATTGAAGTCATCTGAGTAAAAGTACACTTATAGGTCACTGAACTAACTTGTCCTCACTTTAGATTTTGTGTGGCCCAAGTTTCTTGCAGCAGGTTGAACTCACTTGGTTTAGAATAACCTTGGAGTCTGATTTTAATTTTGTGGCCTAGGACTCCTGTTTCAGCTGTGTTATACCAATTGGGTCTTGAATTTATACAGCTGCTTACAAGACTGTAGTGTTTGAGGGAGAAAGACGCTTTATGCATTTTTTTCTTGGAAAATACCAATACTAGAAATAAAAGTGGAAGAAACTTCATGCATGAGAGCAACATAATTGGAGGAGGAGATAAAATGTATCAGTATTGATGACTTGCTTTTTGAGATTTTAATGGAAATGTTCATTTGTGCAGTTTGAGCAGCTGGGAGATGTTCAAGTGACTGAAATACTTTCTGCTAATGGAATTTTGGGTGTCAGTTATAGTGTCTGAATGCTGCTTTCTTCTTCCTCTGCAGTGATCTAGAAAAAAATAATATCACGAGAATCACGAAGACGGACTTTGCGGGGCTGAAGAACCTCCGTGTCTTGTGAGTATAACACAAAACTTGTGGGTTTTTTACAAGACTGTGTTAGTTCTGAGATGTTCATAATTGTAGAGAGCAAATGGTGGTAATTTCTACACATTATTCAGTTGTTAGTGTTCTTTTAAGCCAGGCAACTAGAAAAGTTTGTGATGTGAAACAGTAAATTTTAGTTCTGTGCTCAAGTGAGTGCAGTTTCAGAGTTATTTAATTCTTTCCTACTGGCTTTTAATAAAACCTGTGGTAAAATCTTGATCCACTCTACAATCATTATGCAGAAATCACTGATACTGAAACACTAGCAAATAGGACTTCCAGATTTTGGTCACTTTAAGGTACAGGCACATTAATAGCACTCTTGCAGAAGGAGTTGATTAAGAAGAGCTGTAGAAGTTGTACACAAGGAAAGCTGTGAATTGTTTTAATCTAGTGTGCAATAATACAAATATTTTAGGTGGTGCTATCTCATGATCTCAAAGTATCAGTCAAGAGCTTAACCATGCTCCTAAATGGGCCTTGAACATTGAAAGGGGAAACACGAATTTGTCATTCCTGGTTTCGCATTTTCTCTTACCTGAATCTCAAACAGCACCACTGAGTTAGTGATGAAAAGTTTTCCTTTGCGTAGCTTCTAAAATAAGGCCTTAAAACTGCAACAGTTGAACGGTTGGGGTCATTTAGTGATAATTCAATTAATTATTTAGGTCCTGCTAAGGAAAAGGCAAGTCATTTCTTCTGCTACCTTAACACTTTTGAACAACTTGTCATATACTAAGGAAACAGTTCAAATCTATTGGATGACTTTGTCTTACTGTGGTGTTTCTCTCATCTGTAGCAGTGAAGTTGTTTAGATTTCCCTTGGCTCTCATCCCAACTGTCAAGACCATTTTGGGAGTCTATTAAATAAATACATGAACTATACTATATTAATGCCAGTAGTTGTTTTGTTTGGTTTTTGTACTGTCAGACATTGTCTAATGTCTGTCATTTATGCCCTTCACAATAAGCAGAATGTACAACTGCTGTTCCTATATGACTTTGTTTGTCCTATGTTCATTATGAGTTTATGTAACTCATTTGCTCAGCCTTGGTGTTTGCCACAGAATTCATTTGGAATAAAACATTCTTCAAATTTTTCTTAAATTTTTTTGGGGGGGTTCTTCATAATTCTGGCAATTCTACATCACTAAGCTCCTATTTTCCCTCTTTCTTCCCCTGCTATGTCTGTTGGGGGTATGGTGGGAAGCACAAACATGCAGCCTGTCCCAGGTATCCTAGTCCTGTTTGCAGACATCAGAATGAGGACTAGAAACAAGTGACGTGCAACAAACAGAACAGCACAGCAGAAAAAAAAAAATCTGGTCTCAAACAAACAACATGGAAAATATTCCTTTGTGCACCTTTTCCTTTTATCCTTCAGAACTCCATCTTTTTTCCTTGGGCAGTTTTTCCTCTCCCTCCAATTAGCAACGTGCCCCTTTGGTTCACACGTTCGGATTTTCTTCAGTTTTATTTTTTGACCTTCATACACGGTCTGAGCTCTGGAACACTCTCTTTGCTGCCTGTCCTCTCTGCTGCTCTGCAGCTGAACAGCTCTGAGCATCCTCAGAGAACTGAGGGAGAGGAGTGGCTGTTGAGAACAGGCAAGGATAGTCCTTTCTCCCTGGTCTTCACTGAGCCCAGACTTACTGTGTGTTAAGTTTTTCCTTCTTAGCTTGAGCTAAAACCACATGGGACATTCAGAGATGTTTTAGTCCCTGCACCCAAGTGCTCCTACAGAGGCAGAAATGGGGCAGTGCTGGAAGGCAGCACTGAGGGAGGGGAAAAGCTCAGCTCAGTGAGACATTTGGTATCTATTCCTTGGCTTCCACTTCACCCCCAGAGCATTTCTGTTGTGTAAATGGATAGTCATCCCCTGCACAGTGTAAATCAAAGAGAAGTCAGTCTCCTTTGCTTATAACTTATCCCTGCCTTGGTTTCAGGGTGTGCAGCAAAGCAGGATCAGACACAGTGGAGAGCTGGGGCTCGTCCCTTGTGATTTTACACCCTGTGGGACTGTATGAAGTTGTCACACAGGTGCCTTGGTTCTATTCCTGGGGGGATTGCATCCCTTTGGATTACTTACCAGGGTGTGCTCTGGAGAAAGCCTGAAATCTGTGCAGAACAAAGTCTGGGCAAAAAAAGTACATTTCCATTGAGTGAGCTCCTGCTGTGGGCTCCACAAGTCCATCAGCTCGGTTATGTTACAGAGGATCATACTGAGGATGTAATAATCAGTCTCTAGACCAACACCTTTCTGAGCAAAATGGTTAGGGTTATAGAAGTTTGGAAACAGAAACATTGACAAATCTGGCAGTCAGGAGGCAATTTTGGAGCAGTTTCCTCTCAGTGACCAAGAGGAACAGTGCTCTGTCCAGGTTTTAAAATAATCTCCAGTTACAACTGTTACTGACTCTTCTGTGAAAAGCACTTTTATAACATGTGAGGAGAAGTGGGGAAGCTCTTACATTGTGTTAAAATTAACTGGTATTTTTGGAATTGCAGGCACTTGGAAGAGAATCAGATTAGTGTGATAGAACGTGGAGCTTTTCAGGATCTGAAGCAACTTGAGCGGCTGTAAGTATCTCTATTTATACACCTGTGGAAAAGCTACAGTTTTTCTACCTCACTCTTAGTGACCATCCACAATATTTCATGATTGTGAAATTAACCTTCTTTAGGAAAAACAGAGATGAGTACCTGCCGAAATTAAAGTATGCTTTTAAATACTGCTGAGTTTATATTACATAATAGCTAATAACTGAAATAAATGTAGAGGTGCTTGCCAAGAAAATAGAACTGGCAGTGAAACCAGAGCCTCAATAACATTATCAAAAGGACGTTATCTGGGCAACTCTTAAAACTGATAGGCGGGTGAAAATATTTTTTTATCATTATCTCAAATTATTATATATATTTGTATTTTTATATATGTGTCTATGCTAATGGAAGTTGGAATTCTCTCCCTGGAGATCCACAGTATTTCTAAAACTGCCTTTGTACTTACTCTTCTGATGAGCTTCATCATAATGCCAGTGATTCAGGGTGTCATGCCAGGCTTACAGAACAGACTGTAGATTTCCTCTGCTTTTGACAGCAGTGAAGTTTACTTAGAGAAGGTGAATATAAGTCTCTTAATCCAGAATCGATTTATAAAAAACTGGTGGCCCTGCCAAAGTATGAACTTAAATATTAAAAAGGACAAAAATAATGCCATATCCAACTGCTGCTCTGAGCTGGGCATGAAACTACACTGATTCTGTCTTCTTATGGTGGGAGCAGAAAAAAAATCTCTGTAATGCTGAAATACTTGGGGGAATTATTCTTTGTTAGAGGTAGGTGATGAGAACAATATCACAAGCTGGTTTGGAATGCAGGGGGTTTTTATGCTTGATTGGGAAGTGTTGTCTGCAAGGCATTTCTTGCAGGACTCATTATTTTCTCACTGATATTTTCTAAAGCAGCTTTCAAGAGTTAAGTGCCCACTAGCAATTGTTCAGGAGGAGTCTGGAGTATTGAGCATATGTATTAAAGCTGTTTCAGATGATCTCAGGATTAGATTTGCATTTGAGTTGTTGAACTAGTGCACTGAACTTTGGAAATTAATTTACTCGGGATTTTTGTTGTGCATTAGAAAGCTCCATTTACGGCAATAAAGGAGATGAATTTTAAATTCTGATTATAAGCCATTTTTACCTGCATTCCATTAGAAAGTACTTTTATGAGCAGGGTTTTGCCACAGCTGATTTATTTCAGTAAAAAGAACAACACAGATTAGTTTTCTAAAATTAAGCAGAGCCTGACACTGTAGATAACAGTTTGTTCACATTCATATTGGAGAGTCAGTATCCTAAGTCCTAGTTTAAAGCTTGTATTTTTGTGTATATAAATATATAATACTACATCTTTCTCATATTTATATTTAGATAAAGTTTCATTTAGTTATGAAATGAGTTTTGAAATAATTTCAGAAGAGCTGGCAATCAGTAGGCAGAAACGATACTCAAGTGTCATCTCGGTGTGTTTTTCTGCACAGCCTGCTCTGTCAGCAAATGAGAACAATACATTTTGTGAAAGCAGAAGTTGGGAAATATGATACCTTTAATAGTGTCTCTTTAAGTCTGTGATGTTTGAAAGTCTTACTTTTTTTTTTTTTTTTTTTTCCTGTGCGAACTCTTAACTTGGCCTGTTGAACATTCTGCATCTCTGCTTCTCTTTTAGGATTGCCTGTCATTAAAATATTTCCTAAATTAATGTAGTATGAAAGGGAGGCCTGGAAACGTGCAACTTTTGGGGATTTTAGCTTAAATCACTTTTAGGACAAAACTATAAATCTGGCTTTTTTGCTATGAGTCAGTAGGCTTTGGAGAATGAACTGTGGAAAGTTTGGCGACACTTATAAAGGGTAAATTGCAACATTTTAGGTAATATTAAGGCTGTTTTATTAAGTATTGTCAAACATTGCAAAATGCTAATGAAGAAAGTATGCTGGTTGCATTAAAAAAAAACACAACAAACTGGCTTTTTTCCATTTAATTTCTTTCAAATAATGAATAAAAATCACTTATATTGCTTCTTTTTTTTGGAATAACGTTCTTTTTTGATCTATCGAAGTGGATACAAAAGCAATCATTAATGTATTTTTAAACAAAGCAGCTGCACTGGGTCAGACTTTAAAGAACAGGAGTAAATTCTGTTCCTGGCAAAATACCATATATGAAGGTTTTCCATTCAGAGTAAGAGTGGAAGTCTGTTGTTCCACTTCCCACCTCATGGCAATCATTTGAAGGGCATAACCTCGGGTGAAAGTTGGAGCTTGTTATATTTTCACTTGTCTGGATATTGAAGCAAATGCATTGTTATTATCTGAGTAAATTAGCAGAATTTTGTTCACCATGTCCTGCACAACAATCTAAGTAAACCTTTAATGAAATATCTGAGAGCTGTGTTACCCACTGCTGCCAAATGCTCCGTGGGGACGGCCCTCCAGTTATTTGGATTTTACTCTGGGTGGTTTTTTTGTGGGATATCAATGCTCACAATGCCAGTGAAGCAGGATATTGTCAAAATTGTACATTGGCTCAAAGTTTGGCAATATCAGTCAAAGGGAAGCACGTGATTCAAGGTTTGGTAAAATGACAGACAGCACAAAGCTGAGAAGTGAAGCCTTGGGGAAGGTAGAAGCCCCTTCTTGCTTTGGAATGTTTGTACTCAGCTTTCCAAGTCTGCAGGAATTTTACTCATTGCCTCTTAGCAGAACTCAGTGTTTTCAGTGGGAGTTGTCCTGTTGAATCCTAAGATTCAGAATCTTTGAGAATGACCAGCGGTACTCATCGTGGAAAAGCCAAAATGTTTTTAGTGCTCTTATTGCAATAAGTTTTATGTGGTTTTATTCCAGAACATAAAGCTGAGTGGTGAGGTAGCTGACCATAAAAAGTCAAGCAGCTGAGACAACACTAACAGCCGTAATTTTTGCACACAGCTTAACTACCCACTTTATTTTACACTCTCACTGAGCCTGGGACCAACCAGCTCCTGGGCAGTGTAATCCTGGAAAACTTGTGGGTCGATGGACTGCTCTGAGGTGCTGGAATGACTTCAGTGAGTCTCCTCTCAGGCTGCTCAGCTTCTCCTAGGGTTCTCTGGCCATCACATCTCATGTGCCAAGAGGATCAAGAAGGAACAGGCTTGGGATGGGCCCAGAGGATGAACTGACATTTCTTCCAGAGCCAGATGTGTGTGACACATCCATGTGAAAAATGAGGCAGGATATGAGACACCAAAGTAGCTCTGAAACTCTTCTTTCCTCAAAGTGCTCCTAATTGATGTGGGATGATGGAGTGTGCAGGGCAGATATGTGCATCTGTTCAGTAAGTGTTTAGGGAGCTATGGAGAAGTTCTGGGAAAACTTGGTTGTGCCAGTTGCACATTTTGATCACCCGCTCTCCTTGCCAGGGTAAAAATTACACCACAGTGTCTGTGCCTGGTGGACAGAAGCTTTCAGGAACTGTAGGTGGTGTTTTTTTCTCCTATTTCTCTTTAGTGATTTTTTTCCTGGTATTTAACTGTGACTGATGTTGTTTTCTGTGGTTGGATGTAGTGTGCACGTGCCCATCCAAACAGAGTGCTGTGCTGGCACAAAGTGTTTAAACCCAACTCTATTTTGGATTTTGGTGGTTCAGTTTCATGGTTTTAGGATAAAATGCTCATGGAACTTCTTATGCCGAGGAGATCAAGAAGCAACAGGCAAAACTGGTGGGCCTAAAAGATGAACTGACATTTCTCCCAGAGCCAGATGTATGTCACACATTTGTGTGAAAAATGAGGCAGGATATAAGACACCAACAGATCCTGACTTTTCCACGGCCAACTGCCAGAAATTGTCACGTAGCTGTATAATCTTCAAAAGACTGGACTTTGGCTGATGGCTGGTTCTTTCTACTCAAATTAGTGTCTTTAACTAGCATAAAAGATCTCAACATCTGAAAGCACTAAAACTATGTTTTTGTTGTTTAAGGGAGGGGGGAGAAATGTATAAGCATGGCCAAATCTTCTCAAAGTTGGGAAAAATAATTAGCTTTAAGAAAAAAGCAAAAAGCTCGATTCCAAATTTTAACCCCAGCATATACAATGTCTGGTTATGGTTTTGTCCACGTGAAGACAGAGGTTAAAATGGAAATCATATTTGACTTTTAACTGCAGAGATGCTACTATGTATTGAGTCTTTGTAGGCAGCTTCCTAAATGCTTGATTAGGGTATTAAAGTATATTTATTTGGCACCGTGTACTGTAAAGTTGCTATTAGTGACCAAAGATGCTGAGGAGAAGAATAAGTTGTTAGGTGATGCTTCACAATCTGGATTTCATAAATTGAGGCTGAACAGGCTTTAAATAAATCATGTAATACAAAAAGCATCTTCCACAATTACCGTGCTGAGAGGAGAGGTTGGTAGGTGCTGCAGAGCAGTCAGCAAAGTAATAAAAGCATTGGACACTTCTTTGCTGGTCTAAACAAAAGCAAATCTTTGGCAGCCTGGACAAAGCCACAGTGTTTATGCAGGGTTTGCAGAGTGTGCAGTTGGGATGTTTTTCTGGGGCTGTGTACACTGCACATTTAAGGAGCCATATGGATCTGTAAAGATGTCAGACAGTTTGAATGTAACCTTTCAGAAAAAAAAGCTTTATTGCTTTCTGTCACCATTTCCCTTTGTCATTATGGGTAACATATCTAATTGGAAATCCATGATCATAAAATGCTTATCTGTAAAGGCAGGAGAACAAAAACACACTGAAATGCATTTAGAGCTGTGATCTGATGTTTAATCAATTTTATTACTTGCATACTTCCCTCTTCCTTCTCGAACTGCCACAAGTCAGTTGATGTAGGACCAGGTTTGCTACCAAACTGCCTGGGAGCTGGTGGTGCTTTAGGAGAACTGCTCAGCTTTTGCCTGTGTCCTGCTGCCAGGACAGCTCTTCACACTCAGCCTTTCCCCTCTGGGGCGTGAAAGGTAAATTGGAGGCATCTGGAAGCTCTGGTGTCTCTGCAGGAGGAGGGTTGGCTTTGTTTTTGTTCAAACCAAAGACAGTGGCATCACCTCTGACTCTTCAGGAACTGGGTGTTCCATGTGTCAAAACTTGAGTTAGTCTTTCCTGCTGGGCAGAATCACTGCTGCAAAGCCCACCATCACTAGGGTGGAACAATCCTGTGCTAAGTTCTTGTGCTGCATCTGAGAGCCAGCAATCTGAAGCTCCTTGCTGCATTGGCTGCCTGCAAGTTAAAGTAATATTTATTGAGGTTAGTTAATATTTAATTAATATTGGTAATAACTCTTGTCCCGTGTCTTCTGAGAAATTATTCCAGTTAAAAAAAAAAATAAAAAGAAAAAAGAATCCTGTAACTAATATCTGACAAAGGAGTCTCTCTTACCTACCATTTTCAAGAAAATTTAGCATTGTCTTTCAAGAGAGTGTCTGTGTGAGTGTTTGCATTGTGAGAACGTCCAGCATGAGGAGCCAGAATGTTTTGGGTGGGAGTATCTGACAGGGTGGGATTGGTTTTATTCCTGGATTCTGACAGGACAGTCCTGGAAAATGGAGCACTCTGTGCTGTGGAATCTTCCCAGTATTATTTGAGTCACTTCCATTCCTTTTTACTCTCCAATCTGGGGTTTATCCAAGGCTTTCCTTTCAGGCAATGTCTTTGAAAAATACGTGGCAAAGCTGTGGATTTATTTGGAGGGATTACTTGGTTTGCCCTGCGTGGGTAAAGTCATACTGCTTTGCTCAAGAATTGGGTTGTTTTGGAGTGTGGGTCTTCAGTTTTAAGTGACTGTATTGTATTTACTGCTTCATGTTGTTATCTGCACTTTGTCTGCATGGTTTTCTGACCCTGATAACAATAGAGCAACACCCTCATGTAACAGCTTTCTAAATTAACAAGTTCCTTCATCAAATCATTGCACAGAGTTCCACAGTTTGATGCTGATTCTGGCTCAGAGCAGAAGACCAGAGGAAAGCTCAGTGTCCTCTCTCAGCTGTACTCTGGAGGGATGTTCACTTACTCTTTCTGCAGAGTTCAGAAATCATAATTACCAAAGAGATCTCCACTGAGGGCTGATAAATACACTGAGCCTTCATCCAGATGAGAAAAGGTGGGAAGCTGGCAAAGCTGTAGAGGAGAATCCCACCTTCTTGCCTTCTATAATCTGCATATTGGCCCTGGTGAAGGTGGGATTCTCAGTCAGTTCCTGTACTGGGTGATTTCTGATTTTCATCTGCTGCAAGAAACTGAGCTGCTTATCACCTTTTCCAAATCTTATTCTGCCTCTCCTGAGCTGGCTGTGAGGGTGCTGTCCCCTCCACGGAGGGGGCTGAGATACTTTGGCAAGTTGTGCTGCTTTTCCCTGCCTGGAGCAGAGGAACTTAATGGACTTCCAGCTGCCCTTCATCCCACACAGAAGCTCACTCTGGATTTAAAGAGCTGTCAAGTCACCAGCAAGGAATCCCTGTTTCCTGTAAGACTTGCTTAACAAAAACCCAGGCAAGATCAGCAGCTTCCCTGAGGAATGCCAGTGATAATGAGAAGATAAAATAATAGATGTGAATTTTATTTGTTATATATGATGGAAACTGCTATGCAACATGCAAATAGTGTATTGCTGAGCTGTGTGATCAGTGCCTCAGTTTACATTTCGAATCACACAGGACAAAACCAGTAGCAAGGACAGGGTAGCTCTTGGTGTATCCACATGGAGGGTGTGTCTCTACAGATAAAAGAATAAAATAGGTATGGACAGGCTGAGTGTGAATAGTGCACTTCAGTCAATCACTGGGGAGGAGTGTAAGTACTGAGTCACATCTTGGCTCAAGCTGATTGCTCACCTTTGTTAATTCTTGGAAGGAAAGAAGGAAGCTCATTAATTTTATATTGCTTTTGATTCAACGTTGTGTGCTGCTCTTGGCTCAAAGAGCCAAAATAAATGTTCCCAAGATATGGCTCACATACTTCACTTATCTGTCAATACTGTGCTCTGGCTGCTCTGGAAGATTTCACTGAGATGTATTTTTTTGACACTACTTAACTGGCAGTAATTTAGAGAAATGTTAGTCATTTGTGTAAATGATACATCAGATATGGTCAGGAATGATTATTTTTCTTTTCTGGTAAAAAGAACTCTCTGCTGTTCCCACAATTCAGATATGCAGTCAATAAACAAAATTGTTGTAAGAGGAGGAGAATTTGCAACTTTTAGTGCAAAAAGTAATCCTTTTTGGAAAGGAATATTGTAAGATGTCTAGTACATACATTTCCATGTAGAGTCAAGTTCCTCAAAACAGTTAAGAATTGAAGAAAATACTCCAATATGGCCTAGTTCATGCAGATACCCAGTTCACAGTCAGTAATATATTCCATCATGTAAATTAATTTTTCAGACAAGTTTTACTTTATTTTGACTGTGGTACAGTGGTAGCGTTACCACAAGGCTGAGGTATCACTATGACTTTGAAATTAAAGAATTCATGTTATTTTTCAGAAAGGCAAAATAGAAAGTGGTTTTGGGGGCAATTTACTGTAATCCTGGTGATATGTGTTGTACTCATGTTTAGACCTCGATATGATGCAACATAAATCTGCAACATAGCAGGGCTGCAATAGATACACACACAGAGACACTTGGGTAACATCCATGTCCTGCTATCTCAGGATTATTTAGTGATTACCTTCTCCTGCGAATGGGGGCTTGCAGGTAGAACTTGTTTAGTTTTTGGGAGCCTCAGTGGTTCAAGTCTAAGCACAGATCATGAGTGGAATAAGACTGTGGTGAAAAAAAAACAACATGAAACAGCTCCTAGAAGTGAATCCTGGTCATTCTGAGAGGTCCCCAGTCTGGGTTTTGCCTGTAGAGAAAGTCAGACTCCTGTTTAGTGTCTTAATAAAGCTGTCTGTGGTTCTATTCCAAGTGTTCCAGTAGAGCTTAAACCACATTGTGAAAAGGTCAGTTATGCTTTCGGTGATGTTTCTAAAAATTCACTTATAGAGGTGTAAGAAAAAGCTTTAGCACACATAAAAAAAATCTATGTGGGGCTTTTTTGGAGGTGACTTTGTTGTTCTGTGGGCAGGATACTTGAAAAACAGTCAGGCTCAGCCCTGTCATGTGCTCTGAGTGTGGTATTACCTCAAACGAGAGGCATCTGCGGTTTGGAGCTTGATGTTGGGCTTTTTTATTCCTTATATTAAAGCATATAACTTTAGTTTTCCTTGAAATTAGTCAAGCATGATTTCAAGCATTGAAAGATGTGTCTTTGCACACAGAGGAGCTGCTTTTTGATGTGAGTACAGGTTATGTGCTTGGAAGGGGCTTATATTTCTTATGACGGTTTGAGAAAAAAGTCTAAATTGCCTTGCCTTTTGTATTATCCTCTTAAAAATATGGCAAGCTGTCAGTTTGCCAGACAATTCTGCCATTGCTGCACTTGACGTTTCAGGACTGAAAAAGTAGGTGCAGCTGAATTCAGGGAGGAAATCCACAGTCAGCTTGGAAAAACTTGCTCCGTGTGTATCAGGTTTGATAATATCTGTCCCTACAGATCAGTAAAACACTGGGAATGTACTTGATGGGAGTGGCACAGAACAGACTTCAGTGGTAGAAATTACATCCTTCTAGTAGTGAGAAGTACCTAGAATGAGTGCAGGTCTTGTCCAAGCAATCTGGAGATAAAACAGAAAGAGCAGGTAAAAAGGAACAAGTGTTGAGCAACTGGTGGTTTGTGAGCTCCCTGCACTACCTCCTGTTTCAGCTTTTTACTGGACCATCTTTATTTAATAAGAATTTTTTAAGCCTCTAGCAGTGATAAATTAGTTCAAAGATTAATGTCTCCCTCTCTTTCTTGTCCTTGAGTCAAGTGAATAAGAACTGCATTTCTTTGTGTTTATTTTTATGGGTCTGCTGTTGAAATAAATTTTCAAGTGGTGCAGTAGCTGTCACTGTCTTACCCTTTGGGGACTATTCAGTGAATAAAATAATGAGAAACCACTTATTCTTTGAAGATGTGTTGAGGTTCTATTTTCTAATTGGGAATGTGCATTTGGGAAAATGATAGTTCCCAATAACTGTTTATGTACTTTGGACTCCTACAGGGCACCAATATCCTCAAATTTCATAGTTTGCCCTGTCTGTAACACATAATTATATAGTTACATATTACTCAGCCATTGCTGGACAGCCAAGCTCTTGGTTATTGCTGGTCCAGGAGTGAACTTTTTACTTCTTTTGTAAACATTAAATAAAAAAAAAAAAAATATAAAAAATTGGCCCCTCTTTTCCGAGGGAAGCCATTAGCAGCTCTGTCAATAGGCCTGCACAGGAGGAGTCCAAACACAGGAAAAGTGCAGGAGAGGCAAAGGGCAGCCAGCAAGAAAGCAGGATGCATGCTTCAGTGAGTGGGGTTTGGTTTGCATTAGTACATCTGACCAGGGCTACAAAACAAAGAGGTTTATTTTAACAACATGAAAATAAATGAACCTGATTGCATCAAAAACATTTTCATAGTAGGTCACTGACCCACAAGAACTCGTGGAAAAACAAATTTGGGTCTCGTTTCTGTTGACAAGAGGTTCTGTAACCACAGGATTCTCCAGCTTCTGAAAGCAGTGGTTACAGAGCAAGTGGAATAAGGACACTTCCACTACAATGTAGCCATAACTCAGTTGGAGTAGCTGATCAGCACTGGACGTTACAGCAGAGTTTTTAAACATTCTTCTTTCCTGTGGTTTGTTTGTTTGATTTTAGTAGGGTTTTTTATACTTGATGAAGATTTATGGGGGTATTTGCTTAAGGAAAACATTCAAGGATTTAGGAGTCATTTCTTTCAGATCTGTAGGAAATACTCAAGTGTCTGTGTTACTGTTGGGTAAGAACTTCTGCATCACTGGTCTGGAATTATTTGGGTGAACTTTATTTAGCTTAAGTAATTTTATCAAAAGGGTTTTGCTTCTTTGAGCTTCCTCATATTAGAAGGATTATGCTGCTTGCCATCTCAGAAATACCCTGAGTGTTGGCTGAATTTCATGCTGTGGATCACAGCAATCCTTAAATAATCCTGTTCCTGAGTGAAACGATGATGAATTCAAAGTACTTAACCTCCTTTTGTTCTTGGAGAAGACATGAATATGTTGATCTTGAAGCCTTTCTGTCCTTGGTGAGCTCGGTACAGTCTTGATTTTGCTTCTCCTCTGGCACAACTCCCTTTTAACTGCATCCACTGAACTGCAGCTCCCCTGAAGCTGCAGCTTTCCTTCCACGTGGAGCAAACTAATCCATTGTTGGCTTCTAGTTAACTTCATGTTAGTATTATGTTTGTAGTTGCTTGGAGATGATTTATTCTCTAGATCTTTCTCTTTGTCAAGGTGTTCTAGTGTGAGTGCACAAAGAAAAAGAGAGGATTCTGTTCTAGCAGGAGTATCCCAAGAAGAAGAGGGGATTGTGGGGTTCATGCAGGTCTTATGGATATTCCATGCACGTTTTTAATACTTGTATTTGATAACTCTGAGTGGCATGAGATGTGATGAGGTATGTTAAGAGTATGGGAGAGAAATGGAAACTCTCAGGTACTGAAGCACTTCAGAAAAACTGACCCCAGAATTTGATAACCTGCTGGGAAAGTGGATCAGAGGAAATTATCACAGAAACTGGGTGTGCTCAAGACAGATTTTT
Source organism: Pyrocephalus nanus (assembly GCA_038380795.1). NCBI lineage: Eukaryota > Metazoa > Chordata > Aves > Passeriformes > Tyrannidae > Pyrocephalus > Pyrocephalus nanus. Next base: position 14,411,349 of record CM076275.1, on the reverse strand, counting down.
GTGGCTGGTTACCCCTGTGGCTTCCTAGTGAGATGTCCTTTGAGTTGTGACAGGGAATTCCCACAGTCAAGAGCTGCTTTTCCATTCTCAAATTGCAGCCACGTGCACAGTGTGCTCTTTGTTCCACCCCATTATTTCCTCGCAGCCATTCCACTGGCTTTGGAAGGTGGACCCTTTTTAAAGTATCCAGGTTGATTTCAGGGAGGAGATGATCCTGCTAGTCCTCCTTTTTTAATAGCTCAGCTTGGCACATAGCCCCAGGGAGAAGGAGCACCCCAGTGCCCGGAGCATTCCTGACTATATATGGAGAGCGTGGTGAGCCGGGCTGGTGTAGAGAGATTAAAACACATCAAACAGGAACACTTCTATATTTTCTGGTAAAAAACTGCAATGGAAGTTGTACTTGTGAGTGTTCTTGCTAATTATTCACTGCAATTTCTGCCTTCTGGAAATGGTTAATTCAATTAATATAAACCTTTGAGACTTGTCAGCAGGGGCAGAGGAGATGGCGTGGCTTGGAGATGTGCATGCTAAAATTTACCTCTTGCTTTCTTCCTAAGCTTTCAGCCCTGACCTGAGAGATTACTCTCTGGTGTAAGAAAATGGTTTAACCGTGTCTATTTTACTGTCTTTGCAAAAACTGATGAAGTATTAAAAATGATGGACATTTAGGGATACTCCAATAGATTGTTCCTTGGATCAAGTCCTGTTCTTTTCACATAGTCTGTGGAGTAATAATGAAAAAGTAACCACTCATTCTTTTAGGATTTTGAAGATAAAAAAATTCAAAGACTCTGTGTGAATTCCTTATATTTTTTTCAGATTTGAGCTAACAGAACTTGCTAAAAGCTTTGCAGAAACTGAGAAGCAGCTTCAGCAAAGAGCACCTCTGTCTGAGGGTTTACTGCTCAAGCTTTTGTGGATTTATTTGAATGATAGTTAAAAGAAATTGTTAATTCTCTTATGTTAAAATCTGCTAAAGGCAGATATAAAATATCATCCTGCATGAATGTAACTGAGTGGTTTTATAAAGATGTTACTGAGTTAAGAGATTGGGCACATAATTTTTGTCTTCTGGATTCACAGGATTTCCTCGCTGTTGATGTTGCCATTAAGAAACACTCTGAGACTTGAGTCTCTATTCTCATCTTCACTTAAGTTGGTAGTTACACTTCTGTCCATTTCTGTACCGTGCAGGGCCTTGATCACAGTTTTTAGTGACATTTAGTCAATGTTATTAGGCCCTTTTTTTGTTTCTTCATGTTGGCTTTAGGAAAATGTTGAAATCTAAACCTGTTCCTGATACTTCTTTTGCCAGTGTTTGTTCTTAGCCAGAGAACATGTGTGTGTAATGCTTATTAGTGGTTGTACCCTCCATTTCAATGTCAGATTTTGTCATATGAAGAGATCTTTAGGAAAAAAAAAAGGATTCTTATAATGAAAACTATCAAGTGTTATAGAGCTCCCAGTGTGTGTGCTGCCACTTTGCACAGACACACAGTCTGCTTCTGAGAGAGGGCAGATAATCTTTCTCAGTCTAATGAGAAGTTACTAATAAAGGTTATTACTTCTGACAGCTTTGAAAATGTGAACCAGGACCACCCAGTCTGCTCAGTTTGTAATAAGGGATCTCGAAGTTGTAGCTATTGTAAACAGTTTTCCTTCAAAATATGGTCCCTTAGCAACTTCCAGTGGTATCTCTCCCAGCTTTTGGAAAGGCTTCTGTAATAACATGTCACATGGCTAGAGAAGTTCATTTATTCCACACCATAATCCTGTAATATGGTTGCCCTGGGCTTCCTCATAGCAACCTTATTGAAATTCCATTATATCTCCTCTGGCTTCATTTCCTAGGGTAGTAATATAAAGAGGTGATGACAGAAAGTAATGGATAAGGTTGACTTTTTAATGGGGGCTGCATCTTGACTGTTTTTCCTTACAAAGAGGAAGCGATGCAAAGCAAAGAAGAAGTTACATTAATGAACACAACATATTTCTTGATGTTAATAGGATTTTCTGGTGAAACCATTGAAGGCAATTGGCTGTGCTCCTGCCTTACTGCTTCCCGAGCCAGTGCAGTTAAAAGAGAAAACTTAGTTACTCCTTGGAGTTCAGGAACTCCTGTCTTTCTGTTTGAGTCTCCTGTTATGCATTAAGTAATTTTTACTGCTTCTTGGTCCCTCCCAAGCTTGTGATGTAACTGCTTCTCCCTTTAACTGGTAGAAACTCCTTCAGCTGCATCATGTTCATCATGTTCCCCGAGGCTGTTCTCCAAGGACAGTGCCATGGAGCTCCTAACAACAAAGGGAAAAAAAAGCGAGCTTGCTCCTTGCCAAAAATGAGACCCAGATGTTTGGAGTGTGAAATAAAATAAATGACCAAACTGGGGAGTGAACCCAAAGAATAATTTGGATAATTTCTGCATATTAAAGGCTGAAGTAGCAGGACTGTTCCTTTAAAGCTACCCCTTTAAGAAGTTGAAATGCACTGTAATTTTGATTTTTTGTTGGAGAACGAATTGTGCGATAGGTAGCAATGTGAATATAGATTTTAAATCAAACTTTGAAGTTGTTGAACTTGTGTGGAAAGGAACTGAGTGCTACTTATTTCGTGACAAATATGAGTGACTTTGATCTGGTAGTAAAGCTGTCGATGCTCAGTAGAAAAGCAGGCACGGGATTTGGAGGCTGATGGGTATCACACACATTCACAGGGTTGAAACCAGATAATTGCAATGTTCAGAGACAATAAAGCCTACAGTTTATGTCAGAGTCTGTGTATGAACTTAAATTTCTGGGTGGAATGTGTTCAGAAATGTGCAAGTGTAGTATTAGTTAATATAATACTCCAAGACATTTTAAATGAAAAGCAGTCAGGGCTTTGCTGTGAGATTGTCTGGCAGAAGTCTGGTACTTTGCTTTTCCCTCATAGCCGTGGAAATTTGGTAATTTCTGCTCATGCCTTCAATATTTGCAGTTTGCCTGAAGTAACTGATATTATGGCATTCAAAACTTTCAAACCAAGTCAGTGGCTTAATGAGAAATTAAGTTGCATTGGGAATTTGCACAAGTTTGCCAAGTTTGAATAAATAATACTTGCATTGCTTTTATATTGATGACACAGTCCATGGGAACGAGGTGAGTGCCTCTTGGGAATGTTGAAGAAGGAGGTTTCTCGTGGAGTTGGTGAGAAATCCACTCACTGTAACCTTGGAGAGAAGGGGGTTTGGGTTTTCTTTGTTTCTTACTCAAAGTAAAACTCTGAGAACAAAGCATGAACCTGAAGGTGCTCTGTTCTCAAAATACTGGATGCAATTGTGTTTGGTATGATCTGTTTTTCTCAGAATCACTCTGAGGTGTATTTGTATACCTCTGTGTAGATGAATGAGAGAAGTTGAGAAGGATTGTTACTGCATAAAGGTTTTTCAAATTTCCAAATTAATTGTATAAGGAATGCACGGGTCTCTGAGATTTTAAATATTCTTCTACCTGTTCATTTGAATTCTGAACCCTGAAATTCTTCTGCACTTCCTGAAGTCTTCCAGTGGTGCTAAAAGCCTTGGGAAGGAAGGGATATCCTGCATGTGAGGGGTGTCACACTGCCTGCTTGTTCAAGTGTATTCTCCTTTATAATCTGCAGTAGCAAAGAATCTGGCTTAGGATGTTCTTGAAAAAAGATTAAAATGGTTGTGAGTTGGGCAGTGTTTTAGTGCTGGTTGTGCTTCCATGTGCATCTTGTTTTCCATCTGTGCTGATCATGCCTTTGATAGAGATGAGATTCAGTTTCTGTTTGCTCTTACTGTGAGTGGAGCTCCATGAGGGAACAGCCCCTGGGCTGGATGGGACCCTTCCAAGTGTGTGATCATGAGGGATGCAGCTCAAGCCAGTACCCTCAGAAAGTGTCTCCTCCAGGGAAACGTGACCTTGAAAACAAAATGAAAGTTTTCCTACAGATATTGAGGGTTTTTTACTCAACCAGAAGTCATCCAGAAGACCAGAAAAGGAATGAAGCGAAAATATGCAATAAATATTAAAATAACCTTTGTGAAATGAAGGTCTTTCCCTCCATTTGTTTCATGGAATGATCCTGATTAAGATCTTCAGTTTACCTCTAGCCTGGTAGTGTTGTTTCTTTCCAGCCTTCAATGGTTGTTTCCTACTCTGTGTTTTAATAGTCAGGGGAATCTTAATAGTTAAATTTCTCTCCTGTCCCAGCTTCAGACAGAGGAAGGAATATGATTAGCCTGGTTGGAGCCAGGAAGGTAGGAATTTCACAGTTAATAACTTCTCCATTGTTTTTTTAAGGGCCCTTGATATTCTGTGATTGACACGGAGGTTGTTTCCCTCCATCCCTTTGCCTTCAGGACATAAAAACCTCCAGTTGGGCAGTAGGCTGAGGGAGGAAGGGGAACACTGGCACTTGTTATATGTATGAGCCAAATCTTTTTGGGAGGTGAGAGGGAGTGTTTGTCCTGTGTTGAAACAGTGGGTTTGATGCTAAATGTGGCTGCTCTAAAGAAAACAGTAGTAAACCAGAGGACAGTGTTGATGGATGGGACTTCTCAAGGTCACAAATTCTAGAAATCTGTATTTTAAGCCACTTGAATAATAAAGCAGAGAAATGCACTTGGTAATACAGTAAAGCTGTGAAGTGCAGAAATTTAGGTATTGATTTGATATGAAAATAGAAGTCAGCATCCAAAATAAGTAGGAGACAAAGGGCTTGCCTAGAGGCATGGAAGGGCATAGGAGTTGGGACAGAGGGGCTCTGGCTGAAGTGAGGAGGAAGTCATGTCTATAGAGGTGCAGGCACAGATTCATGGATATGCAGATATGTCTGTATACACATCTACACATGTTCCTGTCTCTTGGCTGCAGCTGCAATTATGAATTTTTTTGTGGTGGGCAAAGGTATCGTGCATATATATGATATTATGAATGTTATTATATATGACATCACATATGTTATAGAAGTGCTCCTCCAGTACACCAGAATTTCATACACTGGCTCTTAAACACTGCATTCCTCTAAGATGATTAGGAGAGTGAAATCACTGCTATGACTGGTTCTGTATGAGGGATTTTGACAGGATGAAACTGTCTTGTATCCAAATTTAAATAAACTTGAGATAACTTTATGCCCTACAATGAATTTTTCAGTTTTCTAAGGAATCTTGGTTTTAAAAGTGTGCCAGTAATTTATAATAATTTCAGAAGAAGCAGTTTCTCCCTTCTGCAGTGAATTCCTGCGTACAGAAGTATGGGCTTTTGGCTTTTAACATTTACAGCTCCCTAAACACCCTCCAGCAGAACCACAGGTGAATATGAGCCGAGTGAGAGAGCATTGTCCCAGTGTGCTGGTTTCATGGATGCCTTGGAGGTGACATATGGACTCCTGGAATTGCTGACACGTCAAGAACTATTGTGTGCAGTTGGTGCCTGGTCAACTTTTTTGGGCCACTTATGGGGACCTGAGGGGCAGAGTAAAAAAACAGAATATGGCAAGTTCTGCTTCCCTTGCACAGTATGGTTAAAGTGGTCTGGAAGATGGAGGGAGTTGCAGTGTGTGGAGGTTGTTGACTGTGCAGCCAGCATGTGTCTAATCAGACTTAATAAATTTGACTCAGTGCAGGTATTGCCAGGGCTGATATGACTCCTGGAGAGCCTCTCTGCTCAGTTCTTCAGCTTCCAGGAGGCTTTATTAGTCTGGACTCCATGCTGTGCACATCCAGAGCTGCTTCTGATCCAGCACTGGAGCTAATCTGTTCCGTGGCTCAGGGTGATTATCCATCAGCCTGCCCAGCGCTCCGGATTCCCGGAATACTTCTCAGGTCTTATGAGCTGTAAAACATCCAGTTCAAAATACATGGGAGACTGAGCAGCTGCCTTCTCATCCAGCAATCCCAGGTCAAGTAATCTGGAGCAGATCCTGCCTGGCTCTGTGCCCCAGATTCCTTCCTGGCCCTGATGGTACCTGCTGTGGTGCTGGTGGATGCTGGGTGTGCACACACACGTGCTGGTTGCAGGCTGGAAGTGTTACCAGCGTCAGGGAAGAGGCCACTTTCAAGTTTTTATGTTGCATTGTGCTGAATCCCAGGTGGCATTCCCAGTTTGAACACCCCCAGGGATTTAGTGTGACAAAATATGTCTGATTTTGCTCATGAGAAAATGTAAATGATAATTTTTTAATTCTAGCCCACTATTCAAATTCACAAAGCTGGCATGTCCTTCCTTCATGATACAGCCAGTTACAGTTGCAGAAGTGGCTCAGATTTAAATTCAATTTCCAGGTATCATGTGTTGATGTTATTCCTATTTTAAGTCACTAATCGAAAATCAGGGTTATCTGTATCTGTTAATAAAGTGCAGTCCCAAGAACAACGCCCACAAAATCATTTCACAAGATTTTAGCTCATTTTGTTTATGAACTTTTTGCAGACTGTTTTTATTTCACTGTTGTAATATAAGGCTTCACCATTTCCAAGGTACTTGTTATGAAATCAGAAATACTGCTCTGATTAAAATTGACCACCTGACAGGATTAAGATTTAGGCATTAATGTGATGGTGAAAGGCTCTTGTAGGTAACAGGCCTGGACAAGCACAGGGCATTTCTCTAATTAATCTTTGGGTCATTTGGTGTGAGAAGGGGCTGCAGCACAGAAGGTCCTTCAGTGTTCTCAATCTGTGCTCTGCACTTTTCCTGTGCTGGCATTCCTGATGTTTGCTTCACCTTGCACTGGAAGTTTCCCTATTTGTCCCAGGGCTTAACTGATAGATGAGGATAAACTGCAGTTCTTTTCAAATGATGATAGGAACCACCCCACTGCATTTCATCTGTGTTTGGCATTTCTTTGTCAAACTGGAGGAAACTGCTTATAAATGACCATTCAGAACATTTGGTCTTTTCATTAAATAATCTTTGTCTCTTTTTTTTTGAATTTAAAAACATCCTGTCTGGTACTTTGATACTTCTATATTGAGGACTTTCTTAATGGCCTTTCTCTGAAGCCCAGGAAGAGAAATAAGAGGTGTAACTGGGATTTTTTTTTTTTTTTCCTTAGGCTGTCGGTGGCTTTCTGGCACATAATAAATATAAGCATGTTAAATGTATCCTATGGCAAGTATGTCTAAGTTTCTATGAGGTGATCTAGTCTTGTATTTTGCTGAGTATTGCAGTAGAAGTTATTTACAACTCTAATACAGTAGGTGATGTGCAAAGGAAACAAACCTCTGTTCATTCTCTGAGTTCCCCTAAGAAGCCAACTATGAATAAAATGACTTTTGGCAGAGTTCTCACCTTGAAATAAATCTTAGGAAGCGGTGGAAGGTTTTTTGGAGAGTCCCATAGCTTAAACCAGGACACCTGTAGCCAAATGGGACTCTTCAAATGTTTCTTGTTACCTTAATTTGCTTTGTTATAACTTGGTCACGTAGCTTTGCCTTAGAGCTCTAGTCTGCGACAGAAATGTTGTGTACCTACAGTGTGTGGGGGATGTGTCATGTGCAGGAGCACTAACCAGGACTGCTGGGTTATTTTGAAAATCAAGTTTATGTGAGTTAAAGCAAAGCAAGAATGTTCTTAACTTATTGACATTGATGTGTGGGTTCACTTTGCTCACTGCTGCGGTGTAAAAAGACCTTCATTTACAACTATATAATGTTAAAAATATTAAATAAGTTTAGACCCATATGAAAATTTTAGTGCTAGTCAAGAGCAGGTCACAATGGGAGCTTTGCAAAAGTATCCTTGTGTGGATTTTACTTCATGTGAGATTTGAAAGAAAATCAATATTTATGAGTGGATGAAATCTTCAAATACTTAAGACAATTTAAAAGGGCAGCTGCGAATTTGTTCCATCACAGGTAGGCTAGTGTTGGGCCATACAAATAATAGGAAACAATTTAAAATGTTTAATCTTCTGGATTGATATGATAGTAAGTTAGGGAAAAAGAATTTGGTGTTATGGTTTTTTTCCCCCTCTTAGTTGTTCGTGCCACTGCAAGTTGTAAATGTTTGACTTCTCAGGTTGAGACCTTTCTAACCTTGAAAATACAATTTTTTATTACTGGAGATGTTGTCTGCTTGTTGGTGTGAAACCTCCTGTTCTAGAAACTTAATCTGATTTTGCTTAGTTTCTTTGGCTTAAAACAGTAAGCACAAACTCAGCATTTGTGAAATCTTTGCAGGCAGAGAAAAGAATATTCTTAAACCATATTCCTTGGATGTTGGTTTGAGATATGTCAGATGACTGGGTTGACAGTGGGTAACTGTGTGTACATTGTGAGATCTGAAATGGCAGTCAGACACAGGAATAAATATTGGACAATGTGTGGAATAGATTCATTTCACTGATAGTAGTTTTCATTCTGATTAATTAGTAAGTTGAATATGTTGAGTGTTTCTCAATAACTAGTGGTAGTCTGAGTGAATGAGGATGGAGCTGAGGGGTGCTAAGCCCTACATTATCATAAGTATTTTTCTTATATTTCATCCTGTTACTGTAGCAGATAAACATGCTTAACTGAAGTAATGAATATGATGAGGGTTAAATAGCACATTACTATCAAACTTGAATTAAACAAGATTAGGTTTACTTAGGTATAAAATTGTGAAATGTCACATGGATGTAAGTGAAACCAATTTTCCATCTTCCCATTTCCTTTCCCAAATGCAAACTAGTGCTTAGTATCTCTCATGTTCTTGGCCAGTGTTTTATTTACTGATTTGTTCATTTATCTCAGCAGAAAAATTGGGAAGTTGGTAAAAGCACTAGGAAATAACCTATATTTGTCTCTGCTGAAGGCAGCATGTGGTGTGTGTGATGCACAGGCTCTGGGAGCAGGATTGCAGGAGCAGCCTTTGATCTGTTCTAGGTGTCAGAAAGAGAAGTTAATACTCCTCTTTTCTCCATCACCCCTTTATCTTGCAAGACATATTCATATGGTAGCCATGTGAAATCTCTGCCATATGAAACCCCACAACATTAGTTTGATCTTTGAGGAAGGGCTTTCGGTTCCAAAAATGCTTGAATTCTGATAGTGCAATTACTCAGTGTGCAGGAAAACTGGACACCAGATAGCGGGTGTGAAGTAGCAGTGGGTTTATGAAAGTTCCAGGTGTTTTTTGGACATCAAAACTTCAGGGAAAAAATTGATCTGCTATCAAAGTGAACTTGTCAGGTAGATTGGGAACAAAGGGGGGCATAAAGGCAGGCTTAAAAATGAACTTACAGGATGCAGCTTCCTGTTTAGAGCAGGGACTTGTGTGTGATTAGTTCAGGTCAACTTCGTAAGATAAAGCAAGAGACTGTTTTTATTGTCAACCAACAGAAAAAGGAGTGAAGAAAAAGATTGTGTCTTACAAGTAGAACTGCTTTTAGATTTCATGGGGCTGTCACGCCTTTCGAGAAGAGGAGGCTCACGCTTTTTATAGCTCCTAGGCTGGAATAGCTTGTAACAGTTGTTTTCTGAAAACTGGCAAGTTGTCATCAGTGTGAAACTTTGAGTAAAAGGGACTAATGTATAAACATTAATCTGTTCTCTGAAGTGTTCCTGGGAGAATCTTCCAGATTAATATTCTATTTCAAGTCACCATGTAGTGGTCTGGTTACCCATATGTTGTTATGTTCTGCAAGAGTGCTCCTGTTTGCAAAGTGAAGTTTCAAGAAAGTTCTTCAGAAAAAGGATAGTTATTGTTTATACTGTAGAAACAATAGCTAATCTGGGAATAATCTTGATTGGTTAAGGAGAGAGAGAGAAAATCCAGATACGTGCTGGTAGCTGTTCCTAGAGCAGCGTGAGCTGAGTGTGGGATTCACTGGCATCCAGAGGGGAACTGAAAAAATGTATTTGTGTGCTTATCCATATAAAAAAATTCAGACTCTGTGGTGGCTGTTCCTTGACTCTGGAACTCACAAATGTCGGCAGGTGATCTACAGATGACACAATCATTTTGGCTCCTGAGTGAATTACATGCACAATGCAAATTTCATAGCATTACAATGTGAGCTTCTTGTGTTTAGGTGTAATAGAATAAACTTCTTAAACTGGAAGATAATCTAATTTTTTTTTTATTCTAATTGTTACTGTATAGGCGTTTGAACAAGAATAAATTGCAAGTCCTTCCAGAGCTGCTTTTTCAGAACACACAGAAGTTAACTAGACTGTAAGTACAATCTGATTTATTTTTCTATTATGTGTTCCTTACTTTACAGATTTCCATGGCTTTGTTTTGACTGTGGTGAGAGGTTTAATTTCTGTGATATTAAACTGCTAGTTGGTAAGGGTTTTTTAAGGGGTGTGTTTGCATGTGTGTAGTGGTAATTGGATAGAGCATAAATATCAGAGGGAAGAGAAACCACAAAATTTTTCTGTTCCTCATATATTCACCATGATGACGTCAAGGTGACTTATTTTCAACTTTCTATGTAGATTTATATAAACTATGAAAAGTGGCAGCTTCTCATATCCAGTACAGTCTAGATGCCCACAAAGAGAGACTCCATATCCTTATATAAAAATAATGCACAGATTTTTTTTTTAGCCTAAAAAATTATCTTTTTAATTAAGTAAAGGTATTGCCAGGCAGACCAGCCAAGTTCTGGCTGTTGCCTTGTCACTCAGGAAGATGAGGAAATATGGAGAGGTAAAGAATTTTTTTTTCCTTGAAATATAAAAACTGTGCTATAAGATGTTTAGATGGCATCAAGGCCCATGTGATTTGGTCAGTGAAATTGTAAAGTCACTCCTTGTTGGTTGAAAAGTTGCTCCATTCATGTGGAGTTTTCAGAAGTGTTTAAATACCTCTATCTGCAAGCAAACAAACCGTTTAGGCAGCGCAGTAAATTTTTCTTCCTGTGGAAATACAAACCACATGGTGATAGTGCAGATTAATTTTGGAGCCAGGACTATTTAAAGAGGCAACTTGGAGAGTGTTGAGCAGTGAGTGATGTTGATAGTTTGGGGAATTTCTGTCATGAACTTTTGATGTTGTCCGAACTTGCTCACGAAAAGCTGTACAAAGTAATTCAATGGCATTGTGCTGCAGATTAAAAAAAGATATAAAAATATTGATAATTATAAGCTATAGCTGTGTTTTAGTCTTAAAATCATTGCAAAATCTTGGTTGGACTTGTTTTGCAAGCTTTGTCGTGACTGTTGAGTGCCCTAGAATGTATTTGCTCAATGGATTTGCTCAGTCTGAACAATTCAGTTGTATTTCCTGAAGTTCTTTGCATGGTTTTGAAATGTTGTATCTTGAAACTCCTCTTGAGTGTAAAGTTGAGCTGGTACTTGCAGATACCTTTGTCTGGTCTCTGGAAGGTGCCAGTTGTATTTCTCTGTTAGAAGAGTTGCTTCATGTGGCTTGGTTGTTTATGGAAAGGGTGATGCTTTGGAGATAAAAACTTCTAGAGAGTGTACCTGTATCACTACAAATTCCAGTTTAACATGTTGAAAGTCCCTCTGAGTGGGCACATTGTATGTGGCTATCATGAGGCTGAAAGAACTTTCTGCTAATTTGGGGTTTGGTGGAAGGTGGTGTGTGTTGATAACTTGTGCCTCACGCAAGGAAGCAGAAAATAGCGGAGGTTTTCCAATACCAGGGAGTGTATTTTTCAGTAGATCATATAATCATGATACATTATAGTCCTTAACAGCAAGGAAAATCATTTTGCTTTTAGAATATGAAGATTGTAATAAAATTACATAGACTGGAATGATTAATCTGAATGCTGTGTTCTGTAATGCCTCCCAACGGATGCTGTCGGAACATTTGTCTTTATTCACTGACATTCACTCAAAGTCTTGCTTACTGTTGAACAGTGCATTAGATAGATCACTTTAACACTGTTTGTCAGAAGAAACTTGCTTTTTCTTTTGAAGATACCAGTGTTATATAAATACAGTGTGTATTTTAAGTAAATAAATCTTAGCTGAGTGAACTGTTACAGTCCCAAGGGTGGTTTGCTTCTACTTTTTGCAGTCATGGGATGAGAATGAGAATTTTTTTCCTACTATAACTTGTAAAAATACACATATATATGGTTGCTTTCTATTATTTTGTGTTAGTGTTGTGATCCTACTGCTGGTAGAGTCAGAGTTGTAACTGTTGAGCTGTCTGAAATTCAGCAGTGCCACTCAGTTCACAAATGGGTAAAATGCTCCAGTGAGGATGTTTGGTGCTTGCATTCCTCTCCCAGCTGCTCTGCCCCAGCCGTCCAAGAAGAAAGCATAGCTGAGAAAGTGATGAAAGGGAATAAAAGTAGTGAAACAAAGATGGCTAAGACAGACTGATGCAGAGGTGATGGGGCTTTTGTGGGGATTTACGAGGAGTGAATTAAAATGAACATTAAAAAGTCTAGATAATACTCCTTTTAATTGTCTATGCTACAGCTATATTATTTCTGCTGATGTGTTTTCAAACTCTTGACTATGGATTACTAAGCTATTAGTCCATTATTTTATTCTTAATAGTTATAATCCTTATAAAGTTGAGAGTCCAAAATTGAGTATTTTAATTGTGTAAGCTTGCTACAGCTCAAAATGATGCAGAATTTTAAGAAATAAATATTGCTGTGCATTATGTCCAAACTGTAAATTTTGGATAGTCTTGTCCATATGGACACTTAGGAAATAGAGATGAATTCTGTGATTCTTACAGTTGCTCTCTTCAGCAGGATTACAGTGAATGTAACACCCCACAGGTTTGTTAATGAAGTAAAAGCTTGATTTTTAAATTTTTTTTTAAATATAGAACTAAACAGAAAGATGACATCCTAACTTCGGTAACTTGATAAGAGTGTGAAAGTTGAGCATGTTCATCATCATGAATAGAAATTGGTGGAGATGGAGTGAGTGACCTGCTTAAACATGCAGGAATTTTGTGTGCTGGAGGGTTTCAAGGAAGACCTGTTAATGTTTCAGGAGCAGGTAAAGGTTGCAGAACTAACTGAAGACTTTTCTGGGTGTTCTTTCAGCTGGGCTGAAATCTGCCCGGGCTTTACTGGAGGAACCAACTTGGTTTGTGTAGCTGAGTAGCAGCAGAATCTCTTCAGCCTTGTTGCTGCTGGACATCAGAATGTAGGACATTGTTTCTTGTCAATGATGTGCTTGAAAAGCTGGAGAACAAACCTGTTTGGTGATGGTGGGTTCTTGTGCTGTCTCATGGACACATAGTTTGGAGGAGCAGTGCTGGTGTCCCTCATGGTTTCCTTGGGTCAGGGCACGGGGCATTCCCACTGAAATTCAGCCTTTCTGATAACTGATGAATTGGAATTTGTAATGTTTCTCAGATTTGAACTGCTGCCTCAACCTTCACTTCACCTCCAGGTACTTTTTGCCTCTTTTCTCCAAGCCTCTCCCAAAATGCTGAGCTTCAGGATATCCCTGTATCTTTTACAGTGCTGGACAGGCTTGGTTGTCACATCTGGTTGTTATTAGAAGCAGGAATATATATAGTGAAATAAACCTTAAGTGGAATGTGAAACATCCCACAAAACGAGTTTCTCATAAGGTTTTGAGCCTTTTCTTCTAGAAAGATTGGCTTGGAGACTCATGGGTTTTGTTTGCTTTGGTTTAGATAAGAGTTTTAAGTTTAAGTTGGATGAACCCTTGATTGGGTTCTCGGGTGGAAATGTTTCTCATTGACTGCTTAGGTTTTAAAGCTTCTTAACTGTTTTATCTGGGATAATTATCTCATAATTCAAAGTGCAGGCACTTTTAATGAGAAAACTGAATCAAGGAAAAGGCGTTTTCAATAAATTGACTATTAGAAACAAGAAAGATTTTTTAATAGTTTCAGATATTTACTAATCTCTAGCCATAAAGTAAAAGGTGTTATTAATACAAGTGGTGAAAAAATATAGTAAAATGAAACATGTAATTTAACAGCTATAAACCCAGGTTTTGATTCCAAGGTAATTGTTTTCTAATATCCAAAACAACCAGTGAAATTTATTGGCCAAGTTTGTAAACAAAGCTTTGTGAGTGCTGGAATCCTCTATATTCTTTGTGTGCACAGCTGGTGTATAAAATGATTGTAGTGCATCTGTTTTTCACTGAAAAGCAAGTATGCTAGTGGTCCATGAGATACTTATTTATCTTTAAAAACAAAACAAAAGGGGAGAACGGGCCCATTCCCCCACAAAAAACCTGTCATAGAGGCATATATTGATTTCTCTGTTGAAGCCTCCATACCTCAACCAGCTGCTAAGTAGTCAAGGTAAAACTCCTTTGTGTGGGTGAAAAAAAACCTCTTAAAAGTGCTCTAAACTCCAGTCTTTCAGTGATCCTTCCATGAATTTATAGCCGTGGACCATTTGGTGGGTCTATTCACTTTTAATGAACTGTCTTAGTTGTCACTTGACTAAATAAACCAGACTGGAAACTTAGATACTGAAATTTGATACCAGAAGTATCAGGTTCGTGGAAGCATCCATTAGGCTCTGAAATTGTTTACTTTTTAGGGGAGTATCAGAATTTAGATTTCATATCTAGGCTGAAGGTGGTAGTGTGGGAGCAGAGCCCTGTGATCCTGAACTCTGAGACAAAACAGGTTCATGGCTGTGTGGCCACAGTACCTTTAAAATCTCATGGTGGTTAAACTTTGTAGTTACGGTGTCCTAATGTTTTATCATATTCATCTCTAATTATCTCCAAAGTAGGCAAAAGTAGCAAGATCAACAACAGGGAGATGTAGATCAGTTATTTGTTCCAATAAAATGTGATGGCCTCTTAGTATCAGGTACAGCCATTGTGTAATAAGTTGCTTTTTGTTAACAGAGTATCAATATTTGTAGCCCTGTGAGATTTGTTGAAGCTGGATGGGTGGAATGCTTATTTCTTGCACAGTGGAATGTTTTGAAAGCTGATTGATGGATGGGTAAAACAGTGAGTAAGTACTTGTAGCATTCAGTATAAATTCCCTGAGTAGCCTTAAAAAGAGGCAATATTCAGTTTTAGCAGAATCACAGAAGGGCTGGGTTTGTGTGGTGGGTTGACCCTGGCTGGGTGCTGGTGCCCACCAAGGCTGCTCTATCAGCTGCAAAGGGGTGAGAAAGTCTAGGGAATAGTTTGTGGGGAGAGATAAGGGCAGGAGAGATCCCTCACCTGTCACCATCATGGACAGAACTGATCTGACTTTAGGGATGTTCACTTTATTACCAATCCAATCAGAGTAGGATAATGAGAAATAAAACCAAATCTTAAAACACCTTCTCCTACCCCTTTCTTCTTCCTGGGCTTAATTTTCTGAAATCTCTCCCTCATCCCCCCAGTAGTGAAGGGGGCAGGGAATGGGGGTTACAGTCAATTCATCACACACCGTCTCTGCTGCTCCTTTCTACTCCGGGGAAAGACTCCCCACACTCTTTCCCTGCCCCATTCCGAGCTCCTCTCCCCGTGGGGCTGCAAGTCCTGCCAGGACCCTGCTCCTGCTTCCCACAGGGTCACAGTCCCCTTGGGGCATCCACCTGTCCCACCGCGGGCTGCACCTTCCAGTCTCTCTTAATTGGGAATTCGTGTTTCCCAGGGAGGTGTCAGCGGCTATCAGTGATTGTTTTGCTTTTTCAAGTGCCACTCAAACATTAATTGAATCACCGAACCAAATTGGGAAGTGAAACGTGTCACTTTTCCTTTAGGTTAATGATTGTCAGGAGCTATCTGACATCAGCCTCCTTATGGAGCTGCTGGTTTTGGGAGGATGAGAGAGGATAGCATGTGGAGCTTTGTGAACTTGCACTGACCCACTGTCATTTGTAATGAAACTTAAGTTGCCTTTCATGTGATTACGTTTAATTTCATTTTAAAATGTTTTCTTCCTGAAATAAGAAAAATCTCATCTGTGTTTTATGGCCTATGCATTGTGATGGATCATCTAAGTTCTCTAGTTTGGGATGAAATAAATGCTCATCATAGCTAATAAGGTGTGTATGTTCTGTAAAACAGGCAAATAAATCAATGTAACTATGATATCTGGAGGAGAGCCGGTAAACATGGAATATGGGGGTTATTAGTAACTTTTAAGTGGAGATTAGAAACAAAAAAGCACATTTACACAAACACACATAAAATATACCAAATGTTGCTAAAGAATTTTCAGGCAAAGTTTAATGATTTAATAATACCTTCACTGCTTAATTATTCTTCTTGAGCTAGGTGTTAAAACCACGTTAAAACTGCCGTGGAACAACGGTTTATCCTGTCATTCATAGGCTTTGGAGATGCTGCTGAGAAATGTGTATTGCTGTGTGGATTTGCATAGTTCAAAGCAATTTTAGTGATCAACTTATTAGTCACTGAAAACCTGTGTAGTATGTTTGTTGGTCATGTTGGCTTTTAGTTTCATTTTAATGCATTACAATTTTCCATCTTTCTTCTTGACTTGTCTCTTTCTTTATGTTTCTGTTTGTGTGCACATTGGGTTTTGTGTAAGTAGTTTCTTTAGATGATTCCTAGGAGGAGTAGCTGGAACTGCTTAGTTACATCTTTACTTATGAGGCTGCCCTGGTTAAACATAAATATACAGTTTTTCTCACCTCCACTGCGTGATGTTGTTCCATTGTGCTGTGCTGGAGTTGGGTTGGGTAAGTCGGTGTGTCCTGGCTGGAATTCGACAAGGGGAGTGTGTATTAGATTTTTACCCATGTCTGCTTTCCTTGGAGTGCCTTTATAAGATGTTTATTGTAGCCAGGGGGTTGTTGCACACGGGTATGGTTTGCCAAGGATTTGCTGCTGAAAGCCTTACCAGAACCTTTGCTTGTAAACCCTCCATCCCAGCCTGCTCCTCAGCAGGCTCAGAGTATCAAATCATGACTCCTGATCGAATTCAGCCGCTTTTATCTTGGGGATGTCATCAGGAGCTGTGTTTGGAAAAGCAACCAGATCATAAATTTTCTTGGTGTCCTCTTTATTTCTCTGTTTGTTCTCCTTCTAGAAAATAAAGCTCTCCCGGGTTGCTGCCTTAGAGCTCCATTATCGTTTCCCATTAAAGCAGGATCCCGACAATTCAATTGTTACAGGAGTTGGAGTTGCAGTGTTGCCATGACAAAAGAGCATGGGCTTGTAACAGGGTGTTTTTGTGGTTTTATCCACATCCAATAATTGTAGTTTTACTGTGTATAGATCACAGCAGGTCTTTTTAGAAGACAGTAAATAATTACAGTAAGTGTTTGCTGGTCTCTGGGGTGCACTTCTGGCTTGAGAAAGATGTGCATTAGGTCAGAAGCTTGTGCTGCAGATAGCTGGATGACATTTACACCATTTATCAAGCCGAAGGCATTCTAGATGATCTTTTGGGCTCTGGTTGTAAATAATGTATGTAACAAATTTTTTTTAAAATGCAAATACCAGTTTTATTTGGAGAGTCTAAGGATTTTTTTTTTTTGTCTGTCCAAATTAGTGCAGAAGAACAATTTAAAAGTTTAATAAAAGATTTATTATTACTAATATTGTGAGAGCAGAAAACAAAGGAAAACATGTTGAAAAGCCAGAGGGCTTCCTCCTCAGTGCTGCTTTTCCCATGTGTAAAATCGGTTATTTGAAATGATAGTGTGCAGATGTCTTATTTCCCCTCTTAGGGGAAACAGGCACGATTGGGAAAGAAAGGGTGTTCTTTGCAAAAATGACTGCTGGGTTTCAGTGGCGTCTTTCTTCTAAGAAGGTTTCTATTGCCAACTTCTCTGATCAGGTCATCTTATTACAAAGCTATTTAAGGCAGTTTGTGGCCAAGGATTATACATTTCCAGAAGAAATGCCACACATGCAGATTAAGCATAAGTCTGCCTTGGAATACGTTTTTTTACTCTGTTAGCTGAGTAATTACTGCCTTGCATTTCTACTGCTTTTTCCTGTGCTAGTTGAAAGGTGACATTCTCTTTTCATTCATGTTTAGCTCAAAAAATCAGTTGTTGGATTAATTTTCCACTTAATTATTTGGCAATTATTTGGTAGCTTTAACCATGTTGCTGGGTGTCCATCTTTCTGGATGTTTTTCAGGCACTCTCAAACATGTTCTAGTTTCAAATCACATGGCTTGGAGATAACATATTAAAAATTCTTACACTGTTATTGCCTGCTCAACACAATCCTGAAGTGGAAAAGACTCAGTTTATTTTACTAACACCAATAGTAGCCTTTTAAATTTACTGAGTTCAGCCTAGGACTCTGCATCAACAGAGCTGTTGTAAATGGTTTCTGATGCTTCTTAAAATTTGTCTTATTCTTAGTATCAAACAAAGAGTATTGATAAAATCCAGCATGCACTCACTTCATCCAATTAGACATTAATCCCTGTTAGAGTTCATTCTTTTCTCCACAACATTTGAGAGCATCCTGGAGATGTTCAGCAAAATTAGGCTTCTCTGAACTTCCAGAGCCTCTTGTGCTGCTTTGAATTGCAGCAGAGCCAGCTGGATCGGGACTCTGGGGTTAGTCATCACCTACAGAGCTGGGGACGTGGGTTCTGAGGGTGGCCCCGTGTGCTCTGCCAGCTCTGAAATGTGTCCTTGTTCACTGGCTTCAACTTCTGTGCGTGCAGAGTGACAAGTTAAAATGGGGGGAGAAACACAGTGACTCAACTTGTGGTTACAGTGGCGTTCACATGACTGAGAGCTGGTACAGAGCTCTCAAAATACATAATTGTGGGTGGGCATTATTGGCTTGCCCTTTTCTTGCATTAGCCTTCAGAACTTTGGGGTTTTGCTGCTGTTAGCACCAGTTGAAGCACTGTAGCTGAGCACAGTGTTGTGTTGTGGCTCCTCTGGGTTGATTTGTGGTGAGGGCAGGGCTGGGGAGCCGCTGTTGCCCAAGGATTTGTCCTTGGCCCTCCTGGGCTGCTTTCATTAAGCTCAACAGAGGATTGAGTAGCTGTGCAGGTTGCAGTCAGAGATTAATTAGGTTATATCACAGGTATATTATTACTCTAGGGATCCTGACATGATGGTTTATGGGCAGTTTCTTTTCCGGAAACTGGATAACCCTGTTAGTCCGACTGTGCAGCTCTGAGTTTGTCAGAGGCAGATTTACTGCATTTTCTTTGCAATGTGGCTTTTTGGCCTTGCTGTTAGAGCCAGTCTGCAAATGTCAGCACATCATGGGGTACCTGAACATAAAGTATTGCTATATGGATATTGCTTTTTTTGTTTAAAAACTTCCTTTTAGTTGGTTAATTCATTTGTGAATATTTTCTGCCTTTCCCTGTTGGCTGAAAGGAGCTGAGAAGTGTTTTGCTGAGTGCTTAACTAGTGGTCTGGAGCTGCTCCTGTCCATGGTTAGAAGAAACAGTGGGAAATCAACTTGTAAATTGTTATTACTGCAACTGGGAGAAAATGCAGAACAAATATAACTATCTTTTTTTTTTTTTTCCCTTCCTTTTTTTCTTTTTTTTTTTTTTTTTTTTTTTTTTTTTTTTTTGGTGTATAGGAGATGAGAATTGGGGCATTTGACATTATTTTCACGTTGAGACAGTTTCCTTACACAAAGTGAATGTAGGAACAGATTGAACTGGTGACCTGAAGCACAGACATATCATCTGCGTAACAGGAAAAATATCATAATGATAATGTAAATATTTCTGTTGCTTTCCATAATAGACTGTCATCCTGAGGCCAAAGATGAGTTTACATTCATCGGCTTGTAAAAGTCCTTTCAAATACTTCAGAAATATGTTGCAGATAATGAGAATTTCTTTGAGTGTGTGAGTGGATAGTGGAAATAGGAGACACAATCATTGGTGTAGAGATACTAATGAGGGTTAAATTATAAGTGCTGCACACGAAGCCTTGATTTTGATCAGCGCCTTCAAAAACAAAAGGCCAGCTCTCATCACCAGTTTTCTGGCCTCCAGTTCTCCTGCTGGCTGCTTCGTGGCAGCAGAACTCAGTTTTACCTGCAGGGCTTTATTTTACAGTCAGGGTGCCCCTTGGGTTAAGGGTTTGGTGGGTGAAATGATGCCAGGCCATCACTTCCTTGCCTTAATTCTCACTTGGTTTCCTTCTTCAAGTCTGTGATGTGTACAATGGGAAGCTTAAGTCAGGCTTTCTGGAGCTTTTCCATGTGTTTCACAGGGTAATAGGGCAGGCCTGTTTAAAGCACTTCAGACACTTGGAGGTCACCGAAACCAATGCTGCTGTTACTTTTGAAATGTGCTAGGTTTGCTTTTGAAATACAGTCATAAATGATCCAGGATTTCATTATGATTCAAATCCCCTTTGGTTGAGAGAAGCTGTGGGATTGTAGCCTGAGGGGAGTGTGTGCCTGTCAGAAAGGTCAGTGGGGCTGAACCAGGAGGGTTTGACGAGGAGCCCGAGGCAGTTCCGTGTCCCAAGCGCAGCCTGCACTGGAAAACTTACAAGAGTAGAAACTATCGGTGAAACCAAATCAAAATAACTTGTGCAAGCCATGAATGTGACGTTGCTACAAGAATGGCCTGGCAGGGGTGGTTTGTTATCATCTTACGACTAAGGCAAGGATGTTGTACAAGGTGTGCCTTTGAGCTGCTTTGATTTCTTGGTGTAACACTGAAAACAAAGGCTTACAGCACTTTGTGTTGTACAAGGTCCATGAGCTGATCTTTCATGTTTCCCTTAAAGACTCTGGAACTTAGTTTAGTGAGATTATTCCAATATACAGTAATTGCCACGGTTGAAGTTGGAGGTTTTCTACAACGGAAATGCAAATACTGTTGAGAAAATTGACTGAAGCATATTTGAAATTAAGTACATGGCTTTTGCTTTGTTCTGTAAACTCCCTGATGGGCTGTTACTAAAGACATATCTGTGAAAGGATTTCTTCAGGAAACAGCTGATATGAATTCATTCCTGTTGATCTAGGAAGGAATGTTAAATTTAATGTTTGGAGTGCTTTACATGCAAGGTACAACATCGGTGCTTGGTGAATGTGAGGGGGAAAATGCTGATGAGACAACCAATATGAAATTAAATGTTATGGCTTCTACAATTAGTTACTTTTGTTGAGGGAATCATCTTGTGTCCTACCACACAGTCACAGGAACAGAACTCCCTGTTAGTTGTACTAATCATCACTGGGTCACTATCCTTTCTGTCTAAAGAAGGTGCTGATTGCACTGGAACACTATCACTCTCTGAGCCTTAAACTGATTTTTCTTCAACTAATATGTGCATAGAGTAACTGTCTCTTCAGAAGTATTGGGATGGGATTTCTCCTTTTTTCTCCTTGAGCTACTTATACCTCTACCATCTTATTCTCCTTTTCCCCAGTAATTGCTTGATTGACCCCATACCCTAGAGTCCCCTTTTGGGAGCAGAGCTGATGGGATATTATGCTGGGTCTTTTATTAGGCCTTTTTCTGCAGGAGTGGCGGCCTTTGCAGTGTCTTGGTGTTATTTAACTGGGGAACTTGCTGGTCTGTAGGAGGTATTTCACTTAACAACTCCCCTTCCTTTGCTCCGGAGGCCTCACGTGTCTCCTGTCACATGAAATACTTGTATGGCTGCCAGTGGCTACACTTGAAATGCCCATCCCAGGGTTGTGTGTTGCCATCAGACTGGCTGCAATAAAACACTTAAACCCGTGTCCCTTCAGTGGGTTTGCTGAGAGGACACAGAAGGAATTCATCCTGCAAAGCTTCATCACTCTTTTTTTGGTTGATTGTCCCATGTTTGCCTGGTCCAGGGAGTCCACTTAAACCAGTCCTTCCTACAGTAGAGTTAGGCCAACACTGCCCAGGTAGCCTGCTTAGTTTTGACGTTCAAGGTCACATTTGTCAGGTATTTTGATCCAGTATAATTTACATCCATCAGTAATTACAGGCTCCAGAGGGACCATAGCAATAATGGTTATTTTTTTCCTGACACGACAGGAAACAAATTTCCCATGAGCCTGGGGAATGCAACATGCCACTTGCCCCAGTTGGTGGTGAACTTCAAAGGAAAACAGTGTTTCTTTTGACTGGCCTCTGGTTTTGCACTATTTTATCTTCAAAACTGCTATTTCGATTGCTGGAAGGGAATTATTTTTCTTCGCCTCTTGTTACTTTTTTTTCCCAAATGCCATTGCTGCTTTGCAGAAACGAGGACCACCTCACTCTCTGGCAGCTGGAGCTTATTCTAGCTCCTCTTTAATGAGGTAAACCAGTTTCCTTGTGTTTAAATAACACACGAACAAAGGGCTGATCACTGGGTTGGCCTGTGGATAACTGTGGCTACAACGGGCTGTGTGTCGGGTGTCAAACTTGGCACAAACCTGAGCTAGGCTGGTTCCCACTTCGTAGTTAAGGTTTGTAAATTGTGGATGTAAATAAATGCAATGTTGCAAAAAGCGTAAATGATATGCCTTAAAAAGCTGAGACTTATTTACTACCAGTCTGGGGGTTTTTTGTATCTCTTAATTCACTTCGTGGAGTTCTTCCTTTTAAAACAGCTAAATGAAAAGGGGAAAAGGATTTCCCTCTTCCTTTAGGGCACACTGAGCACTCCATAATGTATGGAAAAGTGAGGACTTACCACTCTAACATGACTGTAGCCTAGTCCCAAAAAGGAGGAAGGATTTCAGTAAGTAGAGACTTCCTGTAGCATTTTTTGTGTGTGTACACCAGTGCTTGAATATCTGGTTGGAAGGAAGAATGCCAGAGTGAGCTTCCTTTGGGCTTTCAGCCTGGCATCTCCCTGACTTATGGTGACCTGAAAGGAAAACAGAGTTGAAAACTGTGGGGAAGCAATTTTAATCTCTGAAAATGTCAGGTATTCCTGGTGAAACAAGCTTCAGCAGTTGCCAGGGAGTATTCAAGAGCTGGAGGACTTGTGTTGAATGGCCTGTGACAATACTTCTGTGTAACTTTAAACTGTGCTTATTGAATTTTACAGCAGTTAGTTACTTCACTGAGGGTTTTTTTTTCTTCCAAGTAACTTTCCACAATTGAATTCATCTGTCCAGGTTGGGGGGATTAGTTGTGGAAACAGTCAGTGGCATGTCTTGGATCAGCAGTCACTGGGTTGTTTGGGTTTTTTTTTCCCCACTAATGTGCCTGCTTCTTAAGGTTTTCATATTTAGTCTCATGTTGGCCAAGTCATTTGTTTCTTTCTCCTGTAGGAGATTTTTCTGGTTTTCTTGCCAGAAATATAAGAATATATATACAATACAATATGAGAAAGAACTCAGCATATTAACCTCACTAGCATTTAACTGGCCATGTTTTGAATGGGAATTTGAACCATATGACCTCAGAGGTCCCCTACAACCTGAAATATTCCGTGGTTAAATATATTATTTACAGTATTTAATGCTAGGGTTTGAAAGCTTTTAGCTGGTGCAAGGCTTGGCAGATGCTGTGGATGGGATATTGGACTGTGGAGTTTGTCTTTTTTTTTTTTTTTTTTTTCCCCCTCCTTCTATTCAGAATGGAAAATTAAATGTCACAGGTGGAGTTTTTGGGTGCTCCTTCCTGTGCCTATCAGCAGCATCTTGCAGGAGTGTGAGATGTTGGTTCTCAACTCCCACAAAATTGGGAAGTCAGCAGGAGCCAAAACTGATGAACTGCTGCTGAGGAAACTAAAGTTCAGCTGTTTGCTACCCTAATTTGTGCCATTTGAATCCACTTAGTGTTGGTTTTGGGATCCTTTTCAGAGGTAGGATGTGCCATTGGTGTTCAGTGTTTTTTACATTTTATCTTCTTGCATCTTATTGTAGGAGAAACTTATTTGCTTTATCCATTTCCTGAGTGTGTCTCGATTCTGCCCCAATTAAAACCACTTTACAAACCCGGAATGCCTGACCTGTGTCAGGGTTATTGCAGAACACCTGCACAAAGGTGCTGCCCAGATCCTCTTGGAAAGTAATATTAAAAAAAGGAAAAGAAAAAAAGGCTGTATAGTATAAATGGCTCATGTTCTCAGGGTTTTCCTTCCTGAGGTCCTTTTTAGAGTGGACTTGGCGTGGATGGAGGCTCAAGGTGTTCTGAGAGAGGGAGGAATTTCCACTTTGGTGATTTTTTTTTTTTTGATTTTTTTTTTTTTTTTTTTTTTTGGACCCATGTCCTTCTGCCTTCAGGAGGAAAATCATGAGGTCCCCAGAGGGTGGTTTTTTTGGGATGAGGTTGAGAGTTGGCTCCTGTTTCCTTCCTGACCTCAGCCTGGGTCTCGTGGCTGTGTCAATAGCTGAGTGTTCAGGGCTTTCAGAACACACAGTCCTGAACCTGCCAAGGCTTTCAGTTCATGCTCTGTGGCATTTTTGTGTTTACATCTAATGGTAAAATTTGGAAGAAGGGCAAATTGGTCTCAACCTCACATTATCTAAGAACATAGCTTTTGAATTTAAATGTTATTAACTTAGTTTCAGGTTGCAGCTACAGCAAAAGGATTGTTCTCGTTTTGATCTTAATCTGATGATCTTGATTTAATTTTTGAATTTATTTCCAAATAGTCTCTAAGGTAATGTTACTACAATGTCAGCAGTCTATTTAAATTACAGAAAAATCCCAACTATTAAAAAAAAATCAGTTAAAAGGAAATGTTGTCTTAGTATCCACTGGGTTATGCTGAATTTTAGGCAGGTTTTAAGCCACTACAAAATTATGCCCATGTCACAAATGGGGTTGTTGCAAATGAAGATTCAAATAGGCCCAAATAATATATATAATGAAATGTTGAAGTGACAGAGCTGAGATGACTCTGTGGAGACAGGTGTTGTTGTCAGTAATCTTTAATATTGCCTGTGCTTATTTAAAAATATAAAGTGTATTCCTTAGTATTTTGGAGACAAACACGTGATTTCCAGCGTGTCTATTTTGAAACCTGTGGTAAAGCTCCAGCTAAGGAAAATATAACACTATTTCTTGCATCATTCCTCTGATGCTGAAGGGAATGACTTCCTGGTAGTGCCTCCAGAAAGGCTTAGCTTGAATTACTCAATTAAGTTATTGAATTACAAACTTTCTGCTTAAATGTGTAAGTCAAAAAGATTTTTTTTTTTCAAGTAGTGCATTTTTCTTTTTACCCAAAAAAATTCTTCCAGAGTTTGTGTGGGAGCTATGTTTATGTAAAATAATACAAAATATTTCAAAATCTAACATTTGTGTCGTGCAGATTCGTTAGTTCAGAGTTCTCAGCTTGTCAGCCAAAGAAATGATTTATGCTGTGGAAACTGTTAGGGGAAGTAATTGGTAACTATGTGAATGTGACAAGTACTTGAATTTTAGGAAGGTTTACTTTTGAAGAAAAATGAAATATTTTAAATATTTTTGTCTTTTATTTTTCTTTTTAATAAAAGAAAACTTCATTTTGCGAGTTGATTAAAACCATTTAATATTTAATGGCTCCTCATTTTATATATTCATAGACTGAAGGTAGATGTCACCTCATACCTCTGTATCTTAAATAATTCCAGATAGCATAATTATCCTTAATTATTAAATTATTCTTTACTTGGTTAATTTGCTGATAATTTTGGGTCCTCATTTTACCAGGTAACTTCTCATGAATCCATCCATCCATCCCACTTGTTGCCATGTAGCAATGATGCTTATTTAAAACAGTACATTAAATTATTGATTACCATTTCATAAGGCTATACACTTTATATTTCATAAGAGAACACAGAAATGATATTTGAGGTGCAAGGCTCTTATTCCTTTGATTGGTCCCAAGGCACTTCAGTGTTTGAATGAAAGGAAGAGTAATGAATTTTTTTGCTTATTGTCAACTATCTTCACTTGCTAAAATGTATGTTTAGACACTTCTTATGGGAATCAGGCCTCTCTTTTTTTTGTTATTGTTGTAGGATTTTATGTAGATACTAAAAAATTGATAACTTTTATTTCCCTTGTGCCTGAATGAGAAAGTATTAGAGGACAAAAGAGTGATCCATATTCTGAGATCAGGAGGCAGAATGGGGGGCTGAGAGCCTGCTTGGGCTGATCTTTATTTTTTTTTTTTTTTAACTCATCTTGGAAAATATTAATTATTAGGTAACAAAGCAAAGAATTGCCAGATAAGGGCAAGGAACTCTGGAATGTGGTGAGCAAGACTCAGTGTTCTGGTTGGAATTTTAAGTTGTTGAAGTAATTACATTATTTAAATGGCCTGTGCTTTAAAAGAATTGGATGGCATTTGGAACTGAGTAACTTTGTGGGGGTTAGTTTACTGTTAGATAGCCCTGGTGTTAAGAGTTGGTGATTTATTCCACCTCAGGTGGCCAAACATCTTTGTGTGCTGGTTGTTTCACATGCACAGATATTTTCCTGACCCTCCTGGTAGTTATTTTTTTCCATCTCTGCTGTTGCACGTTGTGCTGATGCCGAGTTGCTCTTGGAAACTGTTTCTTAGTATGGACATTCAGACTATTTTTCAAGAAAATGTAATACCTAAAGAAAACAATGTTTATTGCAGCAGCCCAAGCACATTGTAAATGCACATGCTACTGTAGATTTCACAGAAGTGTTACAATAACGTTCTGTTTGCCTTGGGATTGTTATATTATTGGGATATAATATAAACAGCCAGCTATTGAGATACACGGGAGTCTTTGAATGAAGGGGTTTGTAGATTTAAAAATTGCTGCTTTTGAGTTTTAATGGGTATATTGGGAAAATTGGATACTACTTCAATTGTCTTAAGTTGTTAAAGAGTAAGTAAATTGTAAAAAGACTGGGTTGTGATCATTCCTGTTCCTGAAGTACTGATGTTTTTTCAGCAGTTGTAAATCAGTGCTTAAATGGTCTCCTGGTATAGAGACAGGACACAAAGGGTTTAGCTGTGCCTTGCCTTGAAAAGTCATGGAATTTTTTGGTTAAACACAAAGAACTTGGAGTGGTGAAATCTAAATATGTGATCTAAGCAACTTTAATTTTTGTTGCAATTTTCTTCAAGACTGCTAATATTGTCCAATTTTATGGCATAACAGAACGACATGGGCAGATCATAAATTGGACTGGATCTTTCCCATGGTTCCTGATATTAATAGAAAGAAATAAAATAAGTCTGAGCTGTTTTTATGCACCACTGAAGAGAATGGTGTGATGGTGAGGCGAGGCTGGAATTGCAGAGGGGCTGCAATAGAAACAGGCCTCGGGTTTATTAACTTGAGATAAATATTTAAAACTGTCATTTCAGTATGTGCAGAGTGTATTTTTCATATTTAAGTTTGGTTTCCTTTTAAAGTGTGTGTCAGAGAAGAGCACCTGCTCCTGCTGCAGGTCCAAGGGAGCTGCTGCTGCTGCTGGGTCAGCAGTGAGGGGGGCAGATTTGCAGCCCTGGTGCTGCAGCCAGAGCTGGGATTGACAGCCCAAGGAGACGGCAAATAGTTTCAGTATGGGCTGGTAGGGAAGTTGAGAGGGCAAGTTTTAGAGAATTTCAGCTATGTCATGGGAAATGTCCACAGCCAGACTTGTGATTAGCAGGAGAGTGCAAATCCTCTGGGTCATTGCCAGGGTTCAGGAGGGCAGAACGCTGATGGACTATCAAATTGTTGCCATACTTTGTTTAAAAGAGAAGGGGAGGGGAAATATAAGGAAAAAAAAACCAACAAAGAAGTAGATGATTTTTTTTTGTGTCAAATTTGCCATCATTTTAATGCTGCTGACATGTACATCCTGAGCAATGCATGAGGACAGAGAAGAGCTGGAACAAGTGTATTGAAATACTGAAAAGGTACCGAGGAAATGTGAAGAGTTAATGGCTACTCATTTGGGTTTTTTTGTTGATTAAAAGAATTCTCTCATGAATTCCCACTGATTTTTGTCTTACAAAACTTACCTACAGCAAGGGTAATTTTTATGTATTGGTGATCCCAAAATGGTTTTAAACTGATTTTTCTGAATCCTAAATAGAAAGCAATCACGTGGCAATTGAGGGAATATGGGAAATTATTTTACCATTATTTTTTTTTTAACAAATAACAAAAGTATATTCTGTTAGGACACTAATTAGGGCTGTAGGCCAAGAGCAAAGTAGACAACTGAAACTACTCTCAGCGCACTAAAATTCATTGAATGAATTTTTCTGGTGCGAGGCGAAGGTGTTGTAAATACCTGCTGTATTGGTCAGACCTGCTGAGTGTGATTTGTGAGAGCACTCAAGTCGAAGTTTCCTGGTTCTTTCCAAGTCAAACCTCTTTATTCATTCACCTCAGTTAAATAAACAGAGGCGTTTTGTTTTGCCCCGCTGTGGTTGCTTCCCAAACCACAGTGCCAGGGCTCTTGGAACAGCTCCTTTGCCAAGGTGCAAAGTAGGGTGAGGTTGTGCCACCGGTCCCTGGGACAGGTGGTGGCTGACCACAGTCTTGCCACAGTCGAACCCATTCATTTTCCCCTCACCCCATTTCTTTAATAGCCCTGACTCGTTCCAGGAACGGGCTGGAGCTGGGACTGATTGTACCAGCTTGTTGCAGTAGGAACCCACAGCCTGCGGAGCTGAGCAAGCCCTGCCTGGATCCCTGCCCTGAATAACAGTGAAATGCGTGGGTGCTTGCTTTAAGCATCCCAGGGGGATGCCAGGGCTCCAGACTGACTGGCATTCCTCCTATCAGGACTTTGAGTCTAAATGACAGCGTTGATGCTGCCCTGACCCTCTCTCAGTGGCCGTGGTTATGGAGCATCGGGATGCCCAGAGCTGGCTGTGGAACTTGCTCCTCTGGCTGATTAACAGAGGGAGGAATCGACTGTGCTGGAGGGGTAAAAACAAAGTCCTTTTACCTGGGTTAACTCTTAAGTTATCCAGCCTTGTTTTCCAATCACAGAGGGCAGGGACATTTGAACTGGCAAAAGCTGATTATGCCAGAACTGACAGAAGTGCTGATCAATCTGTTCCCAAAGAGTGTGTCAGGTCTTATGTAGTGCTGTGATTTATTTTCTGATCACTGGAGTTTTATTTATTTCTTGTTCCTTCACAATACTAATGGCATTTCCAGTTGATCTTCCTGATTTTTCATTTCCTTACGTGTTTCAACTTTCAGTAAATACAATTCCACATTCTTCACTCGTGTGTAAGTTACAGAAAACCTACCCTAAAAGCGAGTCCCTGCAATTTATATGTCAGTAATTATGTTTTGCTGTATCAATCTGATTGTTTGAAGTAATCTACCCAGCCTATTTCTTCAGTAAATGCAGAGCACTTACAGGTTAGTGTTTCAAGAACAATACTGTAAATGAGCAGAGCTTTGCACACTTCTATGCCAAGTGCCGTCTAGATGTTGGAGTTCTTTCCCACATGGAGCTGTCCTTCCCCCACTCCTCTGCACAGAACAATGGGAAGCAGCAGCATCGTCCATGACTCATGACACAGAGCTTAGCAGATGCTGTGGAAGCTCAGAGTTGTGTCTGCAACAGCCCCAGTTGTGAATGTGGGACTATTTGCTGACCAGTTGAGAGCTTACATGAGGCTCTAAGTCTTCAAAGTGATAATACTGATGATTGTGCATTGTTTAAAAAACCCACACAGATGTGTGAAAGTAATGGATAAAAAGCATTGTGTGAACCTGTGCTGATTTTGACAGCATTTTGGGAAGGTTAGATTGCATATCAGCAGTCTAGTTAGGCTGTTGTTGGTGCTTGAGATTCATGTGTTGTCTCACAAAAACAAGATATTTCCTAAATGAGAACTTTTTCACTAAGAAGCAGCTAAACTGGGTGTAGAAGTAATAGCCAGGAGCTACAGTGAAATCAAGCTGTATCTGGTTTGGTGGGAGAGGTGTTCATCCCTAAAGGATGAGTGGAATTGATAAGCCCAAAAATGCAGATGTTCTGTGTTGTCCCCAGTGCCCTGTGCACTCTGTTTGCATGGACTGATATGCAGGGTCTGAAAGGTAGTTCTGAGGACATCTTAAACCTCTTAATTGAGGGATTAAGAGGTCACCACAAGAACTTCTAGTCACAGAATCCTGGAGTCAGAGGCTGAGGCAGTGCTGTGCTGTATGAGGAGTGTGTTCCACTGTAACCAGTGACAAAACACACCGGTGCTTTTGGGGATGAAGTGGAAGGATGAACAAGTATGAAATATGGGACAATCTTCAAAGCATGGAGAGGTAACAGCTACCTGGAAAACACACAGGAATTTCTCCAAGTTTTCAGCATCCTTAAAACCAGAAGAAAGCATAAAAGTGCCCAGATGTGTGGAAGGGATCTGCGGTGTAAATGCATGAATACCATCATGATTGACACACACAGAGCAACTCTAGAGTATGTTTTTAATTACATTGTTTTCGTGTAGTGCTGTGTGTGAAATGTTTTGATCTCGCATAGGAAGAAGAGTTAGGTCTGTAACAACCACATGAATGGTGTGAGAGTGCTTTTCAGTGTATTTCTGTGCCTGGAAAAGCTGGCATGTTGTTCCCTGTCATCAGCTCAAGACGTGAAAAGGAAATGTACAACTGCTGAAAGTTGTGCAAAGAATCTGGTGAGGAATCTTCTGTCTTTGAAGATCTCCATATGTGAAGCCTCATGCATGTTTTGAAGACGACTTGGTTTTTGGGATTCCTGCAGGTACTAAGGAGGAACGTGTGTATTTACCGGGCCTGTGTTTGGCAACAGTTTACCAGCGCAAGATAAATCACAAAGCAAATGCGTAAATATGCGAAGTTATTGTCTTTGTGAGAATTTAGCACAGTTAGAAAGCTCTGTCCAACTGTGATCTGTGTGGTCTGGCTTCTGGCAGTCAACATACTGCAAGTGTAGAAGCCAATGTTCCAGAAACTGATCTGTAAAGAGCTCCTGATGGGCAAGGCTTGTGTTGTCAGAGATCAGATCATGCTGTTCTGATAACAAAGCATCCATCTTTTTCCTATTGGCTGCCTAAGTCGAGGGAGGCTTAACTTCCAGACTGGTGTGTCTTCCAAGCACTGAGATTACTGAGGTTCAGCTGCTGGAGGGAAAGGCTTGCTGGAGGAGCTGTTTGACTGGAAAATAGGTGGCTTAAAAGTCATGAACGGTTTCTAAAGGGAGAATGGGAAGGAGTAACTGGAGCTCAGAGAGAAACAGGGCTTTAAGTTGCAACCTTTAATGAAACTGCGTGCTGGGCTCAGACCTAGACCTATAGAAAACAGATAGTGTGTACCCCTTTGGAGTAAGGAGGGTCTGCTTCTGTTCAAATACAGAGTTTCTTCACTGCAGCCACCTGGCTGTACCTGCACATGCAGCACTTCCCAGTGCTCTGCTCAGCAGTTGCTGTCAGTGTCCATCACACTCCTCCTGGAAACCCTGCTGTCCTATGGCATATTCCTTCTGAATTCTGGAAACATATTCAGCTGTTTGGTGCAATTCACGACCTACTTCCATATCAAACCTCAGCAAGGTAATTAATTTTCAACAGCAGTTGAGAAGTATTTAGTATGTGTGGCTCTGAGGGAGTGTTCCAGAGCACAGGAGTAGTGTGTATAGAAAATCAGAGATTCCTCCCTTTCCCTCCAGGATAACAGTGTTAAAGATGGAAAGAGGGACCTTAAAAAGAAAGCTTACAGTCAGCTTCCATTCTGATGCTGCTGGAACTGGGATGTTCAGTGACTATGGAGAAAGACTCTATAATAGTGAGAGTGAGATTTGCACCTGGAGGGTGTCCTGAAGTGCTGGGCAGATGAACTCGTGAGTCAGGGAGTCGTGTTTCTGTAAAGAGGATGCACTAGATTGATTTATTTATATCTTTTTGACATTTACTTGTTTCCAACTTTGTCTTGATGTTTCTGGGACTGATTTGTTGCTGGGTTTTGCTCTGCAGCCCGTGGGAACTTGGATTGCTGTGTAGGCTTTTTGTGTTGCTTCTCAAACGAGGTGGCCGAGGTTGCCACATCAGAGCTGCTGTCCAAGTGAGAGCCTTCAGCAATCAGGAAGGGGGATAAGGGATGAACTGAGGGGGTTGTGGTATCGAAGTGCCTTTGCCCATACTTTTGTATCATGAGCTGCAAGTCTTGTGGGTTCCCAGTGGCTTTGTTGTGAATTAAGGTGAGCTGGTAGACATGCAGATTAGAGCTTAAATGGTACTTGAGAACAGCACTTCTGGTGAAGCTCTGCTGTTTTGCCACAGAACAGATGGAGCTTTACTAAGGTGTTTCATAAAAATTCTGGGGATGGCTTTGACAGACAAGATCAGAGGAGAATTTAGCACTCAGATGGCTCTCAGCTATCCCAGGAAATCCTGAGCAGAATCTTCTCTCTCTGGTGATTAAAAAAATATCTCCTGAGAGTGGGGATTGTGAATGTTAAATTCAGAGAAAAGTCTGTTGCTTTTATAGTAACGAGACATAATTGAACATAGTGTTTAATTCACAAGAATATTTTCTGAGTGGGCTATAGGAAGGGAAACAGGCTGCACCAATCCAGGTAGAAATGTTCTGCAGAGTAAATCTGATTTTTTCTTCATTGTAGAGTATAGGCTGGGCCTAGTGGTGAAGTTTACTTACAGTTTTAATCTTCTATTCAGACAAACAGAAAATTTACTAACTAGATTAAAAATTTTATAAGAACTGAGTAGAATAATATTTAAACCCTCAAAGATCCTGGTTTTGTAGGAGAGGTTTGAAATACAATTTTAATAAGATTATTGAGTAACTTTGGGGGAATAAAGCAGCATTTCTATTAATTGCAGTTGATTTTATTGATCTAGTCTACCAACTCTTATGATAGGTAATCTAATTGTTCTATGCTTTGAAAATCTCATCACACCAGCATTTGGACAGGAGTTCAAGGTCATATCTGGCTTTATGATGGGAGCACATTTCTTGCAATGATTTCTTGCATGATACAAACACAGTAGAACAGAGGCTTAACAATAACAGCAACAAAGAACACGCCTGGTTTAAAACGAGAAGTTAATTTTACATTCACATTTTCCATGTTTATGTAGAGATAGTGGAGCTTAAACTTGCCTTCTGGTTCAAGATATGACATACAGAGCAGTGTACATTCAACTCATCTGTGTGCACAGCTCCAAGGCTCAGCCTTTCTCTGAGAGAAGCACAGCTGAGTCAAGATCTTAATTTCAAGCTTTGGAAATCTTTTGGCTACCTTTGAATAAAATAAATAAGTTTGTCAATTGCTTGTTGCTTTAGATTTGTTTTCTTTTTTTTTTTTTCCTTCTCAGTTGACTTGTCTGCCAGCACAGATTGTCTCACAGACCTGTGTCCTGTGTCTCAGTAAATGTTGTGTGAAATTAGAGTTTTGTAAGCTCATAGTTTTCTTTGTCCATTCCACTGTGTTCAGGGAATGAGAATGAGCCACGTGGTGCTGTTTATTCATCAGTGGCAAAGCCTTGTGAAGCAGAACTGCTGCAGCAGATGAGAAAACAGTTGTCAGTAGATGTAAAATTAGAGATAAGCTGACTGGAATTACTGCTTGAGCATGGGGAAGAGTCTTTGGGGATACATCAGTTTGGGTGGTGAGGGACACGGAGGAAGAGGTGGATTTGGTGTAGAACTCCCCTTGCTGGGTTTGGTTGTGGGCTCACTGCGTGCAGGTGGGCAGGAGTTCCTGTGGAACATTTTGGTTTTAGTTATGGTTCCTGTCTGTGGTGGCAGGATTTTAGTCTGGAATGATCCATGGTACTCCTTTGAGCTCCACAACTTGAGTATGGAGAGAGGTGGTGACTTGAGAGACTGGATGTCTAAAGCATTCCTGGAGTCTTACAAGAACTCGAAACATTGATCTTTGCAAAATCATAGGTGTGGATTTGTTTTAGTAGGCTGACTAAAGCACTATTAACCCAATGGCTTTGGAAATTCAAATTACCTTTAATATTTTTTTGAAACGGCAAAAATAAAATCCAAAATTACTTGCATAGTGTTAGAATGGTGGTTATTAACAGCTTAGAGCCAGCCTGGTTTTAGAAATGTTCTCCAATATAAATGTGAAAATGGGAAAATATTTAGGTGATAAAAAAAGAGCTGTTCTATCAGGAAGCCTGTTCCTACTGTTAAGGTGTAAGCCATAAGGATTTATGTCTTTCAGAAATAAGAAATATGCCTGTTTTTTCAATTGGCTGTATAAGTGTTATCTCTGCTATTTCCATTGTAAGTAGAAGTTGTTTAGCCCAACTTTGACTTGTTTGTAATATTTGTTTGTTATTTTTATGATGTTTACTTTGTACTCTTGAGTTAAAGTGTACATTGCCTGTACTATGAAATGCAAAAATCAAAGGTGCAGTTACCATGGCATCTCACTTCTGGACTGGGGAGTGTGCAACATTTATTTTGACTGCTTGATTTTAATCTATGGCCAGATAAACTTCACATTTTTCTTCATATAATTTGATGTACAGTTATTTTTGTGTCTATTTTATGAATTTTACTATATATAGATCTGCATCAAACCAATTCTATATACAATGTGTTACTTGATTTGTCTGATTTGGTTTTTTTTCCCTCCAGAATTATTTTTTAAATTGTAATTTCATCTGATGGAAGGTAATTGCTGTGTTTTTAGGTACAGGCTGTATGACAAAAATAACCCTCTTAGCTTGCTGCAAAAAGATTATGCAGAGAAATGGAAAAGTAAATATAAACTTAAAAAGGAGATGAGATTACATCTCTGACTTATGCTTAGTCATTTTAGGAGGAAGCCTGTTCATCAGCTTCACTTCAGAATGGATTTTGCTATTAGTGAACTTGTGATGCAGAAAGCTTCAGTCAGTCCTTAAATAGAAAAGAGAGTACAGCTGTTTGGGGTTTTTCTTATCCCAAAAAGGCAGACAGACCTTAAAGGCCAGTTCTGCAGCCTCTCCCTGGTTGGCAGAATTCTCAGAGGGACAGATAAGAGTGAATTGTGTGTGTGCCCCTCCCCAGTGACCCTCACTCAGCTGAGATGCCCTTGGTGAAGGGCTGAGGGATGATTTTCCCACTGAAATGCAAATGGAGAGTACGGGGGCAAATCAGTCCAAGTTCTGGACATCACCAACCACTCCTGCAGGTGCCTGGAGGCAGTGAAATCCTGCCAATGGACAACGAGGCTGAACGAGCTGTTCCCACCAAGTGAGGAACAAACCCTCGCAGTTGTGTGGGAAGCTGTTCACAGACGTGCAGGGGTGGGTGCAAAGCAGCAGCACCAGGGGTAGTTCAAGTGGAGAAGGGTGCTGAGTTAATGACTATTCCTCCGAGGTGAGGAGGGACATGGAGCCGTGGAATGTAAATATTCCGAACGCTTGCTGTTGGAAACCTATGTATGTTTTTCTTCTGGGCTTTTTAAAATCCAGTTAGCCAAATAACCCAGACAATTTTCTTGTACTTATTTAGGCAGGAAGCCAGCTGTTCAATTTGTCCATATTAACTATCTGAGCATTTAGAAGAATAAATATTCGATGTAGTTTTCGCTCTCTTGAAGTACAAAGTATGTTAAAAACGTTCCCTCTAAGTGTTTGCCTTACTTTTGTCAACATCAACAATTTCTAATTGAAAAACTGCCTCATTTTAGGACAATTGATTTGGCTCGGAGCAAATTAATGATAATTGTAACCTTTGGACAAAAGGGTCTGGTTAATTGTAATTATTCTGTGTGCAAAGATGCACAAACTTTTGCTGATTACAGAGAGTAGAAAAAAAAGTCAATTTTTCCTAGATGATTTTTAAAATCTGTTCATTTGTTGCATCTTCCTTTCCTGTGAAAAAGCTGCTACTTTTGCCATCTTTTGACTCCGTAAAAATCTCACCCAAGTATAGTAGTGGTATTTATTT
Organism: Pyrocephalus nanus; assembly: GCA_038380795.1. Lineage (NCBI taxonomy): Eukaryota > Metazoa > Chordata > Aves > Passeriformes > Tyrannidae > Pyrocephalus > Pyrocephalus nanus. The sequence continues at coordinate 14,375,729 of CM076275.1, read as the reverse complement.
GGAAGGCAAATGTTTATTTTTGTGCCTAAGGACAGGATGTGTTTGTGCCTCCCCTTCGGGTCTAAGAGGGGAAGGGGAAGAGAAGTCCTGAAGTCTGACTGTGGCATTTGAGAATTCGTCCCAAGGTTTCAGTCTTAACAGAATTCCTAAAAAGGGGGTGAAGTCAAACTTGTTACTTTTGGCTGCCTAATTACAGATAATAATTAAATTGAGCTGCTTAATACAGGGCAGCTCTGTAGCTGATGGGTGAAGTTGTTGTCAGAAATACCCTGCAATGTATAAGCTACAGAGCACAGACACAGCAGAAATCCTGCCCTAGACAGAGGGAAAACCAGAATATAGAATAGATCAACTGGGGATGCAATAGATCTTCATTCACAAAGATTTATTGGGTGAACAGGAAAGTAGTTGAAAGCAGTTTGTAAAATAATACCTGTTAAGCTAAACAGAAGCTTCTTGGTTTCTATGCAGGTAATTCCTGCAAATAAACAGTGGTTTGGCTTGTCAGCAGGAGATGCTCTCATTTACACTGACACCTCCCTCTGTGCCGTGGAAGGTTGTTCCTGGTGCTGTCTGATGCCCCAGGAGTGAGGAAATGGCCCAGTTCTCACTCCTGGAGCAGCAGTGCCCAGTGCTGGATTAGCCAGAGAGCTGCTGGGAGAGACCCAACAGCACTGGAGGCTGGAGAAAATTCCAGATCCCCTGACAGACACCCTCAGGGAGATGGGCCAGGCTGCAGGGAGAGGAATCAGTGTTTTGATTATTGTGTTCCAGTAGCCTCCAACTGCTTTTGGTGCAGAGGTTCTTTTGAATCTTTAGAACTCCTGTTACCTGGGGGTGTGTAGGCAGGTGCGGTTTGATCAGTGAATTTTTCAGTATAAACAGTGTTTGGGGGATCAGTATTCATTACATAATTTGCTTTAATAAGCAACTGGTTCCTCTGGGCTTCTCTTTCTTCCTATTTCTATTTTATTTATTTATTTATTTATTTTTTGTGAGAGAAATTCCCTTTTGTGTTTGCTGTCCTGGTGTGACACCCAGAGCTTTAGCTGCTGCTGTGCTGAGCTGTGCAGGCAAGTCCCATTAGGAAGATTGGGGTCTTTCTCTATAACCTAACAATAAGCTGAAATGGAAACCAGCCACTTTAGTTGATTGTGTTCCATTTACATTAGCTGTTGGGTGATATGACACCTGAAGCATTGATGTACAAAACCTCCTTGGATAAAGCACCAACAACAATAGTGTCCAACTGCTCCAGCAAACTTTATTTACTATTATGAGGCAGCTAATCTTTTTATTTATGTATTTATTTATTGGCTTTGCATTTTATCGGTTTTTTCCTTATTAGGGCATTGTGAATATTTCAAAAGCTGTGTCTGTGCTATTTGACAGATGAGAATTGTAAAGTCAGACCTATGTCACAAATAGCACATAACAGATTTACAGTGGACTCCTTATCTTCTAACTACTTAGGAAATTTAGGAGAAAGTTATTTTCTGCTATTCTCTCTAATTACTCACTTTTTTTGATGTTAATATGCAGTAACAGCTACTGAGGACAAATGTCCTTTGAGGTTTTACTAACAGCTGTGGTGATGGTCTTGGCATCACCAGGACCTGCTTTTAGCCATGATGTCTTTGACTTCCCTTGCTGCTGCTTTGTTAGGATGTCACCTCAAACAAGCAGTGCTTGTCTTCTTAGCCTGAATTATCAGAAATTAAATCATTGCATCACCATCACAGTTTGATAGTTGGCAAAGCTGGCACGCTCTTGTAAATGGAAAAGGGAGCTATAGTTAAATAAAAATAGTTAAAAAACAACAATAAAACAAAAAAACCCACACCCAGAAACAGACAGTGGATCTTTATATTATGCTTACATTTATAGTTAGGCTAATCAGATTTTCTTTACAATAATTTGAAAGGGAAATGCTCCAGTTAAGAAGCCAGAAGGAATCCTGGGGGCTGTCTGTGTTTGGAGGCACCACAGAGGCTGTCCACACACTTGATCTATAGTTTCATAGTGTGCAGGAAACGTGTCATTTCACTCAGGGCTGTAAGATCAGTGCTATAATACATCTCACTCACTGGAGTGTGACGAATCAAATAACTGTCTGACAAGATCTGCTTCTTGGGAGCTCTGCAGAGATGAAATGAGGTCTGAATTCAAGGGCATGTGAGAAAAATACTTTAGAAAAATACCTGGAGATGTGAATTAAATGTACCAAAAGAAGGTAAAATGTTTAATTTTTAAAGGCATATTTGCTGTGTTTGGTTCAATAAGTTAATGTTTTCCATATTCTCTGCTCACAAAAAGAAAAAGCAGAATGTGTGTTCTTAAGCAGTTTCTTGACAAGGGCCAGTCTCATTTCTGTCATTAACGAAGGATAATGTCTGGAGTGGCAAATGTCCAGAAAAAGCAATCCACTATAAAGGCATATTTACTTCAGTCAGAGAATTTGAACTGTGGTTAAAGTATCAATATTAGCTTAAGAAAGTATTTGGCAGAGAGAGAGCCCAAAACACAACTGGTTACCTTACTTAGCGTGTTTGTGCTTGGGCGCTTTCCCCCAGTTGTCACAAAGCCACTTTGAAGGGTAAGGATATATCTTAATTCTTCACTCTGCAAGGGTGAGCTCCAAAAAAGAGGTTTATTAACAATTATCAGTGGCTGTGTGATACACAGGTAGAATGCAGAGCCCTCTCAGCTGCTGGAAGTGGTGTGCAGGTGAGGAGGAAGCAGTGCCAGGCATTTGGCAGGACCAGTTTTATCAGTTCCTTGCTGGAATATGAAATGTCTGAGGAGATGTATCACTGGTGGGACACCATCTCCCCTTCTGGCCATCAGTGCTCTCTGTAACACTCCTCTCTCATTATGGGTTTCCTGTAAATTCAAAGCTACAGCATCTGTGCACGAACTGTTCTCTGGAAGAATTCCTTGCCTTATTATTAATACGCTGCTGTAACCGGTTCCAAGCTATCTGCACTCCTTCACACCCTCCCCCCGTGTAGAGATTTAAAAATAAAAATGAACTGAGTCTTGAAGTGGCTTATTCCAAATACATGAATATATTTGGGGCTAAGTATTGGTCAGATAGGAAGTGTAATTCCAAACGACTCCTTTGGGAATATCGTTCTGGAGGGGAACAGTGCTCTTCTTGATTCAGCTAAGTCATGTTCTCTGTCAGCATTGCTCATTGGCTGTAGATGTATTTCAGATTATTTTAATGTTTTAGCCAGGTTTTACCTCAATTACTCAGCTACAAGAGTGTTTGTGCAGCTTCTGATACTGTGGAGCTGAAGAAATTACTTTGTGTTCAGCCATCGAAACATTTTCTGTCTGGTACAGAAACGGACTGTTCTGACACATCCTTCAGTATTTTCTAATTAGAATTTAATGAAATACAGAAATTCTTGCTTGTAAATAGTTTCTGTAATCTGATACAACAATATAAGAGTAATTGGAAACGTGACGTGTGAGTGTCCCGTGTCCATTCTCATGTTTTAATTCTCAGGAGTTGATTCTGTGGTGAAGAGTCAAGAAAGGTTAATCTTTCCTTAAATGAGATTAAGGCTAGGGAGCAACATGATTCACTTTGCAAATTAATTAGCAGTAAATGTGTAAAATGCCGATTATTTGCTTTGACTGTGATAAAGGATAAGATTATTTTACTGAAAGCTGAGTCAATGCAAAATTTGGAATATATGCTGATATAATCATGCTTTAGGTACAGTTAAAACCTGGTCACTGCTGACTTGATCACATTTTTCAATAATTAACAAAATTTCCATTTTTTGTAGAGGTGGATCTTTCACCTTGGGTGGTTTGTGTGTTTTTTTGTTGTTGTTTGTTTGTGGGTTTGATTTTTAGTTTTTGTTTTTACTTGTTTGGTTTTGTTTGTTTGTTTTTATTGTTTTTGGGTTTTTTTTGTCAGAAGCTTTTACCCCTTGAGGTTTTCTCCTTGAGTAAGAATTTCAAATATGGATTAATTTCAAGATCATTGCTACTTAATACATCTTCTCTGAACATAAGGGTGTTTATAGAAGTATTTTCTATTATTTGAGGGTATTGGTATGAAATACTTTGGGCTTAGATGTTAAAGTTCAGTTCTTGGGTGGTTTGAAGGGTGTTTTGATAATGCAAGAAAGGGGAGGTGACATATTGAACAATATCAACACCAACAGATTTCCCCTATATATTCCAACTTCAAGTACCCAAATCTCTTGCCAGTACAGAGGACTTTGGGTAACTTAATTAAATTACTAATTTATTAACTTTAGAATTTTATTTGCCCTTCTTTGGTATAGTGTTACCTCTCCTTAGGTAATCCTAATAAGTGGATACATATTATTGCAGTGTTTTCTTGACTTATTTTGTGATAAATGGCTTTGACATTTTCTAGACTTCTCTTTCCCAAAGTATTTAGAAAGATTTTGTATTCGTAATAAACATCTTCCTCTCAGAAACTGATAATAAAGGTCTGCTACAAGTAGGAATTGAAAATGTCAATTTGTTTGAACAGCTTGTGTTGTTTTAGCACAAATTGTTTGGTGAGTACACAAGGCTCCAGTTCCATCTGAATGGCACTAAATTATGCTGAACTAATTATATTCTTGCTTTATGTAGCCTGACATTTAATTACAGAAATTAAATTCCATGTGCACACCTCACCCCGTGAGTGCATGACATGGAGCCCTCTTTCCTTTAGCTCCTTCTCACCTGCTTTATCTCCCCATCAACTTCTCATTTGCAATAAAAACGGATTTCCATGACAGCTTTTACCTGAGATGTTGCCTTCGAGTTGCAGTTCATAAGCCATGTAAGCAATTGGCAGAGGGGCCATTTTTTAATTATTTTTGAGTGTGTATCAGGCTTAACTGATGGAGTTCTTTTCAATAAATTATGATTTGACCTTTTTTGTTCTCCATGGAAACCATCCTTTTATTAATGCTACTGTTCTCCAGCAGCTTTTATGATGTATCAGAATCAGTGAGCAGATATTAAAGGAAAATAATTCCACACAAACACTCCCTTCCCCCACTGAAGAATACCATTTATTCTAAATTGCATTTTCAGGTAGGAAAATCTGGATGAAGCATTAGATGAATTGGTAAATATATCAGCTGAATCTGTTACCCAATGCATGGGCTGGTCAGAAAGGAGCAGTCAGCTACCAAAGGATGGTGAAACCTGGATTTGCTCCCCATTCCAGAGGGAGGAATATTCCAGAGTGCCCCTGCAGTGGAATTAAGCCAGGGCACTGCAGAACACTGGTTCGATTACGGCTTTTTCTTAAGGCTAAAATGAGAAATTTCTCATTTGCCCCACACAGCTGGAGCGTTAAAGCACCTTTGTGTTCGAAGGTTGTGTGGGGCTGGCTCCTGCTGTGCTCCTGGGAGTGCTGCTCACCCTGACAGAGCCGGGCTCACCTGGGACAGTGGCAGGATACAGGCAGAGGACTGGGTGAAAGGTACTTCTAAAAGCAGGTGGGAATTATTTCTCAGTACTGTTTCCTGAAGACTCAAAGTGTTTTGAAAGTAAAAAAAACTTTCACAGCACAGGAAAAAAAAAAAAAAAAAAAAGTCGATTTACTGTAAATATGTTAAAATACAACCAGATCATCAGAAGACAAGTTTAAACGTTTAAAACTTTACATGTTACATGCAGTTTTATGCTGTGGTGATCTCTGGACTGAAAAACCTCTCAGAAAATTAAAATTTAATCGTTGTCATTATGTTGCATTTGCCTCTGCAGTATTAACTTTCAGATTAAATACTGTATCTAGAACAAAGCTGTATCTGGATTTCTGTGTGGCACATGATGAGATCCTCTGGTCCTACCTGGAGTTGTTTTACCATATGATCATAATCTTGTCAGATAAGTTTCCTGACTTCAGGGATTAAGTATCTTGTCTCTGTTTCTGCTGTGTGCTTTTGGAGATGTCTCAGACTGTCTTGAAGTCTTTAAACTACCCGCGTGTGTAATCATGCAAAAAAGAGGATTTATTTTTGTGTGAGCGTGACGAGGATAAATTTTTTTTTTTTTTTTTTTTTTTTTTTTTTTTGGTCGGATACTGATGCTTAATCAGACTTGTGCTGGCGTTGCAGTTGTGGATGACATAACTGATGGGAGGGTATAGGTTGGCATTTCCCCAGGTGAGCACGGTATGCACAGCCTGCCTTTCCAGGGGAACTCTCCCTTCCCTGATGGCTCCATCAAAACCGCTCCACGTGTGAAGTCTGACCTTCAAGTGCCTGCAAAGGAGATAAAACGAGCCTGATTTGCATTGAGTCGCCTACCCTGCCACTGAAGGGTCTGATTTCCTCCTTTGTTGTGATCACTTTGGAGCAGCGTCCAGGGAATTCTAACACTGATGTTCAGGAGGAAGCAGCCCCGCTGCAGGTTTCTGCTCCCGGAGGCTGCAGGGAGATAAACAGATGCTTTTCCAAGGTGTCATCATTTGAGAGTGAAAGGCATTAACGAGGACCGAGCTGTTGTTCTAAATCAACCGCTCTGTTACTTTGTGACAACTTTATTATTTCTTCACTTGCAGAATCGTGAGCTTTATTTGGTTGTCAGTCAACACCTCGTTAGCTGTGAGATGCTGCCCCAAAGCAGGGCTGGAGGCGTTACAGCTGCTGTGGGGCATTAGCAGTGGGTTGCAAAGAAATGAAAACAGTACCTGCAATTTGGATAACAGCTGAGGCATTTTAGTCTTTTTAAAGTGTTCTTGTATTTCAGAGAAAAGCTTTTGACACACTGAGCTCTTCTGTTCTAAATCATCCTAATTACGGTCATCTGAGGCAAAGCACCAGATTATTTTTTTTTAATGGTGCTTTAGAATTAACAGCTTTTCCTTTCTGTCTGTGAACGAGGAAGAGAACGAAGTATTCATGATCTAACATATTGCCTATTAAAAAAAATAAATCTATATCATATCACTGAGTGCTTTGTCCAAACATAGTTTTAAAAGACTGTACCATATTATGTCAAAATGCTGCTCTTTGGACTGTATAAAATAACTGAGTGTTTTTCAAGCCTTTTATTTTTGTGAATTCAAGATCTTTTACGTTTGGGAAGGAATGTTACACTCTAAAAAGTAAGAAGCCTGGAAATCACTAGTGTCAAAAGTTTGTTAGAGAGCAACCTGAAACGTGGAGTGACAACAAAAGCAGAGCAAAATAATTCTGGGCATGGTGAGGTTAATTTGTAACTTGCATTGATTGCCACACCCCCAGCTGATGCAGTGACCTGTTCATTGAGCTGCTCTCTGCCATCATTACCACTGTCTTGACACAGGTGTAGGACACCACAAAACCTTTTTTACTTACTTTATTATTAATTAATATTTATTGACATTAATTTATTGTGGAACACAAAACACATTGGAGTAGATTTTGCCTGGGGTGTTGAACATGCTGAGAGGTGGCTACAGCCTGAGGAAGCTTGAAGGCCCCTCCTCACCCAGCAGGATGAGTTGGTGATGACAGAAGCTGGTTGGAGGGTGCTGGGAGAGTGGTGCTGGCAGAGTTTTGTAGATGGATCTGGTTCAATTGTGGAAAAAGATGAAAAGGCTGGATGGTGAAATATGTTCCTGAAGAGCAGGGTTGTAAATTGAACTATAAAGTCATGGAAGGTACGTGTTTGGCTGTTGATGAATTTGTGAAGTCAGTGAGGTGCTTGCAGGCAGGACACCTGACTTCACAGGTCCACTTCTATTGGATGTTCCAAACTCCTATTTCCTGTGGCTGCTGAAATTCCATAGGACAAAAACGTGCTCAGACCAAGACAAAAAGTGTGGATTTAGGTGATATTTTCCAGGCAGGTTTGAATTTGAGTCACTCACGTTGGTTGCCCTGAGCATTGCACTGAGTGCACAACTGTTGTAATGGCCTTGTGTGAACAGGGACAAACACAGCTCCTGTGATTGCATCTGCAACCATCACACATGTGCCTCTCTGATGGTCTAGCCTAGCACTATGTACTAGAGCAACAAATTCATACATTTAGGCTGAAATGTCATGTCTTTTGTGGTCACATTGCTAGGAGGAGCGTAATTTGCCTTCAGTTTATTTTTTTTTTTATGCATGTGTGCCTGTTGCTTGAGGATCAAAGTATCGACTCTCTTTTTAAATTAAAGTAACTGGTAAAAATGATGAGAGAAATATTGACCAGCAGAGAAATGGCATGGATTTAACAGTTATGAATCTCCTTGAAGGGGTTATAAATTCCCACAGGCTATTAAAAATTAAACCAAAACATACATCTTTTCCCTTTTCTGTTGTGTGGTCTTATCTTTAATAAGAGAGTTGTTTTGTTTGTTTGTTTGTTTGTGGGTTTTGTTGGTTTTTTTTTTTTTTGGTGACTCTAATTAGAAGGTTTGCTTGTGCTGAAGATCTATTAGGGGGAATTTAGATGACTAGAGCTCTTCAGTTCGGGTTACAAAACATACAAGGCTGTTCAGGAATTACATTTCCTGGAGTTTTTGCCTGCAGTTGATGCAGGGGTTGGTGTAGAGTGGGAAGGACTCTTGAAAACCAATATCTTGAAAATGTGGCAATTCAATTGAGAGAGGACTAGCAGAGGATTAAGTCTATTTTAGAGATAAAATGCTTATACTTTCTTGTTCCTAAGGAGAAAGTACCCACAGAATTATAAAATCTCAGTCTTGATTTGAAAAGATCATAACCTTTCTGTGTCAGAAATGTCAATTAATGTTACAAGAATGAATGAACGATGCTAAAAGCTTCTCAGGAGAGATAATGACATTATGGCAGAGCACTGATTAGTTGACACAGGAGAGTTTGTGTGATTAATGTGATGTAGGACATTACTTCTGTGCACAGAATATCTCAGTTCTGAAGTTAATACTGAAGGGAGGTTCTACCAGAAGGCCTTACTTTAAACATTTCCAGCCATTTAAAAAGAAACTATAAAATACATATTGGTTTATTTTCTTTGTGACAAGTTTTTCAAGGGATTTGGTCAAAACTGTGAAAACATTATAGCTACTGCTTGAACAGTGATGCTTTTTTAATTTTAAAAACAATCAGGTTACTTAGGTTCAAATTGACGGAAATTTTAAAGTAATTCCAGCAGCAGTGAAAAATCCCAACTACAGTTGGTTTGACTACAAGAAAAAAATAATTTTTTGCCTTTGGGCAGAAGGATTTTAAGGAAGCATCTAATATGTGCTGTTATAACATCAGGAATTTGTGGGTTAAACATTTTAGCCCTAGAGCCTGACTTGGGGCTTAGATGTACAAGTGCAGTTGTCATTTAAAAACCCCAGGCTTTTTAGTGAATATACATCAAGTTGGTTCAGAAAATAGACTACAAGGATCTCTCTTTCCTTTCTTGCCACCACTTCAAGAGGTCTAGTGCTTTTTCTTTAGAGCACTGAGACCATCAGCTAATTCAATTTGCTATCTTGCAAATAATCCAATTTCCAAAGTATTTTTATTGAATGCAACTTATATTTTTCTTCTTATTATACGTTTTTATGGTGCCTTGAGTTTCAGAAATTTAAGAATACTGCCCTGAATGAAAAAAAAAAAGCTGAGTTCAAATGATGTCATAAAGAAACATTAGCTGCAAAAACAAGCAGTGATACTTCTTGTTCAAGTGGTTTTTACTTTGGATGATTAACATTATGCTGTTTAAAAGCAACAAGGGTTTAGCTTTCAAATGTTTGAAGTGTTTGATAACTGAAAGGAGTGGTATCAGAATATGGGAACGGGGTTCAGGGGACATCTTTCTGTGCCGAAGAGAATGCAAGTTCCAGGCTGGTTTGGAAAAGCTCAGGCAGAGACCAGGAGAGCACCAGTTGGCAAAGCCTTCGAGACTTGCCCAAAAAGTGCCACATCACCCTTGAGATGGACGTGTCTTCAGTTACAGAAGGAGGGAGAATGAGTGAATAGTCCAGTTCTTATTTTGCAGGCAGAAAAGAATTACTCAGAAACCATGCCCAGTCGATTTATGGGGTAAGTTTACTCTGACCACCTGAGGAAAACAACATTGTCACACGTGTGATCTCATGGAGTGCTCTACTCCTTGTCACCCTGTCAGCAGGCTGGTTAACCTACAATAATTAAGAAGAAATTAAAAAAAAAAGTTATAATAAACTAAACAAATAAAAATAAACTAAGAAAGATTTTTTTTTTTTCCATCTAACTCGTGTTTAAGAGGAAGATCTCAGTGCTTTGCCAGATGACCAAGTGAAGCCTCAGAGCGTGAGGGTTGTGTGAGTGGAGGTGAGCAAGTGTTGACAGGCACTTGTAATGCAGAACATTGAACTCTATGGTGCTTCCCCACAGAACTGTTCCATGTTAAATATTTGGGTGCTACAGATTTCTTTTCCTGCCTGTATTCTGTAGCAACCTCTTTAGTATACAAGATTTACATTTTTCTCTTTTGATCAAATGGTTGATTTGGGTAGTTGAAGAAATGAAGGATAGGAAGAAGCCCTCTTTGGTTTAATCTCTTTGTATCAGCACGTCTGAGAGTGCCTTTTTTCTTGAGCAAGCAGGTGTTTTTATTGAAATAGCTGACTGTAGACAGCAGTCCCACTTCAAATGTTCAGGAAAATCATTTTTAAAAATCCAATTTCTGTGTTAAGTTTCTTCGTGCTTCTGAGATGCTCTTCCTGCTAGAACTATTGGTGCACTGATATCCCCCAAGGAGCCCTGCTGTAGGCTTCCAGCTGAAATGGTGAACATTAAAGTCCATTAGAACATTTAAGGTCACAAGGTTTTTCTCATGTGGTCTCTGTTTACTCTGGATGCTCCTGTGAGGCTCTGGAGAGTGAAGGGGTGGAAGAAAACATGCAAATCCAAATTTCAGGTTGTAGGAGGACAACTCTGGGAAGGTTCCTCTTGATAAATGCTCTCTGCTGTGGATGTCACCGTGACATTTTGAGGGAATGTTTTATCCTTTAAAGCCACGTGCCTCATTGTCTCTCTCTTCAGTTTCTTATTATTTTTTATGTGCCATGTACCAGTCATCAGATGGTATTCTAGACTCTGGTTTTACTTTCATTACATGGCAGCATGCTTTCTCCATTCCTCTGCCTCAGCACCGTTCCAGGCACTTTCAAGAAAGGTTGCTCATGCAAAAACTATGCTGAAGTGCAAATCTGGCCACATTCAGGGAGCTGTTGGATTCATTTTGCTCAAGCTTTCAATTGATTTTAAGGTATGAAAACCTGGGCTTTCATCCAACTGGCCAGGCTTATTCCACCATCTGCTTTTGCAGATATTGCACCTTTTCTTTGGATCTGCTGGTGATATATTTGAGGTGTTCACAGACACCGTGGTGAGAGGCACTGTTGTGGATGTCACTGGTGATGAGGCAGTGGGAAAGCTGACTGCAGCCCCATCAGACCCGGGGAGGGGACATGTGGCTGCCTTGTTCTGTAAAGCCAGTCTGCAAGAAAAGGAAGGTTTAGTTCCTATTTAGGATAAATGTATCATCATTGTGAAGTCTGAGGCAGAAAAATGAATTTCACTGTTTGTCATGTGAGGTAAAATGCTGCTGTTTTACAGAAAATAAGCAATGATTAGCCAAGAATGTGTAAGAATAAAATGACTTATGCTAAACCCCAGATTGGCATTAGTTCTTCATCTGAGCTTTTTATGGTGAAAAATTTACTGGTTTCTGGGCATTGTTGTTGGGCTTGCACCTTAAAGGTTTGGATGTGGTAGCCTAAGTGGATCCAGTCTTGGCTCTGTGCTCATGTTCTGTGGGATTTGACAAATTTCAGTGTCATTCCTTTTGTTTCTTGTCACTTTTCTCACAATGTCTGCACCAAGATAGTGTCCACTTGCAAATGTTCTGACATTTGAAGGAAAATACAGACACCTGTCGTTCACAGGCTTACATAACTTTTTCTGCCAGGGAGTTTTACACCTGGTAATATCAAACTACCTCCAAAACATAGCTTGGGATTATTTGTGTGTGAAATCCTTGTGGGAAACCAGCCTGTGCACAGCACAGATGGAAATGTGTGCGCCATAGGAGGGAAGTTCAGAGTTCAGATCCCTGAGAATTCAGGTCATCCTTTCAGCAGCAGGAGAAAGATTTCCTGCAGGTTTCTTTGGTGCCTGATCAACTTGTGCCAAAGTTTCTCAAGAATTTGGCTTGAGAGCCAGGAAGCTGCTTGTGTACATCATTAACCTTCTGTGTGATTTCACATTTCTGGGGGGTTGGAGCTCTCCTGGTTTTGTTGACGTGCCCGATTATGGAGCCTCAGGAATGCAGACAAGGTCATATCTATTATTGATAGTCTCTTTTTTTTTTTGTTCTGGAAAAGAGATTCCTCTCTCAATATGATCATAGAATGGTTTGGGTTGGGAGGGACCTTCAAGACCATCTTCTTCCACCTCCCCTGCCATGGGCAGGGACATGTTCCACTAGATAAGGTTGTTCCAACCCCTGTCCAGCCTGGCCTTGGACACCTCCAGGAATGGGGCAGCCCCAGCTTTTCTGGACAACCTGTGCCATGTCATACCATGCTAAGTGCAAGATGATGAAGTCCAGCAAAAATTGCCTTGGCCAATTGAATAAAAAAAAATACTTTAAGGAATGAAATCACTGGGAGGTTAAAAAATATTTATAGAAAAACTCAACATACTGTCTATTTGAATTAATATTTAACAGAATGTCAGGTTATTCTTTTTTTCTGAAGCTTTAAGCTGCATGTTTCAAATTGAAAGAAACTGGAGATGCAGACTTAAAGATGCAGGAAGGTCCAGGTGCCTTCATGGAAGAGTCAGCCCTAAACCAAGGGGAAGCAAACACTGTATTGATGAGCTCTGGATTGGAAAGAGTAACATGAGGATAATTATGCAGAAACAAACATGTATGTCAGTTTGAGACAGATGTAAGACTGGTGGGTTTAACTGTGATTTAGCAGTTAAAAAAAAAATAAAATCAAGATCTCCTGAGTTGAGTTTGTAGCAGCCAATATTAAATAGAAACTTATCAGGAGAGGCCCAGGGCAACCAGTGCTTTAATTTACAGACTTTGACCCCAAATGAGTAAATTAGTTGGCTTGTGCATCTGCAACACCAGCATTTACACTGCAGGTATGGAATCAAGGATGATTTGCAGCCTTCCTGAAGTGAACAGTTACAGCACCAGCCCCTGGGATCTGAATCCCTCCCAAATATGACGAGCCTACTTTGGATTTATTTTTTAATTTTTTTTTTTATTATTATGAGAAGAGAATATTTAGCAAAGTGGAGAACACTTGAGCTCAGACTACAAATAGTTTTGTGAATGCCTGCTATGAATGGATGGACAAGAACTGAGAGACCACTTTTGTCAGATTTGGCAAAATGCTCCCTGTGAAATGGGCTTTATTTCACCAACATTTTGTGCTTCAGGAAGGAATGTTGATAGACATTTCAGCATCACCACTTGCCCATGTTTTGACATTCCTATCAGCTATGTGCTATTTGCAGGGTTGTTTGCTTTCAAGTGGTGCTTTTTAGAGGCTTTTCTCATTTAAATGTACTAGTATTTTAAAATTTTGGTTTATAGGGATTTTTGGAAGATCTCAAAATATGCAGGTTTTATTTACACTGAAACAGAAGTTCGTTTCAAGATATTTAAGTCCTTTTCTAAGTTTTCTTCTGCCACAAAATTTTACAATGTACAATATGGGGAGCCACAGTGCTTTTCCTCTGGGACTGACAATAGCATATTGCATGTGGATTTGGGCAAAATGTAATGTTCCAGAATTGAAATTCCTGTCTTTGAGATGCATTTTATTTGTGCTACATTAATTCTTTTCCAGCTAACCCACAATGAACCCTTGAACAGTTAATGACTTCTAGAAAGAAGTTCATCAGTATTATACACGTGAAATTATCATATTTTAACATTTACAAAAGCTTAAAAATTAGTTTTAAAATAGGGAAATGTTAAAACTTTTTGGGGGAGTGATTGATTAATTAGGAGCATCCATTGTTTTTCACATGTGCAGGTTTCTTTGAATTTCAGTCTATTCTCTCAACTTTGGGAAAAACAGGTCTGTTAAATGAGTTTCAGAAACTGATTCCAGGCCTGATTTCTTCAAGCAAGGGATTGGTATGGGAGGAATGCAGTTATCCTGCATTCTGTGGCCTGGAAACCTCAGGAGGATTACACAGTCAGAGGATGCTTTTTTTTTTTCTTTTCTAAATGTTTCTGCACTTCTCATTTGGCTTGGTGATTAATACAGGGAGAAGTTGTTTGCTTGAGATATTAATACATTTCTCTTTGGAGCAATGGCAGTGGCAGCTGATGCCTGATGCTCCTGGCTCGTTGTGTTCATGGCATGTTTGTGTAAATTCTCACAGCTTTGAGTTTCTCTAGGATTTGTTTTGCTCACCTGAAGGTATGCTGATAAAATCTCACTGGAACAATGGAAATCTGAGAGGAATCTCTGGGAACTTTAGTCACAAAAATGATCAGTAAAGCATTGCCCAGGTTGTGCCGCTGCATTTTGCAAAGGTTGCTTATCAAGGAAAGGCAGATTTGTGTGTGTGTGTGTGAGATTTGAGCCTGAAGAGAAGAAGCTCCCAAAAATACTCCCCTGAACGTTAAGGCAGCCTTGTTTTAATTTCAGTGGTTGCAATAATAACCACGTAAGGAGCAGAAAATAGGCAGTCTGAGAGCTGAGCAGGGAAAATTGTGGGGTAAGACCTTGACTTCTGTAATCAAAGCATGTAATAGAACTGGGTTGTACACAAATTTATACTTATGACAGCCTTCATTTCATGTTCTATTTAAGAGGACCTGTGTATGTGAAAATGAGGAACAGGCCAGCCCAAAAAAATCCAGACTTCACATGGGATGCTGTTTGGCAGTGCATTCCCCAGCCAGCCTAATCAGAAGCCATAAATCAATAGGCAAATAGGGCATGCCACTAATTAGTCAGTAGAAAATTCTACCAATGGGTTTTCAGCAGAGCCTTGTGCCAAAAAAATTCCCCACTTGTTGAAGGCATCTTTTCAACTTCAGTGTGTGAAAGACAGATCTGGCTTTTCCAGAAGAAAACTTATGTAACTGGTATGAGATTTGTGTCTAACTGGAGTAAACCAGCCTATCACTAACTCAAATCAAATGTTTGTGGAAGTGTCTCTGGGATACATCTAATCCTATCTGATTTCTATTAGCTGATTTGTTTTGCTTAATGGCTGTCAAATTTGGCCCTTAATGTCAAAGTCCCGTTTAGCCAAATGTCATTGCCAAGGCAATCAAACAAGCAGTGCTCTTGGTAAATAAAATTTGGCAGAAGGTTCACCAGTGCATGTTGTGGTTAAACCAGCCCCACTCGGTGTTTCACACGTGTGTGAATTCTTAAATGTATCAAACTTATATCAAATAAGCATAGTTGAGTTCGTGATTGCCAAAGTTTAAGAAAATGAGAAGGTCCCCTCAAGCTGAACTCTGCAATATGCAGGATGGAGTCCCAAATACCTGCTCAGGGTTTATGCCTGAAAGCAGAAGTAGCTTTTGTGAATGCCAAATACGAATCTAATATAGAAGAAACTACAAAATAAACATTCCTTTTATTTCACAGCTGTGATTTAATTTAAATCATGTTATACTGTGGTATTTTAGTGTCTGTGCCCAGGTGTTAACGAGGGCTTTTGACATGCAGAGGTGATCCCTGAAGAAAATATCTTCAAGTCTTTCACTTTCCAAACACAATTCATGTCTTTCCAGTGTAGGTATTTGCACACAAACTGCTGTTCTGATGTGCATTCTCACTGAGTTGCTTCAGAAATCTTTTATGTTGCTCCATGAGAATTAATATGTGCAATGTGCATAGAAAAACTGCTGCTTGGGATGAAAAAAGTCTGTTGAATTAATGATTTTTCTGGAAAGAGCAAGTGGAAAGGTCTGTGAGATATGAGTTAATTTTAAAGTATAATTCTCCCATTTTTTTCCCTGATATTTTTAAGTTCAGGTACAAACATCCAATATTTCTGCTTTAGCTGTGTGCTGAGGGATTTTTGTCTTTGGGAAGAGTGGACATTTCATCTTTCCTGACTTCATGTTTTTGTCAGGTAACAATTTGGTGTGATATGGGAGGAAATATCTGTGAAACACATTGGGGCCTGAGTTTGACGTGTACTGATTCTGAATATCAGATATATCTCTGTGGAAAGAGCATGGGGCACTCCAGGAACTGAGCTGTACCACAACAAGGACAATCCATAGGATTCAGTGGACCCTAAAACTGTAAGCCAAATAATTTTGAAATTCAGCATTACAAAGACATGGAGGTAGTGCTCAAAATGCATTGAATCCTCTTGAAACAGGAAAACAAACAAAACTTCAAATAACCCAAACCACAACCCCCCAACCTTAAATCCATGTTGGTGGACTGGCTAGTTCCTCACTCCCCAGTGAACATCTGTTTTATTCCCAAAGACAGATACAAAAGCTTAATCCTTTAGTAAGTAATGTGGATATTGTATTTTACTTGAATCAAATAATTTTTGGCTGAATGCAACAAAAGGTGGATGTGAGTGTGGTACTCTGAAGTCTGTGGTGTATTAAAAAAATATATAATGGATGAACAGGAGGTTCTTTAACTCAAGGAAGGAAAGAAACTGGTCCAGCAAAAACCTCTTGTGTTCTTTTATTTTTTTTTTTTTTTTTTTTTTTAACTTGTTCCTGCTTAATCCACCTCTGCTCTCTTCCATGATGCTGGAAATTGGATGGTTTTTTTTCTCCTCCCATGACAGCTGTGAGACTGGACTACGTCACTGGGTACTCCTGGGTTGCTCTTGTTGTAAGGTCTGTTAAAAAGATGTACAATATCATAACACAGGCATTGACACGTAGCTTGTGTCATCTGTGCCAGTCAGTGTGTGCCTGCAGGTGTGGGAGGTCAGGTGGGCCACTGGGAATGCCCTGGTGGGATCAGGAGAGGGGATGGATCCCCTGGAGTGCAGCCCCACTAGTGCTGAGCACTGCTCGGGTCAGAGCTGGCTGACTCTTGTGCAGGGAATGTGAAAAATTTGGAAATCTCCGGGCTTGTTTGCCTGCAAGAGAGGATTCTTTGAGGATTTCGTTCTTCTGCTTTTGATAAAGTGATTCCTCAGTTTGTGTAATCATTGTGCAACCCAGGCTTTTGTAAATGGGGTTTGTTTATTGTAAGGAAGGAGAACAGATGTTTCTTGTAAGGATTTCTTTTTTTTCAGGGCTCTATAATGTAGGAACACCAAGTTTTTTACTGGGTGCTGTAATCCATGACCACTCATGCTGTTTGGAACTTCGGGCTCTGGTTGTTTCACCAGTTGTGTGGACATTCCATTGAGAAAACAGAGCAATGCTCTCATTGCTGGGAGCAGTGCTCAGGAATTAGCACAGTGCTTTTAGGAACATCTATAGTGAATCCTGAAAAACATCCTGAAGGGTTTTGAGCTGCCAGCTTGACTGTGCTGTTGGATATTAATTATTCCCTGCATACCCTGCAGCATTATTGGTTTTATTGCCTTAGAAAATGTGGGAATGGTGGATCTCGAGTTGCACAAATAAGGGAGGATAAATTACACAGCTGGCTTTAGGAAGAAAATAAATTATTGATTTACACAAATGACTGTTGCAGTATTTGGCACCAGCATCTCTGATAGAATGATGATGGTATTTGCAATGCACCCCCAAAGAGCTGTTCCAGGCCTCCTGTCCCTTATTGTTCCATCGTCGTGCCCGTTGTAGTGAGAGTTCTTAAATGTGTACTTGGAGCTGTTGGAGTTGCTTTGGGTCCTAATGTAGTAAAATAATCTCTCTGACTTTTAGCACTAGTATTTTGGGGTGAATGGAGTTCCCCTGACTGTTTAATTGTGAGATTCTGGCTGCAGATTTGCCATCTCCCTCTTTCCAAGAGCACCAGGAGCAGTGGTTGGCAGTTGTCATGTCAGTGGCTTAATCAGGGCTTTGCATCTCTGTACATCTGGAGACACTGGTTTGTTTTCAGTGCCTGTTCCAGGTGGTCAGGCAAGGAACCAGCTCCCTGTGATCAGAAACCACCCCTGCAGAAAGGGCTGCAAACGCTGAGCTTTGTTCCCTGGGTTGCTCAGGCACCAAGCAAGGGTAGTTAGAGGAGAAGACTATTTCTGGCATACCAAGGGTATAATTTGGAGGAATAAAGTCTTGCTGTATGTTCTTAGCCATTTTTTAAATGCAATTTGACATTTCCCTTAAATATGCCATGAGATCTTAAGCTCTGGCAGAAGATGAATACTGTATTCTTCTAAACAACATCAGATACATTTGCACCCCCGGATGTGGCAACACTCGCATTTCCTCCCAAAAACTTCTAAGCAAGCAAAAGCACAGAGTAGGAAGTGAAAAATATCTTCCAGTGAAAGATTCCTGACATCTTTCCTGCTACTAGTGCAAAAAAGGGATGGTCTTTAATCCCTGCTTTTCATGCTCATGCTGTAGCAAACATTTAGAGTGGTGATGCTTAGAGTAACTTTTAGGGGATAAAGAAGAAAAAAGATCCCATATGTTACTGTCAAAAAAACCAAAATAAGAACATAGCATTGCAATGTGTGGAGAGGTGTATTTGGGACTGTGAATACAGATTTAAAATGTAAAAATAAATAGAATGAAAACCTAGAAATTGGGAGTGTGAATGATCACACACCTTGTCAATCTTATTTTTGCATTCTCTAATTGCTCATCATTTTCCATGTACCTAAACTCTGTTGTTTCACATGACTCTGGAGCCCAAGTTGTCCAGCCCAGTGTTCAGCACTCCTTTTATGCCTCCTGAAGTCTATCTTTATTCTTGAGTATTCAGTTATAGAATTTCCTAGCCCGAGGTACTCACTTTAAAAAAGAATTTTAAGGAAAGTTTGAACCTTAATACTCTTGGAATGAGGGAACAGTTTCTTGGCTCATGGGTTCTGAAATCAAGTTGAAGGGCTGAACTTCTGAAATAAATCAATTCAGGGGCTTTTTTTGTTTAATTCATAGACACATCCAGACCTTTCCTGGAATAAATTAAAGGGCAAACCTTATCTGAACTGCCAGTCTTTGAGCTCTTTCCCACTGCTTATCTTCACATTTTTATTGAGAAAGCAGAGATCAGACTTGGAATTGTTGGTTTGCCAACATCTGTCTTCAAGCAGTGTAGCACAGGTGTCTGTGAGGAATATTTTAAACAATAAAATTGTGTATGTTAGCTGGAGAGTGCCTTGGATTCAGCACTGGCTGCAGTTTAGCATTCCTCCCAAGACTTTTCCATGCTCAGGAATCCTGTTCTCTCTCTGAAGAAGTTGGAGAGCTCCCATGTGCTGCTGTAGTGAAGGTGTTGACTCCAATCTTCACTTCAGATTACGTGGAGAGGTTTGAAATGCACAGCATTAGTCAGGACCAAGATTCTGAGCTTCATTCCCAATTCCTTCTGGAGTGAATTATCAACTGTAGGACTTTCTAAGTTGATTTGGTTTGCTTTGTTTGTTTTTTGTTTTTAAACAACCCAGTGGCAGGACCAGTGAGAATTGAATATTTTGTTGTTCTAGCCTTGGGTTGCCTTAATATGCTGAAATCAAGCAAAGAAGATAAAACACCTTCCAAGTGTACTACTGGAGCATTTATTGTGTGGTTCTGTGCTTTGTGGAAGGAGGTAACACATCCAGTGTAGTTCTATTAACTAAAAAAGCTCACAGCATCTTCTGAGGGACGTACTGTCATGGTAGTCCAGAGAGCTTTTCCTGAAAGAGCAGAAGAGGAATGATTGAGAATATCACATCTCTGAGACATGTGCCAGCAAAATTTCTGATATATGTCATGTTTCACAGCAGCTGGAGTAGGTTTGGGTTTGTTTTTTTGCAGAATATTTCTCTGCACGTTCAATGTCCTTTGTGCTTTTCCTTAATGTTCCTTTCCCTTTGCAGAGTGAGAGTACAGTGAAAATTAGAACTTACTTTTCAAAACTACAGTTTTTAATTGAGTCTAAAATTAGGAAAAAGAAATGTGTTTTTTCCCATGTCCACAATGTTTTGGCAAAGGGGGGAAGAAATTATATTATATGGAAGAATGGGAAGGCCTTTAGAATATGAGGAAGTGCAGCAGTTGAGAATCACAGAGTAGCTGAGGTTGGCAGGGAGATCTAATCCCACCTGCCTGTGGTTGTGTCCAGGTGGATTTTGAGCATCTCCAAGGATGGAGACTCCATCACCTCCTGGACAATCTGGGTACTGTTTAATCTCTTTTTTGGGGTGGTACAGGGGGAGGTGTGTGGAGGACTTGGGGATGGCTGCTCCTGTGTGTGGGGTGACACAAAGCTTCTTTAGAGCCAGAAATGGCATCATTAAGGAAAAAAAAGGGGGAAAAAAGTTCCAAAGGGCAGCTTTATTTATAAAACACCTACTGCAGCTGTTTGTCATTGCAGACAGCAGCTTTCTTGCTTAATTGCTGGTTTATTTAGGAAAGCACAAAGTTTGTTTGTAGACCAGACTTTTTGGCAACTTTATTATGAAATACAATGTAGTACAAATTCTGTCCCTTTTAAATGAACTAATTACAATGGAAACTTAAACAGATGTTTGTGTTTATCTGTGGAGATGAAATCTTGATGCAAGACATTTTTAGTCCAACATTAATTGTCTTAATAAATGCTTGAAGTTTAATGAAAGTTCTTTACAGCTTTAAAAAGCCTTTTTTTTTTTTTTTAATAGAGTGATGGGAATCATAGAATGGTTTGGGTTGGAAGGGACTTCAAAGATCATCTGGTTCCAACCCCCTGCTAAGGGCAAGGATGTCATTCACTAGAACAGGTTGCTCAGGGTCCCATCCAACCTGGCCCTGATGTGAGGGATGAATAAGAGAATAAAAATTAGTGAGCAGTATTTATTTTTAAATTTAATAAGCTTATTAATATATTGAATTATTTTTGTTATCTGTGACTTTTCTTGGAAATAAGAGTAATTACAAAAAACTATTCTCTACTATATATTTTCCCCCTGATAATGTATCTGGTGCTGCAGCAAAATTCTCCTGCACAGAACAGTAATTCTGTTAAATAATGATGTTAAAGGCTGTGAGATGAACGGTGGGAATTCAAGGCACCATGCAGAACAACTGAATTAAGCACAACGCACAGTTACATAGTAAGTCTGGTGTTATTTTTGGAAGAGGATGGTGGAGAAGCAGGACATGTGACAAGTTCTGAAAGCCTGTCGTTTCAGAACTCCGACGAGACTCCAGAATGTCACAAAAACCCCGTGGTGCTGGTGCACGGGGGCTCACAGAGGAGAACTCTGCCTTCTCCCTCATCTTTCTTCTGCTGCTTACACCCGTCACAACCAAACTGGTTCAGCCAAAAAAATAGGTGGAATGTTTTTTTTTCATCGGTGTAACTGAGCACTCCCTTCCAAAACCAACCTGAAGTGGTGTCTCCTGCAGGAGGGGAGGTCGAGTGTCCGTGGCTGGGTCACCCTCAGTTGGCTGCTGAGTGTTCCACTGAAGGGAGAGAAAAACCCATCAGCCACTCTGCCCTAACTGCTCCCTAGATTAGGGAAGAAATACTGTTAGAAGTTAGATGAGGTTTCTCCCTGAAAAAACAGACTTAAAAAGGTGCCAAACCACAGAGTAGAAATCACAGACATCTTCCTCTCTGTGTTTTTTGGTAGGTGGGATAGTGGGAGAGCAACAGCACTTCTAGAAATGTCATTCATGTTTCAGATGTATTTATATGTTTTTGTTTTCACAGCTGTGGACTCGGGGAAGATTTATTTGCTACAAAATTGGGGAATAGTAGTCTTAAAAACGAGCAGGTTTTGGCAATGTGTTCTTTAGTAGCGAACCAGGAGCCTGAGAGTGGGCACACGCCTGTGGGTTGTGAGGCTCTCTGGTTTCTATGGGATTCCTGCAGAAGGATTCCAAACTTCCTGCTGTCAGAAGCCTGTAGTTTTATGCTGGAACAAACCAGAAATATAGTGGTAGGAAGTGGAGTCTAGGATTTCTTTTAAAGCTGGTGACTTGGTGTGTGCAGTGCAGGTAGCTGGTTCCGTGCCCAAGTGTTACTCCTGTTGGTCCTTTTATCATCCTGATGCTTTCCCGTTGTGTGAAGATGCTGGTGATTGTATTCAAGATGATGGATTGTTCTAGAGAATTTTTGTTTCTTTTAAAAAACTGCTCTGTAATGCAGATACTTCTTTTGCAGTTTCACAGTTTCTGAAGCTGCTTGAAATGGAACCAGGGTTGTGTTTCAGCTTGGCCAGATTTAAATTGTAGGACAGCCATGGCAGTATTTGATGGCTGGATTAAATAAAGTGGGGCTGTAAAATACTCCTCTCCTTCCAAAACAGCAATGAGAAGTTAGCCAGACACTGAATGGCAGTTCTTTTGCAAAAGCAGTTAATCTTTATAGCATGTTCCTTAAAAATATGTAAATGTACTCAGAAATTGGCAAGTGTAAATTTAGTGGTGATTAAGTGAAATCATGTTATACTTTATAATATCTTTCAATCTCTTTTTCTGCTTTCCCTGGGCAGTAGCAGAGTTTTTTCCAGGGTGCCAAGTTTAGTTTATAAATTGGAAATGTGTAAGGAAAGAATGTTCTCTGCACTGACTCACTCTGGTGTCTGGTCTTTATTCCAGGCTGTATTGATGACAAAGTATGCTATGAATTTAGAACATCTACGGCCCTGGAGAGGTGGCAAATTGCTTTCTGCTTTACTTCCAGTGTTTGCATGCTCATCAGGCTTGCCTCTTGACCTTTTCTACGCCAAGTTGCTGTTGCACAGCAGAGCAGTGGCACAGGTGTGCTCTTTCAGGCAGGAATGCAGCCTTTCTGGGGTATCAGTTTGTAAAACTCTCCTGCTTTCCTCCCTTTGCATTAGAACTATGAGTTTTCTTGATTTTGAATTTTTTTCTATTAACCCTGAGAGCTTATGTGGTTGATAAACCTTTAAAGTAACATCTACAGACTGAAAAAAAAACCAAAACAAACACCTCTGTTTGTGATTTTTGTATCTTTTGGTTTCATGCAAACTGTGCTGGCTAATCAGAAATCACTTCTGTTAAAAATAAAACCTAAAGTAAAGTATTTTTATGGTCTTAAATCTCAAAATGGGAAGGCACCAGCATGAGAAGTTGGAAGAAAAGCCTTGTGAGTGCTTTTAGGTCAGTGTTGCACCTGACCTAAAGTTTTGGTCCCTTTTGTTCTTTGGGAACCAATCCCTTCACTTTTGTGGGATGTACATCCCTGCTCCCTGGGAGCAGCAGGCTGAGCAGCTCCCCTCCCATCTTGGTTATTTTATAGGACTGGTTTGTGTATGTAAATGACAGTAATAGTTGAAGATGGAGGAGGGGGAGCAAGGGATACTAAACTTTGACGGAATACATAGGTTTTTAAACTGCATTTTTCTTTTCTGGGGTGATTTTTGGTCTTCAGCAAATGGCTGAGTGAAGCCCAGCTACCCCCAGCACTGTGGTGCAGCTGGGACTGCCTGGAACGGGGCTGGGCATCACTGGGGTTGTGCTCTGTTGTCCTAATGTTTATGACTTAGGTCAGTGGGAGTCAGTGTTGGAACCTTTTTGATTCTTCAGTTCCCTTTCTCAGTGTTCCAGGTGTCTCCAGCTACTTTTGCTTGTTGCTCTCTGCATTTCTTTCCATTATCAAGCTAATGGGCACAGTGCTGACTGAGGACTCAGAGTTTCTAGTCCTCACATCCCAAAATCTGTTACCAGTTGGTGGATCTGTCACTTGACAAGTACACAGACAGCCCAGTAAGGAAGTTTCCTTCCCTACTCCAGCATTTTATTTTTGTTATTTGTGTGAGGAACTGAGTTAGCTCCCGAAATAAGTGACTGGGGTGGTAGACTCTGAGTAGGTCTGTGACAAAAATTTTTTGTCATGCACAATGATGTGCATAAGTGCTCTGTATGTGGGATTTGGTTGTGCCAGATGGTGTATCAATGCCTCTGAGAGCTCTGCAATGAATTGGTTTTGTTTCCTGCATCTCTCTCGACTGGGGCAACCAAACATCTATTGCTTCCCTCTCACTGGTGAGATTCAGGACTGAATAAAACCCTATTACACACCTAGGGCAGCAAATTATTTCCACGGTCCTCTACAAGTGTTTTCTCTTGAAGACAGATGATGAGTGTAGGAGAGGGAAACACGTCTGCAGAGAAGCCTTGGTGTCCCTTTTGCAGCTTTGCAATGAATAAACTCACAGCAATAATTCTGTCAGTCTCGACCTGGAAATTTGGGTTTATTGCTACATAAATATGGGCTTGGTTTTGGAGTTGCTATCTTTGCCCTGGGTAATTGTCTGCAGATCTATCAAAATCCTAAAAATAGCAGCTGATAAGATATGGGACATGCTCTTCATTTTTTATTAATCTGAGGTGATGCCATCAAAATAGTAATTACTTTTCCCTGCACTAATTTTATGGTGCCTGAATCTGGAGATTTTTTCTTTCTTTCACCTTCACCTTCTTCTTACTGGAAAGATATTTTAAAACTTGAAGTAAATTTAATTCTTTCTCTGCTACTTTTTAATTTCTCTGTAGATTTGAACACATTTCTCGTCTGTGGCATGAAGTTCAATTATGTGACTTCCACAAAACTTGAAAAAACTTCTGAGACTGTGCTCGGGCTTTTTCCAGAAGTTGTTTATATTTTTGCCCACTTAAATACGTTTGTGCTATTGGAGGACTGTTATCTATCTGTACAATTTTTTGCTTGTCCAACACAGCTTTTTTCAGCTCATGATTTCTCTTACTGCCACGACACTGTGTTGTTACAAACATCTCTTTGTTGCATAAACAGTTGGCACTGTAATTTTAATGCAAGTCTTACGGATTTAAGGTGATGTCTGGGTTGGAGTCTGAGTTGGAGTGGAGCAACTGAGGAATGTGGTCCTGTGGGGCTGGAGGAGGCTGTGGGAGGCAGGAGCTGTATCCTGCAGCAGGCTGTGACATTTCAGTGCCATCCCGAGGGTGTTTTGTGTCCCCACTGTGAGCGGGTGGAGGGCTCGGAGATGGGTAATTAAGCTTGGAACCAATAAACAGGTTTGAGGGGCTTTGAAGAGCAGGAGATCACAAGGACAATTTCCTGTTGGTTGCTTTGCTTGGGATGCAGCTCCATATGGAGCTGGACTGTGAGCTCAGCCTGAGCCCCTCCTGGCACCTGATGGTTGTGTGCTGAGCAAATATGGCATGTAGGGACACTCCATCCCTCTGGACCTGGGCTGAGATTCATTGAGGCCTTTTCCTAAACTGAATGGGGTGATTTGTACTGCAGTATAATCTATTTCTCTTCCAGAGATCTTTGGTTTCTCTTTTGACAAAGATTGCGAAGTGAAATTTGCCTTTATTACATTGTTAGGACTGACACCTGTGTTCATATAGTTAGAAAAAAACACACCCTTTGAGTATTTTAACCTGGGGCAAAATTTGGGAGCAAGTTAGCCTAAAAATATTATAATTCAGTCTTAGCTTTTGATAGTAATGTAGCTGCTTTAATCCCAAATCCTGCTTTATATATGAAAGTGTTGCCTGACAGTCACTTAGCAGGATCCCTGTCAGCTATTCAAAGCTCATCACCACAAATATTGTTCTAATACTGTCCTGCTGACAGAGTCAGAGCCCAGGAGTGATTGTACAGACAATGAAATACCCTCTCAAACATACATATACACTGTGCATATTGTTATTTTATATATATATATATATATATACACACACACATGTGTATGCACAGGCTTTATAACAACTATTACCTGAAAATGTCAGGACTGAAGGTCAGTCTGCTGAGTGCAGCAAATGCACTATAAATTCTTTTTGGATCCAAGTGGAGAATATTTGTTTGCTGCTGTCAGTTTTGAGGTTATATGTATTACTCACTGCCAGGAAGCTCGTTCTCCAAATAATAAATAGATCTGTCATAAAAATTTTAACCTACCTTAAAAATATGTTGTGGGGAAAACAATGTTTTTATGGATTAGCACATGCTTCTTGCTGACTTTGTAAAGGAATTTGAGGGTACACAGTAAACTTTTATTAAGAATTTATAGTTTCCTGGCTCAAATTTACTGTGTATTGATAAGAATAATCTCATTGTTTTAACACAGCTCTGTTGGCTTGTATTCTTTTCTCTACCTTCCACTGGTGTTTTCTTTTAAAATGAGTCAAAAAGAAACAATATCCCTGAGGAGGACTTGAGAGCAGAAGGTAAAGTTCAGAAGTAGAAAATTGTTTTCTTGTCGGGGACAGCACCTGGCTGACCCTTTGTTGTTTGAAAGTGGCCTGAAATTCTTTGTGGTTGGAGTGTAAAACCTTTGCCTGCCATTGCCCTCTGGCAGTTGGCAAGTCGGTGCCGAGCTGGAGATTTTTCCCTTTCAGAAAACGAGCAAGTGGGTGGTGGTGGCTGCAAACATCCTCAGCTTTATCCCTCTGAGAAGGGAGCAGGCAGGCAGAATCAGGCAGGTGAGAGTAACAACCTGAACAGGCTGAAGATTGTACCATGGGGATTGTCCTGTGCCATGATCCACCTGAAAACATCTCTTTTCTTACTGCATGGCTGGGAAAACTGTCCAGTATTTGGGGTGGAATGGGAGAATTTCACAGCCCAACTGAGTAAAGTGTTCTTTTTTTTTTTTTTTTTTTTTCCTTTTCTTTTTAACTTCAGGGCAAAGTGTGACCTTCTAGTGCCTTTTTAACCTCTGAGCACTTTTTCAGCACAGAAGCAATTTACTGGCAAACAGTAATTAACCTGCAGGGAAACACATCCTTGAGTTTTATTGTATCTCAGTATATGGGTCAAATTAATAACAGTGCAGAGGTATCATCTGTGGCATTTGAAAATACCAGCAGAAAAAAAATCAACGGACTTAATTTAAACTGAATATGTTCAAAGATGTAAGGAAGAAAGCTCATTTAAGAGAACAGTGGTGTTTTGAATTAAAAACCTTTTGGAGGTTTTAAATACAATTTTATTCTTTTGAGATGGTGATGGCCACTCAGGTGAAGTTTTGGAGTTATTTAGGTGTTTGTTTGGTCAGTATGAGATTTTTCAGAGTCAGCTTGTTAGTCTAATCTAATTTTTACCTTTGGTTTATATGAACTGAGGACAAATTTGCTGTTATTTTTGAAGGAACAGAAACCCCAAAAAAGTGAATCACTGACCTCCCAAAACCTAGGATTTTCCAAGCCTATTACTGAGTGTTGAGGAACTAACATAACTGTTCTCTACCTGGCTTTGGGCATAAGGAGATTGACTTAGAAGGGGTAATAAAAGTGAATCAGAACATAGAGATTAAGTGAAGTAACATCTTAATTTTTCTAATATCAGCTGTTGAACAGGTTGAAATCAGGCACAGGGTTCGTAGGACACTGAACTGGGGCCTCTCTCTGAGGATGTGCCCAATTTGCCTCATCTGTTCCTGGGTTTTGTTCTTCAAAGCACTTTGGCATCACCTCTGGTGCACAAGCAGGGGATCTGAAGGTAATAATGAACCAACAGGTCTTTGAAATGACTGATCCTCCTAACAGAGAGAACAAGAAGAAAATGGTGGTGGGAGAGCAGAAAGAAATCTAAATTCACTCAGTGGTTTTTTACTACCTGAGAACCCTCTCCCAAGCTATTTATAAAATATTAGTTTGCATTACACAGCTGAAAGAATTCACAAAATGTTAAAGCTGTGACTAAACCCCAGGCTGTTGGGGTTTTTCCCTTTGGTGCTCAGAGAAATGGGAGTTGAGGGAGTTGACAGTGAAACAT
This sequence comes from Pyrocephalus nanus, assembly GCA_038380795.1. NCBI lineage: Eukaryota > Metazoa > Chordata > Aves > Passeriformes > Tyrannidae > Pyrocephalus > Pyrocephalus nanus. The sequence continues at coordinate 14,347,984 of CM076275.1, read as the reverse complement.
TTGCGACTTCTCGGCAGGAATGTAACTAAGAATTGATATTTTAAATGAGGCGGAAGGGAATTAAACCCAAACACAAACTCCAGTGCCATTACCCGAGTAATGTATGGAATGCACTGCTCTGGGAGAAGAACTCCTTCCCTTTACCCCCCACCCCATCCTCGAGTCCTGCAACTCTGCAAAGGTCAGCTCTCAGAAAAGCTGGGAGGGATGGTCGGAAAAAGCCAGGGCTGGAAACTCTGAAGAAGGGCCTTTGAAAGGGGATCATATTTGTTCTCTGGGCCACACAGCATTAGGAATTTCCATAAGGCTAAAAGAATTTACAATGTGCAGCCTATGCATAACCAGCTCCTGCAGCCTGTAAAACTCGCTGTGTTTTTCCAGTAGTAGGAGCTCCTGCAGGAATCCCGGCTCTCCTCCCTGCCTGCTGCAATCCTGGCAGTCCAGTGCTCTGGGGGAGGGATCCTGGGGTGCAGGACCCTGGGAGAGGTCCCTGTGTTAGTGCATAAATCAGAAAACTTTCTGTCCTGTGTCACAGTTTAGCCAGGATGGAATTGTGATATCCACCACCATAACATAAGCCTCCCTCTGAAGGTGAGCATTGCAGGATTACCCCAGTTCCCTGTTAAATGCAGATTTCCAAGGTTTGTTTTAAGGTATGGTTAGTTTTGATATTCAAGGAGTATGTTTAGTAGGAACAGAATGGGGTTTTAAACATTATTGGGACATCTTAAGTAATAAGAGTAAACATGATGACAAATTATTCTTTATGGCAGTGATGTTTCCAAGAATGAAAAGCAGAAAATATTTGAGGTGAATGTATGTCCTTCATTTTGTAGAACTGAAGAAACCATGTCCCAGATTTCATATCTCCAGTGTGCCCCTCTACTCTTGCTGATGCAGGTAATCCACCAGTAGAAATGAGTATTTGGCCTAAAATGTCATAAAGGTCACACTAAGATTCACTGGCATAACCAGTAATATACTTTGGAATCTTATTTCCAGAGCTCCATTGAACTCTGAGACCAAGGCATTTTCCTCCTGTCACTGTTTATTCCTGAGTGAGTGGATCTTTTCCTTCAGCAGTTGTGTCAGTGAGCTCCTGCCTTTCCACAAATGTCATGGAGCTTGTTCTTGTCCTTAAAAGCTGCTTCTTCTTCATCAGCTCTGACAGTAGATTCTCAGCTTAGTGTTTTCATTAGGGTTCTTAGGAAGGATTTAGATGGTTCTTTCAGTCTGTTATTTGTGCCAAGGCCAGGAACACGAGATGATGTATTTTGCTGGTTGGGCCCAGTTCTTCCCTCTCCACTTCAAAAAAAACCACCCTACTGCAAGAAAATAAAGAGCAGGGAATAGCCCCTTGTGGTGCTCTTACTGTGTGGGGATGACAAGGAAGGATCCTCCATTAGCACATGTTGGAGATGGGAAGATAGTGTGGAATTATCCAGCCATGGCTTCGGTTTGGTGGAACTAGGGAAGATTTCAATCACAGGAGCTGCTCACCTTCTGATTAAATAGATCAAAGCATTGGCCTTTCCAGTGCACTGTAGAACAGTGCACGAGGTCCAGAAGAAAAGCACTTAATTTTTCAGCTCAGCAGAATACAAAGGCCAGGATATTTTTTTGAGTTTGTCCTGCTCCATTTCTGAAATGCTTTGTAGTGAGCTGTGGGGCTGTGGTTTCAGAACAGAGCAGTTATTCAGGCTCAGTAACATGAAAAGGGTTTTACGAGGTTGAGTATAAAGAAGTGTTTCCAAGTTATGCTAGGAAGGCAGATATAATTACTTTTGAGACTGTTCTCAAAAAAAAAAAAAATCATTTGAAATACCAGATTGATAGATAGATATAACTTTTTTTTTTTTTTTTTCATAAATAGCACCATTCTGCAATAAAAGTACAGTCAGTTGCTTCAGTGATTAAATCTCTGAAACTGTTTAAAGGCTCTGGAATGGCTTTGTCTTAGGATAAATAACAGTCTTGCATGGGTAAGTTTGGCTTGTTTGGGATAGCTCCTATCAATAGCTTCATTAGCTTTCCTGGTGATAGTAATTTGACTGCAGCACATGCCAGTTTGAATGATGTTGAAATTCAAGACTGGATTTAGGCTGCTGAAAGCAATGAGTCACTGCACAGAACCGAGGTGGTGTGAAAAGCTTTGCTGTGTTTAAAAGCATTTTATAAACTGGAGGGCCCCTGTGTGACGGTTGTTGTAGGTGGATATCTGATCACACGAGCTTTGTTTGAGAGATTGTGTAGTATTTTCAAAATGTAATTTTTCATTCTACAGCTTTATCCTGTAGTAAGATTAATTAAGAACACAGTGATTTTGAGTGTCCTCATCCTCTAACAGTGTTTTCAAGGGAAGTAGTGAGTGGGGTCCTGTCACATTTCCTTTTGGCTCATAGGAGTGCTAAGAAATTCTAGGACATATAAAATGGAATGTGGAATTCCACCTCGGTTTTTGAAATTTAATTATGTAAGAGGACTTAAAAACCTTGCCTTGGAATTAGCAGGCTGTCTGATTTGGATCAAAGCAGTGCTATGTGCTGCTAGAAGTGTGCTGCAAAGAAAAAGGGAAATAAATCTCAGTTAAGAAAAAATCTGATACCCCATCCAGCCTTTAAATGTGCCTAAGTGATATATTCATCTTGAGCATGGTCTTGCTTCTGATAGTTTTTGTCCTGTGGTTTATTTTTCAATTGCTAAAGCTATTCCAGATGCCAGAATTGTCAAACAGACAAAGCAGTGATTCCAGTCGACATAAATTCAGATTATTGATTTAAAGGGTCAGTAGCAGCATAAAAATACATTATATATTTAATGTGTGAACTGACATATAAAGTCTTTGAGTGGCATTATTTTGGTGATGGGCAAATATTTAGTCTGGTTTGCTTTAAAAACCCATCAGTTTTTGAGCTAAGGTAGGTAGAAGTGTTTGTAAATATTAGTTAAAAATTAAAAAGTCAGAAAGGAGTATGGACTGTCAGATTTTGTTACAGGGATTTGGGACATAAGAGCCAGTGTGTTCCTCAAAAATTCATCTTTTCAAGTCAGGTTTCTGGATTTATGGTTGAAGAGAAAGTAAAACACAAGTTAAAGGTTGATTGATAGGGAACTCCAGGCCATGACTGCAGTACAAGCAGCAGCTGAGTCATTTGTGGGAAAGCTTTTTCACCATCATGTGCACTCCTATTCTTTCCAGGTCTGTTTAACCAAAGATTTTCTTTGCTGTAGAATTTTTTGTCCAGTTCTCATGCTGTCAGATGTGAGACACTGCTACCCTCTGTAATGTTGATTCAGGGCCTCTGGGATATAAAAATAAAGCAGAAAACAACAACAGTGTTTAATTAGAAAAATTATCTATTATTGATCATTGTTATCTCCTGAGAATCTGTGGGAGCTCTTCTATATAGGATTTATTGATGTTAGATGAGCAGTGAGCACTGCAATCAGGGCTTTTGTGTAAGGAATCAACCACCACTGCTGCTTAGACTGCAAGAACCTCCAGTTGACTGCAGAAAGCTTTTGGAAATCTACTCTAGCATAAGTGCTAGAGTAGAAGTAGGAAGTATTTTAACATCACCACTCCTGAGAACTTGGTCTTTGGATTGCATCCCCTGCCTCCCTGCCCCCAAAAGCTTCAGTTAGAATGAAACAAATGGCTTCAACTTTAAAATATAAACTCATAAAACTACGAGTATAATGGTTGGAGGCCCCCCACCACCACACACACTTTTAATTAAGTGACTGTGTTGTTTCCAGATGAGAGGAAAGATGACTCATGTGGGGACTTAGAATGATCTCTATTTTGTATTGAAAAAAAAGTAAAAATTAAATTCAAAATGATTACATCAAGTTGCACAGTAGCACCTGCATCACAACTGGATACACTGTGTCTGTTCTCAAAATAAAATGCTTTATTCTAATTTTTTTTCTCTAAAGCCTAATTTCTGGAGTCTGAACCTAACTTTTTAGGTTTAATGAAGTTCTAACCTTATAAAAGCAGGGTTTTCTCATGGAAAATGCCTGGTTTCCACCAGGAAAATGTACTTACACCTTTCAGTACCAACGTGAGAGGTATTAGGAGTCATGAGTCTTAAAATAGAAAGAAGGAAGCACATTTAATCAATACAAGGCCCTGCACTGCGATTCAGCAAACTTGGTTTGTTTATAGATTTGCTGGGGTTTAACTGTGTGGTCACAGGCAAAAATCTGTTACTGATAATTGTTGCTGCATCATTATTTACTGCTCTTCCATCGGTACCTTAGTGTAGAGCATCTCTTTGGCTTACACCAAATGTGGTTGGAATCTCTGCTGCTGGTGTAGTGAAAATGACAACAAATGCCAAATCTGAACCACTCCTGGAATACAGAGAAATACCTGGAATCAAGGCTTGGCTTCTGGGAAAAGCCCATAATTGACTGCAAACCTCTGCAGAGAGTTTTAAAATAAAAACGTGATGGTTTTGTTGCATAAAAACGTGGTAGTTGCTCAATTCTCCTTTTATTAGAAACTAAGGAAAAGCTTAAATAAACTCTTGCTTTACAGCCTTTAATCTTTGTCTTTAATTAACCTTGGAAGGTGGTTAAACACCTTGGTGTAGTTTTTTGGGTTGACAGTTGCCTATTTGTCAAATGGTGAACATTAACAATCCCCATTAGATGTCAGGACTTGGATGGGTGCAGAAAGATGTGTCTGTTCAATTCAGTTTAAAAGGGAGGTATGCAAAGTGTTTATTGCACCCTGAAATTGAATTTTTGCGTTACTGATGGTTTACTGAACTTACTTTTCACGCTGTGACTATGGTTATAATAAAAGTTCTAAATAAAACCTTTCAGTAAGTGTGTGTTTTTATACGTGGAGCACAGTTTTATTCTTTGACTCCCTGGCTGTGTTGCAGCTCAAGGAGCAGGGGGGGGGGGGAACATTTTACAAAATGATGAATATTTCCTGAGTAAAAATGAGATGTTGTTGGGAATGTATAGAAGGACAGACTAAATCTCTTCTGTTTCCAGCATGCTGTCAGCTGGGCTGAGTCATAAATTCTTCAGTCAACAGCAGCTCTGCGAATGCCGGGAACAGAAATGTTAAAGTCTCGTACAGAGAGTAAAGAGCTGAGACTTGCAAGTGAACTGAAAGGACTATGATTCATTAAAATCTGAGAGAAGTAGAGGTCCACAGGTGAGAACAATATATTCCTGTCATGTGCCCTTTCAGCACAGCCCAGCCATTCATCATCCTGCTCCTTGCTGTAACCAATGTGTTACGAGCTGTGTTTTCCTTCTAGGCATCTTTTTTTTTTTTTTTCTTTCCCCTTTTTTCTTTTTCTGTCCCCCACCCCAAAAAAGGCAATGGAATTTTGCTCAGATATTTGCTTCTCCTCCCCTTGTTGAATCTTTCATTAATCTTTATCTGTTGGGTCAATTACAAGTCATTACTGAAATAATTCATTATAGGTTTGGTGAGGTTAATATTGTTAAATTAGGAACAACTGCACGGAGTTTTCTTCCCTGAAGTTTTCCCTTAGGGCTGGCAAAGTGTGGGACTCTGGGGGTGGGGGAAGAGCAGCACCAAAGGAAAGGGGACAGGGCTGGCTCGTGTCTCACTGACCCAGAGGTTTGGGGTTTGTGTTCCTGGCTGGGGCAGCACGGATGTTCAGCGAGGCCTCAGGAGTGCAGTGTGGGACTTCACAGTACCTGCACCTCTCCTGTTTTTATTCTATTCACACATAAAATAGAGCAAAATCTTTTCCTGTCTCTTGTTGAAGTAGAAGATTCTCTTAAAGCAGAATTTATTGTGGATTTACAGGCACAGGGGAGCGGGGCTTCCCAGCCTTGCTGGCAGAAATTTTCCAAGTGCACAGTTCAGTGGTTGGTGTGACCTAATAGGGAGACAAAACCATGAGTCTTCTTAAAGACTGTCTTTTAATTAGCTTTGTAATGGATTTCCATTGACTTCCTCTGCATGAGAACTACTCCATTAGTTCATTACTATGATTTAAAGGCAGCTAATTACAGTCATAGCTAAATAATTGTATTCAGGTATTCCAGCACATTTTGGTTCTCATATTAGCAATTTCCAGGCAATGCATCTCACTTGTGTCTCGTTTATAGCCTTCTTACAAATGAAGTGATGGCAACTTCAATGTCTTTCTCCCTGTAAAACAAAAGGGGAAATCAATAATGTCATCTATAAAGAATGTGAGTGTACCAGCACTGAAAATGATGTAATGAGAATGAAATTCCTTCTTGTCCTTTTCTGAGCGAGACTATAACACTCTTTGATAACAGTTGGTATCTTCAGATTTACTGGAAAGAAAAGCAACAAACAAAAATACTTGGTAGAATTTCAGCTCCCAAAGCCTGCAGGGTAGAGAATGACAAACCAAGGCAGAGGTTAAATGACTCTATTTTCACATAATGGACCACAGATAAATCAAAAGTGTTTTAAAAGTGGAGCTGATCATGTTTTTTCTTGGTGTGATTATTACTCAGAGTTAATAATAGAGTATCCTATTTGTAAAAGCAACGTGGTAACTGAGCAGGGACTCCTTTCCTGTCTGGTGGAAAAGACAAGTTTGAGGTTGCAAGGAATGTATTTATTGGTGTGGGGGGTAAACTGATGCTTCATAGATGAGCTGTTAGAGCAGGAAAAGGGGTGTAATCTTAGTCATGGAAGAGCTGTTCCTTGAGCTTCCCTGCCCTTCTGTTCCTGTTCTTTTTCTCAGTGTGCACAAGTGCAGACTTGCTGCCTGAGGGCTGAGATTGGGGCTCTTAAACACATTGGTACTAAGTCTGTTGAGCCTGCAGATTTTCTGAGACTCATTTCCTTGTGAGATTTTGTAGTTTCAAGATCTGGTTGGGTGGGGACTTGATGCTTGTTATTTGAGGTTAATAAACCTCTCCCTGTTGTGCCTAAAGATGCTGTTATGAGGTGGATATTAGGATATTGAGTGCTGGGCTTGATGTATTTGAAGTGTGGAGTTCTTTCTGACAGTAGCTGTGACAGTGATTTAAAATAGACTCGAGTCTATTTTTTGTGTTCTCTGTAATTTTGGTATGGGAGGTTTTCCAGCAGGAGTATGTGGTGAAATCTCAGAAGGCTTCACTTGGAAAAACCCAAACCTTTGCAAACTGTGATTTGGCTGAGTTTGTATCAAAACTGTGATATTAAATACACATTTCTAGCACAAATGTTTGTACTTATTAATTGACTTTGAGTCTTTGTGCTTCTGAAATTTGCTATGTTTGAACACAGCACTGCTTTGGAGTGGAGTCAGGTAGGTTCATAAATCTAAACCAAACCACTCTTGGGTTGCAAATGTGCCTGCAGATGATTTTCCATTTGTGCAGAAATGACAGTTGCTGTGACTGGGCTGTATCAGAGTACAACGTGAGTCCTCACACTGTACTGCAAATCACCGAGGTACTTGTACAAACTGTACAGATGACAGAGTGGGAGCAAAGGTTTATAAAGTGACTTGTCTCCTGAGCCACCAGAATGGGGCTGCACCTGCAGCCTCCTTGCCCCTGCTGTCACCCCAAACTACCCTGGAATGCTTTGGTGCTCCAGTGGGAGTGTTAGACCTTCACCCTGCTCACCTCAGCCTTCGGAATTGTGATTTACGGGGTTTACTCTGTTCGGAAACTCTCACTAAAACACCAAAGGAGCAGCACAGGGGGGGTGTTTTTTGAGAAAGACAAAATTACTATTATCAGCTGCACATTCTCCCTGAGTTCAGGTATTTATTGGGATGATTTGAGGTGAGGGATGAGTGGTTTAGCTTCCCTGCTTGGCAGCCTTACTGACAAACTTCCAGCGTGGAATACTTGGGGGTTTCCCCCACAAAACTGGGAAATGAGAAAACAGATATTATAGGGAGGAGGAATTCAGGTGTTCCACTGCAAGTGGCCTGGATTATGGAAGAGCTGGTCTGAGTAGAGTGACAAACACAAGGCTACAGCTGGTGTTAGAGCTTAAAATTCCATGTTCATCTAAGTAAAATCTTACCCAGCAGAAGCAGGATGGTTTGTGGTGTGTGCTGAGTTTTCACCGTCGTGGAGGAGGGGATGCAAGTTCCTGACTGCTTCATGTGCTGCAGTTTATTTGCACTGTGGTTTGCACAGAAATCCTCTTTAAAACACCAAATTGTAATGTTCTAGAACTCACCACATGTTTTTTGTATTGCAGTTGTAGTACAAACGTGCTCAACTTTCATTTTTAGTGTATCCATCTTCCTATGGTTGATGCTGTGATGTGCCTCCATTTTGTGGAAAACTCTTTTACCCCTTGTCACAGTGACATGAAGGATAATATCAGCTGTTCAATATTTAAAAAAAAAAGATTATTTTTTTCTGAAACTTGAATACATTATATTCAACTTACTGATTAAATAGTGCTTACTTTCAGAGTAAAACTTAGTTTTGCTGTTTCTTTTCACTGTAGTTATTAAAACACCGTATTTTCCTACATTTAAATCCTTGTACACATTTTCTGATTTTACAGAACAAATTAAAGCCTGTTTTCTTATTACTGTACATCATTATTTATAGTTCTTTTTCTCACTCTATAATCCTAGTGGGATTTTTTTCTGTGCCCTTCAGTGGCTTATGTAACAGGCACTAAGTGAATGAATGCATTGCCCTTTGGTAGTAGATAATAATTAAGAAGGTGCCTCAGAATATTTCTGGAGTTGAATTTAAAAAAAAGTCTTAATTTTAGCACAGAGTTTTCTATTTTTTGATGAGCTATACGGCCCTGTTCTCCTTCCAACACTTAAAGAATGTGGTCTGCTAAGAACAGATGGTGTCATTTAAGTTTTATACTGATTCTACTTAAACTTTTAAATGAACTCCTTATGCTTTTAAATGTTTAGTTAAGACTTACTGATTGTTAGCAAATTGAGAAAAGTTGGTCGCAACTGATTACCTGTTTAGAGACTGAAAGAGGTAATTGTCTCAGTTTTTAAACCTTTGTAGTCATTAACATCATTAGTGGATTCCTGTCATCTTCCAAAGGAAACAGTGAAGCCGGTTCATGAGCTGGGAATCACAGGTAGGCTTGGGCTTTCCCAAAAGCCAGGAAGTGGGAAAACACGCATGTGGTTTGCTTTAGTTGGGAAAATTAAGTGGGATTCTCCACCAGCGAGGCTGATACAAATGAGGAGTCACTAATGTGTGTGCTCTGCTGCGACACTGTCAAAACAGATTATTTGAAAGCACAGAAGTGATGTGTTTTTGTCAGCTGTTTCCCTCCCTTGGTGCAGCTACAGAAGCTGTTGTTTGTATCAACTGCCTTTCACGTATTTCCCGGGTTTCAAAGTTACCAAAGTATATTGTTCGTAGTTTACAGCACTCTTTGCTTGGCAACTGCATTCATTCAGTTAGTTTAACTTTCATTTACCAAACCCTCAGAAATTCTAACTGAAATGCTAGGTGTGGAATTGTCTGCTGAGAGATGAATGAATAATAACAGTAGAACACGCTGTGGGATCTGTGTGTTCCCAAATGCAGTGCAATGTGCACCCCATTGCTTACTCTGGGAGGCTGCTGATAGAAAACCTTGTGATGAGAGGAAAAAGAAGACTGAATGCCAACAGTTGGTCCTGCCCTTCTAACACAGTATAGTAAGAAAGTTTTCCCCTTCAAAATTTAGCCATTATTAAGATATTGGAACTTCTACTTTCCATGGCAGGCTGGGCAGAAGGCAGGAATTTGGATGTGTGCTCCCTGCTGTGAAAAGTCAGCCAGTGAAGAGGACTGGACCAAACCCATTGTCTGTGCAGTGGAAGGGATTATGGAGTCCTCACATGATAATTTTTGCTGTCAGGGCTCTAATCTCTGGCAGGGGAAAAGGACAGCCTATTAACTGCTGCAAATAGTTTCCAAAAGGATCAGGTGCTCAGTCATTTCCATCGTCATGAATTTATATCTCAGCTTCTTTCCTAACTCCTAGAACTGCAGAGGAATTTAGGGGTAGCCTAAAAATTTCCTTGGTCAATGAAACCTGTCTGTCAGCACGGTTCTGTGTGCCCCTATCGAGAACCTGCTGCCCAAGGGTTTTCTGGCTGCAAAATGTGTCTGTGCTGGTTTTTTGGTGACACCAGCTGAGCATTTTTAAGCAGTGCTGCTGTCAGGGCTTTTCTCCACAGCTTGTGGTGTTTGGTATTACCAGAGACTGTGTAAGCCTGGAGAATTTGCACCAGTAGTCACAAGAGTGGAGTTCATTTCAGTGAGGGGCAGAAGAAACGACTTTGGGTGGCAGAACACGAATGGTTGCATTGCCACGGGCATTGTGTGGTTTTGTCAGTTAAATGGTCTTTGGTTCCATGGGTTTGCTGAGTATCCACCAGGCTGGTGTGGTTCCTTCTGGATTGGCCTTGGCTCAGCCTGTGGGAGGGGAGCTGAAGGCCGTGCTGCTGCTGAAGAAGGGACTGCACTTAAGGAGATGCAGATGTGCCATCAAGTCCCTGTGTTGTCTGTTTAAGTAGGATATAGTCTCCTTCTGAAATAGCTGAGTAAACTTAATCAGCTGCAGGAAACTAATGGACTGACACTACCAAAGGGGCAGAAATATTGATTCACTCGCTAATAAGAAAAACTTAATAACGAAATGTAGCCTTCTATTAATGTGTGAATGAAAAGCAGATGCTAAAGATGAATGAATGCACGGATTAATATTGGGTTTTGTTGTCAGAATTTATGTTGATGGGAAATGGAGGAAATGTACCCTTACAAAAATATTTTGTACTGGTTGTTAACACCTTATATTCTTTCTAGGACTTTACTGTTTCATGCACTGTAATCTAAATGTGTAAGCTGTTAACAGCAGGATGAACATTCAGCAAGTTGAACAACCACCTGCTCCCGTAACCAAATCATTATTTAAATTCCCTCTGCACCTCACAGGTTGAAGCCCTGACAGGGATTCAGATTTACAGTGCAAGGCATCACACACAACTTGCAGTGCCCTACTCTCACCAGTTCTTGCCTGCCTTATGTATCCACTTTGGCTGCAGGTGAATTGTACTGTAAAACTTAAAACTAAAACTCCAGGGGGGTGTGTGATAGGGCTGGGCATCAAATGGAAAGGAAAGTAACCATCCTCCTAAAGTTATCAGTCCTGAAAGACTTCAGTAGCACAAGAAATTCTACCCCCTGCTTGCCCTGGAAAGTGATTGCAGGAACAAGAAAACTGTTTAAAAGAAATTCAAGCAGTAATTATGCTGAGCCATTCCAAGCTTCATTGTCTCCTCCTCTCTGCAGCTGACACTGGTGATCTTTCCAAAATCAAGTGCTTGTTTCTCTTAAGTGAATATACTATCAATATAAGTAGTTTTGCCTGTAAAGAATAAGAAATATATTAAGTACTTACATAGAAATTGATTGTAGGCTGACTAAAAAGAAAATGAACAAAAAAACCTCTCCCTCCCCTCTGCCAAAAAACCCCAACACTTGATTGATTTAAAATATTTCAGTTTGATATAAAAGTTTATGTAAAGCTTCAAAGCACTGGAGTTGCCAAGCTGCTGTGTCAATAGGCTCTTAGATGTGACCATGGTTTAGTGTCATTTCCAGTGCACAGCCACCTTTGCAGCAGGTGCCACTTCTGGAAGACTTCATCTATTAGGGATGTGTATGAATTCAGTGGTTGAGTGTTACCTCTATTTAGTTAGCCCAAATTTGGTAGTCATTTGAAAGAGGGTATGTGTGACACTTAGCTTTGTCTAGTTTAAACACTTCCCTGTATTATGGTTACAAAGCACTGTTGTTTTGTGCCCAGCTCAGCCTGCTCTGTCTTGCTTTTTAACCTGTAAAATGGGTGGGAGCAGAGAGCGAAACTCCAAGTAAGAAGGGAGGAAAATCTGGTTGCACATTGTCGTGAAGAACCAGGTAGAGACATGAACATTAATGCTGTGTTTGAGCTGCAGCTGATAAAACCATCATGTGGCTCCAAGAAATTCTGTGACTGCTAGAGCCACACTGAAACTTTTTTGGGTTTTTTTTAAAGCTTCTTTCAGGCCTTTTCGTCTAGGAAAGAAAGTGGCATCTGCCTTTGACTGGATGATGAGTGTGGCAGTGATCTGATAGCATCCTTTTTCTCTTTTAGTTCTTGCTTTAAGCACAGAGTGTAATTGTTGTGGTTTGGGCCAAGCAGCTTCTACATGACGTTCATATCCTGGCTTTAAGGGATCCTTATCCTGGTATTGGAATTTTCAGCAGTATTTCTAGGATGCTGTAGATCAATTTTTGCCATCAGTCCATCTTTCACAGAGAAAACGTGCATGTTAGAGGGGACACAACCCCTTTGTATGTTATTTCAGGCTGACTGGAGAATATTTAGAGATAACAAAGCTAGATCTCATTGTCACAGGGCAAGCATTTGTCTGATTTACTAATCCACAGGAGATAAAACAGTGTCTAAGCTAGGATTTGTCAGACCAAAAGCATGTAGAACCTGGATTTGCCACATGCACATGATTCTCTTTTGCCTGACAGTTCTCCAGTCTGTGTTTCCAGCCAGTTGGCTTCTCTCCCTCGTGCCAGGTATTGATTTACAGCCCCAGCCCTCCCAGTGTCTGGAGGAACATCTCTGGATGTGGTGTGAGGTGGCTGCTCCGTTCTCCTGGAGCTGCCCCTGTGTCCTTGTGGGATCTGAAGGCTCAGTGGGGGCACTGAAGCTTGCTGCCTGCTGGGCATGGAGAAACCAGCCTGGGAGTCCCTGGGGGTGCAGAGGGGTGATCAGATACCATCTGGTGCTCTCATGCAGAATATTGCTGTGCCCCATCAGTTCTTCCTGCTGCACTCGCTGTTGAAGCAATGAATTCAACTTCTGCTTTCAGAGGTACTTTATTTTTCCCTGAAGACTTTCCTGTTTAGCTCCTATTACCCACCTGATGGAGGAAATTCCTCAATGTCTTCTTTTTCTTCAGGCCACTGTCCCTTGCAGTTGCCTTGCTGTAAATCTTGGCTTGTAATGTTGACAGAGGGGAGACTGATCCTGGGGTGGTGAGGCTGAGCCTGTTGTATTCTGGACTGCCAGTTAATGTTGTTTCTGTTCAGGTTCAGTTTGGGTGGGTGAGGCAAAAAAATTCAGAGAAATTTCATAATCCCCTGAGAAAACTAAAGATGGGATTTAATGGACAGAGAACAGACAAGCCCTGAAATCCCGGCAACACTTCAATGTTGATTGATTTACTTTGTTTCTAAAACATATAGCTGACATACTAATGCTGAGATAAAAGACATGTTTTAAAAAACGATTTAGGACATGTGATCTTTGTACTGCTGATGCCCTGTAATCTGTCAGAATGTAAATTGTATACACTTGAATCCCAGGTAATCCTGTACTTTGCAGCTCTTCGTACTTGAGCTGCTTTCTTGTATAATTCAGAAAAAAACTACAAATATTTGGGTTTAGTTGTATTGCTTTTATTAAGATAATATTTAGAGACTCCAGTGAAGAATGGAGTACCACATGTGTTCAATAAAAACATGGTTTGTGTTTAAAGGAAATAAATTGGGTAAAGACCCCAAAGTTCTCAAGCAAGCCCTGCATCAACTGCTTCAAAGCAAGGCTCTTGTTCCTTTCAGCTTCGTGCCTCGATCCTGTGTTTATCTTACTGATGGACAATCACGATGTTACCTTTTTCAAGTTGCTGGGTTTGAATTAAACGTTGTCTGCTCTGTTGTGGAACCCCTGAAGCAGCAGCACTGAGTGTTTGCAGCAGCAACACTTGGGCTGAACCGTTTGCGGTTTTGTTCCAGTGATGCTGGGACCAGCCCTGTTAACATTATTCCAGGAAATGCCACCTTCAGGTATGCCAGGAGACTCTGCCCTTGGTGTGATTGCAGCCTTTTGTGGATGTGAGACAGCTTAGAATAGCTTTGCCAATTTTTAACTCGATGTTTAAATGTTTTACTTTACATTACTTAATTTACTTTACATTCGTGACTGCTCATACTGTGTGGATTCATTTAATAGGAAACACGGCTCCTCTAATCAGGTGCTTTTCAAGCTTTTTGGTTTACTTTTTTTTTTTGAGATTAGGAATTCCTCAGTTAACTGCTTTTGTGTGATTTCCTGATGTCACTAACAGGCTCAGTTCCTCCAAACATCAATGCAATTATAGGCCAAGGGTGCAAATGCCCCTTGCCTTGGGAGAAGCAGATTTCACCCATCAATTAGAGGCATTTAACAGTTCCCAAGGTAATTTAAAGGTTTGCAGCCAGTAATGACAGTTAATTCTCGCTGTTCCAGTCTGAAGGAGCCCTGGTACCGCTCACCCCCAAGCCTCTTCACATCTCTGCAGGTGGTCGAGGCCCATAATGCTGACCCAGGCAAACTGGTTGGTCTCCAGTGGGCATAAAACATTCCTATGGAAAATGCTTTGTATTAATCCTTTCCAGTTAATGAAAGCAATCATGGAAATAGTTCCAAGGTTATGAAAGATATAAAAGTCAAGGTTTTGTACAGCTAATAAAATTACAAGTGTTATGTTTGATTTTTGCTTTTGTCCATGTATACTTTTAATAAAGTATTCAAAGTTGAGGACTAAAATGCCAGAACATTCCCTTAGCCTTGATTTGGTTTAGAAGAGAAGCTCACTGCTTTACAAGCTAGCTGGAATTCCATCATGTCTCTAATTTGCTATTTCTGAAGCTATTAAATTTGACATTCAGCTCTTCTGTACTGCTGTGCTGTGTCAGGACTACTTCCTTGGTCTGTTCTCTATTTCTACTTGAACTGATATTGTTTGGAGCTATTAATGTAAAACTACTGGAAAATAAATCTTTTATATGTATTTTTTGTTAATTGATTCTTGAATCGCTCCGGGTGCAAGACTGCAGTGGAGATTTAACCCGGATCACACAGATACTGTCGAGTTTCTCAGTTTATATTTAGTTAAATTGCCTCTTATTTGCAGTGGCTGCCCTTGGGAAGTGAGATGAGTGAGTGAACCAGTATTCATCAGGGAATAGCACAGGGTAGCCAGGAGGGCAGCTTTTGAGTACTTGATATATAAATGGGAATTCAGAGGGTTTTGCAGCTTGAAAAGCTGAAGTGTGGCCATCAGTGAGCACAGGGGCTGACAGAGGTTTGCAAGTGAGGGCATTTGATTCTCTTACCAGCACATAGAGCATCGTTTGCATCCAGCATCCCACACTGGCTGTAGGGATTTCAGCAAGCTCATCATAGAGAATCCTGCTTGCATTTTCATGCTGTGCCTGATTGCTTTGCTCATCCCTGGGATAAGGAAAAGGTGTAGGATATAGGGCAGTGCTTTCCACGTGGTCTTGTTATGCCTGAAGATTTTAAGTTAGTTGGGCAAATACAACAAAATAAATTGGCTTTCTACAGGAGGGTGGGATAATTTTGTTGTTCTTTTCACCCAAAGGAGTGGTACAATATCAGCCCAGCTGCTTTGCCTTGCCAGATCACTTCCATTAGCTGATGAAAGCAGTTATTAAATAAAAGGAGAGCATAAGTAATGTGAATATTGAGAGTCTCCTCTATGAATTTTGTCTGAAAGTGGATTATTTGCCGAAGCAAATGCATCTTCATTTGTACTTCATTTAACCAGGGGAAATCTCGCACCAGCTCTGCCGATACATAACAGTAATACTGAGAAGTGTCCAGCTCTCTGCTTTGTTTGCTGGAAGATTAAGGCTGTAGTGAGGTGATGAAATCCAGTAAGCACTGTTGTGTTATGCCCTGCACATTCAGTGCTATTACACAGCCTGTGTAGGCAAGTCTCTGGGTTTGACATCTGAGTCTTCCCTTGGCAAGTGATGATTCTGTCTGTTGATGAGGTAGTTGATGTGGGAATGGGGATAAAATTAAGTTAGATGCCCAAAGAAACACAGAGCTGTAATGTCTGGTTTACATTCAGAAATGGCTGTTGTGTGGACAGACCTCTTTTTGTAAGATATGTATTAAGTACCACATTTCTTTTGAAGTTCATTAACTTCAAAATGTGTTTGGTTGTGTGTGGTAATTTCAGTGTAATTTTGTATACAAAGAAACTGAAAGTCAGGAGATAGTGAGGACTTTCTCTAGATCATGTAGTGGGTTATTCTGGCCAGAGCACTCAGGAGTTTGACATCAGACCAGACACCACAGAATCCAGGCCTGGGAACCCTTTTCTGAGGAGGACTCATTGTAACTCCTGGTTGGTGCTGAGCCTGCATGGGCTCTGCCACTCTTTGTGTCCGTGTTCTCACTCAAGATAGAACCATTTTCAGAAATACAGAGACACCTTTAATAAAGCAAATAGTGCAATTTAAACAAAAAAAAAGCTCGGCACCACATCAGCAGCAAACCAAAGCAGCAGCTTTGCATCGAGTGGTGATGAAAGAACACTTCCTAAGGAATGCCTTGATAGCCCTAAATAATTCGATATTTGGTTGGAATGTCTTCCACATGCTCTGGGTTTGTCTGGCGAGGCTGCTGGTCATGGGTTTAGAGAGACAGAGGATTCAATGTGTAACCCCAGTGAACTGGGCAGTTGTGCTTTTGGGGTTCTCAAAGTGCAGAGTAATTCCAGTCAACTTTCTTTGTAACCAATTCACAACAAGGTTTCATTGCAACCTGCACACGACCTTGAGCCTTGTGGCTGGGAAAAAGCCACTTTCTCTGCATTAGCAAACTGCATGTCCCTCCTTCCCTTGAGACCCAAGTGAGCTCGTGGTGGATGGGATGGACCTGCTTTATGGGGTTTGGTTGGGGTTTAAGCACCGGCCCCTATTCAGAAGGTAGGTCTGTGACTTTGGAGGGGAAATCGTTGCTGCTTCTTCACTTAAAACAACTTTAGACTCTGTAAAATTCCTTTATTTGCAGAGGGGGTGACCAGTTGGAAGTGACAGTGAAGAATGGGATGCCCTGATTTCCTTTCCTTTTGTTGCACTTTATGATGACTGAGGAGGCCACCAGAAAAACCTCCCACCTCGAAGGGCTTAACCAGAGTCCACAAAGGAAAAACCTGTGATCCTAATCTGGGCACTTAATTGGGTAGGGTGAGTTTAATGGGAGGATGGTCTTATGTAGATGGCTACAGATTTTATATAAATCTGTTAAATATGATTTGATGCCTTTTTGTAATAACACGTAAAATACCTTGCTCCAATCCTGGAGGTATTTTCTGTGGCTGAGAGGATGGAGACGTCACAATAAAACATCTGACATTGATTTCACTGCCTAAAGGAATAGAGGAAAGATGTAGAGGCCTTTGACCAAAGGTTAATTTGCTCCTTTTTGTGTTACATTGCATTCAAAAGACTAAGAAAAACTTGTCTTGTGAAGCTCCAATTCAGTGGTATTTTGTATTCTCAAAGAAATGAAGAGGCATTTTCTGTCAGGTGTGTTATTTATCTTATGATTGTGGTGAAGGTGATTTCTCCTGCCCACGTGAGGGTTTTCAGCAGGGATTGGCATCAGGTGTGTCACACTCATGTGGCAGCACCAGGGCAGGTCCTGAGGAGGGGAAGGAATGCTGTGATGGACAGGAACGTGATTTTCTACAGGAATTTTTGGTGAGATCCATCCCAGAGGATTTTCTGAGTATGGCAAAACCCGTGGATGTCTCTGGTTCCAACCCCAGGTGTATCAGGTGGGGCAAATTCTGCCCTTGCAGATCAGGAGAGAGGCTGGATTGGAGTGTGGGAGGAAAGCCTGGTGTTAGACTGCAGATGCAGGAGAGGGATGGTGAGGACGTGACTGTTCTACTGGGGATCCCGAGTGATTTCTTATCTAAAGACCAGGAAACCTTAGGATTTTATTCCTTTTTCATCTTCTGACACGTTACTGCTTTTGAAACTGTGTATTGAATTTCAGCCTTAGGTGTACAATAAAATTGCGGCTGGGCATAATTAAAATTATCTATGGCAGGATTTTAAGGTGTTAGCTTCTCTTTTTACTCCGTGTAAAACTTGGATCGAGGATTTCCTATGAGCTTTTCTTGAGGCCTAATTTCTCATTTTGCTACTTTGATCAGTTTAGCATTGATTTAATTCGTAATGACTATTTCCTTTATTGCTAGATTGTAAGATAAGTGTTGCCAAATTATCTTTATTTGTGTGTTAAATTGGAATTTTAGAGATGCTTTGCATTCCTTTGCGGGGAAGGTTTGTCACATGCCACTGTAAGTTGTTAACAGATAGCTTATTTTAAGAACTGATGGGCCTGTCCCTGCCCTGCCTGATTATCCCCGTGCCCCCTTAACTGCTGTGTATTGATTCCAATTAACATGACTGACATCCACCACTGAGGGTGAAGTTAATCAGCTAGAGGATCTCCTGGTGTGAATTCATTTCCTCCTCTGAGCTTGTCCTGTGCAGTTGAGCATTTCAAGAGACTAATGCAGACACTGCACAGACATGTCCAGTCTGGGCAACAAGTCTGAGCCTTGGTAACTAAAATAGCTTTTCAGAAGCTGTCCCGGCCAAATAAAGTTGATACACTTTGGAAAGGTCAAGCAAACCCACCTTTTCCTTCTGCCTCGATTATTGATTGCTGGAAAAGGTCATCAAACTTGGTCAAATTTCAGCAAATATGTTTTTCAGCTAAGCAGTGACTCAGATGAAACAATGGAAGGTTTTGTTCGTGGTGGTGGTGGTGGCATCAATTTCGATATTTGTGCTGGGGATGTGAAACATGAACGTCTTGGAAATTTTGGGGGTAGGAGAAACATAAAGGTTACTGAAGTAGAGACTTTCTTAATTCATTAGTGTGTATGATGGATAAGATGTTTATATTTATAGACTGAAGTTGGTGACTGTGGTTAAAATGAATATCTTACTGAGTACAAGCCAGGTACGCTGGGCAGCAGCTCCTGTTCAGATTGTTTGCTACTGCCACCCCTTCTTAATCACTGCCCTTGGCCCCAGCTGCAGCTCTGAAAATTAACAACTGGGGGCTAAAATGTCTGTCTGGGTTGGCTTAAATAGTTAAGATGAAAGCAGAGAAGGAATGGGAGACCTGGAATAATTGTAGTGAATTGATAAATATCTTGATTTTTCCCGTGCCAATTTAGCAATTTGTAGCTGTTAGAATATGAGCTACCATCTGGCTTCATAGATCTTTATCTGCTACTAAATTACCATGGCTGGGCCAGGTCCTACTGCATGTTTGTAACTGTGACAAGCAGCAAATAAAGAGAAAACACTGCTGAGCCTGCAGATAAGGCTGATACTTCCCTCTGGAGGAAAAAAAAATTGCTGGGTTTTGATAATTTCCTACTTAAACACTTAGAAAGCTCAGCCCTTTGTATAAACTACAGATCTGCACTGTTTGTTTTTCTAACTGCATAGCTCTGGTGTACTCATGTAGCAATGATGCTTGCTACTGTAGGATGTCATCTGTCAATGAAAATGCTGTTTTCAAGTGTTGTTTTTTTTTTCCCCTTTACTTCACTGAAGCATTTTCATACATCTTGAGCCAAATAGCAGCACGTGAGAAAGAAATGCAGGGTGTAGTAACAGCTTTGTTACCTTGGGGTGGTTTTATGCATTTTATTTGTCTTTGTCTGGTGTGGTTTTGCCTCCCCATCCCCTGGTGACATCCACAATTGCAACAAGCACATTAATTTTACTTGCCTTGTTTTTAATTCTTGGCCATTCTTGGTATGTGTAACAGGTATCCAGGAGATTATTGTGCAAGTATAAACTGTTCTGTGTTATAAGGATCCACAAGTATTAAAAGGATTACATAATCTGTTGCCCAACTGAGTCTTGCTAAGTAATTCCTCTGCTCTCTCTCCCAGTTTTTTCACAAGGTTGTTATAAACTATGGAAGATTTGTTACCTACAAGACCTTTTGTCTCCAACTTCCATGTGAAAACTTGGAAAAAAAGTAAGCTATGGAATGGTCTCTTGCTGGTTAATTCAAGGCAAGTTGTTTACCTGAACTAAGTGTGGTCTAAGCTGTAAGTTTTATTATTTCTAGTTGAAATAGTGAAAAAAGACGTCATTTTTCTCAAAACCAGATTTATGCCTAACCTTGAATGGTTGTTACATCAGCATTTGTGAGTTAAACACTGTGATGATAAAAGGTTTTATTCTTTCCAAATGTACAAGCTCAATATCTGGATCCTGAAAGCCAGTCCTGCAGAAAACATCACTGAGCAGTGAAGGGATGGATCTTGCAGCATTTGAGCTCAGAGTGTTTGACTGGAAATCTTTATAGTCCCACTGTTTATTTTGGTTTCCAGCTTTAGGCCATGGTGTGTCACCACAGCAGGGACTGCAGTGACTGTAGCAGCTTATCCAAGCTGTGTATCCCTCAGTAGTGGCAAATTGAGCATGGGGAATTAGCCTTTACTTTTCCCTTTCCTGCTTACTTTTGGAGCATGACTGCAGTTATTATGGCTAGCAAACTTTGATAACAGATGTGAAAATAAAGGCAGCCTTTATTGGAGCCTTCCAGAGAATCAGGAGAAACAAGCTGGTAATATCTGGAGAAGGAGCTGATGTTTAATACCAACTTAGGAGAAAATGTCTTTGCAAATTAATAGATTTTAACACACTTGTCATACCCAGGTTTTTCTGTGCGTGCTGACTTGAGGGGGTTATATTGCAACTAAACCCATATTCTGTGAAACCTCTTTCACTTGGAGCTGATTATTGGGAAATTGAATCACCCAAGTAAGCAGGTTTGTGAACACATCTCCAAATTAGTAAGCCTAAATTTATCAGGCTAGAGCTGTCATTTTGAGTATATGCCTGCTCTATTTTAAAAAGTGGATTATTGCACATTGTATTGTATTGGAAACTTCAGCTTAATAGTTACTCCCTCTTAGCATGTAGAGCAGGACTTGTCATGGCAAATACTTGTTATTCTGTTTCAGTGTTCCCTAAATGGAAGGAGAAAGAGACTACTTCTTTATGATTACCATTATTATTTTGGATGGCCGATTGGTTTTCTTCTCTGCTTGTTTTTGGCTTGCTGTGGGCAGATATAACAAATGATCCAACATTGTAACAGTGGGAAATGACCTTCTGTTCACCGACTTAGATACTACAAGCTCAACCTCCCAAACTGACAGGAGGAGTATTTTCTGTTCTGATGAATGGGTTCAGATTTTATCTGGTTTCCCATGGTTACTGGGAAGGGATAGCACAGTTAGCAAAGCACCAAGGGGGGTCCTCTGTTATTTTTAAGTCCAAAACCTCATCATAAAGATTTACATCAGTGTATTTCAGGGATAGTAGACTCTCAGAATTACATCTTTCAAGCAGGGGCAAATAGAGGTGGTGGGATGTTAAAGGAACTGGGCAGTACATCACAGAGTGCCTCAGCAGCAAGATGTCCTTTTAAAAGGAGAAAGAATATTGGAGAGACATAAATCGTGTTGAATGATGTCCTTTTTTAAGCAGAGTCAGAAAACGTGGTAGATGCTGTGAGGCAGTATGGCTTTATAAATTAAAGTTGCATTTCTTGGGCCTGTAGATTACATATAAGCAGCATCCATAGGCTACATGTCTACATTAGTCTTATATAGTCTAGTCATGGGGGGTGGGCAATGATTCTTTCCTTGTGTGGTTCTTTCATTTCTATCTCCAGTTGGGTGTAATTGTTTGAATTTGGCTCAGTTTTAAAACTTATTTAATTTTTTACAACGTGACCTCTTGTCAGCAGAACGTGAGAAGTAAGAGGGCTGGAGGGAAAGAAGCTTTCTAGATGCTTTCTGAGAACAGGGGTAGGAATCTGCTCCAGTCCTTAATTATCCTCATTCTTCCATGGGCATCGTGAAGAACCTGTGCTAGGTGTGCCATAGGGCTCCTTCCTTGGGGACAAGTTGTTGCTGGGAAGGGCAGGAGTCATTTCTCCTTTTCTGACCTCCCTTCATGTTTGGTGTCAGTCCTCTGGAACCCTTGAAGAGAGTGTTTTGATTAAAGCTGTTGGGTAGTGCAGTTTATTTTGTGTGCCTCAGGTTACAGTATTTGGCTTGGGACGGGGGCTAAATGGAATCCGCTGCTTTACATCAAAAACTGAAAGAAATACGAATGTTATTATAGAGTGGCAAGTCATTTGTCAGTGTTATCAGCCCTGCCATTTTCTGTCTTTGCAGCCATCTTATGTCTCCATTTAGATAAAAATAAAACCACACAAACATAACATGACTGTAAGCGTTGCACTTACAACAGTTGCAGTTACAGCAGGCGGGTGCTGTGCTTGGTAAAGAATCCTTTTAGATCCCATGTCTTTGATACCTTCTAATGCAGGGAGTCAACCCTTTGAAATAAATTGATCTTTTAAGCAGTGATTTTAATAATGTAGCTGAGAACTTTTTTGTTATGTAGAACAGTTCTTCCTGGCCCTCAGCTTTGACGATTAAATTCATTTTTCATGAATTCACAGTGCTTCAGGCTCCTGTGAAACCTTGCTCAGCTTCTGAGGATTTTTTTATTTTTTTCAGTGTGTGATGTGAATTGTGTAAAGCCTTTCCATAATCAGAAAGGTAATTTAGGCCTTTCCTGACCCCCTTTCCCCCTCTCCTTCCTCTGAAGAGGGAAGTTTCAATAGAGTTGGAAATTCTCCAAAGGCTCTTATACAACTGGTACTTTCTGCTTTATCATAATGCAATCCTTCCACATTTTCTGTTTTTCCTTAATTAACGGGCGGATGGAAGGGGTGTTAGATTCAGTTTCACAGAAAGATTTTATGCAACCACACAAGACAAGAGTGAAAATAAGAGGAGGAACTTTGGAGCAAATAGTGTTTTTCAAAAGTCAGCTGCATTCTAGCCTGTTTTTTTTCCTGCTGCATGTTATCCAGCATTGCTGGAAACGCTGTGATTTGATGATCCTGCTGCCTGTTACGAATTGCCCAAAGAAGAAATTTTTTAGGTAGCTTATTAAATAGGACATTCTCTGCTGTGTAGTGGGATTTGGGCTGCCCCAGCCTCCATCCCTGAATTTAGGTTGAGCTGCAGCGTTGCTGTGCTGCAGCTTTGGGTATTGTGGTCGTGTAAGGACAAAAAACTTCCAGCTTGTGAATTGTAGAGATTTTAGCAAACAGGTGCAAATGTGGAAGCTTTTCTGCAAGGCATCCATGCAGAAATGGAAAGCTTAAAAAATAAGGTCTCTACATGTACAGCAATGCATGTCTGCAAATGTAGGGGAAATGGCTGGAGATGAGAGGCAGTAGGAGTTTGTGAAGTTAGGAAGCATCAGGAAAGGGAATATTTGACAGCTTTAACAGATACTAGCGACAGAGAGGGAGTGAGGGGGAGGGCAAAGCAAGACTGGATGGGTGAAATTCTAAGTTGCCTGTTTTTTGAAGGAGTAGGTAGTTCATAGAGCTTAATTGGGGAATAGGAACTGTCTGATAGCCTGTGTTCTGCATAGAACACACTGTAGCCAGTCATAAAATAAATGTTATCTAGATCACCAGTAACCTCTTTCCCTGCAAAGCAGAAGTCTGTTAGTGGAAAAACTGTGTATTGCTAGATGTAGTTCTTCTGTGTCTATAACAGAAATTCCTTCTGCAGACAACTGGAAAATGTAAAACAAAAATCCCAGATGGAAGCTAGACCTGAAGGGAAACTTCTCAGCACAGTCTGATCCTGGTGATTGCACTGTGATGTATGAGTGAATTTCAGCTTCAGGAAATCTTTCATTTCTGTGAAACACATTCTGGTGGTGTGGAAGGGGAAATATGTTGAGCTGCAGACTACAGACTCACTTTTCTTTAACAGAACGTCCCCGTAGTTTGTGCATCTCACTTTGCTTTAGTGTCAACTTCAGAAGTTGAATTTTAATTCAGAGAAGTTGTTGATGCACCAGATGATTTTGCTGCCGTTCAGAGGGACCCCCCCCAGCCTGGAGAAACAGGCTGATGTGTTCATGAAGCTCAGCAACATCCCGAACCTGGGGAGGGATCATCTCCTGTACCTGCTGGGGACTGGCCATGGGGAGAGCAGTCAAGGATCTGAGGATTATGGGGGAGAAGGTGACCATAAACCAGCAAAGTTCCTGGGCTGTGTTAGGTAGAGCATCACCAGTGGGATTTTGGCACCATCCCTAATGTGGCTGTGCATATCCCTGAGTCCACACTGCAGGTGCTCTTGCTTGAGGAGGATGTTGTGCTGCATCTCCAGGGCTCCTTTCCCATATCACCCATCCCATGACTCTGGAAACTTGCAAGGATGCCAAGCCAGCAAGAGAGGAGAGAGCATGTGACAGGCACAACTGCTGGTAGGAAACCATTTGTTCAAAGCTGAGAATGTGGGAGATTTTTGAGAAGGGACTTCAATTTTTCCTCGACACACAGAGATAGCAGAGACACTTTGCACTTGGGTACCCTTTGTCCTCAGTGTAGGGCTGTGTAAATAGAATCATAGAATCAGATGGGTTGGAAAGGACCTCTGAAATCATAAGGTCGAACTCTTGATCCACTTCCACCACAGTTACTAGACTGTGATGGATATCTTGACTGGGGAATGTGCTCTTTGGGCAGAACAGGGTAAAAAACTTCGAGCTTTCTAAATGAATGTTTTTACTGTAATTTATAATCCACTTATATGAGATATTGCTAATGGCTGCAAGTTCTGGGGGACTGATTGAAAACTTGAACTGGGATTTGTTCCTCCTGTGATTCTTGCAGTAATTCAATGGGTCCACCCTGACTTGTACTCCTCACTGCCACCCACGTGGGAGACTTGGGTGGTACCAGTTGTTTGGGAAGGTTATTTGGGTGGTACCAGTTGTTTGGGGAGGTTATTCTGCTTGTGGTGTGAAAGGTAAATACTGGCATGAAAGGAAACATCTTCCTTTTGCTTTGCTGTTTTACTGCTGTGTTTTGCATGAGGGACGTGACTGTGGTGCCTGCTCAGTGAGGGGGGGGAAAATGTGGGTATTTGTTTTCATCTTTATAAAAACGTATTTTACTGTTTCATAAAGTTCAGAGGAAGAGTTCTTTCAACTATGAATTAAATATCAAAGCATAACAAACAGGTAAAAGTTCAATTCCCTCTTCATGTATTTTTCTGTAAGACAATTCCTGAGATTGGGCAGAGCCGTCACACCTTTCACTTTTCATCCCTTAATAAGAGAGAACATACGTGGAGATCATAAATTTTGGAGGTTCTTTGGGGGTTTTTAATCCCACACCTTTCTGCAAAGCTCTACACATCAATTAGAGACTTCTCCCCTGGGAGAGAGAGGAGCAGTGGAGATGCTCTTGCAGCTGGACCACAGATGAAGCTCAGTCACAGTCATGCTCTGCTCTGAACATTCATCTTCTGTCTCAGAGTGCAGGAAATGACAGTGCTGAGGGGAGGGAGGCTTTGGGTGGACAGAAAGTGTATCTACAAAAACACAGACTGTGTTGTGTGAGCAGGATCAGAGGAAGTTTTTTTTCTTTTTTTTTTTTTCCTTCCAGTTGAATTTATTTTGAAACTTGTAAATATTTGAGTCATTCATCATCCATATAGATTCTAAAATAAGGCATTCCCGAAACTTGGGTGTATTATTTTGAGACAGAAGGCTAACATTCTTATTTAGATTAACTACTGTTTTATTAAACCAATATACAGAGAGGATGGAGGTATACAAAAACTAAAAGAAATGTTCATTTTGTTGAACCAAGCTGACAGGCCATGATTACAGATCATCTATTTTTGTGATGCAAACTGGAAATTAATATAAACAGTGTAGACCAAAGCAGGCTTATGTTTTGCTTGTTTTTGATAGGAGCTGTGTGGAAGGGATGTCTCAGTAAATCAGCTCCAAGATTTATTCAGTGATGCCCTGTGAAAACGTTCCAAGTCAAGTCAGTATTCATTTCTGAGAGTGTAACATTTTGCTCTTTAGAGTTTTAGCTCTGAATAGGGAATACCACAGCAGCTTGCATTAATTGTTCATCTGTGATGAAGTGTACACTGTGTATAAAATCCAGTGTTCCCTGAACATCAGATCAGAAAGCAGATACAATTCCAAATATGTAAAGAGTGGGCAAACTTTGACGACAGTATGATAGCTCCTGTGGTAGTTACAGCTAAAACAGGCTGCTAATATGCATCTGAGCTCAGGAGATATTAAACTAAATATAGATTCTGCTATTCCTAACAGATTGTTGTTGAGATACCTGACACATTTTTTTGATGTTACATGCATTCAGAAGAGCTGAGCTTTACATAATTTCTGGTTAGTGTTAGTTGTGTGAAAACATATTAAAATGAGTGGCCTAGTTAGGAAACTCTGTCACATAGGCAGAAAGGCAGGTTTGAAGATTTCTGCCAAAAATGCAGAAACTCTCTTGGTAGCAGGCATTCTGCTCTCTGCATTCCTTTTGAATTTGGCACAGGTGCAAACTGCACAGCAAGCGGTGATCTGTCACAGCAGCCATCGCTGGCACACGTGTTCCCTCTCCGCTGGTGTCACCTGGCCAGCCAGGCACTGAGAGGGACCGGGGGCCTGGGAGCCAAACACCACTCACAGGACAAATTATATACATTTTAGCACCCCTTGGCTAAAAACTGCCCAGAACAAAGAGCCTTAGAGCATTCCTCAGACAAACTCCCAGCAGATGGGTGAGCACGTGTACACTGAGATCCTTCAGAGCTCAGCTCTGTTTGTATTTACTAAACTTAAAGGTGAAAAGATGGTGTGAGGCAGGGATTCTCTGCTTTTATGCTCAGGATTCCAGTGGAGGGGGTGCTGGACAGGGTGAGGAGGTGGGACATGTTGATATGACTGCTGGAGTGTGTGCTTGTTCCTCATGTGGTGCTGTTACTGCTGGAGGTGCCCAGGGCTTTTGCCTCCCCGGGTCCAACTGGTTCAGATCAAGAGACCTGCAGAACAATTCATCATATGGGCACACCAGTTCTCTCTAACAACCTTCTGTGAAATCACTTTCATTGAAGTTTTTAGCTTGTCTTGCAAAAAAAGTTCTTTTTCATCTGAAAATAGGGTTATCATCTTCCAAATACTGTGTATTGTCCCTTATCTCTTTTGCTGTGAGCTTTGTCTGTAATTTCCAGCATTTCACAAACCTTGGCAAGTAAAGCTGAAGATTATTTTCATTATTGTACCTAGAACAGTGTGTTAGGAGTGTGCTTGCAGCCAGAGGATTACTCTGGGCTTTCAACACCTGAAATATGTCTAAGTTGACCTTCCTTTCCTCTTTGGATATTTAGTTGCCTGTCTCTGATAGGTGATGTAATAGGTCAGATGCTATCCAACTATTTCTTGGTTTTTATGCCTATTTATTACCTTCTAAATGTTTGCTTGGTGGTTCTGCTCTGTCTGCCAGGGGATATTAATCATAGTAGTTTAGATCTAACCTTTAGCATAGAGACAAGAAAGTTTCATATTTTTCTCCCCTGCAGGACAAAACCCGAGGCAAGTGCTCCTGGCCACTCGAGGAGACACATTACTGAGGCAGATGGAGCTTTGTTTTTCCTCCTGTGTCTGATAGAACTGCTTTCAGAGAACTACTGCCATCTATTTCTTGTTTGCTTTGTACACATTTTGGGATGTATGGATTTTCCAGCTCCTTACTGAGGCTTTATTTAGGTTAACTAAATATTCCAGTGTTCTTTTGCTGTCTCCTGTCTTTCACTTTATAGAGAGGAGTAATAAAGTCATTGAACTCTTGAGAACCACCTGACTTCTGATCACAAAATTGTATATTCAGAATGGTTCAACTGGGACACCAGTTTGCTGTTGATTATTTTCACTGTTAGCATGGTAAAGATTTATTTTCAGAGAAAAGCATCTGCAAATGCTGCAGTGTGATTATGGAGCCAGCAAGCAGCAGCCTGCTCTGCTAAACAGCTCCAGTCCTTTGCTAGGATCCTACAGGAGATTGATTTGATTTTAGCCACCACAATAAGTGAAGTGCCAGAGAATGGTAGTCACAGAAGATATTTTTGCAGGCCCATCAAAGAGGGGCTTCAGCTTTCTCAGAGAGCCTCTCTGCCTCCCCAGTGTAGGTGCTGTCACGCTCAGAACATCCTGCTGTGCTTCCTTAAAAGCGGTGTTGGGGATGTGGGAGTCCAAGAGGAACTGCCTGAGGGATCCTGGGTGTCTCTTCACCCAGCTGATAAATACCCCCATCTGAAGAACACCTTTTGGTGCTCCTCAGAGCCTCCATTCAGAGGAGAAGATGCTGACAGCTGTTTGATAGATGATTTTGAAGGTCCTGACCTTCTCTTGTGTACCTGACTGATGGCGTTTTTGGGAGGATGGAGTTTTTGGGAGGGTGCAGTTCTTGACAGCAGTGGGGTTTGGGTGTGAACTCACAGTGTGTCCTGCCAGTGAACAGACCTAGATTTGTCTGAACAGAACACACTTAGCTGGGTGTTTATCTGCTCTGAATTGCCATCTCTCATGTAAAACCTCTCTCTAACCTACATTTCCCATTAAAACCACAAGGCAGGAGTGTGAGGTGCAGTTCCCTTTCCAGATTTTGACACTATCTCAATGGGAAGAGTTTTTCCAGGAGCCCCTTTAAAGGATTATTGAAGAGGCTGGAGAATAAAGGCACATCCACACAGAAGCAAGTGCACACACTCCATTCCTCCTGTGACCAAGGCCTGGGGGAGCCAGGGTTTGCTCTTGGGGCCAGGAGGGGTTGGAGTGGCAGAGCTGTGCCCTGCCCTGGTGTTGGCCAGGGAAGCTGAGGACATGGCCAGGCTGTGGAGGGATCAGCCAGAAGAGCAGCACGAGGGGGCATTAAATCCTGCATGGATGCTCCAGGTGTTACAGAATCAGCTCATGTTATGTGTGATTGGGTACAACTTCGCTTCTGAGATCCAATCTCAAAGCCAGGAGAAGTCTTATCAGACTGAGATGCCAATCTTAATATTGGGACTTGGGGTGTGTGGCCCCTGTCCCCCTCAGGACTTGTGTGAACGTGTCATTTAGCAATTCAGAGCTGCAGTTTTCGCCATCTCTGTGTGTGTTTCAGCTGTGCTTCAAGTAGCATTAAAAAGACAGTAATAAACTGAATTTATTTTGAAGGACAAAAAAAAAAAAATGGGTATAATTAAGGGAATCTGATTTTGGGAAGGTAACCAAGAAAAAAAACCCCCACTCATGCCAAAATATCCCGTGATGCTTCAAGAAAACCAAACATAACCAAGGATTGAGTTATAACCTATTGTATCTTTAATCCCTGCTTAACATTTGAATAAAAAGAACATTTCTCTATTGAGAAAGTAAATGCTCTATATTTACATTTTCTTAATGAAACGAGAAGGAATGAAGTCATTGCACTGCATTCTCTTTTGCTTGACTGACATTTGATTTCACACTTTTTAGTCGACTCTAGAGTTGTGTTTTCCATAATAAAAAGAGATTTCTCTTCCCTTGCATGATTAAAATCCATTTCTTCCCTTGGATCTTCAGCAAAGGGTTGATAAGGTTGTTGTGTGTATTTATATATATATATTTAATTTCTGGATTGTTTGGGGTTTTTTTACTTTTACAGACTCTTTGGACTAGATTTTTTTCTTAATTTTTGAGGGTTTTTTTCTTACTTACATGGACTCTAAAGTTGTTTTAAGCTGTACACTCCATGGAGTTTCTGAGAGTGATTCAGACTGCCATCTTTAAATCATTGGAGCACAAAGAGAGCATAAGCAGATGTTATAAAGCACTTTGATCTCTGTTATGCCAAGAAATTTGGTAGTGGTGATGTAGGCAAGGTCTCAGGCTCCAGTTTAGAAATAGTTTGAAGTTCAGACCAGCACTTAGAGCATCAGGATCTGGGAAACAACTGCATTTTAAGCTGGGAAACCCCACCCAATTCTTTTTTAGCTTTTGTATTTCCTCTCCCCCTAGGGACATGTGTTCTGTGGGGAGATTTTTCACCTACTGCTTTCAACCAGCACTGTGAGAGCTGGGACAAGGACAGATCACAGACCCAAATTTCTATATCAGAGAGGGGTTTATATTTTATTTTATTTTTTTTTTTTTTTAAAGACCCAAGCTCTATAGTTTTAAATATCAGAGCTGCCCTGTTTCTTCCTGCAGATGAGTGTGTTCTTTCTGAAGGTGTCCCATCCAGTCTCTAACACTCTGCACTTGATGTTTGGCTGGCAGGGGCCAGAAGTGAAAGCACTAAATCCTGCCCTAAGAACTGCTA
Organism: Pyrocephalus nanus; assembly: GCA_038380795.1. NCBI lineage: Eukaryota > Metazoa > Chordata > Aves > Passeriformes > Tyrannidae > Pyrocephalus > Pyrocephalus nanus. Next base: position 14,317,896 of record CM076275.1, on the reverse strand, counting down.
ATGCCTGTTGACATAAATGAGTATTGAGGGTTCTCAGCAGCACTGAACTGGCACTTGCCACTGCCAGAGGCCAACTTTAAACAACTTGATTTTATTCCTACTTATGTCCCAAGACTGGAATTTGGATGGAAGCTATTGTTGTTATTTCATAAGCCATGTTTTAAAAAGGAGGCTTCGTTGCTTCTGATTTATTTCATCTTCTTGTCTTCTGTCTTCACAGGGGCTTCAGCAAACTGTTCTCATAACTGATTTCAGATGATTTCAGAATATTTTATTGTCATTTCCTCTGGTGAACCAGGAACACAATATTCTTAGCCACTGTGGAGGAATTTTTAGGCAGAGCAAATAATTCATGTCTCTGCAGAATCATTTTATTATTGTTTCTATTGCAGAAAGTTACAATTGCCCTATTTTTAGAAATTACATGAACTAAATCTGAAGAGGTTTTCTTAGAAGCATAAAAAAAGAAGGAATGGTTTTTAAGACCAGTATTCACACAGTAGGAGAAGGGTTGTATCTGTTTTCTTTGCTAAAATTAGATGCTGTGAAATATGTTGAGAATTGAGTGAGTGCAGAACCTCTCCTGCTCTCTCCCTGTTTTGGTTAATGGTGATTCTCCATCCCTTTGCACTCATATGCTTGGGGAAGGCCAGAATGCATTGATACTGCTGTAAATACAGTGAATTGATTGGCTTTGGTGCATCAATATTGGTAAAAAATAGGCAGTAAAAATCGATTCTGTGGCATGGCTCCTGTTTTCACTGAGGAACTTTGTGTGGTCATGCATTTTTGTAGAGCTCTCATGCAGAAATAGAGGAATAGAAAAATGAAAAATAAGGAAATAAAAATAAGACTAAAAATAAAAACAGTAATATAATAAAAATAAGAAAAAAGAGAAATAAAAAGTAGAAAAATGAAATATTAGTGCAAGACTTTGGACTGAGTCCTCAGGGCAACAGAGTGGTAGAAGTGTGACATCACAGGAGCGTGTGGAGAAGCAGCTGAAATGTTTCTCAGTCTGCAGGAGGATGGGGAGCCTTGGGAAGAGATGCCCCAAGTTCAGTCTACACGAAACCAGCTGTGAGCTGTGTGTGTTTACAGCACAGCAGCTGAGACACACACCTGCTTGTTGGCTTTGGATCTCTCTGCTTATTTTCGTAGCTTTTGGCCATGTCAGAGGCTCCCTGCCAGAAAAAAGTTAAATGTGGAATATCCAGGAGTTGAACTGAACAACAGGCACTGACTGTGCATGGATGAGAATATCTGTGTGGCACAGAAGGGCTCCTGTTAGAAATGCTGATAAAATTATAACAAAGCTTCTACAGATTTCTCTTCTGGCCCCTTCTTAATGTTGGGGTTTGAACAGAATGAGTAGGAAATATATATATGAAGGAAGTTTTACTGTGGTTTTTCTTCTGAAGTTTTGTCTAGTACTGGCTTGGACTGCTTATTTCCTGGAGAATGTGAGGAAATTTTGGTGCTCATTAGGATTTTACAAATTGTGGAGATTTCCAGGAGATACTTATAATTCTTATAATAGGACTGGGAGGAAGGAAATTATAACTTCTATCATGCTGTCTCATAATTGTATAAGAATATATGAATATAATATTAATAGTATGTGCAATGATCTTAATAACATATATATAAAAGTCAGGATTTATAATAAGAATTGAATAATTATGTTGGAACATACTTTAGAATGGAAAACACAGCTTTTATTTTATCAATACAGGCCAAGAAGACTGAAAAAAAAAACTTGACTGCTGAAATGTAGGAAATTCTGGAAGTTTTGTGAAGTAGGGTAGAATGTGTTTTCTTGTCTTAACTGTAAGAAGAACGTGATTAATTAAAATATTATGTGTATTTCCTCTACTTGTAGAAGTGCCAGTGAACAACCATCTATGCTTGCAAAAGTGTAACTACAGTTTTATGATGGAATACAGGGGAACAAAGCCAATTAAACAGAAGGGCACCCATGTCAGAGAGCACCACAAAAGTGATGGCAACTGAAGAGCAGTTGTTTATTCTTCCTGTTTGTATTTCCTTTCTGTAGCTTGTAATGGATAAAAATATCTTTTATTATCAATGAATGGTGAGTCTCGAGTGCACACAGGCACAGTTTTTTTTAATCTGGAAATTTCTGATGTGCTCCAAAGGGAGTGGTGTGTGCATTGGACAGCTGGGGAGACAAAAGAACTCTTCTTCCACATCAGGTTGAGGCCCTGATTCCAGCTGGTTCTCCTGTGCTGCAGAGGCTGTATTTGGGGTTCTTTGCTTTTTGGCTACCAAATGGTGTAGAGAGCTCTTGGTCCCATGAAGCAATTGCCTGCTTCTCCTTCCTCCCAACAGCACTTGTGAATGATGCATCAGAACATGTACTTTTAAATGCTTTTGACTGAAAAATGCAAGGAGTAAGTGTTGAGTCTGAGTGAAGAGAAGGAAATGAGTGGAAGATGCTCAGAGTTTCTGATTTGGCTGCCTGGGAGTGTAACAGGGTAAAGAGATCTAGTTTGCTGGGAGGAATTTCCTCATCGTTCAGGTAATGCTGTAGATTTTTGCATCCCTCTAAATCCCTGGCAGGAGATGGAAATGAGGGTGTTCAGGGCAAAAAGTGTGAGAGGTTGGGCACCAGGCATCAGTAGAGGAGGAGGGTTTAGCAGAGCTGCAGCTCACAGAGCAGAAGCATTAGGGAGTGCTCCCTCCTTCTGTGGGCTTTAAAATGATCTCACCTCCTCCTTCCCCTTGCTGTTTTCCTTTGATCATTCCCCAGAACTTAGGATAGATGTTCTGATCTTAACACAAACCCTCTGCTGTTTGGCCACTGAGTGTGAAATGACTGCTGAATTCTTGTAGCCCCAGTTACTCAGCCAGGCCCCGATATTTTACTTTGCTCTTATGCAATGCCCTGTTTTCCAGCTTTCTCCCATCATCCATGCCTGCCCTTCCCTGAGCAATGTGGGGACAGGAACTGGAAGCAGTGGGAACTCTCTGGAGTAACTCTCACCAGCCTTTTTTACAGCAGCACTCTTGCTCTCGTGCCACGTGGGGGATGAACAGCAGCTGCAGTTGTTTGCTGTGGAGAGCTGGATGAGTTTCCCCAGTTTCTGTGGTGGGATACAGACATACAAACAACCACACTTCGGTTGAAACAAACTTAAATCCAAATTACACAGCTTATTAGAGTGAGTCTGTAAACAGCAATTGCTCTTCTGAAGCAGCCTGACATTGGAGGCTCCAGCTGGATCTAAGCCCCTGATATCCTCAATCATGTTATCACTTAGGATTAATAGGTTTTGTGTTAATTATATCTTCAAGAATGCAAGATTTTTTTTGTTGTTGTTGAAGACAAGTAGCTAAGTAGAATCATAGAATCACAGAATATCCTGAGTGGGAAAGGGCCCATCAGGATCATCCAGTTCAACTCCTGGCCCTGCCCAGGACACCCCAACAATCCCCCCCTGTGCCTCAGAGCGTTGTCCAAACACTCCTTGAGCTCAGACAGGTGGTTTGACCACTGCCCTGAAGAGCCTGTTCAGTGCCCAAACACCCTCTGGGGGAAAAACTTTTTCCTGATATGTACTGGAGGAAAGATTACATACAGTGTGAGTCTATTTATCCCTATTAAAGAAATTATCCAAAGCTCAAATCTCAGAACACAAGTTGAAATTAGCTTTCTATATTGCCTATAACCATGAACCTGGATGATACAGATCATCCTATGGTCAGTCCCACAGCCTTCCTGCTGTTATTTTTGTCTCTCTTCTCAGATCTGTGGACTTTCAATTGATTAGGCTGAAAGGCAATACAAAACATATTAACATGGACTCTATTTTTATGGGAGAGCAGCAGTGTTTGGTTCCCACTCTCTCTGTAGGCATCCTCTTCTGACTCCAAAGCAGAGTTACTTACTAATGTTTGCATAGATTTGTGTAAGCACTAAAGCCAAGTAGCATCCAGGCTTCATTTATCTCAGAGGGAGGAGTAGATTTCTGAACTTGAACACCTCTGTGCTGAGCAGGCAGAGGAGCCCCAGGGGTGTGGGAGAGCCCTGGCCTGCAGAGGGATTTGTTGGGATGTGTGGGAGAGCCCCAACCTTTTGCCTTTGCCCTTTGGAGTCACATTGTCCCAGTGCAGCAGGGAGAGCACCCAAAGAGCCTCCAGCGCCTGCTCAGGGGCTCAAACAGCCTCGAGGAACACCAAAGGCAGCTTCCCAAGGGAGGGTCTCTCCCAGGCTGAGGCAGCTGAGCCAAGATCCCACCATGCAGCACTTTGGGATATTTTCCACAGCTGGATTTTTTCTTTTCCTTTTTTTTTTTTTTTTTTTTTTTTTTTTAGAGCTTTCTATATTCTCTTCACAATCACAAATAATATCTTGAGTTCAGCATTGGATCAGGTTTATGTAGCTTAGCAAAGATGTTTCATTCCTGAGATATTCAGTGAGGGGGGGATTTGCAGACAGAGAAGATGAGGTGGTTTGTTTTTTTTTAGTTTGTTTTTTTTTGGGGGGGGGGGAGGAGCTTTTTAATGTTTTTAGCTTTGGGCTATGAAGTGCTGGAAGTGCTGCAGAATTTTTTCCTTATTTTTATCTGTGAGCCAGGCACTCGTCCATGCGCTCTGCCCTGCCAAAAAGGTTTCAGCATTAATGTGACAGACCACCCTGCCCGTGGGTGAGGTGTGTAATTCTTTCTTGGAGCAGGGATCTCGAGCAGAGGCAGCTTGTTATGTTGAAGTGCATGTGGTTTTCTCACACGAGTTACTTGGCAGTCCAGGGAAAATATTAAACTCCACTTAACTTGGAAAGACCAGGAGGCCTTAAATGCATAGTAAAAAAATGTCTGCATTTCATTTCTTCTCCTCCATCTCTGTATTGGAAAGTCTTTGGCAATGGTGGAGAGAGATCTTGCCTCCCTCTGAAGTACATCCCCATGTTTGAGTTTGCTCTGCCTCAGGAATGACTGCTGGCATTTCTGCAAGGATTTTTTTCTTTTCTATGGTTGCCTATTGAATTTAGAAATAGAGATTAAAATGACTGGTATTAAGAATAATAATCTCCAAATCCAACGTTTGGACCTGGGAATTACTGCAGTCTGTTCTGCACAGGGCTCCTGGGCCTTGCCTGTGCCACACAACTTATATTTTTAACCTTGGAAGTATGGGTATTTTTCAGCATCGGTGTTAGTATTTGTTTTTATGAGAGGGTAATCTTTTCACTTAGTAACTTTCATTAAAGGCCATAAATTAGAGTTCTGAAAGTCTTTCTCCCATTAAAAGACAAACAGTTTTAGGACTTTCAAACGTAATTATTGGAAATCATTAGAAATTATTTCTTCTGAGGATTAAATTCCTTTAATCAAGTTTCCCATTGAAAATAATGATATTTTTTCTTCTTTTGTGGATAGCCATTTAATGTTAAACAAATGCTGAGTATTTACTTTTTCTGCTTTCTGCTTTTGTAATAATATTGATATTAGAACCTAGTTTTAAAAAAGCGTTCAATTTAAGGGTTCTCTTAGTCAGAATTGTGCCTTTGTGCTCTGAATACTTGTGAGAAAGCAGGGACTGTTGACATTCCCATTGTGCTCATCTCCTGCTGCAGCCTGCTGAGGGAGGAGCTGGGATTTGCACCTGTGTACACGGCATCCATGGGGATGGGGATGGGGATGGGGATGGGGATGGATGTGTGAAAGGTGGGGGCAGCCTGCCAGGGAGGGGAGAGAAATTCTCTACACTTGGGTGTGACAGAAGATGAAAGCAGAGAGGAGGGTCCAGGGGAGCAGGGGTCAGGCAGGTCTGACCCTTCAGCACCCAGCAGCTTCCGAGGAGTGCCCAACTTCAAACCCAAATCGTTCCGGCAGCAGTTCCGGCGCCTTCTTGGTTGTGCTGCTTCGGGAGCCTCTTGTTCAGCAACTGCTTTGTGGCTACCTCTCCCAGTGTGCCTGGAAAACAACCTTCACGTGGAGCTCCAGATGTTTGGAACAAAGTTGTGATTGGTACACGCCAAACAAACAGAAATCTCTCTGAGTTCCTGGCCATCAGTAAAGGATGTCGGTGACCCGGCTACCACTGTGGATCTCTGAAAATTAGGTCCTTCGTGTCTCGACTAGTTGTTTGTGTGCTACAATTGTTTAGAAAGCTTTCCTCTTGCCAGCCTGGTGTTGCCAGACTTCCCCCTGTCAGAGCCATAACAGCCCCAGAGAGGGCTCCCCCAGCAGCTCCTGGGGCTCGGTGTTCCCTGCTGAGCCACACGGCAGCTGCCCCTGGAACACCCATGGCCACAGCGGATGGAAGAGAGAGCTCGTGACCCAAATGCTGGGGGATTCCAAAGAGCTACAGAGGCAAACTTAGCAGGGAACTGAATTCTGAATCTCAAGGAGAATAATAGGAAAAACAGCTGCAGAATCTCCTAACACTTCGTGTACGAGCACTCGTTTTAAAATGAAAAATTACCATTTCATCAAACTGACATCAAATTGGCTCATCAAGCACTGAAAATAAAATGTGTTTTTCCTTTATTTCTCATTCCTTTTTGTTTTTCATGATACGGTTCAATTTTTGGCTTTTCCTTGTAAAAAAACCAAACCCGACCGCTCCTAGGATCTTTCTGAAAATAAAAGCCAACACAATTCCGTGTGAATTCACAACTCCTGAAACTGAGGGTTTTATCCATCAAACACTGGGACTTGCCATGGAATGGCTGTCGGTACCCAGCAGGTCTCTGAGTGTGCAGTCTGACTGTGGGCTCTCTTCCTACTCTGGATGAATCAGCCCTAGTTCATTTGAACTGTTAAAAAGCAAACAGCTCCAAGATGCAGAATGAAGCCAAGACTACATAGCACAGGAGTTGAAATGAGTAAATAGCAAGTAATTCAGCTTTGATGTACCTAGATATGCCTGTAGGACTCTACAACTGCCTCTGAATTCCCTGTTTAATCTACTGTCTGCGTTTGAACTTATGCAACAGCCTAAATATTTGGGTGTTGTATTTTAACCATCCTGTTTTCACTGGGTTTTGGAAGAGATGCTTTTTGTATGTAGTATTTGAGCATAAGGTGCAGTCGTGCTCTTGACATGTTGATTGGAAAATGGATTTGTAATCTGCCATAGGAATAACGATGTGTCCATATGTGGATATCAGGTACCACTGGGCTCCTGCTGCATCGTAGGAGCTCAAAACTCCGGCGCTGCTGCGGAAATTGGAAGCATGTTTGGGAACAAGTTATTCCTCTCCCTTGGCCTGCTCAGGTTGTGCACCCAGTGCATCTTCCTGCCCCATCCTCATCTCTGTGGCGTTTCCCTAGCATGGTGCCCATGGAACAGTCTCCAGGACCATCCCCAGCATGCTCCCAGCTGGACATGTGCAGGGCAGGAGGCTGGATCGTGGTTTGTTACCTGTGCACCTGAATTCCCATCTTGGGCCAGCACTGAATTTCTGATCTCCCTGTGCTCATCTCTGGAATACACTCGTGGAAAAATCCTTAATAGAATACATCCTGTTGTAGGGAACTTTAGTAGGTCCTGTTTCAGAGTGATTTTACACTTTTTAGGGAGGAGCAGGTCACTGGTTGTTGAAGATTTCTGGAGCAAAAAGCTCATCTTGTACAGGAGCACAATTCAGGCAATGGGGAGGGAGTTGCCCTAAGTGGATCCCCCCTGGGCTGCTGGAGTGCCCTCACCTTGATGCAAACCCGGGGAAATCAGTTCTGATCTGTTGCCATCAAAATGAATTCCTAAGGAGTTGTTTGCTGCCTTCTCTGTGTTAATACTGATGGGCTTTTTTACAAGCATTTCCCAAAAATAGGGCGTTGTAGAACACTGGGTGGTCCAACACTGAGGCATGAGGTTTTTAACTCTTCCTGGGTTTAATGAAGATGAAAATGGTGCTATTTGCTTTAAAGCAACTTGACTTAGGTTTGGCCAAGGCACTGAATTTGTTATGGTATACACTGCTAAACAGTGCTCCAGAATTCCAGCCAAAGGCCGTGTTTGCAGAGGTGGGGATTTTGTTGGAGCAAAATTTTATTAAATTTACAGAATAAATTTAATTAAAAGCCAGTAATTTCTAACATCTTATTTACAGTGAGCGTGCAGATTTCCAGCATTGATAGCTTTGCATATTTACTTGGCAATTTGTTAAAGTAATTTACTTTGTAATTATTTCGTGATTACTTACACTTTGGTGCCATGCCACTCTCTGTTAAGTTAAAAATTTTCTCGTTGGCTTTGTGGCTCTCAGATCTTTGTACCGCTTTGTGTATAATAGTTCTTCATACCATCTTCTAATCTTTGACTTTGTTCTAGCTTTGACTTTGTTCTAACTTCCTTTGCTCTACTTCTGTCTCTTCCTGATCCATCTGTGTGTGGCCAGCCTAAGAGAAAAGATGCTTATTAAGATGTCCTTTCGGACCAGGCCATGGTCTATTTAGGTGAACATTGTTTCTCTGTATTTTTTACATAAAAATATTATTTCCTATGCCATAGGTACTTTCCAACCACATATAAAGAGCAGGGGTTTTCCCCAGAGTGTTCCAGTCTCTAGGATTAGTAGAAGTAGAAAGGATGTCCACGTAGCAATTCCCTTGAGTGATCAAGGTACCCATTATGCCCGTATTATGTCACTTGTTCCCTGTGACAAATACTCTTTCTTCATCCCTTAATGAATAATTCCTCCCATATTAATTCCATGTGGATTTTTAGGTTCAAATCTGGGCTTCCTTACAGAGCAGCAGCTTCTGATATAAACCCTGGTTGATACTGGATTAGGCTGTGGCTGAAGAGAGGAGCAGTGGCAAGTCTTGCACGTGGGCTCTTAGGGGGAAATGAAGCCTGGATTAAAAGTGAAGTAAGGCCAGATGGAAGTGCTGTTAAACATCCCTGCTAGCCCAAGTCTTAAAAGCTCTGTTTTCTTTGTAAAGCTTTCCTGCTATTCATTCAGCTTGGGGAGTGTATCCACGGTGTTCTTTGGTGCAGCCCCTCGAGACAGATGATGTGTTCGTGGGCAGAGCCGGGCGTGGCCCGTGGAGTTGTGTTCTGGTGCTCAGCAGTGACAGGTTTGTGTGGGGTTCTGATGAAGCCACGTCTTCCTGTTTTAGACAAATGTGAGTGTCATTTGGGCAACCCTGGGCCTCCTCAGTGCTGCTTACCTCGGATGGCATTCCCGCTCCAGACCTGGGCTGGACTGTGTTTATCTCTCAGCTCACAGGGTGCCTTTTACTACGGTGTCTGCTGCTTGTCTTGAAAGGAAAGCTTGAAGTGGTGTCACTTGGTTTTCCTTTGGCTCCCACTTCAGTTTCAGTCTTGTTGTTCTTAAACATATTTCAGAAAACTGCTAGAAGACTTGTACAGATCTGCAGTGGTTTGTGGGCTTATCTCGGATGTGTGCTTCAGTTTAAAGAATGTTGCCCGTTCTCCACTAGATTTAAAAGTTATAGCTTGAAAAGTGACTGCTGGTAATGGCAATTTATAACAGCCTGTGTCCTGGAGCATAATTTATGATGAAAAGAGCAGAGGATTTAGCAAGTTTAAAACCTCCCTGTCTGTTGCTCTGTTTTAGGCATTGTGGGATAATCTGGGATATGCTTAGTCAGTCACTGCTTCAATCGGAGCCGTATTTTCTCTTTGGTACCTGATGTCTTTTGCAGACAGCAGAGATAATGTTGCCCTGTGAGGTGGGGTGTGTTCTTACATTTGCCAAGGCTGCAGAAGAGGAGACAGATCAGTGTTTGGCTGGTTTTGCTTGGGACCACGGGCAGATCACAAGACGTCTCCTGTCCAGCTCTTCGGTCGCTGTGAGGCGATGGGGTGGATGTGAAGTTTGGGGCTCGCTCTTTGCACAGCAAGCCCTGCTCTCTTCTGCTCTGATAAAACCATGTCTGGGATGGGTGTGATGCACAGCCTGGGTCCTGCCTGGTGTCCCTGGGAGCCTGGCTTTTTGCTGTCCTGCTGCTTTTTGTCCTTGCACTGAGAGGAGCCTGAAGGTCAGGTACTGGCACGGCCCTGTGTGGCTCCACTCTCCCTCCTGCCTGGTGTATCCTTGTGTTTCTTATCCTTAGGTGAGTTCCGTGTCTCTCTCCCTAACAATGTGAGGTTTTGCTTTGCCAGCATCTTTGCAGAGGCTGAGGGTCAGCCCTGTGGGGTTGCTGACTGTGGACAGGTTCTGCAGGGGTGGTTCCTGGGATACAATCTGGGAGGAGAGCAAATGTGTTTACATCTCCTTGGTGATGGCTGCTGCAGAGGACTGACCTCTCCATCAGCCCAGTTTACACTGCTGAAATCTCTTTCTATGGGTTATTGCTTTCCTTTGAGTATCTTTATAATACATTAAACACAGAGTTTCTGTTGCAGTGATTTATGCTGAGATAAATTGCTGGTTGATACACAGGGATTTAGTGTCTCAGTTTATGAGTCTGCTTATTCCCTGTGCATTAAATTACTGCTTCCTCTGACTGGAAGCAGCTGAAATTCAGTGTGTTTTATTATTTCTTGCACCATTTTGACAAACTTACCAATGTGGTTCGAAGACTGAAGCTGTTATTTAAATAATACAGATGTGTTTGTTCATCTTTACATATCATAGTCCTGGTTTCTTTCATGCTCATGAGCAGCTTTGCCTCAGGTTTAAGAATTTTGTTTTCCAGGCACAGGGAGACTGAGAGGATGAGGGTTTCTCCACTTTGCAAGGTCATGGGACACAGTGAGCCAGCAGGAACAGAAGCCTTGCCAGGGCTCACTGAGCAGCACCCTCTACCAAAATCCCCAGGGTTCAAGAAATTCTGGAAAGCAGTTGGATTTTCCTCAGTGCCTGTGCTTGCTCATGCACCCAGCAGCTTGACAGTGAGAGAACCAGCAGTTCAATAAATAGTATAACTAGAAAAACAGTGGATAAATTGTCTCCCACCCTCCCCCCTTTTGAGGTGGAGAAATCCTTTTATTCAGTTTAGATAGTTTTGGTAACAGAGCTAGGATTGAGCTCAGATCTGGATTGTAGAGATACTCTGATACACTGGATGCTTCCAAATGACTCCTAAACCTGTGAATTAAGTCTGTTTTGTTTATTAAGATTGTCAGTGTGTTTAGTTTTTTCCTCATGTAGTATAAGCATTTCAGCATCTCCACCTCTGTATAATAATTTCAAGATTTTTCCTCTTGCCCTCATTTTACTGAACTTCTTGATAGCTTAATTTATTATATTCCTATTCTTATTTCAAAATTCATGTGGCACGTAACTTCCTTGGAAAGCTAAATGTCAGGTAAATGGCATTGCTGTGTTAATTTAAATCTAATCAATAGATAATGTGCTGCAGCAGGAACACAGAACTGCTCAGCAGGTCTCTGACTGGAGGTGTGAATTTTCTTACAGAATTTTGGGGTGCTGTGTATCAAATGGATGCTTTGTAATGGATGCTGGGAGGTGCTGTCACATGAAATCTCTGTAGTCAGTGATCCATTTTCAGTTAATTCAGTTTGAGTGCATGTACTTTGCTTTATTATCTTCTTGTAGTGTTTTCTGTTCTGGGTTTTTTGCCATGACTATTGTCAATGTTATAAATAAAGCTCCCTTTGAGTACAACCCAGCTTGTAATTGGATTTGGGGAAAGGAATATCGTGCATGTTAACTTTGCTAGCAGCTGTGAGCATGGCTTTTGTGCTCAGGAGTGTGAAATGCTCAAAAACCAAAGGGCAGAGCAGTTACTGGATTTGGTCTGAGGGTGTAAAATTGGGCAATACCGTAGTTTTTATTTGAGAATAGCTGTTGGCCTCTGCAGAGAATACAGGACCTGATACGTGGCAGCGTGGAGCTCACTGGTGGCTGCCAGAGGAGATGCATGTAGTCTGGGATTTTGGTTTGCTTCTGTAATGTGAGATTACTTTTGGCCTATTTTTTATGGAGCTACTGGTTACTTTTTCATGGCACTTGGGAAATGGATAAGGGTATGGTGGGATGATTGTGACTATTTGCACATCTATGGCTCTATGTGCCAGTCTGGGAAAAAATGAGAGTAGAGTAATATATTTTCACTGATAAAGTAAAGAAGTAAGAAACAGCAATGTGCATAAAATAATACAGGAAGAATGCAAAAAAAATTATTTTATTTTGGTACAGTTTAAGAGGCCTGATATCAATGGGCCTGCATAAAGCACTGTCTGACCTTATGAGATTTGCCAGAAGCACGTGGAGATTTTCTGTTCCCTGCCACATGATGGGACACAGCAAAGGGGGTGGCTCAAGGCATGGCCCAGCTGTTCCTGAAAGCAGCAACTACAAGTGATCCTGCAAGCAGCAAAGTGAGATAACCAAGAGGAAGCTCTCCTGTCTTAGATTTTGCTGCATAATGAGCATGTTATGAACACTGTAAGTGAAAGCAACTCTTTGGGTTACTTTCATCTCCATGAGTTGGTTCTGCATGTGGGAAGGAAGCATGGCTGAGATAATCCCTCCAGTTTTCCATTTAAAGGTGCAGATGGAGATTAAATGAAGCAAATTGGTGGGTGAACTCAAGAATCACAAGCTCACAGAGCTGGTATTTCTTCATTTTAGAGGTTAAAAGAAAAGCAGAAAAGCTGCAACAGAGGTCTTGAGGTTTAATTGGATGAGTAATTGCATAAAAGACTTGGACCTGACAGAGCCACTGTAAGAGGGGCAGGCTCAATAAAGGTGCTGTACGTTCTGGAAGGTTTGTTACTGAAGTTGTAGGTGTTTTTGTACTGAAGAGTGCTAATAGAAAGTCAAAATAGCAAAGCATGGAAGCATGGTAGTTAAATGCATTCCAAGAGAATCTGTTAAGCTTCTTAGAAGTATTTTTTCCTTCTGCTTGTTCGGCCCTAAATTTGGCACCGTTTCGTATTCCTTGCCACAAAAGTGCCCGTTGGTGTAAAGAAAACCAAATTCCTTCTTTGCTGGTCACCAACAGCATCCCTCGTAGCACAAGGCTCAGACCTGGCATAGATTTCCACCCTGAGTCATGTATTTAGTAAACATTTAATTCAATTTGGGTATTCACCTGGGGAGGAGATTAAATGAGAGAGGTCAAGCAGCTGCTGAGTGTTGAGTAATTCTATACTTTGGACATGTTGAGATTTTAATAAACATCAAGGTAAATGGTTTGAAATTGGAGCTGGGAGTTGAGACTCCAGAAAGAAAGGCTTCGTCTTTCGGTTTTAATTATGAAACCAAAGAGACCTCTATCCTCGAGTCCTCAAGCTCTAGGAAGGGATAATGAGCTCTGTTCAGCTTTGATTCTGTATGTGAGAATATCCTTCAGCTACAGATTAAAAAGACAAATATCTAAAAATATTTTAAAAATTGTTTTGGAGGCTACTGACCTACTTCTGTGAGGAGCCTGCAGTGTAGTACATGTTCAGGATTTACAGACTGCCTGTGCTACCAAGTCAAAAGAAAAGACCAAGCAAGACTTGAGTGCTGTGCCTGTGATATCCTCAAAGCCCGATTATGTGTGTGTGTTGTATTTCTAAAGTCAGCCTTTTATTTAAGTTCACATTCATAAATACTGATCTGGACTGAGATTTCCATGTTTGTTATTGCATCATTTATTGAAGAACATGGTTTGGCTTTCTGGTGTCAATTCAGGGTGCTGCTGCAAAGGTCATTGTCAACCTGTTGCTGCCCAGGTGACAATTTGTTTGCTGTGACAGGGGGTGGAACCCCTGGACGTGTGTGGTGCAGAAGCTCTTTGTCTGCAGTTGCAGATGTCCTCAGAAGCAAGGGTGCAATCCATCATCCTCTTAGCTTGTGAAACAAGTCTTTGTCACACTCAGTTTTGGAATTTCTAAACAAATCCCCCCCCCACACACACACATTTCCCTTACACTTGGAAGGAACTGAATTCCCTGTAAACACCTACTGAGCCCTCCATTTTTCCTCCTCCACATCTGCCCTTTAAATTCTCTCTTGTTGTGTTTCCAGATGAAAATGTGTGCTAAGATGGTAAGACCCTTCCTGTTGCACTAACCTGTGTGGGTTCTGTTCCCTTAGAAGTCCCTCAAATGTCTTCCTTGTGTGCATTTGGTCTGCCTTGTTTTTCACTTGTGCTGCATTAGTCCTTTGCCATCTGAATAGCATCCTCACTCTTTATCTTTAGCTACTTGGAGTTCCTGGTGTATAATTTGCAGTTTTTAAGCTACAGTGACGATGGATAACGTTGCACCTCCGTTCCAGGAGATCAGAATGGTGCTGTAATAAAACCCGATAGGAAAATAATTTATTTTCATTTTCTCCCACATAATGAGATTTATGTGTGCCTTCCCAGCTGTAACACATACCCTATGTGACCTTCAGCTGGAAAGTGAGTCTTCCCTGGTTCACAGTTCAACCTTGAATCTATGTTTTAGTCAGTTCTAGGATATTTAGGATAACTCATCTCACCATGGGAAAAACATTTTGCATGTGAAGTTCCTCTGCTCTACATTTCTTCTGCTTGTAGATTCGCTGTGTAGGTGATGTGCAAGTAAGAAAAACCTTAGAGATTTGTCCTTACTTTGTGTTACTTAAAAAATATAGGCAGAATAGCTGTTAGCTTGGTAAAATCTTCATGTGTTTTATTTTATTAATAAAACTGTTATGGCATCTCAAGACTAGCTGTTTCAAAGAACAAAACATTCAAAACACCCTTACCTAAACTTACAAAATCTTTTTCAAGTGCTGACTTTGAAAGATAATTAAGGTTAATACTCCAAAGTATGCAGTAATCAGCAAGTGATTTGAACTTTATTTTGTTTTGCTGAATTGACCCCCTTAAAATCCTGCTATTGAGGGGGTGAATTGTGTGGCTGAGGCTTTACTGAGCAAACAGGGCTGGCAGCACTGTCCAACTGGTCAGACCAGAGCTGCTGTGGCCCAGCAAGCCCAGAGCCCTGTGGTTGGTGTGCCAGATGGGGCACACGAGCTCTGGCTTTACCTGCAGCTCTGCTGCCATCCACAAACACGATACTGAAGATATTCCACACACACAAATAGTAGCTGCAAGTTTCAGTGCTGTAGTTTGGTTTGATTATTAATTTCCATCCATCTACTTCCCTTCCCCCTCCCCCCCCCCCCCCCCAATTTTTGCATCCCAGTTTTGAGGACAAGTATTTTTTTTAATTTATTTTATCTTCACAAGGTCTTCTGTGTTCTATCAAAAGGTGGTAAAAATAATTCTTGTTTTTTGCTTAAATAAAGTTACGTACAATCTCAATGTATCCCCTCTGTAACTCTTTTCCAAGCTGGAAGTCCACAGCTGTCTCTGTCCTTGTGCAGAAATCATTCCATGTTTCTGAGCTTTCTTCACACAATCATAGAATATCTTGAGTTGGAAGGGGCCCATCAGGATCATCAAGGCCAACTCCTGTCCCTGCACAGGACACCCCAAGATTAACATCACGTGCCTGAGAGCGTTGTCATTATCTTGTGATCTTATCTTGGTTTTGGAGGCATTTCTCAACTTTGATAAACTGATAAATGCACTTTATCTGTAGTCACTTTATATGAGGAGGCTTCCTGCTGCCCTGGGCAATGAACTTATTTTTACAACACTGAAAAAATCTTAATCATCTGCAAACTTTGTTGCCTCATCCACTCTCTTCATATCATGGACCTGTTGATCAGCCCTGGTGCCTCTGGAACCATCCTGTGAGCTCCCTATCAATGTAAAACTGCCCATTTATTCCCAGCTCTTGTGTCTTGCTTTTTAATATTATTAATGCACACAGAGACCCTTTCCTTTCACCCTGTGCCTGCTCAGCCTTTGTAAGTGTCGTTGGTGAAGGACTTTGCAAAAAGCTTTCCCGAAATTAAAACATGCTGTTAACAGTGGGGTCACCCTGAAGAACAGACTCGTTGGCTACTTTGGATAAGTTTTCTTTCCTTAATTTGAAGTAAGATTGCATTCAGTAGAGGCCATGCTAGCAGGTTTTCATTATACTCGGTTAATAAGTGTCTCTTAATCCTGATTCAAATTAATCCCAATTAAATACCAAGATTTCAGGAGCCTATATCCTCTTCTCCTCTAAACTGCTTCTGAGTATTGTCTTTGCCTCTCACCTTGCATTTGTTTCCAGCTGAAGTCAGTCGTGCTCTGGAGTTGTCAGTGCAGAGATGTTTCGCTGGTTTTAAAAAGCTAGAAGCAGCTGGGTAGAGTAACATGTGAAGCTTATCTTGAGCTGGCACAAAAAAAAAAGGCCAAGGTACTTGTCACTCTATGTCAGGACTGCTCTTTGAATGACACCTATTGCAGGTGATATGTCTGTGAATTTTAGCAGTGTGGTAAAGCCTCTTCCCCTGCCTCTCTCATTTCTGACAGTTCCTCTGGCTCCCACCTATTCTAAGGGAAAGCTGCAGAACTTACTGAGCTCACTGTAATTATTTACACTCAGCTTTTCTCCCGTGGCCTTAAGTCTCAGGGGTGTATCTGTTGCATCTCTATCCCCTTTCTGCCCTTAGTTCTCCATGGCAGTTTTCTTGCTTTTGAAATCCGTGAAAATAAATATAATAGTACTTCTCATACCTCTAGGAAGTTGTTTCTCAGAATCTGCCTTGGCTTGTCTCATTAGTTTTTGTTTATTATTGGAAAGCTGGTATTTCTCTTCTCTGAGATCCTTATATGTCTTTAATCAGTCCTTATGCTACTTGAAATGTCTATTTTTAATAATTTATGGTATCTAAACCTTTACATCATCAAAAATTACTTCCCATCACAAAATGTAACTGATCTAGGTTAGGATAATTTCTACTGCCAGTGTGTATATGAACATGGTTTTTTTTTTTGATTTTGGTGTGGTTGCTTGTGGTAATTTTGCTCTTCTTAAATTAGCAATTAACTGGTGCTTGCCTCCAGTCTCCTCTGCTGCTTGTTCACTTTGACTCTACATTAAATTAGGATGCTGCAAAATTACTACCTGGAGTGTCCTTTGGTCAAAGAAATTGTTTCAGTGGTTGGAAATTTTGGGACCTATTAATCTAAGATGCTTAACATTTAGAATCAATTGAAGGGTGTATAATTATCTATTTAGATACTTTCACAGGCATATCTCTGTTACGTTGCTAAACAGAATTATCTTATTATCCCTGTGCAATCTGGCAGTCTACGTAAAACAACACTTACATGGCTCCATCAGAGCAGATTGGAGGATCACATGGGTGACTGGACCATGTTACCCATGAGTTGCAAAGCTCCTGGAGA
This sequence comes from Pyrocephalus nanus, assembly GCA_038380795.1. Lineage (NCBI taxonomy): Eukaryota > Metazoa > Chordata > Aves > Passeriformes > Tyrannidae > Pyrocephalus > Pyrocephalus nanus. The sequence continues at coordinate 14,300,719 of CM076275.1, read as the reverse complement.
ACAGGGCTGTCAGGATCAGCTTTGTGCTCTTCTGCTGCTGACCTCCATACCACGAGAAAATAATAGAAAGCACATTTTAATCAGCTGCTCCTGCTCGGGTCAGTGCATCTTGCAGATATTTTGAGTTCAAAAATAACCTGTAGAAGGGAATTTTCAGCTTTCTTTACCTTTCTCTTGCGTGGCTGATGTCAGTTGAATGAATCTCTTTACTAAAGGGATGTGTTGCAGCTCATCATTTAAAAGTTGCCTGTTGCTGCCTTGGCTTCCAGGTCTTCTCATTCTCCTGTGAGGTTGTTACCTGCTGACCTTTGCTAAGGTCAGATTACTCTGAGCTTTATAGCTCCTATCCTGGAGGTTATGTTTGTGTAATACACAGGTAAAATTTAATTGCTGTGTCAATATTTATTTTCAGCTGTGCACAGAGTGGTTGTTTGCCTATCAAATATCTGAAGTCAGCAGCTGAGTTCCATAAGCAGAGCAGTTACAGTTTTCCTCTTTGCTTTCTGAGCTCAGTGTGTTCTTCCATCTGATGCTCCAGCCAGCTTCAAGCAACATTTGAAAATAGAAAGTTGTGCCTTTTTGTACGTTCATGTTTGTTTTGAGCGGTAACCGAAGCCCTGACAACAGGAGGGGTCAGGGAGCAATAGGAATTTCCCTTGGAGCTCAGGTGGATGACTGGCTGGAATGGGACATGAAGCTGCTGTGTTGATTTTCCAGGAGCCACCTCCTGCACGGGCCACGTGAGACGCCCTTAACACTCATCTCTGTATTTTCATCACAGAGAGGAAAAGGTGTTTGCTGCTTCCTACAGGATTATACATATCCCTGTGTGGTCCCCTGCTGTGCACAGGGCAAATATCTGCTGTGATTGCTAAAACAGTCCCATCAAGATTATTAATTGCATCATTAGAAATGTATAAATAAAACTTGTCACGTGACTTGGATTCTCTTGCTGAAATTTTAACGTATGATGATGTGCTCTGGTAGCCTGCCGTAGTAAAAGCAATAATTGAACCATCAGACCACAGTTTCCTGCTAACATATATTCCTTATAATTATATTTTTCCATGGCTTAAGAGAAAATTCACAGGGGGATAGTCTGAGTCTTTACAGGGCTTGCTGCTTCATAAATCAGTGTCAGCATTTCAACTTAGGGACTCTTCAACCCACTGAGCTTATTGTGTCTTAGCGGGTGTCCGTGGTGCAGAAAAGGATGAGGAACCAAAAAAAGTAGCCCAGAAAGTTATGCTTTTTCCAGAAACAACAAGGAATGTTCCAGGGATCTTACAGCTTTGAGGTTTCTTTGTGTTTCTGGTTCGCTCAGCAGCCTTGCACAGTAGAACACTGAGCTTTGTGTAGCATCCACAGATTTTAGGTTTCCTAAATTATAAAGGTACCAGTTTCAAGCCCATGTGAGCAAGAAAGTATCAAATGCAGATAAGAACTCATTTTCTCTTGGCCTGCATAAGGGGTAGGACTGGAACTGCTGCCTTCTTCAAAATGAAGTCTGCCAGGGAAGGCAAAATTTTGATGCCAGTGGAATAAATTAGGAAAGTAGCTTGTGTGTTTGGTGAATAAAGGGTTCTCTTCTCAGGGAAGAGAAAGGAAAGAGCAGAGTTTGTCCTTCATGGGAAGGAAAGGCTCTATATGGTCTAGATCAGGGAGAGGTCATGGCACTGCTGAAGCATCCAGGAACGCTCACAAGGTTGGTATAAATGAGACAAGGGATGCTGGGCAGTAAAAACAAAACAGAAATCTCAAAACAAAGCAACAACCGATTAAAAAAACCCACCCTAGAATAGAGGAGGGGGAGGGAAAGGGAAGGAAAAGCACAAAAACAAAAAAGGAAAAAAGTTGACAAAAAATACAACCTGTAAAAAACCCACAACAAACAGCACAGACTGGTTTTTTTTAAATTACAACACAAATATCTAATGGTGAGTATTGGACCTTATTCCTGTCAATGAGAATATTTCATTGCCTAGTCAGTAATTAAGAACACCTTCACTGCAGTTCAGTGTGCAGCCTCCCAGAGTGCCAGTAGTAAATAATTAATACTAAAGAAGTGTTATTTCTCTAAGTGGTGAGTGTTTGTTTTCTGCTTCTTCCACTTATGGGAGCAGGTGGGCTGTTTTCATCTCACATCAGATTTACAGATGAGCATTCTTTTGTATTGAAAATCAGTTTAGATTTTTTTCAGTCTGTAAAACCACTTTGAGTGAGATTGGGCGAAGGAAATGCTGAGTGGAAATGGAAATCATGAGAGAAATCAATGTACGTTCTCACCAAAACCAGCCCTCACTTTATTGGATGCAAAATCATTAAAATATCTGTGTTTGATGTTACAAATTTATCCTCTAAATTGCTGTTCCTTTTCTGGATGATTCAGCATTTAATACTTAAATCAGAAAAGACTTTTTTATTTATTCTCCTTTGTCAAATTGCCAGAAAAAAACCTATGGGGAATGAAGTCTCCTTTTCTGTGGCTTTGTATTTATTAAACATTTAGGTTGGAGCCCTTTGTTTTGGCTATTTGCACCTGTGCCTTCAGGGAAATATTTTTCTAAATATCCTCTTAAGGCTTTCTTGCCACTGCCAGATGAATCTGGATGCTTTAATGGATACACCTATAGAACACATGCAGGTGATGGTGGTTACTTCATGAGCAAGGCACTTTTTTTACTTATGTGGTTTTTGAGTTGTCTTAAAGCATTTCTGCTGAGGGGAAAAAGATGATTATTTTCAGATTTTTTTAAATGCAGAAGTTCTGGCAAATAAATTAACTTTTCAGTCTTACATGAGGACATGCACTGTGAAGTGTCTAGAAGGGAGCACGACTCCTGCCTTCAGTGAATTCCGAGCGGGATGTCTGAAATGGCAGCAGTGACAAGCAACAGCTTCACTCTTAGACCATTAAACCATTTAAATGCCAGAATATTCCCTCTGAGTTCAGGGGCAGGTTGTGATTTATGGAGCTGCTTTTGTTCACAGTGTTTTGGCTCACAAACTGTAGAGCACCCTTGGGCCAGTGCCGTGTTTTGGCTGCCCAGCCCCAGGACCTGGAAACCCCCCCCAAACCATGCCCTGTCCTTGCTCAGCATTCACAGCCCTCAGAGGCAGCTGAGCTGTCCACAGCAGGGCCTCAAGAGGATTTCATCAGCTGCTTTTCTCTCCTTTCCTAATTTTTGAGAATTTTAAGTATTGCACCATGTGCTGTGCCCTTTAATTTTTCTGCATAATTGTTTTCTCCCTCCTTTGACCTTGTGCAGCACACCTGAGCCAGCTGGGCTGTGAGGGCAGTGCTGCCAGCAGCCCCTGGGCAAGGTTTCAGTGCTGTGCACGGTCACATCTCCATCCAGGTAACAGTGGGGGATGACAATCCTCTGGTAGCCTCTTTATACACTTCTAGACAAGGCAGTGTTACAGACCTGTTTGCCTTTTTATGAGGTGCAAAGACTGAAAGTTTATAGATGATGGCAGGTTAGTTTTGGACCGTCCTGTAAATGCTGTAGAGGGGCCTCTGTGAATCTGATTGTTTGTACAGTGTTATTCTCTTCAGTAATCAGATGCAAACACTTTGGAACAAGAGGATCTTTTTTCACTGGTTGATAATTTCTTTGACAACACTTATCATGATGAAGACTTACTGCTGCTCAGCTGTCCTAGCAAGAGATGGTCATTATTAAATTTGAAACCACAGTCTCATGAACAAAAATGAAATATTTTTATATGAAAGTAGAGAGAGAAAAGTGATTTGTATTTCCTTTTCCCCTCTTTTCCCGCTTCCAATGGGTCCTTTGCCATATTAAAGAGATCAGTGACTCACTGAGCATATGGCAACAAATCTGTGGAGCTGCTAATCCCTGTCGAAGCAGAGGCGATTTCCAAAAGTTGGGTTCAATGATTTATGAGGAAGAGCGATGCTTTCTTCCTTTCTCCAGATACTCACATCAAACTCTGTCTGCACAAGAATGCTTTGTTTCCTTTTGACCATTCTGAGCCTGCCTTGTCCCAGTGCTGGAGCAAGACGTGTAACAGGAATCGACCCTGGCGGCTCACGCTTTGTTCAGAGCTCAGAAACGCGCTCGTGGCTCACGCAGTTGTTGCAGTGGAAATGTGTTATCCCTCACCCACAGCAGGCAAAGGTCAGCCATCGGTTTGAGCTGTTCTTCCACCTGCTCCCCCGTGGGTCCCAGGCTTTTTTCCGTCCCATTTCTGAGCGGGTTGCTCAGTTTGGTGGTGGGGAAGGCCAGCGGTGTCTCCTCAGATGAAAGAGAAATGAGAATCTGTGTGTGTGATTTGCTTTTGAAGTCAGCCAGCCAAACTGACCAACACAGATGAGCAGTGACTCTGCTATAGATCCCCATTGTCACAGCAGCGAGTGGGTGTTGCTCAGTAGCTCCATCACAGTATCTCAGCTGGAGCAGAGGTGTCTTCCAGCTGCCAAGTTGGTTTTTCATGGCAGGATATCTGTCTCAGCATCTCCTGGTGCAGCCTGTTCAGGTCTTCAGCTAGAAAATGCTGGTCAAAACGAACATTTTTTTGTGTGGAAAAAAATGTTTGTTTCTGGAGAATGGTTTTTAGAATAACAGTAGAACACTGGAGGAAGTATTTGAATTCAAGTATTACTAGCAATAGATGGTCCCTCTGAATTGATGTGCTCTGAGGGGTGGTTTTTTTCTGTCTTTTATTATTACTTATTGCAGCTTTTTAATGGTAAGCCATAAGTGCTAGGGTGAGAGACATGGCTTGTATTCTGATAATCACATTAATGAGCCATCAGAATCCTTTGTTAACATCACAGGTTTGTGTGTGTTTGAAACAGTCCTGTAGTTATAAAGTTGTAATTATGTCCAGGTAAAAATAGAGAAGGCATCTGTGATACTGGGTAACGAAGGCAGAGCTCTAATGGGGCAACTCCCACAGTCCAGGCAGATGTCACCGTGTTATCCCAGTCCCAGACCCTTGATTTCAGACAGAATGCCCCTTAGCTTGCCAAGAATGCAGGAGGAGACAAGTCACCTTCCAGTTTTGGCCCCAGAAAGAAGGAAGAAAGAGCAAAACCCAACCAGGTGCTTGTGGGTGCTGAGGGACAGTCCCAAATCCATGCTGGTGCCAGGGCTGGCTCTGGGACAGGTATTGGCTCCATCAGCCTTAGACAACTCTGTGCACCAGAACAGAAAGAAAGTAGCTATTGCTAAAACCATCTGGTGATATTAATTCTAATCTCACTGAAGCAGCTTTCATAAAATTCTCGTTACTAGAATCCAATCATTACTTATGAATAAAGCTTTCATTTGGAAGATGAAGCCTTAAAGCTCTAATGGGTGTAAGAGGCTTGAAAACCTGAATGCTTGAATGTGCCAAGGTTGGGAGAAAAAATTGGGGAATAAGGTGGTATAAAAGAAATAATGAGATTTTTCCAGGGTTGAAAAATGATTTGGTGAATAAGGTGGTATAAAGTCAGTGATAAGACTTTTTCTTAGAGGTCCAACTAATAATTTTTCTGTGTTTGATACTGTTGAACTATGAGATGACTGTTATTATCTTCAATAAACAATGCACAAAGCCAAGTCCCCATTTGTGGCACTCTGGAGATTCCTGGACCACAACTGGTTCCAAGATGGGATTGGAAGAGTATCTGGGAGAAACATTTTGCTAAGCATGAATATGCAATTACCAGAACATTAAATGTAATTTTAATGCATTATTGAAGTTTGTTTTGAACTTTATTTCTGTGTATGTATTCTGAATGTGCACCATTCAGAAAACTTTATCTAAAATATTGATTTCTTGGCTTTTGCTGTACTAATTTTGGTTTTATTTTTTGTGTATGGGATAAAGAGTGAAAGTGACTTAATCCTCAAAAGCTGCAAGGAATGTTGGATCTGGCACTGAGAAAGAAAATACTTGGTTTGCATTGGGAATGGTACAGAAACCAAATATTTCTAATGCTTCCTAAAAGAAGAAAACTGAGCAGCTGATGCTGAGAACTTGCAACTTTCAGGCTTTTATCACAAATAACTCCTTAAAAAGGCTTACATATTTTGTCAGCCATTTTTGCAGTAGCTTTGTGCCGTTTCTGGAATAACACATCACCAGCACAGTTCACTTTTACTCAGAGAAAACACAATTTGGCAGGTGTCACGAGTCTATAAGCGAGTGTAACAACACCAGCATGTTTGTGTATGAACCTACAATGCCACTTTTTGTTCTGGATTGACGAACTTTTAAAGTCCCTCTGTGGAGACAAGCTTTTAAAGTTGGGATTGGGGAAATTTGCTATAAAGTAGATATTCCTTTACAGAGCTCCTTCAGACAAACATCACAAGTCGTGTGAATTAAGTTTTATATGAAATTGGACTGGTTTGCTCCCAAGTTTTCATACAGTTGTGATAGGATTTGGTTTGGCTTAAACATATGTTTGACATTTGTGGTAAATCTAATTGATGGTTACTGTTTTTATGGTAGATATCTCAGCATATTTGAGACCAAAATGTAAAGCTGGTTTGTATACATACTTTCTGATCTTGCTTTGGTTCTCCTACAGCATTATATGGATTATGATTAGGGCACTTCCTGAAACTGGAATGTTCAAAGGTTGCATGGAAAGAGATGGATCCCTGCTGTTCTTGCACTGTTGGTCGTGTTTCTGCACCAGTGACTGTGTAAAGTATTAAATCTTTTTATCCCATAGTTGTATATGATGTTTGTATTCCTACTAGAAAATTAATGAAAATCTCTTTTAAATGTCTGAAAGCAAATATTAATGTTATGCTGGCGAAGTATTCCTATGCCATAACTGGGATAATCTAAAAATAAAAGCTACTAATAACACTGGGAAAAAAACCACAAGTTTTGAGGCTTCAGGTATTTTGAAGAATGAAAGTTTTGGGTTTCTTCCTCAGTTGTGTCATTACTAAGTAAAAAAGGGTATTTTTCTATAGGCATGGCCTCAATGAAAGGTCATTATAGACCATAATTTGAGCTGTTATTGGTGACAGTCTCAATACCCAGGCTACGCTAAAAGTAGCAGGATAACAGCTACTGTGGGAGAGAAAGAAACAAAGGAACTTAAAAAAATGGAATTTTTCAGTGCAAGAAGGAGCCAGTCCTTACGATGTTTGTAATGCAGCAAACATCATAAAGCAAGGAGTTAAAAGCAAGGTGTTAAACTCTCTTAATTCTGGTAAAGCAAGGAGTGGTTACAGTCTGCTATGGCTTTTTGACTGAGAAATGTCCCAAGGAAAGCAGCCTTCCAGGGAGATGGCAGGGCAGTGGCCAGGGAGGTGTTGGCCATTTTCTGGGTGCAGACTTGACCTTAGCTCATTCCTGGAATATTAAACTTTTCAGATGTGCTCCTGCTGTATCTGGCAAGAAACCTCAGGGGGTCCCCCGTTGGTGCTGCTCGACTCGGGCATTCCATCCTTCCTTCCCTTCATCTGACAAAGCATTCCCAGGCTCAAAGCCAGGCCCAGCGATTTTCTCAGCAGCAAAACATGAGCCTGGGTAAAGAGATCCAGGCAGCTTTTCAGTTGCTTTTTCTTTTTTTCCCCTCTGGTCACTGTGTGTTACTGTGCAGATCGGTGTGCCCTGAGCACCCAGCAGGGTTGTAAGTCAAACAAATGCTCCTCTTAACATTTCCTAAATCTTTGCAAGTGGCAAGAAGATTACACCTTTTACTTTGGAATGATGAAATGGTTTCAAGATGATCTGCGGAAAACACTGGATTATGATTTGGATGCTTAATAATTTCTGTAGAAAAACGTTAAGTATTATTATTATTATTTTTCCATGTTCTTGGCCTAAAGGGCGGGGTAAGGTTTCAGGCACTTCCTTAGATGAAATTGATACAATTTAGGGAATTAAATTGCAAAAGAAAGGGGGAGTGAAGACTAAATGGCACACATGGTTCTCATGTACCTCATAGCCCGGGCCACTTGGCAGTTCTGCATTTTCCTGTGCTTCAGCGTGCTGAGCTTTTTGTACATATTAATTTATCAGATGTGTTGCTGATCGATTTGCACCTGAATCACTGACTGCAAAGGTGTGTACAGAGAAATGGTGTCACCTCCACTGCTTGTGTGGCTTGGGGAAAAAATGACTTGCAGGGAAAGGAGAACCACACCAAGTGGGTTTATACAGGAGAGGAAAGGCTTCCAAAACTCACAGTCCTCATTCACAGCAGAAAAATATTTGTGTCGTCATTTTACTTTTCAACTGATTCTGGGCAGTGAAGCTCAAGTATTATTATAAGTGTTGTTTTGGAAGTAGAATAATTTGGCAATTTTGTGTACCAAAACCTGCAGTAAGATGTCATTTAAATCATATTGTCAGTCAAAATCCAGCCAGCTGGATTGGGTTGACTGAGGTCAACTTCTCTGTGTCAAAAGGAAGTTTGGGTTTTTTAAATGTATGGTGAAATATGTGTTGAGTCAGCTTGCAACTCATTTTTTAAACTTTTTTAAAGACCTTTTTTCTTTCTGAAGTCATGCAAAATTCAGCCTTTGCAATTAACCTTTCAGTTAATTGTCATCAAAAATTCCAGTTGTTTGAAGTATTTAGACCATGGTCAAGCTGAATCTCCTTCCCTTGAACTTAAAATCTGCTTTACTTGGCTGGACCTTTTGTCACCACAATTTTTGGTTTCTTCTTCCCAGAATGTTCACCAGCTTTATCTGTGTTTCTATATTTCATGTTCACACTGGGCAGGATTTTCAGATGCAACTGGGGAACACAGATAGCACTAAAAAATAATGGAAACTTGGCTACCAAATCATACAAGGGTCTTTGCCAATCCTACCATCTTCTGTGCCCAACATTTGATGTGTTCTCCACCATGAAGTTTTGCCCTTTTTGCTGACTTGATGAATCTCCTTCTCCCGTCACTTTGAGTGGATCTCCCTTCTCCCATTCTCCTTTAGGTGTGGTGGGAAGAAGGGAATCAGAGGATTGCAAATGGCAGCCCTGTTTGTGCTTGAAGATGCGAGCTGTCCTGAGGTTTTATACAGTTCATATAACATGTATGAACTCAGACTTGTACCCACAGTGGTAACACATAGAACTCTGATCAAGTGAGAACTGATTTTTGGGTCATGTTTTCTCCTGAATCTCCTCTCAGTATATGGGCTTTTATGAAGAACTAAGGATGCAGAAGTGTGTGGTGTGTCTGTGGAACTCCAGATTTCAAGTTTGTGCCAGATTCCTTTGCTTGAGATACAGACTAACTTTCTCTATAAATTTTTTGCTACTACTTCATTGTAATGCAGCAAGATGACAGGAACATTGAAGTGATAGTTCCTCCCAGCTTTGATGGAGTAGGTAATGTAGGGCAGCCTTTGTTAGAACTTCTTTGCTAACTAAATATTTCAGAGCAGACAGACACGGCCTCAAATGCTTTAAAATATATACTTTTATCCTCTTCAGAGATTGCCCAGTCAAATATATGAAGCAGCAGCAGCCACTCCACTTTAACTTAATGCCTGTTATGTACAAACAGAGCAGAGCAGCAGTTTGTCAGGCTCATCATTCTGCCTTTGCCTGTGGTCAGGGGAGTGCCTGGAGATCCATGGAAGGGGCAAGCAGGAGTGTAGTGTCCAAGGTCCCTGTGGACTCCAGCCCTTTTGAGTCCCAAGCTTCTGGAGGCAGCAGATGACTTTATAGTTAATACTAATTCCAGGAGAATTTTCTTCAATCAGTTTGACCAGTGTCTGTTTGAATTCCTGTTAACTTTTGCGTCTAAACGTGTTTCAGTGAGAAGGTGTCACTGCTTGTCTCATTTTGCAGAATTGCTTCCATGGTTTGTTTTTTTGCCCTGACTGCCTTTGGTTTGTGTGATGGCAGCTTTGGACAAGAAGCAGAGAATGTTTGTACCTTATCAAGCTGTGTCACACATAAATACCTCTGCTGTATCCCTCTCAGTTCCTCCTTTTCCATCTCTAATGTTCCTGCTGCACCTCATCATTCCAGTGCGGAGGGTCTTTCTTTTTTGTTGCCTTTCTCTGAAACTTTCCCAGTTCTACCAGTAGAACTTTTTGCTGTTGAGCTGATGTTTCCATGGGTTTGACTGCTTAGTCCTAGAAGCCTTTTAGAATTTTAGTTAAGTAACCTCTCATCCTGACAGTATCTTGCTGTTCACTCCACTGATATCCTCTGTAGCCTGATGATGCTGCTGAGGCATTCCCAGCACAGAGGTGTCCTGAGATGAGAACTTCCTTTCAGCAGGAACATGGATACAATGGAAGTTTTTTCTGGTTTTGTACTGGTATTATCTCTGAATGTCTCTTATGTGCTTTGGTCATCATATGGTACTTTAGGCTTTCTGGAATTGTTCTTGCTTTTGATAAATGAGTAGGATTTCTACTTTCAAGGGTTTCTCTGAGTTTTTTTGTGAGTGTTGGTTTTGTGGGGTTGATTTACTCCCACCTAATTGTGTTTTTGCACTTAACCTGTTGGAGTTCATGGTCCTTCCTGTGTCACTTGGACCTTTTGTAAAATGTTTCCTATTTTTGTGGTGTCCTTATAACCATAAGCGATGGCTTCCTCTTGGTCCTCCTGAAGTTCTTTTTGATGAGTGATATTTTCTCTGAATCTTCAGTGCAGTGTCTTTAAATAGCTTCTCTGCTGCCCACTGTGGACTCGATGCCTTGACTGCCTCTTTTAACTCCTTTTTGAGGATCTGAGAGACTCTTTTTCTGACTTGACTTTTCCCCTGCTGTGGTCGGTGCTGCAGAGCAGCTCTTTGGTGCTGCCCCTTCCCTGAGTGCCACGCTCTGCCTAGGGGGAATTATTGCTCTGCTGTTTGTGGGTTCCCTGCCTGGCTGGGCAGCAGAGCTGCTGCTGATCATCCTCGTGTGCAGGCTCTCCTCAGGTGATGTTATCTGGTTTCCATGGAGGTAATGGAAGGCTCCCATTACTGTTGTGTTTTCATCCTTTGCTACATTTCTGCTTTCCCCCTGTATCTACTTACATGATTCTATTTCTGTACCGCTGGCACAGCAGTGCCAGATATATTCAAAAAATAGCTAGAAAAAGCCCTCTCTGGCTTGAACCTCTGGTGCAACCTCTGGTTATACTCCAAGGAGCTTTCAAAAGATTTAAATTTAAGCAAGAGATGGTGCCTGTTAGCTAAAGCTAAATTACAGGACACATTCATGCACTCTCCCTAACACAGGAAATAGAATTATCAGATAACTCATGTCTGAACAGCGACTCTGCTGTGCTTCCCCAAGCTCATTGTACTTTTGTTGCATGTCCACGTGTGCCAAGCTTTGACAAGTGCTGTCACTGCTCGTCAATCAGCATTATCCAGCAGCACCACTGCCAGGAAGGGTTTCCTGTAACAGGACTCTGCAGCAGTGCTGGGAGCACGGGTGCCTTTGGGGGAGTTTGGCTCCTTCCCCTTCAGTTGTGAGCTGTGGGTGATGTGACAGCAGGGCTGGGCATGAGCCACCAAATCAGACATCTGCAAAGAAATTAATAGAAGTGTGAGGCAGGAAAAACAGGGATGGGGAGGGAGATGAATGTGAAGGAGGAGGAGAATTCCCCCAGCTGTGGTGGAGGGCTGTGGAGCCACCTCCTGCCTGTGCTGGACATCCATGGCTGGGCAGAGCAGTTTGTACTGCACAGGATTGGCACATTTTTTTTAAATAAAATCACTGTTCCTCCAACCTGTTTGTGGAAATGCTGCACGTGCCATGCTGTGTATGGCTTTTGATTTACTGTTCCTGGTTGATTTACCATTTACTTTCTGTGGAAGTCAAGGCTACCCTGCCATCTCCACTGGTGTGGGAGGCACTGTGATTCTGCCCGTCTCCCAGAGGGACTGACACCTCTAACAGAAAAGAGCTGGGATGCACACAGGCTTCACAGAACAAGGACAGAGCCTGGTCAAGGACCAGGAGCTTGTTTTTCTTACTTTAAAGCAACTTAAAGCAATGGGATTTAATTTTGAAGTGCTACAACTACTGGAAAAAGGGTTGTTTGAGTCTGGCTTGCTGACACAGCAGAGCCAAGTCAGGCAGGAGGGACTCAGCAGCCATGGCCAGTCCTGCTGCCTCTGCTCCTCCCCTGCTGTATCCCTGAGGAGAAGAGAAGAGCAGGAATTTCCTTGGCTTATTTTTCTCTTTGCAAGTCTTTCTGAAGTTGGACAAACTTCAAGGGGGTCAGACTAGCAAACCTGTGTTTCTGGACACAGGTTGTTCTTCCACGGACAGATGAAGGAACTGAAGGATGTAATTTGCAATTAAAACCAGAAGAAATTTACACTTTCAGTTCCTGATGAGTTGAGCTTTTTATTTATATTTAAAGTATTTCCTTAAAAAAGAAGACAAAACCTAAAATTATATTTTCCTGTAGAGCATAATTGCTTTGAACTGATTTTAGAGGCAGATACTTGAGCCCTGTGATGCAGCCTGGACAGCACTGACTGCTGACACCTGCCTGTGGTCCTTGACAGAGAGGATGGGGGAGCAGCAATCACAGATTGCTTTGCTGATTAATAAAATCCATATCATGCATCTCAAGTACAAGATCAAAGTTTTGTAAGGGGGGAAAAAACAATGCACAAGCAAGAAAAGAAGCTGAGAGATGAGCCTCATGCTGAAGATGTCTGCTCATCTCATTAATGTTTATAACATGAGACTGTTCGGTTTATACTCATGAATTTTCTTTGCAACAAATTTGTTGCAGAAATTTTCCTTTGCCCCATAAAATGCTAAACTGTTCTCTAAATATAAAAATGTATTTCTTTGCAACATGTTTTTTCATGCATTTTGTTTGTTGGGTAACTTCATAGTGCTTTTAATGTAGTTTGTTTGATCTGTCAAGGTAAAAGCAAGATGGAAAAATGTGTAAGAAGGGTTGGTATTTTAATCTTCTTTGCCACTGAATGTAATTTGCCCTTACTGTGCTTTTATTAAGAAAAGCTTTGCTTGAAAAAAATTGCGAGTAACACAAATTTCCTGGAAGCTTCTCTACCTCTTTTAGCCTCTTTATTCTCATTGCTCTAAAAAAAAAAAAAAATTAATACATGAATTATGTGTAAACATCAGCAGCTTTTGTTCCACCCATCCTAGACCTTTGGTTTTATATTTTTTCCACCTACATCTGTGATAGCCTTTTCTTTTCCTGCAGTGTAAGAACTTTTTCTGAAAGCATAATAGTAATTTTGGAAAGAAGAGCTATTTCTAAGGTAGCCACTATCTCCTTGATTTTTAATGTCTTTTGGAAATGAGCAGTAACTTATTCATCAGGGCCTTCAGGAACTGCTGCCTGGAAGGAAAGGTATTGGAGAAGGACAAAAGCAGGAAAAGTAAAACTGGACACTCCATATTTTGTTCTTGAGCTGCATGTAACATTTCCTTGGAAATGATTTGTGTTTTTTCATTCTTTCTTATTTGGATGTCTAACTGATTTAAGTGTGGAGAAATATTTAATTAGGGATTAATGAAAGACCCTTTTGTATTACAAATGAACATGCCTTCGAGCTAATTTCCTCTGTTTCAAACCCCACATTTTTGAACTTTTAATTAAAAGTTTGAGAGAACTTTATGAAAAAAAAATATATCTAAATATGAAGCTGCACACAGCTCTGCATCCTTACCATCCCCTATTAGTGGAGGAAGTACAGTCCTTCAGTGAATTTGTGCTACATCTGGCTTTTCTTTCACCTCCCTGGAGTCACAATACTCTTACTGCTAAACCATCCTCTTGTTTTGTAAAGTTATTTCCATAAATCCAGTTCCCAGTTTAGCAGTCAGGCTGTGGCTTTGCTCCTCACTGGCCATGCTTATCTCCAATATCCCAAATGCCAGCTCTGCCCCCGACCTCTGACACTTGTTTGAACCGGGAAAGAGCACTGCAGGAGTCAGAGCAGCAGCTGTGAGTAACCAGGCTTGGATTTCCAGTTTGCCAACCTTTCCTTGAGGTGATAAAAGCAACTGGCAGAGGGTTGTGCCGTTCACTCTGCTGTGTGAATTCTCCCACAGCTCCTTCTCTCTGTCACTGAACAGCAATGGGACCTGGAGTTCCAGTGAATGCTGTATCACGGAGAAGGAATTTCCAAAGAATTGTTTAATGGGTGAAAGAGCATTCCACACCGTGTGAGCTGGGATTGTACAAATGCACCAACACCGTTCACAACCTTGCTCTTCACAGGCCTCTGGAGGAATCTAACCCAAGCTCATTAGTTAATTCTCTCCCTAGAAACATTTCTTTTCCCTGCCCCCTTCTCTCTTTCGTTTTGGTGGGTAGGGAAACCCTTGGATCCGACAGTGAACTTTTGGTCTCAATAAAGCTGTTATACAGGGCCTGGGTGGAATTTCTCTGAACTCCACTAAGAGGGAGAAAATGTGGAAAATGCTTCCTCCAAGCAAAATATGAACAAAATGTTGTGATTCATTAAACTCCTTCCTATTTGCCTGCAAGTGAGAACCTTACAGTTATTCAGCTGAACGGCGCGTGGCCCTGAGGGGGCAGAGCCAGCAGAAAGGGAGATGGACTCAGTCCAAAGAGCAAAATGCATGTTTTCAGGAAAATCGGGCAATTTTGCTGCAGGCACATCCCTACTTGCACAGTGAGTTTGTTATGTTGGGATTTTTGTGTTGCTGTTTGCTTTGGTTTTAAATAAGAAACGAGAGCTGCTTTTGGTGTCACCCGGTGTCTGGAGGCTGTTCCGTGGAACAGACCATCTGTCCTCCTGGACACCTACTGAAAGATGTTCTGTCTACTAACAGAGATTCCCTGATTCTACTAACAAGGGGCACAGGATTGCCTTGGAGTAAAGAAAAAACAAACAAACAGGAAAAAACAAACAAACAAACCTCCCCCCAAAAATCCCAACTCAGTAACCAAGACTGACTCTCTCCTTGTCTGAAGAAAGGCTGATTCTTGAGGCTGCCCTGTATTGGCTTGATATAAAGCTCTCAACAGTCTCAGAAATTAAGCTGACCACCTACAGATGGATGTGGTAAATTCTAAGAGAGACACATACCCAAAAACTCCTGCAGATATCACCACACCGGGATTTTACATAAAAACATGGAAACCCAGTGCTCCCGGCTGCCGAGAGGAAATGGAAAAAGAAATCCAAGTGCCACATGGATCGACTCTGCCTTGTGGGAAGAACATTGACTCGGCTCCAAGGGGTGAGGAGAAAAGGCCATGAGCGCTCTGGGAGCAGTGGTGCCGAAGGAAAGGGGTTTGACAGAGTCTAGGGAGGGAAATGTGGGCAGCACAGGGCCTGGGAAAAGCTGATCTGTGCAGGTACCTCACAGGAATTTTAAACCCTCATGAGCCTCAGGGGTGTGAGGGGAAAACTTGACCAACCTGGAGTTACTACACACAGGTGATGGAGTTCCTGTTGTCTCTCTTCACCGATGGTGGATGATGTTACAGCTCCTCCAAGAGCAAAGACAAAAATCAGTCCTTGTTTTTTCATCACTCCTTTGTCTGCAGATCCTGTCAATAGAAGAATCTTTGTGGAGTGTCAGTAGTCAGGTCATTGGATCACTCTCAGTCCTGTGCAGATGGGAGTTCTTAGTTTATTTTAAGCTTTTGTTTTTCTAGATGAAAATAATTGTTCAGCAAGTTGAACTCAGTTTTAGAATGAGTTGTCTTGAGTACATTACAGCACCCACATCCTATTGAATCACACTGTGTGTAGGCTCTTGGCAGCAGTGACTTCACATCTGTTTTACAATTTTTGAATCTCTCTTAATATAATAAAGATAATGTTTATGAGCCTTTAAAACTGTGGTGTGGGAAAGGGTCGGCTGACTGCTGAAAAGCTGGTGTGATGATGAAAATGGAATAACAGGAATAGACATGGTCTGTATTATAAAAACATGTCTGACATGAAAACAATGGCTTCTTCTAATCCTTTAGGGCTGTGACTATGGTTTGTCCTGGAGATGCTGCCTTCAACTTCATTTAACTTTGGCTTGGGAAGGGAAAGGCTATGTAAATACAGTGAGTTTTTCTCTTTGGTGGGGTAACTTGCTGCTATCAAAGGGAAGGAAGACCCCAGAGCATCGCTGTGGGGCAGCTTCTCAGCACTGCAGCTGCTGCAAGCATGTGTCTAGACTCTGCTGATTTAGCTGTTAATCAGGTAGAAGAGATGAAGACACTTAGACATTCAGTGAGCAGTGAAATGGTAAATGTCAAATAATTTCAGTGTGGGTTTTTGAATGTGATCTCTAATATTCGTGGATGAAGTATTGTGAATTAACTGTGCTCCCCTCTGCTGATGTGCATGAAGGAAATGTTAACTGGGTAATGCAAACCAGACAGGTATAATTAACGTGCAGCTCGACTTGGTTAAAACATATGTGAAGGAGTTATTTAGCATAGTAAATGAAAACAGTTGTTTGTTCAATAACAATTTCAGCAATCCTCCTTAACAACAAAATCTCTCTCCCTCCCGTGTTACCCTTTCAAGAAAATATTGGGAAAATTTAATTTCTATCGATTGTCCTCTACTGATGGGCCTGTTTGTTTTATTTCCCTTGTCAAGTCCTGCAGGCTGTCAGTAATGCTCACTTTCTGGTGAGCTGATTAAGGGACAAATTTAGCTACACCTGTACAAAAGGAAAGACTTCTGTTTCAAGTCCCTGTTTGCTAAAATAAATGTTCTCTTTTTGAAAAACAGAGATTTTTGTGTGCTTTTATTGAGAAGAAACAGTCACTAAAGTTGTTATAATATCTTAATACTTCATTCCAGAGTGCAGGTAGTTTTTCAAGGATTTGTCCATAGCATTTAGGGTGAGTTCTGGCTGGAGCAAACTTGGCTATTTCTGTAAAGTTTAGGACTTTTTCTCGCAGTTACCAGGCTACTGAAGCAACGGAAGGTTGGATCCCAGAGTGGGTTCAGGGACAATTCTTCACCTTCCTATGTTTTAGAATCTCTAAAAATATCTCATTTGTGCAGAATAATATCACGAAATGTTTTTCTCTGCACCTGCTGAAGATTTTGACCTCCTCCTGCCTAAGTAGATTGGGAGATGTATTGGAAGAGTTTTCCCTGAGAGAAGTGGGGCTGTTTTCACAAACAATTTTTGTTCTTTCCTTGCATTTTTTTTCCATCTGTCTCACTGCCTGAAAAAGGTGTGACATCAGTGCTTGGGCTTGAGCACAAGTGAGCCAGGAAAGCTGTTGTTTGCCAGAATGGTTTCTTTCAGGAATGTGTTTTTTAAATTACATGTCCTTTAGGAAAAAAAAAAACAAAAAAAACAAACAAACCATGGTTGTGAATACATGGAAAAAAAAAAAAAAAAGAGGGTCATTTGGACCATGAGAGTCATTCTGACATTGTGATTTCACCTTGTGTGGCAAAGCTGCTGGGGAAGGATCCTGCTCAGCGCTGCACTGAGTTGGCTGTGTGTGCAGCCCATATGCCAGGGAGTATCAAGGATAGATCTGGCAGACAAAACCCCAGAGTTCTTTCACAAAAACCTTGTGGAACCAGAGCTGAACATGTTTCATATCAGGTGTTTTTCCACCAATGTGGTCCACGCTTGGATGATATTTTGTTATCCTTCTGAGAGTTCAAGATGCAGTACTATAATTATTGCAGTTCTGTAATTATTATAGAGTGCTGTAATTACTGTGGGCTACGAGGGGTCAAGGTTTTGTTATAAACATAATGCAATTGGAAAACTTATTTGTTTATAGCAAAGTATCACGAGAAGGATCTCAGATGCATTAAAGCTAAACAAACAGAACTGAATCTCTGAGGTTAGCCTGTGGCTCAGAGTCATCATTTTTCCTTGGGATTGCCCCAGTTGTTTGGTAAATTCAATGTTCTTTCATGTTATTGGCTGAATTGGAAAGTTGAGAAATGTGAAACTAGAAAGATGTTGATGTTCTTGACATAATGAAGGATATAACTCAAAGCTGAGCCCGGCTCAGATAGCAAATCTGCTCATGTAATTACCAATCCTTCCCTGCTGGACTTGCTCCCTGCTTGTTGTACAGGTCAGCACCAAGTGCTGTGTTCCGTTTTGTAGCTTCTTACTTATAAATGTGAGCATAAATGCCTCACTGTTCCTGTTTCAAGAATTTTTGGAGCAGAAGTACCTCTTTAAATCATTCTTTTGAGTGTACACACCTGCCACAGCGTAAGCACCTGACTTTGGTGTCCTCAGGTCCTGGCAGTGAGTTAGCAAGTCCAGTGTTGGAAAAACAGAATAAGCAGAACTAAATAATCACCAGCTTCTGCTCCTGATGGAAAGGACACTATCTGTCCTTTCCATGCAAAACATTGCATTGCTCAGGAGCAAAGCCTGATCCTTCCAGAGGGGCTCCGGTAGGGAGAGATCCATAGGTGTCAGGTGATAAATGTTCCTAATTAACAGGTGGCCCCCAACATCTGACGTCCCTGCTGATCAGATGATGTATTGCCCGTGTTGTGTCATGGGCCACCGTGTGCTAGAACAAGGAGGTAAAACCAACAGAAATGTATCATTTTTTTGCTTTCAGTGATGGCAATAACCTCACTAAATAAATATTGAGAGAAACCAGACCCCAGTACTTCCCTGCATGAAGACCAAAACCTAAAATTTTGTTGGTTCAATTCAGAATGAGTAAATAATTCTTGGTCAGTTAAGAAAAATAATTCCTTTATGTGGTTGTGATACAAGTTTTTCTGAAAATCTGTATTTGCATGAACAAGGAAAATCATCTCTTAAAACCTGAGGGAAAGTGTGTTTCCCCAAAACATGCTGACCTATCTACTGCTTGAACTGTACTGCCTACTGATGCTCCCTGGAGTTTTAGTGAGGCAAGAGTCATGTCAAAAATGAAAAGAGATTAGTTGGCATTCTTTTCTTCCTGTGTTATTAATGGATATTAGTTTTTCTCTTGTATGATGTGTTTCATTTATATAATATCTTGTCTATCTTTAAGTAACTTCTCTGTAGATAAAATCTGACATAGTGAACATCACTATAAGAACATTTGTTTTATATCTCCAGTTTAACCAAACAATTATTAAAGGACTATTTGTAAATTATAGTTGTGGCAGAAAAATCAATTAGATGCTTGTTGCAAAAATCATTACATTGATTGCATTTTGTTTTTTCATTCTTTTGCTTAATGTAGAATGGGAATGACAAGAAAATCAAGTTACCACTCTAATAGTTTTTTCCAGGACTAGCAATTATACTTGTTACTGAATTTATGATCACATTCACAATTTCATTATTTTACATTTCAGTACAGGCAGCCAAATGTGACAGCTACGAGGATTGTGAGTTTATGGTCATGGCTTTCTAGTATGTTGCTGTATTCAAATTATTTTAATTATTCATCTTAGAATGGTGATTGTTTCCAGGTTTTGGTAGCTACTAAGGGGGAAAAATAGAGTTGATTCATTTGGATATCAGATATTTTAGCATCTCAAAAGACTTTGAAAGGAAATTGAAGTGCTGTTTAATCATACTGATTACATATACAAATATATTCAATGTATGTGAGATAAAGCTGTAAAGATACATGTAATATTATGGCAATAACCACATACTCCTGAATTTCATGGAATCACAGGCTGGTTTCTTCCCTTTCCTTCTCCTTAGTGCTAGTGCAGAATGCTGTGTGTTTCTGAACCACTGAGAAGGATATGGTACCTTCCCATCAGGGAATGCTGCTATTCCTGCTGGCATTGAAATCTCTCGGATCCATGGTGGATATTTCTTGTTCAAGTGCTTAGGGATGGACCAAGGGAACAGATCTGGGATTTGTACTCTCTATTAAGCCGTGTGAAGAGGTCAAGTAGACCCAAATTAGGGCTAATTGAACTCTTATTACGACACCAACTGTTCTCAATCCCAAATTGCTTCAGATCTGTCAGCTGAAGACTCACAGGAGCAGCTTTTCTTCTCACCTACAGGAGATAGATAACAGTAATGTTCTGTATGTAACACAGTGTAAATACTGTTAGATGATAAGGGAAAGAGCAACTTCTGAATAATTTCCCTCCATTTCACAACCCTGAGTCATCCTCAGGATGCTTTGTGGCTCTGGGTGCTGCATCCTGAGCCTCAGTATCTGGATATTAAGGCAGAGCTTGTTTTCCATGGAGAGATCTGAGCTGTGGATCTCAGAGTGCCCAGGCTGTGCAGTCCCCATCCCTGTAGGGTTTGAAGACCACCCAGGATAAAACCATGAGCAACCAGGTCTGACCTCAGAGCTGTTTTTAGAGTAGGACATTCCAGGCTTCCCTTCCAACCTGAATTGCCCTGTGGCTGTAGGGCCTTGAGTGATGAGTGGGACGAGACACAGACCCTGTTGCTGCCGCTGTTGGCTGCCCTGCACACGAGATACCGCCGTGAAGACCCAGACATTTGTTCTGGCATAAGTTTTTTTTTACTGATCCAAAATAATTTTTCCCAGATATTCCTTGTGTTTTAGTGTTATTTCTGTCCCTGTGAATACGCTTAGTCGAAAGTCATGCAATTAACTGAGTCATCCACATTAGTCACTCCATTTTTATTGTATGAGATTTCCTTACATTTTCCTTTCCTTTGTTGTGACCCTTCTGAAATGACACATTTTCTTTGTGAGAGAAACAGAGAAATGGCCAGTGAATCTGGGTTTATAATGCACTGGGGTTTCAATTAGTTTCTGAACTAATTAGTTTCTGAACTCAGAGACTGATTTCTGAAGCAATCCTTCTCAGGCAGGATTTCTGTCTTACCCTCTCAGCGTGCTTGGCTTTCGTTATGAAACTGGAACTCTTAACTTTTTAATCCAAACCTAGTAGGATGAGAACTTTTTTTTTTTTCCTTTGGAGCATGCTTCCAATGCATCTTTCACTTTTTCCATAAGTTGTCTACATCTGTTTTGTGAGATGTTGTTTAAGGAACGGCTTCAGCACACGATGGTTATCTGTCCTGACTGATGGAGTCTGGGTATGGAGTGCACAGGCTCACCATTAGCAGGAGTGCCTGTGCTGGGATTACAGCACCACAATGGCATGTTTGACCACTCACACGTCCTGTGCAAGCTCTGCACCTCACACCATGCCTGTTTTTTTGGGCTGTGCGTGGTGTGTCACTTAAAACACAGCAGTCATTTGGAATTCAAACCAGCACCTCGTTCAGTGATTGATTGTGCTTAAAGTGTAGGGAAACAAATAAGTCTGGGCCTTACAGTTCTGATGGATTTCTTTACTTGTCTGTACACTCATCATTTCAAGTGGGATTAAATGGAGAGATGTGTGAATTTGTCATGTTCAGGCCACGTTCCTGTGTTAATGAGTCACCTTGAATACTTGTGCTGTAATTGCACTGACTTTTCAAATGTTTTGTTATTCAGTGTGTTGCAGTCTGGTACAATAGGCAGTAAAATCAAGTTTTGCCCAATGGAAAGGGTATAATGAGTGATTTTAAAAGGAGCTTTGGTTGGTGGGGGGTTTGTTTTGTGTCCTCCTGTTCGTTTTTGCTCAGGGTGATGGAGACAGAAAACACCATTTGAGTTTTAGTTGTGTTCACGTGGCTTCAAGAGCTGGACATTATTTCAACAGAGCGGTTCAGTGATAGCATTATTATTTTTGATATCAGTATCACCTTTGAAAGCTGCAAGTCCCTCAGGCCAGGCCTTTCAGCCTGGTTAGACTAAAGCATTCCATAGTTTAGATGGATCTGCTGCAGTGCTCATTGGAGAGTTCAGTTTAATAGAGCATGAAAGTATTGGTGATCCTGCACGTGTGAATGATCATTGAGTGTTTAAGACAGAATGCATATCCTTTTTAAAGTCTTAGAATACATCATATAAACTAGCAGGAGAAAAGGCTAAAAGGGATAAGACCTCACAAACACGGTTTGGCCTAAAATCCATGGGTAGACTCTCATTTGGTTTCTGGGTTTTTGGTTTGCGTTCTGCATCTGAATTTTAACTTAAGAAGCACTGATATTTGCTCCCTTTTTTTCTATCCTGGTCATCGGAGAATTCCTACATTAAATGATCAGTTTAGCCCAGTATTTATAATACAATGAAAAATTAGTTTCATTTGCTCGTGTTTAATGGCAGTGATGATTTACTTCATAGGTTCTGCTGTGAAATAGGACTGTGGGACTCAGTTCTGGGAGGTGCAGAGGGAGTCAGGCAGGAACTAGGACTGCTGTCCTCATTTGTCTTTTCCTTTAATACAGCTTTTGTAGCTGATTCTTGGTATTCCTCTTTAAACTGACAAAAAGAAATACTGGGTCAGAGCTGTGCGGTGCTGTTGGATACATCTGGATGGGGACAGGCCCTGCCCACTGGGTGCTTTCCCCAGAATCCCTGATGGGTAGCTTGCTTTAAATCTGTGTTAATGTCATTAACAGTGGATGTTCAGTGCTCTGGATACCCATGAATTTCTTTGCATGGAGCCTATGTGGCCTGTTCCACTGAGCACAAGGCTTATCAGAGGAAATTAGATCTGTGCTAAGAGGATCTCGATCAGCTGATGGCCCGGGAGCCGGGGGGCTCACTCGGGGTGGGTGTGTGGTGGGAGCCTTTCCTGCGTGTCCCCATAAATATTTCTATGCAGATGTAAGTGTCTCCTGTAGATCGTGTTGGGAGCAATGTACAGATGTCTGGTAGATCAGTTTACTTTGCAGCCCCACAGACTGCTTCACCAGATGACTCCAAGCCTGTTTTCAAAGCGATGCCTGAGCACACAAACCAGGGGGAGGCCACTTGCTGAGTGGCTTATAGCAATAGAAACAAATGTATTTTGGGTTACTTACAAATGTGTAGCTGCCTGAAGAATGAATTTCCAAGGAAAGGGAAGTTGGAATATATGTCTAATGGGTTATGCAGGCTTCTGGCTGGAGACCTTCAGGCTTTGCTATATATGTGTATCTTAGTTGCACTCAAGTGCAATGAGAAGAGTACAGAGCTTTCTTTTTCTGGACTGTGGTGTTAAGAGTTCATTGAAAATGAATCTGGGTAACACTTTGTCATAGCAATAACATTAAATCTATTAAACATCTCTGGAAACATTAAAAAGAAGTTATGGATTAAAACAGAACCAAAGCTATACAGAAAATAGAGCAGGATTCTTTCCTTGAATGCTGTTTTTTTTTTTTTTTTAACCTGAACTTGTTCCACGGTGATTGTTTTAGAAATAAATTTCAGTAGTAAATATTTGCATATTGTACATGCTGAAAATATACGGTGAGCTGAAACGGCAGGGTGCAAGTTGAGCAAGTAACCTTAAAATTATTCAATTTGAGGAAAAAATAGCCTACAGAAGGGTAGTTTTGTGGCTGGGACTGGTTGTCTCAACCATGGGTGATGTGAAGAGTTGCCAAATGTGTTGTTTGTGATTCCCATGCCTTCCCCACGCAGAGTCTAAAGAGAAACAGAAAACCCCCAAAGTAAATAAGAGCCAGGTTTGCACAGAAACAGTCATGCAGCTCAGCACTGCACATCATCAGCCAGGCAGGACGGAGCCAAGAATGGCATTTTGTAACAGATGCTGTGAAAATCAACTGTTTTAAGTGGAGATAGCTATTTAAACATCTTATTATAGAGCGGAGTATTTGCAATAGATCTTCAGATAAAACAATTTAAAAAAAAAAAAAAAAAAGCTCTCTTAATGGTGTTGCCCTCGGTCTAATAACGAACTGACAGCACACTCTGTTGGTGAGACCAAGCTCTCTGCAATTTTTTTAATGCATAAAGATGGTACATCACAGCTCATCTAGGTGAAAACATGCAGACTGCTGAGCCAAGCACCTGATAGGAGTATTTTTATAATCTAGGGTTTCGGGAAGAAAACACCAGCAATCTTAGCAAGTGAATCAAGCAGGAGGGATGTTGCATGTTGTACCTGTGATCTTTGTGAAATAATTGTCCTCCTTGGTGACAGAAGCATCACAGAGCCCATACAGAAACACTTCTGGCTGCAGCGCTCTGAAAGCACATTCTCTTCTTGTTATTTGGCTTTTGTCACAGTGTGGCTCTTTCGTGCAATTAAATCACACAATTAAATTTCATGCAATTAAAGGGAACGAAAGGGAGGATGAAGGCAGGACCGCCCTTTTCTGCTGGAATTTTTGGGGAATCCACGTCTTTGCAAATAATTTCATGGGGTCTAAAGTTAGACTAAACAGTGTATTAGAAATGTATCATTGTATGGAAGATTGCTTCTGCCTCGGTAAACAAACCGGGGATAGAGTTGCACTTTGTTTGATGTGCTTGTAGCCTCACAGAGTACATTTAATTCTTCCCAGAACGTGCTCGTTGGAGTAGGGCTCTTTTGAAGGTTTTTGTCAATGTCTGTAGCCAAATTACGGAGCGGTTACCAGGCACACACACACACACAAACACTCAGGCAGGGCTCACCACCAGCCCTGCTGCTGCTGCTTAAAGCAAGGAAAACATTTATCCTGCTTTTCTCTTCTAGCTGGTGCTTCAGAGCACAGCCTGCTTTTATTAGTTGGTGACTGCAGTTGTAAGTCCTTTCCCTCCTACTCCCATCCCTTCTTGTTTTTCTAGGAGGTTCATGCACCATCAGAGCCCTGGTGGGAATGAGAGCAGAGGGCTGGCTGTTGGGAAGCTTTGGGGGTAGGGCTTCAGAGGGAAGGGAAAGGGGTTTTAGTACTGTTAGGGAAGAGAATCTTGGGCAGCAGTTTGGGGGAGAGTTAAAAGATTAGACAATAAATTTACTTAACAGAGACTAATCTACTGGGACTGAACTTCATATCCTGTTTTGGGATAATATATTTCCTTCTGTGCTCTGGAATGAATCTGTCATCTCAAGTCTAATAATGAGAGGCAGAGGATTTTTAATCTCTGACCCCCTTCCATATAATTTAATAAAGGCTGGTTTCTTTATTTTATTTGGAAGCTAACTTATTAAACTTGTTCTTTACTGCTCTTCTGAAAAACACAATTCAGGATTTTGCATTTTCAGGTTTTTAAAAATGGAATTTTTTTTTTCCCCTTTAGTTGAGGACAATAATGTGCTTGCAAATTATTTGTTACAGCCCTCGTTTCAGAGCAGGGTTGTTTGTTTATCTCTCAGCATCTCTGTTGCAGTGCAGGGATGAGAAGCAGAGTCAGGCCACGCTGTTTGCACATTCTTGGCTCCGCATCCTGACCGGATTCCATCCGACTGGGGCAGACAGGGATGGGAGACCTAAAGCTGGCGTGTGACTTTCTGTAGCAGTGAATGCTCGTTATGTGGGAAGCTGAGTTTCCAATGTGGTAACCACATGCATAATTAGCTGTAAAATCCCAGTGCTCCCCCCTCTCACCGGCTGTTCCTCGTGGGGCCGCGATCGCCGCTGCCGTGGAGGGGCCGCACCCCTGACCTCACACAGTGACTTTTCTGAGCCCCCTGCTCCTCTGCAATTTGTTGGCAGAAGGTCTCCTCGTCCTTGGGCAGCCCCAAAACATGCTTTGATTACAAATCACTCTGTGGGGCTGTTGAAAGCTGTTGCTCCCGAGGAACGTGGTGTCAGGTCATGCCGAGGTCTCTCTTGCTCCACCTGAAAGGAAGAGTCCATAAAATGTGGCACAGAACAAGGCTGCCTTCCCACTGCAAGTTTAGAAACAGAATACAAAAGGAACAAAAAATGCAACCAAGCCCTTTCCTTAAAGGTC
Organism: Pyrocephalus nanus; assembly: GCA_038380795.1. Taxonomy (NCBI): domain Eukaryota; kingdom Metazoa; phylum Chordata; class Aves; order Passeriformes; family Tyrannidae; genus Pyrocephalus; species Pyrocephalus nanus. The sequence continues at coordinate 14,275,126 of CM076275.1, read as the reverse complement.
TGTCTGAGGTTTGGGTCAGTGTTAAGGGCTGGCCTCCCCTAAGGGCCTCTGTCCCAAGGATGTCTCGGGCTCCTTCGCTGCAAACCAACCACGCTGTGCTCACCACAGACATGAATCTGTGACATCCAAGGCCCTTCTGAGATCCTGCTTCCTACCTAAGCCTGTTTACCATGGGCTTTCTATAAAAAGCCTTTTCATGTAACTTATTTTAGCTTCAGAGGTTTTACTTTTTTTTTTTTCCCTTTCTTTTTCTATTACAAAAGGGCCAAACATGACAGGGCAGGAATTTTGGATTTGTCACAGTGAATTTTAGAGACTGAATTACAAGGAGTAGTGCAGGCCTTTCAAGTAGCCATGTGATCAAATTCTTAAATTCCTGTCAAAAACAAAAGTTTGATCTTCACACTGATTAAGCACTTTTATTTTCACACTTCCTAGAAATTCCAATCTAAGTAGACAACTCTTAAAAACTAAGTGTTGAAGTAATTACTTCAGTTTTAATCTTCCAGGTTGCTGTGTCCTGTGTTCAGTTCATGTTCTGGACTGTTGTGTTTGCTCTGCAGATAGTGCTGAGGAGTAGGAGTTGGAGCACCTTGCATGTGATTGCACACTTTATGTCCTGTGTTACTCAATCCTTTCCAAAAAGGGGCTTTAGAAAACCTGGGCATGGCTGTTACAGCTCGTTCTTCTGAGAGTTTAAATTCCTAGGATTAACACAGAGGGCAGACCTTCCTTTTTGGAAGCTGGAACTTGGAATTCAGCACACTGTAGTGCAGGTTCTCAGTGAAGGGAGCGATGGGTTTGCAACAACTGACATGGAACTGTGCTGCTTGATACAAGTGTGGCTCTTCTAGGCTTTCTAGGTGACTTTTTTGTGGTTGGTAGCGGATTAGTAAATTAGCAAAATCTTGAATTTAAAAATAGAATCAATTTAGGGATGTCAGTCCTCTAGGGATCATGATTAAAATGTGAATATTTTGTTATAATCACTGGTTTCCATAGTAACAGCAAGTTACAGACTCATCAGATTCCTTGGTCTCTCTTGTATCCCACTGTTACCTCGTTGTTGAACAGCTTTCCTCTTCAGAGCAAAACCCAATAACTCTTATTTTCCATTAGCTGTAACAGGTCTGGTAATTAGAACAGTAAATTTTGTCCAGTAAACAGAGTATATACTTAGCTGTGCTACTGTGGTTTTACAGCAGAAGAAAAATGGTGACAGTGGCAGTTTTAGAACTGATACGAGTATTTTCATATAATTTAAATGGCAATTATGGAAAAAAAATAGTTTTGCTTCATCTTGATAAATTACATATTATGGATGCCTCTATAGTATTTTGTCTTCAGAGACACTTATTAAAATGTTTTCTATACAAAGGACATTTGCTCCTTCATTTTGATTACAAGTGGGAGAAAAAGCAGATAGATGAAAATTGAGTATTCATGAGTGGTAATGGGAACAAAAGTGCAGGTTGAAAGATGGATGGTGTTTTTTCCTTGGGAAAGGTGATTTTCTGTAGCACAGAGACAAGAACCCTGGATTAGAACATCTGGAATGTTTGGCTTATCCCCATTAATCTTGCAAATCTATCTTGTGACTTCTGTGGATTTATATTTCCCCCCTTTTTTTAGCACTCTGAGTCATTAGATTGTCTGCTTCATTATACACATTAGTACATCACACTCCATAAATCCAAACTGCTATTCTCCTGAATGTGGCTGTTATTTCTGGGTTTGCTGTCTGTCTGGGGGCATTCATATCCTATTTTTTCACACACACACACTTTTTTGAAGGTTGCAAACTTTGCTGTTTACTCAGTAACAGAGACCTAAAGCCACAGCAGTGACCTGGAGGGGACCTGATGCTTCATTCAGAGCAGGCAAACTTTCAAATCACGTTTCTGAAGAATTCTTTCAGCTCCTCCCCTATGGGAAACTTACCTTTCATACATTCCTTTTTAAAAAATAAATATTTTAAAAAAATAAAGTAAAAAAAGGGAAAGCAAAAGCCCCAAGTGGAATGGGAAGACCCTGTTTCACCTCTGTGAGGTGTCTCTCCAGGTCAGGTCCTAAATGGGGCTCCTGGGGCAGGTGCTTGTAGGGTTTGTGCTTGTTCTATGAGTAAATAAATTACTTCAGTCTCCAGGACTGTCTCCAGGGCCTTTCAGCAACACTATAAATTCTTATTATCCAGACAAAAATCAAAACCTATTTCTAGTAGAAAAAGCAGGTCCTTTGTTTTGTTGGTTGTTTTTTTTTTTCCCTAAGTCTTTTAAGACAGAAAAAGCCAAGCAGAACTGCCAAAAATATTAAGATATTCAAGCAGATTTTTTTCAGCTCCCTGGCTTAGTCTTCTGTAATTAACTGGGTACCACATGTGGGGTTTCTGAACAGGGAAACAAATGCAAGGAACTTGACATTCCAGGTGTACCCTACAAATAATGTGAAGGGCTGAAGAAATGTAGTTTTCAGTGTATTTTAATTAGCTGGGGTGTCTTCTTAGCATTAAGTTTATTTGATTCTACAGCAGGAGAAGAGAGTCAAGTGGTTTATGCTTTATGGTTTTCCCTCACTAGGAAGGGGAAGAAGCCAGAGTAGGTTGATGGCTACCTGGAGCTAGATGTCACTATCTGCCACCACTCACATCTGACAGATGTCACTAATGCTATGTTTTCTCTGTCACGCTAAGTTTTGAGCTGTTCTCTTCTGCATTTTTAAGTTAATGAAACTTTAAATATCAATAAATCATTCTTCAGGCTGGCCAGAAATAAAACAGGGCACGGGCTAAACTGCTGGTGCTGGAATGAGAAATTATTTTGAATATATTTACAAACATTTTCTTCCAGAGTTTGCATTTGTTGTATTCAGGATGTATTACAGCTGAAGAGGTTTTAACATTTTGATCTTGAAGTCTAGACTTTGAAATAAATCTAAAAGTCTGAGCAAGACTGTTACTCATTTCACTAATGCTTCTTGGGAAGGATTTTCCTAGCAGCAGTTATGATCCCGCTCTGTAAAAGAATTCCTGGAAGTTGAATGACCTGAGAGCTCCTCATTGCCCTTCTCTTTTGTCCTGTTTTGTCCCTAACAAAGTTACCTGTAAGGAAGAGGTTTCTCACCAAGCACCTTTCATAATTCTCAGGCGACGTGGAGGGTTCTTGGTGTAAAAGGAAACGAGGCCCAAAAATTAGGGAGTTCTTTCTATGCCATGTGAAATTACCACATTTAAACTGATGGCAGCTGAATGTTCACTTTTTAGTTTAGGAATTAAAAAAAACCCACAAACAAACCAAGAAAAAACAAACAAACAAAAACCAAAACAAAACCAAAACCTACAAAAGCACAAAAAATAGTCTTTGCTTTCATAGTGTTTGCTACAGAAAAATGTTGATCTTCAGCAGTGCAAAGGTAAACATGAGCTCTGGCTGAGAAAATGGGCTCCTCTGGAGGGTCTTTCGGGGTGTGATGAATAGAGCACGATCTGAAATCATTTTAAATGAGGTTGGTTTGCTTCGAGTCAGCTCCCGTGTGTTTGGGACAGCATTCAAGTGCCTGTCACATCCTCAGCCCTGTAAACACGACTGAAAGCTAAACTTGATATTCAGAGTGTGATTTCTCATTTGGATTACAGAAGAAATGGTTTGTGGGTTTGTTCAGTAAAAAAAAAGAGACTTTGAGGTCTGTGAGCAGTGACTGTTGGTTCCACCAGGCTCTTCAGTCCTTGTGTTACCTGTCTGGAGCTTCTCACAAGCTCAAGAGCTCTCTGGAGAGCTGGGATGGAAGATGGAACTGTGAGTTTTGGAAGTACTGACCTGATTTGTTGGTTATCCTCCTGCCCATCCAGGCAGTCTTAGTTTTTTTTCTTGATTGAGTTTTTCTTTCAGATCTTTTATAGGACCTCTGCATGGCTTTGATTTAAATTATTTTTGTTAAAACAGTGTTCTATGTTTATAGTAATAATGGGAAACACAGCACAGAGTGCAAATACTAACTCGGGAAGGGAAGGAAAAAGCTGTGGCAACAGTGCAAGGCAGGCAGAGAACAAACATCTTCTTGGGGCAAAAAACCCCTGATTTAGGGAGAAAAGAAAACACAAATAGCATGTAACTTAGTGTAGTTGCTGTAGATGTTGCATTATTTCTCAGTGAATATACAAACAGTGAACCTGTGCTCTCTGAGAACTGCCTGAAATATTTCAACTGTAACTCCATATTTCGGTCACTAGTATAAAAAAAATGTACTTTTAGTTGCTTTAAGGTGGGAAAAACAGCCATTTGTTTCTCATACCTTCACAACTACAGGAGTCAATAAACTTCCCTGAAATAACACAGCTGAAAAACTTGATATCAAGTTTCCCAGTGTGGTTCACCTTCAAGTATATAAAATATAAATTATAACCCAAGTACTGCTTTTCAGCAAGTTTGGAGGATGTGATGTCTGTGTGTTAGAGGAAAAGCTGTAATGTGTCCATCTCTGCCACTCAGACTTCTCCATGCAGCTTTATCCAGTCCCACTTGATCCATTAGAAACTATAGTTGCTGGAGGAGTTATGAAAACATTCGCTAATATTTTACAGGCTCGAGTTTATTTTTCCAAGGATTTTACCTTTCATTTATCCCAGAGCCTTTTTTTATTTTTTTTTTTTCAACAAACTGGGTGGTGAAAATATCAGATTGCAGTTGAATGATGGCACATTGGGCCCAGCTTTGCCTGTAATGTGTGATGGATGGAATGGGAGTGTGTGGCCACTGACTCATTAAATAACCAGGAGTGGACCAGCCCTGACCTGTGCTTGGTTCCTTCTCCAGGTGTTGCTGTCCCAGTGGGTGCTGAGGTTGAGCTCCTGTGCTTGCTGGAGAGGAAGGGGGGTGGCAGAAAACAAATGAACCAGTGATGCAACATGTGTTGGCTCGATGAAGCCTTTTCTGTAGATGGATCTGCATCAGACATTAATGATGAGCTCTGTTTGGTGGGTTAAGCAGTGTCTCCTGGTTGGAAGCTGGAAAAGGGAAGGTCAGGACAGGGTGTTCATTTTCTCTACCAAATAGGCAGATCTCCTGTACTTATTGGAGAGACGTTTTACCCCTTGGCACAGCAGTTTCACATTATCTGTGAAATTCCACATACTGTCTGTTTTTGGGCAGTGTAGGGAGGTAAATATTGTGTTTTGTTCAGAGCAAGATTTCTAATAGCACAATTGTATATTTATTATGAATCAGAAAAGAGTTATATCCTAATTATCCATACTTAAGTCTTCTAGTTACAGAAGCAAACCCAAAGTTTATTAGAATCCTATTTGTAACTCTACCAGTGGTCAAGACAGTTTATGACAGGTTGGTTTGTTTTTTAAACTCCCATGACAGAGATACATGTGGAATACCTGTCTTAACTACAATCAAGATGCTCTAAGATCCTTAATTTGAGAGTTAAAATAAGAGATGCTCACTTTACACACGAATTCTTACTGTGGGTATTTGTGTAAAGAAAAGATGTTAATCCAAATTACACGGTGCCTGATGACAAATACTAAAGAACTTATAAATGTGGTTATTGGTTCTGAAAACCTAATTTTAAAGGAGATGTTCCAATTTTTGACTGTGGAGTCATTCACAGGCTCCAGCCAGAATGATGTATGGATTCAATTTTTAATATTTGAAGCATTCCATGAAATGCTTTCAACATTTCACAGAGTCACTGTCAAAACTATTATTTATGGAATGCAACTGGCTCTTTTTCTTTTCCATTTGATAAACTGGGCACATAGAATGAAATACATCAAAAAAATGTATTGTCAGGGCACATAGGAACCTTTGCTGCAGCAGAACCACTTGGTGTCGAGAACGAAAGAGTCCCGGCGTGGGAGATCATGAGCTCTGAAGAAATTGCCAGTTTAAAACTGTGAATATTGGTTTGCATCTTGGTTGCTTAAGTCATGGGGCAGAATCCTCCTTACAGTACTTTAGTAGAGGAAGAGCTTAAAAATACATTGGTTTATGGCTTTTGGTTTTTGTGATGTTTCATGCACACCCTGGGTGCCAGAAGAGCTGTGAGTAACGAGCCTGTCTGGATTTCAGTCACGGATGGGAACTGTGAGCTTTGCATTTGATAGTTGTCCTGAGCAACCTGCAGTGCTGTCCTTTAATGAGCCTTCACTCCAGTTCATGACTGGGAAGGAGCCCCAGCACTTTCCTGGCAGGAAAGCAGAGGCAGTTGCACGGCAACTCAGGGCTGTTCTGTCTCAAAGAAGCTGCAGGAGGCCGGTGCTGCTCCAGGAACAGGCTGCTCCATCCCAGGAGGTGGAGCTGGGCTGCTTTCATCTGCTTTTGCTCAGCATCTGAACGTGAGGAGCACTGGTGGGACCGCTGGGATCGACACCTGCTGTCCCTACCGCTCCCACTTTCTCACCGTGGGAGCACCAAGGTGCACCAGGCTCCGTGGCAACAGGGGGATGCAGGGCCATTAAAACTTCTTTTAAAGGACACCAGTTCATGGCCTGGGTGCTTAAAGCAGCTGGAAAGTGGAGTGGGCCCAGCTGTGGTTCCTCCTGGGCTGAGGGAGTGATCAGCAGAGGGCACCAGATCAACACAGCTGCCACCTGCGTGGCGGGGTGGGCGCAGGTTGGCCCGGCCGAGCTCTCAGAATTGCAGGGTGACTTTGATCTCCAGCAGAGATTCAGGTTCAGTGTACAGGCTTTCCTTTAAGGCTTTTGGACTGTAAACGTTGTTTCCATCTTATTGTTAAAAAGGTAATTTCAGGTGAGTAACCTGTTCCGATATCACCTTTCCAAAAGCTCTGGGACCCCGAGCTATGTGCTCACAGCATCTGGGAGCTCAGATAACTCTTCTGTCATTTCAGAGAGATTCAGATTATTCAGTTATGACTTAAAATTCTAAAACCCACACATACCCACTTTTTTTTTTTTAAAAATGCATGAAGGTCAGAACAGCCCAACAGGAGATGACTCTCTCCAGAGTGAGGATGGCATTAGTTTTGCATTGCCAGAGTTGCTGCATGAGGAAAGGGATCAGAAAATGAATGAGCAAAGTCCTACCAGCTTTTGGAGTTGCAAAGAAATTTAGGTTTATCGTCATGAACACCTGTCAGAACAAGAAAAAAGATGGATGGAAACAAATGTTTTGTTGGGAAAACAAATATTTAAGTAGTGAAATGCTCTCAGGTTTCACTGGAAGGTGCCAGCCCTGCAGTGTCCCTTCCCTCTCACAGTACAGTAGAATGTCCTCAGATCCTGCTGAGTATTCCTAAAGACCACAGTGGGGTTTAACTGACATGAAGTATTGTTTTAGTGGGATAAAATGTTGGAGCTTTTCTAATATAAAAAGAGAAAGAAGAGTAGGTGAAGTTGCAGACATCAGCTGGGTTTTTCAAGCTCCACAAGTTCACTTTAATGTTTTCACCAGAGTGCATCACCCCACATAATTTCTCCAGCTTTTTATAGCTGTGCTAATGATGTTCTCATTTCTTCTATAATCTGTTGCAGTCCTACACATGAGATTCAGTGATGACTTTGCAGAAAACACAGAATATGATGTTGGCAGGAATTCCCTTCCCTGGAGGTACAAGACATTTGAGTTAGGTGAGGAGGGCAGAGTTTGCAGTTTTTCCTGGCGGTGGTTCAGTGCAGTTCTGTATTTATTGTGACTCCAAAAAGGCCTTTTATTTAGTCTTTGCATGAAATGCCTCTTGCTTTTCTTTTGGAATTGGTGAAAATGGAGAGCATTTTATATCCTTGGAGATTTTACATTTTTTACTGGTGTATGTCAATGTAGCAGAAAATTTTGCCTAGTAATGCAGGGGGAATACAGGGCCTGAGAGTTTTGTAGTTTATTCAGGGAGAGTAAGATCAGAGTATCACTTGCTAACCTGACTACTGCTACGGGACTAGAGCAATCTATATTTAATTTACTTTTTCTGAGAGGCATATCAAAAGGAAGAAATCATTTTATAGGCCAGACAAATGCGAGTATTATTGTAATACGTTGTCATGGAAATGTTTTAAGAGACCAAACTTATTTAATAATATATAACATTGAAGATAATGCATTAGTTAAATCAATGAGTTACACAGGTCAGTGAACTGAAACTGGTGTTAGAGGGAACCGAACAGAAAATGAATAATTTAAGCTGTTACTGTGTGTAAAGTTGAATATAGGCAGAAGAGATGGATAAATACAGTCTGATGGATAGAAGGAAATGGAGAGACACAGATTACTTGTGTAATTCATCCAGCTGTCACTTACAGTAAATAAGAAAATCAGTTTTCAGTCCTGGATCAGCCCTCTTTGCACACAACTGAGCTTCTGCTCTGCCTCTTCATCCTCTCAAAAGATTTTTTCAGAGGTTTAATGCTTCGGGAATTTAAAAATCCCCGTGTAAGGGGTGTTTTAATATCCTGTGTGCTGGGTTGTGGGCAGCACACACAGCCCTTCCTTTGCTGCTGGTACCTAAGGAAATACTCCTGAGTGGGAGGGACTGGGACAGGATTGTTTAAATGCTGAGCCCAGGGCAGAACATCCTTCATGTCTGTGCCTTTGCCAACTGGGGGCTCATGGCAAGCTGAAAACTGCCAAACCCTGCGCTGTGGGACACTGGCCATTAAACAATCAGGGGTGTTGTATCTCTGGAGCTTCTGGATTATCCCAAACCAATTTTATTTGTTCTTTCTATATCAATTCAAAGTGGGGCAAGTCAGTGACTGCAATATATCAGGTACCAGTATCTGATCTCCCCCACCTTCATTTTATAATGTTTAAAAATTACTCTTTGCCCACCTTCAGCTGTCAGCCCAGTGAAATAATGATTAAAGTAACTGGGGGACCACCATATCCTTCAGGGTCCCTCATCAGACACCAGCAGGGCCACATGGAGCAGATCAGGTGCCAAGTGTTGCTCTTCAAAAGGGTTTTGTGGAGCAGCTAGAGAGTGTTAAGTCTTGCAAACTTCTTTTATTAACTACTTCTTTAGGTAAGCATGGAGGTATTTTCTGCTGTAGCCTGCACACCACCTCTGAATGCCAGAAATCACATAAAAACCCCTATTTCCTGCCTTCCCAAAGGAATTGCATTACCTATAAACCTTGTTTACCTTTGGGTCATGATTACCATTTCCCCAGAAGAAAAGAATTTTGGATAGTCTGAGAAGGAAATGCAACACAGCGATGTGTGTGTTTATAGAATCAGTGTGAGAAGAGTAAACAAGAAAAAAAAAATATCTATTTCTGTGATTTCTCATTTTTTCATTTCCACTTAACTAGTAATGGATGGGATGAGAAAATATTCATGCTGTGATTTTCAGTGGGGAATAATAAAAACAGTCAGGTTTGTACATATTTCCAGTGCATTTTTATTTTCTTTGCTAACCCACATCCGTGTTCATGTGCCAGCAGAGAACATCTTTGTAAAAGTCAGCTGGTTTTTTTATAAATACCAGAGCATCCATACTATATGTTTCCTATGGGATTTTCCACCACCACGGGATACAATTGCCTATCCCTGACTGCGAGTTTTGTGTCCTCTGAGAGTAGTTAATACTACAGAAATTTTAATTGTGGTGCTAATGTGGAAGGGAAAATAAGGTCAGTGAGTGAGGTGGAGAAAAGCATGTGTTTGTTGTGTGGTTGTGTGTGTTCTGGGCTTGAGGAGAAGGCAGCTCCACCTCAAACTTGCTTTATCTCACGCTACAACACCTCAGGCCACTGCTGCCTGTGGGGAGGGGTTTTAATGAAGGTCACCCTCTCCATGTGTTCAGCTGCTGCTCATTCTGTTTTAATATAATATTAGTATTCTGCATTATATAATATAATATTTTATATATATATAAACAGCACCTCCCCAGGACAGTTCAGCTTCACTTAGTTTGTTATAGTCGATCTGGCATCCTCTCTCTCTGGTAAGAGTATGAAGGTCTTTGCAGACCTGAACTCTCAAAGCCAGCAGGTACCTCAGTGTTGTGTTAAAGATGTGGTTCAAAATGGAAGGGGGGGAGGAATTTGTTCTATTTCTATGGTTGGTTTTGTTTGGGATGCCAAAAATTGGTATTTACAAAGTGCCCCTATTTAGGTACTTGAGATTAATCCTCCCTCTCTGTACTTAATTCCAGTGACTCATTAGAAAGAAATCACCTTGACAGCCCATAAGTTTGTGAGTGCAGTTCAGGATCTATTCTTGCTTATGGCTTCCTGATAAACAGTGAAAAATCAACATTTCAGTTCCAGAGATAAAACATATGAGTAGTTGAAAAATCTTTGCTAAAGGCAAATATATTAAATTCTGGCAACAAGCTCGTGCAAATGGCATTAATTATTGAGAGCACAACTTGTATATCATGTAGCATTTGTTAAATTGAAACTAATAGACAAGATTTTTTGTCTTGTAAGAAATCAGCATCAGTGGTTTAAACCTATTGGCCAGGTTAGGTGTCCTTCAACAGCAGCATTTTTACTTTCATTCTCATACAGCTAGGCCACAGACAGTGAAAAAAAATCAAATAAAAAATACATATAAAAATACAAACCAACACAATGACAAGGGGATCCTGTGTCTTCCTCATAACCAGGTGCCAGAAAATTGAACAGACTCGAGTGTAATTCAACACTGTGCTCGTATTTTAAATTTAGATTCCAGAAATTTTGTACAGGTGTCAGTGTGCAATAGGATGTTTTGTAAGTAAAAGGACAAGTGGTTCTGTTAAATGTTTTTTAGGGGTTTTTTTGTCATTTGTGGTTCATGGGTGTTTGGATAATGTAAAAACACCCCATGTAAGCTGATAGGCTGGTGGTGTCAGAACATCCCTGCTTGGAATTGCACGTTGACAGACAGGCAGATCACTTTCTGCATGAGCTTTTGGAAAGGTTTGAGGAATCCGAAAGTTAGTGGAAACAGCATCTGTCAGCTATTATTGTAGTGTTGCTCTTCCTTGTTTATCAAGTTGTCAGCCACTAAATTGACAGAAAATCAGGCAAATGTATTTCTGTGTACAAGTGGTGGAGGCCCCTTTGTGTCTTTTCTTGGCAATGACATTGTAGGTTCATGTAAAAAACTCTAAGCAAGCTATTACTGCACTGAAAGATGTTGGGTTAAGACAATTGAAAATACTTGCTTTCTGCCATAATAAATATTTAATATCTCTACTGTAAATAAGAACCAGTTGGAAAACAGAATTTACTAGCAGGATACTTCAGTTTTCTCTGAAGCGAGCTAAATGCTCCTTTTAGCAGTTAAGCCTTTACAGATGTCAGCTGAGGAGAACAAACATCTTCATAATTTATTTATCACAAGTGAAAGCTGATTTGCTACTTGTTCTTGTAGATGTTGCTTCCATTTGACTGTCTCCATCGTGTCCCCTTTAAAGAAAATCCTTTTTTAAGGATGCTCCTCTTCCCTCAAGGTAGATCTTATGCAAGAAAAATTAATAAAGGGAAAACGTTGTCCATCTGCAAAGCTTTTCAAAGAAATGCTCTTTTTTCATTAGTTTGCATATAATTTTATGGTGTTGCCTTAAATGCAAAGGAAATTTTTATGTGTGTATGTGTGTGTCCTTCAGAGATACCAAATCCCCAGTTTTAGAACTAGATTTTTGCAGGCATTGTATTCAGACCTGTTGAAGAAGAGGAGCTTGGCCCCAATCTTTCATCTTGACTATTTTACTGCACCTCCAAACACCTTTTGTGCTGTGCCTGACCGAAAAGTATTTTTAAATTCTGGGACTTTAAGACTGAGTGGAGATTTTAGGCAAACTGCAAGAAGCCTTGTAGGAAAGGTCTGTTAAATATGGAAAAGCACAGAGGGAGGACAAGCCCCAAACTATTCCACACTCCCTTTTTCCCTCCTAAGATTCCGAGTTGATACTGCAGCTGAATTTTTCTTTGGAGTGTAATGTTTACTTGAGGAGGATGGTGTTGAAGAATAAAATCCCCCCCTTTATTTTAGCTACAACATTCTTAGGCTCACTTAGCTGCTGGGCTGTGCTGTGCACTGTTTGAAAAGAAGCAGAAATTGCAAGATAAGATCAACTGCTCACCTGGGGAGACTTAGAAAAGTTTCATATTTGAAGCACATGTTCCAAACTAGCTAGTCAGGAATGGATAGCATTAAATTCTTACATCTGGCACAGAGCTGCCTGCTTTTATGTTGGTTTCTTTTCTTGTTTTATTGTTTAAAAGGATAATAAAACCTCACAATAATATCTCATAATCAGCATAGCATATCTCCAGGCACCTTGTGCGTGGTGGATTTGCCAAGAAGAACATAAGTCGTGGTTAATTTTGCCTGCAGAAATGTTGAGGGTTTGCATCTGGATCCCTTTGGAAATAAATTTATGATTTGTACCAGTGCAAAAAAAAAAAAAAAGAAAAAGAAAAAAGAGAGAAGAGGAAAATATTCCACACTGGATGAATATATGGTAATTCATTTTGGCTGGGTGGTAAACAGAATTAATTATCCAAGCAAATGATGCACCTTTGGCATGGCTTCAGCTGCTGCCATAGGTTGCCATGGATGCTTCAAAGCCAAAGTTCCAGCTATTTTAATTTGCCTTTGGTGTAGTTCTCTGGTTAGTTCTGAGTAAATGGAATGAGTTACAGAGAATAAACCCAAAATCCATCTTCAAATGAACACTAATTTCAACTTTTAGGGTTTTAGTGGAGTTTTGAAGCAGATTTTAGCTGTGCTTCACACATGCTGATTTTCACTGCTCGTTTTTAGCATTGTAGGAAACACATTAAGAGCGAGGAAAAGAGTTGAATGGGGAATGTTCAGGTGTCTTCATGAGAGCTTTCTCTTCAGAATTCTTTCCAAATACTCTACTTTTTTTTCCCCACTAATTCCTTTTTATTCTTAAATCTAATTAAGTGAAGTGTTGATGTCAGGGGACTATTCATTGGCTGTGCTTGATTCTTTATGTCCAATGAGTGTCAGCTGGAGAAGTGTCACTGCAGGTGTGCCCTGGTTGTACCTCCTCCCTTGATACCTTCTGTGGCTGCTCTAAAGGTCAGGTGGTTCAGCTCACACTCATCTTGTGCTTCTGTTTCTGTGGCTTCTGCTCTAGACTTTTTTCCTTTATAATTTTTGAAAGCAACTGTTTCCTTAGGATTCTGAGGGAATCAGTATCCATCCACCTTTTGGAAATCCTAGTCAAAATGCTTCCAGCTGGTGACTGTAGGGTATTTTCTTCCCTCCAGTTACTTTAAGATGGTGAGGTGAGTCTTTCCTACAGATAGCCTTTAATCCTCCCCTCAGTCTGATGCAGCTGCTTTTGGCTCTCTCTGAGGAGAAATTTCTTCTGAAAGTGTCAATCAGAATGTTATCCCAAGAATGTCTAGATGGTGTTTCCAAGAGGAGGAAAGCCATGCTTTGAGCAGTGATATTTGGTCAGCCACATTTACATGTTCTGATATCCTTCTTTACTGGAGCCAGAATCTGGGCAGTGATTATGACACCTGTGCATCCCCTTTGTCCTGCATCTTTTTAGGCCTATTCATTATTTGGCCAATGTAAATTATTTTGTGACTTGTTTTTTTTCCAGGCTTACAGCTTATCTGTGATGTTTGGGTCCAACCATCTAGAATAGTTGTGCCCTGTTCCATTTTCCTTAATACATAATAAACTTGCTTATATTACTAAGTTGGGTTTTTTTACTCTTTTCTTATAGATAAACTATCTGAAGACCTTCTGTGAATAGACTGCTGTTCCAAACAGAGTTCTGATTACTAAGCAGTTGTGTTCTTTTGCCATCAGCAAATGATCATTCACTTACTAATGTAATGAACCATTTTAAGAGAGTTTGTCTTGTTTGTCTCCCGTTAGTGTTGGTTATAATCATTTGTCTGATTCAGCCTCTTAACTCCATGAAAATTGCTCCCATCAAATTATATTTTTAAACCATGACAATGCTAAATGCAGTTAATTGCTTATGGAATGTTCTGCAGCAGAGTGATAGAGACAATCTGGATCAATCAGGTGGCTCTAACTGAAGCACACGGATAAATTACTGCGTCACTGCCTTCAGAAATCGTTGGGGTTGCTTTGAGAAGTGCCAGTCTTGGTTAAAAGATGTCAGCAGATTTAAGGGGAAGACAGAGAAAAAAAATCCATTTTAAAACCTTTGTTTAATTGAAAATTGAATGCTGAAAAGTGTACAATTGAAATTTTATTTTCCTTCTGTTGCACCCACTGATGACTGCCATGAGAGCAATAGGCCAGACATGGGATTAAAATTGTGCTAGTTAAGTAATTTACTGACTACTATACTGCAGTTCTGCTCTTTTTTTAGACTGCTGGCTTGAACTATAGACTTGAGAATTCTTACACCTTCAAGACATTTTACTAAACAAATATGAATTTAATATTGAGAGTTACAGAATGGAAAATATAGCCTGTACGGTGCTTACAGTATTTCAAGGGCTGAATTTCATATAAAATGCCATTTTTCATGGAAACATATAAATAGGATCATGAAGAAATACTTTCCTTCTAAATCTTTTTCTGTAGACAGACAATTTCATCAAGCATGCTCTCAGTAGATAATGTGAGTGTCAAGGTGTGAACGTGTCTTGAAACAGTCCTTTAATTTGCCACGGGAAGTTATTATGCTGACTGTAAATACTGTAACTTTCTCCTGCTAAGTAAATCCAAAATGAAATCTAGACAAGGCATTAAGGAAATAAAGCTTTGATTTAATTCCATTGCATTCCAACATTATGAAAAGACACATCTTGGAATTGGAACCAATTGAAACGTTTTAGACTGAATATGTTGACAGTGAAATCTGATTATTTTTCTGGAGATGCTCAGATATCTCAACTTACACTTGAGTTGCCAGCACAATCCTATAAGGGATGTTGGCATCTCAGCCAGCCTTTCCCAGATCCTGATCCTGTGTGTTCCTCTGAGATTACAGATCAGAAGCTCATCATTAGGAAGCCTCGTCCATATCTGAACAGTTTGGTTTTTTTTTAACCAGGACAATTCAGTTGCCTTTTCCATGGTGTAGTCCCCCCACAGTGCCTGCAGAAACACATTTGGTCCCGTTTGTGTTTTATACAGATCTCCACCAGTGCCTGAAGTGCTTGTTTTATGAGGGGTAGGTCAGGCTTTACAAGGGCTCGTGTCAGCCGTCCTCACATCCTGCTCTTGCACAGGCACTCGGGGAGTGACGTGCAGGACTTGCATGAGGTTTCGTTCAGCAGAAGGATGTCTGATAGGATTCCTTTTCAGCTCTGATTGTATTTCCTTGTGTGGCTTCCTCACCCAAATCGTAGTTTGTGCTGGAACAAATAAGTAAATAAATAAAAAAAGGGGTTATTTAAAAAACTTCTGGTTGATTTTTAAAAAATATCTGCTCACATTGAAAATATGGGAGGAAAACAACTTGGAGATGTCTTGTGTAGCTTTTAAATACTGATTGACAAGTGCAGCACTTACTTTCCTTAAAATTTGCAATTAATGATCAGTGAGTGTAAGAAGAGTTTGTGAAGAGGTAGCAGCTTCATTTTTTTTTCCACAACATATATTTGTCTTCTCAACTTGATCAGTAATGAGCAAACTGCTCTCTTGATACTGGAGAAGCTCCCACTTGGGAGTTCAAAGCCTGGCCTGTGTGTCTATGACTTAAGCATCACATATGGGAAAGGAAAATATTTTCTTGCTGATAATTTCTTTTATTTTAAGTATTTTTCAGGTGGATTTTTTTTTTTAATTCACTAGAAAACTTAAAATCATTGATAATGTCAGAAAACTCCCTTGCCTTGAGATTATTGGGATTTTGTTGCTAACCAGCAGAAGGGAAACACTCACTGCAGGTAGAACTGAGCATCCTATGGTACTTCCACACTGTTGGTGATACGTTACAATGACAATTTTGATAATAGTTATTATATAAAAAAGAGGATTTTCAAATTCTTTACTGATCAGTGGCTAACTAGGGCTGTGCTTTAAAGAAATTTTGAAGAGAATTTGGGCAGATTTTAGGCCTGTGTCCATTAGGAACTGATATGAGTCAGCTCAGGAAGAGCATCCATGGTCATTACCTGCTGTTCCAACCAAAGCACTGATGTGTGTCACAGTTAATGATGCCTGCACTTTTGGTTTGCATCCAAAATGTTTTCCTTTTTTTTCTTCTGGGAAGCTCTCTGCTAAAAGGAAAAACTTTATTTGTGCTATTTATCTTTCTTCTGCATTTAAGAAATAAAGAATGATCTCGGTCTTTCTCATTTAAGAAAGAAAAATTCTTGAAACTGCCTCATCTCATGAAGCTCAGCTGAAGAACGGGCAATTTCCCTGAGTTGGTGTTTTTATTTTGCTGTTAGAGGCTTTGTGGTGGCTAGAGTATATATTTTAGGCAACTTTTCTGTGACTTTTCCAAGCAGAAAGCCCAGAGCTGTGTTTTATTTGTCAGGTGTGACCAACCAAAGCAAGGGTTAAACAGAGTCCTCCAAAAACGTCAGGTCATGTAAAACCACACTCCAAGTCTGTAAAGTGAAAGGCATGTGAGAAAACAGGTCATAAATCACTGTGTCTGTAGGAGATGAAGTCTCCAGTATTTATTATTTACACACCATTTTGATTTGTCCATAAGGAAGCTCCTTGTCAGGATAAATACTGGAACTGCAGTGATAACATCCAGCATCCAGCAGTGGGGCCCAGCTAAGACAGCAAACATCCTCTCCCCACGTTTCCAGAAATGAAGGGGAGCATTTGTCTCATAGTAATTTCTTTTTTTTAGGGGAAACTATATATAAACCATTGAAGAAAAAAACTGAAGGCAAAGAGGGGTTGTTAAAGCATCTCAAGGAAACACACTTATTTCTTTACTTGGTGTATTCCTGAGCAGCAAGGAAGAGCAAAGACTTTGGTTGTTTTGTTTTTTTTTTTTTAAGAGCTTTTTAAAAAAAAAAAAAAAAGGGTTTAGATTTCTTTTGTTAAGACAGCTTTTCATATGCATCCATATAAAACATGTATATTTTGTGTGTGTGTATATGTGGATCTGAGTATATTTATAGCTCTGACTGGAGCCAAACACATGAAGGCAGACGTGAGTTCCCCCCTGTACCTCTCCAGACCCACACGTGCTTTCCTGCCCCTCCAAATCCTTTGAGGAGAGGCTGCCAGATGGAGCAAACTGACTTCATGCACAGGCATCCAAATATGTAAAAAACCCCAGGTTTGATACAAATCTAAAAGGTTTCGGAGTGATCTGGGAATGTTTTAAGGGTTTTCATGAGATCACCTGTTTGCTTTTCCTGTGTTGCAGATAGCAGCTCTTTGGTTGCAGTGTGCTGGCACTGCAGCTCAGCTCACTGAGCTGGTTAGTTCTGTGTTAGTCCTCTCTTGTGCTGAATCTTTCTGGCTGTGCAAAAAAAAAAAAAGGAAATTGCTCTTCAAGATTGCAATAGTCACTGAAGAAAAGGCCATTATTTTGTCGCAGAACAGAGTCTGTGTATCTGCAGAGCTTGTTCAGCAGGTGGGAAGGATGGGAGAGGGTTGTGTGTTCCCAGCACACCTGGGCCTTCTATAGGAGTGACATGGGGAGATGAGACTGTGTGACACTTTTTCTACATTACAGTGACTGTTCTGAGATGCATTGGCTGCGTGATTTTTCTGTGTTTGACTCTCATTTCGTTTAAAAGTTTTTAATTATCAAGTGGGCTTCTATTTAGAATGACACATTCTGATATGTCATATGAGAGTAGTGTTTATACACTCTAACTGTTAATCAATTTAAAGTAAAACATTCATATATCTCTCTTTTTCCTTCGTTAAAGAAAGAAATGTCAGTATGGAAAGTTTAGGCTTGGCTGTTTGGTTTTTTTTTTCCAGTTGTGTTTATTCCTTTCTTCTCTCTGTAAGAAGCTGGTGTGTTCCCTGGGGACAGTATTCTGAACCAGTATGAACCAGTAGTCTGATAGCTTGGGTTTTATCCCCAGTCTATTCACTGTTTTTCTCCTCAATAACTCTTTATCTTTTTGTGTTCCTGTTTGTCTCATGTACAAAGTGGGAATAACAATGCTGGGGCTTCAATGGAAATGAAGTAGAAATTTCTTTCTGAAAATCAATAAGTAAAATCTATGTGTTAGTGACCTAAGGTGCATTCCCCCCCCCCTTTTTTTCTCTCTAAATAAGTTGTCTTGAGAGTTTTCCTCTCAACTTGAACAAGATGCCCATGAAAGTATCAGGTATCTTGTTGAAATAGAGTAAAAAAAAAACGTTGCCTGAGCTGAATGTATTTTGTAAACTGCAGAGAGAAAAAATACCTTTGTAAGTTTTCTCAGAGATGTGTGATTTCTCTTAGCAGGAGGGGAAGAGAGAATTTTATTCTCTGACCATGTTCATGAAAGTAGTTTTCACACGTAATTTTTGCCAGCAAATGCTCCCCCACCACATATTCCCTAATTTTGGGCCTCACAGGCACGGGTGGCTTTTTTTTGGATAAGCTTTCCCAAAGGATGCAGCAAACCCTTGGCAGGGGCAGGTTGGTGTTGGAGATTCAGGCTCTGCCATTTCTAGCGCGTCTCCACCTCCGTCTGGTGTGGCTCCCTCCTGGCAGCACAATTCCCGGGATCTGTCAGAGATGGATGTGGAAGCAGAGGAGCTGCAGCGTGCACGAGTAGCAGAAGGCAGGATGAACAGCTCCTGAGGGTGTGCAACCCGCAGGAAGACAAAGGAGAGAGCACTCCAGCTCCCAGGGAAGAGGCAGCATTTCTCAGCGTGATTAAGTGCTTCCACGGAGCTGCAGCAGCTACAACAGCACTTACATCTGCTAA
Organism: Pyrocephalus nanus; assembly: GCA_038380795.1. Taxonomy (NCBI): domain Eukaryota; kingdom Metazoa; phylum Chordata; class Aves; order Passeriformes; family Tyrannidae; genus Pyrocephalus; species Pyrocephalus nanus. The sequence goes on along the minus strand of CM076275.1, from coordinate 14,256,351 downwards.
CTTGTAGCTTTTATGGAATGCCTTTGCCAGATTTTTCGGTGTTTCAGTGAACACATGTATGTTTATGTTGGAGAAAGGAGTTTGCTTTAATGTCATCCCTTCCGAGACACACTCGGTAATAAACAACTCCGGGTCGCGCCTCGCGCTTTTTCATCAGGAGCGAACTCAGAATGTTCCGCTGAATTTCAGACTTAACACTAGAGAATACACCTGGGCCTTTGATAAAATATGTGTGTCTCAAGGCAGGATTAGTGTGTGAAATTCAGGCTCCCCAAGTTTGTTATTTTCTCAGTTTTAGGTCGTTTGATTTTGTCACCGAAGGGATTGGAGGTGAATGGAGCTTCGTGCGTCCAGGTTGGGGAATGTGAGGAATTGGTGCCATGTGTTTCCCATTGTGGGAACCTTTATGATATCATCGTCAGGAACATGCTCAATATGCCTTCCAGACTTGGCATGCTAGTTAGATTGCATGATTGCTTTGGACTGTGTCAGGACAATATTCATGTTTCCCTCGGTGCACAAATATTAAAACATTTAAAGCATTTAATCTGTAAGAGGAAAGATCCCCTCCCCCCCCCGAAAAAAAATTCCAACAAAACAAAAAGAGAACATTTATATTCCTGATGAAAATGTGTACAGCATCTCATTTAACATCTTGACCTTGTTTTGCTGTGGGGACTCTAAGATAAATTCCCTGTTCAGTGGAGCACTAGTTCTCACCTATCCATCCTTATGTACTCTCAGAAAAACACATTTTTGGTCCCAGTTGCTAGAAATAAAGTCCTTCTCCTGTCAGCATATGGATAACAGCTGTCATTACCACTAGCCAGTTATATTGTCTGCTGTCCCAGTCCTTTATCTGTCCAACTCCAGACACTATTTCAGAAAATCAGAATAAATAATCAAGGCATGTAGAACTGAGGCCAAGAGATTTTATTTACAACACCTGTTGCCTTTTAGAGGGTTGGCAGAGCCAGGCTGAGCCACAGGGCTTTCTGGGTTTCCCATTTGGACTGGAAAAGGATCTTTGCAGTTTTTTAGGTAACTCTTGATTTTTAGTTTCATTAAAAGGTTTCTAATTTTATTGATCTGTATTCTCACTGCAGTTCTCTTTAAATACCCCTGGATTTTCTTCTTAAAATTTTGGATACCTAGTGAAAGCCTTTCTATTTCCTCAGATGTTTCCAAATTTTACTTTTTTTTTTTTTTTTTTTTTTTTTTTTTTTTTTTTTTTTTTTTCTTCCCCTAAATTCCTGCCTTCTGAAACCATGTCAGTTGAAGCTGAGATGTTTTTGATGTTTCAAACTAAGCAGGGCTTGCATGTCAACATTTGAATGCCAGCCCAGCCCAGCCTGGGCTGACTCCAGTAATGGAAGTCGTGGCTTGGCCACTGTTGTTTTGGGCCACCTGGCCTTTGGTGTTTTGAAAGTGTAGTGACCTAGAGCAGCTCAACACAGCCTTTACAGCTGTGCTTCCTTAGGTGTGATCTTGGAAAGAAATCCCTCCTCTGAGTTGTTCAAGGCACCACCTGTTGGTTATTTTTGGATGAATTGGTAGAGCTGGAAGTAGAAAGACTTTGGAGGACACAGACACTTCATTGGGTCAGACGAATTATCTTGTTTTCCTGACTGTGCTGATTGCTTTAATGATTAATGTTTTATCTGTGTCTTACCTTTGTCTCTAAACTGTCACAAAAATGAAATCTTTATTCAGAATTTACATTGGTTTTTTGTGTTGAAATTTAGAAAGCTACAGAGAGGACTCAGGTGTCTAACAATCTTAATTTAGAACTCTAGAGGCACTTAGGCTGGCAGGGACCTCTGAAGGTCATGAAGTCCAATGTCCCTCCAAAGCACAGTCAATTGTAGCAATTTTTTGAAAGTTAATGTTATCTCCATTTTATCACAGGAAAACCAGAAACTTGGAGCCTGAAAAATGGAATATGTTTCTTGAAAATGTATGCAGATGCACATTACATATATACCTACATGTTTATAGCATGCAGTTCCAGTGTGGTGTGGCTGCCTTTGATACCTGTGTCAGCAGAGGTGGGAAATTAAGTACTTGGGTTCCAATGCTGGTGATTTTATGTACTATTTAAAAAAAAAAAAAATAATTGCCTTTGTGAGAATGGATTGGTCTCTAAGTTTACAGGTATGCAAGTACAGGACAGAAAGGAGAAATGAAAATGCAGCCTCTTGCTCAGCAATATGCATATATTTATCTTAATTTGAAATAATTGCTTTCTTACATAGCTGCCAATGGTTTCTCATCTCTGTGGGTAAACCAAATTTATTAAAGAGTTAGAGAAGCTAAAATACATTTTGGATAAAAAGGCAGACATCAAAACTACATAGAACCACCTTTTCTGCACTGAAAAAAAAAAACCTTTTCTGGTTTTTGGAGGCTCTGTGAAATTGCTGTTCATGCAGGGCTTCTGCCCTTGGGGGTTTTTGCTTATTTTAGCAAGGATGTCATGAAACATGGATTATATATAGAATGTACATCGTATCTGTCTGTAAACATAGATATGATACTTGAATCCAGAATCCATAGAACAGACCTTTGAATGTTCAGTATCCTGGTGAGATGCCCCAGTGGAAAATGAGCACAGAAAGAGTTAAAGTGGTTTCAGTGCAGTTTAAGACCAATAGCCTGAGCCTGAATCCATTTCAGTGCTCCTAGGGTGGAAAATGTCCAGGGGGAAGGAAGGAAACAGGGAGCTGAAGATGTTCATGGAGTCTACAAACTGCTGCTGATCCAGAAGGAAAAGCTGAAGGGGCTGTTCCAGTGCAAAACCATTTCATAGGTGCACCATTGCCATTTTCTTATAATGTGTTTTGTTTATTAACCTTGGCTCTAGAATGTGGAGTGACCACTATGCTTTTTTTGCTCCTTCTTTTTTAAATATATTATATCAAAGAGAGACATAACAGCTTGTGGAGAGAAAAGAAAATGCTTGGAGCTGAGTTCTCACCAAATAGACATAATTATGTTGTATGGAAAGAAAAAAAAGCATCATTGTATGAAATCTGCCTTAGCAGGGCATGTCCAGCTTTGGAAACCCTACACACCACTAAAGACAATGATATTCTCATAATTTCTTAAAACCTGCATGCCAAAGTGAAATAAAAAAACACCTGCCTGTTCCAACGTGTCTTTTCAAAGACCATGAGTGCCTCTAAGTGGCAGGAGTAAATAGAGTGGCAGAGTTAAAACTCCATGTAGTGCACTCCAAATGGGATTAAACATCAGCAAATCCCTGCTGAAAAGATCTCTTACTTTGTGATTTCCTGCCTTGGAATTATCGCAGTTTTGGGAGGAAAAACCGATTTGCAGACATTGTGTGACATGAACATGAGGAGGTGCTGTGGCTTCCCCAGGTGGAATCGTCTTCAAGACTTCCTCAAACATACCCATTTTTAGCAAATCTGTGTAGGAAATGACACCTCTGTTTTCCAGTGCCCCTAGAATTACTCATATTTTCGTATCATTTATTCTTCAGTCACTGAGACACACTAGAACAAAATGCAATAACAGTTTTTAATTTTTTTTTTTTTATTTTATGGCCCTACTCTCCACACAGTACATTTCTGGAATGGGCAGCTCGTGGGGGAGGCTGGCAGGGAAGTCAAGTCCTTGACAAACTCTGTAGGCTCAGTGGGTGTTGTCTGTGTGTGGCACAGCTCTGGGAATGTCTTTGGAACAGGGTCCTCCTGCCTGGTATTATCTCACAGTGGAGTCCCTTTTACCACTGCTCCAAACCTCCAGTCTGATACAGGTACTTCATTTTGTGATGGGATAATTGATTTGATGTGCTGGTGCTTTGATCTCCTGAATTAGCCATCAAATCCAACCTTCTCCAGCAGGTACAAGTCCACCCTAAAAGGACAGTTCTGTTTGGAAAGCACTGCAGCCACCCTGGAAGAAAGTTCCCATTTCCTGTAGTCTTCCTAGAGAGCATTAGCAGGTGTTTTTTCTACCCAATGGCTTTAACTAGATATATTTTTCCTTAACAGAATAAATATCTATTAGATGCCTCCAAAGACAGTAGAAGAATAAATTTTTCCGTATTTAGATTTGTTGCTTTCTTGATAGGAACATTCTCTGTGCTCTGTCCCTGACAATTCCTTTTGGCAGTTATGTAACCTTCATTTTGCTCTATAAACTTTAATTTCAAGTTGATGTATAAATGCTAGTGTAAAACAAGTAATTTCTGAGATGGTTTAAACATTTTATTTATTTTTACTCAATAAGTAATGTTCTCCTATGATGACAAATTTGATTCCCCCAACCCTAAGAAAAAAAAAAAAACCCATCCAGGACTTTATTTTTCATTAATAGCAGCAGTGGAAGATTTCCTCAGGTTTTAAAACTGTACTTAAGATAAAAATGTATTCTGTATGGTCTCAATTAGCGTGAAAATGTGCAAATGTCACAGATTGTTAATTACTTGAAGCCAGAAACATGGGAGAAGGAAAGGAGGTCCTCTATTTTCCTTTGATGTGGACATGCTCCAGAGGATGGCAGCTCCCCCATAACTCAGTGCTGAATGAAGGAGGGGGGTGTCTCCCAGGTGATAAATTTGCACTCTGGAGCCTGGAATTTATTGTAAGCTGGGGAAGCTGAGACAGTGGCCACGGGGTCAGTTTAGGAAAATGCTGCCAGCAAAACAGTTATCTGGGCCTGGTACTACCAGCATGATATAATTAAATATGTTGTTTGGCCAGCAGATCAGAGTGGGAGCTGGAATTAGGGTATGAGAGTGCCAAACAGGCAGGCTGCAAATCAGCCCTGCTAGTTGAATTCTTCCTTATTTAAAAGGAAAAAAAAAAAAAAGAGTGAAAAAGATTTGTTCATGTTGTCATTACCTCTTGAAAGAAGGTCTTAGAAAGTCTGACACTTAGAGGAGAGGTAGGAGGACAAGACGGGGTGGAATGGCAAGGCAAGATTGATCCTTGAGAGGCTCAGGGAGTGGGGGGGGGAACCAAGTTACAAATGGTAATAAGGCAAGTTAAGAAAAATGATACCAGATGTGGCCGTAATGCCAACAATCAGCAAAAAATGTAAACATATATAAAGCTGTAGTAATAAAGCTGTTACAGCTGTAATGTTCAGGATGGAAAGAAAAATGAGGTCTCTCTTTTTAACTCGAGCTCTATCAGGCTCTGGCCTCTGCTGATATTTGTTTTTCCCCTCGCCCGTTTCATCCTGTTAGGACAGTGATCCGTCTTCACGGAAATTTGGGAGAGACCATTTCCAACCTGCTGTGTAAAAAACACAACACAGCGCTGCCAACCTCCCTTACAACAAACTTTTCTATTTATGTCAGAGAACACTTTTGAACTCCTGGGCATATTTCACAAGCAGTTAAATTCCTGAGCACGTGGAAGAGTTTGAAAGCTCATCCTGTTCAACTCCAGCCCTGTGCACCACTGGAACCACGTGTCTGCATGTCCTGTCTGTCCTTCTCTACCCTGTAAGAGCTTCCTGACCTCCAGTGTCCACTGGTGCTGGCACAATGGATGTAGGGCCACCCAGGTCTGCCCATGAATCTGGTTCCACTGGATTTGTGACTCCCGTGGTCTACCTGGCCAAGACTTTAAATTACTTGTGTCCCGTTCAAGACCTGCAGGACTCTGCCCTGGCAATACTGTACAATCTCTTGAGAACAAGGTGACAATTTTAAGGCCAATCCTTATTTTCTCACCACCTGTAGGAACAGAGAGTTCTTGTACTTTTTTTCACGTTTTTTACATGCAGGACTACCTTACAAGCATCATTTTTCAAAAGGCCATGAAAGCTCTGTATTCCCATAGCACATGGAGTGATCCATGTCTGCAGAAAAAGCTTTGGCTTTCACTTATTATGAACTCAGTGATTCAGTATTTGATAATTAAGGCTTCTTTTCTGTCAATCCCATGACTCTTCCTAGCTTTAATGACGCAACAGCCTTTGGATTATTTATCAGTAATGATGAAAAATTTCAGGACTGTGAATTGTTCCCAGCTTTTTGGGACTGCCTAATAATTGCACCACATCAGTCTAGTGAGTTAATGCAGTCTTAATGCACCCTGAGTGTGAATGACTAAAAAGTCATGTGGCTGTTGTAAGAGCTGTAAATTTTGCGTGTAACTGTGCAAAAAAGTGCAGCCTTTTATGGTCTGTGGTGTTGAATCACGAAGTTTGTACCACACTCCTTTCACTTTATGGGCTCTCATATATATATATATGATTAAAGGGAAATATTTCTTAAAAAGCGTTTTTGTAAAACTACTCTGAGCTTACAGGGAGTGGATACATTTTAATAGTGCTTGGAGTTTCCACTCCTGGTTATTGTATGGTGTTGTTCAGTCCTTTCCTTATTTAGTAAGGAAGCTTGTGAGATTGTTATCTGTCAGATGTTGTCCCACTCAGCTTCAGCATTTCATTCACGTGCTCTCCCAGTCCTTATCATGGCATAAATACCTCCTGTCTTCTTTTGTTCTGATTTGTTGGCCGCATCCTTTATTTGCGTTCAGGAGGGAAATATCCTTAAGCACGGGCAAAACGTTGTGATTGTTTCCATCAGGAAGGACTCAAGTTTGGCTCAATTAGCTGGGGTGACTGGGTGCCTTCAGCATGACTGCAGCAGGATTTCATGCTTGCAGTAGGTGAGGAGTGTTGCTGTCAGGAGGAGCTGGAGGGAGCAGCAGGATTGTCTGCTTGCTCGTCTGTGCCTGTGTGTTCCATGTTGGTTTTGCCCATGACAGTTTGATTTGCTGCTACGAGTTCCCACATGGTCACCGTTTCTGAGACGTATTCTTCTCTTAAGATGAAATGAGATCTGAAATTTGTGACTTCTACATGTGTATTGATACATTAGTTCAAGTAGATTTCCTTATTTCATCTCCTCTGTACTGATTACGCAAAACACATTCAATAATTCAGATTCTTGAGTCATGCTTGGGAAAGAATGGATCATCTCATTAGTCATTTATTATTCCTTCCTGTTACTGCTTCTTGCAGAATAGAATCACTAATTCTGCCTGGGACACCTCTCAACTACCTGTGTTAGTTCCTGTTTGCAAACTTGAACTATGTAGAAGAGGCAGTCTTAAACCAGGAAAATACTCAGGTGGAACAAATGTTTTTGCATGTTGCTGCTACAGCAATAAGAACACAACCTGTCAGCTACTTTCTCCTTTATGTGAGTGTCAATCTTTCAGTAGATTCTTCCTCCTCATCAATCCAACAGCAAGCCCTGTGGAGTTGCAGAATAGAGTATTTCTGCGAAGAAGAAATAGCAGAGAGAGGAAATAGGTGTTGGAGGGGAGGAAAAAAAAACCTTTCCAGGATTGTAATGAGGCACTTCTCTCAAATGCTTGTACAAAAATGTTCTCCAGAAGAGTTTGAGATAAAAAAAAAAAAAAAAAGAAAAAGTAAGGGCTTCTGGGAGCCATTTGGTATTGACTTGAAAATAGGAAAGAAAAAAAATATCTTTATGCAACCCCCCTGAAACAACATAGCATTGAACTGTGGACAGCAAATGAAGTAGAGAGGGAAACTGATCTTGTCTAGTTAACTTACTAATTCGCTGTGATTTTTGTTAATCAGATTTATAGTAACTCAAACATTTGAGATGACAGTGTGTTATCACAGGTATCTCTGCCCTTTATTGGAAGGCTGAAATAGTTGTTCAAGATGTACAGTTTATTTTCAGAGAAATAGACCTTGTCATTAGGGCCACCCACAGAGAGAAGCAACTCCAGTGGTTGACTGGGATTACTCGTTCACTCTCTTCTCTCTGATCTGTGTGGGGCTGCAGAAGCTGCTCCTGCCCCACCAGGTCCTGCACCAGCCCCAGTGAGGCAGGAGGCTGCTGAGATTCCCATCTCCAAGCCTATGGAAGACACTCTGCTTTTTCCATCTCAGAGGAGCAAATTGTGTGTGGGTAATTCAGTGCAGGCAGGAACCCCCTCCAGCCCTTTGCCCTGGAGATAAGAACGGATAAATAAATAGTGACACTGTGGTCAGGGAGGCAGGTTGTTCACAAGGGAGGCAAGAAGTCAAGTGTGGGAGTTTGGAAGCTGGTGCAGATTGGGAGGAGGGAAGAAGAAAACATGGGAGGTCATTTGTTCTCTTGTTGAGTGAACCATTTAGTTTGCATTTTCACTCTGTAGGTAACACAAGCTACAGAAGTCTTCACAGAGTTTTATATAAGTATATATAAATTACAAAAAAAAAATTCATTCTTTCTAAAATATTTTTTCTTTTAGTTCAAAATGATACTATGATTCTCTCATGTCCCCTTGTTTTCTTTTAGGAAAATATAAATGCTTATGTGAAGAAAATCTTGTATCTGGAGTAACCAAATTTTAAAATTTGCATTACCAATAATAAGAACACAAATAGCTGTGTGCTTTTCTTATTTTGGGTGTGAAGTGGTGCTGGGTGACTGCACTGGCTCCTCACAGTGCTCAGATCCACTGGCAACAAGTAGATTGGCAGAGATTGAAGTTGAAGCAGTCAGTGGTGTTTCAGAAATGAGTTGGACCCCTTGCAGGGTGAAAGGCCCCATGTGTGGGGTGGGTGATGGGTTCCAGGTGAGCTGCACAGGCACTCTGGGTACCTGAGGAGAGGGAGGGAGCTCTGCTCATCCCGCCTCTCTCTCCCCCAGGTGTCACTGTTGGTACACAGTGTGCAGGTCGGATGCTCCTCCAGCTCCATCACCTGTGGGGTACCTGTGGCACAGAGGTCTGAGACAGGGCATGTCCTCTGTCAGCAGTGCGGCCAGAGTTAGGTGACAGCCATGGATATACCGCAGGATATTTCACTGTACATCTGAAACAACACTCTTCTGCTCAGGGCAAGTGGTGGTTTCCATTTCTGAGCTCTTCTCTGTTCATCTGCCCCAGAACTGAGCTGTGGACAGAGCTGATAGGAAGATCGAGGAGCTGTGGAGCTGTATTTGAGCCTGAGGTGGGACCCGGCTGTGCCTGGACCACCACCCCTCTCCTGCCTGTGCCTCCTCAGCAGGGTGAGCAGCTCCCTGGCTCCACAGGAGCCGAGTGCTGCGAGTGAATCAGGGCACAAAAGGCTTTGCAGCTGCCCCGTGGCTGCACCCTGTGAATCCCTGGGTCCCCACACAGCCCTCCCCTCTCTGAGGTGGCCCCTTGTCACCCTGCTCCTCGTCCACCCAGCCCCGCACCCAGGGTGTCCCTGTGGTCCTTGCTGAGGGGACACAGCCGGGAGCGAAGGGGCACAAAGGAGGGAGGGCGAGCTGGGGAGTGCCAGTGCCCCTGAGGAGTGAGAGCACCAGCACGTCCATCGGGGCATTCTGCAGTATCCCAAGCCAAGGTAGGATATTTGGCTTCTAGTTGACAAAAATATAACGCAAATTAAATGTCTCCTGAGCACAGTTTTTAACATCTGTGGGGCCGCCGGTGCCGTCGTGCCAGCCGCCCTCAGGAGCAGGGCCGCGGGCGGCTGAGGGGCGGCCGAGACCCCGCAGCGCTGGTGGGCGTCCCCTTCAAACGGGGTCTGCTGCCCTAATGGAATAATTACAGAATCCCAGGCTGTTATCCAATTACCCTGACATTTCACCATTCTTTGCCGTTAACTGGATTAGGTCCATTGTAAAAGGATTAGAGCTGGAGCAGAGAAGAGCGAGGCGCCTGCGCCCGGGATGGGCCACTCCCGGCTCCCCGCGATGGCCTGTGGGGAAGTAACTCCTTACACACAATAACACAAAGTGTTTAAAATCTGTAACGATGCTGTGGAAATCTTGTGTGTGGATTTTTCTAGTAAATAATTCAGGGGTAGCAGAAAAGAGGAGTGTTTCTGGCTGTTTTCTCTTCATAGTTGTTGCCTGTTGCCATCTGCGTTGCCACAGTAGCCCACGTCCATTTTCTGGAGAAACGAAATAGCCCAAATATTTCTGTGTTTGAAATGCTGGAATTCATTTCACATATAACAGTTGGTTTGATGCCATGCCTTCCCTCTGAATTAACTGGTTTTAAAAATATTAGATTGATTAATAATAATTTCAGTAAGTTCGCAGCAGGGTTGGTACTTCTGTAACCCACGGCTTTTAACTTGCATTTTCTTTTCCTTTGTTTCTTCCTTCTTTCTGTCTGATTTGGATCGGTATAAACACTGAGTGGTGGTTGTTATTAATCAGTCAGACTGCACAGATTTCAATTTCCCGTCTTACACTTCACTCACATTAACCACACTGTCACTAAATGCAGTTTTACTTTGATTATTATCATTTTCCACACATGATGTGTCTTGGTGTGCTTTCTCCTCACAAAATCCCGCATTTCTGAGGCTGCTGAAGAGCTACTTTTGTGTTGAAGTACAAGAACTGCATCAACAACAATAAAGAAAAGAGTAGGGGAAAAAAAAAAAAAAGGGAAAAAAAGGAAATGGGCTTGTCAGAGTTGAGAGAGGAAAACAGTGTATTAAAATTGCTTTGAAACTGCTTCATTCTGCTTGTGTCTTTCCTGCCAAATCGTGCTCTCATTGAAGTCAATGGGATCTTTGCCACGGAATTAAATAAGGACATAATGGCACACTGCTAACGTCACTGCTCTGGCTTTTCCCCTCCCCTTCCTAAAATGGTTTTCTTCCCTTCTTTCATTTCTTTTTTTCTTTTTTTCTTTCAATGAAAGCCAGCATAACAATTATCTGGAGCCATGTTTAGGGAGCGTAATTGTAGTATCTTTTTTCGTACGTGTGTTTGCTCTAAAACATTAAATCTGATTTATTTTAGTTCTGGAAAGGATTTACTATTCTGTAGGCAATACTGGAGGATTTTAAAATTACATTAATTGTTTCAGCATCTTATGAAGCAAGTATTTGTGAGAAAAGAAACAGGTTAAAAGCTGTGTATGATGTGGTTGTGTTGCCAGCCCAGAGCCTTCCTTCCCAGACCTGTCACTGGCTTTAGCTCAACACAGTGGTACTTGAAGTCTGGCTGGGGAAAAACTGTAATTGTTTTGGATTTCCTTGGTGGTAGTGTTTGGATTTGATTCACTAGCAATAATGTCTTGCAAGTGTTGTTGCCTATGAAATTTAGATATTTCCAAATATTTCATTCTATGTAATTATTTGGGAAATTTTGAAGTAAAAGTGCTCCAACACTTTTTTTTTTGGTGTTTTGGTTTTTTTTGTTTGTTTGTTTTGTTTTGTTTAACTAAAAATTTTGCCAAAAATGGAGCCATTCCTGCTGTTTCAGTTTCTCCAAATGAGAAGCCTATCCTATTAGGAAGATCTCAGATCTGTTGCATGTTGCTCTTCCAGTTTCTGCTGCAGACACAGCTTTTGAGCTCAGCTAGGCATAATCTTTTAGTCTTTCTAAAGGGGGCTATAGTTCAGTAGTTCAAATTTAGAAATTTACAGCATTTACAGTAAAAACTGCACCTCTTGTGCTTTAGTAAGGCAAGTTCCTCCCCTGATCAAAGCCAATCAGCTCTGAATATATACAGATTTCTTTTTATTGGGTGCCTTGCTGAGGGACTGGGGCTGTACTTCCCTTTAACTGCTGTAATGGAATAGGGGTAGGAAATAAGACATGCAGAAAGCTTTCTGTTGAACTTTACCCAGATTCCACACCTAATTTTCCTTTCAAGTATAGGGCTTAAGCTGCTCATTTTTCCACTTCATGCAGAATAACCCTAAAGCAAAGCAGATTTTGACAAATTCCTCCTCGTGGCCAATAAGTGGTAGCCTTTCCAAGCAGGTTGGTAACTCTTTTCTACCCCTCTCCCTACTTTTCCTCTGCCATCATCTCGTGGTTTTACGGGTCCTGTCTTCCCCATTTCCTAATTATGTCCGTGGAACTTGATCATTACATGAGTAATTGGAGTTGTGATACAGGCTTGCAGCGTGCATTACAATGTAATATGAAATGTAGACACTTCTGCTCTAAGTGGAAGTGACAGATCAGAGCTTACAAATTGCATTCATTCACTTAAGAACCGCCTGGGACCTCTAAATTGATCACATGTGTTGTATGGATTATGTAATATTAATTAGAGTGGTATCCAATAGTGCAGCTGTGGTGCTTTGATGGTTCTATTAAATCTCTCTTTTCAGGGGGTTGTAATTCAGTTCTGCAGGGCTTTTATTTCAAGGGAGGAAAACTTGGAGTGTAATTCTTTCTTCACTGAAACTGAGAAGGGTCAGCATAGGTAGTTGTAAATTTAAGAGCGAAACAAAGGAAAACAGTATTCAGGAGGTCTCAGAATTCCAGGTATTTTTGCACCTGTCCTCAAATTTTATATCTTTAGAATGAAAACTTTTCATCTCAAAGCTGGTTTTGTTTTTTTTCTGTTTTGATTAAAAATAGTAAGTTATTGCCCTGCTACTGTAGTGTTAATTTTTTACATAAGCTGATGATACTTTTGTGTTTCTTGAAGTATGCTGACAGTTGTTATTTATGGCATATGTGTATAATATACAGTATTTATGATTTAAATAGGTGGTCGTTATTAGAGTAGGGTTAAACTAAGGCATAGGAAGTACACTGTTTGTCTAAGGCAACCTAAAAAAGAAAGTTGAATCTGTAAGCTCACACCTCAGTCTTCTTAATTCAACTTTTCAGCAATATTGTCTTGATGTTAAAATACTTTAATGAGGATATGAAAGTGCTGCAATTATTTTGTGCAACATTTTGAGCTGCTTCTGGGTTGGGTGCTTTTACTGAGCCATATATGATGCAAGTGTTTTGAAGATAATTAGAATCACTCAAAAACGTTGCTCTAAAAGGTAATTTTTGCTCAAACTCCCAAGCAGCATTCTAGGACTGGTTTAATTTGCAGTGTGAGTGGTACATCTTCTGATTTCACACCTTTAGGCTCCAGTTTGTCTAATATAAACTGCGTAGTTGTTGTAACACAGAGAAACAAAAGGACCGTATTAATGCCCTACAAATTATATTAAGAATTTAAAAGTGACATTTGGGCTCTTTAGGGTGATGAGCCTGACTGGGTAGTTGATTTTATCTGCAGTGGGACTGATATTGGTAAATTCATTAGTGTGGCCTTTTTCCCTTCGTGTGTAACTTGCAGTTCAGAACAAGAGCAAACTGCACCAGGCAGGTGCTCCCAGCACTTCCCAACTGCTGGAGTAAGAAAACTTCAGACCCTGTGTGCAAACCTTGTTATTTAAGGTCTGCATAAATGCTTTTTATATACTAAGAAGTTTCCTATTCTAGTATTTAAGAATAAAAATCAGTCAGTATGAAGCTATTTGGGATTTTTCCTTCCCCTCAAAACATACATCATTAGTTATGTTGAAATTATATGTTTTATCTCCTTTTGGATCCTCTTTTAAAGGAGCAGTGGCCCACATTCCCTTTCTCTTCCTTTAACATTTTCATTTATTTATTTATTTATTTATGTTTGCCCTGAAGTTTAGAGCAACTTTTTATAAAGCAGTTCTTTCCTTTGCAGTTCCTCTCAGTCCCTTCCAACCCCAGGGAGCTGCACTGCTGAGTCCAAGCCCACGTGCACGATGCATTTTTCCCACGCACATCACTAGTTATTTCTCAAAGCAGTGATGCTTTTTGCATTTCCAAAAGCATTTCAAAGCAATCTTCGAAGCTGTGGGGCTCACCTTAACTCTAGAGACACAGAAAATAGGATTTTTTTGTTTTGTTTTTTCCTCTGTTTGTACACCACTTTAGTTTCAGTATACAATGTAATAAAAATTATATTTATGTTTTTCTTTACACAAGAAAATCTTGGAATGACGCACTAAAGCGGGAGAAAGGTTGAAGTTTTTCACTGGGGTCATTTAATTTGCATCATGTTCTGAGATATTTGATCACAGGATATCAGAGATGTTATGTAATTTTAGAGTTGGTTAATAAGCAGATTTCTTGTTAGCTACTAAATAAAAAACACACTTGTAAACACGTGCCTTTTTATAGGGGATTTTTGTTGTTGGGAGGACAGGATTTGTCTACTGATCCGTGTATTTATACTGTCAATCTTTGTAACTGATAGAGAAAAATAATTTTGTTTTAATCTCTTGCCGAGTGCAAAAGATTATCCTTTTGTTAAAAGGAGCTCCTTGATTATAAGTGTGAATTGTATCACCTGCTGAATTAAATTTTAGTTTTATCACAAAAAGTAATCAGAAGTAGAATGAGTTCTTACCATCCTTTAGTCTTCATATTCTGAATTCATTTTGGCTTAGCTGTATTTTAAATACGAACAAAATGGCTTTTTAGAAACGAACTTTTTAAAAAACACCCCTTTTGAAATGCTTTAAAAAAAATTACTTGAAAACCTACAGTAGTTTTTTTGCCAATAGGAATATATTAGTTCTGCATGCAAACCCCAAGTATTCAAAGGAGCAGTGTTTCTAGGAGTGTTTTTGTTCAAGTATGTATTTAATGGATTTTATTTATTGGAGTCACTGCAGCTCACTGCTTACCCAACCAGCAGAAAGTCTGAATTCCATTTATGTCTTGAATATAAAATGTGATTTTCTTCTATTTTATTTTTTTCTAATAATCCTCTCTTTTGAAAAAAACTCACAAAACATAGAGGGGCTTTTATTATTCCTAAAATAAATTATAAAATGCTGCTTTGGGTGACAGTTTTGGATGTCTGAATACCGTGGATTACAGGAGTTCAGAGCACCTGTGTGCTGAGAAGGTTGGGGCTGCGCAGCCTGGAGAGGAGAAGGTTGAGTGGAGACCTCACAGCACCTTCCAAAATCTGAAGGGGCCTCCAGGGCAGCCAGAGAGGGGCTTTTCATCAGGAACTGTAGTCACAGGACAAGGAGAAATGGGTACAAACAGAGGGGAGGTTTAGGTTTAATATATGAAAGGAATTCTCTCCTGTGAGGGTGGTGAGTCACTGGCACAGGTTGCCCAGAGAGGCTGTGAATGCCCCACCCCTGGCAATGTTCAAGGACAGGTTGGATGGGGTTTGGAGCAACCTGGACTAGTGGGAGGTGTCTCTGCCCATGGCAGAGGGGGGGAAGCTGGGACTAGATGATCTTTAAGGTCCATTCCAATCGCTCCACATTCTCTAATTCCATGATTTTAGGATTTAAGCCTGGGGAGAAACTTGCTCTGCCTCTTACTGGCCCTTCCCAGGCCAGCAGGACTCTTGAAGGAAGAGCTGGTCATCCTTGGTAGATACTGGTGCAGAATTTCAACAACACTTGTGTATCAATTAATTTTCTCTCTACTTTTAGATACACTGTCCATCTGTGTGAGAAACTTCCATTTCTATGAGAAATCAGCCTTTTTATTTTAAAAAACTATTAGATAGACAAGCTTGATGGCAGCATTTTGGAGTTGCTGATATGCTCTATAATCAACCTGGAAATGTGTGGAAAAGACCTTTTAGGACTTAGTGAGCAGATCCCTCTATTTAATATAGTACTGAACCTCACAGGTCCTCAGAATTACAATACTGCAGGATTTTCATTAAAAAATTATCTGTTATTTTCCTGTAACTTTTTCTTCAACTTATACTTGTCTAAAATGAGTATAATTGTGTGCATTTGAAATCCATGTCTTTTTTTTTCTTCTTTAAATTAGTAATGAAGTAATTTCATATTCATCTCCTCCTTAAATTTCCAAGTCATGAAAGAGCAGGGAACATGCCTGTTTGCAGAATTGTTTCACTGCTGCCCACAGTGAGAGCCCTGCCAGCAGGTATATCTGAGTCTGCCACATGCATGGAGAAGGTTATTTTCCAGGGAGTCATTAAAACATGGTCTAAAACTGTCCTGTCTTACTCCATTGCTGCAGGTCTTAAAGCAGCTTTGCCATAAAATCCAGTGGATACTTGGATGTTTTAATCATCTGGCTTAATAGGGTGGCTCTTGTATTAAACACTCTGCATGGCTGCATGTTTGAACCATATTGTCCTGCTGGAAAATCCATCTCTAATGAGATTTCACTGGAAGTTAACAGAGTGATATAAGGAAATGAAGTTAAAGGGCAATTTAACAATCTACTGTTTATATGAAATCAGAACTTTTTTTGAAGAATAGAAAGTTTTCACTTTAAATGCTGAATCAAAGAAATGAATCAAGTAACCTTTTGTTACTGAGAATTTTACTTAATCCTTTTTTTGATATCTCAGCAGTTTCATTTTCATAAAACTTCTTCTTTATTACTAAGCACTGAATTAAGGCATTCCACGATTTTTTTCTATATGAGACTTTAAGGCTGTTTCTGGAAGAGGAAATATGTTGATTGTGAGGTGTTAAGGGTATTTCCAATCTGGTTTGTGGAGATTTTCCTTCAAAATACGTGATTTTGAAGCATCTGAAACAAGCTGAAACATTTGAAGATACTGGAAGGATCTAAGTGCTTTAAGAGACACATCTTTATTTTGATTAACTTGGTAGATTTGATCAAGACTAATACATTTGGTCAAGACTAAGACTTCTCTGAGATATTACTTTGTGGTTTTTATACCAACAGTGTTCATTCAATATAGTCTTAAACTCTGTGCATATTGTGAATAACGTTTCATCATCCAGCATAGATTTAATACCATGATTTTAGTTCTTAAACTATAAACAATTTTTAAAGAATGACATAAAGTATGAAGTAATTTATTGTGTCCCTTGCTGAAGGCAGCAGAGAGGAAATGAACCAAAAGAAATGCTATTATGCATGACAAATAGGCAAGGCAACACTATTAAACAACTAGACCACTGGTAGTTAATGAGCAAGCCACAGTGGATTTTAAAATGATAAACTCAATTATTTTACTAATAGTTATTTGGTTTTCTCACTGTCAAAGCTTCAGTTTCTAACCCAGGCTGTTTTGCTGTGATAATACCATTTGTTTCACTGTCTCTTACTCAGGATCAGTTCAGATGTTTCCAGGTTTCCCAACCCTTTCCTGTAGCTCCAGTTAAATGTCTGACACTGGCAGTATTTATTTCTGCTCTTTCCACCTGCTGGAAATGCAGGGCAGGTGAGTCAGTGGTGCAGCCCCTGGTGACTACCAAATTAGTTCCACTGCAGTAAGAAAACCTTTTTTGTGACCTTTTCAAGGCCAGTTTTGTTGATATGGAGAAAGGTTCAGATATCTTCAGCCTTGTCCTGTGACCAGTCTTGGTTTCCTGGGGCTCACATGCAGTGTTTGCATTAGTCAGCTGGGACAGTCAGGGCTGTATCAACAGCTCCTTGCTCATCCTCATCTTTCTCAGGTCAGTAATACTCAGGTGAAGACTGAAAAAAAAGAGATGATGAAAAGTGGTGCTGATTTCCAGTGTTGTTCCTTGGCTCTCTGACAGAATTTCTAATTTTCTTTGCCATGCTCCTCCTGGCACCCAGTATCACCCTCTGTCTTCTCGTTTCCCTGAAATGGGAGTATCTGAGCCCAATGTTGCTCCAAGGGGAGCTGGAATTCCTTCCTGGCAAATCCCGCTCATTCCAAACAGTACTAGGTTCTATTTACCTGATGATTTCTTAGTATCCAGACAGTTCATAAATATCAGAGATACTAGAAGTACTGAATTTAATGTATCTTCTCCTTGATTAGGCATTGTATAGATCATTTATTCATTCAGATACTACACATGAAAACTGAATAAATTGTGTAATCTTGCAGCAAAATGGGCCATTCATGTATCTGATAAATAATGCAATTATTTATAATTTGACTTGGAAGTCAATTTTCTTTTAAATATATCAGTCATATATGGTCACACACTGTCAACAGCTCTCTGGAAAAATACTTCTGAAAGCTGAATGGTGTTCACCTCACGAAGCTGGTACTTGGTCAGTGATGTATGATTTCCTTGGATGAGCTCCAGCAGTTTCTTGTGTTCAGTCGTGTCAACAAATGCCAAAATACCACCACAGTGCCTTTGTGGGCACCAGAGTTATTCAGGCATTTGAAAGTGCTAGGCAATTCAGCTAAACTTTAGGAGAATTTTTTCAGGCTAGCTCTTCCTTTTAGGCCAAATCAATCGGACCTCCCTTTGGCTGAGCGAGTGTTCAGTCACATCTCCCACTGCCAAGGCAAGTGCCCCCCTGTGAACTGACCTGCAGTCCTGCCTGGAGGGATTTCTGCATCCCCAGAGAATATTCAAAGATGGGTAGTGATTTCTCATGGAGCATCACTGGCTAAAGATACATCCCAGTCAAACTCCTGACTTCCTTTGTCCCAGGAGTAGCAGCAAGAAAAAGCCTGTAAATGTTTACTTACCAGCAGAAGTGTTAACAAACTCAGCTTTTTTCCTGCAAGCACTTGTGCCACATAGAAGTACCTCAAACTATAGAGCTGCTGAATCAGGTCTGTGATAATGGATGATTTTGCTTTTTTCATCTTTAACATTAGGCAAGTTGAGTGGAAGGGAGTGATAGTGCTGAAGAATTATGTGGCGCTTGAAAAGTGATGCTTTGTGTCCCTTTCTACCCTTTGCAATGTTGCTAAATATTAGGAAAACTCTGCAGCTGTGGATGTCTAAGACAGTTTATTGGAACTCAGTGAAAATACACTTTCCATCAGACTTCGGTTAAGCTGGACTTTTTAATAATTAAATTAACAAATATCACTTATTAACTTGGCTCCTAATCACAGCATTTATACTAAATAATACAAGCAGTATTTATACTATATTAGTAGTAGAAATGGAAGTCTTAATCTTGAAATATGTTTTCTTTTGTAAGCAAGGAGCTCCCTGTTTGTCTCAGTAAAATGAGTGTTGCAGATTCTTCTGGCAGGATGAAGTCCAGGCTTCTTGGGCATTTGAAAACTTTGACTACAAGTGAATTCTCCAAATCCATCCTTCCTTCATTTTAAAACCCAGGGAACAGCATTACAATTTAGGACCACTGAAACATTGGAGCTTTCACTCTAATCTACACTTTAGCTTTAAATATCATGAATTAAAGTAATTAAGATTAATAGAATTCAATTCTGAGCAAGACAAGGCATGCAAGCCCTGAACTCCTGCTTGTCTCCTTCATTATCCTCTTTAAGGGATATTAAGAGTCCTGCATGGATTCCCATGAAATAAGTGTGTGTAGTTGTACTAACTACTATTCTTTGCTTCTTTTTGAGGGATTTTCTGAGCAGCACAGGCTATTTTAGATAACAGAAATTACTGTGACAGTCAGGATATTAATAGATGTATTAAAAGTGAAAGAATTGCTTTTGCAAACTGATTTTATAGCTTTAAAAATATATTTTTCTCTTTAGAAAACTCACAAATGCCTCAAACATGAGTGTTTTGTAGTGTTAAGAAGAAATATGGGCAGGTAGAAGGTCTATTGCTTGTCAGCTAAAATGTGTCCCTTGGCATGCACGGGAAAGTACAGGTTGTGACAAATTAAATTTCTGGAAAATGTCATGAATGGAGAGATGGCAGAAAAGTGTGTTGGCATTAAACAACAGTTTTACTTAATAATTGAGGAGTTATTTAAGGAACATTGTTGTGTGTTACCTGTATGTGTATGTTACTGCTGATGTAAAAGCTGCTGCGGTGTGATTTTATCTGATTGCTGATGCTCGTGGGAAGGGACCTTAGAAGGCCCAGGGCTTTCAGGAGAGTAAAAATTGCAGCTAGTACATCTTCTGGCTCCTGGAGGATTTAATAATCCATTGGTTTTTTGAAAATATGGCTCCTTTCCAGTTGGATGATGAGCAGAGGACAATAATTACGATCCCTTTTTTCCCAAGGGAGCACAAAGAGCAGTTTTTGTGTTCTTAAGAGAGACAGATTAAGATTCTTGAGTAAAGGAGAGTTTGGGAGTGTTTTCACAGATGCATTATGGAAAGCATATTTTGCCATATGAGATTTATAGTAACCCTCTAAGTGTTTGCTCTGATTTGGGCCTGTTGGATTTCAACAGCAAATCCTCTCCGTGGCAGTGACAGGAGAGGGTTATGATATCATCTCCAGAAGGCAGGAGGTGACACTGTGTGTTCAGGAGCTCTTGGGATCAGAACATCCACAAATTGCAAATATTCATAATATCTCCCAGGCAAACCCTGGGAATGCCCCGTGTGAAGGGCTCTGCCTCCCCTGTGTTTCAGGGAGTCCCCAGGGAGCCTCTTGTCATCCCCCAGGGTGAGTGTAGGTACCGATCACCTCCCATTTCATCCTCCTCACCAGGCTCAGAAAGCAGAGCCCCTGTTTTATTATAGATCAGCACTTGTGCTCGTTTGAACCCTGAGAAAACGGCTCTTTATTCCAGAGTGGAGCTGTAGTTTTTGCAAAGTCTCCTCCATTATATGAGGCACTAAAGGAAAGAAATTTAGAGAAGCAGTAAAGTCATGATGACTGAACAAATTGTTGAACTCTTTACTTGCTTTCCTCTCATCTTCAGGCTATTACAAAGTCAATTTAAATGGAAAAGCAAGCACATAGCAACTGTTGTGTGTGTTGAGAGGAAATTGTGTGCTTTCCAATTTATGGTGATTTCAGGAGTGGGATGAATCCACGTCTTTGGCTGTGCTTGCAGTGAGCACTGCAGAAGTGATGTGTCCTTGGTCAAAAAACACCCACCTGTGTGTTGGTGTTGCCTGCCTGTCTCCACTCTCCCCTTTGCCTCGAGGCAGAGATGTTATAGGCAGGGAGGGTCTTCCAAGGCTCAGGTGGGTGTTTGAAATAAACTGCTTTTCCAGTGTCCAGCTCACTCCTTGAATGACTTAAGATTCTGTATCCTGTTGTCCTGCTCTCACAGAGTCACCGAACGCGCTGAGTTGGAAAGGGACCCACAAGGATATTGCAGGAGTGTGCTGATTCATCAGAAAAACCTTTATTAAAACACAAAAGAGGTGTTGAACAAATTTAATATAAGGAGGTGATTTTCTGCCTGGTGTTTCTCTCTTGTGGGACCAGGTCACAGCAAAATCTCTTCTTGGCAATGCAGAAAACTAGGCTGGGTTAGTAGCTGTGTGTACTTATTTGGACCCCTGAGCTGAGATCTTTCATTGCAGGCAATATTTTTAAATAAATGCATGGGGGAGAAAACATTTGAGAAAAATCAATGTTGGATCTTTGGAGGCCAAGACTCCAATTTGTAACTAGCTCTGCTAGTGCTTTGGTGTGCTGTCACTGGTAATTCAGGGTCTGCATCCATAGTATGTGAAAAATAATACCCATGAATGTCATAAAGTTTATTTTAATGTTATTACAATATTTGGATGCCCTAAATTAGTTGCCTGGAAAGGCAAGGTATTGTAATTATGATATTTTGATTCCTGCATGTCTGCACACTGGAGAAATCCCTATTAGCAGCACAGCCTCCTAGTAAATAGCACTGGGGGACTGTAGAGGAAGTAGATGTGCAGTAGCAGGAGTGCCAATGTAATTATATTTTGTTCTTCTGTGTGGTTCCTCCTAAGGGAGAAGGAAGTCGGTAATTGAAATGATTAGGCACCAATATTGTTGTGGTATTTGCTGGCACACAGGCAGCACTCAGAGCTTTGTCACTCTGTAGTGCAGCTTTGTGTATGATTTACTCAAGGTAGAAGTATTTAGAGTAATTAAGGGGAATGGGAGCTTAGCTGTTTAGGGGTAATAATGACTGTAGGAGTAGCAATAGTAATGATATTTTGAGACACCTGGTGACAATCTGGCCCTCTTTATTTCTGCATGGGTACAGTCAGAGCTCCTGGTAGCTTTTAAAGCAACTGTATCACTTCCCTAAGTGACAGACCTTATGCAATCCAGCATCTTATGCTTAACCTATGGTTGTATTTCCCCCTATTTTTTCCTGACCTTGAGTAAATGATTGTCATTTTATGTTCTAGCCAAAGCCCTTGAAATGTTCCTCTCCAGAAAAGGACTCAATATCGCTGCTCTGTTCCCTGAAGATTGCTGGGTACTGTGAGGGTGGAAACCATTTGCTATTACTTAATGAAAAAATGTCCTCCATAAATCACCTCTTCAAGTGGAGCTCACAGTGAAACAGCGTGAGTCTTTAGCACTGCCAGCACTCTAATAGACTTATATATCCTGGGTACTCATTATTTGCTGGTTGTTAATTATAGAGTGTGTTTAAGACAGGAAATCTGGTGTGCTTCTTAAGGGAAAAGCAGCATGCCCCATCCTACAGATGAGAGGGAGCAGGCAAAGGAGGGGAAGGAAATGTCTTTGGGTTTAATTTAGAGGAATGGACTCTGTACTTCACCTACAATGAAACACATCTGATGTTTTAAGGCATGTAACTGGCTTTTTTTTTTTTTTTTTTTTTACTTTTTAACCCTGAATGTTGAGGCTAAGGGATTGTAAGACCTCTAGAGAGGTTATTGCTGAGGCAATTCAGGTGCACTTTTGGGAGGTTTGGTTTGTCATTATGGTATAAAAACCCCAACCCTTTGGTTAGGTGTGTGAAGGATGTCTCTGGGGGAGGAAAACGGGAGCTTCAAGATCTCTATGCAGCTCCCTGCTTATTAGATCAGTTAATCTAATTAAGTGGTTTACTCTGACTTCACACAGGCATGAATCAGAAGCAATTTATCTCAGAAGTCAGTTGTGTGCAATCATTATAGTGGTGGTGGGAGACAGGGACTGAATCCAGTGCCTGTGAAATCACCTCTGCTCTCTGCTCCAAGAGATCACTTTCACATCTATGGCAGTGGATAAAGTGTATAAATAGCTCTACAGCAAGAATCGACAACTCAAGTTTTCCTTCCTCCAGGCAACTCTTTTACCTGCTGGTTTCTATTTCTGACTTTCTAGAAGGTTTCTTTTTCCTTCTGTCAATGGCACAACGTGAGTGGGGAGGCCAGAAGGGACTGCTCTTGCTGCAGAGCCACCAGTTCGCTGTTCCTGGCTCCCCCTTCCGACAGGGAATGGCAGGTTTGAACCCACTCCAACAGAAAACAATGTCTGATTCTAGTTACCTGTTTTCCAAGCTGTTTTACACAAAGGAAGAGGAGAAACCTCAGTTGTCCTTCTTTGGCTGAAAGATTGCTTGCTCCTGTTTGAGGGGGAAGACGTGGAGAGTAAATGTGAAAGGAAGAGATGGGAAAAGTGGAGCACAACTGGGCTTTGTAACCAGGCTTTGTCTCTCACCTCTTCATGTTTGTTATCAATGACAATAAAAAGCCACGGGGTAGTTATAAATAAGCTCACATGTGATCTTGGAAATAGTGTTACATTGCGATATGGGGAATGGAAAACTCACTGCTGTATTTGAGATGTGCTGTGTGAAGCTGTCACACCCGTGGGAGCAAAGGAAGTAATTGGAACAACAGAGGCTTCTCTTGATTTCTTGCTGGCTAATGATCCTTATTTGTCAAAATTGGGGAGGGAGGGACAGAATTCCCTTCCTCAGGAAAAATCTTCCCATATCATAATTTCTGATAATGTATCCACGCTCTGTCCAGTGCACATTGACTCTCAGAGTTTTCTACTCTATGTCCTTGGCTCCTCTCAGATATCACTGAGCATGGTTTTAATGTTCTTAAAAACTAACTGTGCTCCTACACCAGTCTGCATCCTGTGCAGTCCATGTGTTGTGCCTTGGAGCAGAAAGGAGCTGATAAAACACTGCTGACAGACTGTCTCTGTGGTCAGATCCTTGTCTTCCTGCAAGACACGGGCTGTGCGGAGTCAAACTGCTGTATCAGACCAGCAGATCTTCTGCAAAAGTATGGGCTATGACTTGAGTGCTAATTAATGGAGTGAGTTCCTTCATATAACAGTTTTATTGTACTATAAGTTTTAACAAGGCTAATTACATGCAATTTATATCAATAATCTGTCAGGCCTGAAGACCAACAGTATTAGAGAACCCCTATTAGAAGCCATTATTTCTTTAAGAATACTTGGCACCTTTGAAGACTTTCTTGTTTTGAGATAATTGATGTCACCTGGCATTTTTATTGATGTATAAATGTATATATTTATATTGATAGGATATAAGCTTTATTAATATAATTTTGCAGGAGGTGAGTGACTTTCCAAAGTCTTTCTAGCAGGGGCAAGGGCATAGATGGGTATTAAGACTTATCTTCACCAGAAGTGGTGGAAGAAAAACTTTTCAAATGGACACATATTGAAGTACAGAAAATTGAGCAATTTGGAAACTGAGCAATCTCTTCTACATGGCCCTATTTTGAGAAGGGAGTTTGAATTAGATGATCTTCCTTCCATCCCGTGACCGAAATGACACTATTAGGTGACTGTGTATCCAGCTCTGTGAAATGAATGTGAGGATACTTGGTAATATTTTTATTTTCCCTTTACACCTGTTTGTTTCTTCACCTTTCAGTGCTGCTTTTAGATAGAAAAATGTTGAGATCATGTCCTGGCTTAACAGTGCAGTAACATGTTGCTGATTAGAGGTTCATCCATATCTCCTGCCCTGAGGGCTGCTTTTTCTGAAGAGCCCTCTTCTAAATATTTTTACTGCTTTATGGCCTTAGTGAAGAGTGGGAAGCTCGGCCTGCCAGTTCCAGAGCTGTTGGTCTGTGTTCAGCCAGCCACCAGCTGTGTAACTACTGCTGATTGCCTAAAATCTCTGCAAAAAAATAAATCCTAATTTTGTAGCAATTTTATGACCTTTGCTCGCTCTTCACCTCCGTGTTGGTTTCCAGACGCCTGCACTCAGGTCCGCTGGTTGAGCTGTTCATGGAATGTGGCTACTGCCTCATTCAGCACCATCAGCTTAACCTGAATAAATGAAGGCAGTGGGCAGAGCTTACCTGGAAATTCTGACAAACCTCAGGGGAAGGATTTGGAATGCCGAGGTTGGCAGTAGCACCCCTGGCGTTGGGAAGTTGTGGTGGGAGTTACTCAGACCTGTGGCAAAAGGCATCTCTGTAGTTGTTGGCAATCCATAATAGTCTCCTAGAGCAATCTTTCCAGCAGTGTTTGTGAAGGGACTGCTGTTTGCAGTCTGAGTTCCTGAAGGATTGCTGCAGATAAGGAGACTGGAATAATCAGGTGACACAGGGAGCAGCAAAGAGTAAACTCTCTTTTCTGGTGAATGCAGAATGTGGAAAGGACAGGCCAAGCTGGGACTTGAAAATAACCCTGCAGGGAGAGAAAGTGGAGTGGAGCCTTGTGGCCTGCAAACTCTGCTGGAGGAAAATCTGCTGGTTTGCACTGCTCTGTTCCCACCCTCCCAACTGGAGGGGAGCCTGCTTATCATCCCACCTCAGCAGGGTCTTGCTGAGGTGAAGGTTTAGAGGAAAATTATTTCATTTTCAACTTATTTTCTGGCCAAAAAAAATAGCATCTCTTCAAAGGTTTACATAGATAAGAAAATTCACCTTCGTTCATTTTCTCCTCAGTAGAAAGGGTTAAAGGAAGGTGTCCTGAAACGTTTCGGATCCAGGCACTGAAGTACTTGGCTATGACCACAAGGAGGCTGAGGGTCCATCCACTCTCCCATGTGCTTGGTGTTGTCACAGCCTTTGGATAAGGAGCAGAGACTGGCATGGCTGGTGTGGCACATACCTCTTCTCTGCAAAATAATTAAATATTTGCCATGCCAAGCCCGTTCTGGCAAACTCACAACAGGCAAATAAGAAATGTGCCTTTTCTAACTAAAAACATAGTGAACATCAGTTCAAAGTCCAGCAGTTCGGAGTCTCCTTTTTAAATTTTCCTCTGAACAAAAAGATACCACGAATAATACCTTTTTCTGTTTCCCAGTCAGGCAGAGATTATCTTTCTTTTTTTCCACACAAACTCTTCCTGAAACATGCTTGAAGCACTGGAAAAAAATTAGCAGGCATATGATAAATGGCCCACAAGCGGCAGATGCAGTAATCTGTGTGCCTTCCTAAAATAACTGTCTTAAGGGGAACTTTTATGTCGTTATTTCTTAGCTACTCTGGTTATCAGAATGGCTCTGCACAGTGGCATATATCATGCTTTTATTTTAATTAAACATATCTCGAGGAAGAAGGGCTTGTAAAAACGTAGCCAGAGGTATTTTATAGGGTTTGAACTTGAGGTCGTTTTGTTCTATCCATCTCATTTGCATTCAGCAGCTTCGTCAGGTTCTCTGTGAGCAGCAAAGGCAGCAGGGCAGAGGATGTCAGTGTGGGTAAAGATCACGGGTTGTGCAAGGTACCTTTTCTACTTCACTGGACTTCTTTGTAATGTAGCTGCTGTCTGATACTTATTTAGTCTTTTACAGGGGAAGAATGGTCATTTATTTTAGGAGTTATGCCCTTTCATTTTGCAAAGCAGGTTAATGTGTTTTCTCATACATCTTTTGGTCTACAAGCCCCATCTGTATTTTCCTTTGTGACGTCCCCAGTCAGCCTCCTCAAACGTTAAAGGGTAGTTTTTCATGATGCTGAAACATTAATATTTCCAGAGTCACCTTTGAACAATGTTTTCTGTTTTATTCCTTGGTAGCAAAGAGGCAGATGAGCAAAGTGCCCAGTTCCTAAGAATTATCTGGGAGACAGAGCTGAGTGCAGTAGTTTCAGTTCAAGTTAATATTGAAGTGGATGGACTCAATTGAGCCTTAGTGGAAGGAGCATAAATAAAGGGACATGTGAGAGGGTGTATTAAATGGACTTGTGTCAGGATTCATTTGTTATATTTGCTGGGATTTGCCTTTGTATGATAAAGTTGAAGGCTGAGAGATCAACCCCTCTGTGGAAGAGAAACCTCATTCAAGCAAATTTATTTAAGTTGGCAAGATACAAAATGAATATAGATTTCAAAAGCATTTTGGGTGTAGTTGTACAGTATAAGAGACAAACAGATAACACGTTTTTGTCCTACTAGAACCACAAGTATCATTCTAATCCATATTATTTTAGTATTATAATATTTTAGTATTATAAAATATGAAAGAAACCTTACAAAAACTGAATGATTTTTATGCATGAAACCTGATCACACTGGGTGTGGGTCAGGAATCTAAATTCTGGATGACCCAGTGGTTCCATTATAGCAGAGCTGAATTTTTTCACAGAGTTATATTTATTCTGAAATTTTACAATAGTGTAGTGTGATTATTTTTGATTTAAAAAATATTCAAGAACCCACTGGACATGGCATTTATGTCATGATCTGATTGACCTGTGGTGATCAGTCAAAGGTTGGACTTGATCTCAGAGGTCTTGGACCTGCAAAGTTAGCAATGGATTGGTTTAGTTTTACTAAAGAATGGATACTCCTTTTGTGAAATGTAGTTTATTGAGAATATGTTATAGGTGTATTTTAGAGCTTCTGATTAATCAAATGGGTCTGTGTTTTAGCAATAGCATTTGAAATACATCAAGTTTCTATCTGCTGTCTAATAGTTGATGTGTGCTCACACATGCAGGTGTGTGACAGGTAGGGAGGGGAAGGTGTGGGAGTCACTCTTACTGAGCTGATCCAACCCTCACCTGAATTTTAATCACCTTGTCACCCTCTAATAACGTTCTGAGGAACAATGGAGAGCTCACATTATTGAGTTTGGTGATTTGGGGGCAGTTTAAATTCTGTTTGCATCTTGTGAAGCAGGAGCAAGTCCTATGTTAATGGGATCATTTATCCTGCTGCTCGGTGTTTCATCCTGAGCTGTGCTTGCCGTGGTGATAACGACGTGTCCCTTTTAGTTTTGCTACACCAGCAACGGGGCTGCTGATTCCACAAAGCCCAAACTGGACCATCCCAAAGAGAACACAGAGTAATATTCAGCAGAGCCACCTCTCCTCACACGAGGAGAAGCATGGCTGTGCAGTGTTTGAAGAGATGTCTAGTGCTCCTTGCAATATATACAGTATATATTGTTTTATATATATATAAACCATGTATATGTTTATATATATGTAAAACATGTATATATATATATATATATATAAAAACCACGTGTATTTGTTTATTTATATATAAACATGTATATGTGGGTTTTTTTCCCGACACTCATCACCCTCTAACAAATCCATACAAAAATACAAATAATTTCAGGTGGCTCAAGCTGAACGAGTAGTGAGTTTTTCTAAGCCATTGATACTGTTCTTGACAGAGTCTTACCTTGCTCTGGGCTAATAATGCACATCACAGCACTCCCAGTGCTTTGTGGTTCCTTTGGCTCCTGTGAGCAACACAGTTGGACTCCTTCATAGCTTTTACCTTGTCGAAAAAAAAGATCTAATCGGTCATTAAACTGCATTAGCATCTGTAATGAGC
Organism: Pyrocephalus nanus; assembly: GCA_038380795.1. Taxonomy (NCBI): domain Eukaryota; kingdom Metazoa; phylum Chordata; class Aves; order Passeriformes; family Tyrannidae; genus Pyrocephalus; species Pyrocephalus nanus. Next base: position 14,228,271 of record CM076275.1, on the reverse strand, counting down.
CCAGGCACCCCTTTTCAGCTTTTTCCTTGCCTGAGTTCCAGAAACCTCTGTCGGGTTATTTCACACAAGTGTTAACGACACAGCCATGCAGTTAAATACAAAATCTTGTTCTAAAAAATGGTATGATAAAATTTTAATTCATCTTGTCATTTTTTTTTAGTGATCCCTTCAACAGAAAAATGAATAATTTTTCTGGAATATTTACTGTTGTATGAATTTATTTAAAGTCACAGTGCTTCCATGTTAAAATTAATGATTTTTGACTTACTGGAGTAAAATGCATTTTTCTATCTTCAGTCAAAAGAAGTGTCTCTTACATTGGGGGGAAAAAAAACCCCAACCAAAACTAAAAAGAACTGTTTTGCTTGGAAAGCTGTAAATCCCTGTGGCTATAAAATATGTTTTAGGGAAGTTATAAATCCCTGTGCAATTGCTGATGTTCTGACTCTCACCTGAAGTGGTCAGAGTCCTGAATGCAATGTATAGGAACTGTAACATGGAGTGACCAGGTCAGCATTCAGGATCAATTCAAGATTATATTATATTTATTTCGGTGTCCATTTCCAGCTTTCCTCTTCTTTGTTGTCAGTTAGTACCCCTACTGAAAGGCATTTCACAGCCTCTGTTTGCCAGTTGCTATTTGGCCTTCAAATTGGCCAAAAGAGCTCTAACAAAAGTATCTTTATCCTATTGTCAAAGCATAGAAAGTTCCACATGTTTCTGTTTGTTTGTGGATTTTTTTGATTGATTTGGTTGAGGTTCTTTTTTCTGTCTCTGTCAGATTGCTGTCTTTTTTTGTTGTTGTTTTATCTATGAATTCTAACGTTATTTATCCTGCTCAGTGAGGGTTTTGGGGTTATTCTTAATGACTTAAAGCTGTTCTATGTGAGAAGGGAGAGCCATGCTAACTAAATATACAAAAGATATATTTTTTTAATAAAAAAAAAAAATGCCAGGGAGCGTTACAGCACTGTTATAATACCAGTACTCCCACCAGAGACCTCATACATATGCATGATAAGAGACCACCACGTGGGAGAAACACTATGAGCATGGGGGAGAGAAAATGAATATTGATAAAACATGTCACAGACTGTGAAACAGCCCACAGGAAATACAGAATCTCAGTGGGTCTGCTTGACTGAAACACATTAACATCTAAATCCATGCAGCTGATAATGGCTTTTATCTTGAAGGGTCAACTGGGTATTTGACACTCCTGGTCTCACCAGAAACCTCTGGAAAAGGCATTGGGCAGGGTGTCTTCCATACATTTTCTTTAGAATGGACATTTATGGCCGGTCGTTGACCTTGGGATTCCATCAGCAGTAATGAAGGGCAGTCAGGAGTGCTCTGTGCCCAGCACAGTAAATGATGCATATTCACAGATGAGAACACATCCCTGCTCCACACTGGGCTGGGATAACCATGGCACTGGCACTGCATCCCTACTGCCAGCCAGACAAGAGGAAGCAGTGGGACTAATGACAGCAAGACTGCTTTGGAAATATTTTCAGCTTACAGTGTGCTGGAGTTCTGCTTTTTTCCACATCCCTTCTTCCCTCACTGATAAAACACAAGCCAAAATTTCTACTTCTTTACCCAAAAGAGGACAAACTCTGTTTACCTGATCACACATGGAGTTTAGTTGAGTGCTGTCATAAAGATGTATTACTGAGAAATTAAGTACCAGTGTTTCTAGAGTGCCCTTACCTGAAAATGTTTTAAACTCCAGTTAATCAGAAAGTTTCAAACTGGCTCTGGGTGACATTCATTGTACCAGAAGCACAATATGTAGGTAAAAAGATTATCACAGAATCACATAATGGTTTGAGTTGGAGGGGACTTTAAAGATCATCCAGTTCCAACTCCCCTGCCGTGGAGCTCATCACCATCAGCATCTCTGAGCTCAGCCAGTCCACCCCAGTGAGCAGGAATGCAAGCAAAGGTTGGCAAGGAGATCCTGGCAAAACTCAAAGATAAAGAAGTATTCAAGAGATGGAAGCAGGGAAAGGTGACCAAAGAGAAATCCATAAATACTGTCTGAGAGAGTCATCCCTGTGCCTCTCCCAGTAATTGTTCTTGTTCATCTATGATAGGATGTGAGTCTGGTTAGAGCCCAGAGAACCTCAGAAGTAAATTAAATCAGCTTCTTCATTCTGTGGCTTTCTCAGCCTCATGGCATTGTTTAGTTTCTGCTAATAAGTCCCAATGTCTTAAGTTAAAAATATTGGCAATGATTGGGCTGGTTCATATATGATGAAAGCGCAAGAGAAAAAAACTCCAACATGTTCTAGGCTGCAGACAATCAATCAGTGATAATGGTTATTGAAAATAAAATATTGCACTCCTTATTATTATAGTTGGATTCAATCTGAGATAGTTTTTTAGTTCTCTTAATTTTCTTCCCTATTCCATAAATTTATTATTCGTGTCAGAAGTTTTGAGTGTGTGTGTAGGGCATAGTGTGCTGGGTTTGTTCCTGTTGGTTTCTCATACTAAAATATTTTTCATATGTCCCAGAATATGAAATTTCACTTCTTTAATTTCAGTTTACTAAAAATGTGTATATATATAGCTGCATGTAATTCAGAGAATATTAATTCGACAACACTTCAGTATAATCTTTCTTGAAAGGATATAAGGACCCAACTAAAGTATGAAATGTAAACTGCTCTTGAACTGTGGAGAACAAATGAAGTTACGAGTTCCATATTTGAGTGACTTTTATTAATTGCTTGTCTCTTCTGTCTGCACTTGGATAATATTTGCCCAGAGAAAATACCTCAGCAAAAATTTGTTTAGCTTAAAATACTACTTATTCCTAACAGAGTCACCCAAAACCATGGATTGTTCTTGCCCTCCTTTCCACCCTTGCTATGCAAGTTATTTAGAATGAAACAATAATTTTTTCTTGATAAATCACTACAAGACCCAAAAAATTGCTAGTGTCAGCAAATTAAAACCACAAAGATAGTAGGCATTCAGGCTTTAGAAAGTCCATTGTTTTCTTTATAGGATAGGCTGCAAATAAAAACAGTAAAAGTTGACCACTGAGATTTCACTGAGCCGTGGCAATGTTGGCAAAAGGATGGAGGCTTTAAAGGTCATATTGGATAAATCTTACTTTCAAATGTAAAGTCACCTGAAAATCATTCATTTCCTTGAGAAAGGAAAGTTTGCCTTTGGAAATGAGGCTTACCAGCCTCTTGTCATCATACCAAGCTGAAAAAGCAACTGTGAACCCCCTCCAGACTCGTGTTTTCCCTTTCCAAACAAAGGAGGGAGAGAGAAGAGAAGCTGCCACCACCCAAGCAGCAAACTTCACCTGTGGCCTGTTCTCCAGCAGCTACTACCAAAGAGACCTTTTCCTGCAGCACAGGGGTCATTTCCTCGTTCTTTTGGAGGCTTTGCAGCACTCCTGGTCTGATGGGATTGCTGCTCCAAGTGACTGTTGGCAGCTGTGGAGCTGGGTGAGGTGCCTGCTGAAGGTATCTAAGGAACCCTTTTTGGCTCATAACCAAGAGTTTCTGAAAACAGGACTCTGGTAACCACGAGATGTCTCTGCTTAGTGTTTTCTAACTTCTTTATTGCATGTTGAATTTTGAGGTTCCCTGGTATAAACTGCTGGAATGCAAGCTGGGCAGGACTGGGACTGCACTTCTGACTCTGGATCAAATGCTAAAAGTTGCCTTTTGAAGTGGCAAATAAATGCTGTCCCAGGTTGGCTGTGCTGTGCTGGTGTTGGGATGTGAGGCAGGGTGGATTAGACTTTGGCACAGGTAGGCATGAGTTGTAACACTCTATATATGATCAAACTCTGACATTTCTGTGAGCAGATCCCCCCAGGAAGGTGGAGATCACTGGGCAATCTGCTTTCTTTTTACATTAGTAAATATTCAGTCAATCCCTTATCCTATAGACACTGACTGTGTGCATCCTTGGCTCACTTAATCTTAGCTGATTTGATTAAAAGTATTTAGTATGAGTTTCACATTACAAATATTTTCTTGGTTTTAGACAGTATTTGTAATATGTTTTCTGTTTTAGCCTACAGAACTTAAGTGAAAGTTTTTACATGTTAAAAACCTGTTTATTACTGTGACTTTATTTTCTGTATAATAACCCACTTAGATTTGGAGAAACATCATTATTATTTTAAATATAAATACATTCACAAGATACATATTCTCTAATTATTCATTCTTAACATGCATGTTTTCAATAATAATTTGGCATTTAAGTGAAATACACCTCTTCAGCTTGTAAAACTTAAAGTAACATCTAATTAAAGCTGCAGCTCCATTTTATTTGAAGAGCAGTTATTTCTTTTGGAAAGTGTTGTAAGCCCAGCTTTAAAGTAAATGAACTGTGTTCTCTGTTTATAAAAGTGAAGTGTTCCATTGTGAGCTCTGAATTCGAGGGCACTGCAGCAGTTGGGGGGTGGTGAGAGTGGTGGTGCTCTGGGAGGCGAGGGAGACCCGGGGAGGAACTTGCCAACAGAGCATCATTTTCTTTTTGAAGGTATGTTTTAATAGAGGTGGATTAGTTTGGTCTTTTTTTAAAAAATACATTGCTGATGCTTGCAGGGTCAAGTTGGAGTAATGTGAGGCATGGAAGGGCTGGAAGAACTTGCCCAGAAAATATTTTCTGATGCTTCTGGAGCATGGTGGGTTGTGGTGTTTACAGCAAAACTGGGTTTCCTGCAATTTGGCATTTTAAGAGGATATTGCCTTTGAGATACTGGCACAAAACATGAGAGCATCTCAGTAGCTGAGTTTCGTTCTGAATTGTCAGAAGAATCCTGTAACTTATTTTTTTATTAAAAAGAAAAAAAAACAAACCTGAAAAACTTCTTCAGTATTGAGAAAATCTGCTCATTAGGGCATTCCAGCTTTGATTCTGTAGTTTCTGTGATTTGGAGTCAGCTGCCCAAATCTTCAGTCTCGTTAACACTGAGGAAAAAAACCAATCTTTTTGTCTCTAACGATTAGCTGTAATCAGTCAAAGATTTAAAGACCCTAAAATGACTTCCCTGTTAAGGGTGACTGGTGGTCTGATTCTGCATGTCTTTTGATTAGATGCTTTTCTTTTCTTTGAATACGTGTCTCTCTGTGCATCCTTTTCCAAGAAGAACACAACTTGTGTAGTTGGTTTAGAGCAAGTACCTAGGAAGAAAAATTAAATTTGTTTTCTCATAACCAATGAACCCCCCTGCCCTGTTATTCATCAATGTGGAACACTTCAGTAATTACCAGGCAGTTCAGCTTCTCTTTGCAGGATTGCTAGAGCTGAAACTAATGCTGTTTTTCATTTTTAGTGGATGAAAAACTTGGGAAATAAATGCCTGTTAAAAAGCAGCAGATAGATAACCTGGAAATTTTTTATATTTTGTTTCTTGAGTTCTGACTTTGCCTAGGAAAGCTAAGACTTAAAGTAAGTGCTGATAATCCTGTAGATACTGCTGTCTCTAATAACAGTGTATTGAGATGTCACATCTGTCAGCCATTTTTAAAAGAAAGGAAGTTTAGGCTTAAATGACGTCAAAAGTAAAAGTTTAATAGTTTTTATTCAAGTTAAAAATACTACCTTTGTACGTGCAGGTTCAGGATTGACTCTGAGAGTGACATTTAGGCATAAATGAAAAAGGGGACATATTTTGAGGATGTACCAAGAGATAACAAACCAATTTTATGTCATCAGTGCAGAAAAAGGAGAAAAAAACCAAAACAACCCAATATGAACATTGAGAAAAGAATACAGTCATTATGGTCTGAGGTTTAGAAGCAGTATTTAAAATACTATGTCAGGGCTTAAAGTCAACCATTAAAGAAAAGAATGAACTTCTTTATTGAGGATGAATTGCATTATATAGAAATACCATGTGAGAGTGGTGCCACTTTTTTCAGTGCCCAGGCAAAAGCCTGCAGCAGCAGCAGGGCACAGAAACTGTGGCTGCTCTTGACAAATCTAATGACACTTTGCTCATCTGTCAAATTCTGCATTCAACTGGGCAAGAGCAATATCCCAAAGCTGCTCTTCATCTGCAGAGAAAGCAGAGCCACCACTCAAATAAGCAGCAGGGTAAGACATGATTATTATTCCATTGCCCAACTCTGATTTATGGCCAGGTGTGAAAGGGGTGCAGATCAGACACATTCACACACACGCTGTAATGAAGAGGCTCTGCTTGTGGAGAGGTCACAGCAGATAAATCAAGTGGAAAAACCTGTGGCTCTTTTGTTTTATAACATCTGATTTAGGCCATCAGCTGGTTGCAGTGGGTTGTTTTTTCCTGAAATGTAGCTTATTAGATATAAATTTAGGGATGTATAATAAACCAGCATTCAGTATTTCTTTACTCTTACCTATTGATTACCACAGTAAAGGGATGAGAAGCTCCACTGGAATGGTTTGCTGGGATGTTCAGGAGGCACATCCCAGGGTGTAAGTGGTGCTCTAAGCAGAATAATGCCATTTCAGCAGAAGGCAAGTGGTTGGGGTTCACCTGTATGAAGTCAAGAGTGGATATGCTCATCAAATCAGAAAATATTTTCTATTTTATTTAAATAATGGTAATTCAGTGCATGAAAAAATGCTACTTTAAATACAGCAAATTGCTGTATTTTTATTTATTATATTATTATTATATATTATATTATTTATTATTATATATAAATTAACCAATTGAAAACAGTTCAGATCTTAAATATTTTTAAGTGTAGAAGAGAGGTAGGATGAGGCTTATACAAATTATTCCTTCTCTTCTTTCCTGATGTTTCAGCCATTGTTCTTAAGATTTTTTTTTTTTTAACCTAACAAACTGCTTTATATCAAGGAGTTTATCCTTCACTGTCACAGAAGATGCTGCCATTGAATTCGGCTAAAGAAATCGATTTAATGTTTTGATAAAGGAGAAAAATGAGATTGACTTTACAGAGAAACATTTAATAAGGATGAGAAATAAAGTCCAAGCACAATGCTTGTCTCTTACCGTGGTTCAAGTGTATCATTTAAAACACTGTTGGTAACTTTGGAGTGGAGAAAAGTCTGGAGAAGCTGACCAGAACTAAGACATTGATTGACCTGAAAAAGCATGTAGCTGCTACAGTTCTTAGTTCTGAGTGACCACTGTTCAGTCATATTTGGCCTTTAATTACAGTTTAGTAGGAGTTTTTACAAAACTCAGTACAGTTCATACAACGACTAAGATAAATACTTTGTTGAAGTATTTACAGGCAAAATCTCCTTGATGTAGAGCTTGAATGTAAAATATAAGAACCTGAAATTTAAATTATGCAAAGGCTTGAGCTGGGTATTATTTTTGTAATAAAATTCAATAAACTGTTCAGCTGAAAGGAAAGATGAAGGAATAATAAATGCTCTTATTATACTTAGAGGTTTCTGTACTTTAAGCTCCCTTGGAATGGTTTTTGCTTTTCCTGTATTTGTTACCAGGCAGCGATAGAAAATCCCATGTGAACAGGACTTTTTCCTTAGCCTGTTTTTGGCAGGGGAAAAGGTCCTTTGTGTTGTCTGGTCCCCTGCAGTCCTGCTGAGGGGGGTCTGTAAGATTCCTCAGTGAACACACACTCATTTGGAACGTGAGGCAGGTGATTCTCACCTGTAAAGGCACAGGTTCCTTGGCATAAAATATCCTGAGCTGGATGGGACCCACAGGGACCACTCAAGTCCAACTCTGATATGCAAGAGAACTGAGTCACTGAGACAGCTGATGGCTTTGTCAAGGTTGCACAAGTACATTTAGGATGGAGCCAGGAATTCTGCCAGGAAATGCAGCATCCAGTGCTGCTCTTTAACTCAAGAAAGGGTGGATTCAAAGTTGGATCCAGTCCAGGCTGGGAGTAGAAGTCCCCGTGCTTGTGGGGTAAGATCCTTGCTCTTCAAGGCATTATGCTATTGTGGTGTGATTGAGAAGTCTTTATAGTAATTGCATGTCTGGAGAGAAAAGTTTTGCTTCCTTTTTTCTTGGAGGAAAGGCATCATAGTGAGCCTCAAAGGGGAAAGAGCCCTATAATCATTTAGGTTGAAGTGCTTCTTAATTCAAATGGTGTGCCACTTAGAGAGCTTGATAAGAAGGATTAGAACTGGGAAAGAAAGACATTTTTAAAAGCAAAGCTATTACAAGGTTCATTACTTTATTTATATGTTCTCCAAAATCACATGAATGAAGGGAAAAAATGAGGGGAAAAAATACTGGCTTCGGTTCAGAATGTCAATTACTACTTTTTTAATCCTCTTTTCACAATTTATTTGACATCTTGAACAGTAGCCAAAAAAGCTATTATAACTATAAAACATATTCATTGGTATAAATCTCATTAAGCTGAGCAATTTAATTAAGGTATTGACATGCTTAATTGATACGTGCAAGGAGAGACCATTTTCATATCTAATTTCCATACGTTTTCTACTCTAAAAAAAACCAGCTCCGTAAAAATGTTATAGATTCAGCTAAGCCCTGTCATCCCAAAGGAGCACTTGCTGCCATTTACCTTGATTTAGAGCCAACTACTCTCCTAAGTGGAGCTCCATTAAGTGGATGTGATGTATGCCTGACTCAAACATGCGTCAGCTTCTCTTATGATCAATAGTGGAATATTTATATTAATAAAGCACCAAGTTAATTAAATAAAATAGTCTTCTGGGTAAACTTAAGATACTAGGGGATGGGCAGAGAATCAATATACTCTGCCATTTGAACATTAACTGTGTGCTCTGAAATTTTATGTTATGGTAGCAAAGATGCTTGCGGTGAAGGAGTCTGGGATGCACAGAAGCTCCCAGGGCAGGAAGCTCCTGAGCACCCCTTGCTTATCCAGTTACAGAAAAACCAGCAAGCCAAAAACCTCGGATCTGTTTGGCTTCTGTCACTCCATTCCTGCAGACACATCAGAAATCCTTTCTTCTGGGTTAGGACTGGACACGGTCAAGTGGGTGTTTTCCCAGTTGCCTGACTGGTTCCAGCACTGCCAGGGAAGGAGTGTGAGTGAGACACTTCCCAGTCAGGGTTTATCAGTGTCAGTAAAGGGTTGTAGATCACCCACAAAGACTTTTTAAAAAGTACCTTTACAATCAGTGTGCCACTCATGAGTGTGTCCAGTTCTGGTGTGCTCCATGTCCCAAAGCACGGCTGTCCCTCAGCCTTTCCCAGCTGCAGCCACCCCTGTGGGCTCTGTCTCCTCAGACAGAGATTTCTACATGAGTGAGTGACTTCTGACCACTGTGGAAACCTATCCCTGTTCGAAATGTAGTCCCAAGTGTCAGTCACAGATTCATGTCACTATGTTGCTCTGATAGCAGGCCCTGCTGTCCCTGTGGCATTGTGCTATTTCTATAACTTGCAGATGGCCTTTGAAGGAAGCAAGTTCCCTCAGGTACCACTGCAACCCACTGATACCACTTCAGCCTACCTTTTATCTATGTTTTAAGGCTTCAACATGATAAAGTGGAAAATAAAAGTGTTTTTAAATAACACTTCAGCTTTAAAAGAATGCTTGGCTTTGATAACCAAAGGAGACGCTTGCAAGGCAAAGAAAATCTTAATTCAATATTAATAGTTTGTTCAGTCAGTTTAGAACTTGTTCTGTGTAAATATGCTTCCATCTCTTTAGTCAGGGGCACTGTGACATTGCTAAAAACACTGACACCTCTGGTGGTTGTGTGCCAGAGCCCTCAGTTCCTGAGTTCCTGCTTGCAGGCGTTGCTGGGCTCCTTCCTGCTCCCATCTCACATGTCCTGGGTTGGTTTAATGGCAGGGAGTTAAAACTGAGGGACTAGAACACGTTCACTTGGGCCTTCTCTTCGTGTTAAGATCTCAGGTGTGCTGGGCTGGGCCCTTGCTGGGTGCTTGCTGAGCACTCAGTGGATGCTGAATGTCCCTTGGCCACAGCCTGGGGTCAGCAGCTCAGTGGAAGATTTCTGTGAGACTCTTTGCTGACCTCTGTGTGACAGACACCACCCACCTTACAAACTGACAAAATCAGCATGGAAACCCACGGGGAGGAAGCACATGGAATAATGTACAGAATTTATTACAATAATTAGTAGTGGTGCTTCTGGGCTGCTGCAGGAAAAGGACTCTGACATTTTCCTATGATGTGCGATTTTGACCTGGTTAAAATGTTTCTAATTACCAGGCACAGGGGAAAAGCTGAAGGAATAACCTCCTTTGTCCTACAGTAAATTTTGTCTTCCAGTAGCTTATGTCAGCATTTACTGAAAATACTTGGTTTAATTCCTGTTTTTGCATTAACGTAGAGCCTTCTAAAGAAGACACATCTATGGTGTCTTTAATACTTCCAAATATGCTTCATATATGAAGAAATAAACTTTGCCTCTTGTTTAATATTAGTAATCAAAGCGTGTATGTTACATCTGAAAGTTGAAAATGTTTAATGCATGTAAAACTGTACTTGTGCTGTATTATTGTGTTTGGTAAAGTGTTGGTAATGCATCCCAACCCTACCATTTAGTATTTGTTTTGCCTTTCTTCTTTTATATCCTTCTTATGTTCTGTGATTTAGAAAGACTGAACAAAGAGTACAAGCTCGAAACAGCATTGGAACCATATGTGTTATAGTTGCATTTAATCTATATCATAATTTAACAGGGTGGGATAGCTTTAGTTAGAAAACCACTTTCTGTGTCAGACATAGAGTTGTCTTTCTAGAAATTAGCTGTTCAAAGAAAGGGAAAGTGATTGCATCTGAGCTGGGATAAAAACAGATTCCACCATGAATTCCTTTCTGGAACTTAACAAAAACCTTTGTGTGTGGAACTGTGATGCAGAAATTCTTGCGTGTTTTTTGACTGACTCTTAGTTTTAAGTCTCTTGATTGTTGGTTTTCTGTTTGACATCTGGAAGTAATGATGTGAATAACTAATATCAGAATGTAAACTTTCCAAGTCTTATAATGAAGTTAAATTTCCTTTTTTGATAAGATGGAAGTGCTTGTGCCATATGACACATGACACCCCCTTAGCTAATTGTTTTTTCAAAAGCTTGCTAAAGAGGTGTCAGAAATTGAAAAAACTTGTGGGGTAATAAGTCAAGTGTTATTGTCGGGCAGAGTTTCTCCAGGAGACTCAGATAACTGTAGTGGACTTTAGAGAAAGTCATCATCATTCCCAGCAGTGATGAAATCAAATCACTCTGGAATTTGATGTTCTTTGATTGGAGAGTGCCTCAACAATGAAACAGCAATGTGAAGACTTTTTTTCTGCTTCCCTTGGGGGTCTCTTGTGCAGGAGGCACTCCTCCCTCTCCCTGGTCAGCTTTTTTACATTTAATTTAATTTAATTTTCTGAGCTGACATTGTCAATCTGAAATTCAGCAACATGCTTGACAGGGAGTCGGAGGAAAGCCGAGTTCATTTCTGGAAGTGGCTTTATGCAAATAAATCCTGCCGTGGATCGCTGGGGCAGCGCATTTGCTGATGAATCAGAGCAGTGCCCTTGTTCCCTTGTCATTTTGGGAATAAAGCTCAAAATGTGCCAAAAGAATCTCTGAGAGTTACCGTAAACCGTTCACCCAGCTCTCCCTAGGACTGTTTTGGGTGTTTGGGGATAAAAGATGGATTTGTTTTCCAAGTAGGATCTGGAGGTTTTCATTATAGGGTGTTTTATTGGCTTCGGGGAACTTACCCCAGCTTGTGACTTGTTCAGGCCAGCCTGGTTTGTAGGTGGAAATGATGAAGTCCTAGGGACAGTCTTAATTCTTGGGAGTTGTCTTCATTTTAGCTGAGTTTTCAATGCAGGTTTAGGTCCTTGGTGGATGATCTACCAAAACATTAACATAAGAAAACCCTCAGTAGGATGAGTGGCATGATTACAAGGATAGCTTCTATTTTGGAAGATAAATTAATTAGCTGCAAGCTAATTTTGGTTTAGATCTGTGGCACATTAGCACCTTTGTTCTACTAATGCACTTTACTTTTATTTTCTGTATTTAAAACACTTATATTCTATTTAAATGCCTTTTGCTAAATCACAGCACTGTGGAAGGGTAAACTTTCTGTGCATGGAGTGGGACTCTTGAAGGTGTTTTGCCTACTTGGATAGTCGTTGAAAAAAAAAAAAGTTATCAGGTTATGTTTCAGTGAGTCTTCCTTGTACCTGTGGATCAAGCAGGGGAATGAGGTTTGTAGGGGTCTCCTGCAGCTGTGATGGTCAGGGTGACCTGCTCTGAAATCCCTGGATAGTTTGTGGCTTTGTGGATCCTACTGTAAAATGGAGAAGCTGGTATTACTTAAACAGTGGCATCTTGCATGAATGTCCCCAATGGAGTTAACCACTTTGTGGTATTACATCTTGGTCTAATAAATCTGGATGTCAAATCCTCACAGAAAAATGAATTAAGGCTGCAAACCCATCTGAAGTGTCTCTTCTGCTGCAGGGTTTCAAAGGGACTTGCAGGGACTAAATGATCCATGGCAGGAAAGAAACATAAAGGTGAGGCTGTGGAAGAAAGAAAGAAGCTAAAATATTATGAAAGAAAGAAAGGACAGGGTGCAGAGAACTCTTTTGTCCTTTTCCTAGGGCTTCAGTGCTTGTTCATGGAGTACAGTCTGCTGAATATCACTGCAGTATGATAACTTATTTTTAAAACCTGTATCACAGCTAAAGCACTGGTGTGCCCCTTTTACACTGGGCACTTTGTACCACTGAACAGCCCCTTGACAGCCAGGCCTGAGCTGGGAACTGTTCTTCTCACTGCAGTGGATTCAAATAACTTACAGCTCGTTTTTACATCACTGGAATAAATTGAATATCACTGCAGTTGGTTTTCGTATCCATGGATTCTCTAAAATGTTTATTGCTTTTTATATAGCCACAGAAATGTCTAAGGTGATCGTGCAAACAAATTAAATAAATGGCCTCTTTAACTTTTTTAAAAATAAAGCCTAGATTTTTACATGTGCAATTGCTGCTTAGTCCTATGAAAACTGTCTTATTTTTTTAGCCAAAGTACAGGATCATAGCCTGAATTAAATAAACACTATTATGATTATCATTTTAATTCTACACTGTGATGGTTACTTACACAAAAATGTAATGGTCAGGGAGATTTTTTTTTTTAATATGTTAGTAAAGTGCAAAAAATACCATAAAAATGTTCATCATTAATAAAGGCAGAGCTGGGTCAGGAAAGATCATTCTAAAGAGAGCCTTGCTCCAGATGTTGATCCGTTATCCAGTGATGATGCAGGTTATTAGCTCATGTTTTATAGTTTATGATTTCACACTTTTATCTTCTGAAATAAGAACTCATTATATGTAGAAACATAAAATAAATTGTGTACAGCAATCATTTTGCTCAGTGGTCAGGCAGGGCTTAAGCAGGGGCTTAAGTTTTGCTTTGTGGAGATGAGAGGAGGGCACTGTTGCCTAATATTGTTTAGAATTTGCAAATTCACAGCGTTGTATAAACCAGAAAGCAGGTCAACAGTATAAACCAGTTTAATTTTTTTAAAAATTAGGTTAAAACAGTGGAGTCTCCATGTAGCTCCATTTCCACTTCAGAAAATATTAACATTAATAAATCATTTATTAGTCAGAAGCCTTATCTTATTTCTAGTAGGGTGCTTCTCTTCAGGGGTTTCTCCTGAACCCACTGGATGTTACTTTCCAGACCCTGACATAATCAAAGGTGAGTATGAAGATTTGGAGGACAAATTTCACTTTCATTGCCTGTGTTCCAGAAGACAAAACAGATGCTGCTTTCTAAAATGAAAATTCACGATCAGGCTCAAGATGGGTGGTTATAAAATAAGAGTCTCCTGAATGCTGTCTGATCACTGTTTGCTTGGCATTTTGGAAATGGCAGGAGGAGGGAGGAAGAACTGTAAAAGTCATAAACATGCCTTTGATTTGGGCATTGGCACAGAGTAGTTTTACGGTTCATTTAAAATCATAGAAAATATTTACTAATCTTCCTAGCCATATTATGATAGATGTAATTTTTTTCTGTTTTCATGGGGTGCATCGATAGAGAAATGTTGTAACACTGTGTCTAATTCAGTGAAACAGAGGGGGTATTGTTGTTTGATTGGGTTTTTTTGAAGCAACCAAGAATTTTAAAAGCCTCTAATGAAGCGTGCACAAATGTGTATCCTCTGTTCTTTTAAACATTTAAAAGACTTCAGCATGTGCTGTGTCATCCCTGCAGTTGTGTGGGGACAGAAGTCATGAAACTGTGAAAGTCCGTGCAGGTCAGATCCCTTAAAGGGTCTTTATTAACAGATGGGTTTTAATTTGTCCTTGGAGAAGGTGGAAGATGATGCTAAAATAATTATCTGTTCCTCCTTGATTGCTTTGTGAACATTCCTTCCCAGCCTTAGAGCTCAGGCTCTGCTCAGTGTCCCATTCTTCCCAACAAAAGCCTGTGTATGTGACTGGGGTTAATTAGGTTAATTAGGCCACGTGAAGCTTTGGGTAAATGTTGAGGTACAGAAGTATAGAGTTAACATCTCTCACCTCCCGGTGAAACAGGATCAACAAAGGAGTCGTGGTGTTTACCTTCTGGAAGTTTAGCAGTAGTGCTCGTGCAGTAGTGCGTGACTGCGTGAAAGCAGCGAGGACTGGCTTAATTGGAATTTTTTGAGCTAAATTCCCTCCTCAAAACAAACAAAACAAAACTAGAGTTCTCCCAACCGCCTCCCAGAGCACGGGTTGATGGCCAGCTGTGCTGTGTTTAGCAAAAACACAATCACCTTGCCTGGTTCAGGGTGCACAACATCCCCAGGACCTGCTCTTGTTTCGCAGAACTCGGAGCCTGTCACCATCTTTACTCTTGGTGCAGTAGTAGGAGGAAGACATTTTTTCCTTTTAGAAAACCAGCAGTGAGGCCAAGTTTCCACAGAGTAATGCTCTACAATCCTGTTGTTCTTAAGCTCTTGCCTTGTAGCCCACAGGCAATGACACTTGCCCGTTTTTCCTTCAGACAGAGAGCTGGAGGTGCTGCATTACAGTAAATACCATTTTTTACACTGAACCTCCAGAAACAGCAAAGCCAGTGCTTCACTGAGGGGATAAAGCCCTCCTGAGGACAGAGGTGCTGATGAGTGTCAGACTTGCCACAGCTTGTTCTAATTACTGTTGGAGTGAGCTGATTTGGGCAATGCATTTCCCACCTGGAAGTTGATAAATATCTTGAACTTACCTTGCATATTTACAAGGCTCAAAGTTTCTGAATTGTCCTTAACAGCTAACTCAGTTATTTGTTAATCCATTTGGAGGACAGGAAAAACTTTAATACTGAGGAGTTTTGGAAATGCTAGGACAATAACTTCTAGGGAAGAATAATATTTAGTAGTTGAAAATGTTTAATGTTAGTTATAGGTAAAAAAAAAAATTAAAAAGCCGCCCTCCAATTTTGGCAGAGCAGGAAAAATCCTTCTTTTGTTTCTTTGCTTTAAATGAAATGGTAGCTTAATGTGATACAAAAATAAATAAATAAATGTGGTGGAACATATATACAGAGCCTATTTTCACCTGATTTGAACATCTGCATCCTTCAGCTTGTGTGTGCTGATGCTTTACCTCCAGATCTAGTTCTTACACACTTCAAGCATGGTCATTTCTCTGTTGGCTCACTCTTATCGTGCCTCTAAGGCACAGCAGCCTTGGCGAGCACACCCTCATTGCAACAGAGCCCAAGCAGCATCCTTCTGCTCCCTGACAGCAGGGGCTGCACTGCCTGGGAGATGAGAGCAGAGGAACTGTCCTGTTGCTCCCAGCACTGGATAGATGGGCAAGAAGGAAGTGCAGCTTTTGGGAAGGGGGTCTGTGCTGCAGCCCTGCTGCTGCTGGCTCAGGGATCCTGCTTGTGCCCTGCTTGAGGTTCAGCGAGGTCTGAGGTGTTGCAAGTTGTTGTGGATTGGAATAGAAACTCTGCAAGACAAAAAGCTTCCTTGGGAGTGCCAAGCATTTGGTTAAAAGAAAAACACATCATGAATGTTAATATTCTGTGCTGGAATTGTTATAGATATAATTGAGTAAAATACTTCCCCCCCCCCCCCCCCGTGGATTTCCTTGGTCTTTCTGCCTCTTCGTGTTACCCTTTTTTCTCTTGCAGACTCTTCCTCCAGCATTGATCCCTTTGCCCTGTCTCTTCTCTGACTGTAGGAGTTCCTTTCCCTCCAGCTCTTGCTCTATGAAAAAGCTGAGCTGTATCATTCCTCACTTCATTGACTTGCTTATCTTTTATTATGTGTTACTTAGAGATACCTATTATCTTTGGATTATGCTCTCTAATTTTCCCCATCTGTTACTCTTTAGCTCCTTAATTGTGTTACTTAATTCGGTAAAACATTGTGGGGTAGAGTTTATGTGTAACATGTTGTACAAATTAAAACTAATTCTAATGAGACAAATTGCAGTGACCAGATTGTGTTAAGTATGTGACCTTTAGTGGAGTAGTTCAGTCTGGTTTTAGTCCAGTTGTAAAGAAAAGTTGGGTTGAAGAACAGTCACTAAACTTAAGTGCACAAAACCTCTGAAACGTTATTTTATTTTATTATTTTATTTTATTGTAATCACTGGATGAGACTGAAATGTTTTAAACCCAGAAATCCTATTTGGTAAAAGAATGTAAAAAAAGCTACCAACATGAATTAATTAATTCTCTTTTTTCTCAACTGCTCATTCTGTGGCTGAAATGAAGTTAGTGGGCACAGGGCTTATTTCTTAGCATTGGTGGCAGCTGACGCTTTCTTTAAGTCAGCATTCATATCTTTCACTTGTTTTATTTTGCAAAGCAAGCAAACCTCATTAATTTTCCCTGTTATTGTGTCAGGAAGAGATGATGGGAAACAATCTGTTATTCTGCACCCTCAAGCCCCACATACAGTCCAATCAACCAGTGTTTGCCTTCTGGTTTTGTATCAGCTGCTGCAGTGTTGTGTGGGAGCTCTTCTTTGTCACTGCACGAAGCAGTTGAGTGGTGGATAAGCTAAAAGGTGCTTGGAAGGAATCAGCTTAGTTATTCTGGATTTTTGTTTCGTTTCAGCTAAACCATTGGTTCCATGTGTTAATGGTTAACTCTGGGAGTTTGCACTTTTGGGATGAAATCAACATGCAGTAACATACTGGGAAAGATGCATATTTGGTCGGGAAGCATTTGCTCTTGGGGACTGTTCTTTAAGTCTTTGTACTGAACTCTTTAGACATTAAAGGCAAGCCTGGTTCTTTATTGGATAACACTGCACTGTGATCTCTGTTAGCCCGTTCGGGCGGGAGGAATAATTAAAGAGTAGTGTTCAACCACAATAAATACTTCTTAAGCTGGTTTTCAGGCAGTTGTGCAAAAACAGTCTTTCAAAATTTTAGAAGCTGTATGTCAAAAAAGATCGGGAAAATAATTTAACAATGCTCAAAGAGTGGGGTTTTGTTGTTTGTATTTGAAAGGGAAGACAAATGTATGCAAGACTAAGTATAAGATTCAGCATAATGTTATTACTGCCGATTTTTTAATTTTCATATAATATATGGTATTTCCAGTACCACTGGAACTTTGCAGGTTGTATTAAAGTAGCTGCTTTAATGTTTTAAATCTGTAGTTCAAATGAAGACACTAATTTTATGAATGTTCGTAGGGTCTGTGTTCCAATTAACTGATTTATGTTCTGTCACTGGCAAAATAATAATAAAAAAAAGGTCTTAATGTATTTTATTGCTCTGTTAGAGAGCTGAATTTTCACTTGGGATGCAATAGGCAGTGTTAAAGCAGGAAGCTAAAACCAGCACTACGACAAAGACTGCAGAGGCACTTAGGAAACGTCAGCACTTTTAGGTGCTTTTTTCCCCCCTTTTCCAATCCTTTTATCAGTAAGACTCTTTCAATGCACATTTGAAGATCAGGAAAACAGTATTAGACTTGCAGAGGGAGTTCACCTGTGTCCAAAGGGTTTTAGCAAAATTAAAAAAAAAACTAAAAAAATGTATTGACTTGTGCCAGCTCCTGTTGGAGGCTGGGTTAGACTAACGTGTGGTCTGCCGTGCTGGGAGGGTGTGTGAGCCCCAGCTGCTGGATTTTGTTAGCTCCCACAGCTCTGGTTATGCAGACTTGAAGTGCAAGCTCTTTAATATCCCTGTGGCTCCATTTCTCCATCTCAGAAAGGAGAATGCTGCTTCCTTTGGGGGTTCACCACGCAGTGCTGGCTGGGGGAGCTCTTGGTTGAGCGTGTCCAGTATTGCTGCCTGCTGTGCTGTTCCCCTCACTGGTTCCTCTGGGATCGCTGCCGAGGCCTTTCCAAGCGTGTTTCCATCAGAAACATGGATGATGGAGCCAGGGGGACACTGCACCATATTGAGGCAGTGGCTGGTTGCTGGATCCCTGTGCAGTATGCACTGCCTGCAGATTAAACTGGATGAAATTTGCCTGTATTTATCAAAATAGTAGGAAGAATAATTTAATCTCAAAACATTTACCATGAAGGTGTTTCCTTTGTGTTGGGCTCGCTGCTTTCTCCACAGAGGAACCATTGTGAAGGAGGGTGATGCTGATGGGCTGGCACATTTCAGTTTGTCCTCTGGTCAAGTGCTTTTGGTCAGCTATCACTGCCTCTTAGGGGCAGGATTTTTGGAAGTCTTTTCTTCTCTAAAGCTGGAATTTTTCAGATTTCCTCCTTAGGATACATCATGCACCCATGCATTGCACTTGTCTTCTATTACAGATTAGGTAGTTTGAAACTTCTGCCTAAGAAATAGGAAGTGTATTAGCAATCATAATTTATTTTTCTTCAGATTTATTTTCTCTTGAATACTGAATATTCCCCCCCTTTTTTTTTTTCCCATTTTTTATTTTTTAAGGGTTTTGTTTTACCTTCACCTTAGTTTATCTGGTTTTCTGCAGTTGCTCTGAATAACTAATATTTATTTCACATACTGTCGGTGAGAGCTTCTCATTTTGCCTGTAGGGAATGAAAAGCTGGAAATTTAAGGTAAACTCAGTAAACAAGTTGCTTGTTACGGCCTTCTGCTTTCTCAGAGCAAATTTTGGGAAGTGCCCAGGCTGAGCCTGGTTGGGGTTTGCTTGCTTATGAAAGATGCTTAACAAAGGTTTGCTACAGTATCAGGAAGCAGAGAGAAACACTTTCCCTGGCCATTTCAAAATGGGGTGATTATAATTGTGAGAAGGCAGTCAAAGAAAACTAAATATGCATTGCTGAATTTTCTTCCATGCTGTGTCATTAGGGCCATGCAAAGCTGGCAGCTCCTCAGCCCACTAGAGAGATTTATGCAGTACTAGTACCTAGAGGAGAGTGCCTAATAGAAAAGAAAATAATACAGTTTACTGGAATGGTTTTCATAGAAAATGGATGAACTTCCTACAGTCCCCTGGTTTTGCTGACTGCAGGTTGAGAGTTGAGCATAAAGGCAAAGCAGAAAGCAAAAACATAAATTAGCCCTTTTAGAACACAGTAATGCTAGAAAAAAATAATTTTTAAACCTAATTTATTTTTAAACATGATTTGAAATAATGCCCAATAAAATGCCAGACAAATGCAATTTGAGATGGTGGTGGATTTCGTGTGGTTTTCTTTGACCACACAGTTCTACTTTTTCAAGCCCTTTTTTGTTCTGCTTTGCATGCGTCTTCCTTTCAGATCTGACTGATTTTTGCCTTCCTAAGCCATTTTGTCACGCTTTTCCCACTGGCTGTGGCTCTGCTGTGCCTCACTGTCACACCAAAGTGACTCCCTGTCATGAAATCTGTCTTGAGCAGAAGACTTCCTTCTTCTGGGTCTGAAATACCCTTTCCTTTCTCTGGGTTGCCTGATCGTTTGTCTGGATTGAAGGTCTGTCCTTAAAGAACTAATATTTTGTTGCTGGCAAAATAAAGGGGAGGTGAAGGAAAGGTCAGAGTGTGGATCAGTGTTAAACAAATTGTGAAGGTCACAAAGAATTTTAATCTGACTTGAAAAAGGGACTTGTGTCCAGCAGCACATTTTTGTTTGTGATAGTCTGAATGGACAATTGTGGCTACTTTGAGAATTTGGTGTAGACTGCATGACTGGTATAAATTGAATTAGTCCCATGACAAGGACATAGTCCCCTTTTTTTCTTATCTGCCTGATGGAAAGCAGAAGAAAGGCCTGCGTGACACATCTTGACCCGCAGTGTCAATGTGGGCTTTTGTGACAGGCTCTGATTTCTGGCCTCTCATTTGATAAAGCCAATTTGGAGGAGGCTAGAAAGGGAGCTTGCTGCAACACTAAATGTACTTACAGAAAAGAGTGTCTGGGGGTGAGTACAGATTCCTGCCATTCCCTCATAATAATAATGATTAGAAATCCAGAGTTTCTTTCTGAAAAGGGGGCAAAATCCTGGGCTTGTGTAACACAGGGACACAGTCCCCCCAAACAATGCATTGTGTAATTCCCTGTGCTACAGTGTCACCTTTCTTTGTCCTTTTGTCCAGCCATCCCTGTGCCTTCCACTTGCTCATTTCTTATGTTTTTCTTTCCCACTCATCAGCCTTCCTGCCTTCTCTCTTACCCCCCACTTTGTAACCTAAACCAGGCTGGAATTGCTCCCTCTCTCTCCCCCATGCTGCCAGGGCACCAGCAAGGAAATCAGGCTGAGTGCTGCTTTTCCTTAGCATGAAAACATCCCAGCTCTCTGGGTTTGTGTCCATCTCCCTCCCATTCCTGATGCCCTCCTTCCCGCCTCCACCTGCAGTGCTGGAGGGTTGCAAATTTGGAAATGCTTAATACTGGGGAAGAAGCACCTGAATGCAGGTTGGGTAACAGGAAACTATAACCTGAACTCACAATGCAGATGTAATAATTGAAATGGAAACATTTGTAATGTTTTACTACCAGAAAGGCTTTTTGACTTGCTGTTGGTTGTTTGGTTTTTGTTGTTGTTTGTTTTTAAGCAAGGTTAAAGATTCAGTGGTTGCCATTGATACACAATGCAGTGGGGTTCTTAATGTGGTGGATTAAGATCTTTTCACTGTGAATTTACAAAGCTTACAAGAGAATGATTGTCATGCTTTTCCTGAATATTAATTTCAAATAAGAGGCTGTAATATGAGCAGGGCTAGCCAAGTATTTTTGCAGTCAGTAAACAAACAGGAGCATGCTGAGAAAATTTCATTTGCACTACAGGGTTGCAACTCCAAGACACAAGATTTGGCTGCAGGTACTCTGACAGCAAGTCCTGCTTTGTGACAGTGTCATGACCACATCTGAGGGATGTTTTCTGAAATTTCTGTCACTTGTATCACAAATTCTAGTGGGTTTTGTTGTGGAGTCATTTCAGCTCATTCCACCGAGCTCTAGAGGAGAGAAAGAAAATGGAAAACATCCTGTGGTGTACCAAACCCAGAAACATCTACTTTTCCAAGCATGTGGATGCTCTATTATCTCATGCAAATTTGAGAAATATGTTCCCTTTGTTAATACAATGTATTTTTTTTCCTCTTCCCTTATTCAGGGACCTGAGTGAAAACCAGATAAAAGGAATCCCTAGAAAAGCCTTTCGAGGAATCATCGATGTGAAGAACTTGTAAGTGACAACTTCATTAATATTCGTGGTGAAAACCATTCCCCCGGGTTACATCTGGCTGTTATTGTGTGTTTGGCTACCATTTGTTTTGGGCAACACCAAAGGGACCTGCAGACCCTGCAGGTTTTTGTCAGGGGCCTCCTCACAGGCTGCTTTGGTCCACACTGTGAACACCCCTGGGGAAGTTTTGAGCAAAGGAAAAAAAGTGTTCTTTAAATGCTTTACCCACTCCTGCAGTATTGCCCTGAAGAAAGACATGCATAGGGAGAGTGCTGTTAGTGTTTGGGGATGAAATTGAAATGTTTCACTTACAATAAATCTTCTGTTCCACCACTCGTGTGGACAATAAATATGACAAAATGTGGCACACAGGCACAGTGGTTGAGTGCAAACATCAGAAAATTAAATAAAAAAATAAATACCGTGGGCAGTTAGCTATGCATGCTTTGACAGTTTGTATTGAACATTAAAATAATTTATAAAAGCCATTAAAGAGAGAAAATAGTGGTTTATTGTTGGTGCTGATGAGGCTAGGCTGTCCTAGCTGTTTTCTGTAACATTTATTTAGCAGGAGAATCAGGTAAAGGAGATCTAAAAGGAAGCCCTTTTGTACAAAGTCTTGCACATACCTGTGTTCTGGTTTTTCTGAGCTCTGTGCAGGTTCCTTTGGAGGCTTTGGGACGTACAGAATATGAACACTTGTAGACATGATACAACCCAGCTGTTTCTGCAGTCATTCAGCACACTAAACTTGTGTTTCTTCAGTGGTTTGTCGCTCACTTTGTGCATATTCAACAGTGACTTTGGCTTTTCTGGGTAACAAAAGGCCTTTTTAACCTGAATATCATCTTGAGAAGCCACTTGCTCTGATGTTCCTCTTCATCAGTGGAGGAGCATCAGAGGACCTGTGTGAGCAGGTCTAGTTTTCAAGGCACAGGAAAATATGAAAAATATAGTTTATAGCAGGAAAAAAAATTGTGGAATTTAGACAGAAGAGTGGCTTTTTTGTGATGTTAGCACGAGCTTTACTTACACTGTGTGATCTAGAGGAACAGTAGATGGTGTTTTGTTTCAGCAAACCTAACTTTCCCAGCTATAATTCATTGTTAGTTGTCTGACTTCATTTAAAATAGCAAAGTTTGCATTCAGAGTCGATTTTACCTCTGGCAAGCTGTCACAACAATCACAGGTGTTTTGATTTATGCACCCACTCTCAGTGCAGAAGCAACCAGGGTTTCTCCTTTGCCTGAGCTGATATTAAGGGATGACTGGCTGGAGTGCTTACAAGGAGCTCTATAAATGTCAGGGTTTAAAACTTCAGCAAAAAATTGTGACTGTCAAGTTAGGCAGCATCTATTATTTTGCTGTAAAAGAGTCAGTATCTGAAATACTTCCCCGTAGCTACTGTTTCTGTTCTCTGATGAGTACTGAATTTATCACAGAATCATAAAATAATTCTGGTTTGGAGTGACCTCTGGAGGTCATCCAGTCCACCCTCTGGCTCAGCAGAGGCACAGAGCGCACTGGTCTAACAGATTGCTGATGTGAGCCACGAGCACTGATTGTTTAGATAACTAGCAGGAGAAGCAGACTTTTCATTCACACCTGTAGCCATCCTTTTTTGATAAGAACTGTGTGAGTCGTGTACCCAGGGTGGTTCATTAGAGCAGGTGACCCTTGTTTCCAGACACAGACTGGTGGCCTGTGAGTTGCTGAGAGAAACATGGCAAACCCTTGAGCCAGCTTGCTGCTGGAAACACATTAAAATTTCTACAGCAATAACTGTAAGGGTGTGATGCAAGTTGAACCAAGTTAATATTTAAAGCTCTTAAAACTTTAAGCAGTGCTTTAACATGCCAGTTGCCATTCTAAGTCTAGACTTGGCTGCCAAATCTCTCCCTCTTGAGTCCCAGGGATGACCACGCCAGTGGAGGAGGAGAATGAGCCTCTTTTGCCTTTTGGTGCCATCCAGCTGTTCCAGCACCTTCACTGCTCGTGCCTGGTGCCCCTGCCACGTACACACTGAAGGGAGAGCAGCAGGGCTGGCTGTTTCTATGGTTATGGCTCTGCTGATTTATTGTACTGTCTCAGAGTTCTCCCACCCTGTAAAGCACGTTTGGGAGGGATCTTGGAGACTTTGAGACGTAAGAAATGAAGCTACACGTTCTCCCACGCTCCCCAACCCTTTCCAATTTATATTTAAAATTCATACAGGGAAAGGCTGGCGTGGAACTGGCTCTGCTTTCGTGGCTTGACATTTAAGATGACCTCAAATTCTTCCAGGTCCTACGAAAAGTGTCCCGATGTCATGGCAAAAAATAATAACTCTGTAGATATTATAAGAGGGACACAGCAAGTGCTAGACCAGATGAAAGTCTCTAGATTAATGCAATCTTTAACAGCAGCTGGGAAAGCTTCCCTCAGGAAAGGATGCAGAGTTGATGCAATACACCAAGCCAGGGCATGAATTCCTTTTGGACACAAACTCCGAAATGCTCAGCCTGAGGGCTCAATATAAATTACAGTGGGTGCCATTTGGAAACCCTGTGAGAATTACCTTGTCCCAGTGTGGTCATAAGTGACACCAAGTCACAGGCTGTGTCCAGCTGGAACACTCTAGTGTAAAAAAAAAAAATCAGTTTGGTGAATTTAAGGGCAGAGGTGCTGCTGTGTGTGTAAAACACTGAGAGCCTTTGGTGATGTCCCTGAGCACCGGGGCTGCAGAACTGGCTTGGTGCCAATATGATTTTTGTCATTTAAAAAAGTAAATGTTAAGATGATAGGGGGAAAAAAAAAAAGGTGTTATAAAAAGCAATGTTTCAAGATATTTTTCACCTTGTCTTTCTCTCTAAATGGTAAAAGCTCTCTATCTTTTGTCATTCTTTTAGCAGAGCAGTGAGCCCAGGAAAATGGGCTTGGATAAGGGCTGTGCTAAAGAAGAGCTTTTAAATGTCAGGAAGGCCACTGTTTTTGCACAAAATAAAGCCAAAGCAGAGATTGGAGGTTTTCAAACTCTTAAGTGGGGAAAATTTTGTTGTATGAATTGTTTTCATATGAAGTGTTTTCTGCTGTTTGAGTACAAAATCAAAGGAAGAGTCTGCAGACAAAGAATAAATTAGTGAGTCCATTTCTAATTGAAATACAGAAATAATTATACAGCTTTTAGAAAGTGTCATGAGCACATAATGTCCATTACCAGCAGTGAATTTATATGATAATTTGGCAAAAGCTGACACTTTGAACATACCATAGAGTAGATGCATAAATGCTGCCTAGTGGTCCTAAGAGCTGAAGAAGGAAGGGCAGGAGAGGGCCAGCCTGCAGAGTGCACCTGTATTCAATTTCTGATCCTTGTTACTTAGAGAACAGGAAATGTTTCTTGCGGGATTTTAGCCCCAAATAAGCACATTTATTCCAAGAATTAAAGTGCATGGGTTTGGGTCTCGCTGAGCTTTGAGCTAACTTGGCACTATCAGCCATGGCTATCCATCATAAACGTATAATGGAGCTGCTTCTTGGATTTGTGCACGTTTCCCCTCCTTGTATCCCATCTTGGCATTCAGAAGAGTGCTTCTCTGGTGAGGCATTCCTGCAGCTGCTGTTGAAGCAGCCTGCCTAGCCCACCTTACTGAGGGCATCCAGACACCCAGAAAAGGAATACACAGAGCTGGTATTAGGGAGAAATTGTTCCCTGTGAGGGTGGGGAGACCCTGGCACAGGCTGCCCCATCCCTGGAAGTGTCCAAGGCCAGGTTGGACAGGGCTTGGAGTGGGCTAGTGGAAGGTGTCCCTGCCCATGGCAGGGGTGGAATTGGATGAGCTTTGAAGTCCCTTCCAACCCAAACCATTCTGTGAGTCCATGAAATCTCCCAGCCGAGGAAGTTGAACCATTCACGGTAAAGGAACAAGGAATGTGCAGTGCAGATGTGTGAGGACAATGACAGAGCAGCAGAGCAGAGGGGGAGCCAACCTGGCTGAGAAGCCACCCCACTTGAACACCACTGGAGCCACATGGAATGACACACTTATTGCTTCTCCTGTGAAGATTTGCTGCCATTTCTTGTTCTTGATTCCCCAGAACTCAGTTCTGTACATATCCAGCTTCTGCTTTTTCCCTCTTGTAGGCTTTGGCTATTGGATTCTTTAGCATTGAGAGTCCGAAAAACACAAGCTCAGAGGTTCATCTGTCATGATAATTTAGGCTCATTGCATTTCTGTCTAAATATTTCTTAGGCACACATGAGATAATAGCTCATATCACTAGACCTGCAAGCTGCTTTCCTGCCATCCTGGGGCCACTTAGCAAATTGTGGGTAATATCCTTCTTGATAGCCCTAAAGGTGCTTTTGGAGGAAGAAATGAAGCATTGAGATTTATTTATTTATTTATTTTTAATGCAGGAATACATCAGCACATTTGTAACATTTAACACTTCTGCAAGTCAGTACACATTTATTTTCCTGGTGGTTACATTACCTATGCAGTGTGAAAAATCAGAGCTCTCAGAGTACTGTAAAATATTGTTGTACCTATTAGTTTCAGTTCCTTGTTTGTTAAATGGCTTTTCCTGGAAGATACTCTTACTTTTTCTGCATGCATCTACTATCAGCATCGATCCATTTGACTTTTGCAAAAATTAAACATCTAGATTGCACATTCAGATTTTGGAAAAAGCTGAAGTTGCTCTTTACATTAAGAGTTATTTTACATTCACCTACACAAAGTATAGAAATGTTCCTGTGGACTTTTTTTTTTAATCCATCACAACCAGCACTGGAGAGCATATTTGTAATTTTTGCCATTCAGCCATAGAAATAATTAAACATACCTGTCAAATTAAAATAACAAATAAACCCAAGAAAATAATGGTTGATTTGTGTGTAGCTGTTTCACCAGCAGAAAGCAAGGGATTGTGAGTTATTTGCCCTACATAAATATGCAGTAGATCTTAATGAAATGTTACACTACAAAAAGTGACTTCTTTAGTCTGGGTTCTCTAGGGAAGCTATTATCCAGACCCCTCTGAAATTCCTGCCCTTAGTTTCTTGACATTTGTGTAAAGTATCCACTGTTACTGTTGCACTTTGCAGTAAAATAAAACAAAAGCAAGGAGATAAACAGTTGGCCAGATTTTCCACTCCTTTGGTGTAAAATCTGGACTAAGTCTAGTGAAGCCAGTGGTTGGATTTAAATAAAAGAAAAGGAATGCCTGGAGGAGAATTGATTATCACATGTTGGCTTGTGTACTTGCTTGGGTATCTTTCAGTGGACTGAGCAATATGTGTCTGTATTTGGTGGTGTGCATGAAAAGCACAGTATATTTTAAACATGAATAATGAAAATTTAAGGAAAGGATACGTTTCTATTATGGAAGAGATTTCAGGTTGTTTTGATCTCAGCTGGTATTTTTGAGTGTTTTCAGAGCTGGCAAAACAGGTCAGAGGTATGGAAACAGCTGTTTGAAATGTTGGAGGCAAACCTTTTTCCTTCTTTAGGGGGTGAAAAGATCATTTTACTTCAACCGTAAAAATTTGTAAATAATTTTCCTTCCCCTTCCCCATAAATTCACGCTGCACTCAATGTATTCCAACAGTGTATTCCTTTCTGTCTCCTGTAATTAGTCTTCATTGTGATAGTGACCATAATGAATTCAGGAGAGATCTCTGTGGCCATCACATTTGCTTTCCTAGAAATTTCATTGTCATGCAGCATTATTCTAACATTAAAATAACACGTTACCCACTTACCACCTTCTATGGAGAAACACCACCTGCAGCGTCAGTTAATTTTATGAATACATTAGTTTGAGCTTTTGCCATCTGTTCTACCCCTTGTAACAAATGCAAAAAGCATATATTTCACAATTAACTCATTAAAAAGATATGATTGATTGAAATGCACACGCATGTTCCCTGCACAGTGCACGATGCACTTGAGGTGAGATGTGCAAAACCAGCCAAGCAGAGAGAGACACTCTGAGTGGTAGCAGAGGACATTTTGGGAGACAATCACGTTCATCTCCTCACACCCTCACAGTGAAGGGCCGGACACAGAGCTGGCTGCTTCATTTTTCACTGGGACTCGTGGCCCACCTTCGCAGGCCCTGCCTGGCTGCCTGTTCTGCTCTTGGCTCCGCTGCCTGAGGTCACTTGGTGGTACATCATCCCTTGGGTTTGTTCTCTTCATTCAGTTTCATCATTTCTTCATTCTTCAGTTTTTGTTCATTCAGTTCTGAATCACTCACCTTTAGAATCTGCCTGCACTGATCTTTCTAAACAACATCCCTTGTCTATCTTACGTTAAAAATCAGAGAATAAAGCAAGGAAACCTAAACACTGTGCCTTAAGCCTGGCTTTGGGCAGGCAAGAAGGTGTAGGGGGGAGTTGTGTTTTCCTTTGTCCCAGCTGAAGGTGCTTCCTGCTGGCCCTGTTTCCATCAGGAACATCGTATCTGCTGCAGCCATAGCCAAGGGAGAGCCTGTTAGGAACACAGAGATGAAAATGTGAAATTTAATTCAGAAGCTGCATTCTTTTAATCTCAGTTTCTTCTCTGCCTCCAGTGAATCTGCAGAGCCTTTTTCCTCTCTGTCTGTGCTGTGCTGGGAAGGGGAGCTGATGCAGATTCCATCTGTACTTCCTGAAGGTCTGTGGGAGCACAGGATCCTGGACACAGGGGTGTGTGCCCTGCTTTCAGGGACAGCCATCCTGGTATCCCTTGCCTCCTAGGAGAGCCTGTGCAGGATGGCTGAGGGTGAGCAAGGGCTCTTGAATAACAAGTTGGCTCTGCTTTTTTCTGGAATATGATACACTTCTGAATAACTGTGCTCGCTGCCAGTTTATCAGAACTGCCATGAAACACTGTGCATTTCAAGTGTCATTGCAACACTGAAACTTCTGCATGTCTCTCTTTAAACATCATAAGGAGTATGCATTATTCAGAATTACCTTAGTGGGAAGAAAGTTTGGTAAGATTTCTGCATTGTGCACTGGTGCTGAGAGATGCAAGTTCAGCAGTGATCTCGCTAGGGAGGGAGCAGTTTCAGGCTTGATAGTGCATTTTGGCAAATGCTTGGCAGTAGTGTTTTATCAGCTCTGCAGGGGACCCTTTACAAGGGCATGTGGTGATAGGACAAAGGGGAGAGGCTTTAAACTGACAGAGAGCAGATTTAGATGGGATATCAGGGAGAAATTGTTCCCTGTGAGGGTGGGAAGGCCCTGGCACAGGTTGGCCAGAGAAGCTGTGGCTGCCCCTGGATCCCTGGAAGTGTCCAAGGCCAGGTTGGATGGGGCTTGGAGCAACCTGGGCTAGTGGAAGGTGTCCCTGCCCATGGCAGGGGGTGGAACAGGATGAGCTTTAGTCCCTTCCACACCAGATTATGAGAGTCTATGATCCTGTATTCACATGGTCAGCTGCAGGGTTTGGTCCCAACCTGGCAGATATCCCAGTATTTTATGAGCAGAGCTGCCACTGGGAATGCTGCTTCCTTGCATTGCTCCTGAACAACCTGGGATGGTCCCATCTGCATTAGGGAGCAACAAAACAGACACGTACAGGCTAATAACCTGCAAATTCTGCAGCACACATGAGAAATACTGGAAAGCCCCAAAGCCATTTCATGAAGTATTTAAACCTATGTGGTATTTGGTAGTGAGATTAGACTACACTTGCGCTTTTTAAACACTTTTTGGTTTTTGTAATCCCCTTTCCCATATCCCTTTCTAATAAATAAAACACAAGGTGGACTAAACCAGCACAAAACGATCTTAAATCTGTTGAATGTGCTAAACTAGGACTTGTTCTTCTCTTGAGATTGATTGCACAGATTGAAAATGCACCTCTGATTTTTTTTTCTTCCTTTTTTTTTTTTTTTTAATGAAAACATCTGCATTAAGTAGAGTGGATGTCTGCTCTGTTCTCCTGTCCACTTGCATTTCAGGAAGTATTTGTTTCATGGATTCCTGTAGTTGTGGGCTCAAGTAGCCACAAGGGATCTGTCACCGGCAACTTATTAAAAGCTGAACCATCACTCCCGAGAAACAGATTTCCTCACTGTAAAGTTTGCTTTCCCCTGAGTAAAATGTCAGATAAATAAAAGCTGAAATACCTCTTAAGTGTGTTCTACCTATAAAATGGAAGTACATAAGCCAGCACTGTGTTGTAGTGGAGGATGTCATGTTTGCTGGCATTTAATATTTTTGTAAATTTTCGTCTGTCTGATGTCAGTCACAGCTTTCTACCTCCATATTAAGATTATACATAATATTGATTTACCCAATTTCTGTATTCTGTATATGTTGGTTCTAATATCAATTTTTGGGCAAACTGTAGATTTTTAAAATATTTACTTTAGGCGTAAGACAAGCATAAATACCAGTTATTATTTCCTTTTCTGGAGATGCATTTCAAGCATTCTTTAATTCTTTAAATTCTTTAATTGTTCATATGCTAAAATCCTAATGCTGAGGACAAGAAAGATGAAGTGCACCACAAAGACCCAAATCATCCCTTCCATCTCCTTCAAATTCTGTTGTGATCTTCCCTGTGCTTTATATTTTGCAAAATTTATTGCCTTCTCCTGCCTAAGAGGGAGCAGCCACGAGCAATGCAGCTCTGTAGGTTGGTCATCAGTGGGACTTTGGAAGAGGGACATGGATGTGCTGTGTCCCATCAGGAACATGGCACATCTAACACAGTGACGTGAATTGTTTGCACAGGAGACTGGAAAAGTTCAGTATTTGGGGGTGAGAACCCCAGGCTTGATGATCACTTTTAAATTTTCTGTTTGATTAGGTGAAAAGAAAGTAAAATCTATGAATCTGGAGATTTAAGTTGAACATTATTTACTTGCTTAAATGTAACAATGGGGGAAATTTTTAAATGACACCACAAGCTCCAGGTCCAGAGCTTGGTATAAGAAAACCTCACCCCCAAGCTTGAATGGGATCCTTTATCTGGGGTTTGAAATGTGCTACAAAAAGCCAGGGTGACTGTGGCTATTTCCAGAGATTATTTATCTGCTTACTTAGTTCTCAGGGCTCTGCTCTGTGCTTTCTAGGCTCGTTATTCTTTTACCCTAATAAAGCACAGCTACATTTTGGTGCAGCACCCAGGCTGCAGCCCTGCTTTTGTAGGGACAGTAATGAGTAGCAGATTTGGCCCTTTTCTGTTTTAACAGTCTTACAAGAGTCTCTTTGACAGAAACAAACTCTAGAAAATACCTCGATTTAAAAACAGGCTGTGTGGTATTCTTACTGTCCTTTTGATATAAAACTTGATTAAAATGGGATGCGACATCAGTTGAAAAAGTATGGAAATCAAATTTTCTTTATTACGTACGTGTTTAGGCTAACCTGTGTCTACAGTTTCTCTTTGTATAATTTATGCTGTCTTTGTGCCATACCTTAATTCTGAATACATTTGCTGAAGATTTCCTGCAGCATCCATCTGTGATTGTCAAGAGGAACTTTTATTCTGAAAATAAAGAGACAGTTCTGGTTTTAATTATGAATCTAAATAGCTTCATAACCACTGTGAACTCCGAATTTACATCATTTTTATGATAGCCTCACCATTCCAGGTTTATTGATTTTGTCATTTGCTTCATTACATTTAATGCAAACCTTTTGTATGGAATAATTCCGGTGCTGTGCTGGGCACGGAGGGGTCAGTGTGTGCAGTCTGTAGCCAAAACAGCCCAGCAATATCATTTTAGTGCAGACTCCATGGCTAAAAGGGGGCTGTAAATACTCTCCACCGGCAGAACAAAGTTTGCCTTTTCCTCTTGACCTTCCCAGCTGGACAAAGTTAAAACCATAGCTTGAGTTGTCTTTTTTTTTTTTTTTTCCCCTTTCTTTCTCTCCCCCTGTGTTTCATTTTAGCTTTTTGGTCAGTGCAACACATGTCTGTTAGGGAGGAAAAGGCTCTTTTGGCAGATCAGGGCTGGGCAGTGCCTGCTCCATCCCTGGCAGTGCCACGCTTTGCCATGGGACTGGTGTGGCAGGACCAGCTCTGTGCCCACTGGAGATGACCTGCTGCTCAGGAATTACTTTGAAGAGCCAGTATGGTTTTTGGCTTCCCAGGCAGGGACACTGTGGATTTCTGGGGTCCTCAGTTGTTTTACCATTTCACTGGGATTAAGTTTTGATGTTTCATTTTGTAAATAGGCAACAGTGCCTGGATTTGCTGTAGCTTTTAAAGGGGCCCTGTCCATGGCAGAGGGTTGGAACTAGATGATCTTTAAGGTCCATTCCAACCCAAACCATTCTGTAATTCTATGAATAAAACATCCTCAGATCTTAATTTACTGCATCACTTTTTCTGGGGAACAGTATTATTATTTTTAATCTAGCTTCATTTCAAAAAACACTACTGCGAAACAGGTAAGTAAATGGATCCCTGTTTTCCCAGAAGGCAATGAATTGGGCTCGAAAATTAATTTCAGTAATTGATTGGGAGACTGGATTTCCTGTAGCACTCTTCCTCGACCATGAACCGAGATGGATGTCCCCCCTTCTTGACCCCAGCCCTCAACTCAGCTGCAGCTTTCTGTGTGAGAGCAGAGCTGGGTATTTAAAACAACAATCACGACGAAGCCTGGGTAGTTTCTTGCCACGTTTAGAGCCCAGAAGGGAACGATTTTGTTTCCCATTCAGTGATTGAGTCTGTTCCATGGCTTCGCCACCCTGCAGTTGGGTGGCTCCATGAGATGGAGTGGCTGTAGGAGAACGAAGCCACCTGCACTTCACTTCAACTCCAAATTGTTATGCCTTGAAAGGAAAACATTTTTGGAGGGGAAAAAAAAGGATTAAACTGTAATGGGATAATTGTATTTTACAGTCCTTGTATCACAAGTTGGTTTTATATGAACATATGCTCACCGTGTTTGTACAGCAGGGGAGGTTATACAGTCCTTTTAAACAGCTACATCGCAGCATCATTTGAAAATTTCCTCAGAAGAAGCTCAGATCATGTAAATCCTACATGGATATTAAGAAGATCCTGTGGAGGATCCTAATTTTATTAAAAAAACAAAAACAAACAACATAGTGTTTGTGCTTGGAGCTGCAACGTTTTCTTCCAGTATAAAATAAGGATCTAAGTCTGAGCGAAGCACAGAGGGATTCTCAGGCACTTAAATATATGTTATGAGATTAATAGAAATAGTGTAAAGTTGATTATCTAGGTGCAAATCTGAGAATGGCTTTAGTATGATGGCTTTGAGGTAGGCAAGAATAAAATCCCTTTTGTTTAAGACCAGGTGACACAGGGAGAGTGTGAGAGCAGCAGTAGAAAAGGGCTGTGAGATGATGGTCTCATTTGTACAACTGATTTCTGCTATGGAATATCATTTTCCTCCGCTTTTTTTTTCCCCCTACCAAAAGCCTGTGGGATCTAATTTTGCTTTTGTTTACCCTTTAGTAGTCCCATAAATGTCAAAGAAAGAAACGAGAGCATTCTATCTTCATGGGGAAGTAACCTCTGCTCCAGTCTTTTGTGGTTTGTTTTTTTAGAAAGCTCTTTTTGGAGTTATTTTTCCAACTCGTTGAGCAGTAGTACAGTAACACTGTGAGATATCTGTACACAGCTTGTCTGAGGTGCATTTTCACACTTAAAATTCTTTTTCCTTTCTCCTGTTTTACTGGGGAAAGTGAGGATTCCTGGCGTTGTTCTTTTGAAGGAACATAAGACTTGCTTGAATGATCAAAATAATTTCTGTATGTAAAGTCTGCATCAATATCCTGTCAATCACAAGTTGTTTATGAGGCAGTCGTAATATGTTAGTACTGGAATATAGAATGACGCTTTAAAAAAAAAGAAAAACAAACAAAAAAAAACCCCAACAACAAACCCAACCCCCCAAACCCTAGAATTTAAAGAGAGGAGATAATGGGCTGTATAAAACTGTGGTGTGGGGAACAAGAAATCTTCAGGCAAATGGTTTGCATTAAGATCCCTGTAAGCAGTTCTTGCTGCTTTTCCAGGTGCCCAGCATAGGAGCCCCCAGCCTGCTTCTCAGGGCAGTGAAACAAGGCTCTGTCCTGCATATTAAAAATTACTTGTCATGACATGGGGTGGGAAATGGAGCTTTTTGGTGTGAAAATTACCTTTAGAAATGAGATTGATTTTTTTTTCGCCTCTTTTTATTTCTTCCTTCTATTTTCTCTTGTGACCCCTCAGTAGCCCCTGTTTGCGAGTTTCACCCTTGAACCCGCTTTATTTTGTATTTCATTTATATGCTTAAACTCAGGTCATAAGCAGCAACAGCTATTGATTAGGTCCTGCTTTTAAACCCAGTCTTACAGGGAAGATGCTGCCAGGAGGTCAAGTGGTTTGCCTGGAGTGATTCACTGAGTGGGGAAGGGGGGGGACTCACAATTATCTGAAGCGTTTTAGCGGGGGTTTGTGGATGGATTTTTTATTTTGCTCGCATTTTAGCGCTCTCTGCCTTGAGCTCTCGTTGCATTTCAGAGGTGTGATGCTCTCTCTCCCTTGCTGAGGAGCAGATGAAAGCGTAATTAAGGGTTAATGTTGCGGCGGGTGGGGTGGGGGAGCAGCAAACCCTTTGCAGTAAGTTGGGCAATAAGCAGCTCTCTCAGCCTGAGAAGGAGGGGAGGAATGCCCCATGAAGCGAGTGGCGCAGGTATCCTCTTTACCTACTTACAAAACAATTGTTGCTTTGGTTGCCAGGGAGAAAACCTTCAGGGCAGGGCTTTTCTCGGGCCGTTTTTTATTTCAGCGCTCTCACAGCTCAGCGGGAAATTGAGGTTTGAGGTTTGGTGTGAAGGGTCAGGTAAGGTAACTGGTGTGCTCTTGCGAGCCAAACTTGCTGCCTAATCCTACCAGGGAGGGCAAGTTGTCCTGCACACGACTGCCTTTTTGGCAGGACAATCCTGGCAGAGGAAGCAGCTGTCTCTGCTATGAGTGTTTTTATGGACTAATGTCAGGGAAAAAGTACTAATCAAAGTATGCCACCTAGCAAGGAAATGTCAAGGCCGTATGGATTAAGTTAATTTTCAAGTTCCTTTGTTAATGGCTTCAATTTTGTGAGTCTTGTAGAATCGTTATTCAGTGGTCAGTAAGTAAATGAATGAATGTAAGTAAGTAATTTAAGGGAATTACCAATTCAGATATATAAGCATTTGTATTTAAGAAATCACAATGTCTAAGATGACCTGAAGGTTGATGTCAAAATACTTCCTTTTTAAATTTTTTAAGGAAATAATTTTAAAAGAAATAGCAACTTGCTGAGAAAAATATTTAAGCCTATAACTTTTAAGAAATTCGGCATATAAACCTGCCTCTGCAATATTTCCTGTTAGTGTCAGATGTAAGGTGCAAAAATTATTTAATAATACTAAACATATTTCTAATAGTAAGCCATCTTCTACCTATAACTATATTTTTATTTTTAAATTGGGCATGCAGTTATTTAATGATGCTGTTTTTACCAGTTTTTAATGGAATAAATCACATTTCTGTTTGTTACAAGTCCTGCATTTACAGATAAGTTCAGACTTCTAAGTTACTCAAGTCTCCTGCAAGATGGAATAAATCCCTTTGGAGGGGACCTATCATCCTGTTTTTGCAATGTCTGTTGTCTTGGAGATTATGATTGTCCCTTGGTACTTGGATTTTTGAACTGTGAAGCTTCAGATCCAGAGTGAAGTTATTCCTTGTCCAGCAGTTAATGTCTCCAGGTGATTAGTGATCCAGAGGGAAAGCTGGAAAACAGGCTTTTCCACCTGTTAGCCAGATTTTCAGTTCTCCCCAAGAATTAAGCTTTTGTGAGGATATCAGGTACCAGTAGGGTTTTGATGATGTTTTTACTTTCAGGCACTTCAGTTCAATAAAACACTAGTGCTGTTCTGTGTGTTTTACCTGTATCTTTATAAATGCACTTTGTGACAGTAGTAACATCATCACTAAGTGTTGCAGTGAGTGGTGTTCAGCACTTTTGGTATAAACTCTCCCTGTTCTGTCTTTTAGATTGGTATTTACATGTCCCAAGGCCAGGGAAGCATATTTTAAATTGGAATTTATGTTGAGTTAGTGGAACTGGAAGGGACACATTCAGTTCCTGATGACACTGCTGACAGCTGAGCATCTGTGGGGTGGAGGAATAAATATATTAAAGGGTGAGGGACTCAAATGCAACAGCCATCACATGAATGGCAAAAATAGATGGATGCCATTTGCTTTTATGAATTAAAAAAAAAGAAAAAAAACTAGACCTATGCTTTAATGTAGGTGGAAAGAAACTCCCTGGTGAATATGCACAAGAGTTGTCACATATGCTCCATGTCCCGTTCTTGAAGGATACGTGGTGGTGCCACATTGGTTGGGTAAAACATTGTTCAGAAAGTGGAAGATCTGCGAACAAAAACTGAACGCAGGGATCCAAACATATTGGGTGCTTATGGTTCATATGGGCGTTCAAGTGGGAACATTTGTTCCAAAATGCTTGTAAACATAAATCTGCAGGATGGATTTGCTGTCCTTACCCTGGGTGACAAACGTTTCACAGATGACGTGAGTTTGGCTGGCTGGAGAACACTAAAGCAAAATGGCTTTTTTTTTTTTTTTTTTTTTGTCAACTGCAATCCAGTTTGCTGTTAATTCCATAGCAAAGTATTTAAAAATGGATGCAATTACTAGGTGCCCAGATAACTAAGAGGATTATTTTTAATTCCCATTTAATCTATCAGGTAATTGATTTATTTTTGGTTCTTAAAATCTTTTCTGGGTTTTCTTTTGATTGACTTTTCTTGAAGGTTCTTAATTCTTTTTTTTTTTTTTCCTGTCTAGAAACTAGTTATTCTTTCCAAACCCTTCTTGTTCTGGTCAGTAATGGGAATATTATTTCCTTACTTATGTATAAGTAGGGAATATGTAGATGCATGTGCATGTAACTACCCAAGTTACATATATAAGCACAGTGAGTGCCCAGAGAAGTGCAGAGTAGTATTTTTATGAACTTAGTACAAATAGAAATAAGTAGATGGAAGTGCACAGCAAGAACTCTCCCTTTCAGTGAAGTTTTTGTGGCAGAAGTGGATAATGCAGAAATCCAAAGCACATATTATGTTAACTTCTTTGTTTGAAATCATGCAGGAGAACAAGCAAATTTGTGGCAACGAGGCCTAGAATCAGGCTATAAGAAGTAATTCCAATGGGAATTTGGATGGGGAATTTGAATTCACTGCCTTGAGCAGTGAGAATGAAGTTTGATGTAAATGCCTTAAAAGCTCAGAAGGTTCAGGCTGAATTCTGATGTCTCTCTCCCACCCTTAGCACCGACTCATCTAAACTCACCCATATGCTTATCTAGTATTGATTACAAGTCAGCCACAGATCTGACTTGCAAAATGAGATGTGATGCTAAGAAATGACAAATAGAAAGACTTAAAATCAGAGGGTCATGGCATTGCATATGCATTGGAGCAACCACTGGAAACAAATTTCAAATGTTTTGCCAGCCTTGTTTTCTGTGAGTAAGAGTGGAACAGCACAGGAGTGTGGTTCTATGATGTACTTGGGTCTGCTGCTCTTTCTCAGCTGGCCTGAGAAATTATGTACCTGCAAAGCAGACAGACAGGCTGAGGAGTCAGAATTTGGAGCTGCATGTCATTTAGGAGCATTTGTGTGTTCAAAACAAAACCTCTAATGATACTCAGACAGGTCACCAATGAATGGCACAAAGCTGTAACTAAACCAAATGACTCCTTGTCTTCAAGTAATTAAAACACTTCTGTTTGTTTGGGGGTTTTTTTATTATTATTTTTCAGTGGCCAGTTTTACAGCAAAAACCATTAGAATGACATGAATTCCATGTCTCAAAAGCAAGCTGCTGTTGGCCTGATCAGTATTGGAGAAAAGGGGGGAAACAAACCAAAAAACCTGGAAGCACAGCTGTACACCCCTCACCTCTAATCATCTGGAGTTCCACTTGCTCTCCTAAAATCAGAGCCCACAGCTGTGATAAATATGGAGTGGCCTGCTTTGAAACCCCTTAGAAAAGCTTCTGGACCTGTGCTAAGCATGATCAGTCCTGGAAACCTTTACCAGAGTTATCTAAAACTAATGCAGCATCTTGAAATACATAGTGTTATTTAACTATGCTCTGGTGGCTGTGGGATATGGTTAATATTTTACCATCTCTTAGATGTGGAGGAGTTGAATAGAACCCTACTTAAAAAAAAAAAAATAAAATCCCCAAAACGGGGCACTGAGATATTCAGAACTGTACTTCTTTCTCTAGCTTTAAGTTTTTTGTTTGGTTGTTTTAATCAATCTGATAAACCAGGATCCAGTTGAAAATTGGTTGGTATGTTATAAGTGCAAGCTTATATTCATTCACAGTCTTCATATTAATTTTATAGTTAACCAAAAAAAGCCACCAAATTACAAAAATCTACTGGTTTTCCCAAATTTACCAGCCATGCAGCAAGGCTGACACTCTGCCATGACTTCACTCACAGCATTTGCTGGTTTGGTATTATTTCCTCCTAATTTGTGTCTTAAGGGCTAGAAAATACATATCTCAAGGCATTGTATGACTGGGGGTGATAGAACTAATCTAATGTACTGTGGGATTTCAGAGGGGACAGATGTCTGGAGATCAAATGTCCAGATTTCTTTTTGCTCTGTCATCTCCCTAACTGTGTAAAGCAGGCACTGCTGGAGTCTGGGCTGCCCAGGGTTCCGTTCATTCTCCACCACAGCCTCTGCTCCTCATGTCATTCTCAGGTTTGCTGATCAAGTCAAAGCCTCTCAAAGGCAGGAGAGCCCTAATTTTCCTCTCAAACCTGATTTTTACAAATTATTAATAATAAAAATGTGTAAACAGTGAAACACCAAAATTAAGACACTTTGCTAAGCGACCCTGTTAAAGAACCAGCCTGGGGGCTCCTGGGGAGCTCTGCACAGCCCTGGGCAGAGCTGGGCTCGTGGGCATTCCCAGGGAAGCCCTGCAGGGGTGTCCTCAGAGCAGCAGGAACGTCATCCATGTGCAGAACATCTCCTCTCCCGTGCTGTGGGCAGAACCAGAAGGGCACTAACCCTGCCTTGCATCCCCTCCAGAGAGTTCTTTGCACCCCTGTGAGCCCATCTTAGAAACACTGGTAGCTCCAAACAACAAATGTTGTCTATCTTTGACAACTGGCAGCTGGTACACTTTTTATCAGGAAGGGATGAAGCATTCTGTGCCTCCCTTTTTGTTTTCAGGTTTTGGTTGTGTAATGAATTTGTTACGACACGGAACATACGCAGGGAATCATTTTCAAGAAGAAAACCCAAATCTCGGCTGATGCCACCGCATTGAGCGGCTGGAACAGCTCGCCTGGGGGGGCTTATTTGTTTTGCCTTCAGAAATGAGCATGGCTTATGTGCTGTTAGTTCCACAGAAGTGATGCCATGATGGTACCTGAGCCTGTGCAAACACTGCCCTTGCTCACAGAGCACATCGTGCCTCGTGCCTTGGGCAGTGGCGTGAGGTTCACTGGTGCCTTCAAGGCACAGGCAGCCTGGGCCCTGTGGATTCCCTGAGCCTGGGTCTCCCTTCCCACTCCCAGGAGGGAATGAAGAGGCTCAAGGTTTGATGGAAACAACAGGCAAAATGTGTAAACAGAGGTCAGGAATTGCTGCAGGTCAGGGGTGGAAGGTACCACTTCCTTAGTGATCCCATTCCACCTGGGATGGGTGGGTGGAACCACCTGCACCTTTTCCACCTCTCTTGGTACTTTAAAAATTTCTACTAAATTTTGATTTAATACCGTTTGTGTTTTTTTCTACACAAGTGCTCTATGTGATTTTCCAGTTTCATAGTAATGTCCCTAATGATATGATTCCCTGTTGAAATTCCTAGTCTGATTCCCTATTATGATTTCCTATTAATAAGGTAACTGATTAGTAACAGTTCGGAGCTAGAACTTTTCTTTACATTTTGTATTTAATACTTGTGAACTGAAAACAACAATATATAAAAATTTAGGCAAGTGCAAACCTTCTAAAAGTGTAAAACCCTCCACAGTAAATAACTCTTGTATTCTCGAACACCCATTTTATCTCCCTCGTTTCTTCCCCTTTTCCCCTTTGGGGCTATGGCAGAGGAGAACAACAGATGGTTATCAGTCAAGAGTAACTAAGGAAACCACAAAACCTGCCCCAATTGCTATGGAGACAGACATTTCTGTGCTTGGTATGCACTATTTGTTACATCAGCGACCAGACAGAGTTTAAAAAAGGGGAAAAAAAAATTGTTCTAAAGCACCTGATATTGGAAGGAAATCTTGGGGGTTCGTGTGTGTGTTTGTCCTTGTGGGAAGTGGCAGGAGCAGTTCCGTGTTTGCCACTCAGGTTTTGCTTTAAGCTGATGTGATGGCTGCTTTTTGACAGCAGCATTTTGATTTGGAAGTTTATGTAGTACAAACACTCAGAGTAAATATTTAATACTTCTGAATAGTCTGCAGAATAATTATTTATAAGCAGCTCTTCCCCTTCAAATCCGGTATCCCTCCCTCTTTGAATTTACCAACCTGGCAGCAGAGGTTGGGTGTGAAAACTGAAGAATGTGACTGTGCCCAATTTTTTCAGGCAGAGGAGCTGTTTCTGCACAAAGCCTCAACCGTGGCTTTTGGCAAAACCAAAGCAACAAAAAAGGAATTTTGGAACACGTGTAGAAGTCTCAGGGGGAGAGGTTGCAGCTTGATCACAGCAGCTGTATCAATTTTTTCAATTTTCTAATATAAGCAAGCTCTTATAGAATGATTTTAATGAGGTATCAATAAAGAGTAAAAAATTAAATGTGAAAAAATCCATTAAAAGCCACTTTGAAAGAACTTCATATTATTTTAGTTTCATTGAATTTAATACTACTTAAAAGAACCACCTTTTCTCATTTATTGGGACTTCTTTATCAATTAATTTGAGGATAAGGACTTTAGATTGGTATGTGAAAAGTTTTACACAGATGTGTTGGTGTCACTTTCCTTTGAGGTTTTAATATTCTTTAAGTTATGTTAGGACATTAAATGTTATGGAGTGTATCTAATTCTTACAGGTTATTGAAGAGCTTGAATTCTTTTTCTAACAATGGTTCTCTAATAAGTTACAGTGAATTTGCCTTCCTGTAAAATGGCTGTTGACAATTCCTTTAAATGCTTTAGTGATACAATACCTTTACTATGGATATTTCCAGTTAAAAATGCAAGTCTTTTATTACTGAGGTAATGGCTCTTGCCTATTTTCAGATCTACAACAGTAGATATCATCTATAACAGTAATTTTGTACCTGCAACTGCAGAACCTTCTTAAATATGCAACTATTATAATGCTGGTTTTTTATGCTAAACATATGA
Source organism: Pyrocephalus nanus (assembly GCA_038380795.1). Classification (NCBI taxonomy): domain Eukaryota; kingdom Metazoa; phylum Chordata; class Aves; order Passeriformes; family Tyrannidae; genus Pyrocephalus; species Pyrocephalus nanus. The sequence goes on along the minus strand of CM076275.1, from coordinate 14,187,380 downwards.
AATGTGAGAAGCAAAGAAACCTGAACAGTATTTATTATGATACTTGTTAATGCAGGCTTTTATTTAAGTATTTAACTAGATTTTTGAGCAAAATATAGAAAGAGGTTATAGTAATTTAACTACTGCCACAGTATAATTAAACAATAGATTAGCACTTGAGCTCTGTAGCGGCCTTGGTAGTGTTTGAAAATGGAAAAAAAAATCCCTCACTAAATAAAGTACAAAACACTGCTTATGTAGTTCATTATTGTGAAATGTTGGTGCTTGAAGGGCCTCTTCTTCATGAATATGAGTGTGGCTAACTGGAGAAAAAATACTGAAAGCTCTTATATAGGCACAGGTTAGTTGGTGTACTGTGAGGAAACCTTACTGCTAATATAAATGCAGGGTTTAAAACACTAACTGATTTTTAATGTTAATAAAAGATGAGATTATTTCAGTTTTGGAAAATTTCACCCTGCATGACTTGAATTCTTTCATATTTTAGAATAGTTTTATGTTTAAAAAAAAAAACTCTTAAAGCTAGTAGCATGGTAACAATTATATCAGCTTTGTTGCTGGGGATTTTTGTCTCTCAAATGCATTTCAAAAATTAAATATTCCTTATTGTTGTGAGCAAAACCTTCAGAGCTCAGTATTTAAAGGATTATTTCAAGTGGCAAAAGAATATCAACATTGTAAAACCCTATTCCTCATAAATATTGTTGTAAATTTAACTCTGGTGTAGGATAGATAATGCACAAGTCTAGATGGATAAACTGGAGTTAAATCTGTCAGGGAAATGTTTTAGACATTTAAAGTGGTGTCTTGGCCAAGCCTTAGACTCTCCCGTGATTTAAATCCATTAGGACACATTCCTCATTTCTTAGAAAGGTAATTTGTATCCAAGTTGTTTTGTTTTTTTTTAAGAAACATCAATTTTAAGCTTGACAGTGATCAATCCGTTGCATACAATGTAGTCACATAATTTTCCTGCTTTTTATTAAAAACTGAGAGTTGGTATTGAGCCCTGCTTAGAGGCAGATCATAATACGTGTGGCTTTATGTATTATAGCTTTACTCTGTGAAAGATGCTTTTTCCTCTGACTGGTTTTATAAATTCTTGCATTGTTTATAAGCATTTGTCTGTGTCACACTCCACCTAAATCCCATTTGCCCATTCAGTATTTTCCTTGCTTGAGTGCTTTGCTCCCTTCTCTGAGGTCTTCTGGTATTGCTCTTTGTTATCTGTTGGCATTGTCTGGTTGCTAATTGCCTGTCATGGAGATCTGGGATCCCTGGAGCCTCTTAGGTGAGGTCAGGGATGATAATTCAATCACAGGGAGCTGCTGGGTTTCCCAGGCTGGGATCTCAGCTCCCTGACGTTGGAGTAAGGACCTGCTCTGGACACCTCACCAAGTCCAGTTCTTTGTGTGTGATCCGTGAGAGGTTTGGCATTTAACCCGAACACTTTCACCCAAATTGGAGTTAGTTATCCGTGTCACTTAGCAAAATGTGGAAGTTCAGAGTCTGGTGGTGTTTATTTGTTTATGCCTTGGCTTGTGTCTCTTGTAAGGTGTCCCTGCATGGCTGTTTCACACAGCTCAGTGACTGTGGTTTCATTCACCCTTCAGCCTCTTTTAAACACAGTGGCTCATTTTTCAGCATGAGAACACTGTTTTCTTCAGAGGCATTCAAATCACTTGGTAGTTTTAGGTAAGATCTGAGCTTAGAGCTCTATTCCTTCAAAAGGCAGGAGTAAATGGAGGTAGGAAAAGTGATTTTGTCCATTTTAAAATTGCCTTAAACCTGAGTTTTTGGCATTTGACCCTTTGTCACCAATACAATGCACCTCAATGTACGTAACATCCTGTTTGTAATCTTCAGGAAAAGTTTTTCTGGAATGGCTATGAGTGCTGACAACTAGAGGTGGCATTTAAATCTGAATCAAGGCTTCTGCTGGCCAAGACCATGTTTTAAATTTCCCTGTAAGCCTGGAGCAGCTGATCTGTGACTTATGCTCTGTGTGTGTAAGTGCTCTGTTCAGAAGGCAGCAATGGAGAAATGGGAGCGGTGTCATTTCTCAGGAAAATGTATGTGATACCTGTTCTGAAATACCGGTGCTTTTTCCCCCCCTTTTTTTAAATTTAAGTTGAATTTTTACTTTCTCTGCATATGGCTAGTTTTACTCAGGTAGGATGTTCCTCTCAACAAATGTCAGGCATGTCTGTTCTGCCCCTTGATGAGCTGCACATACAGCCTACCCACACTGGGTATGTGATCTGGCTGCTGGCCCACATCACAGGGGTTTTATTTTGTCTTCATGGGTGTAAAAGTATGTGCCGAACACCTGTCTTTGCCTTTCCGTGAGACTTTACCTAAAGTTCTCCCAAATCTTTAAAATTAACACATTGTCTTGGAAAGAAGACAGTGTTGAGATTTTAAACTCTCAAATCTCCAGTCTCGACTGAACCGCTCACCAGGCTGTTGCACAGATGCACAGAAATAGGATTTCCGTCTTTACACACGGAGAAATAAATGGGGAGGTGGAGGGTCTTAAAACAAGCCATGCCTGATTTTAAGACAACTAACAGTTCTATTCCTTTTGAGAAGAAATTCTCATGCTTTGCATTAAAGGCAGATGTGAAAGTGTTGGTGTGATAGATATCAGGAGACGTGAGCTCTGGGACAGAGGAACACTAAACATGTGGATCTCTCCCAGAGGCTCTGCAGACTTAGTTCATGGGCCACAGAACCAGAGTGCCTCACTGATGAATATTTTCCCTATTTACTGACCATCCTGCTAAGTGTTTGTCTTCTGAGCATGTGGAGGTTTCCCTTGCTGTGTCCTGTGCATCGATCTCGCAGACTAAACCTGGTTGTTAGCACTGGCATGACTGGACCTCTGGAAATATGATTAAGATGATCATTACGCTTCTCCAACAAAAATCAATCTATGAGAGTAGTGTTTTTTTAAAAAAACCCGATACCCACATAGGAAGCCCTTTAATCAGAAGGCTTTGTGACTAGCACACTGGGTTTATTTGCTTATTTTAGTGTATTTGACAGAAAAATCAATATTATAACTCAAATTAAAATACGCAGTATACAGTGCTTCCCGTAGGAGAGGGAGAGGTGATTCTCAAGTTGAGCTCTCTTTCTCTTCATCATGCTAGCATGTGCCAACTTCATGCTTAATAAAGCTAAGTGTAAAACACTTAGTCAAACAGTTAAATATAAACATTAAATAGAAATATAAACATTGAATATAAATATAACGGTGATATATTGAACTCATTTGAAGTTTGTTCCTCTTGAAAATGCACCATCCTTTCTGTTTGAGCCTCAAATTTTTGACAACCCACACAATTAAACAGGGATATTAGAAGAAGCCATTCAGCAGCCAAAGGCCCTCCCAGCATTCAAAAATATAGAGGTTTTAGCATCTTTGTTAGGTGGTCAGGGGAACAGAGAGAGCATAAATATGTATGATTACATTTACTTACACATGCATTTATGCTCTGCATGAACTCTTACAGAAAAATCCCTTTTGGACCATTGTTTGTCCCGGTGTTGTCGGCAGAGGAGACATTGCTGGAGTTCTGCCAAATTCACAAAGTTCTCCAAAGTTACAAGAGCTATGAGAAACCCTAGTTGGGCTTTATGCTTCCTAAGCTTTTTAGTAGACCTCAGAGTGTCTATGGGTTTTCCTGTGCTTTAAATCATAAAAAACCGTGCTCTTCATTGACACCACACTACAGCACAAAGGGTGAGTTTCCCATAGGTGTCAAATACACACATGCTCAAGATGTTCAGTGTCAGCAGATCAAACTCAGCCTTTAGAGGAAATCATAAAGATTGTATTTGCTCTGCCTGTGCTCTGTTGTATAGTAAGATGACAAATCTCTACATAGACCAAAAATTAGATACAGCAAATAAAGGGAAAGAAGTTGGTCAAACCATACAAATATATTATACATGGGTGTAATAGATTTGCTATATTTCCATATATCTATTTAATAGAAAGCAGGCACAGCAATGCAATCTTTTTATATTTGTTCATAATATTTTACATGCACAGTACAATAGATCTCTGCCTCACCAGATCTAAAGTTTATGCTGTGCAAAGGGCAATATCATATAAAGTCAGGAGCTTGCCTCTATTTTTTCGTGAAATGCAGATATTTTACTTAGACGTGGCTGGATATGTAATTTTATTTCTTTAAGTGTAAAATTTAAGGGATCAGATGTCAGAAAATGTAATCACTGGATTTTAAATTCCAACTTTTAATTTTTTTTAAGCAAAAGAGACAGATGTAGCTGCACTGCTGTGCCCACATGTATTGCAAAATACATTTAAATCATGCACGTACAGGGAGACAAATGAGAGAACTCCGCCATCCAAATATTAAATTACACATTTTGAAGCAAAATAGTGGTTTAAGTGTACATGTGTATAATGCTTTTTGTCACTGGATTGCTCTCCCTGATGCAGTTAGACAGGATCTGTATTTAGTCAGAAATCTTTCAATAGAACGGGCTACCAGATGGGACCAGTAACAATGCAGAGAGGCATCGAACCACCACAGACATTTGGTGCTTAGAATAATAAAAAGACTATAAAATTAGATTAGTTGGGTCTAATTTGGAATTGGTATATTCCCTATGCACTCTCACAGCTCTTGGGTAGATAAAGCCTGGAGATTTAGTACTGTCAGGACAGAGGACTCCAACTTCCAGTAAAAGAAAAAACGGCATTCTGGGAGGTCACGGAGGGCAGCACAGTGACCTCCAATGATTTACAGGCCTTTAGCTTAATGAAATTGTTTCAGTGACATGACGGTAAAAGCTCATAATGGATTGGATGCCCCTAATGTAATGAAATTACTCCCTTCTGCCTTAAAAAAAAAAAAAAAAAAAAAAGAAAAGAAGGGGAAAAAAAAAAAAAAGGCGCAATTAATATTTACTGAGACCTGACAGGCTTCAGTGTGCGGCATCGTGCAGCGCTGTCAGACAGCCGCGAGCAGAGCCCCAGCAGCAGCGTGGCAGCTGAGCAGGCGCTGCGAGGGGGTGGAGGGACACCTCGGTGACGGGGAAGCCCCAACCTGGCGCTCCGAGACAGCTCTGCCCGTTGCCAGCCTTCATCCTCCTCTCCCTTCCTTCCTGCAGGCAACTGGACAACAACCAGATCAGCTGCATCGAAGATGGAGCCTTCCGAGCCCTGCGCGACCTGGAGATCCTGTGAGTTGACTTGGTGTGCGGTGCTGGGGCGGTGGGGGGGGTGGCTGTCCCCGTGCTGCAGTGCTGGCTGAGTCTGGGGGCTCCCACCTCGGCCCCCTGGTGCAGGTGGCAAAGCCAAACCTCACACTTCCCCCCCGGGCTGGGGTTATTGCTAATTAAAGCACAATAGACGAGTTCTCCGCTGCCGCTCCTGAGGAGCAGAGATATTGCCGTGCTCGCTGCTGCGTGGAACAGATGGGCTTCAGCAGCATTCCCAGTGCGTCCGATGGGTGCTCTGCGGCCACTGACCCGCCCGGGGCTGCCTAATGCCGAGCAGCGGATGGGTAACAGGTTCGTGGGGAACAATATTATGAGATATCTGACCACTGCCCTAGACAAAAAGCTGTTTGAAAGGTGTTCTGTATGTAAGAGGGAGGAGAGACGGGCGTTTGGCAGGCTTGTTCAGTGCAGTCATTGGCTTTTGGGGAGGATCCTTCTCTGAGGGCTGAAATAACACCACGTTGTGCTCTTCATGTACCACAAACTTTACACGTCGGCTGTTAAAGCTGCAGCACGTACCGGGGAAAGACAGGCAAAGGCTTTGACAGTGCAAGCTGACTCTAACAGAGAAGCAGCGTATTAGATTTAGATTACAGTCATTGTAATGTAAATCCAGCATTACCCAGAACTCGGTATCTGAGCAGATAATTTACTCATTACCGATAGTTACTCGTTCACTTAAAGACCTTTTCTGGAATACGTTTTCACTGTATGAACCGATGCAAAGGTTTTCCTGTTGCCTCAAAGTTAATCCTGCAAAGCTGAGTGTTAACACTTGTGAAAGCACAGAGTTCTAAGCCAAAATGGAAGGAGCTGGGGGTGACACACACGACCCCTCCAAAACTGAAACCCTCGGCGTGTGACCTGGAGTTGGTGCTGGACCAGCACTGACACCCTACACACTGAAGTGCAGCAGGGAAGGCCTGCCCAGACTGCTGCAGAGCTTGCCCTTAAATTACATGGGATGAAACAGCAAATGGTAGGTGGTTAAAATAAGCACCTGCCTCACATGCTCCTGGCACCTGGAGACTCAGCAGAGTCACGACATTGCCTTTGGCTGCTGAGAGCGGGCAGGGCAGTGGATTGTACAGGCAGGGCAGTGGATTGTACAGGCAGGGCAGTGGGGTGTAAAGGCAGGGCAGTGGGGTGTACAGGCAGGGCAGTGGATTGTACAGGCAGGGCAGTGAGGTGTACAGGCAGGGCAGTGGATTGTACAGGCAGGGCAGTGGGGTGTACAGGCAGGGCAGTGGATTGTACGGGCAGGGAAGTAGGGCTGTACAGGCAGGACAGTGGATTGTACAGGCAGGGCAGTGGATTGTACAGGCAGGGAAGTAGGGCTGTACAGGCAGGACAGTGGATTGTACGGGCAGGGCAGTGGGGTGTACAGGCAGGGCAGTGAGGTGTACAGGCAGGGCAGTGGATTGTACGGGCAGGGCAGTGGATTGTACAGGCAGGGCAGTGGGGTGTACAGGCAGGGCAGTGGGGTGTACAGGCAGGGCAGTAGGGCTGTACAGGCAGGACAGTGGATTGTACAGGCAGCTGCTCCCACACGCCACAGGGGGCTGAGTGCATGTGTGACAAAACAGGGAACTCTTCCCCAGGGGCTCTACCCACTTTGTGCTGATACTCAAGGGAGTTCTGCCACCAGAGTCAGCACCAGCTCAGTGATCTGAGGGACTCAGGAGTGGTGGCTGTGTCTGTCACAGCCACCTGAGGTGCCTTTGGCCCCTCTGTCTCCCAGGCTGGGACACTGATGCTGATCAGACAGTATGTGTTGCTCATATTGAGTTAGCAGTAGGTTTCTGACGAGTTTCTTATCTGGGAACTCATGTTTTCAAGAGGATTGTTCAAATTCTATATTAATAGCACTTTTCAGGAAAAGTGATGCGTTACCACTATAAAGTTGTACTTGTCTGTCAGATTGAAAAGTCTACTGTGTGGTGAAAGAAAGGAAGAAAAGAAAAAAAATTAACTCCTTTAAAAATTGGTGATTTTTTTTTTCTTTTTTTTTTTTCTTTTTTTTTCTCTTTTTTTTTTTTTTTTTTTGATGGACTGATATTCCATAACTGCAGAGAGTGAATCAGTCCTCCCCTGACAACAGACTGTGCTATAACTTTCATCAAAATAGGGTGGACAATAAATGGAGCCTTTTTCTGTAAAATACTGAGTTCTGCAGGCTCTGCAGAAGTTGCTGGGAATGCATCCCTTCTCCCCAGGATGTAGGAAATGTTGAATTAGTTTATTTACCTCTCTGCTTTTAATTGGTTAATTCTATGCCAGTTATTTTAGGGTTGGAGAGGAGGAGGATATATAAAATACATCTCATAATCAGTTCTTTAATGCATTTTTAATTTCAGCACAGACACACTGCTACAGGAAAAATCAATCTCAGTTCTAAAAGATGAGAAAATAGATTGATATTATCTATTTCTAAACTTATTTTTCTTGCAGTCACAAAATGTGAGTTTTATGCTTCCAACCTAATATGATTTTTTTTCCATGTTGTTCTTCAAAGTCTGAGCATTTGATCTATCAAAATAAATTTGCTAAATGCCCCAGAGAATATATCTTCAGTTGTAAAATAGCTCTAACTGTTAAAGTTTAAAATGATCTGAACCATCAAAGAACCTTAACAAGTGAAACCACATTTCATCATTTCAGAGACACCATGCATTTTGCGCAGATCCAGTTTAACCTATAATGCAATATGTAGAAAATATTTAATGATTCTGGAAAAAAACCCATAATTATTTGTTTGAACAGTTTGCAAGGGTAACAAAAAATGTATTTCCTCTTTATCTTATCGAAATCTCGTGACCTTTCTGATATCGAATGTTTCCATTCCGGCATCTTTTCCCTGTGCGAGCCGCCCGTCTGCAGAATTCTAAATTCTGTCAAGAACTCGGGGCAGAGACAAGGTGCTTTGCATTACTCAAAAAATAAACTAAGAGTGCTTTCTGTAGAAACACTCTGGTTTCTGGATCACACTTCTCACTAACCTTGAGTTCCTCAAAAATCACGAGTGCAAGGAGCTCTGCGGTTCAGTAGGTGGAGGAAGAGAAGGAAGTTGTGCAGTTATCCTTCAAAGTGAAGAGCACGCCATGGTCAGTGTTATTTCTGTTTATCCACAAGTTACAATTTTTATTTTCTTGGTTTTGTGTTATGAACCTGCTCCTGTACCAACAAAGAGCACAGAGGTAGAGATGAAAATGACACTGAAATTTGTGCCTGATTTCAGTACTTGATGTGGTGCAGTGAGTTGTGAAGTTCAGCTGCAGCTTGGATCAGACCAAAGCAATGCAGCTCCCGGTGCAAACACAGGCTTCTTGCCACTTGTGTGTTTATGAGCCTCTGTGTTTGGAATGCCATGAAAGATGTCCCTGATCCTCTGGTCTCACCTAATGCAGGTGCCAAGTGCTACTGCCAACTCTGAGCTTTGGGTTAAGAGACGCAAAAATGGTGAGCATGAAGTGCTTTGGTGCCTTCTGTGGATTGTCTTTGCCCCTGCAGCAAGGTGAGAATGATGCCTGAGAAATGACACGCAGAACTGGCACGCTTACTTAAACATCCTTTCCTGGTAGTTCTGTACTGGGGCTGGTTTTGTTCATTTTTGTGTCAAGATTTTATTCTCATGAAGGTTTTGGTTTCTAGCTGTTGATAAAATAGGATTTTTTATGCTGACGTACTTCCTTTCCCCCTTTTTATGAGATGATAAAGCATATTTCAGTGGGTTTGCTCTTGCATTCCAAGACATAGAAAGGTGTGTGTGACAACTAAAACAACAATAAAATGTAAAAGGTGCATATATTCATAAATGATTGGCAAAAGCTATTAACTATCTTATGACCTGTTGGAATAGAAATGTGCAGAAAAGTTGAAGAAAACTGGTGTGAAACCTTCACCAACTAAAGCTTTTTTAGTAGGAGAAGGTTTTCTGCTCTGCTTAGTTTTTACTTATGTCCTGTGGGAATTACCTGGCAATAACAGTATTATTGAGAAATATGTATTAGTGTAGCCATAAGCATGATTAAAAGTTATTAAAAAAACTCCAAAAAGATTATTAAAAAAAAAATCACCCTGAAGTAGTGTTCAAAATGAACTTGGCCAGTATTCTTTATGGTGTGTGACCATATCGTTCATATCGTTGTAGACTAGAAGTTAGTCCATAGCTTTATTTCCAAATGTGCAATATTATGAAGGATAGGAGATAAAACTCTTTGAGAGCTCAGAATTTCACCTCCAGTCCCTTAGGATACGTGAATAAAAGGAATTAATTTCCAGGTGGTTCAACAAGCTCAAACTGGATAAGGTAGTAATATCGAGTGACTGAACACGCTATTGTCGTTAGACTGGAAGAGCTGAACAATTTTTCTCAGTAAGAAACAGAACTCAATTTAGCAAAAACCCCTTTAATTTATTTATCATTGTTTTGTCTCTCTGGGGTAGCTTGAAAACTGTGTGGTGACATGGCAGTTATACCATGTGGGCAGCACAGAAAGAATTACGAGTAACTGTTGACAGCTTAGGTGGAGTATTTTCTTTCTTTTATATTGTAAAAGCTGTTTTTGCTCCTGCTTTATAATGATAGCCAGAGGGACCGGAGGTTGAACACATTCTGTTTGTTGCACAAGATTTTATCCTACCAAGAGCTAATCCTGGGAGGTCTGCGGGTAGGATTCTATTAGACACCAAATGAGTTCTTGCTGTACAGAGCTAGCACAGAATGATTTGGGGGGTTTGTTTGTTGTTAGCAATGTTAATTGTAGGTCTTTCACATAATAGCACTGTGTCTGAAAATCCTCCCTCCTGAGCTCACCTGCTTTTTGAAGTGAACAAGCATGGAGTCCGTAGCAACAAACTACACACGCGGGGTTCCACCATTCCACTTTGGACACTTGAAAAATCGTGGCAATTCCTTCACAAATGATACTGAAAAAGTTCAAATAGAGACATCCAAATACTTGCAACTTGAATTCCAAATGAGCCTTAAATATTTTATCTTAAAAAAAAAAGTTTGGGTTATTTTTTCTGATTGCAAAATATAAATAAATAAATAATGAAATAATAAATTAATAATAAATAATAAAATAATAATAAATAATAATAGATAATAATAGATAATAATATCAATAAATAAATAAATAAAAGAAAACATGGCACCTTTCCATCTGCGAAATCTTGAAACAAAAATGGTAGGAGTCTTAAAAATTAAAGTTGTCTTGTCAGTGTTTGTATACAGGACCTTATCTCTCCAAATATTTCTGCCTCACTGCTGTTCCTGCTCCATGACAAACCCACAGAATCACAGAACTCCAAGGGCTGCGCTGGCATTTCCAAGCTCTGCTCCGGCCCCGAGCCGTGTTCAGTGGGACACAGCACGATCTGTCAGACCAGTCTGGTCTGCAGCCCCCAGTTCTGTGCATTGTCTGACACACCCAGGCATTGAAGCATCTTACCAGTGGAATGGGGTTATTCCTGCTTTCCTCATTTCGATCCAATGCGTTGCTGTTATAAAAGATTCCATTTCGTAGAAGATTGAGTCCAGTTTCTGAGGGAGTGTGCTTATGATGCTCACTACCTTTTGTCATAGCAAACTTTCAAGAACTTTTCTCGACAGGAATTAATATTTTGTGCTAGAGCCAGGATTTAATTGTTCCTAGGGTTGCCTCTGTATGCTGAACACTCAGTTATGTAGTCAGTTTTACTTATTTGCAAACTGCTATTCTGGGCATGTCTTAACTAGATAGAAGGTTTTTATTTGCTTTCCCAACCTGGAGAGACAGGGAATGAAAGTCATGACATAATTCTAAATATATGAGATGTCATTGCTTAATGAAAGCCTGAAAATGCCACGCAAATGTGATTTCCTCCTCTATTTTGCTGGAAATTACGATCGGTTGAGGCAATCAGGATCAAATTTGAACTCTATAAATTGTGTTCCTATAACTGATACCAAAATGCCTAAATACAATAATGAAAATGAGAATTCTATCTAAAATGATGTGCATACCTGGTGTACTTCTTCATACAGTGAAACTGAAATTATGGGGGTTTTGGTTAGGTTTTCTTGTGGATTTGGTTTTTGGTTTTTTGGTTTTGGTTTTTTGTTCGTTGGGTTTTTTTTCTCTTACCCAAGGGCGTGTGTTAGCTCAAATTTATGCAAATTAATAAAAGTAATTTAAAATCTTCCTTTACTTCATCAGTCAATGTGTAAATAATATGTGTAGTAAAAAGTAAACTGAAGGGAGTAACTGCTGGCAGTGTATGAGTAATTGAAGTATCTATCTGTCAGGTAAAATTAAGTGAAAACCAAGGAATTTGGCATCTAAGAGTATCCTCAGCTTTCTGTGTTGAGCTTGTCTCACAGACAAATTATACCAGAGGAAGAACAGCAGTTGGTTTGGCAATTGAGAAATGGTGCACTCAGAACAGAGAGGTGTCAGTGGGCAAAGGGGAATTTCCACTTTTCCTTGCTCCGTTATTTATTAGACTGTCCTGGAGTTTATACCTTTCCTGTTCTTCCTGTGTCGCCATAGGTCTGTAAGGGAAGGAGAAATGCTCCTGAAGAACCTGGCTGCTGTTATTCCAATTTCAGTTGTATAAATCAGAGATAAGATTAACTGCAGAAATGCCTTTTTCTGGTGAACTTTTAGAAAGGCACTGCCCCCCCAGCACTGGACCTTAGGGAAATGAGATGCATAATCACCATAAAGAATTGATGGAGGGGAGATGGGGTGCTTACATGGCTGCTTGATAAGAAATGTTTTTATTTGCTGATGCATGTCCGTGGGAGATCTGGTGTCGCCGCTCGAGATGTGGAAGTGAAGGCTGAGATAACCTCTGTTTGCAGCAGATTACAAATGGGAGGTTGGAAGTACAGCCTGGTGAAGGGAACACTGTCCAGATGGCACCGTGGTGACAGGCTTTCTATCAAAGACCAGCCAAGATAAAATAAGAGTGGCTAAAAGAGGGTCTCTGAGAATCACTGGTGCCTGTTACAGACGTAATGTAACTCCCTCTTTTATGGGGAGAATATATTTGCATAAATTCATTGATCAGTGATTTTGCTAATCCTGCCGCATTCCAGGCATGTCCTCGCAAATTGATGAACATTCCTCTCGATCCTCAGTGCAGGTCCCTAATTGTGTTACATATTTAGAAAAGATGGATTTTTCCCTTCCTGGAGCATATGTAGTAGTTGAGTGCTGTGCTCATTCTCCTTCCCTGCCCCATTAGGTTGGAGGGTTTTTTTCCCTTTAAGAATAGCCTGGAGCCGTACCGGCTGCAGAACTTATCAAGATAAGAGCAGTGCCAGGTTAGAATTATTGGTTTCATGAATCACTGACCAATATGCTTCTTGAAGAAGCCCAGCCTTCATGGGCTGAGTGGTTTAAGCCCTTCATTGGTGCTGCAGTCACTGCTCCGAGAGATTCCAAAGTCAAAACTCCAAGAGACGCAGAGATTTCTGGCAAACCTTCTCTGCCATGGTATTAATTGTTTCATTTGCATGCTCTGCTCATCTTGTGACCTGCCCTCCCTCCCCTTTGACTATTATAGTCTCCTCATCAGTAATATAAAAGATGTAGAACAAGCATTTTGACTGTTGAAAGTCGAATGAATGTGAGCGGCTTAATCCGGAGGACACTCAGCTGTGTGTTTAATGCAGACATGCAGCTCAACACCTTAACCAAGAGCTGGGCTGAGGACTAGGAATAAAGCTCCTTGCTGGTAAAGCTGAGGTGATGACACAGTTCTGAGGGAACTTAATGAGTTCAAGGCAGATAAACAGTAATTTTATGCCGTACTTTGCAGTTGGTTGTTTATGTGGCTCCCCAAAGCAGCAGGATGACGGTAGCTGGATGTAATTCTGTCGGCATCAACAGCCTCTTTGGCTGGGGGAGGAGGAGGCTGCACATCTCTGTAGCACAGGGTTCTATGATATCAATATCAGATATCCCAGGATGTCCTCAGCCCTTCTGTTCAGGGTCCAGAGCTGGTGGTGTGTGGGGGAATCCCTCTTGCTCTGGGATCAGTCGCCACAATAGTGAAAAATTAAAATCTCAAAAAATGTTTCAAATCACTTAACACTTCCCTTCTCTTTTTCTGTGTGCAATTAAAGGCATTGGTTATACATAAACATTTTCATCTTTCTCAGAGGTTGCTTTTGTCCCTCTACTGGGCTAAGTACAACAACATGGACAAAGGCTCTGAGGTACAGCCAGTCTTTATACAAAGTCTTTTTAAAAAGTCTTTTTACTCAGAAGTCTGTTTTTCTGGAAAGAGAGAGTAAGTTGATGATGGGAGCTCTGCATACCAGCATTGCTGAGCTCCCAGTTCAAGCAAGTTGTCAAATATTTAACCTTAAACTGTAGCTGCAGGGATCAGGGTGCTATGCATTACTTATTACTGGCATAATCCAGTGTTTTAGGCTGGGACAATAATATTGTGCCTATAGTAAATTAGAAATTTAATCGATAATGTGTAGATAGTTAGCGTGGAAGTGAGGTAGATAACCACCTGAAAAACAAAGCATTGGTAGAAACTTCTCATCTAAAGATCAAATTCTGTCTTTTTTTCCTGCTGTTCACAAGGTTATGCATATAATGTAAGTGTATATGTGTGCAAGTGTATGTGATGACAAAAGCATATATGTTATGCTTAAATCAGGAAAAATAATTTTTAAAACTTGAAAAAGAAAGGCATATGATTAGTATAAATATGACTTTATTTATGTAACGTATCCAGTTCTGGGTTTAAGAAAAAAAAGAAAATGTAAAAGCTGCTTTAAGGGTGGAAGTATAAAACACTGTCGAAGTCATTTGAAGACAAATAATCACAATTTCTGTGTTAATTAAGTTACCATAAATGAAGCAATTTCACGTTAACTGGTTCGATATTTTTGAAGTGGAATGACATTTCTTATGTTTCTGTTTTGGGGTGAATAATCTGAATGCATTGTTTTTGGCTGTACGAGTGATGGATGACCACACTTGGGAAATCTGCAGATCCTTAGAAACAAATTTTAAGGTGCTCTAAGGTCATCCAGAAACCTTTGCTGTGATGTACCAGGTTGCTCTTCATTGTTTTAGAGGTATGAGAAAATAGCTCAGTCAGCTGAAAAAGCATCAATGGCTACATAAAACCATTGAAGGGAACAAGGAACAGTGGTGCCATTAATTCCCGAAAATTGCACACATCCCCTTGTCTTCACAGTGCTGGGTGGGGTTGAGACATCAGTGGTCTGCAAGTGCCAGACTGTTGCTCGGAGTGGGATTTCTTTGAGGGTACAGTAGAAGAGAAGCTGAAGGGATGTAGGAGCACATACCCAGCAAGATCTCGGTTCGCCATCAGAATATTGGGTTGTGCCTGACACCACACGGGCTTTGTTGGGAGAACGAGTGTGGGAGAGCAGATCTTGCTCGTGGCTCCCAGCCTCGGCCTTGGCTCCCGCGATCGATGAATTGCCGCAATGCAGCATCTCTGCGGCGGCGCCCGAAGGCGGCCGAGGAGCCCCCGTTGGTGCAAGAGGCGGCTGCGGGCTGGGCGGGCTCTGGGGAGGGGGTAGCCCCCGCCGCAGGCACCCCCACGCTTCCTACTGGCTCCTTGGGCAATTTCAGCCGTGTCTTAAAAGGGTTGGGTCCATTCCGTCTGCGAGACACCCCGTCTGCCCGTCCACGGGGAGGGCGTTGAACCAGGTGAGGCGCTGCCGTCGCACTTAGGCTGGAGCGGTTGGGACAGAGCATCCACCATGGCAGGTATATTGGATTTTGCATGCAGATATTGCAGAGATACAGCCATGTATGGGCGATGTCAGAGTCCTTTTATTTAGCTAATGTAGAATATTCCTGAACAGATCATGAGCACGTCGAGTTTTCTTCTGTGTTTTATTTTGTGCTTTTTCACTCTGTGGACTGAACTCAAGTGAAACGCTGTGAGTATTTGCTATTCCAATTGTTACGGTTTCTTAGCTGTATTGCATAGGCATGCATGAATATGAGCAGGTAGTGCTGCTTCTCATGGGCAGGTGGTGTTTGGGAGAAATGTAAAAATTGGAAAGGTAGGCATTTTTCAACATGTTGACCTTTTTCTTGTGTGATGCACACAAGCGCTGTCTAATGTCTTATTAAAATAAAATCCTGACGGAAAGCAGATCCCTTTCCAGCTTCACCAAGAAACATGTAATTGCCCTTGTCTAGAAACTACGTGTAGTCTTTGTTCTTTCAAAGCATTTCTTTCCTCCATAAATGTAACTTTTCCTTAACAGCTGTTCATACATGCAAGTCTAAATTCGCAGAGTGTGTGTACATTCCCTATTTCATTCATGTGGATTTAAATTAGCCTTAATTTCCAGTGTGTGTGATTTGCAGGTAGAGGCATCACATACTATTAGAATATAAAATTATTCCACAAATATCTTCTGAGTGTCTTGCATTTTGGAGAGGCAATTTTGGCAGTCAAGGTGAAGTGTTCTCTCTTTGAAAGGAAGTGTTCTCTCTTTGGTTCTTTTCCTTCCTCTGCTGTCCAAAGCCAAGAATCGCCTTTGCAGTTCGGTGCCGCACCATGCCTATTGTCCTCTTGCTGGAGCGAGGGAAGATCTCTTCCTGCTGCTCTCTCCCAGTGGAAATGCCATGGCCTTGGGAGCTGAGGGGCAGCTGCTCTGGCCAGAGGAATAAGGGGCATTATTTTGCCTGCAGGACCTGGTAGTTCTGCTGCTGGAGGAAAATGCAGCTCCGAGGTTCCGTCAGCCCTGTGAATTCCCATCGCCCGCCTCGTGCACGGCATTGGTAAAACCTTTTCACTGATATTCAGTCTAAACTGCCACCAGTGCCGTGTCATTTGTTGTGTGTGCAAGTACCTGTCACATGTGGGGCTGGTGGCTCGTCCCTCTTTGTTCCCAGTGGCCAGCCCTGGACCTGCAGCACCCGCAGTCCCGCGGGCGGTGCCGCATTGCGGCAGGAGCTGCGGTGGCCACAGGCTGCCACAGCGACCAACCCAAGGAGACCCAGTGTTGTCACACAGCCCCTTCCATGCAGACCATTTTTGTTACTTTTTCCAGCTTGGAAAAGACAACTATTTTCTGTGTGCCACTTGGAATGGCTTTTGTGTCCCTGGGGTGTGACACGGACCAGCATGAAAAGGCTGTGGATATCATGGAGGGGAGGCTGTCAGGACAGAGGCTTTCACTGTAAGGCTGGAGCATTAAGGTTGCAGTGTACTGAGGGTGGAACAAAGTAAAACAGTGTTTGGAAGAATGGCACCATTCCTTTCTGATCCAAATTTAATCAGTTTCTTTAGAATTTCTTTTGGTGGAGTCCTGTAAGAAAACTGCAGCACTCAGCTGACTGAATGCTGAAACCTTTTAGCCAGGAAATCTCCATCATTAAATGCCTTCAGCCTGAACAAATGACTGAAATTGCTTGCTCCTTTCAAATTATGGAGTTGAACGGTGTTAGTTTGAATTGGATTATGTTTATAAGGCTGCTTCAGCTTCAGAAAGAACTAAACTGAAACAACTGTTCAGGCAGGGACCTGAGAAATTGTTCTATTTTACTGAAGAACCGATGCATCTGACTTAAGGTTTGTATAATCTGACTCCATCTTGTTGATTCTTTTTCATCTTTTCCATAAATGCAGTCTGGTAGGGTTTCAGACCTCTGTATTCATTGAGAACCCAGTCCAGTTTCCATTGATTTTGTCAGGAGTAGCACAGAATCCATAAACAACAGTACCTGACACACATGCAGTTGGGCAACACCAAGAGCCATGTTTAGTGTGAGACATCCCTTTATAACCTAAAATATCTACTTAACAATGAATTTATAGTAAAGTAAAATAATTGTATTTATTTTAAGATTAATTATATTAATTCACAGCACAAGAGGTTTTCAAATGAATCTACAAGAAAAAATTTAGGGTAATTGGAATGGAATACAATTATATTTTTGATTGCTGTGGCTCCTGTGAAACTCTATGCCTAAATAAATAGATTGCAGTGACTAGATTCACTCCCTGCTGAAATCAGCAATGGGATTTGCTCTGCCTCCAGCAGACACTGGTCTGGGTATTATGACAATTGGACTCATTCCCAGTGGTTCTAGGCAATAATATCAGCCCTGAAATTTGGTACCATAGAGAAACATCAAAACTACCCTGATGATGCAAAATGTTTATTCAGTGTGTGCAGAAATACTTCTCTTTCTCTGAGTCCAAGTAAAAATTCTGGATGTAATTGGGATTTAGAGCCACAACAGACATTCCCAGTACAGGGTACTGAAAAACATGGAGCCTTTGGACAAAGACTTGAGAAATTTTCTTGATTAAAAAGAAACAACCCAAAAAACCTGACAACCATTCATTTGCCATTTTTGAGTTTAGAAGAATAACTCATTGGAGAATCCCTAATTCAAAAATAAAGTAGTGGCAGAATAATTTCAGCCTGCATTCTGTTGTCTTTGCACCAATGCTTTTGTATTTCCATTCAGGCTGAATTCAATTTGTATTTTCTGCCTAGAATTAAAGTGCCATGTAAAAGATTGAAAAGCTGATTGAAATTTCTCAAAAAAAAAAAAAAAAAAGCTTTTTCAACTCTCCCTGGGCAGAGATGTTAGAAGGAATTGGGGGATGCAACTGGTTACCTGTGTTTTGTACAGCTAATAGAAGTGATTTGATTGTGGGGGAAAATAGCTATATCTTTCTGTATGCAGAAAAAGCAACATCCTTAAGGGGAAGCAGTGAGACATTTCATGTAAGAACATCTAACATAGTACTCAACCTCAGTGAATTTTGTGCCCTCTTTCTCTGTATAACCTTTATTATATTTTATTTTACCTCTTCTCTCTTCTCTTCTCTTCTCTTCTCTTCTCTTCTCTTCTCTTCTCTTCTCTTCTCTTCTCTTCTCTTCTCTTCTCTTCTCTTCTCTTCTCTTCTCTTCTCTTCTCTTCTCTTCTCTTCTCTTCTCTTCTCTCTCTTCATCAGTGTAAGCAAGGAAATTCAGGCATAATGATATTTGTATGTGCACATCCATTGTAAATGCAGGGCTAAAGGTAACACTGGAAAGGTTTGGCCATAAGTCACCATAATCCTTAATTTTGCTCCTGCTTGTGTAGATACAACAATAAAACCTTTTAATTGTGCAGACCAGTATGATTTTCTTCTGGTCTCTTTTACCTATTTAAGCTGATTCCTAGTCCCAGTCTCTTTAGCCACATAGTTTGCCCAACATTTTCATAGCTAAAATTCCTCCCTTTCCCTATCCCCTGCTCTGAGCTTCAGCTCCTGAGCTCACCAGTCCCAGAGACTTCAGCCAAGGCATAGCCAGACTCTAAGAAGAGTTAATTCAGTAATTACAGGACTTAATATACCCTAAAGTTATCACTGTGGGCAAATGTGATCGTTCTGGTTCTTGCCAGGTGACAAAACAGGCATTTTAAGCAAAGAATTTGTTATTATAATAACTCAGTTTCCCCAAAAGCCTGATGTTTTTGAAAGTAATCTCACGCCTTCAAGGGTAAAAAAAACTCTGCCATAAACATCTGGCCTTTATAATAGGCTTAAATAGTTAAAATCTGACGGTTATATGCAAATTAAAATTAGCCACAGAATGGGAAGAACTGGGCAATTGTAGCAGTAAACACTGCTGGCAGTTTTGTGCATAATTCCATGCTAAGCTTATTTATTTTATTTCTTCCATACATTTCTAAAAGGAACATTTTTCTTTCCTCTGTGTCCTTGAGATAGTCATATTTCTGATGTCTGCTTCCCAAGTTAACAATGCTAGACCCTCTCACCTTGCTGTGATGAGAACACTTGTGAACACATTGTCAAAAGATTCATACTAGAACAGAAACCACAAATTGGCAACTAGTTATTTTTATTTCAGTGGATTTTGCTTGTCACCTGGAGACTATTTAGAACGTTATTTGCCTGGGCTAACATTGTGTTTAAAAATAGCACTTAGACAGTGCCAACTCATTTTAGAGTTGGGTACAAATATTGAGACAAAACCCCAGCTGTTATTGCTTTTGCTGCTAATTTGAGGTGTCAGATCAGAGCTCTGCTGCTGTATGTCAGTGAATAAGGCCCCTTGTGAGATCATTATGTTTTCTAACAGTCGAGAGTAACGGATTAATCAGTGCAGCATCAGTTGCTTTCATTATCTGCCCACATGGTAGTTGTGGGCTTTAACTTAAACAGTCTGTGGGGAGATCAAAGGCTCGAGTACAAGAGGCACTCAGGACTCCCCAGAACTCTGGAGAGATCCAGTTGGGTTTTTGGACGTTTCCTAATGAGCAAAGCTTGGATGCCTTGAAAGTCGAGGGTGAATGTACTCAGTGCTGAGGGATAGAGTGCCAAAGCCATTTTGCTTTTTCATCAGAGCCCAAAAGAAGGAGTAAATATTTAATTCAATGCAAATTCCTCCTGACCTGCGTGAAAAATAGCTCTTTATAGCTATTGGAAATATAGCTCCTTTTTGCCCTGCAATCTGAAAGTTAATTACCAACATTAATTATGGCAACGTATAAAATTCAAGTCTTGGTTTTATTACTAAATATAGATTTAGATTCCCTTTTTGGAATTGCTGCTGTTAGTTATATTGGATGGTGTGTAAGGGCTGGAAGGAGTTTGAAGTTGTCATCTGCTGTCCTGCTCTGGGCCCATCAAATCTCATGCCATGGTTGACAGGAATTCATTTAGTCTTTTATTACAGGTTCCACCTGCTGATGACTGTACAGCTCCTTTCTGTATTTTTCCTGTTCTTTTTGCAAGAAATATTTCCCCTATATGTAATGAAAATTCCCAGTTCTGAAATTGAAACCTGTTACTGCTTTGCTTAACCCTTGTTTGAATACAAAAATTAGAGAATGTCTTTTCCCTTTGCAGTGGCTTTTTATGTAGTTGAAGGGAGGCTTAAAAGCAAATTACATGGACGTGATAGCACAGAGATCTAAGGTACTGTCACTGTTAGTGTTAAATTTTGCTGCAGATGCAGTCACCCAAGTTTGTTTTATCTCCAATATTTCAGACAGACCCTTAGATCCTCTTTTTTATGTGCATAAATACTGATGGTGATGTCTAATCTTGCAGAGGCTCCACAGTTTCAGCCCACATCTACAACTGTGAAAAGATTCCTTCACGTATTTTTATTTACCAACACAACACACACATAGCCTAAAGCTTCGGGGTCTTGGAAAAGTTGTGTTTCTGAGACTGCCAGAGACAGACTGGTGTTGCCTTCTGAGCTCCACTGGCAACTTGGGGTGGACTGTTCAGCCTATTTTTGCATCAGTTCACCCACTTCTGAGTAGAAATAACATTACCAAGAAAACTATTTACGTGAGAGGCTTAATTATGCTTGGAGATGCCTTGGTTAAGTCTGAATAAATTTCCTGTTCTCATTTACTGGATGTATGGTTGCACTGGGGACGGGAGCCTGGAAACCAGGCAGTTGTGGGAGAAGCAGTAATCGGGGAGTCTGACAGTAATTCACTCCTGGGAACGTTACAAGGCTGCAGACACACCGTTTGTGGCTCTCCATTGCATGCACACAGATAATAATCTTGCATTAGGCCCAATTACATGGTGTTATGGACACACAACACGGGGATTACACACCCAGCCACCGAGCACCCCGTGATAAAGCAGTGGTGTAATTGGAGGAGACAGAAGGAAATGTCAGTTGTTAGTGCTGCAGTGCCTGGCACTGCTGTGCCCCACCAGCCCCATCCCTTTGCTTTGCTGCTCCATTTCAGTGTCTCACTTTTCAAAACACAGGTTTGTCACAGAGCAAGGTAACTCGGCACCTTCTCCTTTCCACAGCGTGTTGAGAGAGATTTGAGCAGGAAAAAGAAACTGGGCATCACTGTTTAACTTAGATTGAAGCCCACAGACACTTGGAAACGTGCTCCCAAAGGAGGGTTGGTGTTTGCAGGATTCCTGCTGTCAAATCCCATGCATTAGAAGCCAGTGAAGAATTTACAGTGCCCAAACATAAGGGGCATTCAAACCCAGAAATCTAGTATATGAGCTGGTGCCTTTGCAGATCTTTCTCCCCATTTACCTCTCAGTAAATGAGTCTGAATATTTCCTTCTAACTGAGAATTTTGCAAATGCTGCAATGTCCCGTGGTCAGCCAAATGTGACACGGCCGCAGCCTGGCGTGGATCACCAGCCTGAATGGCCAGCACAGCAGGCCTCCAGTAACCATGGGAGATGCTTGTTAAGGCTCGGGGAAAAGTGTGTTCTCAATTTGAATTAAATTTGAGTTAAGATTTCTCAATTTGATTAGCTGCTTTGCTAATCAGCTGCAGAAATGGAATGGGAAAGAAAATCAGTCTCTGTTACCGTCAAGTAACAAGGAATATCTTCAGCATCTGACAGGTCCCCCCCGCCCCTTCCACTGGAATCTTTTCAGGCCATAAATGAGAAGCATCACTGTGGGTATGGTGCTGTACTGATGCTCAGCTAGTGATCTGTGTACATTATGAAAATACCTTGTGCTCACAAAAATGGACATCTGCATAGCAGTTTTTCCTTTTTGCCATGAAAAACTAGGATATCGTAACTTTTTTTCTTAAGATGGGGTGTACCAGGGGGTTTTGTCAGCTAACAGTGTGGTGTGTTTAAGAAAAAATCCAACACCCCCCCCCCCACTAGAAGTGTGACTGGAAAACAATTAGACAGTCACTATTTTACAGAATATTTTAGATAATTCTGTTAAATTGTGTAACTTTTTCTGACATCATTGCCAGAATATCCTTTTTGTTCATGTCTACTAAACTGGAATAGAGCACGTAGATATATTGTACTGAAAGTAGTATTTCAGATGAAAATGATGACAGGTATTTTGGTATTTATTTTATGCTCTTAATCACATTAATTGAAGTCCAAGTAATACAAACAAGATCTCTGTGCACTCTGTGATTTACAGAATTGATGGTTGACTATTGACTTCTGAATTAGTCCGAGGGACATGAAAGGATGCTTAGAGTTCCTGAGTTTTTAAAGTAAAATACTTTATTTTAAAAATAAAGTATTAAGTTTTTAAAGTAAAATACTGTAATATTAGTAGGATTCAAAATTTAGACATGTATACTTTTTTCCCCCCAGGTTCTCTTGCATAGAAGTTTTGTGATTTCTTCAAGCATTAGGAGTATAATTTTTTTCTAACTCTCATCTGGTCCTGAACACTTGTATCCCTGTACTACAGGGTGGAGAAAGATGTGAAAAATAATGCATAAATATTATCTAAAAGCACAGACATGACAGTCATTTCTACATGTTAATGATTTTAATGTCATTACACTGAGTCTGTAATTAAGACCTCTTTGTCAGGGAAATAGAGTGGCGTACATGAATTTGGAGCAAGCCAGAACAGAAGAAAAATGTGCACCAAAAGTTTGAGGAAGAAGATAAGTAATTGTTTTCAAATCATGACAGGATTGCAGACTGAGCATTCTTTCCTGTAGAGAAGTTCTGATTAGTAGGGGCTATAAATCAGCTTTATTCTTCAGAGGGAAGAAAGCAGCTCCACACGTGGCTCTAACCAGTTTGGACAACTGGCAGAGGAGTGAGTGAGGAGAGAGTTCCTCTGGGGCTGTAAATTGGAGTCAGTGGGACTGTGACAGCTCGCAGTGGTGGAGGATGTACCACCTCAGAGATTGCTGATCTCACGTTATGCATCTTCCAAGTAGTCCTTGGAGGATCCTCAGCTCTGCTGCAGTCCTGCTCCTGCTGAGCTGGCAAGATCTGACAAGGATCACGGCCCAAGGTGGGAACTTGGCTGGCATAAATAATATTGTCTATAACCTCAGTTTCCTGATTCAGCATTTTGGATGTGAATAGTTTGCAGGGAGAGGACTTCTAAATGAGAGAGAGGATAGTGCTTTTTCAAGGGACAAGGGTTCTGGAAGAGATGGGAGGTATAAGGCTGGCAAGAACTCAGCAGCATGTAATTTTCTCCATATGATGATGGAGGAGTCAGAAGATTCTGGAAGTTTTCTACTTCTCCCAGCTTCCTGGTGTTTGTGAATCTCTGTAGCTCTGAATCTTAGGTGGATCAAGATGAGGCTGGGGCCTTGGAGCAGCTAGCAGATGACTGGAACAGAGTTTATTTTTCCCTTCATGTGCTAAAATGCTGCTGTATTGTGTCCTCACCCTTATCAGGACATATCCCTTAAAAAATCCTTGCTGGGAAGGCACGATGGAAAGCTTTGCGGAATGTCTCTGGATCACACCTCTACCTGAGCACGTTCCCATTCCAGAGCCAATGAGTTCCCTCTGCGTGGGAGCTGCATGCTCTGCAGGGTAAATTCCTGCAGCTCCAGCTGGGCTGTAGTGCAGGCAGTTCACTGGCAATTAGTGCCCTTTGCAGTGTTTGGCCTCCTTTGTTCTGAAATAATTGCTGTTATCATAGATGTTTTATTGCCTTCATTATGGTTATCATTTAAATATCAATGAAATAGTGTGCTACTAAGTCATCTGTGCAATAGCTGTCTGCTAGAGTTAGCCCTGAAATTTGTGTTTAAGGAGAATATTAATTCAGCACTGACTTAGGATTCTTAGAAGGAGGGTTATATATTTGTTGATGAACTATGGAAAACAGTTGCTTATTTAAAAATAAGCAAATATTTGAAACCTTTGCAAAACCTGAGCTGCTCTCATTTGCTATCTTGTGAGCAGAAATACTGTGTGATTGGAATAATGCTCTGACTGCTAAAAAGAAGTTTTTAAGAAATTTAAAAATACTTTTGAATCATCGAGTCAGACAGTAAAGGGTGACCTTTCTGCATCCACAAGAAGAATTGCACTGGGAGCCAGGGATGTGTTCTCTGCAGAAGGAAGCTCATTGTCACAGCCTATTCTGCCTGAATCCAACCCACGTCCCTTTGAAATCAATAGAAAACCTCTCTTGAATTCCTGTGGCCTCCACTGACTCCTGTGGCACCATGTGTGACCTATTCAGACATCAGCTATGGATGGGATTTGATTTCTGTGAGCTGACTTTACATGTGGTTTTTATTTATCACTCTATACCTAAGTCCTTCCATCTGACTTCATAGCTCATTTTAATGTAACAGGCAACTGAGGCAGAGGTTTGCCTCAGAATTATATTTTTTTGCTTACAGAAAAAAAAATGGTGGTGCAATTATAAATTCCATTTGTGAGCCCTATTTGAACTTCCCAAAAAGCAAATAAATACGGATACGGAGGGGTGGGTGTGTTGATGTAAATATTTATGCACTCTTAATGGGTTTGTTCACTTTCTGAAATGGTTGAATAGGCTTGTTTTGGCTCCCTGGCCACACAGGACTGTGGTTGCATCACTGGGTAAATAAGGCAATCGAGCAGTAGCAATGGTACGGCCCAGAGGTTCATTTTGCACCATAAAATCTGCCACAGTGGGACATATGTGTTGTCATCATGAGATGAGCAGGAGTTCCCAGGCAGAGCTCCCAGCCCTGCAGATGTCCATCGGTACTGCCTGTGTCGCTGCCAGCACTGCAGCCACGGCACGGCAGAGATGTGCAGACTGGGATGCAGACAGGGCTGATGGATGTGAGCTTGCTTGCAGCTTTACTGCTCAGGTTGACAGTGTTTCCCTCTTCATCTTGGCCAGTAAATTTTTAATAGGCTGTGTTTGACTCCTTGCATGTTGAGGAACTGAATACACAGACTCAGTATTTTGTACACACAGTGATCCCAATACTTATCTACACATTTCTTGCCTGATCTCTGATAGCCTCAGTTTTCCAGAGGATCTGGAATGAATACTACATATTACACTATAAGCCTTGTTATGCTCAGACCTGCAGCTCTTACCAGCCTGGTGTGTGAATGTGTGGGACTCGACTGACACAGATCTCTGGCAGCAGATCGCACATGCACATCCCAGATTTTCAAGACTCTGCTTTTACTGACATAACTCCCTGTGCTCACAGATTTGGAAAGGCAGGGGAATTTTGCTCTGTTGGTGCAGTTTGCTGTCATGGGTACGTCAGCCCCCATGCTGGCTCCAGATTGCCAGTGTATCCATCTGGAATACCAGCTCTGATCCTGCTAACAAAGTGGTTGAGTGCTTTCCTGCTGGGATGCAGTGCAGCAGCAGCACAAGCAGTGTCAGTGCTGGCACTGTCAGAGCTGCTCACACCCCTGTCCTGAGCTGCCTGTGCAGAGCTGGGTTACCCTGCAACCTCCTGGCTTTGCCGATATGTCTGTGTGTCTTTCTGTGTACCCAAAAACCAGTCTTAATAGGATATAATCTAATTAGCTTTAATCTGCTGATGTAGATGATGGCTCTGCCAAGGGATTTCTAGGCAGAATTGTAAAAAGTGTTTTTAAATTGGCAGATGACCAAGAGGGCTGGTTAACTTCTGTGATACTCTCCTAGAGCATTTGATTAAATATCCTGTGTAAATAGGAATAAGTAAATAGTGCAGGGAAGGAGAACATGCCTTTAGGTTGCTTCAGCAGATATTTTCTTCAGCACATACATAAACATACACTATAATCATAGTGTCTTCTACCAAGGTGACCCCGTAGAGTGCTGTGCCCCTTGCAGAAAGCAGGGATTGCTCCACTCCATGCCCTGGTGCTGTGGGCACCACACGTTTCAAATAGGCAGTGGCAGGACTGGCCACGCTGGGACACGGAGTGGCCACCAGATCCATCCCTTCTCACGACAAACCAGCCCACGGCATTTGCAGGTTTGGTGCACTTGCAGCCTGGCAATTACGCCCTGTTGGAGTGCTTTCCATTTCCTGTGCCATCTTGATAAACTTTATAGCTCCTAATTTGCTAGAGAGTCATTGATATAATTAGGAGCCCCGTAAATGGGAGCAGCACACTCAGCTGATGGCAATCGAGCCAGTTCATTTTCCATAAGAAGCTCTAAGGGGGTCCCTCCCAGCAGCAGAGATTATTTTCTCTTTAGGCTCAGCTGATAGAGCAGCAGCCATCCTTACATGCTTGGGTCATGACATGTTTTATTGCAGCCCCTTCCACTACCCATATATTTTTTCATAAGGAAGCCGAGGAAAGGGAGCCCATCCGTCCTTTTGTTTCCAAAGAGCAATTTGAGCTGTCTGTCCGTGTCAGCAGGCTGTGTTAACAAGGCTGTGAGAGCCAACAGCTCTCTCTTTGTGAGATGAGCCCTGTAAGTGCAAAGCTTTCACGCTGCTGGGTCCCAGCCTGATGTCCCTCCACTCAAGTTGCACCAGGTTTTCAAGCAAAGTGGCAGCTTAGCCGACGAGTCTGGGGCTGTTCCAGCAGTCAATAAAAACATCTCCTGCCCTCCTGGTTACTCTAACATGGTAAACACTAACCATCAGCCATTCTCATGCTGCTTTTGGTTGTTTTCCCCCAAAGAATATCTTTCATGGTATGTCACAAATTGTCAGAGGTATCGGGGCAGATTTATTACCAAGGATTTTAACAGTCTGTGTCTGTAAATAGTGTGTTGGTGAAGAAATGTAAATAATTAAACCAACCTATTATTCTCTTTTCTCTCTATTTTTTTGTTTCCTGACAGTACCCTCAACAACAACAACATCACCCGCATTCCTGTTACCAGTTTCAATCACATGCCAAAGATCAGGACTCTGTGAGTAATTTCTTCCAATATTATAACATAATGATGGTGTAAACCAACCCTTTGGCTCTTTGTTGTATGATAATTTCATTTCAGTCTCTCAGGCTGCCTTGGAGACCTGGGTGGCTGCAGAACTGGGGAGCCCAGGCAGGGGTGTGAAGGTGCCTGGTACCCTCAGGGCCCTGACAGTCATTTACAGGATTTATCCAGAAATAAGATACAGTTTTATCAAGAATTTGAATTTAGCCAGAAATGAAACTGGCAGGTTTGTTTTTTTTATTTCCCCATGGGAAAATCCATAATGTAAAATGTTTTCCAAGATGGAACATCATCAAGATCATAAGAACTGCTCAGATAGATCAAATTATTAAATTTTGTTAATATCCCAGTTATTCTTTTCAAATTCAGAATACTAATTGGTGAAACAGGACATTTTTAAAGAACTTGAAAAAGTCTCTTTTCCAGATACTCTCCGAAAAAAAATGTCATTGATTCTGGTGCATTTTTTAATAAAAGCTTTTCTTACATAAAATCTTTTTTAGCTGGATGCCGTTGCACTGGAAAAGCTTTAATCTTTAGAAATCCAAAATACAAAGATGCGAAATTAGACTGAGCATTTGTATAATTTAGCCATAGCCTACCAAAACCATTTTCTTTAAGTACCTTATTCCTTTAAATTGCTTTTGGCAAGACACATCTTCAGTAAAAGTCATGTTGAAACAAAGCATCTGGTTTTCCTCCAAAATCTCAAACTAAACCAAGATGTATTTAGTTCCAAAGGCAAAGAAAGGCAAATAGTAGCTAGCCTGAAAATATTCTGTGCCACTGAAAAAAATAAATTGCTTCAAGGATGCTGCATATGCCTGTGTTAAAATCATATTAAATAAATTAACAGAACTGAAGAAAAACGGCCCTTACTTATGTCAATCTGTGCAAGACAACCCCTGACTTAAATTTCCATTCTTCATGAAATGATGGCATTATTACATCTGAATAGCATGTATTTAAATGGAAATGTTTGTCTTTTAGAAGAGAAGGGATAAAGAAGACAAAGGTGTAGAGCTGAGGTTCCTGGAGTTTTGCCTTTTCTCATTCAGTCACACTGCTCCAGAAAATCTGCCTGGCTTTTCCAGATTAGCCACCCTTGTCTGTCAGCAGAGCTTGGTGCCTTCTGCCATTTTCCTTTTAGTTTAATTTCAGAGATGGCTTTGTCTATGGCTCCCTGGAGACTTACACTGATTAATCCCCCTCTGCTGTAATTAAGAGGAAGAAAAAGAAAAAGAAAAGAAAAAAAAAAAAGGGGGGAAGGAAGTCATAAATAGGATTTATAAAGGGAAGCTTTTATATTGAATTCTGAGAGCCACGTTTTATACAACATGAATGCTGACCCACTCTAAAAGGATTTGCTGGAAATTTAATTTAGGGTCTATGGCTAAAAGGGCAATTTTAGCAAACTTGCATTTGTATTCCTTCACCTTATGTTCTTTAAAGGTAGTTTCATCAATATCAAGGGACATGTTTCAGTCTCCAAAGATTGCCAAATAACACACAGTACCCTTTGCAGATCAATGTATGAATTGAAAAGTCCTGTATAAACAGCTGGAAATACAGTAAAATGTTTTGGGTTTCTCTATTCCATTCTATCTGTTTCAACAGAGGCAGAAAAGTCACCAAAATAGCAATTAATAGAAGATAAATGCTGGAATCAAATAGCATTTCATAATTTTTTCTGTTGCTCCTACATATTAAAAATTCTTCCTCTACCCCAAGTCATCTTAGCACTTTTCCCAATGAATGCTTTATCAATTATAGTTATTAACAAAATAAGTTTTCATCACTACATATTACTTAATATTCTCTGAATATCTTCTGTTCAGGCTATTACCTGATCAGGTTAATATAATTTTGATTTAACCAAGTTTTTAGTCAGTGAATAGCTCTACCCTAACAGCTAACATACAGCTGAGCATATGTAAAACATCAGTTTTTGTTCACCTCTGTAAAACATTTATATAAGGATATTATTTTGGGGGAAATGTAAATGTTAATATTCTCTGTAGTTTCCTGAGCTTTATCACACTTGATAGCCTGTTTCTCCTGCATTAATATACAACCTCAGTGAAGAAAGGAGAAAGCTGTCTGAGGTGTAACAGCTGAAATAAATTTACGTTTAACCTATTGGCTGTTGATGCAAATTCAGTCCAAAAGGATCTTGAATGATGTTACAGTTCGATGACTGTACTCCTTTCTTCAAGAACATCATCAGCCTGCACACCTTCTCAAAGGGCTTCACACTTAGGTGTGCTTTTTTTTCCTTTGTAGGAAATTCCTGGTCTAAATGTTACTTAAGCAGGGACAAGCCTTTTATCCCTCAGCTGAGGCCCAGGGCACTGTGGATATTTTCCCTGTGTGTCTCTTTTACACTCTACTGAGATCCATTAGCAGGACATTTGAGGCTGCATCTGTAGCAGCTACATCTGCTGTGATGGTTCTGTGGATAAATAGCTTTTTCTTCATGGCACTCAAAACAATCCACTCATTTTAGAGCTGAGAAGGAAAAATAAAAAGTGTATTCTCCTTCAACATGACCTCTGAGGGGAAAGAATGAAAAAGAAAAAAAAAACCAACAAAAAACCGAGAAAAGTGCCAAGAAATTTTGAAGCACCTGAAGAACTCTTTACTAAAATCAGCTCTTCTGTGCTAACCTTTTTTACTTAACTGTCGTTTCTGCTGTTAAGTTTCATTGATCTTTTAGCCTTGATTGGAAGTGACAGGAATTAGTTTTTATTGATCTGCTTTCCTTTGCTTGAAACAGCTTTATTTATGGTAAAGCATGCCCCCTGTATCTATTTGCTTAATGGTAAATGTCCTGTTGTCTCTGCATGTGCGAGTGACTGCTGAGACAGGTAATTGCATAATTTCTTTTAATTTTTGTATTTAAAGGTAAACTGAAAATGTGCAAAATCACTTCAGTGCCTTTCATGTTCACAGGGAATTGGTGTATAATGCTTTTGAAGTACTGTGAGAAGTCTTTTAGTGGCTGTATTCATTAATATAATTATCAAAAATATATTCTAATGGGCTGCTTTGTAAAGATTGGTAGGCTTTCCAAGTGGTCTCTTCTCAGAGAAAATCGTATCTCTGCAAAAAAAAACTTGAGCAATTACAAGAAGGGCTCTGCTGAGGCAAAGCAGTGGTGGTTTGCTCTACTGAAACAGGAAACCCCAGGGCCCATCTTTATCAATTTAGTGAGGGGAAAAAAACAACCCACAGAACTGGAAAACTGCCCCTTTTTGTGAAATTTATTAGTCCTGCCTGCTTTACATTCCTATGCAGGGGATGCAGGGAATGGCATGGGATGAACTCAGTTCCAGTTCCTGACTATCATTGTTGACTGCTGTGGGAAGGATGAGACCTTGAGGATTTACATGAAATGCTGACTCTCTTAAAGTTAGAACAAAGTCTTACTTAGGGTTATTTCTGGCTAAATGATATTTATGTATTTATTTATTCTTCCCTTCAGCAAAAAGGCAGGTTAATGGTTCATAATAACAGAACATTTTACTAGAAATCTAACTTACTGCAGCTTCACTTAAATAGCTTCACAACCCCTAAACTCAAGGTCTTGTAGACATCCTTCTAGAACAATTACATGTTACAGTGCTCCCAGGAGAGCAGTGCCTTCCATCTCTACAGGATAAACTCTCAGTTCCAGATTTGTGGGTTTTTTTGTTTTTTTTTACCATGCCTGCCCACCCCAGACATACAAATCTGGGGACTGTCAGCCCGGGCGCCACTGCTGAGCTGTGCTGCTGCTGTGCAGTACAAACAGCTCCCAGGCAGACAGTTAATTTATTTGGAGGATGGACAAGGCTAAATCCGGTGCACACCAATTGTGTGCCTGCAACATTAGTGAATAATGCTTTGTCTAACCATTTCTGACAGGATTTTCAATCTGGTTTTTTATCATTTCATTTGGTGTAACACTGCAAATCTATGACTCATTATGGGAATGAAATAATTAGTGTCCTGGGCTTTTGTTTTGACCTAAAGTTTGGTAGCTATTAAAATTGCCAGATTTGCTCCCTGAGCACATCATCATTGTGCTTCTCCCCACAGTGTGATAATGCTTCTGCAAATCCCTGGTGCCAGGTGTGGAGCAGGCTGGACAGGGAGCTGCATGGATAGATCCTACATGAGTTAAAAATTCCTGTCTAAGTCCTGCATATTTGCATTAAACTGCCACAGTAAAAAGAGCATTGATGAATTTGTACAGGCAACACAGCAACACAAAATGTGTCAATAGACCCTGATGTGGAGGGGCTTCTCTCTTCACTCTCTTCCCATCTCCCCAAAGGAGGGAGAAGAGGGAAGAATTACCCATCATCCTGTTTTTCAGTCTGGTCCTCATTTTTAGACAAGCCGCTCTTTAAATTGACTCAAAGATATCACATTCATGCAATTCTTTGTGATATAAAATCACAGGCAAAGTGTTTACTTGGCACAATCTTGAACTCTGCATATTCTTGTCTCTAGAATGGCCAGCTGTAGATGGGTCATTACTGAACTTCATTTTTCCAAGCCATTATAAATAATAGCACTAATTTATACGTGGCCTTTGTGTCACAGAATCACAGAATGTGCCGAGCTGGAAGGGACCCACAAGGATTATTGAGTCCAACTCCTGGCCCTGCACAGGACCATCGCCAAGAGTCACACCTTGTGCCTGACAGTATCATCCAAACACAGCCTTGGGGCTGTGCCCACTGCCCTGGGGAGCCTGTTCAGTGCCCAAACACCCTCTGGGGGAAGAACCTTTTTCTGATATCCAACCTAAACCTCCCCTGGCACAACTTCAGGCCATTCCCTGGGGTGTATGACAGGGCAACGTGGACAGTCAAGCCCTGACTCAGCTGCAAGCAAGAACCTGCAACGATCCTACTGAAACTTCAGTGAAGAGCCTGGCACACTAGTACTTGATTGCTCTGTTTGTGGCTTATGTTTTTAAAAAAACTGCCACTAACTGTAGGTTTTTGTGTCTTTTGCAGGCGGCTCCACTCCAACTTCCTGCACTGTGACTGTCACCTGGCCTGGCTGTCGGACTGGCTGCGGCAGCGCCGCACCATCGGCCAGTTCACCTTCTGCCTGGCCCCCGTCAGCCTCAGGGGCTTCCTGGTGGCAGAGGTGCAGAAGAAGGACTTTGTCTGCTCTGGTAATGACACCAATTACTCGTTTCTCTATCAGCTGATGGGTTTATGTCGCTATTCACATTAAAAACAGCGAGTGGAAAACGACCGTGTTGTGTTCGGGTGCCATGCCGCAGCCATCCTGGTTTTATCGCTGTTAAAATGCATGGGAGCAGATCAAGTTGTTATGGTTTTTTTTTTCAACTTTGGAAGAATTATTGGATTCCAGTTAACATTTCACTTCTCACATTATTTTTTTTTTTCTGCTTTAACATTGCCAGTGATATCAACATAAGAAATCAATTAAGTGTGGAAAATTTGGTGTTTCTCAAGGGAAGAGCCCTACAGCTGACTGGAATAAGAAAGAAAGGAAATAGAAAATGCAAATCTGAGTGTGTTGACAAATGATTGGACAATAGAACATGAGGAGCAGATTTTATCCCAGGGACTGAAACAGGATTCTTAGGGAGCCAATGCACTTTGCTGTTCTGCAAGTTTCCACACTGATAAATGAGGCAGATGATACATGGCAACTCGCAAACCATGTGTCTGTGTGCTGGGCCTATTCATCAAGTCTCCAGAACTGCACTTGGCTCTTGTGTGATACAAATAGATTTTCCTAAAAGAAGAAGGAAAAGAAAGAAAGAACAAAGTAGAAGAATTGGAAAAGAGAAATGTCTGAATTGGGTTGATAGGAAGGAACTGATGGAGGAGAGCTGTGGCAGTGTGTATGCTGTGAAAAAAGATATCAGCCATAGGTTTGGAGGTAATTTTGTAGGCCCAGTGGAACACAGGGAGCTTGTTATGAAGCTGATGTGAGTTCTAATATTGTTAGACTGAATCTTATGCTGTTGGGTTCTTTATCTCTGACAGCCTGTGAGCCCTAAAGCTCCATCCTGGTGGTACATGGCTTGGCTGATGGAAATACAGTAGAATTGCTCCTGTGGAAATATTTTTAGGAATGCCTTTTTTGTGTAGTTTCATTTACATGTGACAAAGAAAGAGAAAAAGGGTTGTACTTGGAGGAGAATGGTTTGACCCTGCTTAACTGCAGTGAATTTGTGCCCAAGTGTTGCAGAAGTGTTTTGGGCACATGGAAAATGAAGCTGTGCACGAGTGATCTTTGAGACATGATATTCAAGAGTGCTGAGCAGCTTCTATGCAGTTGTGGAGATGATGCCCAGAATATCTGATAAGTTACATCAAAAGTTTAACTGAAAAAAAAAAAAGTTTAGAAATGTTAACAGTCTTGGGAGAGGAAGGATAAAAGAAATGGATAAATGAAAATGAATTAAGCTATTAGCAGAAGCTAATTTTACCAAAGAGGTAAGCACAGCTTTTTCTTTCCTTAAGAAATGAAGTTTTAGATAGGGTATGAGTTCAGCTATTTGGATTTATGACATGGTGAATGAGGGAAAATGAGTTGTTTAAATCAGGAGAAGAGATAATAATTGCTGAATGAGAAATGTAACATGAACAGAACCCATTTAAATGGGGGTTTCTGTGCAGATTGTGACTTCCAAAAGAGACAAGGGTTTTAACAGTTGCCCATTGCATCAAAACCATATAAGGGTACTCTCAAGATTTGTCTGCTTTTAAAAATATATAAAATAATGAAAATTCAAGGAAAGAAATTTTCATTGAGACAGTACATCAACTGTATCCATGTAACTCTCATTTGGGAAATGAAATGAAATGTACTGAAAAAGAAATTCATTTGAAGAGTTCATTTTTGTGGAGGATTTAGCTGAAAACTCAGCTTAGTACATGCTAGTTCAACAAAATCTACATGGATAGCTAGTTTAAAGAGGATATAAATCTTCCCTTCTCCTTATTAAAGTTCTTATTCCTAATTTTACAGCATAATTTGTTAATGTTTGACTATGAAGTCAAGCTAGGACAGATGGTGAAGAGTGAACTGAACTTCTCTTTCTGCAAAGGAATTTTGTAGAAGTTAAGCTTACATGAATCACTGTAACTAGCCTGGAGCTGGCAGTGAGAGCCACCTTTGCATCACAGTTATGAAGAGCTGAAATACAAAGTATTTCAGTAGCTCAGAATATTATCTTTTGTTTTTATGACAGTGGGAATGTCATCACAGGAAAAGGAAACAGCTTTTCCTTCACTGTGAAATGGGCTTCATCAGAGCATTCCAGTTCCAAACCTGTGCTTCTGGGTGCTTCAAAGGAGCAAGAATAGAATCATAATTTGGAAAAAGAAGATAAACAACATTGCAAAACTGACCTCTTTTTATTCGTTGAGCCCTGTGCAAAAATAGTGGTGTTTTATAATTTTAAGGGGAAATACTTTTTTGGAAGCAGGTTTTGAATGCTACATACCAAGCTGGAAAAGAAAAACTGAAACAATGGCAGAGAAGTGCCATTACTGGAACCCAGATTGCTCGATTCCCTCTAGACATGTCCCGTGCAGTGATGTTTATAAACATTAGGAGCAAAGCCTCTCAAGATAATGTTGCTGAACCAGAGTTACATGCAGATAAATATGGGCAAACTGAGTTGTACCTGTGTAACCTGCGAGTCAGTCTTTCAAAAATGTTATTCAGCTTATGCCCATAAATTACAAAAATGCTATTTCAAGTGGCCCTTGTAGGCCAACTGTGAGCAGCAGAGGAGCTGTTCCAGGATTCACTTGCTCCAGCCCCTGAGCATTTGGCTCAGAGCTGGAGGTGAAGGTGCAGGATTTAATAGTGCAGGGTAGCCTGGAGATGGGTTTGCAAATATGTGTAATTGGATTTGTGTCACTGAGGAAAAGGGGAGAAGTCATGGATAGACCTGAGCGGGGCTGGGACTCGACAGCCCCTCACCCTGGGAGGAGAGGTGAGTGCTGCTGGCAGTCCTGTCACCCACCAGGGCATTCTGGCTGGCTTCTTCAGCAAGCTGTCCCCTCCTGGCTGGAGAATCTCTCCTCCAGAGCCACCCCTGACAGAGCAGCCTTCCTGGGCTTTGCCTTTAAGGCCATCTGTTCTCATGGAAAACTCCAAACACACTCTTCCTCCTGCACAGTTGGTTATTGAGCTCTGGGATGCATTTGGTGAGACAGTGCCCTACAAGATAGTGTGTGTAGAAGGGGAAATTGTGTGACACCAGAGGATGAACCCCTTGTTGGTGTGCTGCAAGACGGTAGCAGGCTGTATTTTATATCGAGAACATGCTGTATTTCACACAGGTAGCAGTATTTCACATAGATAACATGCTGTACTTCACAGAGATAACATGCTGTATTTCACATAGATCAAGAAGTGTATTTTGCATAGGTAGCAGGCTGTATTTCACATAGATATAATGATGTATTTCACATAGGTAGCATTTCTTCTCTCTCTCCACCATGCCTGTGCCATTCACTGCCATACTGCTGTGACAGGAGAAGAAAGTACACTAAGTGAAGACTTAGCATGAGTTGAAATACTACCTGAATTGTGATCTTGGGTTCTTGTTTGTTTTTGTGTTCCATTAGCTAGCAGGAAAGCATCTGGGGGTTCTGGCTTATGCTCAGTCCCTCTTAGAGTCTCTCAGTCTTTGCCTGGATCAAACCCAGCTTCCTTCCCATGCTCAGATGCTTCACTGTTCAGCTGGCCTTTCCTTCTCTGTCTCTCTCAAACACACTTTATCTCCCTGCTATTTGTCTGTCTCTTGTCCTCCTCTGACCTCCTTATGATAGTAATTTTATTTCATTTTCTTCTCATTTGTTTTATTATAGCTCTTTGATTTTTCTTCTACCTGCTCTTTACTTATTGAAGTTGAAATTAATCTGCATATTGATCAGTAATGTCAAGTCATAATGTGTTTTCTCACCTGCATCAGCGTGGCTATAAAGCTTTGCCTCCTGAAGCAGTGGGTTTGTCAAGTTTTGCACTTGTGCCATCAGCAGCACCTTGTTCTTTTCAGGGCTCTGTACAGGAGCCACCGAGTGACCCCGTTTAGATTTTTTTAATTTAATCATTCTGGTTTTCCTAAATATATACATGAGGGAAAAAGAAATACCTCTGAACTGCCTGTCTAAGAATAAAGCAGCTGCATTTAGGAGCATTGCATCTCATACTGGGAATGTAGCACTTGAGATGCTGTCCAGGTTTGTTATCATTTTGGCCAGGAGCTTGATGTATTTTACAGTGGACAGTGTTTGAAATGAAGTATGAACATTAGATGAGATTTCTTAGAGTAGACCAAAGATCGATTTTTCTAAGAGTTGATGAAATTTATAAGTGTAAAATATGTGATTTTTAAGTACTTTTCTAAGATAGTTTTTTTTTTTTAATAATGAAAGAAGCATTGTAGAGAAGGAAGGTAGATCAATACAACATTCTCTTTTTTATTAGAAACCATTTTCTCTGATCCTTGATCCTTAGTTGCCATTCAGAGGGTCTCCAAGAACCTGAAAGAGGTCAAGATGCATAATTTGGATTAAATAAGTTAAAATTCAGTCTGAAATTGACTCAGGAGAGAAAATTTTACCACAGCCAAGTGTCCAGTGATTTCTGCCTGTATAAACTGATACTGATTTTAAGAAAACAGAGTGGTTTGACCCAAATCTCAGTTGAAGATCTAGAGTTTCTGATTCATGTAGTGAGACTGCAGCTGAGGTGTAATAAAGAGAAAAATATGTTAGCTTCCTGCTGCTTCATGCAGACTGGGAGCCCTAATGAGGCAGCAGATTTATTTGTTTAGGTGAGGTCAAACGGCCTTAAAACAAAGCTGTTACTCTGTGGCCCAGACCAAGGAGCTCAGGAGATTGTCTTACTCCGTTTTTCAACTAATAATTTCATAACATGTTGTTGAGGAGACAACCAATACTGAGTAACTAATAAAACAGCACTCTTCAAGCTCGGTGCCTTAATGAGAGCGCTCAGGAGATGCCGAAGAGAAGTGCGTGGGGAGAGGAACTCCCCCGCATCTGCTGCTGATTGGAACACTGTGCCATGGTGTGTCTGTGGGGTGGGGAGGTGCTGCCAGCAGGCAGGATTGGTGCTGCCTGCAAACTACAGAGGGTTCCTGGGAGTTCCTCTCCATGCTGTCCATCCCAGCTCAGGCACAGAAGGGCTGCCGATGGTCACAGGAACGGGATGAGCAAACTGGGAGGAGGAGGAGGAGAAGGAGGCCTTTTCCCTGCCTGTGTCAGTGGTCACTTTGTGCCACGTGGGACATCCTCACTGTGCAGCTGTTTTATTGCTTTCAGAAGTGAGCTTGACCATTTCATCCAACTCTGGTCTTTCTCCACAAGAGTCACCTGTGGGTCATGTCAGACACAGCATCTTTTTCTTTCTCGCTGTAAAGTCGGTTCTTGCTTTTCTGACCGTTCAGAGACCCAACAATGGACTCTTACAACGAATGGGGTCTAGGCAGGACTTGCAGCGGATGACTTTTAAAGCCTTTTGGTAAAAATCGTGGTTTAAAATTTATCTTGGGAAGTTTCTGTGGAATGCTGATAGAATTTTTACCTCCTGTTACAGTTTGCTACCACAAACTAACATTAATGACTAGTCTAAAGAAACATTTCAATACCGTCCAGTTGTTGGTTGCTCCTCAAATGAAATCCTGTAGGAGATTTGGGGAGATACTAATCACTATTTATCAGTTTGTTTGTTTTTTGTTTCAGTTGAGTTTCTAATAACAAAGTTTACTCCAGCACTAGCAGTTATCTTGTTTTAGACTGTAAGAATTTACTTCTTGACTTGCTTAGTATGTAAGATGCCACATATGGTGCTTTTCATTTGGGGGACCATCTTGTAATTCTGAGGGATAAATATGTATTTATTAAGGCACTTAATACTTCTTTGAGGACCGAAGCTTAAAATTGGTTTTTAATTACAGTAAATTTAGTTTTACTGTTGAAAATTATGTCTTACCTTTCAGTGTAATTAGTTTTTTTTTTTTCCTTGGAACCCTCTGTTCCCCAGAGCAGTATGTATAGTGCCTTAATGCTTATTTAATGATGGCGGGTTGGGGTATAATTATTCAGCCATTGAGCTTTTGAACTATTGCTGTAAAAATAATGGCATGATTAGTTTTTTATGTTAATGTCCAAAGCTTGTTTTATTACCAGTTGTGTTGGTAGTATTTTGGTACAGAAAAAAAAGCTTCATGGCAGTACCACAACCGTGCTCAGAGCCAGCTCACAGAGAGCAGTGGTGTTAAATACACAGGAACAGGGTTGACTTTGAGGATGTGGACAAGCACTGCATGAAATCTGTAGAGTTTTTTCTGGTCAATACATGTATGTGATTGGCAGCTCATTTATGGGCATGCAATTAATGAGAGTAATTAAAGCAGGCACAGGGCTGCTTTATAGACAGTGAAATTAGTGATGCTGTGTAGTTGCATTACACCTGTGGTGGGTTGGCAGTGGCCCATCAGCAGCCACCCTGCTGCTCACACTCCCCCTCCTCACTCTCCTCCTCCTGGGGTGAAACCAGGATCTGCTCCAGCACCTCCTCCCCCTCCTTACTCTCTGAGTTTGCTGCTTGCAGGACTGTCTCTCACACTTTTTTTCCTCACTTCCTACTGTCTGACACCACTTTGCCCTTTCTCAGGTGCACTCTCACAGAGGCACCACCACCTTCACAGGCAGGCTCAGCTGTGGAGCCGAAAGGAATTGTCTGGAACTGCCCCAGCCTCTCCTCACAGCAGCCTCCCTGGCATCTCTGGGCACCAACAACACCCTGTACCCAAATTCAAGGGATCTCTTGGCCCATTGAATTAACTCTTAGTAATGGCAGGCAAACATGTTTAGGTCAGGAGATCTGTGAGAATTTTATTCTATAATTTCCAGACACCATAAAGAGCTCGAATGTACCAGGGGCCTCTTGCAAAAGACCAAAGGCAGTGACTCCAGTTTGTCTCAGGAGAAAGGCAGGAAAGGCCACTGTTAACCCTCCTTCCTTAGTGTGTTCCAAATGTCAGAGGATTTGGTCCATGGAATCCTCAGGTGGCCCTGGGAAGGGGATGATGCTTCACTTTTCAGTCCTTGCCCACTCAGCTGGAAAAAAGTGTTTCCTCGCTGCAGATCTGGCCATGGGGGAAGCTCCTGACCAGCCTGGGCCCCTTGGATGTCACTGTCAGGAGAATAGTCACACTCTGCCAGCCATCTCTGAACAGTTTTGTCAATCTGTAATGCTTCTGGCTGCAGTGAATCCCATCTTCCTCCTCCTCCTGAAGAGCCCAGCTTTAGCTGTGACAGGATCAAACAAAATCACATGGTATTTAAAACTCCTTTTCAAGTAGCAGCAAAAAAAGCCCAAGGACTTGAAGCAAAGTCTTAAACTTTTCCTATTTCTTCCAGAACTTCATCAAATTTCCTTGTGAAACAGTTCAGGATGGATCACCTGTTTAGAACTGTACTCCCTTGGTAGGCTTACAATTGATCATGACCATTATCTATCTTTTAACCTCGTACAGGTGGTATCCTTTCACTTAAATAATTGATCTTCCTCTTCATTTTTATGCTTGAATATATTTATAAGTTCTCTGCATTATTTCTGGACCTATTTCTAAGTGTCACTTCATGTGCACCTTCGAGACTGCTGATAAAAGTTGTGGAATTGGCATTAATGTGATGACTGTGCATGGGCAGAGGCACTACATCTTTAAAGACTTTTTATTAGCATAATTTTAGTCTTTGACCTGCTTTGGAAGAGCAGACAATACACAAACACAGAGAACTCTTTTGGGAGAACATGCCTGTGTTGACAAGGCTGGAGAAAGACCTTGAAAAAAAGGCTCAGAGTGGGCACAGGGCATAGGAAAGATTCTGCCTTCTCAATCCCTCCTATGGAAAGCTTAGGTGGAAAAAATCTCCCTGAGAGGAAAACAACTTTGTCATTATTTTTTATAGACTTCAGTTGTCTCACAGATTGTGTTTTATTAATCCTTCAGAAGACCAAACCTACCTGTTCAACCTCAGTGGTTACAGGTGAGACTCTTTCTTTGTTCTACTTCTTTTCCATTTTGCTTAGAACTATTCTATGTAATTTTGGTGCTGTTATTGTTAATGAAATAATTGGAATAGTAGTGCTTTTGGGATAAGGCAGTGTGAAGTAATGTCTGACTTTCAGTGGTGTTACTTTACTGATAAGAGTTTGAAACATGCCAAGTAGGATTTTGTGGAATAAACTACATTTCATCCATTAAGCCAGACTTTCCTTTCCCTGCAATTGGATATTTCCAGTTTTACTCCTCGATATTTATTTGTAAACTGATTAGTGTTGACTTTTGCTCACAGAACACTTGTGCTCGTGTGCCAGGAATTTTTAACAGATACATTTCCTGCTTGGGAACATTCAGCAAAGCAGTGAAGTTGAATCAAATAATGAATATTCATGACTAGCAAATTTTTGCATACCATGAACTTGATGGTATTAACACCCTCAATTAGGGGCTCAAGTTACTAATCATAAATCTTAAAGCTGCGCTCAGTGAAAAACTGTTAACAACCGTAGATGGAAATATTTGCATAAAGCATTTGCTGCCCATTTATTGTAGAATAAACACATTTGCCCAGATTTTGTCCATTAGAGGAATATTTGCCATCCATAAGGGATGTTGGCTTTGCAGAAGGTCAGCTGTGATTCCCTTGGCCATCCCTCTCTGCAGGACTGTGTGTGCTCAAAGGTACCTTTATACTGGGATTCAGACACCAGTCAGCAATGCAGCTGTTTTAGGTGGCTCTTTATATCACTGGGAATTTAGTGCAGACCAAAGCTCATGCAATAATAATTGATTTCAGAGGTCCCAGCGTTGTCAGAAGTTCCCATGGGTTATTTAATTAAACCCAAGAAGGTCAGACCATATCCATGGATCTGCAGTACTCATAGTGTTTTGTTTATTGATCAATAATTTCATGTCTGGTATACTTCAAATTATGTTAACTCACCACAGATTTTTAACCAGTAAGCCCTGTCAGATTTATCTTAATATCCATTAATATTTTTTACAATTAGCTATGTTTTGCTGATGGAAAAGAGCTGCTGCAAAGGCGACTGGATAGGTGAGGAGGTAATAAAACACACTCGTTCGTGTGCTGTAATTGGGTGTCAGCGCAAATGAGATTATTTAGTTTATTTAGTAATTGCAAAATTTATTTTAGATGCCTGTGACATTTAAACTGTCCATTTATACACCATAACCATTCTATTCTGATAATTGTAATATCAGTCTGTTTGCTGCTTTTAAAAGGCTAGAGGCTAATGAGAAGCTTATTTGGAAAAAAGCATTTAATTTCTCTGTAAACTGCTGGCTCCTAAGTCTCTCCTCTTTTCTGTCTCCCCCTAGTCTGAGACTAAAATCAAGTGGTGCCAGATATTAGCTATCACAATCATTGACACTGTCATTCCATTACATCAGCCACAAAAAGCATAGTAATTTTTCTTAAATCACATTCCCGTTTTAACTTCCACATTTTTTTAGTTTTTCTTATAGCAAAATGTATAAGTGAGTTGATGATTTTTATCTCTTATAGAAAAATATAATTAACGTGGTGAACTAGGGCAGCTGTGTAACAGAAAAGATCTGAGATGGCAAGATGACAGATCATAAGAACGACTTCAGAAGGGAGATAGATAATAAAAATACAACTGCCTTTTCTGTGGCCATTTCCTTTTGCTGCATCCACGCCATGAGGAGTTTACTGCACTTGTGGAGGGCACAAAGAATTCCTGAAATAATTCTGCCTTTCTGTGTCTTTCCTTTTGGGGAAGTATTGGCAGTAAAAGGAAGATTTATTTTTAGGTTTCAAATACCTTTATTTAGAGGTTGTGTTGCCTTGGGGCCCTTGATGTATCTGTATGCTCGTACTCTGCATACCTATGAAAGTCATACCCAAATTCTAATAACTTTATATTCCACAGACTACTTAGACTTGTTTTCTTGGCCAGTCCTTTCTTTACCAGCTCCCCACAACTATACAAACTTTAAATTGATTAATCTCTCAGATTTTTTTGTACTTTAATTCTATAGATCTGATAACAATAGATCCTCATTTAAGTGGAGCTGTTAAATCCAAATCAGATGTTGAGTGTGTGAGATACAGTATTTTGTTCTTTGCCAAGGAGAAACAAGGACAAGCATTTAATAATAATAATAATTCATGCCCAAAGTAATTTTATCATTAAAGTTTTCAGAAATCTACAGTCTAGATCTACTTTTACTCACGAAGCAGCAAGAATTTCAGCAGCTCTAAAGGGCTGTGCTCGTAGTGCTTGGGGTCGTGGTTTAGTGGTGGAACTGCAGTGCTGAGTTAATGATCTTAGAGGGCTTTTCCAGCCTTAGTAATTTTATGAGTCTACTCTTGCTACCTGCTTTTTCTGCAAGCTTCTATCCTTTCTCTTTCTTTTCAGATTGCTTTATGTAATCCCCTCCTTTCATGCCATTCCTTCAGTGCAGGTCACTCTGCAACGCTGCATCACACAAGCTGTGGAGGTGCTGAGCAGAGTTCCACTGACTCTTCTAGTGCTGATTTAGATGCAGTAGAGTCAGAAAAGACTCTTTAAACTCCAGCTGGCAATACATCAGGTGTTTTGATGTTGTGCCCTAACAAAAGGGAGGGTTTTACTGCTCCCCTAATCCACAGTGATACGTGGCAGTGCTATAACTGTGCAAAATGCATTTTCCCCCTGCTACAAAGCCACTTCAGAAAGCACATCAGACATGTGGTGAGAAAGGATGTGGGGAAGATTTGACCTTGCTGCCAACTTCTTGCCTCCCAGAGAGCAAAGATTGTTCTAAAGTGTTTCTTCCCAGTTTAATAATATCTCCCTATCCCTAAAAGCTTGCAGTAGCTCGTTTGCTCTTCACTCCTCCTTCGTTTTTTTTTTCCCATGGCACCACAAAGTAGGCAGGCAAAGAGAAAATGTAAAATATTAGCAGTCAGGTTCTAAGAGCAAATCTCTTGTTCTTAAACATAACAGAGAGCAGTGCATGTTTTGAGGCAATATAAACTACTTTTGGGAGTAGCTACAGTTAAACTATAACAGAAACCTTGGACTTGCCTTAGATTGACAAAGCTGGCAATGATGTTGGAGCAGAGCTCTGTTAATTTTGCAGGAATTCTGCTCATTGACAATGATTCCCTGCATTTATGTGGCCAGAAGACAGACCCAAGAGAGCTGCTTGCCCTGCCTCTTATACCTGTACATGTTTAACTAATGGAATTGTTTTGTCTTGTTTAGTTCAAGTAGCTACCCTTTAAATACTAAATTAAATGCGTGGTCATGTATAGACTGTGTGAAGACAATAATAAGATTTTGAAACT
Source organism: Pyrocephalus nanus (assembly GCA_038380795.1). Classification (NCBI taxonomy): domain Eukaryota; kingdom Metazoa; phylum Chordata; class Aves; order Passeriformes; family Tyrannidae; genus Pyrocephalus; species Pyrocephalus nanus. The sequence continues at coordinate 14,144,087 of CM076275.1, read as the reverse complement.
GGGCAGGTCGAAGCTCAAGTTGCCTGATAATTATAAATTTGTTTCCTTGGACCATATGCATATGGATTTAGTTTTTTAATTGCATTATTGAATTATTTTTTACGGTAGATTTTTACTCAGATGATTCTTGGGGGTGACACTGAAACCAGCTGTGTGTTGAGATGAATGAGTGTTGATGGTAAACTCCTTATCTGCAACTGTCCCTGTGGTTGGAAAGCAGACTGTAAATGAGACAGGGTATTTTAGCAAAGAGAAAGGATCATTAGGATCACCTCATGGTGAAAGCAGCTGCCCACTCTCATAAAGAATGCATTTGACTCCTGCTCATGTTGGAGTGAAAATTTCCTGTGAGATCCTTCTTTTCCTAGACGGTCACTACCTCTGAAAATCTCATTTCTGGATGCCTGAATTGGAGTTCTGAGGCCTGCTCTGCCAAAATGCAGTCACTCACAGCTCTGATTAGCATCAGTGAAAGCTACATTTGAAACACATACAGTGCTATGAAACCCACAGTTCTCTCCCGCTGTCCTGACAGAAAGTCAGGTGGTGACCCAATAAAAACATTTCAAACCCAGGACTTGAATTTGGCAACACTCTGCACAAGGTTTAAGTGGTGATCTTACCCTGAAACTTGGTAGTGTATTTTAATACAAGGCAGTTCTGTCATCCCTGGTTACAAAATAATATTGAAAGGGGATGACAGCTTGCCTGAAAAGGAAATTCAGACAAACTGCAGTGACTTCCCATCAGAATTCTGCACCTTTCTGACGGAGGGCATGATTTTGCAGTAATTGCCTTTTGCTTTCCAGCAAGTGTAAAGTCAATCTGTAGAAGTTTTCAGCTGATGCCTTTTCAAACTGTATCTGCCTATCAAAATAATGATACTTAGAGGTGCCACTGAATGTCTTTGCAATGGTGACTTTTCCGTGCTGTTTTCAAGGCTTTGCAAACAGCAACATGGGCAGTCTTGATGTACAGGTTGATGTTGTTGTGCACAGTTAAGGGCTAAACTGAGCAGGTATGGAGGGATAAATCAAGAGAGGCAATTTATAAGGATGTTGCATTTTTATAGCATTTGTCATAATGAACGTTGGATGGCAAGTTGATGCAAAAAAATATTCTTTTGACTTTTTGTCACCTGCAGTTTTAATTCATGGAAGTATCTATCCTGGATCTTTTCCAAGACAAATCCCAAGAACGCACAGATTTGTGTATAGTTTTTAATGGTCTTGCACGTATTTGTGATTTGACAACTATGATATTTTAGTTTTTCCAACCAAAAGGCCAATCTGTTACGATTTTTGTCACTTCTTACCAGCTCAAGCCTTTACATTTAGCTCTCTGTGTCGGGTACCTGAGGTTCCTTGTGTTACATGTACTTTGGAAATACGGCTCACTATAAATAAACCAATAACTGCTACATCTTGATAACTCCATTAGCATAGCAAACCCATTTTATCTATGGCTGAGTGTATGCATATATCAAAACTTCCAGTGTAAGAATCAGAACCATTTGAGTAAAATTGACATAATTGCTACAGTTTCAAAAAAAACCTTAATGACACCTAATTAAACCTGAATCTAATGAATTGACTAAAATGTATATAGAGCAGTGTCCTCATGCTACACCTTTGCTCTGTGAGAAGCTTTGTGTCTCTCAGTGGTTATTACTAACTTAAGGAAGGGTTTGAAGGTTTGAACTCATATATTTCTAAATTCTTTTTGTGTTTCCACTAGCTGCATTGTCTAATCTTGAAAAAAAACTGGCTTTCTGTTTCCAGTCTGATGCCATAACATGTTACCTCATTTCAAAAACATAAGTCATCGTTGATGACAGTATGTAAAAATACTCAAGAAGTGCTTGTGTAACAGAAACTTCTAAGCAGAGATAACTTTTGGAAATACTGCATGATCCTAAGGCTTAATTTTGAAATCTTTGAATAAATTGATAGGGCTGATCATGGAGGAGACCAAAGAAGGGTTCATGAGGGAGATTGACAGAGTGGAGACTAAGGAGGAATAAGACCACAGTAATCTTCTACACATTTTTCTCTGCATTTGATGTGTAGCACATTATATTCACCAAATCCAGATCAATTATTACTTTATATAGTAAAAGGATCTTGGAAAACTCTAAGCCTGCTGTATTTGGTTGTTAAAATCTCAGCCGATCATTTCTTAAGCTAACGTTTCATGTTTTCCTTCTGTCTCAGGTTCCCAGTCTGAACCTCCCTCGTGCAGTGCCAGTTCCATCACCTGCCCATCTGCCTGCACCTGCAGCAACAATGTAGTGGATTGTCGAGGAAGGGGCTTGACAGAAATCCCAGCTAACCTGCCAGAGGACATTTGGGAAATGTAAGTGCCAGTGTAATGCATTCTTTTCCATGGCTCTCCATTTTTATTCCATATCTGAGTCTCCTGTGTGGCAGAAAGGCACATGCTTTGAAAACTGTTCTGTTGTCAGGTATGGTGTAGTTGTTCTCTTTGCTTTTGTTCTTTTCACCTAAGAGCTCAAACCATTCTTTATTGTAATTTAGGATATTGTTTGATGTTGCCCTACCCAAAAGCAAGATGAAGTTCTTGGTGTATTAAGTTCAGATTGTGTTTACATCTCACAAACCTGGAATTACAGTTCTGTAGTCAGTAAAAGAAACACACAGTGCTTTTTTATTTCTAGATAGTGGTTTCCCCATGAGATAGAAGGATGTCTTGATAGCTTGGCAGAAAGCATTTATAATGAATTACGATATCAGAGCACATCGTCCCTGCTGATCTTACCTTCTATTTCTTGTCTTCCACATTTTGTTATTCCCAGTTCTTTAACAGCTTTGTGACTTGTGTGGTGAAATCAGATGCTAGTTTTACATCTTTACATGAAGACTTATTTGTCTTTACTGCCTTTAGGAATTGGAATCTTCTCTTTCTGCGTCCATGACTTCATGCTACTGTGGTCCTGAAATCCTGTTACGTTAAAGCAGTTTGCTTTTGGTTAGTCCATAGGGAATGCAGATCAGTTCTTTTCCTATTTAGGTGCTTGTCACACAGAGTTTTCTGACATCCAGCCAGCTTTTACAGTCTACACTGTATGAACTCAAATATTTTTGTAGTCATTGGACTCATCCAGCTGTAGAAATGCTGCTACATGGCAAAATTCACTACAATAAAGAATAAATTCATAGGATCATAGAATTTTAAGGAAGGGATCCTAAAGACCATCTCATTACCCCCCTGCCATGGGCAGGGACACCTTCCACTAGCCCTGGTTGCTCCAAGTCCCGTCCAACCTGGTCTTGGACACTTCCAGGGATGGGGCAGCCACAGCTTCTCTGGGCAACCTGTGCCAGGGCCTGCCCACCCTCACAGGGAACAATTTCTTCCCAATATCCCATCTAACCCTGCCCTCTGGCAGTGGGAAGCCATTCCCCCTTGTCCTGTCCCTCCATCCCTTGTCCCAAGTCCCTCTCCAGCTCTCTTGGAGCCTCTTTAGGCACTGGAAGGGGCTCTCAAGTCTTCCCAGAGCCAGCTTGGTGCTGTTGGCAGACCTGCTGAGGATACACTCAATCCCACTGTCCATTTCAACAAAAATGTTCTATATCTGCTGCTCCCAATACCCCATCCCAAGGAACGTTGAATTCAACTGTTTCTTGTATTTCCCTTTAAATCAGTATTTCTTTTTAAGCCAAATTGTGTCTGACAAGAACCCTTGACTGACAAACTGTTCTACCAGAGTGAAACAGAGAGCTGTTGCTCTAACACAGTTATTAAAGGTGACCTACATTTCACTCTGTTTCAGTATTAATTAAAGATCTTTTATTCAGCCTTCCCACCGTTCTTCATTAGCATGGGTGGGCAGAAACTTCTCTGACAAAGCTGCCAACAAGTCCTAGAACTGTTTTTGTTGACAAAACCCTGTCACAAAACAGGTAACTCACTTGTCATGGGACATAAATCAGGCATCGTATGACACTTAATTTTCCCTTCCTGCTGACCTCTGCCATATGTAACTTAGAAGTCTGTTGTGTTACTTTCTTACCCCTTTCCTCAAGGTGAAGATCTTCATTTCAAGAATGTTTACTCTGAAATAAAAAATTTAGGAAAGCCAGAAATCTCAATCCCAGACTTGTTTTTTCATAATTTCATAAAGTAGGTAGCAAGAATGTACAGAATGCAATTCATTTTTTCATAAAGCTTCTTGTTCAGTGGGGAGCTGACATCAGCAGCCAAATTGACTGAGGAAAAATGAGTTACAAGAAATTGAAGCTGAGGAATACAGACTGTGTGCTGAATGCTATGAAAGATTCTCTGCTTACAAAGTGGTTCTCTTGTGCTTTTCAGAGGAGAAATGAACAGTGCATGTTATAGAGAAACACATGAGAATAAGCAGAGGAAAGTTTTGCATGAATACTTGGATGAAAACAAAAGTCATTAAGCACCTGGAGGCATATACTGACAAAGAAATACCAAAACAAATATGGCTTGGTGGTTTGCTGGAAATGAACAATTTCACTGTGTTGAAACAGCATCTACAATAAAAGGAAAAGTTGCATTTATTAAGAAAGGGTGCATGCAAGGTAAATGGGAAGCTTAGTGTGAATGCAGAATGGACTTGACCTTGCAGAGATACAGGGAAGGAGGGATGACCAACTAGTAGCAGACAGTCCCCAAAAAATCTGATTTTCTGCTCAAACTTCATTGCAGCCTTGCAGCCAGTGCCTGTCAGACTGTGTGACAGCTCAGCCCATGGAGACAGCAGAGCCAGGCTGGAGCAGACATTTGTTAAACCCAAAGCTCCCAGCTGTGCCTGCAAGAGTCACTGCCCTGCAGCTCATGGGAGCTGCTGAAGGATGTTGTGAGAAACAGGAGTGCCCCAAGGGTGGCTTTCCCCCCGTGTGTGGTTTGGGCTGCTGTTGGCTCAGGACATGGGCTGGATGGGTCCGAGCTCTGGCACTGCTGGGTTTATGCCAGGGAAAGGACAGCTTTCCTGCACATCCAGGTGTGGGGCACTGTGGTGTTTCAAACAGTATTTCCTTCCACATCCTGCCTGCCAGGTCTGTCTGATGCTTCCTAGTACTGGAGAGAGATCAGTAACTCCCTAGTAATTTTTTTCCCCTCTTGCCACACTTTCCCTCAGCCCCTTCTTTAGAATGAAGTTTTCATGCTATTTGTCTCTCTCAGACCAATCTACTCATTCTTTATTTATCACCTCAAGCAAGGCTGTATTTTAGGATATGAATTCTCAACAGCTCTTGTCTGAGAATTTTGTACACTTTAAAACAATAGTGTGGGGACTACCACTCCTGCCTTTGTGCTTTATGAGTGTTAGTGCAGGACCCTCCTGACTGAAAGCAGGGCTCAGCCCCCCAAAGCCTGGCCCTCCTGCTCCTGGCTGGTCTGGAGGGTGCTCGTGCTGAGGTGCCTGAAGGTGTCAGAGCAGCAACCACTGGCACTGGGCACTGCTGCTCTGAAGGTTTTTAGCATTGTTTAAAAGGAGGATTGATTTAATTGCTAATGCTAAAGGCTGGATTGTGATTGAGATGCTTGAAAGAACAAAAACGAGCTGGGCTAGTATGGAACTGTTGGGAAAAGAAGGCTGAATTCAAATAAGGAAACAGCCAAACGTGGAGGAGAAGGATTGGGAACAAAGGAAATGAAGGCAGGTTGAGCAAAGTGCTGTGAGTCTGTGAGGAATATTTGGTGATAAGGGCTGAGATTGCTGTCAGTGAGTCTGGGGCACAGGCTGGGCTGTGGGGTTATGGCAGGAGATCACTGGGATTGGGCAGGGTTTGGGGCCAGGACAGAGTGATGCAGGTAGAGATGGAGCCAAGGAATCTCTTCCCACTGGAAAGCACATCTTCCAGAGCCTTCCTGCTTTGTCAACATGTACTTGGAAAACCCAACAACAATTTGTGTGTCTGTCCCTGTGCACTAGTGACTACCTAGTCAGAGATTAACTATTAAAGTCTACAGAGAGATTTCCTACTTTCACTGCTGCTATTCCAGTTAGACAGCACTGCACAGGTCTGGGTCTCATACTTCTGTTACACCTAAGTTTCCTTGTGATAGAATTAGTTATTTTGGCTTTTGCTATTAATTAAATATTAAATTATATTTTAATTAAATATATAATTTTTTTAAGTAAAAGAAAAATTAGAAAATAATTAATGTTTTTAGCTGCAGTCTTCATTCAGAGCTTTTGTATACATTTGTTGTGATATCCACTCTAACAACAGCATAGTCTCATGTTGCTGGTAAAAGCCTGGATTGATTCCTTGCTCTCTAGGGATGCATCATGGATGTGTAGTGAGGGAACCTGTGCATATAGGGTCTGTTTACTTGTTGCAGAAACAGGAAAATTGTGAAATGGGGATTGAGGGGAAGATAATCTCATGAATGCTGTTCAGAGAATTGTGTTGTCTCTTCTTGCCAGTAGTTTTATTAATTGATTGTGGGCAAGTGACTTGCACCAACTTTTCCTAGGTGGTCACTAGTGATGTAATCCTCGGGCTGTGGCTGACTCAGCTGAGACATTCACTGGTGCTGAGGACTCACAGCTGCAGCAGGAGTCAATAGGAGCTGTGCTGTGATCACATTGTGCTGTGCAACGCTAATTACTCTGAAAAGCCGAGTCTCGATCATCTGCAGACTTACAAATCACACTCCACAATCTGCAGTGTATCCTCAGACCTTGAAACTGATCTTAGAACAAACTTGGGCTCTCTCACATCAAATTTGCTTTATTACTGTTACTTAACCTGTACCATACTCCCTGTCTGGTGAGATTAAGAGGAATATAATTATATAAGGCAAGGGTAATGCTGGATAGGATGTGTCTGAATCAGACACGAGGACTGTTTGGTTAAGTGCTGATGTAATTGCTCCAGACAGAGTAAAGAGGCTGTCAGTCCCTCAAGGAAAAGTGCTGCTTAGGCACCGTATCTGGTGAGATAACAACCACAGCTCCATCTGACAGCGGAGCAGAGTAAACCAGGATGGCAGCCTTCCCACCAGCACCTGGGTTTGGCTTAAGGTCAGTGTTAGTCACTTGTTCTGCAGTGGTTTAGTTTATCCTTCTCACTCTTGGTAGCTGAATTGGTGGCTGATATTTTTGTAGGTGTGAGCACTGCGTGATTTTGGTGCATAACTCCTACACTTAGGGAAAAAAATCAGGAGTTTGAGCACACAGGAAGGATCTGATGTGCCTAACTGATGGTTTCCTAATGTTTCTGGCAAAAATGAGCACAAACCTTATTGTCTGCAAGGCAATCACTTTGAAATGCAATGTTCTACTTGTTCTAACGTTAATGACTGCTCTCCTGACAAATTTAATAGAGAATTGCTGTCATGAGGGTGCCACTGTGCTGGGCAGTGTTTCAGACAAGACCTGTAGATAGACAGGTTTTCTCTGATTGTTGTTTCAAAGATTGTCTCAGGAGGAAATTCCCTTCTCTGTTCTTTAGTACCTGTAGGAGTGTGTATTCCAGGAGAGCTGGGAACCTTTATGAAGCTTTTGTGATTTCAGGAAGGTGATGAACAATTTCTGGGCACTTAAATTATTGGTATGTTCGAAGTGAATTTTCCACCAATTAAAATAAAGTCAGGAAAGCTGTTATAAAAAATTGAGCACTGGTAACTATTTGTTATAGTAAGATTGTTTCTTTTAATATAAATTATAAATTAACTACTCCAAAACATTTTCATGTTTATTAACAACTAACTGTGAAGTTCTCAGCTTCTTACAATAAGAATTTTTTTCTTTTATCCAAAATATGTGTGTAGAAAATGTAAACTTTGTGGATAAAGGAATGACAGTTTTGCATTTAACACTTTTCTTCCTCCTAAAAGAAAATTATAATAATTTTCCCAGGCTTCCAGTAAATACTGCAGCTGAAGCCAGCACAGTATTTTTGAACACTGTAGTAAATGTTCCATAATTGCCTCTGGTGGCAAGTTCTCTGGCTGGGGAATCAGGTTGGCTCCTGTAGTTGAATCATATAATATGATTTTCATTCACTGTTGTAAATTGGCTCTGGACAGCTTCACATGTCAAACTTGACTACTATTTTCTGGACCTCACCGGGCAAACTGTGTCACTCACTCCTTGCATTCAACAGAGGTTTCTGTTGTCGGGCCAAAAAATATGTAGAAAATATTCTATGAGATCAAGACACAAAAATAATAAAGAATAAATAAAATATTTTAGATTGAGAGTCAGCGGAGAGCTAAATAAACGAAAAATGATAATAAAGGTGTTTTCTGTGCTGAGAATGATTAAGGAAAACAGAAAGCTGTGTTCTAGAAACAAGCAGTAACAGCAGGGAGTTTCTGCTGAAGGACCAAGGCAGGATTTATTTCTTACATCTTTACTTTCATTCCTAAGATTAAGTGTAACTGATGTCATCTGTAGACACAGGAAGATGTTTTTATTTTGATAAATCTGGATTTCATACACATGATAATTTCCCTTTTGGCTGTATCAATTTTTACCCTCTTCACCACTCTTTATAATTGTGAGATTTCTTCTCAGAAAGCTTATGTACAGGTTCATTTACTCAGCCAAGCTGTGTAGGAATAAACTTACAGAGTTTGTGGGTTTAAGATTGTCTTGGCTTTTTAGTTTGGGTTTATTTTGGGTCTATATATATCTTTTGTGTGTGTGTGTTCTGTTTTCCCCGGAGGCATCACTTCAGTCCAATAGCAACATGAATTAATAATTATTATTAAAAATGAACAGTATAACCAAAAAGGCACAGATCTTTTATCTAATACAAATTTCACTGCAGAGCTCCTGTGTTGCCAAGCAAAATAAGGAGATTGCAATGTATAATGAGTATATACATCCTTAAAGCCAATTATGAAGGGGAGAAGCAATCACAGAAAATAAAACAGGGAGCATAAAATCTTAACTTTGACATAAAGTATACTAATCAGGTTTTTTTACTGGATGAAACTCTTAATTGTTTTTTGGCTTACATGTGTTCTCCTGTTTATTTTGCTTAAAAAAATTAAGAAAAGAAGGAATTATTAGAGGAAAGACTCAAATGCCATAATCTGTTTTGTTGACAAAATATTACAGGTGGCAGAACTTCAACTACTGGAAAGCTGTTTAATTTTTCTACTAATTTCTGGTGTTCTGCCTTTACTTTGTCAGCATTTGTAAATGTGTAATAAAAATAGATGTTACAGACTGTATGGAGCTCTAAACAGTAAGTTAGATTAGAGATTAAACAATTACTTGTTTTTCTTTTCTCTCAGTTATCTTTCTTCCATTTCCAGCAAGTCTAAAATTATATTTTTGTGTTACAACTTGACAAATATATTGCAAACCAACTTGAAATCCTCAGATCCCTGAGCTAGTGATAGCACTGTGACAAAATCTGGAGAGTGGTCTGGGCTGGAATTTTCTTGAGGTAATTGGAAGCCAGCAGAGGCTGGTCAGGACTGACCTACTGAAGCACTAATTAAATAATAATGGGATGTGTTACGGGGTTAGTCTTTCTCGGACCTCGCAGAGCAAAAACTTGTTCTCAGTAAGACAAACATTCTGAGTCTGGTTTGTTAAAAACCATTCCTGCTGGTTTACATTCAGGAAATGTAGCCATAGGTGACTGAGTGTTTTCCCATAGGCCCTATAGAAACCATCTTTCTCCTAGATATGACTTCAACCAAAAACCCAAACAAACAACAAAAAACCCACCTCAAACGAAAACAATCCTTCCCCCCCCAAAAAAAATCCAATTAAAAAAATAACAACCGAAAGTGCTCAGCAGAGGTCTAAGGTTGAGTCGGGCTCAGAGCAGATGCTCTGTTGTTGAAGTGAACACAAGAACCTCATCTCTTGTGGGATGGTCTCTTTGGAGCCTTCTGAACTGGAATCATGAGGTGTGACAAAAATCCGGGAGTGGGATCTCTGTTGCTGCTGTTTGCTAGACCACAACACCTTGGAAACACACACAGAGACACGAATTTGTGTGTGCTGGTTGCATGAGATGTGTAACTGGGCTGCATTTCAGCAGCAGGGAGCTCAAAATTCCCAAATTTCTCCAACCTAAGGACTCTCTGTTGTAGATTTGTGTTCACAGCCTGCATACAGGTAAAATTCTTTCTGTAAACCCTGATCCCAAGTCCAGTGACCCAGTAAAGTCTGCTGAGATGGGAACAGGGAGGAATTATTTTGTATTCTACCCCAAAACAGCTTCTGTTAAACCTTCAACATTCTCGCTGGGGAGCTCAGCTGGAGTCCCTGGTTTTATACCTGGGCACCAACCCAGAGCAGTTCCTGCAGTCGTGGCATTGCAGTGGCAGGTGCTGAGTGAGGCTCTGCACCCTCATTCCAGGGATGCAGCAGGGAAAATACATGAACGAGACTGTCAGGGGATATAACAATGAGAGATTGTGAGAAGGGCCAAAAATTCCAACCAGGAATGTGGAGTGTCACAGTGGTGGATGGAGAAACCTTGAGGTTTGGCAGTGTAATGCTGCATTCTGGTGTTTATGTGGTTACAGATACATTGCTGTGATGTCAAAAAGTGTTTTGCAAAATACCAGTCTAAGGTTTTCTCTGGTGTCTTCCTGTTTGTCTGTACTACAAATTAATGCAAAATTAACGTGCTACAAGAGAGCTGATGGATTCATAATGCAGCTGCCATTACAAATTCAGCATTTACCAGCTGATACCTGACCAAGTGCTGGGTTACACAGCTGTGACAGCTGAAACCAGATTCAGTGGGGTATTTTAGAAGATCCAGTATCACTAGCACTACTTTCAGATGTGCAGGGAACATATCAAAACATCTGGTTTCATTCTGAAAGATGTCTTTTGGTGAGCAGAATTATCTGTGTAACTTCCTGGGTAGATTTACATTGACAAGTTAGTTCATTGTTGGTAGGATTTTGTTTGTTGAATATCTGCCCTCAGGTGAGTTGTTGAGAAGCAGCCCTGTCTAAAACTATAGCAGGAACTCGACAGCCAGACCCTGAAAATCAGCACCAAACAGAATATGAAGGGAAACTCCAGTTGTCACCTTGTATTAATATAGGTGGATGGTTTACTGGCTCTCAGCTCTCCAGTTCCTAAGGCAGACTCAATGAGAGGGATTTACAATGCTTATTATTCGTTTTATTTGGAAGTCAATCAGGTGCTGTGATGAAAGGCAGCACTATAAAAGTCTTGGAGGACCATATGTGTTCAGGGGTTTTATAGTGGTGGTAGAGTGTCTGGCTGGGGCAGAGGCTGAAGGCTTGAACTCTGTTGAAATAAGCAGTAAGCACAGACATTTAAAATGCTGAATGTCCTGAAAATCCCCAAACTCTTCATTTTCTACCTTAGAACTGAGGGGTGAGAGACACAAAAGGCTTTTCCATAAACACTTTCTGAAGCAGCAGGACTGCAGGGTTTTTGCCTTGCAGAGTAGTGCCCTGTTCTGGGGTTTAAGGAATGACAACTGTGGCTTTTGCATGTTTTCCTGCTGAATGAGCCACAGGTTCTGACTGTAACTGCAGGGCAGGATTCCTTCCTTCTTTCCCAGCAAGGGTGCCTCCTATCCAGGGCTTCTTTGGGTAAATACTTCAGTGCAGCTGCCCAAACCTGTTGTGCATGGTCAGAATAAAGCTTGTATTTCAAAGGAAGAGGCAAGTAAGGCATCAGGGCAGGGACCAGATCTAGCTCATATTTGTAGTAAGAAGCTCAGATTTTCAGTTATGACTTATTCATATTAAATGCTGAAGATAAATCTGTGGGCTTTCCTTCATCAGAGTCAAAAATATAGGATAAGATGCAAAGCACAAAATACGAGGTAAAGGTGAAATAATGGTCCAAGCAGTCTTTTTTAATCTAGTTGTTTCCAGTCCTTGACAAGGAGGAAAAGTCTCTCTTGACTGTTATGTGCTCTAGAAATTTCCTCCTTCCTAATACAAATGGTTCTCCCCAGCCCTGGGCTCTGTCACTGTGGTGGATGCACACACACACTCCTTGTTTCCCTCAACCAGTCCCTGCAAATCCCTGCTTATAGGGCAGGGGAAAATAAGAGGGAAAGGGTGGGTTCTGCCCTTCCCAACAACCTCCACGCAGGTTGTGTGTGTGTGTCCTGCCAGGCACGAGTGTGCCACAGGTTCGTGCTGCACGCTGAGCTGATCTTACGCTGTCGCCCTCTCAGAGGTTGCATTGGTGCTTGGCTGCCCGAGCAGAGCAAGCCCCGGAGAGCCCCGTCCCTGGGAGCAGAGTGATCCTGGGAGCAGCCTGGCTCATCCACTCGCTTTCTGCCTCCCAGCAGGGAAGCCGCTGGCTGCCCAATGCAGGGGGACGTGTGTGACACGTCTCAGGCAGGAGCTCGGTGGCACCGTTAATAGAGCGTGGCTGTCTCATTTGTAGGCTCTATTCATCTGACAGCTGAGAATTATCAGTACTGATGCTTCGCTCCCTCTCTCTTTTTTCTCCAAGGTAGTGATTTGTCTATGTTATGGGTAGGTAAGCTTGACAAAACATTACACATTAGCAGCTGAGACGGTGTTTGAAATGGGAAAATTGCTGGCAAACTGCTCCATTAGAGACCCAAATAACAAATTCTTTCTTTCCCTCAATGAAAGGGAGATAGTTAAGGCCCAAATTAATACATCTGTCTCCCCCACTCTGCAGGGGGAATCACTCTTCAAGACAAATGGCTTCGTCACTCCCGAGTGTGAGCTGGCTCTGCTAAGCCCGCGTTAAGCAGAGTTTTTTTTATCCTTTGTGTTTTGCCATCCTGGGCTGAGCAGTTACAGGCACCACAGTGAGGTGGTGATGAAAAGATTTGCACCTCGGTGAACTCTGAGATGGATTAGCATGGGAATTTGAGTGCTTATTCTTTACTCTGGGATAGTTTTTCATCTTTAACTGCATGGTTTCCCCCTGTTTGTTTTGGATTTTTTTTTTCTTTGATATGTTTACTTTTCACTGTCATTGCTGCAAAGTCATTTAAAGAGAGTGGGAAGAGGGAGGACTTTACCCTGTCTAACATCGTGTTGTTACAAGAAAAATGTATCTGAATCCGTTGGGCCCTCATGCTTTCCAATCTCTTGATGATATATTAGAGAATAGAAAGGAAATTGTTCTTGTCCTTTGATGTTGTTGTCAGAGACTGTAAAATAAAGCTTGGAGAGGCAGACAGAGCGTTGCTGGGTGTCAGAAGGGGGGAGACACGCTTCAATTCATCTCAGCACTCAGCTGGCAGCAGGAGACGTGGCACAGGGAAACTGGGAACCGAACAGAGGAACAAAAGCTGCTGGGAGTGTGAACTGGGCCAATTTATTGTATCTGTTTCGTGAATTCTACTTAAAAAGCAGATCTGAGTATGAAATATCAGAGGAGAATTGAGGGAAATTTTCTTAAGTGGTAAGAAATCTTAAATGTGGGGGGTAGTAGTTTAAATTATCAAAATTTAGCCTTGTAGGGCTGTGTGTCATGTACACGTTTCTCAAATGTGTTGTAAAATTATTTTATGGAATATTCTGATAATACCCCCCAAAAATGAACTTCCTGATGCTGCTTTGCACTAGCACAGATGGTTTTATAGTGTGTGACAGCACTCCATGGTATGCAGGGAGGGACCATGAAAAGCACAGGTTTCCACAGGTCATGTTCTAGGTAAACCAGGTAACTTTCTCTGAAATGAAATGTGACTGTAAAATTTAGATTAGCTGTTCACTTTCCGGAGGAAAAAATGCCAGCATTAGGTAAGGGCTGTGTTTTTCACTTTATTTCAAAGATGGCACCTCTAACAGCAGTTTCCCATTATATCATGAACAACACTGTTTTATAATTAAAGCTTCATCACCCTGATATTGCCAACACCCCTTCTGGCAGAACCTAGTGTTTCTTGAGATTTTTAATCCTCTCCTGTCCTTGACATGTCATTTATGAGCTCAGATGAGGTGAAAGCACAAAATATTAATCCAAACAATGTGTTTTCTGCTATTTTAGTTGTGTAAGTGCATTGTGTTTTTCAGGCTATGCCTGCCAATCTATAATTAAAACACGTGCTTATTTAATGCAGCGTATTTAATGCAGCACAAGCACTTATTTAGCGCTCCAGGATTGCCTCTGTTCTGTGCCCAAGTTGGAACCCACCTGCAGACACACCCTGATAAGAGCTTGTGGTGCTGCCTGTGCTTCCCTGGTAGCACCTGCAAGATGTAGTGCACTAGGCAGGATGGGTTCTGTGTAGTCTTTAGTCCTTCATTTAACAAAGAGCTTCCAAAATGTAAGGTCTAAGGTGAAAATATAGCAGCAGATGACACAAGCCTTGTCCATCTATTTCTGTACAGGCCATCTGCTCTAAATCCTGTAGGAATGGGTGAAGAGTTCAGGAGTAGCTTCAGAAGGCAGCTCTCTCGAAGAACTCCTGTTTATCTCCCTCTCCACCTCTTCTAGAAATTCCTTTGGTTTTTTTTTATTTATTTATTTCTTGGGACATGTGGCTATTCCAGTTTTGTATTTTTTTCACCTTACGAGAGGAAATTCCTGTGTGTATTTCCACCTTTGAATCACTAAAATTTCCTTGGAATTTTAAGTGATTATAAAAAAGGACGTTTCCCCCACCCCCCCCAACTCTTTATTTGAGTTTCCCTGTAAGGAGTGCTGTGCAGTCCCTGTGATCCCCCAGTTTCCATCCCAGGGCCAGGGAACTGGGCAGGCACGGCCCTCTTTTGTTCCTCGAAGTGTCTGCACAGAAATACTTGGGAGGAGTGAAACACCCAACTGGCAGGCTGACAAAAAGCCTTGATGGGAAGAGTGTGTGTACTGCTAATTCTGGTGACAAACACCCAACAATAGTGGTGTGCTGGAGCTTGCAGCAATTTGCATTTCACTGTGGACTTGCCAGAAATGAAGCGTGGTATATTTAGACCAACTGGAAGGGAAATCTCAGAGACTAATTCAAATCACAAAACAAGGAGTAGAATTAACTCCGATCACAACCTTTAAAATAGACTGCTACAGAAATAAAAGAGGGCATGCACGTTGGCTGTGCAAGTTGACTGTGCAAATATCACAATATTTGAGACTTAAATAGCTTCTTGGAGTGTAACTGTGCTGGCAAATCATCTTATTTTCAAGGGGATTTTTTCTCTTGCCTGTGGAAGCACAGATCACCAGAAGGATACACTGTGCAATAGAGAGCTGATGGGCCTTGCACATTTTCTCTGCATTATTCCCAAGTCCTTTACAAACCTTGATTTATTTCTCCCTTCTCCCATTTCATTTTATCTCCATTCCTGGTTCTAAAATTTTTTTCTCCCCTCTGCAATGCTGCAGCAGCTCCAAATGACTCGAATGCTTCATTCCATCACTGCAGTATGTTTTTGTATTTCAATTCCATTTCCAACCGCAGATTTTTTACTATTTAAACTCTTTCTTTTTTTATGACACTTTGGGGAAAAAATACACAACATTTGAATAGTAAGTAAGAGCAAGGAAAAATCACATTTTACTCTCAGTTCCAGCTCTGCAGAATTTTAGCTGCCGTGGTCATTGGAATTTGTTTTATGGGAATCTACTTTTACATTTCTAATTGAGATGAACACTTAGAGTTCATCTGAGGAGAAGTTATTCCTTTTAGCAGGAATTCAGGGAACTTGCTGACAATTGAAAGTACTTCTGGGAAGGAAGAGAAATTAATCTTAGTGGTTACTGTATGTGGTATCTTAAAGCTGCTTACGTTTTATGTTAGTGAGACGTGCATTTATGATACTTCATAAAGAATACCTCTTTCAACCAAATCTTAGAAATAAAAACAGCAGCATTTTCATGTAGTCCAGAGCATATTTTAGAAAACCTTCAGCATTTGGTAGTTAAAATAGGAATGTACTGTTCTTTTTTGTACTGCTTTGACATAAAGCTTCTCCCCCTTTCCTCTTGAAAATCTAGGCTCATCTTGCAGTGAATTAATTCACTTTGGGTTTTAGCATGTTCCCATAGATTGTTGCTCCTTGAATTGTTCTGATAGAATTATTAATCTGCTTATTAAGCTGTCACAACATAACCTAGCTTTTAGTTCGGATGGCTATGTTCTATTTACAACACCTAGTCAAGGAAAGCATCTGCATTATTTATTTTCTACCTTAACTTTAAAATATACAGACTGTTATTTATTGATTCCACGTGCCTTAAAGGTGCAGTTTCTCTAACCCGTGACTTTTTTGCTGTACCAATTTAATGCAATCACTGAGATTGTTTTGTTTTCGAAGTTATTTTCTCAGCATTTTCTCCATTTAGTGAATTTCAAAAGAAAAAAAATGTGTCTTGCATAAACATTGAGTTGGTTTTGTATTTATATAAAATTTGCTGTCATGTTTAATGTGATCCCCGTCGTTTAGCTGTGTAGTTAACATGTATATTGCTTTGTTTGTTTTCAGACGTTTGGAACAAAACCTCATCAAAATCATTCCCCCTGGAGCTTTCACCCAGTACAAGAAGCTTAAGAGAGTGTAAGTTTTAATAAGACCAACATCCTAGGGCAATCGTGAATCTTCCAGCTTCAAGTTCAGTATCTTTATTTTAGAAACATATTGGCATTTCTATGTTGAAATCACTGGGGATTGCACAAATAATCTCTTCAAAGTGTAAGCAACAGTGGAATTTGGTTCAGGATGCCTAACAGCGCATGAAATCCTTAATAATGCTTAATTTCACTTCCTATTATAAACGATGTGATCTAATTAGTTGTTAGTCTGTTCAAACTTCTAATCTGCTTCCTCAGAAAAGATTTGAAGTCCCGGGTTTTTTTTCCTCTCTTTTGTTCTGGTGTCTGTTTGCAGCAGTTCAGTGAAGTTGACCCCTCTTAGAGCAGGAGTGAGGATTTTTTTTGTAGTGCCTTCAGTGTCCTGATGTTGAAATGCTTTGACTGTTTACAAGAAAACAAAGAAATCTGCTGCTGGAGCTTGTTGCTTAACCACCAGTTGATACCCAGACAATTATTTTTGTGTTAGCTCTTGTGTTTTCTTTTTGGATTTAAAAGAATAAAATAAAATAACCCTGATGTGTAGCAGCTCTGTCCTGCAGATGACCTGGGCATTCCCCCAGCTGGTTTTTTTGTTTGTGTTTTTTTTTTTTTTTTTTTTTGTTTTGTGTTGTTTGGTTTTTTTTTGTTTGTTTTGTTTTTTTGTGAGGTTTTTTTTTGTTTGTTTGTTTGGGTTTTTTTCATTTTTAAGTGATATATAAGAGATGATGTGACAGTAGCACGATGACACAAACAATGGTAAAGCAATTTACTCCTGGTTCACCCCAGTATCAGGAGGTTTATGGCACCACCGGACCAGTAACTCCCAGGAGTCATCCTGGCTCTGTAGTTCAGAGCTAACACCGCTGAAAAGGTGCTTTTGCAGTTCTTTTCTGATGTGAACAATACTGGGATTAAGAGAGTGTGAGCTCATTTCACAGAAGACAGTGGATGAGCAGATAGCTCATGCTTTTGGAAACTGAAAGGAGCTATTGCCATACCATTGGGTAAAATGACTGCATTTCCCAGTCCAAACTCACCCAGTTCCTAGAGCTGTAAATATGGATCTTAATATTTAACAGGTCTAATCATCAATCTTAGAGGGTCTCCATTCTTCTGTCTCACTTTCAATATAGCTGTATGTATTTTTAAAGAAGTCCTGTACTGGATAGTGAGATGGTAATTTCAGTGAAAAATGATGGATCCCTTACCAGTGACCTAACTTGTAATTTTTTCATTATTAAAATCACTACATAGTTCTTTCTAAGGTGTGACTAACTTTAGATTTTGGCAGTGCTTTACTGTCCTTTCATTTGTCTTGATTGGTGAACTCAAGTTTTATGGGAATTGACCAGAAAAATGTTCTTTAATGTGAGTAGCTGCTCAACCCAATGCAGCACTTACTATGTGAGATGATTAATGTTCGAATTTCACAGCAGAATTCCATTAGCAAGTTGTGTTAACAGCTTTCTGGAGAATAATTGGCATACTCATTGAGATCTGAACTCATAATTAAATAATAAGTTATTGTGCCAGATGATCTGTGTCAAAGCTTAGTTAATGTAAGAGCGTTTTGTGGAAGAAGTTGGGAGAAGTAGTTGGGCTGGAGAATGTCCCATAACAAACATGATGTTTTGCCATTTGGTTGTTGATCTGTCTCCTTGTTAAAGTTTTATTCCTGCTGGATTGAGAGGTTTTAAATTGAGCAATATTTTGGTTACACATAGTTTAATTGAAGACCTTTTTTCAGTATTTGAAGAGATTATTGACATTATCTTTTCAGTGTGCAAGATTCCCAGGACTGTCAACAAAAAAAATAAACTTTAGTCAAAAGACTATCTCTTAAAACAAAAGAATCATCCTTTTTTTTTTCCTTTAGAGGAAGGACATGTTTGATATCACTGAGCCTTTCTTCATTTCTGTCACTTTGATTTCAATGAGCAGTGCCATAGCATGAAGATTATCAATTTAGTTAATTGATACTCTGCTCAGGGCACAAATGAAGAACATTAATATAATTGTTGTTGTTGTTACTAGTAACTATTATAATATTTTTATCTACTTCAGAAGAATATTAGCATACCACTGTAAATTGTATTTTTCTCCTGGTTAATAAATATACAAGAATGTTATGGGTAATGGCCTTCTCACTTTCAGCATTCTGGATTTTCATTGTTTACTGAATATTTCCTGCAAGATTCTACAATTTTCTTTTTTTAGCTAATTGGATAACTGAGATTAAATTTTTAAGTGAGAGCCAATTGTCCAAGATAATCTTGATAGGTCTTGATATTAATAGGTCAAGATGATAGCAGAGGATGGATGTTAATTCAAGTGCTATACTTGCATGTAGCTGAAGCTTGCCCTTTAGAATGTCTCTTCAACAACTTCTGGGATGGGAGAGTTACTTTGGTGATTCAATTTTATCTAAGGAGCTGGAATTTTGTATCTTGGCCTTAATCATAATTGCCCACATCTCTTCACACAATTAATGACATGAAGCTAAATGTATCTGTCTCTTCTGAGAAGGAAGATTTGACACTTGAAGGATTCAAATATGCACTTGAATTACATAATTTGGGGTGCTGATTTCCCTGATTTTGGGGTGGGTGTAGCCCCAGCTCTGTGCTCAGTTATTCAAGGGCTTTAGAAGAGATTTCAGGGGCTTGGAGGAGACACATCCCATCTCCAGAGGTAGAAATTGTCATTATTGCCTGAAGTATCCAAGCCCAGACAAGCCATTTGGAATTAATTCACAGAGCAGTTGTGCTTCTACCATAGTTCTGTAACTTTTAACTAACAAGTTTGTAGCGAGTCTGTAGAGCAAGAGTAAGAGCCAAGTACACAGAACCGCTTTGAAAGATGTCGAACCTCTCTGATGCTTGTAGTGACATTTCATGTTGTCAGATTAATTTTACCACATATTAGCAGAAAACACATTGAGATTTCACAGGCTTCCCAGTAGCTCTGTGGAGCTGCTACTTTTGCTAAGCAGCTTCTAAAAACTGAACCATATATGACATGGAGTTTGCTGAGTTACTCTTGTCAAATGAGAACAGTCCATTTTACATGTTAGAGATAATCAAGTAATCTGTTTCTAATAATGTTAGTCAACAAAGAGCACATTCATCCAATGCTATTAATAGTTTTGCATATGGCTGCATCTAAAAATAAATCTGTTTTGTTTCAAAACCTTTTACAGTAAAGACATTTAAGCCCTCCAGTTGTACGTGGCACAGTGACTTGCAGGGTATCCTTGCTCCCCTGGTGCAAAGTCAAGCCCAATTTGTGTCCCTGACTGGTAACTGAGCACAGCCACCCTCCAAGGGCTGTTCAAAAACCTTTGGAAAGATTTCTGTGGTGCTGCCAGAGGTGCAGGGAGACAAGTGTGAGGTGACTCATGTATTCCCTGCCTGACTGGAATCCTGGTAATTTTATTACATTTCCAGTTGAAGAGCCACACTTCCCCTGAGGGATTCAGAGATACCCTAAACTATGAAAATGAGCCTTATGTCATCTAAATTGTCTTTTACAATAACCTGTATCTCTTTGTCTTGATGTAAATCAAGCACAGAACAGGACAATCTTACCCAAGCAGGCCAAACGAAGGGAAGAAAAATACAAGGACATAATTGAATCCTTTTCCCTCAGTCAAGTCAGATGGAGCCTCCTTATCCAACAGCAGAGGAACTTGGGCTCTAATGGAAAGGAAATAATGTGTCTAATTATCTTCTAATGCTGATTGTAGTGCATCTGCATGAAGTGAGTGAGTGTCATCACCCAGCATGGCGTTTCTGCACATTCAGGCACCATTAGTTATACACTCATTAGTGTCCGGACATGGGGAGAGAGGAAGGATGGAGATGTGGAAATGCAGCCAATCAATAAAATAGTGCTGAAATCCTGGTTTCAAAAATCAGATGCCCCTTTCAGATGCTTGTCACTGTTCAGCAAACCCATCTTTTCATGGGATTCTAATAGATTTTAATGCATTGCTTGATAAATAGATAGAACTGATCCACTTCAGATTTTTGCTTACTAGATAAAAAGCAGCAATCAGTCTAAACAAGTTTCCCAAAAACCTGTATAAAATTAAATATTCCTACTTTCACTGTGACAAATTTGACTGCTGTAAGTTGAGCTGAAGAACCAGAAACCTTCCATGAATGCTGTCCTGGTAGGCAGGATGTTGTAACAGAAAACAATTTGCAGAGCAAATTGGTTCATGAGCCTTATAAAATAATCAAATCTCATAAGGGAGCCAAAAAACCGCAAAAATCCCACTTTATGTAGCTAGAGGACTAACAGTTAGAGGACTGCATTAAAATTTTAACCAACTAATTATGTATAGAATGGAAAACCTTCCTTCTGATTATTAAGTTCTCGTTCAAGTGATGTTTATTTAGAGTCTACTTAGCATGTGCCCCAGTGGAAATATCAGTGAAGATGTACATGAAATACTGTATTATTGCAGTTTCAGCTATCAGTGAAGTGATTTAATGCTAGTGATACAAGCTGATACCAACTGTCAGGAAATGCAGTGAGGGTGGCTGAAAGTTGTCTCTCAGCTAAGCACTTGGTTGAACTGATTGACAGAAAGTTTGGGTGGCAGTGACAGTCACGATAAGGTTCTGAGCATCTGGATACCAAGTGGAGTAAATTGGTCTCCATATATAAAGCTGCTGTGGCATAGTCTGCATTCATCTTTGTTGGTTATGATTAGAACTGAAGGGCATTTTCCAAACCAGGAACACACTTCCCTCGCAGATGACAGCAGGCTGTGCTGAGTTCTACTCACACGGCAGGGTCTGCAACCCTGGGTGTTCCCACAGTGCTGCTGGGCTTCAGAGCTCCACAATTGCCATTCAGGTGCTCAGAGGCTTTCCCCAGTGTGTGAAAATTCTGGGCAGACCTGCTAGTGCTCTGTCAACCTCTTCTCTCAGCTGCTTCACCAGGGCAAGGTCGTGCTGGAATTCTGCCATCAAAACCCAGACACCCCTGGTCCCGTGCCGAGCTCCTCCGTGGCACTGGGGCTGCTTTGGGATCAGGGCTGGCCAGTCTGTGTGATCCTCTGGATTGTTATTAAGTTGGCCTTCCATGCCTGCATTTAAACATTCCAACAACCTTTATGCTTTGTCATGGGCTGCTCCTCGAGGGCCACCCCACAGAGTCGCAGTGCGGGCTCCAGTACTAACAGCTCTTGAGATGGTTTTATCAACATCACTGTTGTGCTTCAAAGCTCTTCATAAAAACCTTTGTTTTAATGGCTATAAAATGAAAGACCTCATTAACAGGAGAGCTCTGGTTGTTGAGGCTGGTGGCTTGTCACACTGACTGATGTTTCCTGATCCTTCCTGGAATTTGCCTATCTGTGCCCTGACATCATTTCTCTGAGATAATATGATCTTTCACTTCTGTTTTTATATCAAATGCGTTCCTCCAATAAACTACAGCTAGAATCTTTTCATCAAATCCCGGTTTACAATCATTTTTTTAATCCTCCCTTCTCTTTACAGAGACATCAGCAAGAACCAAATAACTGACATTGCGCCTGATGCATTCAAAGGCTTGAAATCTCTCATTTCATTGTGAGTAGAAAATAGAACTGAATGGGCATTTGGGGAGAGCTTGCATGGAAGAGAAATAAAAATGATAATGTGCTGTCTGGGGGAACATATGTTTCTGTGTGCAATTGCCAGCTTGTGTGAAGCATCTGATCTTTTGTAAATGAAAAAATTGGTGATGAAGTTTAGGAGAGACTGTTTACAAGTTTCTCTAGTAAGCTCTTTTATAGATCAACACCCCCAGGGTTGCTGACTTGTTCAATTCTTCACATAAGTGCATTAATTGATCTTCATGTGCACCTGCAGTCTGGTCCATTCACCCCTACTGCTCATGGCACACAAAAACCTCACCGCAGCTCACACACTGCTTGGTGGTCTGGAGGAGTTAGGAAAATACTTCCATACTGAATTTTTCTTTCAGAATACAGAACTGAGATTGCACTCTCTTAAGAGTTTTCTGGTTTATTTGGGGGTATTTTGTGATTTGTTTGTTTGTTGTTTGGGGTGTTTTTTTCAAATTAGTTAAGGAAGAACCTAAGCTTGTAAGAAAATGTTTATAAATATCTTAGCTGTAATTACTAATTTATTAAGCTGGAAGGGGACTAAAATATGACTTCACATAAAAGATAAAAAGAAGGTAGGATCTCTTGACAGCCATTCATTTCTCTTTATAGAGCACAAAATCTGGTTTAGCACCAAGTTGAACTTATTTGCAGCCGTATTTCAGCCCAGGTACTCAGAGCACTATTAAATAGTGGAGCTTTTAATGGGTAAAAGGAGCAGTGCAAGGTCAGAAGCTGCATATGGAGGATGAACTAGAACAGAGAGTTAGAAAGAGCCCAGGCTGAGAGAAGAGGGTAAGCACAACTAGAATGATATTTGCCTGTGTTTATTTTCAGAATAGTTTTGAAACAATTATTAATATTCATATAATACAGCTCGATTTTTTTAAAGAGTGTAGTTTATTTCTACAAGCTGCCATAATTTTATTCACTGAATACTGGGTAATTCTGACAAACTGGATAAACTTGTTGACTAGTACTAATATTAGAAGGTTATTAAGTATTAAACTTACATGTTACAGTAAACCTCTGAGCCAGAGTTCAGAAGGACTGGCCCTTTTTTGTGACCTGAATCCAGCTGGGAGAATGCCAGAAATATATATTAAGTGTTGCTGGTGTTTGTTGAATAGTTTGGGCAGTGTTATTCAGCGTGGTGTGGAAATGGTCAAATCCCTCAATGCTGTCTGGAAACAATTCAGTGAGTGAGTGACATTTACTGAACGCTACAGTTTTGGCTTAGTATGAAACTACTGCTGATGCTGCAGTGCTACAGCTTTCTGGTCTTGGCAAACCTCCTGGTTTAGGAGTGAGCTGGACAGGCAAGACATTTCCACTGGGGCTGACCTCCCAGTGCAGAAGTTATTCAGCTTTAGCTTTAGTTAATTCAGATACCCCCAGGTGGCCTCAGGAGTGGGATGAAACACATCAGAGTGGACAGAGAGGAAATGAGAATATAAACTGGGCAGGAATTTATAGTGTTTTGACTTTCATACAGAAGCAAGTGAAATGGCTGTGTATTCTCTGCCCAGTCACCCAAAATGATATTTTAAGTAAATGACGTTTAAATACGTTTATATCCAAGTGGGTGAAATATTGCTGAAGTTAATGCTAAGAGGTTACAGGGAGGAAGAGAAAGGGCAGGGAGATGAGACACAGCCCAGGAAAAGCTACAGCAAGGGAACTGCCTCTGAACAGTCTGTCCTTGGCTCAGTGTTTGCCTCTGCCTCAGTTTCCTTCTACCACAGGCACAGAAAGCTGTTGTAACACATGGTTTCTCTTTGGCAGACTTGTTTCTAGGACAGTATCACCTCCAGTTCTGAAATTGTCAGCCTCCTCTTCTGGGTTCAGTTGTCCACTATGCTTTTACTTTCTTTTGAAAGGTTTTACTCTTGTTTTTCATCGCAGGTAGGTCTTATACAAATGTTTTCCCTATGGCTGACAGGCAGTGGTTGGTTCCCTCTTCTTTCATGACCTGTCACCCAGACCTTTGGCAGATTCCTCCCTGCTGGTCACGTCTGTAGCTGTTCTGAGTCCTGGATATCTTTATGGAGCAAGATGGTCTGCTGGTCTGCAGAACCTGGGTTTCTCTGAAGAAACCTTCCCCAGGCTTCTACCTCTGAGAAGTAGAGGATCTCCTTTCCTCTGATCTCTGCCACAGCCACCAGTCCAGTCCTGTCAGCACAGAAAGACAAGCATAAGAGATGAACCCTTTGAAGTGCCAGCCCTCCCAAGGAAACTGCCAAAGGGGGAAGAAGAAGGAGGTAGAAATGAAGTGAGACAGTTGCTTACTGGTGTTTTCCCTCTTTATCAGCTCACTCTTTCGGGTGCCCAAGGCCCCAGTGACTTTAGTCAGCTGCATGCCCTGAAGGAACGCTGCTCTGCATACAGTCCTTCAGCCCAGCTGAGAGCAACTTTCCTTGTCCATAAACCTCAGTCAGATGTGATTGGTGCATACATTTTAATGAGGCACCACCGAGGTTTAATCTGTGAGCAGAGCAGCTGGACTTTGCCGCTATCTGAGTTAAAATCAGAGGAAAGGAGGGGGAAATATTAATGCGCAAATGAAAGTAAGCAGCTTGGTTTCCATTAAAAATGAAGTACTGCTGTACTGCCTAAAATCCTTGCTCTTTCTCCTCTGTATTCTTCCCATTTTCTGCCCCTCCCTTTCCTCCCTGCTCGCATGCAATTGTAGTGCTCCCTGTGGGTCTGAGAGAGTGAGAGTGCTTGTCTGGAAGGCAGCCAACATTGTTAGACTGGCTGGCTGATGGAGCCCTGTGTACAGTGGGCTCTACTCTGCTCTCTTCTGAGCTGAACTCAGGTTGGTGTTTCCAGGCAGAACTGCTTGTCAGAGTCCTCTGCCTATTGTGGAGATGGTAGGGAAAAAAATGGGTGTATTACAGTTTTCAAAACACAGGAATGTTTATTACAGAAGCTGTTTCCCCTCAGATGTATAAAACTTAAATCTTTAAAAAGGGCTAAGTGATCCATGTGCTAGCAGGTCATAAGTTTTTATTGTAAATCTATATATTTTCTTTAGCAAGAAATCCACCTATGGGAGTCAAACAGGTCACAAAATCTTTATGCTTCAAAGTAGTCATTTCTACCTTGGGTTTTCTCTGCGTTCAGCAAAAGAAAGGCAAGTTTGTTCTTGTAAGGACTCAGGACTTCTCCATTCCCCACACACAGGAAGAAATAAGTTATTTTTTCTATGCTCATTTTTCAGTGGGATTTCATTCCCTATTCATATGACTCTATGGAACAAGGAATTTCTACTGTTTTTCTTAGAAACATTTGGACATGTACATAACTTTTTTTATTCCTGGTTGTTACAAGAATAAACAACCAGAATGATTGTTCTTTAAGAATTCTTTTTTCTTCTTCCTAGAGTTATCTGGCTTTTCCTTTTCTCCTCGTGTCCCATGCAGGTCATCCCTGGGTCTGAATGTTCTGAGAATTTAATTCTGTTACAGTGTCTGAAATTCTCATTTGATTAGGAACCTTCACAGGTTTGATAAGAAGCTCCAAACCTGCTTATGGACAAAACTGGAGCTACAGTAAGATCCAGGCTCTGGATTTGAGAGAACAGAGTTGTGGAGAGCTTGCTGTAAAGCAGGGAATGGAGGGTGCTGTGGACCAAGGAGTGAGAAAAAGGGCCTTTAGTCTTAAAGGTGCGACTGTGGGATTAGGAGGAAGAGGTTCTGGTGCATAATGGCAGTGACAGCTGCAGGGAAAATGAACTGCTTGTCTCTGGCAAAGTCTCCCCTCTTGGAAAGGTGGAAGTACTTTGTCGTAGAGAGATTATATTTGAAGGTGCATATTTGAAGGCTCTGAGATGTGTTGATACTACAGCACTTGGACCATATGAGATATCCAAGATGAGAAACGAATAATTAGAATTATTTGAATCCGAAAAATCAGTAATGTGGCCATGGTTTTCATGGTGGAGGGTTTATTCTTGCCATCCCATGATTCTTTCCATATAAATGTGAGAGCAAACAGTACCCTTGCGCTGAGAAGTGTGGCAAGATTGGTTGGTTGTAAAAGAATGTGTTACCTGAATTTTCAGCATTAAAAGTTTGAGAAATACTCTGTTTGTGGTACTTGGAGTTTGTGTTATGTGGTGAGCACCGCCCTGTGCTGGAGCTGGGTGGTTAATGACTCAGCCCAGAGCACAGGGGCCGGGTTAGGAAGAGTTTCGTGTTTCAAGATTGCTGCATGCACTTTCTGAAGTAAATTAATTTTCCACTTAATCAGGTCAAAATCTGTCTAATATCAGGGAGAGGATTGTATCAGCATTTCGTTATTGTTAATAGGATCGCAGATAAATGTTATTCTTGGGGTCCGTTTGGAAGGCCAGATCCAGACTGTCTGGGGACGTTTTATGAGATATGACAAAATAGTCTAAGCCTTCAGGGTGTTAAACTGCATGAATAAATTTTAGACCACTGCAGAGGGAGAATTCCTTTGGTTTTGTTCATATACTGAATTAAGCTAGGGAACACTTTAAAAGCTTAGATCAGCCTGGGCACAAAGACAAGAGACAGCTGAGGTTTTGACATAGCAGTCCCATTTAGACCATCATCTCCTGGATGATGATGTATGAGGTGTCATTCATGGTGATTTGAAATCTGCAATAAAACACTGTCTATTGCAATAACTGCCAAACTTATTTTAAGGTAACAAATTGCTTTGGATAGTTTTACTGTGATTTATTTAGCTTAACTTGTTCTGAAGAAATATGAAATAGTGCAGGGGGAAAAAAATTACATGTCTAAGTTTCTTTCAGATATTAGAAATTTATTGCTGTTTTTATCCCTATCAATTCTTCCTCTTTTGAAAACCTGAATTCTTATTGAACCTGTGCCATTGTACATAGCTTGGGAAATATAATTCTTCCTTGCAAGAATTGTTTTCACAGTCTGAAGGAAAGTTAAAAGCATTCTGAGGACTGAAAAAGACATTGCATAAAGTCACAATTTGACACTTCAGTAAGAATGTTTCAGGCAAGCCAAAATAAAGGAACACTTAACTGGAAACCATATGGTCTAAAGTAAGGGATTCTGTGCTAGGCTTTCATACCCCAAAAATCTCGGTGTCACCTTCAAGGGAAAAAAAAAAGATCTCAGTATTCTGTGATCTGGCTTAATGAAGCAGCTACATTTGCAAGGTGGGCTGAGAAACTGCAAAAGAAAGACAACACAGCAATTATTGTTTCACACCCTTGAAGGTGGCGTGGTAAACTTCAGTGAGTATGAAGGACCATGTGTTGCTAAAATTAGTGCAAATTCCTTCATTTTAAAATTGTTCAAGGGGTCAGAATGGATAGAGGCTGTGAAGAATCACTGAGAGTTTTGTTTCAAGACCCTGCTGCTGAAGGTTTGATCCAGGCTTAATTACCTTCTCATCCAAGAAAACACAGTTGTGGTTACGTGTGCTTCCAGTGCTTCCTCTGTCTGGTGTGTCCCAGGCTTCTGGATGAAGCCATGCAGTGACTGTTTCCACTGTTCAATCTTTATTTGTAACTACTTAGAACACCAATTGGATTAATGTGCAAACCCTGAAGTTCAGTAGTAACAATTAATTATTTAACTGGAAATTTAACACTTAATTGTGTCTTGGACTAGATGCATTGTTGGGGGAATATTGAAACGTGATGCCAGAAGCAGGCTGAAGAAACAGAACGCCTCATTATGGCTGTTATATATTTGTGTAATTTCTTCATGCAGATCCGTAATAACTCTTCAGGGTGCTTCTTCCAGGGATCTCCTCCAACGCTCACACTGCTGCCAGGGGTCTGTGCTTTATGTGGTGTCATATTTGTCAGGCCTGGGGCTAATTTGGTCTCCTAAAATTGAGAAGCAAATGACAAATCAGGAGCGCACACTAAAAGTTTTAGTAATTTTTTTGGTGTTCTAATAAAAGTTGTTCTAATTCACCCGATTCCCTGTCTATTGGCAGCAATTACTGAGCTAATTTGATTTTTATTACATATTAACTTTGTTAGTGTATTTTTAATACGAAAATATTTTGAGTCTAAAATTTCAGGTGCTCTGGGATAGGATAAGGGTTGTGTTCCTGTGCCAAGCCTGCACTGTAGCCAGGCCACCTGCATGTCCTGCAACGTGTGTGAGGGCTGCAAGTCAACAGACATTTTGAGAACTTGTAATGCCATAGGGGCAAATCTCCTAAAATTTCTCTCTGCTGGTAAACTCGTTGAAGATTTAAATGAAGTTCTTGAGTTGATTTCGCTGCGTTTCCTGTTATATGTTTGTTGGTTTAGTTTTGGTTTTTTTTTTTTTTTTTTTTTTTTTTTTTTTTTTATTAGAGGCTTTTGTTTGGTTTCTTCTTCCCCCGGAGCTGCAGTTCTGGGAATGTTGAGGTGCTGCCAGTGAGATGGGGAGCTGGCAGAAGGAGAGGAGAGTGGCTGCAGTAATACCCAACCTGGCAGAACCTCACTGGGATGAGTGTGAGGATGACTTTTCTGTCTTAAACAGGGAAAAAAAAAAAAAAAAAAAGAGAACTCTGAGGAAAGAAAATTTTCTGTGCTTTCTCTTAGAGTGAGTGGCCATAAGGAACTCCAGAAATGGGGTGCAGTGCATTTGGATCTCCCCTTCTCTTTGCCTTTCCCTGCAGGCCCCTTTGACTCCAGCCCTGGCATGGCAGGCAGACGTGGCATTAGCTAATTTGGCTCTGGGTAGTGCTGAACATGAATATGAATTAGAGACAAGTGCCTGAGCTCTCATACTGACTTTTGTTTAGCTGTTAATCTGTTCCAATGTTAATGTGCCACATGCACATAAGCCCAATTAGGTTGGGAAATGCTTATTTTCCTTTTCACGGCTTCTAAAAATCGAAGCTTTGTTTTATTTTATAAGCTATTTTAATCTGTTTTATTTTGCTGAAAATAATAAAGAGGATGTATGAACACGTCCAAGGTTTGAAACTCAGTGACACACTGCACTATGACCTTCTGACTCTTAAATTAAAAGTAAATGAAGGAATTACTCTGAGAGTCTTATTTTGCATTTAGTTGTACCGTGGGTAACAACTGCCCTGGGTGAGAGCAGAGATTTCTTTAAGGTTTTACTTTATATAAGTGTTTTTGCCTCTACAGACAAAATAAACCTTAGGCTGGAGTGAGGATGTTTTTACTTTCCATGGGCATTTCATAAACTTTGTGTTCTGAATTCCTTCTTGTATGATACATTCTGCATTATTGATCACTATTGATGATCCTGCAGCTTCCCAAACTCAGGAAGGTGTTTCTCAAATACCTCAGAGCTTGTAAACTAAACTCGGTGTGCAGATGATGCACTTGCTAAAGAAATGCTTTTCAGAAAGACTGGCAAGTGAAATGGGTGTAAACTGGATTCTCTGGGCATTAACTTAATGTTTTAACCTTTTACAAATATTTTATTTGCAGAGGTTTTGCTTTTGCTTCCTGATACAGGTGCTCACATCAGTTAAAGAAGTCTGTGAGTCAGCCACTCACACATTGATTTAGAGCCCAGTGAAATTCAGAGACTTGAATGTTCTCCCATAGTTTCAATCTGCATCTAAATGGTCCTGCTGAACCTCTCAAAGTTCAGCCACCGTTTCTCTCTAGCTTTGGGTAGAGTATAAAAGCCTGTGTGACTTGCATGAAATTTTGTTGAAGTAGGAAATTGTGTGTGTGTGTTGTGAAGCTGAAGTTAAGAAACAATTAGGAAGATCTGCAAGCATTCATTACCCACAAAATACAGTCACTGGAACAGCACATTAAAAGCCAACCTCCTGACTCTGCAATGGATAAAGAGAAATCATGTTATATTTGTTTAGAGAAAATATAATGCAGGGTGATCACTGGTTTCTTGGGTAGCACTTCAGTTCCTGCTAGACTGCAAAAGTAATGAAAAATGAAGTTTCAAGTTTTGATTTTCATACTTAAGTGGTGTTATTTTATTTAGATTCATTTCACTGAGGCTCAGAAATGAGCTGATCTGGAAAGGCTCCCCCAGGGGTGATAGACTTGCGGTGACTGATGAAGAGTAAACTGAAGTGGTGATGCTCTGGGAGGGCCAGAGGGTATTGGAAAGGGTCTGTCGTGGAAAAGAGTTTGTTTTTCAGTGTGTCCAACTCTTCATAATATTTCAAGTGCTGTAAGACAGGGTAATTGCAGCATTTCAGCCAGCATTCAAGCCTCACATGGCTGTTTGATTCATTGCTAGGATATTGTTCCCCACGAAAAAAATAGGGAATTAACCAGTTTAGTGTCACATAAGCACCAAAGTTTTGGCATGAGCTGGTTTATAACCATTTACCATGTCCTGTGTAGGGCATAGGAATTACATAAATACTGTTTTCCCCAATTTGAAGTCTATTAAAGTGTTTAGGTAAGGTTTTAGGGGGACCCTAATCATTGTCCCTTTTCCCAGGACGCCCAGAAGCTCCTCACACATTTTCTGGTTTTGACAAATGTTACCAACTTGCAGAAATGGCATAAGTAAATACTTCAACCATGATTGAAATTCAGGTGTTCTGTCAAATGTGATTTTGTTCTGATCACTGGGTAGCACATCTCAGCATAATGGTGGCTCTGTCCCTTTTCCCCTTTAGTTCAGTTTCCCAAGCATGATATATGTGCATTTTTCCATTAAAAATGAAATATTTTTTAATATTAAAACTGAATCATGGATATCAGGTCATATATTTATGGTTGAATAAATATATACAGTGACTCTCATTTTTATTATTAAAGCTTTACCGATTTTTATAACTAAGCCATGCCTAAATTATTTTTGAGTTTCTGAAATAAATGTCTACTTCCAGTTCAGGATAAATTTCTTTATATTAGCTCGTTGAAATGGTAACAGCAGCTGGTGAAGCCATAATATTTTATCCAATGATGCCTGTGTCACATTTCATGCCAATTACTATATCTTAAGAGACTCAGTTATATGAAATTTTATCTACAACCAGCTTGTGCTCCCTGGCTTTTAAATTCAGTATTGCTGAGCGGAATTCTTGGTTTTTGCGTCAGACAATGTGCCTTTCAGTGGTTAAAATATTTCTAAAAAAGGGCAGGAAAAAAAAAATCCCTTAACAGAATGAAAAATATTTCAGATACAGTTTTTGGATGATGTCCAGTTTCTACATTAAAAATGCTTTCCAACACCAGACGAAGCCTGAATCATAACGACTCATTTAATACCATGTGCTCTCTGAAAAGAAAATGAGATCAGTGGTTAAATGAAATGCCCACAGATCCTGGGCATGGTGCACAAGATCAATAAAGATGATAATGCAGAGATGTGGGAGGACACTAAACTGGGCTGTTATTTAAGATTTATTTTGTCTTCCTGAATCTTGCAGAGTGCTCTATGGAAACAAGATCACGGAGATTCCCCAGGGCCTTTTTGATGATCTTGTGTCTCTGCAGCTGCTGTGAGTATGATCCTTTCCTCTCCTTTATTTTACAGACTAGCTGGATTTACTGTTTTTTTCAGCTTCTGACATTAATATAACCACCTTTTCCACTGCAAACTCACCGGGATGTGCTAGTCTGTTGTGTCTGTGTCAGGCAAGAGGGAGTCAAGGGCTGAAAAAGAAAGGAAGGGAGGTGTCAACAGTTTTATAGCACAGTGTGTATAATGGATAATAGACACAGAGGATTTGAGTGTGGGGAGGAAATGAGAGAGGCAGTGAAGTCCAAGAAAGGAAATTTGGTCACCGGCTGATGCATGGGTGGGGATGCCATCTGATTGTTTTTACACATTTAGCACTTGTGGTTGAATGTCTGGATCCTTGTGCTGCAAGAACCTGCACAGGCAAGGGAAAGGGCACTGAGAAAGATCTGATTGTTGCGACTCCTGCTCAGCTCCACGTTCTTCTTACATCAAAAGGGGCTTAGCTGCAGGAGAACTGATTTCACAATATACTGTGATTTGAGGGTTTTATGCCATGTGTGATTTAACATGATCAGGGGAAGTTATGGATGTTCAGTGCATATTAATGTAGCAGACAAAATTTCCTAAGCCAAATGCGAAGTTGCAAATTTCACTCCTGTCTCCATAATCACACTGGGAACCAGTAGCTCCTTCAAAGAGAAGGGAATCAGTCAGTAGAGGGAGCAGAAGTGAAGTGAGTTTAATGTGTATTCCTAATGTTTTGATTACCATCATGGATGAGGCAGGCAGAAAATAAAGGTGATGTGTCATAAACTAATCAATTCTGATGTGTATCACACACAGCACTCCACTCCCAAACAATAAATAATATAAAATATAGAATATAAAGCACCTTCTAGACGTGTTATTTTAAGCCTCTCTGATGATCTTGACATAGCCAGCAATGAATATCCAAAAGTTCATGATGGTCACTGGGTCTGTCACTCTGTGATTGCTGTCCTTATAGTGCTGTATAAAAGTAAGCATAGATTTACATTGGAAATTCATGAGCAAAGCCAAAGAAGTAAAATGAAATAGTTACTCTGTACGTTAAGGGAAGGACTACTCAGACGTGTAATTTCTCCACAAGATCTTAATTGCAAGCATGGACCACCCTGCTCTGGACCAGGACACGTGAGAGCAGCTGTGGTTTGGCTGTGACAGCCCCTGAGCTGCAGCAGGGGGGTCTGTTCATCTCCTGCTCACGCTGCCAACCATTTTATCTTCACCTTTGGCACACACGTTTCTCTGGCAGCTCCTCTCCTCTCAGCTGGCCCAAACCTCACAAGTTTGTTGTGCCTCAGTGTCTCCACGGGCAGCAAGAGGAGATGGTGTATTTAAGGGGGAGATGGTTTGCCACCTGCGAGGGCGATAACCGTGGGAGTGCCGAGGAGCTGGGACTGGGTTATGTGCAGAGACAACCAGCAGGTTAGTCCCTGTCTAAACTTTGTGATAATCCTGCGCCCCAAATGTTTCGTGGTTGCAAGTTTGAAGTGATACACAGTTTCTCTGTCTAACCCAGGACACTTTACAGATGGGATCTTTCCAGTAGGAAAAAAAAAATAACCCCCCCCCCCCCCCAACTCATCACATGGCTCGCAGTGTCCTATAAAAATAAGGGTCTAGAACTTTTGCAGAAGGCATTAAGCAATTTTCAAGACCTTTATACTATAGTCCTGAAGTATATATTTCAGCCAAGATAAAGTAATTTTCCACTCAGAATTTCAGTTCAGGTGATGCCTTGTTGTAAAGGAGGCAAAACCTACATGCCAGAGAAGCAGAACCATTGAAAGGGGTTGTGCTTCAACCATTTAAATGTTCTCAAGATGAGAGGATCTAAGTAGGTTTCCCCATTATGGGATTCCCAGAGCATTGATGCTGAAGCCTTTCAGGGTCTTCTCGAATGTGTTTGAATGTAAAGTATCTTTTGGCAAGGAGATCA
The DNA here is from genome assembly GCA_038380795.1 of Pyrocephalus nanus. Classification (NCBI taxonomy): domain Eukaryota; kingdom Metazoa; phylum Chordata; class Aves; order Passeriformes; family Tyrannidae; genus Pyrocephalus; species Pyrocephalus nanus. The sequence continues at coordinate 14,110,625 of CM076275.1, read as the reverse complement.
CTGAATGATCACCTTTTAAATGCAAACAAATGTTTGCACACTTTTCTGACTGTGGCTTTGAAGCAGCTGTTAGGAGATTGCTTGTAGTATTTTAATGGATACTAAAAAAATAGATGGCATTTGTTGGTCCTAGACCTGCTGTTGAACAGTTGGAAGAGTGCCCTGTGATTAGATCTAATTTAGTGTTTGGTGGGCACTAGATTAGATTTCTTCTTATTAGTCTGGAGACACACTGATAAGAACACTGATTAAGGTATCCTGGTAGCCTCTCTGATTTCCTGAGCTGGAGCAGGAGCATTCTTGAAAGTGTTATGGTAAAGCAGAACACAATGAGAAAAAGGGAGTCCTTGTGGGTCCTGTGTTATATAGAAGGGAAAAAAATCACTGTGAAATTGCAGAATGGAGAATAGTCTTATTAATTGTTTTGGATAAGAGTCATCAGAGTTCCTCAGAAATATCCTTGTGTTTAAAAATATTGTCACAATATAGGCCCAAATTATTCCACTTGTGTTTTGTCCTGTGTAAGTGCCTTACATCTGCACACTGTGCTACTGATGTCAGGAGACCCATAGCTGGGTAAAGTTTTCATCATAATTAGCTATCTTAAGTAGTTGACATTCCCCACTGAAATAATTGCAATTGAATATTTGTTAAATTCCTGTTTTCACAAATATGAGATCTTCCTAAATATGCAATTGTACCTAACACAGCAGCAAACATCACTCTACAATCTTACTGCAGATCTCTTCTGTGGAGCAGAGGTTGGACCATGTAGTTTTCCATATCCTGTTTGAAGTTGCCCAGGGAGGGGATGCTGGAAAGCTTCTGCAGCTACTGAGCCCTGTCCTCATACGTTCTTGTCAGCAGGTTGGATCAAGTGTCTTCTGAGAATCTGAGGTCATTTTGTGTTTGAGAGAGCTATACTTTTTTCCAGGAAGGGATAACTGGAGTCTGATTGTTAGGTTGTTTTTCATATACAGTGAACTGAAACTTTCGCTGAGGGAGCAATCCATCCAAGCTGTGAAATAATGTTTGATTAATTAACACTGTTTGTGTATCTTGCATTTGAACATCAAAAGAATGTCGAGGGCTCCAGTTTAAGGTGGAAGTTTTTGAGTAACAATTTGCTGTGGACGGTTTGAACTCCTGCCCAGGAGCCCTTCAGCTGACCTCGCTGTGTCTGGAAAACTGGAACATATTTAAATGCCCTGCTCACCTGTCTTTCAACTTTCCTGGAATGTGGACAAGCTCTTTCAGGAGCCCTTGAGTTTGCCAGAGTGCCTGCCAGTCACTGCCCGGGGGGCAGAGCAGAGCAGTGTGCAGCTACTGCTCTCCCCCAGCCCTGTGACAGGTCCTGCTGATGGCTCCTGTGCGGAGCGGTGAGTGGGGGGGACGGGCACTGCCTCGGTCACAGCTAAGTCAAACACTCTCTGCTACCAGATTAAAACAAACATTCTGGGAGCCTTTTCATTAGAGTCCTGTGCCGTGTGCTTGGCAGGGCTCTGCTTCCTGGAACGAGGAGGTGTCAGAAAATCTCTGCTGCTTCAAGAGACTGTGTAGCAGAGTAATATGGGGGGGTCAAAGTCTCGTTTTTCAAATGTCTGGCAAGTGTCAGTTTTCAATAAATCCTTTTCCTTGTGGAAATTTACCTTGCATAGTTACCAATCATAAAGTGCTCAGGCGTGTTGATCCTAAATCTTAAAATTGTGATCCCCATGGCTTAGTGGGCAAGAAAGAATCCCCCAGTGGGCTCTGTTTTGGTGTTGCTAAATGTGAATCTCCTCCCGGGGTGCAGGTACATTGAAATCAGAGGTTTGTTGTATTCCTCTCTCAGAAAACAAAGCCAAGGGCCAAAATCTTACAGCCTTCTCCTCTTTCACCTAATATCTGATCATTAGGGGAAACTCAACACTGTGGTTGGAAAAGACCAATAATCATATTGGTGCCTGGAGTTTGACATATTGACAGATAAAGTAACTTCAAAAGTGGTGAAAAATTATCACTCAGCTAACCTGGGTTAAGACTGGAACTAGATCTAATATTTACAACTTCAGCTGACCTTTACTTAAAGTAGACTTGTACGAAGTGACAAGTCATGTGTGCACTCTCAGGAACTGCTGTTATCAGCCTTCCCAAAATTCAACCAGTCAAACTTTGGGTTGAGTTATTCTCTTTTTTAACTTGCATTTTATGCTGGTTCTCCTGGTATGAATAAGGAGATACTTGGTACTCCCATCTCTTTTCTGGCAAGGTTGCTTGGAAAAAAAAATTTGCCAGATTTGAAATGGTTGTCTTGATTTGGAACTGTAAATTGAATCCCACTACTGAAGACCTTAAAACAGGATCTACCAATATTTATTGTATGCTCATTTGAAACTCAAAGACAATCAATCCAGAGATGCACAAACCCATCCATATTATTTAAAAAAAAGAAAAAAGAATGTACATCAATTCCAGTCTTTGGCATTGTATACATGATACTGTTGTATACATAAGTATCATTAAACAGCTATGTAAATAGTATACAAATGTCAGAATAAAGAAATTACAGTTTTCCATTTACAAGTTCTTTATAGCACAGTAGTCTCTTCTTCTCCCCATAGTGATCTGGGCTTTAAGTGATGTTTCAAATCTTCTTGCTCTGTGAATTTCTTAATTTTTTTCATGAAGAAAGACAGCAGGCAGTTAAAAAAGAGACCTTCTGACCAGATGTAAGAGGAAAACATTTTCACAGCGATGTCGAGTAGCTGGAGTAGCCTGCCCAGAAAGTTGTGCACTCTCTGTCCTTGAAGACTTAAAAGACCGAACTGAATAGAGCTCTGAGCAACCTGGGGTGACCTTAGAGCTCATCCTGTTTTGGCAGTCTAACAAGACGAGAAACCATTCAAGCTTTCTGCAATTCTGAATTATCCTCTGATCTGGTGAAATAATTATTTCTCAGATAAAGCACCTATCTGCATTAACTATGCATAAATCACCTTTGAGTGAGGTTCAGACCAGGTAACCTGAAGGTCCTTTGCAGCCTGTGTCATTTCTGGGTTCTGTGAATCCAAATTCTTAGTAAAATGACAAACGAGCTTTTCTCTTGATGACTGAATATTTCTGGCTACAGCAGATACTATGCAACCCTCATCCTTTTAGTCCAGGACAGAATGCTCTCTGCACAGACCTGTTTAATAGCTTTAGAATTGTTTTCCAGCCATTTGCCTCAAGGTTTTTTCCTTCAGATTTCTGCATTTAGGCTGCTATTGTGATAATGTTACTAAACTCAATAACTGCTGTTGAAGTGAGGGAGCAGCATCTGCCAGACTCAGAAATACAATTACAGTCAAGCACTAATGAAAGACTGCAACAGCATCTGCCTTTTCTGTGCCACTTGTGTAGCCTGGCTGATGCAGGTTCCCAAAACAACCACTCGTTCCTACGTCAGTGGGACTAATTCATTATTTCCTCTGACGCCAGTGCTCCAAGCTGGACCCACCTGACAGAAACTCTCCTAGTTATCATAACATCAGAAACTCACTTCCTGACAGTGTAGAGAGCTGAGGAAATGTGTTCATTCTGTGGTGCATCTGAATTGTTGTGTGGTTATCTAGAATCAGCTGTGACCTTATCAGCAGCCACAAGTTAGACAATACTGAATTTTAAATAACAGAAGCCTGGGTGCTGTGACAACATGTGCTTATAATTCTCCAGGTAGTAACATGAGTTCCACAGGACTGTTTTATGGACTGTGTTCAGCTGGAGTTGCAGTTTTTTGGATCAGGAATAAAATCTTTCTTTAAAATCTCTCCAAAATAGGACTGTCAGACTGTCAGACTCCGTGCTTCCTTCTCGACTCATTATCAGCTTGTGACTTTTCCTTTTTAATTTGCTTTGAATACATTTGTCATCACCATCATCCAGCTTCCTGAACATGGAGAAACACTTGAAGCTGTTTCAAGCAAGCATGATGATGATTTCACACTGGTTATTATCAATTGAAGCACTGACAGACTCTTCAGTGGTCAGTCATCACATTAGAAAATGTAAATTTTAGTAGATGTCTAAGTATCTTGACACAGTGAGAGGCAATCAGAATGTTCCCTGACAGTCCAGGCCAGTTTAAAACATTCCTGAAACCTAATATAATTATTTTGCCAATAAGTAAGCAGGGGCACACACGTTTCTGTCATTAGATGTTGCTTGTCATTGACTGCTGGGCTGACCGAGTACTCGACTAGATATTGCCATATTGACACTTGAGCTCTTCTCCCAAGATAAGTCGTGTTAAATCAAAGATGACACTTGGTTCCCTATAAATGTCAGGAGAAAATGCTGAAAAATACATGCTAATTTTTTTTTTTTTTTTACTTCTTGTGCCATGTGTTGTATATCCCAAGGAAAACTTCCTGCTGAGAGTTCTTTCCTTGCTGCCCTGTAGTGCCTCTGAACGTAGATGAAACTTTTGACTATTGATTTTCTGTAAAGGTCACGTCTGTTCAATTTGTATTCCACTCTTACCCATGCAAAACTGTTACCCAGTTCTCCTCTTCCAAACAAGCCTCCTCTGCCTTTTATATCTGCCTTTTTCTGGTGAGTTCTCATTTTCCCCAGTGGAGTCTGGCATGTGGGATGTGCCAGCCAGTTCACGGGATGCCAAACATTCTCATTCCCATCATGTTGTCGCTGCTGTCAAAACAAAAAGCTTGTGAAAAAGGAGGAGAAGTTTTTTCAGTGCCTCTCTGAAGCTTCTCTCCCCAGCACTTTGTTTTTGGCTCACTAAGGTACCTTGGGTGGTTCCTGGTCCATCCTGTAGCACCAGAGACCAGCCTGCAGCCCCCAGCCTGTGCAAAGTTGCTCAGCTGCTGTTTGGTTCTCCAAGTTCGGAGGTTATTTGCTGATAGTTTGATTACTTGACTTCACTGAGATAAAAATACAAACATTGCTAGGGGTAAAAGCCATATAAACATTCCCATTTGCTCTTAAAAAACAATTTTTTCAATCATTTTGGGTTTGGAGTTCAGAATGTTATTTAAATGTTAATCACTTGAAACTGTGCTTGGGCATATAATTCAATTACGGGACCATCTTAATTATGCAGATGGTGCTTATGAGCAGCTGATACAATTACAGAGCCAATTCAGTGCACATCCATTTCAAGGGCTTAGCTGAAACACGTTATTATTTCAATGTGTGTGGACAAATCCACTTTTTCAGGAAACGGGTTCATGGAATTGTAATAGTGCTCTGCTCAGCTCGCTGCTCTCAATGGCGTGTAAACCACAGAGTCTTTAACCATCCTCCTGCATTCTGTGGTGGTCCAAGCCTTGAGAGAGGTTTCTTCATGTTTTTAACATATCCAGAGGGATGAAAATGGAGGCTTGGGTTAATAATCCATCATCCCTCTGGGCAGCAGGCGGTTTTATTTCTGCTTGAATTTTTAACCTCCTTTTGAATGCTGCCCCACATCTGGAGGCCGTGTGTGACTCTCATCCAATCAAGCTGATAACAAAATAGGAAAATGAGGGGAATTTACTTTCACCATGAATTGGTGCACAATAAATACCACGTAATTCCTGCTAAAGTAAGACTCAGCTTTTAATGCTGTGCTTTCTCCTGTCCAATAAAAGGAACCCTTAGTATGTTTTACAGACTGGTTCAGTGTTTAAGAAAGATCAGTGTTTCTGCTTCCTGGAATATGTTTTTCTCATCTGCCTTTGTGTTAGTTTAAAGAAACCTCTCATAGCCACTTTTAGCTCCCTGTGAGGCCAGCCTTGTATACCTAATTAATAATTAGATGCCATTAGGGGGGCTGGGATAGCGAAGAAAGATTAAGCAAAGAACTGGAATTTATCGAGGGGAATATCCACAGAGGACATATTTTAAAACCCCCACAGTGGAGGGGTTTTAAAGGAAAATGAACCTTAATGCTTCTGGCCAATAGTCATCCTCTAACTCAGTAAGTAGGAGAAAAAATTTAGGGATTATTTAGTCTGCTTTCTCACAGTTTTTTGCTTTAGATTAGATTAGGTAGTGCACTCATATTGCATGGGTGATACACAGGATAGGTATTGTCACCTCAGAAAAGCTCTGTAGGACCTGAATTCCTACTACTGAACAGTCTGCACAAGCATTTTCTTGTTCCACATTCCTCTGATGCTTAAAGGAGAGTGTGAGCCTCTGTATTTGGGGCTTTATAGAGAATCAGTTGCTCTCATTTTTGGTGTTTGGCTCTTAAGGAAATGTCACAGATTTTATCCCCATGAACCCAGTCATTGAAAATTCATGCCAGGGAATCTCATCACATTGTGAATTCTGTTTTCCAGCATTGGGTTTATTCATGTTTTGTTGAAACTAATGAGAGAACGAATCTGAATCCAGTGTATGAACTGCTTATCCAAGCTAATGTGTTACCTAAAATCACCATGGGATCGGTGCACAAGGACAGGGGGTAGAAATCAAAGGATTTGTAATCCTAAGAGCATGTCTGGTGGTGGTGTTCCAAACTCAGTAGCTGGTTCTGCCTTCTCATACCTTGCTAACCTGTTCTTTATGAATAAGATACTGTACCAGCTGGAAAGAGAAATGTGAGAACCAAGAGAGGATGAAAACTGCTTTGGCTTGGAGACATGAATGGGTATAAGAAGCAAACAGGAAGGGATGATGTTGCTCTTTGCTGTTGGAGCAAAGGAGGGGGAGCTGTTCCTGTAGCCTAATATGAAAATTACCCCGTTACTTCTGGTGGAGCCAACAGGAGTGTGGATTAGGTGTCATGGAAATGCAGATTCCAGAGGGGTCACACTGGTGCTGCTTATGATTTCATAAAATTGTTTTAGCTATTGGTTCATGCAAAAATGTAACCTCATTTATCCATCATTGCCTTCTATGGGATTTTGTCTTCAATAATGTCAAACTTCATTTTCCACAACATGCAGAGGAGAGAATTCAAGTAAATTGATACTGACTTTTCTGTAAGCTGGAAGGGTGAGTTCTCCTCCAAAGCCCCCTCATTCCAGGGCATTCCTGTTCTCCTGGAGTTCTCCACACTACTCAAACATGCCCCCATCTCCTGTGCATCACAGTTATGGAGTCATTGGCTGCAGTGATGAGAGTCTGCCAGAACAACAGCAGGAGCAGAGAACTGTAACGAGTGTTCAGTGTTCAAAAGGTTTCAGGAACGCAAAGGCAGAGGAAGCACCTTCAGAATTACTTTTTGGAGCAAAAAAAAGGCATCATGTGCAGCTGACACTGATGCAGTCCTAAGCCCCTAAAACTCATTGACAAGGGAAGAATTCTGTACCCCAAAAAAATGAGTTAACAACATACAGTGTTTGCAATTTACCATTATTCCTCAGGCTGAGAGTAGTCAAAAGATATGGATTTTGTAAGAAGAACAGGTTATTTCCTGCCTCTTTTCCTTCAGAGTGTAAGATACCAGCTATGCAGATGAGGGTGACAATTTAAGTGTTCTTGTGTGTGATTGTCTCAGCAGGAGATCCAGCTTGTTGTTGGGTTTGTATATACTTGTTATACAGGACAGAACTCCGGCTGGGTGATCTAAGAAAACTTGCACAAGTACTGTCCAGAATTCTCTGGCTGAACTGATTAGTGTAGCTGTACAAAATATATTTTAAAAAAATATTTAAATTGCCTTTGTGCTGCTTTTCCACAACTGCACAGGGATATGGTGTGACTGGAATGGAGGAGGTTCATAGAACTGTAGAACAGTAGAGGTTGGAAGGGTCTTCAAGTGATCACTAGACACTGAGTCTGGAAAGCCCTTGCTTAAAGCAGAGCCACCTTATCAGGTCAGAGCAGGTTGCTCATGGCTTTATTCAGTACCATCTTGATAACCTCCATCACCAGAGGCTGCACAGCTCCCCTGGGCAGCCTGGTCCCCTGCTGATCTGTCCTGAGGTGGGAAATCAGTTTGCCTTTCAGTAAGTTTTAGTCCAGACCTTCCACTTCTCTTCTTGTCTCTGAGCAGAAGCACTTTTTTTTTTTTTTTTTCCCTTCCATGAGCAAATTAACCCTGCACTACTTATCAAGAGATTTCAAACTGCCAGAATTTCAGTTAGGCTTAAGACAGCTGCTGGTAGAGAAAGCTGGGGAAAAAAAAAAGGGGAATTCTTCTCATTGTGGACTTTGTGTGTGAGTGTGTGCATGGAATAGAAGTGAGGAGTATTTGCTGTTTCTGTGTATATTAAGCTGAAGGCTTCCTTAAATATTTGTGTAGAATTTTGAGCAAATTGGGAGGAGGCTGGGCATACAAACCCCCCAATCTTTGCATATTTTAAGATGGCTAGCACTGTCACATATATATACATGTATGTACACACTGTTACTGGATATTCCCCAGCTATGAGAGCACTCATGTTGACTGTTTTTTCACCTTTTAAATGTACCAGGCAAACGAAACCCTTTACATGTGGGTTGGCTTTGGTGACTTGGTTAATCATTTTTTAGACTTAACCCCGAAACCCAGTCTATCTTTATTTGATTACTACAAGATGAACGAATTCTAAACCTTTCCTCTGTTTTCAGGCTTCTCAATGCCAATAAGATCAACTGCCTGAGGGTGAACACGTTCCAAGGTCTGCATAATCTCAAACTGCTATCTCTTTATGACAACAAACTGCAGACCATCAGCAAGGGGCTCTTTGCACCTCTGCGATCGATCCAGACTCTGTGAGTATGCAGGCGGGTCCCAAATGACAGCTCTCCCTTTTCCCACCAAAGATGTTGCCTGTCTTTGCAGCTGACATTAAGGCAATTTGGAAGAGACATCAGTGGAGCAGCCCCTCCTTTTCTGACAGAAAGAAGGGGAGCAAGAAACAGAAGCACTGCATCAATTCAGCCATTGATAGCAAGGCCAGCTATCGACACAGCCTGCCCATAGTGACATAAATGTCATAAGTGGGTTAAACTTGTACTGCTTTTTGGGAAGATAATATGTGCTTTTGACTTGTGAGACATATTACCAATAGATGCTATTAGAATAATTGCCTAAAAGTTTTGATGAGCTAATGAGTTGGCATCTCTCCCTTCTGGGTCTGGATCCTGCTGCTTGGCTATAGAAATGATGCCTGTGCTTGTGTATATTTTTATATATATATGTAGTTGGAAGGTTTAGGACATGGGCATGGCACAGATGATATATTTCAGCCAATATTTCACTTCAGAGAAATAATATGTTGTATTATTTGATCCATTTAGAAAACCCACCAAACATTTTCTGACAGTCTTTGAATTTGAGGCATTAGAATAGGGATCAGAAGCAAAAGGATAGGAATGACTCAGTATTTTGGAGAAGAAGGTCTCATCCCGAAGCTGTGAGTTGTAAGATCTTAAGGTAAATAGTACTCCTTCAGAGCTGGAGTTGGCAGCCTGATATTCCAGTATTAAAATATTATGGGTATGTATTTATGCACATAGTGGAATACACAAGCACATTATATATGGATATGCACACACAAACTGTAGTACTGGAAATTTTTGTGTACAAATGCACCTATATATGTTAATACTGGAAGTGCACTGGCTGAAATAGTTTTGTAAATGTTTTAATTCACATACAAATGAACTAGTAGGGATGATTTCTAGCAGCAGTGTTTCTTCCACCTCCTCAGGCAGCCACAAGCACAAGCTGAATTTTCCAGCAGGTACCTGGCCAGTATGTACTGCTGCCAACCACTGGAATAACCCCCTCCAGTGCTGTATGTGCACAGAGGCCACAGAGAGGGTTCATTCACAGAAGTATGTAAGGTTTGTTAAGTTAACAGGCAACACCCTTACGGTAGAAACATTTCCCCTTGGTTTTCCAAGGGGATTTCCAGGGTATTGTTGGCATTTCTGGTGGCCTTTACTTAGAATGATCTTGTTGCTCCATACTAAGACACTTTGTCAGGAAATGTTTTGATTCCTGCTCCCATTTTTAATGGTCCAAGTGATTGCCCTCTTCTGTCTTTATTCTAAAGCTACAAAACCAGACCCGTTTTATGTCTCTCTGTGCTTTTTTTGTTTTTTGGACCTTTCACACCACGAATGGCTCAACTGCAACACTCATCTTGAGTTTCTTCAGGCCTTCTCTGCTGTGTGTGCTTTTCCTTCCCACTCCTGCCCTGTTGTGTTTTATACTCATCCTTTTAAATGACAGTTCATAAATATAACTTCAACCAGAAAAGAAGTTTCTACAGGTGGAAAACAGTAACAGAGGCTATAACTTTACACCTCTGTCCAAACCAAATTGAAACATCTGCCTTTTCTTAAAGTGCCTTTGCAGTTATTGGAGAGCTGTGTCCTGCTCCCTTGGAGGTCAGAGGGACTGATGCAAGTTAACTTAACTGAGATCAGAACCCAGCTCTGGGAGAGACCTGACAGACTCTCCTGATGCAGTGCTCAGCTGTGCCATGCAGAATGAACCAGAACAGCAGCACAGAAATGCTGTTTCTCTCTAAGATGCTCCAGCAGATTTCTGTTACCAAAGTCTAACTACCCAGCTAAAATCAGTGCTGTGACACCTATTGCCATAGGAAACAAGTTGTGCAAATTTTGGTGAAGGATAAGTTCTACCTTGCATAAACAGTTCAGTCTTATAAATTTTGCTCCAGGAAAGAGTACATATAAAGAGAATACTTTTACACATGATGAGTATATGGAAATATTAATTTCAATCTTGTGAAGAGAGTCCAGGATCTCTTCTGGCTTTGCCCGAAGGTCCAAGGAACTTTTCTAATCCACATTTTGATCCCTAAGAAAGTGAGCTTGCTGATAAAATTTCTTTTAAACTAGGGTACAGAATGATCTGCAGGTAAAGTAGATTTCAAAAGGCAGCGTGTCAGGCTTTCAGAAGGAAACACAGGACTTGGTGACAGGAGGTCTGTGTCCTTTAAAGCGGGCTTTGCTATCTTAATTTTTGTTTCCTCCCTCAAAGCACTTGCAGGAGGCTTAACGAGCTGCGAAACGTGGTAGCTCACAGAATTCTCCCATTCACGAGCAGCTCTGTGTGGTTTCCGCCAGGCCTTGGGATCGGTGGGTGGTTTTTGGGTTTGTTGGTGGGTTTGTTTTGGTTTTTGTGTTTTTTTTTGGTTTTTTTTTTTTGGTGGGGAGCTTATTCAATTACTCCACTGCTCAGGTTTGCGTTTTGTGAAAAGCGGTGATGGAGCAGGGTGTCACGGGTCACTTGTGATTAAACATGCCATCCTTCTCGCAGGCATTTAGCTCAGAACCCATTTGTGTGCGACTGCCATCTGAAGTGGCTGGCTGATTACCTGCAGGATAATCCGATCGAGACGAGCGGCGCTCGGTGCAGCAATCCCCGTCGCCTTGCCAACAAACGCATCAGCCAGATCAAGAGCAAGAAGTTCCGCTGCTCAGGTAATTCGTTTATCCAGCCTGTGCTGCACTTTCAATTCAGAAATAAGCAGGTCCAGAGAGCCTGCTAATCCAATCTGCGGGACAGTGTTTGCTGTAATGGATATTATGGAGCATCTTGTAAAATTAAATTTGGGAAATTCGGTTAGGTTGTCCAGAAAGCCAATTAGCTTATGGATTAAAATAAAATAAAATATTAAAAAAAAAAATTAAAAAGGCAGTCTATAGCTGTCTTATGCGTGCCTCTTAAAAACAAAGAAAAAAGATAACAGCTTGTGATATGTAATTGTAAAGAATGACCAAGTTATGAAATATTTAAGGAAAACAACAAAGATGTGTGTGAATCCCTGTGGCAATTGTCGTGGCTGGATTGTCATTTGTATGCAGCCAGAGCTCTTAGTGACCAAATGAGAGCTGAGCTCGAGTAAGTTCTCAGGTCTTAAAGGCTGAAAACAGCGTGAGTGAGATTTTTATACAACTGGCACTGGGCATTTCTGCTCTGGGGGCGAGGAGGTGGCATCGAATCACACACTTTCATAACTTACTGTCTTTATATCCACAAGTAACATGCATTAATTCAAGCAAAACTGTTGGCAAGACTTTTGGTTTCAGCAAGTTTTGAATCAAAATTTGCACCATAATTTAGGCAAAGGTTTTGTGTTGTGAGCTAAATGGAAAAACGTTTGCACTTGAAAATAACCTCCAAAGTCATATAAACAGCTTTTTTCCAACCCTATCTCTTTTTTATGATTCAGCTGTCGGTAAAAGGACATTTGTGTCCTTACACAGAACAACTAAGCAGATGACTGGTTCTTCATGTGTTTTTCCTATTGCTTATATTGGTTATATGTATTTTAGATGACTGCATTTTTTTTTAATATTGTAATGACAAGGAGGTTTCAGTGAGCAAATCTATCAGTGTGTACTGAGAAGAAAAATGACTGTTATTGATGGAGTACCTTGCAGTGTTTTCTATGAAAATTACTATGATTTTTCTCTTTTTTTCCTCTGAAAAGAAACATGATTAATTGTGTTCCTGGTGGTAAAAGATTAATGATTTTAGATGGGGATGCAGCATGAAGCTGAGTGGCAGCAGCCCAAAACAAGCTGTTATGCTTTGTGCATCTCTGAGAGCAATATGCCGAGCTAAACCTTCCCTTTATGGAGAAAATAAAATAAAGATAACTTCATTTGCAGCCAGCTTTTCTTGTGCAGGCTTGTTAAGGTCTTTAATCCCTTGTGACTCAAGCCACAAAATTTATTATCAGACCTGAAATTATGACATATTTTGTTTAGGTTTTTGGATTGTGTCCATCATAGTAACAAGATAATTAGTCGGTAATATTCATATTTAAAGAAACTGGAAATGAAAATGCATAAATATAATTTAGAAAGGAAAGTGGACTGCAGAAACAGGTCTGTATAAACCTGTACCCAATTTGCCATTGTTATTTTCTTCTGCTTTTATTAATAGGCTGGAGAAATTAATGTTATGTATGTGCATGCATGCTTTGAACAATGGTACAGGGGATTGGATAAGGCAAACAGCATCTGATATCACTTAGGAAAAGTCATAGCTAAGAAGAGCTACAGTGCAGAACACAGTACCTGGTGATGCTGAGAAGAACATTTTGTGTGTGTTCTTATCTTGGGGGTCTTTTCCTTGAGGCATTGGGCTGTTTTTCCCTTGGTCTGCAGCTCTACATCTATATCAAAACCACATGGAAAAGGCATAAACCTGACTTACGAAGGAGCAGAGCAGGGATTGCACAGCTTCAGAACAAAGATTTCAGCTGGATGAAAACTAATGCTATTCAAAAGCTCAATAGAGAAGATATTTTTGCCTGTAGAGTTTCCAGATGGTGATGAGATACATTGAACTCGACTCGCTGTCTGCTCACATGAGACAGGGGAACGTCTAATGGTTTAGAAGATCTGAGTTTGTAAATCAATCCAGAGAACAGACATCCTTGGCACCTGTTCTGCTCAACTTGTCCCTTTGAATCATGGCTGCTTCAGGCTTGGCATTTAGCAGGAATTTTCCGTGTTTTCATTTTGAGGAATATGTTTCATCCCGGGATTTAACACAGCAGTCTCTGTGCAGAAGTGTCCATGAGGTATGAATCTTCCTCACTCAGAGTATTGAGCAGTGCTTTGTGTTATCCAGGGATGAGCCAGCACAATCCCACTGGGATGGCAGTGCTTAGTAACTTGTCAGTGTCCTTGCTGGCTGTGGGATTCTCCCTCTCCAGGTTTTACATCTTATGCTTGGTGAATGAGAAAAGAATTTTTTATTTTAAAGCCTTTTGTAAATATGCATCTGTTTCTCTAAAGATTCTTATTGCAGGATCCTGATATTTTCATGTGGTTTGTTTAATACACTTAGTGCATTTCAGTGGTCAGAAAGTTGGTTTGGGAGGTGGGGGGAAGCACAGGGAATATGAGGGGTTAGGTGAGGAAGCAATGGGAGGGGTTTTATCCCTATCTGGTCTTTGACCTTTGAGAAGAGATGAGGATGCCCAGGATGTGGGAGCTCTGTGGGAGCAGAGTCACTCAGCCAAGGTCAGGATCACACCAATGAGCAAGTTAATTCTAGGTGAGCTTGACCCTTTGACACCAGGGAAAGGACCAGTTTTGAAGTCATAAAATTCTGAGGTTGTCCTGAAGCAATTCATGTGTTTTCCACATTCCATTTTACAAGGGCCTGTAGTGACAGGACAAGGGGGAGTGGGTTTAACCTGTAAAGTGGTCAGTTTAAATTAGATATTAGGAAGAAATTGTTCCCTGTGAGGGTGGGGAGGCCCTGGCACAGGTTGCCCAGAGAAGCTGTGGCTGCCCCATCCCTGGAAGTGTCCAAGGCCAGGTTGGATGGGGCTGGGAGCAACCTGGGATAGTGGAAGGTGTCCTTGTCCATGGCAGGGGGGTGGAATTTTTCAAGTCCCTTTCAACCCAAGCCATTCTGTGATTCAATAATCATAAAGGGGACTGTCAGAAAGGACCTGGAATGAGAAAAAAAAAGTGACTGTTCAGTAAAATAAGGGAAGAAAGGGAAGTGTTTTTTATACAAAGGTAGGAGAGAGGACTGGTTAACAGGAACAGGGTTGAGAAGCTGAGATGTTTGAAGTTTCATCAGTCAGGGAGCACCAAGAAGGTCATGTCAAGAGGATACACTCAGAGATGCAGATGGGCTAAATGGAACTGTATTTGATAAATGAAACCATGGGGACAAAACTAAGGCAGCATAGTAAAAAAAAAAAAAATCAGATCTAGAAAACTTCATTCTGCCCACTGCTTTCTTCAGTTTTCATTCCAGCTCCCCACTGTCCTTTAAGATAGTATTTAGCCTTGTTTTTCAGTTGATCCCTTTTTTCAATTGAGGCACTTTCCCCAGATGCCATTTCCTCCCAGCACCAAATGACTCAAGCTTTTACTGATAACAGTGCAGCAGCATCTGCAGAGGTTATGAGTGGCCACAGGAAGGAGGTTCTGGGCAACAGGTAGATAATGTACATAATTCTTTTCAAAAGGGGAATTGGAAGCATTATAGCATGAAATGAAAGAACAGCAGGGAAAGGGCCGTGTTTTTGCCCAGGGCTGTGAGACAGGCAAAGCTGTTGAATATACCATCAAATATGTTTAAGCATCAGATTGCAACAGATACTATTTCCCGTGATTTTCTGCTTTCCATTTAATACAATGCACCAAAATAATAATAAACCTCCCTGTTGCTCAGCTGTCTCCCCACAGCTATCGAATCTGAGACAAAAAAATCTGAGACTTTCTCTTGACAGAGAAATTGGAGGAACAGGCTGTGACTAATTCTCTCTCTCTTCTGTTTAGAAAAGGGAAATACTGTCATTTTCAGTGGCAATAGTGAAATTCTGATGATCATTTTCTTCTTTTCTGCATCTGCCCACCATGACCACCCACAGATCCAATTGTGCTTTCCAGCATTAGGGCAGTGGAGGCTCCTGTTCTTAGTGGGAAGAAGAGGAAAAAAGATCAACACAAATATCCTGCCCAGTAGCAGTTGATTAAGTTCACTACACAGCAGTTTTGTTTTCTAAATCAGCACTGGGCTTTAGGAGGAAGGGAAATGAATCTATGAGCAGATTGTGTTGTCTCTGTGGTAGCTTATTGTCACTTCAAGAGTTGGCAGGATCCTTGATTGCTGTGTGACACTGTGTATGAAATAGGTTTTGGAAAGAATTGCCCTTGTATTCAGCTGCATAACTATTTTTCCCTGTGATATGTTTGCATTTTTTTTAGTGTATTGTGTATTTCAAAAGGGATGGAAGTTCCACCTGCTGTACTGACACAAACTCTCTCTGATAATGATCAAAGCAATGTGTATCTACAAATATCACATCACAAAAGCTTTTTATCTTCTAATTCTTAGAAATAAGACTCTTATACAGAAGATTGCTGTTTGAAATACTATGAAGTAAACCTGTCCTCCTGCCTCCTCCTCCTGCATCGGGGCATACGTTGTATCTAAGTGACTTTAATTAGTTACTTTAGTTCCGGATTGTGATTTACAATCAGAAGCACAGGGAAGAAAAGGAGGCCTATGAACTGTCTGCCAGCTCTATTCTCTCTTTTTTTGGACAGTACTACTTCTTAAGCCAACCCAAAGCAAAGTCAGCCTCTGTGGTACATATGGTTCCAGAGCTTGCTAATTTAGGGTTAGTGTAATTTCTCTTGTGTTATCCCCTATTATTTGATTGTAATGTAGTTGCTTTTTGGTCACTCATAATTTTTTAAAGCATTTGATAAAACCACTCCTTACTAATTGCATTTTTTTATCCTAATTCTGTGTGTCTTTTCCAGTCTCTCTCCTCATCCTTACTCACCTGCCTTGAGTTCCCTGTCTGCTTTGGAACAGAGTTGCTGCTCCTTGTAATCAACTTTTTCTGTCTCTCTTCTCTGCATTGTTGCACCCTTAGAAGCACAGAACTGCAGTGTCTGGAGTCAGGGGAGCACAGGTTGCTTATCAGGACGTTTTTCCAGTCCCTACAGCAGTTCACACATTTCATGTCCCTTGATCTCTCAGAGTTATCCCCTCCTCTGCTCTCAGTGATATGTGAATTCTCAGTGATATGTGAATTCTCAGTGATATGTGAATACTGTTTAAGCTCTTTGAGCTCTCAAAGTGAAAGCTGCAATGTGTTGTTACTCCTCGACCAGTGTTTAAAAATCATGAAAGGTGGGTGAATTTAATCCAGATCTTACAGCATTTATCTGATTGAAACACTCTCCAGTTGTTCCTGTAATTTGCCAATCACTCTGATGACAACTTTACAAATTCCTCCCATTTTTAGTAAGCAAATAGTCACTTACAAACCATGCATTCATCTTCCTGCCCTTAGCATTTTCTGTTTGATGGAAAGCATTGATATCTACTCATGCCTGCCTTGTGCTACAGGGACAAGGGCCAAGCTCCAGCACTTTTCTCATCAGGGCTTTTGTTTGAGTGGAGTGAGGGAAAGGAATACAAAACACTTCCTATGATTTGGACAACTGGAAAATTGACTGCATTCAGATTTTTGTGTTTTGGTTTTGGGTTTGTTGCTTTTTGTTTTGTTTTTTTGTATGTGTTTTGTTTTTATTCAGTTAAATGGTGTGTGTTTTACCCTTTTTTTCCCCCTGTAAGGCACAAAGACTTAGCAAAGGTACCTTCAGAAATGCTCTGAGTATACCAAAACTGAGGCTGTGTTTGTGGTCCAAAAGAGTAATTCTCTCTGAATGGAAGGTTGTTTAACAGCAACAAATCACCAGCAGATTAAATCCCACACTGAATTCACAATTATGAATACTGAAACTGAGTATGTTTGAGCTTTGGTTTGCTTGAAATCTTTCTGAAGCTGAAGTCATTAGGGAACACAATGCAACTGCTATGACTAATGGTAATGGAACTAAATTCCCTTGTACTGTAGTTCCTGTTGTTACAGTAATTTGGCTGTACTGGACAGTGATTATAGCCCTCCCTTTTCTGGACATCTTTGACAGCAATTCAGATCTCCACGTTAAAATTTGTGTCAGTGACTCTCAGCCTTCACTGGCTCGTGCTGAACACGATGGTGAAGGGTTCCTGCAGTGGGGGGAAGGTGGGCAGAATGAAAACCATTTCACTCAAGGAAGCACAAGCTTAACATAAAACAGGTGGGTCTGTTTGGCAGAGAGTGTGGTTCTTAATAAGGAAGTAAATTGGCATGTTCCAGTTAGAAACTATTTTAGGCTGTGCCTCATTTTATTTTTGAGTTGAAGTAGCCTTCAAAAAACCCTGAACATCTGAACTGCTTTGTTACCCACCACCAGCCTTATTTACAGTTACAGTAAAGGGGCAATTAAAAGAGGGAGGATGAGTGTTTAGTCACAGATGCATCCATATCACTAAGGCATCCAAATAACATTGCTGTCCTAGATTCCCCATGCAGGCAGAGCACAGAGCTATTCAGACTCCTCACTTGAGATCCAAATTGTCCTCTGGAGGTGTCTTCATTAGCTGTGGCAGAAAGCTGAGTGATTGATTACTCTTGTAACCTCAAAAACTAAGGTGGGACAAAATTTGCTCTCTTCTCTCACGTTGCCATTCCATGTGTTGAGATTAAGCTGAGCAAAACTTTGACCAGAGTTGCCAAGGTAGCACTTTTTTGTGTGTAGTGGTCACTTGAATAGGATAAAGAAAATAATTGGAGAGGAGCTGGCATGAAGAGAGCTAGTCAGCTAAAACCAGTGCAAGGATCTTGGTGCCTGCAATTGGACAATAAATTTTTCATCTGATTGTTCTGAGACTGCAGCAGCCTCTTAAGGTGGTACAGCTTGATGGGGCAGGTAAAAATAGGATCCTATTTACAAATTCTTAGCAAACTGCAGATTGAGTGACTGATCAACAGAACTGGGATTACAAGAAGTGAACTAACACTAAGAGCAAGGCATACAATGCTGCTTGGATGCAGAGGGTACCTAAAGGGAGGGGTTTCCATGAAAGCTGGCAAATATCTGGAGGTAGGATCATTCTTTTTTCAACTTGTTTTCTGCAAACATTTGTTCAGGATGCTCTTGTGTACATCCAAAGGCCAATGGAATTTATTTTTTAATGGAATTTACAAAACAGTGCGTTTTCCTGGTGCTTTGCCTCTCCTGTGTTCTAAGGACATGAATTAGGGTTTTGACAGACTTTTCTTTGTGTGCTGGTACCTCTTGTTCATTGCAGCTGATTATTAGCTTAGGCAGTTATTGTAAGTGGTGTTTAATTAGTGCAGCAAAGGAACAGAGACTTGTTCAAAATATTCTCATGGGTTTTCTCAGGAAGAGACATTTGCAGAGCTCTGACTGCATTTGTTTCCAGTAGGACTGAAAGAGTTCATTGACACTGAAATTACTGGGTGTATTACAGATATTTCACTTAATACTGTAAATGGGTATATAATATAAAAGTCTTTGGAAGATATGAACTGTTACTTGTCACTGCTTAACAGAGTACTGTGGATGAATTTATTTGAAGAGCCCAGGCCAAAATTGCTGCTTTATCAAACCCGTGTAGGAATAAGGATATAGAACTCTGCATCCTTCTTCACTAGAGCCATACAAAATTATTGCCAGGAATGCTAGTTATAAATATAATTTCTAAATAAATGAGGTGTGGATTCCAGACTTATGCATACTTTGAATTAATAAGGGGAGAAAATTAGTGCCCTTTTGTGCCACATTGCATGAGCCACAAAAGAAAATTAATAATCTAATGTTTGTATCAGTTTGGGCTCTGGCTGGTTTGGCAGCTTGTGGAGATTGAAGATTTATTGTGTTAAGATTCCCTTAAAAAGCTGGTTTAGCTTCTCTCTTATATTGTAAAGATAGACAGTAAATCACATTGTCTGTCAGTGCTGTACCAAACCCTCAGAATGGGGTGACTAAGTTGACGCTGTGCTTATTTTCTGGCATTCCCAGGTAACTGTGTGTTGACTTGTCTGCATTATAAGGTTGGGTCGTAGCAAAATGGTGAAGCAAAGACCCTTCTGTATTATCTGTCATCTCTGCTCAAGTACTTGTATTGTTCTTCATGTAGGCAATGAATAATCTGCTGGATGCTGACTTTGTTCTTCGGGCAGTGCAAAGCCCTTACTAAGGAAAGTGATACGTTTTTAAAAGCACAAGCACTGACCTTCACTGAAGTCCAGCAAAATGTTCTGAGCAGTTGCAGAGGACAGACACTGCCTCCCTCGTTTGTGAATCCTGCAAGAACATTTGAGATGTGACTTTCAAAAGCACTGTCCACTGGCAGGCACTGAAGTCAGTGAGAGTTTTATTTCAGAGAGGGCTGTCAAGCCAAAACTGAATGCCCTGCTTTATGTGTCAGAGTTGCAGCAGTGAGTTACAAGAAGCAAAGCTGTTTGAAATAATCCAGGATGCTGGAAAGACAGAATGCTTGGCTTCCATCAGCAGATGAGGTACCAAACCCAACAAATATGTCAAGCAGCAGAGTAACAAAATGCATTTCTGCAGTGGCACGTGTGTGCTCCCTTCCTATAAAGGGCAGTTGAAATAAATAAAGAAAAAAAGACAAGAAAAGCAGTGGTAATTAAAGATGTCAGTGTAAGTGGCCCCAGCATAAAAGGCTCCTGGGAGCTGAAATCAGGCTCAAAGGGCGCTCGGGGAGCATTTGATGCCAGAGCTTGGCCGTCAGCTCAGAATCTGCTGTTATTAATATGGGCTGAGGTATTTCTAAAGTTGCATTTAAATAAATGGAGCAAACCAAAATGGCATTTGCACTGAAAGGAGACACCAGGAGAGAGTAAGTAATAAAAAGCAGAGTAGATTGGGCATTCACTACGTGGTGGAAGTTGCACATCCTTTCTGGAAGGAGCTGTTGGCAGTCCTTTGGCAGTCTGTTTTCTATGAGATGAGTTCTGTCTGAGTTCAGCTGGGCTCTGTTCGTGTACACACTAACCCCCATTGTGCTCCAGGGTGTTCCTGCAGTTGTAGCCTAAAGGATGACCTCTTGTATCCAGCACCTTTTTGCATGGGTGGAGTGGAGAGCAGCTCCCCGTGAACCTTCAGCTTGTGCTTCTCCATGCTGCTTCCTCTCAACGCTCCTCTCTCTCTGGCGCTGCCTAACTCTGACTCTGGCTGTCCATGGGGTTTTCCTTTGTGCTTGATCTAACCATGTGGTAGAACAATACAAATGGAACATGGTTCTGTCAAGCACCATGGAAGGCTGCATACTCCCTGCAGCATGGCATGCTCGGATACTTCTGCTGGTTTCAGAAGCATCAAAAGGTGAGAGATTCCCCTTTTCTCCCAGGAAAAAGATAAAATAAAGGTGAGGTGTTGCTTAACCAGGATCCTGGGCATGGAGGGGGGAGCCTGAGTGATGCTGGGGACAGACTTTCCACAGGGCTTGCATGCAGAATAACCGTTTCCAAGTAATTAATCTGTTTAATTGCTCTTACAATGGAAAAGTTAGGCATTCTGTTGGTTATTGTGATTCAAGGGTGATTCCAGCCATACCTACAGAGATGAAAAATCAATCTTCTTCCCTTGTAAATAATGTAAGCTGCATCTGTGTCTTTGAGCTGTTCAGTCCTTCAGCTTGAGATACTTTGGATGCCACACTTTGGATGCAACAAGAGGCCTGCAACTTAATGTGACTTTGGACCTGATCTGAGCAATCTTAATGCACTGTGAAGAAATAAAATGCAAAAAAACCTTCAGAAGAGTCTGCAAAGCGTTTTTATCTCTTGAAATGATAAGGGTGACATGGTCTGTATGAAAATACTATTATCCAACAGTTCCATGTGACAAAGCTGAGTCAGCAGACACAAATGGACCATTTTAGCTTTAAATACTTCTGCCTAACTTCTCCCCTACATAATGACACCTATTCACAAAGGATTTAAAGAGCCTCATACAGAAGTTTTCTTATATGGAAAAAGTGTCTAGTCTTGCAGAGTTGTCACATATCTGTTGTGGAGCCATTAGAAGAAGGACATCTGATATATCTATGATTACTGATAAGAATTAATAGCAGCAATGTGAAATGATCACAAACAATGTACCTCCTTTTTTCCTATGAGAATTGTGATCTTGTGGTTACATGAAGAAGTAAGTATTGAGATTCCTGGGGTTTTGTCCAAGTTTTAGACCAAGTGATCTCTGTGGTCATATTTTTGGTGCCAAATTTGAGGCAGCTGGATCATTTTCTACAATGAATGCATCAGGTCAGCTTTCAAACCCCTGTCGAGACAGCCTGATGTGTTGCAGAGCAGATCATCCAGCACTCCTTTTCAGCCCTCTGGGCAAAGCTGAGCTTCAAGAACTGAATTCAAGTTTGCTAAACAATGCTTAAAAAAAGACTAGGACAAAAATGTATTTATTTCTGCTGCTTAATTTCTCCATGTGTGTATCAGAGAGGCACTGAAAATTTTTGAGCACTTGGAAATGTGATCTTTCTTTATCTCGATGCTGCACTTGTGTTTGTTTTGTGAGACTGAGAAATTGCACTGCCCTGGTACCTGATAGTGGTGTCACATTGGTTGTGAAAAGAAAATGTTATCAGTAACTAGCACTTCAAATAACCACAGCTGCCCTCAGTTAAGCACAGGTCTTGCTGTTGCCTTGGATGCTTGTTTTATAGCAAAAATAATTCTTCCTAATTTTAGAAATTACTAGAAACTCCCAGGTAATGCTCTGTCCTGCATCAGGGATGATTCTGTGCAAGAAATGCTTCATGCATGTGATGGTTTAACTGTGCTTCCCGAGTCCTGTTGTGCTCTCTTGGAGCCCTGCAGTCCTGCCCTGATAAAGCCCTGTGTGGAGAAATGGATATATGTGCTTAAACAGTTCTGCAAGCAGATGGCTGAATTTCACATTGCTATCCCAGATGGGAATATCTTAATAGAGCAGCCACCTGTCCAAGTGATCTCAAGGCTCGGGTCAAACAGTAAATTTTATCTAGTCTTTGGCAGGTGATTCCTGCTGTCTCACAGGCCAGCAGATGACTGAGTGCTTGCTGAGCTGTTGGTTACTTTTGACTCAGAGCTTACCTGGGTAACTCTTATTTAAACTCACTTAGAAAAGGGGGGGGGGGGGAATAAAAAAAGAAAACAGAAAAAAGAGAGAAAGAACAAAAAGTATGAAGGGGATGTTTGCCCCCTGCCTCTCCTGCTGAGCTGAGGCTTTTCCCCTGTTGCAAAGTGTGGTGACCGTGGACTGATGCCCAGACACCTCATAGCTGATGCAGTGTGGAAAGGTTTGTGCTATCAGGAGAGCAGGAGCCAAGTCAAAATGTGGTAAAATTCTTTATTTACTTTGCCAGAAAGCTTGAGAGAAAACCAAAAACTGATTTTCAACCTCTAATGTTATATACTCCTCCTTCTCCTTCATAAAGCATTCCAGTTACTTTTCTATCCTTTCTTCCTGAAGGAACATGAATCTTGTATCCATCAGCAGGCTGAAAATTACACTTAATAAATTTTTACCCTAAGTAACTTCATGTTGTTTGTGATTTGTTTTTTTTTTTCAACAAAGGCTTTAACTATGAAAATCAGAAGTGCCTCTTCAAGGGGTTAATTTGGGGATTTCCAAGACACTTTCTGATTACTGAAAAATGTTGGTGGGTTTTTGAATGTCTATTGTAATTGTAGCAATTTGAATAAACTCTTGTCCTGATAACTGTTCCTCTTTGGTGTTATTTCCAAGGGATCATAAATGACTACCAAGCTTGGCATTGTTAGGACTTGAAATCAGATGCTGGGGGTTTTTTTCTAAAGGATGAGAGTTTAAATGATGGTGCTATGGGGAAAGGCTTAGACTGTATTTTTATGATGCTTTAAAATGTCCAGTGGTCCTATTATTGTAAGTGCTGTGCTGTCAGTGAAGTTACACTTTAGATGTATAATTTACAATAAGCACAAAACCCAGCAAAGTATTTAACACCACTGAAGTGGTAAAGTACAGAGCTGTGTGTCGAGCTTCTCACAGTCCAGTTTGGAATTACAAAACTAAACCAGAGCGTGTCTGTGGAATCAAAATGTTAGATTGCCTGTAGAATTGCTTGTTTTTCCTGCATGGCTCTATGGAGGTAATGTGCAACATAAATTAAAATAATAGTGGGTTTAGGCAGCTTCTTTTTTCTTTCAGAAAATAGTATGTGGTCATAAAATGAGCAGTGGAGTATTTATCAGTCTGGAAGGGGAAGCAGGTGATGAATGTCATCAAATCTCTGAAACCAAATTTCAGCTCAGGTTTAAGATTTTATTGATGCTTTTGGGTTCTTAAATAATTTGCTCAGCCTCTTCCCAAGAAAGCCTTCCATTTGACTGTTTAAACTTTGGCAAAGAAATACTTTGTGGTAGTTACAACCACTGGGTATTTCATGAGGTTGCTGAGACAATTCTGGTGCTCCCATTATGAAATACGAAGTGAGTGGGCAGGAATTGCATGGCAGGGGCTTGGCAACACTTTGCTTGCATACACATTTATTAATACTCCTGGTTCCTTGAAGCCCTGAGATCGAGTTTCCAACCTGCTGTTACTAAATGAGAAAAACCAAACCTGAAAAGGACAGATTAGTTCACTGAGCCTAATTGGAAAAGCATTTCATTAGAATGGGTCAAAAACCTAGTCAAAGAGGTCTGGCAATCATGGAGTAATGGTACATCAGGGAGTGCTTCTCACTAAGTATGTTCTACCCGTTCCTTAATTAAAATGAAAATGATTTAAACTGCTATTACTTTCCTTTGCTGTTTGTTTAACATAGTTAATAAAGGTATCTAATTGTTGGAAAACTGACAAGGTTCTCTAATAAAAGGTTGCTCTCAAAAATAGCTCTGATAGCTGAGGTCTGAACTTTGGGGGCTTTTTAATGACGTCTTTAAAAGTCTTTTGTCATTTGAATTCTTTCATGAGATGCCTTTTCCTTGTTGCTGGACCAACTTCCAAATGGGAAACAGTATCTTGGCTGGAAAATACCTTAACAGGTAGGTTTGTTAGACAAGGAATTAATCTAACAGGGAAAGAGCGAAAAAACAGAGGCCAGTCTTGGGATTTTAAAAACTGCTGAGCAAGATTCCTTGGCAAGCGTTAAAATGGTGTGCAGGAGCTGGGAGCTGACAGGAGGCAGTGTTGAGGATAGATTCCATAAAACCTCTGATCGCCACAGTTATCAGCAGCTGTTTGCTGGAATGTGCTTTCCTTTCATTGCAGGGTCAGAGGATTACAGGAGTAAATTCACCGGGAAGTGTTTCATGGACCTCGTGTGTCCCGAGAAGTGTCGCTGCGAGGGGACAATCGTGGACTGCTCCAACCAGAAACTCACCCGGCTGCCCAGCCACCTCCCCGAGTACACCACTGATCTGTGAGTGGGGCTCTCCAGGGGCTTTCCTACTGCCCTTCCTATTTTTAAAGGCTGTGAAAGGGGCTCAAACAACTGAAGGCACCTCCTACTTCATCCTTGTGTGAAAATGGGGAAGCCCTACAACTCTCATTTCCTTAGTTCGTGCCAGCTGTGGGGATGGGGCAGGAGCCATGGCCCCATGCACCAGCCAGCTCCTCTGTGTGTCCTCCTAAAGTCCTGTGGTTCCTTTCCACTCAGCCTTGGAGTCCTCTCTCTTTTTTTCCCTTTGGTAATTTCTATTTAAGAAATGGTTTAACTTTTTTGAGTAAACCTGTAATCAGGAGCTTGTTCCATCTCAGCAATGCCTGCTACTTGGGTGAAATGGCTCTCAGTGAAACTAATGTATTGTTAAGCTGCAAGTAATTTTATGCAATTTATTTGCTTTTTGAGATTCTTCAGAATTCCAAGCATAATTCATTGCTAAAGAGAGTCTGAGAAAACATGTTTATTACTTAGTAACTGAAGAATCTGGTTATTTTCTTGCATTAGTAGCCCCTTCAAACAGAATTTCCTTTTTGTGTTAGCATTGCATTTATCCTACTTATTCTATTTAAACCCCCATAAAAATTTTTGATCTGAAGTTAAGATAGATAGAAAAATATGAGAGACCTCCAGAAACACAGCAAAGCCTCTCCACAGCAAAATGGAGCTACGTGTAATCAGAGAAAGAATTTTGCCTCCCAAGCCTGACAGGACAGTGGCCTTCACGTTAACTTTGAAGACCAGTAGACACTGACAGGAAAGGACTTAAAATCAGATCCCTTTCTGTTTGCATGGCCCAACATCTCCAACTGCCTGTGCTGTGCAGCAGAACGCTGAGGGAGATTCAGTCACGCAAACAAGGTTGTGTGTAATGGATAAGGTCAATAATTCCTTATCCCGTGCTTTGGAAGATGAAGCCACTCTGACACTGTCCTTTGGCATTACACTCTTAAAGGCATCCTAAGCTTTTGCTCAAGATGCTCTTCTGTGTTCCCTTCCCTTCAGAGCTAAACTCTTTTAACTGTGGGAGCCTGAGAGACGTGGCAGCCAGTGCCTTGCTTTACAAAGGTCATGGTTCCCTGTGTGGCACAGAGATACCTCTGCAGGCATCTGTGAAGCACCAAATCCCTCTCTGTTTGTTCCCATCAGGCGCCTGAATGACAACGACATTGCTGTTCTGGAAGCCATTGGACTCTTCAAGAAACTGCCCAACCTCAGGAAAATGTAAGTCTGAGTCCCTTGCTTGTTGGAACATGCAGTTCCTTGGATTATAAGGAAGGAGGAAGCGGTGCTTTTTTCCAGTTCAGTGCTGCAGTGGCAGAAATCCCTTTTTTAATGTGAGTTTAAAGAAACTGAACGAGTTGCCTCGTAGATGGACAGACACAGCTAAGCCACATGGACAGATGAAGATCCCTGGGCTGGCATTTCATTGGTTTGTTGGGCTATATTTCTTTAAGTCTTTGAATCATAGAGACTGACAGGAATTCTGTCCAGAGTTTATTCAGAAATGCTTTTTGTTAGAGAGGACTACAAAGCTTAGCATTTTGGTTTGGTCTTTCGAGTGTATTGCGTGACTCCAACTGGGGTATTTTTTTCAAATAGTCAAAGGAAAATTATATTGCAACATATAGATGATGGCAGCTTCATTCAGTCGTCATTGTTTTAGAGAGGAGAATCAATTAGCAAATTTAGAAATCAGTCATTCAAATATATTTGTGTAATTCTGTTGACAGCCTTAGTCCTAGCACTGTGCAATATATATATTTAATAAGAGCTGTGTTTTGGGAAGAGGATAATATGATACCTCCTTAAAAATGGATTTTTTTCTGAAGTTATTTGAAGTTTTAACCCTATGCTAATGACTCATTTAACTGTTTACCTTTAGTGAGATTTTATTGCCTGAATCAAAGTAATTTAGGGTAACCAACCAAACCAGGCTGTTTATTCTGCATTCATTTCACGTGGTTTGTGCCAGCTGGAGCTTCCCAGCCATTTGAATCCGTGTGAGATCTCAGGGGTATTGGAGTGGGCTTCTTTTGTCAGTCTTATTTCTGCAGGAGTTTCAGATGCAGCACTGCAGGTTTGGGAAGGGGGTTATATTTGTGCAAGTACAGACCACCAGACTTGGGGAATTAATCATAAACATTAGCCTTGTATTTGGTGAATGATCCATAATTTGTAGCTGCAGTGCACTCAGAAAGGTCGTTGACACTGCTGAAGTGCTCTGTTCCCTCTGTAAGAAGGCAGTAAATGGCAATGAAAAATGCATGTCACATAAGTGTGTACACAAACTGGAGAGCACCTGTCCTCATCAAACCTTCAGGACTCATGTTTGGAAAACTGCAGAGGTGTGATAGCTGGAATCATTTCTGTGGTTTCATTTAAAACTCACTGCAGGCAAGTTATGGTGTTGCCCTTCACGTTCCCACCCATCATTCAGGGATGCCTTGATGGGTCTCTATTGTGAGGCATAAATACAGCATGAAACTGTTGTGGGAGTTGTTTTAAGAGTTTCTTTCCTGTGAAAGAATTTTTTATCTGCCCTTGGAAGGTGCTGAGAGCTGAGGTGTGCGGTCACAGGTCAAAAACATGGCAAAAGTCCCACCCTACACCTCAGAAAACATTGTCTCTCACTCTCTGTGAGGCAGGAATGGGGTTTGTGGGGGTCTTAATTGGGTCTTATTGCTGCTATTAAATTAAAGAGGAAGAATATTAATCCAGTCCCCATTTTTTAGTGCGTATAAGGGACAAGACCCTTTACAATTATTTGATTGACAATGTTGACTCTATCTCATCGTATTCCTGGTCTGTTCAAGTGTTAAAGGCAAGTGGAGGAATCTGTCTGGAAATTGCACTGCTTCCTAGGCTCCAGCATAATTCCAGGGAGAGAGGAATCATCTCTGCCTTCCTCTTGATGGCTGTTTCATCTTTTAGTGCCTCCTCATCTTACATTATGATTGTGTAGCTTTGGTTTATAACATGAACACCTTGAAGTGGGTTGTAAATCTGACCCTGAGAAGGATTTCAGAGTTTGCTTGTGTTCTCACCTTTGTCCTTTTGTCCCTGGAGCTCCATCAGGTGCCCGTGTCTGTAGGTGTGTTGTGCCATACAACAGTCTCTTGGGTTTTCCAGTAAGATTTCAAAGGGAAGTAGTCATAGATTTGGCATTGAGATAAGATTACCATAGTTTTGAGATGTACAATATTTTTTTTAACTTTATTTCCTGGTAAAGGTGAGCTTCCTTCTTTATCTAAAAAAAAGCAAAACCAAAACTCAGAATTATCCATCTCTAAACACGAGGAGGACATCTGACAGTTCACTGTTTTAAATCTTGTCTGTGTTATAAAGCAAACATGAAAAAAAGAAAAAGGAATTGTCAGACCACCTTTGCAAGAAGTGGTACTGCCAACCCCTCCTCTGATATGTAATTAGCTTTTGTGGTGCAATTTGTCTGTAAATAGTCCTCCTAAGCTGAATCTTATTGTATGATGTGTCAGCCCAGGATTTAATACATTTTAATGCAAAACAAAATTGAATTCCTGATATAGAAATATAAAGGTCAGAGATTCATAATGCAAAGTGTTACCACATTTTATTTAGGAATCAAATAGCTAAAATTACCCTGCTGGTTTTTAAAAGGTTAACCTGTCTGCATATGCCTTAAAAAAAAAAAAATCAACAATAATTAGCTGCAAAATCTCATATGCATAATGCTATTTTCCTAACCTAAATTTGAATTCATCTCTGTGGGTGATGCTTTTTACAGTAGAATAAAAAGCCTGATGTAGATTCTTCTGGACAGATTTAACCCAGTCCAGAAGTAATTTTCTGGGTTCTCCAGTGAACTCTGTGTTGCTTTCATTGCACTCTTACCAGATTGCCTCCCCTCACCTTGCAAGTGTAAAGGGAAGCCTTGTCTCTGAAAGCTGAAGTCCCATCACAGTCACTTCCAGGCTCCCAGGACTGTGTCAGTAGTATTTTGCAGGGTGGTTAGAAAAGAGCACTTTGAATCTGCTTGCAGTGCAGGAGAAACACAAGGATGTGTTTCTGAGCATTTGAAGAGCGGGAGCAGCTTCGTGACTTGGATTTCTGGGGGTATCCCATCCCCATGGCATAGAAAGGCTCCAGGACCTGCTGCCCTCCAGCCCTGGGAGCTGGAAGGCTCTACCTTTCATGGGTGATTATGTTTGCAGTGGGAGATGTTCTCAGTCAGCACAGCAAGGTCTCTCATCAGGGAGGGTGAGGGGAGACATCACCATCCACAAGTTTGGACTTCTGCTTGCAGCAAGTACCAAATTCAGCATGAAGCAAACACTGGGGACCCCACAACTCCCTGGGACTACCTCAAGTTGTTAATCAGAGAAAAAACTCTCCAGTGCCTGTGGGCTCCTATAGCAGTGGGAGCCTGGGGGGGTCTTCTGGCCACAGAAAAAAACCCCCTAAGTACCCAACTCAGTGGGAACAGATACCCTTGCTTGAGATGGGATGCTGACCCATAGGGAGAGGCTGCAGCCCCCAGATATCATCTCATCTCCAGAGCCTGCTTGTGCCCACAGGAAATCAGTGGGACTGACCATTCCCAGTGAGATGCCAGCAGCTGTTTCAGGGGAAAAAAATCAGCAATGAACTCAAATTCGAAAAATGAAGGTGAACTGCCACCCTTCATGCTGTGCTGGGGAGAAAGGGGACTGACCTCTTTTCTTGAGGACAAGAGCAATAAAAAATATTTACCTCAGAAACCAAAAGGGTCATCTAAGAGTTCATTCTGCTAAGTCTTGCTTAGTTACAAAGTGAACATATAATATGGTCTTATAATAAGAAGTGTCAAGCTGTCTTGGCAATAGCTGGTACTGCCAACCCACCTCTAGTATGTAATTGCCTTTGGAAGCTTAATGTGTAAGTATTTCTGCTGGATTCAATTGTATGGAGTGTCAAGGCGGTGTGAGACCAGGATTTGAAGCATTTTGCATGTCAAATAAAATTGAATCACGATAAAGTTTGCAGACTTGAAGTCAGTTTTGAAACCAGAATCTCAAGTTTCCCAGGGAGGCAGAAATAGTTTGTGTCCTTGGAAAAGGATGTTACCTGCTGTTCTTTCCCCTGAGCATGAATTTTTCCGTGGCAAATGAGGTTGCAGTCAGCTGTCACTTGTTATACAGAAACAGACTTTATTTTCTGGAAATCATATTGCAAAGTGTGTTGTGGTTCGTGGCATTTGGGCTCCTCATGCACCTCCCTTTTTTCTTCAGTGAGGCCATCAATCTGCTCTGCTGAATGAGTGTAGGAGTGTCACTGGGTGCAATTCACTGTCTCTCTGTAGTGTTTAAGACTTTCAGTGCCATCCTGCTTCTGAAAACAGCTCACACTATAAAAACCAGCCAGACTGTTGGTGAAGTCTGTAAAACCTTCTCAGCATCATGGTGAGGAATGCAACAGCACTGGGCTTTTCTTCCTGGCAAATACTCGAAGATTCCAAACACATCACCAGCAGACAGAAATATTCTAGGGAAATCCCACTCAGAACATGCTGGGTTTTATGACAAAAACACAGGGTCTGAGGGGAGACCAAGCAGAGCCTTTGCAGTCCTCTGGATGGGAAGGTGTGTCAGTAACTCAGCAGTGACCACCACCCTGCAATGTTACCACTGACCCAGCAGGTACAGCAGGATTGCTTCTGTTAACTCTGAATAGAATCCAGCTCGGTCTGTGTTGAACTTATGAGATCAACAGAAATAATATTATTATAAACTTTAGCCATAAAGTAAACGAAATCTGGCTGAAAAGTGAGCTGTGTGAACAGTGTCACCTTGATAGCTTCTTGATCTGTTCATTTCCTTTTCACAGCCCCCCATAAAGTAGACCCAGGCTTTCTGAAAATTTATTTTGACCTTTTGCCCAGAATAAAAGTCTGGAAATAGGATTAAATGTTATCACCAGGGTAAATCAGGGAGTCCTTACAATAAGCCTTCATGAGTGACCAGGTTGACTACAGGCTCCCATTTGGGTCCTGCCAGAGGGCAGGAATCTCAAGGCTCACTTTCTTTTCCATTGTCTTCCAGTATTTCAAGAAGAATTCCTTATGGAAGCTTAGTGTTGTGAGAGGATGGGGCTTTTCTGGAAGTGGGAGTTTGCTATGAAGTCTGTCAGTAGTTTTCTTCTGCTGAAAGAATTCCTTGTCAAATGTGATGATCACATTTGAAAGATTCTTTTAGGGCTGGGAAGGACAGAATTAGAGGTCTCTGAGTTGCAGAGCAGGAAAAGTTTCCAGTGCTTTCATTTTTCATTCTTTGTATCAGCTGATTATTTTTGCTGGTAATTGCAGACTGAAAAGTGTGTGATTTCTCATGTTTATTATTGTAGCTGTTCAGACTTTAGGGGGAAACTTTTTTTGGTGAATGAGTGTTGTCATCTACTCTCTCTTTTTTTTTTTTCTTTTTTCCTTTTTTTTTTTTTTTTGGTGACATTCTGATATGGGGAAACTTTAATTCAGGAAGACAAATAACAAAATCCAGGCTGGCAGAACATCTGCTTTGACAACACTCCAAGCAGGATTGCAGGGCAGTGTCATCTTTACCTATTTATTATTGCAGAGCTTGTCTTTTCTCTGCCTTGCAACTTTGATTTCACCGTAGCATTTAATCTTGGATTTTCAAATCTTTTGCATGGGAAAGGTATATATAATTGGCTTCTCCTGAAGCTACTGGCATATTTTTGGACAATTTTGTGTCATTGATCTGATCAGGCTTTATTAACTCAAATGAGTGAAGTTGCCTATCAGTTCTTTGGCAGCAATTAAAATTCAGATGGTTTGCATTGTATAAAGGTGCCAATTCCCTTGCAGATGGTGACCAGCCTCTGTCTCCAAGATTTGCTCTTTCTTGCCTTCAGCATCTAATAGGCCATTAAAATCACACCCATGTTTTAATATATGTAGCTAAATGTCTTTTAGATGGTAAAAAGTAACTGATAAAACTTCATAACTACAAGTGTAGGTCAGTGTGCAATCTGTGACTTGAAAGTCAAAGTCTGTCTAATAAAGTAACTCACCCTCTCTTCCCACCACAAACATTTACTTATTTATTCATTCATTTTTGTGCAAATATGCACTGTGGCATGATCTTTACCAGGAAGGGGATCTGTTAGAGCATGTATTTATGCCAGCATTCAAAAGAGATGCTGAGCTATAAACATTTCCACTAGAGAAATAGCTGAGCCCCAAAATTAAATGCATATGTCAGAATATCCTTCCTTGACTTGCTCTGACACTGAACATAAACTCTTCATGTGAGCGTTAGCACAAAGCACTAAACTTCTGGAAAGCAAAATCTGCATGTAAGTATTTCTATATGGTTTTATGTTATTTTTGGCTGATTGCTGGCGTGCTCCTATTCTTTCTGATCACAGAATGCACAAGAGGTGATGGGCCACATGCTGTAGGGCCCATTCTCTGACAGTTGTTCAGCAGACATAAACCAGTGTACTCCAGTTTCCCACATGAAACATATCTCCAGGACTCAATTTCTTTTTTTTTTTTTATTAAGTGATGACTTCTGCAAAGAGCAAGACCCATATTATTTCTATCTGAGGCCAAGCTGTCTTTTGCCATGCCTTCTGTCAGCTTTTATCCCAGTAAGATTGCCAGTTCTTCTGAGCAGGGTAGCCCAGGTGTTAATCTGATACCTTGTCATTTGTTTTATATCACCTGGAATTGGATTTTGAAACTATTACTCATGCTGTGTGTGTACTGGGATCATTTCTGGAATAATGTGCTATTCAGCATGAGTAATGGTGTTGGAATTTGGCATCTTCTTGGGAGCAAGAGCGTGTCTTGTGCTTTCCCTCTTTTGTTGTGGATAGTGAAACAAAGAATAGTGTTTCCTGTCATAGACCTGAACAAATAGGATTATTCATCATAATCTATACAGGACATCATGGGAGATACTTAAAGGACTGAGGCCCAAAGTTTTAACGTGTTAAAGGCCTTCTATATAAATGTTTTAAATAATTAAATGCCATTTATTTTTATGCATCTCTAATGGCACTTTTATCATTCAGAAATTGTCTTTTCCCCGGGGTTTTCACAAATATGAAATATTCAAAAGATTAATTTTGCATTTCAGCAGAACTTGGTTTGACTTTGTAGATCAGAGTTTTCCAGTGTTGATCTATAAGCAAACATCTTGAGGGGGTATAGGCAGAGTAAATACTTAAAAAATAATTTTGTATATTGCAGTGGCTGTGAATTGACAGTGAAGTGGTACTCATTTCACTTTGATTGACAGTGTTAGATTTAAGTGCCTGGGAGTTCATGAGTGCACATACTGGAATTTGTATCACACACATGGGACACTAAATAAAAGAGGTCCATATTTCCACGTGTGACACCATTTCAGTGGCAGTAACATAACCTGATCCTTGCCAGATGAGAGCAGAGTCCCAAGCTTTGCCCATAACTTCATGGACATGAATTAGATGTTAGAAACTCTCACTTACTGTATCTTAGAGACACGTAGAAGAAAGAACCACATGAGGTGTTAAAGAGCTGGTAATTCCCTTAATTTAAATTATCTTGATGTATCTGATTAGCTGTGCTTTTGATATGGTTTCTGGATGCTCTCCTTGCTGAATGAATATCTCTTTAGAAAACCACTAAAAAGGCACAGATTCTTCCTATCCTCCTCCTTCCACTGTGGTGATGTATGTTTGGAATAGAACACCACTGATTTTCTCACTGTGACTGGTTGTGTCCTGCCAGAAATCTGAGCAACAATAAGATCAAGGAGATCCGAGAAGGCACGTTTGACGGAGCCTCAGGAGTGCAGGAACTGATTCTGACGGAGAACCAGCTGGAATCAGTGCACGGACGGATGTTCAGAGGCCTCACAGGGCTCAAGACCTTGTAAGTGCAAAGATGTATCCTTGTTCCTTTCTGGGTGCAGTGGGAGTGCTCAAGGTCGATGATTCCTGCTAAAATATCTGCCACTAGACAACAAGTGCTACTGCTGGCTCTTGTAGCGTGGTTATGAAGCCTTCAGTACATCTCTAGCTCTGGGCAGGTTTGAGATTTATCTGCTATTTCTGTAAAATAAAGAGATTTTCAAGAATTTCAGCAGCAAAATGAAGGTGGACCTGGTGTGTGCTAAATCTGTGCACTTGTGATCACTGAATGCTTCTGTTATTTTGTTATTTCCTGTGGAAACAAGGCACGTGGAAATGTGTGCTCTCGTAGTCCATCCTCCCACTCCTCCTCCACCCAAACTGGAATTGTTGATCTGCTTTTAAAAAGCCTCCTAGTGGAATAGGAGCTGACAAAGGTAGTGGGCACTCACTCTGAAGTGAAAAGTACCTCTCTTGCATAGTCTGCCTTGCTCTAGAAAGCAAGCACTTGACTAAGTGAGGGCTGTCAGTAAATAGACTCTAGGAATCAAAATCCAATTAAAATCTGCAATTTATTCATTAGCCACAAACGCTTGTTAAGTTGCAAGGTATGGCACAATTACTTCAGCCCTTACTCTAGCATAAAAAGAAATTCAAGTTTCATATCAAGGACTTTGGTCTGTAATGACAAATATGGAACTTTTGCTGTTCCTTTAACTTTTTTTTTTTTTTTTGGTTACAGCCATCTGTTCTTTAATTTAATGTATGCACTTTACTAAGGGATTTGAAAATACTGCCCACAGATATTAAATTAATTTTTATATCATAAAGCAGCCCGTGGCAATGCTCCTAAACAAAATTCAGCATTTTTTAATAAAAAGATACTTAACATTCAAGCTATCCTGCTGACCTGACCTACATTTCCCCCAGCTGATAAAGCAGTCTAAATATACACAGCATGATATGAGGATCTGTAAGTATAAGTTTTCTTTCAGGAAGGGCACACAGTGCATGGTGAACCGTGATATGAAACCAAAGGGTTTGGCTTGAGGGGCATATATTGCTATCCATTAATTGACTTTCTTTCAGCATTAGAATAGTAATCTTTTGCAAAGGGGCCACATTTATAAGGGTCAGGGTCCAGCTTTTAAAAGACTGTATATTCCTGAAATGTAATAAATCACCGTGCAAGATATTTTGGTGTCCAAATTTGGCCTTCCCATCTTGCAGCTCTACGTTACATACAGAGCTGGGGAAATGTTTCCTACTGCCAGCGAGCCACTGAGGGCCCTGCTTCCCTCATCTACTGCCCTGTTCAGTGGAGAGCTCCTGGTCTTGACCTGGCTTTCAGACAGCTCAGTACTCCTCGTGTAAGCTGTGTGTCTCTGTGTCCTGTGAGTCTTTCCTGACACAGTTTCACCCCAGCTGCAATCCCAAAATTTCTGAGAGTATGGTGCCGCTGATGATAACTGCACAGAGAGCAGTAATGCAACAGCAGCATCAGGTTCAGCCCTCAAACATCATCCACTGAATTTCTTCCCAGCCATGTTTAATCTCTGTTTGGTGTTTTTCAGGTATTAGTGATGTAGCATTTAAATGCCCAACTGGCAGATACCAATCTGAGATCTAAATCCAGACTCCCCAGGGAGCCTGAATTTTCATTGTCCACTGCATGAATTTTGATACCAAGATGTTTAACCCTCCTCAATTTGGAGGATCAATTCACTGGAACAGCAGCATGAGCTGCATGTATTTTGTGGGTTTTTGCTTTAATTACTGAATAATATTTCACCTAAGTAGGAAAATCACAACAGTGCAGTGGTGTTTACAGACCCAGATATTGATTGGCACACAGTGTAACAAATACACACGAGCCTTTTTTGCAGTGGAGTGAAACAAGATACTCCAGTCTTTCAGATTAATTGGGCTCTGTCGTGGAGTTCATTGTTACCATAACAACTCCGAGAGATGTATCTTCCAAAACACAGCACTGATTCATCTGGTACAAGCACTGAGCAAAAATCATTTTATAGGATGATTACTGTTTTTCATCTTCTCAATTAATGATGATAATGACATTTCAGAGCTTGTGCTAGGTCTGGGAATCTTTCCTAAGCTATTCCTTGATTTCTGCTGAGGATGCCGTTCCCTTCCATACTCTTGCAGTGTGGATTACTAAAAACACCCATGATAGTAGCAGAAGTAATACAACTAGTATTGCTATTGTCACACACTTCTGGAAGTCTTTCTCAATTGAATTCTGAAATATGTCCTGCCTTATGATTATCCTGACTCTGATATTTACTAAATTGAGCCTTTAATTTTTATTTCAAGTTTGTCACTAGTCATAATTGTAATAACATACTGCATTCAGATGTGGATCTCCCCATCAGCTTCTAATGTGGTGTGGAAGAGATGTGTTTTAAATTCACAAGACCATGTTTACATGACTCTAGCCCTCCTCTGGCTGGGTTCTCCTTCAGCAATCAATAAAAACAGAGTGCTTTCCAAAGCATCTGTTGATGCCCTTGGTAAAGGACCTCCTATTCTGAAATCATACCCCCTCCCTGTGGTTCTTAATTCCCTGTTTTAATCCTTGCAGGATGCTGAGGAGCAACTCTATCAGCTGTATAAACAACGACACCTTTGCTGGCCTGAGCTCGGTGAGGCTCCTTTCTCTGTATGACAATCACATCAGCACTATCACCCCTGGAGCCTTCAGCACTTTAGTCTCCTTGTCTACAATGTAAGTCATCTTTTTATGGTACAAACATGCCATGGTGCTGTTACCCTGTGCTTTCCTTTTGAAAAGACAACCTTTCAGCTTACATCAAAAACCTTACTCAGGGAAAGAAAACTGTCCGAGGTTGGGGGGATACAAGGTGTGATTTAGAAAAACATTTGAATTGCTTCAGCTGGAGTGGCTGACAACACTTGGAGGTTGGCAGCCTCAGGCAGGATGACTGTGGGTTTTGCTGTGTCATAGCCCAGTGCTGTAGCAGTTCACATGAAACAATCTCTGCAGATTCAGAAGGATGCAGCTTATCCTACACTTCAGCTCCCTGAAGCTGCTTTATTTCAGTAGAGTCTGATTTTGTGAGAACAGCTTTCTTGGATTTCAGTTAAATTAGCTAAATATCAGAAGAAATCTACTAGCTAATGCCTAGATTTTCAGAACAATTGAAGAACACAGAACAGTCAAGTCTTACTGAATGTGAATTTGAAAATCATAACATGAGTTTTCTGTTAATTCTCTTATACTTCTCATTCCTCCTTTGGAGGAATGTTTCTTACATACTTTTAAATGCTTTTTGTAGTGTGAACATTTTAATAAAGTGCAGACTGACAGATATGGAAAGAAAGTCTGCCCTTTGTTTCCAGCTGTGAGTGGGAACCCTGGTGTTGCTGTTAATGGAAGTTGTCTGTCCTGAAAATACTGCCTGATTGTCCAGTCAAAATAAACTAGTGGTGCTATTGCATTTCAGGTTTGGAAAACATTCTCCATCATGTTTGGGGGAAGAAAAAAGTGTTGAATCTCAGCTGCTTTGTTGCTCACACTTTCGTTTTGTTGTTAAAACTTTTCACCAGAAAATCAGTTATCATTTTGGCATTAGCTCCGTGCAGCATAAGGAACACAGACTTTTCATCCATTTACATTCTGTGATCCCAAAAGTCTCCTTGAAATTGATGGACAAAAAGAGAAAAACAACCAGATTGTTTTTACTGACTGTTTTCAAGTCGGTGGTCAAGGCAAGTGGTAGTTGCTGAAAGCTTGCTCTCAGTGTGCTGCAGGCAGTGCCTGCTCCTTGTGCAGTTTCTGTGCCTCCTTCCATGATTCCTTTTGTACTTGGGACCCTCTGAGTCAGTCTACAAAGTCTTGCATAGAATTGTGTTTGTCATGTTTTGTTAATAGCCTATTTTCTTATTTTTTCAGCTGTGGAAAAGAGATTATTGCACTTTCTAGCAAGAGCAATTAAAGCTGCTGCTAATTAGAATGCATTGCTTTGGCACTGACTTGTAATCCTGTTGGTTCCTGGCTGTGTCTTGATGAAAAAGTTTGTTCTTTGCCACATTTTCATTCTGTGTTTGATCCACAGACAGAAGAGGTGTGCTTTTGACTTCCTTAGACATTGGTTTAAGGCTATAGTGATTTTTCACATATAAATGCAAAATTCAGCTGTGTTCATTTCCCAGCAGTTCTCCGTTGTAGGTGGATATATCAGCTGACAACACTGCTTGAAGTTTGATAGTATGACTGCTTTTCCTGTTCAACCCACACTCTGGGAGTTAATTGGGTATTGTAATGGCTTTATTTTTACATCTATTAATATGAGCCAAAAATTCATGCAAAATTCCATTTCCATTTTTATATTGGCATACTTACAGCACTAAAAAATATTGCTCCTTTTGTTCTTACTCTGTGACTCAGCCTCATTGATATTCTCAAAACACGGACAACTCTGTCAATAATACCCTGACTAATGCTTTCCAATAGGGGAAGAACATCTATTTTGTAAGTTTTTGATAAAAAATAGCAGGTTTTTATTTTTTATTAGTCAAACTAGCTACTGTAGCATCTTAATTTGAAGTATGTTTGGACTTGTGCATTCAGAGTGCAGTCAAGTCTTTCAGTCCTTACACAGCCAAGTGGACATATTTGCAGGCAGAACTGGTTTTCCATGGATTATTATTCTAATATCTGCATGGAGCTAATGCCAGAATGATAACTGGTTCATCAGAATGACATGCCACTATTCTAGTATAAACTTTATCTGAATTCCAGAATATATTTCCAGCCTAACTTCAAAAAAACCATCCAGATGTGTTTCAGCATGTTTTTTTAACAGGTCACTAGAATCCATTTAAATAGTTAATATTCTATGGCTTCTTTGCAATTTTGAAGAGACACTTGTAGTAGGATATGCATATTTCATTCCTCAGGACTTCTATTTCCCCTTGATTTTAAAAATATGTGTGTGTCCTTCAGTAAACACTCCTGAATTTACTGATAGTACAACATCTCTGCTAGAAGTTTGATTGCTATATTTCTGTTTGAGTGGTTAAATCCTCATCTTGTGTGTAGGAACTGATTATTAATGATGAATTTTTACATCAGTTTGTCTGCCCAACATTACTGTTGGTGATTTGAGAACTCCACTTGAATAGCCAGATTGGACAGTAAAGCTTTTGCATATAATCAGCCTTTCCAGACCTTACATTTCAAGCCAGGTAGGGAATCTCTTTTCCCATGTGACACTTTGAAGAGAGCCTTGATGTTACATTTTAATCAAAAGTTGCATCACAGATTTGCCATGGAAAGAGCATTTATGTATAGACATGTACACTGCATTAAAGCAAAAAAATCACTGCTCTGCAGTTGGAAAAGTGTAAAATTGAGATGTTGCAAAAGTAGCAGAAGGACGTGTGCAATTGCTGACAAGATAAATTTGTCCTTTTTTGCCCAGAGTTATTTGAATTCCAGAATGGTAGATTTGCTTATTTGTTAATTTTATATGTAGCAGCCCATTTATTTCTTTCTTATTTCCTAAGGAAAGCATAATCCAAATTCTAACCTAGGGGTTTAATGAATTTGGTCATATGTTAACCTGTGTTTGCCAAGAAGAAAATGAGGGTTTGTGGATAGTTACTGCTGCTCAGCAGCATATCAAATCAGAGCAGTCTCTCCTCTCCAGACAGGGATAATTACTATTTTTAGAGCATTTTCTCAATTAAATTATGGATTGTTTCTGAAGCTTTTTGATATGTGTCAGTAAGATGCTCTCTAGATGTGCAAAATGTCCTTTACAACCCAGAGCTGCTGGTTTTCCAGAAAGCTGACTGTACACACCTGCTGTTTGTTTCCAGTGCTGGATTATTTAATTCTGGGGATTTGTGTCACTGAGGTGGTTCTGTGAACACGATCCCACTCCCTTCCACCAGTGGAACAAACGGCCTTTGAAGCGTTGGCTCCCTCAGCGTTGGCGGTTCAGACATTTGGTTTGAGCACTCTGTTCATGCCAGAGTTTATCAGCATGGAAAATATACAAGGCATCCTGCATGTGGTCCCATTATGGATTTGAGAAAAAGGAAAACAATTCAGAAGGAAAGCAGCTAGAATTAGAGTCGTGCTTTCAGGGCTTTTCTGCACCTCCTGTCTGAAAGCTCCCGTGTAACCTCTTCGTTCTCTCTCCTCTCTGCAGCAGGTTTGAATCCTACTCAACGTGGAGCAGGTTGAGAGTTGTTATTGTTGAACATTATGCTGAGTTTTCTGCTCCCCCCAGCTCTCCTTCTCCACAATGTCCAACAGCCTGTGCTAGATCCACATGTGATTACAGCCCAGAGCTGCAGGCCAGCAGTGATTGAAATGGGCTGCTCTGCAGTGCCAAGAGCAGCTGTAAATCATATTGTGGCTCTGTGAAGTTGGCCTAGAACCTATAGAAATTAGGAGTTGGTTTGGGCTTGTTTTCTCGCTGCCACACCTTAATTGAGCCATATGTTTTTGTCTTCAGCACTATTGTTTTCTGAAGGAATTGCTTGGCTGAAATCCTAGTGTGGTTTTGACTTCATCTTTAGGTTTGTGAAAGTGCATTGCAAGTGAAGAGTCCTCAGCCACTACACCTGCATTTGAAATACCTGTTTCTTGGGCCTTAAAATTTCTTGACTTAAAGAAATTCCTGATTTAAAGAAATTTCATTATCCTCTTCCTTTCTGTAGTACCAAAATAATAACTCTCTGACATACTCACACATGACGTGCAGATTCCATCAGTGTGAGTTTAGATACCTCATTTTCCATACACGGGCTCTGACAGCTCATTTTTCTTCAGTGAGGCAACCTCAGACTGAGGTTATTTGTTCTCCCTGTCTCTGTGCATAACATAGTCAGCTTCGTCTTTTTTACAACTGAAACATTAAGTACTTTGTTTTATAAATATATCTATAGATATAGATATATAAAAATTACAATCCTAGTCCTAGTATAAAACCTGCATAGAACTTCCCTGATCTGAAGGATACAGGAGTGATCTCACAGAAACAGATGGCAGGGAAGAGCCTGGACTTGGAGCCCCTCATCTTTGTGTA
The DNA here is from genome assembly GCA_038380795.1 of Pyrocephalus nanus. Taxonomy (NCBI): domain Eukaryota; kingdom Metazoa; phylum Chordata; class Aves; order Passeriformes; family Tyrannidae; genus Pyrocephalus; species Pyrocephalus nanus. The sequence goes on along the minus strand of CM076275.1, from coordinate 14,069,933 downwards.
GTTATTTCAGTATTTCTGTATGTTCATGTGTAATGCAGTCGTGTCTTGTTCCCCTGCAGTAATTTGCTGGCTAACTCCTTTAACTGTAACTGCCATTTGGCCTGGCTGGGAAAATGGTTGAGGAAGAAGAGAATTGTCAGTGGAAATCCACGCTGCTTGAAACCCTTTTTCTTAAAGGATATCCCAATCCAAGATGTAGATGTCCAGGACTTCACCTGTGATGGTAAGAAAATCCAATTTAATTTGGCATTTGCGATGATGTTGGCAGCTCTGTGTGAGAATGTCCCTTCATATCAAATAGTACTGCAGGAAAAACATTTCAGTTTAGTGATGAACAAGACAGCCACCTAGAGATGAGCATTGTTCTCTATCAGCAGTTTATTTTTAGTCTTGGTTTCCAGTTACTGAATTTATACTATCTGCACCTAAATATAAAAATGAATTTATTGTAGATAAATTTTCTGCTTTGTCTAGTCCTGTGTATAACCCTGGGCCTTCCTTCCACTTCCTTATTTATACACTTAGTTAACACTCTGAAGCCAGTGACAATGGTGCTTGCTTGGCAAGTCTTTTAGTTTTGGATACTGTTCAGGGTCATCAGTAACAGGTATGAATACAGGAAATTAAAAAAAAACCCTTAGATATTCTTTTAAATGACACAATGATGCTTAATACTTTGTTGGGTCTATATTTAAAAGAAAATATCCTGACATCTCTTTCATTCTTCAGTTTTTTTGACTTCTGATCAAGCAGATTTTAGAGAAAATAGTAAGAAGAAAATTGCCCGATGACTGCACTGCTAACTTGATGATAAGACCAGATAGGCTGGAGTTGCACTTAGTCATAGCTCTAAAGAGACCATAAGAGTGATAGAAGTTTCCTACCAAGAGTAAAAATCAATTCCTGTCCTAGTTGAACAATCTGGCAACAGGCCTTGAGCTCAAAGCTCAAGGGACCCAAGTTCAGTCATTAAAGAATAATTTACTTTTGGTTTGGGAGGGGAAAAAAAAAAATCCTGGTCCCCAAAATGACATTTCACACTTGTGAGGAAAAAAAAAAAAATCCTCATGCCCAAGATGTGATTCCACACTTGGGATCTTTCTCTGTCATTCAGTCACTCAGAGCCGTGGGGAATGGAAGGCAGGTGGTGGCAGGGTGTGAAATGCAGAACACAGGGGAAAATTAAATATGCTGAACAAGCATGCTCTTTCTGCAGGTTTATGAAGGACTTTGAATTTTGTTTCCAGTCATTAAGCTCAGCTGGGGAGAAAACTAAAAATAAAAAGTCTTCTCTGTTCACCTCTAGGCTGGTGGTGCCTCCCCAACCCCCTGAATGCAAATGATTCCCTACCCGTGCAGTTCGGGGGTCATTCTGTTATCTTACATCAGGGCTTCCAGTCTTATTCTTTAATCTCAATGCTCGTGGGTGCCTCCAGCAGAGAGAAGAAAGGAGCAGATCTGCCTCAATTAGTCCTTGCATGGGTTGAAAGGCAGGACCGGGCACACAATGACAGCAGGCTGCGAGCTCCGTGTCTGCGCTGGGCAGCCCCGGCTGCCTGTGCTCACACACAGTTGTGTGGTTCCTCTCCCTGTCATCCCGGGAATGTGCCACTAAGTGTTTCCTTTCGTGTGCATCGTGATCCTGCACCACGCATGTGCCTTGTGCTTTGCAAAGCCTGTTGCTTTTGGGGAAAATCCACGCTTTAATGTTCTCAGCTTCAAAGGGTTGGTTTCTTCTGCAGAAACCCTATTGTTCTTCAATTAAAAGATTTAATCTGGTGTTTATGGACCTTTGAAACCGCTTTTGGAGAAAGTAGATATTTTTATGTGTGCACAGATGGGTTGCCAGCAGTTGGGAGTATTCTGCTTGACGTTGTTGTTTGCCTGGCTATCGTTGTCAAAAACAACAATTCAGATGATAAACAAAGTGCCAGGCTGACTTTAAAAAGTAAAAAAAAAATAAACATCTAAAAGCTGAATTTTAAAAAAGTCTTCCTAGAGCAGGGTAGGTAGTGAATATCATTTGTTTAGATGAATTTAAAGGCATCTTAAACGGTGGTCTTAAGTTCATCATAATTCATGAAATTAATGGTCAAGTTCTCCATTTTCGCTGGGACGTTGTGGGTGGGGGAAGGATTTGGGATTCACACAACTGATTGGACTGCAGTTTGCAGAATCACAAAGTAGATTCTCCTTAAAAATGTGGCTATTCAGTGTATGACCTGGTCATGTTGCCTGGAGAGCCTGTCTGAAGGCTGACCCAAAGCAATGAATCTACTTTAAAATATTGTGATGGTTCCCGTGGATTCAGGGGTGCCCCTCCTTGGTCCTTGTCAGCAGTTTTGGCTTCAGAGGATGCGATTTGGGCTGGAAAACTGACTTGTTTGTACCCCACCTCTGTCCCTGTGCAGGTAATGATGAGAGCAGCTGCTTGCTTTCACCTCCTTGTCCTTCCCAGTGTACCTGCGTGGACTCCGTGGTTCGCTGCAGCAACAAAGGGCTGAGGATGTTGCCCAAAGGAATTCCCAAGGACGTGACTGAGCTGTAAGTTACCTTTTACCTCGCCCCTTTCATCAGAAGTTCATGGAATTACATCACACTGAGGCTTTGTGGATCCCTGGGGGGGTTTGCCTTTGACTTTAGTGATTTTGCGCTTTGGTGCTTCCCATATGGTCTGACCATAATTTCAATACTTATTTGTCCCTTGACTGAATAAATTGCTCTGTAATGGGAGCAGGGTTTATCTGTCCTTGTACCCATTAATTCTGGGTGTAAGGAACAAATGCATGTATTAGTATCAAGTAATCCTATAGCACTTCTGCAAAGCCCAAGCTCACAACAGGCAGTTTGAAGGGATGATGGAAATAAGTTCCTGAGTTACGCAGCTGTGAGCTGATTATCCTCTGAGGAGACTGAAAAAAAAAAAAAAAAGGAAAAAGTAAGCTGGTGATGGAAACAAGGAATTCTTTTCTCCAAACCTCATGAAATGACTAAAATAACAGACAATTAGATTATATGGTAAAGTAAATTCATCCTAGTTGAGAACCATCTTCCTTGTTGTCTTTTGGTCTACTTTATACTGGATTTTCTTTCCATGGAACGAAAATACACTGGTGGAACTGCTTGGCTTAAACAGTTGGCAGTAGAAATACTGAGCTTTTCCGCTTTAGGCCCTTATTCAAATCTATCCCAGGTGAGTCATTACTGAAATTTGTTTCAATCTCATCAACATTTCTATGTGAAAATAATTAGTTGAGTTAGTTGTATGTTCAGTGAGTTTTATAAGGAATTAAAATCTGATTCTGCTATTTCCTAGTATCTAGGATTATTTTTACTCCCTTCACAGTGGGAGAATGGGGTTTACACTATTTTTTGTATACCAGTGTTGTAGTCAAATATAAGACTTTGCTGCTGAATGAGAAGGGTACTGGAAGTGCTTGTGGGAACTCAAATTAACATGGAAATTTTGCATTAATGAATACATCCTTGGAACACCATTGACCAGGGCATGGTTAGTAGTGGTTTGCATTAAAAGCCACATCCTGGCCTGTAATCCCTTATATATTGCCATCAGTGGTAAGAAGTCTGCAAGGTGGTTTCTGCTCTGCTCTTGTTCAGGTTTCATTGCATTCAAATGGGACTTGCCAACACTAAGATATCACAGATGTTACTTTGATTTCCACTGCCACACTGAGGAATTTTTATGTTTGAATTTTGCATATTGAGTATTACTGATATTATCTGATACACTGACAACGTAGTTTTCACAAAAAGAGTGAAATTAATCTCACATTCTTGAAGACTGCTATATTTCTTAACTGTTTCTTGGCAAATGAGGCAATAGCCTGGAACTGAGCAGTTTGAGTTCATAGGAGTTTACGTGACTGTCTTCTTCAGTAGGAGCCTCTTGGCTGTGCAAAACTCTAGTGCAGCTTTCTGCTTTCCATCCAGAAATGTGTCAGCAGAACACTGTCAGCCATGGACTGCCTGGCTCTGAATATTTCATGTTCTGCAAATATAACCTTGAATCTGTCCCAGCTGTCTCAAAATTCAATCCTGATCTCACTCTCAACCAACAAAAATTGAGCTCCTTATTTGTATCTATACCAAAAGATGGGCTGCAGGTACTGAAGCAAGAAATTTCATGTGTTTGTGGAAACTGTGACAAGAATGAAATAAGTAAATAACAAATAATCAATCTTACTTGCCTTTCTTCTGCGTCCAGATTGAGATAAAGATGTTGCCCATCATCTAGAAAGGATTTTAATGCAGATTCCAAGTTACCAGTGGGAACTTACACGTTTTAATTGTTCTGTGTTTGAGAATTGCTGTTGTTGATGTGATAAACAGCATCTCCTGTGCAACTGCACCTCTTGCCCTCCTAGATCCCTTGAAATGCCTCCTGAGCCTCGAGTATCCTCTAGAGGCTGTTTTATTTCTGTGGTGGCAGTGGATATCTGTTTAGCACTTGAAACCAGAATGCTCCTGAGGTAGCTGTTGCAGAAGATCTCTAGAGAGAGCCACAGCAGCCTCCAGGGCAGGGCTGCCTTCACCTTCCTCACTGGTACAGCCCTCAGAGGTGTTCAGAGACTCTAAAAACCCTTCCCGTGTTACCAGTGCCCCCACTCTCCTTCCTCACTCCCACATTCAGGACCTCTGGGCAGTGTCCTGGGGCCCCTCTGCTCCCACCAGGCACTCGCCTGACCCCACGGCCGCTGAGGACAGAGGTGGTGACAAGGGGACAGCAAGGACATGAAAACCCTCTTGTCCTGGCAGCCCACAGCCCCCTCCCTGCAGGAGATCTGAGCAGGGATAGGATTCAGGCGAGCATTTTAGTGCAACTTTTATGAATGCACCAGCCTGACATTTATACACTTCCACTATTGACGTGTTCATTTACCGGGCGCATGGGCTGCAGTGCTTTTTTATTAAACTGCAGTGTTTTTATACAACATGGCTTAAGGGAAAAGAGCTGCCACGGATCTAGTTAAACCAGTCTGTTGTGGCTGAATACAGCCTTCTCAGAAGTTCTTTTAAATTCTTTTAGAGGTCTTAAAATAGTCTTAAAACAGGAATCCTTTCCTTGTAACAGCTATTAAATAGCAATGTGCAAAACCGAACATCTCTCTTGCACAGGCACACAGGGAAAACGTTACCCTTTCTGGGTCAAATTTCACTGTACCTAAGCTCAGCAAAAAAGATCACCAGCAAAGTTTTATTGCATGGTGGACTGGAGACACAGGCTCACTCCTTCCAGCTTTCTCCCAGAGTTTCTGGTTTGGATGTATATGCAGACAAGGCATGTGAAAACCATTATCTCCTTCATATTTAGAGCTTGGAATGACAGGAGACATCCCTGGGTTTGGTTTGTACCACCCCTGGGAGGAGGGATTACCTTGGCAGGGAAGGCTTCCATCTAGAACAGAGTTGAGAAGACCACTAAGTCTCCTGGCTTTTTAGAGGAATGATGATGCAAGAAATTTCTAATTCCCATTTAGTCCTTCACAAAACACCATCATCATGGGCAAGCTTTGTTCCAGCTTCTTGGGAGTACGAAAATAATTTGTTGTTTCTTGCAAATTCCTTCACTGTATATTTACAAACTGCCTGCATTTTTTCCCCCACTGCTTGCCCTGAAGAGAAGTCTTGGGTTTTTTGGCCATACTCAGTTTTCTAGTCCAGATGTTCAGAAGTAAAATGTTCATGCAGTGAGCTGGTTTGGAACTTCGCCTCACTGCTGCTTAGTGTTTTAGGGCTTTCCTTTCCTTCTACTTTTTTCCCCAAATCTGTTTGAACCAAGCTTCCCATGCTCTTTTTCCTTTTATCTCTTACCTCAGTGTGTGAACACTAGTTTGTTGGGGTTTTTTTCTTTTTTTTCCCACAAAAGTATAGTCTATTTCTAATAAAGTCTTATCTGACAGCATCCAGCTGCTTTTATGGACCTACAGCAAATAATATTTTGCACTGGGGAAAAACATTGGAGGCAATTATGTGGCCGGCGTGTGCACAAGCTGTAACATAATGAGCGTGGTGTGTTTTAGAATAAATATGTACTCATCATGTCATCTTTAGGCTCCAAATGTTGTCATGACACTGAGCTATAGGATTGCACTGGTGGGATTGTTAGGAAAACCTGCATCCATAGATCATTGTTAGTGGTTGTTTTTCTTTCCATTTGTATTAGTACATACTAATATTTGCGTTACTTTGGCCATTTCTCTTCCTCTCCTCACAAACCTTCCCTCTCCCGTTTCTGTTTCTTGTTCTTTGTGGTAGGTTCCTGTGCTTGACACATCAGTTTTCACGCCTACCTGGAGGGTATTTACCACCAATCTCAACTTTCCTTTCCATCTCCCAAGGCACTTGTGATTTCTTTTGACTAAAAATAGTGGTTGGTACCTGGGCCATGCAAATTGGTCCCATAAATATGCTCAGAGCAGTTAGTTATGGTATATGTGAAATATTGTAAGAGTTTAGGACCATTTTTCAGTTTGCCTGTGTTGCTGCTGATCAGAGGGAAGCTCTGGAGTGAGATATCTGATGAGAATCATCTGCCTGACAATGCAAATGCTCCTGCTTGTCTGGAAATCCATTGTTTTACACACTGACCCTTAGCACGGGCTTCGGTGAATTTTCCTGTGATAATAAAGGAGAGAAAGAATTTAGATCAAAGCTTAGGCTTACCTGGTCTGTGTCACAGGAGGTTTTACACCCTGCTTAATTCTCTGTGGAGGGCCATTTTCCCACTGAGAGAAGGGATAGCTCTGTAGAGGTTATTTTAGTTGCAGATGAAATACAGGACTTAATCTGCATTTCAAATCTGATAGTTTAGAAAAAGGATATGGTATCAATACTATCAAATAACATTTTCAACGACTGGTAAAGTTTGAGTAAATATGAGAAATGTGGCATTAGCACTAATAGAGACTAAAAGTATGTTTAACTTCAGGGCCTTCCCTTTCCTCAAACACATTCATGTTTCTGTGTGTCAGACATGTAGGTTGCGATCTGTACAACAAATACAGCAAAACTCAGAGTCCAAATTTGCCACAGCTTAAGAAAGTTCAAGATCCAGATTTGTGCCTAGATCCACATTTGAATTTTAGTTCTTCTCAAGAAACTGTAATTGAAGCTCTTTAAAAGTCATGCCTTGTGGACTTTTAATCTTTCCCAGTCCAGTTCTTTTCTAGACCACCATTTTTAGGAAATTAAACTTGACTCAAAAATGTTAGGATATTTGGTATCTGCATCAAAAAATTTCAGAGTATAACTTAATTTTATAGCTTCACAAGATTGTCAAGCGTCGTCTTTTTTAGTGTGATGTAGCATTTTGTATGAAATATTTAAAGACATTAAAGGACAGGCTTCGTGCCTTTTCAATTACTGCCCAAGAACTGATTTCTCTCTCTCCAGTTTCTTAGCACAGATTGCCACTGTGAGCTTGACTTTATGACTGAATAGACATTTCAGTACAAAAAGGAGTCCAAGTGATTCAAATTGTTACATGATGCTTTGGCACCTTGTGCTGGTTATATCACCTCCAATCCAAGTGGTTTCGGTACAAAAATAGACCAGTTGGAAAAAGAACAGCTGTCATCTTTTATGCATAGTTTTAAATTTTTTATGTGCAATGTTAGTGTGTGTGAAAGGTGCTGGACAGGCCCCGGGGCCATTCCCACAGTGGCAACCATCCTGGCCACTTACCCATCTCCAGCCATGTTTTCCAAGAAGCTTTTCCAGGTAGGAAGGGGGTGTCTTTCTACAAGAACTGAACACATATTTTGGGGGATTTTTTGTTTGTTTGTTTGGTTGGGTTTTTTTTCAATTTTTGCTTTGGTAATTTCTTGTTGTCATCATTGAGACTTGAATATTCCCAGCAGCATTCACAGGGTAAAGAAACAATTTCCAATCTGATATTTAAACTAGAGTCTAAAAACTTCAGGAAGCAAATGAGGTTGTTTTGGACATTAGTCAGTGTCTGTATTAAGGCAACTGACACTCACTCTTGACTCTGTATATTAATAAATTGACTCCAAGCATTAAAATTTCACATATATTTTTCATTCATGCCAGAATTTCTTTGCCATGGATATCATCTTCCTTTGGCTAAGGACTGAAAAGCATTTAAAATGTAATCTTCCCTCTACATCCCTCTTTTATGGATTTTTTTTGTTTGTTTGTTTGGGCAGGGGGTCTGTAGCTTCATCTGTGTTATTTTATTTGTAAATATGTACACATACACAAGTTTTGTAACTCTCTCTGCCCATACACCCTCAGGGATAATTCTGTTATTCACTATGTCCAGCTTCCAGCCCTTCTGCAGCCCCCATCCATCATGTTCAGCCCAGCAAGGTGGGGAGCTGCTGCCCCTGCACCCCCCAGCTCTGACAGAGGCCTGGCCTTCACTGGCAGCGATTGGTTTCTTCAAATATTGCAGCTCAGATCCTCCTGATTCTTGGCAAGCTCTTATGCCCTAAAAGCTCAGTGTTTTGGTTTTGTTTGTTTTTTTTTTTCCCCTTCAAATTCCCTGCATTTAAATGTGCTTTCAGAATGAAATGCTTAGAAAATGCTGCCATGCTTTGGATAATGTGGTGAGAGGTTTAACAGTGGTGAATTGTTCCTGTGCGTGCGTGAAAAGTGTGTTATTGGTACTTTCTCTGAGTAAAATTGTGTTTGTTCAGAAACTACACCACTGGTATAAGTATTGCAGTTTTCTGCTAGCACATTTATATAACCATCAAATTGCTGCAGTGCAAATCCAGAGCTATTCAAAGCAGATCTTCTGTAGGAGTTTAACTCCAGGGGTCTGCATGTCTATGTTAGTCTGAGTCATAAAGCACTGGATTAAAATGTGCACCCTTGACTTTTGATTGCAGCAGAAAGGAAAATAGGAGGGGAAAAAAACCTTGGCTCACTACCATCAGTTTGTTTAAATTGCAGGCTGTTTCATATTGAGATCAACAAGAGAATATCCTGAAAATATGTTTCTGAAGGTTTCAACATATTGCAAGAGCCGAGTCTCCTTTCTTAAACTAAAGTCATATATAACTTCCAAATACATAATACATGACCTGCTTTTGATTTCCTTTGGAAATCCTTTGGATTTTACATTTGAAATTAAGGCTGGAACCTTGACCTACCCTCTTGCCTGGGTTTGGGGGTTGAGATTTTTTGGGATGAAGGAGAAGGCACAGACTCCCAGTAACTTGCTGTGTCCATGGCAGAGCGGGACGGGGGGAGTGAGACGTGGCTTGCCCTGTTTAAACAGTAACACGTGTGGCTGAATTCTGAGGATCCACATAACAATTTATGCTGTGAGTTCTCCAAGGAACTCTGTTTTCAAAATAATTTATGACAAATTTAGCCAAAATGGAGCGAGTTTACACTTGCTGACTGTGGATGTCCATGGGAGGTGTAACTGTGGCACAGCTAACCCACAGTCTGGCTAGTGGCAATCTCTGCCAGCAGAGCAGCTGTCCCTGCTTTTGGATGTGCAACACTGTCACTCAGTGCTTATGATCATTGTCAGTGGAGAGATTAATTTGTTCAGTGGGCTTTTTTCATTGAGAAAGAAATCTGCTTTTGGTTAAAAAGTCAGAAGCCAATAGTCCTGCCTTGCCCAGCCTAATCCTGGAAGGAATTAGGAGAGCTGCAGTGCATGGGCTGAGGTAACTCTGCCTGATGGCATCCTGTGCACAGGCAGGAGGGATAACTGTGAGGCTGGTTGGAGTAGTTCAGTTGGAGAAGTTCAGTTGAAAAGAGATCTGAAGCAGCAGCAAAGGGTGAGAGGGCGTTATGCTGAAATACAAGGGGAGAAAATGATGTGACAGTTATAAAATGTCTTATGCAAGAAATTCTGTTAGTGTTTATAGGCTTTTATTTTTAAATGATGTAAAAATAAAGTTCGTGGGAAAATTTTCTTGGATTTAGTTTACACAAGTATCTCTGTGTTGGTACAGTTAATGTAAGGGGGAACAAACAGCACCATAATAATCTATTATTATTGTTGTTTGCAGTAGTAAAAGCAGAATAAGGAGGTCTGTTGCCAAAGAAAAGGAAATTGTATGTGTGGAATAAAAATTCTTAACATGATTATCAGATTCTGTTTTCGGCAGCAGAGGCAGCACATTAAGTGTTCTGGTGTCTGTGGGCTGCATTTCCTGGCTACACTTGATTTTATTTCAAAACATGCCACATCAATTGCATTGTCTGTCTATCTTAGAAAAAAATCCCACAAGGTGTCTTTTAAGGAAGGGAAATATCATTTCATCTTTTATCCCCACCTGTGGAGGGAAAAATCCCTTCCTCCTACACGGTGCTTTCTGAGAAGGCTGGATTTGTTTCCCTGGTAGATGTGGCTTCTGGCAGATGTCTGGAGGATCCCCTTGGCAATGCCAAGGTCACTTCCCACTGGAGACTTATCCCTTTGGTATCCTCCAGGGATGCAGTTTCACCTAAAAGCCAAGGTTAAGGAAAAAACTCCAGCTCTGTCTCTAGTTTATTATAATAAACAGGAACCCCCCCACACCCCCATCCCATTGCTACCACAGGTCAGCTATGGAGTCTGGAGTATCCATGCTCTCTTCTGGGCAAACTGTTTGAAAGTACTATATTTGTTCAGGGTTTTTCTCTTGGTTACTCACTGATTGTGTTTCTTCAGTGGAGAAAAAACTGCAAAATGCAGGCACTGTATGCCTGTGTGATGATGTGGGGTTATCTCAAAAGTCTGTGCATGCAAATGGATAGAGACATATTCGATGGTGTCTCAAACAACTTCCATGCTGGAAACACAAGATATTTTATTAAATATACTTAGTGCCTGTAGGAGGAACCTCTATCCAAAGAGAGCTTAGTCTTTGGTCTTCAACTGACACCAAGTTTTCCTCCTGTACCAGCACCCTGTGAAAAGGAAAGGTGAGGAGGGTGTATGTGCCACAGTCGGAATTGCTGTGAGGGACGTGGCATCAAACTTGTGGATGTTTCTGCTGACACTGGAATAAGTGGGACTTTTTGCAGCACAGAGGTCTGGCAGTGCAGCTCCTCCATTCTGGCTGCACAAGGAACTTACACTCACAAGACAAACCTTCCCTAACAGGGTCAGGGAGCAGTCAGCGCTGTTACACAAACTTGTTAAAGGTAACTTTAAGTTCAGGGCACAAGCCATGCAATTTTTCTCCCTTCCTTCAGTTGCTGTCATAGAAGAACCAAATGGTCATTTCTGTTTGCTGTAGGCCAGAGATCCTTTATTCGCTTCCAAGTCTTAAAACAAATAAAATAAATCAATACGCCGCTGTCGTGCTTTGCATGTGGGGTAATTCACTTATAAAGGGAAAACTGCTGGAGTTTCAAAGCAATGAATCAAAGGAAATTTCATTAGTGACTGACTGTATATTTTCTCATTCATGGTGCCGATTGAGTGACAAAAGTTCTTGTTAGTATGTGTTTGTGTAATTGTCAAATCTGACTTTTTTCAGGTACTTGGAAGGAAATCATCTGCCTGCTGTGCCGAAGGGGCTCTCTGCCTTCAGACACCTGACACTGATGTAAGAAACACGCGGTTTCAATGGCAAGAAAAATGACATGACTCTTTCTGCACTGTGTTGTTGGTGGAACATAAATAATTAGTATTTGGGGGGCGAAAAAAGCCCCTCAACCCCCCCAAACCTTCTGTAATTTGAATTTGGAAAGAATTTCAGAGCGGCCACTGCTGCCAGTAAGTGTTCATAAAGAGTGAGGTGGCTGAGAAGCCCCTCGCTCTGCAGGAGCTCACAGCCTCTGTGAGAGGGCTAAACTCACCCAGGCTGCTGCAGTTGCACTTGGCAGATTTATCTGTGCAAAGCTGTAAAGGTCATTAACAGAGGAGATGCATTAATTTGTGCTAGGTGAGGCAGTATTTACAATGCTAAGGCAGCGATAATTTGCATGGCTGTTTCTGCTGTCAACTGTCATAGACACAGAGTCACAGCAAGACTTTGTTCAGTAAAGCCCTGCCTGAAATACAGAGGAGTGAAATTCCCTCCCTGTTTCAAATGCTGTTGGAATCAGCTGGGCAGGTACTCAAGTCAAATGGGCAGAACAACCTCAGAGAAAAACAACACGGAGGAAAAACTGGAATCCTCTATTTTAAGAGAGAGTTTTATTTGGCAACATCTCTAATTTTGGTTTTTTTCAAGAAAGAACAACAACAAAACAAAATGTTCTGGTTGAGCCTAAAAGACTTTTTAAAATGAAAAATGAAATTTTGTTCTATTAGCTGTCAGTGTGAAGAGCATATGGAAATTGTGTGCCTGGAATAGATTGCAAAGCAAGTTGGGACAGTAAATATTCAGCACTGCTTGTATCCTTTATTGATTTATCCTTCTTCATTGAATGTTATATGCAGAAATAAGTCTTAATATTCTGAGTCTGAGGCTTTTTAGGGGAGTCTGATCTGCTTTTCCTTTAGACCTTATTCAAAGTTGGTTAAAGAATACAACAGTTGATAAAATGTGACTTTTCAATTGCTGCAAGCATTTTGCTGTTCATATATTATGTAATCCTTTAAAAAAGCCTTACATCTCAATTCATACATGCAAATGGTATTTTCTCTGTTTCCTCAGTGATTTGAGCAACAACAGCATCAGTGTGTTGGCCAATCACACCTTCAGCAACATGACCCAGTTATCAACCCTGTAAGTGGCCCAAGGTTTTGGTATCGGTGTTAATTGCTTTTCAGACACCATCTTAGGTGTTGTGCAATTAACATATAACTTGTTAGTTAAATGTGTGGCTTTCCATGCTTCTCTGTGGTTGAATTGGAAGTGAAATAACCAAAGACATCCAGGGTTGTAACTCTGCTGTCTCCTTCTCCAGCATCCTGAGTTACAACAGACTCCGCTGCATCCCCGTCCACGCCTTCAACGGGCTCCGGTCCCTGCGAGTGCTGTAAGTTCCAATCCTCCCATGAGCTGAACTGCAGCTTGCTAGGATGCAGCTGATGGCAGGGAGGGTTTCAATGAGCAGGTGGCTTTCACTTGATCCCGTATTCATGAATACTTTCACACCATGAGCTCCAGTGTACTTGCACTTGGGTGCAATATGTCCAGTAATGACTAGAGCAGGTAAGTGCTAAACTTCTAGTGAAGCGATTTGCATATTTGAGGATGAATGACTTTTCTCTGATAGTTCAGGGACAGGAACTGTCATGAAAACAGGACTCCAAAAGACTGCATAGAGTCTTGTCTCTTCTGCTTGAACAGTGTTTTGGTGTCCTGAGGGCTTTTTTCTTTGTCTGTAAAAACTTGATCATATTTCAGAGTGTAAGTTTCCATTGGATGCTTCAGCAAGAGAGTCTTCATGGAAAACTTGGGCATTTTCAGAATGTTTTCTATTGATTGAGATTTATGCAGGCAGGCTTTTACATAAAAGAATGCAGTCTGAGGGAAGCTAGAAGCCCCCAAACTAAAACACTGAGTAAGTCAGTGGCTGGGCACCAGTGATGTTGAGATGCCTGTCTGAAATATCTTTGAGTTGTGAATGAAATTTCACCTCATATTGACTGTGGCACACTCAGAGATATCCATGTGTGGGTTATTTCTTGGGAGGTCCTTTTCTGCACTCTTTCTTTCCAGTGTAGCTGCTTTCAGCAGCTTTCTGGACTGAACAGTTTGCTTACAATCTCTTCTGGAAGTCATCTTTATATTGTCTCGGAGTGTGGGCCTGTTCCTTTCAGCAAGCAGCCCCTTCCCAGCTTTCCTTAGGCATCTACTGAACTGATTCCTGCTTCCATGTTGCATTTACTGCCTCTCACTTGCCATCAGAAATAAACCCCAGGCTGGGTTTGCTCGGTTGCTTTGGTGGATGTGCCCCAGGTGCAGCTGTCAGGACAAGGTGGAGAAGCCACCTTCCTTCCTCCTCCCAGCCCAGAAACATGAGTGGGTCACCACAACTTGCACAGTAACTCGAGGGAATAAATTAAATAGCTTTCCTGTGCCAAGAGTATTCAATGTGCTGAAGGAGAATGGGCTTTGAACACTGAAAGGTCAGGACAGACGAGTTGAAAAAAATGTCCTGAGTGCTTTGGAACTTCGCATTAATATTTTGTGTTGTTTGGGTTTTTTTTTTTTTAAAGTTAGATGTCATTCACATGCAGAAGCATGTGTTAATTAAAAGAGCAGTGGGTGCTGTGCACTGACTCCATGAATGTGGAATCAGAGTGTTGACACGGGCAGCCCTGCGACTGTGGGAGCAGAAAGGCAGCGCTGCTTGGCCGAGACCTTTCACTGTGGTTTCAGTGGTAAAAGAGATATCTAAGTTTCAGCCTCCTAAATTACAAGGCAGCTCTGGATTCCCAGTTTTCATTAGTAAAAACAAGAAAGAGCCGTGATTTGGATTTGTTGCTTTAAGTTTGGCTTGGGAGCCTGATTTCCAGCGCACCAGGACGGTCACATTTGAGCTGTTACATGAGACCTGAAATTCAGCCACAGATTAATATATTCTGTTTCATGGCCAAATAAATTATTCCATATGGAGCTGTCTTCTGGCCTGCTTCTGATATGCAAGCTAGCTTGATTAAAGCTAGTGTGGGGCTCTCTCCCCTGAATTACAGTGTAGATAAACCATGCCTCCCTCTTTCCAATAGCCACAATTTGTCTTTTCACTTCTGCCCTTGCAGGCCACATATGGACAGAAACAAAGGGCAGTATTTTAATAACAACTGCCATCTTTTTGCTTTTTAAAATAATTTGCTAATCAAATTGAAAAAACATTTTCCTCCTTCAAGGGAGAATTCCCCCCACACTGTCTTGCACAGAGCAGTGAAACGAAGCCTAAGTGGGAAGCTCTGCCTCATCTCCCTGCATTTGGAAGCCTCCAGATTGATTTGATTTATTATGGCCCACAAAACTCTGGTATCAGCTACAACTTCTGCCACGTGTCATCAGCGTTGTTACTAAAAATCAATTCTCCAAAGAGAAAATGGTTTCCAAGCGACAGTATGAAATCTGTTATTGTCAGTTATTTATTATCCACGCTCCCAGGGGAACTTAAAAGAGAAAACATCAGCAAAACAATTTCCACTTTTTTTGTGATAAAAAGAATACAGGGATCTCATTACCTTTGACTGTACATGCCTTTGAAGGTAGCAGAGCCTTCTCATGTAGGCTTCTGTCTGCCAAATCACGTTCTCTTTATTTTGGCCTCTACATTAAATACAGTAAATATGTCTTTGAAAATCAAAATAATCATGCATGTATGATGCAACTGGTCTTTGACAGATACTTCATCCTGTCCTCCCTCTCTTACACTTTTCAGCACAATCCCAGCTGAGAAAACTGCAGAGTCAACATGTTTATGTTTAAGCCTTAATATCTATCAGTGTTTACACAATCAGGCCTTTAATCTCAGTCTTCACATGGTTTATCCATAATGGCAGCCCAAGTGTGCTGGGGACCACACGACACAGAGTCTGGAGAATTCTTTTAATAAGCAGAAGTTGATATCAGTAAGTTTTTGTGCCAAAGCTATTACAGTGAAAAATTGTGGGTTTGTTTTTCAGTTCATTTGTCCAAAGCTAGTCTTCTTAGAAATTAAATGTAAACAGATTAAGGAAGCTGAGATTGAGACAAATTTTAAGTATTGGAACTTTCTGGAAGACCTGAACAGATTATTTTAAAGATTATTTTTATTGTGTAATCACATATTTTTATATGTGATTCAGTTAAGAGGCAAAGAGCAGAAATCAAAATACTTTCTCAGGTCGCTAAATAATTTTCCATATTAGATTTCGGGGAAAAAAGAATAAAATGATCTACTGGATATTCTACTCAGATGAGATATTCTACTTTTGCTGAAAGCTGATGGATATTTACTGCAGTTCAAAGCTCAAGCAAACAGTAATATGTGTGATGATAAAGCTCCCACTAATACTCTTTGGGCACAATGTTGGAACTGGTTTTTACAGTACACTTTAACTGCTGGGTGCTGCACTGATTTGACCTAACACAAATATTTGGCTGGTTTATTATCATCATTATTATTATTTTGCATCAGAGAATGACTACTTGTGCCTATCCAGACAATCTGTAAAAGCTCTGCAGTTGTGCCCATGGAGCAGGGACACTGAGGCTTCCCACTTTCCCCGGCATCCGAGCTGTGCTGGTTCCCGTGGGGTTTGGCATCCTCAGGGGTCACTGTCAGTGTTTGCCCCCATGGGATGTGGCTCTGTGAGCTCAGCCAAGCCTTTGGCCACGTTTGTCTTCAATGAAAACACATCCCCTCTGTGCCTGCAGTAACCCAATGCTGTGGACAATGGGCTGGCAAGGCAGGACGTGGGAAGGGTTAGGGAAAGAAAAACAACCAAAAAACCCCAGCCCAAGAGGATGTGCTGAATTCATTTCCCTCCCTGAAGACAAAGGAATAAGTTAGTGAGATTAAGTTTTGACTTCAGGAATTAGTGTGTTTTGTTACTCTGTCCTCCAGATGAGATCCACATCACCTTAAATCCACACCCCTGCTGCTTACCAGTGTTTAGACAAGAGGATCCCTGGAAGTTGTGCCTTTGAGGGAGAACACACACATCAGTGTGTGGACTTTAACTGTCCTAGTGTTAAAAGATTTTATTTGGCCATTTGCTTATAAGGATTTTTGATATAAAAATGAGCTCCTTTTGGTGATCCAAGAGCGAAAAGATTTTGTTGCACTATTGAATTACCTTGCCACTATTTATTATTGTGGGTTTAAGTTTGTTAGCATTTGTCATTTCATTTTAGCTGCCTGGGTGATGATGTTGCTGACATGATTTTTTTTATTAAAATGCAGGCATTTGCATCCGTGAAATATACCTCAGTGTTTGAGATATGTAATAAAGCCAGTCATTTTTAAATGGGTTTTTGTTTTTGCTGGGATTATCTTCTTGCTGATAAATAGTTATGTCATTCTTCAGCTTCTCTTGGAAGAAGTTTCCAGTACACCTAGGAAAGAAAACGTCCCCTTCACAGAACAAACACAACTGATACAACATGAAGATAAATATAAGTTCTGCTGTCTTTTCACAGAGAATCATCTTGCAGATCTTTAAGCTGTTTAAAAGATCAGAAATTAGGAATGGCTGCTTATTTAAATGTACTCACATCACTGAAGTCTGAAGGAAGGAACCTTTTGATGACTGGCCTGATCTTACATCCTCATACCAACAAAACCACTCCTTATTTAATAGCTGTGGGGTTTGTCTCAGTCAGTTGGTCATTCTGTATAGAATTTAGAGTGTGTTTTATCTGGAGTTACTGTGTGGGAGCTCATATCCTTCCTGTTCCTGGTCAGATTAATTGCTTGGAGATCCATCCTTTTATATGCCAAGTTATTACTAATAGCCAAAATCAAGGTGTGCTTAAAAGAAAATTTTGGAATCAGGATGTGGGGAGGGGAAGCTTTTGGCATACTGGCAGTGAGAACTGGAGAGAGGTGCCAGCAGGATAATTCTGATGCAGTTTTTGTGGGTTTATGCTCTGTAGAAAGACTTTGCAGCACAGTGAGATAGAAAGTGCAGCTGCAACGAGCTGTGAGATGTGACTGTGGTGACATTGCTTGTGCTCACATAGGTCACAGACCCAGGGATACAGGACAAGGAGGATCTTCCCCTGGTAAATTTGTCTTTCCTTGCTGTGTGTGCTGACATAATGCAGGGTGTAAAGGTAGAATTCATAATAGCTGTAAGGCATCATGTAGGTCCTGGTGCAGTTTATAATGGTGTTAGGGAAGGAAGGATGCAAAAAGAGGTGCTTTTGGTTTCATTTGGGGCTCTTGTGTTTTTCTGTGGGTCTAGATTTGGTTTGTTCTAAATCAACTTAGTGTTTTGAGAATATGTACACTGACAGAAATAAAAAGTGTGATTGCACTGTCAACAAATCACCGGGTAAGGTAGAAAATAAATGACTCGAGGGCAAGAGCTGCTACAAAACTGACACACAGCAGCCTTCTGTTTTCCAACCTCCTCTGCCATGACTGGAGCACTGACAGTAATTCCCATTTATGCTTCCCTGTGTAACCCACACATAAATGTATTCCTTAGAAAAGAGATAAAGTGGATGCTTAAGTTGCCCTGGAAACAGGGGAGAACTCTTGCACAAGGGTCCTGAAAACCCTGCTAGAAAAAAATGTTCGTTTCTTTGCACAGGGTGAAAAATGTCCTAAAACAACTAATTTCAAGTAGCACAAATGTACTTGTCAATTGAGTTTTAAAAACACCCCACATGGAGGTATTTCCTACTGTAAGAATGGGAAACTAGAAGGGGAAAGCACAGCTATATTTGCCCTTGGGGACCCTTGCTCTCTCCTAGGATCTCTCTGAAGTCAATATTTAATTTAAGTTTCACAGTTCCTATTTTCCCTGTTCTGTGTTTGCTGTGTTTCTGGTCAGTGGGATTTTATAAGAGAACACAGGTCTGGATGTGAGGGTCTGCTTGTCATCAATGTGTTTTTAATGGCATAAATAGTATTTCACCTCTTTAATTTACAGCCGTAGTCACCAACCATTGTGATTGCATCATTGTTGTAAATGCCAGCATTTAGAAGTAGAAGTAATAAAACATGAAGTGTGGAAGCTCAAGTTGTGAAGCTCATAGAAACTCTCAAAGAAACAGAATTAAATACCCTTTTTAAGCATTAATCCTTTTACTCGTGTAGCAAAGGGAGCAGGGAGCAGACAAAATACTGTGGTTTGATACCTTCCTTCTTCCCTCTCTTCTAGGACACTCCATGGAAATGATATTTCCAGTGTTCCTGAAGGTTCCTTCAATGACCTGGTATCCCTGTCCCATCTGTAAGTACTTCTGCCTGGATTCATCTGTTTGATGGATGGTTTCAGATTTATAAACCAGTACATGTTATTAGCAATTTAGGATTGCGTAGTTTTTCTGGGTTTCCTGCTCACTTTTCAGATTGTGCTCTGGATATTCATAGTGCATCTGTTCAAAAGAAACAAAAAAAATACTAGAACGTGTTGTTATTAGTTATAAAAATATTTTCTTAAGGAAAACCAAATGAGCAAGTGTGACAGTTTCCTTCTCTGTGGGCTTTGTGTTTAAGGTTTCCTTTCAGCATTGTTGATGTGAAATGCAGAGTGTGTTATGGTCTGAGAGTGAGACAGGAAACCTCCCACAAAGAGCAAATATTAAGCAAATGTGAATTCTTCCCTTAATAAGTGTCATATGTTTTGCATACTGGAATGTTGTCAGTATATGAACTTGTTGATGAATCACTACTTCAGACACATCTATTTAATCACTTGAAAATTGGTCATTTCACAGCACTAATACTTCATTCCATAATTTGCAAAAATTATTAGACATTTCAGGAAATTACTGTTGTCCTGGTGGAGGTCCAGGATATTTTTAAATGCTGTTCAGTTGATGAAAGAACTGCACAGACAAATAGCTGCAATGGCTACAAACTCAACCTGAAGTGTTACAGTTGGTGCCAGAAAAGTGACCAGACAGTGCTTTTTCAGTGAGATAGCGTGTGGTGCTTCTCATTATTAAACAATACATGGAAAGGAAAAGTGATTTTGTGTAGCATGTTTCTTGATTACTGTCCTCAGGTTATCAGAGGCTTGGGCAGGTCTTGGTCCCTGTGGGAAGTGGACCAGTTTCACAGGCTCATATGGGTTTTTCTGCTCTGGTGCTGATGGACACACACGTTGAGACATACAAACAGTTATGTGTGCATTTAGCATAGGTTTAAATCTATCTATTATTGCTTTCCAACCTCCAACGTGCCCTCCAGAACAGTTCCCTGAACACAAGATTCAGTTTGTATTTACATATTTTCTGTACAGAAGATATATCCTCAGACTGTGTGTTTCTGTGTGGCAGCTTTCTGCCTCTGTTTCTCTCCTGACAATGAAAACTAAAAATAGATTGGTGGGGGCAGAAATCATGTGAGCAACCTGGGCAACTTGAGCTGAGAAATAACCCTATTTGTTTCCAGCTTACACCTTGATATCATTTGATTTGCTCAAAATGTATTTGTTTTTCTCATTCCCAGTGTAGTCAAGTCATTTTGTGTGTTGTTTAGACTGAGCTGAAGCCTCGTGTCTCCTTTTGGAAGTGCACTAACACCTTCCATATTGGGGATCTGGCTTCTGGGGGTATTTTTAGAATAAGAGATAAACATATCGTGCCCCATTTGTTTGGATTTCCCTCGGGGTTCACTTTAAATGAAGTGCAGATACAGTTTTCCTGGGTAAACTGGTCACCTTAGGGAGTGATAAAACCCCCTTTGGCCCAACACAATCTCTGCAGTCTATCTGTTTGGATATATGTGCTGCCAGAAATGTAAAATACACAAAGCTCAAATGAACAGTAATAAATAGGATCCATAAAATAAATAAGACCTGTCTGGGGTGTAATTTGCACAGTTGAATAGTTGAATTTTACAGTGCTCTCCAGTTTCTTAAAGAGGATCCTGAAACTTTTAGCAACCACGATGGATTTGTTCTCCACATGCCAGAAAAAGCTGTGCTTGCTCAAGCTAAGTCATACATAATTGAAAATAAATGCATTTTGAGCTCTTCCTCATATATAGGTCTTCAAGGAAAGAGCATGCACTTGGAGTCAGTTTGAAAATTATACAAGGAGTTGCTACTCATTGAACTCTTAAAGCAGGGGAGAAGAAAGTTTTAAGTGTTCAAGCTGTGTGTGCAAGGGTGGGAGAGGTGTTATGACAGAGAGAGGTGAGTACCAGGGGTTTGAGCCTGGGCTTCCTTTGTCAGCAAAATTAACCCCTTTAGAATTGCAAAGAGGTATTTGTGTTGCACAGACAAAACTTTTGGGTTTAGTCAGGGTCTTTTGTAACAGCTTTAAGTTGGTCTGTAACTGGAAGAACAAAACTGAAATCTAGATTCTTCCAGCGCTTTCTCCAGAGCTGTTTAAAGAAAATGTTCACCACGTTTCCTTTGCATTGTAAAACATTATATGGCTGTAATGCAAATATTGTAACAAACTCTGTAGCTGATACAGCTCAGTGAAGTCAGAGGAAGGTTTCTATGTGCTGTACACTGCTTTTGTTTACTATTTATTACTTTATTTACTTGAATCACACAATTGTCTATTAAAGCCATGACTCTACTAAATTTTGTAGTCCATGCCAAAAATGTTACAGCACTCCTGGAGGATCAAGTGTAATATTACTGAATATCAACACAAAATCCGCTGGGGTGGAACTGAGACCTTTTGAGTTAGGTCAGTTCCTGCACTTGTCCTCACCATTCACAGATCACCCAGCTCTGCTGCTGATCCAGTGTCCCAAACACTGCCCACACATGAACTGCCCCCTGGGCACTCAGGGATTCCACAAACCCTTGGGAACAGGTGCTGGGGACAGAAGGTATTTCCAACATATTTCCTATAAACAGCTCAGATTCCTAATCCTGTTGAATCATGTCATCTTTACTCAAATTTACACTAATTACCTATAAAAACAACCCTTCCCCTTCTTTGTTTTTTGTTTGTTTGTTTGTTTGTTTTTCCCACATTATCATGCATGAATTTATTTTAATGGACTTTACTGAGTTGCCTCAAAACAAAACCTGCCCAGCATTTAAAAATGCTGCTGGTGGTATTTCATTACAGCACAAGATATTTTTACCTTCTGGAAACATTTTGCTGTAATGTGCAAAGAAATTGAGAGAATATGTTAGAATTCATGAATGAAAATACAAGAATTTATTGGAGTTTCTAGAAATAAAAAAAGACAAAAAATCACCAAAAAAAAAAAGACAAAAAACACCCAGCAAAGCACAAAACACAACCAGAAGAACAGGTAATAATTTCTGCAGTTGTCAACAGTGTTATTGGTAATAATTTCTAGTGTCTATAGAGCAGTTTTATTTCTAATGTAGTTTATAAATATTAATTGACATGGTAACTAGCTCTCTGTTGTCCTCCCACTCTCATTTTATCTATGGCAGTTGCTTAATGCTGAAGTTGATTTCTCAATCCAGCTTTCACTGCTGCATTTTATTTGACCTTGGACAAGTGAGCCAGTTGATCACAGTTACAGGGTCAAAAAGTCAACCCAGTAGTTTTTTCTATTGCAAGCAATGGATTTACAGGAGGAGTGGTTGGATATTTTTTAATGCTGTGCTGCACTACACATTTAATTTTGATGAATGAGGCCCAGACAGGGTTTGAACCTCTGAACTCTAATTATGAATCTGTCTAGGGCACAGTGGATTCATTAGTCACTCCAATAGAAATGTATCAACAAATTTACTGAGGTTTCTGTCTTAATATCCTGTCTGATATGTTTTTATTTGAAAGAAGCTTCAGTTTAAAGTACCATCTTAAAAATAGTTTATAGCATATGCAGGAATTTTAAAGTCTGAATTACTGGTTTCTTTACTATCTCTTCCCTATGCTAATCTTTATTTAGTTCATTTTCTTCCCATGGCAATTCAGGTGTTTTATGGCTAATGTCTTGTGTTTGCTTTGAGCAAAATAAATTCAGACATTCAACATGCATTTCTTCACACTTTCAAAAATCATTTGAACTGACTTTTTTGAAATTTAGACTCTGTCTGTAATTGACTGATTGCCTGAAAAGACACTTTCTCTAAGAGAAAGAGAAGTATAAATGAGTCAAGGCAGCACCTAAATTTAAGGTGAAAAGGTTTGTTTTCTTTTGGATAGATGTCCATAAATAAAGAAGAAGTTCTGAGAGTTATCATTTCACCACATAAATGCATCTTCTTCAGCTATATGACCTAACTCAAATGACGGGTTAAGCAGCAAATGTGTTTTTGAAGCCATAAATAAACTTAGCAGACACCAGGGTGCAGTTCTGAAAACTGAGGTATCCTCTGTGTGTCTCATCTGGAGAGGAGTCATTAATATGAGTCATCAGGTCCAAACTGAATTACACAATTTACTGCTTGAATATGCTCAGGAAGGACAAAGAATTAAATAAAGGAAAGCAATGTGATAAATTTTATGAAAGCAAAGTCTGGCGGCATTGCTGGAGCACGGTTGTTTAAAAAAAAAGGGACTTCTTGTTAGGTATTTTTATAACTTCCCTACCTGTAGTGACGAGAACACTTCCTGAATACTCATCAGATCTTTCCTCTATGAGTACGGGAGAAGATGTGCCTGGGTGAAGTCAGAGCTGTTGTCTTTGCCAAGTAACCTCTGCTAATTGTTCTACCCCCCCAGGGCCCTGGGCACCAACCCCCTGCACTGTGACTGCCACCTGCGCTGGCTCTCGGAGTGGGTGAAGGCGGGCTACAAGGAGCCCGGCATCGCCCGCTGCAGCGGCCCCGAGGCCATGGTGGACAGGCTGCTGCTCACCACCCCCACCCACCACTTCCAGTGCAAAGGTAGGAGCCATCCCCGAGCTCCCTGCCCTGCCCTGTCCTTCCCCCACAGGCACGGCTTCGGTTTTGTGCTCTTGGGTTTAGGGTGCGCTTGAGGGCACGTTGGGTCTGGCTTTGGCTTTTCTGAGCCATCACCGTCCTTCCATTTTGCGTTTCCACGAGGTGCAGTTGTAGCTGCTGCACTGGAAGGAAAGCCAGGGAACCTCACAATATATATATTTTTGTTGCTCACACCGGATTATACAGTGGCACATTAGCACATGGAGTGTTAGAACTCACTGGAGCAAATAGATTGGTCTTGGCCTGTGGCCTACCCCAGATAACTTGGGTAAAATAAGTTATTTTTAAATACAGAGCACTCTAGTTATCATATACATGCACTTGAAAACTGAGAAACTGAGAAATCTTCTAGAAAGCAATATTTAGCAAAAGCACATTCTAATTTGCACATCTGCAAACTGTTCTCATCAGCGCTGTATCAGGAGCTGTAGATTATGGAAAACTTGTCATGTTTGAATGGAGCATGCATTCATTCAGGAGAGGGTTGAGGTGCAGCTATGAACCATTAGGGGTACTCAGTGACAGGAGTGGGCTGCACTAGAGAGCAGTCAGACAACTAAAAAGGAGCACACTTTTTTATAGATAAAGTAAGTAGCTCATTAGTGATTGAAGATTTGGACTTACCTCTATGTTCTCATCGTAAAAGAAGAGGTTTAGGAGATCTGCTTAGGTTACCAGCAAGTACTTGAAGGTGGAGGTGTATTTATAGTGGAAAAGATGGCTCAGTGGCCTCTCTTAGAAATGGAAATGAGGGCATAAAGCCTGTTTTTATGTGTCTCAGAGTGCCATGCACATTTACAGTACTGCTTGGCAGGGTGATTTTATAGATGCTGGGATTAAACTGCTGAACAAACAAATAAAAGTGTTGAGGTGGGTTTAGAACACAGGTTCCCAAGGCTGAGCTGAATTTTATGTCCTTTCAGATAAATCCTTAATAACTGTAACCTTATAATTTAATTACTTTGAAATTTCAGTCTCCAAACTATCAGAACTCTGACTGTAATTATCAAACTACAGCCTTTACAGTGGTCTCTCAAACATGAAGTAGAAATACACCCTAAGTACTAAAAATACCAAATAATGCACTTGTTCCCATGAGGTGAACCACAGAAAATAATTGCATTTATGTATTAAACAGAATCTCTAAATTAATCCAGAAAGAGAAGCTGGATGCTTTCTTCATTCTGAAACCAAGATATATCAGTAGTTATGCTCACTCTCTCCCAAAACTAAACAAGCAGCTCTTAGGCTAGAGAGAAGTCTGTGATCCAGGATATTAAAATTAGCTGTATGGTTTTTATGTAAATATTATTTCAGTCTACTAGAAAGCTGCTGGACTTCTAATATCCCAAAATGGGACTTCCTATTATCTCCATGGCTTTCTTTATCTGAATAGAAAAGGGGGGAAAACTTAATTTGGAGCTGGTCTGTGGGCAAGAAGAAACTGCTGATGGTCTGGACAAGTGGCAGTAGAGTCCAAGCAGCTCCAAGCCCTAGAAAAATTCACCTTTGCTCATCACAATACATACATTTTGAAAAATAACACATGACTTGGTAGTCTTACTGCACCCATTTCCCCTGTGCATGTTTAAGGCTTGTGCTGTCCTGTCTGGGTGCATGTGCAGCTCCAGTTCTGGAGCTCAGGGAGCGCTGAACCCTCTCAATCCCTGCATCACTGTGGCAGGAGTTGGCCCATCCTGAGCTGGGCACTTTGAGATGCAGTGTAAAGGTCGTGCACAGATATCCTCTGTGACCTCCAGGAACTTCTATATTAAAAAAAAAAAAAAAGAAGGTAGTTTAACTTATTCTTGTTAAAAGTGTGTTTTTAGCCTGTGACTGAGCAGGAGGTTATGTCTCAGCAGAGCCAAGAAAATAAAAGTGTGTAATGTGCAAGTCATGCAAACTCAGCTCTGTTTTTTATTAACTTGCCCTCCCAGCTATGCAGTAGAGGAAAGGAATGTGCTGGGCTGAGGGCATTTTGCTATATGGATTTATAAATCAAATCCACAAGGGCAAACTAATGAACTACTTAACTGCTAGGAACTAACACTGTTCTTATTAGCTCCTACATTGATTAGCTTTGATCTATGCTACAGGAATAAATGGAAAATGTACGCGTGTGTATTATGAAATAAATAAATAATAGAACAAATTCTTGCTTACTGACCTCTAAATCTGGAATAGCAGCGCTGCTGCCTGGCTCATGAGCTCTCCAAGGAGCTACCTTCATTTATTCTTTGTATATTTTACCATCAGCACACAAGTAGCTCAGATATGTCACATTCCAGCCCCTGTCAGTGCCAGAAATTCAGGTGTGATTTCCTCTTGCTGCCCCAGCTCCAAGGTAAAAAGGGTGGCATTTAGTTAGATATAAGCACAAAGACAGAAGAGGATGACAAACAGTTGTTTATTAGGAGGTTTTTTTGATTTGTTACTTGTTGTATGGTTTTTTCCTCGTTACTGAGTGCCCTGAAGGCACCACCATCAGTGCAGGACCAGGGCACAGCCCTTACCTGGCAGGGGCTCTTCAGCTGAGACCCCTTGGTCCCCATTTCTGCCATGTTCTTACCCCTGTTGGTGCTCTGCAAGTGTTCAAAGTGAACAGAGAAGGTTTTTAGCTCATGCAGGACGATTCAGATCAAATGCCTGAGTGCAAGGGCTTTTTCATCCCTAGTTCTGGTAACTCTGGAGCTCCACCTTCTCCCAACCATCAAGTCATCAAGTATAAACTTCTTTTTCTCACTTTCAGGATGTTTCATAATTTACTCCTGCTTACTACTTACAGTGCAATATCAGAAGCTCTGTGCCCACTTCTGATGAGTACAGGACCTATTCTAAACTATTTTAAAGCATATTTCCTTAAAAATGAAACAAAATTATTTTAATATTATTTGATATCATTTAACCCCTTTTAAAGTTCTAGGTTTTCTTTTTTACATGTAAAAGCCAATGAGTTGATACTCATTAATAGTTGAAAGGAAAACATTTTAAAAAATCACTATTCTTTAACTATGAATATGACTGTCTAAATTAGCTTGATTAGCTTTTATCTCAACAATGAAATAATGATTGACTTGGGACCCCAAGTGTACTTGGTATTGTTTTAGTCTTTGTTTGTTTTCCTGCTCACCCACAAACATCACTATTTTTCTGAAAGATTTTTGTTACATACATGAGGTTTATTAAATGGTTTAAATATGGCCGTGTGTATTTACCTGTGTTTGGCTTTTTTTGCATTTTGCCAAGATAGTTGAATGCTGATGATCATTCTTCTGGGCACAATAGGAAGAAAATAAGTTTTTAACTTAAGTTAAAATTAAAAATGGTAGAACACTTTGCACCTAAATATTCCCCTAAGCCTCTCACTAAATCTTTCTTGTGCATGTTTTTTATTTATGCTGTTGCATCTGCACTTTCATTCTTGTTATCAGCCATAGAAATGTCAGGTTACAGTTCCCTGGGGGGTTGCTGTTTCAGGATTTCCAGACTGAGAGAAGGAAAAATTGCTGAAAGCCAAATATACATGTATATATACATGTGTGTGTATAAATATATATATATATAACCTACTCTCTAGAGGTTCCCAACATGGATTTTTTTGTGTATGTTTGCATCTTCAGAACATAAGCATCATTGAGACTTTCCTAGCACTTGATTTAAGCACTTAAAGCCTCTCTGATCCCTGGGAATCCCAGGCTGCTGTGTTTGTGTGTCTGTGCCAGCACAGGGTGAAATCTGCTTAGGAAAAAATGTATGTGTGTGCATGGGAAGTGTCAATTTTGCACTCCAGTTCTCCATTAATGCAGTGTGTCTGCCTTTCCAGAGCCAGCAGATCTCAGTGTTGTTTCCAAGTGCAACCCCTGCCTCTCCAACCCGTGTAAGAACAACGGGACGTGCAGCAGTGACCCAGTGGAGCTCTATCAGTGCACTTGCCCTTTTGGTTTCAAGGTATGACTACAAATGAGCTACATGAAAAGCAAGAGCATTTCCCCTTCCCTGCTGGTCTTTTAATTGTTGTACCATGTCAAGTTTAATTGTCACGCACCACGTCAATTTTACAGGCGGCTGGGCTCAAAAAATCCCTTACTCAGGCACGTTGTGAGTGACATTTCAGCTCTGCCCCTCTACAAATTCCACCCCCTGCTATTGGAGTGGCATTGCTTTATGCTTCAACCACACAGATCATCCTGAGCAACTTGTTCTAGCTGACCCTGTTTTGAGCAGGTTGGTTGGACTGTCCACTCTCCAGAGGTCGCTTCCAACCTCGGGCGTGCTCTGATTCTGTGATGTAATTTCATCCTTATGAAATGGCAAGTTGGTTTTATCTTCCTTTTAGTTTCTTTTCTTTTGCCAGCAACAGGGCAACCACTTTATAGGCTTCCAGGCCAAAGAGGAGGCAGTTCAGATGAGAATTAGGAGCCAGTTTGGTCCATGGTGACAGAATGTTGATACCTGCTCGTTTGCATCCGTCTCACACAGACTGACTGAGCAGAAAGGTGATCACTGATCAGACACAACCCCTAATTCAGCTGTCTCTGTCTTTGGAGCACTGATATCCACAGCGGGATCTGTACATGTGAGTCCTGTGGATGCCAGGCATTGTGGGCACGCAGTGCCAGCTTCCTGATAACGCTGGAAAATGGGGAAATTGTGTCATTGGGTAATGGAGGCCCTTCAGCACTGATGTACAGCTCCCCTTGCTCACACTGCATCGTGACAGCTTGAGGATACCAAGACACTGCCTCAGAGCTGATATAGCTGGAAATTTGACTCAGGAGCCAGTAGCTGAAGGATTAAGTATAAGTAATAAATGAGGCATATGATCTGTTCACAGCCTGGAGGGTTTGGATGTTATGGCCAAAGAAGTAGGCTGCATCCTGCAGACTGGGATTTTATTTGCCTCTTTGGATATTTCCTACGGTCTTGGTCAGTTGAAGCAGATGCTCATAAAACATGAAGTAATAAGAATTATTACTTTAGGGAAAAAAAGAAGGGCAAAACCAGACATCCACGTGGGAAGTAAGCACAAGTATCCATGTGTTACATTTGAGGTAGGATTTAGGAATTAATTGGTTCTGATGATATCACCATTTCCCTTCTCTGTTTGCCTGGGATACATCCCAGAGTAATTGTGGTAGATCTCTGAAACACTGGAAAAGGGAAGATGTAAAGCTCATTTTTTCTTGGCCCCCATGCCTAGTACTCAAGAATAATAACAGTTCCCCTAAATAATAGAAAAAGCCATTGGAAATTTCCTGTCATTAAAAATCATTCGACCCATTGGCATATCAACCAGCAGCTTTTCTGGGATCTTAAAAGACCGTATTGTCAAAAATTCATTTAACTGAAACTACTTGGTAACGATCTGTTTATCTCCTCGAGTTAATAGAAGAACGTTTTAATTTGATGTTTAACATAAATTAGGCTGAATTCTTCAGATGGGAATTTGAAAAGTAAATTATTTCAGAATGAGCAGGAAAATACATGAATCTTTGTGTATGTCATACTCTGTAGGGCACGTATCATGGAACAGGTATCCAGGTTATTGAAAATAAAAATTAGTTAGTTATGAGCATCTTCTTTTTTTCTCCTTAGCTTTTTGTTTGGTGGTTGGGGTTTTTTTTTTTACAGTACTTCGTATTCACAAATTCTCTGGTATAGATTCATTTATACTGCTAGAAGTTTATGAAGTTTGTCTTTATGAAGGGAGGATTCATTATCAAGAATCACCCTCTGGTGATAATGGCACATTTTATTGGGCACTAAACCTCAGGACGCATCTTTTTCCTTGGAAAGGGTTTTGATAACGCTTCAAGTGACTCAGTTCAAACATCTCAAAGAGCATCCAGCTTTTCTCCTCTCTCACACACTTTCTCAGGTGCAATCAGTGTGTGAATGAAAAACCCAAAACCACTTGTGAGCTTGTAAGCACGAAGCTGTCAGCCAAGCGTGGCACGGGGCAAACAGACAGTACTGCCTGGATAACAGTTCAGGGAGAATTGGTGGAAATTTAATAAGAAAAAAAAAAAAAAAGAACTGTGTGTCTTTACCACAGGTTTTTGAATGAAAATGAAGTATGACAAGTCCAAATGCAAACCATATGAAAGGAGCACTCTATCTACCACGCAGTTCTCCACCAGAGATTCATGCTAATTCAATAACAATACCTTGCTTCCTTCTCACCAGCCAGCACCAAACAGCTCCATCCATCTGGAAGCTATTTCCCAGACCTTGATAAATTGCCCTAAATCTGCCCTCTCAGCATTTGTTTTTCCTTGTTTGATGTAGATTTTTAAAAAAATCCTGTGTGAAAAAGTGCATCAATAAAGTGAAAAACCCACCCATTTTTTTTCAAATGAAAGCTGACGGCTTTATCATGTTCCCTGGGTAGAGACAGGGGTTCCTGTGCTCATGCCAGCCTTCAGATGAAACCAGCAGGCCAGCCAGCAGAAAGCCACCTAAGTTTCCAGTTGCCAAAGTGGTGCCTGATGAATCAGGACGTTCTGTCAATTAACTGCATTCTCAAAGGCCTGTAGTCTGATTTTCGCGATCACATTGATTATGACTCCATAATTATGACTTTTCATGCTCAGAAAAATGTTTTTGCTGTTGAATGTGTACCTTTTATGGGGCTTTTAGCAATGTGCAGTGCTACCCTTGGTGGTCTGAGTAAATTTAAAAGTGAGATAAGCCATGGACCACCTGAGCTGCGAGGCCAGAGGGCCCCAGTGGTGTTTGATGAGGACAGAAATAGAGATTGCTCGCTCAGGAAGGGGCAAGGCTGTGCTGATAACAATCTTTGCTGTTGCTCTTTCCTTAAAATGGGTGATGAGTGTGTCTGCTGTAGATAAGCCATGGTTGAAACAGTGCTGTTGTGGTCGTTCTTTAGAGTGGAAGCCCCAAAGAGTGGGAGCTGGTGGGAAAGTGCCACCTCTAGCAACGGCCAGGATCACAAGCAGGAGCTCCAGGGTGCCACCAGTGCTGGCAGGAGGTGGCTCTTCATGTCACAAAACTGGTGTTTTCATATTAAACACAGGCATAGGTGTAATTAGCCAGCAGGCTTTTTTTTTTTTTTTTTTTTTTTACTCCATAGCATTCTTCGAACGATTATTTAAATAATGTGTGTGGTTTAGATTGTGAAGTGTGATTGCAAGTAGAGAAATGGAGCTTTCTTCTGCTGGAAATGCTGCTGGCCACCTGCAGAGCCAGTGTGTGTGAGTGCAGCTGGGGGCTGGTAAATAGATAACAGCACTGTACCAATCCATTTATCCTGCAGAGTGTGTGGCTTTTAAGTATTCCCATTGATACTGCAAAATTGAGTTTATGGGTGTTAGAATTCAACAGAATAATCAAACTTGCAATCAATAAGCCATTGAGAAGGGATTCACTTGAATAGCTGTAGTAAAAACTGAGGTAAGTGTAACCAACACAAGGTATTTTGCCATTGCTGCATTCTGAAAATGCCCTTTTGGGGCTTTTTGGCTCATTTTTGTGTCTTTTATACGTTGGGGTTTTTTTCTTAAAACTGAGGTAAGAACAAATGAAGGAGAATAACTTCCTTCTTTCAAACAGGAATTATTTGTAGAACTGAGGAAATAGTTTAAAATACATCTTTGTTTTATCTGAAATGAAAGAACATTGCCAACCCAGAACAGGAAACACAGTGCCTGCCTACAGCCTCTGTGATTGCTCAGGTAAAGGAGCCAGAGCTGCTGGGATGCAGGGATGTTTGTCAGCTCTGGGTTCTGCTGTTACTGAAAGCTGTCTGAAAGGGAAAGTGAAGATAGGTAAAATTAGCATAGCCCATATCCCACCATCAGCACCAGTTGCTGATGTGTGTCTGTGGTACTGTTGCTCCCTAGATTTTATCCAAATCTGTTCACCTCCCTGTTGAGTTCAGCCAGTGTCCTGACTTTTCCAGCAGCACTGCAGTATCTGGAGGGTTCAGGCAATTTCACCAATCATCCAGAATGACAGATTCAATTGGAAAAATCCTGGGTAAAGCTCTTGGGCTCTGGAGAGACAGCACTCTTTGCAGCCAGACTCTTGTGGTGGGAGGCATTTTAGTGAAGCCAGAGTGATATTTATTGAGGAAGCTGGCTCCAGAGTTCTGCTAGGAATTTGGCTCTTCCCCCTCTCCACCCCCTAGGCCAGGTTTTCATCCCTGAGAACACGGTTAGAAATTGGGGGTCTCAGAACTGAAAGCCTCTGAGATGTGCAGGATTCATGTTTATCCCATGTTGTGCACAGACACAAGTTATGTGCCAGCACTCGAGTGGATCAGAGCAGCTGATAAAGGGTCTCACACTGAAATACAGTGGCTGCTGAGCACAGGTTATATCAGTGCTGAGTACAGTCTGTGCCACTGGCAGGGTCCTGGTGCTGCACTGACTGTATCATTCCCTCCTGAGGGTGCACATGGCCCTGCCTTTGGAAGGGAAGTTTGTGTTTGCACTTTGCCATGTCCACGTTCTGTAGCGTTGCACAAATAATTCATCAGAGACCTACAATAATGGCAGTTTAAAGGGAATTCAGCGCAGAACTAAGGTAGGTGTGGTGGTGTTTGCTCATCCACAGACACTCAGGGCAGCTCTCACAGCTCAAGGGTCAGACAGTGAGGTTATTGCAACGGGGCAGTTTCTCAGTGATGCTGATTTGGGTGGGGTTGTGTGGATGCTGTGTGAGTCTGTGCCTCCTTTATTGGGCTAACACTGCATGCAAATGTAGCTCCATGCTGTTGTCTCTTTGTGTCTGTTAACATATCCATGTAAGTCCATATACATCATGCAGTGCACAAATAAATCCCCAGGTTGGAATTGCAAAGGGAGAAGAAATTGGAAGGAACTCTTTACCCAGCCTGCCCTCATCCACATCAGCCAGGAGAGCAAACGCTTCTGCCTTCATGTGTTGCTCTGCCTTGGCCTCTTTCCTCTCCCAGTGTCAGGATTGGGGGTCAGGCAGTGGAATGTCAGATCAATGCCAAGTTTTCACATGGAGAAATAAGTGCAGCAAAATGCTGTTTGTGTGAGGTGGTTCTGCCTTGAACTTTCATTCTGATAAATTCTCCCGGAGTGCGTGTTCGTGTGATCTGGGGTGTTTTATTTTTTGTTTGGTAGTTTTAAGCATACTAAAAATACTGATTAATGAACGTTGCAGAAGCATTTTCTACTCGTGGTAAAATAAAAGAGAAAGCCTTTAGGGATGAGAGGTAATGGGTGGCCACATAAAGTGAGTAGACCTATATTTATGTGTGGATTTCTAAGGCAAACACCAGTGTCAGCAGTAGGTGGTTATAATTTCATATAATGCTCCTAGGGCAGAAAAAAACCTGCAGAAATCACAAGAATTTCCCATGTATGCTTATTCTGTAAAACTTACCCTGTATCAGTCAGACTTGTGTTTCTTTCTTTTTGCTCCTTTTGTTTTAGTAGGGCTAAAGAAAATACAGATTTACATGTAGAAGAGCATAGAAATGAAAGGCTTAGGCAGGGATTACCACCCCAGTTGCTGGCTGAAGGTGTCGAGGCATGAACACACCCACCACAGGCCCTGTAAAAACACACTCACATGGTGTGGCAGGCCCTAATGAGGGCTCTTAACAATAAAGACAGCTCTGAAGAAGTATTGCAATTTTTGCCAGGCCAACAAGAAGGCAGATGTTGAGCAGCTTCAGGCGTTTGCTGTGTTTGTGCAGGGCTGTGTCAGTAGATGCTCAGCTCAGGTGAATGATGGGCTGTATCCACGGGTGGGCACTGTCATGTTCATTTTCTTGCCAGTGTGGATTATCCCCCCCTTACTCAGTTTTTACTGCTGTTTTTCTAGTCTAGTTCTAAATGCTTGAGGTGGCCTCTCGTCTAATCTTTCTTTTCCTGGGGTAAAGGAAAAGTTTTTATTGGCATTTAATTTGAATTTCAGGCTCTTCTTCTTATGTTTGCCTGGTCCTATTACACTAAACAACAATTTTTCTTCCTCTGTGGTTTGCCTGTAATTCAGGTGATTGCTGGTTGCTGCAACTCTGCTTAATCAAGTTCTGTTTAACCAGCTCTCAATTTTCTGCATCCCAGCATTTCCGCGTGATCGAGTCGGTTGACATCGTTGGCCACGGCTCAAAATCCTTATTGTTAAATTTCCTTGTGATTGTCTGTCATCTGTCATCCTTGAGGCTTTCTTGGCACTGACTGCACTTGATGATACGGCTTTTGGGTTTCTTTTGTTGTCCAAGAAGAGGAGCAGAGATTGTCCCTAGGAGGCTGATTGCCTTATTTTCTCCTTTCCATTGGGGGTGATGGAGTCAGTGAAGTCGCTGCAAGCAGGCTAAGATGAAAAGAAAACTTTTATCATGTGAGAGTAAACTCTCTCTTGTTAAAAGAAATGGTCTAATGGCAGAGTAGCTTGAGAATTAGTAGGCGAGTGAGTAGGGGTAAGTGCAGAGACACTTCAGGCGAAATTGTCCCAAAGCTCTCTGACAGTGCCAGGCTCCAGCTCTGAGCTGGTGCAGGGCAGACCCCTCACCCCACGGGGTCTCCTTCTTGTGCTGCTGAGCACCTCTGAAATAACTGCTGTGCCTGTCTCATTGTCATAGTGGGCATGTTTCACTTCTCTGATAGTCTGAAAAAACCCTGTGCATGTTTGATTGTGACATCTCTGCTGCCTGCCTGGCTTACCTGTCACTGCCAGCCGCTATCAGATGGATGCTAGAAAGGAGTGCTGGTATCTCGGAGCTGAAGCCTTGTAGGGGAAACTTTGCAGAGCTTCCACGAGCAGAACAGATTATTATACTGGCATTTTTGCTGATATAAGTTGTATTTCAGTGTGAGACCCTTTATCAGCACAGAGCTGTTGCAAACCAAAAGCCTGAATCCTTAACAGATACACCAGCAAAAGGATCTTCACAGGGACTGTGACTCTTCCAGCATCTTTAGCTCTATTTATTGCAGAAGTCTAGTGAGCTTTTTGGAGAGATTTTTTTATCACATAAGTCCGTGTTAGGTTTCATTGGGTTCCTGATTGTAATGTGTCCCTCCTCTCCATATTCAGCTTAAGCACTGGGCATAGTTAATTTAAAATACCACAATTATAATTTATTTTATTTCTTAAATGTCATTGGTAGTATTTTTGTTTTCTATACAAATGTCCAGTCTTTGTAACTTTCCTGAGTTCACGTTAAAAAAGAGCCGTTGAATGGGAAAGTTTTATCACTGCAACATTAATTTTAAAATAAACAGGCCCTGAAGGTGCTCAAAACACTGTTCTCAATCATGAATCTTGGTTGAATTAGGGACTACCTATAAAATATTCAGTGTTGGTTTTACAGCAAATATTTTGGGTTGGATTTTATGTATCGAGTCCACCCTGGACAAAATTAACTATAGTCAGTGTCCCTAATTTTCTTCTACATCTCCCAAAACGTTCCCACAGTGGTCTGCATCAGCCAGTTGTAACCTTGGAAGTTCTAGAGCATCTGCCCCATCCAGTTTGGCACCTCCAGACTCAGTTCAGACATGTGCCATGTGAATTGGCTCCGTGATGGATTAGTGACATTGATTAAAAGCCCAAAAGACCATTGAAACCCAAAGTGCTTATGTAAGGAGAGGTTTAGAAGGGCAATCAGGATTTATGTGGTAATGAATATAATTACAAAATAAACCCCAGATGTCCACAGAGAATTAAATCCCGTACTCACAGAAGAACCAGAGTTTTTAAAAAATGATATGATGAATCCTTGCACTTTGACTTTGACAGGCACATTCCTGATTACTCGCTACAGAGGTAATGGAAGGTGTATTATACCCTGGAGGATCATAAATCTTTCTGATTTAAATAAAATGAGGCCTAAGAGAGCAGAGTTTGCCTAATTTACTGTAAATTGACAATTGTGATTTATTAACAAGGACAAGGGAGTCACTAAGAAATGCTGCTGCCATGGCCAATCATTGTTAAATCAGATGCCAGGTGAACCTAGAGTGGCATAGGAGTTAACTCTGCAGTGCTGAAGATGGGGGGTTATAAGTGCTATCTGTGGTTCTGCTTCAAACAGTAACACTGGGAAGGTTTGCAGAGGGAGTTAAATCAGCCAAGGGGTGGGAGGGGCAGCACAAGAACAATATCAGAGTATCTTCTTTTCATACCCACCTTCTGTGCCATTTAGCAAATAGGATCTCTCGAGATGGTTGTGAGCAGCAGGCAACTTTGCTGTTGTTTTGATGTCAGTGCAAGTGCAGCTGTTATAAACAAAGAGATACTAAAAAAAAATGAATCAGATTATTCTAGGTAAATTCAGATTAATGTTAGAACTCTTATCTCCAAACTAGAAGTGGATGAAATTAATTAATTTTTCATGTTAAATTAATTGTATTTTAAGCAGCAAACCT
Source organism: Pyrocephalus nanus (assembly GCA_038380795.1). Lineage (NCBI taxonomy): Eukaryota > Metazoa > Chordata > Aves > Passeriformes > Tyrannidae > Pyrocephalus > Pyrocephalus nanus. The sequence goes on along the minus strand of CM076275.1, from coordinate 14,034,158 downwards.
CAGAAGGTACATTTTTTACTACCCCATTGGGACAGGTGACTGAAGAGGAACAGTTAATTCATTCCCACTGTGGGTGCACTAAACTAGAGGCACCCGAGGTGTGGGTGTCTGTAGCAAGGTCTGTGTTCTGAAGGAGGAGTCACAGATTTCTGTGAACAGCAGATGATCAAAATCTTTCAACTTCCACCTGGCAATCTGAAAGCACTCTGATCCAAAATTACTGTGATATTATCCAAGCCTTGCCAAATAATTTGTATATGTGCCTAAGCAGATGGGTCTGATGTACACCCCGCCAGCTCTTCTCTTGGTTTGACCTTGCCAATGAGCTTCATTTTATCCAAATTGAGGTTTAGCCATTATGTCTATGGCAAGACAGAGCATAAACAAGGAAACAGTATCACCTGGACCTACTGAAGAGCTTCAAACCACTGTATGTAGGTATCTGGGTGTCAGCTGTCTACACATCTCTTAATATCAGTGCAATCAGGAAGTCAGTCTCAAATGGCTCCGTTGGTAAAATAATAGTAATTCCAAATGCTGTCATCTTTAGCCCTTCCTGCAAGACAATTTAATTTTATATTTCAAAATGAGTTTCATTCTTCACTCAGTTTGCAACATCTCTGACTGTTTGGTAGCCAAATGTTCCCCTCCCGAAGCTGTGTTTGCTGAGGTGTCCATCCAGCCCTTCCTGCTGCAGTCAGCTCAGCATGGCATGCCCAGCTTTCATACCTCCCTTTAGGATTTGCATGTGAAACTTCTCCTTTTCATGATCCCATTATAGCAAATCCTGTGTTCCTCTGCCTTGAAAGGCTCTGAAATACACAATTGTGATTAGACCTGGAGAGAATTTTCCCTAACAAACTTGTAGCTTAGTGTATTGGCTTTGAAGCTGAATTCATAGCATTGTGTTTCCTTGTCAATGGTGCAAAATTCTTGTGTTTTTTTTTCTTTGTATTCATGGCTGCTAAATGTACTTATCACAGGGGAAACTGTGAATGCCCCATTCTTATTTCCTACCTTAACTCTCCACTAGAGTTGAAGTTTATGTGATAAAGCTTTGTTTGTGACATATCTCCTTCCCTTCCTGGCCTGGAAAATTTCAGTTTACTCTCCAATTTTGACTATTTTTGACAGAGGGATAAAAGTTTCAAATGGTGAAAGAAGACACTGCTGAAAATGCCATTAGTAATTAGCATCAGTTTATACCTTATTGAATATCTGTATGGCATAACTTTTGAAAAACCTTTGAGCACAGTTCTCACTTTACTAAGCATGAAAGAAGTAAAACTAAAAAAAAAAAAAAAACAAACAAACAAAAACCCAAAACAAAACAAAAAACAAACACAAAACAAAACAAACAAACAAAACCCAAACACATTCAAAAGTTCAAACTGAATTCTTTTTCTGTCCATGTCTTCTGTTATTTCTGGGTTTTTTTCCCCCCTCCTCTCATCCCATTTCATCTCATTCTTTTATTTGAAGGATCAGGAATCATGACTTGTTTACACACTATGTTTAGCTCTTCACTCTGCTCTTGCACCTGTGCAGGTCCCACTGGCACATGCAGATGTGTTTGTAGCACTCGAGTGTGTGTAAATCTCTTTACACCAGAATAGTGCAGGAAAGCTGATGAAATACTTGCCAAGCTCTGTGGAAGCAGAGCACAGCTCTACATAGTACCTTCAAATGTCCATTTATTCTCATTTCACAAGATTAGGAGGTTGAAATTTTAAAGCTGTTACTTTGATTAACATCCCTGAATATGCTCATGGAACACGTTGTACTTCTCACTTATCCTTCTGTGAATTTTCCTTCCAGCCTATCACGAAGTGGAAGATTTAGTAAACTTTTTCCTTTAATGTAATGATTTCTTATTAACTTCTGACCAGGACACCCATAAGACAAGTGTTTCAGTGTTTGTGAGACAGGGAGTTGGATGTGGATGCATTACTCCCACTGTTAGGAATGTAAAGGACAGAGTGTGCAGTGCAGGATCTTTGTAACTGGTAATTTTGTGTGTTTCCACTAAAAGCTTTAGCTCTATTTAGACCCTGATAATTAAGTTGTTTATGAAAACTTCCTAGTTCTTAATTTAAAGTCTCTATCAACTATATTTGTCTTCATCTAGTATTTTTACTAAACACATGAACGCTCCCATCTGTTCTCCACATATAACCATCTAAATAAAATTTATTATGAACACATTGTATGCTGTTAACAACTCGAATAAACTTCGGTATTTCTTTTGTACAGCTCATTTTTCCAGCATGCTGGGAAACACTGTAGTCATTGAACAGGGCTGTAATTAGCTGGAAAGAGGTCTCCATATTCACAAACCATTGAAGCTGGACAGACTTCTGCCTGTCTGCAGGTGTCCTCCTGGCTGCCTGGATCACGTTTCTCCTGCAGTCAGCAGTGATGGTTTTATACACCAGGAGGTTTCAACCTTCTGCCCGTGGTGAGCTCTGTGCTGCTGCCTCTTGACTGTGCTCACTGCTGTTAGAAACGGGTGAAGGATCATGGTAAGATGGACAGAGTTCAAATCCCTGCCATGTAAATGAGGATGAAGCTCTCAGTCTCCACAGACAATACTAATTAGTGAAAATTAATATCATTGCAGTAGTTGAAGCAGTGTCAGAGCAAATGGGTGCTTTTTTAACTGCATTACCCCTTATTCTTCCTACTGAGGTCCTTATTAGTTTTTTGCTACTTGTTCTTGGGTATTTTACTGATTATGGTGTAAATGTTCCCAGTATTGGATACTTGTAAAGGCTGGAATTTGGCACAGCAGTGCTGAGGAACAGCTTGTAGATACACTAATGCCCAGTATGGGTAATTTCAAACAAAGAACTGACACTTCTTAAGTGTGGTGGATAGTTCTGTTCTCATTCACTGAAATATGGAGCTGGAAAAAGTCTGGACCAGCTGAGCTACTTCAGCTTTGAAAAGGCAGCTGGACTCTGAACATATATGTCTTCTAAAAAGTTGCAGAAATTTCCTGTTTCAATGCCTGAACCGTTCCTCTCCCACAGAAAATGAGAAAAAAATATATAAGAGTGTTTTGGATCTGATGCCTTCCTATCAGACCAGACAAAAATTTATTGAATCCTAAGAAAGCTCTAGAAGTAAAATATTGCACACAGAGGGACCTTCATCCTCTTTCTGTGAATTGCTGAGACAGCCCTATCTTCTTGCCTGTCCTTGAAACAAAGTCTGCCCCTCTTTTTCTGGTTCAGACTTCATTAAAGGGCACTTTAGTTTTGAAGCAAACAGACAATATTCTCCCTTGTAACAATAGTTATTTCCAAGTAATGTAATTCAAGGAGTATTTCCCAACTCACAGATAAATTAATTTTAGTGATGCTTGACAGCAATTCCATTTTTCCAGTAAGAACAGCCTTACTGTAAATTGAGACTAGAGAATTGCATTATTCATTTGAAAAATGTTTCTAGAATGTCTTTAGGCTCTTCTGGGTAGTGACAGTCTCGTATAGAAATAAAGTGGCCTTGCTGTGCTGTAGATTTATTAGTACCACTATTTTCCGCAGCTTCTCTCCTTTCAGAATTCTTTATTTTCGTAGTTTTCTGTGTTTGGGAAGTTGTACTTGTTTTGTGGGATCACAATGTGCTATTGATAAAGTCAGCTCAGAGAAGATAATCCTTGGAGAAGGATTAAGTGTTGTTTGCCCATTTATTACAATGAGTAAACTGAGTCAGAGAGTCTCTAATTTTCCTAAAGCCACATAGCAACTTAGTGTTTCAATTAAGCCTGGTTCAGCAGCAGATACTGATGGATTTCCATGCTGCCTGAGGCCCAAGAAGCAGATAATTCAGCCATTTTCAGTACAGGAATTAGACCTGAGTCTGTCATGCAAAATTTCATGAGCCAGTGTGAGAGACTTGCTGTCATTTTAACATTTATCTTTATTAAACTTTTACAAGAATATTGAAATTAATCTAAGGAATTACAGTAGAACTGATGGGACTGTTTCACGTGGTGTTCAACTGTGACAAAAACTTTCAGAAAAACAAATGCCTTGCTTCTTGCTATGCTTGGCTGCAAAGGGATGAATATTTTAGTGATACAGGGATGAAGAATTCACATGAAACAGAAGTAACTGATGTCAGAGACAGGGACATCATCTCCCAGCTACACTACAATAAGGTGGCAAAGAGCCAGGCTTCACAAGACAGAAGGACAAAAGAGGGGCAGTGCTGGAGAAAGGTGGGAGCAGAGCAGTGTTGGTGCTGCATGGCTCTCATCCACACAGTGCTGCGGGGCCACATGGTGCCAAAATAAAACCTGCAGGAGCTCCCCTCGGCACCTTCCCAATTCTTCCCTGAGACATTTGGGGACTCAGGATTTCAAATGGAGAAGGACAGGCTGCTTGGCAAAGGCAGCATGGATGAAGCAGAAAGCCTCTGTGCCAGGGCTTGGGTGAGGTCCTCACGTGCTGCCTGCACTGCTGTGCTGGGCACGAACTCACAGCCAGGCAGGGGGGTGGCCAGGTCTTTCTGTTGTTCTTTGGAAATGCTTCTCTTTTGATTCAGCTGTGGAAAAGGCTGCCCCTCTTTTCCTTGTATTTGCAGGAATTTTTAAAATGCAAAGCTGCTTCTCCTCGCTCTGGGGAATGCTGGAGACAGAGCCTCAGGAAATGCAGCGCTGTTAACAAAGCTCCTCTGTGGTGTTGGATGAAAGTATAACATAACATGGAAAGTGTAATACATATAAGTGCTGAATCCATGGGCTGAGGCCAGCACTGTGAGGTTCAATAAGGTGAAGGGCTGAATCCTGTGAACTTGGGTCTCAACAATGCCCTGCAGCGCTACGGGCTGGGCAAAGAGTGGCTGGAAAGGTGCTGGGTGGGGAGAAAAGACCTGGGAGTGCTGGTCAGCAGTGGCTGAACATGAGCCAGAGTGTGCCCAGGTGGGCAAGAAGGCCAATGGCACCTGGCAGAGGGCTGCTGATAACAGCATCTTTGGTAGGAAGAGTAGAGCCATCTCTTAACTTCTTGTGATTGCACAGATCTCTTTAAGTGTTGAGACTTTCAGGTGGCTTTACTTCACCCTACTCTGTGAATAACTGAAAAGCAAGACCAAACTCTTCGATGTATTTGCCAGTTTTACAAAGAGCTTGTTCTAATCAGCAGAACACAATGATCAGAGAAATATGTCTGCCTTGAAGGGCCAATAAAAAGTAACAGAGGAGGTTGCTCAAGCTGGTGAGGCTCAGCTGGAACTGATGTACGATTTAAGGCACTCTTTAAGAAGGGAACAGATTCAGTGATGATATCTCAAACAGGATTCGGTGTGATCTGTGCAGAAATTCAAACTCAGCTCCCACAGCATAAAGGAACTTTCCCCTTTGTGTTCTGACAACTCTCAGTAATGAGCACAGCATATTGTTGCAGTGTTTAACTGAGCACTTGGTAAATGCAGTTGATGAGTGCTGACTCCACGTGGGCTTGTGCTGTGTGTGGCCTTCTGCTTACCTTTGGTTGTGATTCTTTCTTTTCATTGTGACCAACATTAAAGTGTGTTAATGGTGAAAGCAGCTGTTTCCTCAAAACAGCCTAATGAAAGAGTTCATTAAAATCTTGAAACTGAAATGATACCAAGATACCCACCAGTCCCCCTGGTCAGAACACTTGCCCTGCCCAAATTCTCCCTGAAGTGATGAATATATCTGATCATTAATAAAGAACATGAGGTGATGTGATGGGTGTGAAGACCACAGACCTCCTGTAAGTGGTGCCATGAGTAGAGTGAGGGAGCAAGAGACATTGATTCAGATGGCATGACTCCTACTAACCTTGTTTCTTTTGAATTTTCCCAAATAGGGTCGAGACTGCAGTGTGCCCATTAATTCTTGCATTCAAAACCCATGTCAGAATGGAGGGACCTGCCACCTCACCGAGGCAAATAAAGATGGATTCAGGTAGGAGCACAAATTTCATATAAAATGAGATGATTAAATGAAATGTTGTTTGTACTTTGCATTACTGAGCTGTGATGGCTACTTTGTAGAAACTGCTGCACGTGACACTTATATTTGCCATACAGAATAATTAATCTGGTTATATTGATGTGACATATCATTTCCTGTGAAACCTCCTTTTTTTTTCCTAATGGAATAAACACTTAAGAGCTGTTTTGAGCAATCTCCCTGATCTGCATTGTGTTATCTGTATCCTAATTTTCCTTGGGGCATTTCAATCCCACATCTAGCTGTTTTTGTATTTGTAAAGTGAGCATCTGTTGCTTGACAACCTGATGCAAAATGTTTTCATAACTGAAGAATCGTGTAGACAAACAGGCTTTAAAGAAACAATTAAAAAGCATGGGGAGATTGCTACATCTCGAGTGTTGTGCCTGCAGGAGAACAACCTCTGCAGCTGGATATTGCAGATTTTAGTTTGCCTGATTAAGAAAGTTGTAACATAGGCGGGGATACTCCAAGAGAAGTGCAGAAATTTTCATGAGGTAGCTGGGAGATCTGTGCTGCTACAGGCACTATTTCACAACTGAAAACATACAAGTTTGAGGCTTTGGTCACTGGTTGTCATTAAAGTTCATACAAAATTTCTTTTTAAAGAAGAGCTGCTGAAATTTTCATAGATCTGGTCCTCAGCATTTATGGTGTTTCTTGCAAAACAAGAAGCAGAAAATGGAAGAAATGCCCCAGAGCAACTCTGTGTGTGGTTGTGCTGCTTGACAGACTCCACAGATTTTGGTGAAACCACTGCTCTGATCTGATGTACCTCCTCTTGATTCAATTTTAGCAGGTCCAGCAATTTTTTGGAGTAACTGTTCATGTTTAGTTTCTACTTGAGAGAAATAAAGGTCTGGTGGTCTTCAGTTCCAGTTCCTTTTCTAGTCACCCTCGTGGAATAATGTTTAGATAACTTTTATCAGCTTGTGCCAAAGCAAAATTGTACCATATTAGAATATCTGGGTTTTGTCACTCAGTACTCATTTTTCAAAAATACAGCTGACACTAAAAGTGCAATAGTAAAACATTTTAAATATCCATAATACGAGAATGAAAGGCTCCGGTTTATCTTTTGGATTGGGTTTTCCTTTAGCATTTTTATTTTGTCCCGTGGTAGAAAATAAAAAGGTTTGAATGACCTGAAATAAAAGCTACTTCTGAATTTTTCTCATGAAGGATTTTACAATTTCACAGGCTTTGCCTCAGTTCCAAATGAGCATTGTTTTTGAGATCCTTTATAAAACTACAGGGGTGGTTTTGTTGCTTAAGAGCATTCATGGCTTTTTAGGGAAGGTTTTTGCTTTTATAGTTATTTATATAGTTTCAGTTGGTCTAATAAAAGACACATAAAACCGTATCTCATCAAAATCTTGCTGCATAAAATTGAATGTTCAGCATAGCTCTGTTTTCCCCTTGTTTTTCATTCAGTCAGTCTGCAGCCTCTGTGGGTCTGGAGGACTGTGGAGAAATGTGGTGTGGGGATGGAACAGTCGGTGACAGGGCCGAAAAAGAAACATTTTGAGATTGAATTTGGTTGGTGGGGTTGGGGTTTTTGGTGGGAAATCTCTCCAGTGGATGGCAGCAGTCAGAGTTACATGCACATAAATTGTGTTCATCAAGGTGGGAAGGCATTGCCTTAGATTATAGGCTGTGAGGAAGTGGATGTCAAAAAACATTTTCATGAGAGGCCTCCTTGGGTTTTTTTGTTGTGTGGCCTGTAAAAGAAATTATATCTTCTGTATATTCTCCTCCCTAGGGAAATGTATTCATACACAAGCCCTGCTGCCAAACTTGTCAAATCTTTACTCTTGTAAAAAGGAAACTTAAGCCAAAGCTTTCTCCCTGTGAAATGCCAAGCAGTTTAACTCTCAAGTTTCTGTAGCCTTAGACGAAAAAACTAGCATTTTAAATAATGCTGAGGTGGTGATGTTCCCCCAAAGACAGGAAACTCTTAGTTTTGGCTGAGATTCCAGCCCAACTCGCCCCGCTGTGCCTGCTCCCCACAAGGGCTCAGATCAGCAGGGGACTGAGGCGCTCAGGTTTGCTGGGACAGCAGATCCTGGAGGGACAGCAAAGGGCAAAGGTTCAACTGGAGTTATTCCATTTTCTTTTATCCTTGCACTTTTTCAATCTCGAGTAATTTCCAATTCTCTTTCTTGGGGTAGGCGCGAACTCTGTGCTTAAGAACAGATAAGTGACACCGAGTGGCTCAGAGGACCAGAGACATCAAGCTCTTCCTCCCTTCGACTTGTTCTGATCTAATCTATGTCTTCCCTGACAAAAGGTTGCCAAAAAAAAAAAAAAAAGAAAAAAAAAAGTCACTTATGCAGACTGATAAAAAAAGATGGTCAATCAGACATGTCCCGGTGGTTTAGCATTCCTGGGAGTGAGGCTTTGGCAGGAGGCAGAGCTGTCAGCTCTGCTTCACTTAGCCACAGGCAACAGCTGATCTCCGATAACCTGCGGTGCTGGGAAACAACTGCTCTGGGTTATTTTAACTTTTCTCCACATAAAACCTCCCTCCATTTCCCAGATCAGGGTTGTGGTTTTTTTAGCTTTTTCCACAAACTTAAAGTTCCCTCGTAAATGTAAAATCCTGGAACTGATTAACTGCCTAGTGTTAATTCTGCCTAGTTCAAGGAAAAACATTGCACTTCCAGACTTACAGGCTGCTCCAATGGGATATAGACATAAAAAGCTTCTTTACCAAGAAATTGTAATAGTCCTGAAAGAATTTACTATCTCCGTTTAAAAGCTGATTTATTTTTGAAACGTGATACACTGTATGTATATATATTTTAATAAACAGATGTTAAATGATTTCATTAGAGTTTATTAAAAAAAAAAATTGAATATAGTAAACTTACAAAACTGCCAGCTTAAAAAAACCTTACAAAATACTTCAGCTCCAAAAGTTCACCCCAAAAATGTTCTCATTGAGTTTTGTGTTCCCTTGCACTGTCATGATGATAGTGGGATTTTATTTTGTCCGGGTTTTTTTGGGAAAACACACCAGTCCCTAAACAGGAGGGATAGGGAATTTGAACCTTTATGTGATCACATCATCTTAGAAAACTCTTCTTTCCTGCATGGCTCCATTATTTCCAAGGTCCCCATGAAATGCTGTCTCACAGGGCTTCACTGTTGAGTCACTACAAAGTTTTCATCGTTGTCCCTGGAATTAATTTTCTCTCTGGGTCAGCTGGAACCCAAGTTTGATGACCTTCCAGTCACTCAACAGACTTCATTTTTCTTCTAAGCCCTTTCTGGGAGAATACATACAAACAGTCCCAAAGTGCAGCTCTTTCAACATGTGGCTCAGTCCGAGTCCCAAGCTGAATGTTTTATCTTTTAATTTCAGGCCTCATATCTGGCACATTTAAATGCAAATCAAAATAAGGAATCACACATAAGCAATAATGTAAAGACTCCCTATAATACATAAGGACCAGTAGCCAAATGCCATCAATTATTCTGACATTTCGCTGAGTATGGAATGTGTCCTAATATTGAGCAATTGTATATTAACAATCCCACATGAATTCTTACTAATGGTAACTCCACTGAGTTGAACTATTACTGGGATAGTATTTAATAATGTCATTTTTAATTGCATACATCCAAGCTGTCCCAATCCTTTTGTGGAAGGAAAATGGTGTTATATTCATACCAAAATCACCAGCACAAAGCCACTCTTGTTGCTTTTCTTTAAATGGAGAGAAGAATTTCTGCTCCCAAACTGAGACCTTGTCTTCCAGTTTGCAGCCTGGAGCATATTTTTATGGCTGAGTTATAAACCCCTGAAAATGGGGTTTTGTAATCAAAAAGGAAGACATGATTAATGTCTCACTGTATTTAATTAGATGTCTTTAACCCCCTCCTTGACACTTGCATTGCCACAAGAGATGGTGTGCCAGCTCTTCTTTCTGATCTGCCTCCTGTGATCCTCTGGGCCATTGCAGGGTCAGCAAGAGGACATGTTTTATTAGCAATAATGAGCTTGAGACAGGAAAAGAAAATATTCCTTATTGATTTATTGTGTCCTAAATTGGATTTATTTGAGCAGTTTGGTTTTTGGTTATTCATGGGGAAGGTTCTCTAACTCTCATGACCTGTGGATGGTCCCTGCAGAGCTGAATGAAGGTGACTGTGCCTGGTATCCCTGTTCTGAGCCTGTCTGGGAGACCTTACAGTTGTGGTGGCTCAAGACACATTCCCTTCCCACTTTTTTTTCCTCTTTGATGTTCCCTTCTGAGGTTGCACATCAGGAAGAATCTAACTTAATCCTCAGGGTCCAGCCTAGGACTGCTGAGGGTGGATGGAAAACTCTGTGCCATCCCTCCTATGGGAGTCCCTGTGGCACGCAGGAGGGAGGGAAGGCAATGTCACACTGAGAGCAGCCAGTCCAAAAGCCCTGCAGCTTTCTTCACAGACTCTGAAGATCTCCAAATTCTCCAGGGCATTCCCCATCCCAACCCCAGGACACCTCCATAAAGCTGGATAACCACCTCGTGTCCTCTTTATCCATCTAAGCTGAAAAAAGTACCCTGCAGCTGTGTCTGCACTGGCAGTTCTCCTGGTTTCTGAAAGCAGTGGATGGCCATTAGTGGGACTGCTCTGATGCTTTCTGGTTTTCATCCTCATCCATCAGTGTTGCTTTACATTTGTTCAGTTCCTTTTCTGCCACCAGAGCTTGCATGGAAAAGGAAATGAACATTTGAGTGAATGTGTAGTTTGGACTGGGACTCGAAACAACCCTTTATGTGACCAATGAGCGAACAGCAATGCTGGCACTTCAAAACTGACACTTCAGATACCCTTCCTGGATTCTTACAAGCCACTGAAATGACCAGAGCACTTAACACATGTTTTTAGGCTTTCTTTTTGGAAACTCTGGCCTCAACCTCTTCATCACTTACATATAGTTTAAAATGTAAAGGTTCTGTTTGTAACCATGGCTCCCAGATCTAGAGAGGAAAGGAAATGGAGACTGAAAAAAAATCAAGTCATTCTTCAACCATTTAGTTTGTTACACTCCCCCTAGGGACCATACATCACAGTCTTGTGAGATAAAATATTTAGTGCAATCATTCTTCACTGGTGTCCACATCCTCACAGAACCATTACCAGCTCTGCCATGGTCTGTGTTTTAGTTGAATTATCTGGGCATCATCAGCCCTTCTACAAACTCCAGATGTTGGAGGAGCTGCAGAAGTACTGAAACCTGACTGCACTTGTAAAAGCAATCATTCCCAAGCATTTCTTATTTGGACAAGTGACAAAGCGGTAACGAGAAGAAAATTCTCATGTCTGTAAACTCAATTCAAGTTTTTCTTTGAAGAGAGTGAGCTACCTAAAAGCTGCCAAGTTGCCCTGAGATTGTGCAGCCCTCAGTAGGCAAGTGTCCACATTCCCACAAAACCATTAACAGAGAAGCCAAGGACTTGAATATTGTGATGAGTGTTTACTCCCCTGGCCAGGATTTGCTTACTTCAGTTCAGAGCTGGAGTTATCAATGAAGAAGGCAAAGGGAGCACAGAAGAGCCTGGCTCCTGCTGATGCTTTTATGTCTCCTGTAAATGATTTCCCGACCCCATGAACCATCAGACTGCATCCTTCACCAAACACACAGGGTTAAAGTGCCCTGAACTTCACAGCAGCAGCGAATCTGGCTCCAACAACTCACTTCTATATGTTTCCATTTCAGTTTTATACCTCAAATCTGCTCCTTCAGATCCATGCTAACATTTATTAATTTTTTTTTTTCTTTCTCCAAAGCTGCTCCTGTCTTCTTGGGTATGAGGGGGAGAGGTGTGAAATAAACCCAGATGACTGTGAAGATAATGACTGTGAGAATAACTCTACGTGTGTGGATGGGATCAACAACTATGTTTGTCTCTGCCCTCCTAATTACACAGGTAAGGAAGGGACACAACTAAAGAGCAAGAATCCATGAGAAGTGCCTGATGGGAAAGGTCCAAATTCATGTTTATTTTGTGCATGAGCCTATAATTAACCAAAAATCTTATCCAATTTTAAAGCAACCTGGATTTCTTCCTGGATAGATTGTCGTTCTACTAATATTGCAGCACATGTGCTCACAAATATGGCTGCTTTTCTGAGTCAAAATATTGATGCCTCGTTTTAAAATACATTAAAAAATAGTGTTTAAGGTGTTAGGTAAATCTGTACCTCAGCACAGAAACTCTCTAAATGTATTTCAGAAATATTCCCAGTTCTGAGCTGAGTCTGATACACACCTGTTCTGGAAAATCTTGGCTTTTAGGGCATGGCTTTCCCCTGAGATCTCAGAGGTCTGCATTTATTTTAAAAAAAAAAAAAAAAAAAAAAAAGCACCTGACAATGTGCTGCTTGAATTCATTATGTCCACTTCACCACTGGAGAAGCAAAGGCTGCGTGAGAAGCTGTGGGCTCAGGTGTGGCCTTCAGTGTGCACCCATGGCAGGTGACAGAGTCCTCTGCCGAGCCCACGGCCACAGAGGGTGGTGTCCGACCTAGAAATGGGTTCAGTTTTTCCAGCATCCATCCTGCATTTCAGATAAATTCCTTCCTAAACCTTCTGCGAGAGCAGAAGCCCTCTTAACTGGAATCTAAAAGTGCTTTTTCTCAAGTCATTCTGGAAGGGACTCATTCACATGGTGTTAGCCCAGCCTGCCTGGCTCAGCGTGGAGGGCTGAGGAAACACCTGCAATAGTTCCTACTTCCAGCCTTTGAAATGGGTTTATTACCTTCAGAGCATGGAGCAGTAATGAAGGGCTTCTTGTACACTGGAATATATTACATGGCAGGGGATTTAATGAGGATCAAGCTTGAGTGGCTGAGTAAATCAGGAGGAAAGCTGCTAGAATTTCCAAACTCTTAAAATACTTTTTGTGGCTGATACAAAGGAGGCCCGTGTAAATCTTCAGCTGAGAAAAGCCTTATGATTTCAATGTACATTTATTGGAGCTCTAAAATGATATTTCTGCCAAAAACTAAAAAACTTAAGCTTAGCAGTGTAAAGAGTTTTGCTTGTAGTACGCTGAGCCCCCTGTGCTTGCTTGTGCACTATTTTTGTCAGCTATTCTTGGGTGGTTTCAAAGAGGACTCGATACAAAGAGGCAGAGTCTTTACATTTACAAGGGGAAATATATTTGCCCAGCCAAGAAAACACATCTCTAGTAAGGAACCAAATCCAGCATATATGCAAATGTGCTTTCCTTTCCACAGGATTATTGCAGAATTATTTTTTTTTTTTCAGATTAAAAAAAGGTAGGAAAGAAGTACATTAGGATTTTTTTTCCTCAAATGGCCATCTGGATAAGGGCCAGAGAACTCATATGATACTTCAGAATCACTTTTGAAATATTTTTCATCATCTTCCAGTGTTTTTTTTTGGTTTTTTTTTGTTTTTTCTTCCTCACCTGAATTCTGTCTGTGCTGTGACTATGCTTATTAGCAGGAGTTTGTGAAATACCAGGCCCATCTTGCCACATGGGATCACACACACCTGTATATGCCACACAATAAGCATTTGCACACATAAGCACCTGCTAACAGTGCAGGCAGTAAGTTTGGCTACAATTAAACAAAATTAATTTTTGAAGAAAAGAAGGAAATACTTCTGGAAAATATAATGTGAATCATAAGTGAAAAAGTTTGCAAAAATAGGGGGGTGTTGCTTAAAACAGAATCCAAAGGGTTCCAATAGTTCATGTTCTTAAAATAGGCAGAGTTTAGTGAACTGTGATACAAGAATGGCCTTCACCTGCTTTCCCTCCGTTTTGGAGGGGGATATTTCATCCAGCCTGATCAATCAGCTGGAAGGACTGAGTGCAGAGCAGCTGCCTGGGCTGAAACACCCTCAGAGCCACACCTGGCCTTGGAGCACAAAGGAGGGAGCAGCATAAAATGGTTGGGAGAACTGAAGCCATCAGCCAGACAAAAGCATGTACGAGCCAAGCAAACCCGAGCTGTGGTTTTGAGGGTCCTCTAAGAGTTGAATCCAAACGTGAGAGGTTGGAAATCATGTGAAGTTGCTCAGTTGGCCGAGCAGCAGCTGAGGAAATGCCATGGAAGCACAGAGGCAAGTCATGGAGACAAACTTTGGAAGGGTTTGTGTGCCTGACCTGGAAAGAGAGGGATCTGTTGACCAAAGAGTTTGACTGAAGTCTGCTGTGACATCCAGGGCATCTCTGTGTATGTTCTCTTCAGATAAAACCTTTTATACTGAAGGAATATCATTATCCATTTAAAAAAGAGAAAGTAGGTGCAGGTGACTTCAGTGCTGCACAGGAATGGTAAGAATGGAGAAGCTTTGTATGGATTTGATCTTTGTTTGAACGAACAAAGAATGGATGGCAGAGAGGACTGTCCAGGGAAGCAGTTTTTCTGTGAAGTAGCCTGGGGGACAATGAGCTCTGGATGTGAGACTTAGCCTAAAAGGGCACAGACATCCTTAGTCAGGGTGTATCCAGTAGGACAGAAAATAGAGGTAATATCCCTTTGTCTTGTGCCCAAATATTATACTTAGTTCTGTTGTTCACAAGGAGTAGGTAGACAGAGCAAGCTTTTTTTTTCTCACCAACATTTGCATGGAGAATGGAAATTTCTTTAAAAGGGTCACTGGCTGGGCTTTGTGGATGAACAAATCCAGACCATACATTTTTATCATTGTAATTATGCAAGAGTTGTTGGTTCTGGGTACCTATGGGATTTCTCAGTAGGTGCTGTAGTTAAACCCCACGTTAATTCAAGAGTGAGCACTGAAGCATTTCGGTGCTGATCATCTGGAGATGTTTGCAGTGACATACAGGCTGTTGGTTAAAGGTGCCCAGCTCAGTTAGTGCAGATTTCTGGTTTTTTCAGCTGGAGAGGCAGGCAGGGTCTGGCAGCACTGCCAGACAGGTACCCTGAATCCCTCATCAGTCCTGTGGGCTTGGATGGCACAATTCTGGTAAGACTCCAGCGCTATTTCAGTAAAGGCTGCATGTGTGGAACAAATGTATGTTGTAATACAACAAATAGTCTGACTACAGGCAGGAGGAAGATCCAAGAGCGTGTGTGTGTGTTGTTCTATAAGAAATAGTTCGGGTCCCCCTTGGTTTAGTTGAGTAATGGTTAAATCACGATAGTAAATCTTGTGTTCCTAAATGAAATGCAAATTAAAAATGTACGTGTTGAAAATTTTGACTGTTGACAGGGTCGCAGTATCCAGGCTTTGCTTTTTTTCCATACCTCAGTATTTTCCTGCTCTATGTTCTGTCTGTCTAGTTTTACTCATTATGGCCTTTTTAGGAAACAGTATCCCAAATTATGATGCATGAATTTTGCTTTCACTGGTTGGAATAATGAAGGCCAAAAATCTTTCTTCAATTAATAACATTTTGCAGTGTTTTCCTTTAAAATTCTTTGACAGTCTTTCTCCCCGCTCAAAGTAGATGAAAAATGGCCAATTTGTTAAGTGACTGCTGAGGAGAGAATTTCCCACACTCCAGCCCCATTTCACTTTCATTTAAGAAAAAAAGAAGACAAAACCCACACCAAAAAGCAACCCACGCTCACACAATAACCTCCTTCCTAGTTCTTTTCCATCTACTAGCTTCGAAACAATGTGGAAATACAAGTGGATTCTATGAAGTAATAACTCAAGTTAAAGAAGACAAAACTGAGAGGAAGGGAGGCAGAACTAAATACCATAAGAACATTCCAGCCTTTGCCTGCTCCACCAGGTTTCCTCACCATTCTTAAAGTCAATGTTTTCAATGTTTGTTGCCTGTATTTCAGTAACCAAACCAACACTCATGCTGTGTAGCAGAGTCCTGATGGCTTTTATTGTCAGCTGATGTCTTATTTTTCCTCTGCCCAGCTGGTTATTTTAATCCTGAAGCTAAATTATAAATATGTATTTCCTCCAGGATAATCATGCACCCAAAATCCAGTGAGTTCTGAGCAGTGTAGGCTGGTTTATAACCTGGCTGTACCCTTGGTGGATTAGAGCTCCTCCTTCCAGCTTTGTAGGTTTTCCTCCTCTTAAAAAAAAGACATATATATAGGAACATCAAAAGAGAAAGCTATGGATTAGATCAGCCACTCCAGTTCTTTTCCTTTTTGTATTTTTTTTCTAATTTCTGCTTTATACAAGCATTCTCTCCCTGGCTTTAGAGTTTAGAAATGTAGGGTGAAATTCATAGAGTATAAAATTCCCTTCAACTCCTTTTTCCTGTTCACTTCTGCCATAGACCTCCTGGAGGGCCATCACTGTTTTGCTCATTGTCCTAGATTCAAATACAGCATCTCTTACCTCCAAAAGGATCCTCTCCTCAGCCTCACTTTCCCCTGGGTTTCCATGTGAAGAGGAATCCAATCATATATAAAGGAACAACAAATAAGGTGCACCAAACATGTACTGTGTGCTTTGAATGGTTTTATGCTTTACCTGCTGGTTTATTTGGGACTTTTCCTTCCTCCTGTCTGATTTTAGCCACAAGCAGAAATATGTAGCACTTTTACACACAAAAAAAATACCCCCAGGAAATATAATCCTACTTTCTAAGGATCCTAAAAGGCCTCAACAAATACCCACCCCTCTTTTTTCTGGAACCTAAAAAAATAATAATTAGTGGCTTCTACTACTTAAAATAGGTCTTTCCTAAAATACACAGGCAGTGGAGGGGAAAAAGTGTTTTAAAATAGTTGATTCCCTGGGAAAAAGCTGCAAGCAGTTTGTATCACAGAAAAAAAGTAATCTCAAAATAAATTTACAAAACAAAACAAAATAACTAGAAACTATTTCTGGTTTGATGTGTTTGGAAGAGAAGGCTAAGATCTATTTTACCTTAGGGGACCTTGTGGTGTCCTGTGGTAGATGGTATCTGAGATTTTTGCAGCTATGCTGTTTTTAGACAGAGCAGAATTCCCTGTTAGTGATTGTGGGCCCTTTTCCCAGTTTATCCCGCTGTGGTGACGCTGCCTGACCAGAGCCAAGCACCCAGACCAGCCAAACAGCCCCAGGGAAAGCAGCTGTGGGGTGGCTGACCCTGTGCTGGAGCTCTCCCACCGTGACCGTGGTGAGATGCTGTGACATCCCAAGACAGGCAGCAGTGACCGCTGGACGGGGCTGAGGTGGGTTGTGGCACTGTAGCTGCTTTTTCCAGCCTGTGAGTTTTTAACTGCATGTTTGATAGAGAAGCAGGAAGGTTTGAGGTAGTGTGGTTCAGCCACACAAGGATATGGATTGCCCAATAAACACTGAAGATTCAAACAAGTACTTAACAATCAGCTTCTTTTAAATTTTGGAGCTTTAGCTATAACTGCCCCGAGACAAGCAGTGAAAACTGTGGTCAGAGTTTGGTGTATTTTCTTCCTTTTATTTGAAGGAGTGCTGCCTTACATGGAAGTGTCTCAGTTTTAGTTACTTGGCAAATATGAAGTGAGTTTGCTTTCTGTGCAGAACATAAAAAGGCACCCACATTCCTTAATTGTGCAACTAGGAATGAGAAGTGCTGGAAGAGTTGGAAGGTTTTGGCTTTGTTCAAGAGCCTAAGCCCATTTCCAGCCCTGTTTTTCTAGAAGAGAACCACATGTCATTGCTATCAGATTGGAGTCTCTTATCTCATCTACTGGGACTAAAGGAGGAAACAGCACAGTAACTGGCAGAGCTGCAGCCTGTCTTCAGCCTCAATATGGGTGTCCTGTTATGTTGGAGTGCTCCAGCTCCAGGATTTCCTCTGGTCAAATTCCCATCTGTAAAATGTAAAGTGTCATGTTTGTGGAATAAGATATACCAGACAATTTCTCTTTGTTCATCAGGAAACAGTATATCTATAAGAAAATGGAATGTCAGCTACTGCTGTCCTAGAGGATGGGTGGGACTAAATCATCCTCAAATGGGATGTACAGTTCATTAAATCTAGTCTGGGAAGAATCACAGTGGGAAAGAAGCAAATCTTTCAGCATATGAAGTGTTCTTCAGGGACCTCCCTTGGTTCAAGGACCGTGTTGGGTTAGGTGGCAAGGTTTTGGTGGCAGGGGAGGAGGGAGGCTCTAGGGGTGGCTCCTGTGAGAAGAGATCAGGAGCTGCTCCCCTCTCAGACCTGCCACTGCCCAAAGCTGAGCCCAGCAACGGTGCTGATGAAAAGATGTGGGAGAAGCAACCATGCAAACACCAAGGCCAGTGACAAAGAGGAGGGAAGGCTCCCATGAAGGCCACAGTGAGGCAGGCTGTGCCCCTGCAGCCCAGGGAGAGCCCGTGCAAGGAGCAGGCTCCTGGCAGGAGCTGCAGCCCATGGAGAGGAGGAGCCCAGGCAGGAGCCAGGTTTTCTGGCAGGAACTGTGTCCCTTCAGTCTGCTCCTGAAAAACTGAATCCCACAAAAGGGACCCATGATGGAGCAGTTCTTGAAGAACTGCAGCCTGAGGGAAGGACCCACGTTGGAGAAGGTCATGAAGGACTGTGTCCCATGGGATTTAGCCCATGCTGGAGCAGGGGAACAGCATGAGGAGGAGACAAAGCGTTTTGAACAGACCACAACCCCCATTCCCCATCCCCATGTTCAGACTCTATGAATCTACAGCGTGTCCAGTGTCCTCTCTGCCAGCTCTGGAAGGACATCTCAGATAACGTGCGACATCTCAGGTGTGACTGGATGCACGAGATCGTGTGAATAACTGAATCAATCCCTGATGGATTCCAGACAAATTGGAAGGCATCCATATAAAGAAACACAGCTCAAAAATTTAGGGAGTCCAGCAAAATCAGGATCTATTACAGTCACAGTGGTTTTGAGGGATAATTCACCTTGTAGGAGCACTGGAAATTGTCTGGGTTAGATACAGTCTCACAGGCTGTATTGTGTGGCATTTGGGATATTGAATATGGTTTTTCATTCTTTGGCACTGCATAGAACTAGAACACATTCCTTCTTCAAGATTCTGAAATAGTGAAAGGATCATTATTTCCATCCCCAGATCTTGTTTTATCCATTTTCCTTTTGTTAAACCTCAAGTTTAGAGGTAATTGCTCCTTGATTCTGAAAAACAAGCCACTGTGGGAATCTCAGTGTGGAATCTAACTTCAGGTTCCCACTTAACAGGTCAAAACTTGGTAAGTGAAAACTCTGGAGAGTTTAAGAACTAACGTAGGATAAAAAGCACAAAGTAACTCTTAGTTCTTTGCCTGCTAAGTACTGTGGGCAGTGTTGATCAAGCAAGAGCAAACTTCAGTAATCCTGCAGAAAGAACTCTGCTAGAGTGCATTCCAGATAATTTCCTTTATGTTTTGATATCTAACATGGCAGCATTTGCTACAGAAGGATTTTCACAGAGTTTCTCATTTGTTCTTTGCAAGTTGAAACAGCTTGGAAATAAAAAAATTCCTCTTTTTTTGTTTTAAATTTATTTTCTAAAAGATGAGCCTCAAATCAGTTTCATCAAACATCAACAACATTCCTTACTGAATTACATTCCTGGAGGAACATCCTATGTTTGTTCCACCCAACCATTTTTGGGTTCAGTGTTCTGAAATTTCCAGTTGGCGCTGACTTCTTTTTAATGACTGAAAAGAGAACAGGGGAAAACAAGATAGGGAAAACATTTCTTCCGGTACAAATTATTAGATATCAAGTGAGTAATGTCTTAGGAGAAAAACAGCACAGGATTTTTTATTAGCAGTAAAGACAAGAGTTCCATTCTGACTTACCTGGCAAAGTTCAGAACATTGCAACACACTATTTAAGAACTCACCCTGTCCAGCCTGGAAATATTTTCTCTGTGGATACAGGCCAGGCTTTCCCCATCCTTTCCTCACTGCAGGCACGTTCCTTTTCTCAAGTAATATTGTGAAATTCTTGACAGCATTTTTACTGCTCATCTTCCCACCCTTGCTAAAATTTACTTCTTTAGCATTAAGGACAGGAATATTTTCTCAGTTGCTTCATCAATTATTTCTTGAATGCTCTGAATGACAGAACAAAGTATCACCTGAGTGACATATGGAACAAAAGAGAAATCATTGAACTCATTGGTTGCAAACTGGTACTCTGAATTGTCTTTTCAGAACTGCAGTTCCACTTAGAAATAAATAAGTAAAATACTTTTACTGCATCCAGTTTCTCTTTTACTGATTAAGGACAAATAGTGTAACTTGGATCCTGGCTTTAAAAGTCTAATGGGGCATGAAA
This sequence comes from Pyrocephalus nanus, assembly GCA_038380795.1. Lineage (NCBI taxonomy): Eukaryota > Metazoa > Chordata > Aves > Passeriformes > Tyrannidae > Pyrocephalus > Pyrocephalus nanus. The sequence continues at coordinate 14,013,988 of CM076275.1, read as the reverse complement.
TAAATAGCTCTCATGACAGCACAGAACGGAAAAAAGAAAGATGATTATTAAACTGTGTGTAAAAGTCCTCTTTATTGCTCTATTGTTGTTTTGGCTTCGTTCTGAGACGTGGGGAAGGCTATAGAAAAGCCTAAGCATGTTTCTTGGCAGCTCTTCATAAGCAGTGAGCCCTGTGGAAAGCTCCGTGAAATTCAGGATTTTGCTGAAAAATAAGACCAGGAAAATGTTGCATGAGGCAAAAAAAAAAAAAAAAAAAAAAGTTTTGCTGTGGTTTTTTAAGACAACAATCAGTGCTGGTGAAGGGGACAAGGGATGTAGTTTCAAAAGGGCTATTTTGCTATTGTTTGGAGATTTTTTTTTCCCCCTTTTTTTTGGTAATTCATGAGTCAGCAGCAATGGCAGATCCACCTGTTACTGTTCCACCTCTCAGTATACCTTGGTTCCAGTCTGAAAATTGCCTTTTTTTTTTTTTGTGGTAGATCAGAGTGCTTCGTTCATTATTTAGGATTTTAAAAATGCTTAACTGATTAAAAAAGAAATATAGCTGTGATTTCCCAGTCCATTTTATATAAGCACTTCAGAAACCCGTGCATACCCAAACTAGAGCTCTGATTTGAGAATGTGTAGGAGAGAGGAAAAGGGGGAGATTGGATTGTTTTACACATTTGGGAAAGCATTGCACTGAAGTTTTCTCTTGTTTTAGCACAATCAAATATCTTCCACAAAGAGAATCAGTGCTGCTAGGAGCTGGCCTAGGCTGAATGTCCAGTTTGTTTTTAGGTTTTCACATAACTATCCAGTGAGAAATTTGGACTGGCATTTTCATTGCTACACAGAGAAGCAGCTCTGTGTCACTCCAGAAAAAGAGAGGATCAGATTTTTCCTCTGATTCTGACATTAAAGAGACCAATGAATGTTGCACTCTCAGGTCTGAGGGCAGATTTTTTGGCCCAGATATTTTCTGAGTGAATAAAATATGGGAGGGAAAGACTTTGTGTAGCTGGTGCCTTGGTTGTTTGGTTTTTTTTATTTTCAGAAAGTGTTTTATTTCCCTGGTATGCTTTCTGCAGTGTCTACTGAACACTGGTGGGGCCTGAAATAATGGCCCAGAAGTATTCTCTTCCTGAGATGAGGCTGCTCTAGTTGCAAGGCGTTCCCAAGTGAACTCCCTAATGAGTGATAGATAGGAAAAATAACAGGAAGGATCCTTAAATGTTCCAAGTTTTGCATGAAAAATATCATTTTTTTGGATGCTGTGTTTGGTACCTAGCCTAGAATTCTCCTACATTTTGATAGTGGTGTCTTTAGAGTGACACAGTGAGTCATAATATTTGACATTTGGGGAGATTTTTACTGGATCTCTAAGCACTTGTCAAGACTGTTCAGAAGAATACTTTAAGAAGAATTATGGTTTCCTTTGAGAGTTTTGAAACTGTTCATATTTTTTAAAAGCCTGTTTCCTTTTCTTCAAAACAAAGCAAAACAGAAAAAAGGAAACTTAAAAAGTTTGTATTGACCATTTTCAGTGGGAGCATAGTTGAAGGCATCTATCCACACTGTATCCAGGTATTCAATGGTCTTCCAAAAATATTTCCAGCTTTAGCTCATTGAGTCCTTTTAATGTCACCAGCCAATTAGGGTTTTTTTTCATGTTTATTTTCACATAAGATTCGTAGCACCCAAGGGACGTGGGGAATTCCAAGATGACAAACTGGAAGTTGTTCCAAGCATCAGAGCAAGGTCTGACCTGCTGCTCTTCAGGTCCAAGGGAGTCCCCTTGCTTGTTACTATTTGGGAGGGGTTGGTGGGCTGTGGATTTGGGGACTGCAGTTAACAGACCTATCTCCAGTTCTGCCACTTCAAAGTGTTAATAGCTGTCCCCAGTGACAGACGGGTTTGTTGTGGTAAGCCTTGAGCATCTCCAGTTGCTTTTGAGGAGTAATAAAGTACAGTGGCAAACCTCAAGGCCAGTGAATGCTCTGTTTCCCTGGTTCCCATGGATCTGCAGTGCTCAGTTTCACTGGCATTTCCCCTTTCCTGAGCTGGATACCTTCATTACGTTTGCCCAGGATTTCTGCAGGGCTGTACAAAGTCTTGGTAGTGTTTCATGGTGGTGATTTCCTGGGATTCCTTGGTTCCAGATGGAACTGGGTGTCTTACAACTGATACTATGAACAATAAACTGCAGGTTGCCCCGCCAGACCTCCCCAGTATTGCCAAACCCAGCCCACTAATGAGCCATGAGGGGGGTGTGGCACATGAGTACAGGGTTTGTGTCGGGGTGCCCCCTCTCACGGCTTGTATTCTTGTTCTGCTGTCTCATTTATGCCTGAGAGCCCTCAAAAGAAGGCATAGCAGATATTCCATGTTTGAAACACGCAAAAACAATTGGGTGATTTTTGCAAACGCATATCATACTTCCCTTCTAATATGAAGGGTTTTACCAAGAGAGATGTAGCTTGTACTGTAGGGAGGCTGGGCATGTGGGAGAAATAACCTGACTGAGCATTAGCAGCTGGGGCAGTTAACAACTTAAACCATACCTATCAGCACCAGAGTCATCCCCAAAACTGTGCTCTCAGTCACCCCTGCCACATCACAAAACTGATAAGAGATGGATGGTTCTGATTTGCATTTTCCATCTGAATTTTGACCTTTGTGGTTTGCTTGGCTTGTGTTTTCAAGTGTTTCTCTGTAGCCACTGGAGTGTAGAGAAATGTAAGGATTTTTGAGTTTCTTCCAAGGCAGGTGGAGCTGCAGCTCTGTGAAAATGCTGCCAGAACATTGCCAGCCCTCCAGTGCCTCCCACGTTATCCTTTTTCCCACACTATCCACAGTTTGCTTATGTGATGGTATGTGCTGTGCATAGGCACAGAAAATCTGTATAACCCTGAAACCCTGCAGATGTGCTCTTCTGATAGAGCTGCACATTGGGACTTTGGGACTGTAGCTTTTGAGGGTTTCCATGTTGAGACTACCTGACCTTTGCTTTTCCTGCAAGGCTTTGGGAGGTGTGGGGTAGGTTGGATTCTGGGGAAGGCAACAATTTCTGTGGTCTTTGGCTGAATCTCAAATCCTGGGGTACTGAAGTGTGACCTAATAATTTAGGACTCAGAGAAGGATTGTATTTAAATAAACTATCTGGGTTTGAACATTCTGCAGCTATTAATTATTAAAATTTATACAAATCCAGGGAGGTTCATGGCATGTTACACACCATACCTAGAAACAGCTGAGCTGAGCTTACATGTGATGGATTTTTATTTTTTTTTTCTGAAAAGACATCATCCCCTGTGAGCACAATGGAGCTAGTACTTCTCTTATAAATAGTGAATGTTTTATAATTACATGCAGCCCTAAAGCTGGTTCCTATTATGGAGAGTCACAGAGGTTTGGGAGGGGGGAGGCTTTGTGGGTTGTTTTTCTTCTGCAGAATGATGTCCAATTGACTCCTTTGGCAGAGGATTAACTGTGGCTGAAATATGTGTCCGTGTGAAAATGTTACGGTCTAATGAGCAACTTCACTTTTGTGTCACTTCCTTGCTTTGAAATAAAAGGTTCTGGGTTGGGAACTGCCCATTTGATCCCTTGTCTGTCTCCAAGTGGAGTTTACAGGTCAGTATTTTCTATACCAGCCTTTCAGATCCCTGTGACAGAAACACCGCGGTCACTGTAGGTCAGAGGAGCCCAATTTAATGAAGTCTCAACAAGTTGTATTGTCACTTCCTGCTGAACTACTGAGCTGTCTCCACTGAGGGAGATTGGCCATCCCTGGATACCATGGGTGTTCAGGGTTGAGTTACAGCTTTATTGCTTTTCTGTTCCCTCAGGTGAGCTGTGTGATGAGGTGATCAACCACTGTGTTCCTGACCTAAACCCCTGCCAGCATGAGTCCAAATGTGTTCCCCTTGACAAAGGAACCAGGTGAGCACGTGTTGGTCTCTGCACACGGGGCAGATCCATCCACTGGGGTTGAACTGGCAATGAGTTGGGGGCAAAAATCACTAAAATTAACACAAATAATGCAAGGCTATATATACTTCAGACCGTGTCACATGTTATCTTTAATGAATACATACATTTCTAGCTTTTCTGTGGTTTACTTGAAAATAATGAATGTACCCTCAGAGCAGAGAAATTATTCTGGAAGGGAGCATGGCAAAAGGAGAACTTACAGAACAGTCACTGCAAAGTATCTTAACCTGCGTCAGAAGCCAAGGGCAGTTTCCTTATGTGATCCTTACTGCATTTATAAATTCAAGCAGCATAACAGGAGCCTTAACAAATCCAGAGCTGGAGGGCTCTCACTCAGGACTCACCTTTTCCATTGGCCTTGCTTGGCTCATGTGGGATTTGGTGAAGTCTGTGTTTGCATTTGCCTGTTGGGAATGACACTGCCTGTTTCACAGGGGACAAAATAAAGGTTTGTGTGTTAAATGGCAGTAAAACATCTGGAGGGTTGGGGAGTTTTGAGAGGTGCACAACAACAGTGCTCATCTCTTGTGTGGAGAGGGAATTTCAGAGCAATTTAGCAAATGGAGACAGCCAATTGAAAAGCCAAGCTCTGTGGAAAGTTTGTCAGGAAAAGATCTTTGAATCAAAGTAAGAAAGAGAGAAAAATCCAGGAGAGTGCAGTGCAGGGTGAGCTGCGTTCTGAACCTTCCCCTAAGGTTGTTCTCCCAGCCATCATTCAGTCCTGGGTGCTCCCTCCTGGGATTCTGTGGAGCACACCAATATGTCCCAGGACAGGGATGGTCTTTGGTCTTCCTGGTCACTCACAGCTGGGATCAGATTGTGTCCTGTGAAGCCACCAGACTGTAAGAATAGTGTAAACTGATACACAGGACCTTTCAGGAGAGCTAAAAGGAAGTGAACCAAAATTTTAGAGATGGTGGGCAGCTGGGCAGTCAGGCCTTTCTTTTGGGTGAAAAGCCTCCAGACAGAAATGTTTCCAAATCTTGAGGGAGATGAAGCTATTAAATGATTAGGGTGGCTCCTGAAATGACCAGGATAAGGAGCTGTGTGCTGGTACATAAATAGTCCCTGATGTTCTTTCAAGGTTTCATGCCTAGTTAATCCAGCATTTGGTTAATCCAGTAGCTGCATCATGTTATGAGATGAAGGAAGAGATGGAGACAGCTCTGGCCCTGAATGGTTTTACTCTTGCTGCAAGCATTTTCATACCTGCCACCCAAATAATTTGAGTAAATAAGACACTTTTTCTCACATACTTGCTAGAAAAGTGTTCTTCACAGTGGGGTCATTAACCCTTGAGGGGAGCCTAAATAACTACTTATGAGTATTTTCTAAATATAGCAAAACTATATATAGAAATAATATAGAAAAAATTCTAAATTTAGAAATATGATATTTTTCTATACTATTTGTCATGTTATTCCTTCCACTATTCACAGAAGTTGCAGAAAAATCCCTGATTTCTTTACTCCCATTTTGCTTTCTAGCAGCCAGAACTGAGAGGTGAAGGAGCCTGCACGGCCTTGAATGTAGAGTTGTGCAAGTACTGCTTTATCTTTCATGCTTTAGTGGCACCAAACTGTTCAGAAATGGGCTGAGAGCCCTCAGCAGTTCTGCAGTGAGCTGTGGCTGCTGCTGGGGCTCACTGAGACCAGCAGCTCTGGTCCTGTGCTGTAGCTGATCCCTTGGGCAATCAGATCTCCTGACCTGGGATGTTCCATCCACTTAGTGTGTCATGGTGCAGGATAACGCTGCAGGCAGGAGGAGTCAAGCTCAGGTACCAGTCCTCTGTCTGCTTCCAGAGGCAGGGAATATTAATGGCAGGATTCAGGCTTGTTCCTGAGCTGTTTGTGCCCTGGGCATGTGAATAGGACACACCAGTCAGGGTGGCAGCAAGGACACCAGTCAGTCTGTCTGTCCTGCCCTCAGCTCTAGTCAGTCCACAACTCTGCAGAGGGAAGAAAAGATGATGAAGACAGGAAAAAAAATAGGTAGCCAAGTTATTTATTGATCTGGGGAGGGAAATTCTATTCTGGCCCTGCAATAGCAGCCGTGATTCACAGCTCTAATGCAGCAGACACTGAGTGCAGATGCAAATGCCCTTGGATAGGCCAAGATTTTAAATACTACTGGACGTGTTTTTAGGCTCTCTCTGATACTGGGAGTGTTGCCATCACCACAGAGCTGTAACAGAACACAAGATTTCAATGGTACTGGTGTCAGATGGTCACTGGGAAGTGAGATAACTGATCTAATCAGATAAATTAATCTCTTACCAGGATTTGAACATGAAGGTTTCTTTGCCACCTTCTTTACTGCATCTGGCTATTACTGATTGATACCTAGTCCCTTGCTGGCACTGTGTGGGATAAGGGTGGAGCTACCATGCCATCATTCCCTGGTGAGGGAGGCACCTGGGGTGGTTTTCTGGGAAGAGTCTGGGTGAGGAACTCATGGGGTGAATTTCTCACCTGCTACACTCCAGGCAGGTGTTTTGTGGTAGCTTCAGCCTAGATGGGACACACCAAGAGCTCAGAGGGGACTGACACAAAAGGAATTCCACCTTTCTAAAGGAAAAGCCAAACTTGGAAGCAAACTGGACTATTTCAGTGTCTCTTTGGCTGCACAGAGCTCTTTGCTTTCTGAGCTAAAATTGCAGGTGGCTTTTCTCCCTTCCAGCCTCCACATCTTTATTGTGCTGTTACTATAGAAGAAGAGTAGCTTTCTGTATGCCAGAAAACAAAACAAAACAAAAATCAACCAAAAATACTATTTAACACAATGAAATTACTTCCAAAAAAAAACCCCACCACTTCAGAAAAGGAGCATGTTTTTCCATTCACTGTATTGATGTTGGAGCATGGTATAAATATAGTTTATTATTCTAAAGCTTGGAATTATTACCTGACAGCTTAAAATGCTGATTTAATGCAGCCCTGCAGAGAAAAGTGGTGGTTCTGTCATTACTGAGATAGCCAATACACATCATAAAATTGATGCATGGCAGCCCCGAATAAGGAACTGCACATCGTTCATTATTACATCACTTTATATTAGGACTGCAGGGATCAATAAAAAGCAACAGGATTAAATGCTGCCAATTCCCCCTACAAAGTCCTTTGATTGACATTATTTCCTTGCAGGTGTGACTGCAGTGCTGCCAGAAAATGCTGCCCACTTCTTAGGGTTTGGGGAAGGAACACCTTTTGCTTTTTGCTCTGTTTTGTCATCTCCAGGATGTTAATCACAGTATTCCCTGAGCCACCAAGGTGTAAAAAAAAGCAATTCAGGTGTGCAGAGCTGGGACATCAACCCTCCTGTGGCTGTGGAGGGTTGTGGTGGGGCCTCTCCTGCAGAGAGGGAGGAGATGAGAAGTGTATGGATCTGCCCAACCTCATCCACCCCACAGCCACAGATGCACAGTTTGCTCCCCTCTTTTAGCCAGTCACAAGCCACATTTTGAAGTGGAGACTGCAGGTCACATTCTCAGTGCCTGAGCCCAGGGGCTGCAGTAGCCCCAGTGCTGTGGCAGCTGCTCCCTGGCCATTGGCACACACAGGACAAGCTGCTGCACTCTGGCAAGTGCCACCCACCTCGCTGCCTTGCCCTGGTGAGCTGGGCAGTGGCCAGGAGCCACACACTGTCACTGGGAACCAAAGTCAGCACAGTGACTGCTGCCTGCAAAGTAGAAATATTTTCCCTCATCACTCCCATGTGTCCAGTTCCTCTGAAGAAGGTGCTTCCTCCTGCACTTACCCCACCAGGCTGCTGGCAGGGAGGAGGAGGAGGAATAGATTGATGGAGCAGTAGTTTTGCTTCTGGTGCTGCCTCCCTCAGTTTTATAATGCCCCTCCTCTTTCAGCTCTCGGTGGCAGGCACTGTGAGTCCAACCATGGGGCTCTAGCAAGAGCACAGACCTCTCTTTTATTGCTAAATTAACTGTAGCTCTTCCCTTGTTTTGGTTGAAGTGGTTTGCTTTTTGTTTTCCAGATGTGCAACAACATCCAACTGGGAGGAGTAAAACGTGTTTTATGGACTAAAGAGTGTTCATGACTAAACATTGTCTGCAGTATAGATTCAAAAAAAAAAGGCTGCTCAGCAATCCCGAAAAGATCTGATCCAAGTCAGAGACTTTGGGATGCATTTTCTATTGTCAGGTTATAAACTTCTGCAAGACTTCTTATAAATAGAAATGCTGATGCAGCTTTCGTACAGCTAACTTGAGAATTGTTTAAAATCAAAAGGCAATGTCTGCAGGCTTGGGCACATCCCATGATGATGTTCCTGTGAACAGTGTTCCCCCACGGCAGCAGGTACAGGCTTTGCCTGAGTGGCACCACAGGAAAGGACTGGCTGCAAAGACAACTTTCCATAGCTGCAGCAGCATTTTGCCTTGCAACTGAATGGCAAACAGGTGGTGGTCTCAAAACCAATAGTCTTTTCCCTTAGATTTGCTGAATTTTATGGCCTGTTTGCAGATTGCTTCCATTTGGAAGGCAGGACCTTCCTGTGCTCCGTGGAGCTGCACAGGGCCAACCTCAGACACTCAGCACCCACAAAAGCACAGTCAGGGGCATCAGAGCCACTGCCCTGGAAGAATATAGCCCTTCGAGTCTGAGGTTAGGGAAGATGTTGTCATCTTTAGCACAATTGGGAGACAACTGTGTGATCACCCTTCTCCACAGACTTGGCTGAGGAAAAGCTGTAGTAGGGTGTTGCTTTGCTCAGCTTGAATTTCAGCCGATTGCCGAACCTCAAGTGCAGCCAGCCAGGAGGGACCAGAGCGTTTCTGATGGCAGGAATCCTGCTTGGTGCTGCCAGCAGTAATTGCTAACCCCTCCCCACCTCAGATCAGATTGGTGCTGGGCTGCCTGCGTGTGCTGTTGTTGTGACTGTGGAAACAAGCCATTAACAGCGACCCTCTTGCCTTGCAGATGCGAGTGCTTGCCGGGCTACAGCGGCAAGCACTGCGAAGTCGATGATGACGACTGCGTGGGCCACAAGTGCCGCCACGGAGCCGTGTGTGTGGATGCTGTCAATGGCTACACCTGTGTCTGTCCCCAGGGCTTCAGGTAGGCAGGAGGCAGCTCCTCCCTGGAATGTCCCATGGAGTGTGGGGCACTTTCTTTAAGTGCTTTCATCCTCAGGGCTAATCAGCCTCTGGTTAGAGAGTTGATCTGTCCTTGCCTTGTGAATGGGTGGCTCAGTACCTCAAGTCCTGTACCTGGGGGAGTCTTCACGAGTTAACTGGGTCCAGGGGGCTGCAGTTCTGGCTGGGAAAGCAGCAATTTGCCCTTGGAGCAGTGCTGGGTTAGTCTGCCTGCCTGCCCCTGGTAACACACTTGGCACACGAGGTAATACACCCACGTGGATCGTATGGAGATGAACCCAGCGTGTGCAGAGTGGGTAAAGAGGAATAAAATTGCAGGCATGAACCCTCAGACCTGGCTGCAGGAAGGTGAGAGTCTGAAAATTTTGTGCCAGTGCCTTTTGGTGGATGAGCTCAGTGGTGATTTGGGCTGTAAATTTCCAGTCTCTCATTCTGACAGCTGCCAATATATCTGACTCCTGGAAATCTCTCTGTCTGTCAAAGATAAGTGTGCTTCTCCAAATGGATTCACTAATCATTGCCTGAGGCTGGATACTGGCTTCCTTCCAGCTAAACCTTGTCTGTGTTTGAAATACACACAAGACAAAGAAGGAATACCTGAAAAGATCAGTCTTGACAAAGCAGAAATTGCATGAACACTTATAAATCATCTTCTCTGCTTTGTATCTGCAACTGTTTTCATTCTTCTTGCTTTCATCCTTGCTAGTTTGGGGTTTTTTTCCCCTCTCAACACACATTTTTGTTGCAAAGAAGACAGCCTTCCCTGAGAAGGCATTGATATATAGCATGATGTCAGCCCATAGTTTGCAGAATCAGGGTTGTTATTTACAGGGTATCAGATATCCTCTGAATTTCAATTCATACCCTTTTCTCCATGTTTCACACTCTGCTTCAATCCATTTGATGGCCTTGGGGATCTTGAAGACTGGTGACTGGTAAGGCTAACATGTGACTGTCCCACAGTGGGATTGTAAATCCTCAGTGTTATCTAATTGTTAGAGTTGAGAAATGGGATTGCAAATTCATGTCTGGAGTCAAGGGTAACTTGAGCCTGTCATCAGATGGAAGTGACTGGGAGGCTTCAGCTGCATGTCCTCTGATTTTTAAGGCCTGTCAGTACCAGGCAGTGATGAATGTGAGGATTTTTTTCCGGGAAAGCAGAGTCACAGTGTTTGGCAGAAATGTTTTGAGTTGTGACACCACTGGGTGGAGCAGCAGGGGTCCCTTGCCATCTACCAAACAGTTCTACTGGCAATTAAAGCAGTGCCCCAGCTTGACTGGTCTCACCCCAGGAACTTCAAGAGCAGAACAAGAACAGCCCAGCATTTCTCAAATGATGGGGTTTCATTCCACTAAAACTCCTCTAAGTAGAGGAAACATCTTTCTACACAAAACTCCAAAACTCAGCTGCCAGCTTAGACAGCCCTTCATAGCCCAAGGCACTGTGGGCAAGCAGAGTAATCCTGCTGCCTGTCAACAGCACAGCCAGGATTAACTTGAGTTCTCCTCTTTGCTTTATTTTTTTTTTTTCCACTAGTCCATGCCACCTCCCTAAATTTCCTGTGCAAGATGCAAGGGAGACAAGGGTCTTTTGGGAGAAAAAGTGCTACCATATTCCCTCTGCCAAGGCATAGAGCAGGCTGGAGCCTGTGTGTTCTCCATGCAGAGTAGTCCCTGCTCGTGTTTGATTTCAGGATTAAAATTCTGCTGACAAAATACGATCTCATTATTCTTCCCATGACTCCAGCCTTTTGTAGTTTAAAGGCCTGCTGCTCTGAAGGGGGTTCTGAGGTTTGGGTTTTTTCCCTGTTAAGATTACAATTGCAAATGTGGTGATTGACAGAGTTCAGCCTTCTGATGTTCAGGGTTACAGACTCCCCTTTCTCAGAGCTGCCTCGGGCACGGGGATGTGTGGCAAGGAGATAACTTTGCAAGTGTTTGAAGGCTGCAAGTGTTGATGAAAAGGAGAGAACATAAGGAGTGGTCTGACAAAGGTAACTAGAAGACCTAAGATGATGATTAATGAAGTTTTTTTGGCTAAGTATCAGGAATCATTTCCCAGCAGTGAGTTTGCAGAGTGCCCTCCCAATTATCCAGAGCTTACGGTGTTGTAATAAGTGCACAGACCTATAACAATTTTATGGTTGTCACTACACTGTATGTCAAAGCCACTCAGAGCCACATATTAATAAGGATGTTAAAACTTACATCCTCACAGGGCTGAGCAAATGGCACTTGGGTGATTTTTAACAATGTAGGTAGGGCCTCACACACAGTGACACCTCTGTGATGACAGCCCCAAAAAGCAGTAGTGCCAACATGCACACACTTGCTTTCCCAACTTACCGTGTCCAATTCACTGGTCAGATGTTCTTGTGCTCCTCACAGCACCTTCCCTTAGCACTCAGCAACCTCTTGCAGCTTCGCAACATACTTAACATCCTGAAAAGTTTTCGGTGTTTTCTTCCCAAAATAGCATTCGTTTACCCCCTGCTGACGAAAACATTTGAGAGAATTTGTGAGCCCTGCTGGATAAAACCCAAGTTCTCAAAGCTTCCCTCCAGCAATCAGCCTCACAGTAGTGTTGCCTGATAAATGCTGCTCTGGTGGGGAAGCACACATTAAGCTGATGGAAGCACTGCTCCTCCACGGTGCAGATGCTTCTGAGTTCTCCACTGGGACAGATTGCTGCAAGAAACTCAGCAGTGATTATTTAAATAAAGGAGATCGTACCAGGCAGAAAGGACTTGGCCATGTCAGGCTGTGCTCCACGTTCCACTGGTGGAGAAAATAAGTCATGTTAATTATTTCTAAATATGTACTTTAAAAAATATTTTAAGACTGAAAAAGGAAAAGGGCTTGACAGACACTGTTGCTACTGACATTTCTAGGTGCCACTATCAGGACAGAAGCACTGGTAAAGCCACTGACTGAAGGGTTTCAAAGCAAGGAAGGGTGTGCAGGAGCCATACCAGGAGCTCCAGTGAATCTTTCAGAGCAGCACCAAGCACAGACACACTGGCTTCTCCCAGCATTTGCTTTCTGTTAGTGGAGGCTGTCATGGGTCACGTGGATATTTTTGTTATTATTATTTTTAACTTCCATGAAATTAGAATTTTATACACTGAATTTTCCTTCTGTTTTCTCCTTGCTGCTGAAGACAAAACAGAACAGTGGGCATTGGGCAGAACCAAGCTCAGGGGCTGGGTTAGCAGTGCTCTGTTGTGCCAGGCACCTCTGGGAAGCAATTCCAGCTGAGCCCAGCCTGGGTGACAGCCACCTGTGGGGCTGAACCTGGTCTGATCCCTTTGCTGGCTCTCCTGATGTGTTTTCCAGCCACAGATCCCAGCCCTGGAGAGGGAGATCACACACCTAATGAAACCAGGCTGTGAATAGGAATGTGCTCTGGTCAGACAGTCCCCTTCCATGCCTGGCTGGCAGTGGGGACATGGCACTGGTGTGTCCCAGCTCATCAGCTCTGATGGGTCTGACTGCTGTGCTGGTAGGAAACTGCCACAGTAACTGCAAGAATTTTTTTCTGTGTATCTATCTTCTCATGAGATTGTTCCTTTTTTTTTTTTTTTTAATATTCCCTTGTTTTCTTGGAAAGGGGAATCCAAGCCCTCTCTTGCTGAGTGGTGGTGCTGTGCCCCCAAGCTGCTGTGCTCACCCTGCAGGAATGGGGGGCCTGTGGGTTTCTGCCAAGGAGCTGCAGCAAAGGATCCTGCCCCAGAAGAGAAAGTCTCTGAATCTATAACTAATTCATAGTTTAGGTGTGTCCACAAACACATGTTCCCAAGAACAAATTTACTTTGAGAAACACATCAGACTGAGCAAAGACAAGCGTTTCCCATTGTGCTGGGTTCACCAAAGGGGAGAGAAAATGTAATGGAAGGCTGTGGGGTGAGATAAGGGCAGGGAGAGATCACCCACCAGTTACCATCACGGGCAAAACAGGCCTGACTTGGGGAACTTATTGACAAATTAAGTCAGAGAAGGGTAATAAGAAATAAAAACTAAAAACACCTTCCCCCCAAAGCTTCCTGACCCTTAGTGCACCAAGGTGGGGATGGGATGGCATGGGGAGGCAGCTGTAAAACATCACTTTTCCTTGAGGTGAATAAGGGAATTTTACGGCAATGCAACAAGAAAACTGTTGAAATGCAGTTTTGGATAAAGTTAGGATGCTGGTAGGGTATTCCATGCTGTATAGAGGCTGTGGGGAAAGGAGAGCTTTTCTGGCCTTCTCCCAAGTGCAAATCCCAAATGTTTGCATCTTTCAAGGTATTCTTCGAGATTGCCTTTCATAGAAGTTAGACCCTGTGTCTCTGCTGTCAGACATGATAGAAAAGCAGAGCAGCTCCACTGCCTCTGATGCAGTTCAGGATTTATCCCATCCGTATTTTGTTGTGTGTTTTTCTCTCATGTTTCCCAGAGGCAGACCCAGAGAGTGGTGTGTGTTGTGAGAACAGGGGCAGGGAAACACAGCACCAAAGACAGAGCCATGGTGCTCTGTGCAAAACTTAACATGAGAAAACATAAAGGAAAATCAATCCTCTGCATTCCCTGCTGTTACACAGGCAGCAGGTTCTGGCTGCTGGGACTGAGCAAGCTTGGTCTGGAGTATGTTGTGGCTGGTTTATTTGCTGTTCTTGCATGTCTTGTAGCAGTGCTATTTACTGCAGGGCCATGGCTTGGGTTTCCAATCTAATTGTATCTAGGAACGTTGCCTAGAAATTCCCTGAGCTTCCATGTCTCACCTGCCTTGCTGGAGAGGAGTGAGGGTTCTGGCATTTTTGTGCTTTGTTTTTATAAGAGTGCTGTTACTCCACAAAGTGCTCCTCGTGGGACAAGTGGGATTCCAGGATTGGGCTTATGGGTTATTCACTGCATGAATGGGTCTGCCACAATCCTCTCCTGGAAAACCCTCCTCCCCATGCTGGTGAATGCTGTGCAACACAGAGAGAGAGGGTGTAAGAGCCCTTGCCTACGGCCCTCACCACAGCTGTCCATCCCACAGCATTCCCCAAAGCTCCCCAGCTCCGTGGTGTTCCCCACAGCATGTTCCCTACCCACCAGCTTGTCATCGTTTGTCTACGTGTTGTCAAGCAGTCACAGGTCTTGATGCAAAGAGTTTATGTTCTCTCATCAGTATAGAAAGGGTTTGTTGGGTTTGTGTAGTGGCTGTAATGAGGGATTTTGGGAAAGAAGACTGCAGCTTTCTGCTCCTTCTCCCTTTCCCTGCCCTTACACAGTGTCAGTGCTCCTCTGTGGCTGAGCCACTGCAGGCAGTGCCCTGTGAAATGTGCAGCCACGCTGAGCTGGGAGGGCAGCCCCGGGGCCTGAGCCATCCCTGCTCCTGGGTGTCATGGCCCCAGCCTGGGAGGTCAGAGGTTCCTACACACGGGCTGTGCTCAGCCTCTCACACAGTAAAGTCTGAAGCAGAGCACTTTCCTCCAGATCTCAGCGTGATTCCACTTCAGATCTGCCATTTGGTTTTCAGCTGCCTCTGACTGGGGGAGAGCTTCCTTTCCTTTGCCTTTTCCTGATCATTGCCAATCACAAACTCAGCTAACATAAAGTTAACGATCCTGCTGATGTTGGAAACCATCAGTTCAGGGGGGCTGCCCAGCAGATAGTGTGGTAGCAGGGCATTGCTGCTGAGGCCTTTAGCAGTTGTCCATCTGTTGGTGATACACTCTAATATACAGTAAACAAAGTGAGGAGGCTGTAAAAACCACTCAAAACAGAGGTGCTTGCCACTTACAACAGCAGAGTAGACTCAAATCACAAAGCCAGGGATGGGGAAATCTCAGGTTTAGGTTTAAATGGCTCACAGATATTGCTGGGAAGCTCTGCAGGGCACCATGTGGGTGGAAGCTATTTCAGACAGGCTGTGGTACCTTGCAGAGCTAAATAACCAGTGCAAAGGGCAGTACAGATTGCTTTCAGTATCTGAACTGGCTCGTTCAGGGCCAGCACAGGGATTTCTGACAGCATTAAGCTGTAAAGCTTTCACACAGTACAGCAGGCACGTGGTAGCTGAACCTCAGTAGCAGTGCGATGGCAGCATCCGAAAACACTTCCCTCCCTGAAAAAACAGTGATAACTGAGGGTTGCTTTTTCTTTACTTTACTTCTGCAGTGGACTTTTCTGCGAAACTCCCCCGCCCATGGTCCTGCTGCAGACGAGCCCCTGTGACAACTACGAGTGCCAGAACGGGGCTCAGTGCATCGTCGCCCACCACGAGCCCGTGTGCCGCTGCCTCGCCGGCTTCGCGGGCCAGAGGTGCGAGAAGCTCATCACCGTCAACTTCGTGGGGAAGGACTCCTATGTGGAGCTGCCATCAGCCAAAATCCGCCCTCAGGCAAACATCTCCCTCCAGGTGTGTCAGGCAGAGCAGCCCAGGGGCTGAAAAAGTCAGAGTCAACTTGTGAGCTACTTGTCTGCTCTAAAATTATTGAAATGGGAAGGAGCAACTGAGGCACCGGTGCACCTTTGTGGGCACACATCCTGCCTCCAAAATCTTGCCACTCTCTTATTCCCGGCCTGGCAATGCAACCAGGGATGATTCAGGAAGCCTCCCTCTCTTCTTACTGATTCACAGCATTGTGTTTCATCCTGTGGAAATCACTGTTGAGTCTTAGGACGCTTAATAAAAGAGGCTGCTCTAAATGGCCTCTCCAGACAATATTTTGCTTACTCTTTTGCTGTGCACATTCAGCAGATAAAAGGCCTGGGATTTTGGTACAGGCCTATTTGGTTTGATGTTAAAGTAAGTTCAGAAGGCAATTGAAAACAGGTATCAAAGGTGCCAGGCCACTGCTGTCTTCTTTGTGGATGTGAATCAAAAGTATCTTACTCCACTACGATACTTAAGTGATTTGAAATTGCATTCACAGTCTAGTAAGCATTAAACTGATTTTTTCCCCCTTAATATTTCAAAATTAGTGAGGGAATAATTTCTAGTTTTGCATGTTTTCTAATAAAAAGATGGTTATAATTAAAATAGCAATGTCAACACATGGCAAAGAGGACCGAATTTCCACATTAGGAATAGATTTTTAAAAGGTGGTTCCTGTAAAGTTTATTCTAATGACAAAATTTTGTAAGTAATATTTATCTTTTCTTTAATAGCTTGAATATGCTGCTCATATGAAAATTAGGCTGATTCATGTATATTTGAAACTCCAGCTTTTTCTTCAAAACCCTCTATTATTTAATATTACAAAAGAGATTATAAAATACAGACACTCTAAAATATGGCTCCCAAAAGGCTCCAAATACCATAGGTCTACTTCAAAGCTGGAAATCTGAACAAAGCACATTACATCAGCTATAGCTTCAAGAATAAAACTGATTCATACAGAAAGCACATGCAGATGACATTCTCACTTGTTTCCCAAGCTGGGTATTATTCTTGCATCCAGTAATTAATTGCTAGTGAATTAAAATTAGAATGCAACATTGATTATTAAGAACAGATAGAAGAAACTGTATTAAAATAAAAGCTTCTAAGGGTAAAAGGATAGTATTTAAATATGTGTATAAATCCAAACAGATTTTTAAATTTGCTGTTTAGTTTTTGCATTTAACAGCAGGCAGGTTGTATTCAAAATCCTATTTTGTCTCTTTTTTGTAATATAGGGACATTTGAGAGATGTAGACTGGGAGAGTGAAGTCCTTGTTTTTGATTCAGCATTCCATTTTTTCCCCATGATGTACACAGAAGCTAGAGGGATGAGGGCTACCCTATTTCTCCTGACTCTCTAAATGTCCCATTTGAAACCAGCATGACTCACTAATAACTGAGTAAATAAATGTGAAATGTGGGAACAGGTCCTTCTTTCCTTCCTCATGTCCAAAGCAAGCCTGGGAGGAGCTCAGCACCTCCTGGCTCTTGCTCTCGTTGTCGCACCTGGACATGATTTATTAAATTATACTTGAATTCCACGTATGATTTTGGTTTAATTTTTTTTTTTTTTAAATAGGCTTATTTCTATTCTAATCATTCCCAAGCAACCTTACCTGGTTATTAATGTTTCACAGGTAGCCACGGACAAGGACAATGGCATCTTATTATACAAAGGAGACAACGATCCCTTGGCTCTGGAGTTGTACCAAGGACACGTGAGGCTCATCTACGACACACTGAATTCCCCACCTACCACAGTATACAGGTAAATAGATAAGCTTTGCCAAGACAGTTGATTTCCAATACAGATGGAAAAGAGGTAAGATTTTTCTAAGAAATGTGCATGGGAGAAGAACCTTTTATTTTACTTCAAGGTATATCTTTTATTCACGTAATTAGATGAGAAAGTTAGAGTAAAGACTTAGCTAGAGGCTGCATGGTTAAAAATTAACATTTATTGGCAATACCAGTGATCCTGTGTCCTACTTTAATTACAAAAAAATCTATTTTTTGTAAAGATTCAGTTTCTGGTGAATTTTGTCCTTGAAATAGTTCCAATTAATCAGTTTCTTTGTTGATATCTAGCATTAATGTACTGTACCAAGAGAGAACAGTGACTGTGCAACTGCAGGGTGAGACTGTGTCAAACAGGAGGAGTAGGGTTGAACTCCTCTACAGGGTGAATATTTTTAGAGGAACTCTTGCCTGTATCAGTAGTAACTACACAAACCATGAAAAAGCACAAAATGCAAAGGTAAATTGTTGGGTAATTTGGCCTTCAGACACTTGGCTTCTGAGGATACCAAACCCAAAGGTTTCATTCATTAGTCACAAGACAGAAAAGCAAATGTACAAGTTAAATCCATGCACAGAGGTGTCTCTGGAGTAAAAAGATATGTGCTGCTCTTGTCATCCATGGTTCCTTCAGCAACCCTCTCCACAGGTTAACTCCCTGCTCGTTTTTTTTAATCCCTGTTGCTCCAGTTTGTTCTGGGCACACATGCAGCTGTGACCACATGGAGTGTTTTGGGTTCAGCACGGACTCATGGCATTGAAATTCCTACAGGAAGAGCATCCTATTAGAGCAAGGGACAGGATGGATGCTACCACATATCACCAGCCAGGATGGGCCTTTTACTTTTCCCAGAAAGTTTTCTCAGCACTTGGTAAAACTTGAGCCAACTTCTTTAGGGGAATAGTGGCTTGTTTAAGAAAATGCAAAAATTCTTTCTGTGTGAAAGGAAATGGGACAATGCCAGTGCAGGCATGTCACCAGGAAGAGCACTGGCTTGGAGTGAAGGGAGTAGTTTGCTCGACATTTCCACCAGCTGGATGGATAGGTGTGAAAAGCTCCTCTGTGTGTGGCTGCTGATCCTAATTGATTTCGTGTTGGAGCAAAGCTGGAGTTGTTAAACAGTTTTACGCCGCTAATTAGAGCGCGGGGAAAGCTCGTTACGTGTGGGCAGCACGGGGGTGGCAGGGGGTCAGTGGGGATGTTTGCTCACTGTTGGCATGGCAGAGCAGTGTGGTGACAAGAGCTGCTGCCACCATCACAACAACACTTTGTGGACCCGCCACCTCCTGGCAAAGCTGCCAGGGATGGCGAGCGCCAGAGTCCTCATTATTCCCTCGCCCTTCGCGTGGATCAAGGAGGAGGTCTCCATTCACACTGACACCTCATTACCATAAGATTAATGGCCTGTTCACTGCATCCTGCACTGCAGTGATCTGTTGAGATGGGAAAGAAGCTGCTTAATACGATGCCCTTTCCGAAATGTCACTCTAATCTTTTATTAGTTTAAGGAGTGGAGCAAAATGGGATTAGCATGGAGCTTGATGGGAAAAGATTAGGTTGATTGAGAAAAACTGCAGTTAAAGAATGTCAGAAAGGGCCTCTAAATAGATTAAAAGACTTGTTTTTCTTAAGGGCTGAAGAAGGAGGGGGAAATCTGCTTCCCTCCTTACAATCCTAGGATTTAAGGGTAGAAGGCATGAGTGGATCTGATTTGACCTCCCTGTATATCCTGTTTGACTTTTAGCTAAGGTGTGAGCTCTGTTTGGCTGAGACAACTTCCAGCTTGGCACAGAGTTTTGACAGGAAAATACCAAATAATGGAAAATCCCCCATTTCCTTTAGCATTTTGGAAAATGGTCAATTATTTCCCTTATTCAGGCATTGGCCATCATTTCTAAGTGGTGTCACTAATACCTTCTGGATGTTTTAGAGGGTTTCTCCAGGGAAATGAAAGTTCATTTATACATTGTACTGGCTCCCATGAGTTTATCTGTACTTTTAATTGCATTGTCTCCTAACCTGCATTTTCATAAAATGAATAGCTGATTCAGTGTGATGCATTTTATGTCAACCTGAAGAAACTCTTTTCTGCAACTTCTACAATTTTGATTTTTCATTAAAAACAAGGTTGCTAGGAGAACCTGTAACATTCAAGTCTCAGCCTCACCATTGATAAAATAGTTTTCCTTCTCCGTTGCTTCCTCCTTGCTGTTTAGATGCCTCATTTAAAGTTCAATCTCAGCAAAAGTGAACTTTTTGCTTTGAGATGCTTTGTTGAAAGACTATTAGATTAATTTTCATGGGCATTATCACATTCTCCAAAGGAGTCCACTACTTGGACTAGATGAGCAGGGCTTTGGCTCTTGTTTTATCTCAGAAGAGTCTGCCAGAAGAGGAGGAGGCCCTAAAACACTGCCTGGTGGGAGCTGTGCCAGCTACAGCTGCAGGAAATCTGACCTGGTCCTGGGCTGTAACTGAGATGTTTTGTTGGCTATTTCAGGTACTCCCAGGATGGGATGTGGGATTGGCAAGCCACAGGATCTGTAATTCCTCATCAGAGTCTACATGATAAGATTTATTAATGGTACTTAAGAACAGTAAAATTAGCAAAATACTTGGCTAATACAGATAATATCCTGTAGGGATAAGATAAAACCCGGGGTTTGGGAAGCCAGCAGTGAGTAAGGCATACTAGTGGTAGTTTTCCATAGTATTCCACAGAAGGATGCTGGCAGGATGAAGTAGGTTACATGTTCCAGTGCCACTCTGTGAATGCAGATTGTCCCTGGCTACCAGGACCTGTTCCCGTATCCGAGTGGCTCCTCTGAGCAGACTGAACTAGAACTGCAGTGCAAAGCCAGTGTGGAAAAGCCCAAGATTAACTGACTGCACATTCAGATTTGCTTTACGTGTGTTCATTCCCATGGTGGGTTTGGATAGAAAGGTTAAAGTTGACATTGGACTTCTCTTTCATTCCAGTCAGATAAAGGTCAGCACAAGTCCAATGGAAATGAGTACCTGAGATACACTGTCATTTATCATCAAGTTAGAGAGAAATGCAAGTTCATACATGAATATGCAATGACTGAACTTTAAAGAACTTTAAAAGAAAAGCTGACTGGTCTGTTACTGGAACCCCTCACTTGTGAGCTGCATGGTTTCCTGGCTGTCATAGTAAAGCTCTTACAGAAGGCCCATTTTTGAAGCAGGATTCCTATTTGTTTTATTCTGTTTAATTACTCTGTAGATGCACAAATAAGAACAGAAATCTGTTTCTGAGTGCTTTACTGCCCCCCTGGTTTCTGCACTGTTGGGATTTACTCTTCCATACCATGACAGTCCTTGGTACCAGGCCAACAGTGAGTTCCTGAAATAAAGGAAATGTTTTACACAGATACCCTACCTCAGTTTAAAGATGCCAACTGGTAAGGAGGAACGTGCTGCTTTCATTTACCACCACACTCCAACTGTTAAAAGTTTGAATTAACAAAGAGCAACTAATTCTGTAGTTGCAGCATTCAGGCATTGACACTGGTATCTGTTTAACTGTATTCCATAGGGAGAGCTCCCTATTTTCTGCCCTTTTTTCCCACAGCTGTTCCTTGAGCCAGAGATAAGACCTTGTAAATTTTTCTCCGACATATTTTATGCTGCTATACAGTCGTATTGATTTGGATGCTAAATTAATCCTTCCTAATAGAAACGGAAAATAGAAATTTTACACAAACTGCTGATGTAATTCCCTCCGGAGTTCCCAGATTGCCATGTTGCATGCAGACTGTCATATCTGGTAAAGAGCAAGATGCAGGCGTCACTGGTGTAAAATCATATGTTTTCATGCAGGGTTTCTGACAGCAGTGAAAAAGGAGGCAGTTAGGAAAAGATAAGAATTAATTATATTTGTCTTTCTGCAGAGCCTACACCCAAATTACATTATATTTCCTTTTAAGAGTAT
Source organism: Pyrocephalus nanus (assembly GCA_038380795.1). Classification (NCBI taxonomy): domain Eukaryota; kingdom Metazoa; phylum Chordata; class Aves; order Passeriformes; family Tyrannidae; genus Pyrocephalus; species Pyrocephalus nanus. The sequence continues at coordinate 13,992,738 of CM076275.1, read as the reverse complement.
CCTTGCATAATCTGCTTTCAAAAATGCTACATCATTAAAAATATTCCTTGTAGATTGTATCATGCAGTTCCCATGGTCTGGCTGATTCTTACATAGTGTAGATGGATGTTCTTGTGGTTAAAGCAAAAGGCCTGGAATGAGGGAGCCTAAATTCCTGCTGTATCTGTTTCAGATGTGATGACTGCAGGATGACAAATTAAATCCGACTCTGTGCACACAAAAGAAAGTACAGAAATGCACGAAAAATAGAAAAGGTGTTTCAGAAACGTGCTGTGGGTCTCTAGGGGGTGAGGTTCCTGCTCCCTTCTCCTTCCAAGCTGTGGAGCAGCACAAGGATCTTATCCCAGCAGCATCTGCAAACTGCCTGTGCCTTTCCACTCCCTCACACTTGGTGTCCAGCAGAGTCCCTGGCCATGCCACTGCTGAACTCACATGGCACCGCTCCAGGACTTTGGTCCTCTGCTCAAATTTCTTCTGGTGCTGAGGTTGAACAGTTGTTTTTGGTGGTGGAAAAGCTTCTGTGTCTTCCAGAGAGATGGGAGATGGGATTTTTGTGCAATCGTCTCTTTAGCTGCAATTGCTTATCTGCAAAATAAAAAAATTAAAAAAAAAAAAAAAAAAAGCCTGGGAGGCTTCACCATTAATTCACTGCCTTCTGGGGAGGAATGTGCTGGAGGAGTGAAAGCATTAATTATTCTTAGGATCATTATTAGAGCTTGTCAAACTCAGTTTTTACCAGAAGTCTCTTTGCAGAGCACACTGCATGACTGGTCCTTTTTCTTCCTAATACCTTCACAGTCTGCAGCCTGTGCTGTGCCTGTCCCTGGTGGGATGCCTGTTTGATACTCTGGATGGTCTCTAAATAGACTGTTTTTCAGAGATTTCTGTGAGACATCACTGAGCTCTTAATAATTCTGCATATTTGGAATTCATTTTATTCTCTCTATCACACTCTCTTATTTTTTCAGGTGCTCCTTAGGGATTCTGCATCAAATATAATGAAAGAAAATGGCATTAGACTCTGACCTGCACAGTAAAAACTGTAAAATTTGAATGTACTTATACATCTTGCATGAGCCAAGGCAAAGGACAGCTGAGGTATTTTTTGCCTTTATAAAGGGCTCTGGTGTACTTAAATGGGAGAAAAATGGCAAGTGTGTGAGTTCTTGTCAAACTACAAACATTGCATTTCCCTGGTTTTTCCTGGATTTTTTGTGTGTAGTAGGACAGTGAAAATGTAAGGCCAAGACCTTAAAATATCATTTAACTTTTATCAGGAGGTTCAGAATCAAATATTTGCTTTCATGAATTTCAGAAACTTTCTTCTGCTGAGCCGAAGCTTAAGAAGGGTAAAGTTTTGTCCTTCAGGCTGCCAGAGGACTTAGCAGGCAAAATCTTGTTAAGCTGAATTAATTTTATTTTCCTTGTAAATCTCTCCAGTATCTCTTGCAAGAATGATAGTTTTCCATCTCTCCTATCTCTCCTCACCCCTGCCCAGCTAATTCTTTTCAGTGCAGTATCTGAATACCCAGAAGCACTGCAGTGCAGCTCCAGGTCTAACCTTACACATGTGTGGGGTGTTTTGGAATGAGGTGTTTTACCAGAGGAAGGCAAAACCTTCCACAAAGTGAGTCAGTGCTGCTATATCTGTACCAGGTACAGGAAGTTGGGAATAGCTCATCTAAAGCCACTTGTCATGTGGTAGTGACAGAAATAGATATTACATTCCCTGAGTCCAGGGTCATCTCCTTCAGGACCCAAAATCTGGGTGTAAGTTGCACTCAGACATCCCCTGTCAGCTGGGCTGGAGAAAAGTGTGCAAGTATGTTTTAAAGGTATTTTCTTGCTATACCACAGTTCATTGTTCCAGTAGTACATTGCCAGAGTTGGTTAACGCTGAGGAGGGAGGAAGTATTCTCATAACAGACAGTGATGGAATAAATCTAATCATAGTCAAAATGTCTTTATTAACGTCCCGTGCACTAATGACTTGCTCATGTCTTGAATTGCGAGCTTTTCACCTTACAACAACATGTGGCAAGCTAATATGTTTATTTTCTGCCTGTAAATTTCTTGTAAACATGATGAGTAACACAAAGTTTAGCTGTGTGCCGTGTGTGATGGATTCACATCCCATTTATCCCAAGCACCCGGCTCTGGATCCGATCGGTCTAGCTTCTGTCAGAAGCAGCACACCCAGACCTGGTGCTGAGGGTGATTGTGGAGGTGCAGGATGGGGCTGTGCACAATTATTTCAGTGCTTCTTCCCACTGTGGAAATGACCCAGAGCTCTGTGTTTGCTGCAGGGAAAAGGTGGGCATGGCAGCTGCTACTGTGGCTGTCAAATAGCAGTGGATGTGGGTTATTTCTGTGGAATTAGAGGCATCCAACTGTAGGTTGTTGCCATAGATAAGGTGAAAACAATTTCATTTCCTGACCGTGGATCAGGTTTCTAAATAGGCATGGATTTTTTTTTTTTTTTTTGTCTTTGGGCTTAGCCTCCAATTTCAGATAAAGCCTGTCATTCTGATTGGACACCCTATTAATTGTATTGTTAAATGTTGTGTCCCTGCTCCATGCTGCTGGATGGCAGATACCTCCATATTTTCCAGAGCTGAAAAGGGGATGGATCATGTGAAGTATTGCCTGAGGAAATTATCAGTTTAATACTGATAATTAAAAAGTGACCCCAAGCACCGTGCTCTGTTCCAAGCCCTGGCAGGGCCAGGGACTGTGCCACAGCCTCTCCTGGTGTGTCCACACATCTGTACTCGTGCAGTGCTGGGGAGGATGTGGCACTCGGTGCTGTCACCGCCCTGCTGCTGTGCCAGGGCCTGCCTTCCTCTCTGCTCTTTGCAGTGTCATTTTTATAAGGATAGCAGATTTCATACAACCCAATAGCACCACAGAACCTCTAACTGTTGGTACACTGTGTTCACTGGGTTTGTTATTTTATATGATGGCTGTTACAGTAAGGACACAGAGATGCAGTAGCTCATGGCACCAAACTACAATGCTGTGTGTGTGATGTGCCAACACATCCTGATGGGGAGGGTGGGAAGGGAACAAGGCTGTGATCTGTCACTCAAGAGAGACACAGGACTCCAGGAGTGCATTCAAGCTATTTTTACTGCCATTAACAGATTCTCAGCAGAGTGAAGTATCCAGCAGCTTCAGCTCCCAGCAGAGGGGCTGGAGGGAGGGGTGGGAACCTCTCACACAGGCCACGGACACTGTGAGAGTTCACTGCAAACAAGCAGTGCCATGAGCCTGACCCTTTCATGAATCATCTAGGGAGAGGGGTCAGGATTGTGTTAATTGCATGTTGCAGGAGTATAAAAAAAAGGTGCTTGCTTTCCCCTTAGAAGGTCTGTAATACAATGACTTTCACTGCCGGCAGGGGTGCTGCAGGAATTGAATTATGACTGGAAATTAGATATGCACAGCCTGGCCAAACGATCATTAAGGGAGATACAGTAATCAGCTGCCAGTGTTCAAGGGCTGTAAACACCAAGAAGAGAAAGATGGTTTATTTGGGTGGTCTGTGCACTAGGAGAAAAGGTATAAAACCAAGCAAATTAAAATGGAGGTATCAAGCAAAAAAAATCTGAATGTCCGAGTGCCCTCAGCCTAGAAGACCTAACACTCAAGCCATGTAAAACAGGATTGAACATAACAAAAGAGTTTATTTCAAGCTGAAGGCGAATTTGAGTGCTTTAATATCCCTTTCACCTCTTATTTCCCCGGTCCTGTGTTTCATTAGCATTTTTCATACTTTTTTTCTCAACATGTGGTTTTTATTCAGCTTCTGAAGATGATAGTGCTTGAAGTGATGTGTTATTGTAGAGGTAACACAAACACCACTCCAATTATGATTTTGCCTTTGTTGCCATGGAGAAGTTTAAATCTATTTTAGGCCAAGGACTGATTATAGCTGGAACTAAGGGTGGGAGGTAAGTGTAGCTTGGAAAGGTGAAAGCCCATCACCGCTGATGCCTGCAGTCAGCCTGGCACAGTTTGAGTTTCATATCTCCCAAACTGAGACCTCACTGTGGTTCCCTGCAGCTCTCACCTTGTGTTTCTTGATTTTGGTACCTCTTCTCTGGTGCCTGCTCCTCCCATGTGCTGTAAGCTCCTTAAGTTCTTTTGGACATATATTTTTTGTTTATTCCCTTCTACTCTGAATGTTCTCAAAGCTTATCTAAATTCAGTGTTCCCCATGGCCTTCACTCCCCACTGTCTTATCATCCTTGTGTTTCCTTTGTTCTGTGCATCAAATGAGGCGTGTCCCCATTAAGACAGAGGTCAGGAAAATCTGGAGACTGTAGCTAATGAATTGATGTTCTCATTTGCATAATTGATGGTTATACATTTCTTCAGTGACATGGTTTGCTGTGATACTTAAAGCTATTTTTGTTTTTGACTCCTCTGCCCTGCTGTTCTCTGCTATCTACACTAAAGGTATATTACTTGTCAGTGAAAAAAAAAAAACCTGACCCCAAAGCCCAAATTTTACAAGTTCCAATTGAATGCTTTAATCCTTTAATGCATTTCTCTTACTGGCATATTTATAGTGGCTCAGCTCTAAATCTCTCATGGGTATTAGAGGAAGGGGAGTCAGTGTTTATAACATCTGTGTGTGCTTGGGGCTGGACTAGAGGGGAAAGAAAATATAGGAAGGAGAAGAGAAAATAGCTCAAAAATGAGAGTGCAAATCGGTTCTTTCCCATATTCCTTGTGGGTTTATGTTTAATTCACATCCCTTTCCCTTAATTTCTTTGCATTCTGGAGTCTAAGACCAGAGCAGAGGCCACGTCCATGGCCTGTGTGCAGTGCCCTCTGCAGTGGGTCTGTTGGCTCATCGTGCTGGAGCTGCTCTGACAGGTGAGACCAGCTCCCTGCCAGGTGAAATTTTAATGCCTCTTCCACAGAGCCCTCTCCAGTGGCCTCCATTCCCTGTGAGGACAGCTCTGAGGGAACAGAAGGTGCTGGACCCAGGGCCTTCCCATGACCTTTGGAAGCTGAGCTCTCCTCACATGCCCAGCATTTTCCTTTCTTTTTGGTCAAATCTGGTCGGGTGCCGTGGCCAAATCTCAGTGAGGGGAACCTCGATGAGAGCAGCGTGATGGACTGTGCAAGCCACGTAACCTGGGCTATGGGGAGATGGGTGGGGTGGAGAAGGGAAGGGAAAGGTGAGGGCTGCTGTGGGGCGAGGAGTGTCCCTTTTGCTGGGGACACAGGGCAGTGAGAGCTGGCAGCTGCCCCTCCTCAGCCCCCGGGGGCTCCCGGATCAGCCAGCCAGCTCCAACTGGGACGTGTTGGCTGCACTGCTGAGCTACACAAACCCTCCTGCCAGCATCTGGCTGTGCCAAAGGCACTGCCTTTCCCTCAGGATAGGGGCTTTAAGGGACCAGAAGTGATTCCACCTGGAAAGGAACTGAGATGCTTTCTCAGGATCCAGTTTGTGACATGACTTCAGTGACGGTGCTGCAGGGACTGAGCACAGTGGGTGAGATGCTGGCAAGGTGGGTCCTCACCTTCTGCTGAGCACACTCCAGGAGCAGTGCCTGGGTCCTGAGGAGTCCTTCTGTGTTGTGTGAAACTTTTGACCCCTTCTACTGCTTACTTTTTAGCAAGTTTAACCATTAAATTCCCGAAAATCCTTGCTTACACTTCCAAGCATATACTCTCCAAACATCATCCCTCCTTTTTTTTTTTTTTTTTTTTTCCCAGCAAACTATACGATATCCAACGGTGTTGCCCCAAAACACTCCAGCTGCAAGCCAGCTAAACATTCCCGCCCGTTATTAACACCTTGGAAAGGTGCGGGAGCAGGGACATGGTTAGGGCAGCGGGGGAGGCGGGCGGTGCGGGACCAGCGGCCCTTTGGCTCGTCCCGCCGCTCCTTTCCCCTCTCCCTGGTTCTGCTCACACGTGTGACCGTGATTTGGCCATAAAGCTGTGGCAGACGGGGCGGTGCGGGGTGTGCGGGTCTGTGCGGGGTGTCCGGGGTGGCGGTGACCGCGGGTACCGGGTCGGTGACGGCGGAGCGGCCGCTGCGCTCGGCGATGCCGCGGCGCCCTCTGCTGACCCAGCGCCGGTACCGCAACCGCCGCCGCTGCTGAGCCCCGCATTCCCTCCCGCCCGAGCCCCGCATTCCCGGCCCCGCACCCAGCATTCCCGGCCTCGCACCCCGCATTCCCTTCCCGACCCTCACTCCACATTCCATGCCCGAGCCCGCATTCCCGGTCTGAGCCCCCGCACTCCCAGCCCCTCAGCCGCATTCCCAGTCCGAGCCCCGCATTCCCGCCCCGGTGCGGGGTGGCCGGCGAAACCCCGTAAATCCCGAGCCCGGGGCAGGCATCTCCATCCCGCGGGCGGCTCCGGCAGGAAAAGCCCTGTCAGAGCACCTGATCCCCAGGGAGAGTTCAATTAAGGTTTTAATGAACCCCTAACAGGCCGGGGCCGCTGACGAGGAGCCGAGCGGTGCGCGCTGCGCTGCTCAGCGGCCGCCCGCCCTTCATCCCCGGCCAAGCCACTGTCTCCAGCTGTCTCCCGACCATTGCCGGGGCTCCTCAAGGCCCAGAAGAGGCTCTGAGGAGAGTTCATGTAGCATTTCTCTCACCACCGGTCTCTCCCCCCACTGTTGTCTCCATCTCTTAAGATCCAAAGGCGTCTGAATGCCTGTCCATCAGCAGCAGCAGCAGTAAGTGCTCTCACACAAGTCTCTGCTGCCTGGGGATTTCCTGCCATCCTGACTGTCCACATACAGCTTTTTTATCATATCTCTGTGTCTTCTCAAACAGCAAATGAGTGCGTCGACTGTTCTGACTTTATCTGCTTTACAAAACTGCAGTGTTGGGTAATGGCTGTGAGTTATTTTGTTTCACAAAGTCCAGGCACAGATTATTTTAATTTGGAGTTAAAAAGTAAAGGGGTCAGAACACTCATGCACGTGTACCTGCAGTCTGGGATCTCTCACTCTCTCTACAGCAAAAATACCAGCTCTGGGTGTGCTGAAAGGCATGAGCACCATGTGGGGTGGCTGCTTCCATCGCCAGGACTCACAGACTTTTGTTTGCCTGCTAGTCAAGGCATAATCTGGAAAAAGCACACCCTGTGGAGAAGTAGGTGATGAATGCCTGTGAAATCCTGGCCCTGGGAAGAGCCAGCCCTACCAGATGTGATAATGTTGTCCTCTGACAAATGGCCATAGGCTTGGCCTTCTGCAGATAACTGTGTGGTTTGTGTGTTAGCTCCAGCTATTGATCCCACTGGGGAAGAGCTCCCTGTCCTACAGCCATCCATCCCACCTCCGCTCTGCTCGGCTCTCACAGCCCACGGGCTTTGGCTCTGCTTTTTCCTTTCATTGGCACTTCTGCACAGACTAACAATTACAAATGTGCATTTCCATTTATCTCTCACCTTTCAGCTGGAAGTCCAAGTGCTTCCCCCAGGGGAATCAGGCACTGCAAGGCAGCAGTGAGATAAGCAGGGAGCACACAGGGATCACCCAGTCCGCACGTTGCTGTAGCACAGCTGTTCCTTGTAATGCAGCAGATACTTAGCAGAATTCCAGAGTATCTAAACAGAAAGCTTGGACCAGCTGTTTTCAAACTTATTTGAGTTGTCAATCCACACAATAGCCTGCTGGAGGTGTGGCCCCTAAACAGTGACTTGGCTACAGTGAGGACAGGCCTGTTCTTCTGAGGGGCACATGCTGCAGCACCTTTGGCAATGAGTCTGGAATACATCCTACACCTCTCACCCCGGCCCACACAACTCACTGCCCTTGCCAGGGCCCTGCTGCAGCTATTCTGAGCCAAGCTGTCTCCTGGATCTACTGGATTTGCATTTCTGTGCAATGCCAAGCCTTTTTTCTTTAAAACACTTTAAACAGTACTGCTAGCTCCAGGTTCTTGAGTTCTCCCCAGGGCTCTCTCACCATCCTGAGCATGGGCAGCAGCCACAGCCCAGCACTTTCCTGGAGGTCAGGAATGAGCAGTTCAGCCAGCAGAGCCTTCCCAAGAGCTGCTCTGTTGCAGAACTAAGCTCTTGTCTATGTAAAGCCACATTTTATGTAAAGGTGCTCATGGACTGCTATCACCTTACAACCTATGTAACCTTAGGTAAACTCTTAAAGGCATATATGTTTGTGATTCATCCCAAAAACCTGTGGGGAGAACAGCACTGCAGGGGCACATTAGCTCAGTTCTGAATCAGCAGTGTGCTCTTCTTAAACAGCACATCCTCAGAAATGCCTGCAGTGCAGACTTGCTGCCTGACATTGCTCAAGTGTAATTGGTTATGTCAGGTCTACCATAAAACATTATAAAAATGAAACTTCTTCCAGCAACGACTGAATTCTGGTAATCTCCAAGGCATGTAATTTGTTTCTGAAGTCGAGGTCTTATTTCCTTGCTACAATAGCTTTACACAACAGCTATGCAGGGCTGGGCATTAAAGAGGGGCAGCATGTATTCTAGGTTGAGAGGTGGACACATCTGAAAAGGGATTCATCCTTAGAGATGCATGTGTCTGTTCCTCTCCACTGACAGTGAAGAAGGTCTGGGTAAATAGCTCAGAGACATTGACCTTGCAGGTTTGCAAAACACCTGAAAGGAATCTGACCTGTGACTTTGTAACTTACTGAGAGGGGATGTGGAGCTTGTGAGCCATTTGAATGAGCAGAAACCCATTCTTAAAACTAACCTTTTACATGGTAGTGTGGTGAGTACCACCTGTGCAGCAATTCCAAATCCAGGCTGTTGCCTAAGCAGTATCTCAGGATGCCCAAATCCCACAGTTGGTGTGTTCTGTCTTTATCTGTGTGTACCAACACCCCCATGGTGCCGTGTCCAGTTGACAAGGTGGTGAACTCAGAGGTCTTTTCCAACCTGTTAATTCTGTGGTTCTGTGAAAGAGCTGTTGAGTTATCTAAGTCACTGCAGGCTTCATGCATCTGAAAAATCAGTGTTAAAAACACATGAGCAATAAATACAGGGGGCTTTTAATAACTTGTCTGCTCACATGGCTGCCTTGTCCCTGTTCCCCTCCTGCTGTCTTATTCTCAAGACTTGATGTACACCTAAATGTCTTCCAAAGAGTAGCAATTTGTCAGTTTTCCTTTTGTTCAGGTACTGCTGTCTGGTAGTGAACAAAGCACCCTGGTCATTTATAAGCCAAAAACTCCTGAATTCCTTCTGTGGCTTTAAGAAACTCAGCCTGTCCTTATTCTTTAGGACACAGTTACAAGCCACTTCTGCCGTGAGGAAATGCTGGTTTCAGTGGCCCCTGCTGTCTTACCCAGACTGCAGTCCCTCCCTGCCCCCGTGAAATAATTTGAGTTTAAACTGACCATCCAAGAAGCAATCATTCCAGTGATCTGGCCTGCAGCATGGGCCCACCAGGCAGTGGGACAGAGAGGCAGCAAGCTGTGGCTGAGAGCACAGAATGGGATTTTTAGGTAGTTTTGTCACCGAAGCCAGTATGCTGTGTAACTCCCCGTTGCTTTTCTGCCCTGGGAAACACAACTCCAGTAGCTCCTGTCCTGATTAGCTGTTTTCTCAAGCATCACATGTGTCAGCACTGCCTGCACAGGTATCAGCAGTGTGTCAGTCTGTACCTGGAGGAAATGTTGAGGACACGGTGACTGCAAAGGAGCATGGAGTGGAGCTGTGCTGTGCAAGGTGTGCCGGGACACAGGAGGTCACAGAAGCAGAGGCTGTTCCTTGTTCATCTTCTAATTCTCTTTTTTTTCTTTTCCTTTTAGTGTGGAAACAGTAAATGATGGGCAGTTTCACAGTGTGGAACTCGTGATGCTGAATCAAACTCTGAACCTGGTGGTGGACAAGGGGGCTCCCAAGAGTCTGGGAAAACTCCAGAAACAATCTTCTGTCAGCCTCAACACACCCCTCTACATTGGAGGTACTGTGAGTTGCTCTGGACTTGAGATTTTAACATGTTTTCTCAGAAGCAAACCATCTTCCATCCCATGGAGAGGGCTCTCCAGGGCAGGCAGGGGGAGTGGGGGCATTACTAGTTTGTCTTTCCCCTCAGCCAGAGATTGGTTCCCTGAGCAGAGAGCCTGGAAACAGCACCTCTGCTGTTGTGCTTTGTGCTCCACAGCCCCCTGGCACACACCACAGGGCCAGCACAGGCAGGTTCTTTGTCACAGGTACAGTCCACTGGTCATTTCTGAAACTTTCAGAACTGGCTGGCACCAAGGTGTCGTGGCTGAAGAACACAGTGGAAGTATCACAAACAACCACTGCAGAAAAGCAAACCAATAGTCAGTAGGTTTAAATATACCACAACCAATTTCTGCTGGAAATTTTATAAAGGTCTAAAAACTGGGGGGAAGAGAATGTGTGATTAAATAACATATTAACACACAAGCTGACTAAGAATGTCTTGGTTAATAGCTTTCTCACTGGAAACTGAAGCCAGAGCTTCAGTATTGGAGAGGTATTAGAATTGACCAAACTTAAGTTAAGAAGTTTTTTCACATTAAGTACTGAATTTGGGGGAAATGAGCAGCCAAGTGGGGTGGAGAACAGATGCCCAGAATAATGACTATCCCACTGATTAGGTGTCTGGTTATGAGAGACAGAACAAAGGCTACTCTCTGCCCAGTGGATTTGTTTTTGCCAGAACCCCCTTAGCTGTATTCTGGACTGAATGTTGAAATCTCTCAGTGACACAGAGTTCTTGAATTTTCAGTCAGCAGAATAATTACAGACTCAGAAAGTCTTTGGGCTTTTTTCTAATAAGATCATTGAAGCCAGTTGTAGAAATTCTTACCAACTTCATTTGGTGCTGGTCAAGACTTTTGTAAATAATTCCCCTTAATAACACTTTTCTAAAAGAACCCTGAATATAGCCCTTGTAAAATAGAAAACTGGCTAATCTTGCTTTGTACAGAGCTGAAATTTTATAATTGGCTCCTATTAAGAATGTCACAGGCTATTAAAGAGCATTGTGCATCAAAGATAATCTGCTGGTGCAGAGGCCATCACATTTTCTCCCTCTAGCACAGCATAAAAGATGCCAACGCTGCAGGAGCTTTTACACAGGGAGCTTGGGAAATAATCACATGGAAAAGTTTTGTTAATGGATGAGCACAGTGGATCAATACTAATTCTCAAAAGGTGTCTACAAAAAAATTCTCAGGACAAACCTTAGACCTGGAATGAAGGACTGTTGGAAGCCATGGGCTCAGTGGAGACTTTTTCGTTGCCCATTAAAATTCTTCTTGCTTCTTTCTAAACCCTCACTGTTCTGCATGTGCCACCTCTCCATGTGTAGCATTGCCATGGGTGCCAGCTGCCCTTCCACTGCAGGTGGTTCAGTTAAAGTAATTGATTCAATTACCCCAGAGCAATTGTTCCTAACCTACAGTAAGTGTTAACACAGAACCCTCATGTGCCCACAATTTTCTCCATCTCCCCAACTACATGGCCTGGTCTAGCAGCTTGCCTCCTAACACACAGTTAAACAAAGATGCTGGGTTAGTTTTAAGACCGCCTTTAACAGTGGCATTACTTATGGATAACAAATTCTGTGCAACCTTACACAGGTCCTATGCAAATTAAGTCTTTAAAGATTTTAAGGGGCTATGACAAAAGAAACATTACCAATTGTCATTTATGTATCATCACTGTAACTGTGAGTGAACCTTCTCCTTTTGCTTTTATCTGCAGGGATCCCCACCTCTACTGGATTATCTTCGCTGCGCCAGGGTGCAGATAAGACACCAAACGGATTTCATGGATGCATCCACGATGTCCGCATCAACAACGAGCTGCAGGACTTCAAGGATTTGCCACAGCAGTCACTGGGAGTCCTTCCTGGCTGCAAGTCCTGTAACATCTGCAAGCATGGTATCTGCCGGTCCCTGGAGAAAACGAGCGTGATTTGTGAATGTCACCCGGGCTGGATGGGCCCCCTGTGTGACCAGGAAATTGGAGACCCGTGTCTCAACCACAAGTAAGCTCAAACAAGTGCTGCTGGGAGGGCAAAAGCTTTACAGCTAATGCATATTTCACATTTCATCTTGTGAAACCACATCTGACTATTTTCAGAGGTGCTGGGTTCCCACGTGAAATTATTGACAGTTGTGAGTCAGCAGCCGTGGCAGCTCTCAATTTCCACTGCTTGTTCCGAGGCTGCTGACTCTCCAAAGGACATCATGAGCCTGAAGGAGGTCAGGTGTTAATGCTGCAGGTCATGCTTTCAGCAGTGATTCTACACATTAAAATACAAAACCTCCTGTTAATGGGTATGGCTTAACTCTGAGGAGGTGACCCACTTACCGAGACCGGAGCTGCCTGTGAGCATGAGGTACACATTTAGGGGTTTGCTCACAGCAGCACTGAACCCAGGCTTCAGACTAAGCCCCTGAAAACCATTATGCACTCCAGTGTGAGCAATTTTATATTTCCCAAATAGTTGACTTAAACACCCCTTCAAAGTGCAAGTTTAAAGGAGAGCGTGGTGTTGCATGCGAAGGGAGTGTGAGTGTAAAGCGTTCCCTGTTCAAAGGCTCGACAGCCACATCTCCATCAGAAACACGGGATGAATGGCTTTCTCATGGCAAGCACAGAGGAAACAGCCCTGTGCAGAGCAGCAGGCTGCATAGTTCAGTGCTGTTTCATGAGCAGATGGAAGTACTTTTGTTCTAGAAGCTACTTTGCTTGCTTGGTCTGTGGAAGGGGCTTTTTACAAGCACATACTTTTGACAGGTAAATTGACACAGTGAATAATCAGTCTCTTAAAGGGAAAAAATTTAACCTCATAGAGATACCATTTTAGACTTATTTCTGGTCTAATTCTGCAAAATACCAAACTCTGGAAGGTGTTGAGAAACACCTGAGAGTTTACAAACCAAAGTTATGGAAACCCAAATATTTCCTTGAATTTCCAATGTCAACACAAAGCTGTTGTTGTTGGACAAGAGAAAAATAAGGGAGTTCCAGATGTTTACATGATGAGGGATTGTTTATCTCATAATCCAGGAAGGGTGAGGCAATCATAAATGTAGCCCCTTGCTAAAGAAAGTAGCTGTGTGTATTTCTAATGCTCACACACTGTCCCACCTTTCATGAAGTCACTTCAGCTTTTTGGAGCTGTCTCCTTAAAGCCAAGTCCTGTGTGTCCAGGAAATCCCAGAGTGCTGCAGGCAGGTGTCTGCCCCAACACTCACAGGTTAATGCCAGTGAGGAAATGCACCTGTAAAGGTAACCAGGTAACCTCTGCTTAGTGGGGCAGAAAATACTGCTTTATATAGACTGTGACTCCCTGTATTATTTTGCATGTCTTGATCTGACTGAAACTGCTTTTACTATTTGTGCTTTTTAGTTCAAAGCTTAAAAATTAAATGTACAAGAATTCAATGTAGATAGGGAACAATTTGAAAGTACTGGAAAGAAAATAAAAATAAGAGAGACGTGGGTTTATGTCAAGTAGGACCTGTTATAGGAAAGGTTTATAAGTCCCAAGCACTTTTCCCTTGGCTGGAGAGTGTTGCCTTCTTACCTGTTTTCAGTCCATTTCAAGTCCCTGCCCTAGAAGTGGGGATGGTGTCAGAGAACCTGCTAAGGATCAACACCCCACCCTGTGGTATTCCTTGGAAATGCCAAAGCTCAGTGCAAATCACAAGATCCAGGGAACCCTTCAACTACAGCTGCCAACCGATAAGTCTGTTCATAGCCTTTCTACAGGCACCTTCATTTATCACACTGGTTTTCATCACCTGATATCATTTGTACAGTAATTCTGCTCAGGAAGCCTGGGCATGCAGCTTGATTGTTGGCACTTAGTCCCACGTGCTGATGCTGTAAGTGTGAGCTGTCTCGTGTAGATGCCAGGTGTTGGTCCGTGCTCACGGAGAAGCCTAAAGCTTTTTAAAGAGATCCCTTAGGTTCACAAATTCCACATCCAGTATTCACTGAAAATTCACAGGTTCTTCAGAGTGTTTGACACTCAACTGCTGTCTTTGGATTAGTGTCCTGGAATTAAATGGGCAGAAGTGCCAAAACCAATCATTTCTGGGAAAAGGAACATTCCCATCTAACCCAGGCCAGCTCTGAATGCTTCTCTCTCTCCAGGTGTCTGCATGGTAAGTGCGTGGCAGCCAACGTTGCTTACACCTGTAAGTGCATGGAGGGCTACACGGGCATGTACTGTGACAAGAAGAACAACTCCTCAAATCCCTGCAGGACTTTGAAATGCAACCACGGGCAGTGTAAAGTTTCGGAGCACGGGGAGCCCTTCTGCGAATGCGACCCCAACTACAGCGGAGAGCTCTGTGACAGAGGTAGGACTGGCCACAGGCCTGGGGTCCTGCTCTGCTGCATTCCTGCCTTACACCTCTGTTTATACCTCCCTTCCAGGGGACTTGTATTGGGAGTAAATGGCAAATGGCAGAAGATAAAGCTAAGCCAGTCTCTGCAGGGCAATACAGGGAGGAGAAAAGAACCACACAACACTTAGGTGGCTGCCATCCAAACATATGGAAAGGGGGACGTGTGCAGTGAAGGGTTTTATTCTCTGACTCCTGAATCCTCAAGGTTTGCAGCTCCTGGGATTCAGGTGGGATGTTTAGAGGAGAGGTTGTTGTGAGGTTTACCCTCAGCAAGCAGGGATCAGGTAATTGCAGTGCTGGGAAAGGAGGTATCCTGCATACCAAGGAGGTGCTGCTCACCTGAAGCAGTGAATGATTCTCGGCTTGTTCCCTTGGATGCAGCTGAGCAGGTCTCCTGGGGAATCCCACAGATCCTGCTGGACTTGCCACTAGGGCAGCTCTTTTGCCCTGCCCTGAAAAGACTCGCTGGAAACTCACTGAGTTTCAACTTCGTCCTTTCTGCCTTATTTTTGTTACTCTACAGAAGGAAAGAGCTGGCTTATATTATTTTTATTTAGGTTGTGCCTTTCCTGTGAATGAGCTACAGACTTTTCAAATTATACACATGTACAGCCTCACCAAAGTGTGTCTGTCTGCTGCACAGTGACTGCAGAACAGCACAGACATTTTCAGGTATCCCAGACCACCAGTGTCCTGCAAGCAGGCTGACCTTTGCTCCTGGGGAGCAGACACGGTAAAACTAATTCCTACTTTGCAGGAGTGTTGCAGGATTCAACACTCAGCATTCATTAAAGCATTTCCAGAACTGCTGATCAAAGCCAGCAGGCCTGTTGGCCTCAGCCTCGCACCGGATATTACACATTTGTGGAGCACAAGCTCTGTTTTGATGGCAGGTACAAAGCAGTAAAAGATTAGGGTCCTTCCCATGCCATCTGTTTTTGAACCACATTAGGAGTACAGGGATGTTTGCTGATGTTTCGGGGAATATCTGGCAAAATAGTTACCACTTTTTTTTTTTTTTTCTTTATATCTCTCTTATCTTCCCAGAGAATCTCTGCCAAGGAGACATCATTCGAGAAGTAGTCAGGAAGCAGCAGGGCTACACGTCGTGTGCCACTGCCACCAAAGTGCCCCGCCTGGAGTGCCGTGGCAGCTGTGGGAGCGGGCAGTGCTGCGTCCCTCTCCGGAGCAAACGGCGGAAATACTTCTTCCAGTGCGTGGATGGCTCCACCTTCACGGAAGAACTGGAGAGACACGTGGAATGCGGCTGCTCAAAATGCTTATAAAGCCATTCTCCAGTCTCCTGCCACTTTAATCGACTCAGAAGCGCTATCAAAACGGGACCTATTTACTTGCAGAGTGAAGAAGAAGAAAAGAATTATTAAGTATATTGTAAAATAAGCAAAAAATAGAACTTATTTTTATTATGGAAAGTGACTATTTTCATCTTTTATTATATAAAGTATCGCACCACTTTGGGTATATGTATCATATAGTGAGCTATTTTTACCATGAAACTTTTTTAACAGTTGTAAGAAAAAAAATTTCAAAAGTTAAAAGTTAAAAAAAAAATAAATATATATATATATATATATATATAAAGAAAACATAGCCTAACAGGAGGAATGTGGGTTGACTTTATATGTATGCACAATGAACAAACCTAAAGGTGTTCCAAGGACCCTCCGCCGAACGGATAACGGGCTGAAGAAATCTCCTGGTCGGGTCTCCCAAGCGAGTGGATCCCTGTGACCAACTACAGCCATCTGCCTGCTCTGGCACCCGGAGAGCCTCCCCTCAGCCCCTTGCTCTGCCCAACACTGCCAACCTCGGTTTGCTCCTGTACAGTGGCCCCGCTTGCTGTTCGTGAACTCGTTCCCCAGAGCACACAGGCACTGCCGTAGCTGGAGGCTAATTACATTATTTGACTATTGTAGTACTATAATGCATTTTTTTGCTGTGTATGTTGTATTTATCTGTGTTCACGTTATATTCTTGAGCAACTGTATCTATAGAGCACAGGCAGCTTTATCCAGAAGGAGGGTGCGAAGGGAAAAGGAAGTGGGGGAAATTTATGTTGCTTTGGGTAATTTGGGGGCGAAATGTGAAAATAAGTGCTAAGTGATGCCTAATAAATGACACAGTACTTTTGTGTAAACTCCTCAGCTATGTTATTTCCCAAGTTTGTGCCTTCTTGCTCCCAGCCTTGAGCCCTTTTTTTGGAATATGAAATATATGGAATGCACTGCTACATAATTTGTCACACCTTGGCACTTTAAATTGCAAAGGTTGTAAAGAGCGTGAAAATACTGCAGGTGCCAGAAACGCACCTGCAACGTATCAGCTTTTACTCCCGCTGTCACTTGAGCCATGGGTGTGAGCTGGGCTGTAGCTGCTGTTCATCCACACTCTGGCACTGAGCAGACGGCTGCTTTCCCACAGCTTTTTAAACGAGCAGAAGTTGCACTATGTCCACATGGAGGTATCCAGCCGACATCTGCCCGCCTTGGCAGCGCCCTCCGCTCCGCACAAGGAGAGAGAGGTGCCACAGCCCCACCCGGGGCGGACTGACCCGCTCGGCCAAAGCTCCTCCCTCCGCAGCGCTCCGTGTCCCGCACTCCTGGCTCCCAAAGGACCCCCGCTCGCCTGAGCTGTGTTCAGACCAAGTGCTGAATAGGAAATGGAAACCAACGCAGGGAGAAATTCTCACTGTGGATGCGAGGCAAAAATTGACTCCGGGAGTGAGTTTGGTTTTTGAAGGGCTTTTGTCAGGGCTGCCTTTCAGGGTCAGTAGATGCGTGCAGAGAGCACCACGGATACCTTGAAATTTCTCTTACTGTAAGGTTCAAACGTCTCCACCACCAACTGTTCCATTATCTGTGTAATTTCTTTCTTTCCCTAATACAGCGAATATTATTGTCCTTTCTTCAATTTCTTTCTCTCAGAGAGAGACTCTGAGTAGAGATGCTTAGCAGCCATAAGGTCCTTCTAGGAATGCTCACTGGTCCCACCAAATGGATTTCAGATTAGGGGCTTCAGCAAAGGACGAGTAGGAAAGCTGAATAAAGAAAATGGGCTTTGTTTTTTATTTGGGCTTTGGAAAGATGCACAGAATGCAACCCTGTCATGACAACTACAAATGTTCATTTCCTATTAAAGCACAGAGACCATCTAGCTATTATACAGCCAGAGAGCTCTAACATGCTCATTCTTTTGCTATGCCAGTCTCTCCTCAACTGCAGCAGTTCATTCATATTGCTTTGTTATGAGCAACATGAGCAGAAGGGACATAATCAATGCAATAGCCATCTCCAAAAATAAATATCAGTCCATGGAGCTGGCAATCAGTGAAACATAATCACTGCTTAATGTGCCAAATTCTGATTGATACAGTACAGCTCAAGAGCCAGGGAAAAACTAACCCTGATTACAAGTATTGTAGTCTGGGCTGCTTTTTTATTTTTAATATAATAAGAAGCTCATAGCAGCTGGGGTTTGTGGTGTAGAACAAAAATCACCTAAACCCACAACTACAGGTTTTAAAAATTCATGCACAGTAACTGCAAACAGTTGTGCAAATATGTGCCAGGCACACCACTACCATTCATGTTTCATTCCTGCTTAAGACATTCTAAAGAAAGAGCTGCTGCGGTGCCAGGCAGAGGAAATCCAGACTGAGCAGTGGCTGACCAGCTCTTCAATTTGTAGCCACTGGACTGCCAAGGCCTGCAGAAACAGCCCCTCTTGAGCACTGCCCAAACCTGTCTTCACTTCGTCCCTGCAGCAGCAACACTTGTGAGAAGGAGGGTGACATTTACTGGTGGCCTCGCACCTGCTGGAGGGTGCTTTGAAAGGAATGACCTGGCAAGGCAAAAGCCATCAACATCTTGTTAACACATCACTCTGGGATTTACTTAAAGCCTTGCAGCAAAGGGACCAGCAACAATTCAGCAAGGCCGGCCCTGTTCCTGGCCCTTTTCTGTCACGGCACTTCAATGTTAAAGAGTTGGGATAAAGAACTATTTTGTAACCAAATGATGCAATTTTTGTATGCTTTTAGGCAGCACTTGCCATTGGATAGTGATGCTTTATGTCCATGATTCTCTGACTTGCTATAGAATTATTTTATGTTAAGAAGAAAATAAAGAGCATTCAGATGTGCCAAAAATGTGAGGTTAACCGAAGTGTAATTAGCTCTGAAAGTTCCTCTGTAACCTGCCTAATGTTACACCAGATTTCAAGAACTGTGGGTACAATGCAGTAGTTTTTACCTCTCTAAAGTTTTAATATAAAGTGAAGAAAAGATGCTTACCCTTAAAAAATGGCAATGCAGACTGGTGTGAACTGATGTATTTTATTATTAGATTCTCATTGTGATGTAAGTTTAAATAAATTGTTGGGTTATGGAAGATTGTAACGCCTTGTGATGCAGATTATTTCTATGTGTATTTGAGGTGATGAGTCCAGCCTTTAAGAGTATGTGAAGAGCTACAGGCATTCCTCTTGGACAAATCAAGTCAGAGAATGGCTGTAGTTAGAGGTGGTATTAATAGTGGTTACATATTTTTACAGCATACCAGCCTAATCTTTTAGGAGTCTTACAGGCACAGATGAATTACGCTGCACAGTTTTTGATCCTGGGCATTTTTCTTAGATTACATACTTTACTTGCTACTCTTTTTTTAAACTGTTTGAGAAAGGCAAAAATATACTCATTAACTAATGTTAGAATAAATGAAGAAATTTTGTGAATTGGACTCGGAGAAGGGTTGTCTAAGGAAATGGAAGTCACACAGCCCACAGTGGATGACAGGGATCTTGTGATGTCCTGACACATATATTCCAAATTTGCTGCCACACTGCTGTAGCTGATTATTATTAGAGACCCAGATGTAACAGACCTCTGTTGTTCATTGCATTCCAGCCTTAGCACAGAATAAAATGAAGCTCCCACCGATTCCTCTGCCCTCCTCACCCCTGCCCCTGTGTAACACTCACGTATTGCTAATTATGCTTCAAACTATAGCCCTTAAGAGTTGTCTTTCTACAATTCCAGCAAAGCTGGTGACAGCACTCAGCCAATAAAAACACTCAACCTTAATGAGCATCATTAAGTCTGAACTATGAAGGTTAATTACATAATTGTAGCAGATGGTAGCATTTTCACCTAAAGCAAACCCAGCTGAGCCCACTAAAAAAAGCTAGCAGGGAAGTGTTCAAAAATTTCTGGGTAGTGGCTGCACTGGTTTGCTCAACAGGTATTGCTTGTGGCTTTGCAGCACGTGGGTCGCTCGGGAAGCACTCGGGCAACTGCAGCCTGGAGATACGATGCTCCTGTTTGTGCTACTGCCTGCAGTGCCCCAGGTACCGCTTTTTAGCAAACAATGCTGGGAAACTCGTCTATCCCGTGTTCCTTTAGCTTTGTTTTTTCTAGCCGGCAGAGGATAGTCAGATGGCATTTCTGTTTGCAGTGTGGTTGGCTGTGGGGTTTGCATTGTTCTCTGGGGTCCTGTCACTTGAGGTCTCCGTGGCATCCCGATTTCTTCTGCTGCTCCCGCCAGGCAGCCTCGCGGTTCAGCGGGACGGACGGGCGGGGTTGGTTTAGTTTTGCCAAGCCCAAGATGCTCCCGATGCCTTCGGCTTAAGTGAAATGTGAGACTGGATCACCAGGTGGCCAGTCCTGTGTCGTTCTGTGTGTGTGCTGAGCCAGGGTGTTTTCCAGGGTGTTTTCCAGGGTGTTTTCCAGGGTGTTTTCCGGGATGTTTTCCGGGATGTGTCCCTGCAGCTTTCGGGCACAGCTGAGGTGACGGGATCCGCCACCAGGTGGTGCCGCTCCGCCAGCCCGGTGTCAGGGAATAGAATGGAACGGGATGGGATTGAATGGAATGTTTTAGTGGAGAGGGACCCACAACAACCATCTGGTTCAACTGCCTGAGCGACTCGGGGCTGACCGAGTCACCGCCCGTCGTTGAGGGCGTTCTCCAAATGCCTCACACACCCTGCCAGGTCTGGTGGGTGACCGCCTCTCCAGGAAACCTGTTCCAGGGTTTGGCCACCCTCTCCATAAATAAATGTGTCCTGATGTCCAGTATAAACCCCTCTGGTGTATCTTTGGAGAGAGGGAGGCTGCAGGGTGACCTCATGCAGCTTCCTGTGAGGAGAGCTGGAGAGGGAGGTGCTGAGCTCTTCTCCCCAGGATCCAGTGACAGAACACGTGGGAATAGTTCAAACTTGACAAGTCCAAAGTCGTCTTCACAGGAGCTCATGTGTACATGATGCATGGACTTTCTGGGAGTTTTAAATAATTTCTCAGGTTTAATTAATTCTGTGCTAACAACTTCCTAGCATTGCTCACCCATGAGGACAGGAGTCCTCGTTTGCAGGAACTCGTGGCATGGGGTCACTGTGGCCAGGAGCCTGAGGTTTGTCCCAGGAAACTGCATGAACCAGCAGCAGGAGGATGACCCTGCTGAGCCCCAGGAGGGCGTGTGTGGGATCTGAGGGTGTCTGACACTTCATCAGCACCATCCCTTGGCAGCAGGACAATGGCTCCACGTCCTGGCATATGGGATAGCTTGTGCCTATGCACTGTGGCAACCTCAGGACCTAATGGCAGTGTCACTAGGCTGTTGTTGATGATACCTAGTGCTAGCAGCTTATGGAATAACAACTGATTCTACTATTTCTACCCCAATTCTGTTTCCTCACCCACTGTGTGCCTGCAGTTTATTATCCAGCAGGGCTCTACTCCGAGGTGCACACCCTGCAGCCCATGGTACCTCTTGCCTATGAAGAAAGTACAGCTGTTCCTCTGAGCACATTCACCCTCAGAGACCCCTGCAGGCAGCAAGAAACTCCTCAGGCATGGAACGGAGCACACACACAGTACAAGCAGTACTTATTAGTATGAGGAAGCTTAAACTTACACCATGACGCAGGGGGACACCCCGTGGTCTCACAAGCAGGAGGAACAGAAGCTGCTGTGAGACTTGCATAGCTCTGTATCTTGTTCCTACGTGATCTCTTGACCTTCTCCTTTCCCAAGGCTTCTGTGCTTTCAAAGTACAGGAATGCTCAAGGTAGTCTGGGGATGACTCTGCCTTCTCCGACTGTCTGTGAGGCTTCTCCCCACAGCACAAGGATCACTCCTTTGCTGTAAAAATAACCTTTTACAACTGCTGTGTCTTACCTGGGGAGGAAAAGTACACATCCTACCTCAGAGGTGTGTGGAAGGGAGGAAAGCAGGTGCTCAGAAGATAGCTCAAAAATCACAGGGAAGTCAGTCCGTTACATTTTCAGTGGTCCAGTCTTCCTGCTAATCTTCCACCAGCAGCATTTAACTGTGTGCACATGATGGAACCCTGCTCCCCTGGGGATGGCTGAACACTTGCCCACCCATGGGAATTTATTCCTTGTTTTGCTTTGCTTGCATGCACACCTTTCACTTTCTCTATTAAACTGTCCTAATCCCAACCCACGAGTTTCCCAGCTTTTACTCTTCCGATTCTCTCCCTGATCTGCTGCTGGGGCACTGAGTAAGTGGCTGTGTGAGGCCTGGCTGGGGTTAAACCATGACAAGCAAATGCCTCAGCCCTGCCTTAGACACTTTGCTTGCAGAGCAAGGTTACAGGAACCAAATACCACAAGGTAATTTAGGTGGTGACTTTGCAGCACAGGAGATAATATCATGCTTTCACCTAGCATGTGATAAGAGCATGCACAACAGGCAGTTACTATAAAGGAGCTTAAACTTCCTTAATTATACACCAGCACATTTTGCACCTCTTAACCTGCCCTTGTTTCTCCTGGTAAAGCACTTACTGAACTGTTGGGGGATGGGGGGTTTTTGATACCTTTTTTTATTTTTTTTATTTACTATATTGAGGTAAATACCAAAGTATGGTTTAGGGCATGAAGACATAGATTAAATTGGTCACACCAATAAATAAATGGGATTCTTATATAGCAATAAAACAATTTTTGTTTTGCCCCAAAACATCTTTGTAAGTAATATTGGTTAAAAAAAAAATTCCTCAGCTTCAGGTATATAATTCATAAAGAATACTCTCATGTGGTTTCATTCCCCACAGACACTGGGTAGTACTTTAGGACAGTAGTTAATAACTACTGCTTGGAATTGGTTATATAAGTGTGTATATATATAAATATATATATATATACATTTATATTTACATAGCAAATAATACATTCACCTTCAGATTGATTTATTCTTAGGGGCTATTCCAAGCACATGCTGACTGACATACAAATAACTCCAATCCAAAGTGCTCATAACCTATAAATCAATCGATCTGCAAATTAAGGAATGTTCTGAGCCTCTCACATGCCTGTGCTAAGTTTTCAGTTTGAGTGAGCTAAACCTCTGCTCTGAAATGGACTAAAGATAGCTGGGTGTTGATCTCAGCTTGGGGGGTTTTTTTCACATTTTGTATTAGCTGTGCTGTTCAGACATAACACTGCAGCTTCTTGTGAAGAAACCGAACCTTCAGATTTGCTGATCTTGTTTTTAAATTGAACAGCCCTCAGTTCATTAATTATCACAGGGCCCTTTATTTATTCCCATATTTTTACACAGGGAGATTAATTAAGAGGGTTTGCTAGATAAAATAGCATAAAGTGGGCATCCAGTGTATTCAAATTCAGAACTTGCTCTCAAAACTTAGTCACAAAATATGTATTTTTGTCCCTGACCAAAGTCAGAGGTTAGGAAAGCAGTCAGTGAATCTGCATTGCTGGAAAAGGAGATCATAATTTCCTCAGTGAAAGGCTGGGTCAGGAACTTTTCTGTCTGTTTCTAGATAGCAGGAATTGGACAGCTGTCAGGCTGTAGACTAGGTTTTTTCTTGTTTTTCTGGGTTGCATGTATATATTTATTACCAGCACTTCCTAGGGATGGTATTTCATTTCCTCTAGAGTTAGAAGGTGTGTAGGAAACACAGAGTGTAGGCGCTGGAAAAAAAATGCCTCGGAATTAAGGTAATGAAAAATCCCCCTGCAGATCTGTTTTCCCCGACCCCACCAGAGATGTCTGCGAGACACCGGATAGCTCATTTTACACCAAACATTCCACGCTGCATAGTCTGGTGACAGGCAGGAAATTAAAGACTCTCTTTTCCAATCACAGTGTATATTTATGAGCGGGCACAAGTTAACTTCCAGGTAGCAGCTAAATTCTTCTATTCCCTAACATGTATGTAAATGTTTGCGTTTTGAATTTCAGTAAGAAACTACTTTGCAGTGAAAAACCACAAAACCACACCAAAGTTTCCTCACTTTATGAAGAACATGCTGGAATTTCCACATTTACATGTAGCTTCCAGAAAGAGAGAAGTTCTGCAGCCTTGCTGATACACCCTGAACTTCCTTTAAAGGACAAGAAATAAACACTAAGAAGCCTTTAGAGTAAGTTTTCCAAATACAGACATTTCAGAAATGAAACATGATAAATGGGAGATGGCCTCCACATGAGAGATTTGGCTTTTTTAATGTAAGATTCTAGATTAAAATGAAGGATAAATCCTTACATCGGAGGTTTTAGAATGACAGACAATAAAATTACCAACAAAATACCAGTGCTCAAAGCAGACAGAGAATCACAAAATGAAGTGCCTGGGCTGGTAGTCAGTGGGGGGAGCAAAGCTCTGCTGGCACTGAGGACAGGTTTACACCTGAGAGCTTTCCTGGTAATGGGGTGGTAAGTGAACACCATCCTCTTCTGGGATCTGACATCCAAAATCCTTTCCTGAAGGAAGGCAGTGACCAGGGCTAAGCAAAGGTCACTTGGTGTGGGGTCAGAGGGTTCTTTTGTACACGTTTAGGGGCAGCCAGGGAATGGAGGATGAAGAGACGTGGTTCCTGTTTCTACAACAGGTTTGTGAGTAAACCCCACGCCCAGGAAGTTGAGGATTTAGTCTTTCCTGGGTTTTTGAAGGGTTATTTCAAAAGAGACTTTTGCCAAAGCAAAACTCCTGGAAGTTTCAGCTTCCAAGATGGAGTGGAGCTTATGCCCAAATCCTCCTCCCAGATCAGAGCTTTTAGATCCATCCAAGATCACAGTAACTGATCTAGAATTACTCAGCACTTTATCACACAGGACGGGAGAAAACAGCTGGTCACTCTGTTATGAGTTCTTGCTGGAAAACCTGGAATTGTGAGGAGTAGGTTGGAGATCTCAGCATGTCCTGCCACCATCAGTGGGCTTCCCTCCAGCTGCAGTCAGTCAGGAGAGACTCCATAACCTCATACAGGACAAGAATATACTGAGTGTACTCATATGAGCCAGTGTGTACCCAGGTGGGCAAGCAAGCCAACAGCCTCCTGATCTGTATAAGGAATAGTGTGCCAGCAGGACCACAGCAGGGATAGTCCCTCTGTACACTGAGGCACCTCAGGTGCTGTGTCCAGTTCTGGGCTCCTCTAGGAAGGACAGTGAGGTGCTAGAGCATGTCCAGAGAAGGGAATGGAGCCAGGGAAGAGTCTGGAGATTCAGGGACATAAGGAGCAGCTGAGGTTGCTGGCAGGGCTCAGCCTGGAGAAAAGGAGGCTCAGGTGGGGCTTCTCACTCTCTGTAACTCCCTGGTGGGATGGTGGAGCCAGGTGGGGACGGGGCTTTGCTCCCAGGGAACAAGGGATAGGACAGGAGGAAATGGTCCCAAGTTGTGCTAGGGGAGGTTCAGGTTGGACATCAGGAAGAATTTCTTCACCAAAAGGGTGGTCAGGCATTGGAAGGGGCTGCTCGGGGAGGTGGTGGAGTGCCCATCCCTGGAGGTGTTTAAGGAATGACTGACGTGGCACTCAGAGCTCTGGTCCGGTTGACAAGGTTGTGTTGGGTCATAGGTTGGATTTGAACATCTCAGAGGGGTTTTCCAAGCTATTTGATTCAGTGATTGTGCGACTAAACATCAGTCCTCTTTTAACCGGGTGAGGAAAAGCTTCCCGAGGGCTGACGCTGAAGTTATTGGAGGAGTTCAGACACCAGCAAAAGGAAAGAAGCCATTTCCTAAACGCTTCAGCCGCAGCGAGGGGAAACGAAAATAAACTGCAGCTTCCTACGTTATTGAGCAGGACGCTCAATTAATTACCGAGCGACACGGAGGGTCAGTGTGGCTCCCGTACCCCCTGAGCCGCACAGAAGCTCACCGGGTCACACCCTGACGGTGCCGTAAGGCACCCCCCTGTCCCCCCCTCCCCTTAGCCCGTGCCCCACTGCCGAGGGGCGGCGGCGGGGCCGCGATTGGCGGCGGGCCCGTGGCGTGAGGGGCCGGGGGCCGCCGGGAGCTGTAGGCGCGGCCGGACTGCGGCTCCCGGCTCGCCCCGCGCCGGGCGGGGGCAGCGCTGCGGCTGCGGCAGCGACAGCGGCGGGGCGGGCGCGGAGCCGCCCCGGCCCCTTTGTGTGCGCGGCCGCGGCTCCGGCGCCGCCGCCATCTTGTGCCGAGTCCGCGCCGGGGGCTCCGCGGGCAGCGCCGGGGCCGCTCCTGCCCCCGAGCGGGGCCTGTGCCCGCGCCGCCCGTGCCGGGGCCGCCGCTCGGCTCCTCCGCTCCGCTCCGCCACCTCCGTTCGCGGCGCGGCCGCCCCGCCCCGTCTCCCCGCCCCAGCGCCGATGCCGCGGCGGGAGCGGCCCCAGCCCGGGCCGCGGGCGTAGCGGCGGGCGCGGTCAGCGCCGCTCCCCGGGAGGCGGGCGCGCCGCGGGCGACGAGCATCAGGAGAGCGAGGCCCGGCCCCGCCGAGCCGCCGGCGCTGCCCGCCCCATCAGGAGAGGGACAGGAGACCCGCCCCGGCCGGCAGCGAGCCGGGCCATCGCCGCAGCGCCATGAAGATCAAGGATGCCAAGAAGCCGTGTAAGGCCGGGCCGGGGGAGGGGGCGCGGGGCCGGCGCGGCGGGCGCTGCCCGGCCATGGCTCCGGGAGACCATCCTCGATCCTGTGCGTCCCTCGGACGGAGGGGTCGGGGCTCGCGGGATCCGCGGGGGAAGGGCTTCTCTTTGACTAGAAAGCGGTATCGTCGGCTCCTTGGGTGCGGGTGATGTGTTTGATGGAGATGGCACTTAATCGCTGTGCCGAACACCTGCGCAGGTGGCTGCAGTTGCTACAGTTTTGCTTTTTAAGGGCTAATCAAATGCGGATCCTTTTTAGAGAGAATATTTCCTATTAATTGTATGCAGGTCTTTAATTAAAATACGCTTGATGCTCCCCTTTAATAAGCACAGCTGTAACAATATCCTTACTATTTATTGATTTTGAGCACGTATTTGTTTTGGAGGGCACAAACGTGGTTCAGACTCAGGTGAAAGCAAATAAAATGTTTTAAGACTACAGGTGCTTCTTTGTGGGAAGAGAGGTATGGATTGAGCAAAGTTAATCTACATGCAAACGAGGTACAGCTGTGCAAGTCAACACACCTGTCAAGCTAATACAGGTGTGCCTTGGCTGAAAGGGATGCAGGTATTGCTCCACCGAATTAAGCATCTTTGTCATCATACTTAAAGAAGTACTTTCAGGGTGAGTTACTGTGTAGAAAAAATGTCTAGTCCCAAATTTCTAGGCCTGCTGTGTGGCCCTATGGCATGCCTGGCAAATGAGCAGCATGCAGCTGAAAGAGGATCTTGAAAGGGGATGTTTTAGATATATTGTCTGAGCAGCCCAATAAGAAAACCATCAAACACGTATTTAAAACAGGAAGTGTTAGTGTAGCTCTAGAAATAGCTGTAAGAGCTGTGAAAGTACCTTGTTTCTTGTGGTCTGTTTGGGAAAGCCTAAATGTGCATCTTGTAGCACCCAGTTAGTCATCACCTCTTGTTAGTGCCAGTGTGTGGAAATTCCTGAATTTACTGTAATGATGTTTATGAAGAATACAGTTCAGACAGCATTTTTTTTTCCCCTGGTATAATATTACGGAATGTTATCAAGACTCTGAAGCAATAACTGGCTGTAAAATGTTAAAGTGGTTTGGTAATTAAAATTGTGAGAGTATGGCTGTTCCTACTGCAGAAACTTGCTGATTTCAGGAGTGTCTCTGCTGGACCTCAAAGATTTGTTTTGTGTTGTGGTGAATTTAAACCTCGTAGTTAAATACTAATGCAAATGGTACCAAGAAGTTTTAGCTGCTCAAATATGCTACAGTTGTAGTTGCACTCTTCCATTTCTTGAACCTGAAGTTTGATGTTGGTTTCGTGATGGGAATTAGAAGCAGTTGGAACTGCAGAGGCAGGAGGGGAAAAATACAGTGTCAAACTATGTTGTTTATATCTTCTTGACTCTTGAACATACTTTGAAGTTGGTGGCTTTTTTAAAGATAATAGCACTTAGTTTCTTAGACGATGAACTTTAGACTCGCTTTGCTGATCTCTGATCCTGGTTAGTCACACTGACTGAAGTGGGAGAGCAGCTGAATGTTTGAAGAGCAGCAGATCCACAGAAGTACTGAAGATGGAGAAGTTCAGAGGCTCTGGTGCCCAAAATCTGCTGTCAGTTTGGCTTAACTGCTCACACTGACATGAAAGCTGGGCTCACGGTACCACTTTTAGACTGCTTACAAATTATTTGGTTAAGACAGTTGTAGATAATTTTCAGCACAGTTGCTGAGTGAGTATATTCCTTGGACTGAGTGAGTATCTAATCATCTGTGCTGGAGCCAAATTTGATGCAAGGGAAAAATGGTTAATCATTATTTAACTTAAGTATGTGCAGAGTGGAACTGAGAAGATTGCCTTAGCCTACCTTTGCTTTCATCTGTGATGTTTGGCATCAGGAAGAAAGGCATGATTGCACTGCCTGTCATGTCAGTCATCAGGGAGGGTAAAATGGAGACACCCAACCAGTTCAGGGCTTCTGATGTGGATACAACTGCCTAGACATGCTTGTGTGGTCCTCCCTTCCAGATCTTCACCTGGCTAGTGATGTTGCTAATTTGGTGGACTGAAAACTGAGAAATGCAGCTGAATTTGTGGAACACAGCTTCTGAGGTTGGATGCCTTGGAAGAGGCTCATAAAGGGCCATTTAAATCTCAGCTGCTGGGGATGGGAGGTGTCAGCATTTGAAAGGAAGAGAACAGAAATTCACATCGGGAAAGCTTTGGACTAAGTTAGCGTGGCAGTGGAGAGGTTGTGGAGTCTCCATTCTTGGAGGATTCCTGAAAAACTTCAGAGGTCTTAAAGCCTTGGCCGGACAAAGCCATAGTTGACCTCATCTCGAGTTGGCAGTTTTCCTGCTGGTGTGACGGAGAGGTCAGACCAGATGACCCCAGGAGGAACCTTCCAAGCAGCAGTTGCGTGATAACTCTTCTGAGGAAATGCCTCTGGGGGAGAATGGCTGGCAATTTTCAAGAAAACTTCCAAAGGTTATTTGTGGGTTGGTATGACAAATGTGAGAGCAGAGAGTCTTGCTGCTGTGTGGGATCTGCCTGAAGGGAAGAGAGCAGCCACTCAGTCAGGGGGAACTCTGCGTGTTGGCGGGGAGGGAGAGAGGGACAGTGCCAGCGTGCTGTGCTCTCCAGGGGAGCTGGAACCCTTCCTCTTGGCTCTGGAGTGTAATGCACTGCTGAAGGAAAGGCAGAGACTTCCAACATCTAGTACACTCTGTATGTTACTTTTTACAGTCCATTCTTTTTGATTGCTTGTTGAAAATAGTTTTAGAACAAATGCCTTTGTTTCCCTTGAGGCGATTTGAGACACACTAAAGATGAACATACATAGCAGAGATTTGCAAAGTGCTGTGTCAGTATAAAGAAAAGATGAAAATCTCAAGTTTAGTTTCTCCTAATGTGGTTCTCTGGATACATGTAATCATCATGGACACAGTGTAGTAAAATTGATGAACTTGCTGCATAGTCTTGGGTATCCCAGCATTTTCTTATCAGTCATTGAAAGCTGATTACTAGCCAATAGCAGGTGTTACAGGCCCTCATTTGACTGCAGTTGAAAAATGTGTTTCTAATAATAGATTAATACTGCCAGGCACAGTTTATACTGTGTTAAACACAGTGTATCTGTGAGTGTTAAATTATGCCTCTGCATGCTGTATCTCACTGTAATTACACCTATCCCTAAAGACATGGCTGCTGAAATGTCAACAAAATTAGGAGAATGAGCAAGGAGAGAGAAGATGAAAGCAGTGATGTTTTGTCTTGTGGTAGCTTTATATGGCATCCACTTGTGGATGTGATGAACCTCATGAAGAGCAATTGCAGTAATTGCCCATTCCCACCTGTCCTCCCACTGGTAACTGTGGCTGTTATGGAGCGTGATTAGAGGAGGCTGAGTGGGAAAGTGCAAGGAGTTTGTGGAGCGTGGTGGAGAAGTTTTCCCACAAAGAAAAATGAGAGGATGTGCCAGGGTGTGCCAGATACACTTAATTTATGCGTTAATTCTGTCCAGCTCAAATGTATTTTGAGCTGGACTTGGGATATTGGAACCAAAAACCTGTTACAAAACTTTTTAAGGAGAGAAAGTCTGCAGTGCCTCAAGGACTAAGGACATTTGAAGTGCAGTTTTGCTCTGTAGAGGCTCATACCCATGTGCATCCCTGGACATGGGTGCAGCAGAGGCAATTTGCTGCCTACCCATCAGGTTAATCCTGCTTGATGCAGCAGTTGCACAGCCCTTGGTGTGCTTTCCCTTTGCTTCTCCCATTGAACACGTGAGCTGCCTTGGCCTGCCAGCTGATTCAGCTGATAGTTTGCCATCAAGTTTTACTCCACTGCATGCACGTGTTTCAGGGAAGGACTGGAAGTGTAAGAATGGATGTATGTACACAGAGGAAAATGCATTTGGAGAAGCTGCAGGGTACATTTTAGTTTCTGTGTAAATACTTCAGTGTGTAGTAGTTCAGTATAACTTTTAAATAGTTGTTTGCCTTGTCAGTATTCGGGTAGGAATAGGATCAAGGTTTTATTATCAAAGGCTGATTAGAAGATAAGTTTTGGGTATCATAACTGATAATAATGCATACTTTCATAAAGAACTGTTGCAGTGCCAGCAGGAGTAGGCTTAAGTTTTCATGGCTATTGTGATCATTTTCCTTCCCTCTATTTTAGGGCTGTATAGAATCATGAACTTTGGCACCCTTTGGCAGTTTTTCGCCGGGGTTCATTTGTGTTTGAAGTGCAACAGTCTTAATAATACATAAGCTTTCTTGCAAAGGTGACACTAAATGATGTAGGCTGCTCTCTGCTGTCACTGACAGCTGTGAATTTGTGGGGTTTTTTCCCATGGTGCAGAGCTCCCAGCTTGAAATAGAAGTTAGCTACATTTCTTTGAAGGTTGGTTCTTGTTAATTTACAGCAGGGTTGACCCAGAATGTTACTTTATCTTACAGTGAGAAGGAAGGATTTGAAAGGTGTTTGTGTTTCAGATGTGTCATTACATTCTTAGGGAAGAGGCTGACAGGAATCTGTTTCTCAGTTTTTAAAAGCCAAATACAAATAGAGCATTAAACTGAAGGATCTTACACTTTACTGAATAAGGGGGAGTAGTTAAGTCTTTGAGTTTGTGCTTCCTGCAGCTTTGGATCCAAAGTGGTTGTGCAAAATCAGAATACCAGCGTGTGGTCTGGGTGGAGAGCTTCGAAGGTCCTCTGCTCTCCTGAAGCAGAGCCCGTGGAAAAGGAAAACACTTCAACCTTTGTATCTGTATTTGCATGAGAGACTTTTCACTGGAATTATTTCCTTTGGCATATAAATACCTTATATGATAATATATAAATAACCTTAAGATTTCTGCCAGTGACTGTGTACACCAAGAATTTAAAAAGTGCAGACACAAGAGAATGAGGCCTCCTTGTGTATTCTCTAAAGATTGTTATGGTTTAAAAAACAACCAACAGCCATCAGCATGGGGTTTGGGATTTTCTTACTCAGCAGAACTGCTACATTGCTGCATGAGCACAGCGCTCCTCCCTTGTGGAAAGTGCTTTTCTACATTTCAGGAAGCAGTGCTAGGGAATCCTCTTAAACATTTGGATTTTTTTGAGGGGTTGCCCCTCCAAGCTTTTTCATGGCGTGTGTGGAACAATCTGTTGCTTTATAGCAAAGGTTCATGGTTGCTGTGTCTAGGTAGGGACCACAGTGGCTCCTGACAGAGCTGGGGAGTGAAAGAAAACCTGGATTTGGAATTAAGGAGGTTGTATGTTATGATTCTCCTCTTGCTGTCCTGGAGACAGTTAAATTTGGTGTGAAGTATCACACTAAACACCATATGGGTTTTGATTTCCCAGTTAGGGTTCTACTTCACATATCTGTCTCTTCTCAGATAGTAAAAATCTGTGTTTTGTGTATTCTTAAACAGATTTCCTAAAAGCAGAATGCATGTTTTTGAAGGAGTTTTATATAGCCTATCCAAGGCAGTTGGGCTTGTTGAATTAAAAGCTCAGTTTTACTTTTCTCGTTTTCAAATTGAATCTGACCTCTGCAAAAGAGGAGCTGAACTTTGAAAAAATGGGTCCTGGATTTGTTCTGTGAATAGCAGTCAAATTCTCAGCAAGGAATACTTCTAATCTGTGCATCACTTTTTGTGAAATCTTCCTAGGAATAAAAATAGTTACAAAGAGGAAGAGCTGAGAAAAATCTTTTAATGACCTAATCCCCTAGAGCTGTGGAAAAAAAGCCCATTTTTAATGCAGAGGAATTGATTCTCCTTAGGAAGTGAAGCTTTGGAATGGTGGTTACAGTTGTGCAAGTCCTCAAACCTGGTATCTGCAGACCTATAAGCTTGAAAGGAAGGTTGTGTAATTGGTACTGGTGTCATCCAGGCACATTTCTTTAACTGTGACTGCTGAAAGGATCAAGCTGATGTCTGGGGATATTTTTTTCCAAAAGATTCTGTTGCTGGCATTCTCCTACATCTCTCACTTGGAGAAGCATGACCCACAGATACAAGGATAAAAATACTTTTTAGAGTCATTGCTATATTCTCAGCCCAAGGTACACACCACGCTATTTTTGTCATGTTCCAAGCCAGCTTTCAAATACAAGACTTCCTGAGAAATCTTTCATGGATTTGAGAGACCATACCAGCTACTGATGCAGATATGCTGTGTAAGAGTGAAAAGTTGTGCTTCAAACACTCCTCAAAGAGCAGCAATCTCTCCTCAAGCAGAGAGCTCATATATGTGGTTTAAAATGATGCACAGGGTTCCTTGTATGTAGGGCGGGACTGGAAGTCTGTGTGTCCTCTTCAGGCATTGTCAGGATTAGCCTGGCTGCTGGAAGTCTTGTAGCAAATTCTCCATAGTACTCTGCCTAGTCCTCCATCCTGAATCTCTCTGGCCTGATTTTAACCCCACAAATGAAAACACTTCCAGTAACTTTGTGTTTCCACGTGGGTTCCTGTTTCCTTCAATCCTTCTGCATCCAGACAGGATGGATTCTGAGCCAAGATCCTCCCAAAGCAATCTGATTTGAAGGCTGCAGCTATAGGAGGTTTCTATGTTGTGTCCAATTATATTGAAATTCAGGAAAATCAGTGTATTTCCATTATTTAAAGGCAGCTCAAACATGGATAAATCTTGTATCCTTGCAGTCCCAAAGGATTGTGCTCTTGCCACGTATGTGTATTCCTTTCCGTGTTTGGAGCACAAAATGGCTGTAATTTTTCTGGCTGCACCTGTAATAAAATCAATATAAATCAATCAAGAGTGGCTTACATGCACAAGAATCCTTGTGTAATTCCTTCTTCTGGGCTGCTGGTATAAGGAGTAAGTTAGCAGGACGTGGGCCTGCTTGCTTGTCAGAACTCCTCCACCTTGCAAATGAAACTTGAGCAATGTACTACCAACCAAATCTTGACAAATTTTCAATGGAAAAATGTGAAACTTCTTGGGGTTTGTCACAGAGGTGAACACTGACCTATTTCTTCAGTTTCAAATTCCTTAAATGGCTGTTAAGATCATGAAGTTAACGCAGAAAACTGATATTGTGCAGCATCATCCCATTTTTCAACATAAAACATGTTCCTGTTTGCATTATGGAATAAACTTACAGTTCAGTTGTTCTTGTTTTTTACTTGATATACTTGATTCGTAAACCTTGAGATTTATAGGGATGTGACTAATGCTGTATTTGCAAAAGCCTTTTGGATCATTTAACATGGGATGTGGTGGATCTTCTGACAAACAGGCATGACTTGCACCAAATCTTCATCAAGCTCATTGCCTGAACTTTCAGCTGTTTCTCCCTCTCTCCTGTTGTGGAGGACTAAGTCCTAGTTATCCAGCAGGCCCACTGAGCAGGAAGAGTCCCAAATATTTTAGGTAGTACTTGGCTTGCTGTGTCTGAGTTAAATTCTGAATGGGTTGGATCGACTCCTACAGACTTCTGGTCTGCTGGGTGAATCAACTTCCTTCTTCACTTTTGGTCTTGTGACATTGTTTATGGAAAAAGGCTGAAATTTCATGAGGTCACTTAATAAGTTGTCAGCTAATTGTGGTCAAACAGTAAGTGACTAATTTTCTTCTGTCCAGAGTCACAGGGTAAAGAAGTCAGGCAGTTATAGAATCAGGTCATGTGTGGCTTTATGCTTAGACGTCAACTTTATGAAACTGATTATCAGCGATACAGACCTTCTTTATTTCCCCTTGGAGCTAGATTTCGCTCACAGAACTTACTCTTGTATTTAAATTCAGTTATTCAAGATGAGTAAGGTAACCAACTAAATGTTTTTTGTTAATATCTGACAATATTCCCTGGGCACCCATTCCTGAAAGTTGAGGCAACTTTGAAATTTCTTTTGGTTTTAACTCCAGCACTCATAAATAGTGAACTGACACACACCCAGCCTTGCCTAAATATGTTAAAATATTTTTGGTAGATCATTCTTCTCAAGGATAGGTCCCACTAGTAATGTAAATTCAATGTAATTGCATCTTGCTCATGATGAACATGTTAACATCTTTTTGGTTTTGTCCCTGAGTGTCATGTTTGTGTAAGATATGAATTGCATCTGAAAAAATAAAAAAAAAAGGGCAAGCAAAACAAACAAGCTATAATGTCAGTTAGAAAATAAAAACTTGAGCTTCCCAGCTGGCTATTCAGAATCTTTCTTAAACGTAGAAATTAAATTTTAAATACTGTTTCTGGGAGAGGACAGTGGGAAAACTGTCAGATGAAGGTGTTGTCTTTGCTGTAGGGTTACTGAGTATCTGTTGCACTGCACATGGTTGGGAAAATTTATTGGTTAAAGGTATATTCAAATAATGGTCCTGCATGTCATAAAGTCCCTGTTAGGAACTGCAGTCATCCCACAGAAGTCACAAAGTCAAAGCATTTGGTTTGCTGTTGTTTTGTACTACAGAAATGCCCTCTTCTAGCCAAGATACAAAAAAAAGAAAAATGGAACTTAGATTCACTAATATTAATTTTGTGGTTTGCTTGTAGTTCTTAATAGAAGTTTTTGTTATCCCTTTAACTTCAAGGGATATAAATCGGGCATCTTAACTGTGCCAATTTTTAAAGTGCACGCAAATAAATTAAAGCTTCCCTCTCAAACATGTTGTGTGAGGAGCTGTTAGAGGAGGGATATTGTCCTGCTCTGTTGCCAGCTCTAATGTGTAACCTGCTTTCTTCCCCTGTGCATTGCTGAAGTGCGTCAGAGCTATTATTTTAGAAGGGAAGGTTATTTTAATCCTTTATTCTCAGTTAAAAAAAAAAGGTTGAATTTTGTTTAGAAGTTGGTCTGAAAGATACGGTATAGTTTGGAGAGTTTTAGTTGGGCTTCCTGAACCCATGTAATAGCATTGAAATGCGTGGAGTTGCTAATTTTCCCATTTTTACCTGTGGCCAGAGGGATATTTAAGGTCATGTAATTGAAATGATCCTGTGAGGTTTGTTGTTAATGTCTTGTTGAAAAAGTAGTACAGCGTTGGTTTAACTCTGAAGTTCCACGTATGGCTTTGTCTCTTTGACAATAACTCTTGTACCTTCACAGCTTTCCCATGGTTTGGCATGGACATTGGGGGAACATTGGTGAAGCTTGCCTACTTTGAACCTATTGACATCACTGCAGAGGAGGAGCAGGAGGAGGTTGAAAGCTTGAAGAGCATCCGCAAATACCTGACTTCCAATGTAGCCTATGGATCCACTGGCATTCGGGACGTCCACCTGGAGCTGAAAGACTTGACCATTTTTGCTCGAAGAGGAAACTTGCACTTTATCCGATTCCCAACTCATGATTTGCCTACTTTTATCCAAATGGGAAGAAACAAAAACTTTTCGACACTACACACGGTGCTCTGTGCCACCGGCGGTGGCGCGTACAAGTTCGAAGAAGACTTTCGCACAGTAGGTACCCTGGAGCTGGTGCCAAAAGCATTGCTGGTGATGGGATAAATAATATTTTGAAAAACTGTGCAATGCTTGAATATTATTAATTACAGACTGCATTAAGTATAGGAAATTACAGCCTTTGTGGAATCCACAGCACCTGTTAAATTGCCTTTCTACTCTATGAGAGAACGGCAGCTTAAATGTCACGTGCAAAACTGAGGAAGAACTGTAGTGAGCCTAAAGCCCCTCAGAATTTCTG
Source organism: Pyrocephalus nanus (assembly GCA_038380795.1). NCBI lineage: Eukaryota > Metazoa > Chordata > Aves > Passeriformes > Tyrannidae > Pyrocephalus > Pyrocephalus nanus. The sequence continues at coordinate 13,956,840 of CM076275.1, read as the reverse complement.
CCCTGTGGTTTTCTGATAATCCTTGGAGCGTTAATGAAGCTGCAAGGATAATTAGTGTGATTCCATTGAGCTTTTTATCTGCTGACATCCTAGAAATGACTGTTTGACTTGTAAGATGGGGGAGGAAACCCACAAACCTTGAAAAGATAAGCAGATGTGTGAGTTCCACTAAGATAACACCCAGTGGGGCCTTTAAGGTATTTGGTGACCTTTTTTTGGATTTAAACCGGTGGAAAATGTTGCTAATTTTTCAACAGGTTAATGTCTGAGTACCTCAAAAGTTATCTTTGAGCTTACCAAAGCGGATATTTTTACTGCCTGTCTTTGATTCAGGTCTGAGATCTAGATTTATAGTCAGATGGATTTGCTAATTGATGTATTCAGAACTTGTTTGTTGGTTTTATACTGAGATTGAGGTTCCTGAATTAGTCGCCTGAGAGAGCTTCCTAAAGTTGGGCAGTACAAATATACTCATAAATTTGTAGCATGTTTGTGCAATGTTAGAACATGTTGATACAGTCTTTTTTTCTTTCTTAACACAGATTGGAAACCTCCAGCTGCACAAACTGGATGAGCTTGACTGCCTTGTCAAAGGCTTATTGTACATAGACTCTGTCAGCTTCAATGGCCAGGCAGAGTGCTATTATTTTGAAAATGCCTCAGACCCCGAGAGATGCCAAAAGATGCCTTTTAACCTGGATGATCCATACCCACTGCTGGTGGTTAACATTGGTTCAGGAGTCAGCATTTTATCAGTCCATTCCAAAGACAACTATAAAAGAGTAACTGGAACAAGGTAACTTAAAAACCTGAGTTGGGGTTGTTGCTCTGTGGGACAACGAGCCTTCTGTGTTTGAAGTGCTTCCTCTCACTGATTCCCCCACCTCTTCTTTTCTTCACTCTGTAGAATCCCATTCCCATTGAGGAGTTAAGTGTATCTTATTCATCAATCAATGAGTAATAAAAGTGCTCCATAGTGAGAGTTTTATAGGTTTTGTTTTAAGTTTTGATAATGTGTGCAGTGAACCTCTGTTCCTCTTGCTCTATAAGAACAGATGTGTCCACATATGTTTTACAGTAAATGATCAAGGATCTGTCAGTGGCATGATGTGGGTATTTAAGGAGTTTGCTTGTGATTAAGTTTTCCAGCTTACATTTTGAGAGTTTATATCTATTTGTTAGCTCTTACCTTCTTGTAAGTGACTTAAAATAACATGAAATTGATTGACAGCTGTTTGTGAAGTGAATCTTATGCAGAAAAGCAAATAGCTTGGTATCTAAGTTGGAGGGCTTTATTTGTTTATTTTGTTAGTCAGACATAAGAATCTTTCATGTAAGGAAATACTACTTAAAAGCAACTAGTTTCCTTTGTCCTTAGTCTAGGTGGAGGGACCTTCCTTGGTTTGTGCAGTTTGTTGACGGGCTGTGAAAGTTTTGAAGAAGCTCTGGAAATGGCATCCAAAGGAGACAGCACACATGCTGACAAGCTGGTTCGGGATATTTATGGAGGAGACTATGAAAGATTTGGCTTGCCAGGATGGGCTGTAGCATCCAGGTAAGCAAGAGTCTCCTTGTTGGTTCTTTTGTTGGTTTGAGGGGCTTAAAAAACAAGACTTGAACTATTAATGCAGAGAAAACTGCTTTTTCACAAACTTTTATTGTAGTCATTTTTTTATCCTAAAAGTATATATCCTCAGCTTTTTAGAAGGTTTAAAGCCCCAGGCAACTGCAGGTGCCTGCCAGCTAGATATTGAAGAAACCTTGTGTGGTATGTCCTACACAGAGAATGTGAGGTGATCACAGGAGTGGCAGGAAGGAAGTGCAGAGGTGGTGTGGTTTAGCCTGGCAGGCAGCTAAACACCACACAGCCACTCACTCCCCCAGTGAGATAGGGGGAAAAAAGTAAAATTCCTGGGTTGAAATAAAAATTGTTTAATAGGACAGAAACGGAACAGAGCAGAATGGTCCTCTCCCAACTTCTGCACCCTACTCTGTTTGCTGGTGGGCTGGGGTGAGGAGCAGAAAAGGCCTTGACTCTACTCAGCAATAATGAAAACATCCTTGGGTTATCAACAATCTCCAGCACAAATCCAAAACACAGCCTCAGCTAGAATAATACCAAAGAATAAGACTGCTTTTTGCTGTAGATGGTTCTTCATGGAGGTCAACCTGAACAAAAATATTTTGTGGGAGTCATTATTGTAACAACATTGACTTGTTTGCTGTAAAGGACTAAATGCACATGTAATGGTAAATTCCTGTATTTAACACAGACTTTGAAAGGGAGCTCCTCAAGAACAAACATGAGATTTAACTTCTGTTACAGCATAAAAATTACATTCTGAAATTACTACTTCAAATGCACATAAATCACTTTTAATTAATGGAAATTTTTCCTGTTCTAGTTTTGGGAATATGATCTACAAAGAGAAGAGAGAGTCTGTTAGTAAAGAAGATCTTGCAAGAGCCATTTTGGTGACCATCACCAATAACATTGGGTCTATTGCCCGGATGTGTGCAGTAAATGAGGTAAAAACTGACAAGGATGTCATCTATCCACAGGTCTATTATTTGTTTTCAGATTAAATGACTGCTAAATTGATGTATAAGTTTAAACCTTTTAGTACATTCTCAGAGGAAATTCATGTAGTGTTTTGTGCCCACAATCATCCTGGTTTTAGCAAGGGGACTTCAAGTCCTTCGTCACAGCATCCTGTGCTTCCCTACTCCCTCACTTCCCTGCAGGCTTTGGGCTCCATTCCCTAACAAAGCTGGTTTGAGGCACTCCTTGTCACATTACTTTCCCCACTGGCAAAGATATCCATGTCCCAGTTCTCCAGAGGCAATCAAAATATTCTGAACCCACTCCTCGTACTTTAATCACAGAATAATTAGGGCTGTAAAGGATCTCTGGAGATCATCCAGTCCAACCACCCTGCCAAGGGAGTGTGTCCTGCCCTGAAACATGGACTCTGTCCTTGGAGAGTTTCAGAATATGTGACCTGAGCAACTGCTGCATTTAAGTTGCTGCAAGACCTGTGGGTGCAGTGTGTGGGACCTGATGGCCTCCAGCAGTTTCTTCAAGCTGAAATTATTCTTTGATTGAAGCCTGTGGAAAGCCTTGCTTCTAGTTAAGCATTGTTTTTAATTTTTACTAACTCTTGAGACTTCAGGTTGTTTTGACACCTGTCACCTTAGTGGTTGATACCAAGATGGTTTCCTGCCATCTTCTGTTTCTCAAAGTCCTGCTGAACAGAACCAGTGTGTGTTCAGTTTCAGTAGGACCAAGAAGCTGTGGAACAATACTGAATTTAGGCATAGAAGGCATTAGGTTCTGAGCACCAGGGATTTCCTTATTCATTATGAACAAACTTTGGATAAAATGAGGTTTAGTAACAGCTTTCTTGGAGAAGACTATGGGTAACTGTATTTTGAGCTCTGCTTAAAATCTCTGGATGTGATCATCTCACAAGTACCAACAACCTTGTTACCTGCAAACCCCTCCTTTTGCTTGGAGCCAGACTAATACATGTTTCTGGTTTTAATATTGCATGGTCTCCCTCAGTTTCATTCTCTGGCTTTTGGTCTTGTCTGTCTTTGAGAATAAAGTTCATTTTGTGAGTATTAAGTTAATTTTGGCTTTTTGCTTTATGGCAAGACCTGATAACAAAGGGTTAAAATGAGGGTGAAGTTGAAAGTACATACTAATAGACTAAGACAAATGTATTAAATTTATATTTAATGGTGGGAGTAAAGGAGGACAAATCTGAACTTGTAAACTGCACAAACTAGCTTTTTTCCAATTTTTTGGTGTCATTCCAGCTATGTCACAGAACTACAAATCATAAGGAACAGTTACTGGGGCGATACAAACTAGTATCTTGAACTGATATATAAAGTTGGATGTCATTATTTTGGCTTCCTGCAGTAGAACAGAATTATGGTTTTGTGCCTTAATGTTGTATCTACTTTGTCTTCAGTAAGAACTAATCAAGATGGTGAAAAACAGTCCCATGGTAGTCATTTGACTGCAGGTTGAATTGTTACAAAAACTAGTGTGACAGCTTAGATACAATTAATGTATTTATTGATTTAATGTAATGAAGTGCTTGTCTAAGCACTATGCTAAGAACTAACACAATTAAATTTTCTTTGGTTCTTCCTCTTGTATCATTAAACCAGTGTTTAATGTTGCTTTTGCTTAACATTGGGTTTGTTTCAGCAAATGGGGGAAAATTAAATGATTTTTCACTTCTTTACTTTTAACCTGATTAAAATTCACAGCTCGCTTGCGGTATTTAACTCTTGGTCTGATGCTGTGCTGAGGTGTATTGAGGTCTGAAGATGAAAAGAACACCTGCCATGTCTTACTGTCTTCGGCTTCTTTACAGTGCTGCCTTGTTGCATATGGATCAAGCAGCATTGTACAGGGCTATGAAGGCATTGAGGCTTCCCTGCCAAACAGAACTATCTTTCATTTCATTTCACTTTTAGCTGGGCTGTTTCTTTGGCTTAATTACTGAAAGTGCTCACTTTAATTTGCAACACAAATGCTACTTGTCTGTAAATTAAGTCCTTTAATTCCTGTGGGTTGCGCCGACTTTCCTTTTCCCCGAGTATGCCATGTTTTAAATTTTGAAACTGGGTTTTAATTGTGGGTTGCTTGTTTTTTGTGCCTTTTTTTTCTTGCTCGAGACAGCCTGCTCTTTCATAGCTTGGTTTCTCAAAGCTGTGTTAAGCAGTGAAAAGTCTTAATCCTTTGCTTTCTCTTTTCTTTTTTAGAAAATAAACAGAGTTGTGTTTGTTGGCAATTTTTTGCGTGTGAATACTTTGTCGATGAAGCTTCTTGCGTATGCACTGGATTACTGGTCAAAAGGCCAGCTGAAGGCCTTGTTCCTAGAACATGAGGTATGCTGTGGTTCATTTATCTGTGTGTGTTGTTCCACTATAAATCAAAAATGCGTTATTAAGCAGCTCTCGTGCGATATCCTGAGGCTCCGTACTCAGTAAACATCAGAAATAAGAGGAGGCTTGTCGTGCTGAGTGGGTTCTCTGGGAACAGCTCTCTGCCAGGGAGGTACTTCAGTCACTTTGGGGTAGCTCAGTTCAGGCTGTGGATCTTTGGAGAGGGACAAGAAAATCTTAAGCTCTGTGCCCAGGGTCAACAGTCTTTCTTAAGTTTGGGTGGAAACAATAGTTAAGTGTTGTATTTCAAAGAGTCCAGAGATCTAAAGCTTGAGCCTTTGAAATGGGCCCATTGTTCTTTGCTGGGCTTGAGCAACATCCTGAAAGTCGAGACTGCCTTTGACAAGGCCAGCTTTCATACCACCACAGACCCCTCAGAGCTCTTGGAGTGACTTTGTGCTCTCAGGCTGACCTGCTTTGGGGCAGCTTCTGCCATCTTCATCACTATGGAATGCTGAGAGTTTTCACCTGTTTTATTTCAAAGACAAGCAAATTACAGGTGCAACAGTTGTGAGATTTGTAGCTTCTTGGCAGTGGATCGGCAGTTTTTGTCCTCAGTTTGTTGGTCTGCAAATATTACAGCGTTAGATCTGTTCCCCTTCAGTTGATTCTCGCAGCATTTTTCCTTTATTGCTTATCCCAGGACTGACAGTCTGTGCCAGTGTCTGCAGTAATAGCAGAACGGTTCCTTGTCAGTTCTTCAGTTTTTTCTTGGGTAAATTATGAACTCTTGCATTTAATCAAGTATATATTCCAAAGACTTCAGTATTTCACACTTATAGGGAGAGGGAACATTTCACTCCTCCACAGGAGGGAAATGTGATTCAACAGGAAAATGTCCTTTGAGTGCAGGTAAGTAGTCAGAATTTGTGAGGTGCAGTTAATTTAAGAAATTCTTAATTTGTACTTTGGGAACAGTGTTGCTGTGGGTATTGAAGTGGCAACCAAAATATGCAGCTTCTCTAGGAAAAAGGAACCAAACATGATTTCCATTCTTTAGGTTTCACTGTCCTAGAAGCCCTGCAGTGTATGGAGAGGCTTGGTGTGAAATGCCCCAAAGTTAATCTTTGGACAAAATGGTCGTTTCACAAAACTTTAAAAAATTATGGATTATTATATATTAAACGTGTATGATGTGCTTTCTATAGCATTGGTCCATCAGATGGTGGTTGTCACTAAAATGTGAGTAGTGCAAAATTTAATAACCTACTTAAACTTGAATTTATTTTTTTTTTTTTAACAGGGATACTTCGGAGCTGTTGGTGCTCTGCTTGGGCTGCCCAATTTCAGTTGAGATACCAGATGTCACTACACTGAACTATTTTCCACCTGAACAACATTTGTTTATGGCAATGGGAATTAAATCTGGGGAGGGGAGAAGAAAACAGCCCATTTTCTGTAACTGTTTATAAGAAGTGATTAGCTACTGAGTATTGCTGTTCTAAGGAAGGATTTCACTCTGGGCATTGGAAAGTGAACTGTTTGTGGTTATCATTTATGTTCTTTGGTACTTGTAGCCAGTGGTGAACTCATAATATGCAATACATCCTCTGAAAACAACCTTCCAGAAATCCCAGACAAAGGAATGCCAAACCATTAAGTGCTCAACATGAAAATATTGCAAGTTTACTCCTGAGGCTTTAGGCCCATCAGTTTTGTATATAATTAATGAATGAACAATTATTTTCATTAGTTATAGTATAGTATGAGCACAATTTCCCCTGTGTACTTAGAGAAAACAACTTTAAAAACAGCGAGGTACTATCTACAAGATGAGAGGAATCTGTAGACCATTCCTTCCCACAGTTAAGAACAGTAATTATTTTATTTTTCTGTCTAATGGAAATAATATTAATGCTTTAATTTTCAGTGGGAAGAATAGAAACACAAAGAATCAGCCAAAGCAGCAGATTAAGCATCTGATGTTATGAAAGTTTCATGAAGATATTCACTTGCTCTCTTCATTTATTTGAAAATTCAGCTGGTATTTTGGGAAGATCCCTCTGTCTTTGATTGGATTTGGAAAAGAGTTTAGTGATTAATAAAGGCAGGTTTTTTCATTTTTCATTGTTTTTGGGGTTTTTTTGAGGGCATGACTTCCAAAATGCCTTCTGGATTTTTTTTGTCTCTTTTATCAGTTCTGCCATCATGAATCATTATTTGTAAAGGTACCACAAAGCCTGAGAGAATTATGTTGTATTTCTCATAATTCTGATGACCTCAGGACCTCATAATTCTGGTGCTTTGGCTCATTTCTGTGGAGATTTGGGAAATTTTGGCTACTAATTTAAAATTCTGAGTTCTACTTAATTTTGTAGGAGTTGTTCAGAATCTAATTAGATGTTTAAAATGGAAGGTTGTTAGCTTACTTTTGGATTTGGGAAGTTTGTTTTTGAAAATTGAGGACAGCATCAGAGTTTGTATTGCAGCACCAAACGGACCAATATTTAGTGCACTCGCAATATGGAACATCAAATCGTGGCCTTGGGATAAAATCCACCCTCTGGAACTGATCTTTGGGGTTTTCTGTAGACTTTTAAAATTTACAGTTGTGATTATTGTAATAAGTTTAGTCCTGAAGCCAGGGCATGAGATCTTAAACTTACAAGACTATTATACAATCATTAGCTACGTGAATTTTTGTGGACTAAAGAGCTACCCAATTTTATTATATTTTCATGTCCAATATTTCCTGTATGTGCATGAGGAGCAACCAGACTAGAACACATTGATATCTCGGGGTTTAAGGTATTTTTAAAACTGATTGCTCGAGTATTCCACAGCATGGCTGTGTTGTATTTACAGATACACCCACCTAGTGTGTTAGAAACCCTGTGTGCTGTTTGTCTTCTCTTTCTTACGATTCAAAGCCCCATACTAACATCATATGTTATCTTTTAAGATTTTCTGGGGTCCTTTAAGAGTACAGTACCTTAGGGCAGGCAGCTCATTTAAGTGCAGCCCCAATTGCAAATGCAGTTCCATTTATTGCTGCTCTTCCCGGTACTTGTACTGCATTTCTATTGTGCTTGCTTTTGATGTTTCACTTTAGACATAAACAACTAAAAATTACACTCACAGTTCAGCTGATCTAATGCTAATTCAGAGCACTTCAGAAAATAAGCAAATATGGTTTTTATAGAATGTCTTTATAAATGCTGTATACGACCTTTTTGGGTTATGGTTGACTATCAAAAGTAAACTTTATTTGGTTAATAAAACTTTGTGAAAACTTAATTTTCTGAGTGTTCTGACAGCCTGCTGAAAAGTTTGCAAACTAACTGCATATTTTATTTGCAAAGTGAGGTACTTTAAGACATATACTACAGCTCCATTAGAAACAGTTCCTTTAGACCATGTTTATTGCTACTTCAGTTCTCTTTTGGTGATACTGAGAGTCCTTTTGAAGCAGTAGTTAGAAGCTACTTACATATTTAACCAAAAGCACACATAGCAGATGATTACCTAATATCCATGGTTCATTAAACCAGTTGAAGCTGATGTGACTTAAGATACATTTTTTCTAAGTAAATTGTTACAAAATAAGTGGAGTAATTCTTGAATAGCTGTACTGTATAGCAACTACTGTGAGAATCAGAAAGTACGCCCTACCTCTGGTTTACTTCCCTTGAGCTTCTAAAAAAATTGGTTTCCTATTCCTGGTTTAATCAGCACAACTGGTACTTTTATTACAAGAGCAACCAGAGCAGTTGTCAAGCCCTACTGTAAAGCCCAGGGATCCTGTATTTAAGCCACATCTTTGGGTTTCATCTCACTTTCTGTCAGCTTAGAACTTGTTATTAGAGTCCCCAAAGATTGACTCTACCACCAGGAGAAATGATAGGCATCACAAGTAGTTGCAAGATAAGCCTTAAAGTCTTCTCTTTGAAATTCTCTTCTAAATAGGTTGAAAAGGATTGTTTCTTTTATACAAATCACCGAAGTAGCTTGCTTTTTCCTGATCCTCTGTTTTTTCTTTCACCCTTGCCATTTCCTCAAAGCCAACTGGTTGAAGCAGCTTTAGGGTGAATGGATACAAATGAAAATTTGGGGTTTTCTCAGGACTACTGTTGTCTTCTCAAGTGGAACCACTCCTCTAGAGGAAAGTTCTGTGATACTTCTTCTAAAGTAAAATGCAAAATTCATTTTGAATGTGTAATCATTTTCAGCTCAGTCAGCCATGTGAGTGCCTTTTAATTTTTTCATATAACGCCAATTTTAATGGTACTGGGACTTTATCCATGAGGTTTCCTAATGAGTGTTACTTACGAGCGAAATGGCAGATAATTTTATTGGCCACGGAGATGGTCCCTTCAATCCAGTGTAGCAAGAGATGCCAGGAGAACAGCATCAGGTTTCTGGCTTCCTATCCCTTAATCCTGGGGAAAGGCTTTTGCATTTCTTGGTCTCATCCCTCCAGCTCGGTCATTTCAAGTATTACGCACAGTTTGGTTGTATCAGTATCTCCCTAAAAATCATGCAGGTTTATAATGAGATAAGTACTGTTTATTTCTGGACAGAGAAGTTCAATTTTAGATGAAGTTATTCCAGGCTATTAGACCTAACCACTTTTCACCTTTCTGATTGTGCTTAGCTAACTGCAGTTTGATTGAGAGGAGCTCCTACAGTACGCTTGGAGTATTTAGCAGGCTGGAATGAACACATCCTCAGTGTTCTTTACGTGCTCTAAGCCTGTATATCAAGAACAGAAGTTCTGTTCTGGCTTCTGATAACCTTTCAGAAGTACTGTGAGGTTCCTGCTTGCTCTGAGTTGTTGGTAATTCACATGCAGGGTGCCTTCAAGGGCTGTAACACTGACTCCTTGTCTCTGTCCACTGTAGGTCTGCAGGAAGCACCTGCTTCCACATAAGCTGCAATAACTTCTCATTTCTCAATGTTTCTGAGTAACAGCGGGGGTTTAACATTTGGAACTAATCAAAGTGTCTTTTTCTAGAGCCAGTCTGTGCTAGATGAAGACTAGATGGTGTCTTTTGTATTCAGTCATTAACTTATATTAATGAATAAATTTACAGCCAACCACTGTTCACATTCTGGGTATCTGGGTATCACTGTAATCCTGAGGAGACAGTTCAGTCGAGTTCAGAGCAGAGGGGAAGGTCAGTGTGGTTCTGTTGAGCTAGTTCTGATCAGCTTTTTTATCCTCAGTCCATTTAAACACATAAGGCTAATTCTTTCCCCTGTTCTTGTTTTCCTGTCTGCATCCTTTTTATGGATTATATAGGCTTAAAAACAGTGTAACATGTTAACAAAGCTTTGCTGAGGTTAAAAAGTGAACAAAAATCTGTGGGTCAGATTAGAAGTGTTTGACCAAGACCTGTAGGTCACAGAGCAGGGCTCAGGACATGTTTGACACAAACAGTTCCTGTTTGGTTGGTTTTTTTTTTTATTTCCTGTTAACACACAGTCAAAGGGGGTAAACTTCACAATCATTGTCGATAAAATGGATAAATTTAGTCCTCAGACATAATCATGGGAGATTAAAAGATGCTTTATCACAGAGGGATAAATCCTATTTATGTTCTTTTAAGTTTTACTGATGTTTTAAAGTACATCACCAGTATTTTGTCATCTGTGGTAAAATTCTCTAAGGTTAAAAAAAGTCTGCAAATAAGCCTGTTTTATTAATTTTGTTTACTTCACACGTGTTAAGCATATTAAGTATTCTAAAAAACACATTTTCTGAAAACATCTCAAAAGATGCTGTAATATGTTTGTAATTACTAATGTGCTAATGGAATATGTTTGAACAGTCTTACTTTGCATGACTGAGTGCCAAATCCTGCTCACTCTTAGTTACTTGAGTAGATGATCCTTTTAAACTGATGAGCAAGATTTGGCCTCAGGGTCTTCTGCCTGGGGAACACAGTAATGATACTTTGCATATTCCTGCTGGTGCTAAATCATTTGTTGAAAATAAAGATTCTAACTAGAAATTGTAAATAAAATATTTATGGCCTGGTCCTTTTGACAGACTGAAAATTTTATCATTTGCCAATACTTTTTGGCCTTATTTCAAGTTTCCCTTTTGGGTTTGTTGGGATTTTTTTTTTTTTTTTTGAATATGTGGACTGTGTTAATGTGGCAAGTCATTGGCAGGTGTGGCTTCCTGTGCTGCTTTCTGTAAGGCCCATAATGTTCCCGTGGTGCATTAGGATACAGAGGACTCTTCACTGCTGTATTTCCATGTTATCCTTCATCTTGCTATTGTAGCTGTTTGCACAAATAGTATTCTCTGCTAAAACTTCAAGAAATTCAGCCATTACTGAAAGCTTTTGGGGAAGCTGCTGAGAATTCAAAAATACCCATTTAAAGTAATTTTCAAATCTAAATGTGCTAATTAGCCTTGCCTATGAAATGAACTGGAATATCGTGTGCCAGTGGCTAATCTTTGCTATAAATTGCTAGCATTTCACAATTCTTCTACCATCAATTGAAGAACGTTGTAAATACAAGCTTTGGGAGGAGGTATATTAGTTTGTGCATTGCAAAAGGGTTTATAAGACTAGTGAATTAGTTTTTTGAGACCTATTAAGTTACAACATCTAGAACATGAAAATGAACGTGCTGGTGTTAGGGCGTAGAGGGCTTTTGATAATCTGCACTTTTACATTCTTGAGTTTTGGCATTTTAACAAACAAGCATTTAATTTTCCATCTACTGTCTCGTGATATGCAGGCCTTGTGATCACCAGTTGCTGTCTCCAAACATTTGTTTTAGTTAGCAGAGCAGGCAGGCAAATTTATGACTTGTAAACCCTTGTAGGATGAAGTTCTCTGAAGAGCCATTTGGTTAAGTTGCCTTATTCTCTTACATTGCACTCATGGTATGTCTCTGCTTCCTTGTTTACTGTTCAGACACTGAAGATGTGATGTAAAAATACATGCTACAAATTTTTATTCATAAATTACTGATGAATACCTTTGTGTCACCTGTTAATACAGCTCTTGTAAATGATGCCTTTTATGCCATCTGTAATACAGCTCTTGTAAATTGTTTAAATTATTTTTCTTTTTATAGATCCTCATTATTGAATGTACAGATTAGATCCCTTTAATATGTCACTGAATAATTTGATTTGGGCCCAAATACGGCCAACTCTGTAATTCATCCCATCAAAACTGTAAATAATTCTTTACTGCTTGTTTGCATGAATGAAGTTTGGATTTCATTTGCTTTGTCATAACCCAATTCCTCTGTCATGGGCCTACTTTTTACAGTTTATTTTCCTGGGTTAATCACCATTTGTTCTGTACGAATGTTGAAACAGTCCTTTGTCTTTTCCTAATAAATAATTTGAGATTGTTCATTGCTGGCCTGCATTTCTGGGGCTTGGGGAGGGATTTCAGGGTGTTCTCATTCAGCATCATAAATTGCTGTGATGTTTGATCCTGGGGGTTGTGGTGGAATATTTTTATACTGCAGCAACGTGACTGGTGTGGTTTCGTGCTCTTCCTCTGATAAGCTGATACTTCACAGCTCTGAGATTCAGGTCCTGTTTTTAGAAACATTGGATGTTCTAAAGAACATTTAGTTTCGCAGTATTGAAGGATAAAACACACTGTGAGGGCACTGTAAGCTTTGCCTTTCCAAACTGACTTGAGAGCACCTGCTGCCTCCTGCACATGGCTGGGTGAATCAGAGAGGCATTTTACTGCTGGATAAAATACTTCATGTATAAACTGCACATTATATATAAACTGTAATTACTTCTCTGCTGGAGCTGCCCTTTGCTTATGCTTTCAAAGGCAAATTGCCTGGTCCTGAAGGAGTTTTAACTGGGATGCCCATGAAGTTGTGAGACATGAAGCCTGTGCCACAGCACAGCATGCTGGCACTGCATCTTGTGACGGGCTTGCTGTATCAGAGGTGGTTCTTCAGGGTTCTGTACAAATATTTTTGCCATCCAAACCACAAATCTTTGCTTTAAACTGCCAAAAATGAAAATTCCCTTCTGTGTTGTATCTCCCCTGAGCCTGGCAAACAGGAGCTCTGCACCACACTGATATTTTTTAAGAGAAATGAGCTGCTAAGAAATGCAAGTTGCTTTACAAGTTGAGAGAGTGCTGATTTGTTCAATGCAGAAGTACCTCTAAGAGTGAATTGCCATAGCCTTTTGAGGAAGCTGGTTTGCATTTCAGCTGGAGTCCTTAACTGATTCCTGGTACAGCCCTTGTGCAAACTGAGGGGACAGCTGTGTGAGTATCATTTACTTCTGTTTTAGCTGTTCATCTGATTTTTTTAAAAAGAAGTTTGTATGAAACAAGTGACTTTCTCTTGCCGTAGGACTACTCAAGCCATCTGTATTTGCATGTTGTTGGACTCAGAAATGCAAACCCCTAATTTAATAATACTTAAAACGTCCCTCTTTTTAGAACTACAGGTTAAAAATAGTTTGCCCTTTATCCTAGAGTGGAACCCCCTAATCCAAAGGCCTCTCTGTCCATCAACAGCTGTTCAATAAGTAGATCCACTTTCTGCCCTTTTGGGTAAGGCACAAAAAAGCAGCAGTCACCTTCTGCACCGTGTGTGGGAGTACCTGGGATGGCCACATTGTGCTGTTCCCAGCCCTGGGGGAGCAGGCAGATGTTGACCAAGATCTCCAGGTTTATGGCTGCTTGGAGATCAACCTGCAATCTGTGAGTAATACAGTGTTTTCCTCCCTTTCCTGAAGGGGCTGTGTTAAATGTGTAAAAGTTTGAGTCTGTCAAAACCCAGGTGTGTCCAGATAATGCAAATTATCGAGCTGCCTCTGGCGTAATCTCTTCATGTACTTTTTATATCACAGGCTTGGTCTGGTTTGTGGAGTTATTGATGTCATTTGGTAGCAGACAATAAAAATTCTCAGGAAAATTCCCTTGTAGGTGTACCAGGGTTTACAGCGGTAGTTTAAGAGGAAAAGACTTTACTTCTTAAGGAAGACTTTTCAGGTCCGTGTTGGAGAGCTGCATGCAGAGCGTGGGGAACACTGAGATGCTCTTTTGTGCCTCTCTCCCAGTTGTGTTGCTGTTACTCACTTGCCCCTGGTTAAGCAGAGACTTCAGGAATGGCTTTACCTTCCATGCTGTGCTGATGGTGAGCACGTAAGGATAAGGGTGGAAAAAGGTACAACCCAAACAAACTCAAAACTCCAGTCAGTAAGACCCCATACTTTGTAAGTTGATACCAGGGGAATTACAAGTGTGCAGCATCTAATAACCTGATCTCCTTTCTGTCCATTAATTTTATTTATTTTAAATTTGCAATTGATTCAGCTTTCAGTCTGGGGTATTTAATGGCAACCAGTTTTTAAGACAGCCACCATTTACCATCCTCTGGAAACCAGTCTGCTTTTCACAGCTCGCCCCCCTTTCCCAAATCCATTGTCCCACAGCTGTTGGTATGGGTGACCCTGTTCTAGGCTGAGGTGTAACATCAGCTGCTGGTTCACCCAGGAAAGGTGAGTAATTTCAAGAGTTTTACTTAAAAAGGGTCCCAGATCCTCTCCAGCCCCTGCAGCCATTGTGTGCATGGGGTGTACTGCTGACAGCTGGAGGCCAGAGCTCTCTCAGCTTTTCCCAATCAACCCATTACTACCCCTGAATTAACACCCCACCTGCCTCTGTTACTTTTGGGGTGATTCTCAGCTCAAACTGAAACCAGCATGTGCCAGGAAAACACTTTGGTCCTGCAGTTCTTGCATCCTCTGAGGATTGGGGATTGATTCTGCTACCACAGGTTAACATGACATGGAGAAGGGCAGAGTAAAAAAGCCTTCAGACAAATAGATGTTCAGTCCTGTTACAGGGCAGTTTAAAAAAAAAATGTGTTCCAGTCCCACCAGGAATGTCTGTAGATGTTACAAGCATTTTTCACACCAAACACTGCTGCTCTTTGCTCTGAAGGGTGAGAATGGAACCTCTGGGGATCTCATAGAAGGGCTGTGATTTTAAGTTCTCCATTTTCAGCTGCTTTTCTCCCTCACACTGGGACCTTGCACAAGGAAGGGGGGCAGAGAGTTGCCAATGCAAACAGCTCTGCTGCCAGACCAAGAGAGGAGCTTTAGGCAAACATTGCAGTATGCAGGAGGCTGCCTTAGCACACAGATACAGTTACAAAACACAGAGTGTTCCAGCCTCAGACATTAATGTGGTATTAATTAATGTGGTATTAATTTTAAGCTGTTTGGTGACAGCTCACTAGCTGTGGTTGTGCTTTGGCTCTGTGTCCTTTTTCTCTCTATCAACTAACAAACCCAAGATTAATCTTGACACAGAAATAACTGCTCATTTCCCACCCAAGGCTCCATAGGCACTGCCTCAGTGTGGTGATTTTCCCTGTAGGATCAGTTGGGGTGGGTGGGAGTCCCCTCGTGCCTGTAGTCCAGGACAGTAGCAGTAGATGCTCACCCCATGTGGTTTTGGATCATAAAGATGTGACACTTGGGGACATGGTTACTTGTGGGCTTGGCAGTGCTGGGGGAATGGTTGGACTTGATGATCTTAAGGGGTTTTTCCAAACTAAATGTTTCTGCCTTCCGTTAACTGGAAGTGTTCAAGAAACATGTAGATGTGGTGCTTATGGACATGGTTTAGTGGTGGACTTGGCAGTGCTGGTGAATGGTTGGAGGATGATCTAGAGACACGTATATTTCTGATTTAGCTGCCTCTAGCACTTCTAGAAGAAGTTTAACCATGGGTGTTAAAAAAATATCCAGTGATCCATTACAACCCCTGGTAATTTCTGTGAAACCTTAGTTACCCTTCTTGTTACACTTTGGTACCTTATTTGAAGTCTGCATCTCCTGATCATCATCTCCACTATTACATTTATATGCCAACCATCAGAGGTGTTTATACTTTGACTAAAGCACATTTTTGAAAGCAAACTTTCCCATAAAACTGGGGTTGGGTTTTTTTTTAACCAGCCCAGCCCACACTTGAAGTTTCTTGATAAGCCAGAGTTTGTTTTACTCTGAGTAAGAGGAGTCTCAGCTATAACCCCAGTTCTGAAATCCTGCCTGAAAATTGGCATGTCCCTGGTCTGTACTTGCAGTAGTCATTCTAGGTCTTCAGGAGCAAGGAAACCCAAAATTGCCTCAATCATCTGTTGGTTCATGCTGCCTTCTGCAGCTCCTCCTAGACAGGATGCTTGGTTCCAGGTGGGCTTTGCTGGGAGCCTGAAACCCCTAAAGAAGTGAAGCTATTTCAGAACCATTCTGAGGGTATTTTAGAATAAATTTGCTAAGTTTTGTTAAACTACATTTTACCCAACCTGGGACACCTGCTGGACCTGGGAGCATTTCCATGGGGGTTTGGGGTATCCCATTGCAGATGAGGGCTCAGGGTGGGGCTGCACCTTGTGCTGCCCCTGGGGAACCTCTTCCACATTCACAGGGGTGGCACAGACAGCCAACAGCAGTTAAAGATCCAGCTCGGGGGCATTTGATCTGAGACCTGCAGTGACTTACAGAAACAGGTTTAATTTCTCCTCAGAGCAGGCAGGATGTGTAAGCAGGTGTGGCAGGTGCTGCTGCTCGTGTTCCTGCTCTCAGCAAATCCTGCACAACAGGGGTACAGACTGATGGGTGGAAAGGCTGAGCCTTTGCTTCTGGGAGGTGAAACACTGGCACAGGGTTCGCCCCTCGTGAGCAGACATGCTGTTGAAGGTAAAACTGGGTTTAGGACATGCTGTTTAACCTAAAAAACATGTTACAGTGAGATGTGATGGCACAATAAGGCTTTTGGTCACTCCTCACAATATTTAATTAACACATCACTAGTCTTCAGTCACTGTAGTTGCTGGAACAGATTTTTCCAAATCAAAGTGTCAGCAAAATACTAAGAAAAATGTCACACTCAAAGCCTCCTTCCCAGTTGCTGCAGCTCACGCTGATGGGAAGTGTTGCTGGAGAAAAAAAAAAAAGCCAGCATTTTCAGAGAGATTTCCTAACAGCCCTTTCAACAGATACGAAACTAGACGTGTTGAAATAACACTTGTCACTTGCATGTTTGTTTGAAATGTGATTCTAGTTTAGAGTATCATTCATGATTTAATTCAAATGCCTGTGTTCCTACGAGACTGCTCTCCTGCCCTCTCCAGCTCCCACACACACAACAACAGTATTTTACTCAAAGGGAGTATCTCTTTCAGACTCTAATAACTTGCTGCTTGGCTCTTCATTCTCTGTCTTCAGAGACATGTGATCCTCTTGAGCTGCCAATTTTTAGCCTGGTATAGGCTTATAAATGTATCATTCTGAGGCTATGAAAACTAAAGGGGTCTTTTTTTTTTTTTTTTTCCCCACAATATTTTTCTTTTAGAGAATTTCCTGGGAAACTGAGCACATTTTATTTTAAAAATAAATTAAAGAAATCATTCCTTCAGCTCTTAACTCTGCTTTCCCCTCTACCTGTGTGTAAATTGCTGGAAAACATACCTTCATTCTTAAAATATTATTTTTCAATCCCTTTCTGTTAAAAAGGTGTTGGGATTTTTTTTGTTGGGTGATTTCCTAATGCCTTCACGGAGCAGCTCTCCCCAGAGTGTCACTGGTCATTCCTCAAGGGCAGAACTGCTGCTGTGGGGCTGGTGAGCACTACATCTGTTCCAGTTTATTGTTATCTCTGGCTGTAGCTGCTCCTGAGAGCCTGCAAAGGCTGAGTGCCTGCAGGTCTGCATTTTTGGGCTTGGCCCCAGCAGGGCACACATCCCAGTGATCACCAGGCCTGTTGAATTCAGATCTGGCCCCGCTGGAGCTCAGAGCTGCTCACAGCACCCACCACGGTGCCTTCAGAGCTGGGCTGTGACTGAGCCTGGGCTGTGCTGGGACATGTGAGCGGGGTTTGTAGGTGGGCCAGCTGGTCTTGCCAGGACTAAATGCCCCTTGGTGCACCCTGTGCTGGGCACAGCTGTGTTTCTGTCTCATGCAGTGAATAATTTGGGCAGTGGTGCCAGTAGAAGCACTTTATGAGCCTGACATGATGCGTGTGAATAGGCAGAGAGAGCAGAGGGAGGTGTGGTGGGCTTGGGTAATGCTGGGTGCTGGGTACCTCCCCTCCCCACAAACCCTGCCCTTGGCAGGGTGATGAGGTGAAACTGCTCAAACAAGTCCTCTTTAGTGATTTAGGCTTAACAGAATCTTCCTTGAGCCTCTAAATCATTTCCACAAAACCCGACGTCGTCCATTGCCGCCCTCAGCCCTGGTGCTGTTACTGATGTGGGTCTGTGTTCCCTCACCACAACACCACCCTGGCTGGAGTTAATACCTTTCCTTCTAGGGCAGCAGCTCCTCGTGCACGTCCAGGGGTTCTGGTTCAGGGAATTGCCTCGTGCTGGAGCTGAAGGAAGTGCCTCCAGCTGGTGCTTACATTCCAATGTTTGCACTAGCATGTTCCCACTAGGCTGCCTGAACAGCAAAATATTGAGTTCAGTGCACTCTCACTACTTGATGTTTTTATCGTTTAAGGCTTGAGACAACTTGTAAATGCTTAAAATAGCGTGAAAATCCCTGTGCTGGCACAGACTCCCAGCCTTATTGGAAGCCTGTCTGCTTTTCTCCTGGTGTGGAAGTTTCATATGTTCCAGAGAACAATTATGGTACAGCAAAATTTTAAATAACCAAAGCTATGTGGCAGTTATCATTTAAAAGCAAATCCATAGCTTAAGGGTGTCAGAATAGCAAGCTGATTTAAAAATCAGAATTGAGGAGCAATTGTGAGTACCTTGGCTTCAGAGTATTCCGTTATAGGATCACCATTGATTTCCACAATTTTTTAAAGGTACTAAATGAAAGTTGGTGGGGTTTTTGTATAAACTACAAAGAGCTGCACTATTTCCACGTTCTGTAAGTCCCAGGAATGTAATATGTTACATAAACTTTGAGTGAAGGAAGGAGGAAGAGGGGAGAAGCAGCTGAGCATTTGCTCCCAGTGGCAGCTCAGCTCATCCTGGAGCAGGGAATTGAACCTTGGCAAGTTCATCATGCAGGCTGCCTTTACCACTGTGGTATTTTAACCAGTGTTATGGACAACAGAGAGCAGCTTTGCTCTGAGAGTGAACCTTGTCTGGGGATGTCTGATTGAGTTATAGCTTCCCTCTGCTAGTGAAGCCTCTCCCTTGGCATGGGCTGTTTGGGGAAACGACAGCTTCAGCTGTTAGACTAGAGTGGGAAGGAAATCTCTCACACTGGTGTCTGGCAGCTGAGATGGCCAAATTCTACATATAAAGGAGAATCAGAAATCCCTCTTCCTGGAGCCTCTCAGCTCGTCCCAGAGCCAATGCCCAGCCCTGCCCATGACTGACACAGGACACCTCTTGACTGTTGGACAGCGTGCCATGAGTGCTGCCAGAGGCCTCGGGCTAAGTGATAAGCTGCTTATCTTCCAACTGTCTATTTTTTTTATTTAACTCTGAATAAATACTCCTCTGAGCTGGCTAATAAAGTTGTCTCTTTGGGCAGAAGAATGACTGGAGTTTAACCTTAGCTGTTAAATCATTCTTTATCTTTTTTTTAACAGTATGCACATGATCACACACCACGTTAAATCTTTCTGAGGGGGAATGGCAGTATCCAAACATGTGGTTACCAGCTGCAGCCAGCAGCTACAACATCACATCCATGCTCTCTTCAGGTGCAGATGAAATCCAGATGCACAAACACTCGAGTTCTCCACAAGGGAGATGCTAAATGGTGCTTAAAACCCATTGTATCTTGGCCTTTCATGCTATGGACACATTCAAATTATTTTTGCATCTAATCTAATGACTAGTTGCTGCCTTTTTTATATATATATTTTTTTTTTAATATGGATTATTTTACCATTCTGGATAATTTAAAAATGCCAAGGTAACTGAAGTGCATCTGCTGAGGGAGGATGTTTGCCTCATCTTCAAATGGCCTGATCTTTCGGGAAATGCTTTGGCCCTCACAGGAGTCCCAAGGCGGAGATGTGAGTGTGAGAAGCTTCTAGGAATGTGGAGCTCTTTGCTGCTTTTTCCTAGCACAGCTTTATTTTTAGCTCTCCTCATGTTAAAAGGCTGTGTCTGGTAAACAACAGGAGGTACTTTAGCTCCCTTTATGTGAACAGCCTGACTGTTCATTCTTGGTGGTTTTTTTTTTTGCTTTATGAAACAGATTTTCTTCTCTACAGCTGTGATATCTCCGTGAAATTATGGGTGACTGCCACAGACTCGCTGGGCATTGAGTTAGAATGAAATGGAGCAGGAGCACTGAGAGGCACCAAAGCCAAAGCTCACCCTGTGCTCCTGGGAGGAGCAGTTGCAGCTGCTGGTGATGCTTTTCCCTTCTGCTGAGCAGCAGCCACAGCCAAGGGCTGTGTGATGTCCCCAGCTGCCATGGGCCTGGTGGCAAGGAGCTCTGCCTTGCCCTTGGAGGGTTCAGGGTGTCCCTGTGTGTCCCCATGCAGCTCACTGGACACAGGCATGGAAAACGGCCTCTTCCACATGTGTGTCTGCTGTTGGGCTTTAGGTGGCTACTTATGTCATTTTTTTAAAGCTAAATACCTTCCTCATGTCAAGTCTCATCTCTGTGGAAGGCTAATTCCCTATGATGCATCCTGAATGTGCGTTTGTCCAAAAAACTAAGAACTTTTCGTGATGGAAGCATATACTTAATGCTTTCTACTCATCATGATAAAGACTTCAGGTGTCTTAGAAACACGGGCCAAAAAATCAGCTCTGTGTGTCAGTTTGTGGTATCAAGAGCATTACATGTGGCTGAGAGTTACAGGGTCTGCTCTGCAGGTCCCAGTGCCACAGGGCTCTGAGGAGGGGATGCTCACAGCTCACAGCTCAGAGCACTCACTGTGCCTGTCATCCTCGGATTTCCTTTCTCTGGGGGATGCTAATTAAGTTGTCCTAATCAGGACTCAGGCTTGCAGCACCAGAGCACAAGTTGAGGAATCAGCTTTAGAGACTCCCAAGTGCTCTCAGAGCTCCCCTGGATGCAGTTGTGTGCTCGGTGAGCAGCACCCAGCTGTGGGAGGTTGAGGTGCCAGCTGAGGGACAAGTGAGCGTGTGTGCCAGTGACACACATGCTGGAGCAGCTTGGGAAGTGTTCCTGTGTGCTGAACTCACATCAGCAAACACCATCGAACCTCGTTCCTGGGAGGTACCAACCCAAACCCGCTGCCAGCAGGTGGATGTGTGAGACCTGTGTGTGACACCAGCCATCATCCATAACCACCTCCCACTGAAGTCATCTCCCCGTTATTTTCCTTGCTTTTCCAGGACTGATTTTGCCAAGGAGCTTCATCAGTGCTGAGCTACGTGCCAGGTATTTGGTTTTTGTACATACACAGTGGCTTCCATGGCAAAGGTGTTTCATTCTCACATCCCAAATGGGGAGGAAACCTATATTTAATGATTAGATGTGCCTCTACTTATTCCAGCATGCTCTTGGAAGAACATAACTTTTGTGGGCACCATTTCCAGGGGTGTGTGGCAGAGGATTTTTTTATAACCCTGTTGCTGCTTAGAGAGTGAACAGCACAGGAGAGAAGCACCTTTGGAGCAGGATGGTCCTCAGTGATGGATTAACCCAAGTCCTGGAGGTCTCTTCTGTTTGAACAGTATCCACACAAAACCATCCCTTGGATAAATCCCCTAAGACAGGAAAAGCATCCTATTCCACTTCTAGGCCAGGCTGCCCTGCTCAAAATAAATCCAAACCCAAAACCCAACAAAACCCACCCCATATAACAAAGATCTCCAGTCCTGGAGGTGGCAGGCATGTGACCCATTGCACAGACCACGAGCCAGGGAGCTCTGGGAGGCTGGAGAAGCCGCTGAGCAGATGGTTAACGCAGCGGGTTGGGAATGCAGAGGTGCAGAGCTCCCGGGATGTGCATGGCCTCGCTCCTTATTTATCCTTGTGCGCGCAGGGAGCAGCTGTGTTTACAGGAGGTAAAGCCAAGCTCGGCGCTGGGCTGTGCTCCGTGCTGGGACCCCGGCGGGGGAGGCTGCCCTGGGCTCTGCTTCCCGCTCCTGCCAGAGGGATGTTCAGGAATTACCTGCAGACTCCTTCTGTGCAGAAACTTTTCCAGTCGGGCTCCAGAGGCGAAAGCTGGGGGAATGGCTTTGCTGTGGTCCTGAGGAGCTGCAGTTGCCCTCCAGAAGGCTGGATCCGTGAGGATGGCAGAGCAGGGGAGACCCCGCCTGAGGCGATGCCTCAGCGACCACCCCGGGGGCTCTGCCAGCAGGGCCTGGGACGGCTTCTGGAGAACAGCCAGGGAAAAACGCCTCACAGGTCAGTCCAAAGGCAGCTTTAATCCCGTACTGGTGTGAATCACTCATCAGGGCTACAGCCTTGATCAAGGAATGAAAATCCCTTTACTTTTTTGGGAAGTGAGCTCCTTTGGTGATGCTGCGTCGTTTGTTGCACCAGAGTGTTGGTTTTGCCCAGGCTGCTTTTTCACTGGTGGGACTGGGTGGGTGTTTTGAACTGATGATCTGTATGTAGACCTGTGAATATTCAGATTTACACAGATTTTGATTTTATACTCTTTCTTCAGCTGGAGTTTTGTAGACACTTTAAAACACGGCCGTGTCTGTCAGCCACGCAGTGCCCAACAGCTCCTTCTCAAGTCACCTGAGTGACTTTTAAAGCTTCATTTTTGGTGCTTACAGAAACATGTGAACTTGAACCCACACAGTTTTTCAGGAAGCCTTTCTAGGATGTCCAAAATAATACCTCTCTCTGTCCAGCCACCTTCCCACAAGCCTTGCACCCTGAGCTTCCCAGTCATGTTTTGACACTTGCAGAGGTGGGCAGAGCAGACCCTAGGGATGATGATGGGCTGTGGGGTGGCAGGTGTGGGGCTGAGCTGGGACCCTGCTCTGCATGTCTCTGAGGTGAACAGTGGGCAAAAGGCCTGAGCTGTTCTTCCTCTCTGGCACGTGGTCCCCAGCAAGGATTTTGCAGCATCTCAGGCAGAGCCAGAGTAATAAATGCTCCAGTTACTGAAAGTGGCTTTCTAGATTCTTTTTCTTTCAATCACCTTGGTGGGGTGCACACAGCTCTTTCCACCAGGGATTTGTGCTCATCTTACAGAGATGGGGTTTTTGTAGCAGCATTTTGACTCTCCAATCTCTGGCCAGCAGGGAGTCCCTCTCTCCAGCCCTAAGAGAGTGTTCAAAATGAGACAAGAGCCCACAGTCACTTCTCTTGTTATAAGCAGACCTCTCAGAGATGCCGAGGGGCTGGACTGTTATTGTAAATATCCCTGTTCCTCTTTCAAAACAAGAAGCAAACTGCTCTCTGGGCTGAGGTTACCTTTCAGTTCTCAAGTTCATTGATGCTTCTAGCAAGGCACTCCTCCCCTGGGATGGAGCAAAGAGGCTGTCAGATGAACTGGGGACTTTCAGTGGAGGAACAGGACATTGGCAATTGCATTTGTGTGGAGGAACTATGATTTGGGGTCTCCAAGGCGCTCAAACTGCTTTGAAAATCCTATCTTTAGTTTGAGTGGGCTGGTCATGCCTCTGGCATTGGGGCACCAAGGTGTTTGTGCTGGGCTGAGGGGCAGCACCAAACCCAGGCACTGCTGGCAGTTGTGGAGTCCAGCACACTGGACCAGCACTACAGTCCCCTGGAAACTGAGGGGATTCATCACATGTTGGTACAGGAGGTGTTGGTCAGGAGTGTTGAGCATGCCTGTTACTGAGGAGCAGAGTTCTGCCAGGTGGATGGTCTCTTTCTTCTGGAAAACAGGAGTCAGAACTTGAGTTACAGCCCTTCCAGACAGTGTGAATAAGGCTCAGCACCACCAGGAACCCTCCACTGCTGGAGCAGAAGCACATCACAAAGATCAGACTTCAGGACTCTGTTACAGTTCTGTGTTTCCCAGAATGGAGTTGTAAAACAGTAGGTCTGGTATTAATTGGAAAACATGTATGCACTCATACACACGGATCTTGAGAGAAATAGCATATAAAAATATTTTTTACTTCCAAAAATAACACTTTAACAAATAGAAACCCTTTCAGTAGTTCCCCATGATGGAGTGCATACTTCTGATTGAACTCATAAATGCTTAAAAACAGCTAGTTTAAAAACCTATACGGATCATCTCTTATTTCAGATGCAATCCAATGGGCTTTTGGATATCTCGACCTCCAGTCTTTAAGTTATTTTAATTTTATTGAGCCTTTTATGACAGCACTTCTGGCACTTTCTTTGGCCACACTGTTCCCCCCTGCCATCTCACACACACTAGAAGCACAGACCTTCATCCTGGGGACTGTGCTGGTACCTGTGCTGCTTTTGGTGAGATGGGTTGGAGCTGAGGTTTCTGTAGATATTAAATATGATCTGTTACTTATCAGAGGAGAAAAATTATTTTTAATACAGTGTTTTTTTGATAGACTTGCAATACAGAAAGGTGGGAGGAATTAGGCATGACAAACTCCTTGCTTTGTCAAAGTTAGACATTCTTGAAAGTGTAACTCTGTTGTTTTCTGTACAGTAACAAAGGCATTGTAAGTTATTGTGACTGAGTTTAATCACGCCTGAGATATTATTAGTTCTTCTGCTTAATGGTGTTAAAATTGAAGGTGACACCAAGAAAGCGGCCATAATCAGAAGAACAAAAGATACGTTTCCTCTGCCTAATATTATTGCATCTGTTCTCTTCTAAAAACAATGTTGTGATAAGGGTTTACAAAGCAGAAATTAGAGATCTCTTATGCCATATTTCTGAGGCAATGCAGAGGAGAAGAAGAAAATAAAGCCCCAAGAATGATATTAGACCATTCTGGTATGGGGATCTGTGTAAGCCTTTCCCAGCACTGCATTTCCAGCATTCAAAGCCTTGGAGGACATGGGGTGCTACAGCAAGACTGGCCATGAGATCCCTCAGCAAGAGGGGGGATCCCTCCCAGGAGGATGCCAAGGGCAGGGCTGTGTTTGCCCTGTTGTGTCTCCATTGCACCTTGAGGTGCAGGCTCATTTGGAGAGGGGAGGAACTGTGCAGTGAGCTTTGCCTTCAGCCATTTGTTTCTATTTTGGGACATGACGTAAACCATGTGAGAGCTTTTGAGGGAGCGACAAGCCAGAGCTGTTTGAAACAAATCACATTGTGCCAGTCCAACCAAGATGCCCCCCTGGGCTGAGCCCACACTGCTCCTGCTCCTCTTGGCACAGCACCAGCACTTCTGACCTGCCCAGCCCTCCCTGTGAGAGCTTTAGGGCCAGGCCCTCTGGACATGCTATTTAGGGAATGTAGAGTGGTTTGACTCCATATGGGTTGGGATTTCCACCCCCCCCTCCCCTTTCTAGTCATCACCAGAGGCTTGTGCTGGCTCAAGCCTCTTTCCCAGACACCCCTTCCCTGCCAGTGTGTAGGAGGTGCCCATGGCCCAGGCTCTGCTGGGCTGGTGTCTGAGCACACAGCTCCTCCCAGCCCTGCTTTGGGATGGAACATCTCGTGTGACTCACTTTGACCCCGCTGACCTTCCAGAGCACACAGTTGCACACGAGTTGTGCTGGGCTGTGAGAAGGCAGTGTGGATGTGTTTTTCATAAATACAAGGGACAGAGCTGTGAGTAGAATCTGCTGCCCTACACCAGGTGCCAGAGCTGTAATACAGCTGCTTCTTGGCTTGCCCTGGGCTCTGTGAGGAAGAACAGGTGATGGCTGCCTGGGCTGAGCCTTGTCCTGGCTCCAGCACGCAGCAGGACTGGTGTGTCCCAGCTGGAAGCTGGAAGGAAAGGCTCAGGGTCTGAGGGCAGGGCAGCAGGGCAGTGTGATGAGCATCAGGCAGAGCTCAGCCATGCACAGCCCCTGTCCTTTCCTCCATGGATGGGTGTAACAGGGCTGGAAGGGTGTTTGGTGAAGGTTTGTATTGTTGTCCATACCAAAACTGAGCAAAACCTCACCAACTCCTAAACACTGGCAGAAGGGCAGGCAGCATTCATTGGTGTTACAGCATGGGCTTCAGGGCACACCTCCTGAACCAGGCCAGCAGGCACCTCTCTGGTGTTCTCTATTTACCCATCACTGGCCAGGTGCAAAAAAAAATACCTGACAAGCCTGTTCCAATTGCAAAGTATTAAAGGTGGGAGGATATGGTGTAAAGCCCTGGGTCTAAGCCACACCTTGCCCAGGCAGTTTACTTATATTTAAGACTCCAAGAGTTCACACACACAAACCCTTGCAGAGCCTTTGGGTCTTTAATACCTTGAATTCGTGTAAAGAGAAAAACTACACACTTTTCCCCAAGAGACTTCTTTTAATTTAGTGAGAAAATGAGATTTTGGCAAAAGGTTCACGTGAGTAACAATCAGCTAAGGAAAGGCATTTCACAAAACACCCAGCAAACACCGACCCACAACTTAGTGAAAGTACAAGTTACCCACAAGAGATTAAGGAAAGAGGTAAGAGGAAAGAAAGAGATTAAGAGAATAAAGAAGGAGTAAAGAAAGAGGTTAGAATATGAAAATTTGTATAGCTACCACCAAAAGGTCACTTGTGAACATCATCTCCAGGTGACTTCATGGAGGACCTCTAGAAGGTTGGCTACTTCTTCAACAGCAAGTGATGCCACTACTTCTGGGCTGCTGTGCTTAGCCCAGGCATCACACCCAGTTCAGGAAAGAAACTGGTGAGATGGATAATGCTTCCACTGGAGACCACGTAAAAGGTCCAGCTGCTGGATCCCTGTGGTTCCTTCTGGCTTCGTGGTCTCCAGCAATGACAGCACTTGGAGGAGCCCCAGAGGAAGGGCTTTAAAATTTATTGAATTTTTATTAAAGGAAGTTTATTTAGGTTTATTAAATGCTTACTGAAGGAAAAACAAAATAGTCATGTTCTGCTGGTGATTTCTCTGGTTCTCTCTCTCATCTCTGGTACCATCAAGTGCCCTGGCAAACCACCTCCGTGCTGCTGCCCAGGTGGCTGCCAGCTGACCCCCTCACTACACAGCTTGTGCTCTCTCGCTGCAAGCCACACACACAAATGTACTGCTCTGTCTTTGTAAACAGGCTAAAAATACCGTGGTGCTGCTCCTCCGAGGGCCAGGGAGCTGAGAGAGGCTGGGAAGGAAGCCGGGGTCAGGCAGCCCCCGGGGAGCAGGCGTCACATGGAGGCTCCGAGCCACGGGATGGCTCCTGCAGCTCTGCACACGTGGGGCTGGCTGGAAGAGAGGCAGCACATCAGCCACAGCACTGCTGTCCTGCTGCCCTGGCCCTGGCGAGCCAGGAGGGCCAATCTCCTTGGATTAGTGTTCCCGGTGTGAGAGTGCGGGAGATGTGACATGGAAAGCCCCAGGGCTTTGTGCTCCTCTTTTGAAGAGTAATTTTTAGTCTTTTGTGTATGAATACATGTGCTGGGTTTGGTGGTGCAGGGACCAGTATCCTGCAGAGCGCTGGCCTGTCCAGGCACTGGCTCCCATCAGTCAGGGGTAACATCATCTGCTGGGCCCTTTTTCTGAGGGTGCCCTGGATGAGGCTTGTTAGAAAAGACCATTCCTTCAGACATCCTATTTCAGAAGCCATCAAAAGCAGATTTCTGCTCTCCTCACAGCAGTGTACCTCGTTAAGGTATGTGATTATATGAGTTAATCAGCCCTGAGCTCAGGCATCCACTGAGTGCTGTGAGCGGCTGAAAACAGAGGCCAGGGGACAGCACTGATCTCATGGCAATGATGCAATGGTGGCTGCGGCCTCTACTGTTGTACATTATCTTGCTTTCTCTATCTCTCCGCTCTACTGTAAATTTAAATGTCCCCTATGAGAGCTATAGAGGTGGGAGCCAGGGTGTGGCTGCTCTCCCTGGTCTGTGGGAGCTGCCTGGTGTGGGCAGTTCACTCTCAGATAAGAGGTCCAGAGGTGAATAAATGGACATGATGGGCAATAAACACATTAAACCCAAATATACCATTAGCATCCTCTAGTCTCCACCTGCCTGAAAACCCAAGGGACCCCCAAACCATACAGCTCTCAGGTGAACTGGCATGAAGGTGGGCACTGCAGCTATTTGTCACTAGGTGGGACAGTGCTCAGTCACCTCACCCTAGCTCTGCTGATGAGAGGGAAATTCAAACCATGATCAGCTGCCTCTCATTCAGACAGAACAGATTCCACAGAGAGATTAAATTTTAAAGAAAATAACCTTCGCTGCATAAAAGAATTTCAGTATCACAGAGTTTTGGTGTAAAAGCACTGGATTTGGCACGCTTTTCCCATTGCCTCTGGCAAAGCTGAAGCAGAGTGTCAGGGTGGTGTCCTCGCTGTAGCACTCTGGAGCCTGCTTTGCACTGAGCTCACTCTGCTGGGCCGAGCTCCAGTCGATCGAGGATTTCTCACTGATGTAACTGGAGTGCTTCGAGTACCTCAGCGTGTCCCGTTCGCCTCCATCCCGCAGCTGATTTGAACCGGGTGTATCCTGCCCTTCTCCTGCCAGTATTCCTTGCTGGGACCCATGCCACCTACACCTCTGGCACCGCCAAACGCGGCCCCTGTCGCAGACTCAGTTGCAGATGCTGATGTGAGACGGCAGCCGAAGGGGCTGCTGCTGAATGCAGGGGGGGAGAGAGAGGAAACGGCCTGTCAGAGCCCCGCCGAGATGTGCAGAGCGGCTGGAGGGAGCTGTGACCGAGCTGCTCTTTCCCAGGGAGGATTCTCCACCCCGTCCTGGGTGGGATCTTGGCTGTCCGGCTTAAAGCCGAGCAGATGGGGTTGGAGTTCAGTTGCCCCAGGCAGGACTTGCTCGCTTGCAGGGACACAGGAGTAACTTCTGCCCAGGACAGTGATCTGCTGCAGTTCACTCTCTCCCCATGGAAGGTAGGAGGAGGTTTATTTTTTTTTTCCTTGATTAGTCTGTTTCTGTAAGTTTTTTAAGCCGGAAATTAAGCTATAATGCTATTAACCAGAAAACGAGGCATGGACTGTTTTGGGAGATGGAACAGCAAAGGTGTGGGTCTGGCTGCTCCCTCCCGGGATGTGCTACATCTATTTGGGCTAATATAACAGAAAACAGAAAGTTTTTCAGTGATAGATTTTGTTTAGGACTTAGGGGGAAAAAAAAAAAAAAGAAGTAGTAATTGGAAATTTTGTGATGTAACACTTCAGCATCTGCAAGTCCCACAGTGGGCACTCAGTGGCACAGCACAGCTGTCCCTGTGGGGAGGCAGCACGGCAGAAGGTCCCTGGCTGGCAAAGGTTTCTCCTCTCGAGGAGAGCAGCCCCCCATGCTGCTCCCACCCAGCTACCTCCAGCCCTGCTTCCTCCCAGGGATCGCCAGGACCCTCAGTGGTCCCATGGGAGTCTCATTCTTGTGGTGTGTGCACAGCCAGGGCAGGGAAGGCTTTCCCACGGGGGCAGAGTGGGGTGGCGGAGCTGGGAAAGCAGCAGCAGTGCTGTCAGTGGGGACAGCATGTCAGCCCTTGGGAAAACCTCAGTGCTGGAGGAGAAGTCACCCTGAGCAATGACTTGTTTTCATGAAAAGTGATAGCAAAAGTGATCTGTTTTCTGGGAGGAATGAAGGGGAGAGGGGACCTCTGGGGTGGGTGCCTGAGCCTGCGGCAGTGCAGCCTGGCACCCAGCAGCACCCCAGCCCATGGGAGCTGGTGCCCCATGCTGGGACAGTCCTGGCATTGCTCCTGCCATCAGCTGGGCCAGCCCCAGCTCCTGCCTTTGCCGAAGGCTTGCTGTGTAACGCCGAGAAAGTCCTACAGCAACCCCGACAGCTCCGTAGGAGGGCATTAAGGGTGTGTCAGATAGTGGCCTTTATTTTATTGCTTCATGTACAACACTTTGTATTCTCAGGGCAGGAGAGGGAAGTGTTATGGTGAATGCTCTCAGAGAAGGAATTAGTGTCATGTTGTCCCTTCCCAGGGACGCTCCCCTGACAGACGGACACCGGGGCCGTGGCTGCCCAGCCCCGCCAGCAGCCCTGCTCTCACACGGGCTTGGAGGACTGTTTGCCAGGGCCACAACTGGGAATAGCAGTGCATTTCTTGTCCTTTGCCTCTCTATAAAATAAATCAAGCTGAGTTTTAAGCCCTCTGTTTGCTGATGCTCTCCAGCCAAGTTTCGAGTCAATTTGTTTCTCATTGCTCTGCGTCACCCTGGCGACGTGCCGAGCACGAGAACTGAGAAGAAACACAATTAGTTTGCTGCCTTCGAGGCCAGGGCTGAGCATCCCTCTGTTGGTACACATGGGTCCTCCAGGTGGTGGAAGAAGTGTAATTTTTTAAGGTAGAAAGTTGTGTTTCAGAAATGAATAAATTGTTGATATAAGCTAAGAGTCAAAAGACAAGGATGGGTTGTGTTGCTGGATATTCCATAAGATATGGAGTGCTGATACAGTGAATACTGTGGGAAGTGACCCAGAGGGTGATGGCTGGAGGGCAGGAGGGGCCAAGCTTCTGGCCATGCCATGCCCAGCCACAGGGAAGGATTCTGCTCGCCCGTGGCTGCCGTGCCACAGGGGTGCTGGGCAGAGAGAAACCACCATCCTCCTGCTCTCCTGTGCACTGCATTCCTGGGTGAGAGCTGCTGGCAGAGCCAGTAGGAGTGCCCAGCATGAAACCCTGCCTGAGGTGGGCAGCAGGGCCACCCAGGTCCCAGCAGTACCTCTGGGGGTGTGCAGAGCTGGGGTGCTGCAGAGGACCACAAGTTATAGTGTGGCTGCTGGGTCAGCACTTCCGTCTCTGAGCAGGGGCAGCCCCTCTCCCCAGCACTTGTCCTGTGCTTAGAGAGCTATTAAGAAAAGGGAAGGTAGTTCTGGAAATGTTTTCGTGCAAATTGCTGTTCTTTTTGCTATAAATTTGCTGTTTCAGCTTCTGAAGTTCACTGTTTAGGAACACTTCCAGGGTTAATATCTAGCTGGCACTACCAAAAACCTGACCCTCTAAAAAATCTGACACCTACCAAAAACTGGTCCAGCAAGCCTTGTGCAACAGGGGCTGAGCACATGCCTGCTGTACCCATCCCTCCCCCTCCTCATCCTGCTTCCCTCGATGCTCCTGGGAAAAGGAGCTGTTGGAAGGAATGTTTGTGTGGGAAGGGAACTTGGCTTCTCTAGTGAATACATCATATAGAATAAGTAACCATTTATGCATTAAACAAAGCTTTATGAGAGACAGAAAAGACAGGCCTTTTTGACAACTCAGAAAGTTTTACTGTGGTGCCTGACATCTTCTGGCACTTGAAGCCTGGGCACCACTTGTGGGTCTCAGTCTGATTCAGGGACCTTTAAGCACCTGAAGCAGGATTGGTGCTGCCCAGCCTGGTTTCAGCCTCCTGGGGCTCTGACACTGCAGACCTTGCTGCTGTTTCCATCATCCTCCAGGACTGGGACAAGAGTGGGGTGTTTGTAGGGCACAGGTCTGTGCTGGGTGCACAAGAGGGTGTGAAGAGGCAGGTGCTCGTGTGCTGCACAGCAGCTTCCCACTTTCCTGCCCAGCTCTGAAGGAGGATCAAGAAGATCCTCTCGAAATTTGACCTTTTTTCCTCAATTTTACTCCTCATATTCAGTGTCTGTTCACTCTGCCCTTCTTTCACAAAGCAGCCCAGTAATCAGATGACATCCTTGACTCATGCTGCCCAAATGTGCATGATGGAGCCTTTTGATTTGTGAGAAAAAGCCTATTGATTTAATTTCTGTATCCTTATTCAAGCTAATATGGAAAATGTCACTGATGGTGATGCATGAAATCGAATAGAGTCTGGAAAAAACCAGTGAAATATGAAATAAACCTTGCCAAAGCATGGTGAGGAGGTGGAGGTGAATGTGCAATAAGGCTGCATGGTGCCATGGCTGCTGCCCCACCTCTGGCTGCATAAAGGCTGTGTGTCCCT
This sequence comes from Pyrocephalus nanus, assembly GCA_038380795.1. NCBI lineage: Eukaryota > Metazoa > Chordata > Aves > Passeriformes > Tyrannidae > Pyrocephalus > Pyrocephalus nanus. The sequence goes on along the minus strand of CM076275.1, from coordinate 13,925,055 downwards.
GGCTTCTGGGACACGTTGGCAAGGCCACCTGAGCTGGTCAGACACCAGCACTGGTCACTGCTGGGGGACAGGGGTGGAAAGCCATGTCAGATATGGCCAAGCTTGTGTCCAACCCCTTCTAGCTCCTATGCCATGGGGAAACTGCAGCTGTGGTTCTGGAGGTGATGCTGGCAGAGCAGTGCACTCAGTGGCTACCTGGGATGGGAAGGGGACAGGACCTGTCCAGGACCTCTCCTACCTAGAGCAAGGAAGAAGAGAGCTGTCTGCCAGGGTGGATAGACTGTTCCTGTCAGCAGCACGCCTTGACCTAAGCACCACCAGCTGTCATTCTCATTGTTACACATAAATACATATTTATGCATCCAGAGGCACCTGGAGAGCATGTAATAAAGCAGACCCAGCTGGGCTAGCTGTCCAGGGGCTGTGGGAAAAGCCTGTCAGACACAGCTTTCCCTGGGCTCTGGGGTAACTTGCCACTAGATGTCACAGTGTGCTTGGGTTTGCAGGGACCAGGAGTGCCACTGGCACTGGGGACCCCCAACCAACCCACCCAGAGGGGGGCAAAACTGCTCCCTAAAATCCCTCCGTTGGACTGCAGCACACAAATAGCATCTTTATGCCTGCTCTTGTCCTTCAGAGCAGCTTGGAAACATTGCTAGCTTTCATGTGCCGTTCATCAAAGCCTGAGAGACCAACAGGTGACTGGAGAGGTTCACCTGGTGCCAGCCCACGGGGGTGAACCACCCTGGCTGGTGTCCAGGGGTCCTGCTCCCACTGCAGCAGTGTCCCCCCCTCGTTGGCAGGAGGTGCTTTGACAGGAGCACACTGTGTGTGTCTCGAAGCTCTTGCTCCAGGGGGGACAGGTTTTGCCATCGGTCCCGTTCCCGCCGGCACGAGGGGATCAGGAGCCAGCACTCATACAGCTGTGTGGAGCTGACCTCTGCCTAAACCATCCCAAATGGCTATTTATAGGCACACAGGAAACCGTGCTGGACCATGCACTTCCTCTCCCATCCGAGCTGAATCTTTAATCAGTTCGGCAGCACAGGGAATATGAATTTTGTGTGCTTTCTCTTTGAGCTTTGTGCTGGGCAGTGGTAGAATATGCACATGGTCACCTCTGGGCAGGTTGCTGATGAGATAGATAAGTCATCTTCTGAACTTGTTACAGCTCTATAAAAATTGTATATTGTATATTGTTAAAAGACTAGGAGCAGATTAGGGTGTGGTGCATTTGCTAAATAACTGAAGGAATGACAGATTTATAACCTCCTGTTTGAAATGATTTATGTACAGACCCAGACTGGTGAGGCCACCTGCCCTGCACCCAGGCAGCTCCTGGGGAAGAGTGGTTGTCACTCTGCTGCCTTCATTTACCACCAAAAACGAGCATGGCTTCACCAGTCTCAGACTGAACAACTGACACAGCCAGGCACTATCTGGGTTCAGTGGGATTCTTTCCTTGTGTTCAGTGGCATTGCTGATCCTGAGATCAGGATATGCCCAGCCTGAGCAGGGATCTCGTGCTCTGGGCACTGGTCCAGCCTGGAGAGGCTCCCTCCTTGCATGCAGGGATGTTGGGTGGACACAGGCATGTGGCCAGGGGGGCAGGGCTTGTACCCTGCATGTACTGCCTGTACCCCCAGAAGCTGGAGCACTGTAAATTAGAGCTGGTGACCTGGCTGTCTGACACCGTGCTGCCCGTACAGCGAGGAGTGTGCTCTCTCTGCCTCAGACAAGATGGATGGGCTATCGCTGCAAGCCACCCGCTGCTATTAATTTTCACCACATGAATCTTCCTGACCAATAGCACATTATTGTTCTGCTTTGCCTGGGATTGCCTTTCCCTGTCTCCCCTTGGCACCAGTCCAGAATATCTACAAATCTTACTTAGTCACAGTTAGTGACTGTGCCTTAATATTAGGAGTCTCCCAAAATATTGTGCTGCTTTCTCCTCACAGAAGGAGCTGAGTCTCCCTGTCATTCCCACCCCACCTGCAATAGCTATCACAGCTCAAGGTGCCTGGGCAGAGCTGGGTGCTCCTCTAGAGGGGAAGGATTTACTGGCTTAGGGCCACCCTTGGGTGCTGGGGGGCTGTAGCCCAATTTCAGCCCTGGGGAAATGGTGTAGCCTCACAGCATTCCATAAAAGCATCACCACAACCTGGCTCTTGCTCCAAGCAGCCAGTGCCAGGTGAGGACACCTTCCTGAGCCCCACAGACATCCAGAGTGTGAGGCAGGAACCTTCTCCTTCCTGGAGGTACAGGTGACATGGGAGGATGGCTTTGTCTAACAGATTCACTGCTGTAGGATAGCGCTGGGGCTTAGAACAGCAGCTCTTTGAAGAAAAGCCCCAGCGTCACAAAAATTAACATAAATCTAATTTTCTGCAGTTATCACCAATCTTGGATTAATTCTGCATCATGACCAAACTGCTGCAGGTCCCCACAATAGTATGTTAAATATGTACCTCTGTATATATTGAATGTGATCTCCTGACACATGAGGTCTTTGGGGGAGAGTGCAGATAAGTGTGGGCTGGGAGGCAGCTGCCCAAGAGCTCTGCAGGAGCAATCTGTGGGCACAGACACATGCAGAGCCCTGAGTTTCTTTTCACTTGTTGGGATTTTTTTCTCTCCTGTTCTGTTCTGTCACCCTCAGGTGTGTCAGGTTTTGGTCTGCACCAGCCAAAGAGCTGGATTTGGAGCCTGGCCATTAAACCTCCCCAAGGAAAGTCCAGGGCATGCTGAAGAGCTGTGTGGCTGTTAGCCCAGTTCTGGGGAAGACCCAGCAGTGGGGCTACAAGGCAGGTACCTTGCTGTCCCACAGCCAAACATCCTCACAGCCAGAGGGTTTGACAGAGGCTTCAGCACTCTGTTCCTTCCCTAGGGCTCTGTGGATACTCCTGGAGGTGCAGTGCATTAGTTTCTCCACCTCCTGAAGGCAGAACCAAGTTTTCCTCATTTATTCCACTCCCATGTTGGCTGGGAACACAGCACAGACTCTGCTGCACTCCCTGTGGCTGAGCACAGTGCCCCAGAGCTGGGATCTGCTGGTGCCAGGGGAGTCTGCACTACCCACAGTTGGGAAGGTGCCTCCAGGCTCTGCTTCAGAGCTGCCCAGCTCGTTCACATCCTAAAGCCATGTGTGAATGGAGTTTGTCCATCCAAATCCCTGTGCGTGGTGCCTGCTGAGGGCAGCACTGCTGTTCCAAGGAGAGGAGTGGGCAGTGGGCAGTGCTGGATGGTGGGCAGTGCCCTCGGGCCCCCCACCCCGGCACCCCACGAGTGTCTGTGGGTCCTGCAGTGGGATGGGGCTGGAATGGGTGCACACACAACTTACAGGGCTCCTGTGCCTGCTGCATCCAGCATCTTGACAGAGAGGGACTGTGATCACTGCCCAGGCTCCTGGGATGTAGAGCTTGCCCAGTTCTGGGAAAGAGAAATTCCTCCTTGGGGCCTTTGCTGGAAGTGGTTGGATGGCAGGGATTCTGATGGCTCTGCCTCAGGGCTGCCCCTTCTCAGATGAGGAGGCAGTAATGATGGATGCTCCACTGCCAGCAGGTCTCCAAATGGGAACAAGCCCCAAAACCATTCTGTGCCCAGTGAAAGTTCACAAGGAGAGGAACTGCCCAGTGTCTGCCTGAATTAAGTTCAACATGAGACCAGTTGAATCAATGGGCATTTTTCCCTTGATGGAGATCTCCACAGCCAGCCAGGACCTGGGATCCACCTACATTCTCAGGCAGGGCAGAGAGCTGGAATGAGGGGATGTGAAGAGTAAGGACTTTGACTGGGATCCCAAGGCTGCCGAGCATTTCAAGACAACCCATCCACAGAAGCAGAGCCCACTTGCAGTCCCAAGGTATGGGATCCACCCTCAGCTTGTCCCAAAATCGCCACAGCAGCTGGCACAGGAGGGATCTGCTGCTGCCAGCAGAAGGGAGCACATGATGTTCAGAGAGGAGAGGTCAGGTCTCTTCCTGTTTAGATGTTTTCAAAAAAATGCTTGAGCATTTTAGTGGAAAAATGACTGAGAGAACCATCCAAATTAGGAAACAGGAAACACTTCGCAGGCATAAATATAATTTTGACAGCTGAAATGAGAGGCAAGTGGCTGCCAGGTAGGGCTGGTGATCCTGCTGCTGGGCCAGCAGCTCGTGTTGGAGCTCAGCAGCCAAGGGGCATGTTCTCACTGCCAGGCACAGGGACATACCTACCCAGCAGTGTTGTGCCAGGTACCAGAGCCAAGTCACTGGGCGTCTGTCATCCTGGATTCCCCCAACATAGTGCCAACAGTCAGCAAGATTTGTCCTTCAAGTGAGGGACTCCTAGTGTTCCCAGCAGTGCATGCTGAAAACTGTGGCAATAAAATCAGAAGCTTTATGGAGGATAAATAGTTGCAGAGTTCCCAGTGCCAGGTTACCTGTGCAATGATATTAGCTGTTCAAATCTAATGTCAGCCGTGCTCTTGACTCTCTCTCCCCTGCAGCAAATCACTGAACCTCCCCAAGCCCCTTTCTAGCCATATGTTAAGTTGATGTAATGCTGCTTTTAAGTCTGTGCAGTTACTCAATTACTCCTGCATCTGATTGTAAGTAATATGCCCTCAGGGCTTTGATTCAGTTTTGCCCATTGATTTGCTCTGTGACCTTGGGCACCACGTTAAGTACACTTTCAATATTCAAAGGAATTGTGCTCATTTACGCTCATGATCATGCTATGCAAACTCCCACTCTGCTCCCAACTTTCCAAGCAGAGTCTGCTCGTTATTTATTGCAAAATTTAAAGATAGAAGTCAACTTAAAACACAAAAGAGATCTGGGGGCCCAAGTTCCATTCAAATTCACCTCAAGCGAGTTTCAATGGAGCTTGAAGAGTCTAAGAAATGTGTACTTCTGAAAATGCCACCCTAGCTGTACCTGCAGGGTCTGACATTCCACAGACACCTGAATTACTCAGGCAAGCTCCCCTTGCTGATCCAGCCCGATGGCTGTGGAGCTTGCAGAGCACTAAGTATGCACATATTTAATGTCTGCTCGTGCTGGAGGGGGAGGACGCCTCAAAGTGAAAAGTGTTGTGCGTTTAAAGGTGTTCTTCCTCAAAAACTGAGATAGCTCTTCTCAACCACGAGCTGAGCAGCCCCCAGATGCCTGGGGACATTTTGGAGGGGATGTGGGGCACTTTCTAGCTCCCTGTATGTTCAGTCGCTGGAGGAGTGAGCTGTGGAAGCAGGGAATGTTGTCTGTTCACAGAGAGGTCTGCTGGAAGAACGGGTGGCCAAGGGAGGTGTGGACAGAGCTTATCCTGCCACTGGGGTTGACCCCTGACTGGGATGGTGCAAGGTTTTGGGGAGTGTTTTCTCTTGTGCATGTTTGTATAAGGAGCACTTGTGGTTTTTCCCTAAACTTTGTTGAAGATTGCTGTGAAACAGCACGGACAAGGAGCAAACCTGATTTCTGAATATTTTAAAAACTTGTGCCTCGGTGTATGTTGATTGAGAGTAAATGAGGCTTGGAAAAACAGCCAGTAAGGGTTTACCCTGGGACCATTCTGGGATTAACAACACAAAATAACCCTTTCTAAAAATGTTCTTTGCAACCCCACCCTCCAGGAATGATTTTCCCTGCGATGACCCCAGCCTGGACAGCACTGGCAGTCTAGGGCTGAACTTCAGCTCTTCTTCGTACTCAGCAGTTACTCTTAGGATACAAACAGCTCCCTGGAGTTAGGGGGTGAATTGCTGAGGAGCCGCATACCAGGCAGAGGGAAAATGGACTGCAGGTCTGGGTGCCTGTCATCTCAACCCAGTGAATCCAGGGGCTGGGGCAGGGGGTAGGAGTGATGGCAGCAGCAGGATTTGCTCCCCACTTGGTGCTCCCCTCTGTGCCTGTAGTGCAAAGGATTTAAACTGCAACAGCTCTGCACTTCCATCAGTGTGTTGGTGCTGAGAGCAGGTTGTGTCAGAACAGCTAATAATGTGATTTCTACAAATCCTCCAGCTTCTACACAGCAAGCCTCAAACCCCTGAAATAGTTGTGAGGGCAGTGATAGACTTGAGTGGTTTAAATAAGTAAAGCTACAGACCTCAGCTGCGCTCTGATTATTTTCTTTGAATTTGCTTCCTTTCCACTGCTTTTTTTATACTGAGACATAAATAATGTTAAATTCCAGATCACCCATGGGTCCAAAATTTAGCTGTAACAGGGACTGCTGCCAACTTTTACAAAAGGATTTTGCTAACATGAAAGAAAATAACTCATACATAATAAACACTCCTCCTGACCCACGTTATCCTTTTGCATTTAAGGTCAAACATCTCTGAAAGGAATTAAAAAAAAAAAAAAAAAAAAGAAGGAAGATAAAGGAGATGCGGAGAGTCAGCTGCAGTAACAAACCAAACCCCTGCATGAAGGTCCTCCCATCAGGGTTTGGATATTTAAACTGTTCACAGCTGCCACTACATTTTTTCCTTGGCCTGAATAACGTAAATACTGGGCTGGGTAGTGCTTTCCTTTACACTGCTGTAAATCCAGGCTGGAGCTCCAACCTTGACCTGACTCTGCACACACTTTACCCCTGGAACCCCTGCCCTCTGGTAAGGGGACCTGCTTCCTCAGAGGAGCTTGCCATCCTTTGATGCTCTCTGCTGTGCTGAAAAAAGGGCTAAATTCCTCTTGTTTCTTGAAATAAACTTGCAAACCCCTTGACCTTCCTGAGCTGGAGGAACATGTTTACAGATTGTTTAATTGCATTTGTCTTCCTGAGCGTGTCAGAGAGGCAGCGATGTGGTTGAGGGAAGGGGAGCTGTGTGACCAGCCCATTTTGATATCAGAGATAAGACACCAATGAATCCCATCCACTTTGCAGTGTGCAGCCATTCCTATTAGTCTTTGGAGGAGCAAGGAAAGGAATTATTTAATGTAATCCCCTGTAATTTTGCTTTATATCAAGTTCATGACACAGCAGTATAACCTTTTCTGTTGTGTTATCTATTCTCACGACATCTTCCAGGACACTGGGGCTTGTGGACTCCTAGAAAAATATCAGGAGGTAATTCTGCAGCAGCAGCTCTTTTCTAGAGTTACACCATCTAAACACATCTGATTTACACTTTAATTGCTGTCTGAAGTCAGGGGAGCCAGAAGAAACAAAGCTTATCAGAGGACAAGAGGCAAAACACAAGGAGGGGAGGTTACTGGTGTGCCTAAACTGAAGTGTAGAGCTTTATTTAAAGGCTGTAGCAGCTGGAAGAAGCTCCTGAAGACAGAAATCATCTTTGCTCTGAGGCTACAGCACTGGGAAGCCTCCTGGGTGTCATCACCAGGTACTTGTAATAATGTCACCATTTCCAGGACTCTTGGCATGAGCAGCATGTCAGGAAAGGAATTGTGAAGGGTACCTGGCTGAGGATAATGGATAGTAGGATGAAATTGAGAGGAAAAACTTAATTGGAATTAACTAGCTGAGAAAAGCCTCTTGATCTGTCAGACAGTGAAATTGCCTCCCAGGAGCAATGGTATAGTCCCAACCACGTGGGCATTTAAAGCCAGTCTAATGTCTATGATTCCCTGCGTTAACTGGAGTATCTCAATAATTGGAACTGACACAAAGATTTATCTCCTTTGATTGACTAGCTTTCATAGAGGCTCATCTCTTTGTGGTGCTGCACAGAGCTTTCAGGGCAGCTGTTTGCACTTAAACTGCCAGGAGCTGACAGTATGTATCCATTCCAGCTCTTCAAATGCGTCCTTTGAAAAAACACTTAAATCACTGCAATAGACAGTGCTAATCAGTCTGCAGGAAAATGGAGCATCCTTACCTGGGACTCACTGCTATAAATCTCCCAGTGCCAGTGCTCGGCCATCCTGCAGCAGCAGGGCCATTTAGGAGCATTACTGCCAAACGCCCAATCAACCTGAAAAATTGGGCTGATTTTGGCCAAGGCAATAAAGGGAAAAGGTGTTTTGCCAAATGTATAAAAACAAATGGTTGGTATTTCAGCAGTTACAACAGATAAGGATTAATCACACTAACACGATGGAGATGATCTCCCTTGCTGGTTTTTTTTTTTCTGATTTCAGAAAAGACAGTGTGTGGCAGGGGAGGGGGAAGGTCCTGTAAGGGGGTTTGTATTTGGCTTTGCCTGTTCATTCATCCACTGTGTGACCTTGTGCATATCTCCTCTCTCACTTTGCCTTCTCCCATTCAGCAAAGGTCTTCAGAGAAACACCTTCCCCTGTATTTTGGTCCTTTCTGGAGTGTACAGGTAGAACCTGGGGAACTAGATGCCTTTTTTTTTTTTTTTTTTTGCTGTGGAGAAGCACAGCATTTTGGAAACCAGAATTTATGGAAATATTAACTCTCAAGCTGAATATTGTGTGAGATTTACGAGCTAGGGCTGGACACAGAGAGAGGAATAAGCTCTTGCTTCCCAAGTTGAAATCCACCTGGCATGTTTGCTAATGGCAGCACCAGGACAAGCTTCAGGTCATAGCTTGTGGCTGTTACTTCATGGTTGCAAGGCTGTAGGAGGTCTGACTCACAGCCTGACTTCTCAGCTTAGAGACACAGCCTCTCCCAGGCACACCTGCCTGTAGGCATGCATTTCTGTGGAGAAGAGTTACACAACCCCAGTTTTCAGTGAGGGAAGGCAGAGCAGCACTGCTGGCTCTCCTGCAGGTTTCCTTTGAGCTCCAGTCCACAGGGACAACCTCACCCTCCTTCCAGTGCCTGCCCTGCCTGGAAAAAGGGAGCTTTGTGCCATGAGGATTTCTGTAGTGCTTCTCAGTGGCTGAGGTCTTGCTGTGCCACTAAACCTCTCAGGTCACTGATGGGTAGCTGTGATGTTCTCACTCAGCAGGCTCCTCCACTGGCATGGGGGGTGTGGGGTGTGAGGCATTTCCTCTGCACCAGGATGTGTCTGTGTGTGAGACAGAGCTTGTGTGAGAAAAAGGAAGGAGGAGAGCAAAACAGGTGGGAAAACAGGAGGATTCCTCCCTAGGGACACAGCCCCAGCCCCTTCTGAGCCCATGGGTGACAAGGGGGTGCATATTTGGAAGGTGGGCAGAGAGGCAGCTCTGTGACCTGCCAGGCTGGGAGATGATGGTTGTGAAAGTGTGTCAAAGCCATGAGGAAACCACTCATCCCTGTCCTTGTATCAGCCACATCCCAGTCACCAGTGCCTCTGGATTCTGGAAGGCTGAGCTCCTCTCTATGTCAAGGCACTTCAAGGTTTCATGGTACCTGATCAGCTGCACTCTGCTGTTCTGCCTAAATGACCTAGCTGGGGAAATGAATGTAAATGAAATATGCTCATGTTTTGCCTGGAATGCTGTCAGGTATATGAGGATAATACTCTGATTTACTTTTGAAGAGCGAGTAGTTATAAAGGGGTTTGCAAACCTTCTGTTGCTCGTAAAGTTTCCTCAGGAGATCACCTGTTCTGCTGACCCTGACTGTCTCTGCATGTTGGGGTGTCCCTTTTCTCAGGGGGAAGCCCAGAATGCCCCCACTGAACCAGCTGGGTAGAGTGTGACACAGAGCCCTTTTGCTGACCCACATGGACCAAATGCAGTGTTGGTGTCCCTAAAGTGACCTGCCATGGGAAGGCCCTGCTGCTGGTTCAAACACTTCATGGTGGGAGCAAGGAGCATCCTCTCTGTTTGCTGCACACTTGGCTCAGGAGGGCTTTCCTTCTGCCTCACCATTTCCAGGCTGGTTTTCCACACCTGCTCTCCTTTAAAAAGTCCTTGAATAGCACTGACCTGAAGGTGTCAGCTCGTCTTACAAGCCACAAATCCTGCTGCTTCTCATGTTGTGCAAGAGTGCAAATAAATATTAGTTGTAAAATGATTCATTCTTTATGAAACCCAGCTAGACTGCTTGGCTTTTAATAGCATCAGCCCCGAATTACACGTCTGGACTAGACATGGTGCAGAGATGAATTTCCTTTAATTTGTTCCAGAGTAGCTCACCATTTAATTTAACCAAGCAGTTCCTTGTTCTCCTATTCTGGAATGATGGATTGTGAAATGCACTCCTTTAAATTAATCCAGACACTTGATTTCTGTCAGCAATGTAATCTTTCTCAGTGGTATGCTAAGTATGCTTTTAAAAGGTATGGTGAATATGAATGATATGCACTTGGTTGATGATTTAAGTGTTTACACTTTCCAAACATCACAGAAAAAACAAATGTGGCTTAGTCGCATTTTTTTTAATAACCTACCAGAAGTGATCATTCAAATAACATCAAAAGGACTTAAATGGATTTCTAAATTTGATGGTACAAGTGAGGGCAACTCCCCTCTCATCAGAGAACCATCATTTTGAAATGGGGCTGAGCAAAGCTAAGACTAATACTGATTGCAGGGCTTCCATAGATCATCCAGAAGGATTTCTATTGGAGCCATTAATGGTAAAATATTTCATGTGGGTGCTGTCACTGCTTACGCTGGCTTGATTTTGCAATGGAGCAGTGCCTTTTTATTTTTTTTTTCCTCTTGCTGTTTTTACTTCTTAAAGATGAAGTGAGGCTTTTCTGGAAAGGAGAAAAGAGGGAGTGGGTGAATATTTGTATTTCTATAATGCCTCCTTTGCAAGAACTGCAAAAAGTTATAGTGAGGTTGAGCAAGTGATATTGATGTAAACCAACCCATGAGGTCCTATCAGCCCAGACTCTCCCTCACTCCCTCTTATCAGAGGTAAGGGCTATGTGAATGCCACAGCTAGAAACTGCACAGCATTCCTGTGTCCAGCTGGAACCTGGCAGCAAGGGTTATTCTTAAATGTGGGGAGACAAGACAAATCCTCCTGTCACAGAAATATGTGGCTGTGTTTTATAGCCAAAGGTAAATGTCCCTGAACACAGGAACTACAGTGCACACCTACCCATTCATTCTCAACAGGGTTACACCTGCAGGAAAGGGCACATCTACACACCTAACCTCTGGCCTTGGCTGAGGTCTGGGTTCCCACTTTGTGTGTAGTGGCAGCATGTTGGACAGGGTGTTTGGAATCAGGCAGCCTGAATCCTTGTACTTCACTGCCAGTGCTGGACATAGAGATGGTATCTTCTCTGCAAAAGAGATTTAGTTCCTACTGAGAAATATGTAAAAGGCTTGTATTATCCCAAATATTAGGTCAAGATGTTTTGCAGAAAGTGAGAAGCTGTTTTTCTCCAGGGCACAACCTACAAGGCATTTCCATGTGCTGACATCCTAGTATTGACAGGATAATATACTTTTTTTCTTGGTCCTTCTAAAGCCTATTACAGAGGGAATGCCTACTTGAATGTTTCCTTGCCTAGGTAGCTAATGTGTACCTTGAGACTTCCAGATCTAACTCTGCACCAGCCTATGACATTTGTCTCAAGTATTGTTGTGGATATTTGGCAAACAGAGGAAAGCCACGTGTGTTTTCTACCATTCTGACTTAGACACCTTTATTTGCCTCACAGCTTAAAACAGAAGGTGAGGCTTTGCAATCTGCTTCGTACTCCTTGCCAGCCCTCTCTCAAGACAACACATGCTGTTGTGACCTGTCAACTCCACGTCTAACAGCCCACACTGCCAAGCCATCCAAGGAAAAATTGTTTGGCTCAGTAAAGGGATTGTATTATGTCTGAACAGACATAGCCTCCCATTTTAGACACCAAGCTTTGCTCCAGTCTTAGGCAAGGACTGAGTACTGCTGAAATCTGAAGTGAGCTAAAGCACATCAAGGTCTTTTGATGTGAAGTGCTTTTATGAATAGGTTTTAGTGGTTCGGGTGGTTTACTGTCAGCGTTTATTTTTTGAACTTCTTAACACCAATCTTCTTCAAATTCAAAATGTGTGAAGAAATCTTCTGTTGAGTTTTGAAAGTCTCTTATAGCAAAGTAGTAAAATAACCAACCCAAAGGCTTTAAGGTCTTAAACCTGAGCTTTACTGCACTTGCTACTTTTCCAAAACAGAAACTGACTGTAGAATTGGTTTGCACTAGTGCCTAGATAGTGAATGCCTTTACACCCAGCACCTGGTAGTGGAGACCTTGTGGTCGACTAGAGATGTTATGAAAGATAGAGCCATGTATCCTAAATGTGTATTAAATTAGAACTAAGATCCAACTGCCTTTTGTCTTCACACTGCTGTGTGACAGGAGCACTGGCTCAGTTAGTCTCCAGACCTGGGCTCACAGCCCTTCTCAGAACCAGTTTGTTAGCCAGAATGGGTGCTGTCAGCTCCTCCAGGAGAGGATCTGGGAGTGGTTGAAAGATGTCACGGGGACGACAGAACCGAAATCTGGGTATTGATGACTTCAGTAGTGACTTTGGGCTCTTTGTTATCCCCTGAAGTCAAATCACAACTAAACCACAACTAAGGCTGAGTTCTCAGAGTTGCACTGTGTGTACTCAACTTGTCTCACCAGACCTCAGCCTGGGTGCTGAAAGCCTCTGAGCTGCTTGCCAGGGGCTTTGCATGTGCTGGTGTGAGCCACAGGCCACCCGATAACTCGGCACTGCTGCAGGGCTGTGCTCCATGTGGGCCAGCCAGCCCGGGTACTCTTGACATTCCTGGATGTCTTCTAAACATGCAGTGCTGATAGAAATGTTGTTTAAATATTTGTGAGTTATTTAAAAATAGTGCGTCAAATCAGCGGCCTGGTGACGCCCGACAGATCTCTGGCTCGGACCGGGGCCTCGGTGCAGAAGGAAGAGGTCAGCACGAGTTATGTACACAACTTAGGCTCTGACGAGAGACACACTGGATCCATCAAGCACAGAGGCTGCTGGAAAGCCCCCGTGCACGTGGGGCCCTGGGGCGAGGCACTGAAGTGGCTCCGGGTGGCCTCGAGACTGGATGGAAGGTGCTCGGCCACCCTCCAGCAGGTCCATGGCTGGAGAGGGAGGTGCTGCCTGGGGTTTGGTCATTCCCAGGTACCTGGGGGCTGGGGGAGTTGGGTGTGCAAGCAGAAACACTCTCTGGGACCTGCAGGACCACCAAACTGTGCCAGTGGCATCCCCACCCCGTCTTGAGCTCCTCAGGCTCCTCACCCTGCTTGGTGGCCATCTGTATTTTTAGAAGACCAAATTTTAGGAAGGGGGGAATGACTTTTCAATCCCACCATGACTTCAGCAGTTTCTTCTCACTGTTAATAGGTAGAGCATTTTAGGTCAGTACAGGTGGGTACTGGAGAGAGGAGAAAAAGGATTCCCGTGATAGACAAAAGAGCAGGACATTTTCTATTTATTATTTTAAATATTTATTTCCCAAGCTTTAAAATATTCAAAAAATATTTTAAAAGCTGATTTTATATGTGAAGTGTATTATCTTCTTTCAGTAAGCAATTATCATGCAGAGAGTAAAATAAACTCCCAGACATTGCAGAGATACACTGCAGTCTGCTAAGGAGGCTGAGCCTACTGTAACAAATGAATCTGGTTTTATGTTGCCTTTAAATCGATTTGACATTGATTCCAGAGCCATTATAAAAATGAGATACATGATTAGAAGCGCCACTGTCATCTCACCAAAGTATTCCCACTTTTTAGAGCTGCTGCAAAGGAAATGAATTTTAAAGTGCTCAGAATATTGACCTGTTTCTTGGCTCTTGTCACAGTCCATAGAATGGCTGTGAGGGCAGATCCTCTGTAGTTCCCTGCCTAGACAGCATATCTGGTACATTTGGAAAATAGATTTGCAAGTTGCTACTGCAATTTTACACTTTGCCTTACAGATACTGATCTGCAGCCTCTTTTTATTCCCCCTCACTGGTTGCTTTATTGTTGCTTTCCTTGACATCTTCTTCTCATTTGAAGTGCCAAAGTGAAGAGCCAAAATTAGTCTCAGCTTCTCAGAGGCCCAGGCACAAGCTGTTCCCCTTTTCAGATGAAAATGCTACTGTACTTACTGAATTTATTGAGGCTATTTATCGAAATCTTTTGGCTGTTATTTCTCCCAAATGACAATTGCATTTTCAGAAGTTTGCCATAGGCCTAAAGTTAGTGATTCAAATGAAAAACTTAAGCTTATGTCAGAAAAGAACTCCACAGAAATACAACTGCACTGTTTTCTGGGAAGGTCTTGAAGATTTCCAAGAATTATCTGCTCATGATAAACTTGATCTGGGAAAAGAGCAAATGGCATCAATTGTATCATAAAATCAGTCCATAATAGGTAATGATTCATTTGGCTCAAATTGACTACTACTACCTTTTCCTTCTCTGTTATTGACACATTCCTGGAAATGGATTAGTAAGCACTTGGCAAGTATCTTTGAGAAAAGTTTCAGCTTATGAGGGGATGCAAACTGTTCAAGGTCACTGTGGTATTAGTTGCTCACACCAGAGAGCAGATCTGCCAGCTGTAGGTAAGATCTATGAGTCCCCAGTTACTCATCTGGACATATTTATGGGTTCAAGAATGGTTGAAAATAATGAAACAAGGACATGAACATGGAAAAACTGAACTACTGTGGAGAATTCAAGACAATATTTGTTAAATCTCTTTAAGCAGTATTCTATCAAAACCTAATTACCTTTCAGATTTTGCTTTTCTAATAATCAGTTTTCATCAAATCAAATCATTCAATGATCATTCAGTTAAATAATCAATAATCTAAATTTCCGAAGTTTCTAACTCTTCTTATATATGTGAGCCACCATGTGAGCTCTCTTGTAACAAAACTCTTCATGTTCCTTTGCATCCCATTGCTCACACTGATGGCAATACTACACCAGTGGCCATAACACTGGACCACCAGTTCCCAAACTCTGGCACCAAGATGTCTTTAATTCTCTAACATCTATTTAGCTCAAAAGCAAGAAGTTCTTGGAAAAACTCACAAGCTGTTCTCAGGAAATCTCCAACCAGGCACATCTGACTGCATGTACAGATAAACTCAGGATGGCTTTGCTCCAGTGTGGCACTTGCCTGTTGCTGCTTCCTTAGCTGTTAAGACATATTGTTAGAAACAGAAACTGTCTTTTCATGTGTAAAATCGATCTGCTAAAATTAGGAGGTCCTGGCCTTAGCTGATTGGTGAAAAATTGACCTGTCCAGCTGCTTTGATTTGTTTCTGGAATGAGCATCCTCTGGATCTTTGAAGAATCCTCTGCTTTGTCCAACTGCTTTGTTCAACAGCCGAGACATAACGAGGATAGGAAGGAAAATAAGCACAAGGTACTGGTCTGCTTTTCTGGTCAGGCCAGAAACAGCTGTTTTTCAACAGCCATGACTGAAAGAGGATCCAGAGTTTGGATACAGATCCTATTTGACTTGGTCTTGGTTCACAGCAATATCAGAAAAGTCTGAACTCCAGAGGAAAGGACTGTCTGTGTGTCATGTCATCTGCTTAACCAGAGATGGTGGCACACTGCAATTTCTTGAGCAATTTTCATCTGTGAGGTTGTTTCCCTGCAAGCCCAAAGCCCAGTGCAGTGGCAGTGCTGCCATCTGAAGGGTTCATGTCCTCACAGAAGGCATCAGAGGCTTATGCTGCACTGACTGGGAGAAGGAAAAGCTCAGAGTGGGTTTAGGAACAGCTTTACACCTGCAGGTCTGGTCTGTGCCAGAGGGACACAGCAGCATAGAAGTGATTCTTGTTAGTTATTTTGTATAAAAGGTTTTATTTCCCAAGTGTCAAAGTGTTATTTCTAGAATGGATAATCCATTCTTTGGATTAATTTTAGTGAGACATAGAGTGGGCAGTCTGGGTTTATTTATTTAAATAGCTATTTAGTTTTTGGTGAATTTGTTCTCTTTATATACTACTGGACTGACAGTGATTCCGAGTTGGAGTGAAATGCTCCTGACTGGGTGTCCCTGGGAAGGGCCAGGGGGTGAATAGTTTGCAGAATCACTTCAGAAGACACAGGACATCACTGACTGTCAGCTGCATCTCAGCACTGAGACAAAGGGGAGCTGCTTCTCTCCCGAACTGCTCCATCCACGTAAAATTTCAGTGTTGAGCAGTGACAGATGAGGACTGTGAGGAACTCCCACCTAGTTCACCAGGAGTTCTGATGATTTTTTCATTATTATCTCCTCAGTTAAGTACCATTTATACCAGTGTGTGTCTATCAGATAATCAAAGCAAATTTGGTGGTGTGAATAGGAATGACTGATTACTTACTTGCTGCTGTATTCCTTCCCCTTTTTTTAATTTAAACTTGTACCTGGTGGACTCAAATTCATAACCAGCGTAATTTTCAAAGCAGTGGGGCTTTACATAGAAAACCTGAGCAGCTGTGCCAAGAAAACACAGCAGTGCCCACCTCTGTTCAGAGCTGGCAGGTCACTCATCACCACTCCCATGTCAGAGCCCCTTGGGGCTCACCTGCCAGAAGCAGATGCTGTGCCCAAGCAGGCACAGGGCTGTGAAACCAGGCTTTGTGAATCAGAGCAGGTTAAAATCTGTGGCTTCTTAGGGTGGGAAGAGTTGAATGAAGATAATTTTTTTTTCCATACAATTCCACACATATTACGGTAGAGGAACTTCATATATTTCTTGATACTCTGCCTTCTCCCACATGGTTGTCTTGCTCTCCCGTTTCATGTGATGTCTTTGGCAAAGACCACCTCTCTCCAAGGCAGGACACTGTGTTCACTAGTGCCTGGACAGGACCTGGCACACATGCTGGTTATGCTGGGACTTGCTCTTTTGGATTTGTTTTTCACATGAAATCCCTCTAGAGTTTCCTTCTAGGGAACAAGTTTGTCTCAAAAATTTACTCTGGAGAGCAGTGGATCCTGGCCTGACTGCTTTGCTGGGAAAAGCACTTTGTTGTTTCTGAAATAATGTTACTTTGAATAAAAAAACCCCAAGCATCAGTGACAGTGCCCATGTGTGGTGTATGCAAAAAGAGATAAGAGTCACCTGTTTCCACATATCTCAGGTCCAAATATAAGCAGGGGCAACCTAAAAGCTTCCTCAGGACCATTTCAGCATCTTATTCGTTCCACTATGCAGGGTCTGCTCTTGCTGGACTGTAAATAAACCAAGTCCAAGTTCTCTTATGACTCTAGAAATGCACTTCAATAACAAAGATGGCAAAACCTTTCAGAGATGATACTTTACTCTTTAGGAGAAAAAGTAAGAAATTACAAGCAGCAACCATTTTTCTCTGCTACCCGACGGATTAGTTTTGTTAAACTTCAACAGTTAGAAGTTGACATTAAGGTGATTTTTTTTGCAGAATGCCTTCAATCCAGTTATATTTATCCAAAACACTGACTGTGTTTTGGGAGGAAGAACTAAATGGAAGCCTTTGAGGTTACATTATTGATCAAGTGCTTTCCTTCCTCAGAAATGTGTTTTTGTGAGGGCAGATTTTGCAGAGCTCTGCTCCTCAGGCGCCCTGGCCAATGCTCTGTGGGTTAATGCCTTCATGTAGAGACTTCAGAAGTGTCAGTGGCTCTGCCTTTGGTGTCACCTTTGCCTTTAGGTGGCTCTTGAGATAGGAGAAAAGTTAAGTGATTGAGAAAATCAAAGTGCTTACTCTGCTCGTTTCTCTCAGTTGGCAGAGGGTCAGGACTGTGATTTCACTCTGGGTACCCTGTTCCCTGTTAAACTCCTCTGTGCTCTGTTACCAGGCAGGAAGGTTTGACGTGGATTTTCATCTCTGGAGGAGAAACTCCTTAGGGAACTCCATGCACCCACTACATTTCTCCTGAGCTTTTTCAAATTAAATGCTCTTTGTGAATCTATGAAACAAAACGTTATGCCCTTTTTTGTTACATTCTCTTACCCACATTTTAGTAACTTTACTAGTTCTGAAAGAATTCTTCAATTTGTTTAGTCTAATCATAAAAGTTTTCAGAGAAAATCCCTGGAATTCATTGTGATAGCATAGTGTTTTCCTCTTTAAAAAATGCTTGGCTTTTAAGAGCAGAAGGCAAAAGCTAAATTCCAGCTTGAGATTTGACCTGCTCTGATGGGAAGCAGATTGCACAAGTTTAGTGGAAATAGGAGCATCAGAATTTAGAGGAGGGAAGATCAAACCAAGTCATTGTCAGCCGCTGGACAAGGCAACGCTCTGCTGTTTTCCAGGATCAGCAATTCCAGAGTATTTCCTTTCAAAACAACAAGGAGTAGTTGAGGGTTTTGTAACAGCAGGTAAACAGCCATATAAAAGAATCAACTTCTTCTAAGGATACAGGAATAACAAGGACACTTTACCTTTAATTTAAAAGAGAGTTTGTATTTGGTTCTTAGTTCTGGTATTACAAGGGGAATTATCCCTGGTTTTTGATGTTGCAGGGATTTCTAGAAGAGGTAAGAGGTGCTTTCCCTACCATTTGGGGTTGTTGTGACCTTATTGTTGAAAGCTGAGTTTGGAAAGGAAGACATAAAAATTGCAATTAACAATTACTTAGCCTGTCAGGGACCAAAATCCATAGCAGGAGTTTCTAGGTTTCAGGTCTGTGAAGATGAGCTTGGAAATGGGATAACACTTTATCTGCTGCAGGTTTCACTGGAAGGTCCCAGTGAAAGCAGCCAAGCAAAGTTCATTGGAGGTGGAAAAAACAGTATGGAAACCACGTAGAAGATTTTCATCATGTGTTCAGATTTTGATGGTGAAGATTGTAAAAATCAGGTCTCAGTGGTTTCGAATGACTACAACCCAAAGCCTGTAATCCCAAAGCCTTTTGAGGGACTTGGAGCCACACTATTTAATCATGTTTTTAGGGGGAAAATCTGCTGGTTTTTTCAGGGGGGCATTGAATGTGCTGATTTTCTCACATAGATGCTTTCTGACAAGGAGACCAGAGTGACAATCAGATGCAACTTTTAAAATATGATGGATTAATGTTTTGTCTTCACCTCAACAGCACTTCAGCATATCCAAGAGTCTCTATTTAACAATATTAATTAATAATTAGTTAATAAAGAATAATTAACAGTACTATTTCCCTCTCTTTAAGCAAGGTTAAAGACTTTCTTCATCTTAACCTTGTCACAAGAGAAGAAAAATAGTGACACAGATTCCTGCTCATACATCTTTCTCCCTGCAATACACATATAAGCAGTTTTTCTCACCTGCCTTGCATCATAAGCGTAGGTAATGATAAAGTTTCAGTCTTTGTCCTTGGGAAAATACTTTTCAGTCAATGGATTTCCTTCTCAGGAATTTTTGGTTTTGTTAACCTGTCTTCTTTTTTTTTTTCCTTTTTTTTATCTGATTTTTTTTCTATTTAAATCCTTTTCTAGTGAGCTTAATAATTTTCTACTTTGTAACTGACAATTATTCCCCACTACCTTTAACATTCACATCTTAATGTATTGGCTGTGATTTGTTCTGCATTTTTCCTCCCAATTGGTCTAAATCATTAATCAATCAATCACGTAACTTTCCTCTGAACAACTTGTTTCCATAGAAATATCTTTCTTGATGCCTCCAAGTATAGTCACAGCTGAAGTCAGATTTCTTGATCTCCTATGTGAACTCAAGATCATCAGAGAGGAAAACAGAAAACAGTTAATTTGGGATCTCGCCAAGAGAAAGTCAGAAATGAAATTCCATTCAGTTTTGATTCCTGAAAAGTGTTAGGTGAGGGAGGTGGTAAAAGGGAGTGAGGGGGAGAAAGGAGTGAGGTGATCTCTCATAAATGTATGGGAAATATTCCAGTGACATAGGAATCAAAATATGCAGCTTGGCTTTGATGAGAAGTGAGTCCACTGCTTGGCACAGAGCCTGCCTGAAATAACTTCAGTAACTTGGGGGTTTTGCAGAGTTTTTGTTAAGCATGAGTGAGGGATTTAGCAGTGGCAGGCTCATTTATAAAAACAATTAATTTTTATCACGCAGTACTTTGTGTAGCTGTTTGAAATGACCCGCTCTGGGGTTGTCTTTCACCGTATTTGAGCGAGGTGGGATACGTCTGGTTTGGATTCTGTGCACAGAATCCCTGCATGGGCTGGCCTACACTAGGCTGGGGTTTAGGTCAAAGCTTGGAGAGGAACCCATCAGAAAGGTTCTGGAGAGACTTCAGCAAGGGCAAGTGCTTCCAGAAAAGAGGAAACCAAGCAGCAATGATCATCTGGCGGAAAAGATCCCATTTTCCAGGCTTCAGTCCCAAACAGTGACATAAGGTATGAGGCTTTAGTAATGGGTTTGGGTGGTTCTTTGTGAGCTACAGAGCTGGGAACTGAAAAGCCCAGGTGAGCAGGAAGTGTGAACTTCCTCTGTGTGGGCTGAACCTCCCCTAGTCAGGGAGATGCAAGGATTCCATAAGTTCTTGGTACTACAGCATAGATAAAATGATCAAAATAGAGGAATGTCATTCCTTCCTGAAAAACCTTCAGGAATCCTTCACTGAGTGTTGTGTCCTACTGAAGTTGTTCACCCCTGAGATTTCCTGTGGGTCTTTTCTTGATCCCATGCAACACTAGGAACTTTGATGGCAGTTCCCTGTTAAAGAGAGAGAAAATGAGCATTTTAGGGTTATGTAGTGTCATTTCATTGGAAATGCCCAAAGGAAAATGGGTGGGAAAGAGAACCTGCATGCTCCAGTTGGAGCTTTTCTATCGTATGGGAGCAGTCTACTGATGTTATCCCCAGATTTCAATTATACATTCTGCCTCCCTAACCCAAGCACATAGCTGAGAATTTAATCAGAGCAGGGTGTGTACTTTATATATGGCTTTGGGTGGGTCTGGCAAGAAGCATTTTCTTGGCTAATCACAGTTAACACCATATATCACACTACCTTCATTTCTTTTGTGTTGTGTCACCCAGTGCCGATGTCAAACATCTATTTTATTGTGCCATACAAATTGTCCATTTTGGAACCAATTGTACAAAAATGAATCATAAGTCTGCACAAATTTTGCATTTGGTTGTTATTCAGTAAACTAATGATAATGAAACACACACATAAATTTTAACTTCCTTAGGGTGTAATATTCCTGAATGAGATTGGGTAAAAGAGAAAAAAAAAAATTATTTCACTTCTTAAGTCTTCATTTAGGGGAAAAAAAAAACTAAACAAAACAAAAACAAAACAAAAAAACCCGCACAAAAAACCCCAAACAAAACAAAAGCAACCCCATCCAGAAGAATTCTTATTTTAAATTGAAAATTTTTGATATGCCACTTCATTGAATTTCTTGTTTTCCCATTGGTGTTTTAAGGTCCAAACTGTAAGAGCCTAAACATTACAAGAAGTTGTCCTGCAGAAATTTGGAGACTGGACTGGTTTCCTGGAGTGGTTCACTGAGTTTGAATTATCTATTAACCTCTGTAAATGAACACAGCATTCCACCCTTCTGTCTGCCCTATGGAACTGTGATGCCTGACAGCCCAGCAGACATAAAATTACTAGAGATTTAAAGTTATTTTCTAGGAAAATAATTTAAAATGTATTAATAATAATTTAAAATGTATTAATACTTTTGATATGCTCTTCTGAGACCAGCCTACACGACACTCTGTGCCTGCACAATGACTGTTCAGGCTGCAAAGGCTGATCTTGGTGGGTTTTTTTATTAGATTTTGTATTACATCATTAAAAGCAGGAAGTCAAATCACAGCAGCAATGAACTACAGCAAAAGCAAAGAAACCAAGCCTGTCTCAGGGGTCCCAAAGCACAATCCTATATTTTTAGCACCCAGATTTGTTGCTTAAATGCATATGAATTTTTGAGACCACAAACTATTTTTTTTTTGTCTAGACTAAGTCCATGTAAGAAAAACAGAAGCACGGGTTCTGTCTGTTCCATGAAAACCATTGTGGCAAAGGTCCTCCCTGTAAAACACATTGCATGGCCAGGTGGCAGTGGATATGGGGAGTCAGACCAGTCGTTAAGGATGAATCCCAGCTCTGCTGTGCTCCAATCTGTGCGAGGCCACGGAGCGGGGCCACGGAGCGGGGCCACGGAGCGGGGCCACGGAGAGGGGACACGGAGCGCTCCACAGGGACACGGAGCGGGTCACGGAGAGGGGACACGGAGAGGGGACACGGAGCGCTCCACGACAGCAAGGAGCGCTCCAAAGGGACACGGAGAGGGGACACGGAGCGGGGACACGGAGAGGGGACACGGAGCGCTCCACGACAGCAAGGAGCGCTCCAAAGGGACACGGAGAGGGGACACGGAGCGGGGACACGGAGAGGGGACACGGAGCGCTCCACGAGCACAAGGAGCGCTCCACAGGGACACGGAGAGGGGACAAGGAGCGGGGAAACGGAGCACTCCACGAGCACACGGAGCGCTCCACGGGCGCTGAGCCGGGGCGGGCGGGGCTGTCCCGGGCGGGGCGGGCTCGGGCCGGGGCTGAGGCAGCGGGGGATGTTCCTCGCCCGGAGCAGGGAGGTCCCGCACCGGAGCGGAGCGGCGGCAGCGGCGGCGGCGGCCGCGGGGCTGCGGCAGATGACATCCCCCGGAGAGGATCCAGGTGGGTTCCGTGGCAAATGACATCCCCAGGTGAGGGTCCAGGTGGGTTCCCTGGCAGATGACATCCCCAGGTGAGGGTCCAGGTGGGTTCCCTGGCAGATGACATCCCCAGGTGAGGGTCCAGGTGGGTTCCCTGGCAGATGACATCCCCCGCAGAGGGTCCAGGTGGGTTCCCTGGCAGATGACATCCCCCGGAGAGGATCCAGGTGGGTTCCCTGGCAGATGACATCCCCAGGTGAGGATCCAGGTGGGTTCCCTGGCAGATGACATCCCCAGGTGAGGGTCCAGGTGGGTTCTATGGCAGATGACATCCCCAGGTGAGGGTCCAGGTGGGTTCCCTGGCAGATGACATCCCCAGGTGAGGGTCCAGGTGGGTGCTGCTGTTTCCAGCCGCTGCTTTGTTGGTGTGACAGCAGCTCCCGGGTTGTCCACACTTTGGATCATGCTCTTCTAGTAGCTGCTGCTTTTGCTTCCTAGCCGGATGCATTTGGGAAGTGCTGAGTAGATTTCCTGACTTTGCTGTCTATCTTGGAGTATCCACAAGCTCCACCAGGGTACAGTGACCCAGTAAAAGTTTGTCCATTGCCCTGGGCTCAGCAGCTGTCAACAGGCTCAGCACAGCACAGCCTTAGCAGACCAATAAACCATCTTGCTTTTAGATGTAACAACTTACTGGGCAGTCTCTGCTGGATTAAATAGTTCTTTATGCCTTGGTTGAACCTGTATCACACAGTGGTATTATTAGCATTTTGTATAGTTAAGGAAAACTTATTGCTACACGATGAAAGAGCACAATTAGCTTGTGTTGGATTTTGTTACTTCTGTGCTAGAGGTTTATTGATGTTGGCTCAAGTGGAGGTGAGCAGTTACCCTCCCTGCTACACTTCCTCCTAGGAATCTTGCATCAAGTGTTTCTCAGTCACGTACAAGGGTCCCGTGAAAAAACATCCATAAGGAGCTTCTGCGTCAGAGAAACGTGGGATTGGTTCCTGCTTTGCAGCCAGGAGGACCAAGTCATGGAGAAGCAACATACCTGGGATTAGATTGCAGGGAAATAAATCCCCTCTCTTGCCCCACTTACTTGGATAAGAATTTGCCAGTGTGGATTGGAAATTAGAGAGTTATACTCTCCTAAAGTTGGATGTGAGTTGGACACTTAACTCCCTTGAGCCCTTTGAAATTCCCGTAGAGCAAACATCACCTTCTCTAGCTTACACAGAGACAATTAAAAGATCAGCCAGCACTGACAAGCTACTTAATGTGGTCTGCAAAGAAAAAGCCTTTAAACTTCTCTGGGTCCTAGAAACCAACATGGGAGGCAAATGACAAGGACCTGAGAGTAAGACCCTTAATATCAGCTTGGGAGTCCTCGTAATCAGCCTGGGGAGCTGAAGCCAAGGAGCTGGATAAAGATGCAATTAAGGTTGCCACAAAGTTCTGGGATACATTGCAGTTCCCAGCTGTGATAACTGAAGAGTTGGCTGCGGTTCCAAAACACCAGCATGATAGTAAAGTAGGAATGAAAGGACAAATATCTTGGCCTTTTCATTTTCCAGACATTTATGTTCACTATCTGCATGGAGCCTAAATTATCCTGGCTGAATTCCAAGCTATAATCTTTTTTTTTTTTTTCCCTTCCTTGAGTGGGCTAGTTAAGTACTATTAGGCTTTGATATTTTGCATTGCACAAGGGAAAGCAGAATAAACATTTCCATTTATTTATGATCCATCTTAGCTTTTGGAGAGTTTGACAGTTTTACAAGTCCCTGACTGCTTATCCTGGTCAGTGCAAACACCCTGCTTTGCAAGCATTGTGTTTGAGCGTTCAGGATGGAGACAATATGTTCTGAGTCTTTTTAAGTAAGAGGAGATAATACAAATAAAAGCAGTTCTTGAAAATCCAGTCTCAGGTATAATGCAGTTCTGAACAACCTCTGGAAATCAGAGGTCTAGCACAGCAAATGCATTTTTCACGGGGTGTGCATAAAATGAAATAGCTCATTAGCAGCTGTAGGGAAGAGACACCAATTTTTATAGCCCTGGGAAGATGCACAAACCAGAAAGATGTAACAGGAAACTCACAATTTTATCTTCAAACGGAACCTGAAAACCCTTCGTTGCTTCCACCACGGGCAGCACAACCAGCAGTGACAGGATCTAAGGCAGTGCATGAGGGACCTGCCAGCTCACAGCTGATGGCTCGTGAGCTGGAGGAAAAATGTGTGGCAGAGTTTGACATGTGACTGCCAAGTATTCACGGGGCCTGTCGACTCCAGGACTGGAGAGGCTGAGAGGGACAGTTTGGGATTGTTGGTGATGAGAGGAGGCAGCAGCACCTCCCCAGGCTGTGGCACATCAAACAGGTTTTGAGGCATCTACTTCTATGTGGCTGTTGTGGAGGATTCCTGCCACGTGGAGATAAATAAAAGTGCTTCCTATACAATGACAGAAATTGGGAAAGAGCAACATTCTTGGGATTTTTGTCTGTTTCATTCCAGAGTGATGTAAAATGTAGTCCAAGTGAGGAGTCGGTCCCACCCTCTGTTCTGTTCTCCTGTCTGCACGTGGCTCTGTGCTGGGCATGTTGAGAAATGAGCTCCTTTCCACAAGCACCACACTTGTGTCCCACAGAAAAGGGGGTAAATAAGGTCCTGCAGTAACTAGTGGTCCAAACAGCAAAAAAAACCTCTCAAACTGTTCTGCTCCCTGGAATGGTTTTGGAAGATGTTCAGACTGAAGTATAAAACCCTTTACTTAATGAAGTCCTGATTTGATTCCTACCTGTCAAAATGGGAAAACTATTTTGGACGAGGATAGAAGTCAAAGTAATACATGTACTGTGGGATTTAAAAACCTGATTAAAAATTGCTTTGAAATAGAGCTAGAATTAGACACCTCTGTGAAAAAGGGATACATTCAGGGGAAGGTTTCACACCAGACTGAGCTCCCTGAGAACTGCCAGCTGGGGTGGACAGGGCGTGTTCCCAGATTTCTCTCTGCTCATACCCACCACTGCTCTTGTCCTGCCACTGGAGCTCATCAGATCATATGATAGCAGATTCAGAAAGATAAAACATCACAAATTTCACCTTATAGAAAAAAAAAAAGTGACTTCTTTCCTGCAGTTTTGGCTGATGAGACCTCCTGGCATTGGCTCAGGGTGATGGTGAGGAGGAACACACAGTTGGGGAAAGGAAAGGAAGAGATCTCCTGCTTTGGCAGTAGGTCTGTGCAGCTGGAAGTCACACTGCATTCTGACAGTAAGGTTTGTTGTACTTATGCTGTCAAATAGAAATTTGTATCCTCCCATTTTATTTAGAGAGAGCATTTTTAAAAATTTGAATTACAGTTTGACACTCTTCTGTTGCTGAAGTTTGTGACCGTCTTGTGGCCACTGAGTGGCCTGTTTGATATACAGCTGTCACTGGTTTCAGTTGCTGCCTCTCCCTTGTTGTAAGGAAAGTGCTGCTTCTTATGAGGAAAACATCTCAGAGGGAATGCCCAAATTTCAGCACAGATGTCTTTACTGCAAACAGTCCTTTTAACACCCATGTTCATTACGATAGGGATTAATACACTTTGCAGCATCTGGTTTCTAAGTAGCTGAAGAGTCTGGGTGCTGGTCTGCAAAGAGGACAGTGCTCAGATGGGGAACACAGTTTTTCAGCCCAGGTGGATGAACAGAGGTGTCACAGCCAAGCTGATGGAGGTACTGGGGCTCTGGGGAGGAGGGTGCAGTGGATCACAGACAGCATCCCAGTGGGGAACAAGGGGCAGCAGCTGTGGAGGGCTGGTGTGCTGGGGTTGCTGGGACAGGCAGGCTGGGGCACAGCCAGCAGTTTGAGTGCTGTTTGCAGTGGGACTGGGCTGAACCTTCAGCACAGAACGTACCTGTGGAGCACAGGACAGCCAAAGGCTGGCACGGGCCCTGTGCTCTGCCTTGTTTCTCATAAACATCTGGTAGTAACCTACCACCCGTAGCCCATGGGGAAATAGCTGGCTTGGCATGGAAATGTTGCTAGCAGCCTCTAATTTAAGGATATTAAGCTTTGCAGGATTTTGTTGGTTTTTTTTTTCATCTGCTTAATTATGAAATCGGTTCAGGAGAGGGAGGTGACACGTTTAGATTGCTCTGCCATTTCTGTTGTACAGATAGCACCCAAAAGATGTTAAAAAAATGTCCTGCTCTTGTAGGACATCCAGTTTACAGGCAGATGTGCTGTGATTGCAACAGTGTTTGGGAGTGCTGCTCCAAATTGCTTTATGAAGGCCCCCCCATTTCTTATTTTTATGCAGGAAGAGTCAGCTTCTCTCCAACAAGCATCTGATCTAACATCAAGGACTACACAATTGCTATCAGCTTGGGTTTATTGCACATTGATTTTAGAAATTAGTCTGCAAACCTGGAAGATTCTTTTGCAGTGACAGTGTGACTACAGAAATGGGAAATCAAACTCTAACCAGGCAGAGAGGCTGGTTGGGAAGGTGCATTTCATCATGTGAGGCAGAGCGGAGAGGCTGTGAAGCCAAGCTTGGAATGGGTCTTCACAAAGGGCTCATCCATACTATTTGTCTTGCTAAAAATGTAGTGTGAGGGTGCTTTCCATAGCCCCAAAGATGCTTCAAGAAGATCGTCTCTGCTTTTCATGGGGAATCTTACGTAGGAAACTGAATTTTGGCTGTTTTTCAATGCATGCCTTAAAGCATCATGGAAGTTGCCAGGACTGTGGTTGCCACTTTAGCCCCTCCCTGTTATAAGCAGGACTTAAAGTGTTTGTGGCACGTTTATAAGAGCTGCTACCCAAGGTGGGTGTGTTGGTGTCACCCATCAATGCTACTCGTGATTATTGCTCTTCTTTTATGTCTCTGTGACTTTTATTTGTAGAGCTCTCCACTGGGGAGAGAACTGCTGGGGAGCTTCATCTGCATTTTGCCACTGCTGTCTGATGAGCTTTCACTTGTCCTTCATGCTGCATGTGCCATAAAAGCAAAGCAGTCCTGCATGTCAGTGCTGAGGGTGGCCCTATGGAGAGCAGCTACTTTCCTTTGAGTAATTATTTCTTATTTCCTTTTTTATTTCCTCCTCTCACATTCATTATCGTAGTAATACAGGCTGGTCTGGGAATTTCCTTTCACCATTGTAAAACTCCTAGCCATCCATTATCCCTTTATAATTTCAGTTTCCAGCAGGAGGAGGCAGCACAGAAGCCACTGAAACATGGAGATGTCAGGAGGACTCTTTTGGTAGTTATTTTAGCAATGAATAATCACATAATTAATGGCAGATAATTTATAGAATAATATAATGTTTTAGATTGGAAGGGATCTGAAAGATTTTCCAATTCCAACACCTTCCACTGGCCCAGGCTGCTCCAAGCCCCATCCAACCTGGCCTTGGGCACTTCCAGGAATGGGGCAGCCACAGCTTCTCTGGGCAACCTGTGCCAGGGCCTCCCCACCCTCACAGGGAAGAATTTATTCCTAATATCTAATCTAAACCTCCCCTGTGACTGTGAAAATGTACCTAAAAGGCCTGAAGGTTTATGTTAGCATAGAAAATTCCCCCAGCTCCTTTGTCCTTGTCCTATGGAAAAAGCCACCTCTAGGTGTGACAATTCCGTTGTATTTTCAGTCATATTAATTGAAAATGTCATCACCAGGTGCAAAACATTTTTCTGCCTGTTCTTATTTGCATAACAGTTCAGGGCTTGGTTTGCTTCAGCTGGGGAAGCTTCAACCCCTACACAGTCACTGTCTGTTGGAGCTCAGGGGAGCTGTGCACAGGTCTGGAATTAGGACAGCTGTAGGACATCCACACTGAGATGAGTGAGTTCACTGGGCTTTTCTAAGTGAAAATCACTTCGTGAAGACTTTTGGTGTTAGAGTTGTCACCCTTCTGGCTCTTTTCTAAAGATTGTTTTCTTTCTTTCTTTCTTGGTTTTTTTTTTTTTTTTTTTTTTTTTTTTTTTTTTTTTTTTCTCTCTGAATACAATGCTGGTCTTTTTCAGTCCCCTCTCTTGGTATTCTGTAAATGCTGTGTTGTGGATTATGATAAATTATGGCACTAAGTATAGTAATAAATGTAAGCATAGTGTATATAGGCTGCACAGGGAAGCCTGTTTTATGGATGTCATTGTCCAAAATAATCAAGTGATAATGGAAACAATTTGAAGTTTAGAAGTAGAACAATAAAATTATGGAAGTTTTGCAATTTCTTTGGTGAGATTCTTCTGTCTGTTGCACCGGTGACTTACAATTGAGGTTTGAGGAAAGCAAGCAGGGAATTTGGACAGGTATGTATGTCAAGTGCTTTGGAATCCTAATCTGTGAGTGTATGAGTAAAGAAAATAGTTTTAAGGAACAGGACTAGCCTATCATGCCACCACTTTAAGGTGCTTTAAAAACATTTCTCTCTACTGAGCATACTTGATTTTAAGGTAGTTTAAAAACATTTTTTTCAAAGGAGCCTTTGCCTTTAGGTTGGGGTCTGTTGTGACATGATCTGGAGAGCACACAGCCTAAAAAAAAGTGTGAATGGGAATCCTCTCCTCTTCCACAGAGGAAATTTCTAGTATTGGCAGAGCTTGGAGCCTGATGGCAGGCACTCATGCTGACCTGCTTGTGTTTTTGAGGAATCTGGTGAGTGCTCTGTGAGTTTCTGAAGTTATATTCTGCTCTGCTCCTGTGGGAATATTACAGAACTGGCCATAGGGCTTTGGGAATTGTCACAAAATGAGCAGCTAATTCTTGACATCTGCAGTGCTGCAGGGACTGCCAAGTTGCGTAGGTAGTTGGCAAGGAAATAAATATTGATAGACCCTAGCAACAGGTACTCCTGAGAACTCTTGTTCTGGGAATGCTTAGGCCGTGTCCAGTGTTATTAAGGTTGTGATAGCATTTTAAGTTTATTTATAGGGTTTGTTTGTGTCTTATCACCATCTCTCAGAGCTGGAATGCACGAAGGGGCTTTGCTGCGCGAGGGCAGCGTTGTGTGTTCTGCACCTTCCCTGGTGACTCATTTCAACATGGAACAGATGCTCCACTGCCCACAGCTCAGGGGTAGCTGATGTGCACCCATGTGTGACATCTCAACTATGTGCTCATATCTAGACTCTCGTGTGTTTGCTCATCCATCCTGTGGTGGGATGACTGCTCTGGAGCCAGGTGAGTTGGATCCGAGGATTTATTCCTCTTTAGTGACATCCTAACGAAACACAAGGTCCTCAGAGGATCCACCAGGTAAAATTCGCTCATACTGTGAAAGCACTGACTGTGGTGAGCACTGTACATGAACAAGTGTGTGTTCTCCTTGCAGAAATTGAAGCCAGAGAAGCCTGTGACTGGCTGAGGGCTGCCGGGTTTCCCCAGTACGCTCAGCTGTTTGAAGGTATGATCACAGAGACTTGTCAAAGCAGCTGCCACTGAACTCGAGTGGAATTGTTCACATAAATAATATATTTCAGAACCTGACACTTCTGATGGAAGCATTTCCAAATTCTGGCATGTGTTCATGCCAGAATTCAGAAAAATAGTGAAGCTCTTGCTGAAGGGACATCTCAGCAGGGACTCTCTAGAATTCTGTAAAGGACCAAATCTTTCCTCCTTTCCTTTTCCTGTAACTCAGAAAAATCTCTGCTTTTGTGATTTTTAGTTGCTTATAATTTTTTCAGGCTCTTTTACTTGTAGTGCTGGAGTTTTTTTCCAACCACTGATTGCAACCAAAACTCCTCCAAGGCTCTCCAGCCTCAGCCGGATTGCTTTATTGGTGTTTTGAAAAAGAAGGTTGGAAAAATCATCTTGCAATCATAAGTGTTTAAAACTGATACCCAGCAGAAGCCAGCCATCAAAAAAAAAAAAAAAACCAAACAATTTCAGCACGTTTTTCATGTCATTAAATCTACAAAGAATGCTTATTTCTTGTGGGGGAGGCATGGATTTATTAAGGACTTGTATAACTCTCAGGCCACCCTTGTACTTATACCTTAGAACTGTTCTTCTTTAAAATATGTTTATTGTCACAAACACTGAGTGTAACAAAAGCTAATTTATTTTTAAGAGGGATTTTCTCAAAGAACTACAGTTAAAAGAACCAACAGTGACTTCTGCCTGCTCTCACTCCCACCTCCCCCTGTTCACTGCAAAATTAAAAACTCAAAGCCAAGCCACGGAGCTGGATTTGAAAGCTCTGTGCTATGAAAGCTGCTGCCTCATGGCAGTGCTTCCTGCCTGACTACAGCAGATTTTACTCTACAAGCTGTGTGTTGGAAATGTACCCTGCCATGCTTCTGGAAAAAAAAAAAATCCCCAGTGTAATTTGCAGACCAGGGAAATTAAGCTGAAAAAATAAGCCAAGGAAATACCTTGTGGACCTTACTGGTTCCCCTGTCTGCAAGGTTAGATCTCAGAAGCTGAAACACTGGACTCCTCTGCTGGTGGATCGATCAGCTTCCAGCCCAGCATGATTTGTCAGACTCATTACAGCTCATAGAGTGCATCATGTGCTGCACTGAACCTCAGCAGCACAGAGCTCACGTGAAATACTCCCTGTTCTACACCCGAAGCTGCAGAGAACCAAACCAGAGCCAAACTTTATTTTGTATTTCCTGTCTACAACACTACAAGCTCCTGGAAATGCAGGAGTGTTTGTCTACCTGTAACCAACAGCGGCAAGCAGATCCCTACATTTATTCTACTTGCTCTAAGGAACTAACCCTCACTTACTTGAAGGATCTTTGCATGAATGTATAGCTATAAAAATAGGTTTAGATTCCTTTCCCTTGATGAATAGTGTTGCAAAATTGAAAGTCTTTGCAATTAAAACTCAGATTTCACATTCAACTTCTTTGTTTACAGATATGCAGTTTCCCATTGATGTAAAAACTGTGAGGAAAGATCATGAATTTTTAGATGGAGATGCGATTGAATCACTTTTCAGGTAAACATGAATTATGAGTCACCTTTAACACCTCCAGACCCCACAGTTATTTGTCATTTATCTTTTCATGCCTTTGTTTCTGTCAGAGACTAATAAAGTCACCAGTTCTGTGACTGAAGGAAATCACTTAAGCACATGGTTTAGCACCAGTGAAGTTGGCTGTTTTAAGAATTTAAAAGAGAAGTAACCATGTGTCTGCACATCTCCAGCCAGGGTCTTGGGGATGTTACACTGAGCATCAGATCTGTCTTTTCTGTAATGTGAGATGTCTGCAGGCTGAGAAAAAATAATCAGTTCCCTGCAAGTATAGCAGGCTGCTCTCCAGGATCACGTATAACAGAGTGCAGGAATTTCCTCTGACTGGCCAATTTCTGTTCCAGCAGATAGACAGGAAAATAATTGTCTGCACAAGATCCCTTCCTTTTTTTCTGAATGTTTTTTGAGTGAGAAGCAAAGGTATTGATTTGAAACTATTGTTTTGCCACAGCTGTTCAGAGCACACAAGTGAAATAGTGCTGTCAGTGTGAAGTCAAACCCACAGCTCTTTGGCCTTTCCCCATGGAGTGGTGCCAGGGAAGTGTGAGGAATTCTGCTTCACTGAATACCACGGTGTCTGAAGCCTTCTTGTGGTGGGATTGTTCATCAGAGTTCCTTTAGCAGAAATTAGAATTTCTACCTCTTAAGGAGACTGGAAAGTTCATCTCCTGGCAAACCTTAATTCAATAGACAGTTCTTCACAATCATTAAAGCTAATAATATGATTTTTTAAATTAAATTATTAATTATGGTTGTCTTCTCTAGTTTTGACATGGCAAAACTGGAAGTGTGAACATCATGGGGTTGTTATTGGTGCTGGTTTTGGCAAAATGTATGAGGAACCTCTAAAAGAATGTCAATCTTGGACACCAATAATGAAGACCCTGTAGAAGAAGATCCCAACTGTATTGGCACATTTTTGTTTTCAAGGAATAAAATATTTAAATTTAAAACTTGTGTGTTTTTTCTCATGCCCCAGACGGCTGAACACACTGAACAAGTGTGCGTCAATGAAAGTGGAAATAGGCCGTCAGAGGAAACGGGTATGTTTGTAAAACACAGTTACTGTTCTCATTAAAAATGTGTTCAGCTATTGCATCAAAAACCTGGTTTTGAAAAGTGAGGGAAGGATTAGCAATTTCTAAACTTTCCTTTTTATTCTCTTCCGTCCTTGCGTTTTCTGCTGAAAGATACAAGGACTGAGGTTGAAATTAGTCCCTTTTCAGTTCGTAACTTTGGAAGGTAGGTCAGGAATGGGCTTTGAAACAGTTTTAAAAATTAATTTGGCACATGTTACTGTCCAATAGTTGCACCGAGGTCCCACCTCAACATGTCTATCGTTGCTTTCCTAAATAGTTTCACACCTTGTTTAAGTGCTGAAAGTGAAATTTCACTCCCAGTAAGCAAAGAAATTATATGGGCAACGCAGATGTTGAGCCCATAGAAGACAGATGGGTTTTAGCTGTGCTGGTTTTGTCCATTCCCACAAAAAGTTCTGCAACTGAAACAAAGTGATAATCACAACTTGGCTGAGCAACACCAGGACTGCAAAGCCTCTGAGGTATTGTGGATTAAGTGCAGGATTAGCAAGAAAATAATGCCATCTTCTGGAAAAATGTCTGGTTTTTTTTGGAAAATTCCCCTCAGTCATTAGGAAGGAATGGGGCAAGAGAGAGCCCATAGAGAAGAGACACTTTGCTATCCCACTGTTCCCTTGGAATGGGGACAATTGGGGCAGGTGTCAGGGGAGGCTGAGGAGTCCAAGGGGGTGCCACAGATATTGATGCTGCCACAGTCCCACAGCCAAACACTCCTTTACCTGAAAATGAATGAATTTTGGCCATCAGAGTGTTTGATTTGTTTTGCTTTAGGAAAGGCCATGTAAATTCAATACAATTGTCTTTCGAATGCTTCAGATTTGCCACAAACCAGGATTTTTCACCCTTAGGTCAAATCTCTCCCCTTTTCCTGTGGTGAACTTCCCAGATCTGTCAGTGTGCTTTGGAATCATTTATCAGCATGTTTTTCAACTAACTCAGGGCAGCCCTTCAGTGAATGAATGGTCACATTTCCATATGTTGGTCTTGGGGGTTTTGTAGGCAGAAAATTTAAGTGTTTTTTTGTTGTTGTTGTTTGCTTGTTTGTTTTTATTTGGTTGTTTTTTTGTTAAATTTGTGGGTTTTTTGTAATTTAAAATTTAAAGCTTGATCTTGACTTGTGCTTTTTTTGCCCCCTTCTAAGAGCGATGATTCTGAAGATGATGAACCCTGTGCAATAAGCAGTAGGTGGGCTTATGAGAGGTGCAGTCGGAGGTGGTCTCGAATCGAGAGCCTGGAGGGTTTCCCAGCAGAGGGAGGTGCCAGTGCCTCGATCCCAGGCAGTCCAGTACTGAAGATCATCAGCAAGGAGGACAGTGTGTTCCTGGATCATGGAGAGAAACACGATGTGTCCTCAGTTCACAGCACCAGCAGTGCTGACAGTGACACTGTGACCTCCCCAAAACCTTTTGAAGATGTGGAAACCAGCACGAGTTCCTCGAGATGTTCCTTAATTAAGGTACCTTCACTGGACTCTACTTTCAGTTGTTCTCTTCCCCCCAGTGAATTTTTAAATAACACCAGTGAGCAAAAGCTTTTGGATAAGTCACCATCCAAAAAGAGGAAGAGCCTTCTAAAGAAAATGGAGAAGCTGCACTTAAGGAGCTGCAACTTAAGGAGTGGTCAGTCGAAGGCCAAACCCATAATAAGTGAACCTGTTCTTCTGGAAGGGCTTAATGAAGAAAAGATGAAGATGCTGAACTGTGTAAATATTTCTGACCTCTCTGGCCTCCAAACAAAGGGCAGTTCTTCCTTTTCTCCCCGGAGTCCCAGCAGCAGCAGTCAGTCTGGAAAGAGCAGCACAGTGAGCACTCCAAGCCCTGGTATAAAACCAGTCAGCCCCTGTGAGGGAAGGGGGATGTGTGCAGAGTACACAGACTCCAGCAAGCTCTTGCTGTGGAATGACCTGTCTCAGCAAAACCTGAAAAATGACATGACATTACAAAAACCCCAGATGTTTCAAATACCACAAGGCCATAAACCTGGCACTTTCCCCACGGCTCTTACAGACAGCTCCCTGTCTCCAGCAGACAACTCTTCTGTCAACTGGAGAACTGGGAGTTTTCACGGGTGCAGGAGAAGCCGGAGCAGAAGCAGTTCCAAGGAGCCCAAAGCCCCCAGGAGTCCCCTTTCGGGCTCCTGTAACAGGCTAAGTGTGTATGACAACATGCCCAATATCGACATTGACAATCTGGAGGCGGCACAAGTCGGTGATGATGATGTTTTTTCAGAACTGAACAATGTTATAGCTGATGTCAACGGCCTCAAAAAGTTGGTTGATCAGTGGACAGAGAAGCTCTCAGATGATGGGGATTCTGACTTTGCCAGTGACTTGACCTCTTTGTGTACACCCTCCCCTAAAGAAAGCTCTCTTGAAATGGAGGGCCCAGAAGACAAGACGGCAGGGGACACTGAGGGAGAGAGCAGCTGTGGCCTGGGCAAGGAGATTGGCTCTGCAGATCTGACATACATCACAGACTCTAAAAAGGCCAACAGGTCAGCCATCCTTGGGTTTCCCTTTGATTCTGGCCACTCATAATGTAATTGCTCTGCCAGAACAAAGTATTTTTAAGTCTGTTCTAGGCAGCACTGTTGGTGCCAGGTACCACCGGTCCGTGGTCACTCTGGTGACAACATCTGTCCTCTGCTGAAAGCAGGGCACTCATGATCTGCATGAGCACTCAGACATTTGGAATCAGGCCTTACTGCCAGCTTGCTGTATTTCTTAGGGAAAGAGCTGGTATTACCAGAGGACCTCTTGGATGGGAAGCACCTTGTTTGAGTGCAACCAACAAAACAAACCGTGTGGTGTTTGGGAGCTGTGGGTCGTTTAGAGTCTTAGGTGCTTCACAGCTGCAGACAGAATACTAACAGGGATGATCCTAAGCTTGAACAATATTTATCCCACAGGCACAGGAAGCAACACTGGTCTGTGGAAGAGACTGTGAACTTGGAAAGCCTTTCCATGCAGAGTGATGGCCAGTCTGCTGCCCAGCTGGCCCGGACACAAAAGCTGGCACTGTTGAAACTCACTGCTTTAATGGACAGATATTCCCCTTCCAGCAAGCAGGGCTGGAACTGGTAAGTTGTCTCATACTAAAGCAACCTGTGCTGGAAAGAGATTGTTTGGTATAAGCAGCTGAACTTCCTTGTCTGTCTAGATTACACAAGAGGAATTTCATCCTCTTAAATCTCCATCAGCTTCATGGTTGTTTCCAAGGCTCCAGGATTTCCTCTGCTGTGGACTGCACTTTGGCTCCTCGCTGGTGGTCATGCTGTTACTGATTTTAAAGCACATTATAGTTTCTCTTAAAATTTGCCTGTTTTCAGGGCTTTGTCAGAGGTGCTTCACAGGGACTGCAGGGCTGAGAACACAGCTCTTCAGTCTCTGTTTGAACTAGAACAGTGACAAAGTCACACACTTAAAGGACATCAGTCAGCATCTTGTGATAGGGAGCTGGTGCTTGAATATAGAAAGAAGTGAAAAAAGCCTGCAGTTCCCTAAAGGGGTGGAATTTATTTCCCATGAGGATGCTTTTTACAGCTAATTTCAAGTCAAGGCCTTGACTGATTTTCTCCCTCTGATGGTGCTGTGTGTTCAGGTCTGTGGCAGAATTTGGGTAGTGACAAGGTACAACTAAATGCTTTCCCATGCATATAAAGCAGCAGATGGAGTGTGCTGGGGACCTATTAAGTTGCATGGACTGGTTTTTTTCTTTCCAGGACCATACCAAAGTTCATTAAAAAACCCAAGGCCTCGGACTACAAGGACAAAAATGTGTTTGGGGTTCCTTTACTCCTGAACGTGCAGCGAACAAGCCACCCACTGCCCAACGGGATCCTGCAAGCCCTGGACTACCTGAGAAGCCACTTTCTTGACCAGGTATGAACTCGAGGCAGCCCAGAGAAGCTTTGGGTCATGAATGGATCTGCTCCAGGGAACCAGACTGTTTCCCTCTTCTGTGAAGGGCTTTCTTGCCCCCCTGAGGCTCTGAACAGGCAGAAAGGTGTAGATCTGAGCCTTAGAGGAAATACCAATGCTGATTCCTGCTGGGAATACCTTTAGTCCTGTTTTGTGCTTTTGTGCCTTGCCTTGCTGAAAGCCCCTGCAGCTGGTGCAGGCAGTCAGGTTGTCTTTGCCCAGGGAGGTGTCATGTCTCTGCTCCATGAGGTAAATCTGCCAGACAATGTCATTGCTCCCTCTGCTCTGTGGTTGCTGGTAGTGCCAGAGCTAATGTGAAAATTAATCTTGTTTCAGCTGAAATGTACCACTAAGCAGAGTGAAAATGTATTACAGCAGTGCCTGTAACGTCCTTTTCTGCATCTCAGCTCTGTTTTTATCCCCTAAGTGGAGGTGGCAGTGGAAGTGTGGGCTGCATGTGGTATCTCCATAGCACAGCTGCAGAAATGGGAGACCCTGGGACATGAGACACAGCAGTTAAAGAGGGGACTCTTTTTTCCCCCTGTGCTTTGCCACTGTCTAGGTGTGTAATTATCATGCCAAAGTACAAAAGTGTGTGTGTTCTGTGAGGTGACAGTACAAGTGTGTTTCACTTTGAGGTCGTGGTACCCATTTGGTTAATATAAATAAACCAAATAATGTAAATACTGTCTCAGTGGCACAAAGCAGAACTGTCAGCAGAAGCTGTGTTGGGGTTGAGTTCATGGGAAACCTCTAAATCTTGGTTTTGTCTAAAACTTGATTGACAATTATATTAAAATAAATTAAAATAATATTTTAATTATATTAAATTATTTGAAAAATAAAATCATCATTTCCCTCAGGATGGCAACTGCCCTTTGCCAGCCTGTGGATGGATTAGATGTATCAGATGGGTTAAACCTGAGCCTTGTGGATCTCAGTTTGTTTGTTCCAGCACAGGCATGGATGTGTGTTTGTGTTTGAGTGGACACACATTGGTGCATGTGAAACCTGCAGCTGACATGTGTGAACACAGCCTGCCCAAACAAAAGGACAGATGTCAATAGCACTGATTTTAAAAGTCAAAAAGAGTAATTTTGCATTAAATAAAAAGAAAGCAAACATGACAATTGGTATTTTCTGGTTCTGTGGGCATCAGGCATGGTTTTCCTGGGAGGAATGTCTGTGCTGCTTCTGATGATACAAAAGTATTTTGGTGTTAGATCCCACTGCCAGAGGGTCTTTGCTATCAAAAGGAAGGTGAAGGATCAATTATTTGACAGAATTTTGATTTCTGATGCCTCCTTTCTTTGTCTCTAATATTTTCTTTTACCCACAGGTTGGCCTGTTCCGAAAATCTGGTGTTAAATCCAGGATTCTGTCTTTAAGAGAAATGAATGAAACCAACCCAAACAACGTCTGCTACGAAGGGCAGTCAGCATTTGATGTGGCAGACATGGTGAAGCAGTATTTCCGAGACCTTCCCGAGCCCATATTCACCAGCAGGCTCTGTGAATCCTTCCTCCACATCTACCAATGTAGGTAACAAAAGACACAGTTTTCCAATGCCTTGGATATCGTAATGTTCAGCTGTTCAAGGCAGTGGCCAGACTAGGACTAGGGCCAGGTCCCCTTGTAGTCAGAGGAGGCAAGTCAGGTAGGATATTTCTGAAAAGATGAGTTAATTGTGGCTCTGGACTTCAGAGCTTCCCATCTGCATCCTATGGGCCAGCTATTTCTGTTCCTTGAAGGATGAGTGTAATAACATGAGGCAGCAGTCCCCTTTAAACTGCATTTTTAAACAGTCATTTCTTTGTGTGAAATGAAGAACTAATCTGTTCCCCTTGTTCAAGATATGACAGAGCTCCCTGTGCAAGCAGTCCTGGTATATTGATGACTTTTCTTTATTAGGGTGCCCAAGCACAGCTGGTTTGAAACAGCCTCTTTGCCAGGAAATGCCTTCAGCTTTCTGCCCCTGCTCTCACTGTTACCGTCCTTGAGACTCAACCCCAAAAAAGGAGGAAACCTGAAGCTGAAATCTCACATTTGATACAGTTTAAACAGGTTCCATCTCCAGTACTTTGTCCTCAAGGAATTCACTTTCAAAAAGCAGATGCATTGGGGAAGGAACTTGCTGAAGGGACTAATGATGGTCTTGTTTTTGAGAAAAGGTTTAGCAAGGTAAAATGTGAGATTTCTGCCAGGTTTTGCAGCCTAAATGTGACCTTTTTTGACATAAGTTAATGGGCTGCTGATATCCTGTGCATTCATCAGCAGGGTCCCAAGCAGGGCACTCAGCCTGTAGGTTCCTTCATTCTCCTGTCCCTAACTCACAGGAGACAAGGAAAGGCCATCACACCAAATGTACCATTTCTCCTACTGCCTCTGCAAGCCACGTGTGATTTTCATAATTTTTTCTGTCTCCAGACGTGCCAAAGGATCAGCAGTTCCAGGCTGTCCAGGCTGCCATTCTCCTTCTCCCAAAGGAAAACCGAGAAGCACTGAAAATCCTCCTGTTCTTCCTGCGAGATGTGGTTGCTTTTGTCGAGGAAAACCAGATGACCCCAACCAACATTGCTGTCTGTCTTGCACCTTCTTTGTTTCACCTCAACACCCTGAGGCGGGACAGCTCCTCCTCCACCAGGTATTGACATCTTGATGCTGGCACTGCTGCTGTCCACAGTCCCCTTTGATGGAGCAATGCTTTCTTTAGCTGGCCTGGGGTCAGTGTCTGCTTTTGAGGGGGAAATGGTGCGTGTGTGTCTTGGGGTTTGCCTTAAATCTGGTTGCTCAGGTGCAGCAGGAGCAGAGCAGGGAGCAATCCAGCCCAGAGCAGTGGTGAAACCCCTCTGCTGTTCTCCTGACCAGTCCGTGTGTGTCCCTTACCCCTGCTGTATTCCCTGTGGTTGTCCCCGGGTCCAGCTGCCCAGGAACCAGCTTGTGGCTTTAAAGTGATGCTGGCCTTTGGAAATGTGCTCCTGCTCTGGCAACCTGAGCCCAGGTGCAGCTTCAAGGCCCTGCAGGTACCTGGCAGATTGCAGCAGCTCCTGGCGCTGGTTCTGCTGGGTGATAAGGGGATCATTCCTGCCAAATCGAGCCACAGGGATTCTGTAAATTTATCTTAATAAGTAAAAGTATCTGGGTTGCATAACATCCCCTGTTTGTACGTGCAAGGAGGAAGGTGCCCTTGGGCCAAAGGAGACAAATAATCTCTAAGAGCATTCATGCCTTATCTGGCCTCCTGAGGCAGGGCTGTTTGCTCTGCTCTGTGCTCCTGAGTTATGGACAGGCGTGTGCAAGGGCAGGGATGCACAGCTGACTGCGATGGAAGCACTGTGCACCCATCACCTGGAGACCTACAGCTGAGGACTAGTCCCAAAGCAGAAGCTGTCAGATGTGCTGTTGGCATCTTGCAGGCTCTGGACAGCACAGGGGAGGGGAAAGAAAACACTTAAGGGTTTTCTCCTGAATAGCACAAAAAGTGCCTGGAGGACCCCAGTGCTGAGCCAGCTCACAGCAAGGGAGCAGCTGGGGATGCGATGGACTGGCAGCAGCAGCAGGTCCTGCTGGATTGCTGTGGTGTTGGAGCTCCCGGGAGTCTCACTCTGGGAGTTGTACCCCTTTGGTTTACATCAACCTTACTCTGGAAATGCTAGGACCAAAAATAGAAATGGAGTTTTCTCTTTGTTGTCAGTGTTTAGAGGCCAGGATGCTTTGAAGCTTTAGCTCTGCTATAGCTGTGCATTAATGCCTTGGTGCAGGGCTCCAACTTCAAAGGGTATGAGCTGACAGGTCTGACTTTGAGGAGCAGCACTGAGGATTATTATCTTCCACCCAATTTTCAAGCCATTTGGCAGGAATGCACGTAGCTAAAAGTTTCAGAAGCCAGGATTAATGATGTCATACAATGCATATGAATTAAAAGAGGGGACTGTTTTTGAAATGTGTTTGGTGTGGTTTGGGCAAAAGGTTTTAAAAGGTTCTACATGGGCTTTGCAGGTATCAAAGGAGCTTGATATATGAAGTCTACACACAGATCAGTTTGGGGTCATTGCTGCCCTTGGCCAAGTGTGTGATGATGTGCTTGGGGAATAAAATCCTTGGCTTGCCTTTCTTGGGCATCCATTACTACTGGTCAGTCAGTGGTACCCAGGACACTTCTGGGGTGTGCTGGGAGGGAGCTCTGTCTGTGCACCTCTCTGCAGGAATGTGACACCAGTACGTGGCACACGGGCTGTTCAGGGCAGTGTTTTGTGTGTGGTTCCCAGCACCTCACTCAGCCTTCCTTTCACCTTCTGCTGCCCATAGATCCAGTCAGAGGAAGTGCAGCTTAGGGAAGCCAGACCAGAGGGAGCTGAATGAGAACCTGGCAGCAACGCAGGGCTTGGCCCACATGATCATGGAGTGCAACAGGCTCTTCCAGGTACGTCACTCACCGTGCAAAGCAAGAGCCCTGGGGTGGGTGGGCTGCTCAGAGCAGCAGAGGGGCCATTGCTCCTCAGAGGTCCTTGCCAGCTCAGCTGCTGCTCTGGGCCTGTGACATGTGTGAGTCCTGCTGGTGCCATCAAAGAGAAAATCAGCGTCATTGCAGGTTTACTGCAACTATTTGTAAGGGCTCCTCCAGTCCCCCTCCATCCCCATCAGCAATGAGGGTTTGGCTCCTTGAGCTTGGGGTCAGCTTAGAGAGCACCTGTGGGGCAGAGGCTGCCATGAGCCCCGGCAGGGAGGCCCTGGCCATCCCTTCTTGGAGAGTGGGTTGAAGTTGAGGTTTTGCTGCTGGGGCCTGGCCAGAGCAACAGCTATGCCTGTGCCTGGCCATGGACCCCAGTAATCTGAACCTGGACCTTGGCCCACAGACTGACTTCCCAGCTTGACCATGGCCTTTGCCCATCATTATGGTGATCGCTGGACTGTGGCTGACCCTGGTTGCTGTCCCTGGACCTGATCCTGACCTCCCTTGCCGACTCACCTTCCTGGCTCTACCTCGGACCTCGTCACCGTGGATGTGTCTGATGATCTGGATTTTTGGCTGACCCTGGCTGCCATGTCTGGCCTGGCTCAGGCACTGTGGGACTGGGCAGCTGCCCTGCCAGCCCCGTTATCCCACCTGACACCTGGTCCCTTTCCCTCAGGGGTGCCATCGGCCCTTGGTGCACCCCAACAGTCAGCTCGGACCTTCTGCTCCAGCACCCCATCTGGGCAGGGGCCACTGTCCCCTGGCTCCCCTGAACTGTCTGACACATGGCCCTGCCCCAGGGCTCCTCCAGCACTGAGTCCTACAACCAGCCCATCTTCTGAGTGACACCTCTCCTCAGAGCAGGGGGTCCCCTGCATGGCATCAGTCTCCAATTTGGACAGGACTCCTCAGTGACCCCGTCCACCCCCAGCCCAACCACGGGTCCCCATTTCCTCAGAAGTGGCCTGAACCCCTCTAGCCATCCCCAAGGGCACCACTGGGGTGCCCCAATGCCTGCTGCCTGCCCTGTACCCCATGGTCAGCATGGGACTGGCCCTGTCCCTGGCTGCACAGCCCCTGGAACAGCCCCATAGGGACTCTGAGCTACCCTTGGACACACAGACATCCCACACACCCTGCTGCAACCAGGGCACTTCTCCAGCAGCATTGCTGACTCCAGCCATGGGCTGTGAGAGCTCCACCCCTGGCCAAGGGTGCTGGGGTCCTGCTGCTGTGCCCCCTGCCCTGCCAGGGGAGGCATTTGGAGAAGCCTGGAGAAGGCTGTCCCTGTTCTGCACAGCAGGGCAGCCTCTGCTGTGCCCCTGGACACACTCCCACTGCTCTGCACCCAGACCTGGACTCTGGGCAGTGTGGCCGTTGCTGGACTGTGGCTGATGCTGCTCCCACCACTGAACCTGACCCTGCCTGGCCTGGCCTCGCCCCTGTGAGCAGGACCCATCACCACTGCCACCCCCGGGCCTGCCCAGCACCTCCCACAGGTAGGGCAGGAGCGGGTCCTGGCACTGCCCAGTCCTGGAAGGAGGGAGTGCACGGCCAGGGCAGGGCTGTGGGTGCAGGTGAGTGCACAGAGGGGGTCAGGGAGCACAGCGTGTGGCCATCACCAGCAGGGTGGGTTTGTGGGCACTGAGGGTTTTTGTTTCATTTTGGTTTTGGTTTTTTTGTGTTTGTTTTGTGTTTGAGGTTTTTGAGCCAGCCACTGGGAGTGTGTTTGCACAGGGCTGCCCTCGCTGAAGGGCCAGCTGGTGCCCACCACATGAGGTGCAGGGCACTGACCAGCTGTGATAGCCCATCCCTCCCCCAGCTGTCTATACAGGGAAGAACCTGGGACACCAGAAAAATAGACACAGATCTCTTGATTCTACATAGATCTGTACATGTATATGTAGCTCTATACACACACATGCAGATGTCAGTGAGCACCTCTATCAATGCAACACTTAACGGGCAGCAAAGCTGCGTTTCTGTGCTGCTTTAGGAGTTTGAGGGTCTTTTCAGGGGGCTCACAGCACAGCCTCCAACAAACCCCAAGGCAAAGGCAGGAGCTGTGGCTCCTTGCAGTTCCCCAAGATCAGCATGCACCCTGCAAAGTGGTTTTCCAGCTCTGTAGGGATTCAAAACATTGCTCCTGAGGGGAAGAGCATTTCCCTTGTGTTTTCCTCTGAGGGAGTGGAGTTAACTGATCTGCTCCTCCCCTGGGCTTCCTGCTCCTCCAGGTAAAACTGCTGCCTGCCTGCCAGCAGCACCACGATGACACCAAAGGCCAGGTGACCTGCTCATACCTGGCAAATAAGGTAAAGAAGATGGAGGGGGTCACCATAGTAAGGCTGGCTTTGGGAGTGTGAGTGTCTGCACGGGGCTGGAGGGTTTCCTGAAGGTACCCTTGGGTGTTTGGAGTTCTTGGGCTTTGGATCCTGCACTGAGAATTGCTCTGAGTTGTGCCCACAGCCCTTGTCTGCCTCTGTACCTGCGGCTGCTGAAGCCACACTCCTTTTCTCTGCTTTTCCTTCCTCCCTCCCTGCATCCTTTCTTTCCTTCTTCCCTTACTTTTCATTCCTCTCTTCCTTTCTCCCCTAAGGGGGTGCTGCTCCCCTACAGCGCCTTCCCTTACCACAACCCCACCCCAACAGACACAGACAACTCCAGTTGTTTAGTCCCTTTATTGTCACTCCACAGGGCACAGCTACATCCTCTGGACAGGCTTGATCCCCAGGATGTCGAATCCCTTGGCCATGACAGCAGCAGTGGCTTCGCACAGGAGCAGCCTCCACATGTTCACCTTCACGATCTG
The DNA here is from genome assembly GCA_038380795.1 of Pyrocephalus nanus. Classification (NCBI taxonomy): domain Eukaryota; kingdom Metazoa; phylum Chordata; class Aves; order Passeriformes; family Tyrannidae; genus Pyrocephalus; species Pyrocephalus nanus. The sequence goes on along the minus strand of CM076275.1, from coordinate 13,881,422 downwards.
GCCTGGAAAACACCACCAGAGGAGCTGGAGCAGCTGCTCAGAACAACCAGTGGTGCCTTCCCCTCTGCCCACAGCCTGGCCCTGGACTGGCACACTGAGCCCTTCCCGCTCTCCCTAAGCCAGGCAGACTGAGCAGCCCCTCGTGTTTCCAGGTGCCTGGCTGCTCCCAACTCTACTCAACCTTCCTGCTCGCCAGCAGATGACAACACAGGCTGTCCTTCCACACAGACTCTTGTTCTGCAGCAGCAAGTAGTGTGACAACAGCCTTCCCAGCACAGGGAAACACCCTGGAGAGTGTCTGTACTATGATACGGGACAGGCACACGCAGCACCTCACAGCCAACACTCACCACTCTGCCTGTCCTTCTCCACGCAGTAGCAGTTGTCGTAGAACTCGGTGAAGGTGGTGGCCAGCTCATACAGGTAGTCACAGAGCGTGTGCAACAACAAGTCCTCCAGGATCTTCTGCAGGATCTCAGGGAACCTCAGGATGCACTTGCCCAGCTTCCACTCCTTCTCATGGTCGAGGATAAGCACCTCCTCCCTGGCTGCCTTCCGCAGCATCTGCTCGTCAATGTTGGCCAGGCGAGCGATGGCCCTGGAATGATGCAGAACGTGGGCTGCTTGTGGGGCCTGCCCAGGGCCAGCCTGCTCACCTGTCTGCCCTGTCCCAGGACTGATGTCCAGTCCTGGGTGACCAGGCCAAACAGGTCCATCAGCCCTGGGGATGCAGGGGGAGCCCCTCCCATCAGGGTAATCCAGGAGGGCACTGCACAGGAACAGGGAGGGATGGGCTCTGGGCACCCACATCAGCAAGGACACATGATGCTGCCAAGCAAACCAGGCTCAGGGTGCCAGAGAAACTGTGGGGTATGGCAACACCTGAGCTGAGCAGCTGCTGGAACACAGGTGCACCCTTTTCCAACCAGCTAAATCCTCTGATTACCAGAAACTCCCGCAGCTCCCTCCCTGGGATGTGTGTCACACAGAGCACCATTTCAGGTGGCAGGGCACACACCATTTGCAATGACAAATAAAATCTTGCCTGTGGTGCACCCCAGTGTAGCTGCCTTCTCTCACCAACCTCCAAGAGCACTGATGTGACCATCACACCTCTGCCCACAGGTGCAGAGCATCAGCACCACCTCCAGCTGCTCCCTCACCCACCTGATCCGTGTGAAGGCATACAGCAGATAGGCAGCTGTGTTCCCTCGGTCATCCAGCATCTTGTCGAAGGAGAAGACGTAATCATTTAGTCTGTTGTGGGACAGATCTGCATATTTAATGCATCCAAAAGCCACTGATGTCTGGGCAGCTTTCAGCTCTTCTGCTGTGAGGACCTGGTGCAAATTCAAGGCAGATCACAGTCAGGAGGAAGAACACTGTGCTGCCCTCATGAACCACAACATGCAGCCCTGGCCACCCAGCAGGGCTCAGGAGGAAAGCCCAGGCTGCTGAGGGGATTTTACCCATGTGGTACTCAGTTCACACACACCTCTCCATTTCAGGGCACCAGACAACCCCACATCCACATCTCACTTCTCTTGCAATCAACTGCACTGCAACCCTGCCCAGGCTAAGGCTGACTCCTGACAGCCCACAGGAACTCTGAGCCCCACAGTGTCCCACCTGCCAGCTGTGATGTTCATACTGCTTCTTACAAACTCCATGTACACACAACAAACAATCCTACAACCCTTACAGAGCATTTTGGACAGTCCAAACTGCATATTCTTCCATCACCTCCTGCATCCTGGGAGAGTCACAGCTGTTGCCATCACAGCAGGGAGACCTGACAGTACCTACAGGGCCAGCTCTCTGCTCCCACCCCCAGGAAGCTCTGCAGTACTCAGCACAGTTCCCAGGAAAGATAAACACTCTGTCACAAGTACCTTGTCCCGTTCCTTGTCTTTCAGCTTGTCCATAGCTCGTTTCAGCCCTTCTTCCAGCAGGTCTATGAGACGCACGGTATCCCCTGAACGAGTTTTGAACTTCTTCCTGAAAACACACAGACAAAATGACCACCTGCATAACAGGCACAACACTTCCACCCTCTGCCTAGGGCACCCCAGGCAGATCCAGGACATGCACCAGAGCCTCTTGCAGGGATTTCCACTGCTCACACCTTATGGCTTAGTAAAAAAAGATCTCTCTGTATTGAAGAAATTGCCATTACACAGACAGCTACAAAACTGAGAGAACACCCACGGGGTGCTGACCAGGAAGGCTCCCACAGTCAGAACAGTCCCAATTCCAGACATCAGGCAGGATACAATACCAGTGCTAGACTTTTCCCAACTTATGTTTCACTTACCATGAAGGTAGAAAGTAATGGAAATCGTGGCCTTTACCATTGCCATCTCCCAGTATTCACATCAGCTTCCACCAGCCAATCCCAGTGCCCCTCCCCAAATGCCAGGCAGCAGAAGCCAAGCCCAAGAGGGAATATGACCACAGCACCAGTGACTACGTGGATCAAGGACAATGACAAGCAACAAAATGACACAGTTATGGAAAACAGCACGGGATGTGGTGCTTTCTTCTGGGATTTTTTTTTTTGGCATGTCACGTACTTGTCAGCACACAAGAGCAAGTCTCCTGCATTCACTCAAACATCCTCTCCAAGGCAAATACAGAGGAAAAACTGCACCCAAGCACTTACTTGTCTTCTCCCAGCACCACTCCGAACGCAGCATGGGCCACTCTGGTCACTTTGGGGTCATACCAGCCAATCATCTGTCCAGCTGCAAACACTGTTTGTAAATGCACAGACTGCAAGGAATAAACACCAACAACTGGTTCTCAGCCCACTCCTCCAGGTGCAGGTTTCTTCCCTGCTTTATCTTATTCACTTTCAAAATGGGACTTAAAATTTTTCAAGCTCCACAGAGAAATTCCACATCAGAAAGCTGAACCTTTTGAAGATGTTTTCCTGGCTTAAAGAAACAGCAACTGGCAAATTCTCATCACTGCTCAGGTAAGGGGTAGATACACCAACAACACTAAAGAGCCTGTGGTGTTCTACCTGTGTTACTGCTGCCTCCAGCACTTAACACACTTTGGGATGAGCTGCACCAGCAGTGAGAGCAGAGCAGGGGAACTCACCTGGCCGCTGTCCACGACGTAGATAAGGATGTCACCCTTCTCCTCACACAGCCTGTGCTTAAGAGCAGCTAAGTCTGATGTGTCGTAGGTGTAACCTCCGTCTGATTTCATGATTGTCAACGGCACAGGGAAACCCGGGACAAACACGATCTTCCTGCCATCATCAACCTGGACAAACCCTGCAAAAGCAAAGGAAAACATTCTGCCTTGTATCACAGCAGGGAGGTTTGAGGTCCAGCAGAAACACTTCCCCTATGCTACCAGCACGAAAAGGCCATACACTCACATGATCAAATAATTAATGGCTCAAAATACAAAAAAAACCTACATGGAACTCCCTTGTCAACCAAGTCACATTCCGTATGGCACTTCCAGAACTATGCACAAGGAAGCAGATCTGTACAGAGGTGGCCTTAGCAGAAGGGATCTGATTTAAAAACTCCCAGCACTGCCATCCAGATCCCCCTGTACAGCCACAAACCCGGCATCACAAGGTATGACACTAAAGGCAACTGAAACTATGGAGATGTAATGAGGACTCAGCACAAAGTCTTTCAGAGGTAAGACTAGTCAGAACACTTCAGACAGTGAGACTCAAGGACTGCTGAATCCAGACAGGAACATGTAAAACCAGAGACTTTTTATGCTGCATTTGGTTTCTTGCCAGTTTCAAAGTCAACATGATTCAAAAATGTCTTCACAGAGATTTCTCAAAGTTCCCACACAGTCACAACAGTAAGACCAGGAAGTCTGTCCCATATTGCTCCCTGACTGTTTACTCAGGATACAATAAATTCCAGTAGTACCTCATGCTATTGCCTACAAGTATCACAGACAAACTGATTTTGAGGTCAGCAAGAAAGATTCAAGCTTTCTGGAATGAAACATATAAGAATTAATTCTGCTAATGCAGAAAGAAGGAAAAGCCACAAAAGTTCCACTCAGGAAATGTGGCTGAGAGAAAAAGCAAAGGTGGTGAACATGCAACTTGAAAAGCATCAGCTCTGCACCAGCCCTAAGCCTCACTGAAGAGGAGTGAGGTTACCACACATCCTCACAGCGGCAGAAATTCTGACCTGACACCAAAAGCCTCACCTTTGTCTTCAAATTCTTTGACAATGTCTTTCATCATCTCGTGGTAGAACGATTCCCCTCTCTCTATGAGCGTGATGTCCAAACAGTTGTAGATTTTCTGGAATTCTTGAGGAGGGAAACAGAACAAAATACTTCCATTAAAGGCACACAGTGGTAACCAGTGGCACATGTTTTACCAGTGGGCACAGCAAGGCATTATCCATCTCTTGGTCAAGCCATCAGGACTGAGGAGACAAAAGATTTAGCTGAAAGCCTCCACAGACAGCCCAGTACTTTGGCTGTAATGGCTTTTTGCTTTAAGCTTCTCGTGGCAGTGATTTTCAAAAGAAAACAGGAGCATGGGCTCAGACTTAAAGGTGAGGAAGCCCCCCTGTTCTACTGCTGAGACATGTTTCTGGACCTGGCAAAGTCACCTTTGCGTGACACGTCACAGATGAGCTCCCAGGCTTTGATGAAGTCGGGGTTTTTGCTCTGCAGCAGCACCACACATTGGTAGGCACGTTTCTTAAACTCCTCCTCTGTGTCAAACCTCCGCTTGGATTCCTGCAGGGAAACACACGTGGAAAAGCACTGCCTTCTCCCCTGACACCAGCTGCCATTCATAACAGCCCCTCCAAGCACGCCCATCCCAAAAGGCAGAGAGGCTGCAAGCTTACAAAGCCCTCTGATCGTGCCCCATGCAGACAACTCAGTACCAGATACCACAATTCTTTACCCTGTGGCAGGCTACTGCAATAATCTATTAACAGTGATTCGTTTCCTTTGTTTCTCCAAAATACTTCCCAATCTGTAAAGTTCCTCAATCCTCTTCTGCGATGTTGACATAAATATTACACTTGTTTGCTAAACATACCTTGTAAAAAGCTTGGAGGTCCCCAATGGGAGGAGAAACAGTTAAGTAGTCTGGAAATTTGTCTTGGAGGTGGGCAATGAGCATTCCAAACTGGGTGCCCCAATCTCCTAAATGGTTTAACCTTGAAGCAATTGAAAAGCACAACAATGATTTTTTTGAACATATGCTCTAAGATGCACACATTTTAAAAATATGTATTCCAAAAGAAGGAACACACATAATACCAGAAACCCAAACCAATCAAGCTCCCCCAGTTTCACTGCAATGAAGCTGCTGCCCCCCTTGATTTCTTACCCTGCTACACTTGCTCAGCTGAGTGTCTCTCTACACATAAGGGGTTATTTGCCACGTGCTTGTAAAACAAAGACCAACACAGGCCAAAGCACAGAGACAGGTACTGCACAGACTCAGCCAACCAAGCCCACCACGCCCAGGAATCAACTCTCACCTCAGAACGTCATAACCTGCGAACTCGAACAGTCGGCACATGCTCTCCCCGATGATGGTGGACCTCAGGTGGCCAACATGCATCTCCTTGGCGATGTTAGGGGATGAAAAATCCACCACCACCTAGGACGCAGCACCACAGGAACACATGAATAAAAGGCAGTGGCCATTTCCACACCTCATGTGTTTAATCTGGGGGTTGTTGGGGGGGAGCAAAGTGAACAGGGCTTGCCTCTGCCAACCCTCACACACAGCCAGCAGAGAGGGCCCAGAGGGGACATCAGAGCAGGATTGCAGCCTGGGGCTTTGCTGCCGCCCAGCTCAGGGTCAGGGATCACTCCCAGACTGACCTGGGCACAACATCTGCCCCAGGGAGCCCCGTCCCTCACCCCACAGAGACCACACCACATACACACAGCCCACCCATGACCCCTACGCCACACCCCACCTACTCTGCTCTAACAACCTGTTGCCACGGACATCTGCTCAGCACAGCATTTCAGGTGTGAATTTCAAAGCTACCTGCAGTCCAGCATGTTTCACCTACAGCAGGTGCCCATGTGCTCACTGCTGTACCTTTTTCCTCTTGCCAATGGCTGGTGGTTGAACTCCATTCATCAATAAACTGCTCAGCTGCTTCGACACAAAATCCTTTCTCAAGTGGACGTTGATAAAACCTTTAGAGGAAAAAACCAGCAATGAGTGCTGGGGCTGCAGAAGTGCCTCGAACCACTCTTTGTTTCCTTTCCCCTTGGATTTCTGTTTCCTCAATCACAAAAGCACGTGAAGTCAGCTTGACAGAACAAAACAGTTTTCAGCCACAGGACAACAAAGCTGTCACTAGATGACAATTTCTGTTCCCAGATTAAAAGAGTCTGATTCACACCACTACAGCCTTTATTGCAGGAGTCAGATGCTCAAGCTACACCACTGACATAACTCCTTTTTGTGCACTGTCTCTCAAAGGTGAATTTATAAAAACAATTTTTTACAAGAAAATAAATAATTGGTTTCCAGAACACAAAAAAAAATCCTGCTTTGTCTCCTTTTTTTAAAAATTAATATCCTAAAACTATATTTTCACCTGGGATAATCCATGCTTGTGGGATGACACTGTTTCACTTCTCCTGCTTCACAGAGCCAATCAACAAGTTTATGCCCAAGTACTAGAAGGGTTGTGCCATGGGATTTTTGTGTTTATGCCGAAGCACTAAGGAATATGAGCCCTTGTATTTCTTCTTGGGTCACAGGGATAAAACAGATGCAGCAATGAATAACCTCCATGCTACTCCAGCCTCTCAGTGCTGAGAGGACAAGCTGTCCTCACCATGCAAGGAGCAGCAAGAAGGGCATATCAATTTTTGCTGTGATTTCATGACTGTGGCCTGATACCCATCACTGGGTCTTTGAAGAAGAAAAGCTGGTCCTTTAAGTATCAGTGGAAAAATTGCTAATTAAGGGGGTCAGGATCATACCTCATACAGAGGTAGATTTCTGTTGCTGCACAAGTGTGAAGGCTACAAAGCTCACCAAAACAGAAGCAGCTAATTCACCCTGCAGTTTTAAATTCAAACTGCAGTTTTAAATCGCAACATGCAGGTGAATTGAACTCAGCTCAGCTTCCCTGTTCACCATCCAGAATAAAAACGCCCTTTCAGCTTTAAAACCTACTGTGTAAAATGAAACTAATCTTACCAGGACCGGCAATTTCGACCTTCTCAATGCACTCATTGGCAGGAATGTTTTTTGCTATTTTGTCGGCGATTTCTCGTGGGATAACCTTCTGCTCCTTGGTTTTGAGCAGTATCTGAAACACAACAAGGAGATCAAGTAAAATTCAATTCTCCAAAACACTCTACAGAGCGGAACAGAAACACAGATACTGTAGCACTGAAAGATCCTCCTGGTCCTTCAGCTTCATAATGCAGAGACACACACAAAGAAAAACATCTCTAGTGAGTTTTACAGATCAGATCAGTTCTCCACAGCAGGAGCCTGACTGGACCCAAACAGTTCCCCTCCTTCTTCTCAGAGCAGTCTCCATATCAGAAGAACAGCTCCCAGGTTATTTTTCAAAACATATTGAGTGGTTTGGCAAATTTGTACTTTTTTAAGCTAGCAAAAGAGACAAACCCTTCAAAAATCAGCATATTTGGCACAGTCCTTCACACTGCTTCACAATGCTGTTGACCAGGCTCATGGGTGTCCTCAGATCTGCCAACACTCACATGTGAAGTTCTGAACTGTGCCTGCAGCAGACTCAGAGTGTGGTTTCAGAGCAAGTCTGCTGATTTATGACTAAAGGCAACCAAAGCAAACTGCCTTCAGTCCTGCCTTAGTCTTAAGCTTAATAAATAAATAAGGGAGTAGATAAATAGGTGAATAAATAAATAAAACCCAACAACCCAAGCAACCATGGATAATTCTAACATTACCCTTTTTCTTAAAAGAGTATCAGAAAAACTACTGGGAAAGTAGCTCCCTCCTTTTCCCTAGAGCCATGAATGGCCCACTGTGAGAAACTCAAAATTTACATGCAATGATTGCATCTGAATGGTTTGGGTTAGAGGGACCTTCAAAGATCATTCAGTCCAACTCCCAAATTTCCCTGTCCATTCCCAAAGCATCTTCTCACACAGCTTTTTGCAAATCTTACAAAAATACCCTTTAGGAGGATTCTGTGAGCTAGTCCAACCCACCCCTTGCAAAACACTACATTCACACTGTATAAAATGACCACAACTATTTGTTTCTGAGCAGGTGATTTTGTGTTATTACCGTGATGTGTTTGAAAACTCATCACCTCGCTCCCATCAAGATCACAAAGATCAAGTACCTCTTTGTCAACTCAGAATTTGCCTGTATTTGCTAACTTGCAGTCTGCTGCAAAATGTATTTTTAAAGTTTTCAGCTTCCTGTTTAACCTGTCATACAGCTGATCATTACAGGATCCTTACAGAATGGTAAAGGCTTGGAATGGGCAAGAAAAGCAAACCTCCTTTATGCCTTTAATGCTACTTAAAGTGTAAACTACAGGAAGAATAAATCCAAAACCAGATTATGGGCATGTTATACCAGATAGCAGGCGTGTTATCTGAACCATTCCAGAACTGGTTACCATACTCCATTGACTCTAAGGAGCAAAGGCAGCTCCTGGCTGAAACCCCAGGCATTAATATGCTGATGAGCTCCCGGGAAAACAACAGGCATTTGTGAGGGTCCTTTCCACATCAGTGCCTTGCAGGGAGAGGCTGCTGCCTGGCACGTCCCAGTGCTGCCCCAGTCAGGGCACTTCCCGCTCCTCTGGCAGTCCCAGTGACCCTGGCTCTGCGCAGGGGACACCCTGGGGAGACCTGCCCCACAGCCAAGCCCCTTAGGCTGACAGGAAGTCCATAACCTGCTGCTGGCTCCGCTGTGCTGACACGCTCTCAGACTGCTGCCTGTGCGAGCACTGCCAAGCTCCAGCCCAGCATCCAGGGAACAAACTCCACAGCCAAGCCCAGCACTAGGAACCCTTATTCACCAGCACAGCTGACAACCTGGAACCCGAAACGCTGGCTCGGAAGGGACCGTTCAGACACCGAGTTATGCGAACAACGTCGGCGCTGGGACCGCTCGAGAATCCCAACCGCGACTTAATTGGGGTAACGCAGCGGTCAGAAAAGTGGCAACGCTCTGAATCCCGTGTCAGTGCAGTCACCCAGGGGGCTCAGCCCTGTCACAATATGCTAATGAGAGCAGGGGAAGGCACACGTATTTGTGAGGGCTGTTTCCGCCCTGGCACTCCCGGCCCGGTGCCTGCTGGCTGGCACGTTGGCAGTCACGGACAGCGGGCACAGCAGCTGCCCATGGCGAGCCGGGGCAGCAGAATTCCACGCATGGCAGTGCAAGCTCCATGTCAAAACTGCCAGCCTAGAGGATTAATAAAGGTGAATTGACAACAGAACACCTGAAGAAAAGGAAACAGTTGTCTCTGTTGAGACTGCCAAATAAAAGATCTGAGATTACAAAGAGTCTATTTAGTCACTCAAAGGCACCAATGCATTCAAAGTTTGGGTGCTTTCTTTCTCCCACACCTCCTGGTTTTACTTCAGCACAGTCACAGTCAACTGCTGAAGTCTCTCTTTTTCTATTTGGGTCTTCTTTGGTCAAGTATCTTCCACAAAGTAGCAGTACCATAATTTCCTAAGTAACTGCTGATTACCAGCCAGGCCAAAAAAAACCCCCACTCCTTCCTTTGCACACACTAACAGGTGTTCTGTAAAGTGGAACCATCCTTACAGCTGCCTGAGAGCCTCCAATATCAGAACATGGTAACAAAACCCCCATATTTCCTGCCTTTTGCTGATTTAAAATAAAATATAGAGACCACCAGCTACAGATGTAGGGATGCCCACAGAGCCTCCCCTTAGCAAATGCCTGGATAGCAACAGCCAGTGAGACAGGAATGAGAGCACAAAAGTGTGTGGAATAGTGCACTTCAAAAGCTTGGAGAGAGCATTTGTCACAGCACTGGAAATTTAGGAACACAACAACAATCAGCACCCACAGCAACAGGAGGTGTGAGCAGTGAGGGGAACCCCCAGTCCCAGGTTTGTCACCTGCCCTCAGAGAAGGGGGTATGGTGCACATAACTGTGCAGATGTGTGGGGACATCACACTTTCCTGGCACTAGGGAAGAGCATGCAGAGTTATGCAGGTGTTTCTCAACATTTTGTAACTCCCTGGAATTGTGATTTATTGTTTTGCTGGTTTTATTTCCAAACATACGGTTCACTAATTGGTAGATAATTGCACATTATTAGTAAATCAATACAGCACTTAAATCCTGATTGGATTTAGATCCTATGAACTGAGCATTTATCTGTGCTACACATTAACTCTCTCATACCAGTCATCTAAACTTTAAAGGTCAGCTCTGTAAAGGCCAATGCTTCCCCCAAAATGTCTTTAGACACTCACTCAGTTCTCAGCCCAGACACCCACAACAAGTGCAATTTTCACTGTGCTGTCTGTCACTTAGCTTCCAACAGACACCATCCCCATTTTTCCTTCTTTGTTAAGATTGTTTACATTTACCTGTGAGATGGCCATGGCACTGTTACACTGATAATCCCCAAATTTGGGCTGCTGACTTGGTGTCACCACCAGTGGAGGGTTTTCTAACTCTGGGTAGGCAGCCTGAATAGCAGCTCCAAAGATCTCCTGAAGACAGCTGTTGATATTAATCATGCTTTTTGCTGTTTTACTTCTTTCCTCCTGAAGGCTCTGAAAAAAAAACAACAAACCAACCCAACAAGATCCAGAAGATTAAATTCACAACATCTGAGGAACTGTTACATCCCACTTTTCTCCTTGGCTACCTGGCAAAGCACAGCTGACAGATCTGGCTGACACCTCTAGGCACAGGAGCGACATGTACAACATAAAAATTAGGTGATTCAAGAGCTGCTTCTGCTGTTGAAGCTTCCAGCACAAACCCTTCCCTGAATGCAGGGCTGCATTACTTCTCACTCCTTTGTCAGTGACCCTGGGACAGACCTTAGCTTGGCCACCCAGTGCATGACTGGCCAAAATGTGACACCGTGGGCTTGCTGACCTACTAACAATTTCCATAAATGTAGGTTTCTGTTTAAGGAACCAAAAAGTATCTGATGTGTCCCCAATTAAGGTGTCAGAATGCAGAGTGAGCACACTGTCACACATCACTAGCTGTAACAAACTGACATCACTTATTTAGCTTGCCTTAATGAGAACAAAAAAAACACATGCTGCTGCAAGAATTCTTTGTTCTTTATTCCCTTACCTTTTGAAGGAAATTTAACCGATACTTGAGCTTTGCGTTTTCGTCTCGCAGCCCTTCCAAACTGGGGGAGACTCCCAAGCACCCAGAGTTTTTCAGACGCTCAATTTCTGCAGTCAACAACTTGATCTCGTTTTCCTGAAAAGCAAATTGAATTGTCACACAGCAGTTCCTGGAGTGGGGGCAGGAAGTGATTAGCTACAAGTTCTATTTTGCCTCATAAAGGTAACAGCAATTACATGGAAGTTGAATAATTCCAAACGTGTACTGTGTGAAGGTTGTTTCTATTTGTATCAAAACCAGGGATTCTGAAATGTTCTTAAAAAAAGGCAGTCAGAAGGTAATCTCACTGGTATCAGGACAAAAGTGCAAGAAAGACAACAGGTCATGCTAATAAAGGATCATCCCAAAATAAGCACTTCCTCCAGTTTTTTTAATCTAATAAAGATGTCAAATAACTTCACTCAAAATTCCCTTAAGCCTCCTTCAGCCAGTTTCACCATCTCACAGTTTCTCTTTCAGAGGAGGAAACCACAATCACTCACAACCCCAACAAGCTCAAAGCCCACCTGGAGGCAGGAATGCCAGGAAGTACAGTCTGCTGCTCCACAGGGGCGTTTCTGCAGTGTGCACTCACTTCCACCCAGACACACAACCTTTCCTTCCCTGCCTCCAATGTGGCTTCTCCCTTAAAACTGACACAAGGCATTCAGGAGCAATCAGGAATTTCAGGTGGACCTTTGTGCTCCAAAAAAACAAACATCCTTGTGTCCCTCCAGATCTCACAGCCTGGATTCATGGTTGGAAGCTGCTGCAAAGAGCGGGAATTTTCCTCCCCCCACTCCCTAAAGAAACCAAGTAGCTGAAATGTCACCTCTGATGTCCATCTCTTGTTCCCCCCTGTAACAGGCTTTGTGCCTTGAGCCACAGACCTGGCTCACACAGGGGGCTCCTGGAGGTTTAAGGGACTCAGTGCTTCAAAGGAAGGAGAGGCAGCAAGCACTGCTCACCCTGGCTCCCAGCCCCTCAGCTCCCTCATCCAGGCTCTCCTCTGCCAGAACTTCCACAGCAGGATGCAGCTCAGCCTATTATTATAGTCAAACAGGCCACCAAACCTTATCAAAAAGGGCTCATTTACTTTGTCGCTCTTGAAACAAACAGAATGTTTAATTAGGAAAAAAACTGGGCCATTGAATCTTCTGGTCCTGTACATCCACCTGAACAACAGCTCCCAGAAATGCTGCTGTAACTAACTGCAGATGCTCAAAAGCCTAAGCTGAGGCAAAACAATCTTAAGATTGGCCTATTTGAGGGCCAAGCTGAAAATCAGTACTTTTGAGGTCACTCTTCAGTTGTGCTTCAGTTTATGGCACACTTCTTTTACAGCCTCAAGGTCTCCTCTGCTACAGGAGAACGGGATGCTGCTTCTTGCAGTTCAGATGTGAAAAAATAGGACTCTGAGGGAAAAAAACCCCAAAACTTTATCAAATCCTCTGGTTTGGCTTTTAGATAACCAAAATCATTGAACACCTGTACCTTAACTCACTTCAAATAGACCATTTCAGCTCTAGCAAGCCAAAGCATGTGCCCCAACTGTTTTTCTCTCGTATACATACAACCCACACAACAACAGCAAATACACTGGTTTATTTTCAACTCTTCTTCCTGGCCTGACCTGGTAGCATTTAACTTATACAACCATTTGAAAAATCTTCTGAATTTCCAAATTTAAAATAGCTCAAGAGAGAATTCATTGTGCTTTCATAGCTGAGTTACTAAGTTTCAGTGGCCATTATTGCTACAAACTGACTTAAAAGAACATTAGAGGGGAGAAATGCATATCCCATGCCCCCGACCCTAGAATGTGCTTTAAAGAAAAGCACAAAGGTAGCTTCTACTCTTTACACATTATCTGTAAATTCTGTGTCCACACAGTACTGCCTTTTCTCTAGCAAAGTCACCAGCTTCAGAACAGGCTACCAAGACACCAGGGAGAGTTCTGCATCGAGGGCAAACCTTGTCCAGACCCAGAAAATCACATTCTGCTTTTGAAACTAAAATCACTGCATATCCAAGACAAGCAGCAGCTCACACGAACTCCTCCTGCATTAAAAGACTCCTCCAAAGCTATAACCACCAAGATGTTTCAATACCAGTTTTACAGAACAGGAATTTTATTTAGATTTTCCTCCATCATCACAAACACCTCTGGCTACCCAAGGGAAGACCTGCAGGTGAGATCACCAGTATCCTACTGGAGCTTCTTTCCATACTGTTAGACTAAAAGAAAGGATGAAGAAAGAGGTTTATCCATATGCACAGCCAGAACCCACAACTAGGACTCTCAGGGATTATCAAACCCTGGGGCAGACACCTGGCCCAAACAGCTTTTCCCACCCAGACAAAGGGTGACAATCAGAATCCTAATTTAGCCAAAAGGTAAAAAACTCTAAAACAATGTCACAGCTCAGCAAGTCTCATCTAGTTCTCTCCCATGACTGCACCAAAGCAGCACAGACACCTGGAGGCATTTGGGCTGGCCCCATTTCAGGTTTGACCAGGACCATTTGTCACCCCAGACTATGACATGTAGTGCTCCTCTTCTTCAGAAAGTTTCAGTAGCAGTCCTTACGTTACCTGAGTGAGAACTGAGAGCAGGTTTCACCATGGTGGCCCAGCTGCCTACCCCAGTGTTGCTGCTGCCATTTCAGTCTCCCTTTTTGTGCTCATCAGCAGCTAATACATATGATGAAGTTTTCATTCAAAACAACCCAGCAGAAAAGCCTGAACTCACTGGATTCCAGAAGCCATGGGGTTAGAATCCCAATAAATAATGATCCTCATGAGTCCCTTCCAACTTGAGCTATGCTAAGACTCTGTGACACCCACAGAATCCATAACCTTGTTGCTGAGCTTACCTGGAACAAGGTCTTTAGATATTCACATCATAAATGCCCCCTATTCCTGCATCTCGTGATAAAGCTAATTCTCTAGGAAATCATCTGTGAACATCAGAGGTTATGGAGGGGGCATTATAAATTCTACATTCTTTCTGAAAAACAAACTACAGACAACCCTTGTAACTCCTCTCTCATGGTACTATCCAAGTGAGTCAACACCAACTCTCCTCTGATCTACAAGATGTGTGACTGAAAAAAGGAAGGAAAAAGCTGCTGTTAAGGTCATAAAGTGTTACCTTCTGGTTTATTCTACCTGCACTATCACAACTTGTCAGTAAAGGGTCATACCTGATGACCACCTCATGAGAAGCTGCGGGAATTACATGAGGCCATGCTGACATCTCCAAGGGCTCTTTGGTCAGCTGAGTACTAGAAATCTTCCCCTCACCTGTGAATACAAAAAAACTACAGCTTTTTCAATAGGACCAAAATCACCCTTACATTTTTCCCTTAGCACATAAGACTGTCTTACAAAGATCTCAGTGAATTAACAAGAAACTTACATAGACTTCTGTCTCTGGGCTTTAATGTCACAGAATTTTTCTTCATCAAGTTTGAAAAAAAAAAAAAGGGGGAGGGGCAGGAAATGGCCTGAGAAAGCATGGGAAAGGGAGCAGAACATCTCTCTTCTTGCCTCCTGATCAGTTTTATCTCTATTCCTACTTTGCCAAGCCCTGCTCAGCCAGCTCAGTGCAATAACTCAGCACACACTCCTTATTCCTGGTTGGGTTATTTTCCTGAAGAGCTAATGATTCCTGCAGGCTGGCTCACCACAGGCTCTGGGGTTTGCTGCAGCTGGCACAGGGAGCACGTGGCTGGCAGCAAGGTGTCAGGTAGGCTGAGGCTCAGTAATTCCACGTGGCCTCCTTCAGCCTCCCAGAGTTAGAGCTGAACACTGTTCTCCTGGAATTCCAGTGACTGGAATTTGTTTATGGACTAAGGACCAGACTGCAGTGTTGGCAAAGGGAGAACGCCTTTACCAGAACACCCAAGGTGTGCTTCCTCTCCTAGCAACAACAAAGAAGAAAGGGAAAATCACAGGCAAAAAGGAGTTGCAGAGATTCAACGGCCAGATTTATCTCAGTGTTTTATGGCAGTGCCTATGTCTGTAAGCAGAAAACACACTGGAAAGTTGCTTAAGAACACACGAGACTGGCAGACAAAAACCCACAAGCCAAATGTCCCGAACCTCCCAGTCAGATGCTTGTGGGGCAACACGAGAGAAGTCAACCTGTGGAGTCAAAGCTTTCCTGAACCTGCCTCTGTCCCCGACTGTCAATACTGATCACTGACCAGTGCAGACCTGGCAGTCTGATTTATTTCTTATTATTGTTCTTGTCACCGAAAAGGGAGAAGGTTGTCACCACCTATTCCTAACCCCGAGCACCCCACGGCTGCCACAGCCCTGCTGGGGAAGGCCAGGGCTGTCCCGGGCACACCCGCCCTCCATCCAACAGGTGCTCTGGGAGCGCATCCCTGGAGCTGCCCCGGGCTCACGGGACACGCTCCCGCCCCTGGGCCCTCCCGGAGCGGCTGATCCCGGCGGGCCGGCCACGGAACCGGGACAGGGACCCCGCCCCGTCCGGCTCAGATGACTCGCTCTGGGCAGGCTTTTTGCAGAAGTTTACCACGAGCACAGAGCGCCAGGCCCGAGGCAGTGCCGGGACGCTGCTCTTTGTCTCGGCCCCCGCAGGAGCGCCCGAGGAGGCGCCCCAGCCCTGCCCGCCCTGCCCTCACACACCGACCCGTGCCCCGGGCAGTGAACCCGGGGCTCGCCCGCCCCCTGCGCCCCGCGGCGCTGCCGTGCCGTGCCCGGCTCTCCCGGGTTATCCCGGGCTGTTCCCGGGTTATCCCGGGCTGTCCCGCCCCGTACCTGCCGCGCCAGCCGGGCCGCGCTCTGCGCCACGCGCGCCTCCATCCTCGGGCGGCCGGAACCGGGAGCGCCCCGCGGGAAGCGGAAAGGAGCGACAGCGGCGGCGAGAGCGCCCCCGGGCGGCGGGGAGGACCGACCCGTCCCTCGGGAATGCTGCCCTGGAAACGGCGCCCGAGCCTGCGGGAACAACCTGGGAGAGTTTGGGAAGGAAGGGAGAAGAAGGGAAGGGAGAAGAAGGGAAGGGAGAAGAAGGGAAGGGAGAAGAAGGGAAGGGAGAAGAAGGGAAGGGAGAAGAAGGGAAGGGAGAAGAAGGGAAGGGAGAAGAAGGGAAGGGAGAAGAAGGGAAGGGAGAAGAAGGGAAGGGAGAAGAAGGGAAGGGAGAAGAAGGGAAGGGAGAAGAAGGGAAGGGAGAAGAAGGGAAGGGAGAAGAAGGGAAGGGAGAAGAAGGGAAGGGAGAAGAAGGGAAGGGAGAAGAAGGGAAGGGAGAAGAAGGGAAGGGAGAAGAAGGGAAGGGAGAAGAAGGGAAGGGAGAAGAAGGGAAGGGAGAAGAAGGGAAGGGAGAAGAAGGGAAGGGAGAAGAAGGGAAGGGAGAAGAAGGGAAGGGAGAAGAAGGGAAGGGAGAAGAAGGGAAGGGAGAAGAAGGGAAGGGAGAAGAAGGGAAGGGAGAAGAAGGGAAGGGAGAAGAAGGGAAGGGAGAAGAAGGGAAGGGAGAAGAAGGGAAGGGAGAAGAAGGGAAGGGAGAAGAAGGGAAGGGAGAAGAAGGGAAGGGAGAAGAAGGGAAGGGAGAAGAAGGGAAGGGAGAAGAAGGGAAGGGAGAAGAAGGGAAGGGAGAAGGGAAGGGAGAAGGGAAGGGAGAAGGGAAGGGGAGGAAGGAAGAGGAGAAGGAAAGGGAAGAGAAGGGAAGGAAGGGAGAAGGGAGATTCAGAGAAGGGAAGAGCGAATGGAGATTCAGAGAAGGGAAGAGCGAAGGGAAGGGCACCCCCAGTCCCTCATTCAGTGTCACCCACCAGCACTTTCACAGGTGAAATGTCCCGTCCCCAGAGTGTGGGGACAAACTGGGCACAGGAGATGGGCCGGTGGGGAGGAAAAACAGGTGACAGGACCCGAGGGAGCAGCTGGGGAGCTGTGTCAGGGGAGGGTTAGGTTGGATTTCAGGGAAAGGTTCTTCCCCCAGAGGGTGGTTGGCACTGAACAGACTCCCCAGGGCAGTGGGCACAGCCCCAAGGCTGCCAGAGCTCCAGGAGGGTTTGGACAACGCCCTCAGGGACAGGGTGGGATTGTTGGGGTGTCCTGGGCAGGGACAGGGGTTGGACTGGATGATCCCTGTGGGTCCCTTCCAGCTCAGGACATTCCATGATTCCATGAAATATGTCAGTTACAGCATTTCACGCGACACAGCAACAAAGTCCCCAGGACGTGATGGTGGCGAACATTCCCTGTGAGAGCCAGAGCACAGCAAGAGGTTTGGCACAAAGGGGCAGGGACTGAGGTTGACAAAACATCCAGTGGCTCTTACCCAGCTATGTGCAAAGTGACATTCTGTACCCAACCAGGGAGCACTGAGTTACATCTCTAACATCTTTAGTAAAACCTGTGTTTAGAACAACAGGAAAAACCCCAGGAGCAAATTCCTCCAAGGTTTATCCACCAGCTACCTCTCAAAAACGCCTGGTCTGAAGGACACACAGAGGAAGGAAAAGCTGTATGCTTCCAGACAGTGACAGGAAAAAAGCCCTCAATTTAGGTGCGAGGGGATGAGAGGATTCACACAAGACAAAAAGCAAGAAGGCAGGTTTGTCCAGAAAGGTCACTTTATTGGAAAAAACCTAATATGGACTTTAAACCTGCAGCCCTCCTCCCACAGCAGTGGTTTCAATGGGCTCCCCACGTTACCTTAACAGACCCATTACAGACATGAGCTGCAGTACAAATGTTAAAAGTGCAAGTATTCTGAACTTCACACCTACTTTTATGACCTGGCAGGAAACACAAATGCTTCACAGCTCACAGAGAATTCGTTCACAGCACTTGGGAGTCCAAACCGGCTCCCTGCATTCCCCACAGGGTACAAAAGACATCACTGAGAGTCCGATGCAGAACATCATAGAAGGTAGGGGTGAGGTTCCTTCAAATTCATTTTATTGCAGTAAAACCTCTAAAAGGTAGAGCTGTACAAAAAGTCTAAACAGCATTATTTAAGAATAACAGCACCTTACGCTGCATTTGTTCTTATTTAAAATTCTATTTCCCAAAAATACATTCCTAAATATACAAACTATACAATCTTGTCACTTTAATGCTGGTTTCTGTGATGATATAACTTTAACCTAAAAATCTTCAAAACATCCACATACTGACAAAAGCTCTAATATACAAATGCCTTGGTACCTTCATAATACCACATAAATAACTTCAAAACCCAAACTGCATTTGTAGAATTGTCTGGAAAGCAAATACTTTATGGTGATCACACATCGTCCGCAGAGAGTGTGGGGATGTTTATCCTCGGCCGTGTGAAAAATGCCATTTTCTCTCTAAAAAAAAATATGATCAGTTGTTAATGCAACAGGAGTCCTGCCAGAAATGTCCATCATCCCCCCATGAGAGTTTATCCCACCAGCTGTTCCCAGAAGGAGCAGCAGTATATCCTCCCTAAACCTCTTAATTTACTTATCAGGCATGAGCCTACAGTTAAACTCACAGCACTGACCTTACCAGAAGCCATTTCAGAAAAGCTCAGGGTTTTTTCCCCTTCTAGATCTGTTACTTGGGGGAGCAAAGGGCTGCTTCTATGTCAAAGAACCTGCTGCCAGGTGGGGAATGATTTGGAGCATTGCTGGTTGCTTTGATCATGTGCAGTGCTGCAAGGGGTTTGCTTGACTCTCAGACCTTATACTTTGATATAAAATTACAGAAGTTCTTATTAACATTTAACTGCTTCTGCAAAGATCAGACTTCCTTGTCAGCACCTTAGTTACCCACAGAAAAATCATGGCAGCAGTCCGTTTTATCTCCCCTTTACCTCTAATTACCTGAATGACTGTACTTCCAGAGGCTCCTTCCGACTCTGCCCTCGCAGCCTGTGGACATCCTTGGCAGCAGCTCTCATCATTTTATCAGCCTTTAGCTCACACTTGTGTTCTGTTTTTTGCACCTAAACAAATAATAAAAAAAACACCCAAAAAATAAATGTTTTTGTTTCCGTGAGGAATTATTTTATCCCATCTCCAAGGACAGCAGTATTTCAGCTGGAGGTCTGAGGGGTTTGGAAATTGTTGACTCTGGAAATCATGAGCCACAGGAGCTAAACCGAAGCTTGTCAGCTAACCATTGTAATGGAGAGAGCTTTTTGTAAGGTTTTCTTCCAGCCTTTGATGAGAATTATGGGTGCTATCAGCACTCTCTTGGTGTCTTTTGATATACCTTTTAAGCCAAAAGATCAGCTCACACAAGAACACAGCACCCCACGTTCCTGCTCTGCCCCAAAAGCACCTTGCACCAACTCCCTGCTGCACCTGGTGCCCTCACACCTCATCTCTCCCTGGTGTCAGCAGAGGTGCCCAGCCAAGCCCAGAAGCTGGGAAGGAGCTCTGTACACGAGGGAGGGTGGGATGTTGAGTAAGGTAAGTGCTAACCACCACACGCCACACCTACTGCAGGCTGGGAGGCTGCCCCTGGCAGAACAGATGGCTTTTGTGACTCCTCCTGTGGGCACCTGTGCTAGGGCAGGAAATCTCTGTGCTGCTGCATGCCAGGGTTCAGGGCTGATGGAGCCCTACATGGAAGGCAGGACTGACTAGTGGCGAGGCTTCCTTTTTTAGTGATGGTCCCAAGTCCCCTGTTTCCAAAATCCCATTTCCCCAAACAAGCTGAATGAAACCCAAAGGCAGGTGTTACTCACTCGTTTCTCCACCAGCCTCAGCAGCAGCCGAAACCTCTCATCGTCCTTCACCCACTGTGGCAATTCTTTCTCACCCTGACTTTGAGCTTGTTCCAGCTGTTCCTTCAGCTCCCTCAGCACCGAGATCTCCTGAACCAGCTGGTCGTGCCAGGTTTTCGAGGCTTGCAGGTCCAGCTCCAGGTCTAGGGAGGTGCGGATCAGGCGCTCTGTACCGAAGGACTTGACTGAAGGCTGGAAAAGAAGGGCTGTATGAACACAGGGGAAAGTGTCCCAAGCACTCCACCCAGGAAGTGCCAAATACATCACAAGACCCATTTTTCAACCATCTCTATTGATCCTGCTCTCCAGCCCGTCTCAAGACAGAAAACACAAAGTCTCACGGATAAGTGTTTTGATTTCTGTGTTTCCACTAAAGTTCTTCCTTGGCAGCTTCTCCAAACCAAACCAAACCAATCCTGCCTGCACACCTTGCTCCTAATTTAATGTCTCATCTTCAGATGAATCCACAATGCTGCAGAAAAACCTGTGATTGCTTTTGCCAGTGGCATGTTGCCTTCTGCTAGTTTCAAACACAAGCTGTCCCAAGAAAACCATCTCCTTAGGAGCTCAGTATCAGTATCCTGGGGGAATTTTAGTGATTGCCATCACATTGGGCACAGGATTCATTTTGTGCCGCAGTCACTACAACAGGGTCACCTGAGCATCTGAGACATCGGTCTCCTCACCCTCTTCCCCAGCTCCTCACATTTATTGTAAATACTTAAGAATCTCAAAACAATAAACACAGCAAAACTGTTTGTGCTACTTCTTGTGCTCTGACAAGATGGAAAATACCAGGAACCATCTTCCTAAATTCATTGTTCTAAATTAATTCCAACTTAAACATTGCTGTCATATTCTGTTATGTCAAAGAATCCTTGAGAGCCTCGAGAGACACAAAGAAAAGGTTGTGAATGAAAGCATGTGGCAATTGATTTATGTTTGCAAATTTTTCCTTTAAAATACTTTCCTGGTTTTTGCCAAGTGTCTGTGCCAGAGGGAAAAAAAAAAAAAAAAAGCGGTGATGTTCTTACCCGTTTCACTCTGACACTTCGTCTCTCCATTGCATTTCGAACGAAGGGGGGCTTTTTGGATAGAGTTGAACTGTCACTATCACTGCGATTCAGCTGAAAAGGAACGTGAAAACCACGTATTTTTCATGAAAGAAATACAAGCAGTGCATACACACGTTCTCAGTGAGGCCACAGAGTTCTCTAGGTGGCTGTAAGCAGAGCTATGAAGTTTTGTGAAAGGCCACAGCAGACACCCCAGTCTGAGTGCACAACATGCACCTGGCACAGCCAGATCCTGCCACAAGCCTTGAACTCTGTCCCTTTTTGGGAATAGTGTCTCTATTTCTACACAGTCTAAGCTTAGGTATGATATGGGACTCTATCCCACTACTGCTCTTCTTCTGTGCAAGTAACTAGCCTTGGAAAAGCAGCCTAGAAAAATAAGCTCTAAGTAATAACAATAACCATCATCATCACCATCTTTTTTAGCATCTGTAAAACATGGGACTTCTTTATTGGAGATTTCTCTTTTCTCTAACGACATGTATTTTAAGCTAGTGGTGAAAGAGGCAGGTTTATCTGAAAGCTCCCCCCTGGGTTTGCCATCTGAAGAGCTGTCATGTTACACATACACAGCCTGCTTTATGGTTGTCTCTAGACCCTTACAAAGTGCTCAGCTAAGTGGGGTTTAATTCCTTTCTCACGTTCCTTCTCCAAGCTGGGGGAGGAGTGGAGCAGATGTGTGGATCTGCATGTGCTGGGACACAGCAGCTGTACCACCCAGGCACAGGTCACTGCTGCAAAGTAAGTGAGGTTTGTTCCTCTGGAAGCACCGTCTGAACCAGAGAGAACCTGCCCAGCAAATCTGCCTTGGCTGTGTTAGGAACATGCCCACTTGGGACGGGTCGTGCATGATAAAAAAACAGTGCTTGCTTGTTTGCCAATTCTACTTAGAAGACGAGTTATTTATAGTTTATTCTGGCCCTCAATTCAGGAAATAATTGTGAACACACATTTCAAAGCAGAGGAAGTGACCTCTGACCCAACACATGACCTGTTCAGTTACCTTCAGACTAAGCACACTGGCAACTTTCAGGCTTCTGCAGTTTTTTTGCTGACATTATCAGATACTTAGCTTTCCATTTCTATCAAGGTTTCACACTCACCTCATGTAAAGTCAGGTGGACACAGCTAGATCAGTTCAAATTAGCACAGAACAGCCTTAAAGCAGCAGGAAAGAGTTTGGATATGCAGCCTATTCATCACTGTTTCACAGCAGCCCTTCTAGGTCAGTTTGGGCATCTCAACATGCTGCATGTACCACAAACATATGTGCACATATGTATCTTATAAATTTGTGCTTAATATTGTTACTTCCAGGGAAAGATACTCTCTGGGAGGTGAGGACAGAGCAACTTCTGAAGCCAGAGGGGGAGAGAAGAAAGCACTGCTATGTTTCTGTGAAAAATTCAGACTAAGTGAACAATGATATGACCCGTTACAGAAACCCAGCATTTACACCCTCAGGGTTGCCCCTTCCTTACCCGACACACGTACTGACTCTGTGGTCCTGGAGAGAAGGTTTTGGAGCGGATGATGGTGCTGCCTCTGACAAACTGAGTCTGGGGTGGGTTTGCTGCTCTTTTGTCTTTCGGACGAACCACAGTGGAGGTCTGTGCAAGGCTCTCTGTGTTGGTCTCTTTATCCACCTGGAAGACACACCCTGCAGTGTAAGTGTCACTGTCCCCGTGACACACACCCAGGGCTGTCTGACAGCCACACTCAGTCCCATAGATGTTGCATTTAGACCCAGATATTCCTTAGCCCTTTCCATGCAGGGTGTCCTGACACTTCACTCCTGGAACTCTGGCAGCTACATGGACTGTATTGCTCCCTAAGGGCTGCACATCCATTGATTGCTGTACAACACAATGGATTCCAATGAGCTTTGCCTGTGGATCCAGGACATCCTTGTGACCTGGCAGTCTCACAGAGAACAGAGGTATGATTTTAAAGATCATTATCTTGCTGTGCATCTGCAGCAAATATCCAAATCAATGTGTAGAGAGCACGTGTACAGCATACCTTCAACTACAACAGTCAGAACTAAACAAGGTCAAAACCGCTGTCACATTACTGAAACCGGTTTTCATGAGCAGCAAAAAGAAGGCATGAAACAAGCCTATACTAACTGTGAGACACAAATGGTCACATAGAGTTATTTACAAAGATTTTTGGGTAGATACAACATTTAATCATCAATGATGAACTTTCAAATAACTGCTGTAGCCTTGCTCAGTTTAACAGCAACCCAGTCAGCTGAACAATGGGTTTATCATCTTTCTGTTCAAAAGGCCCTTGAGACTGTACCTTCTCTGCTATTTCCATGTGCAGCTGGGAATTCAGACTTTCTTCTGCTTCCCACAGAGATTTTCCACCACAGAATTCTTCTTCCTCCTCTGCTTCATTTTCACTGATCTCCTCCTGTTCTTCTGGATCAGGAACCTCTTCATCTTGCCTGTTGGGAACACCTTTGTTATTGAACTGGCCTGTTGTGGCCAATACTGGTGCTGCAGCAGGAGTTACCTCCTGTAAGCTGCTGGACAGAAACACATCCCCAAGGCAGCCAGAGGATTACACAAACATCAGCTTGAAGCTGGAGTGAAACTGCACCAGAAGGCATCATTACAGCCCAAAACTTCATCCTGATCTGGCTTCAAAAGGAGCAAGCTGAGGGTTCAGCCATGTGTTCTGGGCTTAAGGTGAGTGCATCTTGAGGGGAGCTCTAGGGATGCCATTAATCTCAGTTAAAAAGTGTGGCTGGACAAAACTGAAGCATTGTTTTGACATCCTTTTTAGCTCATTTGAACTCACAGCAGGCTTCTCCTTCAACCCCATTGGCCAGGCTTGCTTTTTATTTCAAATGTTGGGCTTCATTAATGAAATCTGAGACTAAACCATATAAACAACAGCCAAATTAATATTCAAGTGCTTGCACTACACAGTGGAGTTTTCAGGACATCCATAGAACATTGAACAAATAACAAAATTAGCATAGCACTGTTGACTATTTTCAACATTTATCAGCTTTGTTCTCATTTTCCATGCACAACCTCCAGAACAGAAGAAATAGGATTTTTCACCAAAACAGAGACAGAAGAAGCCTCCCACAGCTCAGTATCATCTGCTCTTCCTCTGCACATGGATACCCAAATGCTCTGATCACCCCACAATACTAAGATGGTGCGATGGTACCTACCAGCTCTCTCCACTAGTTAAAGTGCTTCTGCTTTCCTCCAGCTTCTTCTCCACAGCTTCCAGTTCAACAGCTGTCTGCTCTAAGAGTGCTGAGACAGAGTCCTGAGGAGAGCAAGAGGCTTCTTGTGAAGAAATGACTCTCACAAACCACACGGTGCCCAGCCTTTCAGGTCAGAACAGCCCCTGCTCTCCTTCAGGGGCAGGAGGGAGCCCTGCCTTGTTCCAGCAGCCCATTGCACATCCAGTGTGAGCCCAGCCCGTGTGAGCACGCCTGGCCCACCTCCCCCAGCACGTGCACGTGAGCAGCTCCAGGCTGAGCCTGTTCCAGGCCATGCATGTGCAAAGGTAAGTCTGGATCTCGACTCGTCCAGCAAGTTCATTGCAGC
Organism: Pyrocephalus nanus; assembly: GCA_038380795.1. NCBI lineage: Eukaryota > Metazoa > Chordata > Aves > Passeriformes > Tyrannidae > Pyrocephalus > Pyrocephalus nanus. Next base: position 13,856,689 of record CM076275.1, on the reverse strand, counting down.
AAGGTGAACGGCCTGCTGGGCAGAAAGGCAGAGCTCACACATCACTTACACCAGACCAGGCACCACATCCCTCAGCTGCATGAGGAGCAGGTTTCAGTAAGTATTTAGCCCAGGACAAGGGCGTATCTGTAATCAACATGTTTATTATTTTGTTGCACTAAACATTTTTAAGCTGTAAATATAAACACGCCAGCCTTCCCTTCTCCTCTAGTCTAACAGTCTCCCTTGTTTAGGAGAGATTTGATTAAAGCAGTTGTTCTTACTGTTTTTTCAGTGCAGGATACTTCAGAGTGGCTGTTTCCTTGTTTATTTTTCCTGTGTTGCTTCTCCTGATATTTATAACTAAGGAGGTTATACCACCGGGTTGATTTCTCTCCAGATCTACATATTTCAGCAAGGCTAATTTGTGCTCCACCCTATTGAGAGAAAAAACACAGTTTCAGTGTAATACTGAAATGAACAACTACCACACCAATCAGACGAAGTGAGAGTAGAGATCCAGGACTTCTTGACTTTGTCAAGTTTGGCAAAAAGAAAAATTGCCAGTTTATCCCATTTCGACATCACTAGTAATGCTATATTTATGTTTATTTTTAGCTTGTCTAGGGCTTCCAAGTAACAAGGATTTTACTACAGCAGTGTACAAGAATCCAGAAGTACGAACAGTGCTACTGCAGCCGGGATAGATTACAGCCAGAGCTTCAAAGAAAAAAAGAAAGGAACAGGAGAGAATTTCAAGAAATTTGCAAGGCTGACAAAAGTCACTGCCCAGCCCCAGATGTTTTAGCTTTGTAGATTCTATTCCTCTTCATCTGCCTTGTCATTTTTTACTGCATTACATTCAGTACATAACCTGATACATTCAAACCCAAAGTAATTGGTTCTCAATTACACTACCATAAAAGTTTCCAAAAGGAAGAACAATAGTTAGAGTTTGACATCAAGTCACGAGAGAAGAAATATCTTGTGGTCTGACAAAGTCACCAGTAGTTTTGTAACAAAACATTTATCTAATAATTTCTTTTCCTGATCAGAATTGTTACTGCAAAGAGTTCTATGTGGGAGAGACCATATAGCTAAGAATTATCAAGAACACTTATATAAGAAGAAATTACCATACTCCAGAGTGTAACATTGTGTCTAATTAAAAAGAGGGAACAAACACAAAGTTATGAAGACAGAGCTGAAATACTGACCAAACATTCCTCAAGGTGAGACTTATCTACAGTGCAAACATCGACCCTTAAAGTCTTCTGGCGCAGAGCCGGGTAGGAGATGGAAACCCAAAATACTTCATTGTACACAAGATTGTCTGAAGCTTCCACCGGTCTGGTGCGGAACAGGCAGCTCGTGCTCTCCGAGCAGGGCAGGACAGCCACACGGATGTTCCTGTGGAGACAGCACTGCAGTCAGGGCTGCCCTGCAGCTGTGCAGCTCCACACATCTGTCAGGCAGAGCCATCCTAAGCACTGTGGACACCACTGTCCTATCCTATTCCCTGGAGGATCAGTCAACTGAGAAAAAAAAGAAAGTCTTGTCACAGTGTCAGAGATGGGAACTGGCAGGAGTTGCCACAGACCCGTCCCTCTGATGTCATCAGACATCGTGGGATCATGTTTTACATGGTTTTTTACCCCTGTGCAATTTATCACACCCTTCTGTGAGTAGAAACAGCAAAAATGAATCAAATTTTCGTCGGCATACAGCTGAATTTAAAAAAAACTTGTGTCCAGAATGAGTCTGGAAGAAGCTACACATATGCCCACAGCTGCACCTGTGCAGGTGTCCAAGGAAGAGCTCTGCAGCAGAATTAGCACCTCCTCTCCACTCAGTGCAATTGCTACAATTAAAAACCTCATCAGCTACTGCTAATTCCAGGCAAGTCTTTTCCTAGCAAATACAGACCTTTTGAGGAAAACTCTGCACCTTATTTCATTTTACAGCTTTATTAGTTGGTAAGTGTTGCTATATATAACAAGGTATAGAAACATTTCAGAAAGGGTATATATTTAGAAGTGTGAAAAACCATAAGACCATGTCAGTTTTATTCCCACTGGGATCCAATACAAATATATCAGCTGTGTTTATATCACCCACTTACACTTTTTGATCTTGTTGTAACAGCAGTGCTGCCACATTACTCAGCTGGATGACCAGTATTGCAAATTGTTTATTTTTGTCATCATATCTGAATGGGAAAGACACAAAAAAAGCATTATTGTTAGAGAAGTCTGCCTTACACTCCATGAATGAATGTTCCACTTGTTTCATTAACACAAACGACATCAAAAATTTAAAAACAAGACAACACTGTGACTGCCATTTACTCTCAGCAGTTTTTCCCCCACAAGCTGGACACTTAACAACACTCATTGCAAGCCAGCAAAAAGCCCTGCACTCAGTGCTCCCATTGCTGGTTTGCATCCTCATAACACACTAACACCAGTTGATTTCCAGTGACATGAGAGAGGGTAACTGGTCCTAAGAACCTCCTGGAGTCGAGCTTCTTTCTCAATTACACTATCAAGAGGGCATTAGTTAGTTAATACAAATAGGACAGGATAAACAGGGTAAGAAAACAGCACAGAAAGCACTATCTTCTATATCCCAACCATCATTCTTTTCCATTGGAAGGGAAATCCAATAAAAATGTGTCGTGCTTACCTCATTGCAATTTGCACTTTAGCTGTCCCCACTGCTTCACTGTCATCACTGTCAAACACCATCACTTCTGACACACATGGTCTGAAAGGAATCAAAGACAATTAAGGACTTGATTTGCCTCTTATTGAAGTGTTTGCATTTAGGTGATACAGGATCTTTTCCCTGCCATTCAGGGGTTGGGTATATGGATTTTGTACAACTAGCAGCTAAAAGAAAGCCCATTTAAGAAGCAAGTGCAATCAGCCTTAGAGGTATGTATTACAGTGCTTATCAGCAGAAAGTCATATGTCTTGCCTCTTCACTGCCAAAAAAAAAAAAAAAAGCCACACAAAGACTGCAAAAATAAGGCAGTGGGGGATTTTTAAAGGGTTCCCTTGACTGATTTTAGTAAAAATGGCTGACTGCCCAGCAGGAGAAATAAGACTTAACGACTGCAATCCTGTCCTGAATCATGACAGCAAAAATTCTCAAGTTTTATTAGATTTAAGTAATTCCTTTGTTTCTTTAAGAAATCAAACTTTCTTAAGCACATTAAAAGTGACAGAGTACACCGACTGGTCTTGCTGGAAACAGCTATTCTGCATCATTTTCCTCCCAATGTATTCCTCCTCCAAACTTTTATGCACTGAAAGTCCCCAAAACTACATTCATTGTCTAATTGAGGCTCTGCTGTAGCACACGAAAACAGGGTTAGCATTCTTCTCTTCTAATTATTTTCCATATTACTACCTAGCACTCTCTTGGATTTCTTTACTTTTCAGCTACAAAGGACACATGGGTAGCACATCCCACCCTCACCATTTGGAACAGGTTTAAAAATGACACTGAAGTCACTACAAAGGTTGGTGAATTGACAACCCAAACAACACTAAATAACATCAGACATGTGAGTGTGCATGGGATGCCTTCTGTAATTGCCACATGCTATCCCTCCTCCCCTCTCCACAGAGCTGCCTGTCCCCTTGAGGGGACACAGGGACCCTGAGACACCCAACTGACTGCCTGGGTTGGGAACCACGAGCTCTAATTCACAGAAGCATTGCACTTCCTTGTCAAAGCGAATTGTGCTCTAAACATAAAAATTACTCATTTTTCTAGAGAATTGATGAAGATAATGAATGGGGGGGAATATGAGATGAGCAATTTTTTGCTTCCACACAGTTGTGTCTTGCAACTAATGACCCTTAGTGCTAAGAAAAGCAGTAGGGAAACCCACGTTAGGTGCAGCCAAACCAGGTACCAACAAGATCACTGCCTTCCACTGAACTTTTTTCAAAGCTCCTCAGGCAGTTTTAGCTAGCAGTATGGGAGGTCCCCAAACCCAGCAATAGCAGTGACTCCCAGCTCCAGTGAGAAATTTTGTCCTCAGGAGGACAAGTCCTGCAGGAGTCACGTACTGGTTCCAAGAACTTGGGAACTGCATCGTGGCACGTACACATCCATGAGGCACTTCAAGGTGCTTCTGCTGTTTTCCTTAGACATCCCAAATCCCCTCCCACTGACTGAGGGCTGTCACTGACAGCAGAGTGGCTGACTGAGAGGAGGGGAACTTTACACCTGCCAGATGGCTCCGCTACCCCCACCAAGGCAGCAGTCACAGCTTACCAGCACCTCCACAAACAGACCAGCTGTTCAAACAGCTCCCTGTGAGCTTGCTTTCAGCTATTACGGGAAGCATGGGTCATTCTGATAATCAAATTCAACCTGCTCATGGATTTTTCAGAAGTATTAATAAATCTGAGATTGAGAACTTCAGCCACCGAATTACAAAATAGGTCATAACCAGCAGTATTCCAGCTGACTCTGTGCAAAGCTGAGTCATTGGCTTCGTCCTAGGGAGAGATCTGATGTCTACCTTTGTACAGATGCCTCGTATACCCCGCTATCTCCAGCAACAGATTCATCAGACACTGCAGCTGACACACACGCCACCTTCAGTGCTGTCCCTCCAGCTGTATTTATACCTATCAGAAAAGCACAGAGGAAAACCAAAAGCAGGTGTTAATGAAAATGAAACTCTCTGGATAAGCAGCAGTTTTTTTTCTTCTCCTCCCCTTGAATTGCATTTTTTTTCCCCCCACCCAAGTATTGTTAAGCAACAGGTACATTTCTGAAGACAGGAGAGGGCACGGGTGGGGTGGGCTGAGCTCAAAAGTGATGATGGAGTGCCTGACTGCCCTGGAGAACAGAAAGCCCCAGGAAACTGTGAGGAAGAGCCTGTGTGGTAGAGGGGAGAGCAGGGCTTCATCACACAGTCAGTGCCCATTTAATCCTTGGGTCCTGCAGCAGTGTACCCATGAGTTGAGGTTACACACAGATTATGCTGAGTGTGTTACAGCTGCCCCAGCTCCTCCGTGGGCACAGGTCCTCCCTTGCAGGCAACGTGGGGAGAGGCTTTCAAAGCCCTGGAAAGGCAGGGAGGTATCCACGACATGATGAAGAAGCAGCAGAACCCCTCAATTCCAGTGAACTTATAAATATGAACCAATAAAACAAGTCACCATTAAGCAGGTAGCAGACTTTGTGGTTCAGCCACCCAGAGAGCAGCTGGGCAAAAGCTGCTGACCAAGCTCTAGGCTAGTATGGATTATGTGGAGAGGTATATCCTGCCTGAAGAATTTATGCCAAGTTTAGCTTCAAGGAGGGGGAACAGCAAAAAAACCATCCCCCTGAATACCCCTAAGCCCAAAAGGACAGGAGGCAGGTCCATAAAGACCAAGTTAACTAGCTGAACATGGAGAGAAAGAGAAATTATAGGATTTAAAAGAGCAGCCACGTGCAGGAATGCAGGGAAAAGGAGATGGGGAAGAGAAACGAAGGAAGGTGAAGCAAGGAGGTGTTATCTCACGCAAATTTCTTGTGCTACAAAACGGCCCTGGAAACTTCTGCGAATTCTGCACCTCTTCACTTGAATGTCTCTGCAAAGAAGTTTTGGTCAAGAGTCTGGAGAACTCCATCTGCCAACATGGGTAAGGAGTGCTGGGCCACACCCAGCTCCCGGCTGTCCCTCACCGTCAGGGCTGTGGAAAACCTGCTCCCAGAGTGAGGAGGTGCCATGTGTCACCTTGGGAGCAGCTGGGACCCCACAGCAGCAGTTGCAGTGCACTCCTCTACAAAGGGCTTTTGTTTTTCAGCAGTGGTCCCTCTTTCCTGTAGACTTAGGAAAGCACTTGTCCCCAAACTAATACATGGTTTTCATCACATATTTTCTTTCTTAAAAAACAAGTTTGAGTTTTGATTGGTTTTTTGGGTTTTGAGTTTCGTTTTTGGGGTTTTCTTGTGTTGTTGGGTTTTGGGGTTTTGTTTTTTTTTTTTTTTTTTTTTTTCTCACAGTCTCACAAAGCCACTTAAAGAATTAAAACCAGCTTTGAATAAACTGGTGGAAAAAGTGTGCAAGCTCAACACAGAGTTATGGAATACCATAATGGACTTGTTCTACAGCCAGCAGTAGAGGGTGCTACAGGTAACACCAATCCATTGAGACACCTGTGCCATTTGGGCCCGTTTATCCATGGATTCCCTGACACTACCACCAAATGGGATTTTTCATCTTGGTATTCCCATAGAATCATTACAGAAATAAAACATCCAGACCTTTTCCCCATAGGTCAATCCACGTAAATAGAAGTTAGCATCTGTAACATGGTAATTAAACAAGTGGATCCATTTAATACTGGCATTCACAATTTAATCCATCCTCTCTCCTGCCCTGTGCAAGGGCCTGGCCCCTGCTGTGCTCTGGATCACAGGCTGTGCTGGAGGTGCATGGGCAGAGGCAAAACTCTGGTGCTTCTTTCCTCAGTGCTGCTTTGCACCTCCTAGTCCATGGTTTTAATATGAAATAACTTCTCCCCTGCTGGCTGAGTTTCTAGATCTAAGTTGTTTGACTTCTACACACCACTCAGAAATGCTGCTCTGGGAACACCTTTGCATGAGGTTTCCTTACTGGGAAAGGCATCACAGGTTGGCCTCCACACACTTAACCCTTTTTTCTCCTTCAGTTCCCACTGCCATCTAGTCCTTTCAACCCAAAAGCCTCATTTTTTACCACTTCTGAGCACCTCGAGGCCAAGGGAGGTGAATACAGAGGGTGCACAGACCTCAACAATGAAGTGAGTCTCTGTACAGTAGAGTGTAAACCTGAATAAAGGATGAATAGTTCCCTGAAAAGGATTCATCATGCAGCTATCCTTTTCCTCACCGTTTTTGCAAAGGACTTGGAAGCTCAGCCCTGCAAGTCTTAAGCTCTTTCATGCAGCTAATTAACACAAAATTTGGATTTTCAGTTTTTAGCCTTAGGTCTCTGAAGAGGTACCACACTAATAAGAAAGTTTATGGAAGAGTTCAGAACTGACTCAACTCTCTTCTGTATTTCCAAGCAGGCAGATAACACTACCTGTGTTTTTCCACTTTTTTTCCCACTCAAATCAAGAATATAAAGTTTGCTCTTCTCTTCCTGCCATTTTCCCTTCCATGGGCTCTGCTGGAGACACCATGACAAGGCTTTGAAGAGCCATGTCATGCACTTTCCTCACATCCACACCACTTAATCAGAGAATGCCGGACTCTGCCAGACCCCAGGTTTTCCCAAATCGCTCAGTTACTCTTCAGGTGAGAAAAGAAACCTTATTTCAGTCCCAAAGGTGGCAGAGGTTCTGTTCTACCAGAAAGACAAAGCAAATCCCTCAGATATATACTGCTGAGCTCTACTTACAGAACACGTGAGTGGGCTTTGCCCAGGACTGACCACCCCAGATCCAGCCACTGCCTTTCCAGTGTTACACTGAACCACCTCCCCCCCCCTCCAAAATGCCTGAGGAGTAAAACCTCATCTCGTTATTGCCCTGAAATAAACTACTTATGGTGATTATTTTGTCTGCTGACTGGCTAACTGCAGTAATCACTTAATCTGCTTAACACCTGAGCTTTCACTTTAACAGCCTTGGCAAATCTTGAAGAGCTAAAAAGGTTAAAACTAATCAGTGCCCAGTTCTAATAAGAATAATTAGTGTTTCCTACTCAAATGCATAATACCTCTTGCTTGTAGGAAAATGGTAGCTCAAAGGGGAAGATTTGCACTCGTGTCTTTTATTGTGTTTTAAATAGTGTCAGCCTCCTTAATGCAGAAGGCAGTGATAACATGGTACCAGTTCCCTTTACCTGCACAGGCTGTTCTATAATTCTATGAAAACAGAAACAAACTGCACTGCTGGTTCATGGGACTGTAGCTTCCAAGTTTATATTGTCTTTAAAGCTCTTCCTCACTGCAGCTACAAATGCAGTCCTTTCACTCACTGGATTTTACCCAACTACAGCCAAAAGGGCTTCAGACAGGCCCTAGCACTGTGCCCTGACTGTGTCTCCTGCTTTCCATCCACAGTCCTAAAAAAGGATGAGCCCTGCCCACCCACCAACAAGCCATATGCATATATGAGAACATCCACTATCTCTAAATGTCTTATTTTATCACACTCACAATCTACACATGTTTTTGTTGCTAAGAGACCACCCGCCTCAAAATATCAGAATTCAAGCACAGCCTTGACATGTCTGCTCAGCTGAAATTAATAAATTCATTGCCACTGATTTACTGGGAACCAGAGCAAGATCTTATGCATTCCAAGCTAGAAGGGAAGGATTATTATTATAATTTCTTAACTATTAGGCTAAATGGCTTTCCCAGCCCTCCTCAAAAGCTTGGTCAAAAAGTTTGCGTCAATATGGCATTATGTGCCTCCCAGACCCAAAACATTAAACGACACTCTGAATAGTTTAGTGCCAAATTAAACCAGGAATCCCACCACAACCACTTACATTTGCACATGAAATCCCTGTGAGTTGTGTACATATGTGTAAGTACAATAAAAACACATCTAAATGCATTTTTCTTGAAAGACTCACCAGATCAGCAGCATTTTTCGTGTACAAATTAAAATACCAACCCTTCCTCCCAAACAAGACAGAACTCACAGTTGAAAACACTTTTTAACATAAAGACATCAAGATGACAGACAGCTTCTGAAACACTTGCTTCTCAGTGCTTTACGAACTACATTAAAAATAAATGCATGCAGTGCTTGCAAATCTTTTACCATACCTTGACCTAGATGTTTATCTCCTGCTCTAGGCTCTTCCAGTCTACAGTTGCCACTCCCAGTGTTTAGGGTGAGTTCTGAGAGATTTGTACTTATCTCTGCGTCATCAAAATCCATATGGCTTGAAAAGGCATCACCGCTTAGGAGTGGGTCTATCACCAGTGGAGAGCAAGGTGGAGATGGAGAAGAGAGAGAGGACCTTGGAGACAGCGATGTCATGGATTTTGGAGTACCAGACAGGGATCTCAGAGCCTGAACACGGCTCGTGGTATCTGCTTTTTGAGTTTTTGCTACTTCGTTTTCGTGAATAGTGGTGATACAGCCCGATGGCCTAAACCCAGTGGCTCCTTCCAAGAGCAAGTCAAGCTTGTTCTGATATTCTGAGTCCAACTGCTCCAACTGCTCCAGGTGCTCGTAGTAGAGATCAGTGAAACTGGCTGAGGTGGATGAATCTTGGCTGGAGGTGGCAAGAGATCCTCTGCTAGATGCAAGAGAGCCAGGGCTGCTGCTCGAGGAGAGGGAAAGCATGCTGGTGGAGAGACTGGGGGAAACAAGTCAGAAAACCATTACACTGTAATTTCTCCTGAAAACACTGGAATGTCACCAAGCCCACAGGTTCTGCTTTGTTAGCTCAGGCCATATGCATTAGTCCCCACAGCAATCCAGAACCACAGCCTACGCAGCAGGAACATCTCGATAAAAACAGTATCATTCATACACATTTTTCTGCCCACCATATCAAACCCACAAGTCTCCTTGCTTAGCCAAAACAATCCAATGAACAGTTTCAAATCAATTAAAATTAGTGACACCACCCTCCTCCCGCATCTGTCTGGAAAACATCTATGGTTCCTGTTAATCTCCAAAGCACAAAAACCAGCCAGGCCCATGCAAGAAGATGAAGTTATTGCAATGAACTGTCTGACCACACGGAAATTTTCTTCCATTTGCCTCAATTTTGGATCTGCAGCCAAAAGACAATATCACAGCTGCCTGGAACTGGCCCTCAAGAGATCACAGCAGCCAGCAGCTCCCAGAAAACTGGCAGGATTTACCTACGTGAAAGACTGGTTCATGGAATACAGGGCCAAAAGAGCAAGGGAAAGAGTTGGGGCTGGGCTGTGAAATCAGTTCACACAATTATTCATTCCTAGTGTTCTAGGTTCAGAACATTACTGACAGCAAAATTAATTTTAAGCAGGTGCCGTACAGAAGTCTGTTCAGATGAGAAAGCCCAGACAACACAGCACAGTTTTCTGCTCAGAAGACCCAACAAATACTCCAGTAGTGACTACAACACGTACCATCCCTTATATATATATATATAAAATAAAATTCCTTTTAAACCAACACTCCTGCTCTGGATATTAAAGACCTTGCTCATTACTGACCCTCACTTCAGATAGGGATTAGCTACTGAAAAATCTCTGCATATGTATAAGTGGCTTAAGTTGCCCCACTGAAAAACAGTGAGATGTTAATAAGCCTAATAAATCCTTATTTATTATTTATGGGGTAAAAGATGGAAGCTACATTTGTATAATTATGTCCATGACCTTATGAGAAAAAAGGCAGCTCTGCTGCATTTAGTATAATTTTGGCACAAAATATCTTCTGCATTTGTATGACAGATGTGGATTGCATCACATTTGGTCAAAAAAGCTTCTGGGTGAAATATAACTGAAACATGAGAGATGGCTTTGCATATTGGCAATATATATAGATCTGTCAAGGTCTAGTAATTTTACAGCTTTTCAGTGTATTTCACTATGAAAAGGGAGGGGGTTTTAATTAATCCTTTCCCTATCAAAAATCTGTACTTGACTTCCTTTGGTGCATAGCTTTGGATGCCAGACATTTTGCATTATGGGGTTAATAACAAACACTTATTCTTCTGAAGGAGCATGCCAAGAACACTGGGCACATGGTTAGGAAGAAATTAGTTTCACATGCTTCTTGGTCACCTCAAAAGATCCCTAATCAGCTAGGTGAAATGAAAATATGATGCATTTCCACTGCATAAAAGCCTCACAGATTGCTACTCTCCATGGTGGCTTATTTACATGTCAGTCTTGCACTATGATTTCTTTCCAGTCTTTTCGGTGTCATCTTCACAAAATCAAACAGAATCCAAGTGGAGCAGAAGCTACAAACAGAGTAAATTCAGTACACACTGATAGGAAAAACCCCAAACAAACCCATCAAACTTTCTTGAAAATCAGAACAATAAAAACAGTTTTAGCAAAATGATGATTTAACCTTACTGCCTGCAATTTGCCTGGAAACAGTAATCCTCTGTTTTTCCAAAAATATAGCCTGAACTGCCAGGCCACATTCTGACTGCAGAAACCTTATGGATTACAACAGACTCAGGGATATCTCAATACACTGTCTGCATTGCAAGCAACAGCACATCTGGAATTAATTTAGAGAAATACTGTCATGACATTCATACATGTAGTCACATTACTAAGATCCACTTCACTTGCTGTGTGTGTGTTAAGCTGTCTTTAACATACTTTATTAATATAAAACTTCAGGAATTCAAACTTCAGTGAAAAAAACTCAGCTATCCTTGGTCATCTAAATGTTACATGTCTGAAGTAGAAGGGACTGTGCATGTTGTCAGGCAGCTATTCAGGTTATTCAGTCCAGTGAAAAGCATCCATCTAAACTGATGTGTGACCCTCGAGGCTTCTCTTCCCACTGGCCACACAAGGCTCTTAGGTCACTACTATAACTGAAAGGCCTTTCAGCCCTCTCAGCTGGGAGATGAAATTGTTAGCAGAGGAAGGCAGTTCAAGCACCTACAGCTTCTGGAAAAGGTCACCCACCTTTTCAGCTGGGTGTGCAACATTGCAACTAATCGTGTTGTTTCTTCCAGCTCCCGGACAAGCTGATTCCTTTTGCTACTCAACTTCAATCTAAAAGAAGACAGAAGAAAAAGATGAGCTAAAGCAGCATTTACTATTTAAAAGGCAGATTAAAGATAAAACCTACTTATTTTTCCCCTGTGAATTCCTACAAAAGTTAATAAAAATGCACAGTATAACAGAGGACAGAATTTGGTTGAGATGTGTAAATGTTTACCAAAAACTCAAAAATTCTTAAAATATGGAGTTTAATCCTGAAAACATTCACAAGAGGGGAAAATAATTACAGCTAGTACCATAAGAGTTAACGTTTCTAGGATCAGGCCTCAAAAGAGTCAGGCAGATTTTACTCACTATACATTACTGCATTCCTACAGTTACTGTGCTGATCAATGTATAAATGCCTTCATTTCCTTTCACTAAGGCCTATGGATGGTTAAAGGTTACATGATTTAGCTATTAACCATCTCATTACAGCTCTACATGAATTATTGACTTCACCAACATCTCAGCTTTGTTTCACACCTGAATTGGTCTGAGGCAAACACGCACACTTGGGTGCTCACACCCCAGTTTAACAGCTCTCTGGGCACAAAATCCTTCCCCAGAAATATCCTATTTCTTTGGAACACTAGAACATCACCATATTCCTAAAAATCTCAAATGAAAGGGTTCATCTTAATTCCAAAAAGATTTGTCAAACCATGGATATTTCAGGCTGGTAAAAGTCTTGCAGCTGAGATGTCTACATTTTTGCCAGCATGATAAAACCATGAAAAGACTAGGCAGAAAACTGGTGTCATCTGGACACTGACCATGTAGAAGAAATGAAAATACAGAGCCACAGAGAGAGTGAATGCAATGTGCCTATTCCATACATATGCAAGAGACTACCAGAAACATTGTCATAGCCACCCACGTTAATACATCCAGATTGTAAAACACCTGTAGGCAATGCCTAATGCAGTATTCATCCTCACTGTACATCCCCATGAGATCTCCCCCTGCAACACAAGTAAAATTAGGGAGGATAGCTGGCATTTTTTTCAGCTAGTTTAGATTCACAGGATACTCTGTGCAAGTCCCCCAGCCCTGTCAAATACCAGATCCTACAGGAATCAAATACAAGGATGCTAAGAACAAACAACAAATTTTAAAAATTTAAAATTCCATCTGCTGACATTTACCAAGCTTCAGACTGCACAGCAAGTGTAGAAGCTGCTGTGAGGTGCTGGCTGCATACAGAAACATTACACTGCACTAGGACTACACTGGGTTATTTTGAGCATTTCTTACATTCCTATAAAGGATTTATCGTAGGAACAACAACCTCTTGCCCACTAGGGGAGTAAGACTTGCAGGTGGGTTGTCTGGGAGATGATTTCAGAGGCCTTCTAAGTGGAGTGTCCTGGGAATCCCAGGGCACACCGCTCTGAGCAGTCAGCCAGGGGATGTTGCCGCTTGCCCCTGGGTACCTCTTGCCCAGCGGGGCACACTCTGCCCTGTGCCCACCAACCTACCTCTCAGTCAGAGCTTTGCTCTGAGTGTCCCTGGCAGCCTGAAGGTCTTCCTCCAGGCGCCTCCTCTCCGTCTCCAGCCTCTCCACCTCCCCTCGAGTCCATTTTCTGGGGCTAATAAACCGCATTTCTTTCAGCAGCTCCTCCTTCTCGTTAATCAGTATCAGACGGTCCCGCTCCGAGTCCAGCACGCCAGGCCAGGCCTCACTGTCAAGCTTAGCCAGTTGGATTTTCAGGTTTGCTATTCTGGAGAAGGGAAAAAAAAAACAACACCACAACAAAACAGTTATTCCCTGAGTGGCTGATCTGCTCCAGACACACAAAGGTGCACCACAACCAACCACATCTTCCACTGCCCTGAGGAAGAATCTCAGCTCATGTCCCCCTTACCAAAATGCTGTCAAAGTGACAACACCCCTGGGATGTGCACATGCAGAACGAGTTTGCTCCCAACAGAAAATAAGTCTCTAGCTAATCTGTAGTGTCCAGCAGTTAGGGAATAATCTAACAAAAGTTCTGGATCTCAGAGAAAGCAATCAGATATATTCTAGGTGCTTCCTATGCCTTACAGCCAATGACCTCACAGCAGTTCGTGTGAAGAGTATCATGTGGTAAATATCTGATCTTTAATCAGCTTTATGGGAAAGAGCTGTATACTCCCCATATTATTCAGATAAAGATCAGAGGTTAGTCAAAAGTTTAGGAATTCCTTTTTGTCTTTACAATGAGGAAGTTAATCATGTCTTCATGCTGCTACTGGAAGAATTCACCTGTTGACTCAACAATAAGCATTTTGGACACATTAAAGAGCTACACTCCTTCTGGGGCACCCTGCACCTCCAGATGTGAGGAGTCAGAGAGACAATAAACCACTACCTAAATCCAGAGCTTCCTATTTGCACCCAATTTTAAGTCTATTTTCACTAGAAGTATCATTCCAGATTTCAGTGTAAAGTCTGTATCACCAGTCCTTCAGCATCACATCACATGAGCTCAGGCAGGAAGATGATGACTAAAAGCAAGAGCAATACAGATCTAGAATTTAGCAAGAGCTTTGACTGACAGCACAGCTTGTGGCAGGTAAGGCAGCTGCCTCCTTTGCACTCCCTGACCTACAACTCTTCATAACCTGACAGGGTGATCATGGCAGTTTGGTGAGAAACCATAGTACAGATAAAACTGAAAAAAAATTACCAGGGACTTGCATTTCTGGAACTTGCACAATCAAAAAAAATTAGGTGGAAAGTAGGGAATAGGAAGGGCAGAATGGGCTGGGGCAGAAAAATTAGAAAAGCTTAGAAGGCAAACAGGAAGAAAAAGTATTTTGCAATGTAAGGCAAGATATTTGCAAAAATAATTCACCTGACTGAAGACCAGAGAGTCAAGGCATATGTGCCCCTTCACATGATTAACTCAGGTTAATCTGTCACTCGGGTTTAGTAAATACATAAGAAATGGAAGTGAAATGCTGTGCATGTAAAGTGAATGTCCAATATTCAACTCCCTTTGAGAAAGGCTTTGTGATCTGGTGACAGAATTACTGGACCTGAATTGGGCACAACAAATAGTTGCAGCCACTAATCTGGGCTCATCTCTTTCTAGAATTTGGTTTATGCTGCAGAAGTGAGGATGGTGCCGCTTCCTCCAGCAAACCAGCACACGAGCAGGCACAGAGCACGTTCAGTGCCAACCAGCAAAATCAAAGTGTTTGGGGTAAGCAATAAGATGCAGATCTGGGCAGCAGCAGCTACACGGCTCCTGAACGGCCTTGAAGAATAAAGCTTTGTCTTCTGAGCTCCAGAGGCCAAGAGGAACTCGAGCCCCGAGAGAGCCTGTGAAGGATTAGGCTCACACACACTGACCTGCCTCCACCGTCACAGGAGACACACTACAGATCACCTTTCTGAAGAGAAGCCTCCCTTTCTGTAAACCCATTTCCCACAGCAGGTTGCTTACTCTAATTAAAGTTCCATAATTGATAGATATTCAGATCGACTATTTTTAGGTCTTCTTAAGAGCTGTTTTGTTTTTGAGTGCCTGATTAAGTGCAGTACTGTGCTCCAACGAAGAATTAACAGTGGCATTAATTCATAATCCAAGAATTCCTCTGTGCATTTTGAAGGGATATGAGTCTAAGAGGATTGGCTGGCAATAATCTGATCTCTTTTGGCATACATTTGCATGGATATGGCTTTTCCACGGGAATTTGTTCTCTATGCATTTCCGAGTCTAAGAGCTTTGTTAAACTAACCTCAGGTTTTACCTTTGGTAAATGATCATTCTTTTTCCCCTTCTCAGTTAAAAAGGAGATTTATGTATTCTATTTTTTCCAGTGAAGCAGCACCATTACAAAGGGAACACCTTGCAGGCACTTGGCTGAACACTCCAGAATTCACTGCCTGAGTCTGAACTGCATCACTGCAGAGCCAGGCTGGGTTGCTGTGCTGGGCTCAGGTCACATCATCTTTCTGAATGGCCACCAGCTTGCAAGACTGAAGAAATACTGACCAGGAAGGTCAAGTTTTATTTCACTGTTTTCTTTTTACCTAGAAAAGGCAGTGAGATGATTTACTCACTGTCATATCACGTCTTTTATTTTTCCCTTTACTAGGGAAAGTTAGTACTTTCTATTATTATGCAACACAGGCATAACACATAAAATTTTTAGTCTCTTTGGAGAGTGTTCAGAACACATGCATCTCCACTGAGTGGACATTAAGATGTGTATCTACAACCAGTAATTAGCAATCCTATCTGACATCAGCCTCTGTTCTTCAGAAAAAAGCAAAACAACTAAGTGTGAGGTGTGGTCTAAAAACTGACCAGTCAAATACCCACTGCTGCAATGCTACTCAATGTGACATTAATATATTTCATTTTAGGAGATTAGAAAAAATATTTCTAAAATCCCAGAGTTACCACCAGTCACACAAAATCCCAGCTGAAAGTTTAACTGTTGAAGGAACTAAACCAGTGCAAAGTGCAAGTGCTACACAATGGAGTAACTACCACATCTCTGAAACTGTACAACATAATTTAGTTACATTTATGGTGCAGCACCCACCTCCTTGTTGAGGTGGAGCAATGACATCTCTTCTGACATGATACCCACTACTGCTTTCCAATCCAATCAAGATAAAGGTCTGGCACTTAAACTGCCCTTTTTTTGCAGGTTTTACATTATGAGCTTTAGGGCTCTGCTGCTTTAATGGTGGGGAAGGGAACAGGCAGAACTGTGTCCTGACAGTTCTGGTGTAGTGAAGGTCAGCAAATTATTCACCTACCTCTGTGCCTTTAGTCTGGCCCACAACAATGGTGTAAGCAGGGTCTGCCACAGTCAAAAACATCAGCCCCTTACAAATCAAGTAGTTCTCAACTAATTAATATGGGATCATCTTGATTTCAAGCCTTTCCAGAAAATGCAGAGCTAATAAGGCACATGTATTTTCACCACTTGTTTCCTTCATAGTACGTGTGAGGAGAAAGCACTTACTCTTCTTTGAGTTTTTGGAACATTTTAACACTGCTGTGGGGACAGGAAACACTTCTAACATCACAAGGAAGAATTTTCACAGGAACAGAAGGTTCCTTGTGAGTCACCATATCCATAGTATTGTTCCAGCTTTCAACCAGTTGAGGTATTTGTTTCTGCAGCTCCTACTAAACACTGTGCCAAAACCACAGTGCTCTGATAGCTGGAGATCTTTGCATTTTAGCATCAGTTATTCATATCCATTCAGATCCATCTTTCCTCATAATAATGTTTTTTAAACTTTGAGAAAAATCTATAGATAATCTGAGACAGACATGGGGAATGGGTATCAAAGATTCTGTAATTGCAAGGTGTGTGTATGCCCTTCATCATTACTTCAAATGAACTACTGCACTGCCTTTATAAACTTCTGACTCTTTTTAAAGAGCATATTGATTATGTTCTCAGGTTTGCCACTCCTTGGAAAAGATACAGGCTAAAGAAAGAGTACTCCTCTTTAGTCTGAAGATGTAAAGTCAGTGTGAACTAAACTGCAGTCTTCAGCAAAGCTTAAAACTAACAAGCAATTTTAACACAGAAAAAATAACCACTGCATCTGAAAGAATAATATTTTTCATGTTGTTTTAAAAAGTCACTGCATGATTTCAGTGTCAAGGTAGTTTGGCAAATCTTGGACTGGTAAAACAAACAGTTCTGATGAAACTGCTCTACCTAAGAAGAAAACTGTAAATTTGTGTCAGAGGCAGCTGAGCACACACAGTCTTTGACAACTGCCACAGACAGAGATCAGATTTTATGCCACTGAGAAACGTGGCCTACTGGCTGTGCCAATATACCAAAACAAGAACATTTTGAGTAATCTCAGCCTTAAAGCTCTTATTTCTAATTAGAGGCTGGAGAAAAATCCTTCTCTTTGCATATATCCCAGTACAGAGTGTACCAAGCACCTGAACTTTGTTATTCTGGAATGGCAAAGTCCCTCCAGAGCAGTTAAAAGTGAAAAAGTCACCACCACCAGTGGTTACATCACTGTAAGGACTAGGCCAGCCAAAGTCTAAATAATAATGCTTGGTGGTTTTTCATTTAACTACACAGTTGTGTTAGCTATTATCTATCAAAAAAGTAAAAGCTGGAAACCTTTTGCTTAAATTGGCCTGATAAGTAGATAGAATTTTTTTTAATCTATTCTCCATTCATCTCAGATCAGAGGGCAAGGGTAAAAACTTATGTTCTTACAGATAAGCTTTGGAATTGCAGCCATTGACCACATTTTGATATGTTAGGTGTTAACACAAAATACCTTTCTCCTTATCAGCCTTCAAGCCATGCAAACATTCATTTCATTTTGAATAAGGTAAGGACATGCCTTGCAGTACAGTCTCCTTATTAGGAATGAGGAAGCTTTGGCAACAGGTAGCAAAACCACTTATGTCCCCATAGGTGTGGCCAGACTGAATTCTTCATGTATTAGTCAGGTCTTAGTAATTTCTAGGATGGTTATTTATTTCTTGAAAGATAACGCTGGCCCAAAAAGCCTATTGTTTCACTGGCTCAAAAATTACCATATTTATTTAGCAGTAATGCTGGGTTTCAATCTGCTGGCACCTTTTCTAGTGAAATATCCTCAGAATAAGCTGTGTGTAACAGCCTAAAGGTCCAAAGAATTACCTTCTCTTTGCTTCTTCATACTGCAGGCGTAATCTCACTTTCTCAGCCAACTGGTTATTGCTGCTGGTAATAAACTGAGACACAAAACATAACATCAGCAATTTAGTAATCACTCCTCTTCTGGTTTTTTCTGTTGAAACTGATGAGGTTACAAGTGACACTTGCTCTTGTCAAACTCATTTCCTAGTTAAAGCAATCACAGAATAGGAACACGCTGCCTTTGATTACATGTTTTCATGACTTCTTCAAATACTTGAAACCCCACAAGATTAAGAGGCTCTTTCTGGCCTAGTTTGTCAGAAAAAAGGTAAATCTACCACATCTATCTTGGGCTTCTATTTCTATGCACACACAAATACCTTTGTGTGTTTAATCTTTCTTTCTTAACTGCTGTTTGCATCCTTGGTTTGGGATGACATCTTGCTTTGGCTGTAAAGTCTTCAAGACAAGGGACATCCCAACATGCCCAAACCTGCAGATCTTTAGTAACATGTGTGGCCCTGACTGAAAGTGGCTGCAAATGTGTAAGTAGAGGTTCACAGGAGAGGCTCTGTGCTGTCCTGTGAGAAATAAGATGCACCCACAGCACTGACCAAGGCTGGCACCACCTGTCAGTTGTGATCTTGTTGCACACGTGGACTGAAGGCTCATGAGCTCTACATGTTTGATGGCATGAAAATTTCTGCACATACTCCACTGTTACCACTTGTAACACCATAAAAGCCAAACACACTCCTAAGGGATGAGTCCTCATTAGAGCTTGGCCCACATGTAGCTGTAGTTTCTTGTCTCGTGGCATGCCATTGCTTTAAAGAGCTATGGGAATATTTGTATCACAAGAAGCTACACCTACAGGCAAGAAAAAGCTTCCTTCCCTTTTATTCCCACCTGGGTTGTTCTCATAGAGACAGTGTGGGGAAACATCAGGTTGCCCTTAGAGATACATTAACACTGCACACAAAAACGAAGGTCACACTGAAGTTTAAACCAGGAGAAGCTAAGATTCCACAGAGACTTGCCCATGCCTGGAAACTCACACTAAGGCAGTACTACACATAATTCAGGGGAATGTCTCCACATGCAAGGGGTTTCTCCAGCATTACTCACATTTCCTGAAACATCAGTCTGGGAGCTGACATCCAGGTACTGCCGGGGTAGCAAAGGGCTGGAGCTTTCCACAGACACGCTGCTGGCCCACAGGTCTGACTGGGATCCTCTGTCGTTCACAAAGCTGTCTTTTAACCTGGCCAGGCTCTAAAACCACAAAAAGTCATGAAGTGAGCTCACTCCTGCTCAAAGCACCTCAGCAGCTGCATAACTTTAGCCTAGCCACGTGATTAAGATCTGGCCAGGTTTGCTGAGCCCACTCAGACTCCACAAACAGGAGGTCAGGCACGGCTGGACTGCATCTCCCACAGCCTGGGGCAGCCCACATCACCATCCTGCCTGGACAGACAGGCTCTCAGCTGGACATGGCAGACCAAGAAGGCCACAGGGTTCATTCTTAACCAATAAACCCGGAGATGGACACTAATCTCTAAGCAAGTGCTTACTACTGTTAGTTGTTACGTTTTATACTTCTTATTTCCAGGATCTGAAGAGCTAAAAGGCTGCAGTCCAACCACAACATAGAACTAGTTTATGTCAATAAAAAATCTCAATTACATATCTGAAAGGCAAAATACTTAAATTACATCTCAGAAATTCAATCTTCCAGCCATGGTGACACAAAAAAATGTAAAGTCATCTTGTTCCAATACCTGAATGAGGTCTTGTTTTTCCTTCTCCCCTGATGTGATGGCCTTCTTGAGAGCTTTCATTTCACTTAAAATGGCTTGTGCCTCATCAAGTTTGTAGCCACCTTGAGTATCAGACATTTTCATGTCAATTCTGCATAGAAATTTTAAAAAAACCAGTAAGCAAACACTTTATTACATCCAGCTCATTGAATCATCCTAAATGCATGCATCTTGACAGGAATTTTTAAGAAAAACACTCCAAAGTATAACAAGGACAACAGAAGGAACAAAGAACCCCATTCATCACTGCCTAAGTTACTCCACTCAGCAATACCTTAAGCTTCAGAATTCTAATTTTAGCCATATCATCATCTCTTTGACTCCCTAGGGAGGACAAAGGTGCACACAAACCCCCCAGTAGGGTATGTATGGGCAGAGTGCTGCCAGCTGCCTTGTTTCTAAGCTGGAGAGGATCAGCTTAACCATCTATGAGAATTACTTTATTTTCAGTCATGATTTCAAAATCCAGGCACAGGCTCACGTGCACAGATGTATTTGCTTGTACAACCTAATTACAAACCACCTCATCCTTTGCTTTTCCCAGAAGAATTCTACCACAGTTGACATTTATAACAAATATTTCTTTAAAAGATGTCAGATGTCTAGTCATGAAAAGGTAAGTACCTGAAACTTTTCCTCCCATCCCGCTCCCCCCTCAAGTTCTTCCTCAGTGCCCTAAATCAATGCTTCTAATAATTAAGACAATGGGCTGTACTGTGCCATCTGTGTTGAGCCACACTGAGCAAAACTGAAGACCAGTTAAGGGCCAAGGATCCTGATTCAAAATCTTCTTGCCATGAAGTCAGTTCTGATGTGGTCAATCACATCCAGGCATTGATTTGAGACAACTACCCCCATGGCTGTGTACTGCTGTCAGCTGCATATGCCTAAAGATATCAGCAGCAACATATTTCAGCTTACGTTATTTAGGCAGCTATTTATAAACCTAGTGGGGGATGAATTGCAAGCCAGAAATGTTCTGCACTGAAAATAAGATCTTGAGAGCACACTTACTTCTTCAGTGTTTGAAATCCATGCTCTTTGTACTGGAGCTCTTGCTTCATGTGAGCTACTTCTCTCTTGAGTTTATTAACCTGCAGCAAGGTGTCACATTTTTAGAATGATATCTTATGTGGGTACTTAGGTACAGCACTACCCATTCAATTCAGAATTTATTCCGTGTAGACAGTACTCTAAACAAATTTTCCAGATAATCAGCTCATCTCAACAGCAGCAAACAGCCCTAAATGCATCCTCATCAGGACTTTATCACTGTCTAGGGCTTTATCCATTACATGCTATTATACCAGGGAATTGGGGCTCAAGAGGAGGTCCAACCTCATAAGCAGAAAAGTTGAGAAAAATTCAAGAAGAGACAATGAAACACAAGTCAATTTTACTCAGAAATGTTTAAAACCTTCCCAGTCATTAAAAAAACTGTTAAGCATCAAGACAGGGGTTACACTCCACAAAAGCCACCCTCCAAGATACCAAACTGAAAGGCCCCAATGCACGAGTAACACAGCAGGATGATAACACAAACTGTAAATCCACTGACCCTACAGCTTGCTGTTTTATATTCCTCCACAGAGGCCACACTGACCTACTTTACTTTAGTCCTTTCTTCTTCCCAAACGGGGCTCTGCATGAGAGCGCACACAGCCACTGCTGACAACCCGCACTGAGCCCAGGACAAAACAGCTGCCAGTCTCTGGAGAGAACTCACAGCTCTCCAGTGCTGGGGCACAACCAGGAGCCAGCACATAGCCCACAGCGTATCTGTGCAGCAGGATGTCCTGCCAGCTGCCAAGGAAGTCTAAAGTCTAAGGGGGAAAAGAAAGGGTTTCAAAATCCCAAGATTGCAACATTTGAAAACTCTGATAAATTGCCTCCTAGATTAAAAATAGCGACATTAGCTCTTCCAACTGCTTTGGCATCCCCTTTCAGTATTTGCCATGAGGTCTGGAAATATCTCAAGGTTACTCATGGCAAGCAAAGGTCCCTTTGTACTACTCACCCTGGATTTTGTAGTAGCAATCTCCGCTTTGAGGATCTCCGGGTCGTACTTGGAACTTGACGATGAGCCAGAGAGCACTAGAACAAATACAGCACCGAGTTTAGCAGCTTTACCTTCCTCCCCAGCACAAAGCAAGACCTCCCATCACTCCTGCACACCCAGATCTCCACACATTGCTGGTGTGGGCCTTTTGCCCAATTTCCAGATCTCACTCCTCTCCCAGGCAAGGGAAAGGCAACGGTGCAGTCAAGCACTCCACAACAAGTGTATACTAAAGAGGCCAGAGCATGTCCTGCATCTCCAGGGTCTGGATTTGTTCCAGGTTAACACACTTTAACTCAAACTTCCAAACACATTCACTCCATTCAACAGTGTGGCTTCCTGCATTTCCAAAGGCATTTAACAGAACTGAAGGGACAGGCATTGCATAAAGGTTTACCTAATTATTTTTTTCAGACTTTCTCATTGAGCAAAACAATTCACTGAATGTTTAGGGAAAAAAAAAAAAAAAAAGCCAAGAGTGAGAAGAAAGTGAAAAATGCAACGCAAGCCTTCTCACAGCCTTGAGGACATAACCAACCATACAACATGTCATACTGGATTAAATTATTGTCCCATTAAGGGCAGAACTCTCTTCTCAGCAGTGGTTAAACCCCTTCTGCCTCAGAAGGTACAGAAGCTCCCAGATGTACAATGTTGTTAGAGGCAGCTGTAGGCAAGGGAGATATTTTGATCCTTGCAGCCATCAGTTTAAGCCCTATAAAACACGGGAAAGCATTTCTAGCTCCTTCAGTTTGGCTGTATTTCTCAAGACAGATCACATCACACCAGTGTAACTCATGTTCTGCTACACCAGCACTCAGGTAGAGTGCTCTTAAGGAAAGACTAAAAATCATACTTCAGAGATGATGGACGGGAGCCTCGTCAAACAAGAATCCTTCAGCTGACAGAAAACCACTTAAAATCTTTTAACAGCAGGCACAGGATTAGCTACTGGAATTGTCCACCATAAGACAAAGCTCACAAGAGTGAAGCAGGGAAGGAGAGGTACACTGATGGGGCTAGCAAGAACACAGAAAGTCTGCAATTATGAGGATTATAAAAAAATTCTGGAATACTTGTAGGAAATAAATCCTCCTCTGGACATTTTCCAGCTCCTAACTAGTAAGTGAGGAGGAAATATATGGCATTCTATAGAAATTCTGCACCAACTCTTGAAGCAAAAGGTACTGATGCTTCCCGTGCAATAAAGAATATGGAACACAAAACGGTGTTCTTGACACACATTAGAGGCAATCCACCACTCCTGGCTTTCACATGGCATAAAACACAGGCTCTCATCTCCCCAAAACAGCCACTCAACTGGGATGTTAAACTACAAAAGGGCCTGGGAACACTATCCAAGATGGGCTGTCTTGCCTTGTTTCTATATTTTAAACAGGGGAACCAAGAAAAATACCACATAACTTCACAGTTTCACACAGAGACAACCACCACACTTTTTCACACTTTTTTGAAACTCATGCTGAAAAGCTGCACGCTGACACCAGTGATGGAGCCAGCCACAGGAGTGTTCCATAACAATCAGCCTTTACCAAACAGGTGTTGGGCAGCTACTGCTTTGAGACAAACTGAGCAAACGTGGAGACTGACATGGCATAACACCCCAGTGCTCTATCAGAGGACCAGCTTCATGCATTTTGCTGTCCTAGTAGGTTCATGACAGAGAAAGTCACTGGTTAAGAGTTCACTAAGTACTCACAGCTGGTCTGAGAGCCCAGTTTGTGCTCCCAAACATCGTGCAGCTGCCGATATTCCTGCTGGGCCAACTCAAGCCTCTGCTGTTTCACTTGATAGATCTCCTTCTGTGCAGCAATCGCCTCCTGGGCCAGGACCAGGTAGTCCTTCAGCATGTGCTCCTGCTCCCGCCTCCATTGCACTCGAGGGTCTTCTATCTGTGTAGTTTCTTGGACAGAAAACAGGAGAGAGCCAGATCAACAGATTGTAGGTTTGGTTTGCTGCCTGGAGAGGCTCCACTATCTATGACAATATTTTAAAATAGCCCCTTGCTAGTAATAAAAAAGTGGAATAGGGATATTTTACTTTTTTCTTAGGAGGTGACCATTGATCCACAATGAATTCCAATGAGTTTTGCTGAAACACTGAGTAGAACAATTCATTACAAAATCGTCATACAACTCTCCAACTCCTCTGCAGCTGAAGCCACCCTCCTTCTGGCTTTTAAAAACATTCACCCGAGAACATGCACACACAGCTCTAAGATCCTGACACTGACTGTTAGACTTATCTTTATTGCAGAGGTTTATAACATTACTAATAAAATACCTCTACTGTTTCACTGATAAAAAAATTCTTCAGAAAATATCATTGCCACATGACTGCATTATACTGCAGCTGACAACATGAAAGCATTTACAACTCTGCCCGTCCTCGTTGGCTGCCAAGTGGCTTTTATTAAAGAGGGGAAAGAAAGGCTTCTCACTCCAATTCCAGAGGTAAGTGAAAATAAAGACTCATTAAATAACAGGATGGATTTGTGGAACCCTCTTAAATGACTTTATACAAACAGCATCTCAGAAGGGCAGCAAACAATTCCTTCACCAAGAGCAGGGACAGCAGCAAATCATTGAAGAATACAGGAGATAGAGCTTAAGGCGACACTGGCAACGCAGCCTTGAGCAGTTACACTTCCATCTCCATTACCCCAACACAACCAATACACTGCTTTCCAGGTTTCTCATCGTGAAAAAGGCTCGAGGTCACACACACACAGTTGGTCCTAAGACTAACGAAGCAAATTTATTGTCGGTGTTTGTCTCTGTTTTGTGAGGAGGTGTCCAAAACATTTTTCATTTCTATTTCAAGGCTATTACATGTTCTTGTTTGGAACAGGTTCCAATATTCAGTTGACCAAGTGCTCTGAACTGTCTAAACTAACATGCTTGAATAAGGATGCCTAGTTACCACATAATGAATAATTAATAAAAAGGACCTGCTTGAAACTACCAGTAGGAATCTAATCTGCATATCTTAAGAGCCTCTTTAAATATTTAGTAAAAGCTGCCAGGGTGGAAGGTATGAGTAGCTTGAGTGAGTCAGGCATAATACTAACACTGGATGTAGGGAATAGAGCAGTTGGACAGTAGTCCCAGGAGCAGAACAACAGATAAAGGATTTTACAAGCTGTCCATGATCATGCTGAGGAGAAAATTAACAGGCTACTCCAGCAATAACTTGTTTTAACAGTGTCTCAAGACCCCGAAGAACACATGGCACTTCAAATTACATAGCAAAACCTGGAGAAGCTGCAAAAAGTGATTAAAAAACCCCCAGTATAACCTCTAGAAGCATTTCAACAAAAAGTCCTTCACAGGTCCTGCAAGCAGAAGCAACATTTCAGCTGATGTAACATTAAAGCTAAGCCTGGACTGAAAAACCGCCCCAAAATAACCTGAGGAAAAAGCAGCTGCTTGTGCCAGCTGTAGGTGCTGGTGCCCTCATGGACATCACTACAGCCTCTCTTAGAGGGAGCAAAAGAAAAGTCAGGAGGACACAGCACCTGTAAGGCTCTGAAATCCCCAGGCTCCTGCCTCTGTTCTTGTACCCAAATCCCATTTTCCATACAACCATGACTCACACCCACATGGAGTAACTTCCTTTACTCCACAGAAGGGGAAAGTGTGCTGTGAGTTCCCCAGGGAGCTGACCCCCACATTCCCAGACATCCAGATTCCATGAATAAGCACCAGGAACCGTGACTCAGGACTCTTTAATTTCAAGCATAATAAGTATCTTGGCAAAATACCCACAACTCTTGAAGTCTAATTCAGGACACTGGGTCATAAGCCTACACAGACATAAGGTCTTGAAGCCTGGCTATTTCCAGTTTTTCCTTAGACTAGCAGCCCATTCTTCCCATAATCCCAACAAGGGTGGTGGAAGCTGCTGCAGGGAGATCCCTCCACTACAAGCAACCAGAAGGAAGACTATAAAAACATACAATCCTGAACACTCCTGTCAGGTAGGGAAGCATTGCCACTGCCCCAAGCCCATACAGCATCTGACACAGGGAACCCTCAGAGGCCAGCTCACGGAGAGAATGGACAACACATTTAGGTGCTGAAATGCTTTGTTTCCATATTTTTTCTAAATAGTCACCTCCACCTTTACAATAATCACTGTGCCCCCTGGATTGCAGGTTTGAGCTTTGGCTTTCAAACATGTAATACCAATCAATGAAAATGCTGGCCAAGGGCTCTCAATAGGCCCCAGCTACTGAGAAATGCAAAATACATCCAAAAGTGAGATGAAAGTGCTATAAAAATGAAGGCTATTACATCAAATGTTGTCTTGTGAATTTTTAATTTAATGTTGAGCTTGTCATAAATAAATCTGGTTGTTCCATGTTGGAGGAATGTAGCCTTACTCTGCTTACATCAGCATCATTTCTTCAGGCAAATCAAATTCCAAAGAAGTTTTCCCAGAGAGACACACTCAGGGCTATGCATTAATACTGTATTAGGAATACTCTGGGTACTCAGTTCAATTTAATTGTCTTTATTTTCCCTCAGAGGGATGCTTAGAATTGTTCTCCATCTCACTTCTTTTAATGGCTCCTTTTAACTCTGTCCTTGGGCTTGTTTCTGACAATTAGTCTCAAGCACTTATGCAGCAAGAACCAACGTGGCTCCATCCCCTTCACACCCTCTGATGACAGTTCCTTCCTGCCAGGGAATCTGCAAGAGACCTTGGAGAGGGAGAAGGTTTTGGACATCCTCCAGAGGATACTTCAAGATAAACCACAACGATGAGCTGCTTGATTAGGTGAAGGTAAGTGGATATGTTTTGCTTTATCATGATTTGGATGAGAGTTAGCACAAGAAATAGAGTCATAAGTGTGCTTCTCTTATTTTTAACTTTTAGCTGAAATTCTCATTCAAGTCTTGTAGCCTCTGACATCCCACAGAAGCATAACTTTTTAAAAGCAACTGTTATTTTATTAAGAAAGTGTTGGCATAGTTTGAAGGCTTCTCTGCATGCCCCTGAATCCTGTGGTGGTTTTGAGTGGTACTGACCAGGGGTAACCAGACCTTTGTGTGGTCACCCAGGGGCCAACCCTTTCCTTCTGCACTATCCTTTCCTGGAAAAAGTAAAACCAAATGTCCCATGCCACACAGAAAAATACTTAGGATAAAGCCATTTAAAGATTTGTAAATCCTGTGATTTTGAGGGTGACATAAGCTCTAAATAAAAATATTTGTGTAACCTTCACATCCAGAAACTTTTGATCTTTGTACTGCAGAGGTCAATTAGTGCTTTTTGGGAATGGGCTTTTTTCAGTCTGCATTTTTAATACCCAAGAGGAGTTGCTAAAGCCCAGAAGGTGCAAACACAGGCCACGTGAAATTGTGGCATTTCTGAAAAAGGGTATGTAGATGAAGATACTTAAGGGAAGAAAAGAAAAAATAAAATCAGGGAAAAAACCAAACCAAACCAACCAAACAAAAAAAAACAAACAAAAAAAACCCACAAAACCAAACAAACACACACCAGGTTTCCACATTTTTATTTTTAAAAAGATCGTGTTACTTGATTAGAAAAAATATGTTTAAGTTCTCAGTTGAAGTCCTAGAAGTAGACTTAAAAATCCCACAACTTCAAGGCACTTCAGTCTTAATTTTACAAGTTGTTCTCTTTGTATGAGTTACAAGCTCTCCCAGAAGAGCCTGGGCATGGTTCTGCTGTGAAATTCTGGACTGCAATTGGAACTGCTCTGTAAAGAGAATCAAAGCCACTGACTTATTTGATTACTTTTTCAGGGGGTTTGTTCTAGCACAACCCAATACACTTATCCTAGCACTACCTGCAATGATATATGAAATGCTGTATTTTCTTGTAATTCAAATGAGCTTATAAATTTAACTCTTTGGGCCTATCAAGCATTCTAACAAAGAGTGTAGTTTGAGGACACAGAATAAAAACACCACAAGCCTGAACTTGCACACATCTCAGGACATCCCAAGCTTACTGGAGAGTCTCCTCTCCAGCAAAGGCACTGCAAGCTCCTGCAGCAAAGGGAGCTCGTGCTGTCATCCAGTTGATCCCTGCCAGGGGAATCAACACAAGACCTTTGCACTATTTCTGATGGTCTTGCCACAGGGACAAATTCCAGGCTAAGAACAAACTCCAGATCACTGCTACTTAGTTGGACTCCTCAGCAGAACCAAATCTGACAGAGGTGTGTCCACAGTATTAGCTAAACGTGACTGCCAACCAAAATGTCTCAGATTCCTGTTTAGAGAGGGAAGCACCTTGTACAGTGGAGAAGGACAGTATCTGATTGCACGAGCTGCAGATCTCAGATCTACTCTAAAACATGCTGTCAGCAACTCTGTGGTTTTGAGTTCAGTATATTTTAACACAGGCACAAAACAATCAGTCTGCAAAAATACAATAACGTGTCACTTACTGGTGTTGTGGTCTATGTAATAGACTCCAACCTGAGGGTCATAAGCTTCTTCCCATCCTAATGGCAACTCGTCACTAATGCAGTCTGCAAAGGTTAGTGGCTTAGTATACCTGAAATGCAAAGTAATATTTAGCATGAATAAAAGAACACTCACATCTCTATTCCAAACAACTGACCAGAAAACGAGTGCCACAAGGGCTCCAGTATCAAAACCAAAGGAAGTTGAAAACTACATTAAAGCTTTTGTTCTTATCATATAATACTCCACCAACTCTTCCCTTTCTTCCTCTGAAGTTACAGCAAGAGGAATTCATTCTGACAGAGCTCCAGAGTCTTGCCTGGCTCAGCCAGTACTTGCTCGACAAAGGAACATTAAGAACTTTGCCAGAAACAATCCTTGTCTCTTAAGTGAAAGAACAAGACTGTTTGCAGGCAAGTCCTGTACCAAAAATATGTAGACAAGAAGGAGCAAGATGAGAAATGCAATTTGCATAGCATGAATAATTAAGACTGCACAATCAATAGCAAGTGCTGAGGACTGTGGGACCACTTGTCATGCAACTCCTCTCATTTGCATTGCAATATGTTCTGTTTCATTAATGACAAACTAGATTAGTTTCTCAGTATCACAAAAATGTGTAACCTGCTCCGTCCCAATGAGGAAGTATTTCCACAGCACTGCTCTGATGAGTTTTCCTATTAGAGACCACATCCAGCAACACTCTGAGGGCTTGTATGGCTGAACACAAAGCTCAGAGTACCCACTCCTTGAGTGACCCCGCAGATTTTAATCACCAAAACCATGTCCCTTTCCTCCCTTTGACTCTGAGTTAATGAGCTTCAGCTTGCCCCAGCAAAACTCCTAACCAAACACAGCACTGCAGGGAGGCACAAGTTAGCAAGAATTAATCTTGCAGGTGTCTCATCTCCAGCTGCCAAAAGCACAGTATGCCACAGGTCCACAGATCCACCACACAACCTCAATGCACATGGTGTATCTGGAAGGGGGGCCATGACTTCATGTGGGACTCACAGGTCTGAGTTACTATGACTTACCAGGGGAGCCCTTTGAGCAGAAACCACAGGATACACCATAAAACACCACAGCCCTTCTCCAGCAGCCTCATGCTGGGAGCAACTAGGTCAAAAAGCAGCCCTGGAGCTGTACCCAACTCTGCCCCACACAAGCAGCGTGTCATGGGGAGGCAAGGGGGTAGGAGAGCAAGTCTCCAACCCACTGGGAAAGACTGAATAGGTTTGCAGAAAGTTTTTCATATCCAAAGATAATTCAGCAGGGCTGGCAGCTTGACAAAGAGTTTAACTAAGTTCTGAGCATACTTCACCTGAAGGCACTGAGCAACCCACTGGTAACTCCATATTACAGTCACCCTACATGTTTAGGGGAATTTTAGAGAAAAAAGCCTCTAGCCAGAAGAAGTTGAACATCATTCTCCCCAGATACAATCCATATGCCTGGTATGCAGTAAGAACAAGGTGGGAACATTTCTGTAAAAGCCATGTAAGCCATAAGACCCCTGCTTACCTGCTGCTGCATTTCCCTTTCAACACATTGCCTTTGCCATAAGAAGCAGTGTTTGAATCACTATTTTCTCAGAAAATTTCAATTTAATTTAAAGCTCTGCAGTGCAAAAGAAATCAGAGCTTCACAGCATAGAACTGTGAAACTTTATTGAGAAAGTTTCACAGAAGGGTTTGTTTTTACAGTTGTTCATCTAGATTGTGTACCAAAAGCATGTTTCTACAGAAAATAGAGGCTACCTGAAAATAAAATAGAATCTCAATACTTGTGATTGCTATCCCTTATCCCATGTTATTCCCCGTGATCAAGCTGTTTCCTCAGCCTGAGTACCCAGTACGTGCTGCTGAGTTGATCAAATCAAAGATGCACAAGGGTAAAAATGCAGAGCAAGGTCAGATACAAGGCACTCTCTGGAGATAACACAGATGAAAGTGCAGCAGCAAACGTGTTGGATTTTAAGTTAAACACTGGGGTTAGCACTTCCACCCTCTCTGCAAATGGCATCTGCTTTTGTTCAACGTTAGTGGTTTGTGTGGAAGCAGGACAGGTGGGGAAGAGTGAAATGCTAAATGCTGAACTATGGAGAACCTGCTCCCACCCCTGGGAGGGCACAGGCATACTGGGACCACAGAACCATAGAATATGCTGAGTTGGGAGGGACCCATCAGGATCATGGAGTCAAACTCCTGGCCCTGCACAGTACACCCCAACAATCCCACCATGTGCTTGAGAGAGCGTTGTCCAAACACTTCTTGAACTCAGACAGGCCTGGTGCTGTGACCACTGCCCTGGGGAGCCTGTTCCAGTGCCCAGCCACTCTCTGGGTGAAGAACCTTTCCCTGATATCCAAACTAAACCTCTCCCAGTACAGGTCCATGCCATTTTCTCGAGTCCTGTTCCTGGTTATGAGAGTGAAGAGATTGGTACCCGCCCCTCTGCTTCCCCTTGAGAGGATGCTGAAGACCCCCATGAGATCTCCCCTCACTCTCCTCTCCTCCAGGCTGAACAGACCAAGTGACCTCAGCTGCACCAGTGCAGAGCAGAGCAGAGCAGGACAATCTCCTCCTTTGACCAATAATGAACACAGCCTGCCCTGCCCTGGCCATCCCAGCACCTCCCCTGTGCCCTGGGTTTGAAGCCTCTGACATTGCACCCCAGCTTCCATTCTACCCCACAGACTGATTAAAACAGGAACCATGCCTTTCCCATGTCCCAGCTACAGTGCTCAACATTTTTGGTGAGTGATCCAAGCATCCCTCAACATGGAGCAGTAATTAAACCCATACTTAAGAGTACGTTAGTTGAGGGTGTGCTACAGACATAAAACATCCCTCAATATCTTAATTAGCATTACACATTGAGTGGAGTTTCTGCAGCACAATTCTACTCAAGAATCACACCTAACACTAATATCAAACTCTTTTTTTTTGTTAAAAACAAACAAAACCAAACCCCAGTGCTGAGCTGCACTATC
The DNA here is from genome assembly GCA_038380795.1 of Pyrocephalus nanus. Classification (NCBI taxonomy): domain Eukaryota; kingdom Metazoa; phylum Chordata; class Aves; order Passeriformes; family Tyrannidae; genus Pyrocephalus; species Pyrocephalus nanus. Next base: position 13,825,059 of record CM076275.1, on the reverse strand, counting down.
AGCCTCAGGTCTTGGGAATACTTTCATCAGGGAATGGCACTGTACTGCCAAAGTTTAATACCAAACTTATAAAGCTTCTGTTCAGCTTTTGTCCAGTCCTACTTTGTTAGAAAGAGCTGAATTCCTTCTAAATGTGCTCAGGAACTGTCAGACTCAATAGGAAGCCAGGACCAAGCAACTGAAGGATGCTTATTCCTATTTTCCATACAAAATGCAATGCATGAACTACATCCAGCCAGTTCTTTCAGCTGGAGTTTTGGAAAAAGGGGAGAAAAATCAAGGCAGGATCAGTCTGCTCTAGCAATGACACAAGCCAACTGGAGACTTGCCAATTACTAGGGCTCAGAAATAGACAATTATCTCACTTTTGAGACTCGTATTCTCAGCATATCTCAACGAGCACCCATCACCACGCACGCACTAGGGCCATCCTCCCTGGCTGACCACAAGCTTCCAACTATCCCATTTGTATAGAGGAGTAAATATTCATTAAAGGAGAAATTTGCCATTCAACTAGCAAACAGAAGAGTAATTAGTTTTATAAGTAAGTGAGTAATTCCATTTGTTATAGACAAAAGAGCTTTTCCCCCAAATAACTGCACCTCATAACCACGTTACCTACTTTCCTAAGCTCTTTTTCCTTGCTGTTGTGGGAAAAACTGGCACAAATCAAAGCAGCAATGCTACAATTGCAGATGAAAGACATGCAGTGTATTGTATAGCCAGACTCTGAATATAGCATAAAAAGAAAAAGGAGATTATTTCCTTGTTTTAAGGTATGATTTTAGGGTTTGCTATGAAGACTGAAATAAACCAATTTTCCAGAAGGGGCCCAAAAATGCAGCATCTCCCTAAGCACATTCACAATGTAACATGAGGGATTAAATGAGCAAAAGGAGAAGTTTCTTCCTCACAGCAAGACATGATTTAGTTAGTCTATTATTGCTGCATAAAACAGGACTGTTCCTGCATGTGGGAAGTTGAAGCTAGGACACATCTGCAGGTCTATTTCTTTGAAACATCTCCTTTACAATTCACAAAGCTTCCTGAGCTGCTTTGGGAAAAATCTCATCAACTCAGTCAAACTATGTTATCATATAACAGGTCCTCTCTGTAGGCAGATCAAAGCAGCAATCTACAAAAACAGACCCCCTGCACCAATGTGGTTCTAACCAAGGAAGGAATGGTTTGTGCATTCCTTACCCTCCTCTGTTAGGGAAACCTCCAGATTCATTCATCCAGCTTTCAAACAAAAGTAATGCATCCCAAAGTTGAGCAAATCCTGACTTTGACTTCTGATCTCCAGTCCCAAAGAGGGAACCGAGGGGGCAAACAGAAAGTCTGTAGATATGGCACTTTCTATTAAACCCAAACTGGTCTAATTAAATGAGATGACACTGAGACATGACTCTTGTCTGCATCTTCCAGCCATGCAAGCTTTGCTCTAATGCATCAGTTAGACCAGAACTGCTCTTCAAGTGCTTCATCTGCTTCCAAGCTGGAAGCTGAGCTTGGTGTGGACAGGTCTATAAGAGAAACCAGCCTGAGCTAGAGAAGATATTTGTAAATTATAGCATAACTCTGTCCTTTTAGCTCACCCCTAAGGCACCCACACGTTCATCTCATTTCAACTCACCTGTATCTCACATTCATCGTACCTGTGACTGCCCTTCCCCCATTAGCTACATTTTAATCAAAGTCATTATGAGAAATACTTAGCATTTTGGAAATAAAACATCAACCTAGATTTATGCATTTAGATAATATTTTCTTAGTTTTCAGTACATTAGTTTTTAATTTAATTGCATTAAAGAAATCCAAATTTACTTGAACAAGTGCAAATGCTCATCAAGACACCTGGAAACCAGGTGCCCACAGCAACCACCACATACAGCAGGTCAAGGACACCATTTTAGAAACTAGTCCTGATAAACAGAAGTAAAAGATAACAGCATCACCCAAGTTCCTGTCCTGAGGAGCATCTAACAGTCTTCAGGCAGAGGCAGACTGAGGGGAAAGCCACTGCTCACCCACCAACCGTGCTGAACCTACTGAGGCACTTCCATCTTTTTTCCCCTAAACGTTTGCCCCCAATAGATCAACTATTTGTACAATAAATGATGTTCAAATCCCACTGCTACTGCAGGAAATAGAAAGTTAGCTTCCTACCTCTACTTTCTAATTCACGCCATTTTTAAATGAGAAGGGTCTCTATATTTCTTATTTTTGATCACCTTCAGTTTCTATCACAGATAAAACTGGAAGTCAATGTTATCATGTGCAAACACTATTAAATGGAAACTTGCTCATCTCAGATTCAGAAAGCCTTTCTATATTCTTTAGCTCCACTGTTGTCAATCAAAAACCTCATTACACAGGAAACTGAAGGCAAATAATCCTTGTATAACCAGTTTTTGATTGACAGAAGGTTTGTTAAACATGTCTGTACAGAGATTCCTGACAGGAGTGGGAGATGGGTGACCTGCACCACTTACAAATCTGGAGTAAATGCTACGAAGGTAACGGAAATCAGTTCTGAACTTCTTAAAACAGGAAAAGGTATTTTTGTAATTACTGGATTTCGGCATCAGTTGGTGGCCCACAGCAACTGAGCAAACCCACAGGCAGCTGTTAGTACAAGTGTGCATGTACAGAGATGTGCAGTTGGCAAACAGTGCCCGTGGGTCACTGAGATGAGGACATTTATAAACCAACAGTGCACTGCCAAGCCTCTACACCTCACATAAACCCACTTAATCCCTATGTTTGCAGGGTTCCTCAGCCTCACAACAAAGTAAAGCCATTTAAACAGGAGAGCCTTATGTTAATCAGTTCAGCACAGATCACATGGCCTTACATGAAATCCTTCATGACTCCCTGCGGGTGAAACAACACATCAAGGGATTTCCTGCAGGTTGCTGGACCCATTGCAGCAGCTCCCTGCATAAGGAACAAAAGGCAGCACCTGGATCACTCAGGATCTTCATGCCAGCTCCTCTTACAGCTACAGCATAAGTCACCAAACCCTAAAAACCAGCTTTCCAGCTCTGTTCAGCTCTCCCCTTCCCTGCTGCACTCACAGGTACACAGCAAGTGCTCAAGTCTCTCAGGTTCATGGGCAAGTCAAGCCAGGTAACAAAATTATGAGTTGTGGCAGATAATTCCACTCACACCATTTCTCTTACAAAACCAAACGTTTTTTAAACCCACCATTTTTGTGGGAGAAGCTTGGAGTCAGATTTTATTTTCAATGGCTTCTTCTCATTATGTGCCAGGATGTGCTGCACAGACCAGGAGAGAGAATGAGCTAAAAGCACCTAATTCCAACTGTGACACTGGGGCAGCTGAACCCAAGATCCCTGTAGGTCTGAGTTTTGAGGAACCTGTTAATGGGCAGAGCTCCTACTGTAACTCAGAAGGCTGCTGCAGGAATCACTGCCAGGAGGCTCCACACGATGACATACAAGCTTCTTTGTTTTTAATGAGGTCATCCCATTCTCAAGACAGAGGATGATTATTTTTAAACTTCAGCACAGAAAAACCTATCGCTTTGCAGACAAATTTTCTAGGACTACAGCAGTCTCCTCCTCACAAAAGCTTTTAAAAATAGACTCCTACACATTTATTACTCAACTTGGTGATCCAGCCCTCAAACACACCGGGGCTATTTGTCACTATAGTAACTATTTTCCCTGGGAGCATCTTCTCTCACTGCGGGGAGAATTGCCTTTGGAGGCTGGAGGTGTGGCAGGGAAGAGGCCCTGTTCTATGATCTTGCTGGCAAAGCTTTTCTAACCCTGTCACCACACACCTGGGCAGGATGAAACACTCCCTTGCATTCCCATTCCAACTGCAATTGAGGCAAAAGGTGATGAGAACAGCTCATCCCTGGCAGCCAGTATCCTCAGTAGTGACACAACAGACAGCTCGGGGCCACATGGCACCTTCAATTGCACCAAAACCTCACCAGCTGTGAGGGAGTGAAAAGGGGAGACCTACAGACCGAGGGGAGCAGAAAGGAGTAATTCAGACCACCATAAGCAGACAGGAACCATGAATGGGAATGTGCTTCCCAGGTAACAAGAGAAGCCTTTAAGAAGGGATCACAAATCTGAGAAGATTCTTAACTATACTCCAAGGAGCCTGATGAGAGATCAGATATGACATTTCCAAGTTTTGGAAGCCAGACATTATTCCAAGACCCACAGCAACTCATAGCCCTCTAAACTTATAGTAACCTCAAACACATGTCATTTCAATGCCTGTCGGTGTGTGGTCCTGGTGTGATAAAGGATAATTGGGAACAGAATTACACCCCTTGCAGTACAAATGGGGTCAAGTCTGAGAAAAACACCTATTTGAAGCTGTTGCTTTAAAATAAACAAATCTGCCTAAAGTACAACAGAAACATTACCAATAGAAATGCCTTAAAATAATCAACACATGTCCTCAAACAACTCAAACTGCAGAGCTGTTTGCTTTTCAGAAGTGGTTTCTTTTGTTGCCATGGTTATTGAGCATCTTCTCAGCCTCTTGAAGATCTCTTTCATACTGTGTCTCCTCCTGGCCCCTAATGCTCCATGCATTGGGTCACCTGCAGGATAAGCAAGATCAACATCTATCTTCACAGCTTATTTTCCAAGCTGTCATAATTTTAAACACTTTTATTGACACAAGAACTCACTGATGTCCTTTTACTGCTCTTTGGCCAAGCCATGAGAATAACCTCTGTACCTCGTTAAGGTGATTTTAAATTGTGTGTAATTTGCTAATTCAGACCCTTTCACATAAGCAGGTAACATCTAAATTATTCTCTTTCTACAGAAGTTAGTCACAGGCTGCCCAAGTAGATTCTCCACAAAAGAGATCAGGAGACACCAAAGACACCTGGAAGTCTTGCAACAAGTCTGTTTTTCAAGCATTCCAAATGCAAATGCATTTATACCTTTAATAGCAATACATTTCTATTGGTCAAACACAATCATGGAAGCATAATTTTGTATATAATACACTATTTATGACCCCATCAGCCACTACCAGCATGCCTAGAACACATCAGCTGAACAGATAACTGCTTGTTCTATCCACTTCTGAAAGGCTTGCATGTTTACAAGCTCTACTTTGCACACACTGACAGTCTGTTTGCCCATGTATTCCTTTTCAGTACAGATCATTTATCCCTGGAAGCAAAGAAACTAAGTTATTTGCAAGGAGAAGACCATCAAAAACCACTTACAGATTTTAGATCATTCCCAGAGATTAACAAACTGGTTCTGCAAGCAGGAGAGAGGCAGGAGGTCAGTTCATACCTTCTTAATCACTCAAATGCAAAAATTCCTGGGATAGTTCAAGGTTAAAAAGTCAGGAAATGGGAGCTGAGGCTTCTCACAACATTAACTTGCCTGCCAGCCTGTATATCCTGCATGCTTTCCTGAACTGATTAGGCAGAAAAGATATAAAAGAGTAAGGTACAACTTGATGAGAACAGTGCAACACAACTGAACTGAAAGCGTGCAAGAGTTGGAAATTAACCATGCAAGTAATTAAAATGTCTTTAGTTTTAAATGGCTGAAGTTGCCTGCAGTTCTTGTAGGATAAGCAGCCTTGCCACCTGCCACAGCCTGAGTAGACTGCCTAAAAACAAGTCAGTTCTGTCTTCACTTGGAAGTTCAACTGTTTATCAAAGAAGGGCACTGGTCACTTCACAGTAAGGGATAAATTGTCTACCAAACATCCAGAGTAGTCAAACTAGTTTCTTGACATATTTGGGAGATTATGAACTGGAAGGCTTGCCTGTGTTCTTACAGCCAGCATTCCTCCTTCCCTGAAAGGCTGCCCATAGTGTGGGTGGCAGCAGTTTACATTGGCAAGATGCCTCAAGATAAGGAGGTGTTTAGGACAGACTCCCCCCACAACACAGCTCCTAAAGCAGGGAACCAATACCTGCTGTCAGGAAAAGATAAATATTTGAGATGTCAGCAAGGAGGTAAGAATTGAACAACTGCTGTCCCTCGGCATTGAGGAACACATTATCCATGGACAGCAGCATGCAAAGACAGGCAGTGCAGCAGTGAGCACTGCGCTGACCATCCGGGTGTCTGTGAAGGGGAACAGACTTGGGATTCACTCCACAGCTGAACTTCATTGAACACTGAATTTTCACTTCATGCATGGTGATGACAAACCTTAATTCTTTGAGAAGAAATGCATTTCTCACCAGCATGTTCTATCTCTACTGTGAAAAAGCAGTATGACAGTGAATACCTCCTGCAACACTGCCAGCTCCTGGGCCCTTTATTCACATGGCATTTGGAGTGGGAAAAGAGACAACTCTAGGATGGCATCACTGGACTCATCTAGAGACCTAATCTACCCAATGCAGAAACCAAGCATTGCTAGTATGAAAGCCTATTTGCAAAGGGGCAAGGGAAGCACAAGAGGCTGTTTTCACAAGCACGTGGTTTGTATGCTGCTCCCTGCTCACCTCCTGCTAGCACTGACTCTGTACAGCAGCTTCAGCAGGACTGCCTGCTTGCTATTTCTGCATTATAAACATTCTTACTGACTTACACAGCTATTTGATGGTCCCAATCCCAAACAGCTACATTAGCAGGCTCTCTGGTCTGCATCGCCTGCAGAACAGTCTAGGCAAGCAGCAGGGCACCACCACAGCCCCTTTTGCTCTTTGCCCTAAGGTAGATCAGCTGCAGCCACTCAGCTTTTTATGCAATGCCTAGATCAGTTCTCGGCTCTCTGATCTGACATCAGTCTGGCAACTTGGAAATCTTGTCCAGATGGAGCAGAATCCAGCTACACAGAGGAAACTACCAGTCAAGTGAACTCCAAAGAGGCCTCAGTGCAGTCACAGGAGTTCATGGGCCCCTTCCATGCCATTGTAAACTCAGCTGTACCAGGTATGAACAGGAATATTTCTGACTGCCTGCAAGAATCAGAGGAGATGCCTGGTCAAGATGATCTTGGAGCAGTGGAGAAAACAGAACTGCAATCCTGAATTGTGAATTCAAAGTACAGAATATGTACTTCAGCATAAGCACTGCCCTGCTAACTGTAATCCGTGACATATCCTGCAAGAGGGGCAAACCAAAATGATTTCAACAGACTCAGCCTTGTGAGTTAGCACCGAAGGCAGCCTTTGGGAATGAAAGCCTGGCAACTCACTTCTGATCCAAAGGGAAGAAAGTCCAAGTTGCACAGCCCTCAGCTCATGGATGCAGTGACTGCTGAAGCACAAAAGCACTTGGAATTCACAGTATCAGCTTTACTATCTACTACTGTCACTGTAAGCGTTGATGCAATGTCTTCTCAGTTCCTGAAAAGCCATACTGTATAAAAATAAACAGAAATGTCAAGAACAACAAGAACAGATGTCTAAAACAACCTCATGAGAGTAAAGCTTTAGGAGATGTAAAGAGTTTGAAGTTAAGAGTTTAGAATTCATAATTTAGTTTCTTTTTTATCCAAAGTAACAAAGCCTTGATTTACCGTGTAGTTAAGCCACCAAAAAAAAATCATGCCAAATTGCGTTTATAGGCAGAACTGTACAAAGCACTAAACATAGCTCAGTACTTCACACATTGCAAGGGAGTCGATATAAATCAACAAGTACTGAAGGTTGCTCACGCATCTGCGGACAGCAAAAGTGAGATTTGCATCACCAAGTGAGTTTGATTGATTTACTCTTATAAACATCATTTATTTTTAATGATCCGCTATCGGTATGTTTTGCCAACAGATGAAATTTCTGTTAACATGGAAGTTATAATGCCTCTTGCACTTGACATTCCCCTTCCCCACCTATCTTGTGTGGTTTAAAGCCCACTCGCAGTCCTTCTGCCAGCTCTGAAGTGGCACAAGCAGCCGGCTGAGGATTTGCGTGCCCAGAACTGAGCTCAGGAAGAGCAAAAATAGTCCATCTGTAGAGAGGTGCAGGCCAGGGACCACAGCTTAGGTCTGTGCCACCACCATGAAAGTCTTCTTCAGGTAACATCTTTAAACACAACATGCATATGTGTCAAAGTGTCATCTTCCACTGGCAGATATTTTGCTGTAAGGGCCTTGTGGAGAAAAGACTGCTATATGTTGTGGCCTGAGGCAGTTAACCAAATTTCTATCTAATGCATTGTATTATAATTTTTGAAGTGTCCAACAGACCTTTACGTAGGCACCAGATATCAAAAGCTTTTAGGTTATTCCTCAGTTCAAAACATACAGCATTTCTTTCCACTAAGCAGGGACTCAGCATACATACCACCTCATCAGTGCTGCTCTCACTTCATGCCCTAGGTATGTGTCAGAGACACACCTTACATAGTCTTATTATTAATATTTAGCCACTATTTTACTTTGGTGTATGACCAAGAGTACAGGAACCTCCTTCCAAAGGAACAATCTTTCTTCCAATAAACCCTGGTGAAGGTGGCTAAAAACACAGATTGTTTGTGTCTTCTTGGTATCTCTGTGTTCCCACTTCTCCCATACACGTGCAGTAGGTATGTACCTCATTCCAAGCTCCTGGCATGTATGACAGCAGAGACACCGGTTTCAGTGCCACCACACTAATTGTTCCACGTTCGAAAGTGAAGCAGGTGAACCCCAGCAAACAGGCTGCATTTCATCCCAGCTTTACAAGCTGGATAACTTCAAAGAAAAAAAGCCAGAGATGCTAGATTTGTCTTAATCAAGTATCATGGCAGACAAAAGCCGAAGTTACAGCATGAAGGTCAGCATGGGCACGTTCCACCTCCCTAGGCAGAAGCCACTCCATCCCACAGTGCCTAAGAATGCATGCCTCAAGATCATCAGCACATAACCAAACTCATAGCACACACCTAGATCCTCTAAAACTGAGAAGGATCTGGATTTGTTAAGTGAGAAAACGTTTTTATCCAAATGCTCTTAAGCTAAGCATTTAGAAAGGAATTATCTAAAATACACTGCCTGAATTCCTGCAACAAAAAGCACACAGCACACAAGGGTAAGTTCCTATACCCACTGAGAAAGACAGATTTTTATTCTATTCTTGTCAAGAGAGAAAAAACAAACAAAAAAATCCCCACCACAAACCAATGAATTTTAAGTATCTGCTCCCAAAGCTGCAGTGCAGCCTCAGCAACAAAAGTACCACAGTGAAGCTGAAATGATACTTGGATTTCTTCAGGAATGCAGCATTTTTCATTTTACAGCACATACAGTAGTGTTACTTTCTTTTCTGCACTGCAAGGGTTGCTTTATCTGCACAGTGTCACTTCCCTGGGACACACTGCAGGATTAAAAGCACACAGAAAGCATTTTAGAAAAGGATCAATTTCTAGGAGATGCAGTTTCTTAACCTGAATTAGCATGTGAGTGTACAAGTACACGTGCTAGCACAGGGGAGGAAGGGAGGGAGAATTGTGTTGGATCCACAGCACAAAGACATCAGCAACTGAGCCAGGCTAATGGTTTGTCGCTCCCATAAAAAACATCTCACACCTTACACCCCACACAGCTTTTCGTTGCTCCTCTTCCCAGTCCAGCAGCTCTGCTCTCCCCTACTGCACCCTCCAAGCCCTTCAACAAACTGCTTCTGGCCTGGAAACACAGCAGAACAGCACCCAGACTGTCCTGCCCAGGGAATTCCCAGCTGGGTTAGCAGGACTCAGCAGTCAACGGCGTGCCAGGGACAGAGGAGTGTCAGGAACAGGAGCAACACTGGGGAAAACCACAACCCCCCCTTGGTGGCTGTGATGAGCTGCCTGGCTGCTCACTAGATTTCTGGGCACCAAACTCGTAGATGAGCTTCATCTGCCTTGGAATCATAATTAAAACTGGTCCTCTCGAGTGGCCCATCTTCTCCACCTGCCAGACTTTGCCTTGCTGCTGCCTTCAGGCTCGTTATTACTTATAAATGCACAGAAACCATCAGCCTTAGAAGCTGATCCCTTGGATTTACACGCCCTCAGACCACAATCCTGCCGGGCTGTGGGAAGGCACCTCCCGGAGCCCCGGCAGAGCTCTGTGGAGCTCTGTGCAGCCGCAGCGCTGGCTGTCACACTGTGCAGCAGCGTGGCCGCGGAGGAATGTGCTCGCTGACTGCACCTTTTCATCTCGATAAGGATTTTCAAGGTCATGTTCGCTCCCCTACCGGCTCCTCCCCGGCTCCAATGAAATCCCAAGCACGCAGCCCTGGGCCCTGGTGCGTGTTCCCACCCTCCGCGTCTCCCGGACACCGGCACAACCTGTCGCATTCCTCCGCAGCAGTAAACCCCAGCCTTTCTATTTGCTGGCAGCCCGATCCCGGGGCTGGGAACACCTCTCTCTCTCCCGAGCAGGCACCGCAGCCGCAGCCGCTGCGCCAGCAGGACCAGCAGCTCCTGCGCTGCAGGGTCGGGATAGCTCTGCAGCGAGGCTTGTGACCTCTGGGATTAACATTTCTGAATTAAGTATTTCAAATAAAACCAGATTCCAGTCCGGGCCAACGCCTAATCAAACTCACGGGCCAAGAGAAGGGCTCTAGTGGTAACTCATGCTGTGAATGCTGAAGCTACAGGATCTGCTGAGCCTGTCTTCAAGGACACAGCGTGGGGACTGCCCTTGGGGACAGCCCCTGTCCCCACAGCCCAGAGCTGCCAGCCAAACCAGCCCAGCATCAGCAGCCAAGGGGGAATAGCTGCTGCCAGCCCAGGGCTCAGGGGAACAAGCAGAGGTGATGGCACTGGGCCTGGGAAGCCCTTCTCCTCTGGGCACAGGGGGTGCAGCCCCCTCCCACACACCCAGCAGTCATCGCTGGATACTGCATGGATACCACAAGCTTAAGGACCCACATGCACTCCCCTACACCACACAGGATTTCTAGGTAGCTACTGGAGAATCATACATGCTGCCAGCTTACAAAGCCAGCTAATTATACAATCTGTTAAGCATGTATGCGCACACAACAGTGCTTTGAGTCATTAGAGGACGGGATTTATACTTCACTGCACGCATCTTGCTCTTTGTGAGTGCGTGCCTGGATACAGCCAAAATGAACACAAGTATCTGGAATGTCTGCAGCTCGCAGGCCAGCGCATCTGAATACAAAGCTGAGCCCTAAGAGGCTGTGACTGGCTGCGGTGACCCAGCAGTTGCACATATTGCACATATTGCTTCCCCAAAGATGTTGAAAATCCTTACTCCCTTTTTTAACTACGCCGAGCATCTGGAAGCAGAGCACAGCATAATGTTTGAGCCACATTCTGAAGCTGTGAAAGTGATGCCAGTGAGGACATAGCAGCAGTGCAGGTGATGGGTTGTGAAGACAGAAGAGCTCGACATGGGAGCCAGCAGCAGTGCCTGCCATAACGTGGCTGTCCCGGATTCAATCACGGCAGAAGGGCACTGGCAGGGACCTCGGTTCCTATGGCAGCAGCCACTCCTCGAGGGCCGACCCCATGCCAGATGGAGATCCCTGTCCTAGGTGTTTGCCAGACAGAGAGTGCTGCGGCACACCAGGGATACTGTCTCTTCCTTTCAGTCATTCTGTCTTCATTTACCAGTGCCCAGATTTGCTGCCACTGATGTCAGGCAGATCGACTACAAGGCAACAGCTCTCCCCAGAGCACCCCAGATGATGGTTCAGACCAGGGCTCCCTTCTGTGCCACATGTGACCAAATCATTTGGGTGCTTTTTAGGCATTAAGAGCAATAGCTATGTTTTTGATGGATTCTACGATGTTTCTGACGTTTTATTTCTTCTGCTGAGGATTTCACTTGAGCTTCCCAGATCTCTAAATATCCAAAACACAGAGGTGAGTTCTAACCCCCCTCAACTGGTTTCATCCCCACAGCATGGCTACATCCTATGGAAAGCCCTATCCTAAGCAATCATATACCTATAGCTTATGCTATACTTTGTACTTGGAATTGAATTTTCCATTTTTACCTTCTGTGTATTGCCATTTTACCTATTAGTTAATGGGAACTCCAAAAATAGAATGATCTTAAACATTTGGTGTATAAGACACAGAATATTATTTCAGGGCTTTGTAATATGTGAAGCCAAACCACCTCCGTTTTCACACATTTCTCTTTCCCTACAAATCAAGGGAAGCAGCAGAAGGCACCAACTCTGTCAGAGTTTCAGCTTTGTCTTGGAAAATATAAGTTGGTCAAAATAAGATCCTAAAATGTAGCAGAGACCACACAAACCTAGCACAGTAGGAAATCACATCTTTCTTCGTGCCTCATCAAGCCCCAGATGCCTTCCATCTGTAACAAGGTATTTTCTCCCTCTCAGTTTTCAACACAGGGGATGTAGGCAGGAAAAGAAGATGGTGAGCTACATCTATGCTCTGCTCACAAAATAAACCCTCTGTGTAGAGCAACCAGGCAAACAATTGGCAGGATCTGCAGGTGCTTTACAGGCACAAGACGTTTCACTCCTGAGATTTTTCTTGGGGGGCCTGGAATGCCCCGGGTCACCAGTACCTTTCCTTGAATTTTAAAAAGCAAGGTTCTGAAAAACAAACTAGTTCAAAGCCAGTCTTCTCTATGCACAATCCAAATCCTTTATAGCTGATATTGTTAGAAAGACAGCCCTTTACCTCAGTCGCCTTTTCCCTTCTCCCATCCAACACCAAAAAAAAAAAAAAAAAGGAAAAAGCTGGTTTGGGTTTTTTTCAGACAGTGTAAAATAGTATTTCATGCCAAGATCCCTCAGTAACACTTTTTCTCCGTAACTATCAGGTTTTGCAGCCTTTATATATGCCAAAGGATAAGCAGCAGCTGAATGAGTCAGTCTCACTCAGTCAAAACCAGTATTTGTAGCAAGACACTTGAGGTAAAACTGAAGCAGCTGGGGAGGTGGAAAGTGTTATGGAAACCAGAGCTGTGTGGGTACAGACACCTCCACTGTAAGGGAGCCCCTGTAAGTACACACCAGGGAGAACAGCCTCACACACGGTGTGTGCTGCTCTCCAACCAAGCCACACCAGGCACTCTGCACAATTATCAGCTGCTTCATCTGGCCTCAGCTGTAGCTTGTTTATAGCTCACTGAGGCTGTTAGAATGCAACCATCACTGCTGCTCAAGGCACTTACCTAAAATATCTCAGCTCTTCATTTTCATCCTTAAGTCAAAGCTGTGTTTAATGGGTCTGACATTGTGCCTTACAGTACTATATGTCTGGTCTAAGCAAGTCACCATGAGAGCTCACAGGTTTGAAATTTGCTGCTTAACTGAGTACTACTTCACCATCAGCACCTGAATGAAATGCAACTCCCATGCCAGTATTTTATTTTTTTTTTAGCAATTAGTTTCGCTTTCTTATCCTTTTTATTAATTTCTACCCAAATGCTGATCTACACCACCAATGCAGAATTCACAACATGTGTATTAACTTACTCCCACCAGCTCAGCTAAACAAATCATTATCCACAGCTCAGCTCACCTGCATAGACCAAGCTGAAATTCTCTGGAAAATAAAATACTCTTGCTGCCCTTGTCTAGTAACTTTAATCTACAGACTGATCCAGGGAACCAACTTGCTATCAAGTTCCAAAATCAGTGATGAATCTGCAGAACTATTAAAAACACAGACCTTGCGGGCAGAGGTCTGAATACTCCTCCTATCCACTAATAATGTCCTTTATTTGATGTCCTTCTAATAATTGCCAAATCAATGGCATAAACAGATGCTTCCACTGTTCCAGACCAGAGAAGACAAAGGGCAGTGATGCTGCAGAAACTGCAGTGCTCGGAATGAATGAAATATGACATTGAAATTCAAACAGCACTTCAGAGAAAAATACTGAGTGTTCTGCTAGGCTCCTGAGCAACCACACACTGAGCAAGGCCAGCATGCAGGTAAAATGGTGCCTCCAGTTCTGTATGCAGGAGATACAGGGAGGACATCCAGAAAGCAGCACATACCTTTTTAGGTGTCACCTTCACCGTGTCGCAGCAGATGGAATTACAGCCCACAGCGCAGCACTGAGAAAGCATCAATCTGATATTTAAGCTGTCTGCTTTGAAAGACAAACTACAAGTGACACAGCTGCCTGGCTGAACCCACACTTGCCACCCGCGGTGCCAGGCAAGCACAGCACAACTGCCCCGACAGCAGCTCAGGAGTGAGCCACGACTTCCAGGAGAACCACGTTTGGCAGGAAGGTCACTCCCACCCCGGCAGGTCACTGCTGCCAGACAGTCCTTGGGCCATTCCAACTCACTGCACCAGCAGAAACAATGCCCAAAAAACAGGGAGCAGTTTCCTGCGTGCCAGCAAGCTCGGGGAGGAGTTAGATGGGCACTTGGGCTAAAGGAGTGGCCACCTCCCATGACAGGATGGCTCAGTCCCTCCTCAACCTGCTCCAGCCCTGCCAGTGGGGCTTGTGCTCAGGCCCACAGCCAGAACCAAGCCCTAGGGCAAAGATTTTGACCTTTTCGACCAGCAGAAGTACAAGTGGTTGCAATGGTTCACTGCACTCCTCTGAGGTGGATCCAGAGGTAACCACTTCTGGTTACTAAAACAGGGAGGAAACAAATTCACCTCCCATCCAGCCCCTACCTGAGCAGCACTCATTTAAAACAGGAGAGGTGTTAATAAATTTATCTCTTCTAGTTTTCCTCATTATTACATAATAAAAAATACTCGCATAAAACCAGTTCATACAGCCTCACAGTAATCTGGGACATCACACCTCGTGCTCTGTGTGCACCTGAACTGCTTCATGGGTGAAGTGTCCAACATCTATAGCCAAGAAGTCACCAACTCAGGGCTCAATTTAAGGAGAACTGGATTTATTTTCTTCACTTTTATCCTTTTTATGAAACTACACCATATTCTTCAAGTACCCAGTGCTGCATTTACACTCCCTCCTGTGACCAGCAACCAGCTCAAACAGCTGATGCTCTGACATGGCAGATGATACAAACTCTCAGCGCTCATTGTAAAATCAACGACTTTCCTGTTACCTGGAGACATTATTTCAAATCAACTGAAGTACAGCTTTGTACAGCAGAGCCCCAAGCACCGAAGGGACATTGCCTCTGCTATGTGCTTCCCTGATCACAGCACAAGACAGCAAACAGGGAATCCAGGGCTCTTCTCTGATCACCAAGGAGCAGAAACTACCTGTGACTGAATGAGAAAAACAAGTAAACAGGACTAAAAGGGCAATTTGTTACACCTGTGCCAGCCAGAAACACACATATAGAGTCCTTAGTGAATTGAGTGCACTGCTCTGTCTTGTTCAGCTCAGTCAAAGCATCCCACAAGCGAGCTGTTACAAAACAGGAGTAGGAAAGCTAAATCAGACAACACAACTTTCAAAAGCAGACTAACCTCAGAGGGGAAGAAAGAACACAAGAACTCTGCTGGCTTTTCCCATCTAGCATGGATGTACCTTATACTCTCCAAATGCAAAACCATGCATAAAGGAAAAAGAGCCCATAAAGCTACCAAAAAGGAGCAATTCCAAAATGAGCCATCAAGAACACATGAGAGAGCACAGTAAACAACAGTTTGTGATGGTCCAAACACAAGAATAAACCACAGCTTTCCCAAAGGGTAAACAGGGAATTTACACAGTTGGAACTGAGCAGGCTTAGGTCCAGCTTTAAGAACTGAGAAGTTCTTTAGTAACTGGTCATAGCAATCCACAAACATCAGCCATCACAGAGCTCCAACGCTATGTGGCCACCAGTCTGCTGCCCTAGCAAAGCAGCTGGTAGATTAAGAGGGGACACAGGACCGCTAATTCCAGCTGCAAAAGGACCCTAAGGAAGGTGAGGGCAGGCACAAAGCACATAACACAACCACATTGTAAGTCCCAGCCGTATCACAGTGGTATCAGAGACATAGGCTGAGCTCTGACGTTCAGATGGATGCCTGGCAGTTGCAGTCCCGTTTGCAGAGTATCATTTAGTCCGATGACTGAAGGGCAAGATCAACCAGTCGCATCCCCCCACCCTACCCAGGAATGCTGTCACTGAGCACTCACCAGCTGTAGCAACCCAAGCTGCAGGAAACAGTTATTCCTCAGCAGTAATTTTTTTCCCATTCATATGTTAGAAAGTAGATACTTGGTCTGTGATACTTGAATGCTTTTGAAAACCAAAAGCACCAGCAACAGTGTATTCATATTCTTCTTTTAGTGTTACATGAGGAACTGAGGCTACATCTTTTAAAGCCAATTCACTCCACTTGCACAAAGGCTACTGATTTCAGAGACATCCCAAGCTGTTACTGATCTGCCTCCTTCCTTACCTACGGGATATGAAAGTTTAGACAAAGGTATTTGACAATAAAATCAAGTTAAGAAAAACACCCTAACAAGTTTCTAAGCCTATTTGTTTCTCTTAGCATGATAGGCTTTACGATGTTTCTTGCAATTCTCTGCTCTGTGTTTTGTTCAAAACTTACTGATTATTCTAACAAAATAATGCCCAAAGCACACCAGAAATCTTTTAATAGAGTGAAAATTAAAGTATCAGATCTATTACACCACCCAGCCTTTCCCCTCCACTGGAGAAGCATTAGAGCCTTTGGACATTTCATTTCAACAAGAAGGTTATTTAGTTCTTGAGTTTGGAGTAAAGTATTTAATCGCCAAAGGATTTGCAAATTACACATGAATATGCATGTAGCACTTCTCACCATGACATAAATCCTATTGTATATTTATGAATGGATTGCTTTGCCTCCAGCTTCTACATGTATATAAACACAGGTTTTAATCTTCAATTCCTTCTTCCCTCCCTTCTTTTTAAGGGGTTGCTTAAACTAATTTGCATTTTTGGAATCTATTACCTACAGCGTATTTCTTCCCCCCTCTTTTTTTTTTTTTTTCCCCCCAAACTCCATAAACCTTCTTCTCCCATCAGGCAAAATGAAATGCTTACTTTATGAAAGGCTTTAAAGACCCTGTAAGCATGGCCACAAGAGAACTAAGCAACAGTGTTATACAGCTTGTGAGTGACAAAGTTGAAGCAGCAACAACCATTGGAAAAAGGAGTGCACTGAGCTGGCAACACAAAGGTACAAAGTGACAGCCTGCCTTCCACTGCAAAGACACTGTTTGAGGGGAAGTAAACCCTGCATAAAGATGGAGGATGCCACATAAATAATGAAACTGTTATGGTAAAATCCCTAATTCATACTGACATAACTCCATTATTCCCCACACCTTCCAATGGGCATCTGGGCTGGTCACAAAGCAGTTGGACCAAAGCAGCATTTCAGCCTGTCTTCAACAATAAGAGAGGCAAGAGGCACCACCATCACTGAGAGTCTTTGCCACACATCTGCCTGACTACCCCAAGGAAGTAATTCAAACAATAGCACCTTTGGAGGGCATTGTTAAAATGATTTAACTTTCGTTATTTCACTGCAAATCTATTCTGTACCAAATCTGACTGCAAAGGAACACTTCCCAACGTGTCACACTCCATCAGAAGTGTCACAAGCAGACTTCCAAGCAGAAGGATTATGGGTGTGAATTACCACTTGGGCTGTTCTCATTTTTGTTACTACACATCAAAACCCTAACAGGAGGAGTAAACTGCACCAGATGCCACCTTTTCTCAAGGACCTGGTGTCACTTGGCTCTGCTAGAAAACGGGAGCAGGCTGGAGTCCCAGCCCCCATCTCACTGCCTGGGGCTCTGTCAGCAGCCACTGAGACACGATGGGACTTGGTTGGACCCAAGAGCAAATCCTCCCACCCCCAAACAGTCACTGCCTGGTCGCAGGGCTAAAACAGGCTGTGAACTGTGACGTGTTCAGCTGCAGTCATGTCCTCCTCCATTAACTGAGGGACCTTTTCCCAACAGGAGGGAAGAACCACCACAGTACCTGACTCAAAACCCACAGTGACCCCACTAGAAAGGGCCACCAGCCCAGCTAAGCTACTGGTCATGCAACACAATGAGTCAGAACCACCATCCAAAGCTGCAGGACTCTGTGTCTGGGAAGCAGATAGAAAATAAACCAGTATGGGGCATCAGCTACAGACTGCTGGACAAATAGAGAATAAAGATGGGAGAACTCAACACAGAACATTTGCTTTAGGGATAAGAGTGGTATTTACAAAGGATGTGTGAAAACAAGCCTGAGTGGAGGACTCTGTGACCAGTTCAGTTGCAAATTTCTCTTTGCAAACTGAGATTTTTAGACATGCAACCCTTTTGCAAATGACCAAACCAGGCTCCTCTGCCACATACCCCTCCCCTTCCATCCACACATTTTTCTACTAAATAGAAATCTTAAAAAGGAAGTGAGGAGTAGTGCCGAAGGAGTATAAGAGATCAGCAAGCAAACACCACATGCTTTAAGAAGGTATTCACACTCAGGTTATGCTTTCATTAGCATCAAGCAGATGATGGCAGATACCTTAAAAATTAAATTACCAGTAAGCCAGTTGTATGAGAAGCTCACCATGCCTGCCACACAGTAGTCTATGAATAATGAACAGATGACATATGACAATGTGTCTACCTTTATTCAGAATTATAGACCAACTCAACTGAAAAGATACCACATTGATACTGGACACGCTGGATTTAAATTAAATCTGGAAGCTTCCACATTCACATTTAAAAAGCGGAAAATAAAGTCAGGAAAGTCTAAGATATCTTCTTAAACGTTGGTGCCACAGAAAACCATGGGACACAGCAGCAGCCAGGACATTTCACTTTCCTGCATATACACATTAAAATAAGACAGAATAACACTCACTGATGACTGCAAACAGATCTCTTTGCCAGACAAATCTGCCTATGTCTACAACACTGGAAAACTTACTTTTTGAGAACTGTTAAAACAGCTTAAAACCCTCTGAGTACGTGTCCATATGAGAATTAAACAGTCAGTGTCCCATCAAGGCAATAACTTGTGGAACTGATGATTACACCTTGTGGTGTGAAATCCTTACTAGTGACACAAGACAAGACAAACAGCAAGCCTGGCTTACTGCCTTGCTGGCTGACAAGTTATTTAGGTTAGCTGGATGTAGAGATGACTTAAAGGAATTCCAGAAAAATCTAAACAAGTGGGTTAACTGACAACTGAAGTGGAGAGAGACCAGATGTTGAGAAATGTTGAACAATATCCTGAGCAGAAGAGTTTAACCTCCTTATTCTCTGCAGCGTTAACACACATCACATCAAATACACCTGAGCATCACCACATAGACATTCCAACAAAAAAGTCTGCTCAAAGTGCTGATTTAATTTCAATACCAAACATTATTCATATTAAGAATATTCATTAAAAAAAAAAAAAAACTAACACACAATTTGATATGAAAAGCTCACCTGGAACACTAGATACAGGTCATCCTAATTTAGATAAGCCTTACTATTTTTTCCTTTAAAAATATTTCTTTTTCATGCCAAGTTCTCCCTTGAGAAAAGTTTCCATCTCTTCTATACAGGAATTCATTCAGAGCAACAGCAGTCAATAAAGTTGCATCATTTGCATCACTCCACTAGTCACAGGAACCATCTGGAAAAATCCTTTAAAGAACACAAAAGCTGCATCCAAAGAAGGAAGAAGAAAGGCCTTTGGCCAGCTAAGCCCCTCTCTTCCCATCAGAACAACAAAAGTCATAAGCAGCAACCAGAAGACTGAACCAAAGTCACATCAGATGCTGAGGAAGTGCCACCTTTCTGAATAAAGGTGGGGTCTGAACACCAGCAGCACATCCAAAGAGCTGTTAGAGACAAGAGCAGCATCACCAACTGGGCATGGACCTCCCCCTGGGGCAGTGCTGCAGTAGGTCTGTCACACCTCCTGGACTAGTGGCATCAGATGCAGGAGCACAGCACACACACTGCTGCAGAAACCTTTGTAAACCCCCAGTGAGTTACAGGAGCCCTGTGGAGCAGCAGCAGACTCAAGGAAACCAGCACTGGGAGAGCAGCTCTAGAGCACCACAGAACACCCACCTGCACTACTGCAGTGCAGGACATGAGGAGCCCACCTTCACCCACCTGGCAGTCCCTGCCAGCCCAGGACAAGGAGTGCTCTGTTCCTGGGGTGCTGCTGCCTCCCCATTCCCACCCACACCCCTCCTCCCTTGCATTTCAGCAGCTACAGAGCAAGACAGTTCTACCCAATGGGTGTGATCAACTCCCAAAGGGGTTACCACAACCTCCTCTGAGCCAGGCTGACTGACCAGCACCACCCAAGGCAGGCCACCAACCCGAGATACCTCCCAGGAAACAGGCTGGATAATATGCAGAGCAGCATCACATGTGACAGTCAAATACTTTCCATTGTCATCTCCACCCAAATCCCCATTGAGGTAATTTGGATAAGCAGCTCAAAAACATACTCAGTCTTTCCAACAGTCCAACTATGAGACCTTCATGAAGATGTCAGGAGATGACTCCTCTTGTTCCCTCGGGGTTAGGTGCTGTGGTGTAATAGATTGCTGCTGTGCCAAGCCATGATGCCAACCTGCTTGAGCCCCTCGAAGGATGTCCCAAAGGATTCGTGCCCCCCATGGCCTGGAGGCTGCATGGACAAGGGGAAAGCCTGCACAGCTGGGCCACCAGCATGTCTTCTACCTGCTCAGCTGGCACAGAAAATCCAAGTTGTGTCTGGCACAAGCTAAATTAAGCACTAAGCTATCCACAGTACAGCTTTACAGAGCAGTTCTGGGACTACCTGCATTTTCCTGTGGTGCTCTAAAGGTCCAGAAGATTATTTTACCCACTGCTGTTCCTCTGCAGGTCACCCTCCCTGTGGTAGGGTTGTGAGGGATGAAACAGCAGAGAGCCCTCTCCTCAGCAGGGCACTGCCCTTGTTCTGAGTACAAGGCTATTAAGGCAGTTGAAAGTCACATATGAGAAATTTGCAAACTGCTGCAGGGTCATTTAAGCAATAGTCTCACTTACATTTTAGTTCAAAATAGCTGTGTGGCCACCTTACATCTCAGCTCTGCATAGAGCAGATATGAATGACTGCCTCTTGCAAATCAATACTGTTTATTGCGTGCTTTAAATCAATAAAGCTTTCCTCCAAAGAGTACATTCTTCTAAAATAGTGATTAGGCATTTGAGGAGAACTAAACAGTTTCACAGAACAATACCATTAGTCCTGAAACATAAGTTTGACATCTCAGCCAGAAAGCACTTCATCAGAACTAATTAATCCCCACAGCACCTCTATGAGACTCAGAAAGCAATTCATCTGCTTTTTAAATGTGTTGGGTACTTATGTTGCAGAACATTGTGGTTGGGGTGGAAGCATAAACTGAGAACAAACCAAGCCAGGAGAACCCATCCAAGAGCATGAAAAAACCAGTGAACACTGACAGCTGTAGGATTTGGCTTCTTTGCATCTTCCTGTTACACACCAAACCTCCTGTGACTGTCTGGAGAGTCTTCCAGATGTCACTTCATTGAATGAGTGGCAGTGAAAAGCAGTTATTATTCTACTGGGAGCAGTTTTGCCCAGTGTTTGTTCAGCCAATTATCTATGCATGTAGCTTAAAAGGGAGGGGGAGCAGTAACCTTAGGCTCTGTGAACAAGAACTCTGGGTTTTATTTGAGCAGTTTAAGCTAAGTCTTCATTACCACAAGCAAAGCACGTAACCTCACTAAACAGGTCTCATGACTGGCACCCAGCCAGCATAAAAAGTATTTCTCCCCAAGGAAGTGGTCAATCTGCATAGCTCTCATATGTGTGTATGGAGTAGTCTACATACCTGCACCTGACTCTGCCAAGCTGCTGCCACCCCTCTTTATTGATTTATTATTTCAGCCAGCACTTGCCCTGCTGGTGCAGCCACTCAAGGCCACCAGGTCCAGGCAGCCAGCTCCTGGCACAGGGAGATTAGCAAGGCTTTCCCAAGCCAGCTGTTCGGCTTGAAGTTCTCCCATACTTGACAGAACCGAGTGTCAGGTGAGGCCCAGAACACTTCAGCCGTGGCAGGCAGTGGGATCAGAGTCGGTAACATGCTCAGGAACGCGCTGTGGGGTGATGACGGTGCCCAGCACGCTGAGCAGAGTGCAAGGCTGGGCTGGGCAGTGAGCACCTTCAGGAGCACACAGTAGGAATCAATCATTTACCAATACATTCCTCCAGCAACTGAGATTAGAGCCCATCTGAAAAGCTGAAGTGGTGGGTCAGTGACAGGACCACCCTGAGCCACCCTTTCTTTACATACAAGTTATTTCGATAAACTCCTTTGGGCAAGTCTTCCCATGTCTTCCAACAAATTTTCTGGCATGAGCTAGAGGAATTTAAATTAGATTCAGACATGGAAAAGTTTGCTGCAAACTCATCTTCCCATAACTGTGCTAGCTAGCTATGAAGATGCCCTGTGAAGAATTCCTTTAGGAACTACGTGCTCTGCCTCACTGCTGGTTTCACCTGAGCTCCAGCAAATCCATTCTCCCCATAAAAGTCGGTCAGAAATCATGAGGCAAAGCTGAGCACCTCCAGCCCTGGGAACACCTCCTCAGCTGGGCTGGCAGGGAGCCTGACCAGGTCAAGTGCCTGGGGACAGTTTCACAAGTGCACCCTCAGCAGCATTCCCGGGTTGCCACCAGGGCCAGCCCCACTCCCACACCTCCCAGCCTGCTGGCTCTACCCCAGCTGTGCCACCACAAGTTTCTGCACAAGCACACACAACCTGGATCACTGTTTCTGCAAAATTAACCCAGACAGCAAAATAACATTTTTCAGCCAAACCTGCACCGTTACAGAATTTTATCCTGCAGCACCAGCTTAAAGCGCCCCATCAGCAACAGCACTGAGCAGCCACCCCAGGTGACAGACACAGCAGCCGCCTCTCACCTGTCACATCCATATCTCCTGGAATTTACTAGCCAATTTCCTGACATTCCACTGGATGGAGATCAAGATAACTACTTTGATATGAAAATACATGACCTATATAGGGATGAAATAGTTGATTCCGTTGCCAAATAAGTTTCCAGTCAGTGGCAGTGTCACTACCTTCACAAGCTGTCAGTTTCTGAGGCAAAATTAAAGGACTGATCTTGTGAGCAAGATGACCTTGCCAGAGCAGGAGACGAAGCTCAACCTACATATTTCTAAACAGTATGATTTATGGAGATTTCTTCAAAAGCAGTTCTGGTCTTTTAAGACTCAGAATTCCCCAAGATACATTAAAAAGCTGCTGATCTTAACAAAGCTTCTCATTTTGCCTTTTTTTTTTTTTTTTTCACGTTCCAAAGGGAAGATATAAATAACGCTTTTAGTAGTTCTAAAGTCAGTGCCAACATCCTCTGTCGCTGCACATGTGTGCATACCACACCTTTAGCAGTGATGCCCTTGTTAAAAAGCATCACACCTGTTGTTTCCAGCCACCTTCCCCAGTTTGAAGGGAGCTTACACAAGTGAGCACAGACTCGGAAGGCAGTCCCTGCAGTGTCCAAAGTGATCAAGACACCCTAAACGAGGCTTGCCTGGGGAGTCCAGGAGAAAAAGAAAAACAACCAAAACAAATAACAAAACAATAAATAGAACAATTAAAGTCAGATTTTTTTCATAACCGAAGCAGTGTGATCGATTTCAGCTCCAATCCACTTTTTCCAGTCACAGGTGCATCCTGTGTTACCTCATCTTGGAAGACACTTGATATTAATAAATTAAAACAATTTAAAGTGTCACAATAATCTTACTGTCCTTGTCTCCCTATATATTAGCCCTTATGTAAACCAATTATTGTGGAAAGTAAGAACAGCACAAGTCCTACACATAAGGACACCTGTTCCCAGAGATGGCACTTAGATGACTTTGAAGACTGCATTTTTGTCACTCACTTCTGTACTCGTGGAAAACGGCCATCAGCAGTTTCTATGGGCACACACTGAGCTGCCTGTTCTTTATAAAGTAATCAGCTATTTTGGGGAATTCAAACACGAGAAAGTAGCAGATTCACATATACATGACAGGGTGCTTAGCTAGTTATCAGTAAAGAAAGGCAGCAGCAGGCATCAAACTAGGAGCCTTCAGCTGCATGACCTGTGCTGCTGCCACTGATGAAAGAAAACCCCAGTGAAGAGAAATGCTCCATCTTGGAAAATTCTTCTCTCTTCTCCTTATTCTTACTGATTTTAATCTACAGAAAAGCTCAGCTCCTTTTATCCCTGCTGCCTTTTACTGCCTTCCCTTCTTCCAGCCCTTTT
Source organism: Pyrocephalus nanus (assembly GCA_038380795.1). Lineage (NCBI taxonomy): Eukaryota > Metazoa > Chordata > Aves > Passeriformes > Tyrannidae > Pyrocephalus > Pyrocephalus nanus. The sequence goes on along the minus strand of CM076275.1, from coordinate 13,800,915 downwards.
ACTTTGGAGAACTCTCATGTTTAAGTTAGCTATATTTAGCTTGATTCCAGTGATTATAGTTATGCTACAGTTAAGAAAATAATCCAAGGAGTAGGCAGTTACATGTGAAATTTTAGCACAATGCTCACATTTCTGGATCTTTAATACAGGAGGTTTGGAGACCAAGTGTGCAGAGCAGACTGGGGATAAAAAGCTTAAAGATCAGAATAATGCAAAGACAAAATACTTTGCAGCGTTTCACATGAAGCCTAGAAAGGCATGGTAAGATGATGGTGCTCTCTACACGACATGCCTGGCTTTTCTCCACTAAAATCCTCAGGCTCGGCAAACCTGAATCTTCCCGAGTAAATAGGTGGCCCTGAATATTTTAAATACACGAGGTCTTCTCCATGTGACACCACATCAATTGGTTCTTCTCCAAAGCGCTACTTTGGAGGTTCAGAATGGGAAAACCTCCACGAAGAGTAGGAAGGGAAGTTAGGGAGCAATTGCAGAGAACATGGGCTTTCATTTAATGAACATCTCTAACCCTTTACAGCAAAAAGAGCCCTCAAGAAAGGAAGGGCCATCAGCTGAGGCACTGCTGCCTTCCAAAACTGAAAACATCTGCTGCTGTTTAGTAGCTTCACCAAACTCAAGCTAGAAATGCTCCTGTTTCACAAGCTTTCACTCTCAGCAGGAGCCCAGTGATTTAGGTAAAATGAGAAGTTCAGTCAGCTCCATCTAAAATAACCTAGAAAAAACTGCTTACACCCCCATGCAAGAGTAGGTGAGTAGGAATAGTACAAGAACACAAATAATTGAGATTAGGGCATGGTATCAGGCATCTCCAAACCCCCAATGCAATCCTGAAATTTCTGGGTTGAAAGGCAAGGAGAAGTGAAAAACAATACCCTCTTCCAAGACAGTCTGAGGGAGAGTTGAGGTTCCCTAAACCTGGTGTAAAGAGACCAAGGACAGCACACCATAGGATCCCAAATGCCACCTCTAAGCCTCAAGTCTGATGAAAACAGAAATCTCACTCAGGGTACTCTGTTAAATATTTAATTGTTTCTCCTGCTGATGTTTAAGAACAGGGAGAAGCTGGTGCTAAAGTTCTGAGCCACCACTGGTATTTTCTGTTTGGCCACCAGCACAGCAGCTTCCTGAGCAGATGCACCCTCTGTGTTCAGAAAGCAACTGGGACAGCTCTCTGGCACGGTTTACCAACTGGTATGTACTGGTGCATATCTGAAAGGTCATGCCTGGCTTTAGAACTAGGAATGACAAAATTTTCCCCCCAGCTCTGTAAGGTTTGATGTCCCATAACACTATGTATCCAATTCCTGAATTACCTAATTTCAAACAAATCTGCAAAAAGAGTCAGCTACATGAGCTTCCTTTTACACAAGGGAAAACACAGTAGGTTTGGGGATTTTTTTTCTCCAACTGCTCAGCAGAATTGCCTTACAGCTTTTTAACTTGATATTCCTGCAAGCAAGGTACCTTGATGCTTTTCTGTTATACCATATCACAGGTACAGTAACAGTTCAATCACAAAATTCTTCAGATTATTTAATCTTAAAATGATTTCCCAAAATGCTCCAACATCCACAGGTTTCTCAGGACTGCCCTGAAGTCTGGAAAGGTCAATCAAGATTCCAGGCACCTGAGCATCACTACAGCCAGCTTTATAGAAGAGTGAGATGCCACCACATGCCAGTGACTTCCTACTGGCAAAGTCCAACATCCCCTCTTACAGCCCCTCTGCAGGACTGGTGTCATGCACTAAACAAGAACTGGAAAACCACCAGCCCAGCTTTTGCTTTCACAGCCCAAGGCCAGCTGAAGTCCCACTTTTCACCCTCTGCCTCCCCTTCCCTGCTCTGGATCTCCCCTGTGTGCCCACAGCCAGCTCTGCTTCCCTCATGGCCTGTTAAGCCAACCTCAGTCAGCAGGACTACAAACCTGACACCAACTGCTGCCACAAAAACAAGGGGCGAGGCCATGCCCTGAAGCTAGATGGTATCCCTGCTCGTGTTTATTTCCACTAAATTAAGCTAGAATGAAAGATTTAGGGAACGTTTAAAAACCTCTGTGTTCCATCTTTCACTACCACTTGCAGCACCCTGAATAAAACCCATCAGGTGTTACCAAGGCACAGTACCACTGACAAGCTTTTAAACTTAAAATGCACTGATAAAGTTCAATGCTCAGTGTGCAAATCCAGGTTTACTGCTGCAGGGAGCAGGCACCTCATGCCTTGAGCTGATCAGAAATCCCTCCCATCAGCCATTTTTCACAGCCAGTGGTAAATTACTTGGAAGAGAAACTTCTTTCCTGTATGTCAGAGCAGGATTTCAACTCATACAAACACATCATCCCCCAGCTAATGGGTAAGTTGTTGTGTCACACAGTTGTTCCAGTGTGGACCAATAAACTCCTAAGAATTTTGAGGGTTTTCAGGGGGAACATCCAATATAGGTTGTTTTCTCAGCAGCACTACTGGAGGATGACTCAGATGCAAAGCTCGTCAGGGCCACGTGTATTCAGGTGTATTTCTATGTGCACAACAAATATGTCATGTGATAGGAGTTATCAGTGTGCATTTGAATATTATCCTTTAAGAGTGGTGAGCAAGTAATGGTTCTGCGACAGCTCAGTACACACGGCTAAACGAGGCACCCAGTTAGTCATTTCTGTCATTCTTGAATCACTAACCAAGGACACACAGGAATTTTTATAAGCCTCTATTAGGCCTGTTAGATTTCTCACTTGTCTTCATTCTCTGCAGCAAAATTAAGATGCCAGGAAAGCATCCCTAATTTAAGCTTCTATTGACTTTTATGAAGGTTAAAAAAACCACCTTGAAACAACTGTGTTACTAGTCCTTCTTAACCACATTACATTACCCCAAGATGAGTTCCAAACCCCCCAGCTGGCAGCAGGTTGCATTTGTGTACAGTACACACAAGGATTATTCCTGGAATGCAGAACACTCCTTGAAATCTTGTAAAACTGGACAATCATTCACTTCTATGCTTCACAAAAAACCCATCTAAGTAAACACAGTGAAGGCAAAGTCCTGACATCCCACCACGAATGGAAACCCCTTCAAGGAACTGATCACTGGAGCAAGGGAAACAGAGGAACACCAGTGCAGAAATCACACTCTCTGCCCCATAACAAGGCGAACACTGACTGTCAGATGGGGAAGTGAGCGAAATTTATCAATGACAAACTGCATATTTCAGATTGTTGGGATTTCCAGCTCACTGACACGGATTTTTGAGTCGCTGCGTCCGGGAACTTCCGCTACCAAAGCATTAAACGGTAAATTTAGAAACTTCTGATTTCAACAGCGATCCAGGAGCTGAGCTTCCAGCACGCTCAAGCTCCTGTGTGCTGGCTCACCATAACTGCCTCAACCACGGAGCTACAACGTGCTAGGACAGAGCACTGCTTGGAAAATTACCTGGGTCTCGAACAGCAGGCTTGGCTGTTCCTCTTACTTTCTCTAAGTGACTGATACAGGGAAAGAGCTACTCAGAGCAAGCAAGGGGACACAGCAGGGAAGGGAGCGGCAAAGAGGGGCGATGAGACACACCCTGAAGCCAGCGACCTCCGCGATGGCCAAGCCCGGCAAGGCCACGGAGCCGCTGGCAGAGCTGGGCCACGATGGAGGACACGGCCCAGCGACCCTCCCCTGCCACCCCTCCCCAAAACCACCGAGCACCGCTGCGACCCAGGCGGGCTCCCCGCTGCCAGGGCCGCATGGCCGCGGTACGGCGGGATGGCTGGGACGGGGAAAGAGCTGGGCAGGGAGACGAGGAGCCAAACTGCAAAACACAACTCGCCGATCCCACTCCATCGCTAACCCTCCCGCGCAGCCCGGCCAGGCCCGCAGGTGAAGCCGCAGCCAGTCCTGCTCTGCGCTGCCCGCCCCGCGGAGCCCGCCGGGGACACGGCCCAGGTCCGGCCCGGCTCCCGGCCCGGGGGGGCCGCACCGCACCCACCGTCCCGCCCCGCCGCCCCCGCCCACCTGTCGCGGGGGTCGACCCAGCTGGTGGTGCGGCTGCCGTGGTCGATGTAATACACCTTCCCGTCGTAGTCCCGCGCCTCCTCCCAGCCCTCGGGCAGCGGCAGCTCCTTCCTCGGCATGGCCCGCGCCGCTGCCCCATGCGCCGCTCCGGCCGCGCTCCGGGGCTGCCCCTTCCCTCTCTCCCGCCGCCGCCGCCGCGGTGCGGGGGCCGCGCCGGCCGCAGGCGCGCAGGGAGCGCCGCCGGGCAGCCTCACCGGCTGGGCAGCTTCACCCGCCGGGCAGCCTCTCACGCCGGCCCCGCGGCGGGGGCGGGCCGGGGCCGGGGCGGGCGCGGCGCTGCCCGCGGTCGGTGCGGCCGCTCCGCCAGCTCACGCCTCCATTTCCTGCTCCGCCCGCCGCCCTGGACACGCCCCCCACAGAGACCACGCCCTCTGGATACGCCCCGTTCTGAGGCCACGCCCCTGGACACGCCCCCGCGGGGCCCCGGCGGGGGCGGCTGCCGAAGGCAGGGAGAGCGCCCCCTGCCGGCGGGGGAGGGAGCGGGCGGGGATGGGGGGCATCCGGGGTTGGGAATCGGGGGGATCCGGGATCCGGGGCTCGGGAATCGGGACCAGCGCTGGGCCGGAGACTCGGGCTGGAGAGCCGCGGGGCAGCCGCTGTAAGCGCAGCCTTGCACGCAGCGCCCGCGGCCACTCGGCTCCCGCAGGAGCCATCGGAGCACCCCACGGGGGTGGTTTTGTGAGAGTTCCAGAGGGAAAGGTCCTCGCAGCTGGGTGCGTGGATACGGCTCGGACCATCGGGAGGCCGGGTTTTAAAAGGGCAGCACAGCAAGCCCCAGGGACAAGCCACGAGCTGCAGGGAGGTGATGGTGCCCACCCTGCGGGTACGGACCCCTTCCCGAGCAGCCGCCACCGGTACCGGAGCGCGGCTCCGACACAGGATGCAAGGAGCTGAGGACGTGCCCTCCACAGTCTTCTGCCCACACGTTTCATTCATTTGGGCTGGAACAGCCAGCCCATGACAAAATGTCACAACAGAAGCTCCTGCAAGCACGCGATCGGGCCGTGAGATTGGGCGGGGGGACGTGCCCAGGGCGCGGGTTTTGGGGGAGGCAGTGCTTTCCCCGGGGAGCTCCAGCCGACGCCGGTTTCCCACTGTCAAGGGTGGGGGAAAAGCAAGAAGTTTTGCAGAGCTGCAGCTATTGAAACAGCAGAATGGAGCAGGGATCCCTGCCAAGCACAGGGGTGGAAAAGGAAACTGGAGGATGGGAAGAGGGGAGCCCCCGAAGGGCTGCAGTGAAAAGTGAAAAAAGACAATTAGAAATAACATCTCATTTTTTTCGCCAGATTTTGAGGGTAAGATGACTTCTTTCAGGCTTTCTGACAACCTGCTGGGAGTCAGAACTGCTAATTCTCCAGAGGCCGGAGCAGAATGCAGTAGCAGTTGGCTGATGAAGTGGTTGAGCAGGGAAGAAAAGGAAGACAAGTAAAACTGAAAGTGAGGCATTCGGAAAATAGCCTGACTTAACCCCATTTTATGTGAAGCCAGACTTGGAGGGGGGGCCACTAAATGCGTTGGTTTTATGAAGAGGACCATACACGAGGCTTGTAAATTAATAATAAATAAAGAATAAGGGAATAAACACTGTATCTGTCCACAACTCTAAGCGAGGCTTGTAGTTTCTTTTGGAAAGGAAGGGTGGGAGCACTAGGAGCTCTGGGAGCAGTGCCGCTCCAGCGAGCAGACACCAGGACCGCCGGGAGCTCTGGGCAGATGCCAGCGGTGTGCAGGGGATTTCTGCAGGGCCCTGGGCTACTCACTGCTGCTCACATTTTCTCTTTTCTGCTTTTAATCTCGTGGATAATGTGTTGGTTTGGGGTAAACACTCAGCGAAATGCTTAAGATGTTTCAAAGGGAGGGACTGTAACAATAGGAAAAAAAAATCAGCAGCAACCAATGTTTTTAAATATTACAAGAGAAGAAGTGAATAATAAAGTGATAACAAATTACTCTGTGTTTTCATGGTCCCGCATTTCTGGTCTTATGTTTAAGCACTGAGATACTTACAAAAGAAAATAAACAAAAAATGTTTATTTTCAAGTGTTTTTTCAAAATTTCAGAGCATATGTAGATCATATAGCAAAAGACTATGTGAAGAAGCAGATCAAATACCTTTTCTTTTCCCAGTATCATCAACTGTGTTTATGGAGAAAGTAATTGTGTAATTTTTTTAAAGATAATTGCTTTTGAAACAAATACGTCAGAAAATATTTGCAGGTAGTTCTGACTCAAGTCAAAAGATCTTTTTTTTCCACTCCTCTTTATTTATTAACCCAGAAAAACACAGCCCTGCCATTGAACCATATGAATTTATAAACATAATCAGGAATGTGCATATGGTAACTTACTCCCTTTTACCACTTACACTCACAACAAAAGAATTCAGTGTTATCAGAGTCTGTTTGAAAGGTAAAGCAATAAACAATCAGGTGATTGTTTTCTCATGAGCAAGGAAAGGAAAGGTTTGCTTCATAGGTAACCTCTTACCTATGTGAATAGGAAGAACAGAGCAGAGGCCAAAGTCTGCAGAAACATCATTTTTTTTTTGCCCTGGGGTCAACATCTCCAACATGACCTCCTGTGCTGCACACTCCTGTCTCGTCAGAGCCCACAACAGGCCAAGTAACCAATTGCTCAGTAACAGGAGCAGTGATTTTCTGCAGGTGGGTTCTGTTTTGGAGAAGCTGGTTCTTTGCTGCTCAGGTGGGTTTATTATCCCCAGTACATTCAAAAGTCTGTAATTTTCTACTTTTGCTCTGTTCTTAATTGACTTCAAATAACAAAAACATAAAAGTCAAAAGTGAGTATTGGTCTCCTAGAGAAAACCTTCAGATATCTGAACTGAAATAGGAGGAAAAATGGGTTTAAATTCAATTGCAAGGAAAAAATTACATTTACCCTAAATACCACAATTTGTTTAAAACCTCCAGCATTGTTCAGCTTAAAGCAATCACATAATTTCTGAGGAGAGCTCCCTTACCCTTCTAGAAAGCCTCTTCCCCATCCTGCCCACTTCCAAACTGTATGTCATTTTTTTTCAGTTTCCAAACAGAATTTTATTTTTATAAAATGGTCAGAACCCGCTTTGGAAAGATGGAGCATATCGTTGTGAAAGTAACCTGTAGCCTTCCCGCTTTCAGAATCTGTTTCCAGCACAGTGGGAAGAGCCGAGGTGCCCACGAGGCAGGGAAGAGCAAACACAACCTGCCGTTCTTTCCAGTCCCGACATGAAAGGAACTTTCTGCAAACATTGGCAAAGCCACTTCATTGTTTTCTTTCAAACTACTCCGTAAAAGACTCGTTGCTGGAGGCCTTAAATAAAAAAATAAAAAAAACCGGGCAGCTGACATCCGCAAAGCCATCCTGTTGCTCTGGCAGGTGTTGGCTGCGTCTTGCCCGGTGTCCCGCCGGTCCTGGCACCCCTTGTTCCAGACAAAGCATCTGTTGTTCTGTTCCGTGCACAGGCTCAGTGCTTCCTCACCACGGGATGTGAGGGTTGGTGAGTCTCAAGTTCCTCTAGCAAGGTGATTAAATAGGACCTACCTGTGCAGCAAGGTGGGTTTCCCGGTGCCCCGGGAAGTGTGCTGGCTGGATTCCTAGTGTGTTTTGGCCTCTTGCAGGAGGGTTGTAAGAGGTATGTGATTAGATTGTTTGAGAAACAAGATGCAATGGAATCACACGAGGTTAGAAAACACCTTTAGGATGGTCAAGTCCCCAGTGGTGGGGCCATCACAGAGCTGTTACAACCCAGGGTGAGATCCTGCAGTCCCTAGGACAGTCCCCAGCCACTGCTGAATCAGGGTTCTACTGAGCCATGGGTCAATATTTACACCAGCACAAACGTTCAGGCCATCCCCTGCCACAGGCAAGGCTGGCTCTAACGTGGCAGTATCATTAACCCCATTAACCCCCAAAGGCAGGGAACCCTCCGTCAGCTGAGCTCTGCCTCGGGAGAACAGGATCCATCTGTGACAGTTCTCGTGATTCCTGGGGCTGCCACAAACACGTCACTTGGCCACGGCTTTACTCTGTGCCACCTTCCTGATCCTTGGCACTTTGTACACCTGCATCAAAGATCCTTATCTTTCAGCAAACAAACCTGCATCAAGGGAATAAATTCCTAACTATGACCTTTGGGTGCTCTGAGATTTTTTCACCTACAAACAAAACAGGTTTGTTTTTTTTTCCCCCCCAAACAATCCTTATCTCTGTTGCTTTATTGTGGGTTCACTGGAAGCACTGCAATCATCCTTTGACATTGCTGAAGAGATTGGGCCTCTGTCTTCCTCCAGTGTGTGGATATCCCTTGGAGCACACAGGAGCTGAATGTGTGTCTGCTTAACCAAAAAGGGAGACCACCCAAGTGAAAGTGGAGCTGTTCTCATAGCAGTGAGAATCTCCAATCCCATCCTGAGCCCCTGTGCCAATCCCCCAATACCCAGCTGTCCCCCATGAGGCATCAGCAGCTTTTGGAAGCTGCCACCCACCTGCCAAATCAGCCACTCACATGGGGCTCTGCTGAGGCCACGGTGCCGATGCTGAGCTCCTCAAGATCTGCCCTTGGCAGCCAGCCCTAGCCCTGAGGAATGGGGCCAAACAGTCACTCTCAGTTATAAAAGTTAAAAAAAAAAAAAAAAGGCTTAAAAATTTCCATTAGCTTGTCATGGAGAACATGTATGACAGAGAAATCAATTGGTTTGGTATCAAAAGCTTTATTCGCTGGCCCATTATTTGCTCAGGGAGAGCTCCTCCCACAAGCAGGTTTCTCCTGATCACGTGTCAGCTCCCCAGCCACAGCACTCCACCTTTCTGCCCTGAAAACAGGCACTTTTGCATTTCTGCCAGCATGACGTGTGACTTTCTACCCAGGGGTCACCTGCAGTCCCCTGAGGGTGTCCCACAGCAGCAGAGCGAGGTGCTGGGATGTGACCAGGACACAGCACGGCTGGAGCTCATCCATATCAAGTGTGACAAGTGCCCTTTGCAGGAGGGAATAGCCTGCATGTGCTTGTGATAGGAAACGTGCCCATGTGCACTGATACCCATAGTGGACCTTGAGCTGTAAAATCACCCCAGTACTCAGCCAAAAAGAGCTGAGAATCACCACTGCAGAGCAGAGCAGCACAGGCAGCGCTGGGGCAGCAACATGTGCCTGACCCGGGGCAAGGGGAGCAAAAGAGGTTTAATTTTGCTAACGTGCCTTGTGTTTCTAACCCGACAGATGGGATTTTTCTGTGGAGCCTCATTTGACACCGCGTTAGTGACAACAGGGCACTGCAGGTGGGATTCCTGTTGTCTGGCAAAGCCCTGTGAAACCTCTGCCTCCCATTAGCGTTAACGAGCAGGTTCAGCGGCCTGGCTGGGGCAGCAGCTGGTAGCACTGAGTGGTGAAGGGACAGGTGCCATGGTTTCTCCGAGTGGGAAGTGGCCAGGCGAGGGATTCCAAGGCTGCTCTTGTGAGCAGGCTGCTGCTCAGCAAGGCGGCAGTGGGACAGGAGCCAGGCGCCTTGGCAGTCTGTCCTGCTGCCTCGGCGATCTGTCCAGAGGCGTGTCTGCATCTGCCAAGTGCAGGAGCAGCGGAGGGAACCACCTTCCAAGGGGTGCCATTGCTGTCAGTAGCATGGCAGGTCCCAAAGGGGACAAGACCACTTGTGCCAGCAAAGGGCAAGGTGAAGGCAGAAGCAAGTTCTCCAAGGCTTTCCCTTTCCGCCTACATGCATCACACCCGCCCAGTATCACACTATTCTGGTCAGATGTGAACTTAAATTTGCCACTCAGAGGGAGCTGGTACCCAGAGCATCACAGGGGTTTATCCAGGGCTGGGAGCAAGGGCTGAGTGGCTGTGGGGCAGTGCAGCAGTCATGCTGTGGCTGAATGAATGCATGACCACAGCCCTGAGGAGGGAAAGCACTGCTCCTGTCCACACACGGCAGCTCACAGCTGCAGCAGCAAAGAGAGAGAACAAACACCCCAAACAAGCTCCCCTCAGTCACTGTACTACATAAATCAGACACTAAAATACAACTGTTTATTTAAAGCAGCTTAGCTTCTCTTTGAAAACACTTAACAAGAGGCAGGACTCTAAGGACCACTTTTTCCACACATTATTAATTCAAATGCTGCTTTGTAGCTGTTGTTCACCCCCATCCCACTGAATGCAGCACTGAGCCATCCTGGCAGTGTGGTTATCACCCCCCCTTTCCTCTCAGGGCTCCTGGAGCACTCCTGAGAAGCCAGGGGAGGCCTGTGACCACAGGGACAGCAGCATTTGTCTCCTACCAGTGGTACAAGGGTGGCTGGTGGTACTTGTCACACCTCAGACCAGCTACTGGTGGCAAACTGAGCTGGATGCAACAGCCAAAAGATCTGCCTGGCTGCTCCTGCCCAGGGGCTGCAGGGACTGTGGCAGCAGTGAGATGGGGGGTGGCCAGTGGGGCTGATGGAGGCACAGACTGCAGACCTGGCACACCAGACCCACTTCCTCAGGCAAACAGGCACAGATTTTAAATCACAGTGAGTTTTGCAGTTACGTTATCTGATGTCAAATATGAGAAAGTACAGTATTTTCCCTTTAGCTGTGTCAGAGTTCCAGGAGAGTTAGGGGCTGTTCTTTCTGTGCAAGTGTGAGAGCTGCCATGGTGCCTGGCGATGCCTGATGGTGCCCCGCTGATGGCACTGCCAGGCTGTTCCCTGCTGGGCAATGATAAACCAGAGGGTATCATCCAGGGGGACAGGCTGGAGAAGGGCTGATGTAATGATGTAATGAAGTAATGACAAGGGAGCCAGGGCTGTCTCAGTAGTGCCCCGTGACAGGACAAGGGAAAAGGCAAAGGTAGAAATACAGAGAGTTCTGGTTAAATATAAGAAATACTAATTTTACTGTGAGGGTGACTGAGCACTGGAACAGGTTGCTGTCTCCATCCTTGAAGATATTCATAACTCAGCTGAACATGCTCCTAGCAAGGGGTGGGTCTCACTCATCTTGGGACTCTCTGAAAACAAAGCAGGAAGATAGATGGGCTCCAAGCCCTCCACCAACACCACCCCCACCTTCTCAATAAGGGCCCTGTACCGTGTAAGGGATGAAAACTCTCAGGTTCTTTGTACCAGGGATTTTAATAACCTGCCTTCCACACCTGGGTAGAGACCAAGGCATTAAGAGAGGGACATTTTCTAAAAGATCACTACAGCCCTCAGAGGCAAACAGGAATCTTTTTCATCTGTCAAAAATTCTTTCTAGAGATAACAAAGTCTGTTTTATCAAGAAGAGCCTATTGAATTACTGACTATTGCAGACCACTAAAAATGAGACAGCTGAATTACTGATTTATAGCACTAATATTTTTTTTTATATTTTACCTTAATTTACATGATGGCTGCAGTTAGTAGAGGCTGAGGAGTGAGAGGTATTTGACACAGTCACAAGGCCTGGGCTGTAGCCTTGTAAGTGGTAAAGCACACACAGTTCTGCAGGCAGATTTTCTTTTTGTATGCAACCACCAAATTGGACTAAAGCCTGCCAGAAGCTGTCATCTAAAGATGCAAAACTTCTGTAAATAAAATTTCTCCAATAGCAATGCTGCTGAGCTGCTGTAGCAGAGCACGGACAGAGTTACAGAGTACTGCCTGCCACCTTCTGTATTCATGATGGCTTAACTGCCACTTCCATTGTAAATCCTATTTGTTAAGGACTTATAAATTGGCCGCATTCACTTGCTTGTCTGGAAGTTGGCACACGGCTCTCTCCCATGGTGTTTTTACCACATTTTGCTTTATTACTTGCTTTTTTTTTTTTTTTTTGTCCTTGGCTCAGAAGCACCACAGAACTAGCCTGACTTGCCATTAAATCCTCCCAAGATGCTACACAAATATTTTAACCACAAGGAAGTGAGGGGAAGTCTAACCTGTTCCATTAGACACATGTTTCTAAGAGGTGCAGGGTGCCTGATACACTCTACAAATCAGGCTAGTAAAGCCCCATTTCCACATTCAAAAATGCTCAGGGATATCTACTCTTGATTCCTCTTTGGAGAAGAAATTACAGGTATAGAAGGCCTGATAAATTTCATATTTCCTGAGATTAAGGGCCTTGTGCTTTACATTTGGATGGGGTAGGACTTGCAAGGCCATCCTGCCTTAGTTTGTAAGGCATGATCTCACCTTAGAACAGACTCACAGTTCAAATAAAGGCCACCTGAGTGTATGGCTGACCTCCATGTGTGGTTGTCATGCAAGATCACCAGATGAACATATGATATGGCAAGAGAAACTTTAGAGTTTCCTGGGGCTGTACCCTCAAAGCTGCCTGTTGAACATACTCCCATGTTTGATCACTGAGTGCTTCAGAACCGTTTGTAAGACTGGTCAAAAGGGTCAACTTGACAGCAATTTCAGCACAAAACACTTAATGCAAATACTCAATGGCATTCAATCCTGATGTGGGCTTATTGAATCCCAAGGAAGACAGATGCTTGTTTACACAGGAAACTCTTGACCAACAGACATGAAGAGCCTTGGAAGGAGGTGTTATGGTCACGTTCAGGAGAGGTGAGGGATATCTAGCTCTTCAGCTCTTAAAGCAGTGATGAGCCTGGACTACACAAAGGCTACATCAGGGGCAGCCAAAATGCCATGGGGTGTCACCTGGAGAGGCCAAACACCCATGGTGGTGAGGAGCAGGGTGTGCTCAGACACACGCCTACACCCACAGCCAGGCTTTGGGCTCAGTCAGGAAACAAAACAGATTTTTTTTTTCAAGCTGAACTGCAGGGTTAAAAAAACCAAATTCCTTACAGCAATCCAATAGGAAAAAGAAAACGTAGTCTAATGCTGATTCTCCATCTGGTTTCACTGTCAAACAGGAGCCTGTTCTTGGATTCCTGCTCTCTCTGCAAACAACCCAGCTTACATTCGAGTGAGTCAGGAGGGCAAACCTACCTTTGTAGCTCTTGGGCTGGCCTGGGCTCGTGCCTTCCCGCAGCTTGGAGCACCTCCCAGGCCAGGTCCTTTCAGGGCTGCCCTCGGCCTGTCCTGATCACAGCACTGTTGGGGACACAGCCACAATGTCACTGTTAAAGCCACCACTTAACTACTCCCCCATAAGAAGAACCCAGTTTGTGCCTCCTTGGCATTGCTTTAGGTTAATCATCTATTCCATATGGAAAAGCCTAGCAAGGAGGAGAGAGTAGATGCAAGAGCTCTGAGAGAAACAGGAAATACCAATTTGTTGGAGGGTGAGGAAATGGAAGGTTGTAGAAAGGAGAAGGGAGGAAGAGATGCCTCCAGAAACAGGGGAAAGGAGACCACAAGAGAGCAGGCCATGGCCACACCAGTCATCTCTCCCTTTGTTAAGTGAAAGCTCTTTTGTACGGCCTTTAACAGTGAGCTTTTTTTTTTCCACACGAGAGAATCTAGCTCTTTTGTCACAATTACAAAAATACAGCAGTTCTTCCAACCTCTTTGATGCACCACACAAACCTCTCAATTGCAAGAAAAAATCCATCCCAAAAAATGACCCAAGCATCTTACCAGAACAGGGCCAGGCAATCCAGAAATACCGTGATCATGGAAAGTGTCTCCGCCTTGTGATTTCATGTTTTATGCTTCCATTTTTTTAAAAAAATTCCTTAAGAGGTTTCACTTGTAAAGAACAGCCTGATAATGTAACAGCACTTCAAGCCTGTCAGCAGAGAAAAACACCTGCAGTGAAGGACAACCGGGACTCCGCCTGAAAAGGCAGCCAGGCTCCTCCTTCAGAGGATGAGTAACGGAGCTGGGGGTTCCTGTGGGTGAACTACATAGGGTGAACATGTAGGTGTAAGCCCCAGTCAGAACGAGGTGGCTCTTGTTTGCAGAGCAGAAATTAGATGTGCTTTCTGAGTGCTCCAGGTGTTACACAACACAGGCACTGAATGGTTTGGCTTTAAAAATGCCCTGGAGTGAATTAATGCCCATAATCAACTCAAGCATCTCTGTCGGTATCATGAATCATTAAAAACCTCATTTGCAACCCCAAAAGCAAAACTGTTCTCAAAATTAAGTAGAGCTCCCCAGCTACATACTTAAATGACATAAAAGTGGCAGGGCTCTGGTTGATGGATGGCTCCCTTTTATCATCACCAGGAGTGATTGTTTGCTTAGGAGAGAGGCTTTGATCTTACCTCCCATTTTTAAATGTGGTAGAAATAAGCAATCTCCCAAAGAAGACAGATTTCATGGAGACTTCCTGGCTCACAGCCTTCCATGTTCCATTTAATATTATGTTACTACATTTTCAAACTGTTTGGAGGTTACTTTAGTGCAATTAAACTAATTCCAGGATTGAAACACATGGCAGTTTGAGGGTTGCTAGGCGTGAGGTGCAGAGACGGAATTTCTAAAGCATTTACCAATTTTCTCCTGTGTCCTAAGCAGAGTTTTGGGTCACGTGTATGTAGGAATTTGCTTGCCCAGAGATGAAAGGACTAGCAGAGTCCACAAGGTGACCAGAAGTCATTTCCACATACAAGATGCTGTGTGCATCAGATGACAGTGAGACATGAATCACTTTTAGAAGATTTTGCAACGGAAGACAAGTAATTCACAGGAGTTTTAGAGACTTTATTTATGTATAAACAATTTAAACACTTTGCCATAAATTATCTTTGCCTGTCTCTAGTCTTTGCTTAGCAGCAAATTAAAATTAATATAAAAACTCAATGAACAATTCATACATGTATATTACAAAAAAGTTCTTGTACCAAAGTTCTTATTAGACTTTTTTTTTTTTTCTTTTTTTTTTAGTGGTGACTGTAATGTGATTGTCTCAGTTTCTCGACCAAACAAACACACTAATAATTTTTAAATCTGAAACAGTGATTGTGCCTTCTGGCTGATGTATGTACAGGGTGATCTGACGTGGTGCCCATTTGCAATAGTGTAACACAATGCCCACAGCTCTACTGGAACTGATACCAACAAACTACTGAATCTAAACAGACTACACCCTGTAACTGTGTTATACTGTCCACAATGGAAATCTTCAAAGACAAACAGAGTATGAAATTTATCTGTAGTGATTTATAGCCACCATTTTGAATGTAACTTTACACTCTGCCCTCTTTGAATAAGTTAAGCTTCAGGCCAGACAAATGGAGGGTCAGAGTGCAAGTGTGGTTTTGTTACTTTTAAATATATTTTTCCTTTCCTATTTCCAGTGCGCTCTCACTTGCATTCCATTTGTCCTCCAGTTGCTACACACAAATCACCCCAAAGTCATGTTTTAAATGCACCTGTATTTTGCTTTAAATGAAAACCTCTTGGATATTTATCAAACAAGCAGTCTGAATCATCTGTGTTTCATCAGCTGGTTAGTGAAAGTGGCCCACTTGGATTTCTTAGTTTGCTCACGTGTGAATGGAGTGAGGTAATACAATACGAGGCCTTCTTTTTGTTTTTCTTTAGACCCAGAACAAGTGGGTAATATTTCAGGGGTACTTTTTAATTTGTACGCTTAGAGTTTTCAGTCTGGCTTTAGTCCACTTCAGGATGTGGTTTTTAATCCCTTGAACAGTAGCATTTAACTCAAAAAATATGAGCTTTTTTGCCACTTACTATCCCAGAGTAGCTCAGCCTAGTGCCCCCATTTAGGTCTTCATCTCCTTAGGAGAGGAGATAACAGTTATGACTACTGATTCATCCAGCAAAGGATGACAGCAGGTTAATTTGTTACCTCTTTCCCATTTCATTCTGTCTTAAAAACTGGATGTTGCTGCTACTGTCTGCTAGCTCTGGGTACTGCTCCACGGGCAGGACATAATATCCCTCGTAACCTTGGACCCTTCCCGTGTTCAGGAGCTGCTGCCTCTCTCCGTCTGTCCATACCCGGCTGCCCTCCCGGCCGTCCCGTGCCTTCTGCTGCTCCTTGGCCCAGGCTGAGCCCAGGGCTCGCTGCCGGGCCTGCTCCAACACTCGCGCCTTCTCCTCGTCCAGCGTGTCGGGGGTGAGGCCGTAGCGGATGTTGAGCAGCAGGGTGGAATACTGAAACTCAATATTCGTAAACCTTCGAGTCCTGCCGTTGACAAGGAGCGTGGGCTGGGACACGGTGACGTTGATGCCGCTGTCCAGGACCTTCCTCCCGCTGGTCATGGCGAGGGTGACGAGGTCGCTGTCGGCCGAGCCGACCTTCACGAAGTAGTGGGTGTCCTTCCCCTCGATGCTGTAGTGCATCTTCTCCAGGTAGTGAGCACTGTTCAGGACAGAGGCGATTTTCCTGCTGTCATCCGTGGCTATGCTGGAAATGCCAGTGGTCACACGGCCCTCCTTCACAGCAAACATGATTCCCTTCCCAATGATAGGAGTGGTCGTGGCGAACCAGTGACCTGCTTTTTCTCTAATACTGGCATGTAATCTTTTAGATATGACCTGTCCCTCCAGCGCCATGAAAGCCTGGTTGTGTCTTTCTGTCGTCTGCTGCACTCCTGTGATTAGCTGGGGAGAGCAAAACAAAAGAAAAAAAAAAAACACCAAAGAAGATACAGATCTGAACATACTCATTTCAGAGACTGATAACAATCTTTGCTTTGCTTTTTAAAAGGGAAGCTGTGCAGTGAAAAATTCCGCTCTATGGAAAGACCACCCTCAGTTACCCATCCTTATACTTATCCTGTTCAGAATCAGGTAAATGCTCACTTGACAAATTATTTTGCCATCCTTAATAACAAATGAAATACTTATCATCACCCTTCATAACATATATGTACCAAAATTTTCAATTTTGGCAAATTATATATTGTCCAGTAAAAGAACAAGAAAAACCCAAGTCTAGCACAGTTTTAATCAGAGCTGGAAACAAACAGAATCAAGGTACTAAAAGGTGGCATTTAACTTCTGGACACTTTTGTCTAGAGATTTTAACTGGTATATATAACTAAAACATTTATGAATGTAAACTTGTTTGAAAATAGGTGAAATTTGCCTCAAAAGTACCATGGCAATTGCTGAAGAGGGGATTCAGACTCTCAGATAACTTAGAAGCCTGTGAAAGTGGTATGTTTAGGTTTATACAATAATTTCTACTGCATTACCACAAAGATGAAGTAAGCCTAGCAAAGGCTAAGTTTGGAATTAGCCTAATGCTCGCCCTAAGTTTATTAAAAGGGGTGTAATTTATTATAAAGGTCAAAACCATTGTTCACCCTTAACCTGACAATTTAGTACGAACACTGTAACCAAGGTTAACTGGAGTACCAAACAACTAGGAAAATGACAACAAATGATGAAAAAATCCTCCTACAGGGTGAGGAGTAGAACCCTTTTTTACCAGTACAAGTACCAACCTAAGTTTATTGCAACACATCTGTTATTAGGATGGTTTTACCAAAGGTACAACAGATGATAAATTACCCTGACAAAGTCTCCCTTTGTCATTGCTAATCAAGTTAATCGAGTTACAACTTGTTAATCAAGGAATAACTCAATAAAAGACAAACTAATGACACTGTAATTATGATAACAATGAAGGCTGGCAAGAAAGGCACATGTTCATTAGTATAAAATCCAGCTATACTCACTTCATTTTACATTGAATTAAATACTTGGCCTTCTGCTGTAACTACAGAAGACCCAGCAATTCTACTCATAGAGTGGGGTAAATTTATCAAAAGATTTAACTTAATACTTCTGCCTACCTGTCCATTTTCACAGGCTTGACTCTCAGACAGTTCGTATGGAGGTGACACAAAGTACATTTTTGCTCTAGGGAAACCAGGAATAATGTTGCTAAGCTGAAATCCAAACATCACCAACCAGCTTTTGACATCTAAAAATCAAAAGAAAGCAGGCAAGTGAGAAAAAAATGTGTGTAACAAACAGAGGAAATAAAAAAAAATTGGTAAATTCATCCTTGACCTCCTTAATTTCAAGTAGCAACTGAAGTCACAATTAACATTACAGTGTGAAACTTTACAGAATTGTAGCAATCTACCATAAACAGGCACAGGAAATATTGCTTTAAATTTAACCTAAATACTTCATCAAGGACATACTACCTCTTTTTGCATTATAGCACATGGCTTATCCAAACATTTTACAGCATGCTGTACTTGTTCCATCTCTGACACCTTCTAATGTGGCTACTGTAACCTATAACTGTATTGTAAAATGGTATTTCATTAGGTTAACACTTTAAAAACATTTGCAAAGTCCTTTGGGGAAATACATGGCTTTTTTTCCACGTCCTAGTTCTATCAGCTGTCATTGGGTCTCCAGAGGCTCCATTAAAAGCAGTGAGAAGCCAGACTTGTAAATCAGACATCTAAATTTAGGCACCAAGAATATCCTCCCCATCCCTCCAGGGAAAGTAGGAGCTGCATAGTTGGGTTACAGCTCAGCTCTGAGGTGAGATTTGGGAAGTTCCAGCTGTGGGTTTGACCAGGAAAACTCTGCCTTCAGACCTATCAGAAAAAGCTAAGGAAGTAAATTAATAACAGTAATTCTCCCTCAGCAGGTTTTAAGAAATAATGATGTATTTCAGCTATCCAAATGATCTTTTGAACAAAAAAGAAAAGAGTCCATGACCCTGTTTTACATTTCTGTTTCCTGATTCATGACCATTTTTGTTTAAAAATCTCTCCTGTCTTTCCCAGTATCCAACTCTTCTTGCTGGCCTACACTGGCTCCTGATGCTGCTATTGCAGCTTCCTCCTGTGAGCTGAGCTATTGCAAAGCTGGTTTTCTCCAAAAGTCTTCTTTTCTTGGCCATTCTGACTCTAAAATAGGTTATAAAATACTCTGCCTATACTAAGATGTCCATATCTATCTCCCATCACACAAAATACAGTGCCTACTGTATTTTTCCTGTATCTTTGGACATCACAGGGTTCCTGCTCCTTTTTAAGGCTTCAATTAATTTTATAGTTAAATGGTATCTCCTGAACAATTAATTTCAGCTGCCCTAATTCCAGAAAAACCAGAGGAGGACCTATATACAAAGTAGTCACTAATTTGCTTAGTTAATGTGCTTTGCAGCACTGCACTTGCTACAGGAATTAATTTTCAGCAAATCTGTGAATAAAGCAGTGTCAGGGGTTAACAGTAAGAATGGATTGGGAGGTGAGGTGTTTTGGTTTGTTTTTTTTTTGTTCTCTGTTTTTTTTTTCAAACTATGACAACAAAGGTGTCACCATCATCACTTCTTGTGCAAGATAATCTGTTTAGTCCATAAAGCATCACCAATACAATATTTTTACAGACTAAAAGGTATGTGTTGTCCCAAAACAAAATTTATCTTTCTAGATCTCCTCCAGTGGATGGATAAATTAAACCAATGCAACTTTAGAATGTAGCAAAATACAGTAAGATGATGCTGAAAACCTAAATCAAACAGTGGTGGATGAAAATAGGAATTTTGCTGAATTTAGGACAACAGAATTTGATCCCAAGGTAATTTTAGTCATCACTATTTTCACACTGTCAGATAGAAACTGCACTATCTCCAATTTGCAGAGTGGCTCCAGTAGAATCTGGGGCGTGTTATACCTATTAGGTCACAATGTACTAATGAAACTTGCTAAGATTCTCTTTAAAGAAAATGCACACTTTTCTTGAAATTCAAATTACTGCTAAAATTAAGATCACTCCTTTCTAAAAATGATATCACTGCTCTAATTATTGTACACTGCATATTCAATTCTGAAAAAAAAAGCTTTTCCTGAAGACATATTAATTACCTTTCCTTTTAGAAACTGCCAGCAGCTAGTTCAAGTACTGTGTGATGTTACTAAATGAAAAATTATTCCTAATTAAGAAGGGGTTACAAGTTTTACCCAATTCTAACATATGTGATCAAAACTACTTTTGTTTCTCAGCTCTACACACTCCATAACATTTCTTAGTCTTTCAGGATGAAATAATTTTAAAAAACATCAAGGATTTTGTTTTAATGACTAAAAACTGTTTGCATATTAAAAATGGTAAAAAGAGGTTTAATTAAATCCATTCTGGGTGCTAATTCATAAAGTGCCCATGGGCTCAGTCAGTAGTTAATTTTGAAAGCAGCCCTGAAAGGAAGAGATCTGAGCAGTTCTAGCTTGTGATTCTGAACCAACCTGCCAGTGATTCCTGTAGGTGATTTCAACTTTTCTTGATATTGAATTAGAATGAACACACCTTCACGCAGTACTAGTTCAACACGAAGAGCACTATGGCTGCACTGAAATTTCATATTCAGCAAAACTATTTTTATTTTTTTCCCTCCATAACTCATCGTGGCTTCTCACTTAGAGCCCTTCATTCAGGGAAGAGCAGAACCAAAGGATCAGCACTAGCCAGCCCTTTTCATAGCACAAAAAGGAAAATGGCCCACACTTGATGGGAGGATTCAGCCATGGGCTAGTAAGAAATTAAATTTCTTTCCAAAATCAGCTTCCAAACTGTAGTGTTACATAATATAAATGTGATGAAGCCTCACCTGTTACATAATTCTTTAGATCCAGTTCATTGCTGAGAGGGTTGTTACTCTTGAACATGTACAGGTTGAAAGGAGCGGGTTCTCTGCCAATTTTTTTCCACATGGTGTAATCAGGAGATGTCCAGCGCCCAGCCAGGACATCATAGTCCCTTTGGGTGAAATGCACAAGTTTGGTTAAAGGATCATACAGCCCTCCATGGAACCCAATGACCAGCTGGAAATCTGGGTTGGAGTCGTAATAAATCTCCCCGTACGCCGTGTACTGAAGCTGTTTGATCATGAGGCCGTTGATGCTGAACACGGCCAACGGAGTGCCCGTGTTATCAGAGGCCACATAATACTCTTCCCCACTGCTACTCTCCATCGCAAAGAGGTGGCCTTGCAGGTCGTAGTATAAAGAGGTAATTTCGGAATTGGAGTGATTGTAGACGTGAGTTACCCTGGTTGGATTGTGAAGATCAGCATAGAAGTACTGCAGGTGATGCCCCAGGTTGGTCTTACAGGAAGCCCTTCGGCCCAGCCCGTCGTAGCGGTACTGAACGCTCCACCCGTTGGCTTTGTTGTACGCTCTGGTCAGCAGCCCTTTGGAGTTGTAGTCGAACACATCCGCTCCACGCTGCCACAGGAACCCGTCGTCGTCGATCTTGTACGGGATGTCGCCCAAGCGCGTGATCCTGTCCCTCAGGTCGTAGCGCAGCGGCATCAGCCGGACGCTGTTCCCAGGATTCAGGAGGTGCAGGTTTCCATTCAGGTCGTAGCTGTAGCGCCAGGTGGGCCTGTCATTTACTGCCACGCTTTGCAGTTGCCCATCTCCGTCATAATCATAGGTGTACTTGGTCGTGTTGGCGTAGGGGCCGAGTTTCAGCTCCCTTTTGGTCACCCTGCCCATGCTGTCGTACTGCACGGTCATCCAGTACATCAGGGACCGGAACATTTCATACTGAACCTCTTTAATCCGTCCATGGGTATCAAAGTGCTTGCTCAGTGTCATAACTGCCGTGGTGATAATTTGGTTAATATCATAATAAATAACTCCGAATTTGCCAAAATGCTCTACTTTGCCAGAAATCTCATCGTAACGGTAGAGATCGACTGGGAGGGGTGTCTCACTTATTATGGGTTTGATGCTTGCGATTCGAAAGCTGTTGTCATGATACGTATAATCAAACCTTGCATTGACCATGCCTTCTTCAGAGAACCTGTAGATTTGTTTGTCAACGAGAGGACCAATTTTCCGGTAGCGAATCGTACAAGAAAATCCCCCACTCTGCAAATTCACCATTTTTAGGACGCCCGTGGTTTCATCGTACCCAAAAGTCACCGCGGTGCTGTCATAAACAATTTCAGATAGTTTGGACAGCTTTCCATACTTGTAGAAGACTTGCCGGCCGGTACCCAAAAACGACGTTTTCAAAATCCTCCCGTCGTCGCTGTAATCAAAAATCACGGAAGCGTTGCTTTCAGGAGGGTTGTAGATATTCCTGATGTAGCCAACAGAGGTGTGGGTGGACATGCTGTGCCGAGCCACGCTGGGCATGGTGACAGCGTGGAGGCGATCCGAGGAGTCGAACTCGAAGATGTACTGTCGCTGACTCTGGAGCAGCAACACCATGGACTAGAGGGGAAGCAAGAACAAACGGTTACCACATTTCAGCACACGGCCTGTGGGAGGCCACTGAAGAAAAGTTTACTGGAGAGGCATTAATGTTAAATGACTACAAAGAGAATCAGATATACATTAGTTAGGGGCACGGAGCTGCTCAGGGATATTGTCAGATTGCCAGATGAGAGGATCTGCTCCTTGGAAATCAATATGCTGACGCTCCAGAGAAAGTGTAGGTTAGCAACCTGTGAGCTACCCTCCCTGTAGGAGGACTTTTTTTTCTTTTTTTTTTTTTTCTTCCTGAGGGATGCAGAGGAGTTAGATAAATGACTTGATTTATCTTTCTGCCAGCAGTTGTAATGCACAACCGTTACTGTGAAATATGGGAGAAAGCAGAGAGCATCAGCTCTGGTTTGCTTAGAACAACAAAAAGGGAAAGGGAAAACACTACACAATTTTGCAGCATTTAAGACAATTTTATGACTAAAGAGTCTTAATTTGGCTTTCATTTAATAAGTAATGATTAAAGATGAATTACCTGTTCCTACAGGAATCTTTTGTCAGCTTTAGTCGTGCATTTTTGGGCTTAATTAAGCACAATTCATTGTGTTAGTCTACGCCATTTTATGGCAGCCTCACCATTGTCAGGAAAATATCAAAAGACACAAACCATGAACAAAGTATTTCCCACTAAAAATTAGTCCAGTTCAGCTGACTAATTAAAAATAAGGAATTTTGAGACCAGGTATGTAGGGATTCTTAACAGCTGGAACACATCAAATTTTAGATAGTTTATGTTTATGCATACAGCTTAAAACAAAGCTGGGCACTGTTTTGTGTCTTTGCAGCTGATGTCAGAAGGTAAGACAGCATCACCTACGTTCTCTAGGTAGGTGTAGCTCCACACTTTCCCATCGGCAAACATGCGGGATGTGATCCTGCCTTGCTTGTCGATGTCGGTCCTCTCGCTCATGGCACCGCGCTGGAGCCCGGCCAGGCGCCCGTTCAGGAAGTAGGACACGTTGACAGCAGCCAGGCCACTGCTGGGCAGCCACAGGAAGGGCCGTCCCAGCTGGTCGTAGATGATCCGCAGGGTGAATTTCCGGTGGTCGTCGTAGATCTTCTCCGTGCGAATGTTCCGGTCGTAGTCGATGGACAGCAAATTCCTCCCGTGCACCTGCGGAGGGGGAGGAAAGGAGGCTGCACTCAGCGTGTGGTGGGCACACCATCCCTCTGGATTTACAGTGTGAAAACACAACAGAGAAATTAGTTTTGGGAAGTGCCAGATGCCTTCCTGTTAACTGGCTTTTGCTTTCCACTTCTCAGTATATTCAAGTATGGGATTTTGATTTCCCATCTCCCTCCAACATGGGAGATGACATCCTACAGACAAAGGCTTCCCTTATGGTCAGAACAGGCAGACAATCTGCACACCTAAGCTTAAACTGCAGGGAAATGAATTATTTTGCATGGAAGTAATTTTTCTGCTTCTGCCATCAATAATTCTTTGCCTTTTCCCCTAAAATCACCCTAAGAACCATAGAAAAAAAATCATAATTTTGTGCCTTCATTGAGGTTTAGCCACTTGGCTTCTGTAATTCCAACACCCTACTTAGAATTCATTCATTTATTGTTTTCTTCATTTACTTTTGAAATATTCAATAGATCCTTCAGCAATCCAATCACTTGGGATGGGTTTCAGTTCTTCTGTTAAAAAATCCTAATCATACAGGCTGGGAAATATGGAATTCTAGTGTTGAAAAACAAAAGTGCTAAATAATGAGGTTAAATATTTTTCTTTTTTGTTGTTGTTATAATTTTCATTCAAAGTCCAGCACGAAGAGTTTCAGAGGCAGATTTTTTTTTTTTTTTTTTTTTTTTTTTTTGTAAGTAAAAGAGCAAAACAGAAGCAAAGGAGAATAAGAATGCCAAATGGAGAAGCTTCTAGTGAGAAAGCTATAATGAGAGATACATAAATATATTCACTGGGGGCTAAGCCATAGAATTCAGGCTAATGCTGTAATCTGATAAAGCTTCTTAAGTAATTTAATTGTAGATGCATCATTAATAAAGTAGAAGTCTTTAAATTAGATACAATTTGAGAGCAATGACTACTTAAAAAGTATTCATCAATTTCTGGGAATTTGTTCTTCAGCTTATATTTTACAGTGGCTTTGATTAAGCAACGTTTTCTCTTACCCAAAATTAAACTGCACATCAAACAATATGTAAATTAACCCTGAGCCTTTCTTGAGGACATAAAAGTTATTCTGAGATATATTCACTGGCAGGGGTAAACCCAATTCCCACCCCAACCAACTCAGTAGGAAATCAGTTATACAGAAAGCACATTTAAAATTAATACAATTTTGTGTTTGTAAAGAAATAATTATTTCAAATTATTGCTCATTATCCTAATTTTCTCCATTAATAAAATTTATCTCTTTAGCAGTTTGCATTTCCTCAGTGGGCAATTACTAGAAAAAAAAGCTCTCTTCTGTAGGTTTTCCCAAAGGTTATCCCAGCAACTTCTCCTATGATTCAAAGAAAAGATAGGGTATTTTTCTTAAAACACCTTGGGGCAAAATAAATCATATTCTGCTCCCCCATTATAATGAAAGCAAAGCCAGGGAAGCCAAACTCAACATCAGTACTTTCTCAGCTGGTTACTCTCATTTTGTAGGATCAGTCCTGATGACAGAAGCATAAAAAAACCACTTTCCATCGACAGAAAAAGGCTTTCACTTCCCCAAAACATTTAGCTATACAATTAAAGGGTTAGTGTATGACTAACAGATCCCAATTTATTAAGGATGGGCAGATTTTCTAAAAAGAAAAAAAAAGAAGTCTTTTGGAAAGATTATGAAGTGAATTTTAGCTTTTGTTTGTTTCTGTTTTGGCTTTTTTTGGTAATTTACGAAGCTTCATAAGGCAATTGGGATTTCTGGAGTTCCTTCCCTCTGTTACGGTAACTGCAACCATGATCTGCATGTAGGAGACTCTGATCCAGGTATATTCTCTTTTCTCAAAAACATTGTAACAGTTTTTAGATTTTTTGCCACAGAAAACAAAATTAGTAGTGTTTTTTATAATGATTATACAGACAAGAGCTGTGCCTACCCACAAACATCACTTGGAGATGCACACACAAACATCACCTGCTTGGATAATCCAGTAACTCCATTTGCATTTGTAAAATAAGGATAACAGGAGAGTGTAATTGCAGTATCATATTAATTATACAGGAACCCAAACAGGCTGACTAACTCCCACTCTTCCTGGGAATAGTAATAACAGTTACAATTATCACGACTGCAGATTACCTAACAAGCCTTTCTTCTTTTGTTCCCTACCCACGAGCACATCTGGTTTTCCCTCAGCTGCTGCTGAAGTGGCTTGTGGGGATGTGCCCTTTGTGCCTTGGAAAGGTCTGGCCACAAAAATCACTTTACGTGACACTGCAACAAAAACTCTTCAGAAGGGAATCTTATCACAACTTTATCTGAAGCTACCACAAGACACTGAACGTGTGGTGCATAAAACAGCAGCAGACAGTGAGTGGGAGAAGATAAAGGTGAAGTGCAGGGCTTCCTTTCTCAGGGTAATGAAATCCGCCCGTGTGTGTGTGCAGAAGCTGACACGCGTGGCTGTGATCTGCTGGGGGCACGGGCAGCAGCACTGTGTGAGGACTCATAGAATCATGGAATATTTGGGGTTGGGAGGGACCTTTAAAGATCACCCAGTACAACCCCTCTGCAGTGAACAGGGACATCTCCAACTGGAGCAGGCTGTGCAGAGCCCAGCCTGACTGTCAGTGTTTCCAGGGATGGGACATCTACCACCTCTCTGGGCACCCTGTGCCAGTGCCTCACCACAAAAGATTTCTTCCTTATAACTAGCCAAAATTTAAATCTCTTTTAGTTTAAAAACACCACTCCCTGTCCTTTTAGACCCTGCTAAAATCTGTCCCTATCTTTACTGTAAGTCCCCTTTCAGTACTGGAGAACAGGGGCATGGGCTCCAGCAACCAATCCTAAGAGCACTAAGGGGTGAGGTACCCACCTGAGAGGTGAATCCTACAGAATGACCATCCCCTTAATAATCCTGAGCTGGGGATCCAGAGATGGCCCCACATGCTCTCTCCCCTCTGCAGGTTGTATCACTACATGCCACAGCTGTCCCTGTCTGCCACTGGCTCCCCCTCAACGTTCCAAACACTTGCTCTGTTTCGTTCACTAAACAATTTATAAAGATGAATTAGAATAAATGAGATGCAAATAAATTCTATGCTTTCTCCCTCATTTTCAAATTTCATTTTCAGTCCACTCAACCTGTGATAATCTCATAGTGATTTTCATTTAAAAGAGCTAAATGGATATGTGATTATTGTTACAGGAACTAACACCAGACAATTAAATGTTGAGGTGTTGCTAGATAAAGCATTGTTTTGATTTGCATAAACATGATGCAAGAAAACCTATCTCAGGCAAGGTTTCAGCTCCAAGATGTGTTTAACGTCAGCTAATTACCACAAGTACCTCTATTAAATTTTTAGTATTGAGAGTTAGGATTACAGCAATTTCATTTCAGGGTCCCATTTATTTTTATTTTGAACACCCAGTCAAAATGCAGAGCTGATCTGTTTTCCACTTATAATCAACTGCTGCAGGTCAACACATCAAAAATCAATTACACAGCCATGAAATTTAGTCATTAAGGATTAGCTGCTAATCTCATTCAATTTTTTGTCTAACCTTCCCTCTCTCCCCAATAAGTACATTCTGTGCATTTGTGAGAATAAGGAAAGAGTTGTTAACTCAACATTGGGAATTACATGTTAAGCAATAGAAAATAATAAAATTTAACATCCAAGTAATTTTTTTTTTGTAAATCACCACATAATTGTTTACATTTGTTGCATTTAATATATCATCTTGAGCACACAGTACTGTATCTCATGTTCATTGATGTTGAAAGAATTACTGGAAGAATGAGGGCTTGACTGGCACTACATTTGTTTTCTCCCCAGTACCTCAAAGCCCTTCCAAAATGACACATATAAAGCAGCCAGTGAAAGTTTAGATACTAAAGGAGGAGAAAACCAGGACAGCTAAACACAGAATTGGATTAATCCAGCTGCAGCAGATCTTTAATTTGGCAGGGGATAGACTACATGACCTGAGTGTCTTTCTTATCCTATGCTTATGACTTTGTAATTATAGCAATTATTTTCCCATCATGCCATTTGGGAAAGGGAATAAACACAACATGCCTGTGTCAGTGAGTCTGTAAGGGGATTTAACAGCAGCAGAATGCAACTGCTCAAGCTGCAGTTGTGTTTGCTCCACAGCACCAACTGGGTACAAATGGTGAGCCCTCAGACTCCCACCTCGTTCAGGGGGGGAATTCATTGCTCTCCCTGAAAGGAGGTGGCAAGGTGAAGGTCAGCCTCTTCTGCCAAGTCTCAAGTGAAAGGATGAGATTAAATTGCATAAGGGGAAGTTCAGATTAGATATTAGGAAAACATTTTTCACCAAAAGAGTGGTCAGGCATTGGAATAAGTTGCCCAGGGAGGCAGAGGAGTCACCATCTCTGGAAGTGTTCAAGAGGGGTCTGAATGTGATACTTGGGGATGGGGTCTAGGAGTGATTGTGGTGGTGTTCAGTTAACAGCTGGACTGGATGATGTTGAAAGTCTCTTCCAACCCTGACGATTCTATGATTCTGTATTATTCTGTGTATTTTTACCAATCACTTTTGCAATACTTTTAGTAACAAAGCCTGTACAGCTGATTGCAGCAGACAATCCCACACAGCCTACTGAGCTCTCAAACAGAGGAAAGCATGTCATAACAAAGACAATCCCACAGCTGTACATTTTTAACAAGCAAAAATAGGGAAGGCATGTCCTTCAAAATAAAAAAAGTTAATTTTCTGCCCAAACAGGAAAAGATCATTATTGTAATGATACATTCTACTTACCCTGAGCTTTCTTCCAAACACAGTCACTTTGCCTTTAATCTGTTCCTTCCTCAGACGCCATTCAATTGAGTTTAAACCATTTTCCATTGGTAGAGAAATATTACATCGTCCTATGGTGGGAGTCACAGTCCCAGCCAGGACATGAGGTTCGCTGTGAAAGCTAATGCTCATGCCATTGGCATACATCACTCTCAAAGTACCATTATTACAGAGCTGGTAGCTGTTCCTCACTTGATCTACAGCAATAATGAAAAGAAAATAATTTAGCTACTCCAGTCATAAAGAAAACATATAGCTTAATTTGATTGGTTTTTTATTGCACTCCTGTTGATGTTAAATGAAGTCAGCCTGCAATTACCATTTACGTGGTACTATGGTGGAAATTACAGATGTTACTGATTCATGTAAAGAACAGTAGTGTAACAGTGAGCCTGCAGAGAAATACTGTGTTTATTTCATTATGTTTTCCCTTCAGTCTTAATTGTGAATCAAAATGCGCAGTGATATGTGTTCAACCACGTAATTTATTTTCTGGTATGAACAAAGACTCCTGAAAACTGAACTGCTGGATAAACAACAAACCATTAAACTCCAGGACAAAAAGAAAAATATTACTGGACTCTTTAAAGGTAGGAAGAAGTAAGTGCCTCTTCTTTCCATCTGTTTAAAAACTGTCTCCAAGCAGAGGCTTTGTACAGAATTACAGTTTGGCTTTGAATCCTCAAGGTGTGAGGCTCCAGCAGTGCAAGCTGGCAGCCCCAATCCTTCACTCGCCTGCCTTGCCACCAGAACCACGGCGGCCTGATGGGCACACCTGGCTGTCAGAGAAGAGTTACAGCAATAATCCTGTGCTCCCAAGGCCGTGTGGTTCTCCAGCTGTTTGACACAGCCAAGTCCATTCTCAGCCAGGGTGGAGTGCTACAGTGTGCAGCTGTCAGCAAAGCATCAATATTTGCCTGACAGAAGGACAGCATCTATGTAATTAATCATCTGGTATAAGAGAAATAGAGTCTTTGTAACCAGACCTGTCATGGTATAATAGTCTATAAATGTTGACATTTATGTCAGGAGGAGGCTATTGTTTGATGATGGTATTCTCATTCCCGTGACATTACATCTTAATTAAAAAGCCCCATCACTCACCAAATTCCTTTCAGTCTGTCTTTGATAACTGACTGGTTTTGCTCCATCAAATGGCTGGGTGGTGCTGGAAAGCTCTACACAAACACTGAACCCCTGTGCTGCTGCTGCCTCCTGCCTCACTTGGGCTGTAACACTGCACTTCAAAGTGATCATCCCCTGCCCTGATTGTTCTACACTGTAATTAAGGGCAGTGTACAAATTTGGAAGATGTCACTTCTCATAGCAGGAGGCTCCCTGAGCCTCTCCAGAAGGATCTCTTCCCAAGCAGCCCATATCCAGCACTCAGCCTGCATCTCTGTGGCACTCAAGTCAGAGCCAATTTTCCAATGAAATACAGAGAAATATGTGAGTGGGTAAAGTGACCCTGACCCAAGAGGCAGTGGCAGGACTAACTTTCCCCAGCAGACAGTGACCATACACACTTGACACACAGCATGGTTGTGAAAGGTCTCTTACCTGTCATTTTAGCAATAAGCTTTATGGGAGCCTTTCTTCCAAAACCTTACACAACTTCCCCCCTGCTCATAAGTGTCCTAACGGCACAAATCTTTTTCTCAAGCTGTGTGTGTGGTTAAGGAGGTGTGCTGAGAAGTGTGCTTTGGTACCTTGAACAACTGTATAGGAAGCCTCCACAGAGGAGAGATTTGTGATGACCGTGACATCGTCATCCCGATTAGAATTCTCAATGTCGATGGTAATAGACTTTTCCATCTCTCGATGAAGGCTAGTTACCACTCCAGTGGGACGTGTTACATTGGTCAGACGCCCTTCATGATCATAGCTAATAGAAAAGTTAGTGAGAGCAAGAAAGCATGAGGATATATGTTCATTTCAATACCCAATGTATTAATAATGCACCACACTTGTGCAAAAAAAAAAAACCCAGAATGAAACAGGCTTTCAAGAACATCCTGTGCATATCTATTTCTCTGTTCTTGAAAGAGTCTATAATGATGAAATAATATATTTTTAGAGATACTGATCTCAATTACATGGGTGCAAATCCAGGCTAGCACATTTTAAATTATTACATTAATGAAATTACTATGGATATACAGAGTGGTATTTGGCTCAAACAATTATAATTAGTAAATTAAGCTGCTTTTTAGTAGTTGCATTTCACTCAAAGGAAGTGGACTTCTGGTGGACACTACAATATACAATTATATACACTGCATATTTGCAATTAAATACTTAGTGGAAACTAAGTATGGTCTTTAATGACATATCAAGGAATAAACTTGCCATACAGGATTAAAAAAAAGACATCAGCTTGAGAACATAATTTCATTTTGATCTTATCTGTGGTATTGAACTGCATTTTGGGGTCAGTGTTTTGGCTCATAAAGATGAAAGATGAAAAGCACAGGATAGGTAGGAGTTTCACAAAGGGCAGCAGTCAGCACTCAGAATAGACCTTAGAAGATGAGTTAAGTGCTCCAGAGGCATAAAGATTTAAAAAAATAATAAAATAAAAAGGGCTGCTCTCCATGAGTTTATTGAGTTTAATTTATTTAGAGGTATAAAGCCTGTGGAGGGGGAAAGGAAGGAATGCTGCTGGAAACCAAATCATACCATTTCTCCCTTTCCTCTAGTATGCTCTATTTGTGTGCATACATATTACAGAGAAGCAATTCCTTGGATCTTAAGGGCAAGAAATGGGGACCTGAAACAAAATCAGCATTCCAGGCTGCCACTCTGCTTGCTGCAGTTCTCTACTCGTGCAAGAGGCTCTCACCAAAGCGCACAGAAAGGCAAGAAAAAATGTCCTGTGTAGATAAAAGGAAAAGTTTAGGTGGAGATTGAAACCAACTGCTCATCCTTGGAATGTAGAAAACCAGGGAGTGGGAAGCCTGGAAGAGAACTGGTAAATCCACTGCATTGCCTGAGAGTAACAGAAGAGGAGAGGAGCACATTTAGTACCATGGAGCTCGCTCACTTCTTTGCACGTCAGGGTTAGCTGGAAAGATGAAAAGAAATCAGTGCTTTCAACACAGCTTTGCAATGAAATCAGTCACAAACCTCAAACTGTTTGTGCCACCTGAACTGTACATCGCCAAAATTAACACACAGACTGGCTCCTTAGTAAACACAAATAAAAAATATGAGTTTCAAATCCATGGCAAAGGTTGCACCCATTCAACCGAATATCAGGGGGAAGGAAGGAAAAAAGGTCACCTGTGGAGCAACAAGCCTTACCAGAACCAATGGGAGTATTAGGCAAAGAAGGAAATCAATAAAACAAAGCATCATGCGACCTAAAAGGGACCAATAATACATTGTGTTCATTTAAGCAGTTTAGGATCAACGCAAGATTAAGTAAGCAGCATGATTTTTATCAATAAAAGTCAGAAGTTTCTCTCCACATATACATATACATTCATATATAAATATTTTTACCATATCAGCTAGATACTAATCTCAGCATAGCAGCAAGATACTGGATAAAAGATAAAACATTGAGATAATCTATGGAAGGGGATTTGGTTGTCTTTATAAGGATCTTCAGAAAAAAATTAGTGAAAAGTACTCAAAAAATAGAGATGAGGGAAGAACTTGATCCAGCCAAGCATCCATCTAAATGGAACCAAGGGAAAAGTGCAAAAAATGGACAGTTTCAAAAATCTCAAAGGTTAATAATGAGATGCTCCATAAGAGTCTGTATGTGGCACGTTTAGTGAAGACCAGAGTGATGAAGAGAACACTTAGATGTCAAATATTACAGCAAAGACAGTGGGATTCTGTGTGATTCTGTGTGATGTTGTTTAGGACAAACCAGGAAAGTCCATGAGTAGCTTCAGTGTGACTGTGCAGCGTGTGGTGAACTTCCAGAAAAATGGTTGGTGAAATTCCCCAACAGCAAATATATTTTAGGCAATGCAAATGAGACATTAATTTAAACTCTTCATTCACATTGCTGGGTTTTTAATTAACCTAGGAAAAATTCCTGGGGATTGCTGTGGGCTACTCACTGGAAATCTCTGTTCAAAGTGCAAGGGCAGTCTAAAAAGTAAATATGGATGTGGATGTACAGAGACTGAAACAGGAAAATGAAAATACTCCAGTGCTATTTCAAGAAACCAGGGTTTTGCCCCTGCCATGGGGCATGTTTCCCAGTGCTGGTCACTGGGAATCAGCAACAGCAGAGATTAAAAAGGCTTATAAGCCCTTAAGTGGACACACTTAATACATACAAAAGTACTCTTCATGAAAATCTGCAGAATATTTTGTTTACAAGCTAGATATACAAAAAATTCACTGCTTAAATGACAGATACACACTGTGATACAATGCATAAAAAAGGCATTTCTACTTTGGCCATTGCATCAATAAAATCCTGTTTAAAAAAATACCTTAAAGGTAAAAAAAATAAAATTAATAAAAAAGAAACCTTTTATGTACTATAAAATTTAAGTGACATATTTTTGAAAGTTTGTTGTTGTTGTTTTTTGTTTTTTAATTTATGCATTATGTGAGAGGAAGCACTCAGTAGAACACAACACCCAGACATTAATGGGTGAATGACATGAATAATAAGAATAAATGCTATAGGACTTAAATGCTTTTATTCCTTTCTTCTTCATGTCCTGAACCTGATCCTAATGTGGTGAAAAAGAAAATTTGCAATGGAAAAAAAACTAGTTAACCTAGGAATTGTTGGTATCTTTATCAGAAGCAGTCACTACCTATCACAGGCTATGACACAGCATCAGGCTGGATGAACCAAACCTGACAAAGGCAACCTTTATATCTTCAAATGAGGTGGGCTTTGGTACACTGAAATTCCTGAGCTTTTGTTACTGACTTCAGTTTAGAGTAAAGTTTCATCCCAGGTTCTTTGTGCTAATAAAATTACAAGGGGAGGAAACCTTTCTTAGTGCCAGTACCTTAAAAAACAACCTTGTGCCTGCTGCCAACTCCCCAGCACATGGTGGCTAACTGCCACCAAGTGTCCCCCTGAAGGAAAAGGCTTCCCAGGACAGCTCTGGGTGTCCCCAGGCACCAGGGCAGGCACAGAGGTGTTGGTTGACTCTGCCAGCCCAGGCGCTCCGAGCCTTCCAGAGCCATCCCGTGGGTGCTGGGCCACCCAACACACCTACAGCTCAGCTCTGGGACACAGCTGAGCACTTGTCACCTTCTCTGGCTGCTACAAACACCTGACCTGTGCATCCCTTCAGTGAGCTGTGACAGTGCCCTGAAGGCTGCTGTCCCATGCCCAGTATGGCACCTCTCTACCTCAGGTAATTTTTATCTCCATCATCCTGACCTCTGAGGTTTGAGCGTGTGCTGCTCGACAGGAGCAGCCAGGACAGAGCCACATCCAGTACTGCAGAAAGGAGGAACAGAGCTGGGCAAGGCACAGACCCACATACATTTACATACATCCCCATTTTCTCGCCCTCATAAAACCTGATTTAAGAAGAAAACTGCAGCCTTCTCTTCGGCTGCTCCCTAGACCAAGTGGAATACCCCTGGGAACGCTTCAAAGATCTGTGCTTCATGCCCAAACCAAGCTTAAATTACCCCATGTGAGCCTGCTGGTAGCTGTTCTATTATTGAAGAGCCTTGCCTGTTCCTACTGCAAATGAGCTGCCTGCACACACACAGGTGCTATCTATAGAATACACATATGGAATGTGTATATACACACACAAAACCATTTTGTGCCTGCATTTCTCTGCATATACAGATGCATGCCTACATGAACTGCACTAATTTAATTCTGAGAGCCTTTCCAGGGTAAAGTTTCAGATAAATGAAAGGAGTACACCCAATAAGATAGCGCAGCTCTTCAATATCTGGTTGGTATAAATGCACTGAAATAAATTTTTCATAAGAACTTTAGTTCATGTAGTATTTTCCTACTTAGAAGACTTTTGCTCTTTTCTGGTTCTGCTGCCATATTAACAATTTTGGGTACTAATTATCTATGTATGATTGCAGGAATGTAATGGCACAGAAAGCTATTTTGTTGTCCTTCTAAACTCTCATTAACTAAATATATCTTTCATCTTCAATTGATATTAACTTACAGCTACCAAAATAAATTGCAGAATGATGAATACAGAATTTTCCCTTAGGAGCTGCTTTGAAGAACAAACAGAAACCAGTATGGAGTGACTGTGGACTGTGATTGTTTAGGTTTGTAAATTTGATTTAAATAATGTCTACATGGTCCTCTCATCTGTGGGCTCTATGCTTAGGAGAATGTATGTACAAATCTAGGAGAAAGTAAGTTATTTCTGCTGCCTCATCAAACTTACTAATTATCTAATACAGTACCTCAGGCTGTACTATTTAGACCTAAATATGGTACTTAACTTCCACTGACCTGAGGCAAAGGTTGCACATTTCTTCTTATTTGATCTTGGAAAAAATTTGCAGCACTATATACACATTAAATGATATTTTCAGCTGATCTCAGTAAGACATCAAAGCCCCTACCTTCTATATTTCCTTAGGACTCATAATGCAACTTTTCTAATACATCATGTTAACTTACTACTTGGTGTGATTCTCAGACACCAGTTGTACCAGTTTTGTAACTGGTAACTTTCTGATGACCTTTTTTAGTGTTTTATTGATTTTCATGACGAGTTTTAAGTTGCTTTCCTATTTAGTTTTCTACAATTTATTACCAGTGTTTTGAGAAATAGCTAATTTATGTGACTGAACCTTGAGCTAGCTATCGAAGAAAAAACAATGAAAAAACCCTTAACTAGAAGGGCATCCACATCTCATCAGCAATAATATGGAATTTTATTCTGCCTAGTCCAGTGAGCTTGTAATCAGCAGGTAACACCTTGATGTGGCCACATAACCAGACTACTTTTGTAACAAATTTGTGGTAAAGGAATAATCTTTGCAAAATATTAAGGGAAAAAAACCCACTCCCCATCTCTAAGCCCAGCCTAGCCGAGGAATCAGTGGTTTGGTGTGCAGGGCCCCACGAGAGGGCACTGCTTTCCTTCCTACGGGAAAGCACAGAAAAAGTACCGATGTGCAGTGCTGATTTAGAGATGTTCTGAGCAGACTGAATACAGTCCTTTTTATTCCTGCATTACTTGTGTTATCTCTAAACAGAGAGAGAGTGGTGGCCAAGCTGAATGCATTAATAAGCTAAAAGAGGGGTGTGTGTGTCATCGCTAACCTTGAAAATCAGCCTGCCATTTAAAATGAGATATAAAGCCCTATTCATATTTTCTGCTCACTATTTTGAGGAATGATATTTATTAATCGTTAATTAACTATATAAAATGATATATGGCATCAGACTTGCCACACTTTAAAGCTAAATTGCCATACATTTTGTCAATATATCATTTAGCTTCTATTTTTATAATTGTTTTTATAAAAAAATGGCAATGAGACTACTAAGAATAAGGTAGATATTAATAAAAATCTGACCAGTTTTTCTAGATTTTTAATATACTTTTGAACTTCATCTCTTCAGATGAATTTCATTTAAAGAGGAAGCTCTGTCTATTTAATCTGTACACTCATGAACACCAGTGTGCTTTTGGGTTATCTACAAATTATGGAAGTTACACCAGGGGTCTGACAGATAGCTGGGGATCTAATTTCCTCGCTTGTCTCAAGAATGAACAATCAGTAAAGTTAATCAACATTTTAACAACCATGAGTAATATATAAGTCTGAACAGAAAGGCAGATAATTTGAGTTCCAAAAGAAGCTGCAGCATGAGGTTTCCTAGAGAGAAGCAGCTCAGGGGGAGCTGCAGAGTGCTGGGGGCTGCTCTGGCTGTGCACTTTTGGAGCCGTGGTGACAATTAAGAGCAGGGCAACTAATGTGGGGTTCTGGGCGTGGCACACAGTCCTTCGTGCTGGAGGTGGATGAGCTGCCCTGAACTCTAAGCCCGGGCAGGGATTTAGGTGGATCAGCACCCACCCAAAGGACCCGGCACAACTGACGCACTCAAGAAGCCACTTAACCATTTCCAGCGTCAAACTAGACTGAGGTGCAATGGCCTTACTCAGCATCAGCGAAAAACCTACAACAAATTTCAGTAGGGTCAGTTTAGGGCCTACCCACTACCATTTGAAAAATAAAGGTACGCTTAATATATCCAAAAACATTCTTACTCATAAAATGTTGTCCATCCTGTTTCATCACTCTTCGTTGCTAAGAGACCACTGTTTCCGTTATATGTCATTAATCCGAGCTCCAGGGTCTGTGTTGAGACTAGCTTGAGTCCACCATTAGTGCCAACAGCCAGCGTGACAATCTGATTATCCGGCATCAGTAAATGGCGGGGCATCCCACTGGCATCCCGACGGACCTTCAAGGAGTTGCCATTGTTGTCCATCACCTCCGTGACATCGTTATCGCTGCTATAGGTGAAATTGTACAAGTACTCCCCGGTAACAAGGCTGAGAGTGTACTGGTGAATCCCGTCAGCATTGAAGACATACAGCTCCTGTTCTCCTGGAGATGCAGCTTCATATTGGTTAAAGGAATTAAGAATGGGCCTGTTTTTACTGACAGCCCTAATGCGGATATTTCCGAGATCAGCTATGTAGATGGTACCATCTGGGGCCACAGCTAAGGAAGATGGTGAATTTAAGATGGCATCAGTGGCATACCCATCATCCCCAGCATAGCAATTACAGTTGACATCATTTTTGCAATCACAGTCTGAAGCTGCCCCTGCAAGAAGGCATATTTCTCCATTGGTAGTTACCTGGCGGAGCCGATTAATTTTTTTTTCATCTGTCTCACTGATGTAAAGAACTCCTGTGTGTGAGATGGCAATGGCACTGGCTGATTCAAGTGCAGAATGAATAGCCAGTTTGCTAAGAGAGTAGTCTATACCAGGAACCTGGCAGTGCATGGGGCGTCCAGCAATAATGCTAACTTGATGGTTTTCTGTGATCCGTAAAATAACATTGTTCTCTAGGACATAAAGGGAGTTGTCCATGGGATTGACAGCGAGATCAGTAGGCCACTCCAGCCGTACCTATGAGTTGCACAAATTATCACTGTAAAACTCGTAACTGAAAAGTACACTTCCAGTGTTTAAAATTCCATGTGTAACAACAGCAAATTAGTGAGGGGTTTATCAGCGTAAATCATGAAACCGAGTCATGAACGGCAACTATTTCAAACAATGATTTTGCTTTTTCGGAAATATTAAAGCTACGTGTGGTCGTAACTTTGGCTAATTGTGTTTCTGTGCAAAGAATGAATGCTACATTGTGGAAGCTCTACAATAATTACAGAATAACAGGCAATTAAGACAATAACTCCCATTATCTCAACCTTATTTCTCTACAGTTGCATAAATAACCTGTGTTAGCCACAGTAAAAAGGATTGTTCACTCATTTCAGTAACGAATGAAATAAGCTATCATGTTGTGCTGCATAATGTATTTCTTAAGTGGCCAGGCAGTCATCCAAAATAGATGCCCATCTCTTCTAAGGCAGAGAAGGAAATAAATGCAGTAAGAGCCTACCTGGGTGACATCCATGCTGGAATCACAGCTGAGGGGCCGAACAGCAGTTAGGTCATTGGAGCCCAGCAGGGTTGATATGATTCCGTTCTGATCCACTTTTCTAATCATAGTGGCATCAACAAAATACATGAGCCCATACTTATCCACTGCAATTCCTGCAAACATAAAACCCAGGCATCAGTGCAGCAATGAGGCTCCTGGCTTCAAGGCTGGCTTTGTCTTATTGACAAGTCTACAAGATGGTGACATCTGTTCACTTCCCCCATTCTTTCCTCCCTCCCAACCTGAGCACAGGTCCTGGAAACCTCCAAGTACCCACAGTTATGCCAAACAAATGGCATCAAGCAGGTTTATCCATCAGGGCTTTAAAGAAAACCCCAGAAATCCCCAAACATGCCAAAAGAGCAAGCAGAATGCATCAGCTAATTTCTAGATTCAAACTCTGTATGATATATTACATAAATCCAATTAGAAAACTCTCTCCTAAGTTTTGCTCTTGGAAATTTGAGGCATTGCTTTCTTCACCAGAAGAATCCAGTGAAGGCAAAGAATTTTTAGAAATATTTTAAAGCTCCTTTAAAACTTTTTAAAAACTAGGTGGGCATTTTATTATTTCTGGGATGCTTTTTTTTTTATTCTTTCGACCTGTTGCAGTAAAAATACGGGAAGAACATCTGGTGTTTCCAGATGAAGACACAGGGGTTGCCAGCCTAATAAAAAAAAAAAAAAGGAAGGTTCAATGCCTGTCACATTGGGAGTCCTTAGAGAGGAAAGGCACAGAATGAAAGGGTGCTCCCTCAGAGGAACAGACGGATGCTGCTGCCGGTTGGGAAGGAGGGCAGCCTTTCTCTCACTTGCCTTTCCTGCTTTGATTTGGTGCACTGCCTTGTCCGTTTCTCGGGCTGAAAATAAAATATTGATCTAAAAATTCCGGCTTCAAATGGTTGCAGCTCTCATCCCTATTGGGCAGTGAGAGAAGATACAGCTTCGTCTTCTTAACTTCTACACATTAACTGAAACTGCTTCCTATACAGAGAGACAGGACCTTCTATTTTTATTCACTTTTATGATCATCTAGTTATTTTCAACCACTGAAAAAAATTCAAAGATGTTTGAAAGACCTGGCAGTACACCTGATTAATTCATCCTTACAATTAAGATGAAACAACAGAGAGAAAAAGCCTTAAAAAGAAACACATCCCCAAATCTCTAGATAATCTTGAAAACTTTTTGTTGAAAATTAGAAACTGGAAAGGCAAAAAAAAAAATCTTTTTTTTTTTTTTTCTCTAACTCTGAAGAAAGAGGAAATACATCGAATAAAAACTCAGAGAAAAGCCATATCAGGCAGTTTTTCTCCCCAAAGACCGTATCTCAAACAGTAATTTGTTTCCTGTTTTACACGCTTCTTGGAGTGAGCGGTACCCTGCTAATTTGTGTTCTGTTCTCCTTTTGCAGCACTCAGTGTTGGGGTAATAAAGTTTGCTTTAACTAAACAAAGCTCGAGCACTTGCCAATCCACTGTAATTAAAGCCCAGAATAAAAATCACCGAGCAAGGAGTGATTTAATTGCCAGATAATTATTTCCACATCCAGCCCAGCCGCACGCAGTCGTTTTCTCCGGCTTCTTTTCCTACTTTACCTCGAGGGCTCATTAGGGTTGCGTCCACTGCCTTCCCTCCATCCCCACATCTGGCTTCATCAAAGGGCAGGCACTGCTCTCCCGTCCCTGCCACCACTTCAGAGTTACCCGCGAGGTCTTTGGTGCCTGTGAGGGACTTGACTCTGTATATCCGTCGACTATTGGTGTCCGACACGTAGAGTGAGCCTGAAACAGGGTCCACGGCCAGATAGTATTTATGAGCGGGATTGTTGCTTTAGAGAGAAAGAAAGCATAGAACAGAAACAGCTGAGCAGTCTAGAAACTTCACAGGCTTTCAGAGCTTGGGTGCTCATCAGGCACAGAAAGATCTGGAAAGAAAGTCTGACACGTTCATACAGAGCTGAGGTCTGAGGGACCACCACCTGAGGACCTAACTTGATTAGGGCCCGGTCAGTGTTCAGAGGGGTTGTCATTTTAAATCTCACTCATCCTTCTACACTGAGCCTTGCACAGCAGAGCCCAGTAGGCCAGAGCTGCACAGCAGTCTTGATCTCTTTAGCCCTTTAGATCTGCTCCAGGTCAATTCTCTTCAGCTTATCTGTTCCCCCCGTCCCTGCTACCTTGTTTAACTTCCTTTGGAAGCAGAAGTCATAGGAGTAAGATCAAAGAATCAGCTTCTGAGTTAGATTACGCCACAAGATTTGTGAGGTCTTGTATAAATAGGAGGGCAGAGGCATAACAAATTTATTCCTAAAGCAAATTTGTTCTCATTCATTCTTATCAAGAATCTCATTTACGGCAGATGAAGTTGGTTATATAGCTAAAACCAGAGACCCCAAGTGTCTGACTTTAACTCCAAACCTTCTGTTATCGGGAAGCTGGTCCTCAGTTTGTGATTAGAATGGGCGCTCATATGGAAAGCTACTTCTCTTCTGAAATATATGTTTTTTGACAGCTTGTCACATTTTGGAACTACTTTAGCAAATCATCTGAAAATTGAGAAATGTCAATCTTCGCAATATATATATATATATATACATTCACACACACAGAACTGCAGTGCAGAAATATTTTCAAAATCTTGCCTGGCTAGTTTAACTCAATTTAGTTGGGTTTTAAGCGTGATGTGAATTTTCCAGCCTTTGGAGCCTATGGGTGAGCATAAATAAGGTCAATGGTGGTTTCAAAGCATAGAAGACAAATGGAAGACAGGAAGAAAAAAAAAATGATGGTTACTTACCAGTAACCAGAGAGATTTGCCTCCAAATATCCACACTCCTAGTTTCATGTGGCAAAAGTGCCCCTCTCCAAGAGTGAGGATACACAGAGGTTAAGTTATGATGGACATAAGCCATTTCTTGATCAGATTTGCTCAAACTCTAATAAGGCCACTTTCGGCAGATGGATCATCGGCACACAAAGATATCTGTGGTCATGTTGCCATGACCAGATTTGGAGGAATGAGGAGGCCCCAAAATATCACTTTCTACAGTTATTTTCCTCTATGCCAGTCTTTGACATGCCATGATTTTAGGTCAATAAGAGTTTGTTCTAAAACTGCAGAAGGTAGGAAGGAGATGGGTTTGATAGCAATTCAGTAGGCAGAGGCAATACCATCTGCTGAAGTCTAGGAGTGTAGAAATTAGAGATGAAGAAATACAGTAAATAAAAAATACTTGGCAGGTTTTATTTCATGCATGGATCTCAAAGTACTTTAAAAAGGTGGGTATTGCACCCATTTTACAGAGGAGGAAACTGAGGCACAGAGAGGTTAAGTGGTGTAGACAAAGTTGTGCAGGGAGACTAGTGACATGCTTGAGATTAGAGCACAATCTCATTATTCCCCAAGTTCCTCTCCTTATCTTCAGCAGCAGACTGCACCTCTTCACTAGACCCTTATCACATTCCTCCAAAATAATGCTCAACCTTCTATGCCACATAGAAAAAGCATTCTTTCCACTCAGGAGATTCCTCCAGTCTCTCAAGTATCTGAGCCATACAAACATCTGCACATTTGCCATTGTTTTGAAATTCTGCTCTCTTCTCCCACCACGCTGCCCCCTGGCACTGACGAACACACTCTGTCGTGACATTGGTGTTCCATACCTCACAAATACACCCAACTTAGCTCAAGGCTGGTGCCTTTTGTGTGGCCCTTCTAAAACAAGGAACCCCCCCACCCCCTACCTTGGCCAAATGGAGGACCTGAGGCAGGCACAGACTGGAGCTGGGCACAGACACAAGGCAGGGCCCTTGCTGGTCTCAGCAGTGAGAGCTGCTGACACAGTGCCCAGAGGAGCTGAGCTGCTGCTAGATACAGAGCAGCAGCCACCCCACAGGAATGGAAGGGTCTCCTCTTTTTGGACACAATTTTGCCAGTGTGTGTCTGCCTATCTGCCTCCCTTCTGCCCCCAGCTACCCCCAGGTGTGTCCCGCTGCTACCAGGATGGGATAAGGGATGAGTTAGAGTAAAGAGCAATGGCAGAACATGGCCTTATCTCCCTCTCTCCTGCAGTCCCTGCCTTTCTCCTTTGGAATCTCCCTCCCCCAGGGCAGCTGTGCCAGGGAGTCAGTCATGAGCTTTGGTTCCAGATCAGGGAGTGGCTCACTGGAGCCTCAGACCTCCTGCACATCCTTCCCCTCCTTCCTGAGCCCTGTAAGGGAACAGATAGTAGAAGACTTTCCATGCAAATTTTTGAGGGACTTTGGCAGAAAACAACTGCTGGAAGGTGGCATGCACTCACTGTGTCCTCAAAGGACTGATGAGCCTTTTGCCTCAAACGGGGATGTTTTTTATAACTGAGTAGTCAATGTCTCAAACGGGCACCCGAGCAATTAAAGACCTCTGCCTCTCTTTTCCCCACATCACTGTAATCTTTAATTTAAATTACAGGAGGCCAAGGATTGTACCTTGTTTTAAAAGATTTTCCATGGCATTCAGTATTTCTCAGAGGCCTCTGCCAATAATGTCTCTGCCTCCATGCCCTCCTGAGTGAATGCAGTGGTTACCAGCACCTGCAGCCTCACTCTGCTCTGTGTGAGTACTCAGCAAGTGCCAGCCAGCTTATCCTCCCTGTTCTTCTCATAGGTGCATCGAATTCACAACAGTGCAACAACAGCTTTTCTTTAAATTTAACCAAAGAGAGAAGCTGCCCAGAGCAAATCTCTAAGCACCTGAAAAAGGAACTAAGCTTCATAGAGGCAAACAAGGAACCTCCAGCACCACCAGTAATCATTAGCAAATTGTGAATGAATTCATCCAGATAAGAATATTTAGTGGTGTTACACTTGCTATACCAAAAGGGGAAATAATACTATTTAGCCCAGACCATCTATTGCATCAACTTGTATTACATAAATGGAAAGTATGGTTTTAAATGGTGATGCACAGGACACCATGGAATAGTTTACAACAGCTCTTCTTGTTCTTGCCCTTGATTTTCTCCAGGATGAGAGAAAATTCCCTGTTCCACTTGTGGCATGGAAGGAGATTTTCCTAAGCTGCTGCCATCCAGAATACCTAGTGCTGAGGTGAGACGATGAAAAATTGCTTCTCCTAACATGCAGAAAGGTTATGCCTCCCTCCTGAATCTTACAATGACTGCTCCTAGTGGTTGCATACAACCCACAGGTTGACTAACTATTAAATGTGTTTGACAAATGAAATATAAACTAAATTATGGCAAAGGACAGCAGGTTCAGAAAATCATTAATGACCAGAAAATGAGTTTTTGACCTATATGCAGTCATTAGTGCTTTTGTGAACCTCTCTGGCATTTGTGAAAATGCTGTTGTAGTTTACCTTGACCATTTAGACCAATTATAGACAGCAGGGAGAGGTGTTTATCTACAAGTTAGCTTGGGGTTCATTATACTTGCATTCTACTAGAAATTTGTAAT
The DNA here is from genome assembly GCA_038380795.1 of Pyrocephalus nanus. Taxonomy (NCBI): domain Eukaryota; kingdom Metazoa; phylum Chordata; class Aves; order Passeriformes; family Tyrannidae; genus Pyrocephalus; species Pyrocephalus nanus. The sequence continues at coordinate 13,757,685 of CM076275.1, read as the reverse complement.
TACTGTCAGAACTTATTTGGTTGCTTTTTGACTGCATTTCATAATTGCTAATGCTTAGCATATTCATAACACACAATTAGCACATAAAAATGTTTCTATATATGGTACATGAAGAACATAACATTACACAAGAAGCACAACACAAAAAGCAAACACAATGAAGCAAACAAACCATATCAAATTATATGGGAAAGAGCTCATGTCTTACCTATGTTTAAACTCTTTATTTCTTTATAGAAAGGGAACAGAAGAAAAAAGAACAAACAGTTAGCTGAAGAATAGATGGTAAAGCAAACATAGTATTTGTTTTATTTTACAAAAGGACACAGGAGAAGATATCTCTTTTCAGCACTAGCCTTGGCTTAGTTTACAGATGAAGAGTGACTGGGAAGGATAGAGTTCCCTAGTAGGATACCCCTGCCCCCACCCCCACCCTCACATACAGGAAACTTTCTGGACAATTAAAAGAGTTTTCACTTGGAAATATCATGGGCTGAGAGTGAGAGAAATAGGCAGTTTTCTGAATTCAGAGCTGGGCAGGGAGAAGCACCAAGCTCGGGATGTTATCTGCCAGTTGGAGGTAAACTCTCTAGCCCAAATAGTTTTCCAACAGGCTATTTCTAAACAAATTTCTACTACGTAGTTTGCTTTTCTCTCCTTCCAGTCACTAAAATAATTGCTTAAAGCAAGTTTGGATGCTCCTTGGTATCTGTTCAAGCCTATCAAAACAAATGTGAGGGTGAAATAACCCCCTGAAAAGTGAGCAGTAAGGTACTGTACAATGGGGAATAAACAGCATTAACTGATCCACAGTTTACTGCCCAGACACAAAGCCAAGGGAAAAGTGTCCTCTGCTTCCCAGAAGAAAATTAATACATTCTCCACACCACAGTGCTTCACTGTGTTGATGTAATTTCCATTTAGGAATATCCACTGAAGGAAACAAAGAGGTACATGACTCCTGAGCTGCAGCACTCGAGGCACAGCCCCCAGCTTGTAGTACCAGTGTTAAGTGGGACATGCAGCACTTGAGTCAAAATCCCCATTTGCCATTCCAGTCAGGCACCTTCATAAAAACCAGTGTGAAGCAAAAATGCACACTGGGATATTCTGACTTATAAAGTTACTCAAGAGTTATCTTGGTTTATGTGAAACCAAAATTACATCAGTTGTGAAATCTAAATAAAGTGATGTATTTGGTTTGTAATACTTGTTGACATGCTGTTGCAGAGTTATCCAAGCTACTTGATACAAGCTGAAGACTCTGCTCTTGTTCATACTTAAATGACTCAAATCTTCAAACTCTTACTTGTGTAACTCATACAGACTTTAAGATGAGCAATGAATCACAATTACTGCTATAGATGATGTTTGCTGGAATGGATCTTAATTCCCTTTAGAGGAACAGGGGGCAAAAGACATCATAATGTAATATAAAACCTGTAAATCCTAAAAATCTGTCAAGTCCTTTGTGGCTGTCCAACAGCACTCACTATACTTCACTGTTCCTTGCCAACAGTTCTAACATAAGCTAAAGAAACTATGCTGTGGAAAACAATTTCATAAAGGAGAGAGTGGACAACAGCAGATTAAGAAGTCCATCTTCTGTCTCTTTACCGATGTTCTTTCCCATTTTCCCCTCTCACATGATGAAAACTGAAGTTCCCTCTCAATCTCTCTTGCACAGAAAGAAAGCAAAGTACTCAGACTGATACTGCTGTAAACTTTGAGGCAACATTTTCAAACATCAGGTGTGCTACAAAGCTTTGCCACTGGCTGATATTAGGAAGTGAGGTGCAGACAGATTCCTTATATTAAATATCCTAGTCTGAAAATGTTTTTCTTCACCTATAAAGCTGTAGTCCTATTCACTAGAAAGCTAAACAGAACTGACCAAATGAGAAAAGAAACAATTAGCATATTCTATATAACGCAGAGTTTTAGTGCATATTGATATAAATATTTATAGCAGGTCACACGTCCATGCCAGCTACCTTCTGTGGCTTACACTGAGCTGCTAGCAGAAGGCACTGCATGATCCATGACTTTAAAAAAAAAAAATATAATGAGGCAGCCTGATGGTGTATGAGGTAGGTGTCAGAGAGTGATTTCAGAGTAGAATTGGCCTGAATCAGATCTCTTTTCTCTTATATAGAATCAGAATTCACAATAGTGACATCAACAGAATGACATGAATGGAAGAGAGGTGTAAAATAGAGCTAGGCCTCCTATTCTTTAACAGTCCAATAGTTTTGTGCTTTTTCCCACTAATTAAAAACTGAAAGAACAGTGGAAGCAGAGGAATTGGTGATTGGTCATATCATTAAGAAAAGACTAGTGACCTAAATTCACTCTGTGTGCTTTGCAGCTATATCCAATTTCCAGGAGCACTAATGCTGCTGCCTGAGTGGGCTCCAGAAGGGTCAGCACACAGCCAGTGCATGGTATTTTTCTTTATTTTTCTACGAATCCTCAATAGTGCTGTAAGTATAAGGTCCAGTTACATGAGTTGGGGTTTGAAGCAATAGCTCTTGCCTCTCCTAGAAGAATGAAAAAAGGAGATGGAACAGAAATGGGTGAAGTGGTACATTCTACACTCATGCCTTCCCTATTAAGTGATCAAATCTTAAGCTTGGAAGGGGGCATGGGACAGGAGGACAGAGTTAAAAAGAGTTCTGATGATGCAAAATGGCTCTGTATGTCAACCTGAACTGCACATGTCAACCTAGAGGAACAGAATTACAAGAATTAGGCAAGTGGCTCTCAAAACCACGGATAGGAAAACCTTCTCTCTGACCTCGTGAGACTGTTACACCTCTGCTTATCACTGTGGCTCAGTACCTAAGGGCAGTCAGTTCTGCAGTTTTCAAACAAAACTAAAAGATGTATAGCACTAAGGGGAGATTGTATCAATGATCACCAACGAGACAGAAGGGGATGGTTTGCACTTTTTGTACAAATTGATTTGTACTCTGTAGTCACCGCTCTGATAAGCTACAGGCTTTTGAACTATGCATTTCTGTGCCCCATTTCTCCACTGGAATTTAAATAGGTTGAAAGTGACAATGTTTTTCAAAATTATAAAAAGTAATGGTAAAGGCTGATTTGAGCACAGGCTCCAGAAGTGCAGCACTAAGGTTGACACCTTACCTCAGCTCCAATATGCTAGTGACATTCCTGGAGGGGAAGATGCGCCGGATGTAGTTAAAATCTCCAACAAAGAGACTTCCATCAATACCCACTGCCAGTGCTACAGGGGCCAAAAGCTTATTTCCTTCTGCCAGACCATTGCAGCTTGGGCAGGATATGCTTCTCCGGCGCCCATTCCCCATAATGCTGGTTATCACAGCCGGCTGCTGAGTTAGGAACTGGTTTTCTCCGTTGCCTTTGTGCAATATACCTAATGACAAAGAGGAGAAGAAGTGGTTATTACCACCATTCATTGCAAGGGACTGCAGGCTGTTCTCTTTCCAACAGCTGCTCTTAAGGGCTGTACACTGAAAAGACTCCAGCATTTGGGTTTTCAATCGAACGAGAAGAGCAAAAGGGCTTTGCAGTAGTAAAAATAAAGGTGTAATGAGATTCAGTGTTGAAAAGCACACACATACACGCCCACAGACCCAAATCTACACCCAGAGTCCTTTGGTGTTCATTATGAAAGAAAACACTGCCACACAGCTCTGCCCTGGTGCTGTGGTTTAGACTGTGATATTAACTGGGAAGGCAAAAGCAGAGAAGACGTGTTCCTTATTTCTATGCCTGGATCCTCTCATTCCAGTTTGCTATACTATGTTTTGTCTGGAATTTTGTGCCAACCTTACTATTCTCTTTCCACCTCTCAGTCTTTCACACTTTTTTTTTAATGGAAAATGAGAAATGGAGGCATCAGAGAAGATGGTAACACAGAAAAAGAAAAGACAGGAGACAGATGAAACTCCCAGAAGGGCTACTAAGGATCAGTGATAAAAGGCAAGAGGGAAGGTAGTGGTACAGATCTTATTATGCTTCAAAAGAAATACCTTTAAGATAGGATTTATTTTCAAAATGTTTGTTAAGAGAGCAGACCCCTGCTGCAAGAACAGAGTGGATTCTCTGACAGAGTGATCATTTTCAGAGTCATCAAAAACTGTGGATATCTGGCTGGACAGTTTCAGCCTCATGTTCTTTCAGAAATGCAGCTGTACGACCCTAATGCAACTGGCTCCCCACAACAGTGACATGCATTACCCACATATCTGTTTCAACAGTGTTGGATCCTGCCCAGCACTGCAAGAGTGTTCAAATAGCCTGATCTTGCCTATCCTGATGGCTACTTTGGATTTATTGAGCAAAAATATCCTCTGCTATTTGTTAATGCAGGGATCAGCAGGAAGGCTGTAAACAACACTTTATAGGGATCAAATAAAATATATGCTGAGCATTCAGCTCCCAAAGAGTAAAATATGGGGATCAGAAACGTTCAGCTTAGGAAATGGAAAGACAAAGAGAAGTGAGGAAAATACAGACAGGCGACAAATGAGAAAGACAAATGAAAGCCAGTATGTGGTCACAGACTCATACCCCGTGTAAGCCCCATCTCAGAGGGGAAAAAAAGTCAAGCAAAAGGAACCAGGAATGGGTGTGGTCCATTAAAAAACAAAAGGGAAGGAAGACAAAAAGACACTACAGGGGAATAAACAAATAACAGAATAGGAGATAGAGATTTGGACTCAGAGAGTCATGCTGTGCAGAACAGTCAAAAATTTGTTGCAAAAAAATTTCTGACAGTTGGAGTGTATTCCATACCTTACTGAGCTAAAGATGAAAAAAAAAAGATTGAAGAAAATGCTTTTTTTTAAGTGTAATATAAAGCAAATAAAAAGTGTTTGCAGGCAAAACTCCATATAGGACAGAAAACACATGGAATTAACTAACTCACCACTCTTGACATTAAGCACATGGTGTTTATCCAGGGACCATCCTCCTAAGTTTGAAGGATCTAGTTCAAATCCTTGCAGCAGCGCTGTCCTCTTCTCCCATAAAATGAGACTGGGGCAAGTCTCATATTCAAAACCCACAGACACTGAAATAAAAGAAAATCTAATATACTTGCTGAACAGATACTGAACTAGATGTCCAAAGCACATTCCCAATAATCAGCATTCCAGCTTCACAGCCCCCTCAAGAAGATGGAGTGATCATATTACTCCCTTTTATTCTACAATACTGTATTCAAATCTTTGACTAGACACAAATTTGAAACTTCATTCACATGTACTCTGTAGGGATCTGATCACTTCTATCTTAACAGCTCACACTGGGAAGTGACTGGTTTGGTGGGAGGAGAGTGAGAAATACAATTTGTAAAATATAACTATTCCATCAGATAACAGGACAATATCAAATTCTTTATTTGCCAGGTGTTCATGGCATTTATTTAGTGTACTCATTTTACATACCATATACCAAACAGCAATGAAAACTTTGTGTGCATTTAAGCACAATGCACTGTAAGCATTACTCAGGAGAGCATTATCCCATGCAATAATGTCAGAAAGAAAAGCTACAGCAAAGACAAATTTAGAAAATATAGAAAATAATTAAGACTGTAAAAATAAGCTGTTGTTTCTACACTGGCACAGCTCTGATGCTCATTTTTAGCACTGTTGTATCAAAATTATTCTGATACTCAATGAAAACTGAAAAATATTATGATGATCACTCTTTTTCCCACCCACTAAAACCAAGCCAACTAAAAATAGCTACAGAACTACAAGACTGAACAGCATTAGAGGAACAGCGTTTTCATTTCAAATGTGTTATACCACAAGAGACTACAATAATGGCATGTGTGAAAACCCAAGTGCTCTGCAGACTGCCAGCCACGAGAATCATTTCTGAACGGAAAGAAAACAGAAATATAATGATGGACTAGGTTTCACCTAAGTTCCTGTGCCCAGTTTTTCCTATTTCCTGGTCTAAACCTTCTAAGTCAGGTACCAATCAGGAAACAAAGGCATGGTGATGGAGTTTAGACCCTCTGAATGTGATCTTTAATGTGTAAAAGAACAGTAATAAAAAGATAAACTGTGTCAGGGAGACGAGAATTGTTCAGTCTATACTTGCTCCTCCACAAGAATCTCTGCAGTTTTCCTGCTTAGAATTACAGGTGTCACTTGAAAGTTTTGGAGCTTGTATAAGCTGACTTACCTACAGCATCTGACAACCCATACACCTTCTGACCATATGCATCTGTTTTGTCCCAGATAAATGTATATGCCAAGTTGGGAGATGCCTGAAACGATTTTTGAAACAAATGTCCTTCAACTGCCACCATCAAATGAACTTTGATGAGATTCAGAGGCACAAGTGTCTGAGTCATGATGATCTTCAGTAAGGATTTGTATCCAGCAGTCCGGGAACTCAGGTAGCTGAGCTTTATACTAGAGCCAGGGATCTCAATTTCTTCATGAAGAACCTGAACAGGAAAAGAATCAAGCATTTCACGTCAGCGATTTTTATTTTTACTTTTTAATATCACCTTGCATATTCTTATGAACTTATGACTTTCTGCTAATGGGAATGGCCGTCCTCAAAGTAGAGCAGTGACATAGTTCAGCTGACATTTCTGACAAATAGTTACTGTGTGTCTGGGTACACATTCTTTTTAAGAACAAGTATTTTTACTGCAAGTTATATGCAAGGGAAACATGACAAACACAGTCATAGGAACCCCCAACTTCCACTAACAGTATAAAGACTAACTGAACACAGGGTAACAACAGTACCAGGGCAGTTTTCCTTTGTCCTAAGTTATGAACAAGGAAACAGTGTGTGGCTGGCACCCCATGCCAAGCCTTTGCAAAATTCTCTTGAACAACCTAAGCTGTCAACTGAAATACTGAGATATACTTGATATATTGTATGATAATGGCACAGTGCAAGGTAGTCAAAGATAAATGTGTCTGGGTGACACAAACCCGGGATATCTCCTGAAGCCCTCACTAGAAAACCTGGTACCTGTCAGAACAAATGCAGCTCTACAGAGGCATTTGCTGCAGCAATTGCAGGGACGTGGTGACTCTGATTTCTGTATCCTTTTCACTCCCACTGTTCTTACCTGGGTTTCTGGCACGATGGGATTCCGGCTGGGAGCGTCACTGAAGAAAGTTGAAAGTGGTGATGAAATGATGACTGGATCAGGACGCACAAAGCCACTCAGATCACAGCTAGGAATGGAGTTCTCCTCTGTCTTCATCACAAGTGTGTCCATGGCATAGAAGCTATTCCATGGCAGCCACACTGTCCTTTCCTGACTCATAAATGGGGCCCGTTCAAAGTGCAAGGTCAGGGAAGCTCCACCATTTGCAACCAAGTCAAACCTAGAAAAACGTGGCCTTTAGAAGTGACAAGACTGAATAATTCCAGTAATAACATTCCTGGCTAATGACACAGAGGTATACCTATGGCCATGGGTATATGCCTGGTTTTGGCTGGGATGGGGTTAATTTTCTTCCTACTAGCTGCCAGAGCGCTGGGTTTTGGATTCAGGGTGACAACAATGTTGATAACACAGGGGTGTTTTTGTTATTGCTGAGCAATGCTTACACAGAGCCAGGGACTTTCCTCCTCCTCAGACTTTCCTGCTCCTCACCTCACCCCACCAGCTGGCAGCATGTGGGTGTACAAGGAGTTGGGAGGGGACACATCTGTGACAACTGACCCCAAATGACCCAGGGAATATCCCAGGCCACACTAGGGGAGAAGCTGCTCCAGATCTGGCTGGGCATTTCTTTCCCTTTTTATTATTTTCCTTTTCATTACAATTTGTTGTAATGATTATTTTATTTCAGTTATTAAACTGTTTTTATCTCAACCCACGAGTTTTCTTACTTTTACCCTTCTGATTCTCTCCCCATCCCACCGGAGGTGGGGAGAGGGAGAGGACCATGATTATGTTTTAAATGTCATGCTTCAAATGATCAATAATGGATGTGAACCTCTGGCAACTAAACAGCTGAAAACCAGCCAACACAAGCAATGATTTCAAGTCACCTGGACAAACCTCACTCTGATATAAAATCTGCATTAAATAATTAAAAAAATGCCCAACAGACAAACCACCACATTTATTATTACAAACCACCTTAAACAGAACAAGCAGAGAAGCCAAGTTCATTCTGAGATGGACAACTAATTATCTCTTTCCTGAAAGACCCTGTCCATCAAGCACAGAATAGGACAGGTGGCAGTAAGAGAATAGTAATGAGAAGTGTTCTACAGATAAGAATCCCTGTCCCCAAGATAACTGATCTGTCATTTTTCTGAGATATTAGGTGTTTACTCCCAACCCCCTACACAACCACAGCAGTTATGTGGAGCTGCACAGGTGTTTAAACCTGGCCTCAATGAGTAAAATGCTTCCAGGTTGTTCTGACAACAGAAGCAGGTATCAGTTGTTCCATGTAAATGCTGGCAACGTAACAAATTACTCAATGACTTCAACAGTTTATTCAGATTTAGATATAGTTCATCTCACCATTTACTGAAGTATTAAACCACTGAAATCAGCATTATACTTTTATTATAACAGATTAATATTCTGAGAAATGTGGCACTTGAATACTCCCTATAGTTCAGTTGACTCATATTAATTATTTCAATTCAATTGTTTGTATGCATGATCAAGATAAAATGGCAAATGTTTACAATGCCTGTGTCAGATAGATTGTTTTAGGTACCACAGCCAGTAAACCAGATAAACCATGACATATTGACTTTTGTTTATCTGAATCTGTGTGCATTTCAAATAAGCTGATACAAGGGGGAAAGAGCACTTTTTTTGCACAGCAGGAAATTGTCTAAATATATTCAATTAGAATCTTTTGATTACATTCTACCCTGAAGAAACTCAAAAGAGAGTGGATCTTCAAAAGGAAAGAGAGGCAGAAGGGAACTTTTAACAAAATATACTATTCTATAATGATAATTTTTTTTTTTCCTGGAAGTGTTAGACTACATTTCATTTTAAAATAAAATATTTCTGGTCTCAGCTGGATATTGCTGTAGTCCACAAATGTTTTCATAGATACAGAGCAATTTATCTGAAAGGAGTCTGCCTGCTAACACGTCATTACCAGAAGTCAGCCTGCTCGTATTTACATGCAGTTAGTATTCAAAATGCCACGTGAAAAATTACTTTTGTGTTTACTTAATAGCTCTTTGCCCTGGGAGGAAGGCAATGCCTGATACCACATGGTTCCACTAGATCACACCATCTGTTAACCAGCAAAGACACCACATATGAAAGAGGGGCTCAATGAACAGGGACACTCACGTGCCATCCTGACGAGTGATGGTGTAGCCGTACTTTGGATACTTGACAAACGACACGTTGACCCCAACTAGAGGAGTTCCATCTGTAGTCACCACTTGGCCTCTTATGAGAGACACAAGACTGAAAAAAAAAAAGAAGGAGAATTAAAGGTATTAATTGCAAAAGTGAAGTTATGTTGTTTATAAGAGGAGCAGTGGAACACTTGTGCCTCATTTACTTGAAATCCGATTTTCTCCAGAGATTTTTCAAATATTGAGGAACCACAATATTGCCCAGCTCCCTCTGTACACCTTAATGAAGACTCTGTTTATCTATGCAGTGAGATGTGTATACAGAATGAAAGTCAGTGCTTTCCTTGTCTAACAAGGCTTTGTCTCATTGTCTAACGAGGCTTTGCAGCGTAGAAATCTCCCTCACATTCAGCCAGGCCAGAGCTGTGACCCTGCAGCCCCACTAGAGCTCAAAAACCTCCCTGTGTACAATAACGTGCATGTGGGTGCCTAATGCACTTGAAAAATATGGTGCAATGCCATGTCTTTTTTTCTCCACAACCAATTCTCCAAGTTAATGTTTCCATGCCCTTATCCTACGGAATGACTGATGTTCCTACACCACATTTGGTCCCGATTTGGAACCCTTGCTTTACACTTTGTCAGCAGGAGGAAGGATTTGGTTTTAAGGACAGCTTTATGCACAGGCAAAACAAAGGGTTTTCTCAGCCAGCAGGATAAGCAGCTTTGCTCAGCCTAAGGGACGTGAAGATGAGCTATCCCTCCAAGGGGCACAGTCGTTTTTTTCTCTTTGGAGAGTGCTTGTTAAGTGCACAGCGGGCAGAAAGTGCTGCTGCTCCCAGCTGGAGATGAGTCTCCAGCCCCTGGATCCTTTCCCTTCCTCCTTCCCTGTACCCTGAGAGAAGCAGATTGGTAAAAGGGAGAGGGAAAAGAAAGAGCTCTTTGTAGATGGGGTCCATTTCTACACTGGAAACGTGAAAACAGGACAAGTCGACCTGGGAAACAGGGAGAGAGTTCAGTCCTCTTAACCCATAACCTCAGGGATCCCAACCCCCCATTTTCCTAACTGTATTGTACTGGTTATTTGAAACTACTTCCTCGTATTTTTATTCCAAACAGGTGTAATATTTTCTTCAATATTACATAAAAGAAACGAATTAATGAAAATGAACCATTTCTGTTACTTTTCTTTTAGAACTTTCAACTGCTTCTTGACCCTTCAGGTCAAATTTTAATTTGCAAAATAACATTTCATATCAGAATATGGGATTTAATAGAAATTGATACTTGCTAAGAAAAATCTACTCGGAAATATATTGGACAAAGATAATTGCCTTGGTGTTATTCATTTTGCTTGAATTATTTTATGTTATAAACTTTGAGAAACTGTTGCAGGAAGAAAGTCACTCAAGCTTCTTTAGGGGAACTGTGCAGAAAGTAGATTTAGAAAGAAATCATAATATGGCAGAAGAGAATGAGTAATGTCATGACAATTTTTTTCTACCTTAAATTTTAATATTTCAGGAAATAATGCCAATAAAATATTTTGGTCAATAATCTTCCTTTTTATTACTAAAATTCTAAAATCAAGGACACAATGGATAATAAGGTAAAATGTAGTTAAAATCTGGATTTATAAGAAGCAATATTTTGACTAATAGTCACACATAGCACAACCTTTCTTTGGTAATCTTTTAAAAGTGTAACTTACAAATTAGGCTGATACATGAAGTGCTTTTCCTTAAACAAAGAATTTAAATGTGTAAAAACATGTAGCTATTTTTTTTCTGAAAACTTCATCTTGTTTCTGCACAGAAATAATTAATTAGACTTAAATATTTTTTCAATCAATAAAGATAGCAGGGTAGGGAATAACTTTTTCTTATACTAAGACTGGAAAAAAATAATAACCACTATTTTGCTCCACTTTTTCCTGTCTCTCAATGGAATGAGAGCAAACAGAGCCAGTATCTTTCATGGGAGCTAATTCTTGGGACTATGGCAGCTTCAGTATATGTAAAACTCGGGAGTCTAACCCTGTGGCACTTTTAAAAAGTCAAAAACCTTAGTTTTAAAACTTACATTTTGACACTATACATTAATTTGCCTAAAACTGGTACCAAAAATAACAGCTGAGCTGCAGAATTATCAAAAGCACCTTCACAACTTAGAGGCTAAGGCCAATTTTAACATCATTAATATGCCATTTGCACAGTTATACTAAAACCTGTAGTGTACTTCAGAGGAATAAAACAGAAGTAAGACTCCTGCCACCAGGAATCCCAGAAAACATATTTAAAAAAAAAAAAATCTATAATTTCAGGTGAGATCTTTTTCAAGGGAGCCTCAGGACTGAACTGCCAGCTCCTGCTTAGCCTAAAGCTCTAATTCATAGAACCATAGAATGGTTTGGGTTTGAAGGCATCTTAAAAATTATCTTCTTCCAATCCCCTGCCACAGGCAGGGACACCTTCCACTATCCCAGGTTGCTCCAAGCCCCATCCAACCTGGCCTTGGACACTTCCAGGGATGGGGCAGCCACAGCTTCCCTTCCCACAGTTAGGTCACCCCAAAGCTTCTCTTCTCCAGACTGAACAATCCCAACTCTCCCAGTTTTTCCTCCCAGCAGAGCTGCTCCATCCCTCTGATCATCTTGATGCCTCCTCTGGATCCAGCACTGATCCAGCACTTGTTAAACATCATGAGATTCCTGAGGGTCACTTCTCGAGCTTATCCAGTTCCCTCTGCCTGATACCCCTTCAGGTGTGTCACTGCACCCCTTAGGCTGTCAACAGCTTAATTCTTAGGCTGTTTGGAAGACTCCAATCCATATCTACACCTAAACAGCTTAATTATTTCTAATATAAATTCTGGTATTTCTTGGATGGCACAAGAATATCTACACAGCACTGCAGCCATCTAGAAATTTGGAATGATAATCACCTGCTTCTGTAAAACACTTGAAGATCTCAGAATGAAGTGTTGGATCATGTTAACAACACAGCTGAACATTATCAGGTGATGGTGGAATACAGACACAGGGAATACACTCATTTTCATTCCACAGAGTTTAGGAGGCAATGGCTTGAGCTTGGTCAGCATCCAGTACATAAAAGGAAACTTCTGGCCTCTATTTACTTGAGGAAATATTGCTGGTGGTAACTCATAGCCCAGCATTGTACTAACCAGTCTGTGGACTATTTACTTTTTATACTATAGCCTGTATTCCTTTTTGAACAAATTATTCAGCCTCATGAATTAGTAAGCTTCTCTCTTGTCTTGTTTTCCTTTTCACAGAACTCTGCAGAAAATTGCAAGAATTCCCCAATCTTAATTTTACAGAGCTGATAAAAAAGACCACAACAAATTTCAGTGAAAACAGAATTATTTTTCTTTTTCTTTTTTTTTTTTTTTTCCCCTTTCAAACAACTCCATGTATGTATGCATGGAGTATTTTACAGAATAACATAAAATCTATATTATACAGAGTAGGATTCAGAAGGGACTTTGTGATGGAATATGGAAATGACTGTGCTGTTTTGAGCAGCACAGGAATGAACAGTGGGGACCTGCCTGATGTATTATGATCCTTGTTTTACAAACAAATATTGAGGGACCTGTTCTACATCACCCATTAAGCCTGTAATGGGATCCTGACTGAGAAAACAGTTTCCTGTAATGAAATCCAATCTTTTGGGCGTTATCTCAAATGATGTTCTTTCTTAAGCTTTAACTTTGGTGATATGAACATAATTAACATATTCATCAATTTCTTAGCATCTTTCCATGGAGACCTATTTAAATAATATTGATAATACCAATCTTCTTGTAAGCATACAATGGCATCAAATATCAATTAATGATGTGCTGGCTTTTAGATTCATTACAAATATATAATTAATAATCATAGGAAAAACAAGCTTTGGAAAAAAACAAACAAGAAGAAAAAGAACACTTAGTCAGATGTATTGATGATACAAGTAAAATGGCTTTATATAAGGAATAAATAATAAAACTCCCTAAGTTAATGTATCTTTAAATTTATTTGAAATGTTATTCCGCTGTTGAAACTTGTGTTAATGGTACTAAATAAAACACAATCTCTTTTAACTGGAAACTACTTTGCATTTCCCTTGGTCTAGACTGCAGTCTTCATGAAATATAAACCTCAGAAGCTCCTGCTCAGTGGAAGGAACCTTCTTCTAGGTGCTGCCAATACATTAAAATACTAATAAAACTCAGTGTTATAAAATAAAGCCCACATCGTAAACTGTAACAGTGTGATCAGGGCAAACATGAAGAACCTGAAAGCAGCATCTCCTGTTAAAACACAGGTAAAATCAGTGGGAGAAATTCTCAACTGCACAGATCCAGTGTCACATTCATAGCTGCTACCTGCTGTTGAAGGGATTTTCTCCTGGGATGATGTGAGTGCTGTCCTTCCCCACCAGGAGCTTGATTCGATCATAGAATGACTTCACAGCTGGTGCTCCAGAGTGGCTCTGCTGGATGATGTCCAGGGGGTCCCGCGAGCCCCGGCACAGGAGGCTGTTCTGACAAGTGGCCTGGAGGCAGCAGTCTGGGTCCAGGCAGTCCACCAAGCCATCTGAAAGGTAACAATCCTCACATTCAGCCAGCTGCTGAACTGTAATATCCAATGGAAAACTGAAAGCACTGGGAAAAACTTAAAGCTCACTATCCATAACATCTCTGTGCCCTAAAACTGGTAACTGAGCCCATAGTGCAATGAGGATAAGGCTTTTGAGCACACTGCTTAGACACCTACAATTAATGTAACACAGAATGTGGTGACTTGGAAGGGATCACAAGGATCATTGAATCCAACCCTTAGCCCTGCACAGGACAGCCCCAAGAGTCACCAATGTTAGATGAGGATCAATCCCAAAGAAATCTGTTAAGCTTTGGAATTAGGAAGAAGGAAGTGTTTGGAATAGAGGATTTTTGGTTTAGTTTATTTGCCTGGTGGTTTTTTGTTTTGTTTTTGTTCCCCCCTTTTGTTTGTCTGTTTGGGTTTTTTGTTTGTCTCGAGAATTACACTGTTTTATTTGAGTTGTCCTGTTCGGGGAATTGAGAGGAGGTGGAGGTGACAGAGTAAGTTATCATTACCTAAGTAAAACAGAAATTAAATTGTGTCCATTTTGGCAATTCAGAGGGAAGTGCTACTGGAACTCCCACCTCTCATAGATATCTCAATTTATGTGCATGCTTAGTTAAAGAAGGATCAGTCTCAGAGTTGGCATGTTGCATATTAGGTTGTCCATCAAGAATATTTCTTAAGATGTATTTTTTTTAAAAAATAGACTTTTAACATCAGAAATTAAAATGGACTCAATGGGAAGATCGATCTGTATACTTAGATAAATAACAACTGAATATTTTTAACACATAGAGTAACAAGTTAGCATCATCCTTTCCTTTGGTATCAGCATTTAACTGTGTTCTCTCAATGGAGTTCTACTGTAATTTAGACATTAATAACCATTTAAAAACAGTATCATCCCTAACCATTTAGAAACATTTGTTCATCTTCTCTGGCAAGAATCAGGCATTCAATCTGCAATCTATGTCTGTAAATCTTCAGAGCCTCTCCAAGGTGTATTAATCTGATTTTTTCAGTACAAATATGGCATGGGCATACATTGAACACCATACAAAATAGAGAGCATTCCAGGGAAGCTGACAAAAGTACATTTATGTAAGATCATGACCCGTGCATTTTCAAGATTTTCAAATGCACAACAGACCAGCACAGTGATAACTGAAAAAACAACAACAAAAGAAAAAGAGCCCAACCCAAACCTATAATAAACTTTCTTATTTTGCAATTAGCCTTGTATTTCCATTGTGTGTGCTTAAAATGACTGTTCCTGATTTAAAACCAAAATTGCCAAGGTATGCTGGCAATCTTTCAGTCAGGCCTCCAAAGACATTTAAGTCAGACAAAGCACCTTGTTGTGAGAGCTGTGTGTTGCTTTAAGGTCAGCCGCCAATTCACATTAAGAGCTCCATTTATCTTGAAATCCTTTCCAACGTGGCCGCAGGAATTTTCGGTTTTGCCACAGTCCATTTTCCACCCACTTTATATAATCACTCTAAGGACATCAGGAGCTTCAGGTCAGGGTATAACTCAAGGCGCTTTTCCTATTAAGCTCTGAGAACTTTTTCCCAGTATTCTGCTTTCCTGTTCAGTTTGTGAGAACCCTGCAACTACAAACTTAGAGCTGCCCACTGTTCAGTCCACTCAGTTTTTAACTCAGACGACCACCAGGCAAAAAAAAAAATCCCATCAACACACCAGAAATAACAGAGGCAAAACCGCAGGGTATAAATTTTACATTTACACGTTGCAGCTGCATCGCATTTTTGCTTTACCTGTTATTAGAGGTGAGCACAAGTTACACCTGCAATGACCTCATCACGCAGCAGATTATGGGATGCTGTAACCAAACCCTTCTGATGACACCATGAACTCTGAATGGGCATATCAATCTCCCAGCCTCCTGTCAGTCATGAGAATCACATCTTTATGCTCACGAGCCCCCCTGGATATCGCCTGACATTGCAATCTCCAGTAAATTACCCTGCCACTGCCAATCTCACCGTTATCTCACAAACAATCAAGCAGGCAATCAAACTGCTCTGAATTGCCAGTTCAGGACCTGGGAGGCTGGAAACATCTCCATTCAACACCAGGGAGAAACCTGCCTGTGATGCCTCTCATGTAAGATGGTTTCAGGGCAGTTATGTGAATACAGACCTGCAAACTTTCAGCTGGCTGCAACAATATTTAGAAAAGACAGGCACAGAACATAACAAATAAAAACAGTTCACTTGTTTAGAGCATTATTATTTATAGTATATGGCTATATTCCCCTACACTAATTTACTCCCAGATGACTGGATTCAGGAGTTAGGATATTTTTACCTTATGAGAACTAGTTGATCCAGCTTGTTGCAACAGCAGCACTGAGATCTGGATGTGTTCAGCACACCCAGCCAGACCCCAGGCACTGCTGCTTGGTATCAAAGGCTTACACACCACTGTGCTGGCCACATTCACAGTTGCTGCTATTATTGACTTTGCTGCTCTCACATCTCTGACTCTATGCATGAAAATATCAGCATGGATCAGTTTTTGTTCATGTTTAGCTCATCCAGACTATTATCACAGAATGACTGAGGCTGGCAAAACCTCTGGAGGTCATCTTGTCCACTCCCCCTGCTCAAGCAAGCCTACCAGAAGCCAATTGCCTAAGTCCATGCCCAGACAGCTTTTGAATATCTCCTAGGTTGGAGACTCCACAAGCTCGCTGGGCACCTGCTCCAGTGCACAAAGAAGTGTTTCCCAGTGCACATTTGTGCCTGGGATTGTTTCTCCTCATGTGCAGGACTTTGTACTTCATGAGGTTTCTACCAGCCCGTTTTTCCAGCCATATGGTACCATCACATATGAAGTAAATTGTTACGAAATCATTTATTTGCATTAGACTTTAATTTAGATTTAAAAGGGCTAGAAAAAAAAAAAAAAAGTACTTTCTGTAAGAGAAACTCTGCCATTAGCATGAATTTTAATTCGAATTCAGAACTTTGGTTTTTAATATATGTTTCAGAGCTTGTAGTCTTCCAGATTTCCTCAGGTATGCTGAATTATTAATACAGTTAATTCAATGACAAAACCCTCACCATTCACCTCCCCGAAATATTGCTGCTTTTCACGGCATACATATCTGAGTTTAAAGTGGGCAGTTAGAAGCACTCTGCAACTCTGCATGCTAAAGGGAAGAGACTGGAGAGGGAGTGAAGATGGTGCTGAACCTCCTCCAACAATGTGAGACCAGAAGAACTCCTGACCTGGCCTTAACTGAGAAGAAGGAAAGAAGAAATGCTGATCTGATTTAAACTGGCAGCACAGGATTAACTCTCCGTTGCTGTTCATGGTTCTGAATTCCCAAATCTTTTCAGAAACCAAGCAAGTGGCAGAGTACTCCTCTTGAAGACTTCACTTCTGCTAATGGATACACACATTTCTTGACTTTCCACAAACTTCTTGGCAGACTTTGCTATGCAGCAAAAAAGAAACTTCAAAGCATTACATGTAAGCAGACTAACCTCCTCGTTAGTGCCATATTTGAGAGGGCTTTATTGTTATGTTCCTCTTGACCATCCTTATTTTACTGCTAATGTATTTAGAACCTCTCAGCATCAGTTTTCCTTCACCACTGAATATACCTTCTCACCACTTCCAGGCAACTGGATGCCAGAACTGTGCTACAACCTTTCTGCAGAAAGTTGATGCTTGAACCACTGGGGTTTTGTTAAACCCCTGTGAGTAATTTATCTTTAGTTTACACACTTCTCCAAACACTTGCAGGTTGTGCTTCAGGTTCAATTCATGATGCAGGTTAGAAATGAGTGAACTATGACTTGACATCCAGCTGCTTGAGAAAATGCTTTCTGTACCCAGCAGGGGACAGTTCTGTTTCCAGCCCAAAACTCCTGAGCCCATGCTCAGCAGAGGGCATCCTTACACTTCACTAGCTGCAGGAGCTGGGGACTTTCAGAGCCTAATTCCTGGAAATTTTTCTTTTTCCAATAAACATTTCAGACTGATGATTAAAATGGAGGTGGGGAGGAGGGGGGTGGGGGAACAGCAGCTACTACGAACCCTGAGGGCAAAAGGGTCTTTGATCACTCTAAGGGCAAATTAGTTAATTTATCATGATCCGATTTTAATTATGTGCAGTATTAATATACCCAAGGTGAAAGAATTAGAGATGCTCTATCAGATTATCAAAAGAGTAGGCCTTCTCTCTGCCAACACAGAAATATTTTAATTGAGCTCTAAAATTGCATGCAGAACTGCCTCCACAGGCTGGCTATGCCACAGCCCAGTATATCTTATTACCAGGAAGTTTTATCTAATATTTAACCCAAATTTTCACACTTTTCAAGCCTGATCTAATTACTGTAAGCTACATTGGCATATATCATTCAAAATAATTCCTCAGAAGTTCCTGGTGCTGACAAGAAAGGAAATGCTTCTATTCCTGTTCCAGCCTTGTTTCCTCAAATAGCCAAACTGGAAAGTCTCTGTGTAAACTGTCAGGACATCCATTATACCACTGCCTTTTATAGCTAACTGAGAGCACAACAGAGTACTTTTGTAACCAAAGCTGCCTTTCAGGAAAAGCTGGATCATAAATCCCATATTTTGGTGAAGTAGAATTAACCTGGATTCTGTGTAATGCTGGGTGTGCCTCCAAAATCTCCACAATGAGGGCATAAAGATGGGTATAAAGAGCCACTGTAGTAATTTCTTTATGCAATATGTCAAAAGAAATAGGATCTTAATAAGTAATGTACCCTCTCACATTCCTCAAAATACCATCTGTAATACCTTAAAGCACCCTGGAATATGAGAGTCGTCAAGCACCAGCCCCACTTCCCTTGTCCACTCAGGATCCCTGTGCTGCCCAGAGCCCTGGCAGCTGGGAAAACCCTCATCCCTGAGCTGGAAGAACCTACTGCAGAACCTGTGTATAGTGGATGATTGATGCTCCAACTCCAAACCACACCTTGCTCAGAGCAAAGCTGACCCAGACAGCTCCAAGATGAGAACAACCTTGAAAAAAACGTGTTTGTTCAGCCCCTGTGAACACAGACACCTACATGGACACCAGTGCCTTTTTAAACTTTTTAAACAGCCCCTGAATTTCTTGCTTTCGCCTCTCCATGGGTTGTAGGAGCACGTTATTGTGGGAACACGTCCCGTGAGGGGCAGAGGCAGGATAAGCTGACTAATGTGTGCAAAGGCGATTAGGGGCTGACACCGAGTTTGAACAGAAGCACACACCAGCACACTCATTAGCTCTTGTCAAACTTACAGAACGTCTAGTTTTGATACACACTTTATACCCCAGCCCACATGACTCAGCCTGGCCCCCATCCACAGCAGATTTCAACTACTGATTGCAGTTAATGCTCTAAAACTGACTATTGTACAGGCTCTGGGAAGGTATTTTCTGAGCCAAGAGTATTCTGGGTATTTATTTTGAGAACTTCATAAAATCTTTTGTCTGTGCTGAATTAGAGACCCCCGCTGAGGCAATGCTTGTTGAGGCAAGCTAAATTACATGATTTGCTTTTGTGCTGTGAAATACTTGTATTATCTTAAATGTCACGAGCCTGATGCAGTATCAAGTCAAAGGATTTGTAATTTTCTAAAAGCAATTTTTTTCCAAATGTTTATTGCAGGAAGACACTTCTCTTTTCCTTCTATTTTCCTTCTGTCTAATTTCAGAGATGAGTTTTCTAAGACAACTCAAATAAACAGCCTTTCAATCAGTCAAGTGCACTGTCCTGACAGTGAACTTCTCTAGAAATGTATTTTTCTCATGAATTGAAGAGATTTCATACTGGAGCAGATAGCTGACTTTCCCTCATTCATTATCTTTAATGTATTGTGCCAAACAGAATTACCACCAACTGCACTTCTTGGTGGGGTTACAGCTATAAAGCAACAAACCGAAGGGCAAAATTTGCCTTCTGAGAGATGCACATCTCTCTTTGGAAAGCCAAGTGGAAAATAAATTAAAATGTATTTTAGAAAGAATGTCCCACTTTGCATAACAAATAAGAAATTCCTCATTCTATTTAGCTTAGTATTCTATACTGCTGTGGGTTGCTTCGTTTCCTTCCCCTCCCAATTTTAGTCCAGATAATTACATTTTGAGGAGAAATGTGATCTGGGAAGTGATAATAAACAGTGATTGCATTTAAGTCTTTTTTTTTTTTTTTTTTTTTTTTTTTTTTTTTTTTTTTAATTTTCTTTTTTTTTCTTTTAACCTGCCTGTACCTGTCCTCTCCCATCCTGATGAAATCTGAAACAAACCAATTTAGCAAAATTTTGGCTATTTTCTGTTTTTCCTTCTCTGAGATGACAAACTGTATTGCCAATAAAAAGGTATAAAAGGAGTAATTTTAAAAAATGCAAAAGGTGGAAGAAGAGAGAAAGAAGGAAAGGAAAAGCCTAGAAAGACCAACCCCAGTGGGCAATAGGGGCTCCTGACAAGGCTGCTTCTGCAGAGGTTCTTAAATATCTCTCACAAATTATCCCAAGATGCTCAGGACAAAGACCCCTCAAACATAATGGGTATGAGCTGCATCCAGCACCTATTGAAACCATTCTTTAGAAAAGGTATAGGAGTTTTGCTGTGCATTATATTGTCTAATGTACCTGGAGGCACTATGAGGTCTAAGGTGAAATCTAGTTAAACACACACAATTTTGGGAGATGCCAAAAACATTTTTCAATTTAGGAACAAGCAAATTATGACAAAACAGTTATTGCAAAAAAAGAGAGTATAAATAGACACTGCAGAGATTTCTTTATGCAGTATGTAAAAAGAAACAATAATTTAAAAAGTAACATATCCTCTCCCATTCCTCAAAATACCACCTGTAATGCTTTAATTTTCTAAAATAAATCCACAGTGAATTAAATGGGTTATATGTGTCTATTGGGGAGATTATATATTGTAAGCACAATTATAGGTCTTAAAATAAAGCTATTTCTAATCCCTCCAAAAGATGCTTAATAACGATTAGATTACTGAGGAACTGATTAAGAAGAGATACTGGCTTTAAAAGTGGCCAGAGTGAGTAAATTCTGTAATCCAAACATGGTTTGGAAAACAGAAGCACTTTCCAAGTTAAAGAGATCTTAGAAGAGACTCAATGCCAGAATCTCCTTCCTTTTCAGCCAGGCTTCCCCCTTATGGACAAATAAATAAACAAACAGATAAATAAGAGACTTTCAAGTTTTTTCAGCAAAGTAACCTATGCACTGTAGTGTTTATGATGAATCACAGAATCACAGAATGGTTTGGTTTGGAAGGGACCTTAAAGACCATCTCTTTCAACCCCCCCTGCCATGGGCAGGGACACCTTCCACTAGCCCAGGTTGCTCCAAATCCTGTCCAACCTGGCCTTGGACACTTCCAGGATGAAGACCTAGTTAAGCCTATATCTCGATTTGACCTGGGATGGTGAGGACAAATGCAGGTCCAGTGCCACCTCAGGTCATGCCCAGCTCCACCTGAACAGCCCTGGGAGGATAAAACAGCTTTGGGCATCTCTCCTCTCTTTGCTCTGCAATCACGCTTTATTTATGTGAGTGATCCACACTGACATCTCATTTAAAATGAAGATTTTGAAGTCTCAACAAGACAGGGACACATCTGCCCCTTATAGGAATAAGAACAACTAAAGAGCATTAAACTAAAACAGAACGAAAATATTAAGTATAATCTTTCATTTTTCTCTTTTTGAACTACGGTGCGGAGTTTGCATTGTGGCAGATAATAAGACAAAGCAGGACAAATGGGAATCCCTCTGGAGTCAGTGGCAATGCTCTTCCTGACATCCATGAAATGAAAACTTGGCCCAAGGCCTTTGAATCTGATTGTGAGGTACAATTACAATAGGAATGGCTGAACAGGGAGAGGGCTCCAAAATATGTTAAATTTGCTGCTGCATGGGGAAGAACAGAAGACAGAAAATGATAGTTTTCTTTCAGTGACATGCTGAAGGAACTGCACTTTAACAGCATGCATAGATGGACAGAAAGGAAGGAGGTTCAGCTGTCCAAAGAAGGACCCCATTTAGGCAAAAGAAAAAAATAAAGTATTTTGAGCTACCCTACTGCCTTCTGAAAGAACAGCTTGTGTCTTCAGTACTACTCCAGAATTACCTGCCTATGTTAACAGAGCAGTGTTGCTAATGGAGCAGCAAATGAGCTCAACACTTTGCTGCAAATAAACTCAGCTGAGTTTCAAATGAAAAGAGTGACTGGGAGGAGAAGCAATTTCTTTAACTTCCAATAATCTCGCATTTTATGTGAAACTTGGGGTTCTGGTAACTAGCTGGATCTTTACCATTGATTCCCATAGTACAGTTTTCAGCTTTGTCTAATGAGAAAACTTAATTTTATCTGTTCCTTTCTGTACGGAGTCACAATAATGTGAAGGTGCAGTTCAAAGCACAGAGCACACATCCCTTCCAGCCTCTCCATTCCTGCACGCTCCCCTACAAACATACAGGTCACAGGACACATTCCTGGCCAGGTGTGTGGTGATCCAGACACATAAAGAGCAGTCCAGCTCAGGCAAAGGCAGAACTGCCCTCTGAGATATTAAGCATTAAGTGATTAATGCTATACTTGAGTTCTGTTGTAACTCCTGTGACAGCTTGACAAACTGATGGTAATGACAATGGCTCTGTCCTCACAGTGCATATTGGAAAGGACCCCATGCTGTCTCAAAGACATCTGAAACTCAAAACACAATCAAGCAAACTGCAACAGCAAAAATCACCAGGGCACGAGAGAGACGCAAGAGCTCTGCAGTGCCACAGCCCGTGGGTAACTCAGCCTGTGCCAGCTACAACACACAGGGTGGCAAAATCAGAGTGTCTTTGGTTTTTCAGGTATGCCTGGCAAGTGTGCGGAGGAAAAGCAGCTGAACAGGTGTTGAACAGCACCTGAGCTCCCTCATACAAGCACTCTATAGAAACACAATAAGGATGAGACTGTGAGAGAGCAGGAATGATTGCTGAATTAAAGTGCTGAGCTCAGGGTCAGAAGACAAGAGGATTCATTTCCGCCTTTATCATAAAATTCCCCATGTGAAAATGTGTGGGTCAAAGGGACTTCTCAGGTTATCTGGACCTTGGAACAAGCATAAATTTTCAATCTATTTACACTCACAAGAAGCGATGGGGATAACCTCTCTAGTCTCTGGAAAAAATGACTTAACCCTGCAAGCCTTGAGAACATCTGAAAAGTTCCCCCCTAAAGCTTTCCAGCCTTCAGCCTGGCCAAACTGTTTTCTTTCAGGTGCCTTACTGTGGTAAACCAGAAACCACACACCTTGCACGGTGATGGAATATATGATTCTGCATTAATTATTAATACATAATATTAGATGTCTATTGTAAGGCAGAGTCTATGTATTCTTTGCCTTCAATGAACTACTATTTGCCTTCTGTGAACTGCGGTTTAGAATTCTACAATTTTACATGAGGATGAACAGCTGAATGGTTTCACTCATTTTTTTTCCCTGTTTGCCTGTTATACAAGTACAGAATAACGTCCTGGATAGATAAATCTCTCATTCCAATATTTCTAATAATGTTTTCCAAAGTCATTCCATGCTTTGAGGACATTGTAATGATACATCCATTTTCAAATTGTCCTTCAAAATCTTCAAAGTATGTAAAAACTGCAAATCTAAGCACTTCACCTTTTAGTTTCTTACACTGCATATTAAGACAAGCTTGGTGGGGTTTTTCTGTATATTTAAATGCCAACTAATGTAACTTGGCAGTTAGATTCTGCTCTTTACAATTCAGTTACAGCTATAAATCAAGTTCTAGTTCTCTGAAATTGAATCAGCTTTAGCACCTGTAAAATACTTCCATAAGCCCTGATCATGTGAAACCAAGGAACTAATAGAGGATTTACATATTAAAACTAGTGGACGATACTCAGATTTGGTTAATATCGTGTAATCAAACCTAAACTCCTCTGTTTCTCAGTTTGGGACTTACAATTTCTAAACCTTGAAATCTTACATAAAATTAAAGCAGTCATCTTAATGACAATTTTACCCTAGAAGCAGCCATTCCAAGCAGCCAAATGTTTCTTTGCAGTTTTAGGAAATATGTTTATAAAACATTTATTAAGCAGGAAACAACAGGTGTGCTCTTTAGATTAATTATTGGCCAAAGGAAAGTGAAGGAGTCTCAAGGAAGAAAGCTGTGTCTGATGCTTGGTTTTTAACAGAGAGCAGGAGAACATGAAAAGGAATTTCTGTGACTTACTAAGGGCACTGTATTGAAAGTTGCTTCAAATGAAGGAGCAAATTAAATAATCTTGTTTAGATGGCACAACATCTCAGAACTGCTTTCAGGACAGCATGGCCTAATACACCATGGAGGGTTCTACAAAATGTGACAAACTGAAGTCATCTTTGGAGGGAAACACAGGACACATTCCATATTTAACAGGATAAGTCTGATAAAGAGGAGGGAAAATTGAAGAGGGCTGTCAGGCCATGCCTGCCTGCTCAGCACACCTCGCTCAGCCCTTCAAAGTCTGCCGAGTGAACTGTGCAGTGTGACAGCAAGTGACAGCCACTGACACGGGCTGTGCCCAGCAGAGCAGGACAAACACTGCTGAACACCCTGCCCTGTCAGCTGCTCTGCTGTGCACACACACAGGGGGCTCTTCTGCAGCCCTCGGGCACCAGGAGCCACAGCAAACAGTGCTGGTGGCCCAGGCCATGCTCCCCACCGATGGGGTGTGGGGTGGGGCTGCACCTCCCACCCGCCCCACCACGGGAGCTGTGGGTCCCCACGTCTCCCCCACGGCCACAGCTCCCTCCTCCTCATCTGCTCGGAGACAAATGTAACACCACCGCTGACAGCAGCGCTCCCGAAGCGAGTGTGTGCAACCCTCTGCTCTGTCGGGACCGGCAATCGAAGGGCTTTGCTCACCTCCCTCGTTATCCTTGTTGTCGGCACAGGCGGTTTCCATGGCGACGCTGCATCCCGGCCCCCTCCAGCCGCTCTGGCAGACGCACTGCCAGCTGTTCTGGCCCAGCGTGCACCTCCCGTTGCCATTGCACAGGTCCGGGCATCCATCTGGGAGGACAAACGCAGAGGGTAAGCCCAGGGCACACCCACCCCGCTGCAATATCACTGTGCAGACAAAAAGGTCCTGCTGCTGGGACGAACATTCTCGGCGAAGAAAGGGGACACCTCTGAGAAACGGGGATCTAGCTCAAGCCAAAGGGCAGGAGGAGCCCTAACTGCTCTAATACATGTCCTAAAAACCTCGTGAAGGTTCAGACCTTGAGCTGACAGTCTGCTGACAGAAGATCTGTCTCCTATGTGTACACACATAGGAGGGGGAACGTCGTCTTCAACAATCTCGTCAATGCTCAGAGGGCTTTTGCACTGTGAGTTGCATCTCTAAACACAAGGTTTAAATAAATAGTTTTGTCTCTAAACATAAAGTTTAAATAAATAGTTTTGAAAATATTTTCCTTCATTGCCAGTAGTTTTATGATACCTACTTATTTAACACTAAGTTTACTTACATTATGATATAACATTTCACGCTTTCTAAAAAAGACATTAGAGGGAATATCCCCCAGAAGATGTATGTTTTGAATTGATTATGGATATGACATGACTTATTGTATAGCAAGAGCCAAAATAGGAACAAAAATATTAATTAGCTAAGCTGCTTACACATTCTAACAAATGTCCATAGGTGATAGAATACCATGACGGCTTTTTCCTGGAGCTAAATGAGTCTCAGGAGGCACTACTGGTATTTTACTGAATATTCATTATGAAGAAGGGTAAGAAAACCAAACTGCAGCCTTGGTAAATACAACTAAATCCATCAGCACCCAATCCACACAAGCACGTGTATTTGTCTGTGGAGGTGACAGAAGAGATTTAAGTGACCTGCAGCAGGTCTCTGACATCACCTCTTCAGGACTCTGAGCAGAAGATTGTGTTGCCATATTGACAATAAGTGTTGGATCTTAAACATTCACAAGCTCTCATTTGAGTTGAAAGTACTGCCTGATCCTGCCATCTCTACCACCACTGGAAAACATGGAATAAGGATCTCACTGCTGTCACTTTTGGACAGAAGATTTTACCTCAAGACAGCTCACAAAGCTTCACACTCTCTCATTTTTCTCTCCACCAGCAGCGATGGGTCACTGTTGGCACCAAGACATGCAGGGACCTGCAGCAGCTCTCTCAGGTCTCACTGACTGGCTGGGTTAGTCCTCCACATCTGACACTGTGCCCCCAAGCTGTGACTATTAATTAAGTATTCCACTCCTCCAGGCATTTTAAGAGCACAAAAGGACTAATGGGCACCCTACCAGACTGTGGATACTCTTCTCACCAATTGTGAGAGAAGCAGGTAGCAGTGAGAAATAGCCTGAAAACAAACAAATATGTTTTCTTTTCCTGAGCAGCACCACATCAGAAGTGCAGCACTGGAGAAAGACTAAAATGACAGGATGTCACCTTTGTGCCCCTTGGCCTCTGCACGTAGCAGGGAAAAGAAGAAATGGTCAAGCTACCACAGCTTTCCTACTAGTGCTGAAAGGTTGAAGCCCTCCAGAAATCACTAATTTGGAATGCTGTGTGTTTCTACAAACCTGCTCAGAAAGCCACAGCTCTGAGTTTATCTCTCCCTGCTCCTCCCAACTCCTTGGCTGTAGCCAGCTGGTGGCAGAGGGCAGTTCCTCCCACCCCAGACTGGTTTTCACACTTCTGCAGGAGTTTACCACTTATCACAACAGGTCCAAGACTATTCAGTTCATGTTAAAGAATATCAGAAAGCTATCAGCAGATATAAACAAGTCCTATAAGTTGTATTTCAGTGTTGTTGCATATTAAATAAACAGTGCCCCTTTCAGTTAAATTTAGGGTAACTTTGCCATTACATACCTTAGCTGTAAGAAATTTCACTGACTTTCGCAGTACAGCTAACAGACTCTCAAGACATTTATTTTATCTCTTTCATTTTGTCAGGTTGCTTGAATGACCAAAGTGATAATATTTGAGTGGAGGCATCACAGTGTAGGACCAATTATTTGTTTTAAACGAAAAACAAAGAGTAATTGTGAATATACACACACACGGTTGGTTTTAAACCGAGGCACTGAAGAGAATTAAACCACTGAAGCAGTTTGCCTTGCAGCATATGAGCAAGATGAAAACATGAACAGTAGGGAGCTAGCAAAATCCCTGAAAAGTTTTAAGTGCAGCTGGGGATTAATGGACATGACTTTGCCTTTAGTGTAAGGAGAGGAGGCAGCACCACTGCTACAGACATGATGTTGCTAGGAAACACTATGCTACCTCTCCAGAGCTTATTTAACCACAGCCTTCCAAAGACACACTGTTTGAATAACATAAATATCAGAGGGAAGGGAATGAACAGCGGTAGACTATAATGATAAGATACAAGCACTTGGACAATAATGCCTTCTTTTAAGGATCTATTAAATTAATGATGAATTAACTTCAAAACAGCTTTAAGTAATGGACAACTAACTAGGTATTTTGCATGGTTATGTCACCATGCATGCTGATGGGCATTTTTGCCTCTCTTCAAGGAAGTATCTATACAGCATCACAGTCTGCTAGACCAACTAGACAACAGAGCTCCATTACAATCTAGTATTCACAAGTTTTCTTCTAAATGAAGTTTAAATTTAGGCATTGCACTGACTATCTCTTTTTAAATTCTCCTACGTGTGTATGTGCACAGTGATGAGCACTGGTGAGCATCCTCTGCACACAGAGCATTTCCACGTGGCTCATGGGCTTCGATGGTCTTCAAGGGATTTGGAGAGTTTCACTCTGCATCCCACACTCAGCAGTGTGCAACCTGCTGGCTTAGGAATTCTCTGAGTTAGGGAGTCACAGAGAGAGTAAGGCAGTCACAGAGGGAAGGGCTATCAACATCTTATCTCGAGTAACCCACAGAGGTATGAAGCTCTCAGTCACAGCTCGGAGAACGGCCCCTCGTGCTAAGCAGACAGGTTGCTACTCCTGCTGTGCAGAGAAATTCCCCTCATCTTTTCCATTACAGTGTGCTTAATGGAAAATGTCAAGAAGCAAGGTTAAAAAAAGAAGAAAGTGCTTGTTTAAAGTGCTAGATTGACAACCTATTTATTCACAGAACAGGCAGAGTGGAGGCAACAGCAGTTCAAGTGTCTCACACTTTTGTAGCTGCTGCTAAAGGTGAAACACTAATGCAGCCTCCCTTCTCTCTCAGTCTCCAACTTGTCTGTGGGATCAGAAATTTGGACCTGCAGTACAGGTACATATGTAGTAATTAAAACAGCAAGAAAGACTTCAATATGTTTTGCGTATGAGAGATCATCAGAGAATCATTATGAATAGCAAAAACCACAATATGGACAGTGCTTGTTTGGAAAATGGGTAGTGCTGGATATATTTACAAGAGAATACTACAATGAAATTATTCTGAGACCAAATTGTAAGGTGGTTAATCCATTTTTGAACTTGGCAAATTAATTTCCAGTGTCTTGGCAGTACACCAAAAATTCTAATCCAGTTTTGGATAAATTCTGAACAGAATTCCTTTTCACTCCACCCATACTCACAAATTCCAGGTATACAAATACACCTGTCCAGCTTCCCAGACATTTATAGATTTTCCTTGGCATAAACTACTTTAAAATTGCAAACAAAACATTTTAGGTAAATTGAAACATAAAAACTGCCCAATTCATATGTAGTTTCAGTCAGAATCATCAGAAATCCCACTTATAATGGAGCAAATCATTCTGGAAAGAAAAGAAGGGAAAGGGCAACCAGGGATAGAGAAGTTAAGAGAAATCTCGCAGTTTTTGAAGTTTTCAAACTTTGAAGGAATAGGTAGCCTCTTAGTATAATTAAAGAAAAAAGGAGAGATAGAGGAAAAAAAGTAAAATCTAAGTGGTATCTCGTAAGCACTTAGAGAAATGGATGATGCTTTTAGCCTCTACTGCTTGTATATGGAAAAATAAATCAAGAGGTTATGTCTTCTGAGTCCTTCTGATCCTACACTATCAACCATCTATCCTCCAAACTCCTTCAACAGGACTGTCAAGCAGAAAGGGTTCCCAGCACCCCTCCCCATTTAGTGCACATGTGGTGCAGCAAGAGTCTGGAATATGATATCTGCTGTTTATCTTCCTGCCTGACCTCCTTTCACACGTCCTGATCCAAAGCCCCCTGGCAGGCACTGAAGCCTTTCCACTGACTTGCACTGAGGCTGGACCAGCTGGTCCTGTGGGTGCAGAAGCCCTGCAGTAGAGTATGTTCTACAGCACAGGGTTTTCTGGCTCTTAGGATACACCTGAGTTTCAAGGGGAACATTTAAATTACATTTAAATCCTCCTCATTAGAGCTGTTAACTACAGAGCTGTAGCAAATAACAGCAGTCTGGGCTACGACGGTACCTGAAGAATATAGAGAAATGACATAATAGCAGTAATGACAATAGCCTGTTTAATTTGGATTTTAGAGGATAATCACTGTTTTCATATTTTCTGTTCATTCCTTCAGTGAGGTGCTGGTATGCCTACAGCTATCTAGCAAATAATAAATGAGGTACATAGAACAAGGTACCTAGCAACATTGAAAATAAAATTATGCTTTTTATTTGCTATTGTTATATTTTAATCCTTCAATCCCAAAGCCTGCAGGGCTTAGTTAAAGCCAAAGAAAGGGCATACAAATAAAAATGACATATAGTGTTATGGTAAGCACACACGAGTTATTTTCTGCAGAGCAACAGTTCAACAAAAATAAACTCAGCCCCCAAAGCATGTAACTAAACACATGTCAATGCAATATGGTATTTGTGGAGTGAGAGGTGAGGCCCCTTCGAGTGAGTTTGGACAGCTCCAGAACAGGCTGGAACCATGCAGGGCACTATCCCGGGTCTTTGAAGCAGGACAGTGACACTGATTGACAAATTGTGAACAATTAACCCAGCCTTTCAGTGTGACACAAAGGCCATTGTCACTGCTCAAGTACCACAGCAGCTCTGCTTGGTTTCCAGATAGGACTCACACAGAGCTGGAGATTCTCCGTGGCACTGAAGTTTGTTACCAACATGCTCTGACTGCCTTCCTTGCCTCTTTTTCCACTCCTTTTTATTTGTCAGACAAAGCATTATTTTTTAAATCTACCCAACACCCTAAATATTTAAAGATAGGTATCAAACAAAAGGCATGTACAGAATAAATATCTATTTGCAAATGTGCTGGGCAGATGAAAACATGCCTGAGTTAGAACTATAGAATGGCCCAGCTACAATTTTATTAATTGAACAGGCTGGAAAAAAAAGGGGAAAGACCAAAAATTAAGTTTCAAGGACCCTGAAATCCTCCACTCTAATACTTCTTGTGCAGACAAACAATTATGAATTTTAAGTAAGATTCCTTTAACTGCCTGGGATATGTATGCCATAACAGAATTTCCCTCTAAATTCTATCTATCTATGCAGTTTCAGTCTTTGACATGTAAAGGCAGGAACTCAGGTAACATCCAACTTTTTAAATAAAATACAGAAATATAAGAAAAATGT
Organism: Pyrocephalus nanus; assembly: GCA_038380795.1. Classification (NCBI taxonomy): domain Eukaryota; kingdom Metazoa; phylum Chordata; class Aves; order Passeriformes; family Tyrannidae; genus Pyrocephalus; species Pyrocephalus nanus. The sequence goes on along the minus strand of CM076275.1, from coordinate 13,727,135 downwards.
GTGATGTTTTAGAAGAAGAGAAGTAAAGCTCCCACAAAGGGGAACTGCTGGTATTAAAAACAAAGTTTCAAGAAAAGTCACTTGCATCATTTTGAAGAAAAAGAACAACAAAAAAGATACAGAAACACACACAGACAGAGAAAAGGAGAGGAAAGCTCATGTTGCAATATAGGTCACAAACATTTGAGACTGAAAACACCCCAAGGGCTGTCAGAGCATCATGCCTTGTTAACAAGGGATTGCTCCCAGCAGAACATTCCATTTTATCCAACTTCATTTTAAGAGACTCCAGCAGATGGGCTCCTGTGACTTCCTTGAGGGGAAGACACCCTCGAGGTCTCTCTCTTGTGCACAACCAACAGAGTTTTTTCTGTCACCAGCTTTTGGTGTGACACCACCCCCCGCCCCCACCAAGCTGCCAGCAGCTGGGCAGGAAAAAGAGGGGGACAGTTTGTGCAATACTGCCCTGAGATCTGAGGAAAGCAAACAGATCAATGATCAAAAATAATCCATGTCTGCTCAGAAGGTTGAGTGGACACACAGAGTTCCAGCTGAGCTCTGAATTTGGACTGCCTGTGTATATAAAACACAGTTGCAAGAAGGAAGGGAAGCTGCATAATGGGAAGTTCAGTCATAAGACTGAGAAGCCTCTGCAGTGCCAAGTGCTCTGGGGTAGCCAGGAGGCCAGATCCAGTCCTGCAAATGTGGGATGTCCATGATGTCCAAACACCACACAGCCCCCACATCACTCACAGAGTGCAGGCAGGGCCAGGGTGGTCCTGCCAGGCAGTGTCCTGCCTGCACCCTGATATTGCCAACGTGAACGTGAAGGCACATCCCATCCTGCCAGCAAACCAAGGCCCTGCACCGTGGCTTTATCGTGGCCAGCTGGCAACAGTTTGGGTTGTGCACCAGCATAAGCATAGTAGTTCTGTGGAACACAGGTAAAGACACTGCTGCAGCAGAGCTACTTAATTCCTTCTGCAGGCCAAGGAGATTATTTGCTGCAATTCTGAGCAAGAGCTGAAATCTGACCCCAGCAGCACATTCCAGTTACAGTGTATTCTTCTCAAACAAGACTCATATTCAACTCCTATTCATATATCCAATAAAAAGGCATATAAAAGATGCAGTAAAATTTGTATTTAAGATATCTGAGCCTTTCAAATTAATCTTACTGTAACAAAATCCATTTAGAATATAATTCCAGGTGAAATTACATTCATAAAACCACTACCACAACCATAATCTTTTACTGTATTAATATTTCTGATATTGCATACAAGGACTGGTATCGTCCTTTGTAATTTTTAATATCTTTTCTGAGAAAGAATCCTTCTCAAGTTGGGTTTATCTCTAAAATAACGTCTATATAAATAGTTTTGTGGCAGTGTAATGATGAAGTGACCTATCCGACAGGATGTGTAAATTCAGTCAATTAAGGGCAACAAGCAAAACACTGCCAAGCAAAACACTGCCTTCATATTTAAAAGAATATATATCCTAATTACAATTAGTAACTAAAGTCCCTGCATTAATCCCAGTGTTATGGCAAGCAGTTTCAGTCATTCCTTCATAAAAATTAGGATTCACACCATAATTGCATCTCACCTTTTACTCTCTGAATGCCCCGATGGGTCAGCTGAGGAGGCTCTGTTGTCACTGCCCAGCTTTTCTCAGATGCCACCCAGCATTTCTTCTGCTTCAGGTTTTAAAGGGAAGTCAGCATCACTAGATCTACTGCTCAGGAAATCTTTTTAAGCAACACTATTTGCTGCAAGCAAGTTTCAGAGCAGAGGCAGGGGAGGTAAACACCAAGCCAGGTTAAATCAGCCGTTTCCTGGTGAGCTGAATGTACAAATACTTTGAGTATAAGCACACCAGTATAATCCTTTAGGACTTAGGCAGACAGAAAACTGTCCTGCAAACAGGATCCACACTGGCAAAATTCAGCCAAATTCAACAGAATTACATGGATTTCAGTCAGCTAATGTACAACCTCATGGCAGATTGGCTGTAGCTGGGCACTTCATATCATACTTAAAACTATTATTAAGTGGTTGTTCTTCAGAAAACATGGGTTTTCTCTGATTTCTATGTGTTAGCTGACTACCAAGCATAGGGAAATCCCCTGGATCATAAAGTGCTGCTGGTGGCTTTACAGCCCTTCCTGCCTGCTGGAAGGATCATGGATAACTAGGGCTCCTTCTGCCTGAAGGCAGTGAATCACTTGGAAATGGAGTCTTTTCATCAGGCTGGCATGAGCCTGATCAGTCCCCAAAGAAAGAAGCAGCCCTTGGATGTATCCATCCTAGCCAAATACCACTAGCATCAAATTTTCCATTTCCAAACATTTTTTTAAAGTCCTACTAAAGCTAAAATAATATTCCAGACATTATAAGACCAATATAAGACATTCTCAGTTCAGCTATTCAAAATACTTTTTTTCACTTCACAAACCCTCCACTTATGGCATACAGGAGGAATGAACTCCTTTATTCCTTTAATGAAAACTTCCACTTACATAGAAAAATAAAAATCACTTATTATCCACTTTTCCTCCAAATACAAATTGCATTTCTCTGACCATAACTACTTTAACATACAAAAAGCTTTACAAAACAGAGGAGTTCAAGTCAATCAAAATGCCCAGTAAACTTAGTCAGCATTTACAGGGACCAAACAGAACTGTTCTCCTTACACCACTGTGCCTAATTTGATTTGAATTCAGGGATGTGAGGGAATGGGATGTGCACACACAAGTAGGGAACTGCAGTGAGAAAGAGCAGATGTTACACACTACTTTTGTTGCTCAATATGTTACAGAAGGGCACTGAGTGGTAACAGCCTGTCCAGTGGGCAATAAGGAGGATTGTAGGGAGTCTGCCATAAAAACTATGGGCCCAAGTCTGATGTCTGACCTCATAACAACCCTGCTTTGAGGAAGAGGCTGGACCAGATGACCTCCTGACACCCCATCCAAACTGAATTATCTATGATCCCTTTGGTTTTAGAGCCTTATAATTCATAATTCTCAGGGCAGGGAATCCCAGTTTTCTCAGGCATTATTAAAACATAATTACTTGCTATTCATTAGATATTAATGCCTGCATAGAATTTATAATTTAGCAATTAACTTTCAGGTATGCAAATGCAGATCCTGTGTAAGTGCGCAGGTTATCTCTAACAGCAGAATAAATATGAGCCTTAACATAAGTAGACAGTTTCCTCTATTACTCTGTAGCAGATTAGTGTGTTCTGTCCCTTAAATTTGGTACAGGACTTTGGAATCCCTTCAGGATGAAAAGTACTCTACAGACATGTGCATTATATTTTGCAGCTGATCTGCTTAAAGTATTAATCACATCGATTCCATGGCTGCACACTGTATGGTTTCAGACTTCAGAGTTCAAACATTCCAGCTGTCCCAAAGGAAAATCCCAAACAAAAAAAATAGAAGGTTTTTCAGAAGCATTGTGGGATAGTTTGGAATGAAAAATAGCAACATACACTAAATTCTTCTCCTGCTCCTTCTGGCTTGCAGTAATCCTAAATATTCATGACAGTACGATATTATTAGAAGTGACCAAAAATAATGGATATTTGAATAGTAAAATAAATATACCTCACATGTTTGTTAAGGCTAGAATTTCTGGAGTTTAAATATGTACAAGTGTAAAGTATGAAATAATGCCCACCACCTAGGAGCAGTATTCTGCCACATAGGCAACATATGGAAAACAAATTAAAATAGATAAGCAATGTATTTTGAGTTATGTATTTGTGTATGCTGAGTTGTTTGGCAGATGTAGGATAGAAGATGAATATTTCAGTACGTAAACTATAAACATGTCTTTAATTTTAAAGTGTAAGGCACCATTCTGCATTCCCTGTCAATACACATAAGCCTCATGAATATCATGCCATTTTCCAATGTTTATATCTACCAATGGCACAAATAGCTAATAAAAGCTATGGAAATAAAAATGTTGTTTTCATAAATAAGCCGGTTTAAATCCTGCATGCACAGACAAAGCATAAGTTAGTTCTCTTTTTGTTCCACTTTTTAAAACCTGCCTATGTGGTGAAGGAAGAAACCTCATAATCCTTCATACATAGCCAGTTGCTTTGATATTTAAATACCAAATAAATCTGGGAAAGTGATTTTGATCTGCTATGGAGATCATCTTCTCCATTCCGCCCCCCAGAAAGCCAGGAGTATTTAATCTGCACTTGGAAGAAATTTGGAAGAGAAACGAGTCTTTAGGCTCTGCTTGCTTTACATTAAACATATTTACTATCAGGCAGCTGATGGCTCTGCTCCTCCCCCTGCCTCACTAGAAGTGTCCTTAATTCTCTGGAACGAATACTTAAGTCTTTCTGCTGCTAGGCAGAGTATTTATTTTCCATTTCTCTGTTGAAGCCATCAGAAGAAGCAACAAGACTTTTAACTTGATTGCCTTGCATCTATATTTGACAGGGTTTAAGCCACATCGGGACAGGCAGGTTGTTACCTGGTATATTGGGAGTGTTTATCAGGAGCACATCACTCAGGAAGGGAAACACAAGACAAGTGAGTTGGAGATGCAGCCAAGATATCTGGAGACTGCCTCATCACCAGTTAAGAAGGAATTTCCAATGACAACAATAATAATAATAAAAATCTAAGGTCTGTACATGGGACAGCTAAAGGGCAACATGCTAAAGTTCTGTGCAATTAGTTCTTTCTTTGCAATGCTGAAAATACAGCTTGAGTAGCAGCTCATAGAAAATCTAAATGTTAAAGAGATGTCAAAGAAATTTCTGTTTTCTATCCTGATTATTACTTAGAAAAGTCCCGGGGTAGGTACCAGAACATGAGATTACTCTGAAGGCCAGCATTACTGACATTCAGTGCTCAAATAAAATGATAACTGGTTTCCACACTCTGATTCCCACAATTTCAGTGGGCTACAGTGTCACTGTTCATTGCTTATACATAGCTGAACTGTTAGCACATTGCAAGGAACATGTTAGAAAATCATAATAATTAGGCTTTTCTTTAGCTAATAACCATTTATCCAAAGCTGCGAAACCAAGCAGCCTTTTCCCACTTCACAGCAATAGTTTGGAGCAGAAAGACAAGTCCTGCCCTGGCTCGAGCTGCAGAGGATTTCCAGAATGCTCCATGCCATGAAAACCTAAGAAGAGAACACTTTGTAACATCAAAATATCACCTGAAGGTCTCTCTCCTGAGGTTTGATGCAGTTTGACTCTATTGAGTTTAAGATCTCCATGGATTGTAATCAAGCAAAGTGAATTCTGGAACGGCTCAAGGTTTCAGAGTAAATACATATGTGGGAATATGCTTAATCAGGCACAGTGCATATCCAATATACTGCTGTAAGCAGGCAGGAAGTTTTTGTAAAAATCTTTTTTAAGTGGAAAAACTCTACTGCAGATTAATGACAAAGCCTTTCTCCTCAAGATACAACTCTGTCAGTGCAAGACTTCTAAGTGAATTCTCCACCTTCTTCTCACTCAGAATGAAACAACTTGCTAATTGTAATTATTTTTTAATCTGAAGTCACCTAATTTAAGTAAGGTAAGTAAGGGCAGTAGCCCTGTGAAAGTTCATCTTTAGTAAACCTGTAATCTTTTGCCACAGGACGAAAAACCAGAAGCAACACTGAAGATAACAGGCATTTTCCTTTTCACTTCACTGTCATTAGTTCACTTCTGAGTGATATCTCTCCTCACATTTTATAACATCTTTATCTCAAGCAATAAAATACAGATAAGAAAATAAATAACTAAGATCTGGGGGGCATATTCTGCAGATAACTTCACGAAATCTCCCATTTAATTGCAATGGGAACACTCACCTTAAGAAATCAGGCACATTATATACGACTTGATAGAAAGTTTTCCAACAACGTTTTATCTCAGAAATGCTGACAAAAATCATTAGTAGAGTAGGGAAAACTAACTACAAAAGTTGAATAAACAGATGCAGTCTTTAATGGAAGGCAAATATGGTAAACTACCTCAGTTCTGCTGAATAAATATTTCCCTATACAAAGCATCTCATACTTTAAACTTTCCATGCAGTAATGCTTTTAAATTAAGTAATGAGGATTTAAGGACTTTCATGGTAACTAGAAGTACAATTACTGGTCTAAGATGACAGAATTTACTTAGAAAATTCTTTGCGTATGGAAGATTGAAAGATTAAAAGGAATGGGAAAATAATTAGGTTTTAATAAGCAGTCAATTTTATTTTAAAAAAATTTTCATGTGGTATGAAAATAGTAACAATTTGAGGAGACACTTCGGTGTATCCAAAAAGTTTGCTATCTGAGTGATATTTCATACCTAATTACCTCTTCTGATAAAGGATATGCACTAGTGTTTGAAATTAAGGGTGGGCTGGACCAATTTTATTTGACTTTTTTTTTTTTTTTACTGAGCATATAAGCAATCAAAATTGTTACAGAATATCTAACAAAAGATTCCAATGAAGAATCATAAACCCCATAACATCTACAGGGCCCTCTGGATCTGAATGAAGGAAAGGTAATGCTTAAAAATCTCTCTCTATATTTCTCATTTCCCCTTCAACCTTATAGCCACATGTGTGAGAACAACACAGTAGTTTAGGTTTCTGGTCCATAACCATCTCTGTGGGGAATGCTGCAGGAACAAGGAACACTACAGGAACAAGGAGGGCAGACCCATTTACACAGGTTTTACACTGCCTGTAGTGTAACACTCACCCAGTTATTTCTGTCAAGCGACTGTTGCCTGTTCAGCCTTTGCAAAGAGTGACCTTGACTCTGATAACCCATTCTCTAAACATGGAAGACTTTCTCCCTCCTAAATCAATATTTCTGACTTATTTTGGAAAAAGACCCCAAGCTTCAAACATCCACAGGACACGAGGAAGGTATTTATGGACTGGCTCCATAATCAATTAATAACGATCCAAGGGAGGCAGTAACAAAAGAGTAATTTTACCCCTAGTTTCTAAAGAAGCTAAAAAAAAAAAAAGATGAACTGGACCTAAAACTCTGTGTCCCTGTGCTCCCCCCCGACCCCAATTCAACTATCTATTAGCAGTGCTGCATGGAAGCAATGTTACCCTTCCTTTTAGAACCCTAAAGAACTCCCATGCAGTGATTAAGTCCAAAACACCCTTTCAATTTTAATTTTTTTTAACAAGAAAAGGCACATTGCCACTGCTTTTCATGTACTGCTATCAAATTACTCTAACATAAAAAAAAGGGGGGGGGATCAGAATTAATCAGAATCTGCAAACATTTTAACAAAGTCATATTGCACTTTCACTTTTCAGTAGTAAATAATGATCCATGGCTTCCTGCTCTCAGTAATACTTTTCTGGTTCAAATGCAAGTGATTCTGCAGTTAAAAAAAAACACAGAAGGGGAACACCCATCTTCTTTTTCTGTAACTGCTTAATTCTGAGCACACTGTCTTCCATTGTCAGACTGCATGCTATAATGCTAATTCCTCTATTAATTTCAGAGAGAAGTGATCTGTAACCCAGCATATATACACTTTGCCTTGCTTTATTAAATGGAAAGCAAAGAAGTCAGATCAGTTTATGTTTAAACTGTGTTGAAAAGTGGAGGGCTACATGCTATATTAGGGTAGTAGTTCTACTCTCTGGTATTCCCAGTGGTTGGAACAAAAAGTCTGTTCTTTCATCTGTACTAATGTGTCTCTGGTTTTAGGAGAATCAGCATCTTCTGGGACGTTTAGGGGTTTGTGTTTGTGCATGCTGAATTTACAAAAATAGCTTCAGTTCTATTCTTGAGGAACTGATTCCACAAGAAATGCAGCAATTCCTTTTGATTCCTAGCAATTGGAAAATCACAGTATTCGAAGCAGTAGATCAATAAATCACCATGCTCTTCTAGGCAAAAAAATGCTATTGCTAAGCTGATATTTTTTTCTTTGCTAATTTGTGCTTTTGGATAATTGTCCTCTTAGTATTGCTTCTAGCCTCAAATCACAACCTAGCAAACCAGTAATATTTTTCACTACAAACCGATTTAGTTTTTAATTAAAAAGAATGTTTTTAATCACAATTACACCATTACATTTACTTATTAGCAAACTAAAGCTATTATCCCCACTAATTCTCTTCAGAACAGGGGCTGCATCTTGATGCACTGTGGTTCTTTAGCTCAGTTGTTCAGCGCTCTGAGAAACTATTTGAAGGCAAATTAAAACACATTTGGTCTGGGTGCTTTATGAATCTTACTCATTTTTCACACTCTTGAATAACTTTAACCTTCCAACATCTACCAAAAAAAAAAAATCTCATCTGAAATTTTATAATTAAGCAGAATGAATACAGAAGAGATTAATCTTTACCTGGATTCCTGTAAAAATACACTGAAATGATAGAAGTGTATATGCTTTTCGATTATATGAATAACTATGAGCTTGTGTAGTTCAGTCATGACAAAAGAGTTAAAGAAGAAAAACCTAAACTTTTCCTTGCAGCTATTTTGTTGATATCTTATTTTACAGCACTTTAAAAGTGGGCCACAGTCTACCGATGCCGAGTTGATCAACTACACTGGACTGTTAAAAACTGTGAACAGAAACTAAAAATAGAGTGGGATTAGGAAAAAAAAGCCATAAACCCTGAAGCTGGTGGGTTGTTTGTCAAAATTACAGCTCCCTAGTTGCAGACTGGAGGAAACCCACAGCCTTTTAAAAGGCATTCTGCAATGGAGAAGTTACAAATGAGGTGGGTAGGACTTGGGTGCTGTTACACAAACCACGTTTGAGAGAACCCAGAGGCTGTTTGACACTCGAACATCTGGGACTCGCTGCACGGCTCCCAGTAACCAGTGAGACAGCACAAGGAAAGGCAGCACATCCCAGATGTTAGACATCAGTCATGGGCCATAGAGCTGGCACATTACAGTAAGGCAGGAGCAAAAATATCCTTTAAGTGTAGTAGAACGAGAGGCAGAAAAGCTTTGCATGGATAAGCCGACAGCAATGTCTCCTCTGCCTTAATTTTCATTAGGGATAATGTTCTGATCCGTGTCACACTGAAGTCTTTGTGGAAGCAAAGTTGCTACTTTTCCATGAAAACTGCTTAACTGTTTAAGAGAGGTACTTGTGTGGAGTGAAATATTTAAATTAAGTGTACAGCACTCAGTGCTAAGGGTCAGCTCTCAGATTGGAAAATCTTCAGGGAACAGCTGGGCCACGAATCCTTCCTGCTCTAATCCTGTTAGTGAATGAAGAGGGAATGACAACAAACACGGTAACCTTAATTTCTCATGTCCTGCTTTTCCCTTTGGCTTACAGTATGACTGTAAGCTGCTGGTAGATTAATGAGACACCGGTATTGCTTTGTCTCCATCTATCCCAGCACGGATGTGTTTTGAAGACAACTGACAGTCTGAGACTGAGAGCTATGTGTCAATCAGTGTTATATCACTGGAAACACTACAGTAGTATGTGCTGAAAATTGTAGAAATCTACAGTGAGTTGCAGTTTCTTGGCAGCTATAAATCAGGAAACAGCGACATCAGCATTACTCCAATTATTTCACACAGAGGTGAACCACAACATGTGGACCACAACATCAGACCCAAATGCCTTTAAGAACAATCAAGTTTGTATTTGGCTCTTATATTTCAGTAACCCAAAATATGTTCATAATTTCTTTGGGCAAATGAGATATTTACTACATTATATTATGATTTCTGTTGTACAGCAAGCTTTGCTTCTTTTTATATGTATAGAAAAACTCTGTCTGAACTGAAATAGGCTGAGTCTACCTACAGAATTAATCTCCAGAAGCAATGTTATCCTAATGAGCATTTCATAAGCAGCTCAGAATAGGGATGGAAAGAAAGAACGAGAGAAAAGAGCTGGATAACATAAATTTTGTAAAAACTTTCTTCAATAAGAATGGCTCACAATACCTCATAACTCGTGCTCTGAACAAGTCCCCATATTCATTCCTTAAGATCTTTTAAAAAACTGTCTAAGTAAGGGCTTTTAGTGAAAGAAGGATGTATCAATATTCAACATCAGCGTGTATTCCTCCTCAGTGAGCAGTTACTGCATAACAGAGAGCTGACAGTTTAAAGAGGAGCCTTTCAATAGTTTCGTTTTTCCCTGAAGCCCTAAATAGATCACACAGCAAAATCCTGAACTGACACTTTAGAGGTGCTACAGAGACCCTTTTTTCCTTTTTATTTCTGACATTAATATTTTTAATATAACATTAAACTAAGAAAATATTGAGTAGAGAATTTCAAAAGCATCAAATATCTTAGGAAGACAAGTCTCTAACTTCTCATGCATCCTGCCATTAATTTGATGCTAAATTGGCAAGAAGCTGAAAAGGTAAAGCTTTGCACCTGAATTGTTATTCCATAGAGTTTGCAGCAGTCAGGCAAAACACATCTGGCTTTATTTGCATCTTCAAGCATGAAGGATTATGTGAAACTGATGCTGAAGATGCAAAAATTATACCTTGAGAATGCATAGGCAAGAATGCAAGTGATCAAGGAAAAGGCATCTCTAACAAGAACCCAAACAGCAGGCCTCAGAAGGATGGGCAGGTATTGTTCTCTTCTGTATTTCTTTCTTAGGAAGTATAAATATTACATATATGTATATACATATAAATTTCTCAAGATCTGGTTCTGCCTATCTCTGTACAATCTGTGTCACTGACCTCTCACAAGCATCCCCGTGCCTTTGTTGTTTTGTATCCAACACCACCATGTAATTCACTCACTTGCTGAAGCTCTGCTTGACACCACGGGGTGCAAAATAACACAGAAAATATTATCTGCAGGAGAAGAGAGAATTGTCTGACGCTGGGAATACTCCTGTGAACAGCAAAATCAGCTCTGCCCTTTCAAAAGTTAGATCAGCTCCTTGATTGATTGCCCTTCCCCTCTTTTTGTGGTCTTTTAAGAGTTCAAGAATTGGCCTGAAAATCAATATAACTCATGTAGAAGCCCCTCCAAAAGGAGAGAAAAGAAATGTGGTTTAGTTTGGGAAGCTATTCACCAGTATCTGCTGGGTGCATCTTTGAAGTACTAGACATAATGCAGGAAGTTTTGCTGAAAACACACTCATTAAATTTTTTGGGCTAGGAAGGGAAGAAATAAGGTCATGTTCTGCAAATATCCTATAAAAAGAGAGAGAAAAAAGCCACTCAAGTGTTCTGACACTGCACTCTGACATATTTCAATCATTTACAGGAAGCCCTCAGCAAAGAATGCAAACAGGAAAGTTCTTCCTCATGAATAAGCTTGCCTTTCAGCCAAAAAAGATCCCCAGCTGCCCCATGTAAATTCTGCAAATGAAAAGGATTTCTGTTTCTAAACTCCCTGAAAGTCAAACCACTCTCACTATACACAAATCTCTACATAGAATATTCTTCCTTACAAATACACATAATCAGCTTCTGATAAAGTAAGTGGATGCATATCGTACTTCTGGATTCCTTAGTGCTACAAAAACTGTTCAGGAAGTTTACTCATCCCTGATCCACAAAGTAGCCAAGTCTATTTCAGCAGGAATTTGCAAAGTTACAAACCAGAAACAAAAAAATCCCAAGCAAGTGCTATCTACATAGTGTAATCTGGGGACTTCAGGGCCAAGACATTTTCTTCAGGAGTTTTGGAGGTGAAATAAAAGATGACACATCTACAAAACAAAGCACCTCAACAGCAAATGTAGCTGGGATAGGTAAGAAGCATCATTTTCCAGAAGACATCTATTTAGCAGGAATTTGCACCTTTACTGAAGCACAGAGATCCTGGACTAAAGGACCATTTGTCTGATTGACTGGTACATTTCCTTGGTTTGGGTTATAAAATGATATAACATTTGTGACCAAAATACTGCTTCATAAGGGAAACTTCTGCCTTCTGAGTCTCTCCACGCTTGCATGATGGAAATGAAAATGTGAGTGATGTGCAGGGAACGACAGAAACAGCTGAGAATCTCCGAGTTTGCCTCATGAGGTACCTGCTGCTCTTCTGCTTTGCTGAACAGACACAGGGGGGAACCACCCTACAACACCTAAAAGGCTGTATCACAGGTGTGCTTACCAAGGAACCTGCTACCAGCTGTAAAAAGAGTGGGATAATTGTATCACCCAGGTGATGAACCAGAATCTGCAGGCACAGAAACAGCCAACATCTCAAACGTTTCTGGTCATGTCATCATATATATTACCAACATATTTCTGTACCAACAGTAATGAAAAGTGGTCATGACCCAAATATTCTACACATTTTTCAAATAAAATGAAAAAAAAAGTGTTCCTCCCTCTACAGAGCATGCAATCTAAATTCCTGTCATCTTCCCTAGAGATTTTTTTTTATGCCTTGATAGGTTATAAACTGTTACAGATTAATTTTAAGTTAGAAGTGCATTGGAGAAGTCTAATATATCTAGCTCCTTCTAAATTGCTCTTTGTCAGATACGATGGCTTTGCACTGCCTCCTCCCACACACTTTCCATCTCTCCTGAAAATTGCCTCATCTTTGAGTCATTACCGTGGTAATTACAACAAGAGGAATCAGTAGTAGAAGAAAAAAAAAATCTCTGACACAAAGAGCATTATCATGGGACAAAAATATCTCGCTATATCCAAGGATAACACAATGCTGCATTATTAATGCTCCTATCGATTATTGACTTCATGATAAGGTAAATAACTAAATCTTTACACTTTACTTGTGGTTTTCCTTCCAGTTGACAGCAAATATAAACATGTCTAAAAGCTGGAAAGGGCACGGTCATCCCAAAACACTTGGAGGGTGGGGGAAATTTTTACTACACTTTACTTTTTAGTAAAACCAGAGGTGGAACAACATTCACCAAGTGTTCACCTGGGTGAATCTTCGTGCTTTAAAGAGAGAGCATTGAAAGTATTTACCCGCTGGGTGTAAATTTGTTTGGATCTTTCAGAGTGGCTCAATATCCACATTGACAAACCCATTGTTCTGCAAATACAGAACACACAGATTAGCCTCCTTAGCTGGGTAAATGATCAATTCTACTTCCAAGAGCGGCCTTAGATTCTTAAAGGCAATGAAAGGACAAATCCTAACATAGGCCATTAGAAAATAAATTCCTTAGGAGGAATGCTTCCTTTTAAGTTCATTTAAAATGAGACTGGAAGGGAGCTCATACAGTTCACTGTCTTTCTAGAGAGCTCACTACCCCATGGCAGGATGGATTACCTCTCTGCTGTTCCTGACAGATGTTTGTCTAAATACTTGTTAAAAGCTGTACTGAAGAGGAGTCCACAACTTGCTTGGACAAGCCACTTCAGTTTTTCATCTACTGTTACATGTTTTTTCCCAACACCTAACACAAATATTCTGTACTGTAACTTAAACTTCTTAATCCTGTACACAGAATCCTTTCTTTTTCCTGAACATTTTTATTGTATCTGAAAATTTTAGGTTATTTCCCACCATGTAGGTGACAGAATCCTGGTTGTTTCCAAACTTTCTTCTTTATTCAAGGCCTTGAAAACATAGAAGCTAAGATAAAGGGCTAAGAGAGAACTCCAAATCCCTTATTTATTGAGGAGCACATCCTACAGTTTTGAAGTTTTTAGTCCAGGGGCCAAGGACTCACTGGGGGAAAGAGAGTGGCAGATCCCCAGCTCTGGAGTTGGATTTCCAAAAGCAGTACCAAGGCCAGGATTTATGGTTGGACTCAAGGATCTTAAGGGTCTTTTCCAACCTGAGTGAACCTAAGCAGAATCTGCAGAGGTGCACAGAGGCTGTGCTGGGTCTAGCAGGGAGGCAGGCAGAGGTTCAGCTTTGATGCCTGTACCAGGGAGTAAAGCTCATTTACAGTGAAAAATAATAATAAAAAAAAGGAACAGAAAATATAAGAATTGTCTGGATCAAAATGTGCTGTAGACAATTCTTACTATCAAATAGCCTTGAGTACAATCTTTCCCTATTTTCTGTCTGAAAGGGAATGCTTAACCTACATCTTATGTAGGACATGGGCAGACACGAGCAAAACTTAGGAATATAACAGACAGCCACAAAGAAAACCTCTTATATCATGTTCTAGTGAGAGCTCACCTCAAAAGATACATTTTCAGACTCTTAAATTTTACTTGTAAATGTTGAGGATTAAATCCTGATTTCTCTGGTGTCACAGTGAGATCTTTACCAATAACTTAATAAGGGTCACATTTCATGCTGCAGGGATATGAATTACAGATGGAATTACACTTTTTAGATGGTATTTCTGACTTTCATAAGATCTCCATATATATCACCCTGTTCTTGGAATACTATCTTGACAGTTTATACACAGAACACCCTCTGCAACTGTTTAAAAACAACAGCTTTAAACATCCAAATATTATTTTCAGTGAAAGCATCAGATCTGTTTTATAACTGCACACTTTAACAGCACTCAGAAGATTCAAGGAAAAGCTAAATCCTCCATCTTAAATTTCTGTCATGCAATTGGTTTGAGATTAACAACTTCTATACCTTAGTCTTTCACTTTGTTATTAGTTTTCCAATATTTTTTTCCTCATCTAGATTACCCTCTATTATTTAGTTATAACTTCCTCCATAATTGCAATCAATGAATAGTAATCACTTAATAAACATATCCTGACAGGTCTATTTTTGCACTGGGAAAAGATTAATTTTCTTTATCACCACTCCAGTAAGCAATTTTTTTTTCCTTGCCTGAAGTAGCAAAGTGAACTGCAGTTCTGCTCTGCTACTTACAGGCATCTGAGCAAGACTAGACACCCCTCCTTTCACTTTTATATTATTTGGATATAGATTTATCAAAATCTGCGTAACTTGGAATGTGCATTCATTTTTATGTGCATTCATTCTTAGGTGTCATAGTGTTGCACACAGGTAAAAACTTCTTTGCACAAACAGTTTGTTAACACTGAGCTAATTCTGCTGTGCTGGGAGGCTTTTCAGAGTACTTTGCTTAAAACCTGGTAATGCAGAGAGAAACTGCAGTTCTGGTAAAATTTTTGAGCTTAGACATTTAACATCGAAATGCCAAAAAGTGTGCATTCTGTCAAGTATCTGTTAAAGCCTAATTTGATATTAAATGGAATAAAATATCCTGAGTGAACTTGGATACCTGCAGGTTGCTATGATGATTTCTTTTCCACTGCCATGTAAATATAGCACAGGAAACTGGTAAAGAAACCCAAACAGAAGCATTTTGGTTTGCATATAGAAACCCGCTTTTCTTTCTCACAAGTCAAATCTATTTGTTCTAAGTGGGCCTGGCCAGAAGTCACTGGAATCACAGCAAGTTGTTCTGCTGACTTAATTTCAGACTAGGTGTAGCAAAAAAGTGGAAATTCAGAGGAAATAACCTGTCCTATGGGATTCACATTTTTCTGCTTGGATCCATATGGAGAAATTCTCAAATGTCCTGTGAGGTAAGCCTGGCCATGCAGTGCTCCTGAAGAACTAACAAGGGTATTCAAAACTACAAACTGTGTACAACGATGGGAGGGATTCACCCTCAGCTCCTTTGCTGTCTTACTCTGCTCTGACCTGGCTTTGGCTTAGGACAAACAGACTGTGCAGTTTGCCAGGCACCTTCCAAAAAGGGCTAAATCATGGCTTTGGATTAACCAAATGAAATAAAATAATTTTAAAATAATTTTAAAAATCAAGGCTTTAACACATCAAAAATGCATTCCTGAAATATTATCTTTTCAGGTGGACCCTCCCCAGTGAGTAATTCTGACATTAAATGGTATGTCAAACTTCCATAAGACAGTGCTTGAAATCCAAGTGAGTTTCCATAAAATTTAAGTGCACTTCAGTTCTTCACACTAACGTTTACAACATCTTGAGCAACTCGTTCTTGTACCAAAGTATCAATTCACTCTAAGGACAAATTTTCCAGTGGTAACTTCTGGCATTTCTCATACCAATACTTACAAAAATTAGCTTTGCCATCCTTATCTTCTGAACTCTCCCTGTGGGTCAGTCCCACGTCACACAGACCAGTGGGGTCATGCTGAGCTGTCCCTCTGAGAACTGAATCCTATTCCTGCTCTGTGCTTTTGTAAATGGCCTCCAAACACGATTATATAAAAATTCATACTAATACAGGCTTCTTACAAGAATATGTATCTGTCTACAAACAACAGACAACTTAGGACTGCACTAATCTCATACACAACAAGAACTAGGAGGACATCCCTAAATTCTTTGCACCAGTCTCATCCTCGCCACAGGCAGAACCACATTAAGCTTCAGGGATATCTTTCTAACACGTACCAAACAAAAAAAAGCTTATGCATATTTTAATCACTTTAGAAGTATCACCCTTCCTCTGGAAAGAATTGATTACATATATCAGTAATAGGGAAGATATTTAGTTCAAAGCTCTGAAAATTAGATTTAAAAAAATCTCACTGCAGAGTTCACTAGTTCACCTTGCAATTTTCAGCATGCTTTTGAGATCTTGGTGAAAGGCATCTTTTTGTCTGCACAGTAATAAAGACTTTACATACACTAATTACTTCTAAACATAGGCATATTACTAAGATATTATAAAGCAAAACAAATTTTGCACAAAGCATGAACTTTTTAAAATAAGCAACTATTACAGAACTTAATGAAAAAATATATATTAGGCATTTTGTAAAGATCTGAGAAGCACTTAATATGAGCACAAAATGCCTGGATTAATCTAGCAGAGGTGTGTTGATATGATGGAAGTCTGAAAGCAATTATGAAAGAACACTCTGCATCTGTGCTGGTCACAAAGTGTTCAGTCATAAAAGCTTTGATTTAAATCATATTAGCATAGTGTAGCAAAGCATGCAGCACCACAACATCAAAGGATATGCCCTGAAAAGATGTATCAATTGTTATTTTTTTTTTTCTCCAATAAGAGTATACTTTTAGTTTCCAACTCATATGTTTATCAGAAATGATTTGTATATCCAGGGAGAAATCAGAGGGGAATGAAAAAGAAAAACAGCTTGAGGGATGCAAGAATCTCACCACACTTTTAAGTAAAGAAATAACAATTCACTTGTAATAAGGCTGTCCCATTAAGGTCCCTGATTGCTGTGAAGATCTCAATTGACCTACTCTTTTCTTTATTAAATTTACCACCTTAAGATAATGAAAACAGTATGAGTTTGGATTAGGACTCAATAGGTTTCTTTTAAGATATACCTCACAGTCCTCCAAAAATTTTCGGGAGAAAAGCATCCTCGCCTGAACCTCACATTGACTCAGCAGCTGGATACTCTTGTTCAAGATAAATTTGCTCAGACCTCAGAAGGAATGTCATTGCTGAGGACTTCCCATTTTTTATTTCAGCACGGGGAAAATAACAGGAGAAAGCCAGGGAGCTATTTCTGTACCACCAGGAACGCTTAATCCTCCACCACTTGACCCCTGCTCTGGGTGGGGATGGTGGGGATGTGTTTCAGATGTGATGTAGAACAGCAGGAGGGCACTAATGCATCAGAGCAGGAAATTAAAAGAGGTGTCATTTGCACAAAGAAATATTTAGTCAAGTTTGAAAATCTGGGCTTGGATGATACAGGGATGAACCAGTTGTTACATTTTTACTTACTAATGTTCACTTGCCGTGGAATTTATCGTTTGTTGGTTTTTTTGTCTCTACAAATCATTTTGTTTCTGATTTCAAAGGATTCCAAGGGCTCACCTGCATTTCACCCAGCACACTTTGAGTTAAGCACTAGGGCCCTTAAGGGAACAGCCCATTACAACACACGACAGTAACTATGTCTCTACGATTTATGAAAAGAAAGCAATATGTGCCTGTTTCGGTGCCTGTCGTTTGCCTACCAATGGTGCAGTGCTCCCCATTCCAGCCCTCTCTGCATTCACACTTCCCATCTTTACAAGTTCCGTGCTCCGTGCAGCGGGGGTGGCACACGCGCTGGTCACAGGCTGCTCCCGTCCACCCTTCCTCGCAGCGACACGCTCCGCCCATGCACACCCCGTGGGTGCCACAGTCCACAGAACACACTTCTAGGAGAGAAAAGAAGGAATAACAAACTGATTTGCAGAGGGAAAACAAACAAATAAACAAACAAACAAAAAAAAAAAAACCAACCACGAAACAAACCCAACAACAAGTGGAATTGCAGAGGGTACTTCAGCGGCAGCGGCTGAGTCGGGAAGGGAAGGGGAGCAGAACAGACATGCTGTGGCTGCAAACTGAGTGCTGCCAAAAGCTGGCCTGTTCATATTCTGAACAGAACTGGTATTTAATTTTTGCTTTAAAACTCATATTTAAAAGTTGTTTTAAATAAATCTGCTGGACAGACTGCGCTAGAACTGGGTCCTCTACGCAGATAAAAACAAGTTTCAGAGGTAGTGTCCCCAACACTGTCAGCAGCCAGAACGGGAGCAGGTAGCTCTGCTTTACTCAAACCTGGACCTCAGGGGATACATTTCAGCGATAGACACTGATTTGCTAGGAATGACACTGAAACTCAGTCATTCAGCAGAGAATGGTGGCAGTTCAGGGTCTCTTAGACTCAAGAGCAATGGGTAAAAGACTTTCAAAGGAGAGATCTTGGATTCCTATTACATGGTCAGTTATTATCTGGTGTCTCACTCCCAAAATTCTACTGCTCTCTGCCAGCTGAAGTTGTAGAAAAGCAGAGGGGTCTTTTGCCCCACATGTCACCAAAGAAATGGACAATAAAACTCTCATTCATGAATTTTTCTGTCTGCTGATCCATGAAGCAGAAAACACGTCGTCATATTCATGTCACCAGTGGGGTGTTGTAAGTGCTTAATCTTAGGAAATAACTGAATAAGTGTGGAAAATGCAAATATTATTTGGAGAGACTTGTTTTTGGCCCACAGCTCCATCTCAAGGTTCAACTTACAATATAAATGCAAAATTCCCAGTATTTTTCTCCCCACACAAATAGAACATTTGCTGTCTTGTCAAATCTGTGTTGTCCTCTTTTGCTCCTTCTGTTAGAATAATCAAGTTTTGCACCTGTAGCTTTGGTGAGGATGAAAAATTTTAGCTAACACTTTTGTACCTGCTTTTAAACGTTACCTAATTTTTTTTGGTATATTATAAAACTTTAATATTATATGAACTTGTATAATAAAATATAAATATGTATAAAATTTTGTGTTATAAAAACAATGTTATAAAAACTTTTTTTTTTTTAAATATTCTGCATACAACTGAAGAGGGAAAAATACCCTTTATCTGAAAAGGTATCTTTCTAGTTATGATGTTTTTCATAAATGAGTAGCATTTTGATGTGCAGTAAAGCAAACTCCAGAAATAGACCCAAGTGGAGCATTCTCCATTTTTCAAATGTTATACCCATATAAACTGTGGATGTTTTTATTTTCATTTACAGATGTGAGGCACTTATGCAACTTTTTTGGTCCAAATGAGACTCAGTGCTAGAACGAAACACAAACTCCTAACCTGCATCCACTTTACCCCCAGCTGACAGTCCCAAATAAAGAATTTCACCAAAAACAGTATCTGAGATGCACACACACTGCTCCCCAGCAGAACTAAACAAGATCAAACACGTTCCAAAGACAAGTCCCTAAATCATTCGCATTTCACACCTGCAGTGGACATTAATGTTTTCCCAGAACAGGAGCAGTACTGCAACACATTGCAAGGCAATCTCTTCCTTACCAACGGAGCAGTCGGGGCCCATCCAGTTGGGATCACAGCTGCACAGCCCTGTGTCAGACAGGTAGGTGCCATGCCCACTGCACTGGTCCGGGCACTGGGCTCTGGGCAGCTCACAGTTCACTCCTCCCCATCCCGGGCTGCAGAGACATTCCCCATTCACACACACCCCGTGGTTGGAGCACGTCGGATCCAAGCAATCCACTGCGGAAGAAAACAAAAAAACGACGTGGAAAATGGTCGGCTCACACAATGTGGCGTTTGGAAAACGTGTAGGAAAGTGCTCTGAGAAGTTTGTACCGCTGTGATAAATAAGGGAAATTGAGGTGGTTCTTGTTAATAACATGGAGTGAGAATGGGGAAGTGAAGTAATTTACATTTTACATTAAATTAAACAAATAAAACAGGGTTTGACTGAGCAATGACAGTCTGCTGCAGCAATGCTGTGGTGGGGAAACAGAAAGACTTAAAAATAGTGTTTAAATACATATAACAAGAGTTCCACACATTAGCCTGGAGACATTCTTCTGAAATACACTGAAGTTTCAATGATTTATGTACTGTACTTCAATTAAAAAGTAAGCTAATAAATTGCAGTTTTAAAGGATTTTTTCCTTTGGAGTATCTTCAGTACTGCTATTATTACTATTAAAATGCTAGAGCATTGTGAGAACAATCCTGAGAGCCACTTCAAGTACCAGTGGCTCTCAGCTTCGTTTGGGCTCCTAATCATTCAGGTACTTCTGAATGTTTGATCCATGGTTCATTAATAGCTGAGCTGTGAAACTGAGAGCCCCAGGTACTTCAAACCATATTCTAAGCTGCAGCTTATTCCTCTTAAAAGAAATAAAACCAGATATAGACATGGATTTCATATTTTTCTCAATCCAGAAACAACGGAGTAAGAAAGTGAAAAGAGTTATGACAGAAAATGATTCAATGAAATTTCAGTTGCTATTTCAATCCTGACAAATAAAGGAATGTTATGAGCTGCCTTTCAAATAAACTTTATCAGTAACCTTATGAATTTCCAAATTTTTATCTTATATCATGAATGTGTATAAATATACCATGCTGTGCTGCAAACACCAGCACAGAGGCTGCACCAACTGCCTTTTGCTGTAGAATTGAGGGCCAAGGTCAAATTCATGCCTTAAATAAGCTGAATTCATCTCATGACTGGTATATATTAGCTCACAACAACAGGGCCAAGAATGATTGGCATTCTCTCTCGCTGTTCCAGGAAGATCTGAGTTTATAATGAAAGTGATTTATCTCTCATCTTTTCCAAATTGATCCTTCTAAATTAAGGCAGAGACATTTTCACTCTACCTGATGTGAACAATACTTGATCTTTCAAATCTCAGCTTTTCTATAAACACAGAGCCTTGTCAAATTATTTTATGTAGTTGCAGAACATTTAAAGTAAGTATATAGATTAGATACAAACAGAGGATTGAGGCAGGCACAGAGATGCAATAACATGAGTTATCAGAATAGTTTTGATTTTAATTCAGATTACAGTAGTACAAGAATAAATTACTGTAAAATTTCTTACAAGATTTTCATTTTAATGATGACACTGGCAATAGTTTTGGGGTTTTTTAAAGATTTAAAGCTTAGCTACTGAGATAGGAAAATACTAAAATGCAATTTTGTATTTATAGGTAAACCAAGATTGTTTTGTGGTTCACCTCTGAAAAAGGTTGATAAATTAAAAAATTGTTCTAAAATTATGCAGAATGCTTGTCCTGTACTGTTAGTCCTTCTTGGTGCTTAACAAAATTATAGCCTGTCCAGTGTTTGGAATACATCTTTCATACTATTTCTGTTGAACCCAACAGAGACAGAGCTGTGATAAAATAATTGGATTGAATAAAGAACATAAAAACTTAGATCAAACTACTTTTAGGATGAAGGCTACTGCCCCCCCCTACATTTAGTGTTTTACTTTTTTTTTTTTTTTAGATCATGATATTTTAATGGAAAATTTAGAAGGGCAATATGTGTATAACATCATATGTGGCAGGACAGCTACTTTTAGGAGATAATAATAAGTCATAACATACTCTCCTTGTCAGGAATGTATCATCATCTCAAATGAAAGCACTAATGAAAGGAATGCAGAGCAGATGAAAAACACCACCTTCTGCTACAGAAATTACCAGTCCTTCCTCTCTCCTGAATTACAGTGCTCCAGCAGCTGAGGCTCATTTCCACAGAATAAGCCTATCAATGCCCCTAAGCCTTGTTTTACAGGATAACACACTAAACACCTTTATCCTTTGTTCCAGACAAATATACTTTACAGCTGTTTTGTTCTATCATATGGGTAAGTAGCAGCTTTCAAAGTTTAAACTGAGGAGAGTTTTCACTTTGAGCTCCAATCTTGTTCTATTTTAATACCTGCTCTTAAGAGTTATCATCTCGGGCCAGATCCTCTGCTGTTACAATTAGCATAATGTGATTACCTGCAATAGAACTGCACTGCCTTTTGCTGCAAAGGTGCTGGCCCTGAGATGGAGGAGGGTTTACAATGGTTTTTAATAAGGATTTACAAACGGACTGTCTTTGGTGTTTCAACAAAGGAGAACGTGCAGGTAACGTTACACTTGGAACTCAGGGCCCCTTGGCAGCTCAGATCATTAGAGCTCATTTAGTATTGGGCCCTCTGTAGATTTGACAAAAAGAGGTACTGAAAGCAATTTATATCCTTAAGGACAAAAAAGGAGGTCAAGGAGTTTTCTGAACAATATGTACCACGAAGTCCCCGAAGAGCCATGAATTACACTTATGAAGTTAAATGTCATTGAAAAATGACTCGACCAGGAAAGCGACAAGAAAACCACCCTTAACTTAACCTAATTTGGTGATTTCACTTCTCTCCCCCCCACCCCCCTAACAAGATTGAATGAAGCCTGACAAATACTCCACTTCATCTTGTGTGCAAATTTGTTAATAGAGCAACAGTGTTTATGCTGCAAAAATTGTGCATCACAAGTATTGATTTTGGTGCCACTTTCATTTCGGGTAAATTGTTTGAACAATATGACCATGACGAATATCAGAAATAAAAAGCTATTGGGGAAGACAAAAAAAAACGCTGACCCACTTGTTCTAATTCAATATCAGAGTTGGCAAATGGCAAATGAATCAACCTTCGCTGTTCCTTTTGGAAGTTCAAATCAATAGAGGAGATTTCATATATTATATTTAACTACATATATATTATTTGTATCATTCTACCATTAAAAGGGGAAATTTTTAATTCATGCAAAAACTTAAAATAAGACTAGGTGATTAACTGCAGAGACACCACTTCATGCATACCCTTTTTCCTATAGCACTAGAACTAATGTAAGAAATATGTAAAAAAAAAAAATGGAATTTTAGGGTGGAAACATGATGGTTGTTTCTTATTTATTTGCAAATAATTTTTTAAACTTATTTATTGCCCAGTGATATATGCAAAAGGTTATCTTTACCTTTCTTGTCATGTTACTGACCCCTACCAAGTTTGCAGCAAATACCCCCTGCTTTTGTAATCTATTTATCTTTTTAAGAAAAAATATATCCTTCCAAGCACAGTGTTGATTAAAGCATGTCTATCCTTTCATCTCAAATAGCAATTAATCTCCCAGAAAACTTAGTTGACTGACAATATTTTGTAGTGGTCCCAGCTTTGCCTGATGTTAAACTTTTCTGGACCTGCAGATGTGTTTGTTTCTCTAGTTTAAAACAAACATTCACCTCAAGATAAACTGAATTAAGCACCACAGGAGCCTATTTCTCTTACAGGAGTCTATGGAATCCAAGGCATCTGGCCCAGGTACACCGCAGCTATCCTGGACAACTGAAAGTAGAGAGGTAATTCCACAGAAGTAGCTGGAAATTACCATCAGGGTAAGGGAGGAGCTGCTTGCAAGGTAAAATTTACAGAATTAAGAAAGATTATTTTAGGCCATCTACCATAATCTTTCCAATAATACAAGCATTTATATAACACAAAGCATGATTAAATGTGACAAGCTCAAAGAGACTAAGCAAACAATTGCAGTTAGTACCAGAGAGAGAGCTTTTGCATTCCTGAAAATAGGCTGGATGTTGTAGAGCAAGTTTAAGACAGGTTTTTTCCATCTTTGATTTTGATGCAAATGATAGGTAAAGCAAGGCATTTTAGATAATTTTTAAATATCTCCTATAATCTTACACTTAACGAGAACTGAGAACTATCAGTTCTAAATAGACAAAAAGGACCTTACAGAATTTTCTGGATATAGTTTGAAATGCAACCCATTAAAAACAATGGAAAAACTCTTGACAACAACTGAGTTCTGGATTAAAGCTGTAATAACCAGTGTTGGGAAGCTTTAGTGAAGGGAGGTGACAGGAATGAACTGATCAAGCAGTTGCAATGTTGGCAGTCCCACTAGTGAGGATCCTTGTGGGGTTTTTTTTTTTCCTTTTTTCACAGTAAGTTCACTCAGATTAATGCAAGATTTTGTCCTAAAGGTGATAACTGTAGTCCAAAGAATAAAACCCTTGGTGGTTCAAGTCCCCATAGTTTTCTTCCCCTTTGTTTTCTGATGGGAGAAACAGCTCTTCATTACAGGGTAAGATAAAAATCAATACACGTGGTGGACAGCTCTGCAACCCATTCAGAATATTCCAGAGAGACTCCTTAGTCCTAAAAGCTTGTCATCCCAGTCCTATCACTTTAGTACTCAAGCTGCTTCTCCCTTTGGAGGATTAATGAACTCTGGAATGTCATCATAACGTAACATCAACTCCTACTGCCCTGAGGATGTGCCAAGGAATCCTGAACTGCCTGTTAGCAACTGTCTGGGGAATTAAATTCCCTTTTAAAACCATACTAATATACTTCAGAAAGAAAAGCAGCCCAATTTATGTTGTGCATTTTAACAGAAAACACTGTGAACACAACCAGGATTGAGCTTAATATATGACTACATTTTGCAGGGTTATTTTGTTAAATTTGCTCATTCTACACACACAAGGAATTGGACACTTTAAACCTGGAAAGGTTTTCTGCATTTAAAAGGCAGTTTTTGTTCATGTGTACTATCCACCTTTCCTTAATTCTGTATGACTGCAGCTAACAGGAGTAATTTGCCCAACATTAACTCTGTAAGTCACACGGTTATCTAAGTCTTTCAAATTTGTTTCATGAGCTTCTGTTTTAACAGTGATTGATACGTGTGCTTTGTGTGAAGCTGAAGCTGTACAATTTTGTCAACCACTGCTCCTTTTTCCTCTGCATTTCACACCTAAATTGTTCAGTAAATATAATCCATAAGACAAGATTTTTCTCTTCACTCATCAACAAAGGAATTATTCAGATTTACTTGTGGCAGGCATGTTATTACTGCAAAACAACGTATACAGAAGGCCAGAAGTTTCATCTGAATTTTCATAAATCAGTAAAATTGTGACTAACCTCTTTTACAATAACCTCCTACAGCAGTTTCATGCTTAGATTTTTCCTCTGTTCCTTCTCTTCCCCCTACTCATTAAATAATTCCAAAACCCAGAAAACAAACTTACAGCACAGAAAATAAACATCCTTACCTTCCTCACAGTTTTCTCCTTTGTAGCCCACGGAACAGACACAGTTCCCTTCGATGCAGGAACCGTGACCTCCACACGAGGGATCAATACACTGGCTGATGGGTACATCACATTCCGGACCTTTCCAGCCACTGTAGCACAAGCAGGTGCCTTTGGAGTATTGACCATTGCCACTGCACAGAACCGGGCAGGCAGCTGGAAAAGGGAAGGAAAGGAAAACAGCATCCAGGGTCACGCACGTATTCCTGTAAAAGTGCACTAAAAACCCACTGCCAAATACTTGTACATACACTCAAATATGTTAATTTACTGGGGGAAAAAAAAATCTAAGATAATTTGTAGTAGTTTGGTTCTTTGTTTCCCAAAGAAATAATTTGATTACTATCTAATAAAGCACTCGTGTTGGGCATTCCAAGAATACAACTCCTATTCTTTATAAACTACTGGTGGTGTTTGGGATAAATAATGAGGCAGTGTGAACAGATTTGAGTCTGGCATTACTCTGCTTTGTTCCTCTAGCTCACACTCAATCTCCACAGACAGCAGAACACAAAACATTCAGTCCCCACAACATTTTATTATATAGCATTTCTTCTTGCACAACACTTTTTTAATGTGATGTCCCCATACTTTTTTAGATCTTTTGACTTTCAGCGTAAGAATCTTGAACACAAGCTTTCAGCTACTAGAAATGCACCTCGCCACCAATATCCCTGGTGAACCTGGTTTCCCCAAATCCCAGAGTGACAGCTTTTACCCTGTGTGTATTGGCAAGAAAGCACCATTATTAACCCCTATCCCTCACCCTTGTGTTATTAAGGGGGTAAGACACATCCTGAGCAAATATTCATTAATGCAAATGGAGTGAAGCCTATGAATAATAAAGGTAGTTGGCAGGTCTTGGGTGCCAGGAATCAGATGTTGTACATATGCAGGGCAATGGAAAGAAACAAGTGGTTTATTAAAACCCATCTGCATGTAAATGTTCCACTAAGGCCTGTTCACACTGCTTTATGCTCATGTCTCCCCTGCAAACATGGCAATCTGTGATCCTCTGCGCCTGTCCAAGACTGGATGTGGTCCCTACCCAGAGAAATGGAAAAAATAATAGAAGAATAACAGAAAATGGGAGTAATGAAGTGAATCCTGGAAAAAAGGTACAGTTTTGTGCTCTTCTCTCTGATGCAGTTTAATAAAGACAGAAAAGTATTTCCCTGTCTTCTCACCCTTCAAAGTAATTAGAAACTAACACCTAGTTTTACAGTGCCAAAAATATACTCAAAAGCTACTATTAATCATTAAAAGGTCCTAATGTCTTCTTGGCTTCTATTATCCCTTTAACCTGGATGATCAAGAGGAACCCAAGTAATTGATTTCCTACAAAGAAATGTGTAATGGTCCAGTTATCCAACTTCTTCACTGTTCAGTCTTGCAACCCTTATTAATCTTAGCTGTCCCATTGATCTGCTGCAAAAACACATTTCAGGATAGATTTTTTTCAGGAATTTTCTTATTTGAAATGGGAAAAAATTGATCACCCAAAAATAAACTCTGATTTCTAACCTGAAATGTCAGCTAAAATTCAGAGTGCTGAGAGTTATTTCAACTAAGACTACAGGATGATGGGCCACATGCCACATGCATAATCTTTTTTAGCCTCTTTTTTCTACAGTAAAACAATTAAAAATATCAGTATCCTGGAGTCTGGGTTGTTTTGCTGCTGTTCCTCTGTCTCAGAGCCATAATATCCATCCTTTGGTGGCAAAAGGACTTCATTCTACTGCAGACCTGGTGTTCTCTCTTACTGTAAGTCTTGTCCAGTGGCTTTCTTACTCACTCCAAAAATGAACACAAATTTGAATGAAATATAATTTCCAGCAGCAACATTTTCATTTCAGATGTGATGTATGTTCACAAGTGCTGTACTGAGTTCAGTGAAAAACGTTTATGTTCAAGTTCTACCGGTTTTGCTTTTCGCAGCTGGTTTCAGAATTAACTCCACTGAACCAGCTGGACTGAAATGCCATACAGACAAATATCCATTAAGTCCACGCTGCACTCTGGGACAGCCTATTTTACATCTCTTTGCTTGGCATCATCAAACACCCTCCACGATGTACCACATGCTGAACTGGTAGCAACCTGAATGCTGTGTGACTGTTCCTCCTGCCTGCAGGTGTCACAGCTGGAGCCCAGCTCAGTTCCCCAGTGTTCACAGCCCTTCACTGCCCAGGTGTGCTGCTCCTCCTGCAACTCATGCAGGTGAGCCAGGAAGAAAGGGATCAACTTGGCACCACTTCCACTTTTCGGGCCCAAACAATTCCTTTGTCCATACCTCTCCATTTCACTGCTATCCAAAGGCTTGTTTGGGCTGACACTGATAGGTTTTCCCAAATCACAGTAAGAATGGCAGTCACTTCTTCCTGCTCTCTTTATTTGCCTTGGTGAAGAGGATCTGGTGGCAAGGGATGAAAAGGCAGCCTATCCTGAAGACCTGCAGTAATCATGAGTGGCCAGTTTCTTGGTGCCATCTTGCACATCCTGACAGACTGTAGAGACACTGCCCCTTTATTTGGGCCTCATTTTAACACAAAAATCTCTCTCTCTAGAACTAGGCAATGTGGTGGTTAATCCTGCAGCCCCCCTGTTCAAGTTCCCCACAGAAGGATGTAAGATTGTTATTCTCTGCAATGATTCCAAGCCATTGCAGAGACTCAGAGCTGTTATTATTGATGGTTGCTCAGTGTGGATTCTCCAGCTGCACTGGGACACACTGCTTTTGCCCATCAAACTCCTCCCCACGCTGTGACAAAGCTGCACAGAAAGAAAACATCCCAGGAAAGCTAAATTAATCTGTAGGCAGTAGACAGTTTCTCTGAACATCTGTTCAAGTAGTTATAAAGACAAAAAGTTAGAGTAAACTCACAAGCTGGATACAAGTGAGGAATAGCTTTTTTTGTGTTGATGTTTTACAGGTCAACATGTCACTCACCACCTAAAAGGACTTCTGTTCTGCAAACCTCTCCTGTGGAGTGGAAATTCAAATAAAGACAATAACTCCATTTAAACAGCACAGTTCCTTGTAAGAGGGACTGAGCAGAAATAACTCCATTCCTAAAATAAAGAAATAAAAAAAGAACCAAAACAACAACAACAAAAAAACAACCCAAGCCACTTAGATGTGATCACCCTAGACCTAGAGTGGTCTAGACCTATAAATCTGTGCCAGGCATCTGCTGTAAGATCAGTCCTCTGCTTGCTTTGCCCCTAAGTCTCATTGAGCAATGGGCAATTGCAGACCAGCTAAAAGAGATGCATATCTGCTATTTGGAGCTTGTCTGTGGGAAGGCCATTCTTAGCTCCTACTTTTGATCTGGATTTGCAGGGTTCAACTTCTGGGACACCAGAGACTGGCACAGGAGAAGAAAGATTACTGGACAGTGCTGGGTCTTGGGCTAAAGAGCTCCCACAGTAGTTTTTTAGTTTTCCCTCACTCTGCTATGGTGCTTCAGGAATTTAAGTAAAGCTGAAAGCCATGTCACAGCTTTTCATTCCTCTCTTCATGTTTTTACCAGGTCAGAGGTCTTGCTATGGTTCATAAATCTATTCAGTCCTTGTGAAGCTTGTCTATGAGTTCAACAGCAATCTGCCTTCAGTGGTTTGGCACTGCAATATGCATTGCCACGATGTCAGTGACACCAGAACTCCCTTGGGACAAAAAGGAGAATCTGTCATTTAACCCCAGGGATGAAGTGAATACAGTTAAGATTAAGACACTTGCAACTCAAAGCCACAGTTTAATCTACAACCCTCTGCTGGGGTTATTCTACAAACTGTGTGACTGGAATATCACTTTGAGAGAAAGAAAAACTGACAGAGAATCTGGGTCAGATTCTGGCATTTCCAAGACTGCCATGTCACTAGGACTGCAGAAGGAACATGTAAGCAAGAATGCAAGCAAGCAAGCGTGGGTTATAAGAAGCTGGTTTGTCACTGCTGTAATAAATGGTACTTCCTTAATCTTTTTGGTAGGTGTTTATAGGCTGTTCTGTGTGAGGAACAGAGAGAATCAAGCTGCTTTTCCCCAGAAAACTGGAGCAGGTAGCCAGAAAGAGGTTTGCTATGCCTATTTGCTAGACCATGTTGCTGCAAGATGAGTCCAAACCAATCCACTCTAATTTTACATCCAGGCAGCTTCAATTAATGTGGAAACTACTCAAGAATCATCTGGAATTCTTGTTTAGGACTGTTTATGTTTCCCTACATGAAGTAGATGATGGCCCTTGTTCCAGGACAGGACTGACTGGTCAAAGTCTGTTGAAGGAATGTGGGGGAAGGTGATTTATGTAATGGAACAATCAGGTTCCATCTCATTTCTGGGGATAGACAGGTTGCATATCCCACAGCAGCACTGTCAAGAAGTGCACAGAGATCTTCAGGAGTAGTTATGGCACACTCAAGCAAGTTAGGCACAAAGGTACACATCCTGAGTGAAGGCTGAATAAGCATAACAGGTATTGCCCTAAATTTGTTTTGGTGATGTGATTCTGCCCTTCACTGGTGTTTGAACAAAACCTGACTCTTCTTCACATGGGTCTCAGCTGATGCATGGATTCTACAGACCTTTGAGTTCTTTATGCTGCACACATTTAAGAACATCAATTAAGCAGGAGAGACAAGCCCAACATCCCTCTAAAAGTTCTCTCTCTAAAGATTAACTTTGTAGAGTTATTTTGGAGTAATGCTGATATTCCCTGATGCATGAGGAAAGGTGATTTGCTAACAGCCTGTTACCCATGGATGAGGAGAGGAGATGGCAAGGGATAACGCCCAGATGGTCTGGCATCAAAAGCCACCAAGTTTCCCAGCTGCAGCCTGTGCAAACACTGCCTTCACCCACCCCTGCAGTATCCACACACACATACTCACCAGAGCTGTTCTTCTAGAGCATGGCAAGAAGCCAGTAAAGGATATCTGAGGAGTCAAACTGTTGGAGGCTGCTGCAGAGCTTGGGTTAGTTACACAGCTGCTTGGTTGAGAGGCCTTCCCCTGCTACTTGAAGTTCCAAACAGGATGTGAAGGCAGAGCTCTGGCTTGGTTTCTCTTGCTGTAGAGCAAACATTACCCTGGTGCACAGAGTCCTGTACCACTGGGATCTAGGCTGTCAGTTTTCTACTTTTTTCAGTTCCTCCTCATAAAATAGCAAATTGGCATTCTTCTCTTCAAAGCTTTTTGAGTCTCTGGGCACAAATATGTGCAGACCTGAAAGGTTTTTGAACTTGCACCTACAATGCTTCCCTGTCCTGGACCAGGTCACAAGCAATGCCCTTCTATTGCTCTTACTTTGTGAGCAGCTCAGTTTCACATACAAATATAGATTTTTGAACATGGCAGAAGAAGATTACCTTCCTTTGTCTTATCTACAGGCTTAGGAGTCCCCCTGTGTCAAATTTTTTCAGTGCATATACCACAGTTTTTTGTGGTGAGATGCCCATGGTGGGCTGGTGAGGGGAGTCACTAGTCTGGATGGACAAGGGGTAGTAGTTGAGTAAGGGCCAGAATGGTATCCATAATGATTACAAGCCCTAATTTTGCGTATAAAACTAGTTTTTTCTTATCACAAGCTGGTGTGGAAAAAACAATGAGCTTTACTGCCTGTTTACAATGCAAACAGCACGGAAAATTAGGGCTGAGTGTTCAAATGTGAGTTTAAGACTGAACAAACAGAGGACCTGGACACATCTAAAGTGCCCTTGCATTCTAAGTACTGCTGACTGTTCCATCAACCAGTTTCAACAAGATTGTCTGAAAAGTTAGAACTCATGGAAGAACATCCCCTGAGTGATCACAGACCTAGACAAATTCATGGAGTGAAGCTCTACAAAGGCTCCTAAACACAAAGAGTTATCATCTATTGTAGGAAGTCCTAGGTCTAGAACTAAGAGAATTTACCAGAGAAGAAACAAAGACTGGTACAATTTTCACCCTTCCTCAACTCTCTGCTGCAGGCCACCATCACAGCTGAAACCCTGGGTGAAATGGAAGTTTGGTCTGAGCCATTACAGCTTTGCTTCATTAATGTAACCTCTACATAAACAAACACATTCAGGAAAAAAAACTTACTGAAGAGACACAATTTATACTCCTATGTATGATATGTTCAGCCCTTGTTGAACTGTAGAGACCTAAGAGAAATAAAGATTATTTTTAAGTGTAGATGTTCCAGTTTAGGAGGAGGAAGTGAATTTCAGTCACTAAAAATCACTGAGCTGATTGGACAGTTTTGATATGCTCTTTGGACAGAGCTGCACAAATTCCCAGGTACATGAAGAAGTGAAATACACACTGGCATAATAAAAATAAAGTTGTTCTTTGTTTCAGTGGCCACCAGGAATTGTACTGAAGACACAGAGCAGGTCAAGCTTCTCAATAATGAACCTTTCCAGTGACCCTCCTGGGTGCAATTCCTCCAGGGGATGTTTAATTCAGACTCTCTAATAGCTCACACTTGGACTTCCTTCTAGCTGAGATTAAGCTGCTACTGCTGAGAGATTATGCAAGGTTTTGCCAGTATACAAAGAAAATGGATTACTGGTTTTGACAGTCTAATCTGAAGCCTATAAATGCACTCCAGGTCAGCTTCAAACTGGAGAAGAAATAGAGGAAATATTTAAAACAAATGTAGTCTACAACTGCCTGGTTCCAAACACTTAATAAATATGAGCAGGGTCACATTGTACTGGTGTTTTTCTCTTTTTGCCATTTATGTTGGTGATGCATATGTGGCATTTAGACTAGAAATGTTATTTTCTCTTCAATGGAGAAATTAGATAACTAAGTCATCAGGTGATCCTAGAACTGAATACTACTACAGTTGTCTACCAAAGCCCTGGATAATTTTAGTTTCACTCCAAAAGCTCCAGACAAGTTCCTGTTCTCCTAAGATGAAGTCATACCTATTCATATATGAACAATCTTAATCTAAATGAGTTTAAATCACAAAACCACTAAACCAAAGGAATTGCAAACATTTGCATTTCATAAAATAAGCCCAGTTATTAAAAAAGTTAATTGCAGTCAACCTGATTCAAAATGTTGGCTCTAGACTTTACATTATTATAAACAAAATAGTACTGAAATACCCCTTATTACCCATCCCTTCTTACACCAAATATATGCCCTTAATTATTACATCTCGCTAACCCAAGAATTTGTCCATATTTCTAAAAATTAGGAGACATATGACTCTACTTATTTGTAGTCAGAAAATGCAATTATTTTGTTTGATAACACTTCCCTTCATATTTTCTGTTTAAACCTATTTTAATCAGTTGGCTGCACATTTCACTACTTGTCTGCAGGCCTATTAGCATTTACTGGAGTTCATTTATGGATATGAAAGTCTGAAATAACTTCTAAGACCACTCCATGGATTACGCTGTTTGTTTTTTACTAGTTTACCCTGATTTTATGCTACTCTCCTGGTGAGAGGCTGCCCCACCCTCAGCAAACTTAGACTCAAGAAAATCATTCTGGAAAGGGGGACTGAATGGATTCAAGGCTGTTTTCTCTCATCTGCTCTCTGTGCCTCACAAAGATGCCATTTGCATGACCAGGAAGAACGGTGTTTGAATTCTAACTTCTGTCAGGCTGAAATGCTCTGAGGAACAGCGACAATTGGGAAGACCTACAACATCTTTCAGGCTGCTCTAAGGCCTTGTGTTCTTCCAACCAGGAGTCATCTTGTAGAAATGCACCCTGAACCAGAAGAAGGAACAGCTATGGAAAACCATCACTGATATCAGATGCTTTAGGAGTTACTTCATGAAAACGTTTACAGAACACATAACTAATGTAAATGATTTAGCAGTAGGGGTATCCTACCCTCGCAGGCATCAGGTCAGTATTAAGAGGGAATGTCCAGCCTTTCCCAACAGTCACGTTCTGCTGTCCCCACTTCAGGTGCCCAAGCCCAGCCTAACCAAGCTCTCTTGTCTAGCTCTGCCAAAAAGCACATTTGCAAGCCAGGAAGAGGCTCACAGAAGGATTTCCAGAAGGACAAAAAACCCATCAGGTGTGTCAAATCTCTGACATTCAGAAACCATTTGGGGAAAGCAGCACACGCTGACTTAAGCACTAAAGTATGGATGCTTTAATTAATCCGGGGTGAATTTAATTGCTTTAGTTAAGTGGAAATCGGGTTAAAAATGATGCAGACCATGCTGGGGTGTGTTAAAAACATGACATATGAGTTGGATGAATCGATAAATTAAAAGTGCACAGATGTTTTAATTAAACCCAGGAAACTTAACGAAGACCACTAGAGACTTTTAAGCCTATGATTAATTCAATTCATTTAAAATACCTGTAGAGATATGGGGATGCCTCCATTTTGGGAGGTAAGAAGTTCTCGATCAATAAGTACTTAAGCTGTTCTACAAAAAAAATGGCAGGGTTTTTATAGAAGTGGCTGAACAGCATTTATTGCACAATGAATATTTACATTCTTCTGAACACTCAGCAAACTTTCGCCTTGGCAAAAATTTATCAAAAATATTTTTTCTCACTGCCTTCAGTGTGAGCCTATCTGTCAAAAAGACAACACTTACTGTTCCTGTCTCTGCTGTTGTACAAAGCACCTATTTCCATGAGATAATTGCTTTGCTTAACAACTGTTACAAAAATCTATGTAAGAATTACAAACATGTCTTCCCACGCTATCTAGCACCAATTTCCAGAACCACAGCAAATTTTTGAAATGATCTCTTCGAGGCTGATCAAGAAAATTTTGCTTGATGAATTGACCCTTATGAATATTTTCAATAATGTTAACAATGCAGTCTGCAAGAATAGGGAAAATCAAAATCAAGCAAATGTCAAGATACATTGGAACTATTTTAATGGTGGGTTGAAAGGACTGAAGCCCCATTACTGCTTTTGTGAAGATGAGCTTAGACAATCTCACTAAACATCAACAAAGATCTTAGTTCTCTAAAGATAGTGGAGCACAGCAGGGGGAGAGAAAAAGATCACTGTGCTGTCTCACTGGAAAAGCCACAGCTGAACATAAAATGATTTTTAAGTGGCATAAAATGAACTAAACATTGGAGACAGAGAGAAAAAAAGGATATTTGAGTGCAGTAGACACTTGACAAAGCTGTGCCAGGAGTCAAATGTCTGGAGGACTTTCTCCTGTCAGTACATTCTGGATTCAACACTTGGTCACAGCCTGTGTGCTTCTCCCTCCACTGCTGCAGAAGCTCTGCAGCTCTCACTGCCTTTGTTAAAGGGAAGTCTGGAGTTCTCGGTGCTAAACTAAAATGATTTGCAATCAGTGGGTTGATTTGCAGCCACTCCAGTTTGGGTCCTCCCCATCTCCTGCATCGTTAAAGAGCAGCACAGTTCAATCTCTTTTTCACATGCATCAGTGCATTCAAGGAAATGGAAGTTCCCCTGCTCTGGTCCTGGCTTACCAGAGAAGAATGTGACTGATCAGTTTGCCACATAATTTATGCCTTCGAAAAGAAAGGAAACAAACAAACAATCAAACTCTTTTTCTGTGCAAACAAGTAACACAGAATCAGAGCTGTGAAATTCCTGCTTCTGATATAAGCAGAGAAGTTGATACAAGACCATGCAGAGAAACAAGTTTTACTTTCTACCAACAGATGGAAACAAACAGATGTTGAAATCAGCTACTGTCATAGACAAGCATGTAGATCTTCATTTGTATCTTGATAACTTCATCACGAGAAAAACTGAGGAGGAAGGGAAAACTAAACTATATCAGAGGTTTCAGTTGCTGTCTCAGTGGAAAGAACCAGTGACAAATCAGGAGATGATGCTCCAAGCTCACAAAAAGCAGCAGTAAGGACACACAGCGAATACCAGAATTATCCTTCCAAACACACCTGTTATGATTCACAACAGAGAAGCACTGACAGCACGAAATCACTTGTGCTTCTAAAAGAAGGAACAGAAAAGTGAGATATTTCTTCAATATTTTTGGTAAAATTTTACACCTTTCCCAATGAACGCTGTAAAAGCTATTGCTCTTCTCTGGTAATGGTTCAGCTCTGGCTAAACATCAGTGCAGTAGATGCAGGATTACATCCACAGGCTGCAGTTTAGGGTATTTAAAAACCTAAGCTGGATTGGTCTCATTTTACTTACAACTATTTGCCTTATTAAATTTACCAGAAAAGATTTAAATCATAATGTTGAACTTCACAGTTCCACATTAGCTGCAGATATTTAAACACATTTTTAATACACAGATATTTTCTACATTTGAGTTAGAGATTTTTTTGTTTGTTTGAGAATGTGAAGGGGGATTGACAGCTAACTGAATTTAATCTCACCTAAATAGGAGCTAAATATAGAAAAATATCTAAATCACAGGTTCAAACCTAGATATAATGTAGGTATGAAAAGAAGTCATGCATGCTGAAATATGAAGCTATGATTCAGGGCTGTTTCTGTTATTCAGGGATGCCAAATGCCTAAGGATCTTTTAAACCAGCTGTATTTCTATGATGTGATTTACAATACTACTTAATCATAGTTGCTTCAGTGACATTTACCATCAACACAAGGACTCCAGGATGATCCCAACACAACTGCAAAGGCAAATTCTTAGAACTTAATAAAATAAACAAACACCAGGACAAGTCCAGGGAGACAAAGCAACCTAAAAACAAAATGTAGATTGCAAGACAATTAAATAAGCTAACCAATTAAACACGGAAACAAATTACAAAGCACACAGCACAGTGAGCACAATTCAGCTCAGCAGAGTATGGTTAGAGCAGAGAGATTCTTGGCCACCAGTGGAAGTATTAGAAAGGAAAAAAGATTTGTGGCCTGCCAGAACTAAGCTGCACAGTAGTCTGTGTCCTGCATGTATTTGTATGCATGTCCACTTCCCTGCTGCACTGGGAATCTTTTGAAATATTCTACTTATTGGAACAGAAAATATTTGTGCAAATAGATGTGTTTGTGCTGCACATAAATAAGAAGAGAAGAAAGATAAAGCAAGTAAATATCTGATAATACAGCAACCTTCAAAAGCAGCTGTGAGAGATCAAATGAATGTACCCAGTTTTTAATAAGTAGGAAAATATTATATAATACTGTTGAAGAAAAACCCATTAATAAGATGTTACTGTGTTTCCATGTGCTTTCCATCTTGGACAGAAGCAAAGCAAACTTTCTTACCCTATTAAGCCAATAAAATTTAGTTCCAGTTCAGCTACAGGACTGCCCATGGCTCTGGTCTTTGGTCCATAAATTTCTACATGCTGGGTTAGTCAATGATCAGATAAAGATGCCTGAGTGTTCACCGAAATCAGAGATTCCTTACGCATCCACTTTTTACCTCTCGTGTTTTGTCCATCAGTGCCATCAGCAGCTTCCCTCAGTTATTATCTTCTTCCTTCACTATTGATCTCCTCAGTATTCCCTATTTTTTTCCTGATCCTTTTGGCTTTGTCTTTGAAATCTCCTCCTACAGAATAAGTCTGCCTTCTTAGCTGCACCTCTATACTACAAGCTCTTTGGGACATAAGTTCAGGTTCCCAGGCTGCAACTTGAATTTAGAAACACAGGAAAGGGCAGTGCAATCCACATGCACAAGTTTGGCTGTATGTTTACTGGCATTTTGATATAGAAAACCCTAAGTTGCTACACTAGATACAAGTATCAGGTATATTTAACAACATTAAGTGAATAGCTTTAAAAAATTTAAAGCATTTTTGTTGCCCTGTAGAGGAACAATTATGACACTCAAAAAAAGGAAGGGTGTCCCTCTAAACAACAGGAGCATCCCCACTTGAAATGATTCAGGACTAGCTCTTTTGTAGATAAATTTTTTATAACCTAAGTTCAAAGCTGGAATCAGCAAAAGTCATAAAACCTTTAAGAAAAATGAGAAGTCAATATTTTGCATGTTGAAAGCTGTATTTTTAAAGCCTGTTTTCTCAAATATTCCCAAAGCTAAAAACAGCTCCTGGGTCCTATTTCAACTTTGCAAATATTCTCTTACCAAAAATGTAAAGGATATGAAGCACTCACTCCAGCCCAGGGCAGGCTGGGGAGTGATCTGAGTACTCTTCTGTCACCATCCTGTCACACACAGCACTGCTAATCCTCTCCTTTAATCTCCAATGTACTGCAGGGACAGGAACAAAGTTTTAAACAGCAATGAAATGTTAGGATGCTAAATGACTTGTCTGGTAACAGAAATTTAACAAGGTATCTGTGGTCGAATTCTGGAGTCCAGGCTCTCCAGTCCCCTGTTCTTACTTCTAATCTCCCACAGAATTCATGAGGATTGATGAGGAAAGCTGCAGACTAGACACGAGGGCTCCTGTATTCTATTCCTTGGCACTACTGACTGTGTGCCTTGAGCCCCTTTTGGAGCCATGACCACTAACAATCTGAAAGAATTCAGCCTGTGACCCCATCAGTTCTTGGCTCCTGTTTAAATTGCCAATTAGCAAGAGCTGGAGTGATGGATTTTGTGTTGGCTCTACTTGTCTACCTGACACTGGATCAAACCTACTATCTCATTTCATGCAGGCAAGTAGCAGCTGACAGACAACAATGGCTGTCAGTCACTGTCAAAATAGCTTTCATGTCCATTTATTTATTCTCTAATTATTTTAGGCAGAGTTAATGGCACAAACCCCTTTTTACAGTCTACTTCAGTTCTGTAAAACTAAGAAAAACGAGGGCAATCACTGTCCTATGCAGAAAACTCACTTCAAGGCAACTGAGGACATGATCAGTTCGAAATGAAATAAGTGTGCTAATAAAATATGAGACTGGGAAAACGAGAAGAAAGTTTGTTACAAAGGCTTTTTAAGGAACTGAGTCGGAGAGGTGGGAACTGCTGGAGAGGAACATTGCCAAAGACAGCCTTGTCTGTTCAAGTATCTAAATGATGCTTCCGCCCACTGTGAGGGAAGATTTGAGTGACAAGCCAGGGCTGTGCTGCTGCTGCAGCACGCACATAAGTTGGCACACATACACACACAAACACACAAAACCCAAAAACAAACCCACCCAGAAACAGATACAAAGAGAGAAGCTGAACATGCTGAATTTTGTCAACTGCAAGAAAGGATGTGAGATATGTGTGGGTGACAAGTCAGGAATGCAGTATTTCCAAAGAAAAGCATACTTTTTTTTTCCTCCCAAGAGTATGATGTAAGTGATGAGACATGCTACAATTATGAGCACGTAAAATGCTTACTAATAAAGTCTTTTCTTCTTGAATTTATCTTTTCTCTCCAACCCACTATTTCTCAGCCCTACCCTGCATTCTTGCTCTGTGACTGTGGATAATACCATCACTCTACCTATTATTAAGGTTCATAATCTGGATATTTATTTTTTTTTTTACTTCTTTTCTCCTCTCACATTCAGGCTTTGACAAAGTCTTATAGACTTTTTTTCCTGCATTACACCTCTTGATCAGAATTCTGCCCTGGCTTTCAGCAAATAAAATCAACATTAAATAAACATCTTTTTCTACAAGTTGATAAATTAAGTCTTCCTCAGTCATGTTTATATGCAACAGTGCTGCAAAAATCACGTCAGCAATTTGTTAATCTATCCTTCAACTGTGTAATTTTCTTTCCCAGTCCTATTTCACGTCTTTCCCTCCTATCTTCCCTCTAACTTCACTTATAGATCCCCTTCACCCTACACTGTTCACTGCTCAAATTCTGACTTCGACCTTTCTAGGACTTAGGATGCTTTTGAGAGTCAAATTTTAGAACTTCTTTCTTTGAGCTGTTTCCTGTGGTCAGTCTCCCCATTTGCCCTCCCTTATCCACAAGATGTCATCTATTTGCCCCATTATCCCTCCTAAAGCTTTATTTTACACAGGGCACCCCAAAACTGAGAACAGTCACACTGCTGGTGTGTTTTTAAACACTGCATAATAACTGTTTTTCCTTATACCTCCACATTAATTCCCCTTCTACTTGTATTGATCTGGTTAGTTCCTGGAGTCAGGCACTGCTTTTATTTATTTGTTTTGCATGTAAAGAACTACCCACAACAGATCACCTTTAACAAATACTATTGCTCATGAAAATCTCCTCATAATACCACAAACCCAGCATTTTTCCTATTCTATTGTCCCTCTCCAGCTCTTTGCTCTGCAAACCAGGCTGGTGTGGGTGTTTAATCTGAACAGCTTCACTTGTCTGATCTACAACCTGTTCTTGCAGCGAGTCACCTGAACAGTACAAGACACACATTCTATTTGTCTGTGCCACAGAAGACCCAAAGTGCTGCCTCACCTCTGTGAGGTCCCATCTCCTCTGTGCAGGACAGGCAAAGGAAAAAGGCTGTTCAGTATTCAATTTTGAAAGTCCAGGGGGCCTTTGTCTGCTTGAGCCATTTTTAGTTCCCACAATTTCAAGCCAAGTTTTGAAGACAAACACTGCTTTCTTTACTGACAGAGACAGGAAATACAAGCTCCTATCCATTACCAGCATATGCCTGATACCATTAATTTGTGTGGGCCACGTGCTCTACACAGCAATGAACCAAGTACTGACTCATTCAGCAGGATGCACCCCAAAATTCATGTTTTCTCCATTGCAATCACTGCCAGAACATCTTATGCCACTGGGAGCATTCTGGACATGGCACAAAGAGAACAGTTTCAAGCAGTGTATTTAACTGATGAAAAAACATTACTTTATGCACTACTGTCCAAGCAACAAGCCTCCAAAAAACCTGAGTGAGAAGAGTCTCAAACAACTGAAATCAGAATAACAACTGAAAAAAAAAGCATGGGTTGCTGCTTCTAGCAATTATACCTTACTTACCTAATAATTGTTAGCTTTTTACATTTTTATACAGAGTAAATAGCACACACACACAACAAAGAAAATGGCAGTGGTAGGAACTCTTATTGTGGTGCAAACAGCAAATCCATTAAAGTAAATTTCAAAAGAGAGAGACTACACTTTACAGCTTAGTAACTATTTCAAACTAAACAGATGTTGCAAAAGAAATAAAAAGAAATTTAAAAAACCTACCCTTCTTTTTATACTTATTAAAGTGGCGCCGTCCTTTGCCAGTAAGCCAAAAACAAACAGAATGAAAATAAAATAATGAAAAACCCACACAAGGAGAACAGGAAAAAAACCCGCGAATAACATAAATCTGATTAATTAGAGCTCTTATGCAGTTATGCCACAGGGGTTAAGGAAAAATAGAGATGAATATAAAAAGGTGACAACACACCAAAATAAGATAATCATAGCTGCATGTCTGATTCTTTAATTGATCCTTGGCCATAGCATCACATTTCATCAATAACTCCTACAGATAATTGTGGGCAGGAGGTTACTCACAGTGCAGGTCAATTCCCAGCAAATCTTCCACTGGCTTTAACTGTACACACTTTATCAGGACTCATCTCCACACACTGAATTATCCTCTGATCAGCAGATTTCCTTTTTCTTTATATGCCATATCTTATCCACACCAGATCAAAGTGTACCATTACCTTTTCTGTATGTTGGATGAAATTCTTTAACCTTAATTAGGTTACACTCCAAATGGTTTCAAATGGAATCCTGCCTCAGCAAGGAGGGAGTAAATCTGTTGATATTGGATACCTGAAAATAAGCTATTTCCACAGGTAGTGGTGAGAAATAACACCCCCTCCCCAGTATTTGGCAGGAGTGTTTCAGAGGGGGAAGGCTGTACCACTTCAAACAATGTACCAAAGTACTACAGCCTGTGGGGTTGGGCCAAAAGTTCATCTCTTCCCAGTAATTTTCCTGGAACAAATGGATCTTCAGTCATGTCTGTGCTGTTTCCAATTGCTTCCCCTCATTTTCATCTTTTAGAACAATCTGGATGGAGTAGTATTTGTGCACTGCATGTAAATGGTTTGCAGGTGACTCCTCCAATGATTCACTGCCTCTGGTCACCTCAAGATGAGCCCTGTAACAGGGCATTCACTGCTATACAGGATCATGCTTCCTATCTATCAAACTTGGCTTTCACCCAAAGTGAAGCTCAGGCTGCTGTCTTGCTGCATGGACCAAGTTCTAAAAGCCATCTGAGGAGCTTGCTCACATTTTCCCCGTGTTGCTTTATTTGAGTCTCGACTCAAATTGTTCTACAGTAGAGAAATGAGACATTGAAAGATGTGTTGCTAGGGAAATAACAATTTAAAAAACCTGATGGAAAGAAAATCATTATACTTTCATACTTGTGACAGCTTAGATATAAATTTAATATTACTGTAAGTGTACATTTAACATGTGTCCATACATGTCATACGCTGGAAAAGATGCAATTCTCTACCTCACTGTATTGTGTTTCACCACGCATACAATCCCAATTTTGATTTCTGTCTTCTGAAGCTGCTCTCACACAG
Source organism: Pyrocephalus nanus (assembly GCA_038380795.1). Taxonomy (NCBI): domain Eukaryota; kingdom Metazoa; phylum Chordata; class Aves; order Passeriformes; family Tyrannidae; genus Pyrocephalus; species Pyrocephalus nanus. The sequence goes on along the minus strand of CM076275.1, from coordinate 13,685,428 downwards.
CAGTCAAGTGAGCAGAAAAATCTGTGGCCCCGAGAACAGGCATGGAAGTGCCTGTGAAATGGGTGAGGCACAGAACCCTTGCACCCAGCTCAGCCACAGTTCTGGGCAGGGCTCACAGGGTAATGCTGTGCAGTTCTGTGCCTGCACAGAAACACGAGTGCTGTCAACGAGCCCGTGTTGTCATTTTGTGCAGCTTTCCAAGCTTCTTTGTTCTTTAGAAATACCATGGTGTCTGACAAGAAAACAGTAGAATAGTTGAAAGAAGCTTCCAAGAAACCATTCCTGCTTTTGAGGGGAAAGAGACAACACAGAAAGGACAAAGCAGGAAGCAGAGGGAATGCACTGAGGGGCAGGAGAAGCCTGAGAGATACAGATACAGTTTGACACCCTAGAAAAAAACCCCTATTTTATCTGTCACAGCCTGAACAAAGTATTTTCCAGCATTAATACAGCACACAGTGTTACACAGAGGTTGAGTACACAATGCAGGATTGCTCCACAACTCAAAATGCAAATGAGTTGATCCAATGGCCATGTATGTGTGAAGGGTGGCAGTGAAGCACACAGTCACTGCATGCACACTTTCACAGGTTAACACCACAGAAATGCATACAGCTGTCAATCTGTATTTATAGCACACATTATCACACCATTTACTTTGTGGGATACAGACATCTCCTCTCTGTATTTGCCAGCTGTCTTAATTTCTCAGGTAATCAAAAACTATGCATGTTGCATTTGAAGCATTCTTTAAAATGAGCAGGGTGAGCACTGAAATAACAGCATTAGCTTTCCAAGGCCCTTGGGGTCTCTATTTTTCTTTTATCTATTTTTTCTTTTTTTTTTTTTTTTGTACTGGAGCACCTTCAAGAGCCAAATATGGAGACACTAAATGGAAATTACTCCCTCCAGTACAACTATAACAGCTACTCAAGGAGTATTTCATAGACAGGCACAAGTATGCTGGATGCAGGGAGAGAGGTGGGGCACAAATAACTGTCCTCAGGACTGGATCAGGAGTCTAAGAAGAAATGAGGAAATTTCTAAGGCCCTTCAGGTTATTTCAGAAAGCTTTCAAACACCAGGCATTCCCCTCTTTGAACTCTAACAACCCTATCCCGTGGAAAACAATTGTAAGCACAACAATGATAATGTGCCTAAATCTCACACAAACTAAGAAGGAAGCAAACTGTAAAATGTTTGTTATGAGTGTCCTCAGGAACATCAGGGAATACAAACGAGCCATTAAATTTAGACAACATATCTGATACTAGCTGAGTAACTGAAGAGCTCCTCCTTTATGAATCTTTTCCCTATGACAGCTATCCCAAACTCTCAGAAAAACTTAAAAAAACACATTTTGCCAATCCACAGATGTCATTTAGACTTCTGCTTAATCCCTGATAGTAATGCATTTCCCAGTTTTAGTTGTCAAAATTTACAACTGACATTTAAGGAAAGGTTTATTTTAAGATTTTATCAAGTTCTACTTATTTTCCTACAAGAGGAGATGTTCCTTCAGTCAAAGAGTAACTGTATATGCAAGAAAGGTGCTTTGTGCTAGAAGTAAGGCTTAGGCAAGCAGAATATACACTACATACTGTCAGTAAAGAAGTCTTTTGCTGCAGACCAGTTAAGGATTATCAGAAAGCATTGATAATTCATCCACTTTTACAGAAAATAAATTTATTTTCTGCCATTTCTGCCTGTTACCTCTGCCACAAAAAAAGCTGTAGCTATTCAAGCTCATAGGTAACGTAGCAATACTTCCTCTTAATCCTACTTAACTTGAGATCTAAGGGGAAAAAAAAGCATATTGATCTATTTGAATCTAACTTGGACCCATGCTAGCTAGCAGACACTGCAGATCCTTACACCACAAACACACACTGTGGTTATTTGTAAATATAGGGAAAACGATACCTTTAGCACAGTCTGCTCCGTGAAATCCTGGAAAGCAGTGGCAGACACCTGACACACACTCGCCGTTCCCGTGGCAGTGACGTGGGCAGTCCTGCACCGAATCTGAAATACAAGAAAAACAGGCAATCAGCCTACTCATTTTTTGCCCAATTTTTTTTTCAATTTATTTTGCCTTCAATACTTAGAGGAACAACCCCTAATAATATGAACACCACAGGGTTTGGGTGAAGCAGAATGCACTGAATTCTGTGGCAGCAAAAGTAAGTGTTGAGATCTGGTGATATACCAAAGTCTCATGTTAAGTCTCTGGGCACCATTAGAATTCAAAGTCTTCTGATAGGGCTCAATTCCTCTGTTCCAACAGATAGGTGGGACCTCTTAAGACCTTCAGAGCTATGTTGGAATTTATATTATATAGCAAACATAACATTTCACCAGGAAAATCAACACTTTCCCTCCTGCAATGAGACGTTGCTCTGGCACAGCCACTCTGCCACGAGACACTGGTTATCCCAAGGACTGGATCTTCTTTGCCTTCTACAGACATCTAAAGCCTTATGAATTAAGCTGAAATATCTGCTGAACATGACAAAAAGGAGCTCTTTCCTTCTGGCAAATAAATATACTTGATTCTAAAAAAATATGAATTAAAAAGGTGTAAGTAGCGCTGCAAGAGGATGAAGGAGAGTTCTGTAAAAACTGAGGAAAAGTTTAACAGAGTGACTGACTGAAGTGATGACCTCAATAATATGAGGACAATAGACACATCAGCCTGATAACATTTTAGCTGTACCGACACACTAATTTTCCACGATTCTGTTATTATTTGGATAATATATACACTACTTTGCAGAATAACAACCCAGAAATAAAATTTCGATTTCAAAATTAATTCTTAAAATCATTTTAATTTGAAAGCTGCTGGATTTCAGTGGAACATATTTTCAGCACTGAGTTATTGGAACAAAAACCTAACTGGGCAGTTGTTACTCTTCACTAATGCTCCCCGTGGTTGTGTGACCTGTGCCTCCAAACTAAATGGCTCTGTCAGTCCCAGACACCAAACCAACAGCATCTGTACAAGATAGAAAATAAAATTTGGATTGGGAGCAAGCGGAACCATACAGAGTATTGTTTGCCAAATTAAACTTCAAAGAAGAAAAGGACTCAAGCACAACTTTAAATCTAATTTCACAGTTGCAGGACACCAAATACAAAATGTCTAAAGCAAGTTCTCAAAGAGATGTCATTAGCTTGGCCTCCTGAAATGACTCATGTAAACAATGAAGAGAAAAATTGAAATGTAATGCTTAAAGATATTAATTTATCTTGAAGGAGCTTGTTTATAGATTTATTCATTATTTTGCTTCATGGCATACACAAAAGCATTCTTCTCTGTATTCGAAAATCATGGTAAATTTAGTATTGCCTGGGAGTTAACATAATTCCTGTTATTCTTTCTCCTCTTCCACACCAGAGAGATGTTCAGCTGTCTCAGATCCTTTGATTATGAAGTGTCTGATATGGGTGTGTGTAGAACCACCTCTGAACCAGATAAAATACTATACTTTTCTCTGGATTTCATTCCAATTACTATCATTGCACTACCAAGTAGTCTACCTGACTATTAGACCTTTGATGGTCTTGAAAGCTGTAGCCTAGACCAGGCAACTCTTTTAAGGGCAGCTTATAATATCCTAAGGTTTTCTAAGCACAACAGGGGCATAACAAGACAAAAGCACAAATGTTCTTGTTGTTTTTGGAGAAGCAGAAAAAGCCTTTCATGGGCAAAAGAACAAGTCTCTCTCTATTTATATATATCTCAACATGTATAGCACCTTATAAGCTATGAAAAAACAATAATTTTTTCATCTTAACTGAGGTTAACAGAAATAATTATGTTCACACTTAATGGCAGTATTGACTATCCACCCACACCCTTCTTGGGACTTAAGCCAACAAACTGAATTTTATACTAATGTAAAAGGAAAAGAACTTATCTTCATATTGTTAACCAGACAAGGCTGGAAAATAACTCTATTTAAAGTTTAAAAACTGACTTGTACTTTCTGCAGCTTCTCTTTCCCTAAACTAACAGGAATTACAGATATGTACAATACAGTGCCATTTAACACTTCACCAGCCAGAGGAGAATATAAGATAGACTATCTGAGAAATTGTTATGCCCCTGTGACAACATAGTCAGCAAAGTTCATTAAGTGCTCCAAAGTTCAACAAATATAATAAATCCTGGAGAATTTAGAATCACTTTGATTTTCAACTAAATATAACCCTGTTCTTCTAACAAAACTGCAGGCAAGATGTTTGGCTCTTGATTCCACCATGTTGAGGAGATGACTCACTATTAGGTGAGTGGTAAACTGTAAGACAGCATACAGCTAATTAACTGTCTCAATTAATCTCTAGGGTGGCTGCAAACAATAACCTCATTTGCAGGTATCATTTTCTTGAGCTGTCTTTCTACTAAGATTAAACAGCTCTCCTGTTGGATCCTATTCCACCTGGGTGTAAAAGAAGCTTCTTCAGAGAAGCAAATAAGAAGTATAAAAATGACAGATAAGGGAGAGGAATATTAACTGGGGAATGCTTCAAACCAGACGGAACTTATCTGAGCCTTGTTTTCCCAAACTAGACTCTAGATGTATGGAAATGCTAAAATCTAAAGAGGGAAATCAGCAATTAAAAATGTGCTCTTTGTGAAGAGCAGTGTTGAGGGAAAAAAAGCACAACATAACATAAGGACAAACAGGCCAAACACTGAAGATTGCAAAAAAGTATTACAACTTTAAGTAAGGGAAGGTATAAACAGAAAGGAAAAATGCTCAGCTGGTAGAAATACCTACCCAAAATGACTGTACTGAAAGAGACCACTTCCTTGTCCTTGCCATCATTGTAAAATGCCAGGTGCCACAAACCCACATCCAAGTACTGAACAAACACAGCCTCGTTCTGAACGAGGGTCTGAATGCTCCGACGTTCCCGTGGCGACTCCACCACACTCCATTTCTCTTTGCCGTCCAAGCGTTCCATGAAATCATACTGCAGGGGGAAAAAACAGGGGAAAAAAAGAACAAAACAAAACAAAACAAACAAACAAACAAAAAGAACACAAACAAACCCCCAAACAAGCAGAGCTGAATACAAATGATATTTCAGCTCAAAGTCTCTTCCACCTTGTTATAAAATGGTATTTGTGACAGATACGTCAATGTGAAACTACCATTTACCAGTTGACCGTGGAACACACATTCTGGGAATTATGCATCTTTCCCCTGTATAGGTGATCAGAAAATGCACAAATGGTATTGCTTAATGGGATGGGTTTTGAGAAAAAGAAATGAAATCTACGAATCAACCCATTACTTTTAGGTTCCAGCTTTCAAAGCTGGAAATGTTCAACCCTTTTCTAAGCAATCACCTACAACAAATTCTTGCTGCAACAGGAGCAGACATATGAGATGCATCTCCAGACATACCAATGAATGGAAGCCCCCAGAATGTGAAACAGGAATAGCACAAACAGGAAATGTGTTTGTCTAACGGGTAACTCAGCGCCTGATAAAAATACACTGCACAAGTTTTACAGCACAGAGGAGAAGTTGCTTACCTGAGGTTGTTTGTGGAACAATCAGGGGCAAGTATGACACAATAACCAGAGGGAGCATGGAAAGGAATAACACAAATCAAGTGGCTGAAGGAATTGGACTTATGTTAAGGAAAACTGAGAATTTCTGGTTGGATGGTTTCCAAGTACGCTAGAACATTGCATTAATCTTTGGAAAAGGGATCAAACAGAGCAAGTGATTATTTAGAGTATAAGAGGGATGGCACCATTAATGGCATGGAACTAAAAAAAGAAAGAAATAAATTTAAGATGAATGTCAGATAAGTTTCCCATCTATTAAGCTCAGTAAATAGCCTCCCAATGGAGATGCCACAATTAAACAGGACTGGAAGAAATATTGGTTAGTCTACAACAGGGAATAACTCTGCATAACAAAGCAGCTGGACTAGCTTTCCTAATAGGCCTTTTTTTCCTGTCTTTATTGTCTGTGATTCTGGAGCTCTCAAGCTGATGCTAATGCTTAACTGAGTGGCTCTCAGAGTCCCTATCTAAGGGAAGCCCTTAAGAAACAACAAAAACAATATATCTAATCTTTTGATAGTCGTATAACAAGTCCCCTATGAAAACACATCTTGTTTTAGACACATTTATCTGTGTAGGAGTAGATAGAGATAGATAGACATGTCCAAAGAAAGATGTATGTGTTCAATAAAATACAGTAATAGTATGTGCTTGCTTGCCAGTAGCTTCATTACATTTCCCTCCGTTATCTCTAACACATACAGGCTGTGCTTGCAACAGCTCTGAGAAAACATCCACCTTCCCTTGCTTTCAGTTTAAACAGAAAACTGTCATTTTGCACCCTAAACAGAATAAACATCCACAGAGGGCTGACTTGTACACTGCATTCCACTCATTAACAGCGAGTACTAGCAAATAATATGCAATATGCAATAAAATGATGAAGATTCTCCCTTGTAGTGGAAGAGGCCAAATGGATTTAGCACTTTAGTGCCATGCCTTACCTCTGTCTAAAACTGGGATATAAAATCTCACCTTGCTAGTTGAAAATTTTAAGTTATATACCAGCAATACACTCAGCCTTACAACAAAAGGAAACACATAGAAGTACTATTCACTTCCTAGTAAACATGTGGATCTGACACCAATATGCAGCCACAAAGGAAATTCGTGGCAGGGAGGAATTTGAGCCTAAAACCTACTCATGCTAAAAGCTACCATCACAGCAAGTGCATTATCCACTCCTTCCTACGTCTTTAAACATGGGACAATGCATGAGAAGTGGAATTAAAAGTGTCTCCAGACTGTTAATATCAGACTGCCATCCGCTTGAGCCTTTTCTCACATGGGATTTTTACAGGGGAAGGTAAATCAGGCAAATTAGTACATTTATGCCAAAGCACATCAGAGATTTAGAGAATTCTGGCATGTCTGTAACTTTCAGAATATCCGAGGTACCAAACACACATATCTCTATCTCCTAAATCAATGACATTTGGAAATACTGCTAAAACCCACTGTCTAACAGCCAGAGGTTAAGGACAGACTAATCACCTCCTTGGGAAATGTTATTACTCGGGCAACATCTTGGGAAAAAGAAATTGTGCTCTTCAGAACAATCGTTCACAAAGGGTCAACTAAGGAAGCAGCAATAAAAGCTGACATTTCTCACTGGCAACACGCTGTTCGTCTCTGCTTGTGCTGGCAGGTTCCTCTGCCTCCCCTCTGTTTGATGCTGATTCCACCTCAGAGAGTGGAGAAGGCTCAGCAGTTGGCCAGATCGAAGGGGAAGAGTGTTCAGCCTGAAACTGCTTGAAGCAGTTTTAGCTGCACAATCTCTTTTCACCATGATGGGGTGTGACCAGTGAGAGCAGATCCCTTGGCATGACCCCCTGTAAGGCTATGATTTTAACTCTGGTACAGTTCAGGCTGGCATTGCCCCTCTTTGATCAAACTATGAAAAACACTTTAATGCTCAGACAAAAAAATGGCTAAATCTGAATAACTGCATGAATGGTGAAGTACCAGTGCATACTGATACAGAATATAACTATACATTTTTATTCCTCTTTGGATTCCTCAGGACTGAGGGGAAAAAGAAAAAAAGATAATGATCTGCTGGTGGTTCTCTGGGTGTACTAATCTCAATGTGTCAGCAAGGACTAGGTATGTATGTACCCCAAAATTGAAAATCCCTGACTGAAGAGTCTCTGAGATGGCACTGTGAATTCATAACCTGATAAGATTTCTTCACACGGTTGGCTGAATCATCATTTTGCTTCTCCTGGCCCTGTTGATTTTCTGATTTACCACACTTGAGAGATTAATTACTTTTATATAATGTTGTGCTGAAGATATCAGTCTTGCTTTAAAGCTACTTATTGGCATATATGAATAGATTAGAAGACCCATCTAGGAAAAGAAGGCAAGTAGTTCCATGATCATTAAGAAGCAACTGTGGAATTCTTAATCTAACACACAACACAACTGTTAGGGAAGAGACCGCTAAATCACATGAATTAGGGAATGGATGTGTCAAACCAAACTAAATCTCTGAAGTAATTTGGAAGTTTCACTGACTTTCGACTTTTTTTCCCTTTTTTTTAATGATCCTTTATATTTCATGGTTTCATACTGAAAGTCACACAAAAATGGCAAAAACTGCTCAGGAGCAACATGCAGCAGAAATCCCAAATGACTACATCATCAGAGTTCAATTTTGCAGCAGGGAGTACTTACTATGATTAAAGCTCCATATAAGCAAGTGACTTGCCAACCTACCTCGCTAAACAAATTCCAAATTCACACTCTCAGTGAGGTTGTTTATTTTTACTACCCAGCATATCGAAACCCTACTGCTTACTTTTATTTACAAACCTAAAATCTCATACTAAGTTCTTTCTGGGCAATTTGTTTTTTATAATTTCTCCATTCAGTGCTTTCAGTGCATTTTATTCATAGGCTAATAAGGACTTCCTTTTTCCAGTAACCATGGGGAGTCAGCAAAACGCTTTTGGAACTTCACATAGGCAGTTGTGACTCCACTGCACAGGGCCATCCATCCAGCACAGATCCACTGAGCCCAGCTTCACAGACAGAGTGAACTTGTGAGCACTGCAATGCAGAGAGAGCTCACAGGGGTCAAGGCTGAAAATGCAGAGAGCCTGCAAGATCTTCAGGGCCTTTCTTTCTTAGGTATGAAACTATTTTCACGCCTCCACAAAAAGCCTGTTTGAAATTAGGAGTTGAAGAGAAAGATTTCTTAGAGCTCTTGTCTTAATAATGGATGCATATCCAAATGGTGGGGGAGAGCATATTTGGCACTGTGGCTCTTATTTGCTTTTATGCCAAAGCCCTGCAGGATCTAAGCAGCCAAGAAAACATATGTCAGGGAAACTTGTTTGCAAAGTGCTTTAAAATTAGTTCTTCATAAAATCCAGTTGGTAATTATTAATTAAAATGCGGCCATGAAACATCTGATACCCTCCATTGACAGCCAACCAGTTTGTTTTCACATTTGGATGTGACACGAGCTGACCAGGGCAGTGCAGCACAGCACAGGCAGACAGTGGGTGGTCAGAGCACCTGAATGTGTTTGAGCACTGGCTAAAATCCAAGCTAACACTGAAGCTCCCCAGCTCTTCAAGTTGTTCCAAATAAAGCCATTTTCTCTTCTGAATGAAAACAGCTTTCATTTTGACATGAAAAATTCTCTAAATATAACACACTCTGCTGGACATGAAAACAACACAGCTCCGTGCACTGCCTTCTCCAGACATTCCAGTGATGTTCCTGTAAGGCTACCTCATTTCGTGCATCATTTGGAAAGTTCTACCAACATGTAGCAACCTCATAATTGCTGTAATCTCAGCAGAGTCACTTCGTGCATTATTTGACATTTACTGTTCATTTTCTGTACATTATCAACTCTATTAATATGACTCTTCTACTAAATTCCTAACGATCATTCAAGCCTGCAATGTGCATTCTGTTATTTCCACACAGGCTGGGAGGATTTTGCTCCAGAGCACTGCGTTCCTGATTGCAGTCTGCTTGCCACTCAAAACTGCATTTTTACTGCTCCTCCAGAGCCCCACTCCCTGTGCACATGGCACACGAGGCTGCATCCAGACAAGTTTACAGCTACATCAGTTTGACTGACTAAACCAGACATTTGGAATATTTGCTAAACAGTAATACTGAGAAGGTTAAATCTCAGCAGGGCTCTCAGACAGGAACTGCATCTTGTTGTCTCAGGTTAATCATGTACCTAATTTGCTGATTATTGACTTGCTCCCACAAAGGATTTTACTTGGCTTGACATATCAGCACTGATCACTGATGAACTGTCAAGTGTAGCTGTTTCACTGCTTTAGAGCTCATGTCCCCAACCTACAGAAGCAAGGATTTTAAATTTCAATTTTAAAATATCGCCTGGTGTCAACTTCAGACTATTTTCATTAATACAAAAGCTTTGTGCTCCCTTCTCTCAGAACAAGGCTTCTTTTCACTAACTCAGGTCTGCAACAGCTTGCCTTTTTTTTTTTTTTTTTTCTAAAATTATTTCTCTTGGTAGCAGCTTGACTGAATTTTGATTGCTGGGCAAAAATGCCAAGGAATCTTCTACTGTACCACCCTGTTAACAAGCACCAGGACCCTGCATGAATGTGGGAAAGTTTATACTGGTTTGTACTGCAGATTTAGACCAGATGTAGACTAGTTTATAATGCAGATTATACTAGTGGATTTTGGTAACCCTACTTATAAAAGAGGTTTGGAACTTCATCTAAAGACTAGAAAGCAGTTTCTCTGAGGAGAAATCCAGCTCAGGAGGAAACACACTTGGTATTTCTCATTATTTAATTTAACAGAAAGGTCATGAAATTTATATTCTATGGATGTGGAGTGAAAGAAAAAAAGAAAACTTTGCCTGATCACAGCCTTCTCAGATAAGAACATAATGAAACCTAGAACAAATATATCTGATCATACTGCAATATAAAGTTCATCTTGAATTAAAAAGAAAAAAAATATTTGTGACTACCAGTTACTTCCCACTGGATTTCTTATAAAAGATACAGGCATACCTCCACCATGTCTTAGTCAAAAAATTATAATTAACCTGTATTTATAGCAAATCTTGATGATTGCTTTGGAGCTTTGGTTGCCCTAAGTAATTTTCATTTCATGATTTCTACTTTTGTTTGTTTTCCTCAACTAAATGGCCAATTTTTTTCATGACAGAGTAGGGGAAGTAGTGCCAAAATTCTGAATTAAATGAGACATGCTCAGTGAATTATGCCATTACCTCATTGCAACAGCTGAAGATTCACAGACATAATTTCACCCTCAAGACAACAGATTGAAGTATTACAGCCAAAACATTCTTAAGAAAGGCTCCCACCCTGGAATATATTATCTGTGGGTATTTTTTTGTGTGGCATGGATGTCTGAAAACGGCTTAAAATCCCTCAACAGCCCTCTGCAATTTCCCCAATTTACCTAGTCTTTTTAACAAATTTTGAGATGCTGCATGTTGATATCTAGTTATCTGGAAAAGTCACCACATGCCCTCCCCTCCTTGGGCTGTGGGCTGCTGATCCTGATTCCTTGCCAGTCAGATATACCCATTCAGTAACTCAGGGAACATTTTAAAAGAGCATACTATACAGTAAGTTGGTGGATTTTAAACAGCCAAAGCTCATTCTTCACAAATTCTTAGCAGCAGAGGACATAAACCCATGTAAATGTCCTCACTCCTTTCTTCCCAGCTCTGAGCAAAGATTTTGGTCCTCAGTTAGGACTACAGGAAAGAATAAACACCAAGCAACAAGAGGCAATGCAGAAGAATTCCATAAATTTGCCTGACATTGGGAAGCAGATCCAAAATTCAGATAATGTAAGAGTAGTTTTCCCCAGAAAATTAATTGGCTCCCTCCCTGTTTGTACCACGAGTTTGTGCATGCACATGGACACAGCTCACCCAGAGCTGATATCTCTTTGCAGGCAGTATTGTTTTCCCTACATGGCAACATGGAGAAATGCAATTATGTTAAAGCCTCTGGGCTTTTAGCTGGGATCATGTATTTTAACCATTTATGCAACTGCAGTTTGCTTTGCCAAAAATCAGTAATAAAAAAGTGAATCAGGGCAAGGCATCTAGAAATGTTAAATGAGACCTTCCTGAAAGGAATCATGGAATCATTGCTTTTTGGAAATCATACACTAAATAAAGCATTTAATTTTAGCTGAGAGTTTCTGAATAAAGAACTAATTTGTAGTAGCAAGGATATACAAAAAGGGTCCTTTTTCCAAAAGATGTTTGCTATTTCTGCTTTCCTTCCACTCTAAGGAATGGAGGCTCTTTCCTTTTAGTATGTGGAACTGCAAATATATTATTTCTCATATAGTTCTAAATAGAGTTAATGGGAATCTCTCCATTCACATTAATGAATTTTCAATATAATAAAGAAATTATCTCTGTAACAGAAAATATCACTATACCTTCTCACAGCAAAGAAATTAAAAAACCTGGTGCACAGCCTAGAAGAAAAAGATACTTAACTTTACAACTACCTTACCTACAGCCCTAACCTCTGTCCTATAGGGTCACTCTAAAGTGGGGTGTTACTGAGTTCTCATCTCTGGGGCTTGGTAAAAATCAAGAAGAACTGGGTTTCCCAACTGCAAGACTTGCCCCATGTCTGAGTCAGATGATATATCCAAATACTGTCCTTGAAGGAAAAGGGGGTAAATGAAAGCTCTCAAACATGTGGCCACTGTTTCATGTTCTCCAATGTGCCTGGGTGGCAGAGATACCAAGATCTGTTGCATCTCCCAGTGATGCCACTCAAAATGCCAGTGGAGATTAAAACTTCTCTGAAGGTAGAAAATTCCGTGTTAACACATCTGGCTGTGCAGCCACTCCCACTGTACACAGGGCTGTGGTAATGGGAGCTTGACCAACAGCACCCATCATTTTGACTGGTGCATAACTGGATGGGTTTATCCCAATTGGTGCCTGACTTCATCAGAGTTTTGAAACCTGGCTTGAATTGCAAGAACATCATTCCTTAAAAAGATCACTTCTTTTATGAATGTATTGTTGAGGTATGTAACAACCTAGAAATGTTAATATCAGGGTGTTCAGTCAAATACAAAGTAATTCACAGGAATCCCCAAACCTGAGTTCCATAAACTTCAACTTTAACACAGATGCTCTAAAATTTTTGCATTTTGACATTTAAAGGCAACGAACACATGGACAAAGTACCTGGGCATGTGATGGTGGGAGTCCTCTTCTTATATAAACACCGAAAAGAGCATCCTTCCCTAAGGATATGTTGAACTTCAGGAACTGTGGCTGGCTGATATGGATCTGAGACCGCCAAAAAACTCCTGGGGGCACCTCCTGGGTGACCCTGTGTCCAACTTCTGTCTCTCCGCTATCGATGCTGCTATTCCTGCTGACCCATGGTCCTATGAAATAAAACCAAATATAAATCAAATGAGACAGCTGCTTATAATACAGGTAAGTTTTATTCATTCAAGATGAGCATCTGTGACAATGACAGCTCTTAAATCAAACTGTAACTTCCTTATTCTGATTCAATCTGACCGCTGTTTCAATCAGTAAGAATTTGGCCCTTATATTTGAAGTAAGAACTCTGGGAACCTTTTTTTTCCTTTTTTTTTTTTTTTTGTGAAACATCTGCAATCTTCTAAGCCCTCAAACCCTTTAATTCTGCAATTGCTTCTTCAAATATAGTAACAGTAGAGAGTCAATCAAGCTCATGTGAATCTCCCTGTGCTCTTTTCAACTGAGTCTTTTACACAACTAGAGTATAAAAAAATTACAAGAAAGGTGAACTGAAGGGGTAACTTCAATCTATATTAACTGATTGCAAATTTTTATTACCACTGTTTTATTCACCGAAGAAGGGCAATAAACTCAGACAGGTCACAGACAAAAGAGTGGACAGAAGAAAGAAATGCACAGAAAAGGGTTTAGAGGACAATTTCTGAACTCTAACATGCATCTTCTCCTTGAAAGAAAGTTAGCACAACTCAGTGCAGTGCATTTTAAGTTCTCTCTGCCTGAAGCAATTCTGTCTACAAGTCCTTCTCCCTCGTGCTGTGGTTGGTTAAAACCCATCATTTGTTGGTTCTTCATCATGCATTATTGAAGACAAGATACAAGACCTTTCTGGTTGAGTGCTCTGGCTTCCAGCCCATGAAACAGTGAACCTTTAAAACGTGGTGCAAATCCCTTCTGAACGGGTTCTGAGGCCACACATATTTTAAACACAGAGTATAATACATGGAATCATGCAGTGCTTTGATTCTATGTTCTGTATTCCCAAACAACGTGGTGAGAAATCCATTTTAAAATTCTTACAACAGACACTATAATGACCAGCAAACCACAGAAAATAACTGTTAACAATCACAGAAATTGAAAGGCATCATTAATATCACGATTCAGATCCACTGGATGGTAGTGATACCTCTGATACAACCTGAGGGAGTTTGCAAAAAAGCACGATGTTTACTTGGTGCTTTTTTTTCCATGGTGCAATCCTATTTTCCATAACTGGCAAGTTACTGTTGAAATATATTCCAGCACTGTATGAATGCAACAGGATGGCACAGAATAACATATAATTCCAGCAGGTAAGTACATAACAGCTTTTCTGTCTTGACTATCTTTAATTGAGAGAGCTGCAAAAGCACTGTTTCAATTATAGACTCCAAATTATCTATGTTAGCAGCACTTACACTTGTACATAATGAAACAGATATTATGTTGGCAGTGTTTTGAAATGGTAAAAGAATGCTCTGAATCCCAACTGCTATACAGTTTTCGGCAACTTGTTTGTTTCTTCATTTTCCATGTTAATGGGTCTACAATAACATCACAGCACTAACAAAGAAAGAGAAAGGAGGAACAACAGGCTGCAAAGAAAGGAAAAATGGCCGAGAATGTCAAGGAATGTGCTTTTAGAGCCACCCAAGAGCACAGATAGAAACCAGATTCAAACATGTACTGTTTCATAAAAACTACAGGATGTCATTTCTAATGGATTACTGCAATAGAGGATATCTCAAAGTTCCAATCTCAGTGCAGCCAAGCACCACCTCACTAGAATTTAAATGAGTCCTTGCCCACATGGGCAGGAAATCCAGACACAGAGCACAGAAAAATCACCTGCTAGGTGCTACACTGGAATCACTGGCAGAGCTGGGAAGTCAGCATAAAACTGAGGGCTCCTTCATCTCCTTTGAGTACAACATTACTGCACAATTCCAAGCTATGGTGGTAAATGATGAATTTTTGTCAAAATTCTTACGAAGCATGCCGTAAATCATTTCTTTGGAACCAAACTGTGCACACCTTAAGGAACATCAGCTGTGTCTAATCTGACAAAAGCTCCTTGACACACTCAAAGAACCTCGTCCTTCAGCCCCAGTATATCAAAACTGTCAAAGAAAAAGCTGTTTCCAGTAGTTATTATTATTATTATTATTATTATTATTATCCAGTGCAGCAAATTTACTGAGCATGCAAATGGCAAGGCCACCACAGTCCCTGTCGACAGTTATGGTTTCATTGGCTCTTTAAGCAGCTCCAAATCACCACCATCAATGACTTTTGCTAATTATATTGCTTCCAAATCTGTTGAGTATATATTCCCTAGAATTACAACTTTCAATTCTAATGGAGACTCAAGTTTTAGTATTTTTGGTTAAATTCAGCCTTAACATCCTTTGGATTTCCAAAATTCTGTATGGTATTCCTATCTAGGAAAGGGCATTTTTGAGGGCTCAAATACATCAAATAAGCTAAAACTATAATGTTCCAGCATTCAGGAGAACCAGAGTTACATTTACACTACTTCAGCATGCAAAGATAAAAAAATATATCAGATGTCAAACTTTACTGACCAAAGATTTTTAGAAAAAGACCATTTCTTCATATTTCTTATTAAAAATTAGAAGTGATCATCTTAAAAATTGGTGAAAACTGCAGATAAGACAATTGAATTTGTGGTTATCAGTCAGCCTAGACAGAAATTTCAGGTTCCTAATACTGAAATGATTCAGTTCAGTTTGATATTATCTTTGGAAGCATTTCCCTAGAGATGCTCTTTTCTTTTTGCTCTAAAACATAACTAACCTGGTTACTAGTTCTCCAAACCACTCCTTCTGGAACATTCCAGTGTCTCAGGAAAATTTACCTGGGAAGAGAACTCTGACAGGGGCTCAACGCAGCAGAGGATATGAAGAGCAGGTTAGATGATCAGCTATCACAGGTGATCAAGGTGTACACCAAAGAATGGAACAGATGGGTGACTCTTTTCAAGTCTGTATTTTTAGAGTACAGCATCCTCTATATCTGCTCTATATCCAGCCTGTGCCACATGTGTGACAAACAGCTGCTGCCTCACCTCTGGCATCCTGAAAAAGATCCTTTTCTTTTGCTTTTGAGAATTTAATACACGACATCCTGGTTTTATGGCCCTACCTTACAATGCTGAAATAACACAATTTGGAAATGGCTGAAGTTGTACCAAAGTCTAGGTTTCATATCTGCAAGTTTAGCTAACAGCTTAGATAGTTTTAAGTCCAGAAATATATCAGAGCTCTAAGATTATCCATTATTGAATCATAGTCTTATAAATTCCTGCTGAGTTATTCCTGTTGATATGAGACACAAAATTAGTGACAGCAACTTGGTTCTACTCCTTGCTTTGATGCTGCCAGAGCACCTGAGTTGGTCATGGCCTTGATGTTCTCAGATGACTGCTTGTAAAACAGAATTATTAACAATGACAGAATTATTAAAAATTCTTGAAGATGAGGAATGCAGAGCAGTAACATAAAAATACTAAAGGAGGTGTCTCAACATCAGCCCTTTCACATTCCTTCCTCCCCAGGTTAGAAATACAGAAAGGAAATGCAATGTAGGTATGACCACTGAATCTTTTTTCTTAGTTAATAGGCTTAAGTTTATTTTTTTAACCTGAAAAGCAGCCCATCATCCTGGCTTTTGTATTTGCAATGCCCTTTTTTTCTACTAACAGCTTGAACGACAAACCCTGTCTCTACAGACTCAAACTTTTACTGTAGCTCCCTTCACCTCCTAATGCAGAGAATGTATCTTGCCACCTGACTCACTCCCCTCCAGCTATTTTTAGAAGCTTTTCCATTTTGATGGACCACTGCAGATCACATTCAAAGAACATCAACTGCATTTAAGTGAAGTTACAGATGTGACAAACTGACAAATCTGGGAAGAAAGACTAACCCCAACAACTCTCACTACTGGGAACAAATGAATACCAAGATCATTCTCTCTGCTGTGGGTGACTGTTGCAAAGTTTCATCTGTTTATCTCATTACCCCATGGATACTTGATTTTTTTTTCCTCCTGTCATTTCCTCTCTGTAAACATCTACAAAAGAGTTTTAAAAGCATACTACTTCATCTTACCCAGGGGAGCCATTTCAATCACTCAGTCAAACATATATTCATCAACTAAATAACTCTTATTCATTTAAACTGCTGCGTTATTTACCCAGTTGAATTACTATTTTGGCATATACATTTGAAAAGACTGTTTTAGCATTCAAGCATATTTGCCTTTGAAGCTATCAGAGAGGCAACACATGACAACAGCAATGCAAACTCCCCCTGCTAAGTTGTCAGCAGGTCTCATCTGTGAGCTGGAGGTCAGATTCAAGGTGGCAGCGGATGGGACATGCCCAGTCAGCCTTTAATTTAACTGATGTCAAGCAGTGTCAGCTCTGGAGGCAGAGCTGTATTTACACTGAAACCAGATATACTTGAGTATTTATAACTACAGTATCCCACACTGCAGTTGAAATTAAAAATAAAAATGAAATCTGGCTACCAGCAGTGTCACGCCACAGCCATCACACTGAAACAGCAATTAACTCCAGGGCTGTGACTGCGCCTTCATCACAGGGGTGACTGTAAACTGCACCTGGAGAACACTCCTGGAAAGTATCTATCCAAATAACCATTCCAGTGGATCCATAATGAACTACCAAGATCATGTGGACAATCTCAAAGTAAATACATGGAATAAATATCACCAGTGTTGGTTAAAGAGAATTCTTTTTGACTTCTTTTCCTGTATTTCTGTGTTTCTTATAAATCACTGCTGCAGACATAGCTTTCCTTATCTTTTTATCTAACCCCTTTTTCTGTTATTGTTTGTTATACAGCCAGGGATTTTCACAGATGACTTGGAATTCTGAAGAAATTTATGGCACAGCTGTGTAAAGGAAACCATTCAATATAAAAACAAACCCCACTGACTTTTTGCCAAAAAAGAATGTGTGAGAATGACTATGGTTCTCAATGACAGTTTAAGTTTTTTTCCTCAGGTAAATTTGCTACTTATATGACCAGACATTTCTTATTGTTCCAGAAAGACAAATAATAAATAAAAAAAGAAGTAGAAAATGTCTTTTCTATACAAATACATTTAGTGGAAAAATCAGTGCTATTAACTATTACCATGCTGATGACTCCATATATGAACTTTTGCTTCAAGTTATCTACTTACTACCACCACATAAGTGGCCTAGTATTCAAGTGAAAACAGATTCTTTTTGAAATGTGTACAATAGATTTACTGCTACTGCAAAACAAATTCCCACAGCTACAATGAACTAAAAAAGCCAGGCAATGGGAGTTTGTCTGGAGGAGCTGCTATGGCACATCTTGAACCTCAGTTATGCTGAAGATGCTGAGGTACCAATGAGCTCTGTTTTGTGAAGTGAGGGGGAAGGAAGCTTCTGAATTTGTACGAGCTTTCAGGAGTCCAGTAAAACAGCTTCTGATACAAAATCACAATCTCAGGTTGCTGGGTCAGCATCCCAAATTTCTGTTGTGGCTAGAGGAAAGAAAATCTTCCAAGGCAGTGTCTGTTAAGACCCCTGGTCTGGCTCAGCTGCAGCCAAACAATGTGGCCCTGCAGGTGGAATCAAGCATCGTGCTTTAACATCCTGATACACCTAAAAATTTAGGCACATCTTCACATGACTGTGAGCATGAAGATTTTCAGAATCCAAAGCAAAATACAACTGATATAAAATCAAGATCTGTTAGCTCACTGCATTTCAAGAACAAATATATACTAGTGTCACTTTCTACCTGAGCATAACGATAGTCTGACAGTTTATAACGCACTTTATCACCTAACTTTGAACACTGGAACTTATACTATCACCATTAACATCATCAAAACCTAAAACTCCTCTCCTCTTCTGCTGAATTTGGCCAAATACTTTGCTTTTGCTAAGACAGCCCTTGAACTTGGTGTATTTTCAGACGACCACATCTGCAAGCCTTCATAGAGTCCATATTAATAGTTCTGCTTGCTAATGTGTTAATTAAGATCTACATTACATTAGCCTCATAACTACTTAATAAGATTAATCCACCTGGAAAATGACGGCATGTCTTGATTAAATTGAATGAAGGTAACAGAAGTGACATTTAAAGCACATTGATTGTTATTATATTTTGATCATCTGCTTCCAAGGGTCTGAAAGGAAATGGTGGAAACCCAAAGATTCATGTTGTTTACTTTGTTAATGAGGTATGAGTTTATCTTTTACAACATGACAAAGAGTTCCCTCCAGCTGTTCCCAGAGTCCTTACACTGTCTGCTGAGTAGGTTTCCACAGGAGCACAGTTGGGGGTAGCCCCAGTGCCTCAGGCAGTCAAGTGAGGAACTGTTCTTTTTGCACCTGAACCCCAAATCGTCGCTATATAAGGGTGGTAGATCCTCCCATTGCATCATTTTGTTATTCCTTTAACATTGCCTGTCTGCTGCATTGCTAATAAAAACAGCTCAACTATTAATCTCTGTGTGCAAACCAAAATGTGACTCGCAGCTGCATCTGGCAGAGCTCTCAACATCATTTGGAGAGGACTGAAGACAACCTGTACAGCTCCACAATGACTGCTGAGCTCAGCTTTCCACATTTATCCATGGAAAATTTCTGCTAGATCAGTAGGAATCTGTTTTTCTCCTCTCTCATCTCAAGTAAGAAAGATGGTATCAAATTTAACAGCAAATTTAACTTCCTTCGTTTCATTATTGCCACTATATTTGCAATGCTGAACGTGTTATCTGGAAACAAGTATTTTTCATGACACCTCAATACTTTAATATGTAATTAACTGTAATTGTCTTCTTGAAATCCATACACATTGTGGTAGGTTTAGTGAAATATCTCACACTGACCATGAACCTGGATCAAGCTGGTTGGTCCAGTGAGACACAAATCCTCAGTTACATGAGTCAGAACACAAATTCTGCTTTTCCCAGTTAGTATATTTATGGTACATAAATCGATCTTTCAGGTTTACAATTGTCCACAGTTATCTTTGGTGTCTTTTAAAATGAAGATTTCCAGGATCAGAGACCTCAATCTCTTACTGTGTTTTTCAGCTTCACAGAACATTATTACAGCAAATAATCAAGATAAAGTACTAAGTCGTTTTTGAATTACGAGAAAATCTGCTAAATCTGTGACCACACCAAAGACAATATTTCCTAAACAAAAAAACTCTCCATCAAAGCATTCTTTATGTGGATTTGCAGCTGGAGTTGGTTTGGATATTTCCACATAAACGGTAGGTTATCTTAGGTGTCCTCTGACATGATTTAAGTTGACTTTCATGGTATATTCTGTCAATTAAAAAGGAAACAGCACACAGTCACATATTGTATGGCAATGTGTATCTAACCTTCGACATCATTTTAAATCCAGAAAACATTTCTGGCATAGATTAACAGAATCTAGGCACAGAAAAATCCCATAAGGTCATCTAACTCACTTCTAGTGAAGAAGCAATTATTTCCAAACATGCCTCTTTCCCCCCCCCACATTTTAACCAAATTTAGATTTATAACACCAAAATTATAACATTATCCTTACAAACCGAAAGAGACAAATGGGCTTCACTCTCGGAAACCTTTTTTTAATGTCATTACAATCTACCTCGTCCCTGTAGCAATTCCATGGCAGTGACAATTTTTCTTTTACCCACTATGAAGGAATACTGTGTTATAATTTGTATAAAGAGAGCAACTTGACTTTTGTCCCTTAACCTAAACCCCTAGTTCAGCACAGCTTTGCAGCATGGACTTCACTTGCAGTTTTACAGCAGCACTGAGGATTGTTCTACCCATTGCACTTGCCTCCTCCTTTCAGACATACCCGGTTTTAGTGAGATGTAGTGTGTAATTACAAAAACCCTGAAACTGTGTTATCTTAATAGTGAATTTTGTTTTCATTCAGGTAGGAATATGCAGTAATAAAGTAATTTACATTCATCTTAAATTGCAGTTTTATTATTTTGCACCAGAATTTAGTCTCTTAATAAGGAACAAGCAGATCAAATTGAATATCTGCCTTTTTTCTTTTTTTTTCCTTCCTTTTTTTTTTCTCCTTTCAAATTGCTCTACTTTAAAATGCCTTGCTTGCTGAGTAGGCACAGCTTGTGTTTAAGTGGCGCTTCTCAGACTAGGGGTTAAAAGTTTCTTTGGGAGACCCATGTTTGGAAAAGAATGGCTTCATCCTGAGTTGTGTCAATTATAGAAAGGTCACTCTCCACAGCCAGAGCCCTGAAATGGTTGTTGTGTTAAAAGCTGTCAGAGGCTTTCCTAAAAACTGCTGGGATAGCAATATTAACTTGGACATAAGAAAAGGAAAGGTGAGGTAGAAAAACTTTTTACCCTTCCCCGCTTTAAGAATTTGTCTTTTCGTTATTCCTTGTGTTCATCCAAACCTGTCATTCATTTTATTCCACTGTGGAAGATTACTTGCCTAAATATTGTTCTTCCCCATTCCCCCAGGTTATCAACATTTCAGCAACCTTCTACAAAATGTCAGAAGAACAAGTAAACTTTTCTAACACGCTCTAAGGAAAGTTAACTGCAGCAATTTAAGACATAACCAGCAGTTCTGTCTCCTTGCCTCCTCTACAGGAGGTTACCACTCCCAAAACAGCGGCACCTCCACCTCTTCAAATGTGCAGAGCTAATTAGAGTGGGGCCGGGATAAACCGCCAGAATTTGCACTGAAGTGCCCCAGGCAGATGAGCACATTCCAATTCAACAATCCTGCTGCCCTACATTTGCACAGAGATGGCAACAAAAAGCTGCAGGGGAGGGAATTGGGAAGCGTGTTAAACACTGCAGTTGTCTGCTAAGTGACCATAATTGCAGAGCTGAGCTCTTCAGGTTCCTGCCCAGAACCAGAGGGTGTCTCACCTGTGCACAACCGGGAGGAAGTTCAGCAGCAATACAAACATTCTGCCTTGCACTGGGGGATGTGCTGTTCATCCAGTTTGACCTACAGCCAGTCAGAGATGAAAGCCCAACCAACGAAAACTTGCCTAAAAAACTTTAACGAAGCCTCCACAGAAAACAGGAAGAAGCTGAGGTGCAGCAGCATTTATTGAAAACAAAGGCAAATCCATGAAATCATCGAGCCCAGAAAAGAACAACTCAGCTTCCTCACCCAGCTGTATTTTAACTGATTTTTTTTTCCCCCCAGTGCATCCCATGCAAGTATTCTGTGTCAGCACTTGTTTCTAACACTTGCTTTGGAAATTAGCAAGTTTAATACGGACCACAGGTCCTGAGAGCAAGATGCTGCTCAGCCCTGAACAGAACCCTACTGTTGACCGAAAGCAAGTGCTCAGTCACACCATCCCACCATCACAGCACATCGAGGTCTGGGAGGTGCTTTGACTAATTCAAACATTCTGTTCTACCTTCTCATTGCC
The DNA here is from genome assembly GCA_038380795.1 of Pyrocephalus nanus. Taxonomy (NCBI): domain Eukaryota; kingdom Metazoa; phylum Chordata; class Aves; order Passeriformes; family Tyrannidae; genus Pyrocephalus; species Pyrocephalus nanus. Next base: position 13,663,062 of record CM076275.1, on the reverse strand, counting down.
ATTTTTGTAATAACCAGAAAAGGCCTTACTGTGGTATAGCAAATAAAACCCCTGAACCTCGCCAGTAAAAAGCAGTCTATTTAGATGATTAAAGCCCTTTTCATGACATGTAATTTCTCTGTATTTTTAACACATGCTTTCTTAGCTTAAGAAAGTATTTTTGGTTCTAATTCTTTCTTCTCATTGCCCTGTCACCCTCCACTAGAATACAGTTTTTCTTTAAGAGAAAAAGAATCCATTTGTTGCCTAATACTACAGGACAGGCTGTTCACTATGGGTCAAATTTTGCTGTCCTTGATGTTTGATATTTGAATTCATCTGAGAAAGAAGAAGAAACAGGGATGTAGTCTCAGCTGCAAGCCAAGGTTCTTGACTTCCCTCAAGCAGTACAATGCACTTGTACTAAACCAAGCTCTTCACAGAATCACAGAGTGGGTCAGGCTGGAAGGGACCACAGTGAGTCATCTGGTCCAACCTCCCTGCCCCAGCAGGGTCATCCCAGAGCACATGGCACAGCACTGCATCCAGATAGGCCTGGAATATCTCCAGTGAGGGAGACTCCACAGCCTCTCTGGGCAATCTGTCCCAGTGCTTGGTCACTACACAGGAAAGAAGTTTTTTCTCATGTTCAGGTGGGACTTCCTGTGCACTAGTTTCTGCCTGTTGACTCTTGTCCTGTTGCTCAGCACCACTGAGCAGAGCCTGCTCTATCCTCTAACACCGTCCTTTGGATATTTATAAAAATTAATAAGGCTTTCAGTTGCCTCTTGTCGAGGTTGAACAAACCCAGCTCCCTCAGCTTCCTCTTCCTTTAAGATCTCTAACTATACCTGAAAACAGGACATCTACACAGTAAAAAAATAAAGGTACACTTTTACAACCAAGCCCTTCTTCAGCATCACCCGAGCGAGCGCCTCCTCGCCAGCGATCAGCTTCCAGAAACCACGCGAGTTTGCGCGCTGATGCGGCGAGGGGCCAGTGATAACCCGAGTGATAAAACCAGGCTCTTTTTTTTTTTTTCTTCTTTTTTTTTTTTTTTTTTTTTCATATTTTTTAGGGCGATTTCGCGCGTTCCCCGCGGGTCTGGACCCACCTCTGCCGGCAGGGGCCGTCGCCGGGCCGTCGTCGCCGGGCGGGCGCGGCGGCCGCAGCCCGTTGTTGAAGGTCGGTCCCTCGGCCGGCTGCAGCTGCCAGTTCAGCCCCAGGAGATGCATCGCTGCGGACACAAGGGCGGGAGACAGCGGTCAGCGCAGCTGCTGCCAGTGACATATCTCAGCGCACAACACCGTAAAAGCGACTCGGCTCGGAGGAATGGGGAAAAAAAAAAAAAAAAAAGGGGGCAAAAACGACAAAAAAAACCAAACAAACAAACAAAAGCACGCCCGGTGACTCACACACATCTCTTAGTTTTGTGCAGTTATCAGATCTCCTAAGTTACTGAAGGCAAAATGCTTTACAACCCAGTTGATCACAGCAAGCATTCTGTTCAGACTCTGGCATCATGTACCACTTTCCCGACTCACACGTTGCGGAGGGGACACATCCTGGGAAACAAAGCACTGCTGCAAGTACCAGCTCCGAGTTTAAATTATAGGTGGTAATTTATACGTTGATTATATAATCAGCTTTAGCCCTATGTATACTAATCACATTGTAATGCAATTACTTTGTGTTTAGTACAACTTATTTAAATCAACAGATTAGAATAATGGAATCACAGAATGGTTTGGGTTGGAAAGGGCCTTAAAGCTCGTTTTGTTCCAACCCCCTGCCATGGGCAGGGACACCTCACACTACCCCAGGTTGTTCCAAGCCCTGACCAACCTGGCCTTGGACACTTCCAGGGAAGGGGCATCTGCAGCTTCTCAGGGCAACCTTTGCCAGGGCATCACCACCCTCACAGAGATGAATTTCTTCCTAACATCTAACTTAAACCTACTCTCTTTCAGTTTGAAGCCATTACACAGCCTCTGTCTTCATTTTGTCGATTAAACTTTTCTCACCAGGGCTTTGCCAATGCTGTGACCTCAAAAACCTGAGCCCCGCACGGTCCCGCGCAGGGGGGGTTTGCCTGCTCACAATGCCTGCTCGTGGCCTCTCCAGACACCCCCACGGCAGAGGCAGGACTGCGTGTCCCATGTCAGAGGCTGTGCAGCTGCACCTGGAACATAAACTGTGGAGTGGGAGCAAGGCCAAGGCACCCCCCCTGCAAGTGCATGAGTTATAGGCACTGTGGCAGGGCTAATTGAATAAGTCCTGTGCATAATGCATGAGACTTGACAGGTCTGAATCGTTCAGCCAGTGGATTTATGTGCATCTTCACCTTGTATAAACAGAAGCTACCTGCAAACATCTCCACACTTTCATCATATTATCCCCACGGCATTTCTCACAATGCAGAGCAGTGGTGAGGGATAGAAAAGCCCACCAAGCTGTTTTTATTCCCTTTCTTTACGCCCACCATCAGCACTCTTCCTGCTTACACAGGTAGTGTGCAAACATATATACCACAGAGAACAGCATTTCCAGTTATGTTAAGAAGTGTCTGAGAGGATTCACTGTCAGTTCAGGAGCAGAAAATAAATATAATTATCGGCACCCTTAGAATTGTTCACCTCTGCAGTGTGTCAGATCCACACCACTTTAGCAGATATTTTGCATCCAATTCCAAGCAACTGCAGCAGAGCCTGTGGTCACAAATAGCCCAGCAGTGGTCACATGCTAAAGTGTTCAGAGAGTGAATGGGAGGGATGGGAAAGGCAAAAGACTTCTCACAGGACCTGCCATTTACAGTGTTTGAGCCATCACTCAGATAATCTCTGAGTACAGGGAATCCATTTAGACATGATCTATTCACATAAGTACTCCTAAAACCCAAGAAAACAAAACACCTCCCATCCCCAGAATCCATCTATTCCCAACTCCTGAAAAGCTCTCAGCACACAATCTGTGCAGAGTTCAACCTTTTTGACAAAAGCAGCTGAGGAGCAAGACAGCTTTCCTAACACCACCTTCCCCCGGACATATCTCCGGACTAAGCAGACATCTAAGAACAGGAAATAAAATCAAGAGACATTTTGTGTGAACAGGGCAGTTGCCAAATTTCACATTCATGCTGAATTTACAATTTTTTTCTATTATGAAAAAACCCAAAACATTAAAGCTTTCGGTATGTTAAAAAATACCAGGCATGAAATTGAAAAGGATGTTTTACTGAGAAACTATTCAAAATTTACTTCTAGGAAACGTTTAAGAATTCCTTGAAAATATACAATTGTTTTATTCAGTTACAACTTTTGTTTGTTTGTTTTGCCAAAACAAGCATTTTTAAAAGGCTTTTTCAGTCTAATCTCAAACAAATAATTTTTTTTCAGTACTGCAAAAGAAATTGAAAAATCCCTCAGAAAGCTCAAACACCAAGTCTGTGCCCCTGGAGCAGAGTCATCTGTGCTGGGGCTGTGACAGGGCTGGGGATGGGGGCAGAGGAGCAGCTTGGGGCGTGTTTGTGCTGTCAGCAATTCCCACACCACGCACAGGCACCGGGTTCAGCTGGACCAGCCCCGACAGACAAGAGTGCGTGAAGATTAAGTGAATTTCAAAACCCCGAAACGAAAACAAGTCACAGAGGAGAATTAGACTATTGTGGTTTATACTCTCAGTGTATCTATTCAAAGTTGCAATTTTTTCGTTTCATTGGAAGCACAAGCATAAATGTAGGTCACTTGCAGAGATGAAAGCCTCCTGCTTCTAGTGTGCACCAGTCCTTACAAAGGAGAGATAAGGAAATCATAACTAATAGTCTGTCCAAGAGAATTATAGTTGCTACCTTATAATTACCAGGTAAATTCAGACAAGGAATTATAAAAGATCTTATTAACATGGTATTAAAAAACCCCCGTGATCCATCTGCTTCCAAGCACACCATGGTTTCATTAATAACTTCACTGCTCTGTGTTTTAATCATAGATGCACGTTAGGTAGAGGAGCAATTAGAGCTCCTTCCTAACGGGGCAGGGATTTGCATGTCTGCTCTGCCCCTCGCAGAGCCCGAGAATCTTCTGCCCAGCTCACACATCCATTAGGTGAGCTACGAACTTCCACTAAGACAGCTCAGGTCACAGACATGAGGAACGTTCACCTTCTACCAAGAATAAGTCGAGGAAAGTGTGTCACGGGGGCCTGAGGGGAAAGCTCCGTGTTTGCACTGCAGCCAGCCAAGCTGACTGGCAGCCGAGCAGGGAGAACAAGGAGAAACCCATTCTCTCCTGCTTCACAACGTTATGAGATGGCAAATTTATATGATTAACCTTTTGTTCTGTTAATCAAACAAAAATGCCTCCAGCAAAGGAATAAGTAGAAGCCCGTTTAATTAGAAATACGGGGATCCATTCAGATGTTGAATGCACGTGTGTCAGAGGAGAAATTTGGGCTAGAGAATTTGTGGCTGTTTCCTTTTTTTTTTTTTTTTTTTTTTTAATTTATTTTAATTTTCTATTCTGAAACTAAAACTAAATAATCTTTGTGGCTTTGCCTTCCCAACAATGCATTTTCATCAGTACTGGCCACAAGGACATAACTGGCCACATTTTCTCCAAAGGATGTTCACCAGACAGCTGAGTTGTGATACTTAGCCAGAACCAAAGCTAATCATTAAAATATTTTCCAAACTAGCCTGCTTACCCAAACACATTTCCAGGGGTCCACATTTGGTTTATGGATTAACCTTTGGGGACAAACACATCCCTGAAGATTTAAAACACAAAGAGGTGCCATTTTATCTGTATGGTGTATTCATAAATTACATTTTACACAGCACTTACATACATTTTGTAGGTGTTATTTTTACGTGTTTGCTTTTTATCCCCTCAACATTAAGCCCATTTTCTAAGTTGTTGTCTCTGATACCTGATTTTCTAACACTGAGCTTGTCAGAATTTATCTGGTCCATTTAATATCTAGTAACTCAGAATAGTGAACTGTGTATTTATGTTCTCTAAAACACGAGAATTCAGAAACAATAAATTTTGAAGTAAAACCTTTGAGATTTAGTTAAAAATAACAACCTCTCACTCCCACCCTAGCAACACACACAGAGTGAAAGCACCTGGAAGCTAAACCTGCATTGCCCATTAAGAACAAAGGCACAGAACTGGTTCATCACTCCAGGTGGTAGAGCTGTCAAGGATCAGTCTGAGACTTACATAAGATAGAGGTTGCCAGAATGAATCACATATTATTGCAAGAAGTCCCGAAAGGTAAAAAAAAACCAAAACAAAACAAAAACACAGAAGAATGATAAAACTTACATGCAAAATTTTCTTGACTGTTCTTCAAGACTCAGTAATGTCCCCACATTCCTCTTTGATTAGTCCTCTCTCGTTCTGGCCATAAACCCACTCCATTCAGAGTTCAGCCTAATGGACAATGGTTTCCAAGCTCTGGAAGCTCTTTGTCTTATCCTTGTGCTCCTGTCACTCTTGACCTTGTATTTTTAAAATGAGAGACCCCTGGTGTCTTTGCGTGCTATGGATCTCCCTGTGGCACAACTCAGTGTCTGCCAATAGGCAGTGCAGAATGAGGTTTTCGCTTATCCCTTTATTCCCTGGTATTCCTTCTTAAAGTGAGAAATATGCAGATTAATGATCCATCGTTTTCCTCAATTCCTACTGCAACTTCCCAGTTAGGGTCTGGAAAATATGCACTGCTTGCTTGTTAGAAAATTGGGTATTCCCTAAGCAACTCAAAAAGATGGAAAGGTTATAAAAGTAAAGAGGATTCAGAATATTTCCATATTTTAATTTTCCAAGTTGTCATGCTTAGTAAACCCTAAATTATTGTCATTCAAAATGAACCCATCAAACTATGATTTCACTTTGTCAGATATAGTGATATCATATTTGTCTGAAGTACGCCAACCTCTTTTCACATGAAAAAGAAATCACTCTGTTATATCACGAACAACGTGAGCAAATAAACCCTAAAAGCACATTTCTGTACAGAGGCCATTGTATTACAGCAGCAGAAATGCTCAAAGTTTCCTCCCCATCCACTCATGAGGTGAACAATGATGTAACTCTGGCTATTCCAGTACACTTGGTCCTGAGCAACATCAATGTAATTTCCAAGTCAGGCCTAATGAGTCACAGACATGATGAAACAAAAGGTACCTAATAAATCTTAGCATAATTTAATTTCATAGCATATGTATTCGAAGACCTATGTGCACATCTGTTTTTTATTTCATATGGTCTGGACACTTTTCTAATGCATCACAGTATTTCAATGAAGCAAAATAATTTCCGTGCTACACACCTGTGGGTGCATATACATGAGTAACCCAGAGAAGCTGAAAAGAGTGAATGCATCGCCCCCAAAAATTAAAAAATAATTAAACATTATTGCCCTCTTACTTTGTATTAAATGTTACTTAGCTGAGACTTGTGGTCCTTTACTAGTTATTGCTTTTTGATCATGCAGCAGAAATCTAGAAATACCAGAAATTGATCTTACTGATCCCAATTATTATTCATAAAATAACAGTTACTTAAAAGACTAGAAATACAGTAATTTAAAGTTCTTCTGTGATTCCTCTGGAGAAATAGGTTCAAGTTCAACCCAAGTCACAAGCGAAACGAGTGCGTTCGGCCCATTCCCCAGTGATTACTTGCCCCCATTACAGAATGAATGCACAATCCATCACAGCTGACAACCTCTCCTCAAGAGATGCCCGAGACAGGAATAGTAGGGGTCTGAAAGTCAGAAAACAGCAGCTGAGGAACTGCATGGGAAAAACTTGCACGGTGCCTGGAAACACTCCACTTGATCCTAACTAGTGCTTTGGGGTCTCTGCTGAGGAGCACAGATCCTTGGGCAGCTGTGAGAGGGGAAGCAAGAAGCCTCTCACATTTGAATAGGTTACAAGACCGTTCACAAACACACACATACAATCAAAATTTACTGACCCAAATCTCAGCTGAGATTTTTGCCATATTTTGCTAATGTGTCTTACAATTAACAGACGCTGAACACAGAGGACAGCGAGGCTTTGTTGGATGGGCAGGTCTGCAAGAGTTACTTAAGTACTTAAGGCCTCTCCCACAAAATTTGGTCTTGGCAACAACTATGCCTGACAAAGATTTCAGTAAATCGTGGATGATTTACAGAGGCTGACACCATCCCCTGCTCCATCATTCTGTTGGCCAGCCTTCAGCCACATCTGCAGCAGGAGCCACAGGATGCAGCTGGAATGGGATATGATTCCCTGACAACGGCTGAGGCAGGTGTCTCAAAGGAAGCCACTGCATCCAAAGACCTGAACTCACAGTTACACTGAAGCCCTTTCATTTTATGTTACTGGCAGAAAGGGACAGTGTCTCCAGGATCTATAACCTTAAATCCCCCAGTTTAACATATAATATAAAGTGCTTGAAAAATCATTACCAAAGAATATAAGTCTTGTTACTTAAAAGAAGCAGTCTTAAAATAAGCAATGTGAACAAGTAGCACCTTTCCTGGCTAGAAAAATAATGACATCTTCTCCTCAGATTTCAGGACTCACTGCCAGAACTTTCTGTTCTTCCTTGAATACCTAGTGTGACTGTGATAAGGATGCCAGAGCCCTCCTGAGGGTATCCAAGAGAAAAATTCATCCCATTCCCACGCCTTTTTCTAAAACAAAAACCACATGGCTTGCTGGGTGGACGCCTGCCACTTTTGATATATTATCTACAGGAATGTCTGAAGTGCTGTTTGAAAAATCCAAACCGATGATACAATAGAAATTCCAAATGAAAACAGGCTGTGCAGGGAGGGGGCACAGTCTGCATTATTCAAGAGGAGGCCTGACCGAGAACTGCACAAGGACAGAACATAACCGAGCTACTGGGCCAGAAAACGGCTGATGAAATTTAAACCCAGTTAAAATAAAATAGCACACACTGGAGAGGAGTAATCCTAACTCCACATATAAAATAATGACCTCTGAGCTGACTGTTATCAAACAGAAGGGAAATTCTGAGCTGGATGATAAAGTTCCCTGAAAATGTCAAGTAAGTCAAAGATTGAATCAGTATGGGAAGGGTGAACAAAGCAAGGAATATTGTTGTGCCCCACTCCTCATTTCAGAAAACATCTAGAAGGACCAGAGGGTGGAAGATCAGTAGGTAGAAGTATATACATGCTTTGCCTGTTCTTACAGGATAACCATTTTTGGATGTCGGAGCCAAATTAAATTAAACTTGACGTATCCAACCCAACACAGCTGTTCCTATACATATACAACAACTCCCTGTCGATGTATCCACTAGTCTTCTTGAAGTGTTTGATACAAGCTTATCCCCTACACTGTACCACAGCACATCCCTACCCATCCACCAGCCCAGACAACCTAGGGAACGTTCACTGTGACACGTCACAGGCAATAACCCTGGAATTTTCATGCCATAAAGCATTTCCTAGAAGCTGCATGTTTTTTAGACCGAGAATGTAGTACATAAATGGCAACTGCTGTCATGCCACAACGTTTGTGCAGGTTCCTCAACCCAGTGTAGCTGCTCATCAGCACAAAGGTAAATACTCTCTTTAATTAACAGCACAGCAGAGTCAGTTATAATTATGAGGAACGCACTTTCAAAATATCTTGTTGGAGATCTCAAGGGCACAGCAGATAAGGATTTAACTTTTACAGAGTTGATACCAGAGATTAAAGACCAGCTAAAAAAATAATTAATTCTCCGGACTACCAGCACTTAGGGTATTTATGAACTCGTGTTTTAATATTAATGACTAAGAATCCTACAGACCTCAAATAAAACATTTGGATGTATTCCTGATTATATTGCTTCCTCTACTTGTGAGAATTCAACTGTTAGCAGGCAAGGTTAAAGTAGCATTTCAAAAATAGATCACTTGATCTAAATTTAATACTTCTGTTGTGAAATGTATGCAAAAAGTCCTGCTTATTGACTGTGACCATTGAAGCTCAACAACAAATAGATGGCTTACTTTCAAGGTCATTCATTCTCAGCAATTCATCTTAATCATCACTATGCTATTTGCTGTGCACTACGTTTTCTCAATAAATTTAAATTAAAAGTTCATTTGGGAACTCCATATAAAGCATTATCAAAACACACAACTTCAGGAATTAACAGATCATGCTATTTTCAAGAAAACAATAGGCCTGCCTGTATTACAGCTAGAGAGGACAAAAAAGAACCATTTTGCTGCCTTATTTATCCTACCCATAACATTGAACAAGACCTCTCACTTCTCAGAGTCACTTTTTTTAGTTTACAATGCTGAAAATGGAGAATTCCATTAACTATAATGGCACTGCTGCGCATTTTTATATCTTAAAGCATGTTTTCCTCCACTTTCCCATCAATTGAATTAAGCCCATGTTGTTACCCCCATACAAACCTCTGTATGTTACCCAGCCACAAGTTTATGTTCTTGTTAATTGTGCCTGAGCTCTGCAACAGTTTTATACTTAAAATAACAACAACATTTCGTAACTTTCCAAAGAGAATGGCAGTGTATTTTCTAGCTACAAGAGGAAAGCCATGAGGGCTGATTAACCAGTAAGGTTATGAATCAGTGAACATAAGAAATCTCAGGCTGCCATTCCTGCTGCCTCCTCACTGCTGCAGACAATCCACCTCTGGGCTTCCCTCATCCAGAGAGCTCCTGTAACCACAGGCACAGCAAACTGGAATTTCAGCACCTCACTCTCAGGGACGTTAGTTCAGGGAATCAGAGGCTGACCCTCAGCTTTGGGGAGTGTTTGCTGGGGAAGAGGGCTGAGTACAGTGCCCCTCTGCACGGCACAAATGTCAGTCGTGCTCCTTCCACTCACCAGGGAAACACAGGACACACCGCGCCTTTCTGGAGACACAACGGAAAGGAAAGTTGACTTCACACAATCTTCAACATCAGAAAGAAATCCTTAGGCATAATTTCACCCTCAGCATGTAAACTCTTTCAGACAATAAACTGTTTAGAACAAGGCTTTTGCTTTAAAGCATCCAACCCAGGAAGTTTTTTATAGAAATACCATAAAGGATCTACGAATGAGTGCATTGTTGTCAGCAGCAGCAAAACTTCTGCTAGGAATTAATTGCTTTCTTTTGAATAAACGTTATTAAAGATGAAAAAGGAGATGGAAGGAGGGCTATAAGATGCTTCATTGTCATTGTGTTCACACAGAATAAATAGGGGGACCCAAGAAAAGTAAATTTTTTTTAAATTGATCACCCCCTCCCTCCAAGCTGACTTGATTTCTTTTCCCTGTGCACGTCAATAAACTGAATGGAATGGATTTTCAGAGCACAGCATGAAAGATATAGCCACAAATCCCATTAGTAGTAATGTGATTTGTGTGCTTATCTGCCATGCAATGCTTTGAAAGTTCATTCCTCTGTTTCCATCTTCAGTTTTTCTACTTCCAAAAATACTTGAAAAGCTTACACACACACGCAGCTACTTTGGGGGTGGGGGGACTGGAGGATGTGAAGACCTAACACCCAATTCCAAGGAAAACATCAGGCAGCAGAGCTCCAGCCTGCAGGAACATGAGTTGTACCTTGGGTGGGTGTTGGTTCCCCAGTCACTGCTTGGATGGGCTAGAAAAAATCAACCCTGGATTAGACTTCAACTTTTCCTGCTTCACTCTTCTTTACTGAAATGTTTTGATTTTGTGCCACTTTGAGCAATCTTTTTGTCACAAGAAGGGTAACAGCATTGCATGCTGCCTTCAGAATCTGGAATCTCACGACAAAGACCTTAAAAGAGAAGCAGAATACAGTGCACTATTCATTTATTCTCATGACAGGCCTTAGATTGTACAGAGCGTAGAGAGCTGGCACACGATTAATCAGCTCCTGAGACTGTGCAACGTGAACTCACTTCTTATGGCAATTTCAAGAGTCAAGGCTCCAATCTTTTTGGTCTTGCACCTGAACTAGATGGCTGGAACTAATAAGAAAAGTGTATATATTTTTATTTACCCAATACAGCATCTTTCAGCCTGGAAGGTCCCTAATCACATTATACAATATCCACTTTAGCAGCCTTGCCAAAATACTGCCAGCTTCTGAAACGAGCTTAGAAGAGCAGAAAGGGATGCTCTTAACTCAGAAACAATGGAAAACCTTTTTTTTTTATTTTTTTCCCCAAGCAATTGTGAGCATTCAATGTTAGTACAAAGCAAATTGAATCCAATTTTAATTTCACACCTAAAAGACACCATCATCATGAACAAAGTACCCAGCTCATCTTTATTCTGTTTCCAAGAGGAGGAAGAACCTAGATGAGACTTGAAACTGGTGTTTCAAGGAATACAGACACAAATATACTCTTGCAAATCACTGAGGCCTGAACTTACAAGCATTAGAATAACTGCTTTACTTTTAATACTGATCATAAACCTAAGGGATATCATGTCAAACATTTATTCGACTACGTTCATCTTCTGAAACTGCAACTGCCCTAATCTCTACAAACATGTTGAACAAGATTTTCATAATCTCACTGTTCCAAAGCATTCAGACCTTGGCTCAGCCTCTGATTGTTAGCCACACTGATAAGAAAATAGTTTTTACCTTTATTACTCCCTTGCATACACTGAATGAAGTGAAACTGCATGATTATGAATGGCCACAATTCCGTCCACAGTACAAAAAAAAGTGTAATTTCTAATCACAGGATATATTCTTCCTCTAATAGAAATGATACAGAATTAATTTAATCACCTGATAAAAATCACAATTTAAAACACTGCATGAATGATAAAGTTTAAGGTTTTACTCTCTACACAAAGTAATTATTGGAGTTAAAAGTTCATTACAAAGAGGAAATAAATCCAAAGATGAAAAGTAAAGATGATTTCTTCTCCCAAAGTTTCTCATTCATTTTCAACACTATAAACTGTTTATACTTCTTTCACAATATGCTTCAAAAGGTATATATAAACCTAACCTAAATCATATCTCAATACTGACATAAAGGTACAGATTATATTTAGCATCTAAGCAGATTTAGTCTTTCTATAAGCCTTGAAAAGCCGACATTATTAATGTATTGTGATTTAGATTTCCTACTGAGCCAGAATAGAAACATATGAAAATCAAATATACAGATTTTATTTGATAAATATCTTATATAGCCAATCAGTTACAGCCACGTAACTCACATTCTTTTGTGAGGGTTGGGTTTTTTTTATGGCAGTTTTAAAAAAAAATAAACAGTTATCAAAGTGGACTCAGGTACATTTCTGAGAATTTTTTTCCATTGTCCTTTCATGATTTCTGTTACATTTCTCATAATGAATGTACTAGAATTATTTCTGAAGGAAATCTTGGCAGATTTCCAAGTCTGAAGTTTGCTTCACAGGGAAAACAATCCTTATAGCAAAAATGGTATAGCTTTCAGAGACTGAAATCTTGCCCTCCTGCATCTGTGCCTTCTCCTCTTCCCATCCAGAATTCCAGAGCGGGTAAGGAAGTGCAAGCTGGGAGAGAGGGCAGGATTTCCGTGTGATCACACCAGGATGGGAGCACATGAGAAATCAGTGAAGGGTTTTGTGGTGCCAGGATTTCAATCTCAGATCTCTGCTTTATTTGGAAGAGGCAGAACTGCAAGTTTTCAGGCTGCAGCAACAGACATTTTACAAGGAATTTCTGTGTGTTCATATATGATTGTCGGTTGCATCACCAGAACATCCTGTTATACTATTTCATCAGCCAGTACAGGAAGGAATAAAAGCTCACATGTGTCCCTGAAGTCCCAAGAAACATCATGACAGCCCATCAGTCTGTGTAAGTCCACTTCAAGCACTGTGCACCATGAATAATGGAAGACATTTTTATTTAATTTGGATACCTAGATCACAATTAATCTAAGGAACATCATCATAAGAGACACTTAATGAAATATTAATATTTGTATTAATTTTCTTTATGTATTATATCTCAAATTGCTTTTTATAACATGGGGGTTTTAAGACTAGCTCGATTTGATCTTCTTGACATAACAAAAAAACCAAATCACTGCAGAGATTGCAGAAATCACTGTTACAGATGGAGCTGCTGCCCACAACAGAAAAATGACTCCAGCTTAATGTACAGAGCATCTGATACCTGATCTCTCTAATGAAGCTTTCCTTGCATACAAAATGATGCAGCAGCCAGCTCCACTGCCTGAGGTCAGCAATGCAGAATGCTCATCATCAGTCAGCTTAGAGCTGTTTAAAATCAAGGCCCATTGTCATCAAGGTCAAAATTGTCACTGACTTCAGTGGAGAGAGCTTCCCTTCAGAACAACTCTATTTATTTTAAGTATTTGAGACCATGAATATCATAACAATGGCTGAAAAAATAGTGGTTTTTACAAGCAACAGCAGTGCAACCCATAAAAAACTCCACCCTGCAAAGTCAACAGTTTAAATTGAAGGGTGAATTGGACACGAGCTATAGTGCATTAGAATATGTATCACTGTATACAATTAATTAATGAATCACAGAATGAAATACGAGCTAGATTACATACCCTCAAAAACCTTTGCCTTCAATTACATACACTTTGTAGGGCATAACTGAATTGTGTTACATGATTAATATAATAAATTTTAATATATGTAACAACTTTATTTAGTAATACCAATAAAATTACAGGGAATTATCCTTCAAAGAGAAGACAACTCACACTACAAGGGGCAAAATAAAATATATGGTGGCTAGAACTCCACATTAGTACTCCCAGCTAAAGCTCAAGCTCTACTTAGTGTCTGTTACCCCCAGCTGGCTGACAACCAAACCAGGATTATATATCTTTTTCCTCTGATGGATGAAACAGTAAATGCTATATTTTAAGGAAACCCCAAACCCTAAACTATATTGAAAATCTATCTAGCATTTCAGCCTCACTCTTCACAATGAAATTTATTTTCCTTTTTTTTTTTTTTTTCCCTTTCAAGAATTTGCTTCATCTTGGTAGCAGGTATCAAAGCAGCTCCTCAATAACTTAAAAGAAAAATGACTAGTAAGTCCTCAGTGTCACTGTATCTGACAAGTTTCTGCAATGTATTTACCTTCTTCTTTCACAACATTACGAACATTAAGAACCCAGAAAGTGCCACAGCTGAGATTTTTTTTTTTTCCCCATCCATCTTGATTTGAAAAAGATGCATTTGATTTTATGGTCTAATAGAGAAAATCTGCTTCTGTCTACTGGAAGTGGCTGTCTGTACTAATTAGTGAGAAATAAAACACACACAACCTCTTTTTTGCTAGCATACGAACTGAAATGAAAATGAAGACACTACCAAGCCTATTCATACATCTTTACAGATCTCACCTTCTAGGAGAGGTTTTAAAAAAACATCAAAAACCCAAAAACCAACCCTGAGATAACACCCACAGAGTTATTTCACCAATTTTTCCATTGAAACGTAATTTTGACAATTTAATGACTGCATTCTTTCAAAAATAACAATGGTATTATATGACTGCCATGCAAATGTAATTCAGGATTGCTATGAGTTTATAACATTGTTTCATAAACCTCTTCACATCCTATGGCTCTGCAGAGTTTATGTGAACTGCAGCTCTCACTTCATTCTTGAAAACTATTTTAACTTTTGCATTCAAGTCCCTGGAGGTAAAATGTCAGCTGAGATGCAGGATTAACAAATTTCCATCCCTATACTGTGGGATGGAATTTTATACAAAAGCAGTTCTTTTTTTTTGTAGAGGACCACAGGCCTTTGGGATGAACAGTCTCTGGAGCACTGCATTGTTACCACTCTGGCTGCAGAAAGCCCCATGAAAAACCTGTTTTCACACTGTGCTTTCTGAAACACAATACCGGCCAATGCAGCAGGTAATGAAGCTGAAATGCTCAGACGCTGCTCGGAACAATGTCAGCAACTGCACAGTGCCAGGGAGGGCTGAGCAGGGAGCGCAGTCCATTCTGCTGGATGCTTCTGAGCCAGACCTGTGAAGTTCTTTGAACCTTCACTGAGCCAATTTTGTATTTGAAATATTTTCAGAACTTATCTTCTCCATTTTAGCCAGCTAGACACAACACACTCCCCTGCTCCTGGCAGGGAACAATGGGAGGGACGGAGCGTGCAGTGGTTAAGCACTCTCATTGAAAAAACCAGGGGATGCTGCAATAATTGTCCTGAGAGGCTAGAAAGGAAACAAGACTCTATGCTGACAGCTTAGCTCAGCGTGAACTCTCATTTTTCACATGGAGCTAATTAAAAACTGAAATTAGTTAAATATGGAAATGACACTTGCAAGCACTTTAGCTGAATCCTGGCAAAATCCCTCCAGAGTGCTGCGACACTACCTGCTGCTTCAAAACTCCCCAACTGAATTTCACAGTTAAAAGGCTGAGCAAAGGGAAAGTTATTACAGAGATTTCCAATTCAGAATGTGCCTGTAAAATCCTAAATTAAATTTCATGGTAGCCCTTTCAGTAACGAGGGACACACTGTGCAGTCCAACGATATGGCGCTCAAATAACGTCCCCGCGTGTATTCTCTGATTATCTCACCTTTAGGCACTGTGCTGGTTGTGCCAGCACTGTGCTGCTCACACGGATACCAGCACTACAATGCTACAAAGATAAGCCATGTACTGCTACTGAAGGAGTTATTTGGAAAGCCGTGTGGATGCACAGCGCATAAAAGGAATTAATTCCACTGTTTAACAGCACAAATCTGAGAAAATCAGAACCCAACAACCAAAATATTTTATGCCTACGATTTTAATTTGTATCTGTGAGTGCTGAATACATATGCAGAGAAGAGCCTATACTGCAATAAATTACATGGCCTATATATCTATCTCGGTGCTTTACAGGCAAGGTAATAATAAAAAGCACTTCTGCATATTTAAATGGGCATAAAGAACCAAGGGACTGGATATGCATAAAAGGTATGATGACTGACATTAGCTTTTTGACTAAAGCACCACGTGAATTCCATTTTGGTGCACGTGACTTGCCTGGTATGCATAAAAGCAAGGGTATTTGCCCAAGGGCAAATATGAATTCTAAATGCAATTTAACGAAACCCGCCCACAGCACAGTTCAGTCTGGAGCCATACCAAGGCATTCAGGATGGCCAATCGCTTTCTAAACAACTGGAGCTTTTTGGGTTTTATTGTTTTCCCTACATTGCATCCCTTTACCCTCGAGGCAATCCCCTCCCACTGGCCTGCTGCCACTATTGCACCAACAAATTTCTGTCTAGGAAAGCCAGCACAAGATGCCACATAGCATGAAAGCCACTGTTACTCACTCCCAAGTCTGCTGGCAGGGGGTACTGCTGCACCCAGCCTGCCAAAACCTCTTCCCTGGCAGCTATCTGTATAATCTGTACATCACACCCAGGCTTTGCTAGTCCAGGGCCTTGAAACGTCTGAGCTAACCCAGCTGGAGGGGATATACTGCAGCTGCACCATCAGACCCTCTCATTTTACTGAATTTTGAATATGCAGTTTCAAAGCAATTCAAATGAATTTGCCCAAGGCCTCAGATCAGTAAAACTACTGATACCACCTGCAGCAGGCTTCCTACATTTGAAGCATTTAAAAACAGGTGACAGGATAGGAGCTTTCAGTGTAAGGACTGACTCTCATGAAAAGCCTGCTAAACAAACTTGGTTATGCCCCATTTTGGCAAGGAAGGAACTGTGTGGCTTTCAGCCCAATTCTCACAATAGCACTGGGAATAATGGGAAGCTCCATTTTAATTATTTTTTAAATCATGTGAATTTTTTTTCAGGTTAAAATGGAAACATTTATTTGATCTGAGTTTCATCTATTTTCAAGCATCTCCATGACTGGAGATAAAGAACAGACTTTGATGAACATATACACTTAACAAGAAGGTGTATTAAGAAACCCAGAAGCAAATATCTAGCAGGCTCAAGCCTCTTAATGCCATCCAATTCTTCTTCCAGCAGGCAAAGGCAAAGGATTATATTCCCTATCTAGCAGTTGTCCAAACCCATGGTCCATTTCGAATCTGCCTGATTGACAGGCACAGCTTAAAAACTGCTGGGACTAACCTGTCTGGGTATGAAACCAGGAGCCAGAGCTCCCCACTTCCCATGGAACAGGGAGTCAGAGAGCTGCTGCATTCCAGTTTCTGTTGTTTCACTGCCCTGTGTCTGAAGAGACAACCCCGCCAGGAGCAATGATATAGCACATAACCACTACCTACTGCTCTTGTCTGTGGGTTTTTAACAGCACCCATATTATTTGTGCAAGTAACTACACTACTTGGGGAGCAGTATTCTGAAAGAGAGAAATTATTTTTATCGTTTTCTCTTTATTCTGTCTTCCTACCTCAGTATACTCCCAGGAAGATACAGCTTGGTGAGGGAGCTAGAGACAGAAAAGGGGAATCTGGGGAAGGGTACTGAGAGACACAGCCAGGCAGCTTACTCAGAATAGCAATCATAAGGCAATGATTTATGCCTTTTAAAAGATCCCTAAAGAACAAACTATAAAGAACTTGCTAGAAAGAACAATATATATTCCAATCAACTTGTGATTGTACTTCAAATGTGCAGTGAACTCTCCCAGTCAGCACATGACACACATCTGGGTAAGCACCACTGGAATAAGACCCAAGGCATGCTTACAAGGGGACATCCACATAGGCTTTTTTTTTTTTTTCACTAATGCATCTGGGAAAGTATTTATTCAAGGAGTAAATGGATATTGGCTTAAAGGTGAGAAATTAAGACTGAGGATTTTCATCTTCAGGCACTTAAAGGTATGTAATCATTCTCTCGTCCTTTTCTCTCCTCTCGCACTCAGAAATACCCAGTAAAGTTTAACAACTTGAATCAAGGAGAAAATCTAAGCCTGCAGTCTCCCTTTGGGGAGGAAGAAGAGAGGAGGGAGCAAAGGGGACTGACAGGCAGAAATACATTATTTATTCTTTCCATAACCAAGACAGCACAGGGGTGTGAGCCAGGGAATGACGTGCACCAAGCACAGTCTACAGCCATCCTTCCCCTTGTAGGAAGTGCTCCGAAGATGCAGCATGCACAACCCAGCAACATCATCCCCATCACATAAAGCAGTCTCCACATGCAGAAAGCAATGGGGTGAAGACTATTCCCAAAGCTGGGGCCAATAATGGGCTACTGGTTCCAGGAGGCTGGTGAGCCAAGTACCCCCAGAGAGTTTGCAAGCTGGTTCTTTGAGCCACGGGCAAGAACAAGACTCCTAAGATCATTCAGCCTCACTCTGAACTGCTGCCTCATACTGACTTTCTCTGTAAACAGAGTTTAAAATCATCCCATAAGAAGCAGAAAGAGTCACCTGCTGACTTTGTCAAATAGGGGGTCCTCACTAGGAGCACTTTAGGTTTTGCCCCATAAAGTGATTCTGGCATTCTAGACAGTCTAAGTCATTAAATGAATTCTTTGAATTGCAAAACTTTAGTCAAGGTCATTTGCAAATGCAAACCTTGAGTTCAATTATGTTTTAGCAGCAGATGACACAATTACAATAAAAAAAAACCCTGTTTTTATAACTCAACAGCTTTTCCCCTTGGTTATCAATTTTTAAATACAGGGCAAGGATAAAAAGTGCGCTTTTGAAAAAATTCTGAGCACATAAATGTTTCAGATCAGTTCTACTGCACAGAACAAGAAAATGTTTCTTTTAATAGTGTGATTTGATGCAATTTTCCTTATGATTTTTCTTAAGGTACAGCAAATGCTGAACAGAAAATGGCACATATTTCATTTCAAGAAACAGAGCCAAATTCGTCCCTGAATCTTTTTCATGCCCCATTGGTCTAAGCCAATTATTTTCAATGTAGCTATATCAGTGTGGAAGAGGAATAATGCAATCATGAATCAAGCCCATACTATTTTTCATGACAATTCCACTTCAGCAAAGCCTCAGATATAACCTAGTGAACCACAGATCACAGTAATATTTTATAAAATTTATTCAACAAGATGTATTAAATATGCTTACCTTTCTGCCTGTATCCGAGCAACTTAGCAAACCTTACAATATCAGAATGTTGGAAACAAGCCTCCAGTCTTACCTACAAATGCAGATTTTACTTCTAAGATTAGGTGTGTCAGCACTGATGGCCATAATTGTAAGAATAAATTTTCCTGAATGGTGCCATGATGCACATTTTCCTGTATCTGCACCCAGTCCTTAAGGAATCTCTTAATTAATGGTATCATTTTCCAGGCTATTTCCTAGATCTGTCATGTAAATTCAATGGCAGGAATATTAAGGTTTCATTACAGGAGATACCAAAAGAGAAGAATCCCTCAATAGCCTTAGTGTTCCATGGCCACTTGTCACATCTTTTATGGTTTCCACTGATTTCAGTAACAGCCCCCAAAGGGGTTTAGTGGTGATGTGGCAGTGCTGGGATAGTGGCTGGACTCAAGGATTTTTAAAGGTCTTTTCCAGCCTTGATGATTCTGTGATGGTGGGAGTCAAGAACAGTGCAGACTAACAGGAGTTCAACACCTACATTGCAGGACAGGGAAAGGAAACTCAATTCCTCATGGAAAAATGCAACAGGATTGCCTGAAAACCACAGGGGCTGGTCTGCACCAGCCTTAGCTGCATCTTTAGACAGGTGACAATAAATCCTTACTATTCACACTGAAAACTGGTCTACATAAAGCAGCCTGCAGGTTTCCCATGTAAGAGCCAAGCAGCAGCTTAGCTCTGCCCAGGAAGGCACAGCCACTGCCAGCTGTGTGACAGAGTGCAGAGCCACCAGGGCGGTGTCCAAGTGATAATGAAGCCTAAGTAAGAAAGCTGGAGTTGAACCCTGCAGTTTGTAAATCAAGATTGTTCCCTCAGTGCCTTTCCATCAGCTTCTGCATGATTTAGAGTTTAAATTCAAGCTTCTAATCCTGAGCTCAGTACTGTGAGAGCAGTTCAGGAGAGCTGGATTGTCCGTTCTCAGCCTGGCCCCTGCCATCCCAGAAACACCATAACCAAACCCCATAAAATAAACCTGGGAAGGAGTGCAGGCACTCAGGCAGTGTAAATATCAATGCAGCAGGCACATAGAGCACAATTTCAGCAACATCTCCAGGTAAATATCCTCGTGTTTGGTTCATCAGAAATACTGATAAATGCTGCAACTAAAAACCTAAACAGTTCCCGGCGGCCCCAGCAGCACTGCCTGGGTGTACCCAAGGCACTGCAGACTGAGCTGGCAGAAAGTTATACAGTAAAACATGGCACTGCTGTTTTCCTAAAAGACTAATATGAACTTGTCATTACTAAGAAGTTCTCTTGACACAAGCACTGCGAAGGACAGTAACTGTGACGGGGATGCAAACCTGCCGTGCCGGGGAGGGCCAGGAGGGCACGTGGTCCTGCACCCACATCCTGGGACTGATCCCAGCACTCAAACAGGCTCTGCTCTGTCCCCCTGCTTTGACAGCTCCCAGCTGCTCACCGTGGCACGCTGCTTAGCTTAGTTTGCCTTAAATCCTCCTCGTGGATGGCTGTACTCTGCTTTTGTGTAGGCTGATGATTTAGTGGTTGCCCGCTGGTATCAGAGAGAGAAGCATTTTTCCCTTCAGTGCCTGCTTTGTAAATCAATCATTAAATTATGTGCTACTTCATTCACATTTTTTGGGTCTCTATCTGCCGTAAGACACCTGCTGGGGTGACAACCGATGGAATATATGGAACCTGGGGGAGAGGACGAGGAAAGGCAGGAAGGAGGAGGACTCTGACTGTCTTTGCACATGTGACCTGTTGGCAGAAAGGCTCAGGCAGTGGCACACGGACGCTGTAGATTGAAGCTATTGAATTTTTTTAGTAGCACAATACACTGCATAACTTTGCTGTTCCACCAGAACACAAGCACTTAAAGAGCAATCTTCAAAGCACTAAAATAAGATGTGCCCAGCTGTGTTTCCATTCACATACATCAACAAGAAAAGATGTAATTTTTTATACTAATTCCACAGAGAAATCAAAGAAAAAGAAGCTATCAAAAAAATGGAATAAAATTCTACAAACACTATCTAGAAAAATAAATCTAGTCTTATTAATCTGTATCACAGAAACATAAGTGACTTAAAGCATTTTTGCAACATCTCTCCAGTTTAATCTGTATCAGGTTATTTGGAGGAAATCACAATCTTATTGTCAAGATCAAACTATTCACTGTCTTCTCCACAAAACAACTAGTAAATATTTAAAAGCAATTTGAAAATGTTGACAGAGCTGTTGTTGACATTACATGCAAACAGGTACTGATAACACATCTCCTTATATTTTATCTTTCTTCTGCAAGACCTCATAATTTTTTTTTGTTAGTAACATACAAATTGGTTTCCTTGGAATCACACTCAAGATTCCTGCAGATTCTTAAATGAGAAAACCTGGTATCGCCACTAACAGCAACACAAACAAAACACAACCACTCCTACTCCTGACAGCACTGAAACAAGGAGAGTGTAGTATCAGCATCAGAAGATGGATGAGTGAACCAGAGCTGGGGAAAAACAGATTACTGTGCAAGCAGAGTAATTCTGAAAGCTTTACTAGGGATCTGTACCCTCCAAAAGAAAACAAGAGAGCAGAAATCACTGTTCCTTGTCCTCGTTTTGTAAAGTTTCTTCCATTGAGTTGTATGGGAAACAGAACAACACTTGTCTTCTTCCCTTCAGAACAAAGCATTAGAGCAAAGTATTTTTTATTATTCCAGCTTCTTACACAGTAGACTGCACTTTAACTCTGTATCTTTTAAGGTGAACATTCTGCTAATAAAAGACACTGGGGTGATGGCCCCAGAACCTGGTATTTGCCATTTATTCTCAGAACAGGAGTAGCACTGAAAGGTTCCTCAAGTGGTCCAGCTTCACTCCTACTCTGAAGAAATTGCTCCTTTATTGCTGTCTATGCCTCAGCTAAAACAGTAAAAAGTGACTTAACATTGAGTGTGGGCCAAGGGTGTCACACTGGATATCCTGGCAGCAACCAGTGAATAAAATTAAAGTCATGGGCTTTGTTCCCCTCTACAATCTATTTCTATTTCTCCTCTGCTCGACTTGCAGAAAACAACGCAGAAATAGCTGCACTTCCCCAGGCAGCAGTGGTTCTCAGGAAACAACCTCAAAAGCAACACTCCTCCCCACAGGGACACTAACTTGGGATCCTGAAATAAAACTGGACAGATAAGGCTGTGCTTGGAGAGCAAGTCCTGCATCCTGACAGACCAGAGGAAGATTTTAATTGATATGGTACCACCCAAGGCTACAGCCCTGTCCTTGCACGGAGTTACCTGGGAAAAGCAAATGAGCTGGGGAACAAGTGTCGAGATGTTAGCAACAACAAATTATTTTGCCTACTGCAAGAAAAAAAATGTTAAAAACCTGCTCCAAATGTGATGTGAAGACGTAGGATTCCTTCCGAAGCCAGTGTAGTCCAGCTGGTGTTATCATTCTAGCACTTGGTGAGGAAGTCACTTCATTATTAACACACACAAACACACACACAGGTCTTTCCTCCTGACTACCTGGAAATGTGCAGGAATTGCCTATCATGCTTTGCTGTCTCAACGGGCATGAATTGTCTGTCACATCTTACCACCCTGTGCTATGATTTCTTTCTGAAACCCAATGCTCTTTCTCACTTCTAGCTATTACACTACTTTTAAATACCAGAAGATAGAGCCTGATACTACTCAAAAGACAGTCAAAACCAGCAGACCCAAGATCCATTTTTTACAGTAATGAAAAATATATACATTACTGAAACTCAATTTAGCCATCTGGAATGTAGGAATAATAACATTTACTTTCCCCACAGTAAAGTGCTTATAAGCTAAATTAGCATTAACTGTTATTCATCTCAGTTCTGCAAAACAGTGAATCATAACCTTAACTTCAAGCATTATTTTTAAAAAATGAGTAATTTCAACGAGTAGAAAATAAAACTTTTGTCTTTCAAGTCCTCCAACTATCATTATTTACCAGATGCTAATTTAGCCTATTTACAGAAAAAAATCAAGTTATTTTTTGGCTCCTCTGTGCTAGAATTAATCAGAAGCAGCATGATCCCATGTTTAATTTCAATCACAGCAGCTATTGCTTTACAAATAAATAAAACTTACAAAATTTTTTTACTGCTCCTAAACCAGATGTTTTTTTTTTTTCTTGAGAAAAATAAAATTTACAATACTGGCGTCTACACAAACTTCCGTTTAATTATGAGAGCACCAAAGAATATGAGTTTTCCTTGAATAAAATCCAAGAGTATAAATAAAGCTGCATTTTCTTGAAAGACATCAGCAATAGCTGGGTTATCTAGAAGATGTCCACACTATCAAGAATTAAAACATGCATGAGGAAATATAAGCTGGGGAGGAGAGGAAGGAAAAAAACCCTTATGATTAAATCTATCAACCCTGACTTCAACAAGAGAGGCAAATGCTACGAGGTAGTACATAGAATTCCTTTTGTAGAGCCGGGACTCAGCTTATTTCAGTTGAAGTTGAAAAAGCTGGTTATCAATTTCCTAGCTAGATTTAGTGAGAGGACAGCAGAATTTCGCCCCATCTGTTAGTCCTTGGCTGGGACACCAGTGCTATTTGTTTTCCTAGCGTGGCATCCCAGCCCATACAACAGATTGATGGTGCCAGAGAGACACCGTTAAGTGGCGCCTGCTCTGCTGCCAAGGGCAGGGAAGAAACGGATGGTCACATCCAGATGATCTTACACTAAGAGAGGGGGAAGTGAAAAATCTGCACTGCCCCCCTGCCTTCCCCCAGCCCTGGCTCACAGGAGACTGCACTGACCTTCAGCCAGCGAGACAGAGCAAACTTCACTTCAGTGCTTCAGAGGTGTCCAGGAACACTCTCAGCTCAAGTTTTGCCCCAGCCATGGGCTGGGTTTAAAACCATGGTGTCAGGGTGAGAGCTAGAGGGATTTCACCCAGCTTCACAGCTGGGACAACCTGCTCTGTCCTAAATGTCTTGTGCCCAAAGATTTTCCCAGTGCCCTCTTTCACAAAAAGCTGCACAGGGAAGGGCAGTTTCAGCAGACCCAGCTGATCTGTACATCTGTTGGCACAGTCTAGATTAGTGTCCAGTGATCCTACTGTATATAATATAGTATACTAAATATATAGTACTATATAGTATATATAGTGTGTAAGTATATAGTATATATACATATATATACAGTGTATATATATATAAACAAAATATATACCACATATAGTGTGTATATATATATGTTATATATAGTATACTGAATATATAACTAACTATACTAAAACTTATACAAAACACTGACCTGACCCTGCAGCAATGACAGGTCTAAGGGACATTTCTCCTTACAAAGGAGTACAACTTTATAGTTCATTATAAGTGTTGGTGGCCAACACGTACTGGATTCCTCCAAAATATAAACCATTTCAGTATACTGTAAATTGCACCAAAGAAAATAAAACCATTTCCAGTTACTGCCTCATCTATTTTTGTAAACTTCTACCCTGCTGCAGAAAAGTTTACACAAAATATGATCAATTTTCCCATTCCTGACTTTACTTACATGTGCATTTCCAACAAACTTTAGAACACTACACATGGAATATTTTCAAGAACAGGTCTAGGGTAAAATTCTTAAAAATACATAAAATAATCAAGCTAAAAAATAGGGGAAATATTTTCATAGTTTCTGTCAGTTTACAGTAATATTATTTAGTTTTAGTATAGCACAAAATATTATCTACATAGGATGTAAGTGCATCTAGTAGCACATAACAAAGAGCAAGTGAAAGAAATCAGTAAAATATTTAGATAAATCAGTTCAATTTGTGGATATCACACACACATAAACACAAGCAATAAGCAAACTGGAGACATGTAAAATATAATTCTGTCTACTACAAATTTGGCCTTTTCATAATCTGCAGCCCAAACTCTATTACAAGCTTGCCATTTCAATCCAGACCTTTGACTTCCACAAAAAGGCTTTAGGGAAAAACTGTTTATATTTAGAAAACGCTTTAAAAGGTAAAACGATCATGGAATAATATTATCTTTATCGTAGCAGACTAGTCAGAGAGTTCAAACTGCAATGGCATTTCATACTAAGCAATACTAGTAAATGGCACGTGGGACATTTATATTACTGAAAAGCAGGGATTAATGATTGCAGATTTCCAGTTCTTGGGTTGACAGAGGGGATATTTTCATGGAGGTGACCCACATGGGTTTCAGAAGAATCTCCCACCCCACAGCCGGCACTGATAAATAGTGTGACTTACTAAAGACTGAACACACATTGCACAGTGCATGTTGACATAAATCGTATTTAACAGAGGATATCCCAGCAGAGGAGGGCAGGAAGAAGCCCCACAGTCTTACAGTCACTTTAAAAGTGAGGAGAAAGCAACAAGGATTTGTATTTTCCTTCAGCCAAGAAAGGACATGATTGTTTAAATTTTCAGACAAGGGAAACAAAGATTCAGAGTTATTTTCCATACAATTGTAGCCTTCACCTTTACCTACAAGTACCCATGTTCCTAACCACTGGAATTGCGACCAGCTGAGCAGTGACTGCTGAAAACAACTGACTTGCTTTCAAAGCCTTTCTCCTGACTTCTGATCAGTAACTCTTACTGATGAAGATTTTCATGAGCACCCTTACTGAGCAGAGTAAAAGAATTGCTGCCACCTCAGTGTCTGAGGCCTATTTTGCCTTGCAAGGAATAACAAAAGTATTATGTCTCTGAAAACAAAGATCTGGGGTCACACAGCAAAGCTGAGTATAAAAATTTGCAAATTTTTGCTAAAAGCATCCACACAGACACTTACTGGTGACCTGCTGCATTCAGTAATTTACCCAAGTGTGAACCCCCTGAACACTGAACGAAGGAAACTGCTTTGTACAACTATAAAAAACAATATTGACGATTCCAGAGTCACGACTACACTAAAGAAAAAGCAAGGTGTGCAGTACATGCAGCCATTACATTTTCTGTAAACTGCTCTGGGATTGTTGGTGTAGGCAAGTTGCAGCCCTCAGCAGAAACTCTTAATGGAGAGCATTTAAAGCAAAATCTGCTCCAAGTATGTAAGGGATAGCTTACAGCTGAAGAATAGGAACTGCAGTTTGTGCCCTGAGCTCTGGTATGGACCTTCCTATTAGGAAAAGCTAAGATCTGTGCTCAGAATAAGGCTCTGTGCTCAAAGGGTAAAAAATGGGATGGATTTTATGAAGTCAGCCCAAGGCCATGTGCTATCCCATCCCTGGGAAATGAAGGAGCACACACTGGTCTCGGGTACCAGGCAAAGGCATCCCCTGTGCAAACTGGCAATCCAAGGTCCTGGCCCCAGAGCTGCCCGAGGCTGGCAGGGAAGGATTGATAGAAAAATTCACAACCTGCAGTTCATGCTTTTCTTGTGACTCTGGGGCCCTTGAGTGCCAGAATAAGCCCAGGAGTGAATGGATTGTTCTAGGAGGCTGCACCACCTGGTGCAGACCTGAACCCCTCATCTGTGCTGTACTGAGAACAACTCACATCAAAACACCAGCACTCTGCTAAAGCAGCTACTAAAAGGTTTCCTACTTAAGATTTGGGTTGAAATGCAGGTTGGAATGCCGACAGCTTTGAACCTGGTATCCAGGAATCCCAAATTCATTGAAACAGTGAATTCCATACTAAATATCCTCAAATCATGGAAACTGCAGGCAAACTGTACATTTTCAAAAGCTCAAACAGCCAAAGGAAAGAAAACTCCCATTGCTAAGAAACCTGTTGTGTATCTGGTACTCCAGGAGTGCCAAATCAATGTTAAGTAAATTGCACTGTGTTTAAAAGCCTTTTCCTGTTCTGGCTGTTTACAGTTTTCTACTGGTAAATATGGAAAAAAAGATGAGTGATTTATGAATGTTCATTTTAAAAAGTCAAACAACATATTAAAACAATGCTTCATAGCACAGGGAAATGGAGTTAAGCAGACCACTTCCACAGTGATTTTATAAAAAGGAAATGCACAGATTTTTGACAGGAAAAAAAAAATCTGAAGATGAGGAGAACTGTGTGTATTAAATGTTGTTAAACCTTTATTTAGCCTAAAGCAAGAGATAAAACTCATTCTGTCAGAGATCTAAAAGAAAAAAATCTAAAGAGATGAAAATCACAGCGTTTCAACCTCAGTAATTCTCCTTTTCAAATATTCCAGGATGAGATTGAGTGAAGCCCTCTAACCAGCTACATCCTGAAAACCACTACTATTCCCAGTCTCTCTGGTATTATGAGGGTGGGCGTTGCTGATCAAACGACAGAAAACCAATCAAGGGGCAAGATGCCTCCTGCTGTTTTCCTGAAGGTCTCTAAATCCACTGCTCCCAACAACAATAACCCCCTCAAGGCCTAATGGGTGGCACTTGCCCACGGCTACTCAGGCAATGGCCCTGGCCCAGCTTGTGCAAGCAAATAATGAGCCCCTGAATTGACTAAGGACTGCCAGAACAACACCAGGAAAAACTGGCTGAGGGAGCACACCAGCAGCTGCAGCAGCATCCTCAGGTGGTGCTCAAGGAGAATGTGTATTTTAATTTGTGGCCCATTTGCTGCGAAAAGACACAAGTTTAAGACATGCCATGGAGGACAATATGGCAATCCAAGCCAAGAAAGGGAAAACAACTTTTCTGTGTTTCCGAGAACAAATAGCTGTCTCTGCCATCACATCATTGTTTTACTATTACCAGCTAATACAACAGCAGACAGAGAGTGCAGCTGCGGTCCACAGAATAGTTGGCATTTCTGGCCCAAGCATAATCCCTCATGTAATGAAAAACCTATTTCTATTTCTGCATCCTCGCTACTCTTCATACTGAAGAGCCTTGCGTCTGTCTCCCATTTATTGAAGCTTATTCTTCATCTAGACAGCCAGAGCTGGTTTGTATTAGAAATTAGGTTTTAAATCACTATTTTTCTATTATTTGTTTTAGGATTTTCAGGAAGCCTCCAGAGGTGCAGAAAAATTCTTCCTGTTGGAAAAGACCCTAATACTCTTCAAGAAACAAGCTCCAAATCCCTAAACCTTTGCTTAAGAACTTTTATTTAAGGTTCAGATTCCGGCTATAAAGACAATAACATTTAAGAGAGTTAAAATGACAAAAGTGTCTAAAAAAAAAAAAGTCAAAACTCCCCCTGCAAGAGTAAGATTAATCAGATCCCTGAGCTTTTCTTAATGAGCAGATTCCATTATGGGCTCTCCTTTCGCTTTTCTCACGTGGTTGGAGTTTTGCATTTCAGTGATTAATGGAGCCTCAAGATGCAGAAGGGGATATACACAAAGAAAGAAACAACAGGTGAAATAAATTTTTGGCTCAATAAATCTTATGGGCCTAAATTGCATTTCTTTTCTCTTGATTCTCTCTGCTACCTTGTGAACAGTTTTAACATGATTCTGTATTTTCAGGTCCCAGCTCTGCACCACGTTCTTACAAATGGGCGCAGGTTTTGCCTTAGAAAAGCCCCTGGATGCTACAGGCACACCAACCCATTGCATGGCCCATCTCTGGTAACTGTTGCTGTGCCTGCTGTGAAATTGTTTAATTTCTCTTTCAGTTCAAAGTTATTTTGCATTTTCCACAGACCAGCAGAGATGCCACAAGTTCATTTCTACTCCTTATATTACCTTGGGACACTTGCTAGGTACTCCTGGCATTTTTCCAGCATCCATTAATTTTCTCAGCATATCAAGCACTGTTTACCTCTCTTTTAAAGTTTTTAATAACTGAACGCAGAAATCCTCTAGTGACAGTACAGTATGACAGAGGAGCATCATTTTCCCTCTGCAAAAGAAAACACGACCCTCACAACTCCAATTCCAACTGTCAGAAGCAAGACCTGGGTTTGCTGACAAACCACCTGCCTTGGATCAAACTGCCTCCCCTGGAATTACACAGGGGTTTCATGGGTTCCTTATTTGGGAGGCAAAGCTGTAGGACAAGGATGCTGATTGAAAATTTGGAATTCTGTTCTTCTGACTGCACAGAATTATTTCAGCTACGCTGCCAAATCTCTTGATAATAGTGGGTTGATTTTGGGCTTGCTCTTGCTAAAATTGCACCCACGTCAGTTTATGTGAAATTGGGATCCTGAGGACCAGCAGCAGATGCCTGTCAACATGGACAGGGCCTTCTGACCTTCTCGTGCATCCCTGTGCAATTCTTCATCCTCTGAGCCCTACATTAGCTCTATTCAGTCACCTGCACCTCGCAGAAAGTAAGGAAGTCTCTTGCAGGAGAAATAAGTGAATTGAAAGAAGATGCAAATAGATAGAAAATGCACTACTCTTGCAGTTCTGTGGTTTGTAATATGCTCAGATTTAAATGAAACAACACACAGGGACAAACATCACATATGCAATAGAGTGACCTTTCCAAGCATCTTGTCTGATCCAGGTTGATTCCTGCAAGGCAAATAACGTCCCACAGACACAGAGTGCACCTTCCCACCCAGCCAGTGGGGAACATATTCTGCCACACTGGCATCAGTGTGTGAAAACATCTTCTGTTCTGTGACTTCTCTCAGAAAGTATTTAGTAAGAAAAATGTTGGAGGGAATCAGCTGATCAACCAACCAGCAAATTAAAAAAAAAAAAAAAAAAAAGCTTAAAACCAAATTAACTGCAGCACTGCTATGCATTATGTATATTACCTTTTAAAAATTAAACATGACACAGAGGGATAAATCTGGACATCTCAGAGAAGAAAACAAACTAAACCCAGAGTGTATTTACAGTTTTTGGAAAGGTTCTGTAAGACCAGCAATTAAGAATGAAAATCCTTTTCCATTCAGAAACTATATTAATACAAATGCTTGCCTTTTCTAGTAATTATTTAGTAATAGCCAAGATAAAGACATTCATATTGTCTCAAAATCACACAGTGGGGCTCAATAGTGATTCTCTCATTATCAAATCTGCTCAACATACAAGTCAAAACATGATTTTTCTAACCAACTACATTCTTCATTTTGGCATTGTAATTCAAGCTTCTGATGTCAGAAACAATTATGAGAAATTAAGTAAGAGAGAATTAGCTGAATATAAAGGAAGTATCCATGCATCAGTCCCAAAAGGAGCCTCTCCTTTCTACACCCACTGCTCTAATAAATAAAACAGGCTTTGGCTCTTCTGTACCAATCATGGTCAAATTCTGTTCTGGAAAACAGACATTCATTCACACCCAGGGAAAGGACTAGATGTCTCACAGCTCAGCACTCATCATTATTCAGGCAAAAATGCCTCAGATCACTGGAAATGGGAATAACTCCTTGCAGTGGTACAAACTGGGGATGGCCAGGCTGGGGAGCAGCTCTGTGTGAAAAGCCTTGGGGTGCCCTTGGACGAACAGGAGCCAGGAATGTGCCCTGGCAGCAGCTCCCTGGGCTGTAGGAACAGAAGCATGGCCAGGAGACTTGGGGAGATGATTCTCCCATCTGCTCAGCCCTCATAATTCTGCTTTTAGAACAACTGCATCCAGTTGGGGGCCTTCCAACACAACAAGGACATCAATAAACCAGAGCAAGCCCAGGGAATGTCTCCAGGAAGGCTGGGGGCTGGAGCACTGGCTGTGGCTAGAGGGGCTGAGGGAGCTGGGTTTATCCAGCCTGGGGGAGAGAGGGCAGCTTCAAAGCAGCTTGTTGGTACCTGCAGGTCATCAAGAAGATAAAGCCAGGTGCAATCTCTGTCCCTAGAGGTCTTCAAGAGCAGAGTGGACATCAGAGATAACCCAGCTTTGAGCACAAGACTGGATGAGAGACATCCAGAGGTCCCTTCCTACCTGAATTACCCTCTAACCTTGAAAACCTAAATCTTGAGTACAGAATTTGTCCTGGGGATCAGACAGGTTATCAGGGAAGATGTCATTTTTCCTGTTTATAACAATACCATCACATGAAGGATTAATAACAAGGCACAGCATCAAGTGACTATGGTGTGTTAGGTGTTCAAACTCACTGACCTTGGCAAGCCAATGCTGTTATGACTGGACACACAGATAGATCAGATGGCTGGGAGTAGTGACATGAGAAGGCAGGTCAAAGTGTCATGCAACAAGACTACATGAAATAAAAAACCTGAATAAGCAAGGGCTGAAATGAACCTGAAAACTATTTCTTAAACAGTTTTTAAAATACTGAAAGGAGATAATTTCATCCCATTATATTATATGGTGAGTAAATGTTTCTGTCAGTTCATAGGGATGTGTCATTTCTCTTGCCACTGTTCAACTTCCTTTGCTCCATAATTTCTGTACTCTATTACCTTGTCTTATTATTTTCACAAATTGAATTGAATTCCAATTTTTTATTTTGTCTTCTCTCAAGTTCCTTGAATATTCCTTGAATAATCTCTTGTCTCTTTAGTACATTTAAGTATTTTCTGTGGGTTTTTTTTCCCATGGCATTCATAATGCTGTTGTAAGAGCCACATCACCCACTTACAAAATCTATGTGACATCTTTCAATCTGCTATTACCCCACAGAGCAATGGATATATTTCTAAAGGCAAACATGTACTGCTGCACTTAAATGAATAAAATCCATAAGCACACCAAGTGCAAAGCAACACAATGAGTCAACACAGAAACACAGCAACAAATAATCAATATAAAAGAATCCATAAATGATCAACTGGTGATCTCAATCTAAATAACTGCTAAGAAAGCAATGTTTACCTAGGAAGAAATGAGATATTTCACTCTGATATTGAACATTGACTTTTTGGAGAGAACGACCACAGGTTTATTTGATAGTTTTCTTTGACGTGGCATTATATTAGCAAAATTTAATCTTCAATATCCTTTATGCTTACCCTTCCCCTGAAAAATGGCCTCATCTCAGTTTGTTGGGCTAGGTTATAAAGCATGTCTCACTAAAATATCTCAATGCTTTTTTCTTGTTTTTGCCTCTGAACTTCCTGCAAGACTCGTTTTGCACCGACTCATCTCTGCTATCTCTGCCCCAACAAGACTTCATACCTGTGCTTCTGGGATTAAATCCGAGACTACTAAAAAAAAAAAATCCATAATATTCAGTATTTGCACTGATGGAAGTGGGAATAGGCTCTGTCACACGGACATCACGAAATCCAGCCCTTTCTAGTTTGTGCATGGTAGGATGTCAGGGCACGTGAAGCAAAGCTTGTACTTCACATCTGAGAGAAAAAAAACACAAAACGTCTCTGAGGGAGCCATTCCTGCAGTTTGCACTAGAAAAAGCCAAAACCTCTACTGTATAAATAATAACTGTACTACTGAACTACTAATTGTAAACACCATCTCTCTAAAAACAAGAGGACTGCCAGCACGGATGAAAAATGTTGTGTCAGGCCCATCCCAGACTGTGCTGTGCAATATGCATCAACAACCAAAGAGGGGCCCTGAAAACACACCCAATAACACAAAAGGGAATATGTTCTATGATCCCCTCTGTCTCCTGTCTCTTGCAAAGGATTACAAATATGTTTGACCTGGTAGCTGAGCAGGAAGGGTTTTCAATTCCAAGAGCTAAGCACGTGGCAGCACTCTGTGAGTTATGGAAACATTAGTCTCACTCTAGTTTCAAGTGCTGAAGTTTACTACATGAAAATCTGTGACAAAGACAAAGAACTGAACAGGCTGCAAGACTGCCCCTTTCACACTGAAATCCTCCCACTCCACTATCCCTGAGACCTGTGCTGGGCAAAACAACAGGTACATTGGTTTTCTTGGAAAAAAATCTGTAGATCAAGCTTTAATTTTTGACTCAGGAAAAGCCCAGAGAAACTATACCCAAGTAAATTCACATCCAAGTCCTCCTGTTCCTTGTGGCATTAAACATATAGAGCAGCTGGAGCATCTTGTCCTCAGAAAACTGTCTCCTTGCCCTAATGCATCTCTCACACCTTTGGACTGTAGAACAGGGACACTTGCTGGGCTAGAAAGCCACATCTAAATTTCCTGGAGGCAGACATCATGATTCCCAGCACTAGCACATAGTTTTCTTACAGAATGGGGCCAGATGCTATTCCCTAACTAACTCCAAAACCTCTCTTTTCAGAGGCAGCATCAGACAAGTTTATTGAGCTACAACTACGCTTTTCTCTCTCAGATTGACTGATAGCAGTCAATAAGAATCACTGAATGTGTGACATTTAGAATATGACAGGCATATTCTGAAATTTAATTATTGCCCCTAAGTGACACCTATTTTCAATGCAAATTTAAGAACAGAACCTTCTGTCATCAGCTAATCTTGCAAGATGCAGCACTCCCTCGGTTTACATTGATTTCAAGTGAATCTGATCGCAGTGATTGGCAGCCAGATGCCCTCTGCCTCTCTGAGGTTCCAGCTTTGCATGATTTTCCCTTTTTCAGTCTTGCTTTCCAAAATGTCTAGCATATTTGATTTCAGTCAAGTCTGGACAAGACAAAGTCCGTGGTTTTCTGACTCCATGAGCGAAAAACAAGTGAAACATAAGAAATCAAATAAAACTTAAGTTCCTGTTTGTCAAAAACTACTCAGAGAGAGAGAGAAAAATAATCCATGGGTACACAAGACAGCCACTTTAGCAACCTGTTTTGATGAATCCTCACCTATGGAATCAGAGTAAGAAAGACAACTGGACTTGTGAGTGAAAGAACTTACAAAAGAGGAACGAACAAACTTCATCCAACACTCACATTAACAAATATCTGACTCATTTGTGGGAATAAAATAACTCAGGTTGGCATCAACAGCCAAAGAATAAAACTTTATGCAAACTGTGGTATGTACATATTTGATGCAAAGCAAAGATGAGACTCCTACTTCCATATAAGAAACCCCATAAATTTTATTGTCTGTCACAGAAACAAATGAAAACTTCTGGGAGTACGAGAGGAATAACTACATAAATTAACCATTTATTTCCCTGTATGTCTTATGTTCCGTGCACAGCTATTTTTCAAGTTTTAATTTCAAATATATATATAGGGAATAAAAAGAAAAAACACATTTTCATTTGCTTAATTAACTGCCAGACCCTTTGGCAATTCAGTCCTTTTTATGGCACTGAAGTGAATATATTATTTCAAGTTTATGCAGAAATCTGAAATTTATCTTAAACCTCTTGTGTCTTTAAGGTCAAATAACAGTGAGGAATAAATGACTAATAATATTTTCATGTGTAACTTAGGCACTAAAGACACAGTGCAAGCATGCTGCTTTCATAATCTCTCTCATTTTCCTTTTGTTTTTCCTGTATCTTCTTCAAAGTGATAGTAGATAAAATAACATTAATACTCTATAAAAGTCACAGTATGAGTATCAAGATATTATTTTCATGTGAAACATCTTTAAATCTATTGCAGCTCTTAATTTCTACAGGAAATAACAGTTTAGGGGTTTTCCCCCCTCCACAGGAAAGTCTAAATACTTTAAATTACCATATTTTTAATGTCTGACATGTTGATGGTCAGATGTTCTTCGATGCTCAAAGATAGATTGGCAGAAATCAGAGAAGTGTAAGGACTTACAAAAATGTGGTATTTACGTTTGGCAGCAATCACTTTGTGAAAAACACAAGGTGACTCTTTTTCTGCTCCTTCTTTCTTCTTTTTTTTTTTTTATTTTTCCCCTCCGAGTTTGGCATGAATCAAAAGAGCTAAAAACTAATTTAACATGACAAATGCTTTCATCACTCCCTTAACCTCTGAAGTGAACACTCTGACAAAGACAATATGTGTGGTATATGCTTTCCTTTTGACACTTTATAAATTACTTTCTTGTAACTGGGTTTTACCACCAGCCCAATATCTTGGGGATGTCCTAATTTGAATGGCTGCTTCTACATTCTTCATATGTCACCCCTGGATAATAGGAATAACTCCTGGGCTTTGTGAAATGGCACAAGTCTCAGAGAGGATTGTGGAACAATTTTATTTCCATCCTGCATGCTGGAATTTACTAAAAAGGTTGTGCAATTCTAGCAACTCATACTCTGCATTTCACTCACATCTGGCTACTGAAGGAACAGGAAGAAGTGATAAACCTGCCTTTAAATACACAGACAACTTGTGTATGCCACATAAAGGGAAAGTTAACTCAAGTGGTTTTATTCCTATTCTCTGCTATTAAAAGCAATATAACAGTCAGCCATAGAAACATCTTAATATGCTCTTTTTCTTATCTGATTTTTTTTCCCTCTGTCCATTCCTTTAACCAAAAAAAACCAAATCTCAAAGTCTCTTGATTTATTTTCAACCTCGTAAATCTGATCTGTGTCAAATTCCTGCAGAAACCCTGCCAGTGTAAAGGAATTCAAATACAGAACAGTATGTCTAAGATGGCAAAACACACACACAACCAAGGATATTCTGCACAAACAGATGCCTTCTGACAGAGAACCAGTGCAACTTGCAGGAATTTTTCCCAGACATCAGTCAGGATAGTTTTCAAAGAAAGATTTAGGAAAACTCAGATAACAGTGCTACTGACTGGCCTATAAAGGAAGAATCTATCTAAATAGCTAAACTTCAATGACAATATTATGATCTAAACAATCAATCTATATGTATCTTAAAAAAGAAAAATAAACCCCAAAGTTACCTTCTAACAAGGCATATTGCCATTATTTTGACAAACATTTACTTCTTAAAATCTCAGTAGTATCTTTATTTAACATCAATTATGTAGTGCAGCAAGAAGTTCCAAAGGTTATTTACACACTATGAATTTATTTTGTAAGCTTTAAACATACTGCCTTTTTATTTCAGTCATTGTACTTTTATTTGTGTGTTAGTGGAAAGGCAATAAGAATGCCTCATATTTTTTTAATATTTATTATTTTCCATCTGTTAGGAGATTATTTTTTTCTTCTCTCTTTAAATCACCCAAATCAGCAATTTTTTCATGCCCCCCATCATCTTAGGCAGCCCTCTGAAAGTCTCATATTTAAACGTGAAGACATCATGTTTTCAACGACTTATCCATATCAATTATCCCATTTCTTTTATGACAGCGCAACCCATTTATAAATCCTGAAGCCTATGAGAACTTCAAAGTACTCTTTCAAAATAATTACCTCCTATTTGCCATCACTGCCCTTTTCATTTAGTCCTGCAACAGTCTTGACTAGCATTGATACCCAAGGAGCAGAACCATCTGCTGCAAACTTTGATGACTTTTTCCATCCCTGTTACTTTGAGGTAATGTAACCCCAGTGACACAATCTCTGCCATGATGCAGAGCAAGAAATTTTCTTTGTGGACACGTACAGCAGAAAAACATTACCAGCACCTTGAATGCCTCTCCTTTCTTCAAATAAGGAGATGATTTAGCACCTTAAGTCATGCTGCTGGAGGACGGCAAGGATTACTTTATAGCTGATGGTCTTACACCTGCTCTTTGTCATGTGGAATGAATTGTATGAGTTTTTGCTGAGAGTGAGGGAATTAATTTAATAAATGGCCTAACTAAAGCACGTCCCTTTCGCCTAAGGCTATGCAACTCCTTTTTTGTTGTTTTTTTTTTTTTCTTTCCTCTCTTTTTCCATCACTTTAAATTATGATCACGGTGGATCCATCCAATTTATTCAGAGGATTAGTTCCAACTATTTTCTGGTTTTGACAGATACTCTTTCCTGGGTATGGCATGAAGCTTGTCAGGTAACTTCTCATTATTTAATCCTTTAGCCAACACTCTCTTCCTAAACCCTGCTTTGTTGTGTTCCCTACCAACTCTATTGTGCTCATCATTCTTTCAACAGAAGACCTCAAAAACTTCTGTCAAAATGGATCACTTATGTCATTACCTGAACTGATACATCATTCATCAATTATTAAGAGTCAATGTATTGCTGTACATTCTCTCTTGTCTTCTATGTGAAAGTGTATAAAGCAATAACCACGTTGAAAAGCTTTGATTTGGATTACAGTAACCTAAATACCACGGAAAAATACATTTCATAATCCATCACTTCAAAGTTATGCACATGATTAAAATGTTCAACTTGCAGTATATCATTTCCCATGTGCATAATCACTCAAACAGGGAGCTGTTGTATGATAACTGTCAAGTTCAGTGAATCATGGGCTTTCCAATCTTTTCATTTATGTATCAAACTAAGCTTGTTATTCTTCTGAGGCTTTCTACAGAAGAAATGCAGAAAGATGGTTAGCCCTGTAGTACTGAGTATGTTGGGATGTAGGCCTGGACTATACAGCAGCAATAAAGTAGTCAGCTCTTACTACTCTATATATTAATTACATATAGAAGCTCATTAGTATGAATAATGGGGTTTTCTAAGAAAACAGTGTCTATCCTGAAGAGTCAGATTATGTGGGATCAAAAAAAGAACAGAGAGAAATTCAGTACACCTTTATAGGTCTTTTGAGTGCAGTATATGAGTATAGTTTCAGAGATGAAATAAAATCCACACAGAATAGATCTGGAAAGTATTAACAGAAAATATCATCATTTACTCAGAGAAGAGAGTTTGTACAGCACATCAGTGTCACCAGTGTATTGTTGAAGGCACTGGAAAAGGTACAAAACACACAGCTTGTTTATGTAGACACTTAGAAAACCCTCTACAACAGAGAATGAGGGGTGTACCAGGGGAGGAAATCAGAAGTAATGAAATTAAAAAAGACAAAATACCAGAAGCACGTTTAAAAAAAAAAAAAAAAAACAACAACTCAAAAAAATACAGAAAGTGGTTTAGGACATGACACAGAAAGAATTATTAGGACATGATACAGTCACTACCAATATAATAATCCTGGGAAATAAGCACAATATTTAGAGTTTCTATACTTATCCTTACAAAACTAAGGATGTGTGGAACACGGAAAACAACAGCACATAAAATGCAACTATCTAATGATTCAGATCCAAAACCCCAGGATTTAGGCACACAGACCAATACAGACAGAGAGCTACTAATCAGAATGATTTTGTGTTTTTTATCTAAAGGCAGCACACAATAGTAATATTTGAATTCAAATGCCACTGGGTTATGTTACTCATGTTCACTGACTACAACCATGTTTTCCAAATATTTTTAAATGTATTATAGTACCTCAAAAAGTCATTAAATCACTCTGTTTGGACCCTCTATGAGAGGTGCATATCTGACACCTAAAGTTAACACAGCACCTTAAGAATCCTGAGTGGAAGTGGAAGAATTCTTGTTTCCACTGCTGTTATGACAGTGAACGTGACTTGACCATTTTATTTTTTCCTCATTAATCACTATAAGGAATAATAATATTCTTTTCTCATTAAGAACACAAATTTGTGACACACATTAACCATCCTTTTACCTGCTGAACTTTCACTTGCTGACACAGCCATGGGATTTGACAGAGAAAACACAGCCTTACCTATGAAATACGCCAGCAGGATGGCAAGCAGGACTGCAGCAGCAATTGCAGACAAAGCAGCACATTTCCAGCTGCAATACTTGGAGGGTTTTTTCAGCTTGAACGCATTCCTGGAGAATGTATTTCTAGGTAACAGCCTGGGAGGTGGAGTATAAACCGTTCCTGAGGTCAGCGGGTAACCGGGGGAAGAGCTGCTGAACAGCGGAGTAGTTCCAGAAGATGTCTTAAACAAGAAATGCCTGCAAAACATAAAATGGAACACAGCTGAAAATGGCAAGTCCTGTAGTTAAGAAAGAACATCTCCTACTCCTATTACACTCCAGGTGCCATAGCCTGTTGAATTTAACTAGAAAGGATTTTGTGTGAAGAAACAGAGTCGAAAATTCTCGTAGTCTTTTCGCTCTCAGAGCTTAACAACTGATAAAAAAACACAGTGTCAGGATATCTTTCTTAATCCTTGCTGTAATTAGATGCAACCTGACCACGTAGCAGCTAAAACACAGCGTGACCAGTGAAGTGTCTGCGAGCTCCCTGTGGAATCCACCACCCAACAAACACTCTAGGAAAACATTATGAGTCTCATTTACACTCTTGGCAAAAGCCACCAGCAAAAACCACGAAGCACACACTGAGCAAAACCCATAGTCCTGCAAGAAAAGATCTGCCAGAATTAGAATTAACCACGAATTTTTTTTTTTAACAGTACACAGGTTTTGTTTGAGCAATTGAGAAAATCACATGACTGAGCAGAAAAAAAGAGGACTCAACTGCCCGTGCATTTGTTAAGAAGAAAATAAAGGACAGGATATACTCCCTAAAAAAAAAAATCTCAGAAAACTCTGTCAACACATTCCAGATGGAGGAAATGGAGAAAGCAAACTATAAGACTGGTTTCTTCAGATTAACTTCTCACAGTCAGGCAGAACTAACTACAGGCACATTGTCAGTAAATAATAAAAAGAGAAGCATGGAATAAGGGCAGTGGTCTTCCAGAAGGCCACTTGGTTTAAGACAGAAGAGCTCTGAAGATTTATTCCATTCCCTCTCCCTTCACAGCTCTCAAAGTGCTTCTTGGAATCAGACAGAACGAAGACACTCAGTAATCTCCAAACTCAAAATCGCAGCCTAAAATAACGCAAGTCTTACTTCAGATGTAAAATATGTTTAACATTTTTATTCAGATACAATCCAGTATGTCGCTCTCAAACCACCTGTTAGAGCTTTAAAATCCATGTCAGTCACTGTTTATTACAGCAACAATTTGGAAGTTTGAGGCTGAAATGTGTTTCCCAAGTACTTTTTCCAGCCCACCATCATGCATGTGCCTACTGTCAAGCACAGATCAGTGCATGCTTATTTTACAGAATAGCAGAAGTGATTGTAAAGTATATTAAAGCATTTATTTTGAAATGAAATCCAGAGTATAATAAATTGCACAGAACTTGCATGGAGGTAGAAGGCAGTAAAAGCAAGGCTGGCCAGGTTTCACAGTTTATAATTAAACATTCCCATTTGATGACAGCCTCAACATGTGGCTCAAAATTTTCTTTAATTAATTATTAAACTCTATTAATGAACAAGAAAGTTATTTAGTTTGACACTGCCCTTGTTAATAGTGAATTTCAAAATCCAAGTGACCTTGTACATCCCTTACAACAGTGACCAAAAGCCAATTTGTTTCAGAAAATATTTCAGTCACCAAAGGCAGTAGCAGTATCCACTGTCTTAACTTTTCTCTTGAGCTTTGGAGACTTCAGACACACAAGTCTGCAGTCAAACTCAGGCAGATTAATACCAGTTACTTAACAGAAACTTTTTTTTTTTTTTTAACCAAATAAAGCTCCCCTTTTTTTCCTTATCTCTGAGGTTCATGAGAGGTTAGAATTGCTTATTTTCTGCACATCATACGTGATTTATGAGAAAACACAGTAAAAGCAAATGGCAAAAGGGTTCCTCCTCAAAAT
This sequence comes from Pyrocephalus nanus, assembly GCA_038380795.1. Classification (NCBI taxonomy): domain Eukaryota; kingdom Metazoa; phylum Chordata; class Aves; order Passeriformes; family Tyrannidae; genus Pyrocephalus; species Pyrocephalus nanus. Next base: position 13,622,694 of record CM076275.1, on the reverse strand, counting down.
TACCCAGCCTTTTAAACTAAAAAACACATCTTCCAGTTACACAAAACCAAGAAATAATCAAAGTCTGATTTCTTGAACACTTCATTTTAAATGTTTGCAACAGTTCACTTAAAATAACTGTTGGGAAAATGATGTTATGGTGCTGGTTGTGTTCAGTGGATCTATTGACTCTTCTGCTCCTTCTGTCTGGTTAAAACCTGACCAGCACGTGGTAGCAGAAGCAGTTTTGGTCCATTCTGCTTTGCTCTTCAGAGTTTAGAGCACAAGACCATTTCCATGTCTGGACCCAGGGACTGAAGGGACATGGAGCATAAGGAAGGTGGGAAGGACAGACAAAGGAGAGACCTGGTGAGGCAAAGGCTTATGGATTTTATTCATTTAACCTCATCCAGGTTAAATCTGCATCTGGCTCAGTTCAAGACCCCCCCTATCCTCCTGAATCCTCACAGCATGAATGACTTTCTCAGGTTGGGACATCAGGGTCTACAACAGTTCTTATCCTTTTCCTGCCCAAAAGCAGATCTCATAGAATCAAACTGGAAATTGCTGTCCTTGGAACTGTCTTTATCTGAAATGTCAAGGTTTTTAAACCCAGGAATTTTATGTCCCCTTTAGCTGAGAAGGCAGCTACAGTACCAATGGAAATTTTAATATAAAGCATTGTTAAAGTAAACTCAGATATATAATGAAACTCTGCTCCCATTAAAACTGAATTAATGAATATCTAGATATGCTTTAATAGAACATGTCAATCATATACTGTTTCATGTGAGAAGACAAAAAAAAGTAGAACAAAAAAATACTTCCACCGTGATCCACACTGAGATACATAAAGTATATAAAGAAAATCAAAACACTTATCCTTACAAACACGATCTTTATGATACTGTTAAAACTAATCAGAACTTGGTAGAGCAAAAAAGGCTGATTGAAAAGGATACATGGAACAGTGCCATTCTCAAAGCAAAGAAGAAAAAAATGTCATTGGAAAAACCCTGAATTTCTTCACACCCCTGAGTCCTACCCATGTATTTTGAATGTCAAAAGTTTCCCGACTCCATATGAGGACTCCTGACAAAGTGGCAGCCATCAGAAGACATAAAAAATACCTGAAAGTACACAAGTTCTGCTTTCAAAAGTTTAAAAAAGACATTTAACTGAAGATGTGTTAAATATCCACCAAGCCACTTTGGAAAACTGACACTGCCTCCCGAAGCTGGAGGCCAGATAAGCAGATATCCCTTAAATTACAGCAAAGCAGAACAGAAAGACTGAGAACACAACGGACAAAATACTTGGACCCCCGGAGTTTTAAATCTGGATTCAGCCACTAATGGAAATAAATTGACTTGTCTCAACTCTATCCCTAAACCCAATGATCTATAGCCATATTTTTATGTGAGATTTGACATGCTCTGGTACAACCAATTGTCTGTGGGCTGAAGCTGCACAGAGAGAACATGAGCATTTATCAACATTAATTACAGCCTCACAGCAGTAAGGCTGGGAGCATCGTACAACGTCTGCTTATGAAAAGAAATGATCTGATTTGTACCAGTTCACTTAATTTCAAATGTGTTCCATATAAGAATTAAAAAACTGTATTCTCTGTCTTACCTGTTCACCCATCAAACACGATTAAGAAAAACACATTTTCTGCCTCACAATTAGCATTAGTAATTTGAATTAAACTGGGACTAATTCTCTGTTTTGAAAACATGAGAGTAAATTTGCTAAGTCTCAGCCCAGTCTCCCTCATTTCTGTGGATCAATAAGACAATCCTATACCGAAAAAATCCAAAAATATGACTGTCAGCATGCGATGATTTGGTAATTTCGGTGTCCTTGAACAGCCATGGAAGGAGCCTGGGTGCTGCTCACAGAACACAAGCGAAGCCTGCAGGATGAACCCCCTTTGTTTTCAGCAGCGTGGGGGTCACACAGGGGGCACCTCATCACTGGCACCAGGAGAAAGGTGACACCTCTGAAAGTTGAGCTTGCCAGGGGACATTTGCCCACCCTTCTGTGCACTCATGGTAAATGGAAAAAGCTACGTTTTGCTTTCTTCATTAATTCAGAGCTCGCTCTAGCATTTATTTTCCCACAGGTCAAAAGGACCTCTGGTGCTCAGGGAGTAGTGGTCTGACAGAGACTGTATTAACTTCCATATTCTTTGAGAGAACAATCGTTTTTTTCCCCTCTTTTCTGGCCAGATTGTCATGGCAGCACACGGCAAGAATGAGTGGAGAGAAAAAAAAAAAAGGGTTTGTGATGAAAAACTGTAATAGAAAAGAAGAATAAGACACTTTCTAACATAAATTGCTTCTTTCCCTCCTCATACTATCCTAAAATTATTCTGTAGTTGAAAAAAAAGATATACAGAGAACAATAATGCTTAAATTGTCTCTCTTTTTAACAGCTTTTATAGGGTTTCAATAATAATTAATAAATAGAAAAGCTACACACCAAGAGAATAGAAACAGTTCAGTTTAGTTGTTCGAGGACTTAAAAATACCTTCAAGCTGTGGTAAAATCACACCTGTCTATAATTTTATTGGACATTTATTCTTAGAAGAAAAGAAACAATGGAATATAGAACATAACGTGCTGGCTTTCATTGGGAGAAAAAAAAAAATTTAGGCTTCAAAGTCATCCAAAAAAGTAGCCATGAGTCATTTTATGTCAGTGGAGGCCTCAAAGTGGCTGCCAGATTCAGACAGTGAAGTTTTATAGCAGCTTTCTACCTTCCATACAAAAAGAAACCCAGACTAAAGAAAACTATTTAAGGTGTTGTTATGCAAAAATGAACTCTGAGTGGTAGACTGGTGCAAGCTTTGGTTACCTGTGTCTCAATCTTTCTCCAAATGAGATTTAATTGCATGTTCTTGCACAAAACATGGGTCTATCTGCCAGGTTTCCACAGCTGAGGGTTCCCTCTGGTGTGGAAAACTGCACACAAGTTTCTACCCTTTCTACTGCCCAGAACACAGGGACTTGGGTGTCCCCCCCCAGAAAGCTCTGAAGTTAGCAGTAAAGGTTAAAACACGTCATCTTTATATGTCTAAATTGTATAGTTACAAGGAATTGTCTCAATCACATCAAACGTACAGATTAAACTCACTAAGATTTTTCAGAGGAAAGCCACTTAAAATACAAACATAAACCAACTGGCCATTTTACACACATTGTGCTCCCCCACACCCAAATGCTTGTTGCAAACAGAGCACAGTCCTCACAACACACCATTTCAGTGGCTTCCAGCCTGCTGCAGGTGATGACACAGGAACTAAGGACACCCTATGAGGCACGGGAACAGTAATTCAGGATGAACACATCAGCATCAAGGGGACACTTCTACCCACTGTAACCTAACTCTGAACCTTGCAGCAGCCACCCAGCTCCCAGAACAGCTCCAGTGCCAGCTCCTCAGCTCTTGGAAGGCTGATGACTCCTTCAAGGCTGGGTTCTTCACATCCCCAGGCAAAGTGCTCTCAAACTTTGCAGAGTGCAAAGCAGAGTGTCACAGAGGCTGCCGTGAGTGCCAGGCTGGCCTGTCACCACCACCCTCCAACAAAGACACAGTTGGACACGTGAAGCACAGTGACTGAACAGTGCCTGACAGCAAGGCAGGCTGTTGGGCACCCTGATCTGTCACATTATGAAACCAAACCAAACCAAACCGGCAATGTTCACAAGGGCAAAACACCTGTACTGTACTACAGTGCCAGCTCTGTCCTGGGTACCTCTCTACAGGGCAACCAGCTTTCATCTGGAAGATTGAGATGCTGCTGGATACAATTTTATAACCTTTTATAAACCCCTGGAGCGTTCTCTGGGGGCTGTCCCCGCTGTGTTCCAGGCCTGGCTCTGATATGTCCCCATGGCACAGCCCTGCTGTGACACAGAGCTGTGGGAGAGGCTACAGAAAGGTACGGTGGGAAATACTGAGAGGGGAAGGACTGCTGAGATGGGCATTGGCAGCAGCTCAAGGATTTGAGAGGCAAATAACCAACATGGAAAGGCTCTAGAAGGGGAAAACCAGAAAGGCTAGCAAGGATGCACTGGGTGGAACTGGTGGCACACAGCAGCTCAGCAACCCTGGTGATCTACAGTGGCCACCCCTCACCTTCCTGACCTGTGCAGTCAAAAAAAATTCTGGGTGCCCTGCAAGAGGTGGTGAGCACACTCACTCAGCCTACTCAAATCCTAGTTAGCTTTTGTGGGGGTTAACCAGCAAACAACTGCTTTGCCCCTTAAATTTCTGCACCTCTTTCTTACACTGTTGCTTATTCCTCAGGAATGCAGCAAGGAAACTGTTGGTTAATGCCTAGGAAAGAGCAACAGGCACAGCAAAAGACAAAACCACAAAAAATAGCAGTGTCTTTGCATATGCACTTACCTGACAGTGGAGCAGGATTAATAATGCAGATTTAGGAATATTTAGGCAGCTCTGAATGAGCTCAACTGTAGGAACTTTCCCTTCTTTAAGCAGAAAACCTTGTGTCCTAAAGTTCTGAGTAGCATGTTGCATAGTGTCAAGTGATGAAGTCCGGTAATGCCAATATTTGTTATTTCAGTAGGGAGCATTTTACATTTCAATGGATCCATTCAGTTTTAACTTTCTACATCAATTAATGAACATAATTTCAAAACACTTCTATTTTAAAAGGCATATATATAAGCTCTTCACTCTCTTAATTCAACTACTCACTTAACAAGAAAAAAGTACTAACAGTGCTATCTCAAGTCTATAAATAATAGACTAGAATTATAAAAGAACTATAAGAGAATTTTTTCAGTCTCTATGTGAATTTAAAAAAGAGAACCCAAAATTTTAATTATTTTTAAATAAAAAGCAATACCCTAGGGTACCTGCCTCTTCTTGTACAGTCACTCACACTGCCTGTTCACTCTTCACGACCCAGAACTTAAAAATGCCAACCAACAAGCTCATGAAAACATGCAATTATCTGCAATCAGTAAAAACTTCTTTGAGCTTATGTGAACGTGAGTGGGAGTATATCTAGATGGATTTTCTGAATCATCATTATGTATCCTGCTTTTGTAGTGTTTTCCTTTCCTCTTTTTCCAATGTCTACATTTGTTATGAAAACGATACCCCAGTAGCCTGCTAAAAATGACCTTTCTACAGTGCTTTTGGAATTCCTCCAAGTGCACGGCCCAAGCGTGCGTCAAGTCCTTGGGGATGCTTTTGACTGTGCTCTCCTCGACTCTTTAAAATGCTTTTGATTTTTAAACAGGTCCAGAATCTATCCACACAGATCCCAGTTATTTGCCAAGTCCCCATAACCTTCCTGCAACCTTCACGTGCAGCAGCCAGAGCTTGCCCCAGCCCTCAGTGCCAGAGGATTGACCTGCTGTAGCATTTGTGCCTGCAGCTGCACACTTGAAGTAAGTTTAGGTAAGAGAAAGCTACATAAGACAAAGCAAAATTAGAGTGAGGACTTTGCTGTTCCAAGTAGTTGTTTGTTGTGCCCAATATATCCTAGAAATTTGCATTAACAAAAAGAAAAGAAATTTTTTTTTTCACTTTTCTGTTCCGGAACATTTTGCATCGTGTACAAAGTTATCAAAATATTGAGACACCGTTGAAAATAGGCAGACAGTTGCAGAGAGCAGCTGTAGCCTGGAACTTCAACTCAGGCAGAAACTTCAAGTTGATTTATTCAGTTCAGAAGTTCTGCAGCTGATCTTGACACCCGAACATGGGACAGAATGTGAGTGCAGTGTTAACAACACTACAGACCATTCACTTCCTTCTTGAAAAAAATTAATACCCCTGCCCTTGCAGCATTAAATCCCTCTTCCTATGTGCTTATTCCTGGCTTTTTTGCCACACAGGCACAGTGTCCATTCCTTCCTTGGAAGGCTGCAGATACAAAAACACTGGGTGCAGATGTTTCCCTGTTCTGATGCCCCACGATTATGAGTTCAAGCACTGGTGCAGACTGGGATTCAGCTCATGTTGCTGTTCCATCCATTAATTTCCCATTGCTGTCCTCCGGCTGACCCCGAGTGACTATGTTGGAATTGGACTGGCAAAGCAACAAACATGGCTTGAACCCCAGAAAAAGGCAAATATGTTCAAGAGCAACATGGAGGTTCTTTTAAGGGTTATGGAACTTCTTTTCAGGTTTTCAGACTGCTCAATCCTTAAACTGAATTTAGCTTAAATAACCCCAGATTTGGACCATTTGTCTTATACCACAGCCCACACAATCTAGAGAGACTGATAATCACTAAATCAGTGACCATCATCCTTTCTCTTGAAACACAGGAGGAGAAACATGAGGATGTAACAGAAGCCTAGCAACAAATCATTGTGAGAAGGCTCAAAGAAATTATAGACGTAGATAAAAAAAATTATCTTTACAAGATTTGGATGAAAATATTTCAAATTATGAGACTAATTACGAGACAAAAGAATAAGACTGACTTCTTTTTAATTCTATTTTTTTTCCTCCTGGATTAAGTATTATTAATTACAATTGTATCAATTAATTTACTATCAATATGAAGTATGGAAACAGGTATTAGCACATGAGGCAATCCCAAACATCTGTCCATGAAAGCTCCTCTGTTCTCCTCCCTCACCGGTCATTCCGTTTCCACCAGTGCCTGTGTGAGGTTTCTGCCCCAGAGGACTCCTGCAGTGCAAAGAGCCACGTGAACCTCCTTGGCAAAGCCATTCTTTTCTCCCTGTGCCCTCAAAGCATTTCCAGCTTTAAAGCAGGTGCTGCCTCTCTGGCTGTCTGGAAGTAACGAGACTCACACCGGGATGTTCAAAGGCAGTATTTCCATCACAAATCCCCGTCGAAAGCAATGATTAAAGCAGCAATAAAGGAACACCTCTTAACTGGAAAAGGCAGAAACCAGTACTTTGTTAGGAGGAGGAGGAGGAGGTGGTTTGAAACAGGACTGCAAGGAGGACAATAAAAGTTAAAGAGCATTAAACAGCAGCTCTGAGCCTAAAGGTAAGGCAGCTAAATACTGCAGAAATGAACCATAAAAATAGCACCATAAAAATGCTACGGCGATGCATTACTGCAGCCTTACTTAGGGATATTTCAACCCTTCCATTACAGGTCCTTATTTCAAAGAAAACAGAACAATTATGTAGCCAGCCAGGGGGCCTCTTGCAGCCATAAAGCAGCAGCAGATGAGGGGAGATGCAGTCCATATCTGATTGCCTCGAACCACAAGCAAGCACACTAAAATCAAGCACACATCACTGCAAGTGTTCCAGGCCAGGGTGGTTGGTCTTTGAGCAACCCGTGACAGGTGACCCTGTCCACGATGATCCTTAAAGCTCCTTTCAATCCAAACCATCCTGTGAATCTAAAAATGTGGAATTAGGAACTCTGTATAGGCATTTTGCAAACTTGTAACTCCATTAAAAATTATGAGCTGCTGCAATACAGCTGAGCATAATTATGTAAAAAAATACAGCCCCACAAATGGTACAGGGAGATTTGGGTACAGTTGCCTGAAGAGGCCACATGAAAACATGTGCAGGCAGCAGTAAAAGCTTTCTTTACATCACAAAGAAAATAAACCAAACGTGATTAACAACCCCCAATCAATACTGAAACAAGAGATGGAGAAAGGATATATTTGGAAAATGTGATGTCTCCAAACAGTCTGAATTTAGACCAAGCTGCCTAAGACAGCAAAGGAACAAAGGGAAGGTTAAAATATTCTAACCAGAAAAAAAAATAACAACATGCAGACACATGCTGTATTATTCAATCATTTCAGCAGTCGGTACTGTTAGATAAAGAGACCTCTGGAATCTAAACTGTGAGCTGAGTTTTGTCGTGCTGACACAAAACATTCCCCTCAGACGGCTCGGGTATCCCTTTTTGTTTCATAATCAGTAACGTGACTACTTGCACATCATTTTCAGTTGAGAGCAGAAGCTACTGAAGGTAACTGAAAGGGGAAAACTAAAAGTTATGTATCTCTTTCCTGATGAAGCAGGTGCTGTCAGTGCTGGCTTTCCCTCCTGAGCACTCCACTACTGAGATTAATAAACAGACAACAAGATGAAAATTAAAAGGCAGTGCACTATGAAGAGGTGGGATGAGAGGGGTCAATGTTTTTGCAAGAAGTTAAAGGCTGAAATAAAAAGTTACCAAAATGGTGTGCTTTTTTTGGAGGCTATTGGTATGAATGTAGATGAAACACCAGTTTAAAAGTGAAAGAATTACAGGCTAATTCTGAGTCTCCAATGATTTTACAAGCATCCATTTCAGCAAAACTCACTGCAAACAGAAAAAAAATAGTCATCTTCTGAGTTAATATTCTTGTGATGAAACTTGTCATCAAGCCCTGTCAGGTGTGTAATTTCAGAAAAGAAGAAAAATCGATCCTGAAGCAACTCTGGAATAGTCTTGGAACACAGCAATTCTGCCAGGACATTTTCTAATAGCTTAATGCTTGCCTGTGACAAACCTATCTACCAAAAGGCTCCAATTAACTGCAGGGCATCCTGCAACCTCCAAAAATAACAGTATTCACAGAGTAACCTTTTGTCATCAACATGTACATACACATTCCCAGAGTTTTCATCTAAAAAAAAAGAAAGGAGAGAACCAATGTCAGTAATGGAACTGACAGTCACCACTGTCAGGGAATAGGCAGAAAATCACACAGCAAAATAAAACCAGCCAGGCAAATGTCCCCTGCTGTGGCTCAGGGATTGCCAGTATTATGGCAAAGAATCCTTTTGTGAATTTCCCCAAAAATTCCATCCATGTAAAGTGATTAGTAAATTGGAACAATCTTAAAACTTGAGAAAGGACACATTTCTGGAACTGCTGTACCCAAGAACAATTTCAATCAGAAACAGGCAGACCAGGTGCAGCTGGGACCACTCTACACCAAAATTGAAACTGTGTTCAAATCCTGGGCAATGATCCACACAGAAGAACTGGCCTGGGCTAAACAAGACCAACAGTTTTATCTTGTAATTCTTAACAATAAATAACAAATTCATGATGCCCTAGTTAAGTTCTAAAAAGTAGCAGAGGCTCTCACAGGAGCTACAGTTAAGAGTTGAGCATCACTTTTTTTTCTGGCCAAAGTTAGCTCCAAACCCTAAGCAAGCGAGAAGTCATTTCCTTTCTTTTTTTTTTTCTTTCCATCTTGGCTTTGGATAACTTGCATTTGCTCTTTAGCACCCCACTTCTCCATGGCACTCCTGTTCCCATTTTAGCAAAGCAGGGCAGTGGGAGTGCAGCCCCTTGTGCACAGCCCAGCCCAGCCCAGGAGCACAGACTGGCACACACTCCCTGCTCCTTCCAGTCTCATCTTCTCCCCATGATTACCTACTGAGTAACAACAGCCTGGGTGCTGTAACTTCAATCCAGCTATAGCAGCTCCTCCCAGAGCTCCAAACCAGATGACAGTCTTTAATCAGATTTTTGGAGGGCCTGGGCTGAGGCTGCATGGTGGTGTAACTACACCATATGTAGCTACTCAGGGTGCAACCCAGCAGAGCGGCATTAAATTCCCAGAAGGCTGCAAACCAAATGTAACATCTCAGAAGCTGTGACAACCCAGCAGCTGAAACCCCAGCACGAGCCAGTGGTACCAGCAGCCCAGCTCCTCCACCTGTACTCTGTGTTTATCACTATCTGGGCAAGCAACACCACCCTGCTATTCCAAGCACTTTATTCAGCACCATCACGGCCAATTTTAAATTCTGAGAGATCCGCTCTGCCAGCTCTGCTATTTAAAGTGCAAGTTAAATATGTTTGACATTCCATACCCCAAATGACAACAAACCAGAATATTTGGACCAGCAGCACGTTAGGCACTTATTTATATATTTCTCTGTCAGGCCTAAGTGCTGCACCTTTTCATTTATATGCCACTGTTTGCCCCACAGGCATCAAGCTGCTAACACGTACAGAAGAGATTAAAATGAACTCGCATGTTGGATGAGGTATAAATTAAAATTACAGTACTGTCAGTCTTGAATCTGGGATTGTTTCCCCAAGTCTCCCAAAATGCATAATGTCAAGTGAGTCTCTGTTTGTTACCCCAGGAAAGAAAACATGTATAATTTTTCAGCAGCACAGTCAATATGAATTCTAAGTAAATTGCCCCTGAGCCCGTGATATAAATATGCTGTACTAATCTCACGAGCTGTGTATGCAGGGACGGTCCAAAAGGCTTTAAAAAGGGATGTGAACAGAGATGTTCGCCTGCCTACCTTGGAAAGCAAAGCAAATCGGGGCTGGTGGACATTCTAACACCACTGACTCCCAACGCCGTGCCAGCCAAAGCCACCAGTGGCACAGAGCGCGCCAAAAGAGCGCTCCCGACAAACCCAGGGCGCTCCAGGGGCCCGTCAGCGGCACCTCCCGGGGCGGCCGTCACGGCACCCACCTGGTCTCGAGCGGGACGTTGCTGTTGAGCACCCAGCTGTCCTGGAGCTGCACGGACTCGGGGGTGGTGGCCAGGTCGTTGGGCGCCGGGGCGGGCGCGTGGATCTGGTTGCGGCGGTTGGTGAGCGAGTTCCTGTTGAGGGAGTTGGCGGAGGAATGGTGATGGGACAGGGAATGGTTGTGAGGAGGAGGGAGAGGCGGCCTCAGCGTTGACTGGCTGTGGTGGTTTGAAGGGCCTAAAACAGAAAAGAAGACCAAATCACACATGTGTGTGAGGGCACTGCTCTCCTCGGTGTTTTCTGGGGAACAGTGCCTGGGAAAAGAGTCAAACACTGCAAAGAGGAAGCTAAGCCCATGTGCCTCTTGGACCTGGAGGCAGCAAAACATGATTAAATAGATCAGAGATTATTTGAGATCAGAAACATAAAACAGTGTTTCCAGGCTGCACAGTTGGGATGTTGACAAAGTCCATATTTAGATTTAAAAATACTTCTTTATGGATTCCCCCTGGAGAAAGTCTCCTCTGTGGAGCAGAGGACAGCAGTCTAGCCTTGATCATCCTCTACATCTACCCAGAGGAACTTTTTGCCTCCCTCCTGTTTCTATCAGGGACTTTCAGGAGATGAACCTAAATGGATTGAAAATAGCTTTTTGAGAATATGTTCTTTAGGCTTCTATAAAATGTAACCAGAGATCTCAATCTCTTCATTCAGTGTTATTTTACCAATCAGCTTCAAATGAACAGGATTTGTGCCAGTGCAAGAAGATTAAACTCCAAATATGAAAAGAGAGCAACAAGGCACTGATGGTATCTTTCATATTCATCCATGTGATCAGGATTTGGGGTCTGTATTCCTCTGTTTAGTAATGCCACAAACACACAGCAAGAGCTGAAAATTATGCTACTCCTTCAGCCCCTTCATTGAAAAAATGAAAGATTATATTTTTAGTGATAAAAGGATATAAACTTCTTCTTTGAGTACTGGCACATTGGCATTGATAATGAAAACTAATTTTTCTAATCATTGAGGCAAGTGGATTAAAACATGAGAAGAAAACTGAATAAGCAGGTGTCATTCTAAACACTGGCACTTTTTAAAACAAACTTATTTACTGGTCTGTATTTAAGTGCAGTTCCACACATAGTAATGATTTATGTCTAATGAAAATAGCAAAAGAGAATAAAGAAAATAAACACTGTTATGAACCACATGCTCTAGACACTGTATCAAGTTGTAGTTTTCTAGCAAGCATTAATCAGTAAATATTGCAGAAATGATAACTAATGATGTGTGTTTGTTTTTAGAAACTGAAGCAAATTCTGTACTTAATGAATCAAATAATAAAAGAAAACATCACAAGGGGAAACCATTTGCAGCAAGATTGATCTTTTTTTTGATATGAAACAAAGAAGTGTAGAAAAACTGCTGAACTGATTGACTGCAAGTTAATTAAGGCAAATATTTATTAAAAAAACAAACACAAACAAAAAAATCCACAAAAAGCCAACACACAAAATAACACCCCAGAAGCAATCCCCAGAACACCAGAAGGGCATTTAACTGGCACAGCATCCCAAGCTGCAGCAGTATCCATGTTCTGCCTGGTCCTGAGCACCTGGCTTGGTTCTTCCTACGTGTGAGATGTGGCACTTAGGGACATCATTTAGTGGTGACCTGCCAGTGCTGGGCTGAGGCTTGATGATCTTAGAAAACTTTTCCAACCTAAATGATTCAATGCTCCTATGCAGCACCCCCAGGACCAGCTCCCTCCTGTCACTGCTGACTGCTTGTCCCAGGGAAAAGCCATGAGATCACCTGTTCCTCACAGCAACACAACCAGGGAACAGGGAGAGAACAGACTTTTTTGGAGAGAGGTCAATAACTTTCTTAAGTGTTTCTCTGGGCCTGGGGGAGCACAGGCTGATGAAGAACAGGCAGGTTTAGTGGGATTTGTGCACGGTAAAGTGGAAGTTGTCCTCTGACAAGAAACTTTAAGTAGTGATTTATAATTAATTCTGCATCCTCAACATGTTGCCTCAAATCTACACAGCAGTTTCTGTACCTCTTTTGAATGTCTGTTGCCCTTCATGAACACATTCTAAATTTTAGGGCTGTTTTATGTGCTCTCTCCTCACTGTCCTTGCCTTTGCTACGTCTTGTCTAAGTTTGAAAGAGACTATTTAGACTAGAAAGTTTTACCTTTAGAATCCCCAGTTGGACCTCCAAGAACATCACATCTACACTAGGCCCTGAGCCATTCCACAACAGCACGTGGAGTTTAAGACACAGCAGGCAGAAAATGTGTTTGGACAATATCCACACGCACGGGAGCTTAAGTGGAATTACTCTCCTAGCCTGCATTGTGACTTTAAACAAAGCATGTTTGGATTTCAATAAGTGGATATCTACGAGTGATAAAATACAAAAGAGTGCCCTTGTGTTGAAAGTTACTTCAAAAGATTCATGTTTTCTCAACTTACTTAAGATGCAACCTTTCCTTCTCGAGGATAAGTACAGCAAAGTCCTACCCACATAAACAAAGCAGTTTTGCTCTGAGAGCCACGGTAATGCCAGCTAAATAAAGACTCTAGATCTTGTCACCATAAAATCATAGAGGCTGTTCTTAAAAGTGAGGCAAGAGCACATCAATAAATAGCATTTCTGTAACGTCAAGGAAGCAAGAGCTGAATTCAAGTTACCACAAATTAATTTAATCCGCCTCAAGACTCAGTTCCCACACAGTAAATATAAGATACTGTGCAAAATGAGCTGTGCAGAGGTAACTGAACATACACTGCAGCTGCAAAACCTCTGAAATCTGGCACAAGATGAATGTAGCCTTTAATAAAAACAAATAAAACAAATACCAGTATTAATGCCATACAGATATTATACAGTTTATATTAAAACATATAAGAGCTTATATATATAAAAAGTACTAACTAGGGAGCATGCACACACCAGTGTATATATGAGAGAGATAAAAGCTTAATACGCTGCTTCTTCATAAACCTGTTTAAATGAATCAAAAGCAGAAGCCGAACGCTATTGAACTTGCCAGGGATATAAAATTGGATTCGCATCTGAACATCTGAGCACTTCTTTATGAGCATCTTTGCCTAAATTAAAACTTCAGCGGCAGTACCTGCAAATCTGCTGAGCTCTGAAGTTCAGAGGAGTAAATCACCTTTCCCACGATAAAGGATCAGTGGGTGGAAGGACTGGCCTGATGGATCGTAGCACACGACGCGCTCCGAGGCCTCCTGCAAATTGCTTTATTGTTTGGAAGCTTCAACACAATGAGGAGTGTCTGCATGGACTACATCTGGCTTTTTACATGAGGAAAGAGATTTTATTTTTGATATAGTTGCCAGTATTGGTTTGGGGGAAAACGCTGAGGAAATGATGCCTTTTCTCAGTTGGTAGATGCATTAGGGGTTTCACCAGAATACACCATAAAAGCTGAAAAATTTAGGATTTAAGAAGTCTCTTAAAAGCTCAATAAAAATCAGAGAACTGGGAATCTGAAGCACTCTCCATATTTTGTATTTTTAAATATTTTAATTTCTCATTTAAATTCACAAACAGACAATATATTCCTAATTCTAATCAATTCTGCTGCACATTGATTGTGCTGAGCACTTCTGAAAAATCAGGGCCTGGTGTCCACATAATCAGCATGTGATTCTTCAAGAGATCTTACTGCAGTCAAGAATATCAGCAACGCTCATTTTAAATTAGAAGCTGAGTAAGGATTAATTGTGTTCCAATTGAGTAATCTGAGAACACAAAGTCTGATCTATGTATCTTTGAATTCATCATAAGCTACACAATCGACTTATTTAGGTTTAATCAGAACCAAAATACTAAAGGAGAAAAAAATACGGTTTGTGGTGAAACAATTAAACAAACCACATTAGCACAGAGGTAAAACTCAGCTGAAACAAGATGCAAAATAGCATTTGTCTCCTTGAAAGCAAACAAAAACCCCATCAGAATCTCAAACCCGTTCCCTTCCACTGCATAGAGAGAGAGAGAGCAGAAGACCTGCAGCCCCCAAAGCTCAGCCCATGGCTGTGACCCTGCTGAGCACAAGGCAGGGTGAAGGCAGGGCTGCCATGAGAAACATGCTATGATGGGTGGCCACAGATCCTTCAGGAGCCTCTGCAGCACAACAGTCACTCTGGCACAGCCTGGCAAGCTCAGAGATGAGAGAAAGCCGCTGGATCTCACGGGGTCACAGGTGCATCAGCGATGGCCATGTGCTCCTGAGCACACGCTTCAAATATCACTTCTCGGCTGTTTTTACACTTCAGATGTTGACTAATATACAAAGTGAAACTTCACATCTGCTTTAGCATGGTCAAATTGTTTTCCGTAGTTCCTCCAAGGCTTTGGTACACTGACTTAACACACTAAATCCAAGCAACACAAGGATCTGAGGAGAATAATTTAATCTCCCTCCTTGAAGATGAAATTCAAAGCAGAATCAGCAGCATCCCTGATCTAAGTAAAGCAAACACTTCCCTGCATCCCAGTTCTTGGTCAATACTACCTCAAAAAGTAATGTAGATTGCATCTTAGTTTTGCTGAATTATCCTCTGTGCCATGATTAAATGTTAATAGACATATAAACACCTTTTCATGATTCCTTTTCACAAAAGAACTGAAAAACACAAACATATTAATTTTCTAAAATGAACAACGATGATATTATTTCCTTATACTTCAAACAATACAAATATTGAACACACACATAAAACAAAAAACAAACAAACAAAAACCGAACCACAAAGCTGATGCATTGAAAGAAAAAATTCCTTTCACAACCCACAGACAACCCTTGTTAGCCAGCACTAGAAAACCAGCCTGCAGTATTCCTAGTTCTTTATTCAAAGTCCTCTGCCACACTGTTTTCTCAAGGAAACCACATCATCTGCCATCACAATGAGTAACGGGTGTTTCACAGAACCACAGGGCCACCTTCCAAGCTAAATTCATCTTCGAAGGCAGCTCACATTACTCTGAGTCAGGGAGCAAAGCAAGCACTGAACCGCCCAGGAACACAGCAGTGTCACAGGAGCTGCCGTCTCCAGGGCCAACTTCCAGCCTGGGATTGCAGCCTTCAGTGAGTTCAGTGGGGTGGGACCAGGGCTCCTGCCCAGCAACACACACTGGGGTTTGTGCCGTGTCTGCCCCAGTTCTCCTGTCTGCTTGCTGTAACTCTCCACATAATTGTGTGGCGGCTGTAGTTAAATGGCAACTAAATGTTCTGAAAATGTTTTCAACACATGCTGTGAAGAAGCAAGTTATCTCACTCCGAACCGTGCATACCATTACCTCTCTCTCTTGTTCTTTTAAACCCAAAACATTTGCCAGGTGTTCCTTCTTTTGTCTGCATGTTTTTACACTGTTTGAGGCAAGAATGACTGGCTGTCATCCCAGACTGTACATTTTCAAATGAAATTCAGTAAATGTGTGGTATGAAATGGTAAGTCACTTATCAGTGTCTGCCAGCGCACCACAGCCATGTCCTCGGCACAGTATTAGAGTAGAAAATTAAATGTTGCTGTGACAACAAAAGAAACAACAACAACAAAAGCCAAACAAAAAGTACCCCATTGCTTTCCCACGATATCCAGACAGTCACACGGAAAAGGGGAAAGGTGGTTGAATGGATAAAGTCCAGGACTTTTCTATAGGAGATCGTTTCTATCTTCTCCTCTGGCTGAGCCAACCCTTGAGCAATCGTGGATGAATCACTTGTTATCTCTAAGCACCTTTATCCATATCCTTTGCAGGAGTGCTGAAGGTAAATTTCTCAGCACTTCGAGGGCAATCAGATCCTGTGGCAGGAAGAGGCAGCTCAGCCAAACCAGCTCTGCCAGCCCCGAGTTGTTGCTGGGTATGCAGACCAAGAACTGCTGCTCCATCACACTTCCCACACCAGAGGTGCCCAGATGCTCTGTGCCCACATCCAAGTGCACCCAGAAAGAATCAGCCTTCTTGGAGCAGGAATATCAGCCTGTTCTCAGCATGGCTGGAGCCAAAGAAATGGCAGATTTGGTCACGGTGCTGGATGGGTTGGTTGTGAAAAAGCAGTGTGCACACTCAGAGAACCAAAGGCAAAGTAGGATCCTTCCTCTGGAGTCTAATCTGAGGGATTACAGTCACATGGCTAACTCTTTCAAGTGAGGGTCACCTACAAAAAGGTTAAAACCCACTGCCCTACAAACCAGTATTATCTGAGATGTCCTGTACTGATTATATTTGTGGAAATACATCACTTTAATATTCATTATTGCACTGCATGAGGTGCAGAGGCTGCATAAAATAATGTCTAGACAATGGCAAAACATATTACTTTAAGTGATAAGCTTTATGTGGGCTCAGTGTCCTGTGGTACTTTTATATGTGTGTATTTATATACACACACACACATATACACAAAAATGAAAATGTAGACATACTACTTCTAATTTTACCTATTCTAAAAACAAGTCACGGAGAAATTAAAAGAGTTGTCTTCTTTCTAATTGAAAAACAATCAGTGCATCTCACGTATTTTCCAATCAACCTTTTTATTCAGTTTTCCAATACTGATATAAATATAAAACATGTTTCAGAGAGTTTAAGGGTGTATTTATCTTCTTCAGCTTAGATACAAGACTGCTCTCTGAGGAAGGTACTGATGTAAGAGGAACTACAAAGAAAAGCACTCATATAGGTTTCTAGGCAATGAAGTTCATTATTATCACGTCATTACCACGGAACATTTTAGTGCAGAAAGGAAACTGCTGATCTCCAGATTTGGTTCTGCAGAATGGGAAAGAGTTGAACTCAGTCTAAATCCTTGCCTAAGCTCACACCGTTTGATGCACTGGAAATTACAGTAAACAGGAAGTGAGGACGTAGATTTTTCTGAACAACATCCAGAAATTTCTGAACAGAAATGTTTAGGCCAGCAATAGAGGCCTGGGGACATTTTCCTTATAGGAGTACAGCTCGACAACTGCTGCTTCTTTGGATGGTCCAAGGGGGAGCCTGAAAATTTGCACAGTGACAAAAGAATAACTGTGCCATGATTTCCAATTCATTGTGAGTCTCGAGTCAGGTGCAATAGAGTCATCCCTGTTACAGCAGCACTTTGGATCACCCAGTCAGCACACAGAGCTGGCTTCCAAGGGGACAAAAGGAATGCCACTCATGGGTGCTTTAATGCAATGCACTACATCTTGATTATTTCAGAAATGTCACCGAATGTATTACAAAATAGATTTTGGCCAAAATAGATTTTTTTTTTTAAACCCAACCTCATAGAAAATCTATACAAGAAAGAGTCTCTCAAAATAAATTACTGAAGTAACTGTGTCACCAGGAAGATCTAATAGGAGACTGAGATCTCAGCAATGCCTAGGTGAGCTTTTTAATAAATCAGCCTTCCAGGTACTGCAGATCTTTTAGGAAGGAAAGGTCTATCCGCAGAGTAACGATTTTGAATCCTTCTGTTGTTCTAAGTCTCTAATGTCAAGTTTCACCACTGAGAAGTTTGGCAGCTGAACTACTAATGAAACTAAATATATTGAACATGGCTTTCAGCATCAAGTACTTTCTGTTTCCCAGGCAGTATTACCATCTCTTCCCAGCAGCACTAACTTCTGTCAACTGATAAATTTATTTCTTATTCCATCTTATACAACTGCCCTGGGACGACTCACCAGAATGCACAGTGCACACCAATCTAGATTTTTTTCAGTTCAACAGCAGGATCAACACAAATATACTAGTTTTCCTGCCTAAGAAGAAAAAAAAAAGTTGTATTTTACTACAATGCTCTTCAATGGGTTTTCAGGGCTTGAGTATTTTTTTCCCAATATACTTAAAATATGACCTCTTTGGCACAAAGAAAGCATGAAAATAATAATTAAATACAGTTTTACATTTAGGCTGAACCAACTGATAATCAAATGGTGGAAACAAACACTGATATATAAGCATCGTTAACATGAAGGCTCACTGACTTATACCAGTAAATACAAGACTCATGGAGAAGCTTCCTGGGAGAATTCAATTTCACAGCTCCTGGGAAGCCAGTTATTTACTACCAGGACCATCTGTTTCCCAACATGTAGAACAGGTAAAAATAATTTGTGCAGAATATATGGAAAAAGTAAGAGGAATAGTTGCATAATGCTGGAGTAAAAAAAGCAAATATAATGTAAAGTACATGTTGCACTGAATCAGGCTTTTCAATGGGTTATTTCTCTTTTTAAAAGCAGGCAAGGTACAAATAAGTACAAGACAGGAACAAGGATTTGTCTGCCTCCAGGGTACTGCAAGCTGCAATAGTACGTGACTGGCATTTCTTTCACAGGCAGCAGGATTTCATTTGAATTCGTTATTGGTTAGTATTGGACAAAAAAGAATGTCAAAAACCACTCAGATAAGAAGTCCTGTCAAAGTTTCCTGGCTTTTCAAGGTACCAGAGAGGTTACCATCAGCTACCACAAGTAAAAGGTTCTGCTGGATGAAACCATGGGTTAATGAGTAAAAACAGAGGTTATCATCAAGTGGTGCATGAAAGCCCTCACACAGTTTATCACTCAGCAGTACATGAGCCAACACTAAGCCAGCAATTCTTAGACAACTTTTTAATTAGAGTTTTTAGAGTGTGAAGCAGAAAAACAAACAAACAAACCACACAAAAAACCCCTCCAAACCCACACAACTACAAAACAACTGTAACCCCACAGTCACACAGGGTAAAACAGAAGAGTTGGTACAAGATGATTTCAGCTCTGAAAAGGATGGGTCTCTTTCACTGGGTGCTGCAGCTGGGCTAGGACTTCTCAAAACACCGTGACTGATGTGACTGAGTCCAGGGGCTGATCCCAGTCCCCACCACCCATGGCCTCAGAGCCCTGTGGGTGCCTGAGCAAACACTGTCCGTGACCCTCAGCGTGGCAGAGCTCAGGGAAAGCCAAGCCCCAGGGATGCCATCAGGCACTGCCCAGGGATGAAAGGACCCCGAGTGTGGGGCAGAGGGGAGGTGCCCACGGGGCCCAGCTGAGCATGGGGACTTCAGCTGTGGCATGGGAACCAGCTCCCACAGCTGCTGGGAGTGCTGCCCTGGGCACTGCTCCACCACAGCAGCCAAGGAGCTTCCAGGCTGCAGCTGGCTTTCAGTCTGCTTGGAGACCAGGAAAATTAACCCACTCCAGTGGGATGAGGCACCCACAGAGCTTGTGCTGGCCAGCAATCCTCTCAATAGCACTGCAGCAAATGCTCCACTACTGCTGCATTTACCATGAATGAACTTACTGGAAGCTAGAAAGCTACCCTGTAGCACAGCAGGAACGAAGCAACCCACTGAAGACTTTGTCTAGGTGGAAGAGAGAGACCAAGTGTTGTCTTATCTACATTGACTAAATACCATTACCAAAATTTTGCAGAGACTTAGCCTTCACCAAGATGTTGAATCTCTGTGCAACTCCCTACTGTGTGAGCTTGAAGAGACTCTCAGAACAAGGCTATGGATTATTTTTTTTTTCCTTTTTATAAAATACAGCTGTCTAATCACTTGCAATCAGTGACATAGAAAACACCATCCCTACTCATCTCCTGGGCTGGTGCTGCCTGCCTGTCTGCCATGCCCTGCCCAGGTCACCCAGCAGAGTCACAACACAGCCGTGCTCTGGGCTGCCACTTTCAATAAGCGCTGCTCTTACCTCACCAGCACGGAGAAGGCAATGGAATTCACAGCCTGAAGAGACTGTGCAATCATCCTGGCAGACACCAAACCCTGATGTGCTCCCACGTTACCAGAACAAACAGAAGGCAGGGACCTGTAATGCCTTTGGGCAATGCTGCCTGTTCCCAGTGCCAAGGGGGGAGGGAGCAGCACAGCCCTACCCATTATCCGTGTTTCTGAAAGCGCAGCTTCACCCCAGGTACTCAGATCAGCACAATCTTTACCTGCCCTTCTCTGTCCCAAGGCCATGCTTTTATTTCTCTGAGACCAGCAATGCAAAGAGACTCCAGAAAAGAGCCACAGAAACATGGTATTAATTAAGAACTGAGAGAACACATTGCACTCCCTATTTAAGGTATGAAAGCAGCTATCATAGTTGCATTATATAGGGTTTCTTCCTTCAGAATGTCTGATATCACCACAGTACTAAGTGGTGTTTAATACCATGAAAAGAAAAAAAAAAAAAACAGCTTTGAGGTGCAATGTTGTATTGATATTAATGACAGTGGGAATAGTAAAGACGAATTTAAAAATGGGAAAAGAGGATGACCACAATATTTTATCCAACTGAAGTCATAGAAGACTAGAGAGCAGTTAAATACTAAGACTGCAGTCTCACTAAAACCTCTGGATACATATCTGTCACCTTGCAAAAATTTCAAGCTGGTTTTTCTAGCGATGTGAAACAATCAAAACCTATGCCTGAAATCTTTGCTTTAACGTGAGTGTGCATGGCTGGAATCCCTTGGACTGAAAAGCTTTAGGGCAGGTAAAGCCATAATTCGATGAATTTCAGCAAGGAAGACTAAGGGACAAAATTTCTGACACTGCAGCTGACTTGTGAAATCATGGCAGAGAGGAAAAGGAGGTGAGGGTTCTGAAATCAGTCAGACAATTCTGCTTCTTTGAGACATAGGGGAAGGAAAGAGCAGAAAAGAAGGGCAAAATAAATAAAGATGCCCTAAATAAAGGGCACTATATAATAAATAAATAAACTAAATAAAGATGCC
This sequence comes from Pyrocephalus nanus, assembly GCA_038380795.1. Taxonomy (NCBI): domain Eukaryota; kingdom Metazoa; phylum Chordata; class Aves; order Passeriformes; family Tyrannidae; genus Pyrocephalus; species Pyrocephalus nanus. The sequence goes on along the minus strand of CM076275.1, from coordinate 13,601,516 downwards.
CTATGAGCTCCAACAGTAGCAGTATAGCAGTCTGTTACCAGAAAAAAAAAGCATCTTGACAATTATTATTTCTAAATTTCTATACATGAAAAATCTGTGTTAAGTCTTCTGCAGATACATGCTCATCAGGACTTTTCTGCAAGGACCTTCTATGAACCACATTTTCCAAGGAATATTCACAAACAGAGAAGTTGTCAAGCTTAAGAAAGTCCAAAGTCAAGAGGACATTATTTCCCCCCTTAACATCTGTAGTATTTTACGTGAAAGTTATTTTCATTATATTGTTACCAGTAAATTACAGATACAGTTTTAGGTAGTGGGACACTTATTAGGTGTCCATACTTATCGTGGAATGAACCAAAATCAAATCAGGATCAGGAATGGATTTTTATCACGTGCAACTCAAAAATTAGGATTATCTTTGACACGGTTCTAAAAGCACATGAATGCCCAGAGAGCAAAGATTTTATTTTAAATTAGTGTATCTGAAAGAATTATTCACAAACAAGGAAAGGCAGAGGAGATGTTAAACTGGATGGTTAAACATGGCATAGGAGGGGATCATAAACCCAGTAATCTTGTACTCTGGCAACATCAGCTATAGAGCTTTTATCTGTCAAAACTGCTTGCAGTCAATGTTACACACACTGGAGTGATCAATACCAACAACCACAATGTGACAATAATGATAATACTTAATGTTCTCTACAGAGTCTGCTGTGTGTTCCTTTAATGTGCTTCAGAAATGAAGCCTAATAAGGTAAAAAATTATCAAAATTTTACATCACAGACTGAAACACAGAGAGCAATGAATTAACACAGAACTGAACGACCAAGCCCTGATCCCCTGGTTTCTTCTGGCCTTTTTCTTCTTCCAACAGGTCTTTCCCATCTGACACATTTTCTCCTATTACAGCAAATTAAACCACATGAAAATTCTAGGGGGTGCTAAACAGAAAGTATCACATATTTAACTATTGTTTCAAATAGGTTTGGTTTGGGTGTCTGGATGTGGGTTTTTTTGGTTGGTTTGTTTTTGTTGTTGGTGGATTTGTCTTGTTGTGTTTTCTTTGTTTGTTTCGGGGTTCATTTGTTTGGTTTTTAAAATGCAGAATGTTTGAATAATGTCTTTTAGTAAGCAGAAACAAATGGGGCAACTTCCACACTGGATAAAGACCTAGAAATGCAGCATCATTGTGCTGACCTTTCAGCTGGCTGTTAAAAATGCAACAACAAATAACCCCAAGCAAAACCCTGATCACAGATTTTCCAAATGATATGTAAGACAGGTCCTGCCCATTGGAGAGGTTTACATTTTTAAGCTAATGTCCAATTAGTACATTTTAACAGAAATGCAAAAGCAAAAGCTATCCTCTACAGGGCAGGCAAACCAATCATCCTTAAAGCTTAAAGACTGTTCCAGGCATATTTTCCACATAATAAAATAGTCTGGTATAAAACCCAAACTGCACATCAGTGTAGGATGCTGACAGACATCTTGATATGGTTTCAATATTTCGATTTACTTGCATATTTTTGATACAAGCTCAGGGGGAAATGGCAAGCTGTGCCATGAACGGAGGGGAAGCGAATCAACTGTTGCTGTGTTTTTATTAACTGAGACTCCACAAAACTCTAAATTTATGAAACACTCAAGAAAAATTATTAAATTATTCATCAGTGATAAGACAATTAAGAAGAAAACGAAGGAACAAGTGGAAGCTTGGTCCTGAGGGAGAACAGCTGGTCTTCTCATTAAAAGTATGTTTTGGCAGCAAAACACCCTCTGAACAGAGGCAACCTGCTGCTAAAGCAGCCTCAGAGTCAAATTTAGGAGCAAGAGACAAGGACAGACTGATGTGAAGAGTAAGGTGGGGGTGCTCTGGTATCAGTGTGTGGTTGGCACAAGCTGCACAGCCCCTGCTCCTGTGAGGTGCCGTGACTTCACTGCACTTCGGAGCCACAACAGGAGATGGGAGCTGCCTCAGTCCCCTGGGCAACTTTGTGCTGATGTGCCAGACTATAAATAAAATAGCTTAAAACTCAAGGAAAGACTATTTTTATGGAGTTGAGCCAGCATAGGCAAAGCGAGCACACCCTGCTCTAACAGACCGGTGCCCAGAGCCAGGGCTTTGAGGGGGGCTGAGAAATTCATCGTGAAATAACATTGTTCTCTTCCTTCTTGTCCTTCTCTTTCTCCTATCTGCTATCTTCAAGCTTTAGGGTTTGTTTTTTTTTCATACTTTTCTTAGGTAGTTTTTAATTCTTTTCCTGCAGAGATGGCAGGACAGCAGCACAAAGGACCTATTACAATCCATGGCTGAAATGCCTGATTAGTGACAAGCATAATCTGTGTTCTTTAAAGACAGTATCCCTAAAATATGCCTACAGGAAAAAAAACCCCCACATTTCTGTAGCATCTGCTGAAGTATGAAATCCCCACTCACTGGCAACACCTTGCTCTATGTTTTTCAGAAACTTTTCTGAATCACATCAAGGTCCGTAATTTTTATGTTTTTTTGTGACACAGAAATATAAAATCAGATACTTCATCTTAATATTGTACAATCTTACTTCTTAGTTAAGTAAAAAATTGCTAAGAATTTTCCTCCCTAAATGCCATCCTCTTCTTTCCCATATTTCCCCAAGTGTGTGGAGTATCTTTACAGCTGAAAGCAGAAAGACACAACAGGTTTTTTTTTCCTAATCAAATAATTCTGCTTAAAACTGTTACTCCAATTCTTGCTTAGATTCAAACATCTTGCATAACTGGCATGAATTCTGACATCCCTGCACAGCACCAAATTACTCTCAGCCTGTTTCAAAACCTGATTCATCACAGAAAATGTAACAATTCCCACTCCAATCTTTCTGTATCTATTTGTTCACTTAGGTCGGCTGGCAAAATAAGCATGTTAGCCTTTTCTCTGCTCCAGATATGTCATACCAAAGCAAGTTTTGCATAAAAAGAAATGGCATGCTACTATCTTTGTAACAGTTTTAGAGCCTTGGTTATAAATACTTCAGATGATGCTCAGACAGGAACTCAAGTGAGGCAGATTTCAGCTCTTCACATGAACAGCAGGGAGAGTTACAGATTCAATTTGAATCAAACCTATACTAATTTACCACGGATGATCAGCAAAAAAGGAAGCACAGGTAAAATAGAATTTCTGAAGTGGGGGAATTTATACTTATCACACTGAAGTTTATTAGGCACACAGAGTTATCTGGACATATACAGGTCCTGGGCATTCAGGAGTACCCAGAAGAACGCTCTGATGTGCAAAACTGATCTGTGCCTGCTCAGGAACAAACGCTGAGCAGGTGAAGGAAATAAATCTGCTGGCCCTCAGAGGGGCTCCCAGTGGAGCTGCGGTGCCAGACTGGGCTGCTGGGGCAAGGGCAGGCACATCCCTGCCCTCTTCCAGCACTGGCCCTGTCAGCCAGAGCCACCACGGGGGAGGGAAGAGGAGTTGGCAGGAGGAGAGGGGGATGGCAAAGGCAGGGGAGAGTCCACCATCGACTGCACCTTTCACAGGTGAGAGGGAGCTACAAGACAACCACGAGGGCAGAGCAGGAGAGCTGGAGAAGGAGGAAGAGAAAAAGGTGCAGAGGTCCTCAAATACAGCTGCACTTTTCTTCAGGTAAGCTTCAGGGTAAATTAAAAGAGAGGGGACAAGGGAATTGCATAGACAGGAGAAATGCAGGACTGAGCAGAGTAAACTCTACTTCCCACTGCAGGCATATTTAAGCAGCTGTATCACATTCAGCTTCCTCACATACTTTAGGTACCTGTAATTACTGGCAAATACACATCCATCCCTTTTTGATTAGTGCTACAGATGTGCAGCAGTTTGTATTATGTGCACGTTTTCCTCAGTCCCAGTAACTCCTTGTTTCCAAATTCAGAGACGTTACCAAGAGGTTCTACAACATAAGTGTGAAACCTCAGTCCTATTTCAGGGGATTTTAAAAATAGGGAGTCCACAACTATGCACCTGTTAAACACGAAATTAAAAATATACTTTCATAGAGATATCATTATTCTTTCACCACTGCAGCTTTTGAAAAACTATGTTATTTTTCTTTCTCAACAAGGAGCACTTCCTGTGAAAATGCTTCCGGGAAAGAACTCAAACCCATGATCTTAAGCCACATTAAGAAATTATTTTAATCCAGCTACTCAAGATGTAGTGTTTGAAGGGCCAGCTTCAGCTGGAGCAAAGACTGATAAAGGAATTCTTTTAAACCCAACACACTTCAAGACACCATTTTTGGAGTCAATCCTATTCAAAGCAAGCAATGGCAAGATAAAATTAATACCTCTATTTGTTATTCCATACCCATAAAAAAATAGATAGTTATTTCCTAAGCTAACATAAACTGGTCTATCTCTTCTTTATGCATTAACAATTAATATGGATTCTGCTTATAGACATCTGTAATGCTTTGGGCTGTATTTATGGTGTGATAATTGTCATTTTGAGACACGGAACACCAAGATGATAGAAAGACATAGCTGAACTGTTCACTCATGCTCCTATCTGAGGGACAACACTGTTATCTTGTTACAAAATACTGCCCCGAGCAATGAAAAGTTTCATAAATCTTTTTTCTACCACTGTTGTCAGCTTCTATTTTTGCCCGTGGCTGAATGTGATTATAATCTGTTTTCAGCACACAAGAAAGCAAAGTGATCTAGAATATAATGACTGGGGAACGTTTCGGAGCCCTCCTGAGCTGCAGGATATTTCCAGCTGCTAGCAGAGCTGATAACGGACTTAATAGAGCTAATGATTTCTAATACCACTAACACAAGGCTATTTTCACAGTGGGTAAATAATGACTCTTTTGTTTTGGAAATAGTTAAGGAGTCATGTAGATGTTTGATAAGTACACGATACAGTACAAATGCAGCAATATTTAGGTAACTAATGGTAGATTACACCATAGCTAGAAGATAATATACTTTTTTGTTTCCTTCTAAGAACTTTAAAGTTTATAACCCTGTTAACACCACTGTGACAGCAAGGAGATTTCACTGTAAACAATTACAAGTAATGTTTTAATCTAAGCATAAAAACACATCCATTTGTTTCAGTGCACTGCATCTTTGTTTTTATGTTGGTAATTAATATTACAAATCTTCACCAGAAATAAAATAAAAACTAATTGGGTAGTAAAAGAAATTTTCTAGAGGGCTGAACGCAAAAACTGCATCAATGGGGCAAGCTATGAATAGCACTTATGCCTTTAGTATTTTACTTGATCATGACTCTGTTTCTGATGAGGATTAACAATATTTGCTTTGTTTCCTCCTTTCCCCGTGTGTAATCTGTGTTCCCATTCAAAGGCATGTGCTCCCACCAGGGAGAACTCCAATCCGTAGGCTACAAGATTCCCTGCAGGATTTTTTTTGTATGGCATTAGATAAAAAAATTTTCCTATGGTAAAAATGCATTTCTTCTTCCCTCTTCTTCTCTGCAGAAGTTACATTCCTATATAGGTTGCACATATGAATCTCCTATTTTTCTTTCACGACATTTGAACGTTATTTCACATGCAGTTCATGGTAACAAGGACTCTTTGGGACTTCTACCCTACTCACTGCAGTTCCCGGCACGCCCAGCGTTTCATGCCCCCTTCCATCCATAACTTCCCTTTCCAGCATTCCCTGCCTCAGGATTGCTTCTCTGCTTGGAGCCTCCGGTGGGTAATAGCTCGTGGGAACGTGAGCAGCAGCCTGGAATTGCCCATCTCCCACCGGGAGGATCTCCCAGCACTGCAGGGAGGTGTCCGTGGTGTGAGGGGCAGGCAGGGCAGGCAGGATGGAGAATGGGTGTGAAATAAAACTCACACTGCAACTCTGCACTGTTTGAAAGCAGGGCCCTCAGCAGTGTTCCTGCCTTTTGAGCTTTCTGAGCTGTATTCACAGCACCAAACAGGATTCCCTGGATGGAGTTATGTTTCCACACGCTCCCTCACCCAAAACGGGGGGTGTCGAGCTGCTTATAACCCAAACTTCTTAACAAGAACAAAGAAGGTTAATATAACTCTGATGAAGGCAACGAGGTAATGTTTAAATAAAATAATTCAAGCCAGACAGAGCTACTAAACTCAAAATGAAAGAAATAAAAGGACTTATGGCGTGAATGGAGGATAATAAATTGTGTAATGCAATAAAGCAATATCTACCCATTATAAACTTTATAGATTTTTAGGAAAGCATAAGATAACCCCCATTGTGATTCATTTTCACATATCTTGAAATATTACAGGAAGCAAGCAAAAATAATTAAATTTGCCTAACTGTATTTCAAGGTATGGCTTCAGTGGTTAAAGAAAATGCAAACTTAAGCAAAGAGTCTAACACGGCTGCTGGTGTCAAACTGAGAATGCAATCTCTTCCCTGGTTTGTTACTGCTATTGCTTCATTATGAGGAAAAACTTGTAGATTGGAACAACAAAAATATTTCATGGTCTAAGAATTAATATCAGATTTTTGTCTATGCTGGTGATACAGCAGCTCTAAATGACAGGTCAAACATGCAAGGAACAGCAAGAGACTGTTCCACATCACAAATAAATCAGGTTAAATATTGTGAAAAATACATCTATAGGAACTCCAGGTTTCAAATCAGGTTTTCCATTAGAAGGTCAAGAAATAAAGGGTTTGTAAATTCATAAACTAGACAGACATGAGCAAGCCAATGGATTTAACCATAAGGAAACCATGATCAAGTAATGTCACAATTGCAATCACTGACTTCAGGGACTGCTTCAAACGTTTCTTCTCCCTCAACACAGAGAGAGAGAAACATGAAAGCCACCACATGCTAATGCTTTCAAAAAATATTAGGTATCACATTAATTGAATTCCTAAACACTAAGATTCAGAAATCAACTTGTTTGTTTGTTGCCTTTTTTTTTAGTTGCAAGAATAAAGACAGAAATTCAAGAGACATCAAAAACTAAGGTAGAGCAGAGAGCACAGCTGGCATACCACTGCCAGTTTGAGAGGGATGTCAAAGGCCTACAAGATCTTAAAACCAAGAATATTGAGCAAGTTTGAGAACAAGATGGCTAAGCTGCCCAAAGAATAAGAATTAAGGATTGCTTAATTAAAAACAGCTACAGTATCACAGGGCAGAGCTATATTACATGCATTAGCATATAAAAATGAAAAAGTAGGTATTTTGGAGATCAAGGAGCTGCTCTTCTGTACTGATACAGGAGTTGTAATGCTGACTAAAATTAGATTCAAACACGTAGATCTGGAATTTACAATAGGAATAGACAGCTGTTAAATAAAAAGGTAATAATCAGAGGGTGAATTCAATATTTTCATTTGGAAAAAGTTTATGGAATGGAATAAGTCTAGTAGAGAATATTTAACAAAAGGTCTTGAAACTTGAGAAAATATAGAGGGAACAAATCTTGCTAAGTCTAAAAGTTATTGATTAAAATACCATATACAGGGGTCCTGTGCCCATATTCTAAGCACAGTTTATAGCTGGGCATGAACTGTATTGAAAGAAGATGCAGCTTCCTGTTCAATCCAGCTGCTGTGCATTATATACATTATTCTTTTCACCTGTGAGTCAAGCCAGTTATTGGTATGCATTGTTCAAAAAACCATCAACAGAGCAGAATAATAACAAAGGCATCACTTAGGCACAGCCTAAGTATTAATATTACTGTCATAAACGATACACAGTAATTCATTGTCTTCAATTTTCTAACACTTCATAATTTTTCAGTGAAAGAGACAATACTCTTCTGCTCTCATTTTTTGATAATTCATAACACTCATACCACTTCAAATGCAACTACAACACATTTGTTCTTCAGATAATATTACTTTGCACATCTGATTTTTTTAACTCTGAGCAATTAATAAACCCAGTGCATTGCAAACAAAGCTGCTGGTCAAGGAGACATCGCTTAGAAAAAAAAGAGTAAGGCTTCTCTAGATCAAAAATTAAAGAGCTACAGAACTACAGGCATTGTTTATTCATATTTGAGAAGGCTGCAAGAGACAGGCATGCTGTCTGGCTCAGTTTTTATGGGGGATGTGGAAAACACAAGAAAGAATCTCACTATTCTTAAGGGCTAGATATAGCTTATCATTTATTTGTTGTCCCTGAATTATCTATCTGCTGTCAGGCCTGTGCAGGCACATGCTGGGCTGCTTTTGCTCCCATCCCACAGAGCAGGACACCTCTGAAAAAGGACAGTCTCTCTCCCTCCTATTTTTCTTTCCAACCATCACGTACTCTCCAAAACTGTATTTATTTTCTTGAAGTAAAACCAACAAAAATGGTTACGTGAGAAAAGAAAAAAACTAAGGGAAGGAAATGGAAGTGGGAAAGACTGTCACTGAGACAGACTGCTGGAGGAAACACACAAAATCTATTCACTTGCTTTGATGCCTTATGATGGTAAAGCTTCCAGACCTGAATAAGGCAGCTGATTATTATCTTTGTTTGTCTTTATATATACATATATGTGCATATATATACACCATTGCTCTTACCAGTAACTCAATAAACAGTTTAAATGCACACTGCACTTTCTTATGACATTTCTCCTATTAGTCTATCAAATTTTGATACAGATTCTTTCCTTCCTAAACATATCCATCAGTACTGCTTCCTACCAAGCTGGTGACTGTCACCTCCTAACCAGCTGGATTGATCCCAGGATGTATATGAAGGCAAACAGCCTTTTCCTCCCACACCCTGTTCTTGTGCACAGTGCATCTTGTTTCCCTCCTGAGAAGGAGTTTGTAACAAATGGTGAACTCCCGGTGCATGGAATTTACCCCGAGCAAAACAGAAGGGTCACTGAGGCACTGGAAGTCGCTGCAGTGGGTCACAGGCACTATGGGCAGGAAAAAGGAGCTGTGCCCCAGCTCTCTCACTGCTATACCCCTGCTCACCTCTGATAACTTTATTAGGTTCCCATCATCAGCCTCCATACCTGAATTGATCTATCGAGTGCTGCAGAGCCCCTTTCCATGCCTGCTCTCTGCCAGCCTATTCTGATTACCCTCATTATTCCTCTTCCCAACAGAGGGAGATTCATCACTCAGTGCATAAAACTGAGTAGTTCCAGCCATTTGCTTATAGCTCCAAACCTGTCACCACACACAGACTGTGCCAGTATTTCTTACCTCCTAAACTGTTTGACATCACAGCTTTTACCTGGACAGGGGAGCAATATAAGGAAGGAATTGAGCACAAACTGTTTAAGTGATTATTAGAAAGCAAAAAAATCCATAGGAAGCCTAACAGCTTCCCAAGGCCGCTGGAAATTCAAACATTTCTTGTTTAACCCCCATTTATACCACAAAGTTTTCCAGCCAGTCAGTTGAGAAAATTAAAACCAAAACTATTGTTTACAGAGACAGCAGTACCTGTAGAGCAGCCCAAGCCCTACAGCTTTCTGGATTTTCCTCGGCTCCCCGCTAAGAACGAGGAATAACGTTTCTAAACCATCATTAGCTTCCATCCTGCGACTCCCCTTCTGTCGCCACGCTATTCCTCCATGTAAATGGCATTTATTTATTCATTGGCATTGGCATACCATTACTTTTGTCAAAGCCGGTCTCGCACATACTGTGTCTGAGCGTTCTTATAAACGAACTGGAAAAGCAATTAAGATTCCCCGGCATTCCGGAGCGGGGCGGGAGCGCTGTTTGTAACACAATCTCCGTGGGCGGGAGCGAGTGCAGAGTGACTGCATCTCTGCGTAGAGGGAGATAAGAGAAGTGACACAGATTAAAACAAATTGTTGATCCGTACCAGAGAGGAGCTAGGCAAACAATAGCAGTAAAAGCATAAATGTCAATTTGGAATGATAAAGGATACAATCTAAATGTAATATGAGAGGCCCCCAGACAAAAGGGAGAAATAGAAATTACACATTACTGAAGTACCAGATGCAATAAACAAACAAAAGTATGTAAACACACGCATGAATATGCATGTGGAAAAATTCAGATCACAGGATGGATGGGTCAAGTAACCGGATTTCAAAGTAAAATACTGAACCATTTCAATGAAGTTTGACTGCTAAATTTGAAGAGGGGGAAAAAAAAAAAATCTTATTTGTACTCTTGGTAATTTTATTTTAATTTTGAATAATCTGCAAGTGTCTCAACACATGCCTTTCCCTACATCCTGCATTTGCATATTAATGGCACAACTGTCCATAAGACACAAACCAATGCCAGGAGAAAGAAGCTGGCTTTTTATCTGCTGAAAGAGCTGTCAAAAGGGTTCTCTAATTGCTTTCAGAATTTCCTCTCTCCTTCCACTTCACGTTTTCTAATAACCTACAGCAGTTTGCCAGATGAACTATAAGGTTTCAAAGCTCGTTTAAATAATCTTATGCCTATTCTAGCCTTGGAAAAAACAAACAAACAAATAAAACCCAAAAACCAAATAGTTTTCTCCAAACTGTGACCTAATTACGAGTCACAAAGATTGGTTAAAAGAGCTACCCAAAATTCAACTATCACAGCCATGGTAGTAATATTGCTACATTCTAACATGGTACCATTTCATGGACTAAATCTTTATTTTGTTAAAGGAATGTAAGACATCTAAGAAGGTTAAGTTTAACTTAATAAAAAAGGGTCACAAATACCAAGGAAATTATCCCAAGTCACATGTAGGAATCAGTTTCTAAAGCACAGCACTGTAAAAAAAATTTCACGGTGCCACCAAACCTGGACAGATCCCATTTAAGATTTTAACCTGTACCTGGAATTGTCTGCAGACCTGTCAACAGCAACTTTCTGATGTGAACAAAAATCAACACAAAGCCAAGTTAACCAAAAAACAAATGTGCCCATACAGCCATAGGCAGCTACACACACAAACACCTTCAGTCAGTGTAATTACACAGGAGCTGTGACACAATTACTGCTGTATCAAGTTGTGCATTTAAATAACGATATATTCCAGGTGCCTGGAGGCAGTGTCATGCTACAGACCACAATAATAAATGGTAACACTGGCCATGGGTACAGTTCCCTGTCAAGCCAACTCTCTGCTTAGTTTAACACTTCAAACTCTTACCTTCAAACATTCAGAGATGAGAGAAGGTGGAGAAGAATGAAAACTTACAGGCACACATTTTATTTCTCCAAAGCTGAAGGGAAATTCCTATTTGAGATAGAGTCTCCAAACATTAAGTGAATAATTTTAGATTAATGTAACATGGCATTACTACTACTGCATCTGAGTCCTTCAGGAGGCTCTTTATGACTAGTGGAAGTTACTGTTCCAAACTCTGTTATGAGGCAATTATACTGTCTGACATCAAACATCTTGCAAGGCAATCTCACTTGTGGGCATTAAGAATTAGCCACGTTAATCTCATTTTATCAAAGACATAATATTATTCTTTTGAGCGTTCTTTTTAGAAATGTGAGCTTCTGCCAAATCTGCCTTATAATCTAAAGTTTCCATTCCCAGCTATTCTGTATTCTAGTAATGTCAGCTTCCTTTTTATTTACAAGCAAACAGCACTCATACTTTGCATTTTCAGTATTTTAATTTTTGCTTGTATCCTAGAGATATATTAAAAAGAAATATCAATATGCAATACTGCTGTTTCCAAGACTGCTCATCATCATTCCAAGCAAAAATGTACATTGATTTTGTAAACATTCTATTATTTTCTGCATGGTGATTTTTTAATACTTGTCTTATTCTTAAGGATGTAAATAGATATTAATTTCGATGTAGCTGGCCCTGTGCCATTTTTCTAAAGATTAATAAAACTGATGAATATAAAATTTTATATGTCCACCATTTTTGGGACAATCTTCCATCTGTTCATGTGCCCCATGAATTAGAAACTCCACCAAGTATTAATCTTGTCCTGTGTTGCCTACTTGAATATTCTGTTTTTCTTCCTTAGAGAACCTCCAAATTACCTGGTCAACATCCTACAAAAAACATATTGGCCTAGTCTTGCTTTAGAAAGTTGCAAAAGGCTTACACTTTTCCTGGAAGACAGGCAGCAGGAATATTTAGGTTTGCCTGTATTCAAGGGAACAGAGGAATGCTCTGTTTGAAGAGCTGGAACAGCAGCTCAGACAAGGCACATGGAAGTGAAGTGACTATTGGTGAAATGCTTCCTGACATCCCTGTGTCCATGTCCACAAAAGCTTTATTTTGCTTTCCAAACTTCACATTTTCAAAGGCTCTGCAGTTGGTTTCTGCCTGGATCAAAGGCTTTCCTCTCTCCCCTGCAGCCAGGGCTCTGGGCTGCTCTAAACCATCTATGACAGGCAACACAGCAATACCACACTAACATCCCATTTTCCAAGGTGGGAATACAAACAAAAATCACTACAAACTGGCAGCAGCAGCCTCATACTCTCCTCTGCACTGTCTTGACTTACAGTGTCTCTGCTGTAGGGACTGGTGATGAAATCACTGGCAAAGCATCTCTGCAGGAAAAAAGGAACAGGCAGGAAAGCCTGGAAGTGGCTAAAGTTGTGCCACCACCTTCTCAAGCCATCAGCTGTAGCAGGGAGGGGCACCTGACCCTGTGGGATCCACAGGATCTAAGGATCTCTGACTGGCTGATGCTGGGATGTTAGTCAAGAAGACAGGAAGCCTAGGAAAAGAAGATTGAGGTGGAAGGAGGAGCTGGGAAATGGAAAGGTGTCAGGAGGATGGAGGCAATGAGAGAACACACTGAGGTACTGGGAAAAACAAGACAGAAAGGCAGACCTAACAAAGGGGAGAAAGAGAGACATCTGAAGATACCAGAAGAGGAACTGAAAACTATTGAGAAGGGTGAGGAAAAAAACGAACACAACCCCACACACTGAGCCAGACAAATTAAAGAGGGGAAGTCAGTTCATAAGAATCACTAGATGATGAGCAAGGGAAATGAGAATCAGGTCCAGACAGACAAGCAGATTGTGTACTGAATAAATATCAAAGCTGAGAAAGTACCACCAAGAGAATGGTGGGAAAGAATACCCTGGGACCCTGGGCACATCTCAAGGCTGGCCACAAACCCACTGGGGCTGAGGGGGCAGAACAGAGCTCCAGCTTTTGGTGCAATGCATTATAGTGTAAAAGACTGAGCAAACTCCGATTGCACAGAAAATTAACAAGCTTCTACAGGCTTGATTTTGCAGCTTCAAGCTTCAGATCTTTAAAAGTTCTGTGTGCTTTATTTTCTATGCCCATTTTGTTGTAAAATAGAAAATTACTACTAGCAAACAGAGACTGACAGACAGCTTCAGCTGGTGAGCAGGAGCTGTGGCTGCTACCAAACAACACACAGCCATTAATTTATTTGAGGGTTATTCTTATTATTTTTCATCACAATAACATTAAATGAGCTATGTACATAGACTGATGGAAAACAGACTTCACAGTTTCTGTCAACAGTGCTGTATGTGTTACAAGTTTGAATTTTTATTTGAAGATTCCAGAGCTTGCTAGTGAGTTGAACTCAATTTTATGTTGACACCAAAGCAGAGCAGATTAACTTGGAAATGATGCCCAAAGCTTGAAGTGCTGTTGGATCATTTGTCCTTATTGAATGAAGGCAGATTTCTGTATTATATTATACACTGCTACTGGTGCCACAGTTCTAAATATTGTTCTTTTCATCACTCTTTGTCAATTATCCTATGTTCAGAGGATTTTTTTAACTAAATAAATATCCGTGCATGACGAATGTCAGAATTAGGAGAAAAGTCCTGAAAATCCAGCTCATAAATGAAATTCTGATTTCAGCAAATTCATTTTTCTCAGATAGCTTCATTTCCAGAATAAATGATCATCTCTAACAGCATTACCTGAACATAGAAAACCAGTATTGTAAAGGGTCTTGGCAGAGAATGATGATAGGCATCAGAGGCTTAATGTTTAATTACTGAACAGAGTTTTCTGGAGAGTTAAGAGCTAATATCATTCACTTGCTGCTGTTGGCTATGTGGCAGAATATTGTAGTGGTTGGGATCTGTCAAGGAGTAGCGATTCATAAACTTTTCTGTGTGCTCTTCAAATGCACAGCTGGTGGGAATAAAAAATGGACAGCTATTTATGGCAGAAAATCCCAACAGGAAATGTCTGACTTGAAACCCACATGAAAAATAAGTAGAAAGTCTTAATGAGAAGAGGACTCTGCATTCCTGTACACTGTGAAGCAGAGAACACAAATTAATTGCTGATATTCCCCTCAAGGCTCTATGTTTTAGGAGCTAAGGTGATAACTGAACTAATTCTCATGATAATTAATGAAGGCACCCTCCCTGCTCAGCAAAGAGAGTGATGCAAACCTGGGTTTGGTATCTTATTTTAATACCCTCTCAATCTAAACTATGCAGCAAAGGGACAAAAGAAAGGGAAGATGGAAGAAGATTCAGATGTCTAATTTTTGGTTAGCTACAAATAGTAGGGACACATGGTGAGCTCTTCAGGGAACTGAAGACAAGAACATCCCGGGAGACCCACTGGCAAAGGTTTTGTGGGGAACAGCAGGCGTAGGTGACTGACTCACAGACAGAATGGGATTTTTTCTTTCCACCAGCCAGCTCTTTTGTTCCAAACCACTGAGCAAGCTGAAATACAGTGAGTTAGAGATCCACAACTCACCCCAAAAATATCAAGAACAAAATATAGGTCTGAGCCTTTTTCTCACTTTATCCAGAGATGTTCCAACAGAGATCGCAGGAAGGTGCAGCAGAGCTGGGAGCAATCCCACAGGCACAGCATCCTCCTCCCCTCCAAAGCAATCCTTCCCCCCCCCCAAAAAAAAATCTTAGCACCACCATTGAAGATGTTCACTTTCAAAGACAATTTCACAAGGCAAGAAGGTGCCTCTCATATCTAGATATGCTGAACAGTAATAAGAACAGATGTTTGTTGTGGTGGTCATGAGAGGCCCAATTCCTTTCCTAAATAAACTCTATTAAACAAAAATCTGCAGTTTTCAGTATTGGCATGCTTCTTTGTATGCATGAGTAGTTGCATACATGCTTAAGAGCAAAGGGAAAAAGAAAGAAATTATTCTTTTTCATATAGGAGCCTAAATGGAGATTAATTCCTGAAAATCTCAAGCTCGATTTTGAATATTGAATACTTATTTAAATTTGTCTGACAGAGTTCTGTTCTCCACCCTCATCTGTTTCAATCTAGTTAATGAAATAATGTTTTATATAATAAATAACAGGGGAATTATGCCAAGGAATTAACAGTAAGCATTAAATAATGAATCAATGCAAGTCTGGCACACAGATTAAAAGTTGTTTGCAAAAGAACAGATACATCAGATTCGATATCTGAAAAGGGAGCAGAGCCCTGAGTTGCCTGGGAAGGGTGATCTCTCATTTAGTACCTGCTGGCAGAAGGCACTGTGATTCTGCCAGGGCTGCAGTAACAACTGACCCATTTACTGATAACTGGGAGAAGGAAGAATAAGAGGTGGTGGGAAGGAATCAAAAAACAAAAACAGCACAGAAAGGCAAAAATAAGAGAGATGCAGTGAAGTACAGAGTTCTTTCTCAGAGAAAGGACTAGCAACAGGCTTAGAGTGTTTCTGACATGTGGCCCGGAGAGCTCAGCAAGGAGAATCAGTTCAGACTGACACATGAAAAGGCGGTTAAGGAGCAGCACCTCTCAGCACGGCAGGACATTCTCCAAAGGAGACACTGACAGTGGGCCCAAAGCAGAGCTAATTACAAGCTCATCTCTCCACAAATACCTCTCAGAGCGCAGCTTTCCAGCTGGTTTTGACAAAGTCCAGAGTGCTGCCAAAAGAGCCCCAGCCCTCCCGGCCCAGCCTCTTCCCTTTCTGTTGGCAATGACACCACCAGCCCGCTAATCCAAGTGGGAACAAACCTCGTACCCGGGCTGTCGACAGGCTCTTTGATGATCCAGCTAACGAGAGAGCTGCTGGAGCTGGCACAAAGGCAGGCAGAGCAGCAGCAGCGAGAAGCCAGGGCAGGAGAAAGCAGCCCAGTGTTCGGCTGGTGGCAACCAATGATGAAAATAAGATGCCAAACTAAGACTACAATAGCCTTTGTGTATGAAAGAACCCTGTCACAGCTGGCTCTGGCACTCTCTAAGAAATCAAAGGCTCTCTTACTTCACCAAACATGATACTTGACCAGTGCTGCACTTTGGCAGGTGACACACAAAAGGCTGCACCTACAGGTACAACACCACGAAGCCGTGTATCACTGATGAAAATGAGGTGCTTTATAAGCATTAATGCATTTTAAGCAAAAGGTGTCAGTCTTTTGTAGAAGTGAGATCAGTCAGCTCCTTCACTAGAGGGACAGGGGGGTTCAGCTGTGGCTGCTCACAGCAATCAGCTCAGTCTGAGCTAAGGCAGAGCTGACTTGTGCTGCCAAATGAAGGCAACGTTTTGCCCATAAGTCTCAGCACTGGTGAATAATCAAAAGAAAAAGCTCTCAATGTAGGCATCATTACTGAGACACTCAGAAATGGGGGCCTTTTGGAAAAGCCTGGATCTGAGGCTTGCTGCTTATCAGCACCACTGATTAACCTGAGTGCATCTTGGTGCTGCAGTATCACAGCTCCTGGGCAGGCAGGAGCACGGGCTGAGCAGGATGGGGAGGAACTGTGCACACCTAAGGGTCACAGTTAGAAAGTAAAACAGGGATATATCCAGTTAAATAAAGGGATAAAGCTATTCCAGCCCTACAAATTACAGCTCATGTTCTTCCTTTTAGAAAATGTAAGCACACTCTCCTATGGCTCAGGTTTGTTGTTTGTGGGGTTTTTTTTGCTGTCCTTTACTCAAAGTTAAAAATTAGGGTGATGAATTCTCTTTAAACAAACACTGGACAATCTGAAATCTATTCCATTTAAGTAAATGGAAAGGATATAAGTGAGAACACGATTCCTAATATTACCTAACTCAGTTTGTCTGTGGGCTGGCTATGATTCTGAGGGTTACATCACACACTCCCACTTCTTGCTCAGATCCTGGCCCCCTGCTCTGACAGCTCTGCAGTGCTGTTTCCTAGCTGGAAGAATTCTAGTTAAGACTTTCTAACCTCCAGAATATGTATACTAAGTGGCTGTTCAGAAATATCTGCAGATTTTCATGTGCACAGTTGAACAGAACTTAAAAAAAAAACCAACAAACCTCAACCTGGCAGAAGAGAAAGTTATAGAAAATGGGGTTAGGCTGAAAAAAATATATTGGTTTAACTTTTAAAAGAAAGAACAGGTTCCTATTCTCCCTACTTACTTTGAGATGGCTGACTTCCATACTGCATACTGTAAACATCACTTGTATTTCCATAACTTAACATTTTTTCTCAGTTTTAAACTTTCCACTACTTCTGCAGAACCAAGCTCTGTCCTAGGCTTAAATTAAAGAAGAATTAGTTTGGAGAGAAAAAAACAAGAACCTTTCTTATACATTTCCATAGGATCTTAAATTGTCCTAGGAGGAATATTAGGGCATTGGCTGGTGACAGATACTGAAGAGATTAAAAACCACTGGAGTTAAACTGAAAACACCAAGTTTTCATAAATTAGACTTAAAACAATTGGCACCAGATGCTAATTTGAGAATATTATAGGGAAAAATGGGTTGCACTACCTAACCCAAACCTTTACCTAATGTATGAGCTAATTTCCTTCCAAAAAGAAATCTGGAACACCTCTGCAATAACAACAGACACAGATGATGAAAAGTAGACTCAGTGGTTAATAGTAATTTAAGACCAAGTAAAAGAAGTGTTTCTTAAATCCATGTCCACCACCAATACTTCAACTAATGGTGTTTCCTCTGTAAACTTGACCTAACTTATTCAAAAAATCATGTTTCAATAATTCTGAAACACAGCAAAACCTGAAAAACCATTAAGTTTCTACCTGCAAAACATGACCCAAAAAAACCCAAAGGAAAAAAAAAATCTCTTGATGTTTCTTACAGAAAATTTGACCTCACAGAAAGCCAAGATTGCTTCTTACAGTTTGGGTCCTCTCCCCTGCTCTAGGGGCACAGAAACATTTCTAGCACACAAGAGGTTTGATAGGTTGTTTTCCTTTGTTTCAAAAAATAAATTCTAATTATATGGGTGAACACCCATGCTCTATGTGAAAGCATACAGTTGTTCTGTAGAGAAAACAGATCTAATTAATATACTATATATTTTTTTTCAGAACATGGTTCTGATGTGTAATAATGATTTGTTTGAAGTGCTTCATAGTAGCATTTTTGTGCATCTTTAAGCAGAAATTTCCTAAAACACAGTGAAATTCGAGCAAGGGTAGCAGCATGAGTGTTCATCTGAAAAAAAACAAACCCAAATGAACACCCCCCCCTAAACCAACCCCCAGCTAAGCCTTTCCCAGTGCCATCTCCCAGGAAATTGTGACAGATTCTGTGAGAAACCTGGGTCCTGTGCACATTAGAAATTCCTTCCTGCAGGGTTAGCAGGTGTGGGCTGTGTCAAATAAATTTATTGCAGTCTGTGCTAATAACCAAAATTATAGAAAACCTAGATGAAAGTGCTCTGCATCCAGCTAATTTGAAGCTACCTTATGAGACAATAACAAGCTTCTAACAGTTTCCCCCTTTTTTAAAATACACTAATTATGCTTAATGTTCCCTGTCGCATTAGCTTTCATGGTAATTATATTTCAAAACTTTTGCAATTAGGGTACAGTTAATATTGTGGAATATTGCAATTATTTTTCATTGTGACACCTCTATTGAAAACTGGTGGCATAATGATCACATTGTTCAACTAAATCAGAACTGTAGAAATATGGCAAATGAACCAATTATACATTATTATTTCTAATTACAGATAATGCCCTTTTCCTTGCTTTGTCCAGAACAATTTTTCCATATACCCAGACTCTTCATAATTTAAAAAAAAAAAAAAAAAATAAAATCCCTGATTTCTCCGCTTTCATTTTTGTTATTTACCTAATATGT
This sequence comes from Pyrocephalus nanus, assembly GCA_038380795.1. Classification (NCBI taxonomy): domain Eukaryota; kingdom Metazoa; phylum Chordata; class Aves; order Passeriformes; family Tyrannidae; genus Pyrocephalus; species Pyrocephalus nanus. Next base: position 13,582,544 of record CM076275.1, on the reverse strand, counting down.
ATGTACAGTATGTAAATATATCCTGGACATTTTATATTTATAACATGTGTGACCATGGACATACGTGTATGGGCTCATCAACACATATGGAGAGAATTTACAGCTGACACAGCTTCAGTCAACTGCAGCTATAAATGTAAATACCACTAAGGTACTCAGTCTGAGTAAGGATTTTACTCACTGTTTGGTCCTCGGAGGTAACTTCAAATGCATTCCAAATGCACTGCCCCCCATTTCTAACTCAGCCCCATATTGCCCCAAAGAACATTTCCTTTTCCTGCTCAACCTCCCTCTTTAATAAACTCAAGGGCTTTGGCTTCCTTCCCTTCAGCCTCTTGCTTGCCTTTCCATCATTAAACCCAAACATCAACCCCCACATTTCCAGCCCTGAGTCTGTTTATCGGTGCTGAATAAGCTCAAGCACTTGATGAATGACAGCAGCAGAAACGTCTAAGAACTAATATCTGTAATTGTGAAAATCTGAGGTTCACTCAGGGGTTTGGAAGAGCTGTTTGTAATTAAGCCAGGCTGTAATTTGGTGGGCCAGAACACTCTTACACAAAAGTACCCTCTGAAAAACACAGAGGAGGAGTTGGAGGGGTACTGCTGAAACAAAGCAGCCAGACAGGTAATAGGAGACATTCTGTCATTTTCAACACTTTAGCAATTCTGGGAGTAATTATCATTTACCAACATTTACATTCTTCGTATGGAATTTTAATCAAAGCTCGCTTAATTAAGTTTTCATTTAAATTACACTAAACCGGTGATAAATAAATCAACGATCAAATCACTGACTTCAAACAGAGAAGACCTTTACCAAAATCGCTTGCCAAACTCCACCATCTGTACATTTCCCACCTACCAGACTAATGAATTTCAAGGTTATATTACCACGTGTAAGACATAATTTCCAGCCAACATCAGACAACACAAAAAAAAAGCAAGTCTAAGATGCTTTCACATCATTTCTGACATGAAAATATCTGAAAACGTGTTTATACAATCCCTTATTCTCCTCATTAAAGAACAATGGAAGATTTAAACAGGACCCCTCCAAAGACTATTTCAGGCAGAAATCTGAAAATTGCAATTCTCAGCTTATTCAGTACTGTGGAGTAAGGTTTTTAAAAGCAATTGCCTGAACAATGAGCACATTTTCGAAATGAACTATAGCTCTCTCTCCTCTGACCCTCTGAAACTCTGAAAGCTGATTTGAGTGATTAAATGACAGCTGAAACTCCTGAGAAAGCTGGCACAGAATACAACTTTTAAGAATGCCTCAAAGTCCTGCCATCACTGATGTCTCAGTCATCACCCACCTTTCCATCATTTCTTGGCTCATATTAATTGATTTTTTTTTTTAAGTTTACGTGATTTTATTTCTCTGGATATAGTGTTTTTCTTGCAATTTTTTGTTTCCATTAACTTAGACATTCAGTCTCCACCATCTGCTGGGCACTGACAGAATACAGAACAAGTAAACTTGTGCAGTAGGGTGTGTTTTATCCCACTCCAGGTAACACCACTCAAGCACCTCAATAAATGGGAAGGAGAACATGACCCACAGGGATTAGAGTCATATATATATGTATTTAAACATATTTGATATGAAAATCACCTGTGAACTACACAGGTGTCCAGGCTGGATACGGGCAAACCTCAAATAACCAAACACATCCAGTGATATAAATATCTATTAAGGAAATTTGTGCTGAAATCTTGCTAATAGCAAATACTATAACAGCCTTGAAATTGTTTAACAGTGGAGTTAAAAATAGTGCTTAGTGGTTTAAAAACAGGGATTGATTTATTTTCCTCATGAGAAAAAAAAGTAAGTATTCAAAATAAATAGCTTTTTTTTTTTTTCCTAAGCTTAATGGCCACACATAAGATCAGGGCTGTAAAGTCCATCATATTTGAAAATTAAATCATCTTCACAGACTCCTCAACCATATTCTTAACTGGTGAATTCAACCACTCTAATAAAATAACAATCCCACAGAATCCTATTGTTTTGTTTTCAATTGGAGAATTCTGCTAAATTCTTTCACAATTTCCTATCACATTACAGATCAAAGTTTACAGATAATGATCACTTTAAAGGCTACAAGATTTTGAAGATTTCTGAAAGGAAACTAATACTTAGGTGCACCTATTTAATTGCCAGCTCATCCCCTGCATTGTCAGATCTCCTGGACCCATTCTGTGGAGCAGTGAAACACAAGTGTTAATTGCCCTGTTCTTCCTAATGACCATCTTCTTCTGTTGGACAACAATCTTTGCTTTACTGACAGATGTCACAATGTTCCATTTGATCTCCAGAGGATACAACGCTTCATCATGTAATGTAATATTTGAGCATAACAATGTCCACCCAAAATGTGCCAGTAAATCTGACTTATGAAATTCCATTACTGTTTTTCAAAGAAACTTGGACATTCCAAGTTCAGTTAGAAACCCACTGCTATTTTAATTTGCTTTATTACTCAGAGGGTTTTTTTCATCATGAGCGTTGTGTTTAAAAGTAGATACACAATTTTATTTCTGGAAATCTTTGCTTATGAAGTTTTAATTATATGCAAATTTCTGATGAATTGATTACCTCAGTAGTGCCTATGTGATGCATAACAATTCCCTATAATGACACAGCAGAACTCTATGTTCCTGTGAGCCACTGATATCTAAGTATTCCCATGGCTTTTTTGGAGCTCTTTCACTACTCAAAAAACTTTACTGTCATTAAAAGCAACAGCCTTATATTTCTTATTTTGTCTCATCTTTGAGAAAATTCTATTTTTTTTCCCCCCCTGATGATTTAACATTTACCAATATTGAATCTCAACTGTCTCATGAAGAGGATTCAACAGAGATAAATAGAAGTGCAGGAACCTGTTGTTTGTTTCTAAATTCTAAATTGTCTCTAAGCCTTGGCTAATTCATAATGCTTGCAGTGGACCAGGCAATAAATCTACTATTTCAAACTTGATTATCTATTCTTTTTCAAATCCTGGAATAAGCTTTTAAGACTTTCAGCTAAAAAACCGTGGCATGAAAATTTCCACAAAAAATCTGAAGATTTACATCAAGACAACATAAAACCCACCCATATTCTGATGTGCATCACCTGTAAGTGTAAGTGGGTTTAACATCCTTCTGTCAAGTTGCTTAGCAATGAGAGTTCACTTATGCAGCCCATTGTTTATTTTGGTTTACGTCTGTTTTGTGAAACAGAGATCACCACGTGAGCAGGTGCTAAAAGTAGCACTAGACACCCAGTTAGTGGCTCAAACAAGATTTAAGACTAAATAAAAGCAGGCGAGCGGTTTCATTATGAGGATTTTGATGAATAGGGTACAACCAAGAAATCATTAGAGAGCCTGTAACAGTCATCTAATAACACGGATTAACAAAAAGCAGCTGGGAGAGCTGTAAGAAAACCCCTTCCCTTTAATGTCATGGAGCCTGGCAGGGCAGGCAGGGCTGAGCCAAAGGTCCTTCCCTGTTGGAGCCATTTGCTCTCAACATCCTCCACTGCTGGGAGTTCTACTCCTGGGAATGTTTAGTAACATTCAGGTTTGTTATGATAGTATTAAATTAACAATATCTTCAACCGATTTCAAAATGCAAAATCAAAGGTGGAGAAAGCATCAAATTTTATGAAGATATGTAGAGAACTTCATACAGAAGCTGGCAGTTCCTCCAGGAACACTGGAGAGCCACTGCCCTCACTGTTGGGCAGTTGTGGAAAGTACTAAATGCTTCCACGTAGGACATCTGCTCTGTGTTTGCTTTGCAGTGAGAAAATAAAAACTTGTATCTGAAAAAAGGAACAGAAGTCCAGTATCTGATCAGACTGAAAACTAATGGAGGGAGATACAGAAAGTTTTGGAAAACACGTCAGAGTTAGAAAAGCTAGAGGGGGGAGTTCTCCTTTTTTATGTTCTCTTTAATTATTTTATTTATTATTTTATGTTCCTGGTCTTTGACAATACTACACTGAAACCACAATCTGAAATTACATAATTTTGCTACATTTTTCTCAAACTGTTTAGATGCTTTCTCCTAAAACCATCTGAGAGCATTTTCTGAGAATTACATATAATTAAACTGAAAAATTTTTGCACCAACTGAAACCTGATAGATCCTGTTAATTTAAGTCAGCATGATAGAGCATTAATTCCTGAAAAGAATCAACAGCAACGTACTTGTTTTGTTAATCAAATTAACCTCATAGATGTTATTAAAAAACAGTTCAAAATTTAGATTCCCAGACAGAAGGCAAAAGTATTTAATGTATATAATCAAGCTTCTAGTTTAGAACAGCAAACAAAAAACCCCCAAGCTAAACCAACACCTTCCTCCCCAAACCAAACAAACCCAGCACCTGGAGAGAACAAACATCAAACCAGCTGTCCAGACTCTGAATTTGTGCCTCCAGACCCCTTGAGAATTTGGGAATTTGAACTGAATCTATCCTACAAAGGAAATACTATTCTATAAACCAACCTATATTGTGGTATGAAGAAACCACTGAACGCTGCATTCGAGGCTGTTGATCCAGCAGGAACAGCCAGTCCTACTTTCCTCAAGGAAATTTCAAGGTTAGAAATGAAGAAATTGGCATCAGCTGAACCAAAGTTGACTGATGAGTTTTACCAGAAGTCAGCTGAGCTGTTGGGGTTCCTGGTCCCAACAAGCAATTGCTGCAGCTCCCCAGAATAAAACTGCCATGATAAAGAGCTGTGAAACACCACCAGTCGCTTTGTGACAGCAGGATATTGATGGAAATTGTTCCAAAAAAAGAAAAGGAAACCAGACTCCCTAATGCATTTGTGTTTCTGGCCTGATGTCAGAGGAGTTGAAGAATGAAGAATGTGGAATCCTTCCAGCCATCATCAATAAATAAAAAGAAGGAAAAAAAAATATTTAGAACTGGCCTGTAGTTGGAAAGCAAGGGAATAACTTAGTTTTGTGGCCACTTATGTACTTCTGGATGATGATTGCAAGTGATTTGTTTTATATACCTTTTTTCTGTAAATCATTTGGAAGAACAGCTGTGCTACCTGTGAGAGGGACTGGGCTTGAGCTGCTGACAGAGCACTTTTAGCAGGTTGGTTTCTAGCCAGACACTTGAGTCTTTTCCTTAGATTAGTTTTATAAGTACAGTCCCTCACCAGTCTTTCTGCAGCACCAGAGCCACCAGTTCTCAGTATGTTTACACACATCAGTCTCCATAATCTCATCATGCTTTCAAATCAGTCTCAAATGGCAAACCCAGAGGCTCAGAAATTCCTCCTTTTCCTCAAGGCTGCCTGGTTTTCTCTGCACCATCTTCTCCAGCTGCATAGAGCACTCAAGTATAACTGACTGTCCTTGCAATGTCTACTAATTTCATGTTTTTTCCAATTAATAACTAGTCTTTACCTGGTTTCTGCCAAGTGCCTGACCCAGATGACAAGGACACAAATAATTCATGAATATCTTATTGAATTTTTTCTACATTTTTTTTAGCTGGAAAAGATAAAGGGGGAAAACAGCCAAAAGATTTGCAAAATGCATAAATTATAATGATTTTTGAAAGGCTGAACCATTTCATTTAGAAGATTTTTAAGCAAATTTTTTTCACCTCTCACTTTAAGGATTTCAGTCTGTTTTTACTTTTTGGTTCTTTTTAACCACACTGGAAAGTTAAACAAAAAGCTTGAAATTTAGAGTGGGGAAAAAACCCAGCCACATTTTCCTTTACATTGAAGTGTTTAATTTTGCTCTTCCTAAACAAGTATGCTAACTGAGAAAGTCCAGATGTTTTGTTTCATCCCTCCTGAGTTTTACCTTTTTATTTCTTTGGCCTCCATGTTACTCCTGTTTGGTTTTGAAGCAAGTTTTTCAGCTACACTGGAAGTGAAGGTGCCAGGAGATGATGAAACCTGCATTGCAGGGTCACTAAGGATTTATATGCCCAGTCCCAGCACTTGATAGAATTAACTCCAAGCCATCATTTCCTTCTGAGCTCAAACTCCCTTCTCTCCACTTTGGTAAATTATGTTTTCAGAAACCCTAAGCTCACAAACTAACAAAGATTTTACACCTTTTTGTGTTTGCTAATCCCTATAACTGACAGATTTGTGCCAAGTAAAACAATTATCCACCTGTTTGTGGGAACAGGTATTAACAAACAGGCTCAAACACTGTGTTTTGTTAGGCAGAACGTTTCACACCTCATTACATAACTGAGGACTTAGCCCTGGTGTTTAGTGTCCAAAATTCCTGCTGATTCCAGTAGAATTAAGTTATTTGCAAACCCCAAAATAATTACCATGGCATGTACAATACAGATTTAATTAATTCAGTGTGCAGTATTGAAGTCCAGAGTTCTGAGTTCTTCCAAATCACGTGGATTTGCAGCTGGGATTTCCCATTTCATTCCATACTAAAAACTGTCCTTCAGGTCTGAAGACTGAAGACCAAGAAGGGCCTTTCAAAATAACAAGGTCATAAATGTTTTTTTTTCTTAGGGACTAATGAGATAATACTGAACTTTCTGTTATTATAAATGGAATTTTTGAGACATGGTAGTTCACAGCAAGCCAGTCCCTCTCTGGCAGATTTTGAAAGATCTCCTAACTTTTAGGGGTCTGGTATATATAGGTTTCTATACCCACACATTGCTTTTTAATAATGTATTAAAAGTTAATAATTTTCTAGTGTTCTAATAATTGTTCCCAAATAAGCATAGCTCAAGGGACAAGGAGCCTTCTCAAAACAATAAAATTCCATACTAGATTGCCAATTTTCCTTCCTTTTGATTTACTAGGTTTTTTTTTTTTTTTTTTCAGATCCAAAATATGCAAGGTTATCACTACAGTCATAAAAGATGTTGTTACGGTTCTGCTTCTAGGTATTTATTTATTTCACAAATCATTAGATCTGACCTGAATGAAAGCAGAGAAAAGCTCAGTTACTGAAAAGCACACTGTTCCAGCCCAGCAAAAATTCATTAAACAGAAAGGAACTATTGTACAGGAGCCACATGTGAGGCAATACCTGGGTGGGGCCAGGCAGGGATCGAAGGAGAGTGGAATGACAAACAGCATCCTGGGTGGATGGAAAAGGTCACTGCAATAAAAGCAACCTTGGGAACTGGGAGCAAGTGCAGCACTGCTGCAGACTGGAAGAAAACACAGAATTCCAAAGAGAACAGAGCAAGAGACAAAATTTCATTCACGCGTGGATGCCACAGGGAGCTGACAAAATGCAGCAGGATTCCCTCTATGCTTTGATATCAAATGATCTGAAAAAGTAAGCATTTACTCAGGCCAGTAATTAACTTTTGCAAACATTCAAAGTCCTCAGCTTTTCTGTGTAAAAATCTGGCAGAGAAATAAATTAGACATCATTGTAATGAAATTAAAAAAGGCAATATTGTTTGGCTGATTAACTTCCATGAGGAAAAGAAATAACCCCTCATCTTTAGTTTTAGTATGTGATGATTTCAGATACGTGGGAATCACAAACAACACAGGAACTGGCCATTTCAAGACTTGCACTCGAGTTCCTGACTCCTCAGAGTGCACGTGCCATAGGAGGGCAAATGAAAAGCATTCAGTGCAGGCAAAGGAGTCCTCTTTAAAATATGGCTTAATGCATTTGAGGAACTGGGTGGGGAGTAACAGGAAAGCATATTTTCCTTGGATGAGCCCTGTTTTCAGTGGAGGGTTTAATCAGTAAAGCTGTATGTGCAAGCCCTTTTTAAAGTACCTGATCCCAGAGGGCAACAGGGCTGGAGCAGGTAAATAGAAAGGGAAAAATATTCAGAGTGAAGTGACAGAGTCCAGATCTCTTTCTGTTTATGAAGGGGTGTAGAAGACATGCATGGGAGAACTGTCAGGCAAAGAATCAGGCAGGAATACTGAAAAAAAAACAGTGAGAATAATTAAGAACCACTGAGCAGTTTTGACAGTGATGTGGTGAGGTTTCCACCTCCTGCAGTTTTTAGAATAAGATTGAATATCTTCTAAAGGAAAAAAAAAAGTCCTAATTTCTATTGATTTCATCTTTCTTTATATGAAGACAAACTCAATTTCTGGAGATGTTAATGTGATAAATAGGTGACATATTTATGGGTTTACCTGATAAAATGCTAGCATTTATAAGCATATTAGAAACAGGTAAATAAAACTGTAAATCCATTAATGTAATTTTATAACTAGGAGTAATAATTAAGCACTAGGTAACTGCACAATTTATCATTTAAATAAAGCTTATCAAAATCAGGAAATCCATAAGACAAGTTATTGACTCAGATGGAAAGTGTTTCCTTGCCTTCAAGTGTTTGTAACGGCACTTATTTGGATTTATAGGGAGAAAGAGTGAAGTTAATAACTTTCTGTTATTACAAAACCAGCCAACCGAGCCACCCACAGAACCTTCTGTGCACAAATATTGCAAAAAATTCTTTAAAAAATTTTACCCTAAATTTTAGGTTCCCTACTTTGTAGCCCCTGAAGTGCAAACAGCTCGCATATGCTCGACTCCTCACTTTCAATCAGCTACCAAATTGTGTTGGTAACAGCTAAAAGCATGAAATGTTTTCTAAATGTTGCCTTTCCGTTTAAACAGCAGCACTATCCACTCTGGAACCTGTTAGGATTTTGCCACTGCCAGTGAAAAGGAGATGCAGTTCAGAAGATTAAGAACTCTGTATTGAAAGACAAAATCATCACAAAGCCTGAAAAATCCTTTCCATGCAGCAACACTTACAGCAGAGAGCATTAGCAAGAACAATTCTCTACACACAGAGGAAAAACACACAAATATCTGAACTCAGCATATGAAAGAAAAAGAAAAAAACACTGAGTTTTTCTGCTTGTAATTGTAATACCCTCAGTGCCTTCCAGTTTCCAAGTGGGGTACCAAGTCTAGGCACCCATTTTCTTGGTGCAGTGACACAGAGCAACAATATCTTGTCATTAAGTTCTGAAAGCTTCAAAAGTTTTCAGAAGTTTCACTGTTACTGGTGACTTCTAAGGAGCTGCTTGGAGACAGAATAAGCATTGGTAATGAGAAAAAGCAAGGCCTGACTGGCCACAGTCACCACATTGTGTCCCAACCTTCATGGTAGAGATCAGAAAACAGAGTAATATACTGGAGAAATGGAACCCTGGAAAGCTGGTGCTGCAGCTGCATTGCTGTGGGACTACAGAGGCTTCCAGTTCAACACATTTACAAGCCTTAAACTAAAATGATGTAAAAGCAGCTCAGAAAAATCTTTCCAGCTCTCATAACCACAGTGAGCTCATGAAAAAGACAAATACATAAACAACAGAATTAGAGGCTGTTCTCCATTCTAGAGTTTTTTGTAATGCATTATCATTTTTATTACCACAGAACCTTCTGTTTGAGATTTGTTTGCTACGATTATGAATTCATAAATTAATAAATAGAATGTTTCTGCAATATCTTAATATCTGGAATCATATCTTCTGGCTGGAATTCAGACATCTGCTGGCATCATCCACAGGGTACACAGATTAGCAGCAGCAATAATAGCAATAATGGTTGCAGCAACATGGAGCTGATGCTTAAGAGAAAGTACACCCTTCGCTTTCAATGGGAAAACACAGTTCATGCTGTTCCCTCCATTTCCAACTCCAGTTCAAAGCTCTGAAATTAAACTCAGTGCTCAAGAGATGCAACAGAATGAGAATGTGACTGGTCATTAAGGATTTAGAGAATTTAAGTGTTAGAAACAAATTTGGAAAGAAAAAAAAATCTTTTAAAGTACCTTGCTTCTACATCCCTGCACTGTTTAAACAATATGTGTCAGAGACACTATTGCTTAAAACCTCAAAGCTTGGCCAGGCTTGATTGCATAAACACCAGGAGCCAACAGGTTTCAGTTTCTGTATCTTTATTGGATTCTCATCTGCTGAAAAGAATTCTAAGAAATACAGAGTGGTTTATGCTCTTGAGCTACATTAAGGATTAGAGGCACAATCTCCAAATTAGTGTTGCTCTCTGCTCCTTCCAGGGCAGTGCCCAACAACCACAGGTGCCAAGGTAGAAAAAAGCCCACGGCACTGAAATGCTCAGTAATGGTAACAACAACTGACCCAGAAACAAGTACACATAATTTACTCTTAATTTAGAAATAGAAATTCAAATGCTCAGTTTACAACCCTTTTTTTGCATTGCTGTAAAATGTCATCAGAGGAAAGTTCCTTATGGCATTTCCTCGTGAGTATACTGAATAGGAAATCCTATTCCTAAACAGAATTTTACACTTGGCTGTAATGCAGGGCTGCCTTTTAGAGGCAGATTTAGGAAAGTATATGAAGTAATTTAAAAAAAACAAACCTGGAACCTTGACTGGTTTTAACTGTTGCTGATCTAAGCATAACTTAATTCTACAATGAAATATTCTGAAAGACGTTCCAGAAAGATGCTGCTGAAATCTTAAACTTACACAGCAGTTAGGACAGAAAAGTGACAGTAGAGGAGGCCAAAATTTTCTTTCTGATTGCTGATCCTCCCTACCTGATCTCAGAAGTAATGCAGAGAAACCAAACTAAACACAACCAAAAGTAAACAAACACAACAAACAGCCACAAACGAGCACCAAAGTAAAACAACAGCCCTTCTCACAGCTCCACTCGTCACACTGACAAGGAGAGAAAGATTTTAATTCCTTGTCTTCCTTGTTGCTCCTCTTCCCCACTGCGATAAAATCCCCCTGAGCCTTTTCTTCTGCAGGCTGGACAGTCCCAGCTCTCAGCCTCTCAATCCCTTGAGCACCTCAGTGGTGTTTCCTGGCCATGCTCCAGGGAGCTCATGCCCCTCCTGTCCTGGGGGGCCCAAAACTGCACCCAGCACTCCAGCAGGGTCTCACAGAGCTGAGAAGGATCACAGCCCATGACCAGGGTCAGTGCTTGGCCCCACAGCACACTGCTGGCTCCTGGACAAACCTCTGCTCCCCAGGACCCCCCAGTGCAGAGCTGCTGGTCAGTCCCAGCAGGGTAGTGGTGCAGGGGTTATCCCTCCCCAGGCACAACCCTTTGCATTTCCCTTTGCTGAACTCCATGAGGTTCCTGTCAGAGCATTTCACGCCCTGTACTGAGCCTGATTAATCATAGAACAGTTCCTCCAGCAACTGGTACCACGCTGGGACAGCTGTGCACTCCAAGGTTTCTTATCTACACTTTAAACCTTTGTCTTTCTGGCAAAAAAGATCAAAGTGCTACCTACTAAGATATCCAGACTCTTATTTAGTCTCTTAAGTAAGCCAAAGTCAATCCTTTATGAGGATTAAAACAACAACAAAAAAAGAGCTATGAATTCCAGATTTTTGTTGCTGCTACTTTTATTTGCTGTCCTATAAGCTGATAGATACAGAAACTGTGGTGTCCATTGAGTAGGGGGTGATACTTAATAACCTGAAGAAGATGTAATTATTTTTCTGTAGGACTCGTTTATTTCTTAAAGATGACTATCTGCTGTATGGGTTTGCAGTATAGACTAGAAACTGGAACTACTTCTTTATTTGATGCCAGACTGTAGAGGGCTATAAAACAAACACTTGCAAGCACTCCCAGCAGAGGATCTCAAACAAGACCTCCAGTTACAGTGCATTAATGAAAGTCTTGGCTTCTTTCAGAAAAGAAGATTTTAACAAACTGGGTTAAACTGCACGGAGGTGGTGGTAATTACACATTAATAATAATGAAATCCTATAGCTTGTATCTGTTGAACACAGGAGATCCTTCAAGATATTTATACTGAATATAATGAATATTGATAATTTACATAGTATTACCACGTAATAGGGTCATAAGCGTAAGAAGTCACATTCTTTAGTTCAACTCTAACTCTCAGACATTAAAGAACAACAATTATCACATTCAAGCCAACCTGTTTCTCTGTTTCTCTCTTCTTGCTGCCAACAATTGCTTGTGAAAAAATCAAAGCAAACTGTCCTCTAAGCAGTGTCCAAACTACTCTGTGGGTAAATACTGCTCCACTGAGCCAAATGCTTTGTATCATTGCCCCTGAGCCAAAAAGACACGTTAACACTGAAAAACCAGGCACAGTCCCCCTCCCAGTTAAACTTCAAGTTCTTGGGAATCATGGTAATATCTAAATCACAATTTAGAATTTTCCCCAAATCCAAATACTCCAAAAACCATTCTGCTTCTACTTTTACTTTCTCATCGTTAAGCGTGAGATTATCACCGTATGAAAACCTACAGTGTGAACAGGCACATCTACGTGTTTTACTCAAGATGGAAGACAAATGAATAGGATATAATAAAAGCAAATGTGCAGGCACCAAAACCCCTTATCGTTTGTTCTATATAAGGTTGAAAAACAACTTGTTACATTGTATTATGAGTGAAGCCATTAAAATGTCATTCCAGCATGCTGAGTCACCTTCTATTGCCAGAAAGAACATATATACAACTGCAGGAAGAGGAAACAAACCTATGCCTACTTCAGCTGTAAGAAACCATCCTAGAAAATGGTGTGACTGGAACTGACCTTCTTTCAAAAGGGAAAAAGAAAAAAATCCACTAACTTTTCAAGGATAAAAGGTCTCATTTCCTTCTATAATATTTGTGTTTTTCAAAATACTATCAGCAGGTGCACCAGATTTCAAAAACCTCTTGTCCTTCATCACATATAATTGTGCTGCATATTATATTAAGAAATACAAGCAATGTAAGTGATGGGAGTTCAATTAAAACCAGCATAATATCTTGTTGCATAGAAAATGATTCTGCAACTGAAATCAGGGTCTAATGAGAGAAAAAAAGGAATACATTTTCACATATTTTTAATTACACAGAACTTCCTCAAACATGATTTTTAATAATACATTCCATTAGGTTAACATCATATTTAAAGAAAGTGCATTTTCTGATTTCATTTTAAGTCTGATTTTGAGCAATTATTGTGTCATTGTTCTGCAGTAGAAAGGTTGAATTCATTTACTGTGTGGTTATGCTGGTTATGATTGATGCCACTTCTCCAAATGATAAACCAATCACCCCGATGATGTAATGTCATTTTAAGAGTGCCATAATCACATTTCTCTCAAACTGGGAGCTCTGATGAGTTCTAACAAAGATTTATTGTGGATTAAAGGCCTTCATAACATCAACAATAGATTGCTCATTTGATAGGAGATTTGATTAGGTAATTTTTTTTAGGGAAACGATTTTTCCATATATATTAAGAATGGTTACTGTGAAGGGCACAGGGCAGCACATGTGGATGAGCATCACCTCATATCCAAAAAGATTCATCTTAAACCTGTTGAGGAGCTAACCTGTAATTGCAGAGGTTGAGGCAAGCATAAGTCTACAATCAGACAAACAAGAGGACACTTCTACAAAGTAATTAGTACAAGACTTCAGCAAATACTTCATATTCAGCACATCCTTTGAAGCCTCTCATAGAAATGTTTAAAGAAGGACCTAGAAAACGCCAGCAAATATTTATTAATGATTCACAGATTATCTGCGATCTAAGCCTTAAATTTAACTATCTATAAATCTTCTTTTTTAACCCAACCCCAAATCCAAACAAAATATTTACATTTATTTACCATCTGCCAGATGTCTGCATCTATGTTGCTAAGTTTCCATAGGAACTAACATAGACACTGAAAAAAAATTTAAAAAAGGAAAAAAACCAAACAAACGTGCAACCAGATCATGATCTACCTTTCCCTATCATGTAGATGGTAAAAGCTGCTCTGGAAATCTTTCAAGGCTAATGATGAGACACAGAAAATGCTAAGATTTATTGCAAATATCATTATCTGTGGTATTTTCTTATAAACTGCGTAAAGGAAACATTGTGACAACTACAGAAAAAAAACAATACCACTAGAAAATGCCTGTTATTTTCCAGAGGATGCATTAAGTCCAGAAGAGCTCATGCTATAGAAACACTCAGTGCTGATCAAATAGTGATGGATGTGTCTGCGGTCAAAAATTAAAAAAAAATCCCTAAAACAGACACCTGTTTCTTATACCCTGAAAATTAAAAGTCAATATTTATTATATGACTGTTTATCAAAGAAGTAAATGGGCTATGTGGGGGGAAAATGCTAAGATGTAGCATGAACAAATCAGTGCTTAGAACATTGCAAAAAGGCTCCTTGGGTCAGCCCACAGTAACAACTGTCAAACAGAAAGCTTTTAAGGATATAAAGAAACACTGATTATTATTTAAAATGAACAAAAAGAGCTCTTCCATCAAATTTTCAGGTGTTGTTTTACTGCAGCTTCCTTCATTTGGCTTCCTGAGAAAAGCCCTCCTGGTTCCCTCAGTCCCAGAAGGGGCTGCAAATACCAACTGCTCAAGTATCCTCCAAGTCTCTTTTTCAGTTCACATTCCCTGACCTTGATTTTCTTCTACTTCTTTCCCATTTATTTTTCCCATTCCCCTTAAAACCCTCATACAATGTTTGATCCACCACATCTTTTAGGCAAAGTTCCTTCTTTTCTTCCTTATTGCTTTCTTCAGCTGTCAACATTGACCCACAGTTCCCAGCTCTGGGATGAAGCAAACAGACCCCAAACTCCTCACTGTGGATAGGTAATGGTCCATCACCAACCTGTGAACCAGAGCTGCTTTTTCCATGGACATCCCATGACATTTCTCTGCCCTAATTTCCTCTGTCATTTTACTGCCCTGTTACTGGGTCTCACAGGTGCTTTTGTGATTCCTCACAGGCTGATCTCATTCTCAGCACCCTGCCATCCCTTTCTTACCCCACAGCTCACCCTCTTCTCCGTTTTTATGTCCCATGAAAATTCACTGGGGAGCTCCAACTCCTGCTTACTGTCTTTAAAACAACTACTTACCATGCAGGAACCTTCCCTCTTACCCCATGTCACTTTAGCTTCCTTAAAAATATTGAGTGTCAGGTTTTTCTGAGACTCTTTGGAGAGCACAAAGACCCTTCAATCACCTGGATCCCCCTTATTCAGAAATGGCTGACCCTTCAAAGGACTCCTGAATAAATCATAGCCACTTCTCCACTCCCCATTTCCATGGTTTCTACTGAGTTGCCCATTCCAGATATTGAGGTCCGCAGCTCCCAAAATCCCCCTGAAACTCCCCCTCAAAAATGGCATCATTTTTACCACTCATAATTCAAGTAGCAAAGAAGCACAAGCACACTCAACCTCTGAATTATTATTTCTTTGTGTGATCATATTTTAACACATCCCAGTGGGGTTAGGGGATAATTCAGGATGGAAGGAACCCCAGGAGGTCCCCAGTCCAGTCTCCTGCCAGGCAAGGGCAGCTCTGAGGTCAGAGCAAGCTCAGGATTTTAGCCAACCTGTTCTTGAAAACCTCCAAGGACAGAGACTGCAGAGGCTCCCTGGGCCACCTGTTCTAATCCAATGCTTAGGGCAAAAGTTTTACCTCACATCCCCTCTGAATCTTATCTTCCCACTGCCCACTGTCTCATCCTCCCATCACACACCCCCGAGCCAAGCTCTGAGCACCCAAAAGGCCAACAGTTCCACACCACTGTTCAGAGCTGTATTGTTACAGGAAAGAAACCCCTTAGGCAGATCAGAAACTTCATCTAAGATATAAACTTAGTTTAAATGGACAGGAACTGCACAACATATATCTGTGTTAAAAAATTAAAAGAAAAAAAAAGGAAAATAGAAGGTGCTCTAATAGCCTTCCTTTGTTTTCCCTTTATTTCTAAAAAAGGGATTGCATCTCCTTTCCTCAGTTTTCGGCTGTCAAAATGACAAGTCATTGCCTGCTAATAAAATCAAAAATTTTAAAAAATTCTATAAATAAAAAAATAGTAAAGAAAGAAAAACAAAGAAAACCCTCAGCACTACAGATTCCATGACTGATAGAGCTGCAAATGTTTTAAAACAGTGTCCTGAAAGAAAAGAATTAATTTGCTGAAAAATAGCAGATCTTAGTTAAATGTGACACTGTAAGTATAGAATCAGACAGATTCAGAAACAAGAACAGACATAGACTGGCAGAAGCAACATGCATTTTTAGATACAGAACCTCATCACCAAATGAGATATTAGATTAGTCCATGCAGGAAAAAGAACCATTGTGTGTACATCTCTCTCCCACAAGATGCATCAGGGAGCACGAAACCAACTTTGAAAAATAAATCCCTCTGACGTCAAGAATTCAATAATATTTTTACACTGCTTGTAACATACCTAAAACATACCTAAAACTAAAAATGAAGGAAAACCACATACGGTGTATTGTGTTTCCAGAAAACTTTCCATGAAATAAACCAGTGAGATTGTCTTGCCCCATTTCCACAGATGCTCTCAATTTTGTGCTGATGCAAGAACACATTTGCACATTTAAAGGAAAAAAAAAAAAAAAAAAAGCATAAAACTGGCACAAAACATGTCACAAACAAACTCCATATGTTTGCAATTTTCTTACCACTGCTGGAAGCCTGCTGTGGGCCTGAACACGCTCTCAGCAGATACGAGTTAGGAGAGAACTCCTCGTCAGGATTGGTGTCCATGATCTGATGGGACGTGTTGCTGTCTAGCAAGGGCATCTGGCAGCTGACTGGTGGAGGATTATGAGAACTGGGCAGCTGAGCAGATGGGAGAAGGCTGGACGAGGATGTGGGTGGAATGGGACGACCTGGGAAAGAGGACAGAGGGATCAAAGATCAGCAATGAATGTAATGAAAAAAAAACACAACAGCCAAGTAATTGCACTGTAACTGCCCATCCTTCCATCCCATCTCTGCTGTGCAAAGCCCCTCAGCCTCTCCACTGGTACCAGCTTGTCCCTTTGTATCACACTGAAAGCACTGTGAGCAGCTGTGTTGTGAACTCATCCCCAAAATTCCCCCTGCAGCCCTGGCTTGGAGCTCCTCAGGTGAACAGATGCTGGTTAATGCCACTGCCCACCCCTGGACAGAAGGGTCACATCCTGCTCCACGTGGGCACTGCCACCCTCAGCCACCAGACACTGAAAGGCCCCCTCACTGCACTCTCACATCCTGCAAAATGCAAGTGCAGCAGCTACATATTTTACCAGGAAACATTTCACAGAAATAGGGATTTTTTTGAGAAAGAGAACCATAATTCCTGAAATTACATCACATCTGTAAATCTCTTATAACAACGGTGGTGGGCTGATTTTTTATTTTTTTTTTTTTTAACCAGGAAAATTGCTCCAGCACAGGAATCTCTCAGGGGCATGTAACAAGAACCATAGAAGGGCTAAGGTTCTTCCTGTGATGTTGTAGATCTTCCCAAAACCCACTGGCAGATGTGACAAGAGCAACAGGACTGAAAGGCAATTATTCCACTTTGGAGATGGGCTAAGCTGGAATGTGGATTGGCAACTCAAAGTTTTGTTTTTCTTCCACTCCTGTTGTTTTTCTGTGCCCTACAGAGGGGCAGAATTTCCTGCCCAGCTCACCAGCCAGTTTAATTCCAACCCTGCAGCCCAATCCCTGGTGGGTACAATACACCTCAGCCCACTGTAACAACATGGTTTTGGTCAACTGAACTAATGGCATCAGGTCAACAACAACAACAATGCTCATATTTATGTATTTTTTGATTTTGTGAACTTCCCATAACTTTACACCAATCCATTCCCATCAAATGCACACAGATGACAGGTTTGGTTGTTTTTTTTTTTTTTTTTGCATTGCCTATTAGAATATGACCAGTTATAGGGATGAGAGGAAGAAGTAAAACATACATTCTGATCTCTGCAAGTTTATCCAGTGCATGGAAGAAACTGGTCATGAATAATTTATACATAAGAAAATACGACCTCTGAGATACTGCCAAGGTCTGTAAGGCAGAGATCTGCTACAAATGTTAAAACACAGCAAAACTGCATCAAAACTACATGTCCTTCCTTCCATCATTCTTAAAGAAACAGCAGCAGAGCAAACACACACTGGCTTTCTCACCAGTTACATCTTCATTTCTTGAATCGAGAACCCCTCACTTTATACAATTACACTAAGGTTTATACAATTAGGTAAACTGCCAGAGTCACAGATGAAATTCAAAAGGAGGGGGGAAACAAGAAGAACAAGAGTGTGAGAAATTCCAGCCATCACATATAAATAATATTTGGGGTGCAGCAATCAGTCAAAGGCAGGCAGAGATACTGGAGCCCGGAGACTTTGCACTGCATGCTACCAGCAAGCAGCACAAACTACCTTCTTCCCAAAAAGTTTGACATAAAATAAATACCTGGTGATAGGGAAGTGACCATTAAGACTGTTATTACCTATTGAGGAGTGGGTACAATAATAGGACTGAATGACCAAGTTATGACATGACAGAAGTGAATTTAAGCTACTCCATAGTAATTCCCATCTACCACCATTTTTTGCCAGAGAAAATTCAACATGCATTGAATATTTTCATTGTGGACTTGTGTTTGTGAGGCAATAACTCTAATACTGATGATAGGAATAACTGCTGTTATTATTCACAAATATGCTTTCCTTATTAAATACTACCATGAATATCCTAAACATTTAAGGGAAGTTAATGAGCAAAACTATCTTCTGATTATTTCTTTGCACTGTGTTGGAAAGACGCAGAGAGGCTGAGGTTTGACACACCTCTGACAGGAATGTGACACTTGTGCCCACTGTGCGCATTTAATTTTCACATATTCTGGCTCTGCTTCAACACTGTGAAGTTGAAAGAAGCAGCTTTATAAATTCTAAATCTGCATTTACTCTGTGTACCATATGAAAATATATTACTGTATTATACAATTGTGGGATGTGTGAGGGTATGAGATGAAGGAGAAGATTTTCTCCTTCTGTGTAAACTGCTTACAGTATTTTAGAGCAATTTAGGTACATTTTTGCAGAGCATATTGAGAAATTAAAAAAACCCCAAGAATTCTTTTGTCAGGAAAGCTAATCACATTGTTAGCATCATGAAATAATACAGCCCAAATCCCTGAAGAAAAGCTAAAATGTCCAATTACTACAGCTCTGTTTGTAGTTAGAGGAAACAGAAGGTATGAAGTTGTTAAAAAGTTTGCATTATTTTGGTGGGAAGTTGGTTGCTGAGGAAGATCTGTCCACAAGCACATGTCAATTGGAAAACATAGATGTCTGTGAGCACCAGAGCCTATTGCCAATCTGCCCTCTGGTTAGATTTCCTAATAAGCTGCCAAATTTGATTAAAACTTTTCTTGTGGTTGGGGCATTCCCAATCTTTCTACCAAGTTGGTTTTTGGCATCTACTGAACATTCAGCTCCCACTACAGCCATTCCCTCTACTGCTGTGGGGCTCTACTAAAATGTCTTCTCTCTCTATCTTCAGCTCCTGAAACACTCAGAATATCTTATAATATTTACCTCATTTTTGTAAAATTTGGTGGGAATTAAGTAAAAAAATTACCGAAAAGGAACAGAAAGACACTATTAAGCTTTGTTGCCTTAGGAAATTAATCTAAAGGGTAACTATCTGCAGTGCCACAGCTGAGAGAATGGTTGTGAAACTACCAAAGAGAACTGTTGGTTTAATCAGTTAGGCTTTAAAGAGCATGGTACATGCAATTTATTTGTTACTATATACTCTTAAGTGAGAAATAATGAGAAAAATTCATACTGTCTAATACAAATATCATGGTCAAATAAGTTCAACCAACCTTTCAGAAGGACAGACTATGCTTTACAGGTTCTATAAACCTGAGCTCCTTGTCAGACCCATTCATGTGTCTACAGATACCTCAGCTGTTCTATTGTGAGCTCCCCCCCATCTCTTGAAATGGTTCTTAGTTTGCATCATTTCCCAGTGGGATTTGCAATACCCTGCAGCGTGTGAGACACTGCAATGTCTGGCAACATCAGTGTTCTATTACACTGCTGTTTTCAACATTTAAATCACAATGTCAAGAGAAGTTCCTAGAACTTGTGTCTAGTCTTCATATATTAATATGTTAAAGCTTCTGTGAATGATGTTTTTATCTAGTTGTGCATTGACAGAAATCCTATGTGATGGATACTTCCAGTGACGGCAATAATGTAATTTTGTAACATACTCAAAGAAAGAACAGATACAAATGCTAGAAAGGGAAACCAGACATAAAGCTGATGTATTACATTTTCAATAGGAAAATGTATTAGCTCTTCCAATATCTGTTCATATGCATGTTCATACTGCACATATTCATGCATGAAAAAGACTTGTAAGATACTGAATGCAGCATCTGTAGGTATTTTCTGAAAAGATCAGGCATCCAAGAAGGGAAAAAAATCTTCCCCTCCTCTCCCCTTCCTCCCCCTGTCATTTATCTTATTTGAGTGTTTAGAGTGAAGGAAGAAACTTGGTAACTCTCCTTCATTCAAATTTGGGCTAGCTTTGGGCTTCCATGCCAAAGGGCACCTCATTCTGCAAGGGCCTTATTTATCCTCTTATCATTTGAATTCCCTTTTCTTTTGAAATCACTTTCTTATTTCTTTATCAGCCCAGGAACTTTTATGAAACTGTTCCTTAATTACTCCTACATTTGAGGTCCTAAAGGCTCAAAATCTGCTGTGGAACCTGCATTCAGAAACCCGGCCACACTCAGAGCTGCTAATGGTGCCACAAGCTCTGCAACCACCTTCAGTAGGGCCTGCTCAAAATGGGGGGTGCAGATGGGACACTGGTGTGAGGAATTCCTTTAATCTCCTTGTTAAGGACAACTTCACAGCCAGACAGATGCTGAAGAAGGCAGAGCCTGCCATGTGTGGCCATGGTGCAATGCAGCAACGGGGTGACAGAGAGGACTGTGTCAAGCCTAGAAATTGGTAAAACAGCTAAAATTCTGTTAATCTTAGTCACTGTAACACATTTGGAGAAGAGATACTTTGGTTGCCATTGACCTGAAAGACCAAAACCATCACCAGAAGGAAAAAAATCAAAAGGGAAAAAAGAATGCCTGCAATCACTCCTGGCATGAATATACATAAATAAGAGACACAATCAAAGAGGAGATCTGGTCATAAGGACTGAGATAAGAAAAAAATACACAAATCAATGTCTCACTGTTCAGTCCTTGACATCAGATTGCAGAAAGAAGGGAAACCTCAAGCTAACTTTTTAAAAAACTGCTTGGAGGATGCAGTAGCATTAAAGTATTAATGCAGGAAGCTAAGGAAGTAAAGAGTGAAAGCAGATGAGTTGTTTCTCCATAAGTGATGGCATCAGAAACGCCGTGTAAAACACTTAATTGGCAATCAAGATTTTGACATTTACTGATTGAAGCTGCTGATGTTCATGTTACACCAATACAACGTATAGGACCCTGTGTGAAGTAATCCCATAAAATTATGTTAGTGACTTAAATGATGGACAGGATCATTAAGTGCAGTTGCTCTGTTGCTCATATTTACTAAAATTATACAGAGAAGGCTATCTAATAATGGCATTGGCTGAATATCAACGAGAGGTGATTAAAGAGAAGGATCAGATCTCCTCCTCCTTCGCTCCCTTCCATCAGGAAACAGTGGGAAGGCTGGACAGAATCAGTACAAGGACCACAGGCAGGTCCCTGTAACAGGCTCACCGCTCTCCTCCTCCAGCGCTCAACACGTTCTCACTACGTTAGCAAGTCAGCCTAAGTGAAGCACCTCCATTGTCAGCACTTTAAAGAGTGAGAAATGCTGCTAAATGTGTCAGGAAACAACTAGATAACGTAAGATGCATGTTTTTGCAGCGCAAAGCACTATAAAGTAAGGCGGCAGCTGATGGAGGTGAAACTTTCCTGAGGTACAGCACATTCAGCAAACTTTCCTCTTCCTCCCCACCAGAACTGCTTTCTGCAAGAGAAAAAAAAAAAAAAAAATCTCTCCTTCCAAAATTAACGCAAAGCATGGCTCACCGATGGCCTGGGTACTCTCATGCAGAGTTATATTTAATACATTAAATACACCTTGCTCCTACTGGCATAGGGAATACAAATATTTCGTACTTGGTGAAATTACTACATTTAATTGACAAGGGCAGGACAGGGCAACACATCTGGCACTTGTGCTTCCACTCCACAGAGACTGGCAGGGCCTCAGCAGGCAGAGCTGGGCTCAGGGGAGGAAGTTATTCCCCCCAGAGCCAAGGATCCTGTGCTGCCAGCTCCCAGGAGAGAGACAAGGCACAGCACCCACCGTCACCCCATCAGCAGGCAGCAACGCTCAGCCAGCCGTGCAGAGCTCTCTTCATTCAGCAGGCTGCACTTCCAGCTGACAAGACAAAAACCCCAAATGAAGTACTAAGGGAAAAAGAGGGAAAGAAATCCAACAACCTGTGATTGTTGCTTTCTGTTGCCTAAACTCCTGCTGCTTTTTTTTTTTTTTTCCTTCTCTAAGGCAAACACACTTTAAAACAGCAAAAGAGAAAGATACAAATCAGGATTTGGATGACAGGGAGTTATCACCGAAGAAAGGTACTTCCACTGCTCCTGAAGCTCCTATCTCTGAAAGCAAACAGGCACAAAACCAGCCAAGCTAAGAAAAAGGTTTTCACAGAGCCTGTTTCACAAGAGTCAAAGGAGAAAACGAGGTCTTTCTAAAAGCACAGGGCTGATACTTCTGCCCAGACCTGTTTGCTGTTTTCAGGTATTTTCTCTGCATCAAAATGATAGTAAGGGCAGCTAAGGATGAATCTGCTACCATCATATCATACCAGGGAAAGACAGAGGACAGCTCTGAAAAAATTAAGAGAATGTTGAAAAAGAGATCTAGACATAGGAAGTCATCACCTGTAATTTACGTAACAGTGAACCAGTTTTCTCAAAACTTGTTATGAAAAATCTTAAAATGGTTTCTGTTAAGAAAAAAGCCTCCAACATTTAAATATATTCATATTGTTTCTGTTCACTGTTCTCTCAAGTAAAACCATTTACTGCACACCCAGGAATACACTTTGAGAACTGTAGATAATAGAAAAGGGACAGATGAAGAACCACCAGCTAGTCCTGCTCTCTGTTTTTTTTTATTACAGATCCATTCCACAGGCTTGTTCAAGCTTTGTTATGTTCCTTAAACCATGTGACCTCTGTATGTGGTTAATGTTTTCTGAAGTACTGCACATGTGTAATCTTTGAACATGAAAATCACTGTACCGATGCAAGATATTATCATTACTAAAATCCATGCAGAAGAATGAGACTAACTTGGAAATCAATCACTTCTGACTTACAGTGTTGGAGTTAAATTAATTTTTCTAAGCAATCCATCTACAAAATGTATCAGTTTTATGAAATTTGGATATTAAAAATAAGGAGACAGTCATGACTTTAAAATTATCTAAACCAATTCAGTATGTAAAGGAATAATTCGCTGCTGTCAAAAGCTAATGTCATTTAATTCTTGTCTTGTTAAATCATCTGATGCCCCTTTCTTTTTTAGTTAAACAAAGATAAATAATAAAAGCAATTTACAGCTAGAAGATGTTAGGGTTTTGCAGCTGTTCAATGTCTTCTGGGCAGATTAGATTCTGTAATGAGAAGTTACAAGTCTCATTTTATAAAAGCTGTTGCTGTCTTGGGAAAAACACCAGTGAATAAGATTAGAAAACCCTTTTCCTTCATGAACCTATTACACCAGCAAGCTGATTACTTGGCATATGTTTGATACCTTCATAGCTGGAAAACAGTAATTTGTTTCAATGATTTTTTCCCATCACTCATAAAGTCAAAATGTCTTCTCTAATATTACCCTACCTCTGATTCAGGCAGTAGAAACAGAGACAAATCCACGGGAGCAGAACTCACACCAACCAGCACTAACTTAACTTCCCTAAGAAAAAGGTTCTACCAAACTAACTATAACTAACATTAAATTACAACAACTCATCAACTGCCTGTTCCTTGTGGGACAAAAATAACGTTCTAAGATCAGGAATCCATTGAGAAGCAACTTATTGGAAGACTCACAACCATATGTGAATGAATTTACACCTTTATAGTAATAATAATTATGTGCAGCTTTTCAAAATTGGGAAGAAAGAAAATGCCCTATTTATCAATCTTGTCAGCTAAGCATTCATGTCAGGGAATTCCACTGATGAAGGGCTTGTAATTAGGTCCTGGGTAGGTAATTACCAGCCCCCTTTGAAATCTACCTCCTGAGATAAATCCAGGAGTGGTTGATTTGATCTTTACTCCAGGGACACCGGGAGTTCAGACTGCTGTGCTACAAACTTGTTTCCTCTAACCAAACACCTTCTGTTTACCTTCACCTCATTTTACTGAAATTCTAAATATTTCTAGAACAGCCACTCCTGCCATCTCCACTGTGTACCCTCCTGAATGATGTTGGCTTTATCTCTATTAGAGACATTTGTTTTCAGGAACATTGCAACACTTTGAGATTCAAGTGCCTGGAGCCACTAATAGGTGGGAAAAATAACACTATCTTGAACAAACATGAGAAAACTCCAACCTGTAATTATTTAACGAACTCTGCAAAAGTTGTACATAGTTAGTACTGACTGGTGGGAGTTGGATAATGATGAGGGGGGTTGTGTTAACTCTTTGCAGCCTACTAAGAAAGGCAGCTCTAATTTCTGGTGAACGAATGTGAAATAAAAACAAGGCTTTGCATGATCCATGTTATGTAAATAATTTTAGGGTTAGGGTTAGGGTCACGTGCCAGTGCTAAATTTTGGCTAATTCTGCTTCAGGCTATTAAAGTCTACTTTTCTTAGTTCTACCTACAGCTTAAATATGGTGTTTCTATTTGCTTTCTAGATGAGTGGAGAACACCCTTCTGAATTAGTGCTATTCCACTGCTGGGACACCACACTCTGGAGGTGTTTTTATTGTAGTGCTGGGAGATACTGAGGTGCAGTCAGAAAAGCATCAGGACAACTGGAATTAATCTTCCATTACTCTTGATGCTGATACTTACATTTACATGATATTATCTTGAGAATTAAATTTTTCTTGCCTCATCTGGTTCAAGATTCACTCTTGCATTTCTTATACCACCCTTGTTGATTTAGCAGTTCTGGGTGTACAAACAAGCTAAAGGTTTGACTTTTCAGTCCTTCCTGTCACTGGTGGAATTTTCCAAGACACAAAAAGTGTGTCAGCATTTGACATCCCTGTGTCTTACTGTGCTTCAGGTAGTTAAACCTCGTTTTCTTAAACATTTAATGGGTGGGTTTAGACTGTCAGGACACTTTCCACAGAACATCTGTGCCAGGCCCTGTGGCACGTCCCCCTTCAGGAACCAACAACCATCCCAGCATTCAACTGCGAACCACAGTGAAATCTCAGCTCCTGTAACTCAATGCAAACTGAATTCTTGCCTTCAGCAGAGCCAGGATTTCACTCTGGAGGCCTGAAAAGCTTCTGCACAGAGAGAAGTTCCCCCAGCAGCAGTCTTTTCCTGACTGGAATACCAGGCTGCTGTGTTCATTCAGTGCAGGATGATCCACTGTGCTCAGGTCTAGGAACACAGCTTGGACCTAAACTGCAGCTTAAAATCAAAGGAGAAGTAAAACACCACCACTAATAAGCAGCTGGGCATAATTAGGCCTTTAACATCTTTGATGTCTTGTGGTAGAGAGAACTGTTCCCTGAAGAAGACATGGAATACAGAAAGTACCTCAGCACAGGACTATGGACAAGCTACCAAACCACTTACAAATAAGCAGATAAAATATTGCCCTCACCTGGCATTGAACAAGGTTTGAAATATTTCCAGCTTTGTAAAGTTGATTTCTAGTCCAGAGTTTGGGAACAAGGCTCAAATAAAGAAAGAGAATATAAAACATGGAAGAAAGAAAAATATCATTTACTGTTTGTGGGTCACACCTTAGATGAGTACTGGAATCTGCTCGCTTTGCTTTCATGAGAACTGAAATGTTTACTCTTAAGTGAGAAGGTTTATGTAAAGTTTCACTTCATGTGAAAAGATTTAGCCAAAATAAAACCTTTGAGTGGCAGAATTGCAACACAATGGCTACCAGATCATTAATTATTTTACCAGAGTTGTATATTGCCATAATTAATGGCACTCTGGGAGAGCAATACAGGAAATTAAAAAGATAAAATTTCCTTTTAATGAAAAGAAATCACAGACATGAAAGACTACTATATGGAAAGGGGATCTTCACTCTGCAGTACTAAAAAAAAACCTGTAACCTGATTAAAAGGCATTTGGAAGCACAATACGAGATATGTTAAAAAGGTAAGAAATCTTTTCATTATAAAGTTGCCAGAATGAAGGAATAAAGACACACGCTCTTCATGTTGTTCTACAACAAATGGGCTCTGTTCCATGCCTTTCAGTAAAGCAAAAACCCCACTGAAAATCAAACAGGCTACAGAATAGCTCGAATGTACCAGCCTGTATTTCAGCACGAACTGTATCTTTAAAATAATGACAGTTTCTCTCATCTTTTCAGTCTTAAAGCACTTTACAGCTACAGCTCAGAAATACATGGACAGAGAGAAATTAAAGCAACTGAAGCTGAAATATGCTACTTAGGAATCCAAAGTTTGTTTACACCATTAGAAGGCACTCAAATATATATCCCCATAAATGACAAGGTCCCAGCAGCAAATTAACAGGAACAATTTTCCCATCTCAGGAGCTGTCAAGATGGGCTCTGTTAGCCAATTTATCTTACTCTAGCACATCTCTGGTGCTTGTCAATCAATATGTGAAACATTTGGTGTTGATTGCCATTTTTCTATCCACTTCCTTTTGCCTCTCGTACCAGGCAATTTACTGCAAGTCAATCAAGGTTGAAGCAGACCTTGTTTAAATAAAACACTGTTGAGTTCTTTTCACACCAACAATTTCAAAAACAGAATGAGCTGCAGCTCTTCACATTTACATTTATACTACTTTTTCTGTTTTTCCCAAATGCCATGCTCAAGCTATAAGTCATAACTAAACTCAGTTGAAGACTTATGGAGAAAGCAGTCAGGGAAGATGAACTGTGTATGCTTTTGCTGTCAAAAACTCAGGCTATCAATGGAGACAGAGAACATTAAAAAGTACTTAAGATATCTGGGATTGCTTCTTTTTCGCCCTTGAAGTCTGGTATCCACACCATAGAAGCAACTTCTAACTCGTCTGAATTTCTGAACTCCGGTTAATTAATTTAAATATTCACTTACACAGCAATTTTAAGGTAAGAAGTGGCTCAACTGCTGTGTTTATAACTGCATGTCACAAATAAATGCATGAAGAAAATCAATTGTCTCAGTGCAAGACTTGGTCCCATGCTCATCACACTGACAGCTTCCCTCTCACATCCAGAGGAAACAATCACACAGAGATCTGGGGTCACATCATGTCTCATTTGGCACTGCTTGCCATCACCTGCAAGCTGCGAGGCAGAGAAACAGGGAAGAACAACATCCTGTGCAATACATAACAATACTGACACACAACTGAACCAACATACACTGATAGTGTTTAACACAAAGAAAATGTTTAAAACTTTGCTTCTGCACAGCAAGACTCGGGTTTACAAACAATACCTACAAAACCTTTCACTGGGGTCTGTCAGGCCCCAGTTTAAGGATCTTCCTTTACTTTGCTCCAAGTAGTAGGGAAAAAAAAATCCACATAATATTTGAGGATCAGGTGTATACTACATATATGGATATTATATGAACACATACAAATATATAGATAAAACACAAGTACATGTTTGTATGCACATTAAGATACATGGTGTCCTAACCCTATTAAGAGTTGATTTTAGAGTTATTTTCAGGAAACAATTTTCATTACTCATGAGAAGGAAGATACATGTTTTACTTGATATTAATGTCACTAAACAAAACCAAACCAAAACAAAACAAAAAAAACCCCAAACAAACAAACAAAAAACCCACAAAAAACCAAAACCAAACAAAACAAAACAACAAACCAACAAAAAAGCAAGCAAAAGGTATTAAAAAGTATGTCCTGCAAGACAAACCCAGTTAGTCCAGTTCCCAATGTGATGTAAGGATTTCTTCAGCAACAACAGTCAGGAGCTCACAGTAAAAACTATCATAAAGGCAGTAGAACAATTCCAGATTGCTAGTTTAGGCTTAACTAACAACAAAAGATAATGTGTGATTTTCTTTCCTAGTCTTCCAAAAGATGCCTCCTACACTAAAGCATGAAGAATCACACTTATATAACATTTATTTTATCATTTTTAATGATGGGAGAACACTTACATATTAAGAAATTTCCCATTCATTCAACCTCACCTCTGTAAAACTTTCCTGAAGAAATAATAATTAAAAAAAAAAAAAAAGCCATTTTAATCCTCAGAAAGCTCTGGGTTTATTTTGCCACTGGCCAACACATGCATGGGATTTTTACACTCCTTTCAGCTACATGGATGTTACTCAGAGCTTGCAGAAACCTCATACCTGGAATTCAGGTTTACAGGTGGGCTCTGTCAATTTATAAGAAAAGTATTCCCTCCAAAATAAAAACAAACACAGCAAACAAAACCTGCTTAGGAGCTGCTTCTCTTTGCTCATAGCAAAGTCTCTCTCTTCATTGGTACCACTTTCCCCCAATAGTTTTACATTTCCTGGTATGTGCTTTCTGGTTACAGATATAAAGGGAAATGTAAAATGTTTCTGCCACAGAAGGAAGCAACAGATGATGGTGAAGGCATTTAACAGCTGGATGCCCTAAATAAGCAACTGGCTGAGGTCAGAGTGGTTTGCAGCCTGTCCCTTCTCTGCCACCCCCCCAATCCCATGTCCTCTGTCCCCCAGATCTTCTCAGACTTTCCATCAGGGCCCTAAAAAGGCTGAACACGGCATTTGATGGATTTTAGGAGAATGGAGATGAAATCAGTGGGACAGAGAGGATCACTATAGAGAGAAGCAGTGTACACAGTCTGTAACATCACCTGCCAGGGGATGACAAAGAAAGTTCCAATTCTCTCTGAAAAGTTGATCACACATTTCACTATCTTTACCATCAGCCAAAAGTCCAGGACTTCCATCTGGGTTTTTTTCCTCTTTTTCCCCCCTCCAATACCAGATTGTTTAAAACCTTAATTTTAACATGAACCTGCAATTTTAGCTGCTAAGAGAACTTCACTTTGCTGTCTCTCCACAGCCCCAGGGACTAATTGAGAAGATTACATGGAGGCTCGAGGTCTAAACACTCAAGGAAGATAACTTACTTAAAACCCTTTCTACAAAGAACAACGA
Source organism: Pyrocephalus nanus (assembly GCA_038380795.1). NCBI lineage: Eukaryota > Metazoa > Chordata > Aves > Passeriformes > Tyrannidae > Pyrocephalus > Pyrocephalus nanus. The sequence goes on along the minus strand of CM076275.1, from coordinate 13,553,342 downwards.
CAGAAATAGGAACAACAAGGAGATCTTCCTGTCACTGGAGGCATTTCTATCACATATGCTGCATGTGAGCATGGGCGGGAAAACCAGTGATTTCTTTCACTGCAGTACACAGAAATCTAAGAGAGAGATAAGGAGCTTGTTTTCACTATAAATCACAGAACTAAAAACGAGTCCTGACATAAAAATGTTATAATCTAAGCAGGGGTCAAGTTCCTTCTGTCTTTGACAACTTGCAACAGTGAGCAGATAAAATTTGTAAAGTATGTAAGACTGAAATAGTGCTTCTCTCAGCTATCATGGAAATCATGCTAAAGTGGTATTGAGGACTAAATGGAGTAGATATGTAAGAAAGAGTCAAAGACAATTTTAAAAGATGCCTTTTTACCTACACTTAGTGAAATGAAAACTAGAAAATCCACCCTCCTCTTCTATCACAAGTCACGACCCCATCAAAAACTGATGTACAAAACGGTTCCAGCAAGGTCGGTTAATAGAAATAATACATCACAATCCAGCCCATTTGGGGCTTTTGTTCTTAAACACTTCAGTAAATGGGCCTGTTTTTTAACTCCAACAGATAATTATGAAGTGCAATAAAAAATTCAAATTATGTTAATAGGCCAGAGAACAACGGCTGTTTCTGAAATCACTGGCAATTACTAGACATAATGGTTCTCAATTAAGCTGGAGGGTATTTTCAATCGTTCATAATTCACTATTTTAAAAGTATCATAAAAATATATAAATGTGAGCTGTTAATAAAACTTTCAGACTAACAGTGTAGCTGTGTGTCACAGAAAGTAACACCTATTTTATTTTGACAGTGTTTTTTCTCCTGTAAATGGTATGTGAAGATATTGTGAGTGAAGGGAAGGTAACTACATGGGATTTATTTCTCGGAGTGCTCCTGTGTGCAAGAGGAGCTCTATCCCTTTCTTAAGCAACTTCATTTTCCCCAAGGAATACACTCAGCAATCATACATGTGTTTACCAACTCTATTTTTAGACGCTGCAGCTCGGTACATAAACTTTAATGCATATGTGGATGTGAAGCAGGGGACTCGCTGCTTGTCCACTCTCAGATTGTTACTTCTGATGCTTTACAAGGGAATAAAATGGACCAAAATGGAAAAAATCAAGGCCTAAAAAAAGAAATCATAAGGATCATCAAATGAGAAACCCTAAGCATCATCTTTCAATTATATGCTTGATGCACAGTAGATTTTCACCACATCAAATAAGACAAACACCTTGAGTAAATGAAGCCATTAAGGATAATCAATAGGCAATAATTACTATCCACACTTCCACTAAAACTAGCACTTACTTATCCACCACATATTTAACCTTGCATTAGCAAAATGGCACAGCTGGCCGCTGCTAAATTCTCATTTTAACTTTGCTACATGTGATTAACGATCAGTTTACTGGAGACACGCCTAAACTCCCTAAGTAAATGTATTTGAACACTTGTGCACGTATTTATTTATTTATTTCCAAATCTACCACACCTTAAAAGCATTTTGTCTAATCCAGCCACTTCAACATTCCTCCTGCCAAGAAGCAAAACTTACTTGATTTTTATTCAAATACATTTGCACACATATTCCTGAGAAGGAATAAATCATTCAAGAATAGTTCCTAACTGAATAAATTAATATTTTCATATTTAAACAGCAACTCATATTTTTGAGCACAACACTGTGTTTCATCAGTGGAAGACAGCCATTCATCATCCACACCTCAGGAGCTGTTGGGAGTCTTTATTGCTTTGGCCTCATTAAAACGGTGCAAACCATGAGCTAGCACACACCTGTCTCCCTAAATATTCTCCCCTTTAGTTCTGTAATAGTTCCACACAAAGGGAAAGGTTAAAGCCAGTTAAAAGAGATACAAATACCCTGGTAAACTATTAGTTATTGGTTTCGGTCACTTCACTTTAGAAACCCGTGACTTTTATTTCTGAATGAATTAGTAATTACACTGTTTATTGACTTTGCTTGTTTTCTGTTTTGTTGTGGGATGTGGTGTGTTGGTGTTTGTTTAATCCCTTCATTTTTATTCCCTTTTCTCTTCCACTGCTTACCTTCAGTCTCAAACTTAAAGCTGAAGTAAATCTCAAGTGTTACAGCCGGACAAGGATATCTACATAAGGACTAAATTGTAATTCTAACTTGATTCCAAATGGGACAAAAATATTCTGAACTCATTCCTATGCAGAAAACACTTGTTTTTCTATCTCATTAAGATCATCATACAATATCAACAGATGCTTAAAAGCCTCTAATGCTGAAGGAACTGTTGAGAAAATTGAAACAGAAGTACTTATGAATGATAATCTAATGACACCGCAAAGATTTTGCTTTCCTGCACCACATCTGGCAGAGCACACATATCCCAGCACTCCCTTCTCCCAAAGCCAGAACCAGCCACTAACCAGCTCCCATTTTTGTGTTACTTGGTACTGTTTGGCACCGTGAGCAGCAGACGTCCTTTTACGTCAGGAAAAATAAAAGTAAATAAAGCAAGGCCACGTTTGAAGTCTCCCTAAATCCCCTCGACCTCAGTGGCTGCCACGCACCCAGAGCTGCAAACAGAATATCACCATTAAGGTTCTAATCACAGTAAACAAGCATCTGGCTGTCATTTCAAACACAGCTTTTCCCCTACTGATAATAAGGAGGGTTTTCTGCTAATTTCTGTTATCTGTAAATCTCTCTTGGCATTCCAACTCTGCACTTAATGTGCTGTACACGCTCCACTTTATGCACAATGAACACTGCCATCAAATGTCAGCGTGTCTTCTTGTTATCTTAAAGATAGGCAGGGATTCACTCAATGAAACATCTGAAGAGTAAGGAGATAAGGAATGAGGAGATATTTTCTTATTACCCCACAGATATTCAACAGAAACACATCAATATGTATGTATATTTTTCTTTTACATCGGGGGAAATAATCATAACCTTTCACTAGTTCTGTTAATTTAATTGTAGAATGGGAACTGAAGTCAAGTTTAGATCAGTTATTTCTGTATCCACACAATACATCTCTAAATAAGCAAAGTACTACAGTGCATCAGCCCCAAGTGAATGGTACCTGCCCACTTTGAGGCACCACTGCTTGCTCTCTGCTAACTCAGAATCTGAGTTGCAAGCAGCTGCCATATTGTGTTTTCAAACATCTGTTCTGTTAGACCACTGGAAAATTAAATCTGCAAGTGACCCTTCAAAAATATGTGCACAGTGCACAGGTGAGAAGCAGCAGCCTTGAAAAATGAAACTTGTGTAACAACTTTCCCTTCTTGATTTACTGGTGTAAATCAAAAGAAATCCAGTTGAGTTCACTGATACAAAGTCAGTCCAAGGAATATCACAATTCTACCACAGGTTTCGAGCTTTAAAATGGACGAAGTGTTTCACATGCATCAGAAATATCAATATATTTGTTAAATGAAAGAAAATTTAAAAAAATCTGTCTTGATCTCAAATTGAGTGCCTATTCTTGTCAATTTTTGTTAAACTTTGTTTCTTATTCTCCCCCTCATTTAGATGCTTGCAAAATAAATATAATTATATCCAACTTTAATAACTTCGGTACCTTGAGCTGCAGGTGCTAGTATGCTGTATCTATTACCATATTTTAAACCCTTTTAAGAAGATTGCATTAATTTCTATGATAATTTAGAGCCTATAATGCATTCCAAGATGTGAATAGATGTTAATCACCACAGAATGATTTTCCTGTATACTAACGAAGTCATGCTGTAACCAGTAACTACTAACTTTTAAAATTCAATATTGCCACTGAAAGACTTGATTAAGATTTTGTTAGAGTAACGACCCCCCTGATAGAGCTTTAAAAACCCCAAAGTCGTTAACAACTATAGCAATATCCTCCCTATCTACAGAAATTATTAGGACAGAAAATGTTTAGAGTATCCATTCTTTGCCCAGTATTATTAAAACTTAGCCATTCTTATTCATCTTCTGCCTCTGCCACAGATCCAGCAGAGCAGCCAGCTCAAAGGCAGAAGGCTGAGAGGAGGCTTCATTATTACAGTGATATTATGTTTAATATGACAGGTCCATCACTGAGGAAAAGCTGACACCAGTGAGTGCAGAACTATTCTGATATTAGAACATGCAGAATGAGAACACTGGCCAAGAGTTTGCCTCCATGATCTAAGTCAAACCTCAGTTTGTGCCATCAACTCCAACAACCTCCTGACAAGAGCAACAGTCAGATTTAAGTATCTGTACAAAGAAGTGAAAATTGGCAACATTTTCCTGGAACAAGCCCACTCACTGCTTGTCCCCAACCCAAAAGTACCTATGGGTTGCCTCTCTGCATTAACCTGCTCATTGTTGTTGCTCCTTGACAGTTACTCAACCCAGGATGTACTACGGGTGGTAATGGCTTTGTCACTATGAGCAAGGTGACCCAAATGAAGGAACACTCCAGGGGACTGGACTATTTCATTGTCCAAGGCCTAGGGCATGACCTCCTCTCCACTGTTTGGCCACCCTAAAGACAGCAGGTACAACACCACCATCATTGTGTCTGCTCAGGTCCCGAGTGATCAAAACAACAGAATCAAGCTGACATTTCAAACTTCCTGTGTGGTTAAGATTCTGTACTTTGAGTTCTTACAAAGAAAAATTACTGGTTTAACTTTTTTTTTTTCCCTGTAGACACCAAGCAGGTTCAGAGGAGCAGCTGAAAGCCATTATGACACTGTGATAATTCCAATTGTTGCTGCCTCTGCCAATGATTAACTCACATGCAGAGGTTTAACTGGGTGCTGCAATTCAGCAGCGTGGGGAGGACTGCACTTTATCCCTTCTCATTAGAATGGGAACTCTCCTCTTCTTCAAAGGTTTTAAAACCAGCAATCAATTCAGTCCCATGCTCTAAGGTGAGCTTCATTTTCTGGGGTCTCTATGATGTTGTCAGCACAACCCCCAAAATACACTGCAATGTGCTGGGAGAAAATCAGCTCCTATGGGAAATATGCCTCCAAAAGAAAAAAAAGGAGGAAAGAAAGAAAGAAAGAAAGGAGTAAAACACTGAGGGGACTTCTAGATCAGCTTTTGTTATGATCACTGTAAAGACTTTGCACTCTTTCTGGCATCACGCTTGACACTGTTGAACACTTCTGAATTCCTCTGCCTCCAACAGAAGTTCATTACGCCTTCCCAAAATGTGTCAAAAGGTAGAAGAGAAAAGTTAAGACAGCTTAAAAGGTCCCAAATCCTCTGAAACCCAGAAATGTAACATTTGCATTCCAGATCAAATTTGACTTCGAGAGATACACTGAAAGATTCTGTAAGAATGGATTGTTTACTCTTCTCTTACATTCAAACAGTTCCATTTACAAGATTAATATCTAATTGAGAAATGAAGTATTTAAATCTGGTTTACTTTTTTTTTTTTTTTAAACAACAATCTGGGATTATTTCATGGTTGTGTATTTTTGTAGCAGCATTTAATGCCATTTGAGCAGTGACAGGATTTAAACTGCCACCAATACAAATTAAATCATTAACTGCTGGGTGTAGAAAAATTCAGAATTGGGAATTCAAGTCTCAAGAGACAAGCACAGGAAGAATTTATTCTCACACGTTTTATATAAATAATCACTTAAACCTGTACTTGTTAAGTACAAAATATGTGTTAGTGTAACAAAGTATCTGGTTCATAGAAATGTGATTCTTGCCTTCCTCACAGAACAAAAAGAAATTATTAAAAAAAAAGCAGTATAAAACAAAGCAACTGTTTGAGGAATTAAATAACTAAACAAGCAAGTGCAGTATATTTACTAAAAAATATTAGAATGGCTACAGCATTTTATACCCAGAAGCCCTACTGAATTTAGTAACACAAACAAAGTTTTAAAATGTGAATAAAGACCTAAGCCAGGGGCTCATCTGGAGAAGGCTCAGGTGAAAGAAGCTGCAGGGAATGCATGGCCTCTCACTTCAGCTCAGGAACTCTCCAGCTCCTTGTTCCCCAGCTCTCAACACCCCTGTACTCTTCTGCGGCTGCAGGAAATCTGGGACCCCCATGGGCTCACAGGGACATCTCTGAGCTTCTGCCCCCATTTCCAGTGTTGGGACCCATCCCTTCCTCCCCACAGATGGCAGAGCACCTTCTGCCCAGGCTGGTGGGGAGATGGTGACAACACCAAAGGGTTCCCCCTTGGCTGGCCAAAGGCCCCTCCAGGTGACAGCCCTTGACACCCAGCTCATCCCGAGTCACAGAGCTTCCCGTGGGGCTGGAGGATTCAAAGGGTGCTGGATGGGGGAAAGTCTTGCAAAACACAACAGGAAAGGTGAAAAGGACAGAACAAAAGTGTAGAGTTGGAAAATGAGTCAAAATCCACGACTTTCTGCTACAACAGACCGCACACATTCTTACAGCACAGCCCTACAACAAAACGTGTTTCTGAGTCAACATTATAAAAACCCTGGACAAAACTCGGTATTTTTTTTGCTGCAACTCTGTCATTTAAAGTCAAAATACACAACTGAGAATGAGAGATGGAGATGAAAATCAGGCCTGTCCATCTACTGGAGCAGGGGACAGAGAAGCAGAAGTTAACACAGAGTACTCTCACTACAGAGAAAGGATTCATGCTGCACTTGGTAAGAAATCATTTCTCCACAAATTAATACTTTACCCAGCTGGAAAAACCAGGAGGGCCTGAGCAGGCACCAGGCATTATGGATGTCCCTGGGAGCTCTGGGGTCTCCACAGAACCAAGAGGCCACACTAAATTAACCCCGTTTAGAGGCACTGAGGAAAGGAGCAGGGAGAGTTGGTAACAGAAGTATCTGTAATAACTCAGTGCTCACAGGGACACCTCTACTTTGGCTCACAAATTCTCCTTCCTGATACCAAGTTGCTGCTTGGGTAGCTCAAAGAAGAAGAAAACCAATGAAATGCAAACTGAAATTATTAAAAATAGCAACAGTTGAATAATCATGATTTGTTTGGAGTTTTTTTTTAAACAGGGAACATAATATGAGTGATGATAAATTTATAAGGACCACACGGCCAGGCATTTAAAAAATGTTGAGCCCTTTAGTGATTAAAAAAAATTAATCATAATAGTTAAAATCCATGACAATTATTTTTCTAAATATTTTCTTTCAATTGTAAAGTTGAAGAGGAATTTTTTATTGTATAATATATGATGTCAGTCAACCCACAAAAAAACTAAGCTAGAGTTAGGAAGAATTTTCCCATTTACAGCATCACATTACAATATGTGTAGTCTATTGATTTTTTTATGTCTTATAATAAAGCCTTTGCCCTTTTTCACTGTCAAAAATAAGACAATTACTGCAGCTACTACACTTCAGCCTGTCCTGCTGTATGGTTGTCTGGTATATCTTAGAAGATGAAAAATATTTTTTAAAGTATTTTTAACTTAAACCGCACAATGGATGCAGTTAAAAAAGACTACCTTGTATACATTTGGGGAAGGTATTCCCAGATTCCAAGAATAAAAACAGAAGAAGAGTTACATGTAAAAGTTGAAAGCTTAAGATTTGTTTAAAAATGCAAATCGGTGGTGATGCACAGAACATGCCACCCTAAACACTTGATGAGCATTATTCTTCAGGACATCTCACTCCCTTTTCCAGTAACATTTTTGAGTCAAGTTTCTCCTTCAACTTAATTATCTAAAACCTCTTTCCCCATTTAAGCTGTACTACCTAACAAACGGCTTCAATATCCTTCTCCTCCCTTGAATGGCCATGCATATTTTGCCAGAAACAGGAAAAGTAGGAATGCAATCGCATTTGTGCTGATGCTAAATGTTAATAGATTTGCCTAAATGTCTGCTAATAGCACCCCTAGAATTAGCTAGACTAGTAGTGCATGCCTAATGTCTTGTTTTTGTTGTTGCTGCCTTAGCTGTTTTCTCCTTTTTTTCCCCCCTCAGTGACAAAAATAAAGGCATTTTTAGCAAAATGTTTCCATACATCTGCAGCCCGGAACAGCAGCCGTGCCACTGCCATCGTGCAGCACTGACAAAGCATCACTGGGATTATAAATCCCAACATTCTACTGTTTCCTTAAATTAAACATGAAAAGTTTAATGTTTTTCTAAATTAAACATGAAGCCCTGACTTTGCCAGCCAAAAATATGTCCTCCTATCACCTCTTCTAATTCCCTCCAGGTCACTTCTTTTCTTAGCTCCGTGCAGTCAGAGCATGATGCTTTTATTGGTGTGTACTTGCAGAATGTTGTGGGAGAACAAAGCCTTTGAAAACATTTTCTACAGGCCAAAACATTTAATAAATATGTATTACACTCCCAGAGCTCCAGTTTGCTCAGGATCACAAAGCCATTTAGAAACGTAAAAGATTTTTAAAAGAAACAGTACTAAGTGGCTTAATTGCACAATCATATTTTTAAAACTAAATAATCTGTGAAAATCAGATTATGAAAAAAATCTGATTTACCAGTTTGTGCTTGCAGTTGCTGTACAAATGCATTATGTTATCCAAGTCTTCCACTGCTTCAAAATATATGTAAAAATATCTAGGGAGACAACAACTTCCTTCTTCTATAAAGGACTGCTAATTTCTAGCTGTCAGTTGACTGAGCCACCATGAAATACTTCATAATTTTTATATTTCCTACTGTTACTGCAATGCAGGACAGATATCTAGCCCTTCTATTTCTGTTAAAAGTACGTAAAAAACCCTGCATATTCTGACTTCAGGCTGAGAAAGCCACCACAGACAGAACATTTACTATCATTCAACACACACACAGAGGAGAGAAAAAGCCAGTAGCTGCTCTGGGTCCAAGAAACTTTCAAGTCTTTAATTAGAAATTATGGTCCTAAATCTAACTATGATAATATCAAGAAAAAAACCCAAACCCAATCCTACAAATCTTTTCATTTATGCCAATGGAAACACATGACTGTAAAGGGTATGAAAAAGAGGAATCAAGTCTCTGATTATATTACCTTTCAGAAAATTTGTTAGCATGTTATTAGCAAAATGTTTATTTGTTAATTATAGTTTTAATTAAGATACAACAATAAATTATCTTTGCCACATTTCTGCAGCTATTTACAACCCCTGAGACTTAGATATCTCGTTCTGTATCTGTAGAGCTGTCTGGAGGAAATTAAAGCTATACCACGATGGTTGCACTTTGTTCCCCCAAAATCCTTCTGAAATTTGGGAGGAGGATCACGGTGTTCCTCCAGATGCCTCTGCAAACCACAACTGCATAAACATCACCACCACCATTCCTATACAGAATGCCTCAAACCTGGTTTTCAGGGAGGAAAATGTTGATTTATTATTATTTTTATTTTTAAAGTGAGTGCTACACTGTTTGCATAATTTACAGTATTGCTAATGCCAGTCAAAATTAAAGAGATGGCATGACTGGGAAGGAAAAGACCCATTTGGTATCTGTCTTTGGTGCCACCTCTTTTCCTCATCACAGTAACTTCAGGCGACCCTCTGCAATAATCTTCCATGGTAGGATATCATGTGCAGCTTCTCCACATGCACCAACAAGGCAGGGATGTCTAGAAAGTCTAGATTTTTCTAGATGTTAAGAAGATTCTTCCAAGATGAACTGCAGTGAAACGTGACTTGTCTACCAGCCCTACATTTATGGCCTAACTTCTGATTTCAGTTTGGTAGCACTGCCTTCATGACCTCTGAGAGGAAAATACATCCATTTGATTTCTCATGGATTTCAAGAGTGCCAGACCACTGTGAAGAGCAGGGCATGTGAGAGCAGCACATCAGTCAGAAAGTGTACACCCCAAATGTCCATTCCAGGTGCAGCAGGAGATGCAGGAGCCCACTGCTCCAAGTCTCAGTAATACCAAGTTCCAGAATTCTGCAGACCAGGGATATTTTACCAATTACAATTATCAGGCCAATCTCTCCAGTCCACACACTGCCATGATTTGACAAGCTATGCCACAATCAAAAGCAGTGGTTTTCCTTCCTGAAAACAAGTGAGCTTGACATGCCCTTTGAAGAGAAATGTACAGTCAGTTTTATCTTTCAGTTCCAAGTGCACACAGAGGAGGCACAGCTTTCATTACAGTTCCTGCCCAAAATGCCAGGGAGCTCCTTACACAACAAGGGCTTGCTCTTCATCCCAAATCCAAACTAGAGTAGTTCTATCACCCCTAAAATTACTCCAGTTGAAAAGGAAAGATGAGTTAGTTTCACAATGACAGTAATTGGAGAAAAGAGCTTTATTCATGTATTTATTTTCTTCTTTTTTTTTTTTTTTCTCTGTTTGCACCCCAATCTGAATTGAAAAGAAAAAGAAGTCACGTGGATACCTTTCCATATCCCATCCATACATACCACCTTCTTTTCCATGAGTCAGAAAGCACCAATGCAAAACTAAAATGTGAATATCTGAAAGGCAGTTTTCATTTGGGTAATGAAAGCTATGAGTCCATTCAGAGTCAGATATATAAGACCTGGGTTTTGTGCTTCAAGGACACAGCAATAAAATAGAAACAATAGCTATGCTACAACAGTTGCTTTGTTTTGCTTTTCCATATTATTTGTACTTTTCTCATTACCTAACAATTATCTGGGTGTTTATGGTCAAAACCTAACAAGGCCAATGCATATTTGCCAGAAAACCTGACAACAGAAACATGTTACATAAACAAATCACAGTGACTTGGTTTCAAACCACTGATGAGGTCCCTGCTCTGCTGACATACACAGAACTTGCTCATGCAGTGCATCAGAAGTCTTAAAAAATAATGTATTACATATGTGTGTAAATGAGCTATTTAGACTATTTAATTAGTATTTCCACATGCTTAGTAACAAATTCATTAATACTAGACAGAAGTCCTTTACTAGCAGGTTTTGAAAATACATGGGAATAAAGAAATTGTCAAGTATTAGTTGAAAGCATAAAGCTCATCTAAGTCATGAGGTTTTGTAACTTTCCAACCAACTCTACCCAAGAAGGAAAATTGCTCTTCTTCTACCATTTAGAAAAGAAATCCGTTTCTCCTCTCTTCAGCCGAAGAACTGCAGTAGAATGGTACTTTAGTTTAAAAGGTACAGGAGCTGCTTCCATTCTGCTTTAAAATGTCTTTTGAGTGCTGCTATTTCTGTATCCCTCTGGTACACATACTTTGCTGCCTTAGTTTTGTATAAAAAAGAGCAAGATGAGGTCAAGGATGCAAAACCACCCCATGGCAGAACAGAGAGAATACCTAGAAGGACTGATCAAGTCCTATCTTTCTGGTGTTGTGTTGCTTATTAACTTTTTAATTTATTCTAATAATACTTCGGAATTAATGCCACACTATTTCATAATGATAACTTTTGCTTCATAAATATATATATACACATATACACACACAGAGAGATTAGAAAAAAAAATAACTGATCAATATCCTGGAAGAAATGTGTTTCCTACAGCAATAGCAGTTGACAGCAAATAACTGTTAACCTCTTACATCAGATTTTCAAAGAATGCATGTAACATCATCATGTCTGCAGCCAGATTGTTTGATTGCATCATAAAGTTGAGCAGAAATTTATATTTACAGTCTTACACTCACAAAGCAACTCTTAGCTGGTCAGGTGTTATTTAAAATAAGCACATTCAAAGCTGTAAACCAGGGAAAGACACTGACCCAGCCACACGAAGCTCACACTGAGAAGGTGATGGGGAGAACCAGGGATTTCACTGGATATGCTCTGAAGTTCTGCTGCCTTGTTGTGGCTCCTTCTTATTTTTCTCAAATTAAGGAGATGCATAAGAGGTGAGATTACCTGATTTCAATCTCAGCTCTATGACATAACTCACACATAAGGCAGGAAGGGATTTGTTATAAACATAAGTTACGTGAATCGATAACGGAAAGGAGGAAATTCCCTTTGAAAACACTGCATCCAAAACTTTCATTAGGAGATGTATGAATGATAAAATGTTAGTAGTGTAACAGTTAGAAAAAAAAACATGAAAAATTATTTCTGTTTTATTTCACCCTGTGTATTTTAGGAGAAGCAAACAGATTTGGATTAGATGGTTTTAATCACCAAAGGTCAACCTTTTGACAATGAGCTGTTTGACAAGCCCTACTTAGCACTGCAGTCACTTGAAGCCTGTACTATATAGAGACATTGCTAGTAGAAAGACAGGAAGGAAACAGAAAGCAGAGTTACCCGTTTATTCAAAGATTCCAGGATAAAGTCCTAAAAAAACCACAGGGCATACTTTTCTCTACGAGACTTCATACGGAAATGGGATCATCAGAAATATGCACATATTACACCCTGCTCACCTCCACAGAGGTGTTCACAGGCACAGCCAATTTCTTTAGTGGTGCTGTCAGCACAGCTATGAGGAAGTCTAAAAGATCTGCTGCACTTAGAACTTCAGGAGTGAAGGTGATACCTTCTAATTCCTTTATCTCACAGAGAAGCTGGTGATAGAAAAGTGGGCTAGAGCTGGTCATCCAGCCCATCCCTCCCCACCCAACCACTGCCAACAACCCCTTCCTTGCCTTCCCTTTTCCCACCCATCAGCAAGTAATTTTCCAAACTAAGACACACCTATGTGAAACTGTTCAAGTATTCTGGGAACATGTAAAGCCATCGTGAAATAAAGACACCTTAAGCAAGGTACAGTCAGCACTACAGAAAGCTTCCCTATCATCCTCACATCCTGAAGCAGTTCAAGCACAACTCAGAGCTAAAGCAAAAGCTTCAGTGGATTCCAAGGCATCTGTGCCATCTAAAAACACAAGTTTTTGTATCATTTGAGGCTTAATCTGCAGAGCATATTATTAGCCATCATTAAAGTGCTTTCCACCTGCACCAAAGTCTCTGATCTTTCTTGACACGTAGCAGACAATCCTCATCCCAGTCAGATGTCAGAAATACAGACGTCATCCTGTGTGCTTACAACCTGAGCAGGGAATTTCCAGTCACAAAGATACCATGACACAAACTGGACCCAGTTACATGCTTTGCCTTACAGTGCTTTACATAGCTGGTCTTCCTTTCACATGATAATTGCTTGTTACCCTATTTATCCCGATATCATCTTATTTAATGAATAAATGTCCTGTCCTATTTGGGCCTTACTCTGTGTCTACTAGCCTGATACTTGATTTCTGCTCAAAACATGACTGTAACTGTGCTGTGCACTGAAGTTGCAGATGATTTGCACAGATACATATCCTAGTTCTCCACATGCCTTAAGGTGAAACCATGATAAAGACTGAAAGCACATCCTGGTTGTCACGGTCCCATCATTACCTGCAACTCAGAAAATTGCATCTCTGCTAACAAACAGCACATCCCTAACTTGAGTGTGAGAGGCAGCTTTCTCTTGGCTGGGATCCAGAAGGAGCTGGCCTGCTGATGCTGGAGCCTTTCAGGTCCTTTGTTGCCATCGCACTGTGTGCAGGTGGTTTTACCAAATCTGGCCTTCTGTGACTCATCTGCAAACCCCTTATTCCCTTCCTTTGCATCAAGCCAGTTTCTGTATCTGTTTACAGAGAGAAATGCACTAAGTGCTCTCACTGCAGGCCTCTAAGATTCTGCAGAAATACCGACAGACTTCCCCTCCATCTCACCATTCCTGTCTATGTACCTTTGTAATTTTGGCTTCATTAGTTGTGCTTATCCGTGCCACTTCCTGTCTTCATGTTGTCAGCTTATGTTTCATTCTTTTAATAGAAAACAGTTTATGAGTGAACGCCTGGAGGAACGAATCCCGCACGATGCGTGCTTTTGCACTTGTCAATCTTTTCCAGTCTTTAGCTTAAGATCTTTTGATAATCTTTACATTTGCAATGCCAGCAGCATGTAGTTTAGTACCATTTTAGTTTAGATGAACAATGGCGTTTAGAGAAGAGTGACAGGGAGGATTAGTGGTTCCTAAGAGCTGCTGTCTGCCAGAGATCTGACCTGCATGCCTGCATCCACCACTCACAGATGGAGAGCAACTTGGAAACGTGGCACTCGGCATAATGTAGAAATTCCCAGCCTTCTCAAATCTGCATTTTATTTTCCTTCCATGCACTTATTCTCTTTCTTTGCATCTTTCTCAGCTTCTGTCTCAGAATGTTTACTGTCTCCATACTTCAATCTCTCTCTACCAACTCGAAATCTAGTCTCAAAATTCTCCCTACATGTTTGGTGTCAGATGAACTGCAAACTTCCAGCTCAAGTACAAGTTTCTTGCTTTAGTCGTAAATTTTTGATAGGAGTAACATTTCCCTCCCTGAACAGTTCACAGCTTCCTTCTGTATGTGTAGAACTTGAGCATAACATCATAGTCTGTGTGAATGTGTGTGACTAAGATATACTAACCTAGAGCAGTCTCAGCCCCAGGAAGGGACAGAATAATTACTGTTACGTTCGCAGTTGGCAACAGTCCTGTATTTTAAATATGGGGATTAATTTCACTTCTGATTTGACTGTTAATTATATGAAGTTATTTGTAACTATAACACAATATATTATAATATAGAAAGTTATTCATACATGTTAATTATATTAAAGTTTACTGCTCTATGTTTAAAATTAATCATTAGTATTTTACTTCCTTTTTTCAGTAATAATAAAATCTTATTTTGAACTTAGCAACACTATCAAATGCTAAGCTGAACTCACCTGCTTCTCTCAAAACCCTGAAAACCTAAACCATTGTAACTTTGAATGAACCCAATTCAATGAATTTAATATTAAAGTGTTGGAACAATTGTAACGTTTGTAACAGAACATTTCAAGTTTGGAATACAACTCCATGTTCTTTGTCAACATTGTAACTGCAGTTTATATTTCAAAAAATAAGTATTACTCTGCTTCATAAAAAACAACTCACATTATGACAGAAAACTGAATAGCCATTTCTTCCACTGGATCTTAATCATTTGCAACAATGGCTGATTTTTGCTGTGTTTTTTTTCTTTTTTTGTTAATATTCCTGTTCTTTCATTTCTCTTTTCACAGTTGTTTTCAAAAAACCAGCTATCAAAAACAAAGTAATGGAGAAACAAATAAACCAACTCATGGGAACCTTCTGCCATGAAGCTGAAAATCAATTGTATGAGTTCCTAAGCAGCTTGAGAACCACTTCTTTTTCTTGCTGTCCCTATGTCTAGTGTAGCCTACAAGCCCACCAGGGCAGGGATCAGCCACTGAGAAGCGTTTAACATTGCACACAGGATGAATAAACAGTGCAATAACTCTCAAGGTCATCAGGTGAAAACAAGATAGAGCTGAGGAACATTAACATGAGCTGGTATCTTAATTACACTCGTGAGGCAGAGATGATGAAAAAATAGCAAGTCAATATGGAAGCTGCCTGAGTACTGACACCTTTCAGGAGTAGTGATTTAAAAGCCAATAATAAATCAATATTTCTGCTAATTCCTATCCCCTAGGTCATGAATGGGAAGTTGTAATGGTCCCACGATTCACTTAGGCTTCTGTGAGCTGCTTCACAAATGCATCTTATCCCCCTGCCTGCTTTTCCCCTCTAGCAGGTGTCTCTCCCCACAGTGTATTTCTCAGCAGAAAGGCTGTGCTGATACTGATCTCCACAACAGCCATCAGCACTGGATCAGCAGGTAAACGAACACACCTGTTCACACAGACTTCGTTTAGGGAGGCTCAAGATGCTCTTCTGGACCTCTCTTGTAGGTGCCATCACACGTGTAAGGTGACACACACAAGTGGGGAGCTCCATCAGCATCGAGACATTTGGATGCTCAGTTGTGTGAAGATGCAAGAAAAATATGGAGAAGCAGAAAGGAAACAACGGATTTCCTGGACTGACCTCCAGCATTACAACCTGAGCCCAAATGTTAAGTACAGAATCACTTAAAGTGCTACAATAAATGCTCATCATTACCCATACCTTCTGGTTTTCACCTGTTGAGCTGATGAAAAAAATGCTTAAAATGTATTTGAAAGGTAACATGTACAACTGTTTTTATGCCTGAGAAGGCCAGCACCTTGTTCACACAGCACTGCTCCTGCTACAACACTCCCCATGTATCATGCAATCAGTGATTCATACACATGGGCAGATGTGGGTAGAAAATTTCTTTAGATTCCCAGACAAGTATCTTAATCCTTGGAGATCCTGCCCTCTTAATTGTACTCTGTTAGACAGAAATCTAATAAGAAAACAAAGATTTTAAACAGAAAATTGAAAATAAATGACCCCTATCAGGCTCATTTGTCTTTGTTATTGTCAAAGTTTTACTTTTAGATGGGGGGAAAAAGGGGGGGGCACTTATAAACTTACTTTTTATACAGCACAAAAAAAGGCTAAAAAATGCAAAAACATCAAGGAAAGGAAATTGAGTTCTTGGCAGTTCAGGATGAGTTATTTTAAGTATCAAATTAATGAGCAAGTGTAGCTTTCAGTCATGTTCAGCCAGTATATAAGCATTTGTTAAACTTTTGGTGTATTTATTTATATTATGTTTAAATAGTTCAGTGAATGAGGGCAACAGTGGCACTCATCAAAACACAACAACCTCTAGGTGATTTAAACCAGTGTTTATAAGCACTGAGATGAAAACTCTCTTTAGAGTAAAACCAACAAAATGCTCTTGCATCTAGTGTGGAGATTAGTAGTTTCATAAAAATTGAACTATGAATATTGAAAAACATCACGAAATTAATATAAATTTCTGATATTGGATCAACTTTTTTCCTGTTCCTTTTCTAAGAGCAGTCCCTTTCAACAAGGCATCATGTCTAACTCACTAGAACAAGATCAAAAACCAGTAACACAAAGGTAATCAGAACCATTTGATTTTCAGTCTCAGACTAAATAATTTCCAATGAACACATGCTAAGGCAATGTCCACACATTTTAAAAACTTGTGTTTTGGTTTAGTTTTTTTTTTTTTTTTAAATACAACTACTACCAAAGTATTTTAAACTATCCTAGGGCATCAACAATTTGAGATTATCTGCTGGCTTCCAGCTATTACATAATGGGTAATTAGATGGTGAAAATTCCAGTGACTTAGAAAAATAGTCTACATGTTAATTGCTTTTATGAGTCCTTTAATGTAATCTGGGGACAGAAAGAATTTTGGACTGTCTCTGAATAATAACATTACTGGCAGCAAGCTTAATTTCTTTTCCTTTTTTTCCCCCAGACATTTCTTAGAGGTTTTGATAATTTCCTTCCCTCTCCCTGTACACTATATATGTATATATTTTTACTACCCCACTATTAGATTTTCTATTTAATTGCAACCAATGGTCATTGACCATTTTTGATGCAGTGTCCTCACTGTAAGTAGATTCCCATTCCCAACCCCCCCCCCCCCCCATTAAGAGAAAGCTGTATTTTCAATTAGTTATTTTTTCTAATTTATTCCTTGGCAGCCTTTTTTTATGGAATTATAACTGAAAAAAGGACATTTGCTTTCCTTTCTCCTTTCAAATCCTCCCAGTGATCTTTGGCATTTGACTTCCCTACAGACAGGGAACCATCATCAGTCTCATCTTGCTCTCGACAGGCTGACAGTGGTGAATTTTTTGGCAACAGAGCTACTACTGCCACAACACAGGCTGCTTCAGGCTTGGCATGGAGTGTTGCCTGTAAACACCTCAAGAAATGAGGTGAATGTCTAGTGCTGAACTGTCAAAAGCAGAATGTTTATGTGATTTAGTTGAGAAAACATTGAGTGAATTTGAGAAAACAGAAAACAAAACAAAACAAAAAAAAAACAGGAAAAAAAAATTAAACCCCCCAGAATATTCAAAATTAGCATGGAAATACAATAAAAGAGGAACTTCCAGAACACCACATCAGTATCCACCGGTTCAGAAGTTTTCACCTCAGTCATTCACATTTATCAACTACAGGATGATCCACAAAGTTCCCAAGTTCCCATAAGTTTATGGTGTCCCTTCCCCACCTGCTGTAATAATGACACCAGTCAAAGGCAGGAGAGTGGGGTACAAGAGACACAAGATCAGCCTAAACACTGAAACCCATCAGAACAAAACAGAAGATAGAAATCTAATTAAAAAGAAAACACAAGCGATTACACTTACTGAAAAAGGGTGGATGTTTTAATCTCTTTGGTTATGCGTTAGGGGAGGTAACACGGAGGTGTGCAATAAATGACAATTTTTCGGAAAGCTGTGCTTTCTCCAGTTATTCCAGTATGGAATCCCCTCTTTGAAAGCCTTATGCAGATGCCAGCAAACATATTAAGTGCCATACTTATCAAGTCTTTCCAAAGAAAGGATTATCTTTAATCCCAGAATTCTTGAAGAACGATTGCCATGGGGCAGCCTGTGCTACTGTGATCAACGGGCTGTCAAAGCCTTAGCTCTCAGAAACACCCATAAAACCAGAAACTGCTTCCAGAATATTCCTAAAGAGCCCAGCTGAAAGTGATACCTGCATTCTCTTCAGAGAAAGTTTAGAAAAGAAGAGATAAAAACCCCATCTGTTGATGCCCAATTCCTGACTCAAGCCTGGCACTTCCTGGAAGGACAACACTTCAGCCACACCAGCCTTTATTCCATCCTGTGTCCAAAAGGTTTCCCCAAAGGACAGACTCACCTCTCCCAAACTCTGTCATGAAGAGCAGAATTTCCAGCCTCAAGGTGGAGAAACAGGGGGGAAATGAGTGTTTAGCTTGGAGAGTGTGTGAGCAATGATTAATCAAACATCTCTCCTATATAGGAGGAGATGAAGGGTTGGTTGGCAAGAGGAAGGAGAACACTTTTGCCTCCAAGAACTCCAAGAACAGAAGAAACATCCAGAACTCAGGTTCCTGCCACTACACTCAATCTGGTCAGGCCTGCAGACATGACAGTCCTCTAGCTTTTTGCCTTTTGAAATCCAATTTGGTCTTGTTTGCTTGAGATTTCCTGCTTGTGATTCTTTACCACTTAGGTACACCTCTGATCTAATAAATTAGCATTGTTATTACAGAGATATTTAAGCAACAAAGAGAAAACCAGAAAGAGCAGATTACCAACATATGTAATCGTCCAAAGCAAGCAGACAGATCTTTTGGCAGAAGTGGTTATCAAAATTTAGAGCACAGTGTATTATTGTATTACAAACACCACTGGTGAGCTGCAATCAGCCCATGTGCAGGTTAGTAAAAAAAAAACAGAACAAGAAACATTTATAATTAAACTAATCAAAATCTTACAGGCAGTATAATAAGAGCTTCTGAATTTTTGATGTGGCATGCTGGTTCTTAAATCTTGAGAACTGCTGCTCTACGTGACACAAGCACCCCATTGGGCTCCATCAAACAAAAGTCTACATCTTAGAAATCTCAATTCCTTACACAAACCAGACTACAGAGACTGATGTGCATTGCTGAATGAAAAACTGACCTTTGTGAAAAGAACTTCAGGGCTCTAAGAATGTATTGTGGTGTGCAGAGTCCCTTGGAGCTACAATAATCCCTGTGCCTCTAAGTGCTGAAGAACACTTTTTTCCTAAACATGCAAAAAACCCCCCAAATTCAAAAGAGTAAAGGGTTTCCAAAAATTTTCTACCAAAATTATTTCTTAAACAAACAAACAAACAAAAAAAACCACCACAAACTTTTCTTTTTGTAGCTTCATAATAGGATGCCACATCAGTCTATGCTTACTCTAATGGGGTTAAACACACATTCTATAACCTGCCAACACAAATTTTATTATTTGATGTTGTTATACTTTTAGCTCTACAGTTTTGACTTAATGTGGTGAAATTAAGATGTTCTACCCATTTTAATGCGTACCTGACCTCAGATTCTGACATGTAAATTATTTACAAGTTAGTATTATCTTCTAAGAAAGACAGCACTTCAAACGAGGCACCACGCACTCCCCTGGCAACCACGGAACTCAAAATATGCAAAAATTAAACTTTCCATAAATATTTCTTAAGTATTTTTAATTATCTTCGATCTAAAAGCTACGCTCCTCTCCACACAGAAGCATCAGTGACGTTGCTTTATCAAGCAAGCCCGGGAATGGAGTGAGAAGGAAGGCTGTGCCAACCCTGCTGCGGTCAAGTGGATGGAAGTCTGCTTGTGCTATCTGAATCACACATTGGCAGATGAAGAGACATGCCTTTTGCCATCTGTAAATTTTAATGTACCAGATTTTGGCTGCCATACAACCTAAAGTATTTACTTCACTGAGGTACACAGAAAGAAAAAGGGACATGAGAAGTTTTTATCTCGATTGAAGTGACAGCACGAGATAAAACCAGCTTATGCTACAGTTTCACCACTTAAACTTCAGCACTGAAGTAAATTTCTCATCCATGTAGAAATGTGCTGATGAAAAAAAACCAAGCACTGATTGTCTCAATGTCTCCATGGCTTCCCTTCTGCATTTGAGAAGAAAACCAGCATGTGGATTTTTTGCAATGGTTTGAAAATGCCATTTCGGTAAAGCTGAAGGTACAGACAAATGCCTGATCCTTTCAGGGCTTGTAGTCTCAAAAGACCATTGCAAATGCAAATAGCTATAGTCGTTACTGAGGAAACAGAAACAATGAGAAGAATAAGAATGGCAATGGCAGTGAGGATGTGACAGAAATTATCTTCCCTGCAGCAGGAAAGCTGGAATTTGGTTCTGTTTTGCAATAGTAAGTCATGTGGCAGTCTGAGGATAACTTCAATCAGCTCTGTGATCCTCACAGTCTATTTTAAATGACCATGATTTATGCTTTGTCCAAAATAGTGCACAGGGGTGCAGCAGAATTCCTTTGGCATATTAAAACATTTGCCCCATTGCTCCCCTCTCCAGCATTTGATCTCCTTCATATTAACCCCTTATTTCTCAAAAATCTACACTGTGGTAACATGTTTTCCTTGAACCTGTCCATGATATTTTAGGAAAATAATTTTTATTTTGCCCCTAAAGCCAGAAATGTATAACAGTACTTAAACTTCTGCACTGTTGCTTTTCTCTGGGCACTAGCACAAAAGAGAAGAAGGTAGTTTAAAACTTAAAGGTACAAAAAAAGTCAAAAAGCACACAAAAGGCAGATGTGAGGCATGTTTCCTCTCTTATTGCTCCCATTTCCATTTGACAGTTCCTTTACAATTTCGTCTTGTTTTCACAAGTTTAGCTTCGAGAACTGTAAACTTCTATCTGAAGAATGTACATTAAATAGCGTGAATAATGCCAAATTTATGCAAAATGTAAGGGAATTGCTGCAGATTAGCTGTAATTTTGATCAGCTGTACTTTAAAATGGAGGAAAATCCTTCATAGATATGGGAAGCAAAATCCACTATTTCTGGAACAGGAGGAGGAAAAGCAACAAAGCATGTCACAGAGGTACTAAACATATTGTGGGGAAGTCTTTAAGTAAATGCAAATTGGCAGAATGGAATTATCTGAATATAGGGAAGGACAACACACAAGATAAATCAGATGAAAGTTGTGCTGTTCAACTTGCTAAGGTCACTTTAACACCCACTGGAAAATAAGAGACGTTTCAGACTGCAAGGGGTTTTTCTTCATCCTGATCTCTGAGCGTCTGATACTGTGAGTAGCACCAAAAGTACACAACATCCAGACATTTAAAGAAATTCCAACATCTTCCCAATCGAGAGACTTGAACTGTGAGTACTGTGGATATTTCAAGACATTGGATATTGAAAGGCATAAGATTCTTTCCCAGAAGTCCATTCCCATTGAACATCACGGACTTTGCTGTTCCAAAAACTGTTTTTAAGGTGCAATTTACCTTTCCCCTGGAGAAAGTGAAAACACAGGTACAAACTCAGCCTCCCAAGATGCAGCTCTCCTGGGCACCACTGCTGGCCACTTTCCCCACCACCACCAAGATCTGCTCCCTTTTGCTGTGCCAGAGATGGCAACACAAGAGCAGAACTTTCACACGTGCACTGAATACAGGAATATATAAATGACTTTCATGTGTCAGACAGCAAAATACTTTCCAAGACAAGACACAGCTATCACACACACACAGAATACAATTTAATCTGTTTGCAAAGCTGCCCTTGCAGTGACCACACAACAGGTCCTTGCAGCACTACAGGTCCCCCATGGTCGAGTGACTGGACTCAACATCTCAGCTCTGATTTCTCTGATTTTCAATTAAACTTCCTTTTCTGTTGGAACATGGATCACCTGCTCCACCACACATACTTCTGTATTATTAATTTGTTAGCTTGCTCGAATCACAGTTGAAAACCTTTCAGCCTTGGTTTGCAGCAATAAATTCAACTGACAGCTGAAATTTGGAACGCTCACTTAATATTGATTCTGAATGTAATAACAAGCGACATGACCTTTTGGAGGGTGTAAAATATGGCTGCCACAACATCTGTGCCACATTTCTTGCTGTGTAGTAATATGCTGTAACAGCACGGAGCTGGCACTCAAGTTAAGCTTTATTATCAAGCAGATCTCTCCATCTCTCTGGCTTCATTAAAAAAAAACAAAAAACCCCCAAAAAAACCACCACAGAACCTTAGCCCGCCCCCAAAATGCTTCCCACATCCAGAACTAGTGCTCTTGTCGCTGTTTCTAAGACCTAATTTATCCTGTAGTAAGGAAAGAGATATTGGACTGCTAAAAGAGACCCCTTGTGTCAAACAGGGCAGTTCCAGTAGACTGAAAAAAATCAGTGTATCTTCAGACAGGAATCCTACACTGGGGATCCTCAGCAAATATCCATCGAGTTATGCTGTTTATTGTTATCTTTTTTACCTATGAGGAAATACCCTGACATCGTTCCTTCCATTCTGACAAAAGTACCAACACATTAATACCATTTCTGTGTGCTTTGACACCACAAACAGCATTTTCATTTACCATTACCCCAGGATACCTTGAACCAATTTTGCTAGGCTGGATACAGGTTGGTTCCTTGCAGTAATTTACTTTGAAGGGCTTCTATCTTTAAAACACGGCCCATGTAGGCAGAATATAAATTTCTGTGGTTTTTTAAATCTAATTGAACTAAATTCAAATTATGCAAGCAGTCTAATCAAGTTTCAAAACACACCCCCTACACACACTCCATGCATTATAAAAAATGCTTCAAGTAATTCCTGATTTTTTTTTTGTTTGGCATAACAAGTAAACTGTAAACCGAAACAATGAATCCCTTTATCCTTAAGAACAACACCACCTTTATCTCGTAATGAACAAGAAACACAATGAAGCGGATATTTACCGTGATGTTTTAATTTTGCATTTTGTGGTTTTAGTTTCTACACTGCCAAAGACCTGGTAGCAGCTAAATTTTTAAGTGCTGTAGGACTCACTGTCCAAGAAAAAATAAAATGTTTCATAGTTTCTAATTAAATAAAGCTTATAAAAAACCCATATTGACACTCTAACAAAGAGGTATAATACAAAGAATATGAAAATATTTGCTTTTCAAAATTCTTGAGAGACCTTCTAATGCAAACTTTGCTAGAACATGAACCTGTGCTGGCCTTGTGGGCAGTGCTGGTGGAACTGCATCAGGCAGATTATGACACCTCACAGTTACACACTGAGAGCCAGAGACCTGCTCTGTTACTAAACATTTTATAGAAAGTTACAAAGAACTGAATATTATAAAAAAAAAACCCACCAAGTATGCAAATATATTCCTTGAGATGCAATCCTGGCATGGTGGGAACAGATTCCCAATATTTAAGTTTCAAAAGGCATTAAACATCTCTGTAAACACGTACTGACATACACTATTTCACACATTTATATATTCACACAATTAATAAATATAGGTACACTTGATTATTACTGAAAGTAGAATGAATCCTTAATGATGACTAGATATTTAGATATTAATTTCATTTAAACCTGTTATATATACAGCATATAGCTGTGTATATATATAGCATAATAAAATGGCTAGTTCCTGTCTGCCTTTCCCCTGCTGCTCCAAACGTCATTTCATTTAATTATAAGATCAGCACCTGAACCAATCAGCTCTCCCTTTGTCCTACAAGAGATGAAACTCTGACTGTAACAACACATGAAGAAAGACTGGACAAGATGTGAAAGAATTACTAAAAGAAATAATTGTTAAATTGTTTAAATTGCAATGAAGTCTGGGACTCATTTGAAGGGGTTGGAGAAGAAAATAAAACCCTTTAAAAGCTGTACCTGACCCTTGAGTCCCCCCCCAGTCTCATAATTAACTATTATCATAGATGAATAAACCCCAGGAAAGAAGCAGGAGAAACATTACTGAGAGACGTGAAGATCCCATGGGTTTGGTGTTTATCCAAGTTTCCACGTCACACACAGTGCCCAAAAACTGCAGCAGTTTCATCTCTGCTTCAGCGTGTTTGAAATCCACACCCTTAGTCCTGTGTGATGAACTCACCAGCAGGATCAGAGAGAGCCACACACCCCTCTGGGACAGGTTCCTCACTGTGTCACTGCGTCAGACTCCACTTGAACAGCCCAACCAGGCTTTGGAGTTCTGAGCAGACACCCAAACCACTGGGATTCATCTCAGCAGTTTCAAACGTGTCTCCCCACGGCTGTTCTGCACCACAGAACCAGCTGCCCTCCTTCCTGAGCTGCTGCTTCAACCCTTTGAGGCACCACGAAAAGCAGAGGTAAACAAGCACCAATTGGATTACTCCTACATTCTCAGCTGAGCTAGAATTCAAAACTAATCTGATTATATGTATATTATGAGCCACTAAGAATCTTTTTGCGATAATTACCAAGCTTCCACATATAAAAAAGGGCATTTTATTTAGCACTGGGCTAATCTATCAAGTGGTGAGCTTCAAAGAGAATGTTGAAGGGGGGGAAAAACCCAAACTGCAAACAAAAAAACCCCTGAAGTAAGTTTATAAAGCAAGGATATTTCTTTTTTATTGAACTGCAAAGAATTATTTCACTCCTAAATGCACTGAAAGACTTTCACATAAAATACAATTTCTCCTTTGGACTTTCAAAGCTTAATTTCCAGTGATAAAACTTCCCTAAGTTCTAAAAGGTTCCAGAGCAGCTGTTGGAAATGCTGTCACTGTTTCTGATACACATCTCCAACCCAAGAGCTCTGGCTGGTTTGAGAGGAGGGAAGGCATGCAAAATAGCAGTGGCTGACACCTGCCTTAAAAATTCATAGCCAAGATTACATGACAATTACATTAAAGCTTTATAATTTTAACTAAAATTTGGCAAACAACTAAATATGAGCTGTATGTTTGTTTATAGATAATACAAGGCTGCAAATGAAAAGCTGGGGTAATACAGTACCATGTTCCACAGGCACATCTGTAAAGTTAGATTTTTACCATAGCTGTCAGTAAATTCATCAACATAGCCTCGGGAGTACAGGCACAGAGGGAATCTCAAACATAAAGGAGGAGGAGCTGTAAGTGGAGGAGGGATGCACGAGGGAAAACAAGGCACTTTCCACATTCCTGCTCATAAGTGAAGGCCTTCACACACCTTCCTCAGGTGTCTGTCACTACTGTGCAGAGTTTGGGCAACAATCAGGAAGAACTCAAGTTCACTCAGCAATCTGTGATGTGATCACTGTCACAAGACAGCAGAAGAACACGGATGATTGGAAAAGGGGACCATTGATTTACAGAGGACAAGCAAGGAAGAGAAAGAGAGGGAATACACCTTGACTGCACTAAGTACCAGTTTGAAGACACGGTGAAATGACTGAGTTTGGGATCCTGGAAAGGCCACTAGCCAAGGTTTGGACCCTAAAACTTGAGAGAAGGCTTTGGTGGAGTCAAGGAATTGCCAGACAGAACCTCGTGGGCCAGAGCCATGAAGGAGATACCAAGGAGCTGGTGGCACTCAGTGAGGGGGCAGTGGGACAGGGATGGATGGACAGGATGGATAGGGTTTGCCAAGAGTGCTGAAAAAAAGGATGGATATTGTAGTAAGGTGACACTCATTTGTGAAACACCATTGCCAAGGGCCAAGCCCTTTATAACATTTTTCTCATCTAAGAAAGGCAAAAAAGAGAACATGAGTAACTGTTGGCTGATCAAACTCACTTAGAATGATGCCTGGAAAGGATTTGAATTATTTTCCTTTGGAAACCTTTTCCAAGAACATCACTGATGAATAGATAATCAGGAACAGTTAATCCAGATTCTCCAATGGGCAAATCATGCTTGACCAAAATAATTACATTCTACAGCAAAAAGACTGGCTACAGAGGTGAGGAGAAAACAAATTATGGTGCACTTAATTTTCAGTGAACCTTTTGACACCCTCTCTCACAGCAAGTGAGAATACTCTTGGCTGCTCTCAAGTAAGCAAGGAAAAAATTTAATGAACTACAGCTTTCAAATACCATAACATATTAGGAATATAATGCTGTGCAGGTTGGTTTAAAAAAAAAATAAATTCCTCAAGTCCATTTAATTATTGCCTTTTGTACCAATTAATTAGTAAATCCCAGTTGCAGCAATACCCGAGATTCCTCATTTTTAAATTGCCTCCAAAGCCTGGACAATTGCCTCATAAGCTGTTTGGAACTGGATGCAATAAAAGACACAAGGACTTGCAGTTAAGCACAGGCTCCAAGTGAGACACTTGTGATTCTCCACAAATAATATGGCAAAAATTAGATAACTCTCAAGCACGAGTAGAAATAGCAGCAAAACCTCTGGAGGCTTCTCATGGAACTGCCCTGAGTTTGTCACAGGAAACACGGAGAGTACAAAAGCATCCAAATCCCATCCTACCTCTCCTTCCCTGCCGTGCACAGGCACACGAGTCAGCAATGCAGGGTGGACACCTGTTCATCCAGGATCTAGTCTGGAATAATACATCCAAAACTCTACCCCAAAAAATGGGATGTTGCTTAAAATGGAAAGTGTAAATCAGCATTTAAAGCATAATAATAAATAAACTGTAGAGATGACTACAAATACTGAAGTATGTGTACTATACTTTGTATACTACTATATATATTATATAAACAATATGTAAATAGGTATAGGAATATAGACTAATATTTATAAATAAATATAGATGAGACTGAAATGAATACTAATTATAAAAGATATAAAAATACATGTATTAAAAAAAAAACAAAACAAAACAAAACAAACCACAAGTATCCTGGCTCTAGATAATAATCTTCCCATTACCCTCAAAACTTAAATGCATATGAGTCTAAAATTAACTACACATAATGGGAAAAGAAAGTTAAGTTCTCTGGATGCCACCAATTAAAACTGATCATGATATGCACGATGCTACTTAGTTACAGAATGTTTTAAATTTATCAGAAAATGGGAGAAAATGACAAAGTGGAATAAATACCACTACTACAAACCAGTGGTGGCACAGAGCAAGCAACAGCCTCCCCAGCACAATCCTAAGGGTGCTGCCCCACAGGCATTGGCAGTCATGATCTCCAAAACTGACCCCAGTGTGCACCCAGGGCACACAGACATTTACTTTGGGAATGTTTTCCCAAGTCTGATGTCTGTTGTACTGACATGTCAGGCACAGACTCCACCACAAGGCTTTCTGAAATGATGCAGAAAATCAGCAAACTCAAACGTGTGAGTCCAGAACTACAGTTTGATTCCCAACATGTGGGCTCCTGAAAAACATAACAGACCCAAACCACTTCTTCAAAGAATTCCCAGCTGAAGTTAAAGGGACAGACTTTCAGATAAACCCAAGAATGGTTATGTGGGCCTACGTTGTCTTTAATCTGTGAAAAAATTCCTTCCCAAACCTCCCCTGCATGAGCTCAGTGCTCTTCTGAGAAGCACAACTGTGGAGGGCGTGCCCCACCACGGGACTTCTGGAAGTACTACCAAGGAGCTGCTTCTGTGGTCAAGATTTGTTTCAAAACATCTTTAAATGACAACCACAATCAATGCTGCTGTCCAGGACTATTTTAACAAACCTCATTTTTGTAGCTCCATTTGTAGGTTAGCAGTGTTGTCACTTTGGGCATTGTCCCTCTGCAGTTGTTAAACTTACCTGTCAGAAAAGCTAAGTCAAGGGAAGATTACAAATAGGGTAATTGTTTCTTATTCAGCTTCTTGAGCAAAGTGAAACAGGTCTTGGGAATATCCAAATTTAGGCTATGAGTCCAAAGAGCCTGCAAGTGACTGCAGTGAAAAATTAGCACCTCTGGTCTCTCATTGCCCTCCGAGGAGAAGCAGGTGGCAGCAAGACAACTGATGCCAAAGGACAGAGCAGAGCAGTTAACCAGTGAGAGAATTTCAAATGAAACACACTCTTCTATCTTAACTCAGATGCTTAAGGATAGGTTTCAAATAATTCTAGCAATTTTAAACCAGTTATCTAACCATAGTCAAGTGGTTACCTCTGCAGTTAACGATTCACACCACAACAGGGACATTTCTCCCATGCCAGCCTAAGATGAACCGTGCAGGATGGATCACTAAGTGCCTGTCTTATTTTACTGATGATTAACTTCGAATAAGAGCATAGCTTTTATATTAGTGCAAATTAGACAAGATTAATTCTATCTTTATTTTCTTATTTTCAAGTAGGAAGAATCTTAAGCCCTGGGGCCAGAGTTTATTTGGAGCCTTTAGAATGGCAGAGCAATATAATTTGCCTTAGCATGTCATTTATGCCACCTCCCTTCAATCTCTAACCTATCAGCAGATACTGCTATCACCCTGTTGAATCTGGTGCTATTTATGTCTAATGAGTCATGTATGTTCTCTTCTGTTAATGTGACTAATGTCCTTTTTTGGTATTTTGCTTTAAGCTCCCACTCCTAGAAGGGGCTGATTATTTGAAAGCCTCAGCGTTACAATCCTTCAAGCTTCAGGAAAAAGACTTCTTTAAAAAGGATTCAGGCATAGCCTAAAGATGTAAAATAAAAAAAGGCCTTCTAAAAATAATCCATTTATAGAAAATAGGCTCATGATATTGTCAGACTTAGTCCATAACCTGCCCTTCAAAATTCTCCTTATTTTTAGATCTGTTATTTAACTATACATATATTTTAACCTTGTTGATGGAAAGAAGTCTGACAGCCACAGAATCATCTAGACAAAACACCAACAACTAATTTGCATGTTTACCAGTATTATACATTCCAAGATGAGGGTTTCTTCTCCCCAGTAACCTCCCTGCCACTGCCATAGCAGATTAGTAACTTTTCTGTGTGTTTTCAGGGCATTCTTTCATTCAGTCGCTTTCCTGCGTGGGGAAGTTTCTAATAGGCACAGTTCCATCCACGTGCCTGACTTCACTGCAGCACTGAAGGCACACTGGCTGTCCACAAAGGCTGATCTGCTAAACCAGTAAGCACAAACCCAGCTCCTTCCATGCCCACCCTTGGAACTGGGGCATACGCATGGCACTGCACGAGTGCCAAGATGGTGATTTCGGGCCGTGGGGAGAATTTCTCTGCCCAAGCTTTATCATTCTGTGACTGTACCAGATAAACCTCGCTGTGGATGTTTACTGTGGAGCTGAAGAATTCATCTACATATCTATTTGCATGCACATATCAGTCAGCTGCAGAAAAAATAGAATAGGATTGGTAGAGCTCTCCACTGACACACTGAGCATGAACATTTATCCAGCAATCATAAATATGTATTCTGACAACGTTCCTCCATCCCAGTATGCAAGTGGAGACCAGAATAGCAAAGAGTAGTGAAACACACCCTCAGAAACCCACGGTTTCCAAGTATTTTCCAGGAATGTGAAATCACTAAGAACAGACACACACGGGACATTCTCTGGAACCTCTGTAACAATGCTTTTTTTGTGCAGGTGAAAACATTCATACAGTCAAGTGTAAAAAATATTCCAAGCAGCCTATTAATCACAAATACAGAACAAACATATCAGTGCAACTGAAAATCACCAATGCTAATGCAGAAAGCATCTCTGATTAGAAAACGCTCAAAAATGATTACACAGATGAGCAAGCCTGATTTCTGGGATCATCATCTTTCTGCATCTGACATGTAAATGTAACTATTCTGATAAATCAAAGTGGGAAGCAGAACCAAAATACCAAAAGTTAAATTTCAGTTTAAATTGATTTAACCAATTTTTAGAAAGGAAACTGCGATGAACTGTATGGTTATCTGTTGCTCTGCAGGCAGGTTGAAAGGAGGAGATGTAAAACATGCAAATCATGTATTGTAGAGGGGGTCAAAACCTCTTTTTTCTTTATACTGAAACTTCCCAGGACTAATATCTCTGTGATGTTGGGAAAAAACCAAAATTATATGCATACTTTAAAAGAGAAAGAAGAATTGAGAGAGGCAATGGAGAGGAAGAGGAGTTAAATCTTGAAATCGGTCTAGAAAAAAAAATCCAAGTCAGAAACCATTTGCCACCAATTCGAAGGATGTAAAGCACAGACTTTAAGAATAGTAAATGCCATCCCTTTCTTGTCCCTGTTCCTCTGCTGAGTCATAATTCTGCCCCATTTTACAGAACTGGACACACCAGGAAACACAGGACCCACAGGTGACCCACAGGACACACCCCTTGGTTGGGCAGCGCTGATGAGACTGCACTTGCCATCTGCTGCTGCAACACACAAGTCTCATCATCACCACATTCCACAGTGCTCTGCCTGACAGTTGGCCCACCAAAAAAACCCACTCACACATTGGCAAGGAGAAGGGGATTTGGCCCACGAAGCACATGCAGTGCCTCAGCCCAGCTCCCGAGCACAGAGGGAGCTGCCGTCACTACGGTGAAGGGGTAAAGAAATGCCAGAGAGGGAAGAGCAGGGAACCACTCCTGACACCTTCTGCTGGGAGCTGGGAGCCTGCAGCACGTCCCTGCTGTTTCTGAAGGATGGGTGCTACTCACTTAAATGTCTTCCCCTCTCAGTTTTAGGGTATGTTCTCCCGAAATGTCTTGCCAGACTTAAAATAAGCTAATTCTCAGCAAAACTGAAACTATGTTAAGCTGTTCCTAGGGTGAATATATATATGAGCATGAGCAGGTGCTCGAGGTAAGGACAGACAGATAAGTGCATGGAGAGCAAAAGCTGGAATGTGAGGCCCTGTTTCCATGAATCCCCAGTGCTCAGGCATTGGCACTTTCCATTTTGACCTCTCAGGAGTCAATTTAAAAAAAAAAGTCACATTGAAAATGCAGCACTTCAATAGCTCTGTTGGCAGCAACACTTTGATTTGTTTGACATTTACTGATCATCTGGTAAAGCTGAACGCTGCAAATTCTGAGCTGCAGAGAGGCAAAGCTAAGGAAGGAGGAAACCAAAGAGCAGCACCACGAGGCTGGAGGAACAAAGAAGCTGTGCCAGGGCTCTATTAAATAACTTGAGACATAAGCACCAGCAAGGGAAGGATCAAGCACCAGGATTAGGTTGTGCTCACTAAATTTATTAGTTATTTCTTCCAACACTGAATGTCTTAAATGGTTGTTTCCCACTAAAAACCTCTATGAAATCTTCAGTGTAAACAATATTTCTCTCTCTTTTTTTTTTTTTTTAATTAGGCCCCTCTTCCTGCCACACTTAAGAGTAACTTATCAGGCTTTTAACACGATGCCATTAATAAAACATTGTCTGAAAATGAGGATTAAAATAATTAGAGCACCATGAAATCACATCTTCAAATCCCATTAACGCTGACTCAGACCATCATTCAGTAAAACTTACAGAAAGCTTCATGAAAATGACACTATTTTTAAACATTAAAGGATTCAAAACACTTTTCCATTTATTCCTTCTCTTCACTGGTGCTCAGTTGCCATTACTAGCATATAGCCACAGGTGCATTTCAGTGCTGATGTATCAGCATAGGAGTACTAGATGTTTTTCTCAAAAATAAGAAACAAAACCTAGAGCCAATTTCTGAAAAGGTCTAGCCCCCATAAATACATTAGCATTTATTTCTTAATATAACTCTCAGCATATATGCACATTGTAACAAATATTAAGATTCCAGTGAAAAATTTCAACACCAAGATAAAAAAGTTGAAAGGATGCAGAGGTGTCACTGAAATTCCCAGCAAGAAGCCCCAAATGATCAAATTCTCCTCCTCCTTTTACGACCCCAAAGAATAAAGACTTTTCTCTATCCAGAAGTTTAAATGGTCAAAATTGCTTTCATTTCCCAACCCAACTGACAGAGTAGGAATCAAAGTATGGTTCAGAGGAACAGCAAGGTCCTCAGGCTAGCCCCAAGCACACTGAAGAACTACAGCTGTCAATTTTTTTCCTTGAAAAGTGCACTAGTTACAGTTGTGCTTAGGCTTCATTGGATAAAGACTATAAACCAGAGTAAAATTATGCAGTTTCAGTTTCAAAAAAAGAGAAATATTAAAATGTCTTTCCATGAAGCTATAATTTTAGAAACAAAATGCAGTTGGGAGCAGGAACACGGGGTTACAAATCTGGGAAGAACTGTGGCACACATGAAGTGAAGGGACATCCCAGGAAGAGGGAATCTTGATGAGGGAAACACTGCACCAATCAAAGGGATCTTCAGTGGAATGACAGAACAGGTTTCACAAGGAGAGGCTGACACAGGAGCCCAATAAACCATCACAATCCCTGTTATTTTCCAAATACAGAGGAGTACCAGAGATGGGATCAGGAATATGGGTGTATGGGGACCAAGAGCACTGACAGAAAGGGATTTCAGCCTCAGAAAACCATAATTCAGTGCTTGACAATACACTGGTGACTTTATAAAGAATGACAAACATTTTTACTAATATATATTATTATATTATACTGTCTCAATTAAAACATAAGGATAATTCATCTTTTATATCTTTTTGTGACAATACTATGCAGTCCACTAAGTTAAATACCTTTAAATATATGCTTTAAAAACCTCTGCAAAAAAAGTGTTTCTCCTCCATCTACTAATGAACTTTCTGAAGATTAAAACAAGGGTTTCATTGTCTCCTACTTGTCTTTTCCCTATGTAGTTACCTACAGCTCAGTACAAAAAAAAACCAGTCCTGCTGCAGAACATGTGAAGTCAAATAATGATTACTGCTGCAGTAAGCACAGTTCAGCATTTGCATCTATTTCATGTCAGTGATGCTGCAATGCACAGTAATCAGAATTTTGGCCTAATCCTGAAAAAAATTTCATGAAGTGAAAAGGGGTAGTTGTTTTTGTTGCCTTTTTTTTTGTTTGTTTGTTGTTGTTTTTCCCCCTTTCTGTTTCTCTGGATTCATAACAAGAAGATGCACCCAATTACTGCAGTTTATTCACATAAGAAAACACTGTCTAAGTGAGAGCAAAAGTAGCAACAGAACACATCTCACTAACTTGAAAAAGGCATTTTTTTCAACTTCCAAATCTAAATAATTTTTATTCATTCAGGGTAAAATTTAAAACTTGAACCAAAGGTATGCTTAAAATGCCACATATCATTTTTCTTAACACAAACTAGGTCTGTTATATTTTCCACTGCATTCTGACCATATCATTAAAAAGTGCCTATCAGTGATAACAAAAGCTGTATCAAATCACCATAATAATTTTTACTTTTTTTTTTTAAATGCAATAAGGAGAGGAAACTAGTTGCTATGAATCTGACTTTTCATTCACTGTTGCTCCTCTATTTAATACTACTGCTAAATTTGGATAATATTGATTCAAGTGTTTTGAGTTTACAGTCTAAAAGAGGTTAAAAATCATGACTGTTGGCATTTATGGTGTGCCTTTGAAGATCTCTATGGGAAGGACTGATGTATAAACTTAAACTATAACTACCCACCATACTGTATATTCATTAATATATTAGTTTCATGGGATATTGTCCTGCAGGAATTTTAGGTTGGAGTTTGCAATGATATATATATTCCATTTCCCTACCATGCTCCTGAGGCTACAAACTACCCCAGCTGTGTCAAATTAAACATCCACAGCTGGAATAACCAACTGGACCATCAGCAATAGCCCTGCTGGGATAGTGTGTGTTCCAAGGGGCAACATTCCCAGGAAAATTGAATATTACAGCAAACAGGGGTTTAGTATTTGGCAGAACTGAGGGGAGAGGAGGGACAGTGACCCAAATTCAGCAGCAGATAATTTTTTCTTAAACACATATGAACTAGAAGGGAGGATTTTTAACCAATTTTGCATGTAGTGTACTAGTATTTACCCATTTGTACCTGTATGACTGGTGAGCTGCACAGTTTGACTCATGCTTTGCATAAAATATGGAATTTATTCCAACTCCAGAAAATTATCATACAGCGTGACTGACACAACAAATGGTCTTCTCCTTAAGAGAAAAAAAAAAATCCTGTTAATACACCTCCACAAAATAAACAATATATGCTTCTACCCTAGCCCTTCTTCCTCCCTGCAGACAGACTCAGCGTGTGGTTCCTGAGGAATTAGTTGTAGAAGAACTCCCCTGCTGACAGCAAAATGCCAAATGCACGTCCTGCACATGTAATGTGTCTGACATTTCCACATCTCACCAGGTTCACGTTTCTGACAAGTGCTTAAAAATATATGTCTTTTAAAATGTGTGTTTATTGCTACCTTCCTATCTGCACTTTATAATGTTTTAAAATGTTATTTTACTCATGAAAACACCTCCACATTTGTCTTTTGATTTGAGCAGAAGTAATTGCTTTTCCAGGGTCAAATACCTTTCTGGAATCAATGGGTACATTTCAGTTGATGGATGGTATAAAATGTGCAAATATTATCTTCTTCAAACAAACAGAACTGTGAAAAACTGACAAGATTCAACATGATTGACACATCTAACACAGGCAGCACTGGAAATATTTTAACACCCTCCCTTCCTTAATGTTGTTATTCTTTGCAGTAGGAGACCTTGGGAAAATCAGCAAAATTTGCAGGTGTTAAAGCAATTTCTTCCCTACTTGTCTTTTTTTCCCAAGCAAGTACAAATTCCCAGTTGGGACCTTTTACAAATCAAAGAGGGGTCTGGCACAGACACAGAATTGGTGCATCAACTGCTGTAGTTGAGTCATTACAACCATTTTTTCTCAGGGAGCTGCAAACAGCACTGGCAGAAATGCACTATAAAAACTCTGCCTCACAGATTCTGTGCACACCTTCCAAGAATTCTTCAGGCATTACACACAAGGGGCATTGTATTAATTTTTCTCAGAACTCCTGAAGTGCTTCTGGACAACAGAACAGCATTCAACTCCAAAATGTGAATCATGGAAGTGATTTTATGTAACTCACCCAGAGAGACCCTTGTTCCACACACCTGGCCTCATGTCAAATAAAGCTAATATACATACACATATCTACATACATTTACATTTATGTTTTAGATACGCTTTTGAATTCATATTTGAAATATTTTCTCCTCATTAAATATATGCTTTTTCTCTCAATAGTAATGGTATTGTCAATGACAGCAACAGTCACTGATGCTAATTAAACTTTATGATTTTGCAGTGGGATTCATAAATTACTGTAATTTCTTCCAGAAATTCAGCAGAATACTTAAGCAACCCTCAGTAACATGCAGCACATGATAAAAGTAATGAAGCCCAAAAAAACCAGAAAAATTTTCCACTCTGCTGCAGAATACCTGCACCAGTCAGTTAAGGCATTTTTTTCCTTTCTGTATTGTCAGTCTTGTACTTTTTAACTTTGCCTGTCCCTGATCGTGATAAAAATAGATTTCAAGGAAAATTAGAGGGTTTTGAACTTCCTTGGTATTCAGTCAGAGAGGTCATCCCTGTTTCAAAGGAAGACAGACCTTGCTGGATGCAACACAGAACACCGAGTTCTCTGTAAATTCCTGCTATCTGACCCAGCCACAACTACTCATTTTTCCTTCTAACTCACAATAGACACTGACAGAGTTATGAGGAGGATGGCAAACACTGTCATCAAAATATTTTTCACTTGAATCGAAATCACAATATTTCAAAATATTTCTCACGAATCCACAAAAGAAATAAGGTTTATCATTCCACCTGACAAAAGGTAACCAAGCTCAGAGCCCTTACTGCAGAAAAGCAAACATGAGAGAGGACAGAGTGACTTCAGACTGGTCTCATGTTCACAACCAAGACAGCACCACCTTGAAGACATGCTCTTTAGGACTTGAACTCCTTTTGTCCCCTCTCAGGATCAAACATCCTGTACCCTGTTCTGAACTGCCCA
Organism: Pyrocephalus nanus; assembly: GCA_038380795.1. Classification (NCBI taxonomy): domain Eukaryota; kingdom Metazoa; phylum Chordata; class Aves; order Passeriformes; family Tyrannidae; genus Pyrocephalus; species Pyrocephalus nanus. The sequence goes on along the minus strand of CM076275.1, from coordinate 13,517,234 downwards.
CCTTCCAGACTAACTCCCATTCACAAGGCAGACTCGGTGTGTGATTATTCTTGGTTATAGACAGGAGGACTTGGCCTTCATTATGGATATATTCCATTCCTTCTTTCTTTCATCAGAAATACCTTCTGCATTAACCTGTTTTAGAAGTTTACCAGAAAGTTTTAATTTTTAACAAAATTTTCATAATGGACTGATTCCAGGCTCTCTGTCTCATCAGGGACTGGGAATGCCTCGACACTGAGCCAGCATTAATAAAATTAATTTATCTGATTAAACACTTGGTTTTGTCTGGTCAGTGTGTTCACGTGCTAGAGACAAGGTAACCATAAATTCAGCTAATTCTAAAGAAACCACGAGGATCAGATGTTCATCTCTTAACATATACTTAAGACAGTCAAACCATACCATTTATGTGAATTGTATCCTAGACTTACAGAAGATGAAAAGTTACTTTAGAGACTTTTTCTCATAATATTTGACTTCATTAGACTCCTACTATGCTCCCCAAACACACCTTACTCTTTTCTGCTAATAAATAAATAACTTTTATAATTTCTAACAGTCACAATGCAATCTCAGGCTGGGTAGCAGATCTTACACAAGCACTATAAATATTGGTGTACAGGTGTCACTTTTGCCTTATTTTGCACGGTCTAGTCCTGCAGCATGATATTGCAGCACCTTGTATGATAACATTACAAAAGATATCTCAGGTGCAGACAAGTGATTTGGCACATCATAGGCTGCTGAGAGACTAAAAGAATGGTTTTCTCGTCCCCCCTTCCCCTCTTCTATTTTTAATATTAAAGGCTCTTATTTTTTATAAGACTTAGATGCAGCTGATTTTTTTTCAATTTTTATCTTTGTGTCCCTTAAATTATCTCAATTTGAGCAGTATCTTCCCTTGGCATTACATTACTGTAAATATTACACCTTACTGCTAACCGCATATTAAACTGCTTCCTTTTGTTATGAAGTTCTGAAAGCCTAAAACATTTCTTAAACTCTTATCTAGCTAACAGATTGAATCGTGATTGTGGAACAGATTGAAATCTCCATAATGGGAGATCATATAAAAATTCCTCTGTAAGTCTGCTCCTTCTTAAATGAACTCTTTAAGATGCAGGGGGATACAACTGTGGGGGAGCAGGAGAGGAAGGAGTGAACTGGAGGGTTCAACAAAAGAAACGAACACAGCACAGAAGATGCCCAGACTTGCTGACAAGGGAGCTCAAAGACACAGGGAAGGAAAAGCTGAGACTAATTTATTTGTTTTAACCAGAGGATGATAAAGAGTGCCTGTCTGCTTGATTCAGGGATCAATGTGAAAAACACAAGCCTACCTGACTGAGAAATCCTGTCTTGCATCAGACACAGCCAGCCTGTCAGGCTGTGCCCCTACAAATACCTAACAGCACTCACAGACCTGCTGCAGGCAAGGAGACAAAAAAACCACACAGCAGCAACTTCTATATTTTAATTTTGATTATTTCTTTTCCCTGCTTGATTTACTAACACCCAGATAACTAAATTGTACAGAGCTGGCATCAGTGGAAATTCAGATGCAAACCTGTGAATGGGTTTTTTGCATGCTTCATGTTAGAAGTGCCACTTAAAGAACACTCAGTGTACTCACATTCTGTATAGTGAGTACCTTCAGTCAGGCACAGAAATAGGACTTTCAACTGGAACAGCTGATGGATTTCTACACACAGGTTACCAACATCTCCAAGTTACTGTAACTACAAAGCAGAGTGAGTAAGAACTCCTGCAGTTCATCAATCAAAACCGAGGCATTCACCTCGAGCAATCAGGACCAGAGATCACGTAAAGCTTTTGACAACCACCATGGAAAAGAAGAGCAAATTCGTGAGAGGTGCAAAAGGAACGTTACACTCAAGGCTGAGGGTTTCCTCTGGATATTCCATGTGACAGAACTGACTGCGGAACCAGCAACGCCCAAACTGCACAGAATCACAGCAGCACCAAATAAAACCGGGAAAAACTTTGAAACGCTGAAAAACAAACAAACAAACAAACAAAACTTTATTATGCCCGTAACAGACTCAATCTTTTCTTTTTCTTCTTTTTCCACACTGAGCAAGACTGATTATTGTACTCTCTGCCTTTGTCTAAACTCCACCAGTGTGATAATGTGATGATGCTCTAATTTAACCCCATTATTCTTTTGTCTTTCCCGAACTGAAATGCCACTTCTCTTCTTCCCTTTGAGGCTCATCTCAAACACGTCTTTGTTCTTAATGAGACCAATCCATATGTTTGCTCCTGCATATTGTGTTCAGTTAATGGGAAGATTTTCTAACACTATAAAAACTCATCTATTATTTGTTCCAGTCAGCTTTGTGTTCAGTAACTGCTGAAACCGTTACCTTTGACAAAATGTCCCACATCCAACAGCTTCTACTTCTGAATAGTCACCCCTCCCTTAAACTCAAGATTATTTATGTCCCTTCAGCATATGCATATTCCCTTTTCTCAATTTCTTGCCTTCTCATCAAATTTTATGTGTTTAAAAAACTAAAACCAGAATGTGCAGTGAAGGCATTGATCAGCCAGCCTGCAGCAAAGCACCACACATCAACTGATGCATCAAAACTATAATTTAAGTCATTCATCAACAATTAAACTTTTTAAAATTTGCTTTGCTGATTACCAATAAATCAGTAAGTAGCCATTATCAGAAATCATTGTTTACCTTTGCTATTTTCTTGCTACTAATCAATGAACAAGAAAAAAATTATGCACACTAACTACTCAGATATTCTTTTTCGGTAAAAATCAGAAAAATGTATAAATAATGTAAAAGTAACTAAACTATTGAGAGCATTGTATGAGTGTATATGCACAGTGTAAAAATACAATAAAATTCACTGAAATTATTTGCTGCTCTTCTGATGTGTAATAGCTTAATGACTTGATTTAAATGCAGATTGCTGCAGCTCCACCAAGGTGCTCAGGCATCCAGACAATAATATGCCATTGTCAAGACTCTGATAAGCCCTGTTTCCATGCCATGCCACCTTGCAGCAGAAGCAACAGAATGGTGTGGCATAGAATGGCAGCCCTACACTCACCAAGACAGACCAGGATTAATCCTGAAAAACGCCCGGTGTTCCCAGGCACCCCCTGCTGATGCTGGATGTTTGCTGCTGCTTTTGTCACCCAGAAATGCAGAGCAGCCCTAGTGGTTTACATAATAATCCCCATTTTCTTTTTCAATACATCTCATGGCTCTGAAGACAAAATGAAAGACAGAACATAGGAGCTCACACAATGGACTCTTTCCATATGGGATGCATAAGAGTTGCTTGGCTTTAGATTGTGGTGAACATGGGCCCAAAAATCGACACCCAATTTTATCTTAGTGAATACCTAGTATAGCTTAACTGAGAAATGTCTTATGGGTACTGGTACTTCAGTTTTCCCTAAAGTTCTTTCCCCATCAGACATATCTGAGTTCTCCCAAACACGCTGGCCCAGTAACCAATATTGCATTTGTCTGGAGCAAGTTTTCAATTTATCCTGCTAACCTGCAACTGTGACAGGATTTACCAGAACAACTTCCTTTTGCCAAGGGAACAGAACACGGAAAGAGAACACCTGCTTCTGCACAAAAGGCTTAACACCGATATTAAAACATCACCTTTCACCAAATTCCCTTTATTCAGGCAGGCTTACAGAACTTCTGCAATCAAATTTTATTTTCCCCAAGAAATGAGACATCAGACTGGAAGCTGAAGAATTCCTGCTACAGCTTGAAAACATAGATCATACAACAATTAATCATACAGAGCACGGGCCTGCAGTAGCCACACAGTAACCATGGCTACTCATTTCAATGGAAAGAAATCACTGTGAGCAACAATGAAACCATAAAATACCTTATGGAGAGCCACAGATCCTGCAAGCTAGGAAAACCTTAATGCAAGGGTGAGGAACACGTACAAACATTTCAGTTTGATTTCCCATGGACCTATTTCTCTCTTTAGTGACATATTCCAAATGCACACATTAGTATCCATTTTGGATGGGACACCAACAGGAGAATTTGCCAGCTGTGCATTATTATCTGATCAATAATGAGATGAGCAGTCTTTGCCATAATCCTATTACATTCAAGTATGTAAAGTAACATCTCTGGTAGAGAACACAACGTGAAGAGAATGAAGGAAACAGTTTATCCTGTGAAACCCAGCACAGCACCGGACTGTCCATTGCAAATTTACACAAAACATTCTGAGAGTAAAGTTTTGGTCCAGAGCTGGCAGGATGTCACTCTGTAAAGCAATTGTCACTGCTGACCTTTCCTCACACCTTGCACATGTGCTAAATATATGCCACACCCACAGAGAGCAGCAAATTCCCTCCAATACAACTTGGGAGGGACAGGGGGATTTACATCTTGGTCATCATTTACTTACAGAGTAATTTCTACTCTTTGACTCCCATTTATGTATGGAACCTCATCATGTTCTGAGGCAATAAAGCTTTTGTTACAACAAAACAGGCTCCATAACAGCACTGCATTTAAAGCTTGTGGGTCTAGGAAAAATTCAATTGTTTATCATCCTTATATGCTTTAATGTTTAACTAATAGTGCTGTTCTCATGTGCAGGACAGAACTTAGTGAATAGATAAGATTTTTTGATGGTATTTTCAAGATCAATTCTGTGAAATACCTTAAGTTTGGGATTTATTTCAGAATGCTGGGTCTCCTCTCCCTCACTATTCGTGTTGCTGGAATAACCTGGAGTGGTTACAATGGACCAAGAAACGATCGGGGTTCTGAACAGATAAGTTCCAAAAACGTTATCAAAAGGCTCTGTAATGTAAGTGCCTACACTTAGGTCAAGATTATTATGATTTCAGGAAATAAATTACAGGTCTCACACAAATTAATTATCTCCTTTTTATGTCACAGGAAGATATTAAGACAGACTTGTAGAACAATTAAGTTTGAAAGGGATCTCTGGAGGTCACGCAGTCCAAGGCTACAACCTCAAGAGCCCATCTCCAAGTTAGATAAGGTTAATTCCTCACTCAGGTTCATTCTTGATTGGAATTCCACATTTTGTAGCTTCAGATACCTATTTTTGGTGCCTCAAATCAGTGCAGAAAGAGGAAGAGATGAGCTCAGAGCCCTCACCTTTGCTACTGACTACTAAGGGGTCCAAATTTTGCTGGCACAAGCGTGTCAGATCCTCTCCAACATGCAAATGTGTTTCTATGTTTAGACAAATTATGCAATTATGTGAATAATGGGGATTATTTCTAGAACTTAGAAATTTGTTATTTACCCAAACCTATATGAAATATCTGACAGCAAGACACAATGTTCAAGTGACTCCAGCCAGAGCTTCAGGCATGAGAATAAATGTTTCTCTTTGTCAGATCTGGCACCATCATCACTTATTTGTAAATCGGGAAGAATGTTTCAAAGCTCGTTTATTCAGTGATGAAATCACATTTTCCTGGTAACCCCAAGCATGTCATTTATCTATTTATCTCCATCAGAAGAAAGCTTTCAATAAACAATAAAGTGCCACCACTTCTCATTAACAGGAAATCTGCCAGTAATCCTGACTCTCCCAAACTATCTGTGATATGGGGGGGTGGGATGGATGGAGAAATATCAACATATATGAGTAGGAGCATATATAAAACAAATACTTGTCATTTTCATATAATAAAATAACTTTGAAAACTGTGATTTAAAAAGAAGGACCTGCCTCCTCCATATCTCATGTTTTCAGCAACTCTTGTGCATTAACTAATATTCTGGCTTCAATTTTCTATTAATATCTGAATTCAAATATTGCATTTCTTCAAGAAGAGCCCTTACATTTACGAGAAATACTGACATTTCCTTGAGGTCAGGTTTTTTTTTTTTTCTTTAGAAAGAAATGATGAAACAATAATAATTTGTCAAATCACTTGACTGAAATATGTGCCACTTACACCAACACAGACCAGCAGGTGCACTGCTGTGTGAAGTACTCCCTCCTGCTATTACTTGCCAGGTAAAATTTATAATACATCAAGATGAAAATTAAAGTGGGATTGAACAACCTCACCAAGCTATGGAACTCCAGGACTGCAGATGTTTAAGTACAGACAATTCAGAAGAAAGATGATTAAAGTTGCAGTTACACAAAACATATTAACCTGTCAAAAGCCAGCTGATGCAACTTCACAGGAATATTGTAAATAGCAACATCATAGAAAAAAAGAAATCAAATCACTGCCTGGGATATTTGAAAGCTCAAAGCAGTCACAGTCAACCACATAACTGAGTGTCTGAACATCTCAGTGCTACGCAGAAAATCCCAGCTGGGGGCAAATCAACAATTTGAAGAATAAAGTAATGTTTGAGCTAATTTTTTAAAAAAATAATTTAGATTAAAATATAAACTCAAATATAATTGGTATCATTTTATACATATAAACAAAATCTCATTTATTGAAATTTCAGTAGCGTTTATTTCTGGTGTGTAAGAAGGGAAGGTCATGTAAAATAACACTGTAATGCAAGGACTAGGTTACAACACACTTATCTACACAAATAAGGGGAGGTTCAAAATCACCCCTATATCATCTTCTGCATGGACCTGCTCTGACACACAACCCTCAATGGCTAATGCCTGCTTCCACTTCAAGAACAACTGGGATCTCTCAGACAAACCCCAATCAAGCTCTTCGAGGTTACCATGGTGCTGAGGGGGCCTAAGCTTCTTGAGAACAAAACCACTCCAACCATCATTCTTACCATCAGGAAACACAGGTCTGAAATTCAGTCTTGCTTTTCAGCAAGCAAATATTACATCCTCTGACTTAACCATATCAACAAGAAGAGGATGTTTGTACTTTAAATAACTTTTTGCTCTTAGCCATCGATAAACAGTTCTCTTGCCTCACAAAGGTACCCTTAAAATTCTTTCAAAAATGTCTTTAGCTGTCGAGGCTTACCTGGCTTATGAAAAAAAAATAATAATAACAAAAAACAACAACAATAAAAACAAATTCTGCCTAAGAAAGCCATATTCTGATCCAACTGCAGAAACAATGCACCTTGGATTAATTTAAGGTCTGGCAGATAGCTAAGATTCTTGAGGACCAACTATCCTGTGCTTCCAAGGCTCCTGGAACTCCAGAAAAATAGTGCATCTGCACTGTTATAAAGTTATATTAGGCAGCACTATCAGGAAGGGTAGATGCTGTCCTTAAAAGCATCCAGGGGAATGATTTATGTGCTTTGTTTTTGCACTCAGCTAAAAGAACCATATATATTATATATCCAGGAAAAAAAAAAGAAATCTTCATTAATGTTTCAATCAATGTATAAACTGCTTTCTTTCACCACAGTTCTGTTCCCTTCTGATTAATTTTCAGCTCTAGAGTACTAATTGTTGAGTGCATCAACTGGCTGAGTAAAACCCAATACAAAGCGTATGCTGCACTTCTCTACAGCAAATTCTTCAGCTGATTGAAGGAGGAACTATTTGGAACAGCTTCTAGAATATGTTTAGCACTTAGTTTACGTCCTGTGCACGTTGTGCATGTTTGGCAGAGATTAATTATACACTGTGGCTCTGGGCATGGTCACTCAGGAAATCACAACTTGTGATACAGCCCAGATTTACAGCCCTTGGCCTTCACTTCCATGGGCATTTGGGAACCCTCAGCATCTGCTCACACAACCACTCCTCAACTTTTGCATCGGATTAACCACACCAAGCGATGACAAAGCTCTGGATTTTGTGAGGTAGACATAAACAATTCATAAAGGACAGGCCCATCCCTTCTTTAAAAATGTAAACTCACTAGAAACACAGCTTAGCTTTCCTTTAATGGAACTTATTTCTCATGTCTGATGCATACAAGCCTTGTGGATACCACACTGATGTCGGTTTCCAGCTAAAAAGTGTCCACGTATGACAGGCACTCTGCTGAGGACAGGGTGGTGTGAACTTAGCACAGATTTTATTCTCCTCCAGCCTTCAACTAACTACCTACTGATCAGTGTAACTTACTTGAAAGCTACATTTTTATAATATTCAAAGAACTTAAAGAACACATTAGAAATGTTAAGATCTTGAAAAACCATTTTTCTCAACTACCCTGCCCTCTTTAGGAAGCGCTCTCTGCTTGTGCCATCGTTCTTCCACAATCTCAGGGACTCTCCATCTGTATCTGCTACTAAATAAAATAGGTATATACATGTAAAGTGTGTCTACCCATCCTGTTTCTACAGCACAACACACTTCAGTGTATTTTCCCCCAGTTCCTGGACATGTAACTTTTCCCATAACAGAATACAACGCTTTGTGTTTGCATCTCCCAGTTATGAAAAGGCAACAGTTTAAAGCCAATATAATTTTACTACCTCTTTACCCGTGCCTCCTGATGCATCAGGCCTGGGAAGTGATTTACGTTTAGGCTGATGGGTTCAAACATTCCTCCAACAAATTAATGGCTGGGAATTACCCGTGCAGTGAACCACAGCCAGGCGTTTGCTGACACGGGAAATGTGTGCCTGCAGAGGAGCAGACAGCTGAGCTCCACAGGAGCTCCGAAGGGACACAGGGGAGCCTAAAAATGCAAGGTGAAACAGAAAAAAAAACAACAAACAGAAATAAAACCCCAACAGAAAAAAACCCCAACAAACCCTGACTTTGGACAGCTGCAGTTTACCAAGGTGTGAATTATGAAATCAAATTGTTTATTTATGTTTAGCCCATGTCCCTCAAAATGAAGTGCAGCTTAATTGTGTTGTGTCACAGACAGCAATAGCTGCCACATACAAGGCAGAGAGGTAAAAAAGACATAGAGTTACTTTGGAATAAAGAGAAAAAGCTGACAGATGATGTTGAGAAGTTAAGGTCATTCTGGGAATTCAGAAAGTTACATTCTGTACATTTTCTATCCGAAATAACACAAGAAAGGAACTTCTTGCACGTATATCATTAAAACAAAATTAAAGCTGTATTACACATTCCCCTCCAACTAAAATAAGTCATCTGTCATTACGAAGTGAAAGCACTTCAAGAGCAGTGCCTGCATTCTTCTGCTCTAAGCAGGTAAGGCAAGGAGGGTTTCTTTAGCCACAGGCTCACACAGCACATCTGCACACCAGGTTCAGTTAGAAAAAAGTAAGAACATGGAAATAGGTATTTCTCTAATGAGAACAATGAAGGTGAAGAAAAAGGACTTTTTAAATGCTAATTTGATTGTCATGTAAAACAGTGGTCATAAGCATGCCCTGGTCAGGGAACCAAATTTAGAACAGCAGCTAATTAAAAGCAGAATAAGGAATTCAGCTAAGTACACATATTCAGCATACAAATTTTAAAAATATGTTTTTCTCTGTATTAATTTGACAAGGAAAACAGGTAGAAGCATTTTCAAATTACTAGTACTTCATTACCTCATAACAGGATTAACCACTCTGGCAACTACCAATGCCTGACATGGCATTACTTCCTAACTCTGCAGACTCGACCATCTCTGAGTCACCTTAACAGGAATGTCAATAATGTATATCACACAAGTGACTTAGAAAATGAAGAAATCAATAAAAATCACATCAGTCCTATCTATCTTCCTTAGATTAACCTAAATCTATTCAAAACATACTCTCCTGATTTCAATTCTGCCTCGGTCTGTTGTACAAACCCTGCATTTAACCTACAGAAAAAGCTGGTATCTGCCTTTAAGACATGGAGCTCACATGGTTTTTTTACAGCATTTAATTTTCAATCAGACACAATGTTCAGAAACCAACCTAAAATGAAGCTGAGTCAGATCTAAGAAGTGAAGGATTCAGTCCTTCCTGCTAAGAGTAGAAGACAACAAGAAGAGTTTGGCTGCAAGTGCAGGGCTGTTTCTTTTGACAGGGCTTTTTACAAAGAGAAGGAGGAGTGAGGGTGACTAAAAGGAGAGGTGCCTTTTCTTACTCTGAATATGTCAGTTCTAGGGACTTAACCAGGCCCTTGGTAAATCAGAGCACGTGGCTGTTCAGCCAGTGCTGGGTAATAACCTGTCAGGGAGGGTGCAGGTGCTGTTTTTACTATTGAAAAAACCCACCACTGTGCATTCCCCTAAATGATGATTTCATCACGGGATACACAAAGTCAAATTGCAGAATCCCAACTCAGGGGCAACATCTATAACAACTCCTGAGAATCACCAAGTATTCTTTGAGTGGAAAGAGGAGGGAGTGCAGCAGTGCAGTTTTGCCTTAGAAATGAATGTACTACAGTGCTCAAAGAAGGCTGAAGATTCTGCAAGCTGGTTAGGTGACAGAGGAACATTTCTGGTTAGTAATGAGAAACAGGCCACCTGATTTCTCTTTCCTCGCTGCAGTTCATTTGCTCTTCCAAAATGCACTCAATTTCTCACTTCCACATGCTATTTAATCAAACAAAGATCATGCTTTATTTTAGAAAAGGATTATGTCAGTAAGTTTCAGTAAGTCCTTTCGGGAGCCTCCTGGCATTAACACCACATTCAATATTTTCATCAATCAGGACCAGGTAGTTCAAGCCATGTGGGATTTGAGGCACAGTATTTTCCTACCTCAGACTTGGACTGAGAGAGCAAAGCTTTCATTGCAAATGAAAAAGGAACAAATGGGTAGATTCTGAGCATAATACACTACAAAAAACCCCTGTTTCTGAAGCTCATTCATGCTACTGAACCATCAGTCAAAATTTAAACAATTAGGTCAGGATCAAATACTGACTCCTAACAATCCTGCTTAAGGAAAGAAATTCTGAAGCAGCATGAAAACATTTTATCAGATAAGTCTGTAAGTCTTAATGGCAGGAGAAAAACTTTGAAGTTGGTTGAAAATACTGAACTCACTTAGCCCAGTGAGGAAATGGGTATCAAGAAGTGTCCTACGTGACTCAGCTTTTCACCCCTGTTTTTTTATCCCAAGCAGATTTAATTCTTCAAATACAAGACGACCATCCACTACACTTCTATCAAAATACTTGCCCTTCTGAATGCAGCTGTGCATCATCAAAGTAAAAATCTTTAGTAAGTAGAAGGCTTTGCAAGCAACATATTTTACAAACTGTCTTCATTTCCTCATTCCTTCTCCAAAATAAAAATAGTGTAATAGGTCATATAATCTGTTAGAGGCTATAGAGGTTTTGCCACAGATACAGATGGAGCTTGGAATAAAGCACCTTTATTTCCAGTCCACAATCCAAACAAAAGATAGTTTTTTATAAAAGCAACCTATGGACGTTCATAAAAAAAATCCCTGCTCTGACTCCCTCCACTTTTTCTGCTATCAGTGAAGGTAAGTAACCCCAAACAACAGCATTATGGCACCAGTATAAAAAAAAATACGTATATAATTTATTTTTTAAATCAGTTCTTCTTGTCTCCCTCCTTATTCAAGTTTCACAGCATACATATGGGTATGAATAAGCAAGGGATTCTTCACCCGAACTTCAGGCACAGCAGCTTGAAAAATGTTGCAGATTAACATAAATGATAATACTCGTACAGAAGGCTGTCTTTCAAAGAGATTTGATAATTCATAAATGAAATGTTTACACAGATCGGGTCAAGCCAAAAGGTTTGTAATATAAGTATTTAACTTATGTAAATCTGTTTATCACTGCTAAGGAACATGGGATGACTTCAAATGCTCACTATCTAATGTAGGCATTTAGAGCAACTTGCATGAATTCTCATTCCAATTTTTAATTACTATGCAGTCTGTGAAGACAAAACTCCAGAGTCAGATTGCTCCTTTTTTTCTTTTATCAGAACAATTAACATTAATCACATATTACTTCACAGGCACTGCTTTTCTACACATTCATTACTAAAATAATAAATTGAATGAAGTATTAAAATAACTACAGGTAGAGATGTTTACCCTTAAACTGCTTCTATCAGTATTTCCTCAGCCAGTGTTCATCAGGAGCTAATGCAAGGCTTCCTTTCTACTCACTATGTTTCAGGACATAATGTTTACATGATGTTGGGTTTTTTCCCAGATGTAATTTTCTTCTTAGGCCATATACAGTTTTACAGTTTGCATAACTTATCAAATGTTTTGTGAAACCATAAAATGAGGACAGGGATTTAATACATGTAATATTTGGGATCCAGTAATAAACGGGGTCAAAATAAAGTAACAAAAGGCATCAACATAAATATATACATTTTAAGTTATAGCACTGAAATACATTCTTCAGTTTCCTGCAAAGGGTTTGTTATTGTTTTCCCTAATCTTTGGTCCACATTTCATCACTGAAAATGCACCTCCACCATACAGCAGATGTGCCATTAACTATTTCTGAAAAAAAGTGAAATAAAATCACCCAGCATGAGAAGGCTATGCAATAAGTCAGCACTAGCAGATGGTGTTTATTTTATCACTGCTTGTGTTAAAAATTGCCACCTATTTCATCAGTATCTTTAAGGCAGAAGCTTCATACAAAAAGTGAAAAAAAATTTTTTTTTTTTTAAGCTGTCGCAAAATTCCTTAAAATAACAACTCTTGTTCTCATGGCTTCCAGTTTTTAGGACATGGGAGCTGGGTTTGTATAAATCTGAGATGATCGAGTGTTTTCTAGCAGCTCATTCCTTCATCACACCACCTGTTTTGTTTCGTAAGCAAATTCCAAATGTTTTATTTCAGATACTGGTGGTGTTCAGACAAATTCTGTGACGTTGCTCTTAGAACAGGCACCTGGTAGAACTGTCAGCTTGTTTTTTTTAATAGGTGCCAATATGCAAGAGAGTTTTACTTGTCCCTCTCATTATTTTAATTGATTTTAATTGATTATTTTAATTGATCACAAACTTTTGGCTTTGTCATTCCTGTTCTCTGTTTGGCTGTCTCTTAACAAAACAAAGCAGGAATGAAGAGCAATTGCAAACCCTGGACTTGGCTACGTAAAGAAATCACTGCTGAAATCCCATGATAACCCCAGGTTTTGCTCATGTAGTTTTAAAAGAATTTCCATTAGAATGTGAACCTGAAAAACATGCCAGAAATGCAAACTCATCTAATCCTCAGTAAAGGTAAATCCCCAATTAAAGCAGCAAAGTGAACTGAATTCCTCACTACTGTGATTTAAAGAGAATTATTATCAATGCTTTCCAGAGTATCAACACACTTTAGTTAAAAGCAATTTTCAACAAAGTAAAAGAACTTGTTTATATGTGAAGGCTGCTGCACATCACTCTACCCTTCTCACTGATGACTCCAGATACACCATAGAGAGATCATCCTCCTAAATCCATCCTCCCTACACACCAGTTGTGTTTTGTCACTGTATGTCATAGGTCTAGGATAAAATCCAATTAATTTTCTTCCCCCTGAAAAGGCTTCATTCCTATCTTCATCAAATCACAGTTCCACAGGTAACATCCCAGCGTTACTTTACGCCCTTCCTCGCACAGATCTGTGAGATGCCTGCATGCTTGCTGCAACAGCACACCAAATACCCAGCTTGGCAGCTGCAGTCATGGACCTGCATCATCCCAATTTACTCGAGATCATCCTGCTGAAACAAAACAGCCAAGGTGATTAAAGCACACTGCAAAGTGAACCAAGAGGTAGGAAATGGCACAGCGAGGCTGCCTGGAGTGCACTGTTCATGCACTGCAATGTATTTTCATCACCTGACTGAATCCTTTCACCCTCCCTGTAGAGTCTTCTATTGCATTGAGCATGCAGGTTGACTTGCACCCACACTGTGCCAGGAACTGACCCTTTTCCCTTGTCATTTAATAAGAACAGCACTCTCAGTGTCATATTCAAATCCCACTCCAAGCAGTACACCACTACATTGCTTTTTCTTTTATATATTACTCAACATTACACCACCTGAACGCTTTAAAAGCATTCATGATTCCAATACATCTCTGAACTTTTCTTATATTATTTTACAGCTCAAAAAGGAAACCAAGGGTGGTCTTGTTCTTTTGTTTTATTTTGTTTTTCATTCTGAATGCTTAGTATGAGATAGATCTGAGATATTTTAGGGATTTTTTTGTTTTGTTTTGTTTGTTGTATTCTTTTAATCTACTAGGAATTCTTCTCCCAGGGAAGTATTACTCAGAGCAGGTGAGATTCAGGGCTACTCCAAATAGTAGGTAGGGGAGATACTTTTTCTGTGGGACACCTGAACTCCTTTTTCCTTCCAGCATCTGAACACGGATCTGACAACAATCCCTCTGCCTGTATTTCTGAAGCACTGGCCGTTCTAACATCCATGTTCAGCACTTAACCTCCTTTTTTTCCCCACAACCTCTTGGTCTACACCAGCAGCATCTTCCTCCTTAGCAAGGCAAGGGCTGAGCAGATCAAAAAACCCAACATTTCATTAGAACACAGCAAAGCAACCCATCCACTGGAGGATCACCAAGGCTAACTTGCACCAAGGGTGCCTTGCAAATGCAAAGTCCAAGGGCTCTACTCCTGGTGACACAGAGAGTCCTCTTCTGTTGACACAACACACACAGGGAAAGATTTGCAACACTACTTGGATGCATTCTCAGCCAGATGAGGCTTTAAACCAAGGTTAGTGCCATCTGTCTGGGTTTGGCAGCAACCAGATTGATGTAAAAAATGCTGTGGCACCGTTTAAAAGGGGCAGAGATAAAGCTTGCTTTTGGTCAATTCCTCTGAATTATTAACATAATAGATTTGGCTGATATCAGTGCCAGTCAGCACATCAGAACCTGGGGCTATAATCTCACTGCACCTTTCTAACCACACTGAGAGCATGCAGATTACCAACAGGAAGTTTTTCTGTTGCTTGTCTCAGTTCAATTATTTTCCTAAATGCATGTTTACTGTCAAGCCAGAGGCAAGAATTCTTACTATTAAGTATTTTTTATTTAAAATATACTTATTATTACATTCTAACATTCTTAATTTCTAGAGCTCTGAACAAGCACAGTACCAAAAGCTAAAAGCAACATATCAATCCCATTTGAATTGGGAAGGGTATCAGGTTGTCAGGGAAAATAACTAAGCCAAAGAGAAACAATATTTGATGGAAAGTTTCAAAGCTTCAAGTAAGAGAGGACATTCTTTTACTTGGATGCAATATGTTAAGCAAAACTTTCCTGTGACCCTGGATAATGCTCTCAAACGTTATTCTTTGAGATTTAGAACAGCCTAGAGAGCGTAACCCACTCATTTCATCCGTGCCAAAATCCCTGCAGCAACACCAATAACCACGATGTCTCAAAAATGCAGAGATATGTACAAGACCATTTCCACTCCTTATTAATTTCATCTTTATTACCAACCATCTACATACCACCTTGGGCAGTTTTTAGCATTACACATCAGCATTATGGAAATTTAATTGCTCTACCAAATGCTCTGGCTCCCACTCCTCTAAGAAGCATGGCAAGACAACACACAGTCCTTATCTCCAGTTTGAAAACACACTGAGCACTTGTGGGCTGATTAACTCTAACATGGTCACAGGTGCTCAGGACTTTCCAGAATTTCACTAAAGAAAGTGTCCCAGTATTGTTTTTGCCAACAATCAAGCAACTACTTTATCAGAAAATAAAGCTGGGGGTGATGAGAAAACCTTGGTTTAGGTCCCATATAAATATCAAGCAAGCACAACATTATTCCTGGTTAGGGCCCTCATTTTGCAAAGCATTTACTTAAGTGCTTAAATGAAAAACCCAAATGGAAAGGTATCTTTCAATTATGTGCTAGGTCACAGGTGCAATGGAAGGAAAGAATGAAATAACAAAATACATCTTTCATCTCATTAGGCAGTCAAATGCAAGGTAAAAATTGCAGTGTTGAGGACAAAAGACTGTTTTAAAATAGCCCTTGCTAATTTATTAAGGGCACATGCTGATACTATAGTTAGTATAAGTGCAGATATCTAATGAATGAAAACCATTTTTGAATTCAAGAAATGTCAAGATTAAGATGTCACTGAATCATCTTCGTACTAAAATCCCTTAAGATGCCTTTAGATTTACATTACTGCAGCTTGGCACTTTTATCTTTTGTGGGCTTTTTTTTTCCAAAGGAGTTTTGCTCTCAGGGAAACAAAAGTTATGCAGGTGTGTGAGGAGTAGTGGTACTTAATAAAACCCCATCTATCCATCAGGTGATTCCCTGCAAAAACCAAAACCACCAACACAACTCCCTGACTGTTTGGCATGGCTCCTGAGATACAAAACTTCAGTGACACATCAAGTGTGATGGTCTGAATGTGAAACTCTTAGATGCAAAAAAATTCAAAGTAAGACTGAAGACAAACAAAAGAGTTACCACTCCATTTTTCATTCCAAAGTCAGCTTCAAGAATCTCTGAAGAAACATGTATCACATGCAAGCTTTTACCAACAGAATACAACGTATCTGATTGCCTTTGTGCAAATATTGCTGGATACAGGTACCATACTGCTTTTAAATTATGCCTGTGTGTATCCATATCCAGCATCTCACATGTCTTAGCTCTCCTTCTCTCCTTGGAATGACATGGAGCAACATCAGCTCAGGGAAAACAGCTCCTTACAGTGAAGATTCCCAGCAAAAAACCCCACTCCTAATTAGTTCAATCAAACCTGGAAGGTAATATTCAACAGTGAAATAAAAATAAGGAGTAAAGAGAGATCAGGTTTATTCAACAGAATATAAAATACCCAGAGGGAAACAACAAACAAAGAAAGAAATCCCACAACACATAATAAGCAGAACATAAACAGAACGAGATTAATCACTGCACGACACACAAGTTCTAAACTAGGTTCTAAGTGTACAAGAAATAGAGTTTAAGCAAAATAAAAACCTTACGTATGAGAGAGTTCTTTGTCTCAGCCAGCTGCTGCCAGCTTGTCTGTCTGTCTTTCAATTTCTCAGAAAGGTGTGTGTGAAAATCTAAATGAAATAAAACAAATAACATTTTAGAGATGGCTCTCCTCCTTTCCCTCCATTCCATTCACCTTTGGTGCAATGCAGTCAATAAAGTGTTTCACCTCCTCCCACCCAGTGCATTCCTCAACAACAAAAAAATACATTCCTTATTATTATTTAGAGATTGAGAGTTCTGTTATTTTGTTACCAATGACACATAAAAAGGCACATTGAGTAGCAGCAGTTTGGTGCAATCTCACTTTGCAGGAGGTCCATAAACCCATTGTGGGCATCTTTAACCACAAAAAGGATTGAGTGCCTAAAGATCTGTCTAATGTGTGTTAGAATTTAACCTGAAGGCCAGGAGATTTTCCATGCATGCTACATCATCCTAACTTATTTTCAGTGTACTATCCGTTGCTCCTATAGCCAACCATGTAACATTAGATCATTCTTAAAGATATTTTTTGTTATCTAAAACCAAACTTTTAAGATACATTTGGAAAATGGACACTTGCAGATGAAACAGATCGCTTCTTCCATGTTTATTGCAGCAGCATGATGACTTTTACCTTGACTAACAACATCATCAGGCTTATTCTGCTGCATCTCAGCTAGACAGAAACCAGAGAAACTCCACCGTTGCAAGGAGAATTCAATTTTATGTCTCATAAAATCTCTCCAGTTTTACAAAAAGAGACTTTAACACAAACAAAAGAACTCCAAAACACAAACCCATCCTTAAATTTTAAATCATCTCTCTCTTTGACTAAAACCAACTAACTCAAATCATCCTGGATTTTGAAAACGTGAAGTAATCAAGGAATCCTTTAACATTTGAAAAACACAAATTCAATTGAAAATTATTACTGAATTACATAATAACATCAGGAAAGTTTTCAGATGTAGTAAACATGAAACATAAACCCTATTTTTATTTATTTACATGGTTTTCCTCACACAAAACAGCAAGATAAGAAGCCAAATAATTAATGTACAATTGCTCCACTTCTGGTGTTCTCTAAGTCTTCATTGAGAAAGAAATAATTTTACTTGGTACAACTCAGCCTCAAATCCGTCATAATTTTTATAAGATAACAATTTAATCTTGCACCAAAGACACAAATCAGTGAAAATGTGTTCTGTATACCATTATATGCAAAGAAAAAAAAGTAACACATTGACACTTACAGATATAAAAAGAGCTGATCAAAACAACAGAAAATAAATCACTTTGCACACTAAAGATATGAAGACCACACATGAGCCTTTAGGAGCACAAATATTTTGCTGCAACAGAAATAATGTAAAAGGAATGACAACTCCTGAGTCTTACATCCCTAACTCTGGGGGGAAAAGGAATTTCAAGGGACAAGTTACAAACAGTTAAAATCAGACAGTTTATAAACCAGTTAAATGTCTCCTTGTCACACATGAAATTCAATTTTTAAGTGGTATGACTAAATGCTTTTGATGATGCAGACTTTTGACTTAAAAGCAAGGAAGGAAAAATGGGATTTTCAGCAACATTTCACTTATTAAGATAGTGAGGTTATCTAATGCTTCACTATCTTATCAAGAAAGACAATTCAAAGAACAAGAGGCAGATGAAGTGAAGATATGTGAAGGGCAGAGCACAATGAGTATCAATATAAAACTGAAAATTAAGAAAAAATATTGCCCATTTCTTCATTTTGGTATTACCAGCAAGTTGGTGATATTGTCATATTTTAAAAATAATTAATTTCAAGTCAACACATGCATATATCAAAAAGGAACTCATGGAATTGTTTCACTAAGTTTTATGTTACATCACATCCTGTAACATGCAAAACTATGAAATCTTTACTGTCTCTCTTTTTGCTTTAATACAAGTTTTGCTTTCATTTCTCTTCCAAGAGGAAAACCAGAATTAATCCATCAACAGCTCATCTACTGACATTTTACCACATTACCCTTTAAGCTTGTGTATGTTCCTTCATCTGCTATTTTCTCTTTCACCTGCCTATGGCCACCCTGGGATATTTGATCCCTACCAAGGATACAGAGGAGGACAACAAACTGCTCACACGAGCAAGGTGAGCCATCTCTTTTTTATGTGAAACACCTAAACCCAATGGCTAAAACATCACTTTACAGGCTCTGTTTCTCCAACAACTTACAGAGAAAAAAAAAAAAAAAAAAAAAAAGGAGAGAAGTTTGTTACCAATGCCCAAAGGAAAGAATATTTAAATGCTGAGACACTTTAAAACAGTGTCACCTGAAGGGAAGTCTCCACTGGTATTACCTTCCTTTGACACTCACAGGGAGTTAAACCTAATTGCATTTAGGGCTATCTCTAGCAGCTACTACTTGGAATCAACCATCCTCATGAGGACTATTGTTCTAACTAATCTACTTATTAGGCTTTTATTCAGATTTAGTGCAGTCTTTTATAAAAAAATATCTCAAAGGGATAGTAATGGATTTTGCAATTATCAGAGAGGAAAGAACAGACTATGACCTACAATCTTTGGCCTTGCCAAAAATTAGGGGAAAAAAAATGTTTTGTAAGTAAATCTTTAGATCTTTAAGTTAATTTTAGTCCCTATCAGACACCACAGTTATACCAGGAAAAGGTAAAACCTGAGTGAATTTCCTGTGTCCTGCTATACATTCCCCTAAAACACAACCCCCCAGTGCCCTCAGATCCTTTTGCTTCCACAGTCACTGGCAGGAGAAAGAAACCTGCTTTCTGTA
This sequence comes from Pyrocephalus nanus, assembly GCA_038380795.1. Taxonomy (NCBI): domain Eukaryota; kingdom Metazoa; phylum Chordata; class Aves; order Passeriformes; family Tyrannidae; genus Pyrocephalus; species Pyrocephalus nanus. The sequence continues at coordinate 13,497,602 of CM076275.1, read as the reverse complement.
CCTGACTTTCAAAGATGAATGAGCAGCAGTTCTCAGCTTGCTGTCTCCAGCCCCAGTTTAAGTTAAAAATCAATGCTGATACAGGTCTTTTTAAACAACAGTACAAATACCAACAACACATCTGACAGCTGAGCAAACAGCTACTGCAGTTCCTGACCCGCTGTCCTGTGAGGCACATGAGGTTGGGACTGCTTGCCTTCTGCATCGTTCAAACTCATTTTCTTAAGTCCTGGTTCATCTTTTTGAGCTGGCCTAGCAACCACTCATACCTGTCACCATCCAGGAACCAGCACAGCCCCATTTCTTCTTCCTCTCTTCCCCCCTCCCCACTTTTCTTCCTTTGGAATTTTTCCCTTCTCGGTGCTGTCTGAATGGATGGTTCCAAATTTGTACTACCAATTTTCAGCCTCATTAGTTCACAGGTATTCTGGCATTTCACTGTTGAGCATTTCCCAATATCATCACTAACAGCCTGGCTACCAATCCCATAATATGTGCTCCACCCTTTAAGGTGATAGCAAATTTTTATGGTTGGTTTGTCTGGGAGGGTTTTTCTGGACATATGAAAACTTCCTTGCATTTTATAAGACTTGTTTCCTCCACCCATAATTCTTACACCTCTGTGTCAACATTGATCTAAAAATAATTGTGGAACTTCAAATATGACCAGAGTCTAAATATCCTCCTAAGCTCTGATCTCATTTTCCCTCTTCTATTTATCAAAGTGGCATAACCAAATTTTTACTGGCAGTAAACAATAAAAAGATGGTTTATTTTAGAAAGCAGCACTTCAGAAGCACTGAAAAAAAAAGTCTTACAAATAAACTCCCTGAATTTCTCAAGCTGCTTCCCCTCCCTCCCAATATTTGCACAAAAGCATCCACAACAAACACTTGCTCCATTCCCATCTTGTCCCAACACTCTCCGTGAGCAGAAGCTGCTCCTCTGTCACTACCTCACTATATTTTCATTGCTATTCACTCACCACTTATTGATGATCATTATGTTTTCTGATGAATAGGAGAAAACCCATAACAACTGACAGAACACCAGGCAGGTCAATGCTCTACTTTATCCTCAAATAACCTTTTTTTACTGTTGTTGTTTTTTTTCCATCACATTCTACCATAATACTTCAGAGCAGTGGTGGACAGCCTAGTGGACAGATCAAAACATGTGGTACCTCAGCCTCTACACACATCACTGCCAGAGTTAAACTATGATTGTGAAAAAATCAGGAAAAAAAAAAAGTCAGTAACATAAAATTTATGCATAAGGGTATGGGAACACAAACTGTTCTGCAACAAAAAGGCCACTCAACTTTCCTTTTCCTGTATTGTCTTGACAGAATTACTTTCTGCTCTATTACTCCATTATGTTCTATTGCACATTTTGTATCCAGTGTTTTGTTTGATCTTGTACAAAAGTTGTGTTTATTTTTCTCTCCTCTGAAGCACATTCAACAAGTCAATTAAACTTAAAAAGCTTTACCTGCACAGTATACTGGCAGCTCTCAAGCAGAATTATTCTCCCATACAAAAACACCCACAAGACAAATTTCAGTGTATACTTTCACAAAATATCTTAGCACAGCACCAAATCTTGCAAGAATCACAAACGCTACAAAGAAAAAATGCTCTAATATAGTTCAACCACATCTAAAAGAGTTTTATAGTTCAGTGAACTCAACGGTAATTACATCATTTTCCTTCTCCTCAGCCTACCAAAGATGAAGTTACAAAAAACGTGAGTCTCAAGAATTTTCTCCTCAATTTAAGACTTTCTAAATATTACCAAACAAGACCAGCAACAGAACTGCCGTACCAGGAGCTGGATTTCCCAAGCACACTGTCCATGCCTTTTATACAGGATAAAGTGAGCAATTTAGCCACATTAGAGACAACAGCACAGGACTTAAAATGGCAAATACTTATAAAATTGTGTTTTAATTTCCCATGGACTACTGGAAGCACTGGGATGTACTTGTTCCATAAGAATCTCAGGGATATACATAATTCAGACCAGCACTTAGCTGAGTGCATAGATGTGTCTGCTTCTTTGTGCTCGACTCTGCTACATTTAAGAACTCAAAGTGAACTGAAGTTAAATTTCAAGTGGTTTTCTCTAAGTCAAATGGAATGGGTTTTACTATTCTTATTTCCAAAAAGAATTAAATAAAGGCCCTATTAAGTCCAAATGATTATGTCTATGTGGGAGTGTCAGTCAGTCTCACAATACCACTTGAAGATCATGCCACTACATCACAGGTGATTTGGAAGAATCTTCTCAAACACCCCTGCACAGCCAAGCCCTACCATCTGAAATATTCATAATTCAATGTGGTCATTGACTCACATAAAAAGAAAAAAAAACCTCCCACTGAAACTTCGCAACATTTTTTGCTCTTCCTCGTGCTGTTCCCTTCTGGTTTTGTTTTGCTTTGCCTTTTGAAGTAAAGGTCAATTTAACAACTATTACTTCACGCTGCTGGGAATGGTTTGGTATCCCCACACAGACCAATGACTCAGCTAGGAGTCATATCTTCAGAATTTATAAAATCCTAAGTCACCATTCTCTGGGGAATACTTTATTAAAAATTAAGAAAAGGTTCTCAGTCTCAAGCAGAAACTAAAAGTTCTCTAGAGTTGCCTTCTTTCTTTAATACCTTTTCCATGCAAGTCTTTCTCACAAGTACCACTGAGGTCAGCCTCTGACCAGTGACCAGGTTTTAGATCAAAACCTTGACACCTGCAAAGAGCAGTAACCCTTTTACAAAGTGATTTTTCAAATCTAGATATTTAAAAAAATAAAATAAATCTCCAACCTGGTATCATTACATGAATAGGGTGACAAAACTCAGATTAATCAAGTTTTACAATGAAAGTGGTCAGGTACAAAGTTTAAAATATAGAGAAGATTAGATGCATTGTACTGCCACCAATCAGCACTTCAATTAAAGCACCCACTGCTGTTTCTCATCACTCTTGGCAGCACACAAAACTGCATAAATAAAAGCTTTGTAGAAAAGGCTAAAAAGAGTTTATATTCTAAAAGTAATTCCTTAAAAAGAACTTGCCTCCCTATTACAGGATAAATATTTTTCAGCTTGAAAGTGTAAAGAAAGGATAAGTCAACCAGAAAAGCTATCTGCCCATACTAATTTCCTGCTTCTTTTGTAAAACAAGGGAATAAACTCAAATTAACTGCTCTTGATAAGATTGTCCTTGTTTTAATTTATCAGCTAATGTCAGCAGAATGGAGCACTGGGACAGCTGTGAAAGGGGTTCATAAAACAAAGGAAAGAAGGTTTTCCACTACAAGCCTGCAATTCTAATGGCACTAAATTATAATCATCACGTGTTGGGTGTTGTGTCACCCTGCTCCTCCTCCAAAACAAACAAATAAAAAAGCAGACCACCAAAAAACTATTTGTTCTGTCCAAAAATATTATAAGGCTAGGGCATGTGGACAAAAAAGGGAAGAAGGACCAAAGTGCTACCACGTTAGTGACACACTGGGCATCTTCTCCAACAACCTGAATGCTCCACAGGTGCTACAACATCCTGCCTCTAACACTGTGGCTCATTTAAAATCATCCCTGTCCCTAAAGATGCAAAGGAAGTGATTGAGATCGGTGTTCTAGCAATAGCAATGCTTCACAAAACACAACAAAGCAGCTCTTGAAGAAATAACTTCAGCATCTGTCTTCCTCATTATACAGTTATGTTCTTGGCTGTTAAGAATTATTGTTTGCTTTCAAATTGTTATGGAAAGTTAATTAATTGATGAGCGTCAACCACCTTTAGACCTACTTTTCCTTCCTGATCTGTCTTGTCTTTCTACAGCAAGTTCCATTAGTGAAAAAAATAAAATCAAATTACAGTTTTCAAGTGATTTAGCTGGTAAAACTAATTTGTCATCTGTGCCTGTAAACAATTTTGAAGAACTAAGAACTGACACACAATTAAAAAAAAAAAAAGACAAGCAGACAAGCTTACTGCTTTAGAGTGTTTTGTATTGGGGAAAAGAGATAGAAAGGACAAGATTTCAATCTCAAATTTTATCCACTATCTGTTCAGCCTGTATAATGAAATCACCTACAGCTTTGAAACAAAACTGTTCTCAGTACTTTTTGATAAAGAAGGCAAGTACAACCTGTAGTGAGTCACACGAAGGATATTTTATCACTTCTCTACCCTAGGGAAAAGTATAATACTAAAATACATGAAGATAATACTCAAGAATATCCTCTGTAACTCCAAGAGCTTGTCTCTCAGATTTCCTCAAAGTTTTGTTCCATGGCCCTGGTTGGATATTTCTTCCATCAGTTTCTGAAGTCTGGAAATACTAACAGGTTAGTATTTACACAATTTACCCAGGTTCAGAGCCCAAGTCCAGGGACAAGCAGTCCAACAGCTACTCTGAATGCTTGTGAAGTAGATTTTGCTCATTCTGGATCTGCCATTTGCTAGTTCGATGTTGGATAGTTTCCACACAGGTAAAAAGCAGTGAACAATCATTCTTTATTCACACTCTTTATGTCATTCACAACTGGAGACTCCAGATCATCTCACTGGTTGTTTTATACCACAGAATATTAAACTATTAAATTCATTCTTCACAAGGAATCCATGCCATCCTTGGCTAACCCATCTCACTGGCTCTTACCCTTTGCAGTTCTGTTATACCCCTCGTTAAATGAAAGAATGAGAATTCAACATGTTGCTCAATATATGGAATTTCCACACATTTATACAGTGGCACTGACAATATTTTCTGTGTTTTTTTCCTTTAAATAAACTTTCCACTGGTTCCTCCTGTTTGTTGTAAGAGAAGAGTTGTTTGCATTATTGTAACATCCTATGGGACAGCCTTTCACAGGACTGTCCACTATTGCAGTAACAACTCTCCTGAACAGCAACAGACAATCCAGAGCCCAGCATATTTCCTCAACAACATCCCCTGCTGTTTTCTATCCCACCCATTCACACTGTGAGTTTCTTCAGGAAATTTTCAGGACCTTTGTCGTCACAACACTGGCACACAGAAAACATTCACTTCTGAGTTTCTGTTTTCCAGCTCTTTAAAAAAAATAAAAAACCCCACCAAAGTTAATTTTGTCTCATGAACAGAACAACAATAAATTCATCCCATAAGGACTCTGCCCAAACCAAGCAGGTTCCACATGAGGCAGAAGAATTGCCTGGACAACACAAACACAGCCCAGGTCTGTGCTGTGCACAGTCCCAGAGAAAGCATCACACACACTGCCTCCAAAGGGATAATGGTCTGGAGAAAATGAACATGGCTACTTTCTACATGTACCAGGAGGATATTTATGATGTGACAAACATTGCAATGTATTCTATCTAAGCTGCAAATACCGAGTCATGCTGTGATTGACCCATTTTCCTGCTTATTTTGAGTGTATTTTTAGTTATTCCTTGTTGATTTATGTTTTCATTAAAACCTGAGGGATATGTCCTTTTGAAGTGTGCTGGAGAATGGGTGGACAGATGATGCTTTCCAAAGAATGCCCAGGCATTTTCCCCAAATGCTCCCTCTCTTCAAGTCACATGTCAAGTAGGAGCTCAACTCAAGAGCAAATAAGCATCATTTGTTTACCTCTATCTTATCTTTCCTTCACAGGAATTTAAATGCAAATGTACAATAGAACAAACACCAACAAATGCATGGACTGGCAGTGCAGTCTGATGACTACAATCAACACAGGCCACTGTGCTCTGCTCACTGCCACAGCACTCTGCAGTCAGTCCTACCCTGTCCCATAACTTCCTTTGGCAACTGAATTTATAAGGAAGCGCCTTGAAAACCATCCCAGTGTTTACACAGGAGTGATGTAATTGATTCCCAGAATTTTGTGGAATGACACATAACACTGTTCTCAGACCAGACATGTAAAGTCAGGGAAAGCAGGTCCACTGTTGTCAGTTCTTTCTTTAGTATCAAAATGGACCAAAAACCTTCGCAATGGTGAACCTCCAGAGGTTCAGAGAAATCCATAGCTGATTTTTTTGTTGTTGTTTTGCCCCCTCTCTATCACTGAATTAAGTTACAACATTAGATTTCTGAGTAATAAGCAAGCACAAAATATTGCATAATGACCCAGCTTCAAATGAAGCCTCAACTACAGTAATGATCTTGATAATTCTATCAGGACAGTCTAGGTTCCCCTACAGCTACTTTTCAAATTTAAAGAGAGTTATGTGTGTGATGACAGCTCTATGTGCTCAGAAGACTATACTTACTTTATCCTGTCTGCTCTCACATGCTCCAGAAATTCAGTTTTAAGCTGCAGTTTTCAAGTATTTTGTCAATCACAGTTTATCAAATGCATTCTGCTAAGGCAGCTGTCAGGACAAGATTCAGCAATGACAAGCTGTCTCAGCTCCTGTTCATTCTACCCTTAAGTCACCAACTCTTATTTTTATCTCTGAGGAGGAGAAATACTCTGGCTAGAAAAGGCTCTACCTGTTCTCTAACCAGGCAGTTGAGTCACTGTGCTGGCAAAGCTCCTGATCAACAGAACGAGGAGTACCAATAAATTCTCAGCAGCCCCTTTATGCTCACTTTTTCCTTATCATGAGTGTTATTCTGAAAACACTACTGGCACTCTGCACACAGAGGTGATTGAGCACAAAGACACAGTGCAGGTTGTCAATTTACCCTGAAAGAGCTTCTAGTAGATAGATAAAAGCCATCTAAACCATAGCACAGGGCAGTGCTGTTACACAGAAACATCCAAACTCCCCACAAAACATTCCACAAAAAAGGTCTGCCCTCTGTTACAAAATGAGGACATCATTCACGAGCATTTATAAACACAGTGAAATATCAGTGCGTACTGAAGTATTTTCTTATAAATCCTGGCAATTAAAAACTTCATGGTCTCTTACTCTCTAGAAATTATATCTCATAAGGGCTAAAACTGGGATTACACCTTTTAGCATGAACTGTGTTGGCTATACCACCTAAAAGGATGTTCACTTAAAATGACAAATCACGACTGGGGGGAAAAAAGTATAAATCAGATTTTCTCCTCCTCCACAAACATTATCATGGAAATGCCATATGCATAACGCAGTTCACACTTTATCTCCAAATATTTTAGATGATGAAAATGGTGCCTTTTGATCCTATACATGGTCTGTTGTGGGATGAAGAGGGAGTTTGAAGAGTAGATCCAGTGTTAATCTACATCAAACCCTCCTGCTTTTAAGAGAACAGAATGAAGAAAGTTTCAGTCTTCATTAAAAGAGGAAGCAAGAAAAAAGGCCAAGTTGTGACTTGAACTTCAGAAGTGTTAAATTATATTTGAAACAGACTGACATTTGAAAATTTTCAATGGTTGTCCATCTTTTAAGTGGCCATCATGGTCCATAAATGCCATATAAAAAGGAACAAAGCAATAAATGGGTCAGAGTTGTCTCAAAACTTAGAGACAAATCATGAGGATGTGAACAGGATATGAACACTTCATCTCACTGCCAATTCTAGAATGAGAGAAGGTGGAAACAGAGCTGGAGGCAAGAGCAGGGGTGCAGGAGGAATCATCAAATGAGAGAATTTAAGCTTTATTTATACCCTCTATCTTCAAATAGTTTGCATAAAAATATTGGAACAGGTGAGCAAGGGCTTTTTGCTATTTTAAAACTTGGATATCTGTGACAATAGTGCAGATGATGTTCAGAGTTGAAAACAAGCAGGTTATTTCTAAAAATATAAGCCTAAAAATTTTTTTGAAATACAAATACACACAAGGATGACCTCAGATGTAAATAGAAATCTCAGTCCCAAGTTTAGATGTCCATATAAAAGCTGCACCTCGTGTTCACAGCTCGTTTCCCTGGTGAAAAACTGCTAAAAGAGGAACCTTGTCAGTAATTTCTGCCTGTTCATCGCACACTCTGTGCTCACACATCATGGAGCAACAAACTGCAAAACCTTAAGGAAGATTTGGAGCAAGAGACTTGAAAAGACAAGCATACAATGTAACTGGTTACAATTCTGTTGGGAAAAAATAAAATATAAAAAAATAATAATAAAAAACCCAAACCAAACCAAAACAACACAAACAAAAAAACCCAACCAACCAAACAAAAAAAACCCAACAAAAACCCAAAACCAAACAACTCAAAAGCTGCAAGGACCAAGAAGCAAAAAGGACTGTCCTGAAGAAATAAATTCAGATTGGAATTGGTGCAGCTGAGCTTTTTTTCCTTTCAAGGCAAATACACTGAACACCTCACACAGCCTTTCAGATGAAGGATTAAATATCACCCCAACACTAAGGCTCCATTTAGGACGAGGCAGGGGAGGGGGCTGGCCCTGTACCAGGTTGTGTTTCCTGTCCTTGCACTCCTGGCATGGCACTCTCTGTGAAAGCTTCTCCCTTCTTTTTGTGCTGGGCCCAAATCCTGAACCCATCCCTGTGGCTCAGGGGATCCCAGGATGCTTCATGTATAAAACGTGCCATGCAAGTTCCAGTGTGCCAGCTAATGTAAAAACAAGACAAGAGAGAAGCTTGAGAATGTAATAAAAAGAAATTTCTCATGCCAGAATTTTTTTTTAGACTTTCTTTTTTAGGGAAAGCATTGGACCAAGATATACCAGTCTGCAAAAATTATTTTCTGTTTGAATGTAATATCTCCCAAATAAGAGAAGAAGACACAAAGGCCAGAGAAGACAAATCCAGTGAGTGAACAGGTGACTAGAAACCTGTTTTCTCATCAGTGGTGCCTCAGCCCAGCAGTTACCTCTCAATGGTCACTGCTTTTATCACAACACCTCTGATGCAGCTACCGAGGGACTGAGTGGTCATTAATCTGGGACATTAAATATTTCACCAGTCACCTGTGGTCATGAGTTGTATTCACTCCCCTGGGAGTAAAGATATGTATTAGAAAACAGAATTTAAAACCAAATCTTTACTGTATGCAGTTATGTTTATCACTCATTAAACCCAAACAGCTGCTGACCCTGTTCCAACACAGAGAAACGCTGAGCTGTAAAACCAGCACTGTTGTGAAGGAGGGAGCAAACAGAGCTTTGTAATTATGTTTTATAGAGGGAGTTTCAAAATGCACAAATTCACATCTGGACATGAGAATTCTATCATGTATTCATCATGACATAATTCACACAATTTGTGATGAATCAACCAATGACATTTTAACTAGCCTTTCCCAGCTCAAAGCCTTTTTTAGCATTACTTGGTTTTATTATTTCACCACAAGCATTTGCAACTGTTAAGGTTTCCTCACACCAAATCCTATTTTTCAGTCACGACAGATATCCCAGATATCCTCTGGTACACAGAGACCACCAGGCAAATCCCACCTCTAGCAGTGCTTCACGACAGGGACAACTGCAAGGTGGAACACATCGCTTCTGGAAGGTGCAAGTGAGCAATGCCCCAGCTGAAGCAGCCTTTTCACAAACTGTATGCCAAAGTTTATCACCTTTGCCTTTACCCTCTGCCACTGACAAAACCCTTTAAACTGTTACTTACTGGTCAACATCTCTGGCATGCGTTATAAACCCTCTATGGACAGGATCTTCTTTTTTAAGACACTTGGACTGTTCCCAAAATTTTTACAGTGAAGCCAAATCTTCTGTTCAGGAGGAGGTCTTGTCCACCAAACTTAAATGAGTCAACTCACAACAGAATATTCCTCCTCTGGAAAGTATCCAAAAGCAGTGAATATCCAAAAGTAGCCCTCTCTAGTGACTCCAGGACAAAAATCAAGCACTTTAGTTGTGAAATTGCTTCATTAAGCACAATGTAGGCAGGGCATTGTGTGGATTAAACCTGTGCTTTGGACATGTCACAATTTTAACCCTCGGAAGAGGGTGCAGAAACAACCTTGCTAAAAAAAACACACCTTCTTGCATGACTGGGTAACACAAAGTGATACAGCAAGGAGAAATGCTGAATTTAAATGTCACTAAGCATGAACAACCCTTGGCTGTGTTAAGGTACGAGTAGTTCAGCCTTGGTAACACTTTACTCTGAGGAGAACTCAAGGCCTGTGACTGAGCACATTCCAGAGCCACTTCCACGCCTTTCACCAAATTCCTGTTGCATTGCTCCTGGATTCTGAATGTCCAAGCAGTCCACTCTCTGCACAGGTACTCAGATTCCATAGCACAGCACTGGTTTGAGGGAAGCAGTGCATAACGGGCCAAAAAGCTTTAAATTCATACCCAGAAGTCACACCTAATGACTTCGAATGGAGAACTGGAATCTTCTTGACTGACTTTTTGAGTAATTGTTTCAACTTCTACACAGGATTTGCCACATATCCCATCACCAATAGAATATACTGAGAGAACACCTCTCACAACAATTCCAGACCATGTCCAAAAGTAACAAACAGAATAATCCTGTGCTAGACTACTTATGTGTATGTACAGATTCAATGCAGCATTATATGTTAATATATCAGTTCTATTTATTTGACTTATATACACTCCCCAGTTTTATTTCAAGGTGTGCACAGCAAATTTTTTAAAATTATTTTTGTGGACTTGAGTTGTGGATCTTTCCAGAACATCTATGGTGTTCCATGAGTCTTCACTTAAAACTGTGACATTAATGGATGCAAGTGGGGAAATTCAGGACGGTAACTACATTGCATATAGCAAATACAATATATGAATATTGCTACAGTTTCACTTACATTAAATTAGTGTAAAAAGGAAAACTGTATCATTAGAACTATGATACATTGAATTAATTTATCTTCAAGTATTAGAAGGAGTAAATTTTCCACTCATTTCCAGTTTTCTAGGAAACCTCTTAACATGTTAATGTATATCATTAATGTTTATATAGATGTTAATGTTAAAGTACTAGTTAATGCATTTTTATACTACACTGTTCTTCACTATTCCTCATGATTAATAAACATTATGTGTATTATGTTTATTCCATTTTAAATTTTAATTATCTCGGCTTTCCGAAAAAGAAAGAAAACTTTCTCATGGAATGTCAATAAAAATGGTGCAAGTGAGGAATGGTAAAGCAGTGTTGTTACAAACTCTTCTTGCTCGGTTCATCTAAGATGGTTAGGTATAGAAATTCAAGGTGATTAAAAAGAATATTTAGGACTGGTTATTCAGATGTACCTGCCAGAGCTGTTTAATCAAGATGCGGAACATCTGTGCTGCAGCAGAAGCACTTCTCCCTTCCACAAACATCTTTGTAATTTAACTAGCCTGAATATTGTTGAACTGCAAGAACTAAAGATAAAGATGATTTTAAAGTTACTCTGAATCAGTTAATTTCTGGTTCTACATTTCAACACGAAAAAACTGTACCTAAATCCTCCTTTCACCCTCTTCCAATTCTAATTTGCTCCAGCTATGCCCACAAACCAAAAGCTGTGAGAGAACTGTGTCAGCAGCCACGGCAGCACACCTTCCACTGACACAACACACTTCACTATTTGCAGACTAAAGAAATTGTTCTCCTGCATGAGGTTTATTCATCTCTCACATGCACACAATGCTACTTTAGAACTGGACTATAAACCAAAATAAATTACCATTCAACTTAGTGAGCATTTTTTACCCCCCACTTTTCCTTGCTAATTCTCCTATACAGGCCCAAACCCCTACAAACCCAATCATTTATACTTTCCCCCCATCTGTTTTTTGCATCAGATCACAATTTTCTTCAGTTAAATGTAGATATCAACTCTGAAGACAGCAAAGCAAGGCCATGCCAGAGGGAAATTACAAGTTATCAACTCCCCAACCATATTAAAGGTCTGGAGAAATTTTAGTTCTCCAGCAAGTTAATAATTCATCTTGCTTTGCTTATTTTGCAACCAGAGGATTTTTTCCCTACAGTTGAGAGCACCTTCTTCTCTAATATCAATACCATCTAACAAATCTATGCAATGTTGACTCTTCCATAGATCTAATATTTAATTGCTTTAGCACGTCCCTGACCTCACTATTTTGGGGAACAGAAATACAGCAAGAAAGGACAAACTGAGGTGATCGAGTAAATGAGTTTCACAAATCATTAACACCATGAAGAGCAAGGATTCAGTGCGTTACTTCAGCTTCATAGGATATAATTACATGTTTTGATTAGCAGATATATTTTCCCAGCCTCAGGTGTCAACAAGGGTTCAAGTGTATAACATGTATAAATGGGTGCTAATTTTACTAGTCATGAAAATGTGTTTTGCTAATTACATTTATATCCTCTCAGCCCATTTTCATGCGATATTGCTTCCCTGTAGTACATCTTCCTGTTTATTTCCTTACAGTGACATTTGAGCTCTTCCAAATGACACAATATTTCTAAAATTCAGTAAGCACAGTAAGTTGGTTTCCCACTGAATACCTGTTGCAGGCATGAAAAAATAACAAGACAAAGGCGTGTAAACAACTTTGTGGTCATTTCTGTTTAGGATGTTATCATCTGGGACTAAAATGTTAGTGCACAGGTGGTGCTTTTCTTTCACCCAGTTGATTCTTGCTTGGTGTGTAAGAATTTCTGACTGTTGACACTAAAAAAACATGGGAGCAAGCCTGTTTTTAGAGAGTGAAGCCCTTTTCCCTGTCCTGCAGTTTCCTGACAGTCCTACATGTGCTGTTAACAGCACTGAGATGAGGGTTGACAACTGAAAAGAACCTCTTTTCACACAACTGGCTCTGGAATGGGTTGGGTTGGAAGGGACTCAGAGATCATGTACTTCCATGCCCTAACCAAAACCATTATGGAAAATATTTAAGGCTTTGGATGAACACATGGGATGAAACTATTAACCACAAATTGCAGGATACTGGAATATCTAAATAAAAAACATGTTTCTACAACTCAGACTGCAGACCAAGCGAAAGATCCAAAGGGTTTTAGCAGTGAGTACAACAGCATGAGGGAAGTAAGCACCAATGTAACCAAAGTCTTACTCTTTGGGTACTTTTTGTATATTTAAATATGAGGGAATTCCTTAAAGAGAGCATTTATGAAGAACTTTTTAGGATGACACTAATATGTCCAAAGTAACGCTAAGATCTTTTACCTACATCATATAATTAACTGATTATTATGAAGTCACAATTCACTGGAGAACATGACTCAATTTTAGGAAACAACTACATATCTCAACAACTCAGTCCTTGAGCTCACAGTGTGGCCTCAGACAGAGTTGTTGGCACGACTGAGACAAAACAACAACAGGACAAGAACAGAGAATTCCACGGTGTGCTTTAAGGAGTTCCATGAATGCATCTGATAAAATATTGGTTTAATCTACTCAGGGTCTGCTCGTGCCACTAATACTTCAGGACTCTCACTAATTATTATAAACATGAGAAACTCAAAAGAACAATTAAGGGGGAGATCACGTGGAAATCAACATATTCAGACTGTGTTAAGTTATTCAGAAGAGTGCTGGTGTACAGACTGGATGGATAAGCTTACACATGGATTGATATACTGCTATAATAATTACCAGCAACTAAAAGACTTCAAAAAACATACTAAGAACTTTAAGCAAAACTTTCATAGTGAACAGATTTAGAAAAAAAAAAAAAAAAAAAAGCCTAACAATGCTGCCAGGTATAGGTGATATACATTTCCCTCCTATATATTCTGAAAGATTATGTACAGAATCAATGTTATATGTTATTTTGATAAGACCTGACGACAATTTATGCTTATTCAGTACATAACAAAAATAATGTCTCAAAGCCTAACTGGAACTCCACAAGTATCTGAGCACTGGTATGAATATTTTTAAATATACAGTGCCAATACCCTTACAAAAAATAGACAAAGAAGGATTAAAACCCTCAGCTCATAATAGGTACAGTGTGGCAGGCAACTCAGTCATGCAACACTTCACTGCAGCTGCATGCAAGGCTTATTACAAACTGTAAGGTTCACAAAACAGCCAATAAACGTGTATGAAATACAACCTTAAAACTACCACAGCATGGCTGGCACCACAGACCAAGTGTGATTTCTTTTTTTCACTCCTCTCCTTTGCATGAGTTATAGGATGTGTCTCCAGAATTACCCAGCTGGGTGGAAAAATGCAATTGAGGTAATGATATTTATGGTGAGAGGCTTCTTTTCTTTTGCAGCACTCCAAAGGCTGCAGATAGCTTTGCCCTGCTTTTAATACTTCAAATTTGAAAAATGGGAGCAATAAGGACGTAAATTCAGAGATATTGTATGCATGTTCATTTTAATGGAGTCATCAGGACTATTTAGTTAACAATGCACCAAACCTGTTCTTTCATGTGGCCTTGCTGAAGGTTTCCAGCACAAGCAGCCTCATTTCAGAGAATGGGAATGCTCACACACAAGGTAAGTGCACCTTTAAGTGTTTTAATCACAGGGGGATTAAATAAGCACGTTCTGCACATGGCTAAGAAAAAAAAAAAAACCAAAAAAAACCAAACCAAACAATTTTAAGGGTTTTTTTTCTTTCCATTGAAGGTATTTTTAAAATATATGAGAGCTTTTTGGCAAGTCCAAACAAAAGCACTGTGGGTAGCACAGTACTTCACATGTGCACAGTACTTCACATGTGCAAAGAATGTTTAAAAATTAGTTTTTCAGGGGTTTAATTGTATATACATCCAATCAAGTCTGCTGCCATAACAGAACAATTGCTATATTCATGCTGTGTGTTATGAACTCTAATTGTTAGGAAGCCTTTTCATTTCAATCTTGAAAACATCTACATTAATTTTTTTCAGGATTTCTTCGTGGGTTTTTCATGCTAATCCTGTTAATTACAGAATAAGGTTATACATTGTACTTTTATTCCTGATTATCAGAAATGTAAAGTACAACATGAGCCACAAACTGTAAGGGAGGGGAAAAAAACCCTTAAGTATAAGGGGGGAAAAAAAGAAGCAAAGTTGTGCTAAAAGTGGATGAATTATTAACAGAGTTTGCTTTTATCCTCCAAAAGGCACTGTAGCACAATTAAAATCAAATTTGTGTGCTATATTTTTTTAAAAATCCCAGTGTTAAAGAATATTTCGGCACCACAGACATCTCCACATCAGGAATATCCAAAGTTGAGCCTACAGATTTCAATAAAACACTTGAGAAAACAACAAATAAAAAGAACCTCTGACCAATTAGTGATCATCTCAGAACACTCAGAGTGGATGAA
Source organism: Pyrocephalus nanus (assembly GCA_038380795.1). Taxonomy (NCBI): domain Eukaryota; kingdom Metazoa; phylum Chordata; class Aves; order Passeriformes; family Tyrannidae; genus Pyrocephalus; species Pyrocephalus nanus. The sequence goes on along the minus strand of CM076275.1, from coordinate 13,482,426 downwards.
GCATCCCAAAGGAACACAAAGCAATATCTGCCTTTGCAAAGTGAGGGTTAGGGGAGGAAAAAGAAATTAATAGACCTGTTGGCTTAACTCTGATATCAAATGACATGGAACCAATTGCTAAACCTGAATTTTGTGAAGATAAGAAATGGAGATAAGGAACAGTCAACACAGATTTGTTAGGAGTGAATTAAGAACCAATTCAAATTTGTTGCTTTAGCTAAGAGGGATGGGGCACTCTTGGAAAGCATTTCAGCACAGTGTACCAGATATGTTTTATAGCAATTTAATCTTCACCATGGAAAGACAACGGAAAGATGCCTGGCCCAAGGGAGGCCTAACAAGTCACTCCTGAAAGATACTGCAGGGTATTTCCATCCTTCTGAACTACCAACTTGAGAAGTGATTATCCTAAGAAACAGTGGTATGTAGATTTTATGTTATAGGGGTTTTTTAAACTGTCAGTAAGTCCTTCAGAAATCACCCAGTAAATCAACAAGTGAACATCTGACCCAACTCAAAGAAAGGGAATAACATCCAGGTGTACATTTCAATCATGCAAATGGCAAACCTACATTACATTTAAAAATACTCCATCGATACTCTATGATGATATAAATATTATTTATGACAGTTTGTACAAGAGAGATTTCCAAGTCAAAAGAAGAGAAAGAACCCTGCAGAAAAACATGAAGAAAAATGGGATTTGCTAGGGAAGCCATGGAAGGAAAGCAATCCCCGCTCCCCTGCACCTCTCAAAATGATTCTGAGGTGACAGGAAAACAGATGATGTACCACGTTTTTTAAACTGTTTGCAAACACACCAAGTGAGGAAGAATGCACCCTTCCAAAAGCCCTGTACAGCATCATTCCAGGAACAGCAGGTAAAAAACTTCCCTCCATACCTCTAAGCACACTTGAGAGAACAGTATTAAGGATTTTTTATCTTGTATTATACTATTTGTCACAAATTTGGGGAGTCCTTGTTGTGATGGTACAAAAATAGTGACTTTGGGCTGGATAAGAAATAGTGACTGTGCAAATAACGCTCTCTGATTTCAGAACACACACATGCCCGTCCCCGCAAAAAATTTAAAAAATCAGGCACTTGATTACACTTACTTTTCACCTACAGAAGCCTAATTTGGAGAGCTACTTTCAAAGACACTTCCTCTGAAGGATGAGAACCCCATTTCTTTCCTGCACTGAACCCATCCCTAGCAGATGTGAAGCACCTTGCTCCTACTCTGCTCTACACCCATTATCAGCTCTCACACCTCCTGCTACAAAACATGCCCTCTATTATTTATGTGTTTAATTCACAAATTAAAAATTTTTCAAGTAAAATACAAAAAGACACCATTACCTTGCTCAGCCTAAGCACTCTTGTGATGTACTTTCAGGCTATTATTAGTTCATCTAGTTATTCAGGAACAACAAGACATAAAAAGTGAATTCCTAGCTTAGCACAGCATGCCTTTGGGTAGCATTATAAAGCCTGGGAAGTGAAATAAGCATCATAAAAATACGTGGCCTGCCGTGCAGATGTTACTTTGGCAAAATGAACTCTGTATTTAAAAATCAGGGGGAAAAAAAAAAATAAAGCCACAAAAACTGAACAGTATTTCAGCACACATGCAATGATATCCCTACCACAGCTTTAACAGCCCTCCAATCTCAAATATATTTTAATGCTCAATTAGTTTATAAGCCATTTCTATTTTTCTACTATGAAAATAATTTCCAGCTTTCCTTATGAATCATGATGTATTTTTGGGACTTCTGGCAGGGGAACCATTATTTGCAAACACCTATGTAGTACTATTTAGCATGCCTAAAATAAAAACAACTTCCCCTAAAATTCCAAAAATAACAAAACCAAAAACAATTAAACAAAAAACCCCCACAAACTCTTCAAAACTTAAAGACCTGATAGATAAACCAACTATCTGTGGTGTTAAGTCTGAAAAGGCCTCAAGCTTATTTTCTTCTCCTCAAAGAGATTCAAAAAGTATCGAGGAGAGAAATAAAATGAACAGAAATCCTACTTTCCCATTTTCATTCCCCTGTATTTCAGAGCAATATTACACACAGCACAGAACTGTCTGCACTCTCTGTAGCAGTATTTCCACAGCAAGTGTATGGCAGAACAACAAATATTTTCCACAATTAATTCACGGTGTTACATGGGGCTTGTTGCTTAGCTGTTGATGAAAACATTCAATTTAATAAAATTCAGCCTTTTCTGCTCCACATTGTGCTGTCTCTAATTGCAGCACCTTCTCTCTCACACACACAGGGAAAGCTGCCAAGCAGCTCCCTCCGGAGCCGATGTCATGGCTACTTTTCAGATTACCAGGAGGGAGTTTGTAAACTGCACTGCCAAGTACCCCATCCACAGGGATTAAGTGTGTCATTTCTGAATCCCTGCTTTCAGATGAGTCAATCTGAATCCCTCTTGCTCCACTCTGATATCTCAGTCAACTCATCCCTGCTGGCAGCTGGTCACCTTATACTCCCCAGATGCCAAAGTTCAGCTGTGAACCCTTATGTTTAGAATGAGCACCACTTTAGTACCAAGGGCTCCTCATTCATTACCAAAGCATCATCTAATTAATATTGAACTTGGATATTGAAGTTTTCAACATCAGAACAACTGAGCTTTGATTTGGTTACGTAGATGTCTGTTAACCAATAAAATGGCACCAATAAAATGCACTGCATCTGCAAAAGCTTCCTCCACCCTGTTTTGTTAATGCTTATTTAGAGAGACACCTGTGCTGAACGATTTCATTCATTATTTCTTAGTTCTCCTTAGTGTATCAAATGTCAAACAGAAACGAAGCCAAACAAACCTCTCACTTTCACATTTGAAACATCTGTCATTTCTTGAGCTGTAAAGTTGTGAAATTAAAAAAGAAAAAAGAGGCATCTTGAGTCTTTGGTCAGAGTTTGCTCCTGAGGAGCCCAGAGCTGGACACAGCCCTGCAGATGTGCCTCACCAGGGCTGAGCTGAGGGGCAGGATCACCTCCCTGACCTGCTGGCAATGCCCTTCCCAGGGCAGCCCAGGATCCCAACTGGCCTTCCTGGCCACCAGGGCACTGCTGGCTCAGGGACAGCTGCTTGTTCCATGATTCCACATCAGAGGAATGATGTGCCAAATAATAATCCCGAATATTTAACAGGTCAGTATTCAAGAGAAATTTAATTTTACTTTGTCCAGAATATTCTTTTATGGGGGTAAAAAAAATAAAATAAAAAATACCTCATTAAAAACCCCAACAAACCAAAACCCAAAGATACTGGCAAGTTAGCAGCAGTTTCAGAATATGGACAGGGATAAATAAAAGATAGGACAATCTTCAACAAAAGTGATGATTTCCAACTCAAGCTCCTCTCCAGCTGTTCAGATGTGTACAAATACACATCTGAGGATAAAATAACTGTAAGGTTCTTTTCTCTTCCTTGGGGAACTGCTGTCTTTTCCATCACTGCAAACACCACTTCAAGCAATTGTCACGTCTGAAGATCTCTTTGCCTCTCTCTCCCCTAGCCTTTTTTTTAACAAAATGCACTAGAAAGCTTGAACTAGAATGGTATAAAATAGAGTAGAATAATCACTGAATCTATAATATACACGTATTTTAAAATACAGATAAATAAATATATTTTTTTTATCCCCTTGAAGCTATATCTTATTACTACCTTAATCAGGTAGGTCAATCTGTACAAGAAAAAGCAAACATTATCAACTTCCTTAATTCACCATGTCCACAAAATTATACTGATTAAAAAAACCCAGCAAACTGATAAAGTGTGACTAAGGATAAGCATGCTAATGGTTTAGAGAATTTACTTGATGGTTGGAATGTCTCATGAATTTTCTCTACCTGGCTTAATAATCCTTTATGGAATATTTTGGGCACAGCATGAGATTCTGGAGAAATGCAAGCAGTATTTTTTCATCAAAACCTAAAGAGTTCAGCTTGGACTATTGTTTCAATATTTCCAGACAGTCTATACAAAAAGAGAAGCACACTGGCAAGGTAAAGGACTAGGGAATTTTCCAACAGGAAAAATGAGGCCCCCAGAAAAGGGACCTTCCTTTCAACAGAACAACAAAGTTATGCACAAACATAAGTGTAAAGATTTTTATCATTCTACTAATATTTATTTAAAATACAGTATATTGAAAAGAGGGCTTGTCCTCTACAACAGACTGTTTTTCAGCAGTGGACTGTGACACCAACCAAACCCAGGGTGTTCACTGCCACCCTGTTCCCTGGCTGCACTACTGAACTTAGCTTAAAAGCCCTGCAATGCTCTATTGATCACACCCCTCTCTTATTAACTCCTGAGACATAATGATGCTATAATCTATAAACCTCAGGCCCTCTTGAACAGTCCTCAGCACAATCATTAAGTTACCCATTCCTCGCAGATCCCTGTAATTGTATTCCAATCTGCAGTGCAAGGCAGCAAAAATATTGTTAGAGGAGCTCACTGGAGAAGATTGGAGTTAGTGGGAAAACCCAGCTGTCACAGTTCATCCTTTCCAACAGAGTCCATCACAAGGCTGCCAGAACTGGCCTTACCAGTTGTTCCATGATGCCGTAACAGAAAAACTCCAGAAAATGCCTACAGGTTGGAAACTCTACCCCACTTTTTTAAGGTACCAGAGGACTAAGACACCTGAGGACTGCTCAGGGGCCATGCTGAGTAGTCACCAAACTGTTGGGATTTTCATTTCTTACCCAAACTTGTATGTTTTGGACAGGGAACGTTACAGAAATTTCCATTTTCCAGAAAACTTAAAAACAACCTGAACTTGCCAGTCTGTTTTGGAAGGAGATCAAGTTCCAAAAGCTAACTGGAGGTTTTGATTAGCTCTGTGAACATTACATGTCGTATGTTCTTGGGTTGTGTGCAAATTCCAACAATAAATAACATTTAGAGACGTTCTTTAGCAAGCTTGGTGAGCTATGCATGGCCTACAGTTGATAATGCAAATACAGATACAACTGATTACATCTGCTCAGCAGGGAAAAAAAAAGGGAATGGCAGAGCAATAAAGCCATGATGATGGAAGGAATGTTTATCTGCTCAAGGCGCTGCTCTATCAATACAAAAGCACAGAAATCAACATTTTCATGCATAGCAGGACATAATATCTAGATAATCTTTCCTTTAATTTCACAGGTTCAAAATAATCTTCAGTGACCATTTTTCACCAAGATCTCGTTTTAATGGGATCTTTACAGTAACACACAAAGAGCTGTTTGAAGGTTTCAGTGCAGAATTGTGGGCACACACCTGCAGACCTAAGAAAGGCTTCCAACACTGTGCTGGAGTGAGATCCCAGTAGCTAAGAACAAGGTCAGTGTTACAATTCTTAAACACACCTTTTTAGGAAAAGATTTGATCCTAGTAATCCATTCCTAATTTCATTAAGATAGTGAAAATAAACATGCTAATAGTTCCAAAATCACAAAGACTGTAAAGAAGCGAAGTAATGGTGTGCCAGGTATCACACCTGAGACATTTACTGCTAATCCAGAGGTGCTTTGGTTTTCTTTAGAGACCCCAAAGAAGAACATCCATGTTTTAAATTCATCTTCCCATTGTTACAGCTTGATAGCAAATGCTGCACTGCATCAAATGCTCTAAATGTGCTGGAGGAGGAGTTAGAGAGGTCCCACTTTATTGTGCAATGTAAGAAACTGATAAACTTCTCTCCTGCTCAAGAGAAATTAACTTAAACCAGAGAGCACACACAACAATCAATTAGGTGTGGTTATTCATTGAAAGATGTAAATAATGGCTTCTGTATACTGAGTTCTAATCCACAACACAAAGTCAAAAGTATTTCAAAGAGATGCTAAAAAATACTCGTGTATTTCCCATTTCAGATGAACTTCCTTTTCCCCTTTCTGATGAATGCAAGTTGAACCATCCCCCAGAAGTAAACTAATAAACTAAAAAAAGTTTCCCACACAAGAACCTACGTGCAACTGAGCAATCCAGTGCAGCTTTCCCCCAGGCAAACTTCTATTTAGCAATTACAGTGTTTGGCAAAAGGCTTTGTTTTGGTTTGGTTTTTTTTGAATTGGTAATAATTAGAGTAGGACAACTGTGAGGTGAAACTTCTGAAAAAAAACCCCAAACAACATACCACAAAACTCCACATGGGCAAATAAATTAGCAATTAAGGTTTTTCAGTTGTCTTAGCTGCAATAGTAAGTTTTTCATTCTCTATATGGAATGAAGGTATTCTCTCTCTCATACTTTGCGGGTTTTTTCAACTTGAGACAAAAGATCTGAAATATGAAATTAAAATTCTTCTATAGAAAAAGCTGTGTTTAAAGCAGTATTGGCATTACAAAAAGCACTGATTCCCCCCAAAACCAAACAAACATTTGAGCTTACATGACTCATTCTTCCTGGAATAATTATCTAGAGGTTTATTACATCTATTATACACTCCATACTGACTAAGCAGTGAGTGAAAACCAGAACAATCTTGTTTCTAATAAGCTCTTAGGAATGGCAGTTTTACAATGCAGAAGTCATCCCAGAGTTACACAGCTTCATTATGGGATAGCCCTACTCTCTTCAATATGAACAAAGTCAGTTGGACAGCACTATTTACAGTGATTTAACTTAGATCTTTCTGCAGAATTCCTCAGTTATGATACAGAAATTATTAGGGGCTTTGTACTCTATGAATTATACACCACAGTAAAACCAAAATAAAAGTAACCCACAGTCACATCAGCCACCATCAACATCTCTGCTAGAAAATTAAACAAGCACTATTAGTTAAGGCAGACCTCCCATCCAATGAAATAATTCAGTTCCACATTTACTTCATTCCTTTACGACACAACCAATCTGCTTTGTATGACAAAGTTTCTAACTTCGCAGTGGTTTGACGTACACATACAACCCTCGTGCAAGAAAGATGAAGGAATCAGCAGTTATGACCAAAAATACCAACCCCTATCCAATTCTGCAAGTACTTAAATTTTGTAATGAATTCCTATTCTATAGTTTCTCAATTAGCATTAAAAAAACCCCAAACCAAACCTAACCCAATCAGGCATTTCAAAGACTTTTCCCAGTGTGCATTTTGATTCCCTACTGCTTTAAGCACTCTGTGGAAGACATTCTCTCAGATGCACTTCAGGTAGCTTCAAGCACTCCAGAAACTTTTCAATCATCCATATTTGTGATTCTCCCCGTTTAATTACCCCATCGCACCGCACAAACACCGAGTGTGTTTTCTGCGAGCCCCGGCCAAGCCATTTTGCAAATCCAGGAGCGCGAGCGTGGCGAGCTTTAGTCCATTACCGTGACAGGTAGTGCTCTCACTAACAACTGCTTTTTACTCCCTCTGACAAATGTGCTCCGTGCCGGGGCTGACGTTTGTGTAGTAATCAGGACTGATGGATGGGGACGCCGGTGCTGCCGAAAGTGCCCCCCATTTTAATGCGAGCCATTTGTCAGCGGCGCCGCTATCGCGCTGCTGTCAGGAGCGGCCAGCAGAGCACTCTGTCATCTCTCCGCCAACCAAGGTCACTTTGGCAGCGACAGCACAACTCCACTGTGAAATTTCCAGCTTTCCCAGTTTTGGGAATGGCCCGGGCTCCAAAGCGTTTCGTTCATTTCGAAGCAGCCCTTAAAAAAGAGTTCTGGCAAAATGTCCGTGTTGCTAAAATGCGAAATTAAAAGGTGGAAATAAAAGCACGGTTCCCAGCCAGATATCAGAACAAAGCTTGGAGTTTCACAAATGCAGGTTTAGTGTAAATCCCTCCTTGTCAGGTTATCACAGGACAGATGTAATCTAAGAATTATTTAACAATCCAAAGACTTTTGTCACCAGAACACCTCAAAATATCAACACTGACACAGGATGGATCAATGATTAAAAGATCCAAGTCACAAAAATCTACAGGATATGCCTGTGTATCATCATGAGATTTTTAGTAATTTAGAGTTGCAAAAAACAAAAGCTACAGAAATACAGAAAAAAAGTAGAACCTTTACTCTCCACCATGCAAAATGCAGGAAGTGGGTAACTTTTTCTGCACTAATTTTCATCTAGGAGAATATTACAAGCTTTGTTTTCTCCCTGCAGTATAGGAACCTTAGCAGCCTCCAGTTCTTTCTTTTTTTTTTTTTTTAATTATTTTACCCTTTTATCCTTTTTTTTTTTTTGTGCCAACACTTTAAAATAGAAACACACCAGTGAGATTTAGATGCTTGTGCAGTTTAAAAACAAGTTATCTTTATCTTCAGTCACTTAAATAAATAGTCTTCAGTGACTAAGGAATTTAAAGAAATTAGTTGGAGATTTTAATGCACGATGTGAAAGGTTATACTAAAGGCACTTGTGAAGTAACAGCCTACTGAAAAACAGTGTTTTACAAACCAACCCAGAGTGCCATGCATAAGTCATATCATTCTGTCACTTAAAGAAACATGGAATGAGGTTGTTCGTGAGGCAGAACACACATCAGCACACACACATTTGCCTACACCTCCTTCCTAAATCTTGAGTATTTGCTGCCAAGAAACAAAGCCTGTAAGAAAATAGCATTCAAGATTAAAAAAAAAAAACACCCAAAGAACATAAGATACAGAGGCAGACAGTAGCTGTAATAACAGAAAATGAGGTGAATCAAACCACACTCATCTTCTGCCTACTACAAAAACCTGAACAGTGTGGGCAGCCCTGCACAAAGTTACTCCCACAGCTACATCCACCCCAATCCCAGTGGCAATCACTTCTGTTTTCAAGGATTGCCAAGATGAAAGGGAGAGAGTCTAGTTCACAAACACTGATGCCAGATGCTTTTTAGCTATGCGTTTCTCCAGAGCTCCATAAGAACTGACAACAGCTGAGAAAGCCTCTGCTACTGCAAAGTCACTCACAATGCCCCTACTCACATCCTAAACTGCAGAGACCTGTTTGATAAAGCCTTCCCAAACTGCACATGCATTATCTCTAATCTGAGTGGACATTCACTGTATGACTGTAAAGCAAATGCACATTTATTGCTTTGGTCACCACAGAAAACCTGCCCTCTCCCTTTTTCTGTAGCATCTCATCACCTCGCATCACGAGAGACTTAAGGATTAAGGAAAAGGGATGTTGGATAGTCAAGAAAGCAAAAAAGGTAGAGATATTTTATATTTTAGTTAGAAACTGATCCAAACCAAGAAGGGCTGTCTCCTGTAGAACATGTTAAAAACCCACCAGGACTTTTGACTAGTGTAAAGGTCTCTTGCTTTCCTTCTGACCATTTCTGTAATAAAAAAACTTGGATCAGGCAGTGATCTCAACTTGCTGTGAAAAATGTAAACACTCCTCCTGTGCCAGAAGGGCTCTGTTTGGCTGCAAACTGTGGCTTGGCATTACTAGAAGCATAGAAGGTGAATGATGACTAAATACCTCCATAATTAAGCTTGTCAAAAAACATTCCTTTCTAGGTCAAATTTATGTGAAGCTTTAGAAAACTGTGACAGCAGAACCTGGGAAGACAGCTGAGGAAGAATCTAATTCCCTGTGAAGGAAGAACTTGTGCTATTTCTTACTTTGAAATCTTGAATCACATCAGACAGTCATCCTGCAATCGTGGGTGAAAGCTCTGCTGTCATAAAAGTTCACACCAAAATAGTCAGTGCATGACTCTCCAAAAATTACCACTTCTACAGGTACAGTACAAATGACCAAAAGAAGAGCAGAACAACATCCCAACCCCCATTTTCCTTCAGAAAGCCATATCATCCCATAAAAGTCAACCAAACCTTTGTGAAATTACAGTCACAACAGGGGTGGGACACAGAGGAACAACATTTGTTCTGCTGTACTTTAAGGTGTGTGTGCCCAGAAAATAAAACATAAGAAAGCAGCTGAGCTTGAATGAAAGGACTGGAGAAGCAACATGGGGGGGAAAACCCCAAAAAAACCCCAGGAAAACAAAAACATCGACAGTGGGAATGGCAAAAACCTAAGTGAGGCAAAGATTAATGAGACTGCACATGGAGAAGGTAGGCATGGCTATACATATATATACATATCCTTAATTTATAGATATCTAAGTATGCAAATCATATCATAAAAATGTTACAAGTTTATCAATCACAGTGATGGAAACCTTTTTCCAGTCTCAGTTTACTGTGTCAAGATCTCTCCTCACATGAAAATAAGTGCATTGCAACCAGTTCTCAAACACAAGCAGCTGAACAGATTGCACTGGACAAATGCATGTAAAGATGCACATACACATTACTAACATAAATAAAAGCACATTGAAAGAAACCACGTACAGATAGAATCCTTTGGGGAAGGGACACAGCCTTCAAAAGAAATTTATTACCCCCACACAAACAGAAATTATGATCACAGAAACAAATGAAATAAAAAGAGCAATTTCTAATCTACTGTTATATCAGGGAGACTCAGCATTCCTTATCAAATAGTAAATACTTGCAGTGCCATTCTCACACATTCTTTGCTAACACTATTCCCTGTACAGGAAGTAATAAGTTCTCCAGTTTCCTCAGCTAAGTGCTTCATACTGCCTTTTAAATACTTGAAGACAATCTAGGAATGATAACATTAGTTTAAAACTTTGAGCTGAAGAAGACTCAAAAATGTGCATTCTGAAAGAGAAAAGGAAGCATCAACTCAAACTACTATATTACAACTTTGTTCAAGATGAAGAGTTTAGTTATATTTATATCTCATTTCAGTATGAATTTTAGAAGGAACTAGAAAATTACTCAACAACAAGTTATTTAGCATGCTAAATAATGGTAAAATGATAATTACACTGGAGATTTGCCTTAATAAATGAGATGTGAAGGGGTCTTTATTATCCACCCATGTGCATGGAGAATTTAATTAGTTATCACCTATAAATGCTAATACCAGAGCTGCCAGTCAATCTCCTACACAGTAACTGAGGAAACTCCCCAAAATATCACAAGTGAATGCTGAGGAACTCTTTGGTTAGAAAACAGTTAACCCAACAGCATATGGAGAGAAGGAATTCCTCAGAGAGCCTAAAGAAAGAGATGTTTTCATCTCATTACATCTACCTTCATAATTATAACAAACTCATCAGCCTCTAGATGAATACCACGTATAATCATTTTCCTGCATATTTTCCAAGGCAGGAAACCTAACAAGATATAAATGCTACAGACTAATTTAGGCTATTTGCAGTTCTCATCTCATCTTGAACTGAAATAAGAAGAAAAGTAGTCTAGTTAAGCTAAAAATAACTACATAGAGACTTGGGTTTGTTTATTTACTGTAGTCCTTGCTCAGAGCCAGGCAAGTAACAGGTTTATCCTTTTTAAAGAAGGTAAATGTAGAGCACAGTTAGATTATGGTCTTTAAATAATACAACCCAATGCAAATAACTAGAGAAGCTAGTATGCTTCTAATCTACCTAAATGGTGGTTTTCAATAAAGCCTTTTAAAATGCATTAAAAAGGGTGGGGAAAAAAAGGCAACAAACCACCACAAAACCAAAAAAACACACACACAAATCTGGAAAATATTACCCCAACAAAGATTTCATTTACACTGATATGACAAAACAAACAAACTGAGGGATTACATTCAGTTGAACAAAATCAATCACACATAAAGTACAGTAATAAAAATCAGGAAAATCCTGACCCACTCAGCGAAGTGGAGCTCTGCCAGAAATACATTTCTTGGCAAGGCTCTGTGCCCACTAATTAGAGACTGAACCATTTGGGGAAAGTTACTCTGTGTCCTCAGGAATTGATACAGAGCTGTCCAAATCCACCTACCTCTTCAGAAGTGAAATTGTGGTGTTACACATATTGGCACAGCCTGGGCTCAGGCAGCAGCATCCAAAGCGAATCAGGAGGATTGCAGATGAACTGGGGGATAAGGGGTGGGTGTATGTGCACATGCACAACACCTGCTTTGTATTCCCCCCAGAATGGCACTATTTTTCTTCATTAGCTGACTGTGCTGGAGAGTGTGCAAAGCTGCCAAACCTTTGCTTCCCCAGTAACAATGCTGCTCCACAGCTCCAGAGCGAAGAGCCCTGAAGGAAGTTCTAGTCCATCCCCTGAACGCAGCTATTTTTAAGGGCACATCCAAAAAAAGGGAAACAGTAAGTATGCTCATACTCATCTGACACCAACCACAAATTTCCTGTTTAATCCCAAATCTTTTGTTTGTTTCCTTCACAAAGTACCTCAGAGTATCAATATGGAACTGCAAGGAGAGACACAAGAGCAACCTCGAAGAGCAGTCCCAGCAATGACTTGCTCAAACGTGTCTCAACGTTCCCGTCTCACGTGCTCAAGAAGGAATTTCCTTCTAGAGAGTCAGCACTTACCGCTGCAGGTAAGATCACCAACAGATTTTGTACTCACTGTCATGAGAAGCGGTTTGCACACTAATTCCATTTTGAAGGAATCACATTTATACATTTCTGAAGTCACCAGGGCAGCGGGAGCTCTGCCTCAGCAAGCCTTAAAATCTGGCTTGATAAGGAAATTGGGTTTTAACATACAAAATGGACTGAAATCTCTTTTAACACTTAATAAGCATAATGGGCATCTTTCAGGTGCGACATGATTAAATTGTGTATTAAAGGAGAATCCAGCTTTCATTTCCTACTTTGCAAGTTAAAAATCTTAAATTTATCATACATTATGAAAGAAGTATTTCAGAATGGCCCCCCCCACCCCAAATCTCAAGCAGTATTACCAGATACCAATGAGCAACAGCATATTGATGGAGGCAGTCAAAAAGAATTGATACAATCATTTGTATGTTTTGACAAAATATTCAAGAAGTTTAAACACACAACAATTTAAGTTTCATTTCAAATGCTTATTTCTTTGCCAAGAGCATATTTTACATAAACATTCAAGACAGTACACAGCCTTTCAAAAATAGCTAGGATGGCTGGAGGGCTAAATTTGACCCGAAATAATGGGTTGAAATCATGTGAGTACCAAGGTTTTGAAACTTTTTGGGGTTTTTTTTTTGCCCAAATGTATTAGCATAGCAGGTGTCTCACCATCCTTGCTCTGAGCATGCTTTACACTGCCCTTGTACATTGATTGGGATGCTTGAAAAGGTCAAAAAAGAGAAAGGGGAAAAAAAAAAAAAAGAAAAAGTGGAGGGAATATCAGACTATCACAAACCAAGCCCGGGTGCTGACTCACGCTGTAACCACACAGAGCTGAAAACTGGGCCACGGCAGAGACGCGGTGGAGAGGCTGAGAAATTCACAGCCATCAGTAATGCTTAAAGTTTGCATTCAATAAAACTGCATCCAGAGGAGGAGTCCAACTTGCAAGCAACAGCTTAATTGGAAAATCTTGTGGAATGTATTCCTGCCCTTAATTCCTCTTGCAGATCAGCGCTCTCGCCGTGCCCCTGGGACAAAGGGCAGTGTTGTTCCAGCACAGGCACCCACGGCCCCTGCCCAGTGCCTGGGGGAGGATTGCTGGAGATCCCAGCTGGGACACTGGAGGCACACTGGAGATCCCACCTGTCCCCCTCCAACCATCAGAGTCTTTGGAGTTGACTATTATTCTGTGCTAATCTAGTAAAGGAGACTAATAACTGTCCTATTCAGACATAAATCATTATCCTTATTTACCCAAGCCGGCAAAATTTAGAAGGATCCTTCCTTCCAGCCTTTTTAATTACCAAAATTCTACTTGCTTTAAAATACCATAGTCTCCCTTGAGTATTCAGCAGAGCTGAAAATCACCATGGCAATAAGAAAATGGTGCCAATGTTATCTTGGCACTGACTGTCTACAGATCTCAGGAGACTTAGCACAGGAGAAAATTGAGCTCCCCTAAAAGCAGGAACTCACTCTCTCTAATGATTTTAATACACCTTTTATTTTTACTAATTTGAAGTGAAAGAAGTTGAATAAAAACCCCCAGAACTTCAGAAGCATACACTTTCCTAAATGGACATACATGACACCTAATGAGTTTACTCTGTCAAGGTGAAATCCATTTTACTCACACCAATAGCCAAGGTCCCACAGTTAGCTGGATACATGGCAAGGTGTTGCCAATGCACTGCATTATGAAAAACAACCCACATGAAAACAAAGTTTGAGCCAGAAGATTCCAGAGTTTTTCAGATCCCTTTAGATTTTAGATTCAGGCATGAGATGAAGCTTTTCCCTACAACCACAACATCCCAAAATCTGCAGTTTTGCTGCACAGCACAGCAATGCCCCTGGCTGGGGTTTGTTTGCTTTTCCCTTACTTTTTTTCCCATTCCCTAAACTGTGTCAGCAGGACAAAGATTTTTTTCAGGATCGTATCTGTCATCTGGCACACAACACAATCACACAAACTGGCAGCAGTTCAAAGGAGCAGGAGATGCACTGCAGTGACTGCACCACGGCTCCCACCTTCTAAACTGGCCTTTCTGGAAAAAGCCAGCACAGCACAGGAGTATTTCCTGAAGGCCAAGGCCCACACAGGCAACACAAACATTACTAAGCCATGCAGGTCAAGAGAGAAACAAAGAGCACCTGCCCTTCCAATTTACTGCAGTAGAACTGCAGCTTTCCCTTTTCACAGCATCAAACCAGCCAGTGATACATTCCATTCTTCTGCAGTCAGCAAACAGGACAGTGGGAAAATAGACTATATATCATCCCAATAGCCACACACACAAAAGGACAAACTTAATTCAGTGCTAGTTGAAAGATGCATTCGAAATTTCAATGAAGAATGAAGATGCTATATTGCAAACATCAGGAGAGGGATTTAACTCCATGCAGTGCTGAGTGGAATAATCACCCTGAATCAGCAGACTTGAGTGTGAAAAGAAATTGTCAATTCCCTCAATTCTCATTTTATTAATCTGGTTTCTGATTTCTATGTACCACTCTCTCCATATACATACAGAGTAATTTTGTAAGTGGTTAATCTAAACTTGTGCTGACAATATCAGAATATTGTTTTACGATGATGTAGTAGGAACAGCAGCACTTCTACTTAAGATATATTTTGGGGGAGTGAGTAGAAAGATTAAAGCAGGGAGGCAACAACAACTCTTCCACTTCCTGCATTCTGATGGTCAGAATGTATCAAAGCCACATGCAAAGTCTGGCTTTCCCACAGTCAGAAGTGTCTAGAATAGTCAAATCTTTTATTTGAATCAAATACTTGCTTCAGTCAGTGCCACTTGTGTCTCTAAAAATGCCAGAGCTACCAGGGTACAAATTCATTCACAAACTCAACTCAGTGTTTTAATTAAAAAAGCAGACATTCTGATGCAGACAGGCTTTTTGTTAATGTAGGTGAAAGGGCTTTTTTTCATCAGAAGGCAGGGAAGGAATAAATATTAAACCACTCTACACGTGCCACCACACAGAATTATTGATAATTGGAGAGCTCTAGTGTGAGATACAGGTATTGGAAACACATTGCACAAAACCTGCAGGTGAGGATGGGCATGGAACACAGAGCTGAGATTGCACAGCAAACATTTCTACTTTGCAAAAAGGATATTGCATTTCACACTTCTGAATGAATTCAGATCATCATGAATAATAGGATAATAATGAAAATTCCACTATGAGGTCAGAAAGGCTCATTGCTTAAGCAAGCTCTTTCAGCACGAAATCCAACAAGTTGCACTTGGGATAATGTCTGGTAAAGGCAACAGTGCTGAAGTTCCCGTAATGACAAATGTGATATTCTGTGTAGAATTACTGGAGTTTGACATGAAAACAGGAACAAGGACTGCTGTCCTTTGCCAAGCCAGCCTTAAATATCTAAAAGGTCCAATCACACTGCTCAGCTTGAGCTCAGGACTCCGATTTGTACATCACTGACAGGATGCTTCGCTGGTCACCAACACACACAAAATCTCAAGGGCTAATCACCACTTCTTACTTAATAATAAAATTGTAGATGGATGGGTTATTTTCCACCCTCAGAACACGCATTTCAAACAAACATTCCTGGGAAATGATCCCTCAAACTTTCCAGAGTGGACTTTTGAACTGATCAGTGTCCAACTGCAGCTCCTGCTGTTCAGAAGGACGGAGGGTGGGAGGCAGGAGCAGGATAACACCTTTCAAACTGCTGGGCCTCCTGACGTTTGCTTAGCAGGCCTTTTTGGAAAAGTACCAGAAGTTTCTGCTGGATTACAGTTAGAACAAAGCTAATCCTGACTCAATTAGCTTATTGGCTTTCCCCCCATGTGGTATGCCAGGATCAGAAAATTGAAAGGAAGAATTAATTAATTTACAGTTATTTTTAGATAATAAGCTCAACCTTTCACATTCTCTGCCTTTGCATAACAAGACTCTATCCTTCTCAAATTAGTTCTTTTAAGGAAGCTATTTCCAATAAGACCAAGAGACAACCTGTGATCCAAACAAGAACCGATCTTGCTTAGCTTAAATGTCCTATGGCAGACAAATTTACATCACCAAGTACATCCCCAAGGGCATAATCTACCTCCCAAAATACAGATGGGTGCTGCAGGTTATGGACCCTGTGCTCTGCAGTCATGCATTTCGGGTCTCCATTCAAACCCCTGCAACTCAAACCATATTTGGAAAGGCTTTTTTCCCCCACTTGAAATAAAGAACTGCTCAGTAACAAAAGCATACAGGAAGATGAGGTTAGCTGGATAAAGTCAAAATCTCTGGGGGCTTTGAAAGGACCAGATTACTTTTTTAGATTTCAATCTTCTTCTTGAGCCAAACTAAAGTAAAATAAAAGGGTATTGAGCACTAAAAGAATCAAATAAAAAGTCAAAAGAAAAAAGAACAACTACTTTTAGAGTCAATGATCTTCAGCAGTCAGATACACTATTTCATTACATTAGAGAAACTAGATTGCAACCTTTTGCTGAAGTTACTGGCCCAGGGTTTAACAACTGACCACTAAACCTGCATGCAAGTTACTTCATTCCTGACTATGCCATCCTTTACCTCCATGTTTATCTACCTGCACCTTCCCTGAGTGCTTCCCCTGAGCACTGCATTTTTATTTGAGAGATTAAAGTGAAAATACTGCGTGCTTTATTATGTTCAGCTCTCTTATTTGGGATGAGACACCAACGTTGTTTGTTAATTTAAAATGCAGCTCGTTGGCACAAATGTTTTGTTTGCTTGTTGTTTCCCTTCTCCACCTCTCTGGCATATGTCAAATGTTTAAACAACAGGGTCTTGATGGCAGATTAATGTTAGTGCTTAAAGTACAAGGTCAGCATTCTGATGCCAAAAGCAAACTGAAAAAATTTAATCGTTTTAAAGTGTTTGTTTGGGTTTTTTTAAATAGCTTAAGTTTAATCACAATATATTTAAAAGAAAATAAAATTTATATTTGAAAAAACCAAACCAAAACACAAAAAAACATAAATCCAGGCCAGCACTTTTCAGTTTATAACATATTCTAAACCAGCAGTTTAGAAGAATGTAAATAAAAATACAGTAGTGTAGAGTTGAAAAAAAAAAGTTGTAATGAGAAGCCTTCTGTAAAAAAGGCTTTCTAGTAGCTGTATTCCTAATTAGTGCTGAACCACAAAACATAATCCAGTGTAAAACAAGGTGATCAAACTAAAAGTTGGTTGTATCATAGGAAGTAATCAAACCATAACAGTGTACTAATACAAGTGAGTATAACCTGGTAGATAACCACCATCTTAGATACAAACACCAGCATTAACCACATGGACTAAGGCTGAAGATAATTCTTGTATCTACTGATTACTACAACTCTGAAAAAATTAGTCTTGAAATGTCTTCAATAATTCACTCCAGCTACTCTCTTGTGCATCACAAGGCAGAGTCGAACCCTTCTTACTCTTGTCATGGTCATCACACACATTTCCTTTGTTCATACCAAAACTGTGAGCAAAAGTCCTCTAAAACTGCCCTTTGTTACAATTCCGTGATTTAAATGAATTTTTTTTTGCAAAAATTGTATTGTCAAACCTTATTTACTCATCTTCATTGTACATTTCAGAGCATGCAAATTAATTAGGATCCATACCAGTACTGCTACTTAGTGATTTTTTTTTTTGTTTACTAACCGTGTTCTGAAAGGATGTAGCAAAATTCTGAAATTAAAAGAAAATCCAAATATAGAAAGGTAATATATACTCCTTCATTCTATTGTCATCATCTGGATCCTACTAATTAGAACGTAAGATTCATTCTGAGATTTAGCAGAACAAAGCCATTTTCTAAAGTAAGCACATTTCTGCTAGTAGAACCTTATTTAATATTGTTTCACAAGCAAGAAGGAAACCTTTAAAATATTTAGATACTGTGTCTTTCTGTAAGCAGGTTATAATTAGATTATTAACTCAGGGAGGAGATCAAACCTTCCCACGTATTTGTTCAGCACTTCCCAGAACGAGACTTTGACCTGCAGAGACATATGGACTCTACCCAGTGAGGAACAGGGTGCTTCCAGGAGGGAGAAGAGTTTGCTGACAAATCAGTTGATTTGGTTCCAGCTATCACACTGACCTACTTGCAGAGCACACTGGAAGGCATTTAAATCTCACCACTGGTAAAGGAGAACAGAACTCATCTACTCCGCCATAAAAAAACTGGGTTACTGGTCCCTGACTGGATATTTTCAGTGAGTGGATTATCCAGGTGCAACTCTTACAGCAGACAAATCCAGGCTGTCTCTTTCCAACATTCTTTGGAAGGATGAACAATTGTGATGTTCCAACTGGTCCCTTTCCTCCAAAACCCAGAATTACCAGTGACAGAGAACAGATCTGGCCAAATGGGAGCAAATATTCACGTGTAACAACTGTAAAGACCCACAAACTGAACTGAAGGAAGACTGCAAAGAGGATTTTATTAACATTTTATAATTAATACTTATTTAATTAATATGTATATTTAAATTAATATTTATAGACCACTTGATCTGAAGTGCTTCTGTACAGATTTTGCTTTCTTGGGTTCTGTTGTCAAACATGCAAAAGGCATAAATAAACACAGGTAGGATGTCAGAAGCTGCTCACATGACTATTACCCAGTGAGCTTTAGGCAGAAGTCCATTTCTATCAGATTCTGCTCTAGCCCTTAATATTTTCATGCAAGATCTGGCTATTCATAATGAAGCAAACTGCTCTGTTTACAGGCAACGCTATGGCAGAACCAAACACAAACACTGAAGAAAACAAGTTATGAAGACTCCAAGCCTTACAAATATCTGTGATTTCTTAAATAAATAAATAAATAAATAAATAAATAAATAAATAAAGGTAAAGTAACTGCCTTGAATAACAATCCCTTTTATCTCTGTTTGAAAAGGAAAATATTAGCTAGAAGCATCTCATGAATCAAACTAATCCCAACTCAATATGGTATGCTCATCAGTGTATCAGATATTGTTTATCTCAAAAGTTACACTGACAGGCCCCTCTCAGCTCATCTTGCAATATCTGTTTGAAATCTTCCCCTTTTTGATCCTGTTCTGAAATCAGAAGCAAGTTGCCTCTAGCATTTGAAATTTAGCTGTCAAATCAATCTCCATAAAACACTTGGGGGGAAAAAAAAAAAATCATAGCAGGTGCTGAGCAAGTTCCACCCTGGCCTCGTGCACGACTGAAGGCAGACAAAACCTTGGCATGTGACGACTTCTACTCCCACTTAATACCTATTAATGCTTCATATTCCTTTATACTGTGAACTGGAAAGAAATTATTCCTCTACTAAGATGTACCATCATTGGAGGGAGCTTTTACAGATCAAAATAGGCAACTATCATTCCAAGCACACAAGTTCCACTCTCACCACTTACACCGCTTGTTTTCTTCTCCTTTGCTTTACATTTTGGTTTACATTTTTCACGTGGAATTTACGAGGAAAAGAATAAGGTGCTTTCGTGTTTTTGGAAATCAATCAGTGTATTATAGTATCAATGCAATTAAATAATTAAAAATATAATGATCTTATCTGGAGAGGTATTTCAATACACCACTTGGCATAATGATTGCAATTGAAAACCCTTCTAGACCGCAGCCTACTTGGCACTTGCTTATTTATCAACTTATTCATTTCTATTCTGTTTACAAAGTGGAGGCAATGAAGGAAATCTCAAGGGGTTTTTGTTGGGGATTTTTTGGGGGGGTGGGGCCTAGTTGTGGCTGCAGCCACTTTCCCTGCAATAAGGAAAAGATTCCCATGGAATGATAAAGGACTCACTGTTACACTATTACAGGAGATGAATTGCATTAACCCCTGCCCTTCCCCATTGTACTTGCTGCCCACTGAAAACAACAACAGAATTACTAAAATCCCACACTCTCTAATGGGATGATAATAGGATTCAGAGGCCATTAGGGTAGAGGCAATCCATATTTTACAGTTTAATAAGCTCTCGCTGAAGATGCTGGATCCCTCTTCAAAGCCAACAATTACTGATTTAGTATTAGCAAATCCTCAACTGTCAAGACTGCAGAATGTATTCGAGATGAAGTCAACAGCTTACGGTGACAGACTTTAAAAATGTGTGCAGAAAAATGAAATCACTTAAATTGAAATAATTTGTAATTTTACAGTGATACTGGTTATTACTGTCATTTCATATTTCTTTAGATCCAAATGTCATGGTTACTCAAGTTTGCACATAATTCTCTCAGAGTTCTGTGGTGTTTGTTTTAGAAGGTAAGCACTTTTGTCCTCTTTTCTAAGCATACACCTCCTGTCACAAGGAAATAAAACACTGAGCACAGAACTGTGGAACCAATTGAGTAACGAAATCAATTTCTCATCAGAAATAATCACACAGACAATTTTTTAATATTATGATTACCTACTAGGCTGTGGATTCAAAAGAACCCATCATTTTCTAACAGCATGCCTTGAAATGTAGGGTGAAAAACACAAACTTACTCTGCCTGCTGATAACTGTTCTTTAAAAACACCACTCCATCTATCTTTGAAAAGTGAATGTGCTGAAGATTTTCCTAGCTTCTTTTAAGAAAGAATCACCTTCTCTATATTTTCTGCTGTACCCAGTTATTCCCTATTCCCCTGTGGAACTGACTGGGGATATAAAGAACAGTCCACAGAAGAGCCAGTCAAACCCTTGCATTCCTGAAACCAAAAATATGCCTCCACTTTAATACCCACCAAAAGTGCTCTTGGGTCTAAAATCCTGCTTTCCACTATTCTTTTGTTTACATTTCTGAAAAGGGGAAAAAAAAAATCCCAATGAAAATAGATATTAATTTTTTAGAAGTGATATTTCTGAAACTCAGTTGTGCCCCCACAATACAGTCATACAGTTCTCACTGAGGTAGAGAAGAGCTACTGGATCTAAAAATACAGAGCATTGCTGTTATAACATGATGATTTTGTGCCTGAGAGATCATAATCACACAAACACAACAAACAGGAAAGCAAAATACATCGTCATAAAACAACTAAAGCCAAAGGCCTGCCATCATTTCAGACTGAGGGAGTCAATTCTTCACCATTTACAGAGGCAGCTTTTCTCTTTTGGTTATATTAACTTCAGCTGCCCTTCAGTTTATACAGATAAAATGTGAGAACAGGTTCTTCAGCACCCAGTGCAGCACATGAAATAACTCAGTAAATTCTGAGGGGCCATTCTAGTTTCCTGGTTTCTAATAATGAATCCAAGTACATCTTTCATTACCTCCACGGTTTTATGTTCAAAGTACACATTTAATGAAAAATGATTTGGCAGTTTTTGTGCTTCTCCAAAAGTAGGTACAATGAAGTTTTGAGCTCCACTTCCACATCTTTGCTTTGTCAAACCTAATGCTTAAACAAAGTTCTCAGTGCATTCAAAGAACAATGGGGGAAGAAAACCAGAATGATTCCTGCAACAATTAAAAGAAGTTTGTACACTGCTTTGAAAGATCCCTTGCAGAGCACCTAGGGACATCAGAGGTTTTTGAAGCATAGCTTCTGGGCAAACTAACAAAAATAACAAGTGAAAAAGGAATTGATGACCTAACTAGTTCTATGACAGGAATTGTCCTGTCACAGTGCAAAGCATAACTACAACATAAACAGAAGAAAAGTATCAAATACCACCCAAACGGCCTTTATGAAGAGAGAAACAGAGAGCACATAAACCACTCTTTTCTAAGGACCTTTTTACATAGATACATTTAACACCTAGCTACATTTAAATCCAACCCCTTTTTTCACAAAACAACACTACATATGGCTCATTGTAACACAGCCTGACTCTGGAATCAGAAATTTTGTTTATAGTTTAAAAAGTGTGGTTGGGAAGAAACTGTCAGCATCTGCAAAGACACTAAAACCCATCTGTAACCAGAGTGGTGTAGAAAGAGTGCCAAAGGTATGTCCACAAACTCTCCCGTGCAAGTGGGACTTAAAAGGACCTCTGTTGCAGCACAATCATTTATCCAACTGAGCCACATTCTGTGTGCTATGGACACACACCACCCAGTCCCATTTTTAAGAACTGCTGTGTTTTCTTTCTAGACTAAAGGTGAAAAGCTCTGGACTGGTGGTTGGTAAATTAATGCTTGGTGAGTATGAGTAAGTTCTACACATTTAATTTCAGATGTTTCTTAAGAAAATGAGGAAAAATATAGTGTAAGTAAAAACAAAGGAAAAAACCCAGAACCTAGACAGTGTTGAAACCAAACACACTCAGCAGGTGCCATCATGGCATTGTCCCTGTGAATCAACACAACTGAATCATTGCTAGCAGAATGTCATCAGATTAATGAAGCCTATTATCTGTGTTCTCCTACAGTGGATTTGGATTCCTGTATCCTCTTGGTTCAATGCTGACTAAAAAAAAAAAATAAATCAGTGCCACAAGGTAATGAAACAGTTTATCATTCTCCTCCAGAAAAATATGGAAACATTAAACAAGGTACTTGCGTATGTTCCAGAAAGAGAGGGGCTGGATGGCTCCAGAGAAGAGAATGGAGCTGGGGAAGGGGCTGGAAAAGCAGGAGCAGCTGAGGGAGCTGGGGGGGCTCAGCCTGGAGAAAAGGAGGCTCAGGGGGGACCTTCTCACTCTCTACAACTCACTGATGGTGGAGGGAAGCAGGGGGGAGTCGGGCTCTGCTTCCAGGGAACAAGGGATAGGACAGGAGGAAACGGCCTCAGGTTGTACTAGGGGAGGTTCAGGTTGGACATCAGGAAGAATTTATTCCCCAAAAGGCTGGTCAGGTATGGGAAGGGGCTGCTCAGGGAGGTGCTGGAGTGCCCATCCCTGGAGGTGTTCAAGGAACAACTGGACATGGCACCAGTGCTCTGGTGTAGGTGACACAGTGCTGTTCACTCATAGGCTGGGCTCGATATTCTTAGAGGTTTTTTCCAGCCTAAACGATTCTGTGAAAGCACTTTTAATTAAAAAACTAGAACATTCAACCACGAGTGACCAGTTCATTCAGAAGACTTCATGTTAGAAGGTGGAGAACAGGGATAAAACTATTAATTTTTTAAGGCTGGCCATGGTTAACTGTGTAAATGCGAAAAGAAAATGTGTTGCCTGCACTGGAGCCCTGATTTGCTTCGCATTTGACACATGATCTCCCAGAAAACCATTTTAATTTGTATTTCAGTCATTCTAAAAGATCCTCTCAGAAAAGGTAGGAAGGAGATGCAATATAATGAGCTGTAATACAATAATCATGGTTTGAATTTCTGTCAAGTTCCTTAGAACACAAATGAGCATTTATCAGGAATTTGCCCAAAACAAATAATTTACACTCATTTCCGCAACAAGACAGACACGATTCTCTTCCATTCAGCTCTTTGTTAACTCTGATTAATTACCTCACTTCCAAATTTCATTAGAAACATATTCATCTTCTCTAG
The DNA here is from genome assembly GCA_038380795.1 of Pyrocephalus nanus. Lineage (NCBI taxonomy): Eukaryota > Metazoa > Chordata > Aves > Passeriformes > Tyrannidae > Pyrocephalus > Pyrocephalus nanus. Next base: position 13,458,558 of record CM076275.1, on the reverse strand, counting down.
GTAGCAACAGCTGATTTGCTGCATCTCCAAGTCTCACATCAGAAACCCAAACATCTGCCCATTCCTTACATTCTACTGACCTCTAGAGACTGTATGTATATATGTATAGCACATATACATTATTTATGGCCATGGGCACATACTGGAGCAGCAGTACAATAGGCTGACCTGAGAGCAATCTGTATGCACTATTTGATGTTACAGTTTTTACTCTAAACACACATTGTTCTTGGAAACGTTCCCTTTCCTGCGTTTTCTAGACAGGCAAGGTCTCTTGCTTTCATTCCCTCTCTTCTCTTTGTGTCCTTCCAACACAAACACACCAGGCCTTATCTGCTGTGTACAGAATTAGGCTACAAGTATAAATATCAATATAAACATTGGGACAACCCGGGTTTCATTTAGGCCTGAATACCTGCTGGGGAGGGAGTGCCACAAACAGACCTTACTGTAGGTGAGGAGAGGAGACCAGCCTCTCACAACTCACTATCAACACTCCTCCCCCCCAAATCCAATGACAGCATCTTGCAGCAGATTCCTTGTCTCCATTTTGCTGGCAGGAAAAAGAAACTGCACAAAAGCCTGTGTTGGGGTTGGCATTTAGACCAAGGAGAAAGGGCTGAAGGAGCTGAATTTGTCAACTAAAATCTATTCAAAATAGACATTAATCCAATAATAAAGAGAAAAGAGGGGAACAGAAAAGACTCTGTTCTTCCCTAACAATGTTAAAATAACTACCATTGTTAAGAGCCATTACTTGGTAATGCTGTGTGGTCAAGTATAACAAATAAACGTTCCCACAAACATACACAAAATTAACATAAGAAATCTGAAAGCCACATACTTTGTATTCAGTTCTGTACCAAAATTCCTGGAAGCAAACATTGGGTTTTCTAGGACTGCTAATGTTCTGTAGAGAAGGACCACTTACAAGATACTTTCATATGATTTTATCCTCTGGAAACTCAGAAAGGTAAGTTTAGGAGAAGGATCTGAAAAAAGTCCTACTTCAAAAAGCTTTAGCTAAAAAGCTTTTTTACTTTTTTTTTTTTTTTTTTTTTTTACTTTGAGGGAGGGGAGATAAAGCCTTCTGATCTTTAATGCAATGTTTTACAGTGTTATAATCATATTGCATGTGATAACAGAATACAAATTTTATTTGATTTGGAATCAGCTACGAGCTACAGGTTGAATTTTATTAAATCAATATAAGCCACAGATAGCAACTGAACTCTGTATCTTCAAAAACTGCATGCATAGAGTAAGAACTGCATTAGCTAAATATATTTTACACAATACAGTTAAAAAAAAACCCTTATATCCATGACTTGGAGTTACTCAGGAGTTACTGCAGCATAAACAAGGAAAATATACACATCCATGTCTTTGCCTTTAGATTAAGAGGTCTTCATTGCCAAATCCTATTTCTATTTTTTCACATTATTTTTATTCATTTTTTTATTCACCTATTTTAATAAGGCTATCACAGTGATGGAACAAATGATATACATGCATTTGAAACCAGCTTCACAAATAAGTCATTAAAATACTATTATGTGCAGTACATTTTCCTCTGTGCATATCCCAGCTTTATATTTCAGTAACTTACTGCAGAATCCAAGACATCCACTCTCCCTCTGCTCCAATAACGTGAGACTAGGTATGTATTTTTAAATTTCAAATGGGCTTAAATTAAAATACATGGATTCAGGGGTTTGTGTTTGTTTATACATAAATAAGCATCCAGAGACAAACCTAGAAAGACAGTACTGCTGCTACTGGAAATTGTGGCACTAAACTCAATTGTGGCCAGAATTATTTACCCTATTCAGCTGTTCTGAGCTTTCCATAGTGTACTCCTAAATAAAATTCCAGCATACAAGTGTGCTTGCTTTTCTCTTCATGACTTTGAGAACTGAGAAATACCAAGATAAAAGTTTATTCCTTGGGGCTATATTGTGTCATAAGCCTTTAAACTGAATTTGCCACGGTTTTCAACAGGGAATTCTCTTTAGAAACTCATGACATATTACAATCTTTTAAACTAAATTGTGTACCATTTCATTGAACTGACAAGTCTGAGGGTAAACTCAAGGGGGGAAGGTACAAGAATGTAATTCTGGTGATGTTCTCCCAGTCAGGCTTAGTTTTCTGAAAGACACAGGACTGTAAAAATGCCCATCAACTCTTGGCCATGCCCAACTGAGATGCACAACCTTCCATGGCCAATTGTCCCTTCAACATTAGGAACTGCTAAGTCTGAGGGGGAAAAAAAAAAAAGCCCATAACTATGTGACTATTCAATAATTATATAAAACATTGACATTTCCTAAACCATGAAATGCAGGAAGATTTCACTTCTGCAAATAAAGTATGCAAACAGTTTTCTGAAGGGTATGAGTAGGTACACAGTTGTCAATTTGAGCAATAAATTAAAGAAGCAGAACATTAAGCAAAACCCCTGCTGGCAACAGCAAACCTGTGCAGGAGAAAACCCAAAACATCAACCTAAAGCTTGTCAGATTAAAGAAATTTTGATGTACAAATCTGCAAAACCTCCCAAAAATAGTAAACACAAAACTACAACAAATAAATAACCCACAATGCAAATGACATGGGAGATTGACTGCAGAGATCTGCCACACATTTTTCTATCTGCATTTTTTTCCAATTATAAGCAGAAGCTGGAATTTTCTTACATGCTAAGTGGCAAACCAAATAAAGCCACATTGCTACAGATTATAAACTTCAGCAAAACACAGTCATTTTAATTCTAAAAACTGAAATCCCCAAATGATCTTCAAATAATTTTGTTCTTCCTTTTTTTTTCTTTTAATTTAAGGTACAAATAGGTACAAACCACTTGCATACAGAGAGATCTCATTTTTATAATGAGTAGCCTAAGTTTACCCTGCTTTATATTGAAAGCTGGGATTAAAGAAACCAACACAACATCCATTAGTGTTTTGAATTTGAAATCAGTTACGGCTGATGATCACCTCCAAAAATAAATATTCCCACAGATAGAGGTCAGTGGTTGCCTGAAATTGCATCAGTTAGTGCCTGTACACTAAAATCCTCCTGTCCTTTGGGACTGCTTTATCATTTTATCAGATTAATTAATAAAACAGCAGTTTTAGCATCGAGCACCACAGTTTTCCACTCTCACATTTGCCATTAGGTACTCTACAATTTATTGATCTGAGACTCTTCTCTCAGAATTTAATCACATAACAAGATGGTAACTCGCAATTGTTCATAGTTTAAAAAAAGTACACAAAAAATAATGTACAAATTAAGAGAGAGTGGGTTTTTTTGCCTTTTAATTATCCTATGTGTTGATTTGGCAAGCTCTTGCTGTTCTCAAAGGAAAGCAACTTCACTGAACTGCAATTCTAATTTTAAAGTCACATGCATTTCATGTCTTAATTTATAATTAAACATTTGTATTTTGGGGCTGCATTGGGGAAAAAAAAAAAAAAACACCTAACTTTTAGGGATAGTCTTTCATCACTTGCTCTAAGAAAACACACATGTTAAACCATGCTAATACTAGTGATAACATTTTAAAAGAGGGAAGTAAAAACTAAAAACCTTAAAAGAAGACAGGTGGTTGTATCTACATGTGCCTCACTTCAGCACATGTATCTCCTCAGGTTTTCAGATGGAATGGTGCCTAAGATAATGATGTAAAAAATTATTGGTCTCGTATTATGAAACTACCAACAGCCTTGAGGTTTTTCTTTGGCTTTTCTAATCTCACTGCATTTCTTTCTCTGGCTGAAGTAATCTTTACTTTGCTCTCCAGCAACATCTACTGGAACATCAGTAAAATGCTGCTATTTCTATTAATCACCCATTTAACATCTAGGAGGGCAGAGTTAGCAAATGCCAAAAGGGGAGAGAAATCCTCTGCAATTCTGATCCTGCATTCTGAGCTCAAACAGATCAAGGTGGCTTGTCTTCAACCTTCCAGTTACCTGCCATTTCATAAGGAACAAAGTCTTCATGACTAATTCCTATCAGAAGCCATCTACCATTTATACACTTTATTTAAGTCACAAAATATCAGTTAAACTACCCACGCTACATCCAGGACTTTCATTTTTGTCAGAGAAGTTACTCTTAATTTCAGTTTGACCCAGCATGTGAGTCAACAGAGCTGAAGCACGAAGAGACCTTGGAAGAACAGATAGAAACATTTTGGAAGGTGAAACAGAGGTGTAGTGGCAATTCCAGTGCCAAATAATAAACAGGTCCAGCAAGGTAAGAAGTAAAAATGCCCACAACAATGAAACATGTACGAGTTCTCTTGTCTGATTTGAGGTCCTCAGGAAAAAAAATAAAACCTGTCCCTTTCTCCGAGATGAACGTGTCTGATTAACTACCAGTGAAGGTGAGGACTGAGGTGTGAAGTTCCTGCTCGCTGCTGGGAGACTCAGCTTTCCTGGGGGCTTGATGCTGCTCAGCTGTGTGGTGGCTTGTCACTGCCTATCCTGGACAATCAGCCACTGCAAACGTCCACAAAATTCCACTGCCATGGAATTCTGCAGGGTCCGGAGCACTGCGCACTCGGAGGGCTGCAAGCTGGGCTGAGGCACTGGGGGAAACTTGCGTCCAGACCACAAAGTTCTCAAGTAAACACGCTCATTTCGCCCCTCGGTGTGCTCGTTTGTGGGTCTGCACCACGAAATGCTGCCTATCAAACGCTGTTTACTCTCTGACAGCTTACCAAGTTAGTTTCTCACAGCTCTGCTTGCAGAGCCAGCTAGTAAGTGCTCCACTCCACAATAAACTCTGGTCACTACAATATTATTTGCTTTCCTCTAAAGCCCTAATAATGGTCAAACTATCCTTGACTGCTTCACTTTTCAGTGTGACAATGAGGCTGCTGCTCAAAATCCCTTCCTCCTATTTAGTCTGTTTGCTAAGGCAGGGAGCAACTGTAAAACGTAGGAGAGAAAAAAAGGCACCAAAGCCAGTGAAGAGCAGGAACAAAAGTCCCAACAGTTAAATATACCAGTTGGGAATAAAAGGCACTTAGCAGCACGTAAAATTTTAAAAGTAATTAAAATTATTTTTGCCTTTTGGAATCCATATAAAGCCTCCATGTATTTTCATGGAGAATAAAAGGGCACGTTTCCCAAAGCCACAAACCCCTTCGGCCACGGAATTTCATATCGTCACAAGACTCGAGTTCATAGGCTTTGCCTGATAAATTAGCTCCTCTCAATAACTGTTAAAACAGAAAGCCCTTTATTGTAATCCAAGTGCACTTGTGGACAGCACTTTCAGAGTTAACTCCATTTGACAACTGACATAAATCCATTATTCTAATTTGGTGATTGCTTTACTAAACACAGATGCATTTTAGGAGTTTTAGTCACGTATTTCATTTAGAGTCCTACTTAATCTCAATTTACAAAACATAAACACGAAATAGATTTTACAGTATGTCTAAAAGGGTAGAGCTATTCATCTGACGAAATGCCAGGCAAACAAACCATATTCACCTAGACTTAAACTCAATGCTGGATTTTGCCCTACACAATAAATAGTAAATAAGTAAATTAATTTTTTTTAGTTTAGCTGTTGCAATCAAATTGCAGAATGCAAGCTCCCCGAGGGTTATAAGGCTCAAAAGCTTCTCTTACACTGAGATTTAAGCACTGAATTTAATCTTAAGCAAAGTCCAGCTTTCACAAAAGCTGGCTCTCTGATTTATTTTGATACACAGAAATAAAAGGAGGGGGGAAAAACAAGCGTTCAGTGCGAATACAGCATCCTCCCAACCCCATTTCTAATTCAATTTATAGCACATACTTTACATCTTAAACAAAAGGAATCTGATACAACACCGATGCCGCCTCTTGCTGCAGTTGCTCGCCTCAGTTACAGAACGCTGGCAATCTACCGCTCCGACCGAGCACTCCATAGAACATTCGGATTCAGACACTTCTTACCTGCCTCAGTTGAAGGCTTCCTTCCCTTGTTAGCAGTATGAAGCATCCTCTAGCCTTCCCAATCCTTAGCACCGGCCTCAAATTGCACAGCTAAGTCCCTTTTTTTTTTTTTTTTTTTTTTTTTGCAGGAGAACGCTTATTCAAAGTGATTAGTTTTTGTTGTCCCTTTTAAGTCCCTCCTGCGGGAAAGAGCCGGCGAGCGATGTGACGCCACCTTTTAATCTTTTGCGAGAGTGAAAAGGCAGAAAAGGAGCGCTCGATCAAACTGAGCTTCACACATGACTAAAACTCGGCGGAGAGGCTGCGAGCTCTGGCTGAAGCACCACTAGGCGTGAGTGTAAGAACAGAGAAGAGGGGAGAGTCAATGAAATGTGACAACGTATGTGCATCAAAGACGGGGGAAAGAGGGAGAGAACAATGAGAGAGAGATCGCGACAGCAGCGAGGGGAAGAGAAAGAATGGGAATGGGAGGGGGAATGAGCGTGAAGAAAAGAGGAGAGTTTTGAAGCGACGAATTCACCGAATAAAGCCAAAGTGTCTGGCAGCTTCTGTTTTTATCTCAGTGAGCATGACATACTGCCTCTCTCATTTAGCAACGCATTCTTGTCTCTCCCAGGTTTGAAAACTGAGATAATCACAGTGTGTGCCTGTTTTCGCCTGCCTGGCAGACTCGTGTGCAGTATACCTGACATCCCACCCGACCATCTTCTAGAGAGGCGCTGATGTGCAATTAAGTTCGTATATTCATTAGGAGAGACACCGCCCCCCCCACCCCCCACCCAAAAAAAAAAAAAAAAAAGCAGAAGCTGCTAATTTCTACATCAAGATACAATATAGTTTAACTGGCAGATGGAATTCTACTTATAACTACTAGCAAACTGCCACTGATAAACAAATGACTGAAAAAATGTTTAATGTTAATAACTGAGTTTTCATAGCAGCAAAACATATTAGCATTGATAAATCTGTTTTTTAAAAATGGGTATTTCAGACACTTTATTTATCATGGAATTTCTAGATGAAATAGCACTAAGTAGTAGGAAAAGGAAAAAACGTGACCTGGAAGTAGCATTTTTAAAGGAATCCATCAGAGGTACTTTCAGATTTCCAGTATTTGTCAAAGGAATTAAAAGCTGAAACCTAAATTTAAAATTTTAAAGTTAATGATGAATTCCTACTCATTTGGGAAAGGTCTAAGTCCTCATACAAGTCCACACAAAGCCTTAATTGTCATGGAAGATGAGGGTGGGATGTGCATGTGGATAGTTTGGTTGGTGTTTTTATTTTTAACTGCAGATATGATCTGTAACATCAGGACAGCTTCTGTAATTCACTTTTTTTTACCTTGTCACGGTAAAGGCAAATAGGCTTTTTGTCAACTGGCAACTGGTCAGCTGGCCCAAAGCACACACGGTGTTTGTCTGCAGAACTGCCACGAGTCCAGTCAGACCTGGCTGTTCCATGGAGATCTAAACAAACCTGGACAAGAACACATATTTTCTTTGCTGCAGCACCCTATTTGGGCCTTCCCATGCATCCTACCACCTCAACTCAGGGAAAAGGAAGGACTGTGTCAGTGAGATGCTGGAAATCTGGACCTAGACCTGAACTGTCCAGCACACTGCTGTGTCACACAGTGCTATCTCTGGGCATCCGTGCCTAAAGATACATAGCCAGCTTAAAAAAAAATAAAATAATGTTTTAACAGCTCTACATAATTCAGCATCCTCTTCTGTAAGGGTTTTCCAGTTCCAAATATGAGTTCACAAATTATTATCAGGGTATCAGGGATCCATTTCAACACTGAGTACTTCTGAATCATTACTGTACCACAGAACTTTCCAGAACTGATGTTCTTCTATAAATGCTAGCCTCCACAATCTCACCAGAAACCATCACATTAAGCTCTGGACAGATGGAATCCAGTTTTCATATTTGTATAGCAAGACCTGCAAAACAAATCTTTAAGCATACACTGATAAATTTGTGATTGCTTCAGTGTTCCACCTCTTATTTTCTGTCCCCTGGGGAGTGGCAATACACTGCCATAAATACAGATCCATTCAAATCAGATTCTCACTAACCTTGTGCCATCTTCAACATGTAAGCTTTCTCCTTACCATAAGGAGAAAAATATTAGTAAGAACAATGGGCTTTTAAACCTCTCCTCCTACAGCATTAGCCTGACCTAGCACTGGAGCAGTTTGTGTGAGAGATCAAGTATTTCTCCTTGCTCTGCTGGTGTTTCAAAGGCCTCCTGTTTTATGGAAATAAATACCACCTGAAAATTCAGGGGGATAGGAAGATGAGAGAGAAATAGAGATCCATGTGTTCAGCTATTGCAAATTCTTCTGGTGTATTATTAGTAAATATTCTAAAGGAAGTGCCTACCTCCTTTTTTAAAATAAAACAAGCAAAAAGAAATTCCAAGTTCCTATAAGAAGCCCCTCTGCCTTAAAATTAACAACGGTAACAATTAAGGAATTCCTGTTTCCCAATAATTTTGTATTTTCTCACCCTTAATGCTAAATTGCTTTTCTCATGGAAGACTTGATAAGAAGTTTCCACATCTCTGACAGTGTACTAGATTATATCCATGACAACATCTTCCAAAAAAATGCAAGCATAGAAGTATTTATTCATCCTCACGGGCCTATCTACAAATTCACAATAGAGTCAAGCCCCTGCATTTGCATCCAAGGTCAACAAAACACTTGAAAACATGCATGTAGTTTGTTTTTATGAAAGATGTTAAGATTGTGTGGCTAAAACTCAGACTAAGCTTGTACATGGAATAAATAAATTGTTTTCTACAAGAACTGACCTTGTGTTTGAACTAAAAATGTTTGGACACTGAACTGCTTGACTCCTTACAGCTCCAGTGAGCAAAGCAAGTCATGCTCCTATGGAAGGAAGTTATTCTATAAATCAGCCACATTTCCATAGGACAGGCAAGGCTTTGACGAACATAAATGTGAAAACTCTATTTTCCTGCTGTTAAATGGCCTTCCACTTGAACTTCTTCAAGCAGTACTCCAGGAGCACACCAGCACCACACCAGAGAACATCACAAATAACACAGAAATGGACTAGCAATGCCATTTTGTGCAGAGATATAAAGAACTGATTCCCAACCTTTTTTCTTTTTTTTAAAAAAAAACACTTTCAACATTATAGAGAAAATAACTAAATCAGAGCTTTCCCTCAGTCTTACCTGGGGAAGCCAAGACAAGTTGAAGTTTAATCACAGAAAACCTCTTAATCCATTTCTTGTCTACTCTACTAGAAATCTGGATCATTCCTCTGTTTGCTTTAGGTCTAGGAAGTGATGAGCCTGCATGCAAACACCGACCCTGTGACTTGAAACTTGTGTAGTAACAAAGCAGTTTCAGAGCTCCCAAGGCATTGCATTGTTTCAGTGGTGCTGGATCCCAACAGGACTCCACCCAGGAAAATGCAGTGGAGCACCATGACAGCAAATGATGGGGAAATCAAGTGGCAAATGACTCCAGAAGTGCTCACACCTATCACAGGGACTGCTGGCCAGAAACACTCTGACTTTGGAGTTAATGAAAGCTTCTGGCTATGCAAAAGAGCCAATAACCACTTCCTCTTAGCAACACCCCTCTGCATTTTACAGCTAGCAAAGACTTGCTTTGCCAATTACCTAGCTGGTGACACAAACACAGAACTAATTTCTCCAACCTTTTGGTTGTGTTTCTTCTGTTTCAGACCTGATGAAAGGTTGTGTCTGAAAGCACCTTTTTTTTTTTTTCCAGTTACATCCATTGATTTAATAAAGCATACCACCTTTTCCCCCACAAACCCTGTTCCAATAACACCTTTGAATCTCTTATACCACAAGCACTACACAAGCAGAACAGCACAGTGAGGCCCTGCATCCCTCCCCACCTACCATTCCCCAGACTCTGATCTGCTCACTGCTCAGAGCAAATACAAGGAGTGGCACAAGGGCTAGAACTGAGGCAGAGCACACAAGAAAACCCCTTGTGTCTGATATTGTCTATACTTAACTTCCCAGCATCCAATTTACAAGAAATGCACTTGGTGTGGTAAAACACACCAAGTGTCAGGATCAGACATAATTTTACAGTGAGAGGCACAGGATAAAGACCTTACACAAGCATAAGCTACACACAACAGCCTGGCAGGGTGAAGAAAAACTGGGATGCTATTACTGGTATGAATTATAAAACCACTTAAATGCAGCTTTTTGAGCATAACTGAATACATGTGATAGCATCATTATAAATTAAAACTGTTTATGACCTCCATTTGGTCCAAACACTACAACCCTACTCACTGCACGCATGGCTGAACAAACTGATCTATGACTGCCTGTGTTACACGAGAGAAGGGACAGCCAAGTGTTCTGCAAAGGAAACAAAAAGAAACTCCCAGCAGAAGCAGCTTGTAGTGAGTCATGCAGATTTCTTAATGGCTCCTAAAAATAATCTTTGATTCTTATCATTGTCAACTCAGTAAGTGATAATAACTAATACCTAAGTTGTTATTCTGTTTACATAGTTAATTTGTAGTTTTCTCTATTTCATAAAAATAAGTGTTAGTATATTTTGAAACCAATCATTTCATGAATGAATGGAAATCAGTACTTTTGTAAATTTTGCTAAACTGCTAAAATAGGAGATAATCAGTATGTTCTTGGTTATTTGGGAACACTAATTTCAAAGGACATGTAATTCCACCCCGCCCTTCTATTTACTTGTAAAACCATAGAGGAATATGCATTAAAATGACATTTCAAGATTCAGACTTCTGTGGCACCAACTTCTTGTCTGTCTGTTTAGAATTTTTACTCCAATTACAGTCACACATGCTAAGGCCTTTTAAGACTGTCCTCGGTACTCAAACATCTCCTGAAGTATCTCTCCCAGAAGATTTCCATTTTTTACAAAACCAGCATCAAACAGGTTACCTTCAGGTGTGCCTCAATGGCAGCCACTTCAAGTGAGACTCCTGTGCCCCAACTAACATCAGGGCTGGACAGAATAATTTGCCTCCAAGATGCAGGTGTGCCTGCCCTGGGCAGAGAGCTCCTCCAGGCTGTGCAGGCACCTTCTGATTGCCAAGGCAAAGGAGGCTTCCAGGAGAGCCCTCTGCAGCTCGTGAAGGGTTTTCCTCACAGCCGGATAATGGAAGTTCTCTACACGAAACACAAATCTACACCGGGACAACAGAGTACATTGCTCCACTGAGTGCACAATTTATTGTAGAGCACAGGGCAACACACTTGGAAACTGAACAAACCCTGCTTTTACTGCCCAGTCCTCTGAATTAATATGCAACATTCATGCCTTAAGTGTACCCTTGAGCACTCAGTACTTCTTTGAGCCACAGCTTTGAAGATGTGTTGGTTTCCTATGCACTAACTTGACCTATATTCGGGCTGACTTCTATTGTGAGATTATTTCTGCTGTGAATTCAGTTCCAGATTCTGTATACACTGCTTTGCTACACCTCTGATACAGATGGCAAAAAGGAGAAGGATGTCAACAAATTAAAAGGCCACTGCTGTCTTTCCCTAATAACCAGGGTCACCAAAAACCTTTTTTTTTTTTTTTTTTCTGTGGGCTGATCTTGACACAAGCATATTGCCTGGGTGATCTGGAAGCACAGAACCAAATCTATAAACCTCTTTAAATTGTTTGTTGTAAGGGTCCAAAGACCTTGTGCCCTTCTGGAGCTGAATTTGATCTGTGTCATGAGCCAAGGACGCCTAAAACTGCAAGAGGCGGCCAAAAAAGATAAAGAGGGTTTGGGGGGCGTGTAATCAATAACTTTTTATTTTAAGAGTGAAGTTGCAAGATGAAAACAGAAAAATGGGGCTCCATCTCTAATACAGGACACAGCAGAAGAAGTGAAAAACAGGAACAAAAGCCTTACTTAACACTTGCTCTTGTTTATTTGTGTCCCGATCCACAGTTTTTGCACCAGAACTCCACTTTTCAGATGCATATGTGAATATGTGTATATTCACACATATTTGAAGCACCAAGGTCTTACAGGATTAGGTCTTCCCCTACTAGTAACACCTGAAAATTCATTTACTGGTTCAAATTGTTTCATGTAGTGACCAAGAGCACTAGTACACTATAACAGAACACCTTATCTCATGAAACAAAGTTGTCCAGCCCTCTCAGTTTACCAGCTGAACGACCCCTGGAGAGCTTGGAAGGCTTCCATTTCTGCACACTTGTGACAGACCCATGATGAACAGTTACCTTTACAGCAACAGCCCCCACAGCCATGGAGATAACTGGAGACCCTGCTACACCAGCAGTGTCACAACAACAATGCATAAAACCAACTGCACGGTCCCCATGGGCTGCCTGAATATGTGCAGAGCCTTCCTCATCACATGAGTCAGGGGGTTCTTATATTAAACAGTTTCAGGCTGCATCTATACTGTGACTCAGGAAATGAGGAGATGAGAAAAAGGGTGGGGAGCTTCAACAAACTCTGGTTTACTCCCCATCTGTTGCGGTGCAGAACACAGAGCAGAATTCCACAAAGAAGGGTTGACATGGCACATAAAAGCACCCTGAAACCCCTTCCCTTGGCATTCCCTCGGCTCCCGTCAGACACAGCTTTGGAGGAGCCTTTGGTATGAACCAGAAAAGTCATTCCACTCCACTAACAGGACATACAGAAAAGCAAAAGAAAAAAAAAAGGTAAACGTGAAGTACTGATTGAGAACACCAAGAGCCTGACATGATTGACTCTCGAGACCTTTAAGACACAGGATTTTAAGTAAGTTGTTAAAAAGCGACAGAAATATTCCAAAAAACACATGCATATTAAAAATGCTTTAAAAAGCAAACATGACATTACATTATGGATGATTAAAACTTAAAAATATTTAAGTGCACATTTTAGGTTTGGTTTCACGACAACTGTTTCACAGTTCTGAAACACAACCAGATCACATTATAAATAGCAAGATGTGGCTTTTTAGGTATGTTCATTCTCTTAAAAATATTCATAGTAAGTTATTTGCTGTATTTAAAAAGAATCACATTTTAATAACAACATTCAATTTCCTCCCCCACTCCGATGTTTGTTTCTTTAGAACATACAGATTTTGATTCCATGGAAACTCAACCGAGACTGTGCCATTTCTTCCACTCAGCTGACTGGTGAGTTACTGGTGACCACTGAGAGTATCTGTGAACTGCCTGGCTGTTATCTGAAATGTTCTTCAACTTTAGGAAGTCATTAAAGCAGAAACTTTCTCCTAAACAGTTCCTGACAAAGTGATAGAACAGTTAAAAAAAAAAAAAAAGAGCTGACTATCTTCACTTTTACTATTTTTCAGCCAACCAGTTTATTTCAGCCTTTGTGCTTTCAGCCCTCTCTCTCCTGTGACAATCACTCAAGAAATTAAAAGCTTGACGTATCTTTTTCAATTGCCTGACCCTTACTTAGGACATCTGGAATAAAATGGCACAATTTCAGGAACTGAGTACCAAAAAAACCCTCTGGAATTAGCCAGGAATAGATATGAACTACACCAAACAACATGATGGAGTCACACAGACCTCCCAGAAAGTGCTCATCTTAATGCACACTGAAAGCACAATATTTAACAGGCACAAACCTGAAAAAAACCCCAAAACAAAACCACAGAGAGACAATTTCATAGTGTTCAAACTTTCTAATAATCTCGATTTCCTCTTTCCATGAACTTCCTCTTTTGGGGTGTTTTTCATGACTTTTTAAAATACATCTGTTCCCCTTGTGACACAGTACCCCAACTATGAATGGGGTACAGACTAACAGTTGATTTGTACAGGTACTTTGAAAACTGTGCTTGACAACATCAGGGAGGGGTATCTACACATTAAAAAACACCACAACCAGACCTTCCCCCCCCTCATTTTTGTCTATGTAAACTGTGCTTACTGAACTCTATGGGACAACATTTGGATCCCTGATGAAATACTATGAAACCTTATTTATTATAGATTCTCTGCTGATTTAAGTTTCAAGGTAACCACAACAGTGTAAAGCAATACCACGCTGCTGCTGGGTTGTTCTTTTTTTTTCTTTTAGCATAAAGGATATGAGTGCAGTCATGCAATGCATAAATCATAAAGCATGTTATAAGCACTCTGTTGCCCTTATCTCTATCATAGCACCTAGTTTTTGTCTCAACTCTAACAGATTTCCTGTTAACCAAATTCACAAGCTATTAATTGACGTCAACTAATACATGTTCATGACAAAGAAACAAAATGTGTGAAGAAACATAATAGTACTGTGAATTCAACTTTCAAAATGCTTCTCAGTTTGATAAGAATTCGCCAAAGCCATTCTACCATCATAAGTTATATCTGATCCAAGGCCTAAAAACACATTTTCAGGTACTCACTAGAATGGAAACATTTCTTTATGTTTATCAAGAAGTCCTTTAAGAGCAATGAAAGGATATTACTGAAATACTTTCAATGCCTGGCAATGCTTAAAGTTCACAAGAAAAAAACAAACATTTACCATAAAGATAGCAGGAAGAAATTGTTAGCCCAGGATAAGCCATCCAACACTAAAGACACAGATGCATTTCTCTTACTTACACTGCTCAAACGACATCCATGGAAAATCAGCACGTTTCTGGAGCTACATGCCACCCTCAGGCACCTCTAGCTGAGATGGTGACCATAGGCATTCGAGCTGCACAAACCAACGCTGGTGAGGCCCAGACTGCAGGGGTTGGGAGCTGGCAAGGGGTCACACCTGTGCCCTGTTAGCTGCCCTTCCCTCAGCTGCCCCAAATGAAAGCAATCACCACTCTCCACTACGGGGACACCTGATCAGCGCAGTCACCGCCCCTCCCCAGGTGTCACCCATCAGGAGTTTGCCTTCCCTCGGATCCCGCCCAGCCAGCACAGCTGGGGTACATCTACTACCAGTAGAACTGCTTATTTATGATATAAATAAGGTCTCCAAGCAGCTCATGGAATCAGGCAAGCACCCAAGTGCTCTGCTGTGTCACGCTCAGAGAACCCACCTTGCCGAGGTGAAGTATGCTAAGATGTGCCGGAGTGACAGAGGTCAGCAGAACGGCTGAGGCTGCCAAACTGGAGCTGTACCAGTCACTAACTGGGTAACACCTTCACAAGTTTTGCCATGACACACAATATTTCCTAGAACAGCAAGTAAGGAGGATGCCAATGCTCGAGCTATTCAGCTACAAACGCAGTGCTTTGTCCCCCAGACCATTAAAGCTGAGTTTAACACAGCTCTTTTCAGACAGCATCTACACCCAAAGGTGCTCAGGCCAGAGGAAATCAGAGCTGGCTCGTTCCCCACCCAGCCCCAGCTTCCAGCTGCCTCAGGGAGAAAGGACAGGATAAGACAGAAATTCTGAGTTTTGCTTTGGTTGTGGGTTTTTTTCATAGAATCACAGAATGGTTTGAGTTGGAAAGGACCTTAAAGATCACCCAGTTCCAAGCCCCCTGCAGCAGGCAGGCACACCTTCCACTCGGGAAGGTGTTTTTTTTGTTTGTGTTTGTTTGTTTGTTTTTGTTTGTTTTTGTTTGGTTTTTGTTTGTTTGTTTGTTTGTGGAGTTTGGTGGGTTTTGCCTTTTTTTTTTTTTCTTTTTTTTTCATTTTTGAGGAGACTGTTGCTGTTATTGTGGTGTTTTTTCTTCTTCCCTGGCAGTCGGCCCCAGGAGCTGCCCGAGCAGGTCCTCAGGTAATTCCCTACATGAGGCGCTCCCCATCCCGGCCGCACTCCATCACCCTCCCGACTCCGGGAACAGCCCCCCGTCCCCCGTGCCAGCCGCATCACGTACCTGCGGGCAGGGCAGGAGCCCCGGCACTGCCTCCATCCCGGCCTCCATCCCGCTCCTCGCCCGGCGTGGGGCGGGAGATGCCCGGGAGCCCCCGGAGCCCCCTCACGGTCCATCCTGAGGAGCCGCCCCCGGGGCGCTCTGGGGACGGACAGAGCACATCAAACACCGCCCCTCCCCGGGCACCCACCCCGGGGAACCAGCACCGGGGTTTTCTTTGGAACGGCAGGGAATGAACATCCCGGGCCAGGCGAGGGGACAGAGCCCAGCCCAGCCCCTCAGGAACCCCGGTCACCGCAGGGCACCCGCACTGCGCGGGGTGCGGGACCCGCAGGACGGCGGGGAGCGCCTGCCCTGCTGAGGGAAGGTCAGAGGAGCAGGGTGTGATACAAACCAGAGCTGACAGCGCCTGAACAGAGACACAGCTCCGGCAGGAGCAGAGCACAGAGCCCTCGGATCCCGGCTGCGCCTGCGATGCGCGGTGAATTCCTGAGCAGCCCGGCCGGGCGCTCCGATCGAGGAGAGATGCCAAAGGGCCAACACTAATGGCAATCCTGTCTCGCCACAGTCATCAGCATGACAAGGCTGATGCTGTAGGTGCCTGAAGAAACAGATCTTTTATTTTCTCAGAGACTCAGGTATAGACTGTGGGCTTAGCTCACGCATAAAAACCAAAATTAGCACCACTGATAGCTACTGGTAACGTGAACAATTAATGTGTATAGTTTTCACTTTAGATTAACAATTTAACTGCAGCATTACAGTGAATTTTTAACTACACCGCAGCTGAATGAGAAAAAAAAAATAATTACTTTTTACATGAGTCTGATCCGAATGCTTTAAATGAAGTTATAATCAAATAAAACCTTATTAAAATTTAGTTGGCCCCATTAGCCACTCAATTACTATTCAGCAAGACCCAAAAAAACATTAAAAAGCACACAAAAAAACAGTAGGACATTGAACAACAGAGGGAGACAGGGACATGCAGAATCAGTTCATATTCTGAAGAACAATATGCAAACATGGAAATGCTTTTGCTCTGGCTACAAAGACCTCACTCAATATGTGACTGTTTCAGTCTTTAAGCGAATCAGCTACATGGAATGTCACCTCAGCCAGTTCCTCCATGGCCTCAAAGCACACTGAACTCATTTCCTCAGCTGCATCTTTCATACTTTGGCATATGAATATCCCAGAATCCAAACGTGCCCTACAGTGCCCCTGGTACCCGCTGAACTCCCCTCTCCGGGCCGTCAAGGGCAGGACTGTGCTCTGTACCCCTGCAAACAAACATTCCCACTGCAGCGCCCCCACCTTCCTAGGACAGGATCATTATTCCAGGTACTAAAATAATAATAATATATATAAAAAAAAAACCAACAAGCAAACAGCCCTTCTTGGAAAAGGCGGAGATGAGAGCCCTGAGTGACCCTCCCGCTCGCAGTCTGTCTGCACAGGTGACAGACGCTGCCTCCTCCCCTCCCCACGCTCACCCAGGGGAAGGGAGGTTGCATCTCTTTCGGTTATTAAGTGGATAATGACTCCATATGCTGTCCTGCAGCCAAGCAACAAATAAAAATCATAATGTACAGGCCAAATAACTTCCTTGGAATCTAGACACATTACTGTGCATAATTCCCTTCTTAATGGTTATAAACAGAGCAGAGCAATACACAAAAATAACATTCCACACAGGAGCATGATTATAATCAACTATGTATGACATTTCTGTGCCATTTGGGTTAACTTTCAACAGCATTCTAACAGAGCTTGTAATTTTTCAGGTAATATCTTGCTTCAGTAATTTTATTTCAAAGTAGAAAACAACACCTAAGGTTACAACTAATAGAGTTATAGAAGCCACCCCAAATCCCACATTTATTTTTTTTTTATTTGCAGTAGAGACCCCCCCAAAAAACCACAAGACTAGTACTGATAACTTGTTTCTTCTGTGATGACTAGATAAATAGAATGTAAACAATAATATTTTTATTGTTCAGACAAGTTACACTGAACTCCTGGGAGTCAGTGTGTTAAAGCATGCAAAACCCATGACTGAAATAGAGCCTTGGAGATCAAATCACATCTCAGTTTGAGATTCACTGCTGGATCTTGGGAAAGACAATTATCTTTGATGTGGTCAATTTTTTTCTGTTTATATAATGGTGGTAATGATACCTCATAGGACCCATTTAAGGGTTTAATAACTACTGTTTACACAAAATGTTCAAGTTGCTAATTATGATTATTTAGCTAAGTGTTAACCTAATACATATGTAAGGAGACAATATTAATATATTCCCAAAGACGATTATGAAACATAATTATTATTAATGCCACATGGACAAGTGCAGTTTTTCCTTACCCAGCAAGGAATGATTTCTGTATGACATTCTGGGCACCCAACAGGAAAGGCATGGCATGTATGGAAAGTCACAATACCATAGAAAAGGAAAAAGAGGGGAAGTAGCAGAGCTGTGGATAGAACAGGAGGACACCGAGAGATCTGGGGAAAGAAGTGTCATTGCCAGTTTTCTCTGTTTCACCCAGAAAACACCAGGAACAACTGCACTTGGTGCAGTCCTCCTCAAAATAGAGCAAGTTTTCTTCCAGCAAATATGAATACATTAGGGAAGTGAATAATTGAGAGGACTTTAGAAGGCTTCAGGAAAAGAAGAATCCTGTAAACACGATTGAGCAACAAGTCTTTGAAAGAATCCTTTTGTTCCCAGCACAATGCTCCCAAAATCTGCTTCTTCAGAACAGTATTCATTTAAGGAAAAAAGAAAAAGGAAGAGAGAGAAAGGGAAAGTCAAGAACCCATTTTAAGGCAAAAGCACTTTAAAATAATTTCCTTCCGATTTTTTGTACCTGTGCCTGAAGGTACATTGCCCACACGCTGTAACACTGCGAGTTCTTGGGCTTTGCTGTTTGCATGGCTTTTAACCCGCCTCAAAGAGCAGTTCCTAACAGGGCCAGCACAGATTTGTAGCCAGCAAAAAAACTTGCACTGACTGGCCTGCCGGTGAGTGAAGGACAACACATCCTGCACGGTCTGTCCTGGTGCTCCTGGGCAGCCAGAGGGTGAAAATACACATACAGCTCCTGGGTGCAATTCCAGCTGTGGGGAACAGTGAGGGCTCAGCTGCTGGTGGGAATGTCATGGTCTCACACTGGGCAAAAGCCCCACACCACCCCTTTCCCAGAGGAGTTCTCAGAACAGCCCACTCTGCCTTTGGCCAGGGGGACCTTCTGCAGAGGGGGGATGAACTGCAGATGAAACTGCAGACTGAGGCCTTGGGGAGGAGGATGAGAGGAAAACAGGATGACAGCAGCAGCCCAGTGTGGGAGCATGGTAAGATGGACACTGAGTGACCCCTCGCTCTAAGGGGACTGCCTGCAGCGGGATATTAGGATCAACTTTCCATTAGTTAGCTTACAGGTGTGTCAGGTCAGAAAGACGCTTCCACATACTAAAGATTTCCCCAAAAAACAAAAGGGACTGCTATTAGCATTTCAAAAGAACAGGTTTCGTTTTATTAAGCAGTGTAGAAAAAACCCAAACCCAACCCTTTTAATACCTACACTTCCTCCTGCAGTGGACTTTCGGTTCAGCCCTGAGGCTGTAATGATTTTTGTCACCTTTACTGAAGATTATTGCCAATCTGCCTCTGCCCAGGAAAGGCAAGGCTTGTGCTTCAGCTTGTCACAGTCTGTTACACCTAAGAATATCAACACTTGGAAATTATCTCCTAAAGAGCAGACACAATAGCAACAACAAAGAGGAAGAAGGAAATTCTAGTTTCTATAACGAAGACCGCTGGCTTTAGAAATCAAACATTACATTGACACATTTTTACTCTGAGAAAATCTGCTTCTCTGTCAGTCCTTCCTTGAAATACTCAGTCAGCTGGGTACACACCAACCTGTGTGAATGGTAAAGGCCTGATGTGCCTAAAAGTTTCACAAACAAAAAAAGTTTCACAACTACAAGCTCTGCCGAAGTCCACGGGTCTCTAGCAACGTACACACTAGTCTACACTGTGATCTCTAAAGTTTTCATTTTTCTTTCTCTGATACTAGCACCATTTATCTCACAGTAATCAAGTCTTTACTAGAATAAACTTGTTTCTAAACTCTCCCAAAAACCCTAAAGCAGTTTCTGCAGCCTGTTATAGCACATTTGTCAAAGCAAAATACAACAACTAGCTTTAAAAAACCCCATCATTCTAATTACCATGTATATATTTTGGCTGCAGTCAGTAGTAAGAAATACAACTTAAGTAAAGCAAACTACAATTAAGCATATTCATGGGTTCAGTGTATTAAAATGAGATGACAAATCTAAGATAAAAGTGACATTTACATGAATGATTTCCACAGCCTATGTCCCTGTATGTTCTCCCTGCTTAAATGCTTTCTCTCTAAGAATACCAAACTGACATGGAAACCCACAGAATCCCTTCCAGGGGAATTGAAAGTTTCCTGTTAATAACTAATGAAATACAGTGATTTATTGCAATGCTTTTATACAATGCTCTTCCTCCCTTGAGCCTAAGTCCAAAGCACACCATGAATGAGCGAGGCCAGACTCCCCTGAAGGGCTGTGCTGGTGTGGGTGGCACGTTTCTCCCCAGAGGTGAAGTTCATCACATCCTCAGAACTTCCAATCTCACCCGCCTGCAAAGCTGCTGAGCATTCCCAGAGCAAAATATCTCATCTTCACACCCGCTTTATGTGTGCCGTGGGACTGACAAAAGCAAAGCAGAGCAAAGCAAAACCCCATTGCTCAACCACACATAAATCAAAACCTGGAAGCAGAGGAAATGTATACAAACAAATTCTGAAAGAAATAATTTAAAGAGCTTTAGCATTGGGCTTCCAGCGTGTCTGTCTGTCAGAAAATACAGTGAAGCAAGCAGTCAATTCAGGTTTCACTGACTTGGAGGTAGCAGACCCATGAACTTTATTGAGGCCAGGATTTCACTCTGAATTTCCCCTGGAAAAATTGCAGAACTATTCTTGCAGGATGGGGCAGGGCACTGTGCTGCAGGACTGAAAGGGGCACAGAAAAGCACACCCAGAATGTCACCAAGGTACACAAGGCGTGTTTTGATGGCATGAGAAGCCAGCACAATGCAGAGCTATAGACTGCATTGAAGGCTTTTTTGTTTTGGTCATTATTAGGACCTATTATTACAGGTTTTTATTAAAATTATACATAATTGTAATTGCTAATGTGTTATTATATCCTTCTCTATGTGAGAAGTAATGAATAGCCTAAATTAAGCAAAGAAACAAACCTGCAGGTGAATGCAGGCTTGTTCCCACTGTGATTTATTGCGGGATGTACTTATCATCCTATGGACTGCTCGAAGACAAAAAGGCAGACAAAAAAAAAAACCCACAACATATTCCAACCAAATAGAAGTTTGAGGTTTTTTTGTTTGAAACACAATAGAGAAAGGGAGCCAACAGGTCAGAAACCACAGAGTTCTACTTTATCCATTTAAATTTTCAGAAGTAATCACTTCAGCCTGTACCCCTTCCAGTAGTTCACAGGTATCCCAGAGCTGGGGAAGTGCAGCAAAGGTGCAGCTCACTCAGCCATATGCTGCTTTCCTTAAGTAACCCATTATACAAAAAAAAAAATAAATATCTTGTGACAGATTGTTTTGACAGTTTAAAAAGATTTAAATTTTTTGAATGCATTTGGCGGAAAGGCAAAAATGTTAGATAGATGTTAATTTAACAGATGTCTAGTTTTGCATCATCAGCCTGAAACAGGCAATTTCTAGCAAGTCTCCTTGCTGAATCACAACATGAAATCCTATGAATTCCACATGGATATGCCTTTCACAAACTTCAAATGAGCCATTCTCATTCAAAGGGAAGCAAAATTGTTGTGAGAAGATGGTACCACCTGGTTGTACTTCTGATCGAGCAAAGTAAACACATCCAGGGGTAATAAAACCCATACACAACCATTTACACTGCAATCTGGAATAAGGGAACATTATTTGAGGCTGTCTGTTGAAAGCATTAATTTGCATCAGAGAAATAAATAAGGTGGTCTCCTAAAATCCAAACAGATTCCTGAAAGTCTAATTACTCCATGGATAAATACAAACTTAGGTGTTTGTTTTGGTGGGTTTTTGTGTGTGTTTGTTTTGTTTTGTGTTTTTGTTTGTTTTTTGTTGGTGTTTTTTGTTTATTTGTTTGTTTTAAATTTTGGTTTGCATGGCTTAAATAAAAATATATGTTGAGCATACTGTCATATTCCATACAGCCTTCTGCAAAAGAGTGTAATTCTGGCTTTGTATTGGTTGTGGAAGAAAGTGAAATAACTACAGCTTAACCAAAGCTGTTGCTGCTAACATGGTCACCTGCAGTCTTAGTAAGCTTTGGGATTCAATCATCATCATGAAACCCATTTTGGTGCTTTCCTGACTTTGATGGAGAAGTTTTGCACAGTGGGAAGTTCTCCTAAAAGCGGTACACGCAGTTGGCAATATCCATTGTGGATCTCAAAAGCAGCAAAAACTGTTCTGTGTGTTACCTATATTGAATTTGCACACAGCATTATTGTTCCCACTTCACAGAAGAGGAAATAGAAAATAAAGAGATTAAATTATGTGGGAGATGGAGAATTATTTACTACTGATTTAGAAACGATCCCAACATTCAGCTGAAAAGCTTGAAACTCTGTTGCTGAAATACAATTTGTGTTTGCTAATGCCACCTGATCTCTAAATAATGAGGATCAGGGATATTTACCTACTTAATAGGAATATCAGGAGACAAATCTAATTCATGAAAGGGTACTTAAAACCACACTCTTTGATTTATATGCTTGCATAAATTGCATTTACCTGTTCTAGCTGTGATCTACATACTGTGGCAAGCCAATGCATTTGGGGAACTGAACCCAGACTTCAAACCTGCAGTTTTGAAAATGGCAGATGAGTTTCCCCAGAGACAACATTCACTTGCTTCAGGTTCCTTAGCGAGTTTATCACATTCAGTAAGTAGACATCTGTCATTTCATGACCCTGACTGCAGTATGTCCCCTTTTCTGACTAAGAAATAACACGGCAACACATAACTTCTACAAGCTGAATAATGTTAATGATAATTCACTGCACTCTGGAAGACAAAATAAAATAGTTTACTTCTAAGATTGTTATTCTTTAACATACGGAGACTTAGAAGAAGTCTAAGTACATTCAGATTATTCAAAACCAACTTCCTCAAGAATCAAAACTAAAAAGTTGTGCTAAAGTTTCTTTCCCTGGTCAAGCCACGCCCCGCAGTGACTTAAAAAAGGTTTTGAAACCTATGGAAATGCTTTTACAGAGTTATTTTTTAAACCCCCAAGGTTTACATAATCTAAACGTAGGAAATACAGTAAATAAAGAACCCAATAGAATGGTGTTGCCTACAGTCTTAACTGTGTCACTACACTAAGCACAAAACGTATTTTTTTAAGCATATCTTTGGAATAGGAAGGAGAAGATATAAATAAAAATGAGATTAAGTTTTCCCACAAGCAGTAAATCATCATGGGATACCAAGAATCTGCTTATGATTCATATTTACGTTCTGGTCACTGTTGCTTTATATACACATCTTTGATTTTTGACCTTGCTAATTAGGCTGTGTGGAAATACCATCAAATGTTTGAGACAGATGTAAAACACCTGCGAAATCTACCATAAATTGATGTTTACAAGCTTGATTCCATCTGCTTGACTGAACAGAAATCCTGCAAATACTGAAAAACATCACTAACGAAGGTATGCCTTGTTATTATTTTTGGTTTGACTGGTGTAACAATTCAACAGCAGTGACTATTTTCATTTTGCTTATTATTCTGCTACATAAAATCAATACAGACCAATAAAACTGCATATATGTAGCACACCCCATGTTGGTCTTAAAAAAAATAGTGAGTTTAAATTAAAACAACCCCCCCAGCTCTGGACTGACACAAATTGAAAGATGACACACAGGAAGGGATGCACTGAAGGAATTTCTAGAGATGCTTTGAAGAGGAGGTAAGAGCAGTGTCTCAGTATCCCTGTTACCCAGGGGGGACTGCTCTTGCATTTCCACTGACACGTGAATTACTTGGAAGGGGAACAGCAATAAAGCCTCATCTCCTAAAAGTAAACTAAATATGTATTTTTAAATAATTATGTGTTTATTATGTATTCTATCTATTGTGTAGCAATTCCTGACCAACTATAGCCTTAAAAACAAACAAAAAAAAAACAAACCATAAGGGAGGATCATTCACCTAAACCCAGCAGTACCTGCTTTAACATTATATTAATGTTTAGAAACTGTTATCTCAGGTACAGATAATACAATAGCAAGGACAAGTGACTGGAGAAGCAAACTGGAGTTAGGAGAAACTCTCAAATTTGCTTCAAGTCATTTGCCTCCCTCCTCTCCAGTGTTCTCCTCTGTAACTGGAAGTGGTGGCAGCAACATTTCCTAAGAAATGCTTGGCAATTCCGAGCTGCACAGCAGAGCTGAGCAGCGCTACTGTAAATGTGAGCTGGAATTAGAAAAGTCACAATATATGGAAAACTGCCATGATGCAAACTATTTGTGCAGCATTTTGATGATGAAAAAGACGTGCTGATGTGCGCCCTTGAGTTCCAAGGAACACCAACAGACCATCCCAGTGTAAATCAGCCCGTTTCCCACAATGCCGTTAAGCCACACATGGAAACTTGTATAAAACACAGTCCTTCCTCCATCCTTACAGATTTAATGCACAGAAATACCATCTCCTTCATTTTCCAGAGGCCTCTTTCTAAACTTCCTTTCTTCCCCCCACATTTTTGTTATGTCCTCACACAGTCTGTATGATCTAAGCACCATTTTTCACACCTGATTTTCATTCACGTGTTTAAAATTTTTAGCTGTGACCCACAGCTTAGGATTTCACTGTGGTTTGAAAAAGAGTCTAAGACAGAAGGCAATAAAACATAAAAAACCCCAGTAATTAAGAGTTCACTGCAATTGAGTCTGGGGAATAAATACTTTGCTCAGCAATACAATATAAATAATATATATTTTAAGAAGCTGACCCTTGGTCCAACATCTTATAGTCCCTTCTCCTGTGTTGCTGGCCTACTGGTGGCTTTATTAATGAACCTGGGAAATAGGTGCAAACCCCATGCAGATCTGGCTGCCTGAACAGATAAAAGAATTAAGTCCATGCAGCCTTTATGCTCTTTATTTACATCTGTTTTCCATTCAGCTCCTTCCACAAAATAGACGATTCAATTTCTCTGAGATTTAGGAGCTGGAATCTAGAGAGTGAGACAACTCCATATCGTGCAAATATTGCATCATTAGGAGGAAACAGTCTGCTGAGGACAGTTGAAACTTCAGGACAAGCCATTTCCACTGAAATGGAAATCAATTTAGTGGAGATCACAGACGAATTGCTTTTTCTCCATCTAAACACTGCAGTTTGAACCCACATTATCTTTAAAATTAAACTGATAGTCAACAGTTATTGAAAAAATGTTTATGAATATGAATTAGAAGGCACCCAGATTTGACAGACAGACATTTCACTTTCAGAAAGTTGAGCAAAAAGGGTTGTGTTCCCAAATTCAGTAGAATCAAAAAGGACTAATTCTTCAGTCCTCCAGCAATTTTCAATGTTTTGTTACATATTTAAACAGTATTGACATATTTTATAATTAATATTACTCTCATAGAGTCTGGCTATTTTCAAAATCCTGCTTTTGCTTATATTATTCTAGAGTGAACTTTCAAGTGTTGCTAAAACCAGGAATGGAAAACCAGATGTGAAAACCAGCAGGTTTTATTTCCTCCTTCACATTTGCAGTTTGATGCTGACAGGAGCACAACACTCCATACCCAGCACTACCTCTGTTCCCTGCTAAAATGCAAATATCTGCTCTGTGACAAAACTACTGCTAAGGGAGATTCCATTCATATAGAATTTACGTCTCTCATAAAAGAGAAAATGCGAAATAAAACCCATGTAACTTAATAATTAATATTCATAACAAGAAACTTAGCACCACGACATACTTGAGCTGTGGAACTTCAAAATGATAGAATTCTGTGATAGCATTTTGATTATTCCACCCTTAGCTGTATTGTGTGTTCAGATCATTTGGGGTTTATGTAGTTATCTGTTTTATTAAGAGGAACATTACAGATAGTCTTTCACCTGCAAAGTAAAACCAAATCAAATTAATATTATATTCTATTCTGTCCAGTGAATTTATCAGCACCTGCAGAAGTTTCAAAATACTTAAATGTTAATTTTTCTGGATCTTGCCTCACTCTTCATCAGTGCAGTCATTTTCCCACCCCCACTTACTGGAGCTTCACTTTGCTTTTTATTTTAATTCACGCAGTTCAGAGAAAAATAAAAGTTAAAGTTACTGTACCTTAACAAATGTACCTAAAGTGGCACTATTTTTGCATGCATGAAAGCTCAAAGCCTCAACAACTCCCATGAGCGATTACTCTTCTAACACTAATTAGATATTTGCTAATTAGTGTCTGATGTGTGAAATGAAAAACATTTTGAAGCTGAAATGGATAGGGTCTATAAAGATAGCAGCGCTCTCCCAATTCCCTTTTTTCTGTTATCATATTTCATAAATATTAATAAGATCACATGATACTACCCCTTCTATAAAATTATCTTTCTGAAAGAAGACTATTGTTTGGTATAATAGGGCTGTGTCAATATTTTGCATTTGCTGTAAAGCACTCAATGGAGGGAAGTGTTTTCTCTCAATGTTAAAGAGATGTCACATTTTATGCATCATCTTTATGCTGCATTAACTGGTCCCTCTTTTTAATAGTTTATCTTTCTTGCACTGAAACTAAGAATGCAAAACAGTATATTGAATAATCCTTTACATTTCTGAACAATCTTAGTGCATTTTTCTCATTTCAAATGTATCCCAAATAAAACATAAAGGATGACATAAGTTGGTTTTTTTTCCTTAAGCAGATACTAAGAACATCAAATTATTTGCTGTGATGGTAGTTTCCAGGAGAGGTTTTGGAATGTTAGAATAGTTAAAATGTAATAGTGTTTTGAAAAGTAGCTTCTCCATTCATATTAGAGGTGTTTGAACAATATCTGCCTGTGATCATGGGTACAGAAACACAACAGAAAAGTTGTTTCCAAACACCCAGGGAGAGTTACCAGTGTCATTTAATAATACAAAAATATTTATCTATCAAATATTAAGATTCAAGAACACATTTCAAGGGAAAAAAACCCAACATTAAGGTGGCACAGGTGAATAATTCCAGATGTGGAAGTTAATCCTGAACTGGAATATTGAGGTGCTGTTTTATTGCACCAGCTCACCTGTAAGTATTGGTCATATCACAGATGATACCTAATCAAAGGATTGATACCAAAATTTCAAATGGTAGCTAAGCCTGAACTGACAAAGGGGACATGGAAACAAAATAATGACTGGATTGTCACTTTGCTCAGGCTGACATTTTGTGGTTATAATAACACTGATCAAGATGATTAAAATGATAATAAAAGGCAAGTTCTAAGAAGAATAAAACAGACACAGGCAAGATAATACACATCAAGTGAAGCTACAATTTTGCATTTCACTTTTTTTCAATGGAATTTCTTCATTTCAGCTGGAAGTCAGGCGGCTCATCAGTCCCACCGGTGTTTCTGAAATAGAAACCGCCTTTCCTACCAACACAGTATGCTTTTCATTTTTCACATATTCAACGAAAGAACAAGTTCTTCAATATCTATTTATCCTGAGACAGTGATTTACACCTCACATCAGTTTGATACCTTTATCTAGCTTAAGATAACTCAAGCATCACAATATTATTGGCACTGATATTAAGGGGCAAATTCTGATTTCACTTAAATTTGTTTGCTTGCTGATGTAACAACAGCTCTGGCCTCTCTCCTTCATCACTGTTCCCTCCTTAACAAACATTATGGGTTATCTTCTCGAACACACTGACACATTTTGCCCTTTATAACCCTAAAGATCCCTTTGGTAACTTTGCCTTAGGAATCCTTCATCCCAGCCCGGGGCAGCAGTGACAGCACTCACCAAAGGCAGCCCCACTGTGCAGAGCACCAAGAGCTCTCCCTGCCTCATCAGTGCCCATTAGTTACTGCTCTTGCACAGTCAAGGCTTGTTTGGCTGGAGAACACAGGCTTTGCACTCTCAGCTGCCAATTAACAGCAGCTGAAACGCTTGTAAATAATTAAACTTTACATTTCTGAGTTCCGTACATATTAATCTGGCTGTGCTCTGCCGATACTGTGAAGTAAAAAAAAGTCACAACATGTTTATTTCTTTGATCTTTAAAATAAATGGCTGGTTGGAGCCAAACATCTCACAAATACAGTATTTATGGTCTATCTCCTAGGAGGAAAAAAGGCAAGAAAGTTTAGGCACTTGGACAAATGTATAAATTGTTAAAAAAAAAAAAGACTGTAAGAGTCACTCAGCTTGAACAAGTTGCTGTGTTCAGGGAAGTACAACTGATACTGAGCACGGCTATAATCCAGTTTTTCACTGCTCTGGATACAATGAGGATCTTTCCAACAAAATACAGAAACTGATTCTGGCTCAAACAGATCACTTCTAAAAAGGAAATGAATCACTGGGCATTTAGAAGTAGTGCAAAATAACCGAAAAAGTCCATGCTAGCACATTTTTGATGAAAGTTTTGCCAATACTCTCAGAGTTCAGTGAGGTCACGCAGCTGCCTCAGTGAGAAGTCAAGTCAAGCACGGGTACAACCTGAGGTATGCACAGGTTGCTATTTCTTGTAGAAATCATTATGACCTAAAAAAAAAAAAAAATTATCATTTGCTCATTGCTAAAATGTACCTGCTGCATCCTCAGTGGAGTGGGAGCAGGTGCTGTCCTGCTGCATTCCGTAAGAAACGTTTTTCCTGGGGATGATCAAGAGACAAATGAGATTTTCCTTCAAGCTACTTTCACTTATGTAAAAATAGGAGAAGTCTTGGAAGGGCAGGAATGTATCTATTTTCAGAGGAGATGTAGTTCAAGCAACAAGCCCTCTTTTTTTTTAGTAGGTAACTTCAAAGAAAACCTACCTCATTCATGTGCAGAATACTAATAATCTGCACCTTTGTATTCTGCTGTTTTACATCGGTCTTACAACCTGTTAAGGATATTTCATTAATATATTAAAAATATTTAATATTCAGTATCTAATTCTTTTAATTTCAACTGCTTTCTGCACAAATGTATGGAATTGTAGTGTAGGGCTAATCAACCTCACTGTATGGCTTAAAAAAAAAAAATCTACTAATTAAAATGAATCTTTTATCAGGCTGGTTTAGTGAGCTATCATCTCTCTGCTTAGGAAAAGGCTTGTCTGGTAACTCAGCAGCTCCCCACTCTCTGTGCTATTTCTGCCATTTCTTTGCAAAATACTAAATTAACTGAATCTCTAGAAAGGAAAATTCTTATGCTTCACTTGTCTATCAGGGAAGTTGTTCCTAAAGAACACAGAGAAAACCAGAGCAGGAAAAACACTTTTCTTAAAATAAAAACAAATTTTTAAAAGTGTTTCTGTTATGAATAAACATTTCTTCATTTAAATGTCTGGAGAAAGAGCAATAGCTTAAGTTTTAAGATAATGAAACTCACTTTCTATGAAAATGAAATGGCATTATATTGTGTAATAAATGATTTGTTTCTGCATTTTCTCTCTCACTAACTGAAATTTGACATTCATTGGCAAAGTTTAATTATTGAACTTTTTTATCTAAATAAAAAATGGAGAAGAATTTGTCAGAAGACTGATTTTATACAGCTGTCAAAGAATAACAGGGGGTATTAAAAGTATTTAATAGCCTTGGATTCACTAACTGCAGATCTTTCTACACCTTGGTGAAAAGCTTGAAAACCCCATTGCATTTGTGTGCTCTCCTAATGTTTCCTGGCACGTGGAACCTGCTATTTTTTATAAAATGGATTTTGGTCTTTCACACAATTCCATTGTACATTGGAACTGTTCAAGTTTCTACATTCTATTTTTTTTTTCACATATTTCCAAGTGCATGAGCTTTTATTCTGAGAATGAAAGTCTTTGCATGACTGAAACTTAATGAGCTGAACACTCTGCTTTAATGTTCCTCCTAATGGATCAAACAGAGAATGTGTTAAAGAACAAACAAAAAACAAAACAACAAAAAAAAAAGCCAAAGTTTGTGGTCAGGAAATTAAGCAAATATCTGTGCCCCTGTTTTGGCCACAGCTGTTTCCGAGGCTGGTCTCACAGAGTTTAACTCCGTGGAGCTGTGAGACTCTTCTATCCTGTCATACCCACGGGGGTGTTTAATGAAGGGTCAGGGGTAGGAACTGCCCTGGAGAAAAAAAGAAACTGAATAAAAATCACACCCATTCATATCACAGAATCACAGAATGGTTTGGATGGAAGGGACCTCAAAGATCACCTGGTTCTACACCCCTGCCATGGACAGGGACACCTTCCACTAGCCAAGGTTGTTCCAAGCCCTGTCCAGCCTGGCCCTGGACACTTCCAGGGATGGGGCAGCCACAGCTTCTCTGGGCAACCTGTGCCAGGGCCTCCCCACCCTCACAGGGAGCAATTTCTTCCTAAAATCCAATTTAAATCTCTCTTCTTTTGGTCTTAAACCATTGCTCCGTATTTATATACATGAGTGTACAGAGCATAAAATTTATAATATTTTCTAGATCTACTGTTGGAGTTTGAACTCCTGGGGAGGAGGAGGGGTATAGCAGTACAAGAAAGTTCCTTGCAACCCACTATGTGCTGTCACAGTGCCCAGGCAATAGCACAGTTCTGTGCTTACCCAGCTACAGGGAACATGACAGCAAAGGAGACTGGAAGTTCAGCTGCACACCCCAATTACACATTTACCCACCCCAAGAAACTGGGACACTTGAATAATCCACACAGTAACAGCAGAACAACTGATGTTAATGAACTGCTGCCCTGTGGAACTCATTGCCACACTATCACTGCAAAAAATACCACCTGAACAGAAATCCACTTGATAGGGAAAAACCAAAAGGAAACAATAACAATCCCTGTAATAAAAATAGTAAACTGTGTCAATCCTCATATTACCACCAATAACTTCCTAAGGCTTAGATTTTTCCACTTAATAATTTACATACTTGTATTTTATATATACACAAACATAAATTTGGTAAATATTCCAATGGCACAAGGCTCGTAGAAAGAGAAGCTGAACTGGTCACACTGAACTCCTAACCTGACAGTAAAATTACCATGGTAATAAGCTGGAAGACAAAGATTGAACCCTGAGCCAGCAGTGTAGATACTGCTACAAATGGTGCAAAGCAGTTCTGCCAGCACTAGGATTATAAAATACAACTGTATTGACATACTGCTTCTCCTAACATGACTGATTTTCCTTTTGTAACTTCAATGTGATAGATTTTGAAAGAGCCACTGAGGTGTTCAATAGCAATTTTTCATGGCATTTTTGCTATTTTCAAACTTATTTTTCCTTTACTGTTTTTACATTCAGTGCACCCAAAGGATTAACCTCGGACTCCATTCAGAAATTATTTGAGTTTAAGAAAACACATGCATTCACTTTCCATCTCTTCAAATATTTGTGAAAAACAGCTCTCATCACGTTGTTATTATTCATCCCCTCATCAATGCTACCACCAGTATAAATAAGGGAAGACAGGAGCAATGGACAATCTTATGGGAAGCAGACAGAAGGCCCTGATGACCTGTTTAATGCCACCAGAGGAGGCACTGGTGGTGTCTGTGTGGCACTAGGGTTGGCGGTACCCAAAAGCACAGGCCTCTGGCCATGCCAGCCTTGTCCAGCCTTGGCACTGTTTAATGGGTGTTACTTGTCCTTAGCTCTGTGTACTCGTGTGAAACAACCATAATTCCTAAGGAATCTGTAATGACAAGCGGTCGGTCTGGGCAGCATTCCACGGGTCTGACCCCGGCGTGACGCGGCAGCGCCGGCGTGGCTGCCAAGAGAGGGCAGGGGGTGACTTGGGAACCATCAGCACGGTGCAGGCACCAGGGGAACAGGCCTGGGAGGGGCAAAGCTGGTGAGAAGGGTAACAGAGAAAACAGGGAACGAGCCCATGGCACTCGAGAGACCGCATATGCAGTAAATCCAGGTGTCACACGGAGCTGCAGAGCCGTGGGGAAGGAAAGGAGCAAGGTGCAAAAATGTGCCAGAAACTCAGCGGGAGCCCCCAGTGTTCCTGGGGTGAGGAGGAGGAAACACCCCCAGCAGCAGCATCATGCTCTTCCCAGCCAAAGGGAAAGATGAACTCCTTGCCAGCAGTGCCATACCCCTCCTGGAACGGGAATGACACCAAAACCTCCCTCCTGGCCTGAAGTCTGCAGCCTGGGGACCCAGGGGCAGTGGGGTTGTGCCATAACGAGAGAAAGGAAGGGATAGGGGCTGGGGAGTTCATGCAACAGCTTGAAATGTATTTTTATCCACCTGTTTTATTTTATTTCTTTTATTGAGACTTTCTTCCCTCTCCCTTTCCTCCTTTTTCTGTAAC
Organism: Pyrocephalus nanus; assembly: GCA_038380795.1. Classification (NCBI taxonomy): domain Eukaryota; kingdom Metazoa; phylum Chordata; class Aves; order Passeriformes; family Tyrannidae; genus Pyrocephalus; species Pyrocephalus nanus. Next base: position 13,426,149 of record CM076275.1, on the reverse strand, counting down.
AGCTGCATGTGCCCTGACAGTAATTTTTTGATTAGCCTGCTATGATTTCAATTCCATTTACAATAAATTCTCGACTGTGCGTATGGTTGTGTTTCTTTTTTGCCCATAAATAAGACTTGGGTGATACAAATAAGGAGCTAACCTGCAGTTCAGATTAGGTCCTGAGTTCCCCAGTGAAACTGTGGGTTTTAACAAAAGCTGAAGATCCAAATGCTGCTGTAAGTCAAGGAGACAAAAGCAGAATGTATTCTTTTAATTATTCATGTTCAAAATCCATATAGATTTTGTTTTGAAAGGCTAACTGTGATTAAAGAACAGAAGGAAAACATATGTCTAAAGAAGCACTGTTAAAAAAATACTTTAGAAAAATGTTTCATTGCATAAAAAAACCCCTCTTAACTTCGGGAGCTGTTTAGCAAGATACTTGCGCACAACCAACAGGAAAAAATGCCTGAGTCACTCCAAATGAGTGCGAATTGGCAGGTCTGCAGAGCTCAGCACTGGCTCTGCTGCCAAGTGTCATGCTTCATACAGAAGACTCACGCATCAGGTGTCCATGTCACACTTTTATTTCACTCTGCATAAATCTCACACAGAGAAATCTTGACAAGGTTTGTTTTATGCCAACACAGTACTCCATAAGCATTTCTCTGATGGGAACTGGGAGGACCAAGAGCTGGCAGCTAGATCAGCTTAGGTGAAGTTTTGATGCCTCCATCAGATGCAGAAGTTACCCAGCGAGCTGTTGTGCCAGTCAGTGCTGGAGCCTCAGCCCTTCCCCAGTGAGTGGGATGTCCTCAGAGCCTCCCCAGCCCCAGTCACGGCCATGCTCTGCTGCACCAGCAAATCTAATACACACTGACCTTGGTTAGACTCCTGCTTTGAGGCTCTGGAGAAAACGTCTTTGTTTTTGTCAAATGAATGATATAATGAAACCTGTCATGTGGCAAACCACATTCAAACAGATTTTAGTGTGTCGTGTAACTAGTATTTTATGTTTTATTCTGTTTAGTGGTTTGAGTTCACTCTTTTATACAGCACTCACATGTTTTGTTTAATTCTGTCTATATTTCATTCTATTTTGTCACATCTGATTAACCTCTATTTGAAACTCTTACTTTGCATTAGCACACTGGCTCTATTCCTATCTGTGTTGAGCTACGTGGATAAATCATGTGCTTGGAGCAGTGCCTCAGTAATCAAATTGTCTGCTGAGAGTGCAGTTCCATGCTGTAATTTTTGCTGGTGCTGAACCCAGTGTAAACAGATCCTACCCTCCTCCTCTCGCACCCACTCATCCCTGCCCGGCCTGCCAGCTCTCCCCCGCTCAGCTCACAACTGCAAACACAGGAGCTGAGGACCTGCCTTAGAGTAACTGCTCCATTCTGAAAAAAAACCCCAACAAAACAAACAGAACAAAATCCCCTCCTCCCCAAAAAAAACAAACAAAAACCCCTAAGACAAAACCAAAACAAACCAAACCACAGAGAAACCCCAAATTGAGTGTAATTTGTCAACTGATGTGGAAACTTCCCCTGTGAGAGTCCCCCTGCACAATTCAAGGAACTGCCATGGGGGCAGGAAGGAGAAGGGGGGCAGGATCTGGGCAGGAGGTCTCACCTCAGCCTTGCTGGAATTGATCTTTGTGCAGACCTCTGCCTGGAGGGCGAGAAGGTGATGGGGAAAACTGGCACCTTAGAAGGGAAAGGTCGTGATCCTGTACCTTTCCTAAAGAAGATAATTTGCTAGAGAATTTCTTCCTTTATAATAGAGACACAATTTCAATTTTTAGCTCAGTTGCTTTTGTATACTTTATTCAATATATATCAAGACATCCATCCACTATTTTGCACTGTGTTTGAAGAAATACAGGTATATACACTCTGTAGATTAGATCTTGGCAGATTTCCACAACAACAATTTTGCATTTTGATCACTTTTTCCCCCCCCTCTGTGCATTGTCCAGGAATATCACCCATTTATTTTTAAAAATATCTTTTAGATATATAAGCCATATAGGGAAGAAATCCATTCTCAGAATTACTGGAAGCTAACAACTCCACAGCCATCTACAAGAACGGCTCTTCCATTTATAAAACCCCTGCAGAACCTACCGAGTGATTCAGACCACAAAAGCTAAGCTGACACCTGCTTTACAAGACTCATGAACCCTCTGCATTAGGCACCTCCAGGTCTTTTCCTTTAATGTGATACTGGTTCTGCCTTTGCATTTGCTGCCACCCTTGATCCTCCCCGTGCTCTGATGCCACACACAGCTGGCTGCTGCCTTACCAGGAGCTGAAATGTGCCCTGCCATCGTTTCATTCAGAGGAGGAGGTTTCATCCTGGGAGCAGCAGTTTGCAAAAAGAGCAGCATTAAGAAGGAAGAGAAAAATCACTGCTCCTTCTGGTATGTTATGAAAATTCCCTGGAAGAGTACATGGGGTAAGCAACCTATGCACAGTGCACAGGATTCTCCTTGGAAATGTTGTTCTGCAACAGGTGGGATGTTAAATCTGCCTATGACACTTATCTCCTCCACTTGCACATTTATTTCCTCAACTTTTCAACCTACTCCTTTAAAATACTGTACAGCATCCCTGAGTCTTGGAACAACACGGGCAGTGAACTTGTTTTCCTGATAAAAATGACACGCAATGTCGCACACTGGAAACTTTGCTAACTGAGCCAAGGTGAGTTAATTAGAGAGGAATACGAGTTTCTACATTAAGCATGATAATACCTTGTTCCCTTTCAGTAACCATTTCTCGAGTTTATTTCCAGCATACATTCTATTTTGTATGACAGTGGAAAGCTGGGAGAAGAATCATTGATACATTACTGCAGTTACATTTACCATGTGTGGCGAGACGTTCTTAGATAACACCTCTATTTGTCTGTGACACAGCAGGGAGTAAATGAAAATGTTTATTCTGACCCCTCAGCAGAAAGAACTCCCTTAATCCACTCACTGATGAGATAACACTGTAGGATTACAATAATCAACTTGCAGTATGTCCTCTATTAGGGCACTAAAGATACAGAATTTCATATCCACTGGGAGATGATTCTTCACTTACATAACACTGACAGGCGTTCACCCTTTGAGATCACATTTTTCACCCCATGCTGAGCCCTCAAACTGCTTCTGTATCAAGTGGCTAATACTGAGCTAAATACTACAGTTCTAAAAAGCCTGAAACTAAAGGAAAAATTGTTTGCGATGCCCACTATTGATTTAAGTAATGGAATGATAAAGAGACAGATGTTAACAATATACTTAAGCTTCTAAGCATCCTCACAGGGGTAGAGTTACAATGAACTGCTTGTGAAGGGCTCTTATTTAAATGTAGATACAAATCTCAATCGCTTCCTGCCCTAACAAATTCCAAAATTGCTAATACTGTGGGTAAAGGGATTGCCCCGTGGATTTGACCGCTGCTCCTCGTGACCACTGCCTAATGCCATGCGGGAATTCTCCATTTGCCACAGAATTATCGAGTTTTGTCAAAATTCAAACAGTGAAACCCGGGGAGGAGGGGAGGGAAGAGGAGAAACTCAGATAATTCGTTCCAACCAGGATTTTTTCCATACGCTTTTCTAAAGGAAATTTTAAGTGTCAAAAAATACATATCTTGTGCTCATTATTAAATGCTAAATACCACAGTGTTTTGAGCTGCCTTGTGGCCATTGTAAAGAAAACAGGTGTTCTGATAGATTATAAAGTGTGAGTCAGAGGATGTGCAGAACAGAATTTTAATGAGGCTGCGAGCACACAAGTCTGACTAGCCTTTTGAACATGATGCTAAAACACTGAAAGTAGTCTTAAAAGAGACAAAAAGCAGGAACACAACTAAAAAATCCTCATTAATGTACACCGAGTGAATGCGGTGCAGAAAGTCATTAAGTCAGGCTTTGTCAGGCGTCGGCCCCGGTGACCGCCAGGGCTGCGGGAGAGGAGCGAGATGCTCCGGACAAGCCCTTGGAGGTGGGGTTGGCTGCTTCAAAGGGGGATTCATCATCTTTTGCCTTTGGTCCGCCCGACTCCTGCTGCTAAAACATGCAAATTTCCTAATGATTTGCTCTGCTTTGAGAAGGTCCAGCCTGACGTTTCAGTAACAACGGCAGAAAAACCTCCACTGAGCACCTAATCCAGCCCCGTCTCCATCTCCTCCGGTGTGAGCAGCAGATGGCACAGAGCCTCTGTGTGGGTTTGCTGACGTGTGCTCAGAGACCTTCCCAAAACACGAGCTAAAAGCATCCTTATCACATCAGAGAACCACTCAACTCGCTCCGATCATGACATTCACACTGAGCCTCTCCGACGGTTTTAAGAGATTATAAACAAAGACATTCTGTGATTGACATCCAGGAATAAAGTAATTTTGAAAAATAAAATAAAAATAATTCTCGCAAGCCCAGTATCTCAGGAAAGTTTCCTCTGACTGATAACAAAATTGCTGCCTGAAAATCAAATATGGACATTACTAAAAGGACTGGATATTGGGGGGGTGAATGTAGAGAAGGGAAAGTGGTTTCCCAAACTGACACCAAATGCCCTTTAGTTTTACTTACCTCATAAAACCAAAGGAAAGGATAGAGGGGAAAAAATCCCATCTCAGTACACGGCATAAATGAGCACTTGCACGTGTAATCAGTTTTGTGTCAGTGTTTGTTTTGATATCTGTGAGCTTGAAGTTAAGCATAAATGTAAATACAGGAGCGAACCTTCAGTAAGAGGACCGCATCAGACATAAATCCGTGTGCAAAACATACAGGAAAAATATTTTGGGCAAAAATACGACATTTGCTTTATATGCATTAACTATTTCAGTATAATTCCGCTCGGCTCCTAATGATTCACACACTTTATTAAGGTTATTCTCTTCCTACAAATTCCTGTCAAGCACATGCTATCAGTATCAGCACTGTGTTTCTGCAGCGAGCTAGTCCATGCTTTGTGAAGCACATGAGTTGTTAAGTGTATGCATTTTTCGCCTCCCACACACTCTTGGACATATGCTGTTTACTTTTTAAACTCCAAAAAGTGAGCATAGAAAATTACTTCTACACAGAGGATTTCTTTAGCTCAGCCTTAGAAGTAACATCCACTTGGGTTCCTGGCGTTGGAAGCTGATGAGGAATGACAGAGCATTAACAGCAGAGGGAGGGAGCTGTTCCTTCCTGCAAGGGCTACCTTGAAAATATCAGCTGGAGAAGGCAGAACAAGGATCAGAGCAGCAGATTCCCTTCATAAAGTTCATTGTAACACCAATGGACAACCCCTTCTGACAGCACCAGATACACGATTTCTAGCACAGAATGAGGATCAAATACAAATGCAGAGAAGTCTGATCTGCCAGGAGGGACAAGGTTTTAACTACTTTCCTGAAGCAGGGAAGGGAAAATGGCCCAGCAATGGGGACAGCCCAGAAAAGGTAAGAAAAGGCCAGCTGAGAACTAGCAGCAAGTCTGAACAAGAGACACCCTTGGGAAAGCCAGGCTGCTGCCAGGGTTCCTGCCTTGGCACCTTCAAGGACCTAGAAAGTGTAAAAACCCAGAATGCCAGGACAAGGCTTGAAACCCAGCATGTCAAAACTTGCTTGAAAAAATGTGGTCACCTTATTTGAGGGGGTGAACTGTGCTCTTCTGATGCCCTTGTGGACACATGAATGTATAAAAGAGCGTGTGGGCAGTGCACTTGTATGTACGTGGGAACACACACCCTGTGCATGTGAGAATTTACATCCTGTGGAAATATAAATGAAAGAATCACCTTCCACACAAAATATCCTCTAGCAGGGGTGAACCAGGAACGGATCTCTCAACAGCAGAACTCATAAAACACAGGGCAGGTGCAGAGAGAATACCCCTAGGAGTGCTTTAATCCTTTCATTAAGTCTTTAACCTTCATACTGTGTACTCTGTGTTTTTTAAGGGCCCAGTTGTTTTAGTTCTGTTGTTCTTCTGGATGGATTTACACACTTTTAGAACAATATCAAATTTAATTTCTCCATATTTAGATAATCTTGTAAAAACTTTAGGGCTATTTCCTGTTCACTTTCATTCCTCTCCCTGCTGTTGTAGCTTTAAAAATTAGATGGAACTAATCTTGGGAAAACCTACTTAGGGAAATCGTGAAGTTCAAAAATTGTATTAAAGAAAGAGAACAAGCAATTGAAAGAGAAAGTACGTTGGACTTCCAGTTTGCATCTCTAGAAGCAGAAAAAGGATCTACAACTCAAATGTGTGTACCAATGCCTTATAAGTACAAATAAATTGAAACTACCCTTACTTTCCCTGAAGTACCAGCCCACACAGAAAATGCCTGTATTATTATAGCTTAAAGCATACATGTAGGTGGTGGGAAAGGTGACGAGTTTCATTTTCCTTGGCCATCTACTCTGGTCTTTCTTTAAAAGAAAAAAAAAAAAAAATAACACCACAGTAAGAAACTGGAAAAAGCAGAGTACATCAGGATGAATACCTTCAAATTATTCCACACACCCACCTCTCCCAATCACAATAATTCAGGATGCAGAAAACCTGTGACCTGAACACACTTTCTGCACTAAAAGTGCAATTTGTACGACTTCTTTGCAATGTTCATGAACAATACAACACAGGCAGTGGGTACATCTGTATCATGAACATTCAGTCTATAACCTGCCAAGCACCTTTAGTTAATTATTTGGCACTCCTGGTTTCCCCCTTCAGTGAACTGCAGATCACTGGTGCCAAGGATATTAATTCAGCCAGGAACACAAGATCATGTCCGAGCACTTTCAGAATTTTTCTCTTATGAAGATTTTTAATGTATAATTAGGGATTTCTATACCAAGTGGATACTTGTTACCTCTTTGCAATCCAGTGCAAAACATATGTTCTAAAAAAGATACTAAAGAATAGCTTGAATGGGTATTTTGGTTCCTATCCAGATATTCCTGTGGATACTGGACATTTTCAAGGCATCTATTTACATACACCCAGCCAGGAAACATGTTTCTTTGAGGAAAATAAAAGAAGCTTCATGGATGATCTTTGTATCACTGGCTTCATTTTCACTAGGATTTTTATTTGGATTTGTAAAAATTAATTACAAGAATTGATATTTTACAAGCTTGCTTTGAAGGATGGACAGCCCTGCTTCCAAATCTCTTCCACCAAACTCCCTGTTCTCTCAAAATCTCTATTAGTATAATCCAGCTGAAGTGCTAAGAACAGATATTGCTGTTTCAATTATCAACAGATGGTTTCCATGCATCCTTTTTTTCAGTCTCACAATTAAATAAAACCTGCACTGACAACAACTTCTTCCAGGTTTCTGTTTTTCAGAGTGAGGTGAACCAAAGGAAAGGAAGCCTTTTTCCAGTTTAATAGGAAATTGTGCTGATTGTGTTCTTACTGACTTCAGCAACAGAAGTTTCCAGGAGTAACACCCGGGCTCAGCACATGCAAACATTGAGGTTTTCACCTTAGTGTGCTACAGGTCCCGTTTAAGTTCCATTTTAAAACAGCTCTATTGTAAACGTTGCATATTTATCACTTGCCCACAGAGAGTAGGTAGGAGTTTGACAGTGTTGCCAAAGAAATGTCAGTAAATAAAAACCAAGTGCCTAAATTTTCAGTCTGATAACAATAACCCTTCTAATTATTGCACATAAGCTACAGCTTTTGTGTAGTAAACACTCAATAATCAGTTAACCCTCTACGTTTAGAACAAAGCCTTTAAAACATTCAAATGACAATACTAGTGTAATGGCCCTTTAAAATCAAAATGCATGAGGTTTAATGCTTTACATGCTGCCAAATCCTTAATTCAGTTCAAAATGCTCAGGTCTTCAAGGAAATAATCTTAATGTCTTCCCCTGCATGTAAAAGAATAACCAGAGCAAAAGGACCATATACATTTTTATTTTGTTTTTTCAAGTTGATTGCTTGGCAATAACCAGTGCATGAGCATGTCCATAAATCAATTGCCTCAAAGACTCAACCCAGGCATCTAACTACAGAGAAATGTTTAATTGTCCCAAAGGAATCTTTAGCTTTTCTTCCCTTGCTTACCACGACAAAACCAACAATGGCACAAACACCTTATTTCCAATAACAAATTTATCAGATGTGGCCTTGTAAAAACCAGCACGCCCCAAGGAGGGAGAGGAGTTGACAAATGACATCAGACTGTATTGTCTTTCTGCCATCCACATAAAGTAACTTCCTGCCTTTTGGTCCCAGATCTCCAGGTGGGAGCTGCACAGCTCAGCTGGGAAATGGGAACACCCTAAATGTCCCCTTGGGCCATGGAGGGGCCCAGCACAACATTCCCTGGCCATGCAGGGCATTTTGGTTGGGCTTCAGTGCCTTAGGAACAGGAGTAGGGACACCAATCTCATTGGCATGGGTGTAATAATAACAACAGACCAGTGTGCAAAGTTCCCTATTCCAGTCCCTACTGCACTAAATGGTCCACCGAAGTTTGTCTTTAAATGAAGGAAAACATGAAGTAAGATGTAAAAAACAACCCTCTCATTTTTTTTTCAGATGTTACATTAACAAGGACAAATAACATCCAGAGGATTTCCATATTTGAAGCCCAGCCAAAACTGGTGCTGTAGGAAACAGCTGTAACACAGCCTGTTGGATGTATTCATTTTTGTTTTCTAAGCATCATTCCAGTGGCACAAATGATATTTCCCACATGCCCTCAGTCTGCAAAAATGATGATGAAAGCTTCATAAATTACTGATGCATTGCTTAGACATACTCTATAAAATCAATAAATTCTTCATGAAGCAATGGAATGATGTGAAAGCTTCCAATAGAGACTGTATGTAGGTTTTCCTTGGGTAGTTGCTAAAGAGAAAAGGCCCTTTAGAAATGAGATTAAGGTGAACCAGTTTCTCAATTTGACAGAGCACTCACACAGCAATGAAATTAGAACAACTTCATTATTTTCCAGCACTCTAAAAAAGAAATGTGCACAAAACACTAATAAAAGTTACACTGCAAGAATGTAAAAGAAGGAGGAGAACCAAGACTGCAATGGGTAATGACAGGGCTTGGCTGTGAATGTTGGTGTGCAGCAGCACAGACTGCTGTGAACAATTAATATCTAATAAAAATAAGCCTCTCTTTACCTTCTATCCTCTCTCCTGTTGCATGGTGCGAATTTACTGACAACTTTAAGTTCTCACTTGGGTTACAAAAACTCCACAAGGTTTGTAAAGCATATACTAACATGTGTTCTACTCTATTTCCATTACATGTATAATTTTTTCAGCCCTAGAAAAGCCCTCAGAAAAGCAGCACAGGAGAAACAAACTCAAAGAGATATACATTGAGTGAGCACTAAAATATTTTTCAAATTGTTTAAAGAAAGATGAGCTCTGCCTTCTCTCAGTGGATGCTAGCATTTAATAAGTTCATATTTTCTTCTCTTTCTAAATGTCAGATGTTTCCTGCTTCTTATTTTCACATCTAAATATGCAGGACAAACCTAAACCTGCAGCTTAGCTAATCCTGCAGTGCTAATGCACACAAAGAGATGGAAAACAGAGCACTGCTCTTCTGAGTGGGTTTAGAAACAACACACCATTTTCAAATAAAAGTCATACACCAAGCTTTTCCTGTCAGATAATCAGCTAGGTTGGAAAAGACCTCAGATCATCAGGTCCAACCTATGACCCAACACCACCTTGTCAATTGGAACATGACACATCCAGGCTCTTCCTAAACACCTCCAGGGATGGTGGCTCCACCGCCTCCCTGGGCAGCCAATTCCAGTGCCCAATCACTCCTGTTGTGTTGAACTTCATCCTAATGTCCAACCTAAACCTCCCCTGGTGCAGCCTGAGACTGTGCCCTCTCGTCCTACTGCTGGTTCCCTGGAGCAGAGCCTGACCCCCACCTGGCTACACCCTCCTGTCTCCAGGCTGAACAACCCCAGCTCCCTCAGCTGCTTCTTATAGGACTTGTGCCTTCACCAGCCTCATTGCCCTTCTCTGGACACGCTCCAGCACCTCAACATCCTTCCTGAAGGGAGGGACCCCGAGCTGGACACAGCACTCCAGGTGTGGCCTCACCAGCGCTGAGCACAGAGGAAGAATCGCTTGGGAACAAAGCAGCAGCCAAGGTAACTCTACCCAAATACCCATTAACTGTGCTATAAAAGCTGCTGTTGCTCAGCTTTAAGGCTGCTCAGTGCAGATGGTCGGGCACTGATGGCGGAGCTGAGACCCCTCACTCTGCACACACGCTGGGCCCTCGCACAGAACCGACGGCTGAGGGAATCCCTGGGGACAGAGACACTGAGCCAGCGAGGTGTGTCAGCACACCCTTAACTTGCACAGCGTCCAGGGGACTACAGAGGGGCTGCAGAGATGTTTGAATAAACAGTCTGGTTAATGGCTTTGCCAGACTCGAGGCCTGATTATGAAAGCACATGGCAACCCAACTGCAAACAAGACTTGTGTGTGACTGCCCTCAGTGGAGCTCAGCAAGGCAGCTGAAGAATGCAAATGCCTCGGTTGTTTGTCACAGTCCTTCCCTTGCTACTTGCTTACATTAGGATCAGCCAGGAAATCTTAAAAAACAAACAGAAACATGGTGCTTTGTTTCCAGAAGTATCATCATACACACAGGGCCATGTCTTGTGCTGCAGCTGCCTTAGAGCCGTGACAGGCTCTGTTATTTTATTTAGCTGCAATTATTGCCATCATTCCTGCAATGCCATAAATAGGCCCGGCACTTAAAATATTGGTTTCTTTCTCAGGTTTCTTGGATGCACATTTGCAATATTGAGCTGTTTATGGCAACTAGATGCTATAAATTCCTCTGTCATTTCTAGGAACCATTTCTCTTAACTACATATCCAAATGTACCTTCAAATGAACAGATCCACATCAGAGAATTTAATTCCTTACAATAGGCAGTGGATAGCAGAGACTGTTTAGAATATGAGGGAGATTATATTTGTAAATCCACCCATAAGCTTGAGAAAAACGTACATTTTAAAAGACTACCAGAATGGATGTACTTTACATTGTGAGACTGAGGAACGAATGCACTGAGGAAGCAGAGATGCCTAAGACTAAAAATAAATAAATAAATAAAGGTTGTTTGAAAGTTTGCAGACTGGAAAGGAGCATTAAACCCGACACTTTTCATAAATTACTGTGAAGTTTTGGCTGGGGTAGAGTTGATTTTCATAACAGTATGGTACAGGCTGTGTTTTGGATTTGTGCTGGAAATGTTTTAGTAACACAGGGATGCTTTAGCTGTTTGCTGAGCAGGGCTTGCACAGAGTCAAGACCTTTCTTGGCCATCACCCCACCCCAGCAGTGAGGAGGCTGGGGGTGCACAAGGAGCTGGGAGGAGACACAGCTGGGGCAGAGCCCAGGGATATCCCACATGAATGGCATCCTCCTCAGTGTATAAAGCAGGGACGTTCACAGTGATGACATTTGTCTTCCCAACTCTCCAAAGTGTGATGGGGCCCTGCTGTCCTGGAGATGGAAAGCAGTGAATGAATTCCTTGTTTTGCTTTGTTTTGCACAGCTTTTGCTTTCACCATGAAACTGCTTTTATCTAAACCCACAAGTTTTTCCACTTTTACCCTTCCTATCCTCTCCCCCATTCACTGGTGAGTACTGGGCTGTGTGAGGTTTAGCTGCCAACTATGGTGCCTTTTTGGTGCCCAGTGTGGGGCTTGGAGGGTTTGAGATAAGGACAGATTTGATTGGAATGTGCCAGGTGGAATTCAGAGGTGTCGTTGCAGTCAGGCCATCAATCAGCGGGTTCCTGTGCCTGCCATGGGGTTCACTGGCCTGACTCTCTATTAGAGCCCAGTGCCTGTTAGTGGCTGCTTCTTGCTCTCTCTGCAGAGCTGTGCTGCTTATCAGCTCCCTCTGCTGTGCCTGGGAACGCTTTGATAACAGCCATGGCCACTCACCTGGGCTGGCAGGTGGCCAGGGCACCACTGCTGTGTCTGTGCTGCTCTACAGGACAGGCTGCAGCTCCAGTCTCAACTGCAGCGGAAGGGACTGAGACCGTGGGCGAGTCCCTGTGGGAGTGGGACACTCTGAGGTGTGTGTGTCCATGGACAGGCCCACCCCAGAGCAGGGACAGCTCAAAGCACCTGGGGCTATGCCTGGGGAGGGAGCAGCAGGCACATCCCTGAAGGGACTGTGCCCCAAAGCTCAGTCCACACTGCAGAATGTGCATGTCAAAGCATCTGTGTCTGTGCACGGGCTCGTGCTCAAACCCTGTGGCCATGGATAAACCCCTGACCGAGCAGGTACATCCCTGGAGGCACTGCAGCCAGTGGGAAACTTTTCCCACGTGGGAAAAGTTCACTTCTGAAGGGATTGTGGCTGTGGGCAAGGCTGTGCTGGAGCAGCTCTGTCTCTGAAGGCAGAGAAGCCCAAGGATGAAGCCAAGCTGGAGAAGGTGCACCTCAACCCCACTGTGGCTCTGGATTGGGTCTATGCCACAGCACTACTCTGCATTTACAGAAATATTTGGAGTTAGTTATTTCTGAACTACCTCTTTCTCCAAGCAAATTAATACAACATTCAAACACTACAAACAAAACCGATGTGCAGAACATATGCTTGGATTATCAAAGTTACTCAAGAGAGTGACAAATTACATTTTTTAATTATTGTTGGCAGGCTAAAACTAGAGAAGCCTTCTGCAGCTTCCTTTGATAAATATCTTGAGTTGACACAAAGATCAAGGTTAAAATGTGGTCATCACATCTTAATGAGGACCTTGCTTGCAGAGGAACCCCATATGAGCTGATCCCTGAGCACAGCCACTTATTACAAACATTTTTCTCTAACAAGAAGGAAATCTGGAGTTCAAATACCTGTACAACCATAACAAGGATTGGTATTAGTCCCCAGCAAAAGGAGATTAGAAACAGATTTAGTGAAGGAATGAGGTAGCTTTCATCAAGTTGTTTTTCACCAACCTTAATGACAAACACAAGTTTGGTGTCAGCATAGACATGGGTCCCAGAAAGAGAGAAAGGAGGGAAAGAGCTCAGTCAGATTCGTGAGTCTCCCACAACACGAGTGGTACAAGGCCTTGACAACATCTTGTATCTCTTCAAAGAAATGAGTCCTGTGAAATCTCAGGCTGCATCTACAAAACCCATGCACTGTCCATACACAGCAGGCAACATCTACTCATGCTACAGTGACATACAAACAGGGACCTCGTAATAGTTCTCAAGCTACACATTGCACAATAATTGACCTCCTCACCCTTCCAGGGAAAATACTCTGCCCAGAGAGGAGTCAGGGCAGAGGGACAGATGATTCCCTTAGTGCCAGTGACATTAGTGAAAGACTGTCCAACTGAACAAGAGACTGTGTTCCATGGACTATTAGGATTAACAGTCTAATTTATAGCTTTGTTTTGCAGAAGTAGCTCTGTAGGTTTTCTAATAGTAATGTGCCCAAGTACTTACATATTTCACATCCTTATGGGTGTGTAATATGCCCCTGGAGCCACCCAGGGGAACCTGTTCAGTACTGGTGTTTGGAACATGCTGATGGCAAAGCCTGAATCATTCTGTAGCAACTTACATTATAAAAACACGTGCTAAAAAAGAAATCTTAACACATACTCAGAAGAAAGCCTAGCCAGTTCTACTGGGTGCAAGACACCAGGGCACACATCAGAGCTTCATGATCCTGTGCCACAGAAAAACCTGATGCTGCCCAGTGAAGAGTTTGGGGACATCCCAAATGATGAGTTTGCTGTGTCACTTTGAGAAGGTCATGTCCCCTCCTAAGAAAACACACAGCATGATTCCATGCAGACAGAAAAAACGAGCCAATCTGCTTCCTTGAAGGCTTCAGCGCATCCCATCCCGTGCAACACGGAATTCTTTTCCTGTTGCTGCAGAGTTCAATCCACTAGCTTGTTTTGGGTTAGAGACTAAAAAGCACAGCCAACAAGATCATCTTGAACTGTTTGACAGGGTTTTTTTCCTTCTGAAAGCCACAAATTGCCAGCATCTATCAAACCCTCCTTTCTAATTTAATTGGGTTGCAGTTTACACTCACAACAAACAATAAAGTTAGAGTAATGAGTTTCAATCACAGGACTCTAGCAAAGAGTTTAATTTATACAGGTAATTAAAGTCACCATCTTACTGTCCTTTCCTTGTTCTTGGTACTGTACTAGAAATATTAACACCAGTGATCTCATCGTATCAGAAACTTCTTCAGAGATGAGCAGCAACGTTCCTACCTGAAAGCAGGATCAGGCTTCACTGCGCTGAAATGAAGTGAGCAGAGCTCAATCCCAACTTCTTTTATTTATCCCATTTTTTTTTAAAGGATCCAGTAATACTTGTTGAAAGGGTTTCTAGTGACTTGCTATGTTTTAACAGCATTTTAATGGAATTAATAATAAAGTAGTGATTTTAAATGCAATAAACCCCATCCACATCTTCTGACTGAATGATTAAACAGGTGCAGGCCCAAACTCAAACGGATTTAACTTGGCATTCATTATTTTACTTAATTTAGAACCAAGAGCGTGTGTAACGTTCAAAATGCTAATTAGAAACGTGAAAATAAAATCTTAAAATGGTTTCAAAGAGTAACTTTTGCACGATTTCTGAATTAACCTAAGCCAATCGCTTCGTCCTCCTAAGAATTAAACAAAAATTCAATTAGACAAAACCATTAAACCAGCAGCTTTAAGAGCAACTCTTCTTTTTGCATTTGAATATAAACACTTATCTTAATACCAAGCTAGGCACGTTAAAGTCCCTTGTATTCAAGAGAATCCTTGACTCCTGTTATAGGAAGCAATTTTGATATCAGGAAATCAGTCGCTTGATTATTTTTTGTTTATTTACTTCCTTTTCAAACTAAATTAGTGTTTGCCAAAACACTTCAGAACAGAAAACAGCTTTATTATGAAATTACAGCTAGTTGGTTCAGACTCCTTACAATCCCCAGTTCATGTGAAATGTCAGGTTTACACACTCAGAAGTAATCTGAGCAACCAGTACCGAGAGAACCTGGATTCACATTTATTTCTGTGGGACCAGTAAAGGACTTTTCAAAATAAAACACCTGCAAAAACTTCATTCAAATGAAGACTGAGAAACACTGAGTGTCCCCGTTATTCTGGGATCCCCGAAGGGAAACCTTCTCCCACACTTTCACCAAGCATTGCTCGCACTTCATACTGATATATAGATATATATACACACATACACACTGTATGTATGAGAGCTGGAAAAATTAACTGAAATCTGATGGGGTGTGTGAAGGTGAGAGGAATTACAAGCACTGCTCTGCTTTACACAGCAGTAAGAACACCAGCTAATTAGTACATTAGCGGTTGCTTCAATTGCTATTTGTGTTCATCGGAGTATTTTCTTAGGACCAAGCAACATAGAACCCAGTCACCTCACAAAGGAGAGAAAAGGCAAAGAACCACCTGCTACCCCCTCTTTGATACTCCCTCCAGAAGAATAACCAACATTTGCTCCTCTCTGATCTCCTGAAAAAAGCACAGGTTTATGTAAGAGGGAAATAGGCATGAAAATCAGAGAGAAAGCCTGAAAATAGCAGCATGAAGAGGCCAAGGGAAGGCCACAAGGAAGCCAAGCTAATGAGGGCAGGGAAAGAGCCAGTGAGAACTAACAATTAGTAAGATGGGGCAGAGAAAGACCCACTAAAACCCCAAACCCACTCCTTCAGTGGCAGAAGCTCCCGGTTTTGGCTGTCTGTTCAGCTGCTCCAGGCTAAGGAGTTCCCTCTTGCTGCATGAGAAAGGGAAGCAGGAATGTGTCACACTGGCCTGGCAATTCCCCCTTCTAGGAAGAATCTTTGCACATCAACAGTTAATTAACACCACAAGCTCATTCCCTCCTCAGGCAGGGGAAGGCAGCAGGTGATGCTGCTCAGTGCCCTTCTCCCCCACCTGCACTTGTAGCTCTGGAGCTCAACCTCTGATGCCAATCACCAACTTCATGAAGAAAAGTAAAATAGTTTTGCTGCTCCATTTTCCTGCCTGACATGTATGGGACCTGCATTTCCCTGCATAAGCAATGATTTATTTTTCTCACTTTTGT
This sequence comes from Pyrocephalus nanus, assembly GCA_038380795.1. Classification (NCBI taxonomy): domain Eukaryota; kingdom Metazoa; phylum Chordata; class Aves; order Passeriformes; family Tyrannidae; genus Pyrocephalus; species Pyrocephalus nanus. Next base: position 13,410,044 of record CM076275.1, on the reverse strand, counting down.
GTTCCTTTGTGTTGCAGTGTTTTGCTTTACGATAACCTGCATTCTAACATTGTTGCAACAGGTTAATTATATTCTATTTCAGTGAGCATCTTGGTTTAACCTCTGCTTGTATGAGATTAAACTCTCAACCTCACCTCCACAGACTCCCTGTGGTAGTCATGAATTTTGCTTAACCTCTGTGATAGTTTTTCCAATACATCTTAATTTCCAATACATCTTAATTTATTATTAACTATTAATACAAGTGTTCTGCATCCAGCATCTGCAATGGCCTTGGTGATTATGGTCTCAGTGATTATCCCAGCCCCCAGGAGTTTGGTGTGAGGAATTCCCTTTGCACAGACTGGAAGTCAGAAGCCACTGACTCTGCACAAACCACACTGGAGTTGGTGGAAGTGTGCTGAGATCCCATTATCCCTTAGGGAAGAGCCTGTGGATGTGTCACCCAGCTCCATTCCTCCCTGGTGTTGCTGAAAGCTCGTGACAAAGGTGCCCAGGCTACAGCGCTGATGTTCTTGTGCCCCACTGGGGATCTCTGTGCCCATGAAGAGTCAGGGAAATCCTCTCCATCTCACTCCTCACCCAGCTCAGAGAGCTCTCCCCATCGGGGTGAAAGGACCAGGGAGGGGATGTGGGCAGCATCATTCAGCCTCTTGGCCCAGGGGTTCTTTACCCCTCTTTGATTTTGCAAAAACACAGCATCTCATCCAATATAGAGCAGAAAATAAACCAATTTTAAGGAAGGGTGGAGAAGTTTACAGATTTATCTCAATCAGCATTGCAGCTACTCTTAGCACACCATGACGAGGTTTTTCAGACAGCTCAGTGGTGCACTCCAGACAGCCACCAAACTCAGAGGTGGGCACTGACCTGTGCCTGCCAGGGCACCTTCCCATCTGCTGGTCAAGCAGGAGATGAGGAAAATGATTGCTTTTTCCTCCTGACCCTTCAACCTCATATTTTTGTATCAAGAGTTCAAGGACTTTTCCCAGTGCAAACTACTGGTCCAATGACGAGTAAAACTGTCCAGCAAAGACAGTGCGTACTGGTGTTCAAAAAATTCTCTCCTTTTTGTGACTTGCTTAGGGTTTGCTGCTCAGTTACTGGGGGAACCACAACCATATGAATGCAGAAATGACCAAGCCACTTCCAGCCTTGTAGTTCAGCACATACGGTGTGCTCCAATCCCCACAGCTGTGAGATGAAATAAGGCAGTGGAATTCAGTTAAATAAAACAACCAAGGGGGAAAGGAAATCCAAAGGCAATTCTTTCTGATCAAAAGCATGGACATTGAAGAAAAATAAAATGTCAGTTTTAACCAGACATCTTTCTAGATTTGTTCAACTTCAGTATTTGTACAATCCTGTGCTGTACTGGAGCCTTTAGTCACTTCTGCTCACTGCCAGAATTAATAAAAATTTTCTACAGCAGAATACACAAGATTTTTCATACTATGGCTTTAAGACAAGTTTCACATTCAGGAAACATAACAAAAAGGAAAATCAATGTTGTGTAGTACTTAGATTCTGCCTATCTAGCCATGATGACTTAATCACAGCAACAATGAACTGCAGGAGAAAAGTCAAAAAAGACATTGCACTTTAAAATTTTACACTGAAGCAAAATAACCCCCTCAAGTTACACAGTGCAATTACCATAACACTATTTTGACTGTGCACAGTCAGTTAAATAAGATTCATTTAACAACTTTTAAATACCAATAAGAGGCAAATATCTTCATGTATAGGCCAGGCTTGCTCATTCCTGTGCTCTGGAGTGTCTTCAGAAATGATTTCCTCAATTAGCCAGACACAGTGTCTATCGAAGGACCTACTTCTCATTAACGATTATTTAATCACATCTGGAGATGGGAAGGCATTTTCAGGAGCTATTTTTGAGTTCCCAGTAATTAAGAGAATGCTTAAAATGCTTTTAAAATGTATTTTCACCCCACAACAGTTTTAAAGAATTTTCCCTATCCCAATTCATTTCTCTACCACCATCAAGCACAAGGAACACACAAATGCAATCAGAGATGGGCCCCAGATCCCCACCTACAGTGTCCACTACTCTGAAGCCTGCAGCAGGAAAAGGGAAAAAATAAGTCCTTACAAAATTACACAGAAGAAAAAAGCAAGATGAAAATCTTGCTGCACAGTCCCACTTTGTCTTATAATAGCTTGGCTTTGCTTTTTAAAATCTTGAAACCTCTAGCAGTATTATACTTTACTAGCAGTTTGCAACCTAAGTCAACACCTTCAAAAGCTACCACAGTAGAAATATTTTTAGTTTTACCTGCAACTTATTATTACCTTAGCTCCCACCTATGAAAGATGATATTACAATAGGTAAACTGATACTTTTTCAATCATCTGTCCTGAAATCCATACAGAAATGCATTACACCACCAAAAGGCCTCTCCTAAAATACCCTAGACAACACAGACAATGAAGGAGAGATGAAATTTGTGGCTTAAGTACTGGAGTAAAATAAATAAAGCAGTAGCTGTCAACATATTAACAACAACTTAATCTCTTGAAAATGAGAAGCAGAAATGAAATCAGAAAAAATATTCCCGGCAGCTACAGTTACAAGTGACACACACAAATCCTGTTTATTGTTCCCTTCCCCAGTGAGCTGGTATCTTCTATATCCCACTGCTTGGGAGTTGATTATGAAAGCAATGCTGGGGCCAAAGATTTTCTTACAACTACTCCTCTGTTTTAATTCCCACAAGAGATGCAGAAATAGGTCACACCAGTTCTCATACCGCTCTGCCTAGTTAATTTGGCATGCTAACTTCTATTAGCAGCACACTAAATTTGCCTGTAATGCATCACAAGCTGCTGACACTTTCATACATACAAATAATTGCTTTTAAAGAAAGAATTACTGCATCAGTACTAAGTTATGGAGCACTAAGTAATTCGTGAGAAGCTCATCTGAGAAGTCTACCACATGGCAGGGTTTCCCATTCATTTGAATAAACACAGCTGAAAGGAAAAGTCTCACACTCTAAGTGTTCCTCTTCCCTCTACTATTATTTCCATATATCATCACGAATACTGAATGAGCTTCAGCAAATACAGAGGCTGACAAACTGCATCGCTTCTGGTGAGATAAATCCTTCCTTCAACAGCCTCATAACCACGTTCCCTTTCTGCCTTATCTCCCGCTCTATTCTGCGCCTGTTCAGACCACTATTTTCTCTGCCAATCTTCTAAATCCTTTGCCTTTCTCAGCTCCTGTTCTCCACTTTCCCTTTACTCCCATTACCACTCCAGCTTGTCCGTATTTTAGCTTTATTTCCTAGATACAACATGTAAGAGGGGGGTAACTGTTGTGAACAAATACCAGAAATCAGAGCTCCTTACCTGATGCTCCATTCCTGACACACCTGTCATACACACATCACTCCAGACCTTGGGCACGAGGCATTAAAGTAAACTCACCAGTATCAGTGATTTTCCCAGTTCCCATAACTAGACAGCAATATCATTAACAACAGCACATTTTCTGTGACATTTTTTGCCTGAGTCCTTTTTTCCCTGAACTGATAACAAGAATAGAAAACAAATTACATGGTCTATACACTTAAGTGATTTGTAATGGATTCATTTCACACCAAAACGTGGTAAGTAACACCATCCAACACACACATCAGTCTCACAGAGTCTGTGATTAAATGTGAACAATAACTGTACAAAATGCAGGTAAGAGATCCAGGAAAACTGCTGGAGCTCTCCCAGTGCCCCTCGATGCCAGCCCACAACAAGCAGCTTCTCTGAGGGCCCAGAGGGGCAAAAGCCCAAGGACATTTACTCACAAAGTCATGTGAGATGGGCAAATGTCCTGATCCCTTCTGGGCAGAAAAGAATCCATCTTCAAAAGCGTAGCCCTGGACAGCCCAGAGGGACTGGGAGAGCTGCTGCATCAGCTGTAATATACCAGTGAACTCAGAACTAGAAAAAAACCCCAACAACCAAAAAACCCCCAACCAGCTGTTTGTGAAAGGAGATCTTAGCCCATTTTGAAATTTGTTTCTTTGAATTCCCTTGGTAAAGGAAATGAAGTTGTCTCAAACTGGGAAAAGAGTGTACAGGGTTAAGTCCCGTGCAAATCTATTTTCTTTGCCTCTGAAATCTTGTTGAGTCTGAAGAGACAGAAGACACTTCAGGATGTCAAGGGAGAGAATTCCCCAGAACAGTCTTTACAGATGACTGAAATGCCTAGTGCTGTTAGTTTTATATAATGGAATACTCTTTTAAAAGGTAAAATTAAGACACACAATCAGGAACTTCAAAGCAATATTATTCATGCTACAAAAAGCCCTGTGGTCTAGAACAAAAACAAAAGGACAAACCAAGGAAGTTATCTGCAGGTACAACAAAAATCTGAACTGAAGAAATACAGAACTAACACCCATAAAAGATTACTAGAAAAGCAGAGCTCACCAATTTCAGATAAAAATTTTGCTCATCAAGATGACAGGGCAGCACCTAGCAAAGGAATGACTTCAAACTGAAGTAGACAGATCAGGGTAGATCTCACCAGGTACACAGCAATTAATCAGCAAGTTATAACAGTAATGCAAAAGAACAGGAACGTTTCCAGGGGATTTGGGTTCTTATTTATTTTATTGTTGGTCTTTAATCCTCCTTTGACTTCCTTGTCCACTGACAGAGCTGAGATAAGAGAACTGCAGGAGCACTCAGGTTAGCAGGGAAGTGCAGAGATAACCTCCTGCTCAGCTCGGGTCAGCACAGCCCTGCCCAGGGCTCCTCCAGGGGCTTCCCAAGGGCCCAAGGGGACAGAGATTTCCCCAGCCTCACTTGGGCAACATTTCCAACAAATTCCTGACCAAATCTGAAGAGAAAATGGTATTAATGTTCACAGATGAGGAAGAGCTTGAGCAGAAGTTGTGAGGCTTAAAAGTGTATTTTTAATCTGGTTTATATAAAACTATCTACATACAGCAAGTAATTGTCTCCTACCCAAAGAGCTACCCGAGACAGGATTTCTCAGTGGGACATTTTACTTCATTTAGGACAAAAAGGTAAGCAAACAGAATTTTAGCAGGAAAAAAACCCAACAAAACAACTGTGAAAAATTTCTGCTTTTTCCTTGCCTAGGCTTTTCCAATCTCTAGTTTTGATGACTGATAGAAATGGTAGGTGCATGAGATGCTTGAGGATGGCTGCCTCTGCAAACTGTCTGCAATCCTTGGCCTAAATAACACACAGCCCCAAATTAAAAACATAACACTGAAATCAAAGGACTCAGCTTGCTTGTGCCTCGTTGGGTCAGACTCAGCAGTTAGGACACACATTCCATAGTTTTCACGTCTACAGGAACATGAAGAAGGAAGCAAAGTAACTATTTCACGTTGGCACTTGGGAAACACATCCTACAGGTACACAGGATTTGCTGTGTCTCGTGAAAGGCTGAACAGGTTATTAGTTTAGGACCATCCAACGCTGGCCTGTTTAATTTCTCAACCCTAGAACTGCACAAATCTTATGGTAGCTTTTGCACCAGAATAAGAGATTAAAATTTTGTAAAGCTGTGTATCCCAAGGGAAGTCAAAGCACTACAAATACAGAACATTTCTACCCAGGTTTGAGGCAGGAAATTTTTTTAGGGACAGGATTGATAACCCCTCCACACACACACTAAAACCAGAAATTTTCCTTCTTACAAGTCTACATAAGTCTACATAACCTTTAATTAACATTAAAAAAAAAAAAATTAAAAACACTGCACCAAGATTCAGTTTGAAAGATCACAGTCACAGCCTGTTATGTTGACTAGAAATTTTACCAGATGGTTACCTTTGATTTGTTTCTGAAAATGCATTGCTTGAAGAACCAAGCAATGTTTAATCCTGGTATTATGTTTCTTATTAAAATCCTAGCTGGTTCTACACTTGTGGATTACTACAATTTTGAGAGGTACAACCACACTGTAGAAGAAGCTTCACGAACTCCTCAGCAGACAAATCCCTCCTTCTAAATATTAAACTAACTCCTGCTCAGGAAATTTTATCCCACTGAACCCTCTTTTATTAGAAACTTTATGATTATAAACGTCAGCACAGTTTAAACTGTCTGAATACTTTTCTCACAGAAATATATTAGCTGTATTTTACTGTAGCATTCTGTATGGGCTCAGCTTCAAATCCTACTCATAGCGGTTATATTGCCAATAACACAAATGACACATAATTGGATTTTTTTTTACACTGCTAGTCTCTCCCCCCTACTAGCAGAGCGCATAGAGACCTCTCCATTATTAAAACCTTTCAGGTTCTTTTACTTTTTTTTTTTTCTTTCTTTCTTTTTTTTTTTTTAATACTTTTTTTTTTTTTAATTCCTCTTATAAAATTCCAAAAGGCAGTGGATATTATACAGCACATTTAGTATACAGCAAATTAGGGAATCTTTACAAAACTGCTAGCAAGTCTGGAAAGAAATGGTACACATTCAGTGTGTTTGAGAATGATGTACTGCGTATGTAATTACATTATTTCCCTTTAAAATGGACAGTACTAACAAAAGGGTTTTACTATAGATAATTAGTGCCTGGAATTACTCTTAAGCATGATTTACGAGAAAAAGTTAAAATGCCATGTTTTCTGCATAGTTTGAAACATAACATTTTCTCAAAGATATTGAGATGCTTTTTTAATAAAACATGGTTTCCTTTGAAAAGTTGTGATTATTTATCATGTGCTATCTAGTCCTCTATTTGCGAATTAAGCTATATTAGAAAGAGCATAGCAATAGGAGAAACTCGAAATAAAATACAATTTTAACTTTAGAATGAATTCCGTAAAAGATCTTGTCAAAAGTATTTATATTCTGACATTTCTATTTTTGCCTTTTGAACAGAAAACTGAGTCATGAAACTTGATGTAAATAGTTCTATTTTTACCTTGCTTTGCAGTCTGGTTAAAGAGCTATAAAAAGATTAGTTGCAAAAAGCTGGAATGATCTTCTAAATAGGATCATAGGAAGGGAAGCTGTCTCATGGCTGGTCATGGCCATCAGCACAACATCCTGATACTGGGCTCCCAGAATCCTGCAAGCAGCAAACTTGTGTGTAAAAGCACTTTTTTGGAAAGGTAAATACATAATCTGTCTTCCAGGCGACTCGTTTTAACGAAGACAATTAGCAGCATCTCTCTTCGAATTCCCTGGGATTCCAAAAGACTCTGACTCGCCTGATACACAAAATCATCTTAGGTGAGGTTCCCTTGCTATCCTGCAAACCCAAATGTAGTATCTTCTGGCAGCTCAAGGAAGCTAAAAACAAGGAATTAAACCCAAGCTGATCCCTTGAAACACAAAGAGGATGAAACGCAAAAGGCGAACCCAAACCATGCACGGAGAAAAGGAAATTATCACTTAAAAATCTAAGTGTTAATCACAAATAACTGAGTTTGGTTAAGAGTTGGTGGGGGGTTGTGTTGCTTCTCCCCACCTCTCCCCCCAAAAAAAAGAAGAAAAGAACAAGTACAGCACGAGGTACTTAAGGAACATCAACATTCCTAAAACTAAAGTCATTTGTTCCGCTTGTATAAGCTGAGGGTTTTTTTTTTTTTCCTCTGCTCCATTAACAGTGTAACTATTTGTAGAAACCAGCCACTAACTTCGTGTATTTATCACAGCAAGAAGCCGAGGCCATTATTTTTCAGGGTTTCTTTTGAAAGCTCCCCGTGATTTGTGCCGCTGGGGAATGAAGGGAGTGAGTGGGAGGGTTAATGTGCACCTGAGCAGCTGCACTGACTTCGCTCCCAGCTTTCCAGCCCCAGCCCTGCGAGTGTGGCATCGGCCCAGCACACTTGGAAAATGAGCTCCACCACCTGAGCTGGCCAAAGGTTGGCACACTTCAAGGAAAAAAAAAAATCTTCAAAATTAAAGAATTTTAAAAATCTTCAAAGTGAATAAAAAAAAAGCCTCGAGTTTTCAGCACAGAAAGGGATCAAATCTCCTGTTTACCTCTGGAATTTCAGGTATCCCCTTCATGTTTCTCATCCTTAAGCTGCAGAATGAGATACATGCAGATTCCAGGATTTAAACAGAGATGACAGACCTAGCACAGCACCAAGGAGTTAAAGAAAACTCTCTGAGGGCAGCACATGAGTATCAACGAGACATAAGCTCTTAAAAAATTGAAATGAAAAGGAATAAATCTATTGATTAATGCAGCATTACAAAATGTACATGTGTAGCTTAATACAAAATCAATGGGCCATTTATTATCGTGGCAATTTCCAAAGTTCATTCCATTGGCTTCCTTTGTCATTATTTACATTTAAGGAACCTACAGTAATATTTCTAAACAAGAAAAACACCACAAAAATATTCTGAAAATACCTTTTTGAGAAGACACTGGGGAAACTGGAAAAAAACCCCCACCTTAGTAAACAAGTAGCATATTTATAACATAATGTAACATCTTTCTATGAAAGATATATTAGAAAGCTGCAAATGACAGTACACGAAAGCAAAATAGTTGTGAAATTTTTAACCACAGCTACTAAATTCTGATTTTTTTTATACATCAAGGTTTGTTTTGATATGTCAAATATAATAGATAATTTCTAAATTGTCATGGAAGGGAAAGAATATTTAATGTTTGTACTACAAAGACAAGAGCTACAAGAATGAATCACTTGTTCAAAACCAGAAACGGCTAAATAGAACAGTCTGTGAGATATTTGATAAGAGATTCACACATGCCTATTTGCCAGAGCCAAAAGCAACACTTGTTATAGTTTTTCTGTCTTCATTTGTATGTGTAATTTATTCAAGAGACAAGTAGGTGATAAATTATCCATAAACTTAATTTTAGCAGCAGAGCAGAGAAGGGTTTTGCAGATCAGCTGCAGGTGATTTGCTCTGGGTAGCTCTCTGTGTATCCAACACCATCACACGCACTGCTGGCACGTTTCCTTGGTGAACGGCACCAGTGAGAGCAACTCAAATCCACTCTCAACATGAACTCAGAAAGTATCTGTTTGTGCCACCCTGTCCTGTGTATTAACATGTTGAAGAAGGCTAAATACAGTGAGAGCTGGTGCCACAGCTGGTGCCACATCAGCGGCAGGTAACTGCCCAACTTCTCTTTTCATGACATGCCACTTGAGAGAAAACTGTTTGCTTTTGCATCTTTGAGCAAGACTGGTCAAAGCTATGCTGATAAACACTGTCACAATCAGAGGATGTGTGTTATGAAAAGTGAGAACTAGAGGAGAACTTTGAGTGATTTGCTGTAACCACGCAGTTACCACTTCGTACCCGAGATCCTGACTGTGGATCCTGCCTTTGGAATGAGGCCTGGTCCCTCCGCCCTCAGCAGGAGACTCTCAAGCCCCAGCTGCTGCCAGACATGCTTTAAGCACATCCTGATTTCCTGTGACTCCACTTACAAGCTAGAAATTATTTGCTACTACTGCATCTCTGATCATCAAGCAGCTTTCCAGCTCTGTGCCTTGTGCCTGAGTTAAAGTGCTGCTCCTACTGAGCTCCTGCAATACCTGCCTCTTGTCATTGCTGAATAGTTCAAAAATGCCCAAGCCCCATGAATCTTTACTAAAGATTTTTACTGTAGCTGATGACTTGTATCATAAAAACAGCTTTATCACACAGAATTTGTTCAAAACAAGACAATATGTATTGTGAAATCAAAGGCAAACTAAGTTCACACAAAGAACGAGGACAATTCGAAGCACCTGCTTGCTTGTCACTTAAGACTGTGATATTCAGTGGTATGTGCTCAAAAAAATATATATTTTTTTTTATCCCCCTGCTATTGTTCCCATACTCAGAAGCACACAGAGTCTCACTGACTAAAGAAAAAACTCTCTGGGCTTTGATTTACGGACTTTTCCCTACCAGGGTGACTGATACTGTTTTTGTAATCGTACACATCTATTTCAGTACTGCACTTTAAAATCATTAGTTTCATAAATATTTTCTCTGCCCACAGCACTGACAGGTATAATCAAATAGCTCCAGTCGATTAGCCTTACAAACCAGAACTCTCATCCCAGTGTGGGGTGGAACAGGAACAGAAAGGACCAACTCCACAGCTGGCACTGAGCCAAACCATCGCCTCACGAAGCCTGGAGTTTTACTGCTGGATCTTGGACTTCATTCCCCGAACTTCAGTTTACACAGGCAAAGGAGATAGATCAAAATGAAAAATGTAATTTAAATAATTCAAATTAATCCTCCATTTACCTTGGAATGCCCTGGTATTGCTATTCTTACCTGACTGTGGATTATGCATTATTAAAGAAAGTTACCTGCCACTTACTTTAACCCATGAGTTAGGCACATATGGATCTTCTTTTATGAATAAAGTTTATACTTGCTCTAACAGCCTGCCTGGTAATTCCTATTCATGAATAGCAACATTCAGGTAGGTGGGACATCTTCTGGGAATAAGGTCTGAAGCCCTCAGTTTTATTTCTTGAGATTGCTGTATTCACTCGATGGCAATTGAATAAAAATAGAGCTCTGCAAACCTCATCCAGCTGCCTGGAAACACACTGCTCCTGCAAGGCTGACAGATCTGGTTAATTGTGAGGAACTCCTTCACTCATAACATGAAATGGCTTCATGTCATTTCAACAAGTGTGTACCTGGGAACTACAATATGAATTACTCTTAATTTATCTGCAGTACTGCCTGCATGCTTTATGAAAAGTATATGTGTATATATAAACAGGGTAGAAATTAACTTCTGCCTAAGGCTACCACCAAATGTCAATTAAGCTGCCAGACTTTCAGGGGTTGGTATTCTGTCTCTCTGCCTGGGGGAAGATTTGTATTCGATTTATTGTTGAATAAGACAACCAGTTTGGCAGGGAAAGCAGATTAACAAATTATACACTATTTTTTTAAAAGGTGAACATAACTTACTGAAAATGAATTTAAGGAAGCTTTCTTATTATTCTTATAACTATTTTTCAATGTATAAAGCTGCAGAGGGAAAACCATTAACTGTCTGTAAGCAGGATCTAATACAAGCAATATAAGTTAAAAATGCACTCTTGCATTTGTTTTATTATTTCACTCTTTTATTAACATATAAATATCACTGGGAGAAGCTGGTGCCATGCCCAGCCAGAGGATGTAAAAAACAGTTGAGCTTCTAAACAAGATAGTAATTCTCTAGCTGTTAAAAATGCTTTGTTCTTTCTATTAAACAAACACATAAATTATCTCTGTCTTTCTCTTTGCAAAGAAACACTTCTTAGCACTTCAGGCTTAGGTCTGTCTCAATAGTGCCCTGCCTTTAGAGAAGCTCGAGGAGTTGGGTGCCAATTTATATCCCAATTCTTTCCAAACACAGCCATTCAAGCCCAAATTCATTAATTACACTAACATTCACAGAGTGCTAATGTGGATAGAAAGAGTAACAGGTCTGGGTTCACCCCCTGTAACACTCATTGATTATTTTATTATGTGGACTCTGTGATCTGAAGGTCCTTCCCTGTCCCTTGATCCCCAGAACTGCCAAAGTTTCCATGTCAAGGGGAATGTAAAATTTCCAGCCAGGTTGTGCCCACAGTGGTGCTGTTCCTCAGGCTGGGAGCTCCCATTTCAAACAGCCAGGTTTGGGTGTTGGATCTGCTGAGGTAAGGCCTGGATTGTTTACTCCTGTCATTACACACACGACCCAGTTCTTCCTCTGGAGTGTAAATTGAGACAGTCTGAGGCAAAAGCTCCACATGCAGCCAATTGTATGGAGAAGACCTACACCCAACTAGGTGTGTCCAGTATCAGCTTGTTACTCACTAAGAGGGCTGGGTATCAAAAAGGGAATGGGATCTGTGGGTTCTTTTTCTCCTTATTTTGAGTAGAATTCTGTTTTCTCTTATCTTGTGGAAGAAAATCAGTGTTCACAGAAATCATCTCTTACTATAGAGACTGGAGGACTTCAGTCTCCTCCCATGGAATTCAGTGTTCTGAGGGTTTGAAGAGAAAACAGATCTATAAAAGTCACCATGTAAATGCACATTTCGTTGGTTTGGAGAGCACAAGGAGAACATCTTCCCATGAGTGCTGGAGATCCATATATATATATATATATATACACACACTGCCTTACACCAGAGAAAAACTTAACCCAGAGAATAATGTGACTGCACTGCTGGATTGGCTAATTAGGCAGTGGGGGCAGGGGAACCCCATTGCCCAGTGCATATGAGAGCTGAGTCTGTTCTGCTCACTCCTAGTAAGTGTTCTCCTGCATTTAACTCCCATTGCAACAATAACACAAGGACCAGGAAATGCCATCACTGCGGGTGTCCTGCAGCTCAGCTGCTTGGAGCACTTGCTTTCACACATTCTCTCCATACCCTGAGTACATCACACAGTGTCTTTGCCATCCCCTGCACACTCAGCTTATGCATTTCCAGGATCCACTAAAGGTCACCACCATGCTCACCATCAGCTCTCAGTGTTTGGAAACAAATATTGGCTGAAGGGTTCTTTGCTCCAACTGCAGGATTTGCAAAGAGTTACCAGTTTACAAACAAAGAGCATCAGAAATAAAAAGGCCTGATAGAGTGCTATGGCAAACAAGACAATCCTCACAGATGGAGCATCTATTCTCTCATTTTTCTCTCCAGGAGCGTTCTTCACCATTTAGATTCTTCCCACATTCAGTTGTGCAGTAAAAACATCTTTCCTCAAGCCCTCATTTAGTAAAGCATGAAAAAGGATTGAAACAAATGTATAAAAATTACTAAAAAAAGTATTCTGCATATTTTGTCTATTCTAACTTTTAGTTTCTTTTTCCACCAGGCCAGATGGGCCTCAACCTCTGCAGTGCTCAGGGCCTTCCTTCTGCAGGTCTGAATCTGCCCCGTGACTTCACCCCTCAGCTGTAGGGCAGAGCTTTCCCTGCTCCACTCATGATGTTCCTGCCCCACTATTCTCATGGCTTTGCAGCTACAAATCCTAGTGTTGTTATTTTATGTTGGGCTCCTCCTGGCATGAAAATCACTACCTCTTTTCTCCCCTTTTCCCTACCCTTTTTTTTCTAGCTTCTCCTTTCCTTAGAGGAAAACAAGGCTCAGAGTGAGGGGGTGGCCAAAGTCATGTCAGTGGGCAACAAGCAGGACCCAGTGATGTGCCCACGGAAAGATGGACATCCCAAGGGTGTGGGACACCCCCCTGGTCACATCCCAGTCTGCAACTAATAAGGGAATCTTCAGCAGGAATGAGCCCAGGGATGCCTGAGCGTGTCCTGACAGGAAATACATTGTCCCCATGGGAGTGGGGTCACCTGCAGCCCTGGGAAAGACACTCCTCTGGGATCCCCTGCCTTTCCTCCACCCAGCTCACCACTGGGAGCTTTCCTTTCCTTTTCCTTTTTCCTTTTCCTTTCCTTCCCTTTCCTTCTGTGTCTCTCCCCTTTGCTTTTTTCCTACTTACACCCTCAGAGTTGACACATGCCATTAGTCACGGGCCCCACAAGTGAATCTCACTGACGTAAGCTCATCTCATCCTCCTTTCTGCAACAATCACCAGTAATGTTCATAAACTATGTGGCTTATACCTCAAAATAACACCTGACACCATTCTCTTATGCTGGGGAAGACAAAGGAAACATCAACAGGAAACTGAATTATCACATTAGCAAGTTTTCTGGATCCTTATCACTTTATGACAGAGGGACAAATAGGGACGTCAGCAAAACAATCAAGTTTCAGAGGGGGGAAAAATTATCAAGGCGACTGCACTTGTTATAAAGATCTGAATTTTTGATTGTTTTTTTTTTTCTACAAAAATGCTAAATATTAATTCTCAAGGAAGCTGCTTTTTTTTTTTTTTTTTTTTCTTTTTTTGCAATTAGGTACAAGTATACTGTTTAGCCTGGCAGCAGTGCTCAAATCTCATTTATTGAATGGACATCATTAGAGCCAGCAGAGCTCAAAAGGGTTATTAGAGCCTCATCTGAACTACCAAAATGTCAAGTTAAGTGGGAATGGTGATATGAAACTTATTCCAGTTATCTTATGTTAACAAGAAGAAACAATGCAGGGTTTTCAACAAAAACAAAACAAAGCAAGGAAAACAGCAACATGAGATGCATTTGTAACCACAGCCGACAAGATATTCAGGTTTATATATTCCCAACATCATTAAAACACGTCCATCTTTTCATCAGTTGATCATTGCTTCTACCTACAACCCACCAAGTCAGCTTTAGCACGCTGGAGGCTGCTGGTTACAACATTGCCAAGAAATGGCTGTATATATAGGTGAATAAAAACCAGCAAAAAGCCTCTCTAAAACTCAGGTGTCACAGCACTTCTTTTTTTCCATAAACTTTTCCTTTTCTCGATTCATTTGATGAAGTCAGATAGATCTAAAAAGATTTCAGAAAAAGTTCTAACAAATAAATGTGTGACTCCAAGATGCAATTTTTACATCAACTTGGGAATAACGTGTTGTAAACCAAATTAAAGTAATTTTTCTTTGTTTGTTTTTTTTGTTTTGTTTTGGTTTTTTGTTTTGTTTTTTGGTTTTGTTTGTTTGTTGGGTTTTGTGTGTGGGTTTTGTTGTTGTTGTTTGTTTGTTTTTTCTTAAATAGAGAATATATCCTTCCTGTTTTTCAGATATAACTTTTACACATGTAGGAAACACACAGAGTCAAGGGTCATGTTAAATACTTATTGCCAAAACCTCCAGGCAGAGCCTTCTGCCAAAGCCCTGCCTTCCCCAGCAGCTCCTGTTCATTGCACACACCGTGTGTGTTGGGGTTAATGTGCACAAAAAAAAGGGGTTTTTTTTCAGGACCAGTAAAAAGTGTTGGCTATGATCTTTTTTATTTTTTTTTTTAGTGCACATCGAAGTGTTATTTTTCTTTCACATTCTGTTCTACAAAAGAACTTTAGCACCTATTTTGGCAGAAAGCTTAAAATACCAGGGCAATCAGAAAAGAGGTGCAACAGTGACTTCAGACAAAATTGAGGCTGAGCAACAGAGAGGAAAAAGGGTCTTCAGTGATCTGGGTAGGGCATCAGTTCACTGTTTTGCTCAGACCTGTTTGCTATAAATTAACACTTAAATTTTGGACTATTTTTTTAAAGACCTGTTCATTTTTTCACTTACATGACAAGCGTACCTGCCATCCCATCACCTGTTGTCCAGATAAACCAAAACCAGAGCAGACAGGACCTGAATTATAAGACTTGATTCTTGGCCAGGAAAAAGTCCAGCATTATCAAAAAATAATAATGAAAAGCTCCCTCTGTAGTCTTTCTATACATTTCACAGTAAACTTGCTATGACAAAACAACATTAAAACAACCTGAAAGGTGATCTTCAGAAATTAAAAGGCAAGAATCAGTGCACTATAACAGAGGTTTTACTTCCTTATTTTCCTTATTCCTGATTATTTAAGACCTTGTGACATGGATTTGTTCTGTGGGAGGATCCCAGTGTCCCTCTCTTTGAAGAGACTGCAGGAAACTTGAGTCTGCAGAGCAAATTCTGGCCATAAACCTGCTCATACTTACACAGGTGCTGCAGTGAAGTCAGCTGGACTCTTTCTATGATCAATTTACTCAACTTAAATTTGAAACTGAAAGTTTGTGAAGGCCTGATATGGCCATCAAATCACTGTACCATAAAACCCCAATACAGAGGGACTTTAAACTCCAACCTAAATATAATGACACCAGGGCCACTATAACAGTCCAGAACAAATGGAGCCAAGGCAGAACACGAGAGGGAGAGGGGCAGGAAAAGAGCCAGAATGGATGAAGGAGGGAATAGAACTGGTGCTCCAGGTCTCCTGAACTCTTGGCTGCAATAGTTCGTAAGGTTTGAAATTTGAAAGACTCTGATGCCTTATTAAGAAATGTTATCTTGATCTATAATTACATCTGGACCATATAAAATAAGCAATTAATTTTTATTGATACAGATTAATACAATGTCTGTATTTAAGATCCAAGGAACTGATCTGTGTATTTGCAATCTTTGCTCATTTCATTTTGTGAGGCTGCCTATTACTGGCTTATTAAAGTCTCATTATATCATTAAGCCCAAATGTCAATCCTGGTCCCAGTCCAGGCTCTTCTCTCTGTATTTAGTCATTACCCACACGAGTACTTTCCAATCAATAGCAATGAGTTTGACAGTGACCGAGCCAATGTTTACAGGAACACTCTGAGTCCTCATTTCTTTAGCTAAAACAGAGTATTTACTCAAGACTAACGTGCACTATTGTGGAGCAAGAAGGATCTTGATATCATCTGTCTTTATATGAAATGATGTATGTGCATGTATTTCCCATGGGGAGAACCTTCAGCAGAGCTGCTCAGCTCACACCCACCGAGCCACAGATCCCAGCAGACTGTCACGTGTTCATTGGAAAGATTATTAATTATTAGACAGAGAATCTGCTCCAGCTCAGATCTCCAGCTTTGATGCCACCTATAAGAAATTGGCAATTATTTGTTTCCTAGCCCAAGTGAAGATTTCATATTTCATATTATTTTGCATATTCGGGAAAATTGGCCTGAGTAGCTGTGACCACAAAGCAACTCAGATCAACTCATTCCTTCAATAGGAAATATTTTGTTGTTGTTCTAAAGGTATCACAGCTTGGAATTCTAATTAAAACAAATCAGTAAGAAAGTGAAAAATGTCTTTTCGAATTTCAGAAATCAATGAAAGGCTGCAGTTAGGAGGACTATCTAAGGGATGTCTAAGTAAATAATTAGATATATCATCTAATATGAGCCTAGGCAGCATTTAATAATCACCCCACAATACACTGAATTAGGAATTTTAAAATTATTCTCCATATTAAAACAAGGTGACCTCATCTAGCAGGAACAGCTTCCAGGATTCTGTCTAAAGTGCTGTCAGTATATTTCAAGTTCAGAAATTTGATTTTAAAAAGCAACAGATTTTTTCAAAGATTATTCTCACGCTGGCTAAATATGATACCCATCTGTGAATTAAAATAAATACATTCAGGAAACTACCAAAATGTTCCTTAAAATCAAACATATGGTAAGTGCTCACTGTGTCAGGCTCAAGATAATTTCTCCAGTAGCTGGGCCCCTCCAAAACTGACCAATCTCATGGGTTTGCTTTTAAATTTCTTTTTTTTTTTTTCATAATTTCCATTTGTTACAAAGGTTTAACGAGTTCATCAACATGTGTAAGACCTGAAAGAACAGTGAAATACAAATCAGCAAAGTATGGTTTTATTTTTATTTTCAGTTTAGAAAAATAAACACCATACTGATAAAAGGTTGCTTATCATAAGGAGACAAGTGATGTTGGAAAGGTTTTTTTGAAAAACAGCCAAACTAAAGGAACAGGCTCAGCTCAGTCAGTAATATTTTGCTGTGTTATGATCTGAACCAATTCCAAACCACAGTGGCACCAGCACAAAGCATCTTCCCACCTGGGAAACGACGGGTTAGTATTCAGAAAGCTTTAATAATTCTGAATACTAAAAAACAATCAACTTCTGAAAATTAAAAAAAATAGATTTTTAAAAATGAAACTTTGAGCTTTTCAATAAAATGAGAAAAAAATATTATGAATATTATGTATAAACCATTTGAGACAGGGAGCTGAAAAGGAAAGCAAAAAAAATAGTAACTACCATGATAAAAACTGAGAAATGCAAGTCTACCTGAACTTGGACCAGAAACTCCCACCATCATTTCCCTTTCTTGGTTTATGTATCTATTTATGAACTTTATTTCCATTTCAATATGAAAGTAAAATCCATAAATCTCAAAATGTTATTTTAAGAACACAAACCTGTACTGTTTGGGGACACCTGTTGCTCTTTGAACCACCACTGGGAGACAGATTCTAAGGGACAGTTTATTTATTTATTCCAGTTGTCAAGCTCAGAACTAGAGATCCAAACACAGATCTCGCAGATTTCTCTATTAGTTTTTCCTGGTTTTCTAAAATATGTAACAACCTTATTAATGTTTTTGGCACTTACAGTGGATGCAAGTTAGCAAAACCATAAGGCGGCTCTGGAATTCTTGTCCATGTCTGCAGGAATTGAGGTGAGTGTGGTTTCCCAGCTGCAGCTGGGGAAGGGCTCTGACACAGCACAGGGACAGCTTGAGGGGTTTGTGTTCCTAAACCTCTCAGCCTGCTCTGAAAAGGTTTATTACTAAAAAAAATTAAAAAAAAAAAAATCAAGTTAAAGCTGATCCAGTCCATTATTTTTAGGCAGCTGCCTTTGGAGACTAATGGATGACAACGCAATGGAAAATTCCTTTCCTTCGGAGCTCTGCAGGTGCACTTGCATCATGAAGGAGCTTCTGAATAAAGCAAACTGTACATATTACTACTGTCTTCAAAACAGCTTATGAACTTTTCAGTCCATTGTGATCACAGTTCCCTGTATTAGAAGGGAGCCTATGCCCTTAAATCTTAACTCTGTGAACTCTTCCCTTTCAAGTACCCAACACGAGAACTTTTTCAGGAACAGGAAAGTCTGAGCTCTAATGAGATCCTCTCTGACAATTGCAGAATAAAACCTTCTATTATATATACTACAGAGATTGGAAACACATTTGCTATACCTCTCATTTTTCTTTACGATCCTCTCAGTCCCTTAACTAGAGTACAATGTCCCTGACTTGAATTTATATCCCACTTTTCAAGATGCAACAAGCAGCAGATTGCAGAACCTGGTCGCTTAAGGAAAGATAAGTTCTTGGAGGGGCAGGCTGTGGTGAACCAGACTAAACAAAGCAAGAGATTAATGCCCCCAGTAATAAATACATAACTATGAACAAACCGGCACTTCTTCATACTCTCTTTGAAAATCAACCGACTGACTGAGCAGCAAACAAAAAACCCCAATTCAGGCTGTAGTATCTAGTGTTAAGCAGATTTTCTGCCATGTAGCAAGAGACAGGTTACAGTATTCCAGAAGGTAGGATGTAGGTATCTGAGCCTCTGTCTGCAGGGGAGGCAGGAAGGGAAGTGATGCACAACAATATGGCACAATTCCTGATGTCTCGACTGTGTATCCTCTGCTATCCTGCACAACAAATTCAAGTGTAAGGGATGAGGGATAAAACATGGGGCCATAACTACCTGAATGCCATGGCTTCAGGACCTGAGAGTGCCCTAAAGCTCTGCTAAAGCCAGAAAGGAAAGGAGATTTCCATTTCCAAACGAACGAGGTGTCAGCTGTTGGTATTTCAAAACCACAGAAATAGCTTTACTGATTTCTATCTTAAAGTTTAGAAACTGTGGCTTTCATAAACAGATGCAGATGAAGTTGAAGGGGAGAATTATATCCAGATCATAAGGCAGAGTAGCAGCTTGTAAGACTTGTCCTCATACATGCTGTTAATTTTGGCCAGAAACAAAGGCTAAACTTTGCAAACAAGACAGTGCCAGCGTTGTGGGGGTTTTGTTTGGTTTGGGGTGCTTTGTTTGTTTTTCCTCCAACAGGACCAGCTGCTGAAAGATTTCTCTCAGCTGTGTGTGCCATGAAACTACTCACTCTTCCTCACAGTACCACCACCATCTCTCTTTAAATCAAACTACCTGGCCAAGCAAGTTGGAGCCTCAATAAAACTCAGTTTCTGCTGAAAACAGAGCACAGGTAACATCACTGGCACGTCACCAAACGTCCCCCCATCTTTATTTGGATAGTGCCGTGAATGTTTGAACTGAAGTAATCTGAGCTACTGACAGAGCTGAAGAGGTCACAGAGAACTGCTGCAGGTGCAGGCCACTGAAGGACACTGGACAAATTTACACCCAAATGTCTTATGGCCCAAAGCATTCTTGTGGTTGGCAGATATCGCTGCCATTGCTGCCACCCTGCCATTCTGAAACGGGGAAAAAGATATCAAAAGACTGAAAAAGCACCCTCAAAGTCACAACAGTCACAAAAGAAGGAACAACACTCAAGTCCTCCTCTTCTCGGGTCATTATCACGTCTTGCAACAGCGGCCTGTGAGACAACACTGCCTTCTTACCCTACAGCACAACCAGCGCAGGGTATTTCTGCCAGAAGAAATATTCTGATTTGTAATACTGGTTTGCAACATCTCAAAATAATGGAGTCTTCAGTAGCTCTGTCTTAGATTGTGTCCACAGCCCTGCATGTTCTACATGAGGATTTCCAGAATGGCAAGAGAATTCACTATTTGATTTTTTGTTGGTTTGTTTGGTTTTTTTTTTTAATTTTGAGGTTTTTTTTAGTATTATATGTCCTCCTAAGCTTATTGTGTGCTTTCACCACACCTCCCCTATGCAGATTAAGCACTTGAATACAAAAGCACATTGTAATCAAAATGTATATTCTCTTAAAATCCTCAAATCCTCCTCTAGATAATCACCGTTTTTTGGTTTTAGTTTTTTTGTTTGTTTGGGGTTTTTTTGGTAGTTTTTTGTTTTAGTTTGGTTTGGTTTTTTATACAAATTCTACCTCCCTTTGTTTTTTTTTTTTTTTTTTTTTTTCCTTTCTTTTTTTTTTGGTAGGAAATCCGTTTGTTGAAAACACGTGTCATACAATATCTCCTAAAACTAAATTTTAATGACTGTATTAAATAATGGCTACAGGCCAACAGGAAAAGGGCTTGCATGGCAGTTTAATTGACAGAGCATCTGAAGTGTCCTTGAAAATTATTTCAAAGTTTATTACAGTCCTGGAGGTCAAGAATGAAAGGCTTCAAACAGCAGCTCTGCTGAGGTCCTTGTCTGACCCAGATCCTGTACCTTTGATGTTCCTATTAATTCAAAAATTTAACCTAACACACAGACACCTTCAAAAACTCTGCTCTTTTGAAAATTTGCAATCATTCATATACTGTAGAGCTCCACACTGTTTGAATCTCTGACTAGAACATAAATCTGTGATGAAGCATAATTACTTTAAACTAAATAACCTACACAATGCCACAAGCGACGGGAGAACACACTTTAAAAGTCACTAATTTATGATGCAAGCTGTAAAGCAGTGAAATAAGAAGTAAAATATGTTGGAAACAAGTTTGAAGTGACACAAGTATTTTATAT
This sequence comes from Pyrocephalus nanus, assembly GCA_038380795.1. Taxonomy (NCBI): domain Eukaryota; kingdom Metazoa; phylum Chordata; class Aves; order Passeriformes; family Tyrannidae; genus Pyrocephalus; species Pyrocephalus nanus. The sequence continues at coordinate 13,388,984 of CM076275.1, read as the reverse complement.
ATTTATGAAGTACTTCACAATATACTGATGGCATTCCTTTCTCATGAACATTGTCAGTGAAGGTAACTTTGCATGATAATATCTGCTAAATAAATAGTTATTGCTGTACTTGGTCATAAAGTTGGCAAAAATTACATCACTTGTGAGGAAGGCAGTGTGCTTTCTACATTGGCACTGCCTCCACTCCATGGTTTATATGTTAGAAGCAGTCTAGATTTTGTATGGAAAATAAAAAATGTCTTCATACCGAGTGCCAGAGGACAGAGAATAACTTAATGACTGCACCACATACACAAAATTATCAGCACGGCAGGCTGACAAAAGAGAGGTTAACTGACAGATACAATAGCTTCACCTTAACCCAGATGTCAGGAAATATGTCATTATTGATATTCAAAGCTGGAACAGAACAGTTAAGTGACTCACAGAAAGCTGAATAGGCAGGTATTTAAAATACCATGTGTGTAAGGATAAATTCAGAGCTCACCCTACCTTAGAAAAAATGAGGTCTTCTTTGCTTTGTTTTTATTTCAGAGCTTATAATTTTGTTAAAGATCTTCTCTATATGGCTTTGGACAATTCTACAACAGCCACATGTGGTCTAAGATAAACTGATCAATTTTCCTCCGAGTTTTCTGCCTTAAATCAAAAGAATTATTCAAAGTCTTGAGGAAATCTGAGCTCAGAATTCAGCCTCACTGATCTCACTGTTCTGTATCAATACCCTCTCTAATTCAATCCAACATGAAGCACAGTTTAAACACACTGATGACAGTTGGTCAGAAAATGTACATGGTGAGAAACAAATCTGCATGTTTCGCTTGCTTGAGTTTTAAGAACGCAGAGCATTTAACTCATGTGCAAATGATGACAAAAGGGAAAAAATGGTTCAAGGGAAATGAAGGGCAACACATCAAAACTGTGGTTTGAATTCACTTCTCCTGTTCCACACACACATCAGGTATTCTTAAAAGGAGGTATGAACTGTCCAAGTAAGACTCCCCCTCTTAACAGTTTCCCAACACATCTTTTACATGCACCTAAAACCCCAGAAAGGTGCCCCACCACCCTTACATATGAGAACCATAAGGCAATGCCATTACAGAGGATCATGTCATGGATCACAGCACCTGCTCACACACAGAATATCCATTCTTTTATTAAATTTGGCTAGTTTTTCATATTTGCAGCAGCAGTAGAGTTATGGACATTTTAGGAGAATTTACTCTGAGAGAAATCAGTCTCTTGCTAATCCTGGTGAAAGGCATGGGAATGGTGAAAGGATGTGCAGCCTCAGCCTGAAACAGCTATTGGCTGTCAACTCCAGATAGGAAAATTATGATATGAATTAGTATCTTCAAGACATGTGGGAAACCTTTCATCACTTTCCTTAGAACAGATTTATGAGTCTGGTCTCTTCAGTGGAGGTGAATAATTTACAATACCCCACCCCTAACTTGATAATGAAAATGAGCCCCATTTGAACTTTTAGCTCTTTGACATTGGAAAATATATAATGCAGAATTAGAATGTAATATAAATGCAGCCTGGATCAACCTATTAATCATCTTATGATCTTACTAAAAAAAAAAAGAACTATTAAGAAAATGGGTCATCCAAATGAATCATTACATTTCAACAAATGTTAGCTTTTGTATTTCTCATCTAAGAGGAATCCCTACTTTTATCAGAAGTGTTTGTGCAGAGTCACCTTTTTTCTTAAACAGTAGAGTACAGTTACAGCAAAACAAATTAGTCCCCTCAAACTTTAATTAAAAATGCAATGTTTAACCCAGAAAGAAAAGTCTTAAGCATTTCTTCTTCTTAAAAAAAAAAAAAAATCCTTGAAATTCTCTTTGACTTTTGTGCCCATTTTTGTAACAGCATGTATCTTTATTACAACAGCATATAAAACTTTACACAAGGGCAATAATGCAGTAACAGCAAGTTTTTCACAGCTAATACTCAGGCAGCCAGATGACTTGATACATAGATTAAAATCACAAATTATGATGCTTAAATCCCTTGGTAATGACACAGAATGATTTCTACTGGCAAGATCATAAAATTCATCACAATCTTCACCACAATTTGCATCCCAGCTGAATTTGAATTCATCACAAAAGGGATAAGAAGGTCAATGTACCAAGCCAGACAAAAAAGAAGACGCCTGAACAGCCACTGAATATTCTATTTCAAGCAGCCATCCTTGACAAGCTGCAATTAAGATAAGATTTACTTTTATGCATCAAGTCCTTCAGTTTGATCTGTGAGGCTGCACACTCTTTCCCCTATTGTTTGAAGCATCATTTCAAAATGTTCAGCACAACAATACGCAAAACTCTATCAGTAAATGCAATTGTTTTGTTCTGTTACAGAGCTGGTCTGACCCAAGGACAGGGGATGCTCTGAGCAGCTGTACACTCAGCTGGAATTCAGGACTCCCAGCTTCCTCTTCCAAATCCATGACAGCCTCACACAGCGCTGGACAAACCTCTGTCGCCCTCTCCAGTCTAAAATACAAGAGTTCATCACATGGCATCAAAGTGATCCTGCAGCAAGAGCGTTTATTCATCAGCTTTGATGCTTTTTAACCACCACACAATGGGGGCTTCCATCACCCAACAGAAAGTGTCACTTATTTATGGAAACCCCAGTATTCCAGTAGAGCTACTTATTCAGCAAAGGCCTCACCTCCTTGTTTTTAACCCCATGGAGAAACCCATGAATCTGTTTTTTACCTGCCCACTGAGCTTTCCTGGCTCGCTGTAAGGGAAGAAAACCCCACAGCACGAGTTCAAATATAGGCTTAGAAAACCTAACCCAGAGCAGAAAAAAGATGACACTACTCAGTACAAGGGAATCTAGACTTTAACTTCTCTCAAACACATGGGTATACCAAAGAGTCACAGGATGCTGTAGATGGGTCAGAGTACACAGGGTGCTCAGGACAACATCCACTGGAGCTCTGAGTTTGATCAGGGATGGACAGTGGGGTAACCTGTTCTGGTACTTGACCCCCCTCATGGTAAAAGCTTGTTCCTTGCAGTGAATGGAAATCCCCCATTTCTGTAGTTTGCATCCAGTGCCTCTTGTCCCATGGCTGAACACCTCTGAGAAGAGGTTTGTCTGGGATGCCTGGCAAGTTGCAAGAGAACATCATGTTCTTCTGGGATGATGTGAACAAACATCAAATGCATGTATAAACTGAGCACTGGTATTAAAAGACAACTTTTTAGGGATCATAAAACCAAGAACCAAAGAATACAACTAGCTAATAATGTGAATGGTTTTAAATACACATTTTATTCTTTGACATCTGCACAGCCACTACTTCCATTAAAGGAGTATTTTTTTTGTTATGGAGGCTTGGGGGAGTTTTTGGTGCTTTTCCCCTGCAGCTTCTACATTAGAAACGCTTTAGAGTCCATTGCTGCCTAAGTTAGGTAAGCACAGGAGAGAGTAATCAGATAAAGATCTGGCACCCCGATTTTTAACAGCCTAAAAACGCTCAAGATGCCGGATATTTTTGCACAGACTCGTCCTCTCTTGTATATTACAACTGAGAGACCAGGAGAGACAACGACCATTTAGGTCATTACAGCAACATTTTCTACTCACCTACCTGTCTTCAGAGCCTGGGCTTCATTGATTTTCCAGGGGACTTATCTTCCCCAGTCACTCCAGGGCTTTTGAAGACGTCATCATTAAGCAGTAATCTAATCTTTTGCTCGTCAATTGCTACCAGCCCTGACTAGTGGAAGTCAGAATCGTCCCACTTGCTAGCTTAAAACAAATACTTGAAGCTAAACCACACAGTCAAATTTTGATTTGCTATAAACAGTATTGACTGAAGACCACAAAAAAAAAACAAAACAACAACACTTTGGAGAGCTGATGGGTGTTGCTCAGTGGAGAGAAACAGATTAAAATAGAAAGGTGAATCCCCATTAGTCATCCAGCCTGTGAACAACACACAAAGCTCCATTTTGCCATATTGGGTTTTTTTCTTTTAATAAACTGCTATCTTCAAGTATTAAGGTGGTTCAGGACAATTAAACTGCCATCTCAGACAGGCTAACCTGGCAAAAAACTTCAGTCATTCATCCAGATCTGATCTATTCTGATCTATCACAGTGTGATGAACCATGTATACTATGACAGTGAGTAAAAAGCCCCTTACTATGCTGCTAAAAATACCAGCACCCTGTTAGAGATAAGCATTTAAGCCACAAAAAGTAGCAAAAAAAAAAAGAGAGAAAGTTAATAAAATGTACATTGATCTATTTCTGTGTTTGGGGGAAAATTTGCAGCAGCCCAAATTCTATTTATATGCATCTCAGTCATTATTATTACTATTGCATTTGAATACAACCAGCAGACAAATGTGGCTGACAACTTACTCCCAGTATAACCAGTAAGATACAGAACTAAGGACAAATTCCAAAGTGTTTCAAGACTCAGCTCTAATCTTCATCTCCTTAAATTGCAGATCACCTCCCTGCTCGGGTGGGCTGGTTGGGGTTCTCCCCTGGGTTATTTCACTCCCTCAATGCTCCAGCCCTGCCCCAGCTGTGCCTCCCCTCTCGGTACTGCCCCATCTCAGTGCGCCCCAGCAGCGTGTGCACCACAAATTCTGAAGATCTTTTTTTCCCTGAAGAACCTTTTCTCAGTCCTGTCCACGCACCTGCATTTTGTGAAAACATTTCCTGGTTTCTTTTGGCAATCTTGGAAAACAAAACCAGCCCCGTATTTTTACAAGTGCATTGAAGTATCTGCGGCACAGAATTAATTCCGGTGATTATTCCTTGCCTATCATGTTTAAGGTCATCCTACCCCCAAAAAGGCAGGAGGATATGACTACACAGCATAAATGTTGCCATTTCTCAGAGACCTCCCGTTGCAAGATAAGCTTATATCCATTTTATTTCTGCAACATCCTGCTCTCTTGTAGGTCACTGTAAGGGCATGAGGAGAGAATTATCCTGCATCCTTCTCACCCACTTGGTAAGAGTTTCTTCCCTTTATCCCCTTTCTACATTTGTCAGCATATCTAGAGATAGACAAATGCTACTTCCTGGTGAATACTGAAGATTAGTCCTTCTCATTTTACAAAATCATAACAACAGAGTTATGGGGAACATCACGAGGAATATTATGGGGTGGTGTAACACCTCCCTGTTTGGCAAGGTCTCAGCTGGGAAATGAATTAAGCTGCAAGAGTGTCCATTTGACATTTATTCAGCAGCTGTCTGTCTCAGAAATCCGTGCATGTAGAATTACTCTTTCAAAGTTTCTTTTGCAGGAAAGTTGTTGGATATGCATTTCAAGCTGATGAGACCCAAAACCAGTTGCCAGTTGCTAGTTGATTTTTGGAGCTTCATTTCAACTGTGTTAGCTCCTGTTTGTTAAATATAAGATATGTATTTTTTATTTTTAAACCAGCACTTTGTAGTTTGTTGGGTTTTTTTCTCCATTGCTGGCAATTAATTTGTTCAGTGAAGAAAAAAAAGAATACTTTCATGTATTGCTATGTTTTTTAATTCTCTGCTGATGTGTGATTAAGTATTCCCTTTCACACAGAACAAAGAGACTTGTTTCTCTGTTATTTTCTCCTCTTGTTTTAGGAAGTACAGATGAATCCATTTTATCTTAATTTGATATTTCTAGCAAAAATTAAACTGATGTTTTACTTTACAAAGTTTCTCAAAGCATCATTTTTTTTCCCCAAAGTTAAAGATGAACTGAGAATTATGTGTTTTATGTAGCAAATCTTTGCCTGACTGTGATAAATACTGTGAAAGGGAGGTTACTGCAGCAGGTTTAGACATAAGTTTGACATGAAGGTGTAACACACTTCATATTCCAGAAGGGCCTGCCAGTCAGCTCACCTTACATATTTTCACTCTCAACCTTTTCCACAAGTCAAAACTATTTCACAGAAAGGAAGGAACCACACAGTTAAATGACTTGTTTTATGTTTGGCACATCAGAACAAGAAAAAAGTAGTTGGATCTGGTTTAAAGTAGCAAAGATGAAACAGGGTTCTCATCTTGATCTCCCACTTCAAGATATGAAAATTAATCTAAAATTGAAGTTGCAGTACTTAACAATGATAGATGTCAATTTAAGAAACAGGCTGAATAATATCTAGGAACCAATCATCATGGTTTGAATACAAGGAATGAAAAAATAACTGTGGTAACTACAGAACAGAAGAAATCAAGACTGAGATAATTTAGATGTCAGGTTATGGTCTGGTCTTACAAAAAAAAAAAGGAAAGAAAAGAAAGGCAATATTGAGGGAAGGCTTGCTGTTGCAAGGTTAATAAAATGGAAATCAGATATTGAAAAGACGATGTTATTTTTGGCAGCATTAACATTTACAATAGACTGCATCCCCAAACCCATATTTACCCAGGCATTTCCCATATTTTACTGCTGCCTGGGGGGAGGAAAGAAGAATTTTAAGGAACAAATACAAACCAGCAGCAAGAACCATTTTATATGGAGTTAAGGTGGATATTGGCCAGAAAAGGCCAGAACAAAGTCACACAGTTATGTGAGATGGATCGAGCGTGGCAGGCAAACCTTCAGGGAGGAGGATACAAAGACAGTGTATGTTGGGAATGGCAAATCCACAAGGGATTCCTAAGAAATCCTCAGAAAGCTGTCCTTTACAATGGTGGCAGTTAAACAGAAACAACTCTAAGTGACTGAGAAAGTGAGTCTGATGAAATGCAATCTAATCTAAGTTTCTAAAGCAAATAAGTATCACTGGATTTAATAAACATCAACAGAGCTTATTCTCTAAAGCAGAATGTTGTAAGATGCTAATACAGGTAGACAAGTAGATAATTACCTTTTCAATATCTTTTTATTAATTTGCTTCAACTGTAAAAAGAAAATAAGCTTTACTAAAGAAAAATCTATCAACCTACACATCAAGGCAAACCTTCTGCTCACATACCTTCAGTACATTAAATGGTCTCATTGTAAGGAAAGTACTAAATACTTTACAATTCCTACTTTGCTTAATCATTACAACAATAATTCAGCGTAGTGGCAATTGGAAATCTGACTGTATTATTCTTCCATTTTAATAAGCTTTACAACTGAAAATCTATTATGCCTAAACAGCCTGATTTAAAAAAAAAAAAAAATAGAAAAAAAAAGTGAGGCTATTAGAAATCCTTGTTTCCATTAAAAGTGTGCTCAAAGGCTTTAGAAAACATCTGATGGTGCTTAATAAAGTGATTCATTCTCTTTCCATTCCTGGGCCATTGGCTCTGTAATGGAGATGAATAAAGGTCTGTAGGGCAGATCTGCACACCCAGAATGCCACGATGGCCCTGTTTGTTGGGTATCCCAGGACAGGAGGCTCTGCACAGTCTCCTCTGTAAATTTGGCAATGCCAAAAAACAGTTGCTCTGAACCTCAGTGTCCCATCACACCCGGGGAAGTGGGCGATGCACAAGCTCAAAAAAGCTGCTGCTTCAGGGCAAAGAGCCTGCAAAGACGTCACAATTGCAGGCTTTTCCCTAAGCCATCCTCAGAAGAACCTGCAGCAGCTGAGAGGGAGCACTGCAGGACTTGCTCCCACTGCCTGCTGGCCTGACCCGAGGCGAACCCACAGCCTGTGTGTGCCTGGCAGCCTGACAAGCCAGCAGCAAGGAAGCCTTGAAGCAAGAGCACAAGACAGCAAGACATCTTCAACAAGAGAAATAGAGATTATAGTGTCCTACAGACACAAGTGCTTGCCTCCCTCCCTCCCTCAGGTTGTGGAGGTGGAGAAGAGGCGACACCGCCGGAGGTGTAAGTGATTCAACTGCTAAGTAATTATATGAAGAGGGGACTGCGACCTTTATTTTGCTAACTGTCTATTAGGAGAACTTCTCTAATTTTGACTAGGACAAATTAGCAATTTCTAGAAATAGTTCTTGACCTTGAGCACATAAACCTTGAAGGCAACTATCACCCAGCAAATAATTAACTAAGTGATATATTACCAGATCATACTCCAGCGTCCTTTAACAAGATGACATTCTATGTACATGAGCAGTGAATCCCTATTTTCCGAGTCTGAGTTCTGCACAGATAAAAGTGAACGTTAATAAGGGAACAGAAACCAGAGGCTCAAGTATCTGAACCATGAAGAGAATCATTTAAATTGTTTCAATCTTTTGTTTCTGGCACCACGCCGTCTCGTCACATAAAGCTGTAATTGAAACCATGCGGTGTGTGGAGTGGGTTCATTACTGCCTCTGACTGAGCCGGCTCATGTGCTAACCATGCACTGATTTTGGCATCCTTAGCGTCAAGAACTCTTCACCTATGTATTTGTTAGCACATATGGGCTCTTATTCCTTCTAGGAAATTAAAACTATCCAATACTGAAGAGCCACAAATTGATTTCTGAGTCCAACTCCCCTGTGATACTCAGTGGCACGGTTGAGCATCTGCAAAATAAATCATCTGGGGAGATATATTCATAGACTTAAAATATAACAATGGTTTAAATAATTGATTTGTAATACTTTGCTATATGATAAATACTCAGTCTACTGCAAGTCCTTATTTGCTGAGTAATAGCTTTCCACTGCTGAAAAGAATGCATGAATTTTAGAATTAAGTACCTTGCCCAGAAATAATTAATATATGATTTTAATATTAAGTATAATTTCAATTACTTCTGGAGAAGATACCATCTAAGTATCACCTCTAATATGCCCTGAAATGAAACCATATATTTTACACAACGTATATAATTAAAGTCTGATAAGGACGTATTTGTAGAATTTAACACAATCATATCTATTTCATTAGACCTTGTAACAGTTCTGAGCTAATGAGGAAACTTTCATTCAGGAAACACAGGTGAAAATTCTGTGACTGTTCAAAACACTCTTTGTCCTCTAAAGTAATGTATTGCCAAGTAAACTGAAACAGCATAAAGTACAGAGATACAGGTCTGTGCAGTGCAAGAGAGCTGTCAATTTTGACTGCAGAACAGCGAGAGGTTTACAGAACAAGTACTGTGCTTTCAGGCTCTAATGTTGCTTTTTTTTCCAGAAGTATAAACAATGAAAGTATTTCACACATTTGGGGCATTTACTGCTACTCTTAAACATTTAAACTTATTTACTACTACATGACAAATCCTGCTCTCTACAGTAAGAATTTGTAATGTTTTCACAAACAGTTCAAAAGAGGAGGATTAAGTAGAAACACATTGTCAAAGGTCTGTCCTTACTCCCTTCCTAAACTGTTTTCAGTCTTTAACATCAAATGAGCTTGGGTCATCATGCAAATAAACTGTATTTAAGGTCAATATAAGAAGAAAAATGCAAAGAAAACCAAGCCTCCCTTGTTAGCTTTACTAAAGTATCACGAGGTATTCTCAGGTGGGGGACGGGGGAGAGAGATATATCAGGGAAGAAACATTCAGAGATTGCTGCTATTCTATCCTGAGGTCAACATTTCACCTTTCTTCTTTTGGCTGTTTCATCAGCCTGTGAAACCATAAGCACTTACCTTCTATATTTCAAGCTCTAATAATCCACCTCTGCCCTGGGAATTCAGGGGGGAGTAAGTTAAGCACTCCATCCTAGGAAGCAATATTATCAACATGACGTAGTTCAGCTTGTATTTATTTGTGGGTTTGAACCTGGGCTGTGCTGTTTGTGAAATGAAATTATTCAGCTACAAATGAAAGTTTGTGCAATTCTTAACTAAAAAAGCATTGTTGTGTCACACTGTACAGGAGCTGATCGTGTGCACGCCTGTACTTGTCTGACCAAGAAGCTCCTCTGATCTGAGCGCAGCTCTTTTCCTATTTATAGGTACAAGTATTCTCATAACAAGCAAAGGCAGGAATATTTTAAAGCTAAGATGGTGGCTTTACATAAAGCACCCATTTTATTTACACTAAATAAAAGCTAAGCTACAGCACCTGATTAAGTGTAATATTTAAAAGATTCTGTGCAAACAGCCAGCATCTTGCAGACTCCCCCTGCGTGAGCCGTTTCCTTCCGTAGCTTAGCAACATTAAGACTCTAACAAACAAAAATTAATTGTGCCAACGCTCATTTCCATATGTGATGCTCATCCGAGTGCACTGGAACCATTTACATTTTAACCTGCAACGTCCTGCACATCACCCCCCCCCCCCCCCCCCCCCAATAAATCATCGCAGTGCAGCTCAGGGAAGTGCAGGGTGTTGTGTCGAATGCGAGCAGGAGCTCCACCGTATCTGACTGTCAGTGGGAGCCAGTGCTGCTGAAGCAGATGTTTCATGTTGATAAGCAGAGACTGGAAAAGAAATTTCTAAGCCACTTTTCCTTTTTTCTTCACTTTCTCTACCATCCTTGGCAATAACTGATCTAGCACACGTGCCACGTGTAGCCCCTGTGCTTAGAGCAGACTTCCTCATCCCTTTTCCTAAATCCAAATTAGCACTGGTCATGCTAAATCACAACCCCCCTCCTTTCAAAGTTCCTTCTCACTCCTGCAATTAGGAGATCTCTCTTGCTATCAGATAGGGGTATTTAACTTCCTTTGGGTTATCCTTTCTTAGGGATTTAGAGGGAAAGGCAGCTTATGTCAACACTATTTATCAACACAGCTATAAAAATTCCTGTAGAGTGGGAATCTACAATCTAAGGCATGTGTTACCTTATTGCTAAGACATCCGAATTACAGAATGCAAATTTCAGTACAATTCTATAAAACTGTAATTACATCCTGCCATATCCACAGTATTTGTAAATCCACCAGGGCATGAATTGTCAAAACTCAAAAGCAGCACTACAGGCCAGCACTGAGGAAACTGAAACCTCACTGCAACACTGAGGGAACCTGGTGGGTTGGTACAAAAGCTCACCCACATTTTTATATAGGATGAGACCTCTGGAGGCCATCCAGTTCAACCCCAGCTCCAAGCAGATCAAATAAGACCTGGCTGCTCAGCACCTTGCCCAGTCAATCCCCCAATATCTCCAAGGATGGAGACTCCACATCCTCCCTGGGCACCCACGCCAGCATTTGACCATACTGGACAAAATTGCTTCCATATTAATGAGATGTTTCCACCTGTCTCTTACACCTGGAAAAACAGGCTTGGCTTCATCTTCTCTACACCCTTTTTACGTGCCAAAAAACCACCTAGAGGACAAATTATTTGTTGGGTATTTTTTGGGCAGTTTTCCTCTCCTTCCCCATAAGGAAGGGCAATATTAACTGAACATCCCAAATGTTTGGAAGTCAGCTGAGCTATGTGGAACTTTAGGAACTGTTTATCAGCCTGAGTTTCCCTTAAAAATGAGTTTATAAATTAGTTACCAGTTTATAAATAGAGCATTGAATTGGAACACAGACTGGAAAATGTGAACACACCACTCCATCTCAATGCAACCTGAGTTAGAACAAATCAAAAATGCACGGAAGTCTAACAAGAAGATAAATTATACCTTCCTCAGTGGTTAAAATATTTGAAGTAGAAAAAATAATAAAAAAATCTATAAAACATACTCTGGAATTTATTGTCCTTTAAAAGCTCTGTAACATTAGTTGCAATCACATCGCTACAAATTAAATATATATTAGGCTACGGAAATCAATGTAGTTAGAGAAAGTAAATCAAAGGGAGAATGCAGCTTTCCGATTGCAGGGAAAAGAGCTTGCTAAAAATGTAAGGACTCCTAAATATTGTGAGGTTTTTTTGAGATATTTCCTTATCATTAGGGTGCTAGTTTTGTGAAGTCAGAAAATACGTAATGTTTATTAGAATTTAGTTGCAGAGGTCTGTTAATATGTAAAATTCTACTTTAAGAAGTACAATTTATTTAATTAATTGAATTACTTGAATAAAAATCGCAGAAGACATCAGGGGCAAATTTTTAACACTAGGTTAAACACTAGATAAAAATGACTACAAGCCATTATCTCATCACAGACTCCACAGAGCCAATATTTTCAAGGGTAGCACAGGTGAAAGGAAGCTGATGTTTTAAATTTTGGAGGGTCTTCATCACTGCCACTGCAGCATGGGTTAGGAAAGGGCCAAACTTACACAGGGAAGAAAGGCTGCTCAGAGAGATCCAAACTTCTATGGAGACACAGATTTGGGGAGGTATTCCCTGGTTTTGACTATGCAAGGAAGATGCTCTGGAATAACGGTACAGGACAAGGGAGAGCCCTCTGAGAGAGATCTTTCTGGAAAAAGAAGAATTCAGGGAAATAGACTTATTGAAGCAAGACAAACAATAAAGTATGGGAAGGAACAGGGTAAAATGCTCTGAAGCACCTACATGACTTGGCAACCTTCATTTTGGAAACAGATCAATTTTAGTGGGAGTCTGAAATTCCTGTCTGCATCTGATGGCAGATCTCACCTAAGTCCTGTGAAAATTTTACCTTGACATAAACCATTAAATCTGAACCAGAAGGTGAGCTTGATTTCCTATCTTCTGGTGCAGCACATTTAAATATATATACATATTTAGCATACTATATAAGTGCAACTGGGTTTCTTAATTCTTGGATTTAAAACTGTAGCATTATGGAGGCATCCCAGTCACTGATAAAGACTTCTTGGTATTATCTGTATTTTAAGTGAGAAAATACAAAAATCAAAACAAACAGACGTCTAGCAATTACAAACCCCATGAACCTGGTGCTGCCTGTCACACCTGTGCCTCAGGGTACAAATTGGTATGTTGCAGTAACTTTATAATCATGCATAAAAAAAGAACTATCTTTCCATCTGGATGTAAATGAATCATTTAAATACCATTATGATTCTAAACTTGGTGATTTCTATATACAGATAAAGCTTCTAATCTCCTTTGTTTTCATCCATTCAACCTCTGTGGTATTTATGACTGGTCAAACACTTAGGTTTGTTTGAATTAACTAATGGCTCAGGGTTTTGTGAAGGTCACCATCCTGCTTTACACACATGGCTGATTAACACACACCCAGAGCTAAAAGCATCAGATATTAAATTTTGAGTTAAGCACCCGTTCTAGCAGGGACTGCAATCACCGTCTGCAGCACTGCCTTCCTTCAACCTCGACACTGCCCTAAATGTCAGGCACACCCCCCCCCAGCCATCAAATGTGGGCATCCTTCTAAAGGTCTCTGCTTCCACACAGCCCACCCCGAGCTCAGGCACTCAGCTCAGCAAGCCCTGTCCCCATCAGCACCCTGCAGCGAGCTGGGCTTCACCTGCAGCCCCTCAGCACAGCCACACTCGCTCCTGACTCCCTCTCCTCCCGTGGAGGGCAGATCGAACACCTGAAATGCTCTTGACTGTCAAAAGAAGTCCATTACTATCAACTGTGTGATAATCAGCTTCCGTCTTTTCCTCTGGAGCCACTTTGCTGCAGCTCTTGCTCCCCCAGCACACTGCCAAAAGACACGAGAGGGGAGAATGACAAGCAAAGAGAAAGAAGAAAGAAGAGCAAAAACTTAGCCAAAACTTCCTTGGCTTCCACACTCGGGAGCGGAAGCGCCATCTCCCATAACTACACTTGACTGCAACCCATCACAGAAGGAAAACACAACAGGCAAAGAAGCTGCAGCTGTTACTGGAAAAGATGTACAAGGAAATGCTGCCAAATTTATTTCCAAAAGTATCGCAAACCTGAACATCCCAGGAACACTGAGTGTCTGCAATACGGCGGTATGTGAAGGAGATAAGAAATGCCACTCTACATGTTTATCTGCCTGAATGAAACAAAGGAAAATGTAAATGTTCATCCTCTTACAGGAACTAAACAAAAAAAAAAATCCTGCAACTTTTTATCTGTGACTGTGAGGCCAAAGGATTAAGGGGCAACAGACCTTGCCTGGGAAGGTTGGCTCTCTCTAGGGACTTGGGTAGGGTGCTGGAGTTATGCTAACCTTTTATTCCAGAGCTCTTGCCATTCAGGTGTAATGTATTAAATAGAGAGTCATATAAACATAGGCAAATAGCAACAAAAATGCTTAAGTACAAACTGTATAGGTTCATGCTATTTGAATCACTAATATTTTAATTTTATCTAATAAAAAATATACAGATACAAGCTTCTCACAGCATGGGGTCACCAATGTACCATGGACAGAAGCAGATGCACATTCCCTGTATCTGAAGATTTTTAAAACCTTCCTGCATAACTGTACTACGAAATGTAAGTTTAAAAGAACCTCTTTACGATCACAACCATGGGATCCAGATGCAAGAATATTTCGTTGAGTAGGGAGTCATCCAGAATGACAGCACCTAAAGGTGTAAAACACTGCTCTTCATCCCAGCCCAGTATTAAACCTGACCCTTTAAATCATGACTATTTAGCTCTGGACTTTGTTAGCTCCTCATGTGGCTCCTCAGCTGGTTCAAGGAGATGCTGGTGGTAGCAGTGACCCATCTGTGCACGTACGGTCAGCTTTGGAGGGAAATGCAACACTGAGGCAGGGTGAGGGGTTCAATCAAGGAACAAAACTTGTGATACTGTTCCCCTTTCCTTTTCCAGTGAGGAAACTGGTGAGTTATTTTACCTGTACCACAAACTTTAACCATCCTCCAATACTAAAAGTCTGAGCAGCTGAAGAAAAAAGAATAAATTCACATTATGCTGAATGCTCATGGAACAAGAAACAGCATTCATTTTGAGTCATTATTAACCTAACAGACCATCAAATGCAAATACTCCAAAGTATGATTCAATTAACGTTTTAACAATTACAGCTTTTCTTAATAAACACTTCTGTGCCTTCTACGGATGACTTAAAAAAAAAAAAAAAAAGCTCAGTTCCATCTTAAGAAATTTACTGCTTTTTAATAAATTATAATATAGCCAAAACAATGTTTCAAATGAGGATGCAACTGCACAAAGAAAGCCTGAAGAAGCAGACACAGGCTCCTGTAGAGAGGATTGTTAACCAGTCCAGCTCAGTGCAGTTGATCTGTTCTCACTGAGAGCAGTCCCCATCAAGGGATGGGCACTTTGACTGCTTCCCAGCTCACCCTGAGAGCTCTGGTTGCTGCAGCACCAGCTGTGCTGTCAGCTCTGCAGAGGGGACACCAAATCTCTCTTTTTTTGCACTCCTGCCTTTAGTGCTTTGAGAGGGACCAGGGCAAAGTTAAGTTTTGCCTTGGTAAATTGATACAGCTTGCCTGACACTTGCCCTGCCCGTGGGGGTGTACAGCTTATTTACATACATATTCACCTTCCCTTTCCTTGCTTTGTTCCCCAAAAGTACTAAAAAGCTGCACCTGGGAATTCACTAAATAAAGTGAGAAATAAAATAAGATGTATTTTGTGCTACTTGATGAGCTAGTGGCACGTAGATGAGTGATGCCAGCAGCACGGGCCAAACAGTGAGGGATAACAAAGCAGGCCCCGGCACTGCCTGAGACATCCCATCCCTGTCACTCAGGAGTGCAACACATCAACCCACGACAAAGCAACCCCACAACATTCCAGTGAGTGGAAGCCAATTTAAAATCCCCAAATGTACAACAGTGAAAAGCCTCGAGAGAATTAAACTTTGCTTTGGTTTCAAAAGATTGGGCTTTGATAGCAGCAAAAGGTAATATGGTAAATAAATGGGGAAATATGGAACTATTTTTAGAGCAGCAGCTTCTAGAAGGGGGAGTCTTTGCAGAATTGCTCTCTCTGATTGGAAGGCATAAGCCATGGACTAAAAAAGGAACAATATTTCACAAGCAAGAAAAGAAAGTCATTGCAAACAGACTGGCTTTTCTCGCTGCACCTACCTTATCCTAAACACAACTTCTAAAATTAATTGAACCCGATCACCCCAGTTTCCATATGAGGGGAAAAAAAAAGAAAAGGAAAAAGAAGGAAGGAAAACAAAAAAAAAACCACTAGAAAAATCTAGCAGGGCTGTTGAAATGAAGCTGTAATATTTAATCAGTATTAAAACTGAGTTGGGAGCCAGTCAATACCCAATAAATTCATTTTGGGGGGGAAATTATTTAAATTATAGGCTATTAAAGGATTTTTCTCTAACGAATTGACGTCTCATTTCTGTAGAGAAGTTCTGCAGTGTTATATTAAAAAATTCAATTAACCCTTTGATGAATGAAACAGTAATTTCTTACAGACTTAACTAATATTTCTAATAGATCTATTTTTAAATTCCAAAGAACTGCCCTTTCAATTTTATTCTGAGAACCAATTATTTTTTCCCCCCAATTTTACCTACCAGCACACCAGTGGTGCTGATGAGGTGACAGTAACTTCAACTGAGGGGAATGAATATCCCTCAGACCTGTGTAAGATGAGCCTCCCCAGCTCCAGACACCCCGAAATCTCCATCCCTGCCTTGTGTATGACCCCACTGACAGAGCCCAGCTGGAGCAGATCTGCAGGAATTCCAACTGCTCGTCTGCTCCAGATGATAAAAACAATTGCTGCTCTCCAAAAGACACTGATACAACTGGTGTTAGATCTCCAGCAAGAGATAAAATTTCATGCAACCATTGATCACTGCCATCTGCATAATTGTTGCTAAAACCTCGGGAGCTTCACCGAATTTTGTATTCAGCAGAGACACTTTATCCTGTACCACATTTTTGTTATGATAATTTAAAATTGACAACATTATTCTTCATGACAGAAACAGTTCATGGTATTACAAGAATGTTAAAGTTTCAATAAAATATCTGCATTTTGATATGATAAAACACAAAATTTAAAAAGTTATTAAAATAATCTGAATTGGATTTTTTTTCCTTAAACTACATAGTACAAAGTTCCCAAATTATTATAAGTCGTTCTTTTAAAATGTAAGTCGGTTCCTTAGTCTTCCTTTTGCCACATCCTAAAAATAACACTCACTGCATGTTGGGTTGTGTGTGAACATCACTGTAAGATTTAACAGAATCAGAGAGAGAAGAATGTTTGTCACATATGAAAAGCAGCACCAATAATTATTCAATGAATTTAGAAATCAGCTCCAGCAGGGAAGGATATGAGATTCCTGCTGATATTGGTCATCTGAGAAATAATGATTTATTGCTGTTCAGTGCATGCTTACTTATGTGGATACAATTCCCCACCAAGAAATCAAAACAAACTTAGAAGTCCACATTAGCATGGTTCCTTCAAGAGACTGGGAAATAAATTGAATACTAATAAGTATGTTTAGCACGGCTGATTTAGTGCATGTTCATGAAGTGTAACACATGCAAAAACTCAATGATGTCAAGTTAACCTCATATATTTTTTTTTGTTAATGGGTTAAGAAATAAGTACTCTTCTGCACAAAATTAGAGGGATACTCTACAACATTCATTTTTTCAGAACATTCTTAATGTTTCCTATTATTTATTTTCATCTCCATTCGCAACCTCCCTCATTTGAATGCAGCTACTTTTGATTTAGAGCAAGGCGGGCAGACTGCACGTGTGAAATTTTAAATTAACTCTGATGGCTTAACAGGACCAAAAGAAAAAAAAAAAAAAAAAAAAAAAAAAAAAAAAAAGCAGCAAAAAGCCAAACTTTCAAATCTGGCCTTTGAATTTGTGCCTTCAACCATACACATATTTGATGGCTGGATCTGAAATGGGAATTGGCACATGCATGAAAAGCAGGCAGGTACCACAGTAATACAGAACATAAGAACATGCAGCACTGCACCCCACAGACTCAGGACTGCAGACTCAAAAGGGCAATGCAAAAGTATTATTTGGGTTGGGCTTTGGGGATTACTAGAAGACCTACCCAGTCACAGACTTAATTCCAGTATGTTGGGCATTCTATAGAAATTTAAATCATGAGGAGGGTCAGAAATCTTTGAACTCAGCACACCCACCCCACCCCAAAGCCCACGGTACCAAGAACTGAAGGAAGCCTTTCCAGCTGTTCAGGGAACACTGAACCAGTTCAATCTGACCGTGTTCCTATTGTGAGCAGGAGTTCTGCAGCTCTGTGAGATAAGGGGAAAGCACTGCCTGATTCCCTGCAGCAGTTCCCTGGGGGCTGCAGAGGAGACATGGAATTCCTGCTGCCTTTTCCTATATGAGCAATCCTATCGCCTTATCAGGTTTTCTTCAGTCGTCCCAAACCACAAAATCGGTAACATTAAGTTTCCTGTTCCAACTACAAAATGTACATTTGAACCAATAAGGTTTTCAAGAAAAAAGGAGAACCAGTGAGAAATTGTGTTGTTTTCAGCCTGTAATGCTATTCCAACCCAAAGTTGGTAGAATTAACAATTCTAGAACTGTAAAGTAATGCCAGATGCTGCAGCCAGTTGTTGTTGACTATTTAAAAAAAAAAAAAAAAGTGAATCTGAACATATCCTGACAGTATGATGCTCTCTTACAACTCTTGTTTCTTACAGGGTTCCAGCTGGGAAATGATAACTGGAAGACATCTGTCCTTATATTCCAAAAATCTGTAAAGGACAAGCTTTTTATCAGACCGGTGACAGCTTTTTGTTGAAAATATAATTTCTCAGTTAATCAATTATCTATCCAATTAGATAGCTTTTTGAACAAATCCATCTTTTCAGAAAGGGGAATGACAACTCCTCAGCCTCCCACTAATATCCTACAAATATCCTAATCAGCTTCCTACAGTCATACATGCTCGGTGAAGCAAAAGCCTGATTGGGTCTCCTTGTAATTGTGAGCCCAACTTCATCTAATAGCTCTTGCTAAGTAATAAGCTTACCAGATATCACAGGCAAATTATGGCACCAAGTTGAATACATACTTTGTACTGCTCCTGAATGAATATGAATGCCTGTTTAACTTTACTTAGCTCTTGATCCTGATTCCATTCAGCTCCCAGAAGAAAAACAGCCCTTGCTATTAATGCAGCAGAATCGAGGCAGCAGGCACATAACCCACTCAAGTTCTGCAGAATACCCAGTTAAGAGAATTTAACTCTGGTTAAATTAATGCCTATGCACCCCAAAGATTGGGTTTAAATATTTGAAATCCAAGAGGCAAATACTGCACGGTGAAAGATCCCTTCCTTCTGATCCAGCTGTCATACAGCAGTTGGCAGGTTTGATCCGGACCGTTCTGATTCCTGAGGTGTTGAGGACCTTCCTCTGCAGTCCCTGCTCTGAAAGCACGATGAAGAAAGGACTTTCTGAGTGAGACAGAGACCTCCAGATCATCTCCAGCCATTCCTTCCAACCTAGAATATTCCATGGTTCCCTAACACAGACTTAGGCCCAGGACACCAACTACCTTTTTAAAACAGATCTAAATGAAAGGATCTAGTGGGTTCCGGGGTGACCCCACAAAGCAGAACTGGCTGTTCAAAAGAATCTTTCAAAGCCAGAATGGAACCGTGCCTTTTGAAATCTGATTTATTTATGCAGTCCCCCATAAAACATAATTCTCTGCCAAGTCCTAGGTGCCTAAATTTTTACACTTCCAACTGAGATAAGAACAATCAGGAATGGACTTAATTCTGCTCACAATTGTTAACCACCTTTTCCTCTCCTCAGTTACAACTGCACATGCACTTAAGAGAAACTCATAAGTGAGAAAGCTTTTAATGAAAACTTTATCTTTAAAATTCACCAGAAAAGTAGCTTTTCTTCTATGCAACTCCCTTCGAAATCTTCCAGATGTTTTTATTAAATAGAAATCTTTCTAAACATCCCAGCCAGGTGTCAGACACTTGTACTCCATCAGTAATCTCACTTTCAGTGGTCAAACAGCAAAGTCAACCAATTGCTACTTCGCTCCACTTCCTCCAAACAGATGAACAAATATTGCAGTGGTAAGCACAAACCAGAAGCATTTGAATTTTAACTGGTACTAGTAAGGTCCAAATGATCTGTGCTTTCAGAGCCAAATGTAGTAACACAGGGTATGAAATGACATCGAGTGAGTATTCCAAGAATTAATGGATACCAAGAGGGACACAAATAAATTTATGTTGATATTTTGATGGAGAATTTGAAAGAGATTAGGTTCGTGGCGAGCTCCTGAGGGAACCATGACCAAGATAAGGAGTATGAGCTGTGAGACTTCATTTCTGAGAATTACTTAGAAAAAAAATAAATAAGGAGCCACAGAAGTTTTGATGGCTGGTGTAGTGAGACTTACACCTGGCTTGAAGTCCTTGGGGAGGAGTTAAAAAAGAGTCCAAGAAATAATGGATTTTCAAGCAAAAATGTGATATATTGAAAACGAGTGAATAGAAAATACAAAAAAAGCAGGTGGTGGAAATGAAAGCAGGATGATTCCAGTGAACCCAGAAAACCAGTAAATTGTAAATAAGACATTTAAACCATCATAAAGACAGATTCATTGAAGTCCTTGGTATCTAAATGTCATTGTTCTATTTTTAGACGTCTGGTATTTAACACAAAATATGACCTGTAATAATTGATATTTAACTACTGTATTCGATTTGAAAACATGATATAAAGGAAAAGACCAGATGAATACTTTATAGATGTTAAGAAGACGGCGTTGCAAGGACAGTGATTAAAAGTGGAAGGGTTTATTTCCATCCTCGGAGATAGCATACTGTACACATCAGTCCCTCGCTGTCTGTCTCACTAATTTGCATCAGCACTATAATTGACAGCTTGTTAACAGCTTATTAGGGACTCAGAAACCCCAGTAACAAACACCACACGCAAAACTACGGAGTGGACAGAGGCTCCAGCCATAAACGCTGTTTTAACAATCCCAGCTGAAACCTGCAGATCAAATGCTGCCTCTGGATTATTGCATAACAAAAATTATGATTGGGGTGGGGCTAGAAAACCAGCAGACCCGGGAGTGAGAATATACGAACAGCCACACCAGGTCAGATAACTGGGCCATCCCACCTGGTTTCTTGTCTCCAATAGCAGCAGGCTCACCGATAGCCCCTGCACACCCTCTCAGCCTCAAGCAATCTGCAGCTCTGGGACTGCCTGAGCCACGAGTGGTGTTTCATGGTTAACAGCCACTGATGGATTTGCTTCTGCAATGAATCTCTCTAAATGTATTTTGAACCTCTGCAAAGTCTGAGCACAATTAACTGGTTTAAAATACCTTGCTGCTGTCAATCTCTCTGTAGATTTTATCTCAATGCTCGTTTCTGGGGGGCAAAATAAACAAACCAATTAATATGTCAGCTGCAACTCTTATTTCTCTGAATTTCTCAATACAGTGTAGCTACAGCACGGCATTACACCGGTCCACGATGGAAAATGTCTATTAGCATGAATTGCAACATATCACATGAAAGACAATAACAGCATCATAGCACATAGAGAAAGCTATTTGTATTTTCTGGTGAGGGAGTACAGAGCTACCGAATGTTGTCCTTACTTATCTTAGGATGAAAGCCTTATTATAAGCTCATTTCAGTTGAACAAATCTCTCTGGGCTCCCTGCTGAGCAAGGCATTTAAACTTTAAAGCTAAAGGCATTCATTTTGCTTTGCTGACAGTGAAAACCTTACTGCACAAGCTCCACGATGCACATGGAAGCTTTCAGATCGCTCAGTGGCAGGATGCATTAGGGCATTTAGCTGCTTACTGCGTCTCTCTGCAGTGCACGGACATCAAAGGCATTCATTTCCACGGGCAGCCGGAGTGGACTCTTCAAGGCAACCATCAGCAGCCCGCTCAGGTTTAAGTGCTCTTTTAGATTCCAAATAGAGAATACGGTGACAAAATATCCCGGGCAGGATTTGTTTCAGAGCATCCTGACTCGCTGCTGTTGCTCAGGAGTGTTTGGTGTCGTGGTCCAGGCACTGGGGGCTGAGGGGCCCTGCTCTGGGTCACAGCACAGGAAAGATGCATGTTCCAGAAACACAGCTTCCTCATTTTCCCCATCCTCATTCCTAACAGCTTCTACTAACCCAGCTCTTTTTGTTTTCTTTTTAAACAAAATAATCTTTTGCTTATCCCAGCTGGTGATCCCTGTCTATGAAAAGCTCCTGTCTAACACAAATACTCCAAAGCCTGACTACACACTACAAATAGGACCAGGCACTTGAGTGTGCACACTCAGAAGCAAGATCTTAAAAGCTTATCTGCCTCTGTATTGGGTGAATCAGAGATCAGAAATGAAGTTTAATCACTTTTAGTTCACCCAGGCGTAACACGACCCCAAATCAAACACCTAAATCATAAAAACTCCCTGCCATAAAAAGCAAGGCAAATAAAAAATAGAATTATTTTCATCCGAGTCTGTCTTCAATTTTCCCCAGCTTAAATGTTGGCTCTAACCCTACACTCAGTAACACTGAAACCAACAGCAGCCTGCAAAGGCAACTTCTGATCATCTATGGGTAGAAGCTGCTTCTACAGTAATAGCAAAAAAAAAAGTCCTTTAAAATAATGATGTTTTAAATGTGGCAAAAACAGCACCTCAAAAGAACTATTATGTTATCTGTTTTACTTTATGTGTGAGGGGATAGGTGGGCTGTTTGTTGTTGGCTGATAAGGGATTTTTTTTTTTAAACATTCTGAGTTTACCGTTGCAAATAAGCATGAGAGTAACTTAGTGCTAATTGTTATGAATACACAGATCGGCAAGATTAGGAAATTACTCTGAGACTGCAGTGTTTGTTACCCAGGCCGCATGCAGGTGACAGTACAGAGCTCACAGAAGTGCAGGAAGAAAGCCTGAGACCGAGCCAAAAACTCACTGAAACACGGGCTGATCAACATCTGAGGCGTTAAACAAAATAATTATGGGAACAGCAGTTTAGCAGACATGTTTTGTGTAATGTAGTAACTCAAAAAAATCAATATATATGACTTAAACATAAGATTTGATATCAGTATAAAAACTCAAAGCAGAAGGTACAGTCCATTCTTCATTAAAAACCAAACAACAAAGGGTGAGCTTCAACAAGTTAAACATGAAGAAAAACTTCCTAATAGCACAGAAAGCAAAGGAGAGGAACAGATGAGTGGAACTGAGGAGGTCTTCATCATGTGTATAAACTGATATGCCATGCCCATGGACTAAGTAACCTTTAGAGGTCAGCCTCAGACTGCAGCTGGGAAAATGTTCCTCTAATTAAAATTAGAAAGTGAAATTTATTTTAGGAAAATGGAGAAAATCATTTGCTTCCAAAGCTTAAAACAACATGCACCAAGGAAAGCCCGCTGGAGCAGACACAAAGCCAACAGCCGTTCTGTTCTCTGGGTGTCAGGTAGCAAATGCAGCAGCCTGAAGAATCATCTGCAGCAACTCTGTACCAGGAAGAGATGCCAGGAGGCAACAAAACTTACAGAGTGGTTACCTCTGAAATTGAGAATTCCCCTTACATCCCATCTTTTAACTATTAAAACCATATTTAATATTTTCCATTTCATATTTTCTTTTTCTTTTACAAGAGTTTTAACTGACATAACCAATATTGAGAAAAATGACTTCACACTCCATAGAGCTCAACAAGAATTTTAGTTTGTTGTTCAGCAAAGGTTGTACATCCAGAGCACTACTGATATACCTTTAATCAGGCTGGCAAAAAGAATGAGTTAACTGTACAATCTGCTGTCTTTTGTTTTAGTCTACTTGCTTTCATATTCAGGCTCTGCTTGTAACTACTTTGAAAATATATTTGTGGAATTGGCTTTAATCACTGGGAATGTTACAGAGAGAGCCAACCCACAATATGGTAAATGTGAAAATGGCAAGATTTTAAATTTAAATTCCAAGTGTCCAGCAACCAAGCAGGGCAAGCTGAAAAGAGCGGGAATCGCTACAGCACTGGCTGTGAATCGATTCTTATATGCTGATTACCTGATCTGACTACCAGTAATTTTGATGGTGTTTGGCAATCTTTATTTTACTTACAAATATTTGCATAAAGGCAAAATAAGGCATTTTAAATAGCCTCAAGTCAGTTGTAAGAATAAAACGCAGCTGTATTTACTGTCCTCCTAAAGAGGCCCTGCTGCTGCTGTACCAAAATTTGTGGTGCTCTGTAACCACCAGAAATGTGATACAAGATGGCATTCACTTTTACCTCACCCTCAGCAACACTATTTTGTCTGACTGTGAAGGAAACACACCATTATATCCTGAGCACTATCCCATTATAATCTATTTCAAAGAGCTGGCGCAGCTACAGTAAAAGCCATCCTTTTCTGCAGCTTGTTCTTTGCAAATCACCCAAATGGCAGCAGTTGAGGAGAGCCTTTGGTTTCTTTTTCATGTTGGCACGGTAAAGCCCCTCTTGTTCGAGACACACATATCCCTCAACTTCTGTCAAAAGCAAGAACAAATTTCCTAACCAAAACTGAAAAGTCCTTGGCTTTTCAAATGACTATAAATTGCATGGCTAAGTGCATATGGCCACAGGGCTGTCACAGTTACTTTTCCTGACAATTCATCATAGCATACTAATTCTGTAATATCATTACTGTGTCTCTTCTCACTGTACTGATCCAGCCAGTTAATTTAATCAACTAATAATAGATTCAGAAATGGATGCAAAGGGCCCTAGCACTTCAAATTATATTACTAGAGATGCACAGCAGTGAAAACAATGTATTTTGTACTTGCCATTAAATATAACCCCAGTAACTTATATTCTTCGAGTAAGTCGGAAATTTTCCTTTGAAAGGGAAAGAAAAAAATATTTGTACAGGTGGAGAAAAGGTCTTTTCCGGGAAGAATAAAAAACCAGGTTTTTTTACACTAAGCATAAATTAAAATTACACTGTATTAATTTAGGAAAAAATGACAACCAACTTCTTCATCAATTCTCACAATTACTGCAGGTAAGTTTCAAGGTAAAAAAACACTGCAGGAAAGAAATACCCTTCTGTAGTGGAAGCTAAAGGTGTATGATTAACTGCAAAGTGAGCCATTCAAAAATGGACAATTAATTTTATTAAATTTTAATCTTCTCTGAAAATGTCAATGATGATTAAAACATTATTCTCTCGCACCTCGGTCCATTTTGCATGTCATGAAGACTAATACTTAAACTTTGCAGGATTAAAAAAAAAAAAAAAAAAAAAAAAGGTAGCCCAAAATGTAAGCATGACTGGAATGCAGACTTGCACCCAATTTTGGCTTCTGAAAAAGCCTGCAGCACAGGCTTTGATGTGATTTCTGCTCAGTTCAGCTGCAGAATGTACACAGCCCAAAGGTTGCCCCGAACACGGGGGCAGCCACGCTCCACGGAACGATTCCACAGCACACCCACGAGTGTGTGCACAGCTGTGTCTGCTGCACAGCCCTCTATGGCCCAAGCAGCTCGTCACATCCTTCATCACCAGCATGTTTTTATGTCTGCTGCTGTCCCAAGCTGAGGAGCAGCTCTCCCACACACCCTGCTCACTGTGCGGGTGGCTGTGCCCGGTCCCGGCAGGGACCACACTCACCTGGACTGACTGAGCTGCTCCACACCCCATTAGCAACACTGACTGCAGCATCAAAATGACAAGGGTGCCGCTCTGGACGTGGAGCATCATGAGGAAATCACGTTCAACAGACCCAATTTCAACCCCCACATAGAATTTTCTGCTCAAGACTAAATCTGGATGGATCGCCAATGTTAATCCAATTAATCTTTTGTGGAGCTCAGACTAAAGTCAATGAAAGTCTTCACTCGCTGAGGCACTTCTTGTGTACTGCGGCCTAAAACAAGGCAAAAGTGTGTGTCCTAATGTAAACAGAGTTAATTTTGGCAAAACTCAGTGAGAAAGCGCGATAGAGATTTATAGACTGAGTCTCTGGCCGTGATTCAGGAAGGCAAATGTTTAACATTTTAAAAGCAATTAGAGGCCTGCAAAATGCAATTAATCTTCTGTACCTGCCAAAGTGCTCTCCCCCAAACGAGGGTGCCTGAATCCAGACTTACGTTCAGGCCACACTACATACATATTTCTGGGAGCACATTATGCACAGATCTGGGTGTACTCCCTCTTTAAGGTGTCCGACGTCATTTGTTACCAAGCGCGACCCCAATTATGCCGACCCGCTCTAAAAGCAAGGCATCTGCTCGAGCACCATAATCTAACAAAACAAATAATTTTCCTTTCATCAATATACAACAGCTTTGTTCATTACTGGGAAACGTTGGGTGGTGAAGTATTGAGTGCTCTGCATTTTACGCTTAAATCAATGTACTGTCTTGCAGTTATGCCACCTAATGTGTTTTTAAGCCATGCGCTACAGAAATCAATGTGCTTCTTATTTGATATTCAGTGTTAAGTTCAGCCTCATAAATTTAGAATTGCACTCTGTTATTTTGATGGTTATGTATTAACCATGTCCTGTAAGTTTTATGATTTTATATTCAGCCGTGCAGTAAATCACGCCAGTTATACACAAGTGGCAATGTGGTGGCTTTGCTTTTACTGTCCCTTCTGAAAGGGAAAGTAAAGGATGATTCATGTGACCTATCGGGGAAGAAAAATACAGTATATCAGATAAAATTCAGAAGGTGTATCAGTAACAAAATTAGGCTCCATAAAATTTAACTGAGTCTTTTCTGAGACGAACTGATTTGCAGCAGATAAATGTGTTTGATATACTTCATCTTACCAATATTTTACACTGGAACAGGCACACAACAGTTGATCATTCTCTGGAACACATCTAGCAGGTGCTATGCTATTGTCTAGAAATCAAATGCCACACTGCAAATATTTTGGGGAAAAAATGGACATTGGTATATAGAGCAAAAACCAAGCCCTTTCCCAACAGCTTCTAAAATGTTTTAATAATGGAAAAAAACTTCTCTTAATTTTTTAAAAATTATTTAAATAAAGTTTTTCTTGTATGAGAGGCCAGAAAAAACAGTGCCCTGCAAGACATGCCTTTAAAAAAAAAAAAAAAAAAAAGTGGAGATCTTTACATCTATTTGCAATTTAACTCCTTGCCCTAGAACAAACCACAGGTTCCTAGACCACATGGCAATATAAAGATTGTTTGCTCATTTCATTAAACATGGTGAGACAGTGAAATGCCCTTAGTGACAGCGAAGACTCTGTCACACCAGAGTTACTCTGTTGTCTTCCACTTTCTCAGGTGAAATCCTGAAACTAAAATCCTCTTTCATTTTCCAAAAGCCGATAAAGACTGTAAAGGGCATTTAAAATAATAGTGTACAGAACTGTAATCTTTTCTTTTAGATCACTAAAGTTTAAAAACAATATAGTTAAGAATCACAGGAAAGACTGTGTCTTTCTCCTGACAGCAATTTGAATCACATAAAATAATCTGACTGCATCTACAGTGTATTCCAGGGGAAAAAACCAAGAAAGCTTTTCCTTACAACTAGTGATGTATTTTCTGGGCATTTGCATGGATTTCTATACAATCAGAGCCCAACAGTTCATTGCTATAGCAGAGTAAAAACATGTTAATGTATGTCATCCCCCTGGCTGGAGTGCCCTGACGCTGGGGAGGAGGTGCTCACATCTCCCCCCAGTTTCCCTTGTCTAAGTCCTGCACTTTCTGGGTCACAGGTTAGATCTACATCACACTGTAAGCTGGAACTTCCCAGTTCAGAATTAGCCCCACCCAGTAACAGTAATAAACCAAAAATGGAACTGAACCATGAAATGCATTAAATGAGGCACTGCCAAACAAGTGCACTTGGCCTGGCACGACTTCCAACAGGCCAGCGAGCTTGGCTTGTCAGGCCCCACGTTCTACACAGACTTGGTTTCGGCTCTTAACTTCATGAATTGCTTTTGTTAGCAAATACACAATGACTGCACAGGTCTAATTTTTGTGTGCTAAGAATCACAGATAAAGCCACTTTTACGCTGCCTTGTTAGAGGAAGGCAATGAGAATTCATTCTATTCCTGCACTGGGATAACCAATATATATGAGTCCTGATGCAATGAGTTCTTTCCATACAACTTTTATCAGCTAGAACTGCAGACATCCAATGGAAGGAGATTTATTATTAAGACTATAAGGAATTTATTTTGAAGCTAACATGCAGTTTATGCCATGTGTTATTAAAATAAGTGATGGCATTTGAATTTTTTTGTGCTGGGGTTTTTTTGTCTAGCAAACTATCCTCATCTGGTGCTGGAGATGAAAAACAAATTCTCCTGGGGCAGGATCCATCTCTAAAAGATGCCTGAATGCAGAGAGCTCTGGAGTACTGGAAGGCCAAAGATCCTTCCTTTCCTTTTGGAACAGTCATCAAAGACCAGCAAGTGCACAGCACACACAGATAAACAAACCCAACAGGCTTTAAGAAGTACTAAATGTCTGGTAAGAAAAATAATCATACTCAAATTAGCTCCTGTACACTGGTACTCCTATTCTTTTACAGTACATTTTCCTACAACACAACAAATGCTGGCAAACAAAATTAGATGCTCTTATCTTCCAATATTTACTCTAATCTTGAGTCCTGATTTTCCCTGCACAAAGCACATATAGATTTAGATTCTGACAGTGGGAAGGGAAAAGTATTTATTGATAAAGAAAAGGAAAAAGAGAGAACTACAAAGGATGTTACATAATAATTACCTCTCCCTAAATGGGAAATGTTTTTATTCATCACTTCTGTTAAGCTGAAGGAGTTCACTGCCACAGTAATTTATGGAAAGGATTCCCAAGAACTGAAGCGACTTTTAGGTTGATTGTAGCCCACAAAACAGCATCATAAGGACTGGGACAATTGTCCTTTGAAGAGAAAAACTAAATTTGAAGTTAACAGCTCAGTTCAATATCCAGCTAAAAGTCACTTCATAGAGACTCAGAAAAAAGATGTGGTGGGAGGAGAAGAGAGAGATGATAATCCAGAAACATAACTTTATTAAAACCAGTAACCAGTGGGGTCCATTTCTCCTGGACTCCTTCAGCAAACAAATTTCTGGGTAGATTTCTCTGACACAGCAATAGCCTGGAGTTTAACAACCCAAGGGGAGATATAAAGGCAGCAGGTCCATCAAGGATTACAAGAAAATCTGTGCAGCATTTAGAATGTCCTGATACCAAGAGGGAGCAGAAAAAAAAGCCTTAAAAAAACCCAAAGCAACAACAAAAAAAAACCCTTTCCAAAGCCCAGACTTTTCTGAATGACCTAACCCTTGGCAAACCAAGAAACCAAACTCTAGGAAAGGGTAGGACTAGAACAGATCAACAGAATAACTTCCATGGAAAAAAGGGAATATAGGCCAGACTTCATGGAAGAGTCAAGAGAGATGACTCCACACTCCCACTCTGGGTCACCCCTGCCAAGAGCAAGGGCCAGCTTTTCAGGAATCATCAGGTGACACAGACTTTGCACCCAAGAAGGGATGGGAAAATGCAATCAAGGAACAACTCTGCTAGGAAGGGAGAGCAGGAAAACACTCAGAATACCTAATTTGACATATTCTCTTATAATTTTCTCTGAAGAAGAAAAGAAAAAAACTCCTCTGCTCCCACCAAACCCTTCCCACCCACCTGTGCCTCAGGGTCAGCACCACAGTGCTCAGCAGCCCTGGCTCAGGCTGATACCCTTCCCCTACCCCAGAATTCCACTTCAGCATTCACTTGGGCATTTTTCTACCATGTTCATTTATATATCCCAGGTCATTAAAACTTGCTTCTGCTACACACAGCACTGCATTATACCCATCTTTTTAATCTCTGCTTCTCACTGGGAGAGCAGTGTGCTTTCAAATCTGCAACGCATTTTTTTTTCCTCCTGCCTACCATGGGAAAAGATTTCCAGCAGCCATTAGCTTCAGCCATTTTCACATCTCATTTTAACAAGCTATAAAAGCAGAACAACATGCCAATTACATGAAATAAATAAAACGAGTGGGTACAAGATGCCTAAGAAAACCTCTTGCACTGCATATATTTGCTAGAGAGTGTATTAGGGTTTCACTAATGCATTTATAATCCTGCAGAACAGTCTGGCACATCTGCATCTTCGGTACAACAAGAACGGCAGAGATGATAGAATCCTCCGAGAATTTCTATTTGAAATAATTTTAGATCTGTTTTATGTATACCAAGGAAGCTGCCAGTCAATCTGATCTTCAAACACGCTCAACTCCACCGAGGGAACTCTCGTAAACTGCAGACTGTTCACCTAGACGCATTTATTTCAGCAACATGAAAACTAGTAGCTGTATTTGGCTAATAATACATTGCACATTTGGAACTTCGTTAAATACCTTAATTGTGTAGCAGAGAATAAGGCAGTTAATTTACACAAAAGGACACAGAGGTGAATTCTATGTCTAC
The DNA here is from genome assembly GCA_038380795.1 of Pyrocephalus nanus. Lineage (NCBI taxonomy): Eukaryota > Metazoa > Chordata > Aves > Passeriformes > Tyrannidae > Pyrocephalus > Pyrocephalus nanus. The sequence goes on along the minus strand of CM076275.1, from coordinate 13,358,823 downwards.
ATCTCCGAACAAAATAAGTAAATTCACTGAACATATGGCTTATTAAATTTAATAGTTCCTTTCCAAGATGATTCTGATTGCCATGTTTTGAAAGATAGGATTTTAAAAAAAATTTCTTTTGGATATTTGCCGTTAAGCAGATATGCCATCTGTCTCCCCAGCCGAAAAGCAACTCAAGACTTTGATTACTATTTTCCTAACCAAGATTTAGGGTAATGTATTTCTAGTACACTGATTAACTAGATCTGACATCACATCTTGGACCTGTTTATTATTCTTTTTCAAAGAACGGCCCCCATACGTGCACAAATGTACTCCATGATGTGTGATCAGAGGAGCATAAGGAAGCACCATCACCTTGTGCATCACTTTCAGGCACTGTTAGTGACACCGTGTTCTTCAAATAGGCATCTTGTATTTTCACTCAAGTTTTAAGGAGACAGATGTCTAAAACATAACAGAACACTCCAAACTGGACTAAAGAATTTCTGTTATAAAATGCTCACATTGAGGGGGGAGGAGGAAAAAAGAAAAAAGGAAGCCACTCACAAATTTCATTATAAAAAAAAATCTATCACAAATAAGATGCTGGACTGAGCAGATCACACAAATTCTGTATATCAAGGGGAAAAGTGTATGCCTGACAGTATGCCAAATTCCTGTAATTTGCATATTTTAGACTTCAAATCCTCAGAAGTCCAACTCATTTTTCCTGTCTGGTTGTTTTCTGAGGGAAATCTTTCTTGCTGGTAGCCTTCAAGCTGACACAAGCAGTGACTCACCTGTGTCTGAACCGAAATGATTCTTTCATTCCCACTGATAAATGTACAGCTTATGCATCTACTTCTTAAGTCACCGGGTGTCTCTCTCAAATGCAGGGTGTGGTGGGAGAGCAGCCCAGCAGCAGCGATCAATGACCTAATGGCCCTAATCAGTCCCGGGGACCAAGGATAGCACAGCCCTGGCTGCCACAGGAACACCGTGGGCTCGGTCCTGGCTCACAGGGTGATCATCACTGCTCATTTAAATCACAGGGAACTCCAACAGCGGAGCTGAACGAAAATAACCCCTGTGTACAGTGAAAGGCGGTGGAAAACCATAAATAAATAAAAAACAGGTTTCATCTCACAAGTCCTATGTATATTATGGAACTGATTTATTGCTACAACATTTCTCTGCTGTACCAAGCACAGCATTAATCCCTTTTGAATGACAGCTTGACTCCTAAACCCACACCCCTCAAACAGGGAAAGCTCCACATGATGCTGCCCTTGTGCCCCTTTCTGGACACCATGAAGCTTGTCATGATGTAAAAGAAATCAGTTTAAAAGTTGAACGCTTTCTAACATTGTGACTTTGCACAACCAGCAATTTCACAGCTCAACTAAATACATCAATAATATATAACCCCACAGGGGCCAAAGGAGAGCTGAGATACAGTTGGACAAATGGGAGGCAGGAAAACGTGTGAGAAGCAAAATCAGACAGGTCAGAACAAGAGTTGTAGAACAGGCAGCAAAGATGTCCAGAGAAACACGGTCAAAAAGAAGATATGCTGGGAGCAAACAAGATCTTTTTTGGGAAGGAGGAAAAGAAGCAGAAAACCACTGAGGAACAGTGAGGACAAACAGGGAAGGTACAGTTCCTCACTTTGGTTCCAAGCTAAGTCAAGTATTTTGAGACCATCAGAACAAATCACATCGGGTTTGCAACCATTTCCCAGGCTGGGCAATGCTTCCTTGTGCACAGATAAACAGAGCATGGACTGCTCTTTGGTACACTCAGCACTGCTAGAGCTGTGCAGGTTTATTCAAGGCTCCATTCTCACAGTCATCACATTTTTGTAGCTTTGCCAGAAATACACAATTTCTGTGCATGCAAATCAGAAATTCCCTTCATTATTATTGATAAATCATAATAATGAAGTGACTTTCTTAGTATTTATCAAAATCCTTCCTGAAATGCCATTAGCATTATTAAATTAAAGCTAAAATGGACTTGCAGAACCAAGCTTTTAGTTTCTAAATCTTGCAGAATTCCTTTGAATGTTAGTATCTACTAAACTTGATTACAACCCATTCTGCTTACACAAACATCATAAAGGCTCATAGTTGTGGAATTCAACCTGCCTTCCATGAGTAAGTAAAATAGACCTTAAAAAATTAGATAAACTTCAATGAGGAGTATATATTTAATTACAGTGTATCTTTGTTTGGGGGGACAGGCTTATCTGCGAACCTCACGTTGGAAGTTGCAATACACACTCTCTTTTCCTGCTGCTACTTTTCCTTGCAGCTCACTTGTTAGAACAGGTTTTGCTGTGTTTCTGTTCTAATGTAAAAATTATTAACTAACCAAATGATAAATTCATGCACAGTTGCATTTTAAGCACGAGTGAGTCATATACATGCTCACATATGGAATCTGAAACAGAAATTATCACAGTGTGAGGTGTTTTGGTCCAGCATCTGCTTTTGGATACATGTGTCTCATTGCTCTGAAAGTCTGTAGGGCTTTTATTAAATAACAGATTTTTGTTTTCATGGTTATAGAATTCCTGTCAGAAATACACCACTTCAGTCCATACTGATAAATGGGAGCTGATTACCTGGAGCTTTAGGAATCCCTCTGGTTCTTTATCCTTTGGAGGAATCCCAAGCAGGTGTGACTGCCTCTGCCCTGAGCTGCAGCACTGTCTGCTGGTTTAGAGCCAGCCCCTGACACTGTGTCTTCAGGTCTGTGTCTATATTAATTTCAAAGTCACTGTCTTCTTTCTCTTCCCTCTCCTTGTGCAAGTTTGTACATCTTTATAATACCTTCTGATTAATTTATCACATAGTAAAGATTTTAAAAAATCATTATCCTTTTGATCTAAAAATCCTTATATTTCATCTTTAATACGTTCTTTTGAGAGGATCTTTCTGGAGAAGCTGCCACATATGTTCTGCTCCTCTGAGACGGAACAGCAAAGCTCGAGGAATACTTCATTTAAAAAGGTTTGGAAAATTTTTGTTTGTTAAAAAAACCCCACATTTCTTTCAAGCTAAGAAAAAATGAGAGTTTATTGCAGTACATATGGCACAAGAAGACTAACAAAAAGGAAATACATGAAACCAATATTTGAAAGAGTGTCAAAATTTATCCCCACAGAAGTGATCTGAAGCATTTTTAACATGTCATTATTTCATGAATTAGACTCAAATAAGGAGGGAAAAAAGTCAAGGAAAGAAAAATACTGATTTCTTCTGATAGTTTTTCTAAGATGATCCTTATTTCTGTAAGATGATCTGCTCCTCCATTTGTTTTAAGCCATGCAAAGAATTCATCAAACGTAGGAAAAGAGAATAACCCTCACTTTGCACATTAATACTGTAATACTCTGCTTTATAAAGAGTGCTTTTAAGCCATCACGTGTCAAACAAAGCCAGGAGATTATCTGGAACCACATTAAAGCTCAAGGCACTGTGTTATATTAGGGAAAAAAATGTAGGAAGGTGGAATAAATGGTCTCTCAGACAAAGAACAGCAAATGGCAGAATATTTTTACCAAGACTGAAAATAATGGGAGGGAAAAGATGGTGGGGAAAAAAAAAATCAGACCAAAACCAGAAAAAGCATACAGCTGCCTGCTCTACCTTCTTTACATTTCACCATGTAGAATTATTTATCTTAGTGATGCTACTGTGAAGTCCTCAGAATTGTGCCCAAATCCTCCCCTCAGCCCCAGCCTTCCAGCTGCAGAGCTGCAGTCCTGACTGCCCACAGAGTGTTCTCTCAGGATCTTTAGCAAAACAGCTGGACTGACAATAACACTGAAAACACTGATTATTAATGTCTGCCCACTCTGGCTATGGGTCATTCTCCTAACATTTATCATTGGTCTCCTATCTATCCTTTTTTTAAAATTTAAAAAAAAAAAAAAAATCATAATTGTAATCACATCAGACTGCCTTTCATCTGTCCTGCTATCTGGGGAAGAAAAATGTAATTAATTAATTCAAAACCTCCAAAAACATGGGAGAAATTCAGCTTTAAATTAATAGAAACATTCATTTGAAAAGATTAGATGGCATTCTGTCACCTTTGAGAGCTGATACTGTGCTCCATTATAAACTGAGTGTCCTTACTTCTTTGTAAGGACATTTAGTCCACAAATAGAGAGTCTACAGGGGACAGGACAGCGAGTCCTGAGTGAACCAGAGGACAGGCTGGGAGCGTGATCCAATCCCGAAATGTAGGACTAAACTGAATATGGGTACCCATCTTCAGATGCTCTCGGGGAAGTCAAATTATAGGTTAAGAAATAAAGTATCTGAAAGAATTAAATCTGGCTAAGTATCACAACAGAAGTGGTCTTGAAGTATGCAGTAATTATCCAGAAAATTAGAACTGGCAAATGAATCTGGGTGATTGAGACTCAAGGAGTCTTTGAGCAGCTGCCCAGGGATGTCTTGACAGGACTGGGCACATAAGGTTTATTATTTCCCTACTGAATGCTCAAAATGTAGAGAACTCTGCAAAAGAAGAGAACTAACTGACTTACATATATTAGTAGCTTTTGAAATAACAATGAAATGCATCAAATATTTGCATGCCCTTCCCAGACCTATAACACAAGCATTCAGTTCCTGGCAAACTCGTGGCACTCACCCACACGTTCATCCTCCAAGGCCAACGGCTTGCAAGGTGTGCCAGAGTAAAAGAAACATTCAAGTGAACACCAGCCTTTATGTACACATAAAAGCAATCAGAAGTAATTCTCTATAATATGGCCATTGCTATAACATGCTTTTGAAAACCAGCACGCACGCACACACACACACGCTCAATAAAGACATTTTTGATGGCACTTTACTACTGTCTTGCACTGGTGTGGTGTTTCCTTGGCTGCCCCAAACCTGAAGCCTCCTTGGACTCCTCGTGCCTCACATCCCAGAAAGATCCCAGTCTTAGCCTTGACTTGATCCTTCCCACCCCACACCTCTCATGCACTGCACTGGAAAACTGATCAGAAACAACTTTTTAGCACAAGTGTTAGTGGTGTCCTGTTTTACTGAGTAAAAAGAAGTTTAAATAGGAAAAACAAAATCTACAAAAGACAAACTCCTCTCTGTCAAGCAATTATAGCCATTCCCTTGTTTTGTCTTTATTCACACTGTGTAATATAGCTTAAGGCTACAGCATTATGTGGGAGATACAAAAATAGCACACAACTCCTTAAAATAATTCTCCTCTTAAAGAAAACTGGAAAGACGAGTAACTTCACTGTAATTCACCTCGTTTCAAGTTTACTAAATATAAGTGTTCTGTGGAAAACTGATAAACCCATTTATCTACTACCACTCAAGCAAAATTAAAAAAAAAAAAAATAACTAAAAATTCCCCCCAGGAATCACGATTACTCATTTCTTACAGCTCAGCATCTGAGGAAACAGAAGCTCTATTTTCACTCTCGAACGCTAATTTGATGTTGAGAAAAGTCCCTTAACCATTTGTGTGAAAAAATCCAACTGCTACCTTTCAATATTTCTGAACGACAGTCATGGCCCTAAGCAAACAAATGATGCTCACACACTGTGCCTTGCCTACAGGCATGTTGCTGCAAGGGGGGGATATTGTGCCTTCTCACAAGATGGGATCTCCCTTTCAGCAGGGCAAACATGCCAAGCAATTGTGGTTTCCATGGGCGCCTTGGACTCCCAGGCAAATACGATTTCACCAACTGGGTGATGATCTTCTCCAAAAAAGCAGCACATCACTGAAAAGTCTGAATGACTTGAACAGTCAGCAGTTTCAGAGGTATTTACAACAACTCCAAAACCCACAGAAGGCATCCTCTCCACTGAATAGCTGCTCAGCTGCAAGATCTGACTCAGAGACATGCTATTTGCAGGCCTTCAGTGATAACCAGCGTGGTTCTTAATAAAATAAAAAGTAAAAAAAACTATGAAAACTACTTCTTCCATTGCAGCCTATAGAAAATACAAGCTTGATAAGGTCACATTTTTATTTCATTGACCTGCATTGCGTATTCTGGAGCACAGAGAAAATACCAAAGGCTGGAAAGTATAGCTATGAGTTTGTGTTGCATCTAAATACAGTCTGATGTGCTCTGGGAATGAACTGTGATACAATCCAGGAATCAATTGCATTTGTTGGAGTCCAGTTTGTATAAATCTATCCCTCAGATCCCATTCCCTGGCCACAGATGGACAACACCACAGATTCATGGAAGAGATCCTACATGCAAGCCTAAGGCTCTTACAGGTGTAAAAATTAGGACAAATGGCTTGAGGAGCCAGCACAGAACAGGCCAACAACTTACTCTGTAGTAGCTACACCTTCTTCTGTAACTTCATTCACAAATTCAAAATGTTCCTCTCACCCTAGTGTTGTTCTGCCACACAGCACTGAGGATCTGGAGACTTGTGGAGATTTGCATGGTAAGAAATGAGTTTCCACACTACTCCAGTGTAAGTGGTGTTAATTCAAAGCATTCATGCAACAAAGCCAAGCAGACAACAAGGAAACAGCCCCTTTTCAGGACGTGGTTGTTCCAACTACTGTTTTCATCTACATTGCTGCCAGTTGTGACAATTATTCTCCATTGGGCCACTTCTCTCACAACTAAAGGAAGAAGCACTGTACAGAAGCAGCACCTCTCCCAAAAATCAGTGGTTTTAGCAGAAGAGTGTGGAAGATCACAGCAATGGCACCCTCTGGTGACAAACAGTAACACATAATAAGGTCAATTACTCAGCCTGGAAAAAAAAACCCAACAACTTTTAAAGCTACTTCTTCAAGTAAATCTGTGACATGGAAAGGATTCCTACTGCAAGCTGCAAAAGGTAGGGGGTCAGCTTTAAGAACAAAGATAACCAGCTTTCAACAGCAGGTAACTTAAAGACAAGTTTTTCAAAATTCTTCCACCTCCCCACTATCACATCTCCCTTTCATAGGTTTAGTCTAATCTGATGTTCTTTACCCATCAGATAGACAAACTACAAATTGAAAAAAATGTACTTTTATCACAGATAGCATTTCATGTTCACATATAGTCAAGATTTCAGCATGGTCTGTATAGCTCTACCAACATCTTTTGAGATGTTACAGAACACTGACGAGAGGTCTGTGAGCCAAAGACTGAAGAGGCAAGTGGCCTGAAAGTGGACAAACAGCTGCTCCTAAAAAAGTCTCTCCCTTGATTGGAGAGGCAGAGCTTCAGCCTTCCTGAAGCACTGCCAATCATCCCCAGAGCTTCTTACAGGAAGAATGGCAGAGAGTCAGCAATTTCTAATGCTACAGAAAGACTGAACAAATAGATAAAAGTACTTCCCTTATCAGTGCCAAGGAAGGAGACTGTCAGAGAATGCATAAAAGCCTAAGTTAAGTACAAAGTTGTCTTTAACCTGTGTGAAATAGAAATGAAATTAAAAGCAAAGGAAACAGTTGATTTCCAGGCTGCTCCCACCAGTATCTGAGAGAAGCTATCCAATTCTGCCAGGAACTTCTGCAGAAAGTCAACTCACAAAAAGACTTTGTGGGTAAGACATAAAAATCAGACTTATGAATTAGATTTGCTCTCCTCTGATCTAAGGAACGGAACTTAGTGCTGCTGAAGAACTAAGTGAAAAGAAGTTCTACAATAAAAGACAGTAACATAATAATAATCTCTCTTGAAACTCCTTAGTTATGGGATAATTTAATTTTCAACAACGTCTGTTTATTCTAATACATACATATTAAACCTTTGGCACTAGAAGAGCGAAGGGATCATTTCCTCTCCATTTTCTAACTGCAGATGAATTCTTTCCTACCTGAGTAGGATGTTACACTTCAGCATCACACTAACAATCAATTCCATTACACTGTCTTTAAGAAGATGACAGATTCCTTGAAAAGAACAGTGTGCAGAGTGTAAACAAAAAGCATATCCCATGAAATATTTAGAAACAATAATGATACCTAAACAGCCTTACATGTGTGACAATGGGTATTCACTGCACTAGCAGAGCTGATCAGACTCAGGCTGAGCTTCACAAATGAAGGATTGACAAGAAAAACCACTATGTACCTTCACCCAATTATTCACTAATCACTGAAGTATGCAAATCTTTGTAATTGGGAAGATTATTAATAGTGGGATATGACACATGAGGAAAGGTGCCAGAAGGCTAAAAAGGTACCTTGACAAATTTCAGGAAAGCATTTGGTAAAATTTCTCAGCATTTTGCAAGGCAAGACAACATAAATTCACTGCATGGATTCCTGTGATCTGTGCTTCAGTTTACAAGGGAAATGTGAAATACACAGGGTTTTGTTTCACCATAACAAAACCTTCCTGGGAAGGTTTTATTGCTCATCAGCCACTCACAACACATTTAGTACCAAGCTGGATTGGCTCTATCTGATACACATCTCTGTTACAGAAAAGGATAGAAAGGCATTATTCTAACTCAGTTATGCTTTGAACAAAGGCACTGCCATTTCCTTACCTGGGTGACCTATATCATCTAAGTTGGCTTTTCTAAAACTAATAATTGACAAACTGAGTAATGTGCTGTAATAGAGTTCTTGTTAAACATAGTTTCATCGTTTTGCTCAACTAGACGGAAAGGCTCATCATTAAAACACTAATTGAAAAATCTTGTGGTTATTTTGAGAGTTTTTTTTTTAAAAAGCTCTCCATGTTGTGACCTTCACGCAATGATGTAGATACAGCTGCAGGCAAAAGCTCTTTCCCTATGAATTCAGGAAAAAGGAAGATCCCAGCTAGCCTCAGCAGTTTATGAACCCAGCTGCTTCATTATTCTCCTGATAGCCTTAATTCACCAACCCATTTTTCTGTTTTCCTCAGTTTCCTGGCTAAATGCTGGACTTAATTTCCTAGGTCTCAATTCCCGGCTGTCTTGGTTCGTGCAATTATGTGGAGGGCATTCACCTAATCCAAAACAAACCCACCATGAAGAGAGAGAGTGGAAAAGAGGATACAGCTTCAGCCAGGCCCTTGCAGGGGGTATGGACTAAAAGCCTGCTGATGCTCTGCCAGACCATGACACTGGTCTGGAATCACTGACACCACAGGGGCAATGAACAATTGTACAGACACTGGAACCCTGACTGGAATGAATGGGCAGGAACAGTACGGACACCCAAGGTGCAAGACCTCTCCTCACCCTCCGTAAGAGGCTGTTTTGTTTTGCAGTGGTTTAGTTTTGGGTTTGTTTAGTTGGAGTTTTTTTAACATTTCACCCATTTTTTCTATGTTCAGGAAGGCTACAAACACGTGGGAGGATGAAACCTGGGATCCTGATGTACATCTCCCAGGTAAATCCCTGAGTGGAAGATCCAACGGCTGCCAAATTGCTGAACGCCACCTACTGCAGGTCAAGAGGGCTTTTTTTTTTACCCTTTTAGGCCACCTAAGCAGACCTGTCACACTTGTCACTTTTCCAACCCTAGTCTCCAGAATACCATCCAACACTGTGTTCCAAACAGCACTGAGCTCTTTCAGCATATCAGTGTGTGCACTTCACCACATCATCCTGCCAACCTACACTTCAGTGTTGCTGGGTTTTACTAAAATTGTAACAAATTTTTAAGCTCTTAAACACTGTCTTTCCATATTCCTGTCTTCCACCGGGCTTTAAAGTTTACCAGGACTACACATCTATTTTTTGTCCTTAACCCCATCATCTAGCCTCCCTCTACACTGAATGCATAAGCCATTTACCTGGACAAAATTGAGCTGATGTGTAGTTAAGTCTTTAAAAGTCATCCCTGCTAGTCAATTCCCTCATTAGGAAACCACTTCCTATCAGAAGTGCCCTCAGGTTTTGAGAGCACATCAAAATTGGATCCACTTAAGCAACCGAGCTTTGATACTGTGCTTAATGACTTTCTAAATTTGTCATTTACAAAGTACTTTACAAGCCTTCCTAAAGCAGAGCTGAAGCTGCCCATGCAGGAGCAAACCTTCCCCAGCTCTCCTCCTTCAGGAGTCTCGGCGACGTGTGACGTACGCGGTGCCATTTTCCGAGTATATGACATTTCAGTTCAATCTCACCACTTCCTCAGGACCATCTGGCCACGTTCTCAGCTACGAGCAGATCGTACAACTGTGGCAGCTCTTCCCCTCTTCTCTTTCAGATCTGTCCCTCCTGTCATTTCCAAGCTACCTGGGTCGCTCTGGGAGAGAAGCAGGCGCAGCGTTCCCAGGCAGCAGCACCAGCTGAAATCAGCACTTCGCTCTGACATGCACACTGATCCTACAGCTTCCCTGCTGCTTCTTGCACATAAAACATTGATATTCCTTCTCAAAATTATAAAGGCATATTGTATATTTTCCCCCTCACTTGAGGACTACACAGACCTGCTCCAACTGCATCACCATTAGTCTGAACATCCCGTATTTCCTATTGATGAAAGTGAATATTTCTTAGTGGCAAACTTTAGGAAGCAAGCCTAATCTGCCACCTTTTTAACCCAAAGAGGATTCTAGGACCAGGAACATTAAAACCTGCTTTCAAAGTGATCTTGCCACTCAGAGACATTCACATGCATAAGGCAAACCTCAAATATTCCCAAGAGTAGAATCACAGTTTCACCATAATCTCTCCTGCAAATTATGAAGTGTGAAATAGAAAACTTGGAAAAAAAAATAAAATTGAATTAAGAAAATATTGAGACAAAAATGTCAAAATTACAACAGTAAAAATAAGAAAAACTCCTGGGCTGTCATTTGTCTGGTGCCTTTTTGTAAACTCCTCTGATGCAAAAGCATCTTTTCTATTGTAAGTCTGTTATTTAGCATCCCCAGAAAGGCCCAGATTACACTGCTCATAAAATGTGATATTAATTTAAATTATGAAGTGGGGTTTTTTTGTTATAAGATTCCTTTGAGAAATTAGTGTATGAAATGACCATTGAAAATTTCATATCAAGGAAAAAACATAGAGAATATAATTTCCCTAATTTTTCATAAGATTCAATCAGAAGTACAACACACATATAGAGTTTTTCCTATTCTATCTTATACTTTTTCCAACTTAATTTTTTTTTATTTATGGCCTTCTTTCTTTCAATAATAAGTGATATGCACACAAGGTATTGCCTGATATTCAAACTTTTAATTACTGCAATAAAAAACACCACCAAAAGAATGTGTAAAAACAATAGAATTCATTGTCACCAACAGGTCTAGAATAGGAAATACTGATGGATATGGAACCTGAAAATATTGGTGCAGCTTCCTACAACACCTTTCTACATGACTTGAACCATCAGACCTGATGCTGGAGGCAGGCTGGCTCCAGTGGAGCATGGAAAAGCTTCTCCAGGAAGAAAAGGAGTTGAAGTGAGGAAAGGAACTCCTGGATTCAGTGCCAGGACTCTCCAGGTTCATTCCAACAGCGCATCCCTTTCCCACCCCTCCCGAGGTGCAGCTGGGTATCCACACAGGCATGTTTGCTTCCCACAGGTTTGATCTACAAAGAGCTGCCATAACCCACAGTGTTTTGTTGTGGATTTCTATAAAACATGCACAGACTTCCACAGTAATTCCACAACCTTGAACTCTCCCTTGATTTGCTGAACTTTGGGATTGCTTTATTCCTCCTCCTTCATTTTGGTCTTGCTGCTCAGTTCAGAATCACTACTACTAAGATAAAAGTACTCCTTGATCACCTTTTTTGGTCTGACACTATTTTAATATTATGGTTTCAGTCCTGGAAATTCTTCTCCTCCTCCCCCAAGATACCCTTTTTTTTTTTTCCCCTTCTCTGACACACGAATGTAAATCAGAAATATCTCAAGTGTTTGATATTACAATATCAACACAGAAATCTCATGAAAAACATTTTCTTTTTTGTCACATTCTACCACTCATATTATCTATCCATTATACACAATAATGTTATTAATACAAAAAATGTCAAGGTGAAAACCTTCTCAAAAACCCCCAAGAAGTCACACCACCATTCCAGATGTTTTCTCTCCCACAATGGGAGAATGAACACAATCTAGACTCACATCTCAAGCCCTCCTCTCCTAGTTCATTTTAACACTCTGAAATATTACCAAGACCTGCTCTGAGTTCAAACGTTACTTTTCCTTTCTCCTTTCCTCTACGTAGGATTCTCTTTTCTCTTCTCTATTAGTGGTCTATTCAGCTTTTCACTCCCATCTGCCTAATGTCAGTTGAATTTCATCGCCTCCCTAATAGCCTGGAACTGGTCCTTCAGTAACAGTGGAAAAGAGAAGGTTGCAGATCTGCTGCAAAAGGATTCTGTACAGAAACGCTCCTTTAATTACGATCACTCCGTTTTCATGGATCTTTAAACTGAAATTTACCTTCATTTATCGTGTTTTATATTTTTGAGAAGAACATAATTTTCAACTCAAAAAAAAAAAAAAAAAGGAAGATGTCTTCTCTTTTTTTAAAAAAGAGAGGGGGAAAAAGCAGTGGCAGCCTGGAAGAGTACTCACTTCAAGGTCACTCCCTAAACACAACCAGCACCTGAGCTTTACTCTGGAATTAGAAATACTGTAGGCTTAGGAAAGAACATGACAAGTGATGAAAAAGCTGCTTTTTGAACGTTTTCCAGAATGTTCTGGAATAAACAGTTACAGGATTTAATAAAAGGAAAAAAAAATAAGCACTCAGGAACCGTGGTCTATCCCCTGTGCCCCACAGCTGGGGGGCCCCACAGGTAATCCTCTCTACAAAGCTGGCACGTGATATGAGAGGTGTCCTGTATTTCTAACTGACTTTTTATATTTGTGTGGAAAAAAAAAAGAGTATTTTACTTCAATAAACTCAATACATTATGTTGAATAACAATTTGGTGACAAATTTGTGTTACACATTTGACTCGTCTAAAGAGCTTGAGAGATGACCAGATCACAACAGTAGGAAAAGCTGCGAGATATGATAAGAATATAGAGCCTAATCAAACTTCTGAAAATAAAAGTGTTGTTTTTCCAATGTCAATATGGTGTTTTGTCAGGAAGAAATTCAGTGTATCAAGTAAAACATGGAATTTAATGAGTTTCCATTATTTCAATTTATCTATAAGCATTTCAGACCTGCTAATATTTCAAGGTTCACGGCATTCTAGTTTATGATAAAATTAAATCATACTAAATCTACAAGTGCAGAAAATGGTCACAAGCTTTGTGAATGGATTTGAATGGGAACAAAATCATATTGCCAGAGCAATTTTTAGAAATTAGGCCTCCTCTGTGCTACTTGGAGATGTGCTAAAAATGACAAAATAGATTTAATAACACCAAAAAGAAGTGTTGGTCATTTTGTCAGGTTTTTTTTTTTTCAAACACAGTGGTAGGAATTGTGATAGCATCTCAATATTAAAAAAATAATCATCTTTTGGAGTTGAACTACTGCTTCATAACACAACACTTGAACTGTGCCAGGGAAAGAGCTTTAACAGTACTTTAAATAAAGTTAGAGGTCTGTGCATCATGAGTTCCCTCTAATATTGCTGGGGATAAACTGGTAAAGTCTCATTCTAAGCAATGCCTCGTTTTATGCTGGTATCCTGCAAATCTGAAACCATATCAGAGTGCAAATTTCTCTTGAAATATAGATTCTTGTTACTTCCTCTCCAGACTAACACCTAGCAGGTTATTGATCTGCTTCTGAAGGACACGGTGTTTATTATGGAGGAAACCACTGCTGGGCACAAGCGTGAGAAATTAATGATGGTTTTGTAAGTGTCCACACTGTGGTGCTGAACCAGTGGGGCAACTGTCAATCTATATGATAATGCATCCCAAAACTTCATAAAATCAGTGATGTGAAGCAGCATTGATTTTTGAGCTAACCAGGATACGTGAGAGAGTAAGGCTGAAAAGTTCCCTGAAGTTAACACCTCTGTGTGTATAACAGCTGCTTCTGACTTGTGTGATGGGTTTTTTCCAAACAACCAAACACACAGAAACCTTTCTCAATAAAACTCTGCCATGTAAAAACCGAATTCCACAGACTGGCCTGTTGCTTGCTTGCTACTTGATTATGTTCTTCTTGCTCCTATTAACATCACTGTTAGAAAACCCACCTATTCAAAATGGATTTGCTGCACTAGACTACTAGTTACTTAATAACTCACTTTTTCTAAGGATGAAATTGAAAAACAAGCAAACAGACTCATTCTTTTATCGAGGTCTGCAACAATATGTATAAAAGTAGGTCCTGAAACGACATTTGCTCGGACAAAAGGGGTGTGGCACACTGCTGCCTCTGAAATGGAGACAACCACCCTCAGAGAAGTGAATTTCTGCTACAGAACTGAAACCCAATCATTCCATAATGCCAGAATTCTATTAGTCAGGTTTTCTACTTGAAATTACGGCTCAGTAGCCTTACCAAAAGTGTACTAAAAATCAGTGGAAGTTGTCATATTTTCTGTGAATGGTACTATTAGAAAGAAAAAGGGAAAAATAAAGTAAGCAGTCATTTATTCCTTTTAAAACATGAGCTTCCTTGTACAAACCATTATTAGTAAATGCTCATTCCCTCCTTGGTTTTGATGAAGAAATGTATCCTTCTATGCCTATGGAGAGGAGACAGTACTTGAAGATTCAATTTAAATCCACAACAACAATAAAAAAGACTGCTGTTAAAAACAAAATCAATGGCACTTTTCTGAACTTCTTTCTATCAATATATAAACTGTAATTTGGGTTTTCCTTGTTTGCTTTGACAAGCAGTTGCTTGTTTTTTTTAGTGCCTGGCACACCAGCTTTGTTGAAAGTGAGACAACTGTCAGTAAGTACAGGGAGGAGCCCAAAATAAACACCTACAAAAATCCTCTCCCGGGAGGCACCCAGAGCGTATCAAGCTGAATTTTCTCACAAGTAATATGCTTAGCAGAGAGCTGCCTTCATGAGCTGGAGTCAGCTGCTGGAACAGTTGCTCTGAGGGTGTGACGTTAGGGAGGTTCCTCTTCACCTCCGCAGAGAGACAAGAAGCAAAACCTTTCGTTTCTATTTTAACCAAGCTGAGTTTGCACCTTCATCGCTCTGCAGCATGGAAGGCAAATTCATGCAAATCCATTTTTACTATTTCCCCCTCTTTAGTTCTTGAAATATATGTAAGTGCAGAAAACACCCCAGCTAAAAACTTTAAGGTGATGCACGTGAAGACCCTGAATCAGGGTCACTGAGAACCCACCACTGCCGAGCTGCTTTGTCACATGTGAGCAGTGCAGTGTCAAAACTTCATTTGGGTGACCTTAATAAACCACACCACACAGAAGTGTTCTGCCCCAGCCGGATCTAGAGGTTTGCTTCTAAAAGCCCCCCAATACCAATATGCAAACAGCAAAGTAATTCTTTTCCAACTTCAGAATGAAAAAGTACATCAAATTAAACCTGATTGTTACGAATTAGCACCACTGGTCCAGCTACCAGCATACTGTGGATTATTAAAATTATTTCAAGCTGTGTAGAAGAATCACATATGAGAAACTATTTCTCTTAAGAAATTTCTTTCTGCTCCTCATCATTAAGTTTAATTCAGTATACTCTGAGCACAAACTTCTGTGAAAGATCACGGTGTGAAAAGCGAATTGTAAGATCAAACATGATATTTATCATATGATGCACCTGTAGGATTCCTGATACTGATGGTAAAAAAAAAAATACCCAACTTGTTAAAAAGCAGCTTTAGTCAAACTGAGAAAGTGAAAATACCACCTTTAAAAGAAGCCTGGATGATTTTGAAGTACGATCACGTTCTCACACGTGTACATTAGGAATATATTTTAGAACCAGGCCTACCGTTCTCCTCGTCTGACTTGTTCTCGTTGTCGGAGTCGGTGAGCGTGAGCGCTGAGTTTTCCCGACTTGACAGCCCAGAACTGCGCCTGGATTTGATCCCTCTTCCCCACAGCCTGATGGCATGCTCCGGAGACATCCCCCCCTCCGTGTCCGAGTCGGCGTCGGAGCCCGTGCTCAGGGAATAGCCCTGGTGGAGCATTCCAATGTCTGAGCAGTAACCGCTGCGGTGGGGAGAGGGCTCGCAGATCCCCAGCTCTGCAAGGGTGAAGTTTGTTCCTAGAAGGGCAATTAAAAAAAAAAAAAATCATTAATTTAAAACCTTGGGGATTTATTTTAAGCTTTAAAATAACAGACCTTTTTAATTTCACTTAATTATGCTGTAGACCATTCACTTAAGAGCTGGGCTCGATGATCCTTGTGGGTCCCTTCCAACTCAGACTGTGCTGTGAAATCTGTGAGATCTCTGGTCTAGCAAAACTTAACCTCAAACATAGTAAATGAAGCTAAAATGGACAAATATACAAAACAAAGCTAGGAAAGGTCTCCAAATTTTAAGTTACTATTTTGGCCCCAAATAACTAATCACTGAGGTGAGTGATTAACCTTGCAACAAGTGTTAATGAGATGACCGGCTTTCCTATGTATCTACCCTTGTGTTTGTAGGAGCAGAGCATGAGCTCTGAAGCTGTGCATTTGATTACTAGAAAAGAGGATTTTTTTTTCCCCTGTAAAGCTCATTTTCTCATACACAAGCCTTCCACAGACACAGTGGAAAAAAAGCAAACCCACGAAACGGGAAACCACGTCACCAGTTTTGCACTCTTACGTTCGGTGCAATTAGTAATTTAATACCTGCTGTAGAAATCAAGACAGACCTGATAAACACTGCAACTCTTTTTTACCTTTTCTCCACCATATTCAAGAAGAAATTGTGCATCAGTACCAAAATGAGGAGGTCACTGGGTTTAAAGGCAAAACTTTCAGAACCAATGTCCAAACACGTGACCTTTAGCAGTTAATAACGACTCAGTGGACAAAGTCTCATACATTTTTAAAGCACGTGCAGTCCCCCTGGGTTCTCAGAAAGCACAGACTTGATGGCTGATTTCTGCTTATGTATTTGTTTCCTACAGTAATGAACAGGGCAGTAAAAAAATACAGGGAAATATTCACTGGTCTCTAAGGCTTTCAAAGGTTTGGAAAAGCAAAGTAATTTGAGCTTCATTACATTGGGCTAAAACCAGAACTGAAGTCGCTGGCAGTATAACTGCCAATTATTTAATTAATTTCTTAATTCGCAGAGAAACCAGACCCGTGGTCTGTGTTTCTAAAACAGCAGTTTTATTTTGTACAAAATCAGCTTATGTTGTCTCCTCTTCCGCTATGTATTTGTCAGAATAAAGCTCTACCGTGGAAGTTCACAGACTAAATAAAACACACAATTAAGTGTCTTCTATTTATAAAGAAGTTAACTAGATTTTTTTTTTAAGTATTACAACTTCTTTCCTAGATTAGCCCCTCCAGTCTCACATCCAGCTGCTAAACCATTTTTTGGATATGAGATGTATGCACACAGCTACAGAAAGTAAAACTGGGCCCTACTTGAGGTTTATTCCTAGAGCTCATCAATTGAGGGAAGGTGTGGAAGAAGCTGTGCCCTCTTTCACCCCAAGGTGAACCTGTAAGTGGGAAAAACCTCAGGTAAAGAATTATCACCAGGTGGATGCTTCTCAAGAAATGAAGCTTTTGGTGGCAGTGCTTAAAAAGAATATAAAAAGCTGACATTAAAATAGTCAGTTTGCTTCCTTCAACACCAAATTGGCCTGAACCCTCCTAGTTAGGAGCATATTTTACCTGCCTTCTAATATTTAATGTAATAATCAGAAATTTAGTGATTTAGTCAAAAGCAAGGAACTCAACAGTACTAAAAATGAGCTTCTTAAGTGCACTTCAGTCTAGAGATTTTTTGCCCCCCCCTTTTTTTTTTTTTAATAAGTGAAGAGCTCTAGGACGACAAATGAAACAAAGTTACTTTGAAAGAAAATGGAAATTTTAATCATGTGCAATTTCAGCAGGAGACATTTAACAAAAACAGTTTGATTGATTATAGTTTTGGTTTAGTCCTATTATCAAACTAACCTTAAAGTTATTAATAAAAAGGTCAAAATAAAACCAAAAAAATTATAAAAATATGGACTGATCTGAAGCTTGGTAGGTCCACACTTTCTGACTTACACAGGTAGAGCACACGTTGACATTACACATATGTTAAAATTACTTAAACTCATCAGGAAAATGAAGATTTTCCAAGTTTTCTTGTTTGCTGGTGGCATTAATGTCTACAAATACACACAAATTATAAATATATTAGCTTAATTAAGCTGTTTTACATCCCCGGTAAAACATTTTAATGATATTCTGTGGGTTTTAACAGCCCTTACAATCCCATCTGATTTCCCTCTGATTAGCATCCTGTCTTGACGTCAGAATGTGACTGTAACATCCGATGCAAAAAGCATCTTCAGAGCAATTCTCGCTTTATTTGTCTGAGGAAAATGGTAAAGGCACTGAAAGTGAAATATCCTGTTCACAGAAATCATTCACCCGTCTGAGTTTGGGAATTTGGCATCTGCCAGGAACTGACCACGTTTAAAGCATTTGAGAAGTGGATCACATCAGCCCAAGAACACAAATGGAATCAGCCCCTGAGCCTCTGGGAAAGGATTTTCTCTGCTGCTTCTCAGAAATCTCCTTACAGCCTTACAACAGAAAATCTCAAGCATCCTGATGGTAGACATGAAATGTCCCAGAAATTTCCCCCTCCAGTTAAGTCATGTTCTCTGGTAGATTCTAATTAGCTTTATTTAATAATTTTTGGCATTTTCTTCTGCAAAATATTATTTGAGACTGTTCTATAAGACAGCTTGAAGTGGCAGAATAATTTGTCCTTGGATGCTCATGGATAAAATTGTTTCACATTTGCATATATACATATGTTTTATATCTACCTACATATATAAAAGCAGCTATCAGATATATATTTTATATCTACATATGCAAAAATATATCTCCATATATTATAACTCCTGATGTCTTCATAGCCCTTTGTTTACTGTATAATATGAGGGAAAGGAGATAGAAATACTACAGTTATATTGCCTAGACCTTCTCTTGATCTGGATCATGTTCTCCTACATCCCTTGTTTCCCTAAGATGAAACTTCCCACATCTCCTGAGTAACATATGAACTGCTGTCACCAATCTATTATTCTCTCCTTTGCTCAGCCATTACTGCACATTAAGGTACTAATGGCATCAGCAGACCACCCCTGTAAATTCACACAGGGGGTAAATACAATCTGAATGCACAGAAATAATTTATCCCATAATTCACAGCAGACAGAACCCTACTATTACTTTGCAGATGAAGTATAGTCTCACAAATGCTGAAAAAACACCCAAGTCATATTTCATATCCACTCCCCCTGCCAGAATACTCCAAATGGGATCCCAGTGACAGAAAGAACAACACAGCCTTCCTTGCTCCACTGCCACTACAAACTGCTCTGAGCTGGAACGAGGAAACAAACACCCAGACTGGCCTGGGGTTAAGATTTAGTGTATCCTTCAAGAAGTCTCTTCCTTACAGCTCTAAGGGATTAGGAGCTCCAGCAAAGAACATCAGATCCTTGTTGGTGGAAAAAGAAACTTATTTCTCTTGAAGAACACACCACAAAAAATAAAAAGTCCCAAGGTTTTTCATATGCAGCAGAGCTTGGCAGCCTCCATCCTCAGTCCCTTCATCCCCACCTGCAGAAATCAGGAGACCATTTCCATTGAAGGAAAGCAGTTAAAAGCAGCTGCTCCTTTGGGGTGGGTGTAATCTCTCATACAAAAATAGAGCAGTAGAACACTAGTTTAGAAGTGTAATACAATGTTATGTACTTCATCATCATTGCCCATAATCTACATGCTGTGAATAGTCTCTCAATAGATGTTTTCCTTTTAATCAGCACATAACTTGCATTACCTCTTTAGCAAGGTTCCTTTGACAGAAGTTTACTATTTCAGTTATTTAGTGTATAAACACTTCCTAAAAGCGTGTTGCCTTCAGCGATGCACTATTGTGCTCATTACCTCTGCAAAGCATCCCCAGATAAACAAAGGGTACTTTGACCCAGCCCCTGGGCAAGGGTCTCATTTGGGTAATTAAAACTGCATGAACTGCCCTTCTGAAGGTGAATCTAATCCAGCTGTGATCACTATAAGATGCCTCAGAGGAAGATCCTGAAACCAGTAACGCACAGCTCTGATGGATTTGCCTTCAACATTGCATCAAGCTCCCAACTGGATAAGTCTAAAATCCAAAGGATGACTATCACTTACAGTCCTTGCTACCACAAGTAGTGATGATCACAAGAATCCATCTATTTAAGGCATCCCATCCTTTCTCAAGTTCTTGTCATGTTCAGAGCTATTATGATTTTGCTGGCACAAGCACCACGATTTAGCTCCAATGTGTGGTCCATAAAGAGGTCTCTTTTTTAACAAACTGTGATGCACACTTAATTTTTCTTAATTCTTCATGATGACAATCTCATTTTTTATCCACTTAGCATACACATTTTTAACATTGACCTTTTATCTCATCTTCCTTACCCAATAAACAACTGCCATCTCCTCAATCATCCCTTGTATTTCAACCACTTCAGCACTATTCTTTTCCCACAGTTAAAGATCCTGTTCTACAAAATGTTGTGGGGTTTTTTTTTAAATTCTACCCCATCAGATATTCTAAACTGAGACTCCAAACCCCAGGTTGACAGATACACTACTGTCCCTCCTGTATTTTTGAAGCTTTTCTACTATTGTATTTACAATTTAAAAAAAAAAAATATTAACGTAAGACTTTTTTTTTTTTTTTTAAATAAGAAATCTCTCCTTGACACATCTCTATAAAACATACTGCATCTTTCAGGTAGTTTAAATATACTTAAATCAGAAGTACCTTATCTGTGCAACAAACAGGAATTTTAACCACAGCATCACAAATTAATCCCCTTTGTGGCAAATGAAACATGCCTGGAAAATTCTCTCTTTTACCATCACTGAAATTACAATGACTGCAATATCCCATTTCTGAAGAAATCACAAACTCAGAAGAGCACAAGGAAAAGATAAAGTCCTTTTTCACAGTGAATCCTCCAAGAAGAGAAGCCACCCTTTGACTGAGGAGGTCAGGTGATGAAGAGGACACACTGGCCACTCCAGTCAGGAGACTCACCAGCCTCCATCAGCTTCACAAGTAGCTTTTCCTCCCCCTTGTAATCTCCACAAAAGTTATAAGAAACTTTTTACCTGGACTCTCCTAACATTCCTATTTCCTAACTCTCTATCCATTTTTCCCTAAATAATAAATAGTTACCCTTTGGTAGCTGTGGAACAAACTCTGCCCTGATCAAACACCACAGAACAGATTCCTCAGAAAGCAGCAAATAACAATAATGACCACTCCATACTTTGTTGTACGTTTTAAAATTGACAGCTGGGGGTTAAAAGCAGCAGGGCCTCCTACACACTTCTGTTACTGCCTCCTAAGAAGATTCACAGATGGCATATTTTCATTTAAGATCATTAAATTCCAGGTATTGCTACTCAGGAAAGCTAAACATTTTATAACCAAATTAATGTGAACTTTAACCACTTAAGGATGCTAAATCTTACTTTGAGAGAGCACATTTGTGACAGAGGCATCAGGAAATGCTTTACAGATGTTACTGAGAAGTGTAAGAACAGCTCAGAGGTGTTGATGCCCATCTCTGCCTGTCCCCCACCCTGCACACATGGACATACAGACACAGGTGTGCTTTCTACAGTGCAGAATACAAATGTACACAGGGAAATTCTGTTATAAATACACAGTTGATGCAGTCAACAATTTTTAAAATTCAACAGAAACACAGTG
Organism: Pyrocephalus nanus; assembly: GCA_038380795.1. Classification (NCBI taxonomy): domain Eukaryota; kingdom Metazoa; phylum Chordata; class Aves; order Passeriformes; family Tyrannidae; genus Pyrocephalus; species Pyrocephalus nanus. The sequence continues at coordinate 13,337,057 of CM076275.1, read as the reverse complement.
GTTTTCTAAAAAGTGAAACTCTGGCTGCCCCAGTCCCTTCTGCAGTGAACTGAGTAGAAGCAGCAAAGATTCATCTTTGTGCACGTTGCAACACCTGGTTTGAAGCTCAAATTCATTTCCTAGCATCCCTCATCAATGGCAGAATCCCTTAATTGTCTTTTCTATAACCTGCCTTGCTTCTTTCTGACTGGGAGATGCCCCTGCTGGGCTGGCTTTGGATGAGATAGAGTTAATTCTCTTCCCAGTAGCTGGATTTGTGCTGGAAAACTGCTGGTAACTCAAGAGAGGCTGCAGCTGTTGCTGAGCAGTTCTCACATAGAGGCCAGGTCTTCTCTGCTTCTCACCCCACCAACCACATCCCTGGCATCACCTTATGATAATGAACTTCTTTTAGATGATCTGCTGCTTTAGGGAAAATCATGCATTTATTGTTTTCTCCTCAAATGCTGATGTTGATTAAAAACAAAATCAGATTGGAAGGACAAGAGGACAGAGCTAGGTGTCAAGAATGACTGTTATTTATTACCTACCCTACACAGCTCAGGTTAGAAAGTAATTCTTCAGGCTAACACTTCACTTTCTTAACCTATCTTTGATTTACTGAAAGTTTTCCAACTTTTCCCACCTCTGAGGAGTGGTAACAGGTGTACAGATTCCTTTATTAGAGAGGGCTGTGTTATTCCTACAGACCAGTCCATTCTGACACCCGAAGGAGACAGGAGGAAGCAATTCTGTCAGCAATTGCTCTGCTCTCCCCTGCTGCTTTGCCCTCCTGTGTTCTCCCTGGATGCACTTCTCCTCCTCCTCCTCCTCGCTGATTCAGTGCCAGCAGAAAGCAAATTCCAGGCTGAGCCTCCCCTGTTATTCCCTGTGCCAGAGCTCCCCAGCTGAGGGAGCAGAGTGATGGGAAAGCCCTGCTCAGCCCTCACCCCCCAGGCCTGGGCACTTCTGCATCAGACCCAGGAACTCCGGCGGATTTCGGCAGAGAGGCACAGACAGAGAGCAGGGAAACATTTCCCAGCTGGGGATCTCTGACCCAAAGCATGGAGATGTTCAGTGGAATCAACACAACAATCATGGGATGTTTTCACCGCAGGCACAATGAGGGATTTTCTCTGGCACCCATCTCAGATCCAGTCAGATACCCCTTGTCCAGTTCCCAAACAAACCGACCCCGAGGGACACAGCAAATTTCAACCTAAATAGTTTGATCTGAGTTTTGAGGTGTTATTTTAAGAAATGTGTGCAAGCTCAAGTACACAAAACACAGTAACAGTCAAAAAAGATTAAACCACAGTCCTAGAGAATTTAAAATCACAGTTTCCAGCACTGAGAAGATGTCATTTGCATTCTAGTCTAGCTCACGATGTTGGTTCCCTGTTGTAAAATCCTTTTAGTTATGTCAGAAAAGGAGAGTGAGTTCTCCTTGGTCTCCAGAGAAACAAACCCTCCATTGATCATATACATATATATATAAATATGGATATAAGTGCTTTTTGGATAAAATTGCTGTACAGCTCCTAATCTTCACTGATAGACTGAACGAAGTTCAATTATTAAGAACAATTTCTATGAAAATCTGCAGGAAAGAACCAGGGGATAAATTAGCTGTTGATAATTTGCTGAATTAATGAAAAGCTTTTTCTTATTTTTAATACTCTTAAATCAAGATTTTAAAAGTGTTAAAAAAAATAAATCGCTGTTCCTGACTTGATAAATAACCTGTGCTCTCGAGAAGCAGCACAAGTCACAGGTAATAAGGTTTCATACTTCCATAGCTGTTTAATTGGGAACTCTTGGAAAACCTGAATCAGCTGTCACCACAGACAAAACCTTAATTGTTTCTTTATCCCTTGCTTCACAGGCTAGGAACATGGATATTCTATATTTTATGAAGGTCCCCAGGCACATATAACGATTTCTGAGCACCAGCAGCTGTCAGCTGTTTAGTCACAAGGTGCTTCTCCACCGTAAATACCATTCACTTAGAAATAACAGTAATGTGAATTGTAACCTGCACAGTAGAACAAAAGAGGTTTCAACCATTATTTGGCTCAGAAATTGTATTTATATTCTGAGTGACACTGCTTGTAACAGGTTTTAGAACAGGCTTTAGAAATGCCAGCCTTTAACTCCGCATTTCTAATCCTAATAAAGGACCATCAGTGGATCAACAAGAATGAACTGAAGGACTGATAAAGGAATTTACCTAAAATGGAAAGAAGAGCTTCCCCAAAAAATTAAAACAATTTAAACAGAGCACCACATGAAGCATGTTAAAAAAACCCCACATAAACCTCAGGCCAAACTTCGAAAATAATGAAATTATTTAAAGTATTTGAGCACTGTTATTCTTGAATTAATATGTATTTTATAATCAGATATATGAATGAAAACAGATTAAATTCTTTGAGTCAGTTTACCTACTAAAAAATAGATATAACCAGATTTTCTTTGATTTACCATTTGCTTTCATTTTATGAAGAGATCAGGAAACATCTGTATTTATTTGACTGAACCATAAATTGCTTTCAGCTTTCCATTTTTAATCCTACTAAAATAATTAGTTCTTTTCAATGTCCAGTGAGTTGTGGTATTTAAGTGGATCAGCTGGCACCTATTCAGATGCTGTTGCCCTGAGCTTTGTACAGATGAAATACAAACCCTTCATACAAGATTTCTTACACCTGCCAATGACCATAATTTGTACACTGCCCATCCAATCCCAAGCCCAGGAAGGGATGCCCCAGTTCCACTGCTGGGACTGACTGGTCTGCAGAATGATGCAAGGATGAAATATGACCTCCTGCCACGCCCCTCTTTTCTGCCCTTACACTGGCATTTCCCACACTCCAACAAGCTGCTGTGCTGGGTTTCTGATCACTGCACACCCAAGGGCATCATCACCCTTTGAGCCTGCTGCACTGGGACAGCAGTGCTGGCAGGCACAGCTCTCCTTGGTGAATGCCGAGTGTTCCTCTGTTTCATCTACACTTCCCTCTCTTCCAGTGGTTTAGAATTGCAATAGCTGTGTTTTAATTTAGATTACTTTTCCCTTCTTCTTCAATGAAGATCTGTGGTATGTGCTAACAAATAGTTTATAGATTCTGCTTGTTCTAACTTTCTGCTGTTCGAAAAAACATCTTTGTTTTATAAAACTCCATTTTAACAACAGGGCAGTGGTTGCACTTCTGATGTCTTTTCTCTTCCATTTTTGTCTAAAATTTGAAGGACTGCCAGCCCTGACTTCATTGGTTAACACCAGAAGGGAGATTCAAGTTAAGCTCATACCATCACTTTGGCACTGAGTTTAACAGGTGGCAAGTGTGTGATCCTCTGAAGAGGAATTATCATGATACCTCAAACAGAACTACGAACTCTTTGACAAAGAGGTTTTTTATGTGTGGGAAAACGCTGACCCTGATTTTCAAACACTGATTTTAAAAAGACCCCTACGAGGTCAAATGTTCTGCACGAGAACCAGTTGTAATAATAATAATAATAATAATAATAAAAATAAATAACAAAACAAAACTTGTGCCCTTCTCTATTGCTTAGTTCTGCATTAAAAATTTCCAGTCTAAACCCAAAATCTTTGTGAGGTGTTGTTATTAGGAGATATCACATGAAATATTACAAAGAGAGCCAGACCAAAAGTTGGTTTGTTGGCAAGAGAGTTACTGTGCAGGCTGTGTTATCTGACTATTTTTAACACACACGTCATCTCACTTGTTAAGTGCCTTTAGCTGCTTCACAAGTGCCTTGCAGATCAGGTGGAATGATAAATTCACATCTCACTGATAAAGGTCAAGTATGCCTAGGTATCATATGATTATATTATTATTTTTATTTATCATCATCATTATTATTATTTTGTACTTTGCAGCCTTCAATTATAGAACCCTTTGGGTTTAACGAGCGGGAGATTAGATTGGATTCATCACTAATCCTCACACCAGTTCACACTTTTTAGCCTACCAACACTTGGCAAAGAAGCATTTTAGGCTAGTTCACAGATTTCCTTTTTGGCTCTCTGGGAGTCAGAGGCAGTTTAGAACCTAAACCCAGGGTTTCTTTGAAAGGGAGTATGGAGAAGGTAAGGACAGCACTAAAGATCAGGGATGGGAAACAAAACAACAACAAAAATCTCCTCTCTGCTGCTTCCAGAATACCTTGGATGAGAGCTTGGCCATTCTGCTCCCAGCCCCTTTTCCATGAGGTGAACGCTGCCAGCAGAGCTGGGGGGTGCTGTTGAACATCTCTTGCCTGTGGCCTTTCAGCCCCTGTCTTATCTGAAAAAACTGTTTTCTTAATTAAGGGTGTGAGAGGGCACAGGAGCTGAGCTGGCTGTGGCTCCAGGTGGCTCAAGCCACCATGACAGGCTCTGGATGCCCTCACATTTATCCATCACTTTCAGACTGATGAACCTCTGATTCAGCTAAGCATATTAAAACTTGCCAGCACCTCTATTTAAATTTCAGATTTGTGGCTCTCAAAGGCATTTGGTTGCTCTATTTTCTTCTTTTTTATCTCTTTAAAGACTTCAGAACAGAGAACAGACATACATGCTGCGAAAGTACCCTTGGATTTAAGTTCTTCTAAAACTTACTTTTGTCATGGAAACTGAACACAGAATATGTTTTATGGATTTTTCTTTTTTAATACTTTCATTTCTTAACTGAGAATTTGGTGAACAATGTGCATGGATATATAATTGAGGAGAAAGTCCCTTCCCTCCTCAGTGGGAATGCCAGAAGAAAGAACCCTCAACACCAAACAGTGCACAACTGAAGCTTCCAAGGATTTCTGACCCTGAAAGTCAAAGCAGAAATCTCTGGCTGAAATAATCAGAAACATATGATACTGATAAACTTTGGTCCTAAAGTAATTTTAGGGCTAACTTTCCAAAGTCCAAAACAGGAACCCACAAATCAAGTCCTTCAAAGTCAACAATTTTAATCAAGCACTGAACTAATGATATAAAATGCATGGATATGCAAGGATAACGTGCATGGACAGCAGGTACCACAGGCTCTTGGGAAGTGCCCACCCAGGTAAACACTGCCCTGACCCCGTACACAGCAGAGCTGCCAGTGTGGATTTTGGGGTGGTGCTGGAGTGGAGTCTCTGTGTCTCCACCTCACTGCCAGAGTTAGGAAAGCCTGACTTGAGAGGGCTGGCAGAAGAAAACTTGTTGACAGGAAACTGGAGCAGTGATCACCAGGCAAATGGTCTGGTGTAACCAACCCACTGGGGCTCTGGGACAGTGACAATCACACTGCCATTTTGATTCCACTTCACCTGAAATTGGGGGCTTTTAATCTTCGACCTATTTAACATTTGTTTCCTCCTCAGAGTCCTGCAGGCACAGCAGACAGCAAATGGGTAATGCTGCTCCAAATTTGCTCCCCTTGCAGACTAATGCCACTGCTATTCTTTTATCAGCTTTTAACATTTCTGTTATCAGCAAATTGTCCTCTTTAGAGGGGAAACAGAACCCTACACCAGTCTGCTCTTATGAATGCCTTGAGCCTTCAAAATTAACAGTGAGAATCCTGTGGTCACAGTATACTCCCCTCTTGAGAGCAGATATGGCACTGTATAGTTTTGGTATTAAATATTGTCAAGCTTCCTTTCAAGCAAAGAACTATTTATCTACTTAACACAGAACATAACCAACTTTTGTAAGTTTCATATATTACATTTATTTCAAAATGCTTGGCATTATTAATCCTTTTTATATTGTTAATATAAAGATTCTGCTTCAAAACCTCAAAAACCCAGAAAGTTTATTTTTTTCCTCTCTTTTTTGCATTGCATGCACTGATGAACTAGCCTGCTCAGCAAGCATTTAACAGATTAGACACTTGAACATGGTTTCAGGCAATGCTCTCTCATGTTTCTGCGTATTGCCTGATAAACACTTCAAAGTAAACCGCTCATAAATATGAAATGAAAAGCCAAGAAGTCGTTATGCACAGCTTTGAGATACAAATCTCTTTATTCCCCTCTGAAGTGGAATTTGATTGACATAATGAGTCATAGATCCTGTCCAGGGACACACTGCCTTATCCCCTTTTCCTCGGGAGACAGGGAGTCTTTAAAGAAATCCACTTCAGAACTTTCTGATAGACAGCCACAGGAAAAGTTGAACACTCCCCACGTTTACTATTCTGTATTAATCCCCACCTTAAGGACTGTGACACATGCCAAAGATTGATCCCAAAGCCACGAACAACTAACCCTGTTAAAGGAGGCCAAAGCCAAGATGTTTGTTTTATCTCATTATCACAGCCACGGGGACAGGACAACAAAGGGCAGTTCCCTGAGCCCACCAGTGCCTGTGCTGAGCTGGGCACTGTCCCTGCAGGGAGTGCTCATCCACAGGGCCCATCTGGGAGCTGCAATTTACTGATGGAGCTCCATGGGGAAGCAGATGAGCCCTCCTGGCTTGGGCTGCTCCACCACCGAACTGCCCCTCATGCTCTGGTGACACAGACCCCCCTCCTGCCCGGCTCTACCTGTGGGACATCCCTCACCTTGGGGTGACAGCAGAAGGGATGGCCAGGGCTGGTGTCACCCCGAGGAAGCCCCCAATGCTCTGACCCTCATTAGCAGGCACATTTATCAGGTACAGACCCCCACAGTCATTTCCTACACTTCACAGGCCCGTGCTGGGAAGGAAATTAAGACTTTGATGTGAGAAGGAGCAGTTAAAACCATCTAGCCTGAGAAACCTCTGAAATGCTAATTTAGATATTGCTGTTAATAAATGATACCCGTATGAACCTGACAAAAACTGTGTAATTGTTGGTCATTGCTATTCCACAATATGCCCATTCCAATAAAAGTCGAGTTTTGAGCCACCACAGTGAAACTGCTCATCATTAGCACCATAAACAAAATTATGGGGCAATAAATTGCTACCCTGCACTGTTCTATTCACAACCTGCATTTGTGGTATTTGTGGAGGTTTTTAGAATGAATCCAGAAAATACCTGCCTAAATAAAGATGCAGCTTAGGGCACTTTATTTGCCAGCCATGCTGTATGCATTAAATTATACATCGTTACTGGCTTTTGTTCATCTCTGCTCCCTGTGAAATAACCATTCATAAAGTATACAAGATCCCCCACTCCCAACTTCTCTTTCTTTTGTTAGTGCTAGTGCTATTATTAGTGTCAGCTATGAGCCATTCACATGATTTACACAAAAATACATACATCATTAAGGTTTAAAAGGCAGCAGTAAAAAAATTAGCCTAATTTGTGGTGTTCAAAACGCGCTCAAAAATGGTTTTATTTTGCCCATAAAAATGAAAGGCCAATATCTATAAAAAGCTTGCAGTGAAACAATGAAATGGTGAGAAGATAAATATTAAGAGGATTGAATTCCTATTACATGTAAATAATGAAACATTCAAGTCTAGTTTTGCAGCAAAAGGCTGAAAGGGAGATTTAGAAGCTGAAGATGATGAAAAAGCCACAATGTGGTATCACCCTCCATCTGCAAAGATCATCTCTGCCTCTCCTCAGTCCTCAGTGGTTGACATTACTGAGACATTATTTTTCCCCTCAGAAACATTTCTGGTTAAAGAACTTTTACTGTTGTTATTTATTGTTTGCAAATATGCCTGGACCCTGCCCTAGATATTGTGAGTCCCCTTCCTCTTCTGCTGTACACGACTATTTACATCCTGAAAGTCAATAGTCTGCACTGGCTTCTCTAACCACTAGTAAGTGATGAAGATTTATATCAAAACTCAAATACATGAATTGCAGCAAATTGCACACTGAGCAAAGTGTGCAAGTGCTCGAAAAAGCCAAAAACTCAGTCAAAGCCTATGGCTATAAACAGGCATTCTCCACTTTTGCAGTTTTTGATTATGAATTGTCCTTTTTATGTAAATTAAAAATCTGTGGCCTAAATTGCAACTGTTTGTAACCATTTGGAATATTTGTGAGGAATCATCACCACAAACCTAAGGAATTATGGGCATGCACCTTGGCACATATCTGCAAAAACTGTCACACACAAGTCTTCACTTTAACACATGCATTGTTCCAGTGTACTCTTGATGAATTGCCACGCTGAAAGGCAAATGAGGCATCTGAAAGATTCTGAATTACTGAAAGCCTTCACAAGGCCTTCTGCAACCCTCATAATTCCCATATAATTAAACTAATATTACATATATGAGTAAAATCACTTACTACAAAAATGACCTGGAGCCTAAAATAAACAATATTTTTGATAACTATGTCAGAAATGAAGTGTGTTTCTATAAATTAATGTTATTGGAAGAGATGACACCACAGTTACTGAGCTTTCATTACAAGATGTGAACTGTTCTGCTGGGGCTTCCAGCAGCACCAGGTATTCTGATGAGGTGCAGCAGGCACAGCTGCCAGTCCCACCCTTGGCTCTGTCAGTCACTGCAGCACACGGATCCAAGGTTGTCTCCAGGAGAAGTGCTCCTCAGAGATCTGCAACTGCTGCTTGACCTGCAGCTGAACAGCGAGTGCTTTGCTCACCAGATCTATTAGCCCTTTGACTTCATTCATTCACCGGCTAATGTAAATACATTGCTGAAGTGAGAGATTAATTCCATTTCTTTGCAGAGAGTGCTAAATTCTTGAAGCCTTTAGCGTGACTATCCATGGAGGTTCCAAAAAATTCTCATAATTGGTTATCAGTTATGGAATCACAGTGAGAAATCTGGCAAGAGCCACTGTGCTCTTTTTTTATTATTATTTTTCCTTTTCACTTTTCTTCCAAGAATAGCCTTTCCTTACTGTACCAGAGTGTCATGTAAAATAAGTCACTCAGACAACTATCATCTCTATCTGTTTTTATGCAGTTATCTTTGTGCCAAAAGCCTGTTCAACAAATCAACATCTTTCCATTTCTTTTCTGGGCTTTCCAGGTTTGACATCAACACAACAGCTGAAACAACAGCTCACTGCTGCTCCTGAAGGAACAAACTTCCATTAAACACTGCAGGAGGCAGACAACTTGAAGGAGAGGAAGAAAGCCCAGAGCACTTTTGCACGTCTTGCTGAATGCAAGTCCTTCCCTCCATCGCTGGAGAGAGCCAACAAATACCTTAAATTGCCCAAGGTGTCAATGTGGAACAGGGAGTCTGGAAAGCATTCTGACATAAAAATCTGGGAATCTGTCCTGACAGTCCATTGCTTTGACATGAAAAATGCCATCTTTTTTCTCCTGTATTTAAGATCTAATATATCTTGGCATCTTCTGATCCAAGGACGACACTGTGATGAAAACATCATTCAAAGCAACTGTCCAAACTAGAAGAGGAAGGTCTCTTCCAATCATGTTGACAATTTTCTTCATTTATAACCAGACAGCAAATATATATATCATCAGGTTTGATTCTAGTTTTTAAATTTTGTAAATAAGGCTTATCTTAAACAAGTTCCACACAGCTGGACATAACTGGTTAAACAAACCTAAATTTTAGAAGCACCTATAATGTCTTAAATCTCATTTTGTGGAGAGAAAAGAAGGAATAGCTTCACATGTATTAGAACCAATCCTGGTTTTGCAGACTGCAACAGTTACAACCATAAGAGAGGGGCCATATCTGCTGTTCCAGGCTCTGAATTGCCCTAAGCCACCAGTTTTCAAAAAACCAAAGAGTATACACAAAAATGCCACAAAACCCCAGAGAACTCTGCAGAATGTGCAAAGAGGAGCATTTCATTGTGAAGGTGCTGGTAATGCAGACGTTCATTTTCAGTGCACACAGAACAGTTGCAGCTGAGTCCAAACAAATGAGCAAGATTCAACTCATGCATGTGCTTATATTTACAAAGAAATTCTTCCCATTTATGCCAATTGCTGAAGTTTATTATATTGGCTAAAAAATTTAGACAAAAAGTCAAACATTCAACAATCTAGTAACCCTGGGCTCATTTGAAAGCTGGCAACTGAGTGGAAGAATGTTTTTTGTAGTCAAACTAAAAAAAATATAGATAACGATATGCACTTGTTTGATTGCCATTTTAAACATACATATATATATTTTTAGTACTCTCAGCTCAGGAAGCAATTAGTTTTGGGTGCAAGAAACTCATTTGTGTGAGCTGCAGTGCCCAGCTGTGTGTGCAAGGGCCAGCAATAACCTGAGCTCCACGTCACTCGAAGGATGCCTGCCCAGAGCCCCCATTTCAGTGATGGAAAGCATGATCCTTCCTACACAGTATGCACTGCACTATGCATTTAGTCCTTGGAGAGCTTTCAGGATGAAAAGACTATAGTTATTACTACCATCATTATTATTAATGAAAAATACACATGTAAAATTAGGTTTGGAACCCAGTGTTTTATAGCCCCTATTTGTCTCTGTGGACACACGCCATAATGGCTTTAACAGACCTTTAACACTCACTGACTAATTAATCTTTACACTCAGGACCCAGCACCGAGTTTTATTCAGTAAGGAGCAGAAAATAGCATCTGTGGATTGGGCTTGCAAGGTCCACTGCATGAATAAATTGACAGGCTACAGGAAGAGTTGGCATTAAACAGCTCCTCTCCTCCCCTCAGTACCCCTGGAACAGCCTTCAGCAGCCACTCAAGCTTCCCTTCACAAACTTCTCACATACAATTTATTTTCATTTCCTGAAGTGACTCTTTTCAACCTTACAGGGACTCAGTCTTCCAAATACACTGACACTGATCGAAAAAGAAAACATTACAGGGACTAGATATGCCTTTAAAATATAACTGCATTTCCCACACAACCAGCAAATTCAGCTTGCCTATGGAGAGCACAAACGAACCATACAAATTAATAGACCTCAGCAATTTGTCAGAAAAACCTTTAGGCTTCCATTTCTGACTCAAACATGTTCTAAATATGAAAAAAGAAGAAAAAAAAAAAAAAAAGCAGGGGGAAAATATTCTGCAAAAAAGAAAGCACAAAGAGAAAACACACCACACAACTTCTTAACAGAATAAATGCAATCTTTCCTCCTCTTAAAAGAATTTGAAAGCTATTGTAAAAGGATAAGTGTACAGGAGTAAATTTCCCTCATCTCATTTGCATGATACAGTTATAGTCAATACAGCTTACCTGCAGTCCTGCCTTACTTAAGCTATAAAGCCAGACAACCAGAACACAGTCTTTAGTCACAAAAAATTAAGTATTATGTGTTTACTAGTCAGGCTTCAGTGGCAGACATTTCATCAAGATGAAATTACTCGGGTTTCTAATTTTTTTCTACTATAGGTAAACCCTGGTAACACAATGAAATTCAAGGATATGGAATCTGTTTTATTCCATGAAGACAGCTGCAAGAATAGCTTATGCCATGTCTTCTACAAGTCAGATTATAGTGGGGAACAAGCCTGGTGAGCTGCAGCACAGAACAGCAGTGACAACAGGACAGCACTGCCTGGAGAGTCCAAAATGACCTTCCTGGACTGTCACTGCACCGAGGGAGGTCACAGAGCAGTTACCTTGTATATCCTACAACAAAGCACTCGTTCCTCTGTATGCCTGCAGAGATAATATTTGTCAGATTAGCTCTTTTCCTCTGGAATTCCTAACCAGCGGTTTAGTGAGTCTACACTTCACAGCAGAGAGCTATTAATTAAAGTACAGTAGGACTCAAATCTGTGCTTATTAACGGTTGGATGGGCCCAAGTAAAAACACATCTACTCCCACACCTCGCTCTCCTCTCCTCACTCCCCCCCTTTTTCCTCACTTGTTGCAGCACATTTGCAGTTCCCCACCACAAATTCCACAAAATCCTCCCTATCAATGAGCCATATTCTACTCTCAAGCCACCTCTAACTGATCTCTCAAGCCTAAAAAAAAGGAGAGGGAGGTGAATCAAGCAGGAAACAAAATCCTCATCTGCCATCGCTTGATCAGTTCCAGCTTATGGTTTTATCTCCCCAAACATTTTCCTATTATATTTATATAAAAAAAAAGAAGGCTTGTAATGCTCTATGCATCAGTATATGTAAAAAAAAGACTTCAGAATTTAATAGGATTTTACAGAGACTCAGCTTTGTGAATTACACCCATCCAAAAACAAATATAAAAATATCTAAAGTCATTTCTATTTGATTAGAATCCATTTACGTATGACAATATCTGCTATATCCTGACAGGACCAGTCCAGCTGAAATTGCAAGCACATGAACCCAGCAGCTGGCTCTCTTCCCACTTACCTGCAATCCTCTCAAGTAAGGGAGGAAAGTTAACAAGCACTGTGGAAGCCTCCCCTACTGCTTTAAAATGAAAAGAACTCTGGCATAAAAAAATTAAAAATTAGGAATCCATTAGATTTGTTTGTACTCAGATTAACCATTTACTCAGATGGTCACATTCAGGCCACCTTCTGAACTGGCAGCACGTCGTGCACACATTTTTAAAGCATCATGGTGCAGAAAGAGTTCTTTGTGAACAGCTACATCACATTCAGCAGGTCTGAAAAATTATTATTTGCAAGTACCTGAACAAAATATTCCCCCTCCATCCTGTGACATCAATTCTGCAGATGAACATCACTTGCAGCCACCACCATCCCATGGGAATGGGAGCCTGCCTTCAGTTGGGAATCGTGCACGGGATCACTGCCTTGTAAGGCCTGAGAGCAGAATCTTTATAAAACTGAATTATCTAGAGATGTGTGTCTGGGTAAGAATTTAACTGCACAAACCCAAAAAAGTTAAGAAGAAACTTGGAAGATTCAACTACAATATCTACCTCTACCGAGTCTGGCTTTTAGAAGTGGAATGGCTTTACTTTGATGTAATGGCTTCCAAAAAAATCAACTAATGAAACTGAAGTAAGGTCACTAAAACAATGAATAAGTGTCCACAAAGTGAATTAATGCTGTTCCACTACTATTTTAGACTCCTATGATTTTTTCCCCCTCAGTGTCTTCACTGAGATACACCTATAGCTCAGTTTTCCTGGTGGCACTGATAATTACAAGCATTGCCTCCATGTAAAAGGTTTTGACTTTTATGAACATATTTTTAAATTAATTGGATTATGCACGAATGGGACTGTTTTGTTTAACCAGGAACATTTTAAATTACCTGGATTTTAATATACTTCTTGCATGTATTTTTTTTTTCTAAAGTTCCATGAATTCTAAAGACTGCACTAAAAAGTTAACTGCGGATAAACTCGCATTTTCTTACTTTCTGAATATACATGGGTGGATAAGAAAACTGCTGCTCTTGTGGCCATCACACACACCATCCACACATGTAGATATGTGCATTTAGCACTGGTCACATTTAAGCTGCACCATGCTTTGTGCATTTACTGAAGGATCACACAGAGTAGAGATTCCTACCATTACCCTCCATGCTCCTTATCAGAAGAGGGAAAGATTATTGGCCAAAGGACAACAACCAACTCCAACCCTCGTTTTAACTTTATGTTTTAAAAATATGGGCAGATTAAGCTCATTTTTTCCTTCTTCCTTTTATTTCACCCCTCCTATCTAAGGTGTGAGAGCCCTCACTCAGCCTCCACTGTTGCCTCTCTCAAAGCCTACCTTTCCTGTTTCTTTGACTGTCTTCTGTTCTCCCCTACCCAGCAGTGCCAGGCTTCTTTATTAAATAAATTACATTAATAAAGCTGTCAAACTGCTTGAACAGGAGTAATTCCTATGTTAATAAAACCCACTAAAAGCACGTCTTTGACTTCCCCTTCATATTTTTAAATTCTATTTAGCAACAACAAATAAAGCTCTCTGAGCTTTATTTTTCTAAATTATTATTGCATTTCTTTGATGGATAAAGGCAATATGTATTTTCCAGAAACACCAGAAAATTAGATGAAAGCAAGACACATGGAATTAACTGAAGTGGAATTCTCCCTCGTGATAGATGGCTTGAAGTTTCCCTAATCAGAGAAGTGTGCAAAATAATTTCTGACTAGTTAAGAATACAGGCTACACAGACAGCAGATAAGGAAGGGAAAAGCCAACAGTGGAAATATTAGCTAATATAAATAAAAATGGATTACTAATCTAAGTGCAAAGATTTTTTTTTTTGCCTTTTTCAGCTCCCAATGTTATTCATGCCCCTGAGCAACTCACTTAATCTCTTTGCTCACACACTTTGTCTGTAAAATGGGAATGAACCAACATAATTCATCCCACTGGCAGAATATGTGAGTTAGAGGAAGACAAAAAAAAATAACAAAATCCAAACATCTCATAATTATTTAAATAGGATTTGGTACATCAGGATGACATATATAATCTCAGTTTTTTGTTCTCTTTAGGAACAAACCCTATGAATTACGTAAAATATATACATTTTTCACTCTTAAGCGTTCCACCTCTGTCTTCTTCTATTTTATATCATTTTTAGCTACATAAAAGATGAAGTGGATGCATTTCAAGTTGTTTTTCTTAGACTTTAAATCTCGGGGACTCTTCTCATTTACCACCTTTCACCACAAATTAACATGCACATCAAGACAAGTTCATTATCATTTAGAGGCCTGTTAAATAGATGAAAAAAAGAACTGCATCTTAAAGTGCTCTGGATTATCTACTGGTGTTTAGAACTGAATAATTTTAGAGTTCACAATCATTAGTTTGCTTTTCTTTCTTTCTAATCAAAAAACTCTGAAAGTAAAATCCACATTCTAAGCAAATAAACCCTCATTGTTGGAGACAAGAAGATTTGTTTTCTGCAGGTAAGGATGATGTCTATTTAAAATAAAAAGAAAATGCAATTATAGACATAAAACTATGATATGAATGCATTTTGGTGTTTCTAAACACAGTACTTTGGGGAACTGTAGTTGAAGAACTACTCACACAGTCCTAATTCAGAGAAAAAATGTTCTGGTATCCCATACTGACACCTTTCTTTCTTTCCCCTTCTTTCAGCATTGCTCCTGACCAGCCCTATTCATCTTCTCTTTATCTTGGTAACTCTCTTTCTTGTCAATCCTCCTGTCTCAAAATTTACCTTGTCTTTTCAACACTGAAGATATTGTCACTACTAGATTTTATTTTTTTTTTTCCTTTGATTTTAAGTCTTTATTTACCACTATCACTCTGCACAGGTTAGAAGTCTTCAAGAAAGGACAATCAAGATAAGAAAATCAGAAAAAAAAAATCATGTAAATGAATGGTGAATGCAGAGAAAAAAAGAAAAAAAAAACACAAATGCATTCAAAATATTTTGCCAAGAATGCAAAGATTTTTGCAAATAATTCCTTGAGAGAGAAAAAAAAAACAACTAGAAAATTTGACAGACACACTCTACCACCTGCATATCCAAAAATATCTACAGATTTCAGCAGAAATATAAAACTTCAAGCATAACAGTCTCCTTGACAGTAAGACAAGAAGCCACTTTGCACAAGTGCCCTCTCTCCCCTCATCTGCATTTCAGATGACGCCGTATGTTAATTTACAACCTGGAGTCATGAGGAATCTAAGATAGTCCGTAAAAATCGCTTGTAAGTGGAACAGGAGGAAGTGAAATGATAAGGAATCACAGTTTGCCCTCTTATGCAACAGGGTCTACCCACTCCTTCCTTGAGCTGCTCACCCTGCTAACAGATTCCCTTTGGGGGGTCTGGGGGGCAGGTTTGCAGCTGCCAAAGATCATGTGGAGAAACAAACCACAGAACTCTCTTCTTGGAGCTGCTGAGTTCAGAAAAACACTTCTCAGTAAAAAGGCTGTAGGAAGGTAAAGTTTGTGCAGAGATTCTGCCTGCAATGCTGAGGTGACAAAAGTCCTTTTCTCTTTGGGAGAAAAGTTCGCTTACATGAGCAAACAATAAACGAAACACTTACTTTAAACATCTCATTACATATGAACAAGATGAATTTAAACCAATGAATTTGTGGTTTGTGGGTTTTTTTTCTCATATTGCATAGCATTAAGTAAATTATACTGCTGGACTTAATGTAGTAAACATATTAGGTACAATCCTTCTTATTAAAATAAACCAACAAACTCGCTATTCACTGATGCTACCAATAACTTCGAGCCTGTTTCCTTGCTAAATAGTCCTGTGACCCCCAGAGACATAGATTTTAATTCCTGTTTTGAAAACAGTCCCATAAACATGTCCAGGGGTTTAATTTATTGAACTGTTTGTGGAAATTTACTGTGCATTTCTGTAACAGCATCTTTTGATATGAGATCAGAACTTTGCTCTCGCAGAGCGTTATTTCTGTCACCTGAAGAGGATCTGAGGAAAAGCTCTCCCATTTTCAGCCATTTGTTTATTGTTTGCACGTTCCTGGTTAAGACTAAAGAAGTCTTTGCCGTGCCTGACAAATACATTCACTGCTGCGATTTCTGTTATTTGGAAGGGCCAATCTCTCTTTTTATCTCAGTATAAAAGTTGCCCAGAGAAGCTGTGGCTGCCCCAGCCCTGGGAGTGCCCAAGGCCAGGTTGGATGGGCCTTGGAGCAACCTGGTCTGCTGGAAGGTGTCACCTTGGAACAAGATGAACTTTAAGGTTCCTTCCAATCCAAACCCTTCCCTGATTCTATGAAAAAGATATCAAATTCATCCCCTATAACTACAGATTAAGCAATGAAGATACAAAAATCATGATGTTGGGATAATTAAAATATTCACAGAATAGCATTCAAAACCATGATATGTTAGGAAAATTGTAATTTTGAGTAAGAAAAATTGAATCTAAATTAAATCCCCTATTCTCCCAGTCCACTACTCCACAGCTGGGCAAAGGGATACTTTTGATTCAACAACTGAATCAGTACTGTTAAACAATATTTTTATATTTTACAACACAATATTACACTTGTAGAAATTACCTCAATTTCACATTTCTTTATTCTGTCCAGTCACTCTATTTATTACATATTTCAAGTTGTTCCTATGCACAGATATCTCATCTTATTCTACAGATCATCATCACCTCTCAGAAGGTCAAAGTTCCTGTTTTGTAAATATCACATCTATATGGCAAGAGGTTAAGTGGCCACACTTCTGAAATATTTTCTGGTATAAATTTTCTTAAGCTGGATACAAAGATCCTCTGCAGTAAAAGAGATACTGGAGAAAAACTGGATAAATCCCATCCCATTATGTTTTTGCAAGCTGTAGAAATAGTGAGGAAAGAGAGAGATCAACAGAAAATTCACTCTAAAACAATCCTTCAGAGGAATTTTGTTAACAAGAACTGTCCTGCCTAGTGTAGTGATGGCCACAGAAAATGCCACACAGTGAATTTTTTATAGCCCTCTGTGGGATAGATATACTGGGATCAAGGTATAACATTGTTATGCTGTCAAAAAAACGATGGAAGATGATGAATTTAAGGGACTAAAATTAAGACAAAAGAGTCTGTCATGCAATAACAGCTTATAAGGGTTACAAACCTGGCATATAAACATAAAAAGCAAAGCTGACATATTTGATAACCACAAATGCAGCTTATTCCCAATATATACTCTCAGTTCCCATCATTCTGGATCACACAAAATGAGGACACAAGTTGAGGGAGGTGCAGTATGACAACTCTCATCTCAGTGGCTGTGTTGCCAACCTCCCTGCTGCGGGAAGGGAAGGCAGTTCCCCCTCTGCAGCACATCCCAGCCCTGCACTGACTCTCACGGCAACACAGGAACAGGGAACACACGACACAGCAGCTTCCCATGGCCTGAAGGTGAGCATTGTGTGAATTGTCATGTTTCCTTTGAGGGTGAACTCTAAAACCCAGCTGAGCCCCACCTTGGTACCATCTGCCCAAGGCAAACAGCTGTGGGCAGTGGCCTTTTACACAAATCCCTTAATGCCTTCAGCCAGCACCTCCTCTGTGCTGCTCTGGGCAATCACCCCAAACAGGCAGAGCCAGGAACCAAAGCCCCAGCACACTTTGGGAACAGCAAAACCAAGCCCGGAGGTTCATTTTGCTCCAGAAATGGTAAAGAAACGGGCACACACAGATGAGAGATTGGTGCACCGAGTCAACAAGGGACACTCGGTCACTGAAGCACTGAAGACATATAAACCCACAATCTGCTGTGTACACAGTGATTCCAGAGAGCAAATAGCATTTCATTTTTCTGTGCTGTGTTCTGGTTGAACAGGCCACATTTGAACAATCCTAAACACAAGTGCAGGATTTTAGTCCTTTATCAATACTTGGTAACATATATTTCCAAGTCCTTCAAATGTAATGCTCTTTCTTCTAATTAGACTGCTGCTAGATCTGTAGGCAGTCTTATAAACCATTTTAACCTTATTTTAATTTTTCATTATGAAAATTGTAACTGTTCATTAAGTTTGGAAGACACAGCATTACAGCTGTGATATATCATTCCTCATATTATTAGCAATCTACTTTATAAATTGAGTGCTTGAAGCAGATACTGGTAATAATGCCTTATGAGTTTTATTTTCGTGTTTGTAAGAATTTAGGAAAAAAAACTTAATAGGAGCTCACACACTTAGCTGCCTAACCATACACAAAATGTTATTTGCTGTAATGATTTTAAAATAATTGCCAAAATATAATTGCACCACATTTAACAGACTCATTAGAAAATAAACCCCAAACCCTTAAAACAAGAAACTATGTGACTACTCCTACTCTCTCCTCGTCTCCAAGTCTTTGGTAAGATTGTTTAAGCGAGAACGATGTCCAGATTATCACTTTTTGTGTAGTAAACTTTTAGTACATTGTGAATAATTTTAGTCAAAGGTAATAGTCTGCCCCACAGAGATTAAGCACCATTTTAGCTTTGCTTTCCTATCATTCAAATGCCTATCTGGGGGATAGAAAAACTTCAAAAGAAAATCGGATATTGCTATGAAATCGAATTGACTACCGTCCATAAAAAGTGGCTTTTTGGGCCTGTAACTACGTCATGTGAAATATTACTATTATATTTGTAAAATTTAATATGTCATCTTTAAATGCCATCTTTAAAACACAGTACTCTACTGGAAGCAATTACAAAAAGTGTGTACAGTGTGCTAGACCAGCTACCAGAGAATTGGCCATTTGCTTGAAGGAATGAAATTTATGCAATTTGTTCTACATGATGTCCCTTTTTTTTTTATCCCTCTAACTTCACATTCCCTCTGGCCTGAGCAGAAAAAACCTAAAATACTGATAATTTTTACTTCAGTACTGAACTGCACCACCCTGCAACAGAGCACTTAAGTAAGATTTCAACTTGTTTCCAGCCAGCACACAACTTGCTAACTTCTAGGTAAACACTGACCAAAGGCTATTCTGTGTTTTTCACATGGAATAGTGGGGGGAAAAAGATACAACTGATGGTAAATATCTGCTCAAATTTTCTTAACACTAGACATTACTTTAAATTCTACAATTACACTGGATAAACCACACTGAAGAGATATTTCAGTACTGATGATCAAACTGCTCTGCTCTTGCAAAGTACTTCCAGCAAATATCTTCCTCTGCCAAAGTAATGATTGTCCTAAGGAACACCTTTGACTGGCATAAGGAAAACAGCTCAGCAGCATCATCAGAGGCAGTGCTAGTTACACAGAAACAAGACCACATGCACCGCTTTCAGCGCTGTGTCAACAACTGTTTCCAGTGTCAAATTCAGTTTGTAACATCCAGGCTTTGATTAAAGTTTAGAAGATACTGTAGGTCATAAACTGTACTGTCCACAACATTACTTTAGATGGGTCATTCCTCTGTCCATCTTCTGTCCTTGCTCAAATTCAGTTAAAATGAAATCTCATTACTTCTTACTTATCTTTTTACTTCACTTTTCACTGCATTATGAAGAAACAGATAACTGTTCTTTTGAGCTTCCCCCTGTAAGCTTTGTGCATCCATTTTAACAAGGTTCTATCACACACACAAACATCTGAGCCCTACTCCATATCACATGGAAGCAGCAGCATTCCTCAGAGAGGCTCTTCTCCAAACAGTTTCAAAAGATATCTTTTCATTCTGACTTAAACAGGATGTAGGGATTGCCACCAGCAGAGGAGCAGGAATCACAAACAGCTATAACCCAACCATTCTAAGGAAGTGTAAGCAAGTCATTACAAATAAAACTGCTTACATTCCTGCAACTTGTTTGGCAACAGCAGTATACCATAAGGAAAGCTGCTACAATTCATAACAGCATCTTGTAATAAAACAGCTTTATGCATCCCTCTCAAACTGTTTAGTGCTCAAATCTCATCAGATGGCTGAGTAAGCATTACACTTTGGGACAGTAAATCTCTGCTTCCAATATGCTCTGCATTCACAGACATGTACTTCTGCATTCACTGTAAGTCACTTCCAGCTAAGCACTCATATTAAAAAAAAAAAAAAAAAAAAAAAAAAAAAGGGCAATATATAAAAATATCTGCATGCTATTTTGTCTAGTCAGCTATTTAGACAATTTTGGAACCTTAAAGGATCAGCAGCTCAACAGGAATTGACTGCTGCCAGAAAAAGCTAATTTGAAGTTGGATTTACAAATATGAGAGCAGTATCAAAGGGCTCCCTTTATACAAGGCTCTGTCTCTTCCACACATCTTTATCCACGGCACTGGGGCATCCATGGCATTGCTACAGTACCTTTTGCCTCAGTTAGAGACAAACTAAAAGGCAGGAAAGGGTTAAGAAATCACCAACAAATGGGAATTTGTGACAGAAGATGACACTACGGAGGCAGATGCTTGAAGAGTTCTACTTAGAGAGTTCACAGAACAGACAACTGACTTAACTGCACCATCTCATTAACTCTGTACACAAAAACACTGGCTATGGTGGGTTTCCAAAACCCAAAGAGAAGCTGGTATCTGCTCTTAACATGGAGTCTGACTTCCCACAGATGCTGCCCAGAAGCTGAAAGGATGGATTTTCTGTCTGTTGATGTTTCCAGAACTCCAGAACGTGCTTCACTCAAGGGCAGATCACTGGGATCAGTGCAGAAATAACCTGATGAAAGCTGATGAGCAACCTGCTAGCAGGCCAAGGAAGGGAATGGTAGGTCTTCTTACCTGAAGCTCTGTATCCAGAGACAAATAGGTAAAAACAAAAATAACAAATGAAAAATTCTGGGCCTTGCTGACCCAATTATTCTTCCTTCTTTTCTTTTCTATTGATTTTGATTTCCATTTATAGGCTTAAGTGAAATGATCATCAGTACTTTCACTCAACTCCAAAACCTCCACGGTTCTCTAAGAAAGAAAATGAGTTTTGGGAAGTATTTTTGCTGGTTTGAAAATTTACTTGGGTTTTTCTTATATAAACTTTGTGTATTTGGGTCCAGTCACAGAGTTTGAAAAGCTTCTAAAAATCACATCATCCATAGGAGGTATCAGGAGAACAAACAGGGACGAGGAAACAAATATAAACACAGTGATCATCACCACAGACCAACCAGTTGTCCTCTGAGTGTAGAATTTAGTCCCCAGAAGTGAGGTATTTCAAAAGAAAATAGAGGGGAAAAAATCAAGCACAACAGACAATTACAGAGCAAACAAAAAATAGACTTAAAACCTGTTCCCAAAGCATTTGAGCTGAAAACTGACCTGTGAATTGGAACAACGCACACTCTGGTGCTTAACCATCTTCCACAAGCTCCAAAAACACACAAAGATATAATTCTTTCCTTATTTTAATGAAGATGCCAAGCTTAAAAACATGTGGCACTGGAGAGATGGACAGCGTATAATCCAAAATAAATGCCTTTATCAGTGAAATATTTACAGAACTTGGTTCTATTTGAGCAGTTCTTTCTTCCTGTGTTATGAGAAAGGAGGAGGAGAAGCAAATGGCCTAATTTTCTTTTACCAGAAAGCAAGCTTTTGAGGGGCTCTCCAGCTCAGAGAAATGAAACAATACTCATTAATGCAAATTCAGGACCACACGACTTCTGCAGACCCATTTCCTGGAACATGCCAAGGATGCAGGGAGAGAGATGCCCAGTTCAAACACAGCTCAGGCATAAAAGGGGGTTGAAAGCTGAGATTTCAATGTTAATAGGTGTGTTAGAAAAGCATCTCAGCATCTCTATCAGTTTGGGAGCACTCACAAGTAATCAGCCTTCCTTCCAAACACTTCTTGCTGAAAAACAGACCCTAAAAAAAGACTTCTAAACTGTAAATGCTTTTGAAGACAAGAACACAGAGGAGGAATAGTTACACAAGGTAGTCAATTTTTTAATAAAATTAATCAATAAATATTTCAATTTAGAACACGATTTTTAAAAATAAACCCATTATTTCATCTCCCCTGGAGTACACTATTTCCCTTTATGATGGGTTTTAACATGAGAAAGAGCATCCACAGATGTGCCTAAATATTACATACTTCTTACAAGAGCGTGTGCACTTGTGTATGGGAAAATGGAGAAGGGTTTATAGGAGCAAAAATTATTATTTTCAGTATCCAAGGTCTTAGAATTCTATTACCAAGCAGAGTAAAGGGATGAGGGGAGGGGGGAAACCCATGAGAACAGGTTTTCCTTAACACTCAGTCAGGCCCCAGCATTATAAGAGAGCAAACACGGCTCTGTTTGAAGCACAAGATCTTTTTGCTTGACACCAATTGGAAGTTCTGAAGTATAGGAAGCATAATTCCTATTAATTTAGAAGACCTTTTGAAAAGGTATTTGCATTAAAATGGTTACTAAGCCTATTTTAGAGTAGGCCTAAGGATTTTTAACATTTTCTTTTATTCCCAGTGCGTGCTAACCACATGAGTTGATAAAATCTACTTTTCAGAAGTTGTCTTTTATGTAGTTGACATAATGTGCATGTAACTTTGTAAATAGTTTTAGAAAATGGAACCCAGTTTAACTTAATCATCAACTAATAAGGAGTCCAGTACAGCAGCAGTAAAAAATGAGCTTTTTGAAAGCTAAATACATGTTTAGAGAAAAAAAAAAAAGGGGGGCATAAGTCCATACATACCTATATATTATATATTTGCATCAGAAATCCTTGCATTCTGAGTCTCTAACTTTAACTGTAAACAAATGCTGATTTTTAATAATGATCAGAAGAGAGAAACTGCCAAGAATAAAAAGTTATTCCCTGAGAGAAACTGTGTGTACACAGAACTCGTGTATTATGTCTGCCTGTTGTTTATTGTACAAATACATATTAATATTAAAGCAGTGTTGTGTTTGTCAGCGCTGGTGTCATTAATTATTACTGAAGTCCTCTGTCAGCATCCCAGCAGCTCAGAGAAGAGAGCCACCCCTTCCTTCAGCCAGTCCATATCAGTGCGACCTGCCCATGGTCAGTCCCAGCAGGTCTGAGCAACCAAGCACTGCCAGCAGATGAAGGTACAGTTTTTGGAGATGGAAAACGGTGAAACACCAAGGACAGATGGAAGGGGAATGAAAGGGAAGTGGAACATGAGAGATGACCACAACTGATTTCAACTACCATTTGCAAAAGAGGGAGCTTGCTGCTCAAAAGGTAAAAAAAAAAACCAGCAAACCAAACCACTACAAATCAGAACACCAACAAAATCCACAAAGTGCCAAGAGGAAACAGTGTATGCAGATTTAGATGGAAGTACCCCAAGGACTCAAAGTCAATCCCATGATGTTCCAATGAAAAGCCACTTTTTACTGGGATTTGGATCTAATATACATTTATCATAAATATTCTATTTATCAGATCACCTTACTATTACAGCTCTAAAGACCACTTTGATGGTAGAGTTTAAATGCAGGAGGCACGTTAGCTTTGGGTTAGACTTTCTTACCTTTTCCTTTCCTAAAAGCATCTTTGGGAAAAGCTGCTATGAAGGTTTGTACCTTTATTTATTTGCTAGTCTAGAAATGCTGCTACACAGCTCCATTATTAACAACTTCAACACAGATGAAAGCACAGATGAAAAGTGCTTTCATGTCTTGAAATCACTTAACAATAATAACCATATCATCTTTTATGACTTGGGGAGGGAGAAGGTAGGGGAGGGAGTTTTCATTCAGCAGCTTTCCCTTATTAAATAAGGATCACAAATTATATATTTTTCTTATTTCTCACTAAGGCTGCGCTTCCCAGACAAGAGACATTGAAGGCAGTTATCTCATCCTAATAAATATTTGACACTGGGATCACGCATCTCTTAGGGAACCATTAAACCCAAATTTAAGTCTTGATTCAAGAGAATTTAAGTTACATTACGAGCACTGGCTCTAACAGGGAACTTGCCTTAAAGCCTTTTTCCCACACAAGCTCCCCTACACCTGAATTCCACATTAAGGGCTTCCTCCTCAAGCTTCTGCCACCTGCCTCTACCTCAGATTTTGCTTGATTAGATAACTGTACAGATATTAAAAAAAAAAAAAGGCAACAGATTGCAGAATGCCACTCAAAAACCTAACACGACAAAGAAAACCAGAATACAAGAAAAAGTGTTATTTAATGTCCTGAATCCAAATCTACGTATCAAACATTTAATTTTCCAAAGGTCACAAGTTCTGGAAAGAAGCACTAAAACTAAAATTGCCAAAACTCAGTTGGATTTTGAAGGGATACATTAATGTGTGATGACAAGATGATCAAAAGCTCATCTTTGTGTTACTGGGAATATAAGGAGTGAGGGAAAGTGTAGTGAGCACAGGAACCTGTACCAGTGACTGTCCCCTCTACAGCACCACACGACTCACTGCTGACACTGAACACCTGATGTGAACAACAATCAGAGGAGAACACATTCATTTTTCTCAGCAATCAGAGCTGCCCTGGAACAGGCTGTAACAAATAAAATTTAGATTCATCAAACTGGTCTGGGGTGCTTTGGTTTGGGATTTTGTATTAATTGATTATTTATTCCCCCCCCCCCCCCCAAGAAACCTATTCAATGTATCAGGAGAAAATATGCAGCCTGAAAGAGCCAAGAGGTGATTAGTATGGCACAGTAACACAACTTCATGGCAAAGAACCTGAGTGTGTTACACTTCCCAAGTGTCCCTCTCTGAGAATTCTACTGTGATAACTTCATTTTCTATTTGATGTTAATAAATATTGCAGACAATCCTAAGGGGCATTATAAGGGATTTGTTGTAATCATTGTCACTACATTTTTTTAGCTCCTGGTAACGTAGCTATAGTATTGAACAGGGTACAAAAAACACGTAATTTTGAAGTATAAAAGAACAAAAAATGGAATTGGAGCTGACACACAAGAAGGTATCATCAGCTGCTGTTCTTTACTGAAATGATCTCACCACACAGAGAGGTGCTGGGACATAGACAAAGGAATTCAATATTGGTGAAAAAAAATTCTAAATATTTCACAAGACTGCTGAGTCCTGTTTAATGTGATTTGGGGGGGTTAGCCTTGATTTCAATAACTTCAATCACACACAGTGGTTGTTCTAACATTTCACAGCAGAGATTTGTGGCTAAACTAGAGCTGACTTGAGAAGGAGTGGATTCAGTGTAACAACTGGCTAATAAATTCTGCATCAGCTCAAGCCCAGAGCTTGGCTTAGGCAGAAACACAAAATCCACGAGCTACGAATGTCAAGTGAGGAACTCTGGAACAGCAAGGTTTGCAATCACCCCTTTGAAATTCAGTTTAAAACTCTGAACAGCTCAGTCTTTTAAGCACAAATCGCTTAGAGAGTAAACGCTGAGAAAACCTTTCAAAGAAACCTCTTTAAAGAAAGGTTTTCCAAAATCTTCATTTTTTGCCTTAAAGAACATCTACCTTCCCCATGCTAGGTCAGCAAATGAAGTCAAAGTAAGAATGTTCTTTAAAAAGAAAAAAAAAAAAAAAGAACTTTGATAATTGGTTCACTTTGGTGGAAAAATACACGGCCTACAGAGAAATTCACGTATTAGCAGAAGATTACAAAATATTCCAGGTATTCAGAGATGGCAGAACTATTCTCAAGCTTTTGACATATCCTAGCAGGAAGTATAAAAGTTTCTATTCATCTTAAAATACAGCATTCCAAAAGGACTCCTCAGCTTTAAAGAAATCCTGTCATGTTTGAGCGCTCCCTCCGATCCACTGAAGGACTTTACAGATCGATTGACTGATGAATATCCAGGGCAAGTGCTGACTTACAGACACATTTCTATCTAAATTAGGGAAAATCTAAGACAATGAATAGCTCAAACATGCATTGGACCTGTCATTTTAGCCAAGACTCTGCACATCTGTTTTGAAGATCTTCAGAAAAGAAGCTTGGTGCAAAAATACTAAACTTATTCTGAATTACTTTGTACAAATATTATTACTGATATGTTTAAAAAAAAAGTTTAAAAGGGGACATTTATTCCTGAGGTTACATGTAAACATCTTAGGAAAAGCACAGCAGAAGTCATGCCAGACTAAGATGTTTCAGGTAATATCAGTCATGCCATCCTTCGTGACTTCACGCCAGAATTGCCAAATGCTGCACCAAAGTAGCACCTACAGCAAAGAGGAACTCCCTTTGGTTTTGGCAGATTTGTCAAAAACGAGCATACAAAACTTATTTCAAAAGATGCAGACAATGACCAAGTTTTGAAGTTTTATTCTCAGAGCTAAACTTCCCCCACCATTCAGTTTTCCTATTAAATGCTTAATTCACACCAGCCTGAGCAGGTGTTGATAGTTCAGACATCAGCTTCTTGAGGAAGCACGAGGCAAGGCAGAGCAGAAGGATAATAAAATACTGCAGCAGCCCAAGAAGAACTGTTTGAGACCTCTGAGCTCTGAATATGGTTTGGGTTATCAGCATCTCTCTGAGGAACCATCAGAATCACAAATGGAAGTAGTGCAACTTGGCATTACACTTCCACAGATCTCCCAAATCCAGTACAGTAGATCAGGCAGCAGCCAAAAACAGCTGCTGTGAGCAGTTCCAGTGCCATGGAGAAACCAAACACTGTAGCAAGTCAAATATATTTAGCTTTACTAAAGGAAGAGACCAAATATTGAGAAATATATCTGCAATTGCTTAAAAAAAAAAAAAAAAAAGTCAAGCTTTTTTATAATAGAAAAACAACAAAAAATCTCAAAAGACTATTTGTTTTAAGCATGTTTATTTCCTACAGAATTTAATCCCATCAAAACACCCACTCAATTTAGAATAAATTTACATGTATAAATTTCTAGATGTCTGCAGCTGGAAACTGCAAGCATAAGATGCAGTGAACAGTATTTCCTACTATATGAACCACATTTTTATCCATTTAATGTTAATGTGGAAAGTGAGAACATTTACCAAGTCTTAATCTGGATCCACTTGCCACATTATCTCAAATTTCATCTCAACAGAAGAACTGTTCAATCAGAAAGAATCATCATCCAGACTTATTCTCTAAAGAAATTTACTTTCCATACTCAACAAAAGCAAGAAAATAAGGAGTTACTGCTTGTATTATCTAACCAAAAACCTCACTTTGGCTCTCTAACATTACTCATTTAGACACAACAACACAGACTAGCAGGGGAAAAATAGTAATAAAAAAAAAATCTGAGTGTTTCAATTCAGTTACCAACAATTTGCACTCTCCTTCATAAATAGGGCAGACAAGAAGACATTAAGAGCAGGAGGAGGATGAACAGTTGTCAAATCAATAATCAAGAGAAAAATACCATCATGAAATGCTGAATAATGACCTGTAAACTAAAATGAGGCACTTGAGCTGAAGCATCAATCTCCCAGATAGGGAAAGGTAATATTTAGGTGACTCGTGTACACCAAGGCAGAAGGAACCACTTTGAAAGTGGCTCCAGTGGCTCAAACTTTCCAGATTTGATGTGTTATCTTAGGTAAACACTCATGGGCAAAGAAAGACCCTACAAGAACAGAGATTTCCTCTGGAAATAGAACTGGGTGTTTGACAGACCAAGCACAGAGCAAACACTCCCAAATGCCTGCACACAAATGTGAGAGAAACAGGGGATTAGACAAGGGGTTAATTATCAGTACTAATTATTAGATGGTTTGATCTAAAGGTGAGGACAGACACTGACTGCTGGCAGAATGCTTTCAACAACATGTGACATGATATCCAGTACAAGAAATGACCTTTCATCGAAAGATTTCCACAAACAAGTGTGACAACCTAAAATTCCCTGAGTCACAACACTAGAAATGTGTAGCAGGGAACTCTCACACGCCATTAACAAGCACATACATAAATCAGTAGAGTTTCTGCAATTACAGATGTTCTGGAGAGTTTACCTTCCATTGAGAGGGAGCACAAAAGCTACACATTTATGCCTCAAAGGTGCCTATACCTCATCTTATATAAACCATTCAACTGAAAGTAAACCAAGTCCTTTAAATTTAAAATCTCTTCCTAACTGCTGACTGAGTACCAATTTAACCAAGCCATTTGGTTGAGTTAACCAGCTGGTTAAACACCATTCCTATGAAGCCACGTTCACTGATAGTTTCAACAGAGAGATTTACAATTTATTGAGAGAAGCAAATACCTGAGAGTAAAACTGTGTGTGTGAACAGTGCAAAGGCACATTCACAGGTTTTTCAACTAAAAAAAACCATTTAAATTCCTTGTTCATCAATTTATTGGATGTAACAGGTGTTTCAAGCAAGGACCATTTTATAAAAGAAGATATTTCTTCCCCTTGCTTACAAGTTCACACAGGCAGGTAATTTCAAATATTAGTTCTAGGGGCTCAATGCTGCAATAACATATTACAGCCAATTACAAAAGTAATTAGATGGGTTTCCTCCTTTCAGTTTTTATGAGGTGGATGGTAAACACTATGGGTAAGCAGTGACAAAATGAAGTCAGAGGAACCAGCATTCCCATTCCCTCTGTTCAATAACACAGCAGTTAAGCACAGTAATGGAATTCCAAGGCAGCTGGCTAATAATGAATGTATGTTGGCCCTAGGGGTTTTTACCATCACAGTGTTTATCTTTCCAGTACAGGTAATGTGTTGAAGACAGACAAATTTAGGTGAAAATGCCAGTGTTATCCCAAAATTAACCTAGGAAACAGAACACAAAATTAGCATATTGGCTGAGCCCAAGATCCATGCCAAAGACACCATCTGGTTAAGGGCCACTAGCACTTGTGTCTGTCAGGTGTTTAGACCAGCAAATCCTGGTCTGCCTCATTTATAAATTCCAAAAGTCCCAGAAAGTGAAATTCCAAAAGTCTCAGAAAAGCTGAGAAAAGAAAGGACTTTCTAATTTAACACAAAACACTTGAAATAATGGTAAAATAGTTTCCATTCTCCTACAGTTCTTTCATTCAAACTCCTGGTTTACCAGTAACACTGGTATATTTTAGCAAGGAACAGACTGTTTCCCCAGTATTGGTGCAAGAGAAACCAGCTCTGCCTTTAAACTTACCTTGCCTTGGGAACTCATCCGACTCCCTGTGCACCAGGTCAGACACTCGATTCCCATAGTGCATCCTGGTGTCATGATCATAGGCCTTCAGTGTCTCACTGGAGCTGTAGGACTTCTGGGTGGGGACTCTGCAGTCCTCACTGTCCAGGGAGGAGCTGGTGTAGCGACACTCCTTCCCACAGCGGCCCCGCGTCAGGGAACGGTGTCTTCTGTCTTTTATATCCATTATTCTGAGGCAGGAAAGCCACTCTTATATTTGGGGTCACTCACTATCACCTAAAAACATGAAAGGATAACAGAAGTGAGCAATGCTGCTGTTATATTTTGGGTTACTCTCCCTGACTTATCCTTGAGGAACAACGCGGCACAGATCGAGAAGAAAGGGAAGACCCACATGATGCATCCTTAGAAATTGAAATAATTGACCTGAATGGGTGGGGAGAAAAAAAATGAAATGCTGTAAGAGAACTGCATTCTATCTAAATTATCATCCCATTGAAGAGTTCAAAAAATAGCGATAAAACAAAAACACTGTCATCTTTTGATTTCTGAATGAGCCCTGGTAACAACACAACTGACAGAATTATATTTGTTCCTGTTATGCAACAGTAAAAAGAAAAGCAGACTCAAACCAGCCTTAATTATTTCCCTTCTTCCTGCAGGAGGGCTTGCAATTAAGACTGAAGCATGCTGGAGAGTTCCATAGAGGAGATTATTCCTATTCATCCTTAATGCATTACAAAGCTGTACGTTATCCTTTAACGTGTTCACAAGCAGCACCAACTAATTTTAGTGCTCCTAGTTAACATCATTCAAGGCCCTGCTCTCAACAAAAGGTTGGGCTGGGGATCTCCAGAGGTCCTTTCCAGCCTTGGCATTTCTGCAGTGCTGATGCTCTGAGAACACTTTGGGAATTGTGCACCACAGAACATGACTGGATGCGCTTCTTCACAGCCCCTCAAGATGACCAGTTTATCCATCTCAGCACTTGGAGCTCTTGAAAATCATCTAAATCTCTTCCTGCTCACTGGACCAGAAAGAGAGAGAGCTTCTTACAGTCTTCTGTACTCTCTTTAATTAGGACTCCCTTACTGTCGATAGAGACTTTAATATATTCATAGTTAGCATGCATAAACTTCAAAATGAAAGATACTGCAGAAAGCCAGAAATACAGGAAGCACAAGCACCCTACCCACTGGGGTACTAATTATTTGGAGCTGCTATTAGTATGTGAGTCTTTCTCTCATGGCATACTATGCCCAGGTCTGTGCAAGTCCTGAGAAATTCTCATGACAAAACTCTTTGCTGGAAAAGAAATCTTCCCACGTAAAAAACACCCAGATTTGCTAACGAGCAAAAATTGGAACAAAACCTCTTGCTTTTTCCATATGTGGCTGAGGAGGTGAAGAAATGGTTTGGGCAAATTTAGCTGGGATAGCTGAAGAACTTCTCTCTGTCCCTGTCCAGGTTGCTACTCACAAGCCCACCCAGCAAAGCAGGGCCAGGTCCTGCCCACCTCTGCCCCCAGAGCAGCAAACTCCAGCCAAAAGTGATAAAATTGTGGCAGACAGCCCTGCCTTTCACTGTGGGAGTTGTTTGCACCTGCAGGAGGAGAGGTCATAACACTGGCATGAGGACTGGCTAAATCACTGCTTGTTGGCTGGAACAGATTAGAGCCCTCAGAGAGAAAAAATGTACCTGGCCAGAGGAACGAGTGACCTGGAGAAAAGGTTTCTGGGTTTCATTTAGATTCTGACATTTAGACTTCTTGTGGTTTTTGGATGCCTTGTTTTTTTTTTCTTTCTTTCTCTATTTTTCAAGAAGAAAGTTAAGTAACCATGAGAAACAGCTGCTTTAAGCCACCCACAGGTACTCTGCAATCTGTGAGCGATAAGAAGTGTAAATATGCTTACTTTTTTTCTCCTTTTTCACTTATTTTTAACATTTCAGAGGGGAAAAAAAGTCACAAAACACAACACACAGAAAAGCCAAAACAAAATCAGAGACACTGAGCACTTAAAACTGACAGGGTTAGTTTTATAATTTCAGATTAAAGAGAAAGGAAGACTCAGTACACACTCCTGTTTCTCACTTCTCTGAACATCTAAACTGACTACTCTGTATTTGAATTGTTCTGTAATATTTATTAAGCTGTCATTTGGTCCTGTAATATTTATTAAACTGTAAAGCATGTTAAATGTAAAGCACATTAACACTGGTGGCACAAACATTTGCTTTCATTTAGATTAACAATGCCTGGCTCTTTGATCCCAGTTCAATACTCCCTCATCAAATTCAGATATCAATTCATTACAATTATAAACACAGAAACAAATAAATATATTACAGCAATACAAAAGTCTGATATTCCATATGAATTCCATATTTTCTATGAGGTCAGCAAACAAACAGCTTTTTGGTTTTGTGGCTGCTAAACTTAAAGCTTTCTGGCCTAATTTCTGTTGTCTCTGAATGAACATTTAATTCCTCACTATGATAGTTAAAAGAAGGATTTACTATGACAGAGATAAAACTTCTGACATGAGAATTTCCAGAGTATGAGTTCATTAAAGCATCTTCCCAGGTTGACAAGAGTTTTTTAAACTGTTCCTCAATAAATATTCTTTTGTAGAGTTTTGTGCAGTTACTCTACAAATACCAAACCAAACAGAACTGGTGAGACAATGCTGTAGTGCTGATCATGCCAGGGAATATTCCGCAGTCCCCGACACGTGCAGAACGTGGAATGCAACATCTGCACTGTTTCTACCACACCAAGTCTAACAGGTTAACACAAGAAAATAAGTGTAGAAATATGATAAACATGTCCCAAGAGCTTTACTTTGACCTTTCTCAGGGAAAATCTTGTTACAAGAATCATGCCTCATAATAATTTGATGAATAACTTGATTTTTATAATGCCAGACCATTAAAAATTACTTGAACTTTTTTCTCCCAAGCACGTGAGACTAAATACATCCACCTGCAACAAAATATTCTCATTGTTCCCTCCTCTTCACCTGGGCTTTGGGGCTTTCTGTGAACTCAAAGCAGTCAGGCAGAAAGCAGTTCCCACAGCATCAGCCAATAACCATTCTCAAAAGTCAGACAACAGTATCACCACACTGCTTTAAATCCCACCAAGTGAAGTTGTAACACACTTCTAGGAAATCTGTTTCACTTTTTTTTTTTCATACTTATCTTTTACAGATGAAATACTGATTCAACTCAACTCTAAACACCTTCCCTGTTGGATAGTGAAATCTTTATGTAATGTATTCCTGGAAAGGTAAGGTGTGATAGCTTTGGTTAAGTGAGAATAATGGTGAGATTCAATTGGAGTTTAGAACTCCTGATACTCTTGGAGTTGCTTGTCTCAAGGGCTCTCCATGAACAGTTTATTTTGAGTAATTGACCTAAATAGTAACTGATTTAATAATTTCTTTTGTTTCAAAGGATTTAACTAATACTGCTCATTCTGACCCACTTACACTGCACAGCAGTCCAACCACTAAGAACTGATTTCACCTGTTTTTCTCATCTATCTTTGGTTTCCTTATTTCAGAAGCACTACCAGGAGCTCCCCCTTTGAGTGAGGTATTTATTCAGAAAATACTTATTGATGATTTATAATGGCCTGCTACAGAGTTGGTCAAGCTTCACAGGAGTGCAATCTCAGCTGGGCCTTCCACCAAGAGTCAACCCAAAGCAGTAAATGGCACATGCTGTATTTGCTGCTGATGTAATTGGATTCTGTGTGCTGCTGGTGTGTGTGTCTAATTCACTTCCAGCTTGGGATCCACCCAACATTACAGTCATTGTGCCTTTATAAAGACTATTTACCTGGACACAACTACAGCAGTGGGAATGGCAGTGGGAGTGGGGCAGTCCAAGGGCATGAAAACACTGTGACCTACAGGGAGAAGAGAGATGGAGGGGAGGAAAAGAGAGAGGAGTTGAGAAGTGAGAAGCAATTTTTTGTTCAGTGGGTTTACAATCTCGACCACATTTTCTTGTGTTAGCACAGTCAAACCAACAGAAGGCAGGGAGGGAGGGAGGGCTCAAAGTGACTTTGAATGGCTTAGCCAAGCTTATGCCAAAACTCTCTTTAAATTTAAAGTTGATTTGTGCACTTCTCTCACTCAAGTCATGTGCTTGTTTCCTGCACTTTCTAATGATCCTCACACAGTTCCAGTACATGGCCATTAGAACTGCCACTCACTGCAGGCAGAGGGCAGGAATCACCTGGAGGTTCCAGGGAAAACAAAGCCCTGGGCTGTGCCCCGAAATCACCCGGCCCAGCCAGATCCCAACACTGCAACAGTGCACAGGGTACTGGGAACAGCCTTTCTTCCCTCCTTTTCTTTTAAAATTTAAAACAGGCAGTACATCATGTACCAACCTGTTCTTTAAAAAAAAGGTCTCTTAAAAGCCTGTTCTCCTTTTCAGGAGCAGCAATCAGAAATAAGCTTGTGATTTAGAGATTCAAACACTGTTGATAATTTTATGCAAAGACTGTTTCTGAAATGAGAAAATGCATTAGTTCAGCTTTGGTGCAGTGCAAATTCTCAGGCAAAAAATAAAACAGGTATTTAAATGTTGTGGGTTTTGATTTTAATATTAGTGGAAAAGTACATCTCTATTTCTGCATCCCTTCTGCTTTTTTTTTTTTTTTTAAAGGCAGTAAATAAAATGCAATTTTAAAAACAGATACTACTATGGTGTCTACACTTTGTTAGGTGAAATAATGTCGATGATGAATACAGTGGTTTTGATTTGCACCAAAACTCAAAGTATATTTAGACAGTCTGTTGGGTGTAATAATGCAACTTCATTTTTCACTGAAAAACTGTTAGTTGGATTTTTCATATTCTTATTTTTGCCCTCTCCAAATACTGAATTCTCCAATTAGGGTGCCACTCTAAGTATGTGTTAAAAATTAGATGCTTTTTTAATTTAATTTATTCTTTCTTTTAAATAAAAGCTATAGGAAGTATTTGCAGACTAAGGACAGTCAAAATGGTACACACAACAACAAAATCAGGCTCTGGGCCAAATCTTTATCTCAGATATATATTTTTATCTATTTAAATATACATATTTTTATTTCCAGCCTATCTTCTGAGGTTTCTGTACTCCAGGAACTCACAAATCCCACAACTGTTTAAATCTATTATGAAAATAACATCCCATTAAGAAAATAAGATGCCATCAAGAAGTGATGAAAGGCCCAGGAGCTCCCAGCTAGTTTTCCAGCAGTCTCACATCACTCACTGACTGCTGAGGATTAACCCCTTATTTCCCCTGTGTGTTGGCCATGAGGGTTGGGGATGTGAGCCCAGGCTCATCTCTGTGCTGAGAGGCCTCACAATTCTGAGGACAAATGGAGAGTTTCTTTCTTCAGGGCACTTGGTCAGGTGAAAAAGCAGCCAGACAAATTCAGACCCAATTCATAAATGTTATTTATGAAGCTCCCGAGCTGGGGATCACCACGGATTTGGAACCACACCAGTACAACTTCCCTATCAGTGAAGCATCTGTGAGGTTCCCAGGTCTGAGACAGAGCAGACACACGAACCAAGCAAGTCTTCATGTTCATCTGCTACAAACTGAGTGTTTTTCCCCCCCTGAGAGCACGAGAAACAGCAAAATTCACAAACACATGGGAAAGGTTCCAGAGCAGGAAGAAGATTACTGGCCTTTCATAAAGACTCCATTGCACAAAACCAGTGCAGTGCTTTCATTGCCTGCATCATAAATTCACTTGATTTTTCTTGAGAAGTTATGTTGAATTCACTAAAATATCATCTGGATCAGTAGCTGATCATCAAAAGAGAGCACCACCTATCATGCTGATTGCCATCCCAGAAGCCACACCAGCCATTAGGAGCAGATTGTGGCACAGAGACTCAGAAAGGTGGCCACACTTTGCAAAAGCTCCTTTTTCAGAGCAGGGCTTACAAACCCTGCGAAGCAGCACGAGGCTGAACATTGCTAGTTACACAAATGAGGCTGAAGTGACATCTTTTCTTCCCAGATACACAGAGGCAAAGAGGTAAAAGAATTTAAAGGCCAAGTAAGAAAGTGACAGATCAAAACTCTTTGTGTACTCTGCTGGTTTTCAAGCATGTGAAGTTTTCCCATTTTTCCTACTGGAGGCTGTTCTTCCTTCCTTTCAGAATGACCCACTGACAGAACCCCCATTAAAAAAATTAATAAATGAATAAAAGATGAGCTTTTAGCCAAGGATAACACGTTTCCACTCCTACCTCAAAGCTGTTTACAAATATTCATAAACAGCCACAAGAGTTAAATCTGTGTTATCCTTACTCTACCCAAAAAGTTAAAGAGACCCACCTGAGGTCGCACAGTGAGTTTGGTGCACACTGGAAACCCCAAGTTCCCGTCTCCTGCTCTCACAACAGTTATCTACACACTGCAATCATTCTATGCAGTCAGATTAAAACAAACAAACAAATAAACAAACAAAAAAAACTAAACGAAAAGTCACCATAAAACAATACAACAAGCCAAGGTGTCTATTAATACAAATACAAATTAATATAAAATTAGTATGGCTGAACAAGTCCACAAAATGGATTTTAAAGATCAAATATGAACCAGCCACTTCAAAAGAATAAGTTTGCTAGAAATAACTGCCTAAAGAACACTATTGCTCTTCTACTGCCTAGAAAGAATAAACAATAATATTATCTACTGCTAAAATGCTGTTCATGAAGAAAGGTAGAATAATTCATCACTGTATAATTAAGACAATGCAGTTAAGCATTGCTTTAACGATTCTGTATCATAGTTTCCTATCACTGGAGAATACTTTTGAAACGGGGAATAATTGTCTAAATAATTTTTGATTAAGTCCTTGATCAAAGTGATCAACATTTAGGGAAGTGAGATAGATCTAAATGCCCATACAAGGAGTGACAACTTGCTTTATTTAATTGCCCATTGGTGATGCACTTTTTTGATTCTAATCCTGGGGTAGAATGCTGTCTTTAATTAAGCTAATGGGATTTTTAACCTCACTAGCAATGGAGCCAAGACATCAAGCTGGTTAGAGCACAAATTGTGCTCCAGCCATTCCCCTCTTTTGCTTTCCCCAACACTTGGTTCATTTAATTATTTGCCAGATTTTTCCAGCGTTCTGTCCTCTTGTCAGGTTGTTTTGCCTTTTCATTTTCTTAAAAACCTTATTTCTGCCCCCACTTTCAGTTATGCTGCTCATTTCCTGCAGCCTTTTTCCAGACCCAGCTAATCCAGCAGCTGTCTCTGGGAGCTCCTGGGCACGGTGCTTCCACGTTACCCTCCAGGGGTTGATGGAGGACTGTGCTGTGCAGCTGCAGAAATGTAACTGCACTTCTCTTTGCACCCAGCCAGGTTGAATAGCGAGAATTTGAAGACACTTCCTAATTCTTCCCCACTTCCTTATGTTAAAACATTCTGTAATTCTACACCCGTTGGGCACCTTCATTCCTGCTGCCAACAGCAAAAGCTGCAACCACTGGGAGAGAAGATCAGCCAAAAGAAAACCCTTCGGAATGCACCTTTCATTTCTTGTTTACTCTTAACAGATGAACACACTGGGAAGGGGGAACTTTTCCAGAGGCTGAGCTCCAGCAAAGCCCCTGTGCCCATCTCCTCCGAGGGTGCTGCTCCACGATGATCACACTGCTGAAGAAGCTTCTCAGCTACTTTCAAACCTCTCCAAGACTATTCTCAGAACTCACCAAATGCAGTAATCATGCAAGCAGTTAGTTTAGGTACTTTACTTCTCACTTCAGCTGAGAACACCACCTGCTTTTGACTCTGCACTTACATCATTCCCTCTCGTTCTGTCCAAGAAACACTCCCTTTCTTCCTTTAAAGCTTCCATGGAATCTCTCCTATTTGATACTAACAATTTTCATATGCAAGATGCTTTAATATGCTTTCTCCCTGCTAGCAGTGTCAATCTATGAAAATACCCTTTGAAGAAGGCTTTACTACGTCTGATACTCCCCCCAATAGAGGGGAAAAATAAAAAAAAAAAAAAGGAAAAGAAAACAAAGGTAAAAAAAGGAAAACAGAGTCCTTTTGTTTGTGTAAACTGGTAGCCTTACTCCTTGGGAGCTCTTTGCCTTTGTAAACACTCAGATGTTATCAGAAAAAACGGCTTCCTAAAGTGATTCTTTGTTTTAAAGGGTAAAGGTAAGCTAAGAAAATGTTAAAAGAAAAGAGAAATAGGAATGGAAGACAACGGAACATCATGATAAGGCACACAAAATGGATGACATGAGAGCTCAACAGCTTCCATACAAGTATTTTCTGAAGCATTTTAAATCTGAGATAGCCTCAGCCAGCAATGGAACTTTGCATAATAAAGTAAGAAGGCTGCACTGTAAGATTCTCAGCTAACACGTGTTGTTCCATCCATCTTCCAATAAAGGAAAATAAATTGCTTCTTAGATAGTAACTAAACCTTGCAAGGATGGATAAAATGAATACAGCTATTTTTAAGAATGATCAACTGTAACTCAGAATCTCTGAAGTGAATTTACAGTGTCCATAGAGTAAGGGGTTGGCAGGGACAGCACTGAGGTCACCCTGAAAGCTGGTCCACCCAGACCTGCAGTGCCCGCTTTGCTTGCCTGGTATCACAGCAGAAGAGGGCAGAGAGAGTTCCCTTGATTAAAGGAAAACTTCTGAATAATTTAAATTAAGAAAAATACACTTCCAGGAAATCAACCAGTGCAAGATCCCAAAAAGCAGTGAATACCTCATAATGTTGTACAGCCACTGGGCAGACATTACTACATGCTCTGGTCCACCTCCAGATCATGAAGGAGAAGGCCACCTGCTTCAGCAGACATGTTATCTACCTCATCCTTTAGTGCAGCACATGTAATCTAATGTTCACTCTCACTGCCACTTCCTTCTGCAGAATTCTTGGACAGGACCATCATTTTGTTCCTGCCCTCTTGCTGTGCCTCCAAAGAAAGCCTGGCAGGTGCTGCTGTGTCCCACTGTCAGCAGTCACTGCTCCCTGCTGAGCTGGCAGGGAGGAGCCCATCCTGGCTCCTCAGCTGCCACACTTCCCAACCCTGTGCGGGATCTTCTTCCAACCCCCAGCAGGAGGTCCCTGAAGGCACCTGGAGACACCAAGGGCTTAATCTGTACCAGCACAGAGCCTGGGAGCTCACGTGGGGACATTCTCAGCTAAGCTGCTGCATGAGAAACGTCACCAACCACCTCCCCATTTGCTGTGTGGCACTTTCACAAAGCAAGAGCCACAAGGAAGGAACAAGTTAAAAAACGCTCTTTAAACTCCGAGGAATCTTTATAAAATCTGTTTTGTCCTTCCTTCCCATTGCCCTTTCACAGACTGAACAATAACCAAGCTGCAATGTCTAATTTCTTCTCCAGACTAAGCTCCCTGCACTAAAGCCAGCCCCCACAATTTTGCCATCTGGTGCCTGGATTGCCGTGCATCCAGCACTGAGATCCCTGCATTCTTCAACTGCCATGGACAAACTTCCCAGGCAAAAGCATCAGCACCCTGTGAAAAGGAGAGAGATCAAACCTAAGGGAACCTGGCAAGTAATATTTAAAGCCAATTTAAACCAAATGTTGTTTCACCTACCACATTTAGCCGTATCAGTGAATCTTGCAAAATAAAATGTATCACTTCAATGAAGACACTCGATTTAAACTATTTCTTGTATCTGTACAGCTATACAGACATCCTGATCTACATCCACAGTTTAAAATTGCCTATTCTCCAAAAGGATTGAAATGAATAAAGTTTATAGCTCTGTTTTTCAAAACAGAAAATCAACTAGAGGTCCAAAACTTAGCTGATTCTTTTTCTAAGGATTAGTTAAATACAAACCTTAAAATTCCCTCTTTGTTCCAGTGCTGTATTAGCCATCTAGGTAAACGATTTTTTAATATCATGATTTTTAGCAGTACTTTACAGATGGCAACAATATTGCATCGAGTTCTCCTCCCACAAAACAAGAAAGATGTTCACAAATTGGAGTGAGGCCAGGGAAGGATGGCAGTGTCTCAAGGGACTGGAGCATGTGATCCATGGGGAAAGAGGAAGGAAATGGGCTTTTTTAACCTGAGCAGGGAAGGCCAGCAGTGGCCTTGCTGTTCCTGAGAGGCTACAAAAAGGAGCCTGGAGCTTCACTGAGGGGAATCAAAGGGGATGAGAAACCACAAGTGCCAGCTGAAGTACTGGGAGTTCTGAACAGAAATTAAGTGGGTAAAAAGCACTATGGGAACAGGCAGGCACTGGAGAGGTGATGCAGGGGCTGGGGGATTTTGCTCATTTTCAAGACTCAACTACACAGAGCCCTCAGCAACCTGGTCTCAGTTCATCACTGAAGCTTGGACTATGATATTCTTAATTTAGGAAGAGTTGCATAGTAATAAAAAAAAAAAGCCAACACAACTATTTATTGCAGAAACAAGCCTGTAAAGTGAACACATGATGCAAGCTTTGTAAGCTGAGCACACAGGCTTAAAAAGTCAGGGCTTTATAAAATAAAAAGTCATCTAAGCTTGCAGGTTTGAAGCTGAGTTCAAAGTTTGAACAGCACAATAAGGCAAGGCTGCATTCTGTCTGCAGACATGTGCAGCCTGCAGAGGAGCAGCAAACATCTCTGCTGTGGGGTCCCTGCTACAGCCACACTGACAGCACAGCAGAAATGGAAAGCCAGAGAAAAATGAATGGGCTTTCTTGCTTAAATTTCACAGTACAGACCATCTGAGGGAACAGCAAATGCCTGAAATACAGTTCAAGAGTGAAGAAATCCTACAGCAAACTAAAAGCACAATTTGACAAAAGTAAGGAGTACAAGCTCTACCACAATTCCCAAGACACTACTGCAAGCTCCTAAGTTTCCAAACATGTCATTCGGTGGTGTTGACTTTGAAACAGTCCCTTCAAAATGTGAAAACAAACCCAGAAGAAAACAACTCTGCCATATGTTATAATGACACTACCATAACTCTAAAGAAAACAACACATGAGAAGGAACTGTAACCTCTAACACCCACCTCTCCACCAGTCAGAGCCACATGGCCATTTCATGTAAATCCATACAAACCTACTCTTTTTCCAATGAAAATTTTGTCTTTTGTTTGGCAGCCCAGCAAGCACAGCATTCACCTGGGCCCGTCCTACAGATATGTGGCCAATGACCTACCTGACAACTGTGTGTGACACTCAGATGTATGATACATTATTCTGTCTGAAAATCTATAGATTGTTGTAAAACAGAATAAAAAGATTAAAGCTGAAGTTGCTATAGTGATTTACCAACCAAATCCTTCCATTTCTATTCCCACTGGTGAATATGGAACCCACAACCCCACAGAAGTCAGTGGTGGTTTCTCTTTCTGTGCAACCCCATCTGCCAAACTGCTTGTTGATTTTAGCCAGTACACTGGGCTGGTGGGGCAGTTAATGTTTCCTTTCTGCTGTATTTTATTCAAAGCAGGGATTGTTCTCTGTGTGTGCACAACACAAGCTGCTAGGTCTGGGTATAGAGATAGCCCGGCAGGAACTGTGAAGGAAGGAATATTTACACCCGTTACATGAACTAGTGCTGG
Source organism: Pyrocephalus nanus (assembly GCA_038380795.1). Classification (NCBI taxonomy): domain Eukaryota; kingdom Metazoa; phylum Chordata; class Aves; order Passeriformes; family Tyrannidae; genus Pyrocephalus; species Pyrocephalus nanus. The sequence continues at coordinate 13,296,158 of CM076275.1, read as the reverse complement.
TAGTTCTTGAGATGTGCAGAGTCAGTAAAGTGTCCTAATTAATCATCTCCTTTGTAACCTCCCTTTTTTGCAGTTATACCTCAGATGAGCCCCCATTTGTGATGCCAGCTCCAGAATTCTCCTGTTCATGAACTCATCCCCCAGACACACAGATCTGGCTCTGGATGCACCTCATGCCCTGGACAAAGACTGCTCGAAGCAACATCCTACTGCCCCTTCCTCCAGTGATTTTACTGATGCTCCACCCTTTGAAGAGTTTCTCCTCATCTGCAAGAAAAGCACTGCAATCCCCTCCTCTAATAAATGAAGTTACTGAGGCGGAGAAGAGCAAAGTGCAGAGCAGCCCTGCTATTTAAAGCCTCCCTTGGCTGCAGTAGGTCATTCTGCCTTACAGGCAGTGGGAAAAAGTCTCCTATCTCTGTACCTCTTAGAGCAGGAAGGAAACTGAAACAAATACTATAAATGCTTTATTATCCTGAACTGAAATCAATAAACTATGAACAGTTGTAACCTAATTTACTAGCAAACAGAACTGAAAAGATATCTGACAAAGCTTTTCATATACATTAAGAGCCATCAGATTGTAATTTTGGGTCAATATCAAGACACAATGACCTAAGTAAAATGATCCATACACCATTACAAATTTACTTACTTGCCAAATTACCTCATTATATCCTAACTTGCATGAAAACTTTTATGAATTATTAAAATTAAAAAGGCAAAAAGTAAAGGGGAGGAGAGAACCCTTTTTTCTTGATGCCATTGTCAGTGGTATGCTCGTGTTGCTCTTCAAAAGCAGGTTCTGCACAACCCGTGGTGGAAACTGTGACTGGGAGCTCCCAGAGGGGTCAGATCTGTGAGCTCAGTCTGTGGCCAGGGAAGGTGCTCCTTGGGTCCTGGCAAGAGAACTCCAGGCACCTCAGAATTAAAGAGCTTTTTACAAACCTTAGACCTCTCCTACTCCCCAGAAACAGTCTCCTATCCAAAAAAGAGCAGGATTTAAAAGTGTATATTTGAGTATTTAGCGAGTGGCAAAATAAAGCCACTTACAGCGACATCTCTCATATCTCTTATGGCACTGCCAGAAGGTTTCAGGGAGGAGAGAAATCATTGACTCTGAACAACTCTAGTTCTGCCTTTTTAATAACAAAGAGTAACAGGAGACACACAGGATTGCAGCTGACCTGTGTTAGTGATCCATCCTGCCTCATTCCAGCCAAAGCAGCTCCCTGCCCCACACAGGCAGCTTCCTCTGGGCTCCTACAAACAGCTACAGTGAAAAGCAGGAAAAGAAAACAAGTCTTTCTTTAATTAGACTGGGAAAAAAACACGGCAAAACAAAACAACAAACACCAGAGTCTGTGAGCAAAACACCAGGCTGGTTTCAATTCTAACACCATTAAAGATACATGATGGTTCTTTTTTATTTCAGCTGCCATAAGAGCAAAGGATGTCCATTTGCACCACTCAGCTGTCCCATTTCATGCCCATTTCCTGAGCAAAGCTCAAAATTTGACAAGCCCCAGGCTGAGCAATCAGACTAAGAATTAACAACTGAGAGCAGAAGCAACAGAAGCAACTGTCCAACTTAACACTGTTGATTGAAAGGCAAGTTTTAGGCAAGATCTGATATCCATACACAACTTACAGATTCCCTTGCTTGAATTTTTGCACTGGGGATTCTTTTAAATAAACAAACATGCTATTTATTTATTCTGGCTATAAGTCCCTTTTCTCATTCTCATAAAAATATTGACAAGGACAAACTGTTTGCATGAATCCTTATTGTTTTAATACTTTTTTTTTCAGTTACTTAGTCGTATTTTTGAACTTGTGGTCAACTTTCAACTCCAATTTTTAAATATTTAAGTAGTGTAATAAAATGGAAAAAATTAAAAAAAAAATAAAGGCACCAGGAAAATAAATACAATTCCTTAGGGATGCAGATTGGGCTTATCTCTGCAATTTGGAATTGATGGTTACATTTACATATTACAAGATCTGCAGAGGAGACATTCTACAACACACAAATCTCCTCAAAAGAGACTTGGGCAACTCCTCACAAGAGAGACCTTTAGTAACCTAAACTGCAACTGAACTTATGGAAGTAGAATAACCTCGAACTGAAAAGAGTGATTATTAAGCATAAAATTAACTAGTTATCTTATTTCCTGTAAAAATCTTCGAGGAAATCTACATACTCACATAATATCTCAATGGAATCCTCAGTTTTCCAGTTGGATTGGCTTAGATTTTCAAACCCACTCTCAATTCTGAAAGTAGTTTAGATATTCTAGCCTGAACAAGCAATGTTTTTATATTCAGTATAAAAAACTTACATGAGGCTGCTGGAATATTTTCCAGTAATCAAGACTACAGAATTAAGAAATGTCCATTTAGAAGTTGAGTTTTGAGTGATAAGAAGGAAATACAAACTGGCCCATAGTGCCCCCCTCCATTTAGGCTGCACTAATGTGAGTTCTGACAGTGCAAGTGCCTCAGCAGGCACATCAGGGGCAGATCAGGGCTTCAAATACACGTGACTTTAAAATTGTGATTCAACAGGAAGCTGTGACATATCAGTAATTAGATTTTTTAAATGAAGAATCAGAATTTTTAGAAGTTATTTCTTTATATACAGATACTTCCTAAGAATTCAAAAAATCAGATTAGTCCAAGTCTGCTTATCTATGTAGAACCAGGCTAACCCTCACTTTGCTAAATATCATTTATAAGGAGGGCCAAAAGCATGTTCATTCCCACTACGAACTCAACTATGGAAAAGCAAGGTGTCACATGATGAAAAACACCCCGAATTTGTACTAAAGCATACACTTATTAGTTTCCCATTGCTCTGTTCAAGTTAAACCAAACCTCTCTGGCTCCAACAGAGCCTGGTACAGTAATAAAAGGCAAAGCAACAGCAATGTTTATAATCAGAACTTCATTAACATTCTATGGGTTTCAGCTACCTGATTTTGACCCACTTTTGTATCTCAGCTTTTAGAAGTTTCCTAATTTTGACTGCTCCCCAAACCCATCTGCATCTCTGGAAATCATACTCCTTATTTCTCTTGGTTTCACAAATTCTAGGTGGAGTTGCATTTGGAACAATCTACAATTCTCTTTATAAATGAGTCCAGCACAGGGCAATAGCACAGATTTGAAGAATCCGGCTATTCCTCATGTGCATTTCCAAAATTACTGAAAATTAATGAGTTTCTACCGAGTGAATTTATATGCAACTCTTTGAAGCAATCATTGTTACCCAGGAAAAGCCAATTGAAGAAATGGGTTGATAAAAGGAAAATAACTAATACATTATTCCTGTACCTGCTGAACCATTCAACAACACTTGTTCCAAAATACACTAATAAAGCAAATTCCACATCCAACAAGTAATGCTGACCAAAATTATGAGTTTCTAAGTACGCTGAACATGCTTTAAAAAGTGAAGTCTAAAGACTTTTCTTCCCTGGAAGGCAAATTTTTTTCTACCAAGACTCAATTCCCTTTTGTCCCAAAATAAATAAGATTTCACACACAATTGAGTTTATCTGCCTCAAATCGATTAAAACATTAAAATCAATCTTTAAAAAAAAAAAGTATAGTTAACCAATCTGATTATTACTGTAAGTCTTGTAGGAACACAGATGTGCTGAATATGAAATTCACTGCTGAAAGGTACTTTGGAAGGTATTAGGCATTACCAGGATGCTTTCAAAACATGTGCAGCCACTCACAAAAAGTATTCAGGTGCTTTACCCGGTTTGAAAGGAAGTGCCTTTTCACAGCATTGGTTTTATAATGAGCCTTTTTAAGCAAATTTCAAAGAATGTATAGTTCACATAATTTAAACTGAATTCACTTATAATTCAGTATTTGACAGAGCTAATGCTTAATTGTTTCTAAGGAGTCTACAAATGAAAATATTTCTTTTCTTATTCAACAAACATTTAACTAAAATGATATTTTGCTGTGTTTTCACACTGAGGATTGAATTTGACACTCTAACAGAGAAAAGCAGCCTGTGCTAGTTAATGTGATTCTAATTATTGTACTCACAGTTTTCCTTGTTTTATATGAGAAAGAATTTAATGAGACCTACATTTTTAATACAACACTAATGCTGTAGGAGAGGCTTTCTTCCAGCAAATTCCGTTTCACCATCCAAGCAACTCAAAGAATCCCTGAGCAGTGAGTTTACACTGGCAGCATGAAGGTTTGAAGCCAAATGTGGACACAACTGCGTGTCCTCAAAAGGCCACCACACCATGGGCACAGCTGGTTGAAGCTCCAGGTAATGTTAATGACAAGGCACAACCTGGTGTTTCTTTTTCAAGGGCATTAAATCCTACCTGAAGCTACTTTCTGTTTAACAGTTAATAAACACTTTTCAAATAATGTCCTAATCTACTGTGTAGATCTTCAGAACCAGATTTATGTTCTTCATACAAAGATAATGAAGACTATCAGCTCTGCAGCTCCTACAAATCACTTCACCTCCATGGAGGTGATGGAGATATGTTGATTTGCATCAGCTGAGAATTCTGCCAGTTTCTGCCCCAAGCATCATCATTCTCAAAACTCTTTGCCAGTGAAAACACAAAATTGCATGCCAGTAAGAGTTTTGGGTTTGTCAAAAATATGTCTGCATTAAAATGTAAATACACCATTTAAAATGTCAGTCAAACTCAGAGCACTCATCACATATCAGTTGATTCCACATGTCTGGGCAACAAGGACCTCTGTGTCACTGGACACAAACGCCACTGTCACACAGTACCTGCAAACTCAGTTGTATTCACGCTTTAAAATCTAAACAGTGGAGAATTATGAACTGTTGTGTTACCTCACATACTAATATAAGGAAAGAAACTTCTCAGGAAAGAGATCTGTATCGCCTCCCACCTACAACCCTGTTAGAGGCCCCTCCATTTCTTAACCTTCAAAGAAAACACGGCAAACCAGCACTAATACTCTTCCTCAGTGATGGAAAGTTCACCAGTTCTCTCTACAGGACAACTGAAATTCAAAATCAGGACAGCTGTTGGTACTATTGGTATCAGTTCTCATGCACGACGCTTCCCAGCACTGGCTCCCTCCCAGTAAGGACCAGAGCAGGACAGAAGGGCGTTGGACAACAGGACCACCCACCCAGCATCTTGTTTGTAAGAGTGGCAGTGAGCAGGAATCCAGGGAAAGGCAAGAAGAGAGGATGTAGGACTAACATGCACAAACTCATCGTCTTTTTAGCTCCTTGACTCAAAGTGATGGGAAGCAACTCAAGTTCAAAGTACTCTTCAGTCTCTTCTGCAGCCTGTGCTGATATTTTGCACCCTCAGTCTGCACTGGAGTGGAGGCTCACACGCCCAGGCTCCCTGCTGGATGAAGAACCACTTTCATTTGTTCCTTTTAACCCCAACTGGAACTCAGACTCCTCACGTGGGGATTGAACATGCTGGAAAATGGCATGGATTTTATTTTTTAAACAAAAAGCCTTTAAAAAGAGAAGAAGAAAACTGAGAAGTCTTACACAACCTTAGGGGTTGGGCAAGGTGACCTCCAGAGATTCCTTTCAACCTCAACCACTCTGTGATTCTGTGCTTTTTGTCTCTCAAATCGTGTGCTCTTCTAAAATACCATTCTGAAGGATTGTCAGCAATTCCCTCTGTACATAGATGATGAAGAAGAAATGAAAAATGAGATGTAAGATTTGGAACCAGAACTTGTAGTGCTTCATCACAAAACTTGAAATTAGTTGCTTTAAAGCACTTTCAAGGAGACCAGGACCAATACCCAGGCATCTTGGAGAATATTTGCATGCAAGCCTCAGCTTAGTTTCCTTCTGAATCAAAGGTTTTGCTCCTCATTTCCCCTCACACATGACATACACTTCTTTTTCATTATGAAACATAAGAAGAAGGGAGAATAAATTCCACAGACAGGGCAGATGGAATGAGAAAACTACACAGTAATTTATAATGGACTAATCAAATAACATGGATGGTGTTTTAAAACCTCCCCCAGACCTCCAAAGGCAATTACAGCAGAGGAATTTTCAGAGTTACACCTGACTGAGATAGAAAGGTCTGTGTACATGAAATATTAAAAACAAACTCACTATAAATAACCTCTAACTGAAGCACAGCCCCAGTGACAACTAACATTTTTTTTTCTTTTTTCTTTCGTTTTTGCCCCTTGACATAGCAGTGTGAAGACTGTACAAGAAAAGATGGAATATATATCTATAGAATGACCTAAAATTTTCCAAATCTCATGGTGCTACCAGTGAGGGAAATGTGCAGGCATGTTTGTGGCCATTACCTTCACATTCCACTTTCTTTACTGCATCAACAAATACAACTGACCAGAAAACAGAGCAGTGTTAACTACAATACAATCCTGCTATACATAATTTGCAATATTTGATTTGTAATACTATGAAAAGAAGACTATTCCATATCTCTCCTAAAATATTTGTAAATTGTATCACAGATGAAGAGGTGGCCCTAACCATCTGAGCACCACTTGATCCATGCTTTCTGTTAATAGGCATTCTCTTGAGTAGCTGTGCTTGAATATGTTCTGAAGAAGCAAAGGAAACCCCGTTTAGCAGTGATTTTAAACCCCTGAGCGATTTCCATAATTCGTGACAGTCGGTAGATTTTGACAGTATCTCCCATTGACTGTTATGTTTCAAGATGACAATCATTACACTGTTATCTGCAGTTGGAGCAGTGGAACCTAACCTCCTAATTAGGATGAAAAACCGTGCCAGTTGCAACCCCAGTCAGTCACAACAAGTCAATAATTTTAATCAGAATTAATTTTAAAAACTCCACAAGGTTGTATTGGAAGTTATTCTGGCATGTCTATTGATTAACACTTGGTATTACATCCTAGAGAGGACTCATTAAATACAGCATCAATCTAAATGTAATATTTTGGCATTTCTTGGAATGTTTAAAATATTTTTTACTTACTATAAAGTGAAATAAAATAGAACAAAGCACTAACAGGTTATTGAGGTAAAGGACCTTTCTGATTGGAGGGTGCTGTCTTCACTCTGCACTTGAGAGCAATAAGAAGGATTACTTCACTACACTAAAAACTAAAAGGATTTGTGACTAAGAAAGCTGGCATTTCCCTTGATCAAATATCTCACTAGATCTCACAAATTTCTAAACATAAAATATCTGATTGCTGTCACATACAGAATCAGTCACATCTTGATTACTGTGACCCTGTTTATTATGACCCCCCAGATGTTTTTCCTTTAAGGAACATGTAAAGCTGGGGTATGTGCACTGAAAAAAAAAAAAAAAAACAAAGAGAGAGAGGAGATTTCTTCATTTTCCAGTTTCTGCTTGAATGCGAAAGAACATGAACAATTCTAAATGCAACATTTGATTTTTGAGAGCTGCTAAAAAACATTTACTAACATGGCGACAAAGCAGCATTTATTAACATGGCATCCACCATGTTAATAGTGGACAAACTTGGAAACCATTAATATAATTATACCTATTTAACAAAACAAGCTTTTGCTGGTCCTGTTCTCATTTGTCTGAATTAAAAAGCTTTTAACGTTAATATTTGAGGTTTACCATGTAAGAAATGTCTTTTTTTAATTTTTTTTTAGCACGGACATTTATCCTCTGATCACAAGGCTGGACAGAAAGATGAATTTCAGTAAAAAGCCGAGTGCTGCAGCTGTAACTGTGAAGCTGCTCCAAGCTGGGAGCTGATGCTAGGTGGCAGTCCTGTGTAATTAAACACCAACCATTCCTCCCCTGCATCTGAGTCACTCCGGGCATTTCTCACAGCAACCATCTCGAACGTTTGGAATGATAATTTAAACAACAAACGGATCTCTTTTTAACTTTTACTTTCGCCTCCTGAGAACTTTATTCCTTGTGCATAAATGGTCTCAAAATTTAATTTCCTATCCATAAACCTGTGTTTTAGCACAGCTCTCAAACCAGGAGCCAGACTTTGTTTCCACCCTGCAGTGCTACACTCCTGTTCCTGGCACTGCCCAATTTCTAACTCCTGTGTAGGTTCTGACCTCGCCTTCTTCTGCATCTCAGAAACAGAATTACCTCGTGTTTGAGGTGTGTACTTTTAAAGCCTGTTTTAGTCTCCAGATGTATTTGATTGAAGAGCTCACTTTAATCTGATCCCTTTAAATGCTACTGCTTTTAACAAGTTCCATGGACACCACAGAGCAGCTGCAATTATTTGTAGCTGCTGCAGATAAACAAGGGTCACACCAACTTTCCTATACAGATTTTGGAGAATGTGTCTCGCTCTGTACAACGCTTATTTCCAGAAGGAAAACTTGTTCAGCTCACGCAGCCACTTGAATTACAATTCAGAAAGGTCTTTCCCGACTAAGGTAAGTCAGCCTGCTCCGAAAACACCACTGACAGAGAGCTGTTAGGGAAAGTTTCAGCACAGGGACAACTACAGTAAATAAAATAACAAACCCTGTCAGTTCTATTCAACTGATTCAACAGTGAGAACTGCTTACATATTACCCAGTGTGTGTAAATAACACGGTGAGGTTTCCTCCTCATTGGAACTCATACCCAAAGGGGATACAGAGGAGCTCTTACTGTGACATTGATACAAGGAAAAGATAATTGTTTTTTTCTGCAAAACTGTTAAGGACCTGAGAGTCACTGCTTTTGTATGAAGAGGTATCAAATCTCTCTTCCCAGATTTTACTAATGATGCCCATACATTTACTGCATTCTTTACAGAGTACTAGCTGGGATTGTACATGCACAGTCCCCACTCCATTAAAAAGCAGAGCAGTCAGTTCAGAGGCCTCAAAATCACAGCACTGAGACTTGGAAATGAAAGCAGAGCACACGTGGCTGCTCCCTCTCTATCCTAAATCAACTTGTCCAAAACTTCTTGAGTCCAGTTCCAAACACATCTCAAGTTATTGCTTCTGTTGGGGGCCCACTAAAACAGTTTTCATGTCCAACTCACCTGAACGTTTTTTTATAGAAGGTTTATTGAATGTTCTGGAATGCATATCACATTGTTCCTTCTTTCCAGATTTGACCATCAGCCCACATTTTATTATCAAAGAATTCTGTTTATTTTGGGCTTTTCTAATGCAGAACATGAAGACTCTGGTGTCCAGTCATATCTAAAGAATCCTCTACCATGGCACAATCTGAGTATTTCAAATGCACATATCAGTTGTTTCTGTTTCTACAACAGAGTGAAGAAACCAACTGTGTCACTGGAGCAGAGTAAGAACTACTTAGGATGTCAACTTATCCAGAAGGACAATATAATCTGCAGAAATGTTTAATAATAGAGGGGGCAGCTCTATTTTGGTGTATCTTACTTACATTTACATACAACCAAGTGAATTTCTGCAGCTGTGGTTTGTCACTCAGTAACTTCAACGTCTGAAATCTTCTAAGGCACGTGAGGACAGTTCCAACAAAAAGAGGTTTGTAAAGAGCCCACATCTGCTGCAGGGCTGAGCCAGTCCTGTAACTCCTGGGGCTGTGCCACCCTGCTGAGTGAATGGTCGAGGAACCAAACCACAGCTGGGAACGTTTTGCTTCGAAAAGCCCTTTCCTCTCACTGGTCAAACAGCAATTGTGGCCCCTGTGGCTCTGCAAGGACCAAGGCTCTTCGTTTCAACCTAAATCATCTCAGAAAGAATCAGCACTCAGCTGAGGGACACTGGACTTCCTAACTCCTATGTAAGTGAGAGCATTTCCTCTCCCCTTTTCACAGCTTTTCTAGATCTTTCCCACTGGATCATAATCACTTATTTTGTAGTAAAAGGTTAAAGTCTTTCTGGAAATGACAGCAAGCCAATGTACTGTGGCTTTCTGCACAATGCAACAGCTTATAATTGACTGCTTATGTAGTAATTGCTCTATTTATAGAGATTATTTGCATGAGTGAAGTGATTGACATCACCTGGTATTAATGATAGGGAAAGGGTTCATTTCACAATTATGACCTAAAGTTTCTACATAGAATTATTTTCCCTTCCTAAGATGCTAATGTTTCACAGTCTTGGAAATATATCTATGAAATTAAATGCCAGCCTTATCATCCTTTTGTACATGAACTAATAAATATTACTATTCTTTCAAAATTACTTTTCCCAGTCTTTCTGTAACTACCTAAAAAACCCTCTTCCTAGTCACTTAGCACTGCAGCACGCAGCAGTTTGGATCTCTGCTTTTTGAGTGTTCCTAATGTTGCTTTTCCTGTAAGTATTCCAGCACAGTATGGATTACATATCCTTAAATTTTGATGGATAAAAGCTTTAATGTACTATCAAGCAACACCATTTGTATATTACAGGGAAAAAAAAAGTAAAACAATTGACAAAGAAATTACAGATGGAGAGAGATCCTCCTTGTCCTAAGTTCTGACTCTCCAGTGGAAGATGGACAATGTAGATGGGAAAAAAAAAAAAAGGAAGAAACCCATAAAAGTATTATAGGCATTCTCAGGAACATGGGTTTGTCCCATGGGAAAGGTAAAGCTGACAAAACTGATCAAAAAGTATTTCAGATTGTAACTAATTATCAGATTTCTCTCTCATATCACTGCATTGAGGTCAAGTGAGACTAAACAGTCATTGTGCAAGAAAACAAAACATTCACAGAAGGCTTATAAACTTGCAATCTAATTCAGCTCTTCAGTAAAAGGATAATGAAGACCACGGCCTTCCAATGATTATGACTTTATATTTTTTTTCCATGCTTTTGTTGTGGAACTGTAGCTTATAAATACTTTCAGCATAACACAAAGCCACATCTTATAGGAATGCCTGAAAATATTGTCTGTCCATCATTCAGTTGTTGAATTGCTTGTTAAGAGATGAGAGTTTGAACATGACAATAATTAATTCCTGACACCACTTTCTTCCTAGAGCCCAAGCCTATAAAGGAAAATACTCTTTTTATACAACACACTTGTTCTTCCACACCACAAAAAGCAATTAGATTATTTTTAAGTACATTATCAAAATACCTTCTTAATGCCATCACAAATCAAAACTTCCCATTTTGGGAAATTATACTGGGATGATGTTACAGGAGAGATTGATAAAAGGACTTGTACAAAGGTTAACAACTTAAGTCAAGGCTTAGCTTCCCATTTTACAAGCTGACACTTGAGGAAGTGCTGACACCTCTGTTGCTCACAGCAAACCTCGGAACTCTATCAGGGAGATACAGATGTGTGTGATCCAATGGACTGTGCTGGTGGGAATGTCCTTGGAACCATCTACCCAGGGATTCTTATTTACTCGTAGACAGACTCAATCCCAGTGTACCAGTGCAACTCATCAGGGTTTTGGTTGTGGTCTTGAACATACTCTTTGCATCTTTCAAGATATTAAAACTCAGTACTTAGTTGAAATTTATTTTAAAAAAAAAATTAGAAAAACACGAGGTCTAAGGCAGAACATCTAAATAAGTTCTTTACAATTAAATATACATCATGACCTTAAGCCATAATTAATTCCATAAAATTACCATCAGACAAAAGAATTGTTAAACCAAATCTGTGAATATTGGCAAGACATGGAGAAAAACCTTTGCTTTCCTCTCTATATACACATATCTTTGTTTTTTTTTTTCCTAGAGGTAACTTTTATCTGTTGCTATGTATGGAGCCAACATCCATTCTGTGAAAAGAGAGTGTCTTAATCAAAATTACTTCTTATACAAGTCTATTTAATAAAAATTCATTGGTTTAATCTAGTAAGTGTAATATTAATGAAAACTAAATTATGTCTCTTTATTATTCAGTTACTGATGCTCATCTAAAGCTTATAAAACTAGTTCTCTTAAAGATGAATGTATTTTAAAATACAATTAAAAACTCAGTGGCATTTGCTAATGCAACAAAAACCAGTTAGGCCAATACCAATCACCCGAAACATCCACCTCTTCTTATACAAACACAACACTCACATAACTAACGTAACTAGGATGTTTAACAGGTTTAACAATAATACTATTATTGTTTAATGAAAATCAGTGTAACTTGGAGTGAGCAAGCAACTTCTAGTCATGTACCTGAAACTTTTCGAAAAAAAATCTCTTAATACATAAGCTTGGAAAAGAACTAGTGAAAATAACCAAGGACAAAAGAGCTGTTATGATACTGCAGGAAGAATTCTTTTTTTCTTTATTACACTTTGAAATAAGCAGTCATGTCTCAGTTTGGTCAGTAGGACTCCTGCCTTAGGGCAGAACTGCAGAACCCAGAAGAAGGGGCAATTTAGGTAATAGCACTGCAGCACAGCCTCATTTATGAAAATTAAAGTTTTTAATAAATAAAGAGCTGAATCCTTACAGCTGTTAAGGACAGACTGGAAATGCAATCCAAATTTTCCACAGATCAATGAAAAAAACTTCACCTGCAATTACACCCACTGGAAAACACAAAATCTCTGCGAGCCCTCTGAGCTTCTCCCCTCACACAGACTTCTGGTTCAGACAGACACCCTCGTTCAGCAGAAGCTCTAATCCTTTCATCTCCCATCTGAACTCTGTTCTTCAGATGAAACCAATTTCTTGGCCTTCTTCCAGAACACAGTCCTACAGATCTCCTGACGCTTCCCAGACTCTCGGCCTCGCCACTTGCAAATGCATTGAGGCAACAGACCCAACTCCAATTTGCACCTTTGGAGCTTCCCCATTGAAAGCCCGTGTCCAGCAGCGTCTCTGAGGGCCTCAAAGCACTTTCCCCTAACAAATTTATTTACTCAAACAATCAAACCCACACAGGGCTGCCTTCATTCCTACCAGTACCTCCCAGCAATCACCTGAAGTTAACTGCCTTAGAAACGAGCCACAAGAAACAAGTTCTCAGGATCTGCATGCCCTTCTAACTAGGCCATGCTCCTCATTTAGGGAAAAGTTGGCTGCTGGTTAACAAATTTATCTTTATCTCTTGCCCTCAACCTTTGTGTACAAAGTGTGTGGCACTGGGACACAGAGAAGAAAAGAAAAAACAACTAATTAGTGATCCAGTCGTGGCCCTAGATAGTCTCTTGAAACTATTTATCCTGAGACATTTTATCTCTGGACGTTGTTTAATTCATTAAGAGGCTGAAAAAAATGAAGGCAATTTATTATGAAGCAAAATCACTGAAACACTCTTGATAAAAATAGAAGCACAGACCTCTCCCACATCTGTCAGAATAACTAATGCAGAAAAGGCCAGAGTCTTGAGACAAAAAGCAACAAATCCGAGACAAAGTGCAGCGTGCGCAGCTCAGGCCTGCAAATCCCACCAGCACGTCTTGGGTGCTGATGCTTCCCAGCCAGAAAAGAGATGTTTTAGCTGCTGATGTAAACTGGAGGTGGCTGAAGTCCTCTAAACATGTTTTTGTATTGGGTCTTCTCATCTCTGTCGTCTTTCCCTGCTGAGTACAGGGGGTGAGCCATGAGTGGTGATGAGATCCTTTGGGAGATGCCACCACAGTATCACTGAGCACAGTTAAGCTGTTACAGGAGAGTTTTGTCCCTGCCCTCTCTGCCAGTTGATGAAAAGAAAAGAAGAACAGTACCTCTACATGTTTCATATCACATATATCAATCTTTCCTAGGTTATGAATAGCATTTTAACACTTAAATTGGTTTAGAAGCCTTTCCTTCCCTAACTCCTTTATTTTTTTTCAGGTCTGGTACCATCTCCAATTGCCCATTATCTACAAAGCCTGCAGCAGATTAGGACAGCCTTCTCTAACTTCTCCTAATGCTTAACCTTCTTAAACTCAAAGGCATCAAATGAAGCCACAGTCCTCTGGTGGTATCGAATGCAACAGGGAGAGGTGATTTCAGTGCTGTTTACTGAACTCAGAGGGAGAGGAAAGGAGAATTTACTTTCTCTCTGCAGGGAACTGTTGTGCTTAATGGCTGGCAGAAATATCTCAGCCCCCCCTCACTGGCTGTGCTAAGTTGTGGTGAGGTAGCTGTGGTGCATCTGTAGTCATCTAAGGATATAAACTAGCAAGGAACAATAATGGCTGTCACTAAGCCAAATTGTAAGTTTAATAAGAAAAGAAAAAAAATGTTTTGGCAAAAAAGCTGTGATTTTCAACGAATTTATCATTCCTCTTGCAACTAAGAAACTGTCACTGAAATTTCAGTCCCATGTCCCACACAGTAATGTTTAATGCTCTTTCACTTTCACTATCAACTTAAAAAATGCATATTTTCTTTCGTGCACAGGCTACACCTTGATGTTTAGAAGCATTCAGAACCAAGATCTTCTCAAAATCCAATATAAAAGCATCTGTGCCCCTCAAGACGCATCGCTGGCAGTCAAATCTGTGGCTACTGACAGCAGTGCTATGTGACAGTAATAACTACAATGTATGACCACATACATTATTCACACTAAAGCAATATTATCAATGACAATCAGAATTCGTGAAGCTCTACAAAACACCAGGTCAAGATGATTTAAGTGCCATTTTCCATTCCAATATCTACAAGCTAAAGCTTCACAAAATGAGTGGGATATAGTCAGTAGTATCACATCGACTTCCTGGGGAGGCAGTAGCTCAAGCACTCCTAACTTTTATGCTAAGATAATAGTTGAAGGGTGTTGACAGTTTTAACCCACATCCTTTTATTCAGAAAGACTTCTAATCCTGAATCTGGGTTCTTTGTTTTAAATCAGGGCTGTATTGATTAACTGTGAGACCGAACGTCTCTCAGCAGTGGCTGAGTCGGGTATCCACTGTGGAATTAGGACAGTTAAACACTGGAATCGATCCTCTCATTGTAAAGCCACGGCTGCTGTGGCAAGCAGTTTCTCTAAGCTATTAATTTTATTATTAGCACACCTGGAGACATTGTTTCCCTGAGGGAAAAGCAATTCAATTGTGTGTGCTGCAACAACTCGTGGCATATGATCAATGAGACAGCTGGGACCACAAGCCTTCTCCTGGAGCTTGGGGTGGCTGTGACAGAGTAGTTTGTAAAACAGGGACGATACAAACTAATAATGCTTTGTTTTATGCACCTCACTGTAAGCACATGGAGAGATTACAGTTTCCAGTGTCTGGTACTTTTAAGCTCTTCTGGAGTAGTTCACCACTCTCAATCTTCTGCAGGTCCTTCCCTATGAAATCTGGCATCAATTGATGCTCATCATCCTTTATCTGACCACTGGCCCCTTCCATCCTTGCCCTGTGCCCCCAAGGGAGCAATACCCCACCCTCCCTTAAAAGGCAACAGAAGCACATGTTTAACGTAGAGGAGAAAGACTAATTACAAGTTTCTGCACATTCCGTTCTATTCCATAAGCATGTTAACAATGAAAAGACACAAAGCCCCATAGGCCTGGCAGCAAAGCACCAGCTATAATTGACTTTCTAATCACAAAATAACTGACATCTGAAAAACTCTGATACAGCAATACTTGAAATTTAGTCAATATGTAAGTATAAGAGTCAGTAGAAATTAGGAGAACAGTAGTTCCACACCTCAAAAAAACCCACCAAGCCTCACACTCGGAGAACAAACCAACCAAACCCCTCATGAAAATAAGCTCCAATGCCTCTTTCAAACTTTTCAGCAGTTTTGGATCCTCACCCTTCTGAATCACCACTGCAGCAAAGGCAAGTTCTGTGTTGGGAACCTTTGCAGGAGACGTTACACATGTTGTAAAGACCTCACATTGACACAAATATTTAGCATTTAAGACTTCCTGAAATTTTTATGTCCGTTGGTCCCCAGACCACCGTCTAATTTATGCTTATTGACCTTGGGTTTATCTTTTAATATTCCACAGCTGAATACAAATACAGTCCTTACCATCCATCAGTAGGGGTGCTACATTTCAGAGAGCAGAAGGAGAAATCAAAACAAGAATGACTTTTAGGAAAATCCAGAGCTATTACTTTAAAAATACAAATTTATGTTTGCTTTCAAGATGCTTCCCCTACCATTTTTATATGTAGTAAACTGTCTTATTTTAAAAAGCAAACCATTGTAGAGCAGCAGATTCTACTGGTTTACAGAAGACCAATTTTTTTCCCCATAAATTATTCTAGTCCGTATATAATTACTGAAAAAACACTGCTGTTTGAAAATTCCCCTCTCACCTCTCCCCCCAAGTCACAGAAACCCTACAGGCTTAATTTAATTTCACAGGCCTCAAAAATCCAGTTGAAATAAACCAAACTTTCTCCATGCTAACTACATGTTCTGAAGTAGGATTTTATTTCTGCTGCACAACCCAGACACATACAGCAAACAATCAGAAACTCCCTCAAACACTTAATTGTTAGCTTTTAAATTCCATTCCACCACATCTCTTTTTCCTCCTCCTGCCTAGTATTTGGCCTCATGCAATCTAAGAGGGTACAGATATAACTACTGAGTCTCTCGTTTTACTGCCTGCTCCGTTTGGGTTTTGTACAGTTGATTAATAGCTGGTCATCAGCAATCATCTACTAAATTCCTTCTGACATGTTCTGGGGCCTTTTACAACATCAGGCTAAATGCCAAATATTGCAGACATACATATTTCCCCAAGAGAAAGGAAAGTTTTTATCTTTACAATTTCTATTGTATATCTACCTTGATTATGTAAGAATTTTTATGTTGTTGTTAAAAAAGAAAAGTGAAATGCTCAATCAGCATTCATCATTCTGTGTGCTCTTCTGAAAGGGTGAATTGCTTCCTAACTGAAATTATCATCATCATCTGATACAGGCTGAATCTATGTAAACTGCATTACACAGGATGAAACCTACGGTGTGGTCCAAATCATCATAGGGTAGAACAGTGTAAGAAACAGCAGTAAAAAAACTACAGTACAGGAGAAAATCAGCAAGTGAATCCTTCTGCCTGCATGCCTCCTTGCACCAGCTTTATAATAAGCAATAAGTATTTTAGAGACAGAGAAGAAATTTGAAGGCAGGTTTGCATGAGAAGAAAGGTCCTGACCAACAGGCCATCGCCTTCCCCAATGTGTCATCGCTGATCTCCTCTGCAGTGGGGATCAGCCATCATTAAACCCAAGCTTTTATTAACTCCAAGTGTGACTACACAAGGTTGAAGGGACACCAGGCCTTTGGATGAAGCTCCACAAACAATCACACGACCTGTTGGCAGTGAGTCACCTTCAGTGATCGCCCTCATGAACCCATCCACAAGAGCCATTCGATCACCAGGCTAAGGCAGCAGCTGGTGTGCATGTGTTCACTGCCCAGGGCCTTACAGACTACCCTCTGTGCAGGGAAACAGTAAAAAAAAAATTAAAATAGAAACATTCAGGCATCTCTAAGACCAGCAGATGAGCAGGAATGTTTGTGCTGCTTGTTTTCAGCCAGAAGACCCCAGGCTTGGTCTCCAAGAGCCTGATAAAAGCTGGTTTGCACTCTGGAATAAACCTTAGTGCAGCACCTCTGAGCACCCCAGACACACTATTTTTTAAGACAAAGAACGGGGCAAGGCTTTCAGGATACAGTGGCTGTACCCTGTGATCTACAAACTCCTGCACAAACACAAGGGTGCTCAGTTTCACCCAAGGCAAAAGCATCCAGTCCTCTGGAAGGTGCTCCAAAGCTGTGTCTCCTCCTTCCTTTTAGTGTCCAACACTCAGAAAAGCATAAAGACACAGTCATCTCCACACTTGAAACCAAACACAACATACAGTAGTTGCTCATCAAGTGCATCAGTGACATCAGGTTTGGGGGGAAAATGTTGTGGTCAGTGTGCAACCATGCACAGTGTGCTATCACTCTGAGAGAACAGTCTTGGAGAGGGGAGCAAGGAAGTCAGTGACAGCAGCAGGAAAGCTTTAGTGACCAGGAGGAGAGGCAGAGGGACAGGTATGGTCTGCAGCTCTCTGCCAAGGCACTGCAGTGACCTTTAATGCCACACAGGATCCAGCAGGTGGGGTTTTGCAGCTCTGCCATACTCAAACCCTTCCTGGCCCATCAGGAAGTCCACAAACATCTACTGTCCTACAGGCTGGCAATCAAGGACAACAACACTCTGTGCCGTATAATTTCCATTTCAGATTGTGATGAGAAAACATTGATTGCGAGCAGGATGAAAATACCAGTTTTTAATGATGATTTAATATGTTTAAAATTAACTCATCATTATTGCCACTTGTGCACTAAAATCATTGTCGGCCTGCTGTATATCCGTGCCTCATTTGTGCAATCAAGAAATGAAGAGTCTTGGGGTTCACTACTCTGATGCTGACAACCTATTCCACAGAATACTGAATACTTTGAGCCATGTTTCCCAAATCAGTCTAAGCACCTCAGTGACTAAGCATGGAAAACAGGTATCCCAGTCAGCAGATGCTATAACAGAACCAGGACTAAACCACTAAACCTTTATTCTTCAGCTCCCACTTCTTTCTAAATGTGAAATAAAATAAGCCCTTTGCCATTCACCTTATGCACACATAGAAAAGGTGAGTGGGATCAGGGTGTCTGTGTGTCTACAGAAACCTTCTAGTTACTTTAGTTACTTGAACTTGGAGCTCTCTGACTCAGGGAGAACTTTTCTGCACAGACAAACTATGATATGCCTTCATTTCAGTAGATTTAAAGCTGCACAGTCCTACAGCCAAATAAAACTCTTTCATAGCAAGCTTGAGCAGCAGAGTCAGCACCATCTCCTACACAGATCCTACTCACAGTATCTGGACACTCATACCAGAATTCAAGGCACAAGAACAGTTTCACAGCTGTGTTTTTTACAGGGCTCACTTTTCCTGGTGCCTAGAAAATTTCTGTTCTATTTTGTTTTCTAGATCACCACTTCTGCCAGCAATACCCCACATGAACACACCCAGGAAGGTTGGCCTCTACTTCTCCTAATGATTCAGTCCTAGATTGTCACAAATTTGTGTAATTATTGAATACCTATGTCAGGTACTGAATGTACACATCAATGTACAATTTACAATTTTACCTCTGCCTAGGCATGCCAACATGTAAACATTAACTATTTCTTGAAATTTAAATCAATTACTAGTCCCAATTAAGCCAGTGGGGCTACTCACTATTCTTAAGCATACAGTAATTATTTACTGAACACTGGACATTAAATTAAATTTCTCAAAATGAATAAAAATGTCTTTCCATCATTTTGTGCTGGAAATATTATTCCTACATTTTAACACTACCATTTATTATCTTTATATATTTACATGATGAAAAAACAGTAAATAGTTCATGTTTTGGAGGATATTTTCACTTTAAACCCCACTTATCTTAAACATCCAACACATGTCCCTGCTTTTAGAGATATGCTGACCCACCCAACAGACAAAACTACTGACACACACTTCTCATCCTAAATGGCACCTCTTCAAAGCCCTTGTACTCCCTCCACCAGTGGAAGACAAAATATGTGCAGTTTTATAAGCAATACATCATCAATATAGAGATTTGTTCCACTTGATAACTGCAGAACTTGACTAACTGCAACTGAACTTAAAAAGTAACAAAATACCATGATCCCACCATAATATTATAGTTCTCCTCACACTAATATATTATTTTTCACTTGCTTTACCATGTTATTAAAGTCCAAAGAAATGGGGGGAAAAGCATATTGAAGAAACTGGATGCTCTATGTAAGATATGCTTGGAAGCATATTTTTTAAGACCAAAAAAGAAAGATTAAGAAAGAAATGCATGATATTTTACAAAGGTGAGAAACAACAGTTTGGATTCCTGTGAGTAATACAAAATGACTACTATTACCAACAAATATTCACACATAATTTTTTTTTTCTTCCCTGTGTGTTTCCTCCCTGGTTCCACAGTGTATTCTCAATGGATTTCAAAGCACAGTCTAATGTTGCAGAAATACATCTTTGAAGAAAAGACTTAGAGAAGTAATTTCTACTGACACGTTGCAAGTGCTGCCCTGACTGACAGGTTGAGGATGCCAAATTCAGAGACTGGAGCAGCCAGAACTAAAGAGTACTTGGATGCACGTAGGAAATATGCAGCATAGGAAAAATTAGGATATTACGTTTTTTTATTAAAAAAAAAAAAAAAAACAACTAACAAAAAATGAGATAAGAAGTAAAAAGTAAAGACCAACATCTCACATAACTAATTGAAAGGGACACTCAAACTAAGGAAGGTAAATTCTGGTGTAAATATGCTGCATCAGAAGTCTGATCTGACTGTGTGATTACTTGTACTCCATGAAGACATTGATAATTTTTCCATATGTGTCAAAAAATATTAGATGCAGTCTAAGAACATGGTTAGTCAGTCACAGCAGTTCACTTGTCAAGACAGCCTGACTTAACCTGCAATAACAATGTTTTAACACAATATTTCTACTTCAGATTGCTTGTAACTTTTTCTGGTAACTTCTTTGTCCATTTTACTTTATTAAGACATAACATACACTATCATAAAACTTTGCCTGTCACCAGAAAACAGACATGCTTAGGGTACATGTGAGCAGCTGTTTACTAACTCAAAGAATTACTACACTGTAGTTAAGGACGAGAAGCAGAGTATTAAACTGGTAGGGAATTTAGACCAAATCTAATTTCACAAGTTGGAATTTGTCCAAGACACTGTATTTAACACCTTTACTCCTGTGAGCAGCGAGTGAGCTCTTTAATGACCACAAGTGGCCAAGACCTCAGTTTTAAATCTCATCTCATAGACAGGCTAATGAGATTTCCTCCACTACCAGGCTTTGCTCAGATTGACAGCCACTATTCCATAATATTTCCACATTTCCAATCCCTAACGGAACCACATAGCAATGCTGTGCAAAAATGATAATATGGAATCTTTTTTCCCCCAAATCTCAAAAGCAGTTTGACTCAGGGTCAGGATGAGCTTTAAGTGAACACAGTTCTTTTACTTTATATTTTGCAATCCTTGACAGACAAACACACACAGATCAGAAGTTACCACATCAGAAAACCCTCAGTGATCACGACTTCAGAATATTATTTACACAAATTTAAAGGATTATTACTCTACACCTACAGAAAAGCACAATACATACACAGTAGACTGGAATGTCTCAAAAGGATGTGCCTTGTACAAGCTATAAATAATTCAGATGGAAAAAACCCAACCATAATATCAGAATGGAATAATTACTCAGAATGCTTCTCTGAAACACAAGTCTGCCATTGATCCAGTGATTACCACCTCTCAATTTATCAGGAAATCATTAATACTTTTTTCATCTGATGAGTATTAATTAAAAATCAAGCCTAAGCATAGCTCCATGTAAAGTGCACCACTTAAATACAGAGATCAAGCACTGACAGTGGCTATGGAACAACTGTTGTACAGAAGTGCTTAACTTGTAGAACACATGCTACCTCCAGCCTGCTGGAATTATTCATCTCTGTCCATGCTCTTCACTTAGCTTTTTTTCAGGACAAAGAAGGTCAGAAGTACAGATTAATGGACTGGCACCAGTATCTGCCCATGCCCAAGTTCACTGCAGCATCTTCCTTACAAACCGGAGAGGGTGAGGAGCCTCTGGGAAACAGGGAATAGGAAGGATAAAATCCCTGGTGTCATCTGAAGTGTTGAGAGCTGGTTTTTCGAGAAAATTTGTTTTGTGTTATGTTATTATGTACTGTATTAATTCCCTTCATTGTATCCTCATTTTCCCTGCACCCTCGCATCCTGCATTTCTAGCCTTATATGCTCTTTTCTTCCTTATTTAGGTAAGCTCTGCCTCTTGTTCCATAGCCTTCCCTACCCTACCCTATAAAAGGCAGGAGCCTTGCTGATTGTGCCGTTTGATTTCTCCTTATGTTCCTCTAAGCTGGCTGATCAGCCCAAGTCTTTTCTGTCACATTAATAAAAATTCTTTTAGTTAATTCCCCGAGAAGGGTCACGGCTTCGTTTCTTCGAACCCGCGCGCTGCTGTCCTTAGAGGAGATAAAGAAGCAGCCAAAGCAGCGTCAACTTGGAAACTGGTCTTTAAAATCCTAAAAAAGGCTACAAAAAAGGACGAGTTCCTAACCCGATATCAAGGCATGGAAAATTTATCTACTGCTCCGACACAAATAGAATTTAATAAAATCTGCGGCTTCGACTACCTCAACAACACTGCATGTGCCCCCATTCGAAGGGAGGAACTTTCTACTAACACTCAAAATGGTCAACTGTTAACTAACACTCAAAATGGTCAACTGTTAACTAACACTCAAAATGGTGAACTGTTAACTAACACTCAAAATGGTGAACTGTTAACTAACACTCAAAATGGTGAACTGTTAACTAACACTCAAAATGGTCAACTGTTAACTAACACTCAAAATGGTCAACTGTTAACTAACACTCAAAATGGTCAGCAAAGAGACAGTAACCTTGAGATCCAAGGACAAGGAGAGCAAGGCGGTCACAGCGCGGTGTTGGCGTCAGGACTCGTAACGTACAAAATGGCGGCGTTTCCCACCCCTCACGAAAAGGCGGGAATCTGGTACCGCAAAATGGCGCCCTAGAACAAGGACTTGCGCTAATGGCCTGGCAACACCCACTTCCCGAACATTCAGTGTTTCTCTTTCCTTAGAGCATGATTTATAAGTTATTTCCTGATATTGTTTTCTATTTAAAAAGCATTTGAATTATTGTTCTATTTACTTAATAATTTAACATTTGTATAGTCGGTAATTGTACTTAAAATGAATGTTTATATTTTTAGTGACACATTATATGATTATTGACAATATTTAAGTTGATGTTATAATTGATAAAGATATATTTTACTCTTAAGTTATAAAAACATCTATGTACTTTTATGTGAAACAAACAAGAATATTTATGTTCTATAAAAATTACTGCTATAATAGGATGAAAGGAGAGATTATAGAAGTGCTTGAATGAATGATGATGGCCATCAGAAAAGTTGTGTATGAATGTGTCTGTGTAAGTGAAATCACAACATGCTACCTCAAGAGAAGAATTCAAGTCCCCATCATGCTCTGTTTGTGCAAAATTTAGAAGTTTCCATGAGTTGTCAAACTGTTTCTACCTATAAAAAGTTCTCTTTGAGTTATTTATTGTTACAGTTCTGATGAATCCTCTAAGTAATATATCAAAACCTCTTATAGAAAATGCAATGAAAAGCGTGAGATCTTATCCCTTCTAGTGAAAAGAAAAAACAGGGAATGGAGATAATAGGTATAAATGACACTTGAATGGTGGTTTCATAACAAAACAGATTTTTTTTCATTACAAGTATATGCTTCTTCATGTTTATTCCCAAGTAATCTAATCGTACAGTTTAAATGTAAAGTTCACTTTTCAATTTGTATGAGTGCTTATAATTGGTCAATCTCTATGAATAGAAAAGTCTTCAAGAGTGTGAATTTGTACATAAAAGGAGGCCTCCATGAATGTTTGAGTGAGAGGGGATGGATGAGATCTTGAAGCAGAAAACTCAAAGAGTTAAAACCAACAAAGTATTAAAGACAGAATCGCAATAATCAAAGAAAAATAGGATTGAAACCTTTACTTATATTTCCTTTTCCTGTTAACCTTTTCGACATGAAAGTGTTTATATAAATTTATGTTTAGGGTTACATATGTTAACATTAGATCTGTATACGTTATAAACTTTAGTAATTAATTGTTGCCAGCTAGTTCTTACAAATTGTTAAAGTGTTTATTGACATGTAGAGCTTCTCTTCCAGTTCAAGTTGAAATCTCTCTGGAATTTACATATTATATTTTTGGGTTTTATTCCTCACTTGGAAATCCCTGCAATTTTGGCTTGCACTTGCTGGAATCCCTTTCGTTAGCACAAATAGGAGATTCCAAGGTGAGTATTCCTGTGACACTATTAGAAGTTTTCTTAGTTAATTCCCCAAGAAGTGTTGCAGCTTCATTTCTTTGCCCCCATGTGCTGCACTGAGGTACACAAGGTGTGCAGCACATTCCACATGCACACCTACAGCACCAAGGACCTGAAGGTGGACCAATTTCCAGCTGTGGATTAGCAAAACCACTCGTGTGTGGCTTCCCTCTAATAATATGAAAAACTAATGGCTTGGTGAAAGGCTCTGAGGAACCAAGAAAGTGCTGCACATTACTGTGCATTACCAAATGCAGGCGTAATAACAGCACATTTTTTCCTTAAAATCTGAATCCCTGTATTTCAGCAACTGCACCACGTGGTGACTGTGCTGCATTGTTTGACTGGGTTTTGGGCAGTGGCATTAATGTAATGATTTTGATTAAAATTACCACGTAATGGGTTTTTTTTCCTAAGTCTCAATATAGTTTACTAACTCTGAAAAGCATAAGGGGTTTGCATTTATTTAGTTTTACTTTTCAAGCACAGTCCTATTAACTGGCTTACCCAAAACTTTGTGATGCATCAGTAGCAAAGGCAACAACTGTTCCAGCTGCAATTTATCAATCCTAACATCCTATCCCCCCTTTTTTTCCCCCTCCGTAAATATTCTTGATGATATTTCACAGGTAGATAAGCCAACTTAGAAAGAGACAACAGCCATTCATGGTTCATAAACACTGGTAAAAATTAGTATTTCCTCAGGAACATCTCTCACATAAGTACCCCCAGTCTGTCTGTAAGCAGATTTTGATGTTTGCTATCAACCACCCTCTATAAAGTTCCAACTATCCAAATTAACGAGGAACTTATCTGTCCACTACGTGTTGCATTTTAAGCCAATATCTCTCCAGTCCACCCTTCCAGGTCTGGGTTCATCCTCAGACCTTAATTAATTTGACTAGAACTTATCAGACCTGCAATCTGGATCCTAAAAAAAGGAAAAGCTTTATTAAGGTGTGTATTTTCTTTACTTAAATATAGAAATAAATATTTTAATATTATGTACATAAGACACAACAATAATAATTAGCTAGCTGCTACTGTAATGATTTGATGATTATGTCATTAGCATGGGAGAATCAAAAGTTTCAAAACAATAAAGCATTTCTTTCCATTGCTTCAAGACTGTGTTAAAATTACTTAGGGAAATATAGAATTCTGCTCTTATTTATCAGACATTTCATGGCATACATTGTATTTTCTAAGCCTGTGCATTCCTTTCATGTGGCATGTGCATACCAGAGCTCTTTTTTTAATCTAGTCACTGCCAAAATAATGGATAAAACTACTATTACTTTGCTTTTTGCTCTCCAAATTGATTTTTTAAAAACAACTCATCTAGGTCAGAAATTTTTTTTCCCTAAAAACTTACTCATACCATACAAAACAAGAACAGAGTGTGGTGCTAAGTCTGACTTCAGTGACAGTCCACTACCTGTTTGCTTCACCAGTAAATAGCAACCTAAATGTGGCCAGAGGATCAGTGCACTACAATCAATGTACTTCACTATTTGCATTACATCTAAAACTGAATATAAGGAACTTTAACGTTGTTATTCACTATAACAGCTTTCAGGCAGAAGATTCTAAGATGGAATCATGCTGTCAGAGTAAGAGGTTTTTGGAGATGTGGGTTCCTGAGAGGGATTTCCTGTTACTCCTGTCTCAAGTTGCTGCTGACTTGTTCTGAATTCATCACTGAGTTTCTCTTCTGGATAAATCCTCTATGGGGCAAGCAGTGTTAATCACAAGAGACAGGAGGACTCCTGAGGACTGAGACCAGCAGAGTTCTATTTGCAACTTTACCATTTCCCAGCAGCCTTCGTATTTTTGATTCCATGTCATGAATATGGAAAATCTGCAACTTCCTCAGAATACACATCACATATTACACCTTGCTAGAGAGTACAAGTGTTAACATTATTCTAGTAAACAAAGGGAAGAAATGAAGACA
Source organism: Pyrocephalus nanus (assembly GCA_038380795.1). Taxonomy (NCBI): domain Eukaryota; kingdom Metazoa; phylum Chordata; class Aves; order Passeriformes; family Tyrannidae; genus Pyrocephalus; species Pyrocephalus nanus. The sequence continues at coordinate 13,270,346 of CM076275.1, read as the reverse complement.
TGCTGGTTGAGTTCTTTTTGTTTGGGGTGGGTTTTTTTAATGTTGCTGTTGTTGGTTCTGTGGGTAAATGGATTCTCTTCAAGTCAGTCACTGCAACAACTTTAAGATCAAAACAGGGTTAGCACAAGGCTTGGCTGAAGAGTCAAAGCAAAGCTGTAGAAGAGCTCCTGCCACAGGTATAAAAGCCTGCAAAGCTGCATCCCAGCAAAAGCTGCAAAGCCAAGCCCGTGCAAGGACAATCCCAGTCCCTTTGGTTCCAGGGACTGGCACTGAGGCTGTGGGGGAGAGGACATGACAAAACTCCACTACCAACACCTGAACAGCACACTCTCCCAATTTCATTTGCTTCTTTTATGACCCCAGCTCTGCCTCAATCACTGAAAGATAAGCTGCAGTCCCATTAAGACACTGAGTCAGATCTTGACAAAAAATCATCAGCACTTGATGCTTTTCTGATCAATTTCACAACATAAATTAAGATCTATCATATTAAGGTATTTCTCTATAAGTACAGGCCAACTTTTGAACAAGAATCTGCACTGCTAACCTGAAAGCCCTACAGCATTCTTGCAAAAGCCTGGGGTGCTCTAACCAAGCACCAGTGAAAAATTTTATAAGCATCTTTGGCAACTGCTGCAGCAATGGGCTTGTGTATAGCAGAGAAGTTGGAATAACACAAAAATATTAATGGAAAGATTTCTGATGGTCTTTGTTAAATTCCAGACAATCTTGGTTCACTACAAGAAAGTAATGACTAAGTAAAATACCATAGAATATGAGGAGAAATAAGCATTTGGATTCTCTAGGAAAGCTGTCTGGTCGAAGTTGAAAACACTTTTCCTTTCCTTTCATATAAAGTTAAGTTGGCCCTATCGCTTGCATTCACAGATGTAGGGCTCAAAAAAAAATTATATTCCAATAAAATGTGAACCTCCACTCTGTGGATTTTTTTATCATGTATATACTAAAATGCCAACCATATGTCACACCTAGGAAACATCCTTTTATCCTATTTTAAAGCCAGTATTCAACTTAAATGGTAAGGCCTATCTCTTGATCTTGTTTTGTAAAGGTTGCACTTGCTGCAGGCTTAACACAACTGTGGGAGACAGTATGGAAAGGATCGATAAAGCAGCATTACCCTTTGTGATAGTGAATCTCTGCAGGACATTCCAGCTTAACTTTGTTGCCTGCACTCACACTTCACAATTTCCCACTGGGAGAACGGGCTAAAACATAGTAATGGACTTACAAGACAAGAGAGGTGTGCAAAAATTCCCCTCTTGCTCCTGCCCTACAGTTGCTACCTTTCTGTGAGTGTCATAAAATAAATATTCTGTTAAATTACAGGCTTTATTTATTAAGACAAAAAAAAAAATAATACTCAGAAGCCCTGCTGAACACAGGTCTTAACTTCATCACACAGTGCAGATGCAATAGGTTATGACTGCCACATTAACAGCACGATTTAAAAAAGGAAAAAAAAAAAAGAAAAAGGGAAGAACTACAGTGCCAGCTACAGAGCTCTATATTATCACCATGAATATCACCGAGTGACAAATCTCTTTGGTGCTACAGAGGTATCAAACATGAAAGAGTTCCTGTTTCAGCACAAGCTGGGCTGTTGGAAGCCATGTGCGGGTGATTTCAGCGTGGCCACTGGGCTGCAGTGCTGATAAGTTCTCCATGGGAGGATCTGACTTATAAGTAAAGAGGGTTCTTGCTGTCTGAAAACAGATCTGAAGAGACAGGGGTATTTTGGGCACAAAGCAAAGTAAACAGCTTCAATTATAGACAGTAGAATGGGAAAAGTCACAGGCACTTAAGTGGGTCAGACGTAAGATGAAGACTGGAACAAAGTCAGCAGAGAAGAAAAGAGGAGGATGTTAAAAACAGAAAGTTTTAAATACAGTTTAGAAGAAAAGTTTCAGAAATTAGGACAAGTGTTTTAAACTTGAGTCAGACATGAAGGGTCTGCCAGGTGGAGGATACAAAGGTAGAGATGACTTAGCTATTACAGCAGCAAAGGAACCTTCTTTTAATAAACATAGAGATTGCTACATAATCACATTGCAAAGCATGAAAAAACATTGGTACAAAGGCTAACACCAGAGCCAAGAGGCTGTTGTGTAATAGTACTTTATCAAATGTGCTAAAAATATAAATAGGCACATACAGAAACAAAATCAGCTATCAAAATCTTGTGCCTTTTAAAATTTAAGCGTTCCAGAACAGATTACAGCGAGCCACTTGTACAGTGTGTCCTTGAAAAGTGGCACATAATATGTGTTTTATATTCTCACTCAGACTATTTGGAGTTGGAGATCAGAAACTTCTTTTGAGTTTCTCTAAAATGGTGCAAACTGATAAAGAATTAAACGTGGAAGGGAGGTAAGCATGAAATTGCAAGCAGAAGAGTTAGACAGGTGATAGCAGCAGGTGGAAAAAGTAAATGATTCATCTGGAGACTGAGACAGACAAATGCCAAAGCTGTTTACATGAAAGGAGGCATGGAAATAACACTGATTAACTCCAGAGGCCCTAAACCCACCCAATTTGGTTGGAAAGCCCTTATGTAAGTTTGCATGTCTGCTCTCCCCAATTACAGGAGCTGTCATTTCCCTTTTGTATCTTTTTTCCCTCCCCCATCGCTAAACCCATCATCCACATCTTCACCCTTCCCTTTTCCACCTTTACCTGCAAGCAGCTAAATCCCATGAGGTTATAATTGAAGCTGGGTCTGAATGCAAGGGGTTTCTGTGGACAATTATTGCAGTCAAGAGTCATGAGCATTTTGGGGAGAACGGGAAGCATGTGTGGGGAATGTGGGGAATGACTACATACTGCTGATTTCTTTTTTCCAGGGGTCCTTTACCATACCTTCTGGGAAAGGTTTCTACAGCAGAATGCCAGTCCCCTGCTTCCTAATGGCAAGTTATAAAATGTCAAAGTGACTGTGCAAGTGGTGCAGTATGAACAGACCAGCAGAGGAACACAAACTGCCTCACCTCTCCAAGATAGTTTAGTTGTAAGTAGTAATTACAATAAAATAAAAAGGATTCAAAGCATTTTTTTTCAAATAAACTCTCAAAAATAACTGTATTAGAAAGATGCCTCCATAACCACCCAGTTTTAAAGCATGTAAATATTAATAATATTTGTTGTTTGACTAGGTTGGGGGTTTTTTTAAACATCAATTGGCTATGGAAGACAAACCAAGCATGTTCCTTCTTGTCAAGGAAAAGCCCAGCTAATGCCTAAGCAGAAACACTGGCTGAAAGAATCCTATATGATACAGACACATCATATTTGCTCATGACACAGGTAGTGTGCACAACTTATTAAAATAAAAGCAATAAAGTCAAACTAGTATTGCAAAAAAAAAAAATTGTCTTTCAAATCTATCCAAACAGATTGTTTTTAATGAAAATAATTTCATTTGTTTCCATGGTTAGGGAAACAGGCAGTCATTTCCCAGGGCTCCATGCAGGTATCACACGGAACCAACGCTGGGGCTCTCACCTGCAACCACTTCTGCCCAGGCCACAGAACAGACAAACCATTAACCCCAGACAACAAAGCAGATGGTGAGCTGTCTACAGACTCAGGAGGCCAAGAGGCCCCTGCTGCTCCTGAGCTTGGGTGATGTCTGAGCACATCCCCGTCCCTTTGACTGACCACCCTGCTGGATCCCAGCCCTGATCCAAAACCCTACAGGAGCCTTCCCCTGGCACCAGCGGGCTGTGAATCAGCCCTGCAGGGCAAATTGGCTGGAAGAGCAGAAATTCATCCAAGTCCCGGGGGGGGCAGCCAGGGTACAATGCTGAATGGTTTCCCAAAGAACTGACGGCCCTCCCAGCCATTCCCAGAGCTCCTGCCAACCGCTTTGTCAGCCCACGAGCAAAGCTTTCTGTAAATATGATAAAGAAAAAAACCATATTGTTTGATGCTCAACAATCCTATAGGACATCTTCATTACCAGGTGTTTCTACTCCAAACATATTCAGAATTTTGACTTATTAATACAAATTTGTGCTAGTTACCCAGAGCAATTGGTGAGTAAAGTAATCTGGAAAAGTCCAAATACAGGTAAAATTACTGTCTACTGTTAATAACATAATTACTGCATGGGGGTAATAAAGAATAGGCTCAGATGGTGTTTTTTTTTCATGCCCACAGCCAGTATTTTTAATATATAAATCATATTTACTCACTTTCAGGACATACACCCTATTGCAACACAGTGGGGAACTAAGCAGAAGTTATTTTTGATCCCAGCTCTTTTGCTAAGTGCTCTAAACACCAATGTTGTCCTTTTTAACCTGCTCTATGGTTTTTCACATGTGCTGAGTACTGGAGAATGTTTTTTCATTCACTGATGTGCAGAACTCTCAGTTTGAGACCCAATTATTCAACTGCCCGTCCAGGTGAGTGCAGGTGCCATGACCACCTTTCCTCAGAGCTACTGCAAAACCTCTTGTGTCATGGAGTTAACACCTGGATTGGGTGTCATGATCTTACTGAAGAGGAACTATTGCTGTAGGTAAAACTAAGCCAGAAGTACCAGTAAAGCTCTGCCTGCTGTATCCTCTTACAAAGTGCAACCTATTAAAATAACAAAGTTACCTAAAAATATATTAAATGAAAGAACTGCATACTAATACTAGTTAGCAACCAATTCAGAATTAATAGAGATTTTCTTAGGCTAAACAATGCAGAAATATTTATATTGTTGTGTACTTACCTATGCTTTATGTATACAAAATATATCTGAACGTAATAAATATTTATATAAATATAAATGTTTATAAAATAAGTGATTCTAATAAAGCAACCTTGTCGGTCCTTAATTACTGAATGTTTAAATGAATAATTTCTCATTTCCTAATAAGTCCTGATTGACTGATGAAGTTCCAGCAAAAAAGTGGTTAAAATTCATCTTAGCTTTTCCATGCAAAATTGGATTTCACTTTATCAGAAAACTTTCCAGTGCAATATGACTTGTTGTTACATACACAGCCTGCAACTTAGGTAGGGCACTATTTATCATTCAGACAACTTAAGTACAACACAAAAAAATCACCTTGAGACAAATGAGAAATTCTCTCCTGGGAAACCCAAAACTGTATTAATATGATAAGAAGTAGAGCTTCACTTTTCCTTCATTAAGTCTAGAAGGCATTTCTGATATAGCCATGTAAGAAGTTGGGAAAAAAAATTAAAAAAAATACAACTAAAGAAACCTCCAAGGTTCAGGCATCCTTTTAGTCATATCAATCATTTTCAGCTCAACCAACGTTTTTCATTGTTACAAAAGCATTAAAATCAAGATGGAATTCAGCTGAAGAATTCAATGCCCACAGGGAACTCAGTGCTTAGATAATCTAATCCATTTGGGAAACAAAAAGTTCATGTCAGGTATTTAGTAACCAAAGCAATTACCAGCAGCTGACTATTGAAATTGGGCTGAGTAATATTTCATCAGATTTCATCAATCCTGCTGGAACAAAGAAAATCATAGGGGGAAAAACAACCCACTCAGTGTTGGCTATACAGCTAAGATAAATTAAGATAAACTGGGAAAAAGGCGCAATCATTGCAGTTATCTGTTATTATTTCCTAAATACATGACTCAGTTTATAATAAAGACACTATTTCCCAACTACTAACTGTGGGGAGCAGAGGGGCCACTTCCATTTCTGTATTTGCAGCTCATTTCTGACATCCCAATCTTTATTTGCATTGAGATTCTGTCTGCACATCTTTCCCTCTTCTTTTCTCCTGTTTTTAAGAGGAGAGTGTAATCTATCCCTGAGCAAACAAGATGTCTAGCATCCTTGGATTAATAATATTCTGACCCATTAGCTGAGTAACTCGTAGAAAACCTGTCTTGCTCCATGTAATCACGGGTGTCCAAAGCAGATGTGCACTCACAGCACCTACCAGCGTGCTAGAGATGTTTAAAAAGTGCTTCCACTGAGGATTCTTTCAGTGAGGATTCTGGAAATAGTTAACATTTCACTGAAAGAAATTATCAAAAGACCCACATTTTTTTAAAAACCTTCACTGAAAAAAAACAGCCATCTTTTCAAGCAGACAACATTAAGTTTACATAAATTTCCACCTGTGAACATAAACCAGCAGCCACGCAAACGTGTTTTGTGCCTGCAGAATGCATCACACCAGGCATTTCAGTTTGATTAAATATTTTATGCTCATAGTTTAAAGTGGCTTCATATTTAGTTTAAAATAAAACCCCTCATCATCTTAAAAGATCATCAAGTAGGCCTTGAACGTACAGGCATTATGCAAATGCTGGTTCCAGATAGGCCTGTGTGCGTATATGGGTGAGCATCAGACACATCTGCTTTGGAAATTCACTGAGTCATCCTCGGAAAACCAGAACAATTTCCACTCAAAAGAAAAATTCTCTGGTATGCAGAGATCCCAGCAGCAGAATGAGATTTTTTTTTTTCACAGGGAGCTGAGGACCAGCACTGACTCACTGAGCACCCAGATAACCTCACAGCTCTGCCTAATTAAAGTGAATGGGAAATTCAGATCAGAAGCCTCTGTCATTGTTACCATGGCCCACCAGAAAGTTCATCTCAAATATCTCAGCAAAACCCCTGGGGCACCATTACAGCTTTTCTTATCCAACTGGTATTTAAGGTAATACTTGGGAGAATCAAGCTGACTGCTTAGCAAACAGCATGACTAGTTAGTTATCAAGATTCAGGAAGAAACTGTAATTAAAAATGAATATTTTTGGAATGGTATTCATTTGGAGCAGCTGCTGCTTATTGAACAATTAGTGTCCTAGGTGTTGGATGTATCTTAGATGAATGCTAAAGAAAAATGTAATGCAAAAATCATAAAAGCCTCTCTTGAGGAAAAAAATTAACAGCATGGCCTTTACTGCTTGGTTTCTAAGACCAGCTTGTTGATGTAAATTATGTTTCTGCTTAACAGAAAAAAAACATTGCAGTTTTGTCCCTGAGATGCATCTATTTCACCATGTTCCCAGTAAAACCAGTTCTGTTCCTGGAGTCACTAACACAGACAAAACAGTACAATCCTGTGTAATCCTCTGCCTTCGCACCTTTTCCTGGTTCCAAAGGATTCTAGGTCTCAAAGCTTTTCCAGGGATAACCACTCTGTAACATTTCGTTCTCTAAAACAGCTAGGAAATGCAGAATTCATTCTAAAGGCAAATTAATTATATCCCTGGTCTTCACATGGCAGAGGTTTGCAGAGTTTTTAGCACTAAGCTGCCACACTCAGCTCACTAACCCACCTCTGCACTAACCTTCAACACAGCTCATGAGGCATTTCGAAGAAGATAATCACCTTCAACATATCCAAAAAACCTTCCTGGAGGCTCAGTCTTAGCCCATGATTCACAATTTCTCCGAAGCAAAACACTCCAACACACCAAATAATACAAAGCAAATAATCAGGATATTCATGACTTGCTAACAAGCCTGGCAGGATGGACGGAAGTCATTTCACTGTGCCCTGCTGAGTCACTCGGGCTGTCCATCTAGCCAGAATGAACCTAATTAGCTGGTATCAAAAATGCCACAGCTTGAGCAATGGGCAATATGTATGAGAGAAATAAAATCAATCAGCGTGAGACACCTTCATTTCCATTTACTAAATATTAAGTGCAGTAGTTTGTCCCAAATTAACTGGCAGCTAATGACAGCCTTATTTAACAGTATGCTTCTCAAGTCAGAATGGAAGAAGGATCATTTCCGAGTGGCCAAGATTACCCATCCACTTCAAATTCTTCCAGAGTACAGCCCATCACAGCGCATTTCAACTTGCATTTGCAACAGCACAATCAACCACACACGCTTTGTTAAAATAACACTAATGGTCTGTCTTAACCGGCTGCAAGTAGGGACAAAGATTCATGCTGACACTTGATTATGGTCTTCTACTGCCATGCAACACACACACACACGCTCTGCCTCCACCAGACACAACAGCTGAGATCAAAACAAGAGTATCTGCCCAGCTTTGTAACCCCTCCCCAGGACGCTCTTGCTGCCCTGCACGTGCACTCCCCTCCAAAAACCCCAACACTCTGAGGACGTGCCTGTCTGTCCTAAAGCAGCTGATCTGGATTTAAAGATGAGACCCACAACTTCGCCTTTTTAGCTGTATCAACCATCACTTCCACGTATCAGCACCACAGCCAGTAAAAATAAAGATCCATTTTATTCCATGTGTCTATATCCTCATTGATTAACGCATTCAGTGGAGCAACAGGAGCACACTACAGGCACTAAGAGGTTCTATTTAGCACTCACTTCACTCTCTTCTTCAGCTTGTACACAGGTTGTAGCTGACATTTCCACCTAGTCCACATGGCAGCATTTTGACCTTGCTTTTAGAGGCTCTTTAGCATAAAATAATCTTTGTGGTTAGAGCCTGAAACGTATGCTGAATTATGGGTACTTTACAGCAAGGAAATAAAAAAGCATAGTCAAATGCTGACAGTACTCCAGTGCTTTTCCCACAAGTCCTCTGAAGAACCAGCCAATTACCCTCCAATTGACACAAGTGACTGAAAAAAGCATCCTCATTTCTAGCAGTCGTAAATTCATTTGCAAGTAGCTCATCAAAATTAAATGTATACTTATTACAGACACAAAGACGTGCTTAAATCACATTAAAGGGATAATTTTATGATACTTGTAATTATTTTCCCCCCAAAAATAATTCCTCTATGCTGTATGTCGTAATCCTTTGCAAGCTTTAAACTTAAATCTGTTTCTTTACTAAAGTGTTTGCTCGCAGTATGTGTGTGTGAACACTGGTTTGCTATAATAGGATTGCCCGTGAGCACCAGGATTCTGGCATTGATCTTCCCAGCAGAAAAGGGAACACCGCTCCAGGGGGGCAAAAAATACACAGAACGGACTGCGTGATGCTTTAGGAAAAAATTACAAAACCCAAAATTGTGGCTAAATCAGAGATGGCTGCATTCCTTTTGCAGTCGTGACAAACTGGCAAACATCGAGGACATTAAAGATTTTTATCTACATTATAAAGATCTGGTATTAGGTAAGAAACAGTTCTGGCAGGCTGTGAGAAAAGGCAGATAAAAGGCAAAGTAAAGGGAATAACAGGAGCACTTAGGACTGTCTGATTTAAAGCCTTACTTAGAAGTTTATTCACAATGCTCGTCACTGGTTTCAGAGTCATATATGCATATATGTATTTATGGACACACCTTTCTCTTTGTTTTCCCTGCAAATGTGAGAAGTCTTATTGCTGTAAATAACAGTAAGAATTGACAAAGACAGAAACTTGTGGCAGAAAACACCCTGGATAACAGCATGAATCTCACTCCTCTAGTCTGTATTATTACTTCAATTATGAGGGTATTATACTTTTTTTAGACAGAATGTACATTACTGTCCAACAAATGAAACCGCCTTAAGGACTGAAGGCATAATATACTTTTAAAAGGCATGTAACTGCCAATAAAAAAAATAAAATAGAGAATTAACATGGAAGTTACAATATGCAATAGCCTGCAATATCCTTCAAAGAGAAAATTACATTTAAAAGCCAGGAAGCAAACAATTCAGTGAAGGACCAGATAAAAATATTCTCCAACAGTCTCATAAAACATCGCAATAATTTTATTCAGTTAGGCTTTACTCCTCCCTAGTAGCAACAAAGATCACAGGTATCAAAATTCTTAAAGCTCATTTCTAATCAAAATACAGCAAATTTCAGGCCTTATCATTCCAGCCCAAACCCAACCCTGTGCCTGGGGTTTTTGTCTTTATAGCTACTCAGTGCTTAAGATAATCCCCATCTTCTCATTCTCTTTGCAGTCACCTCCCAGCCAGTGGACACCTCTTTCTGATTAAGGTTACCCTTCACAAGGCCCCTCATCTCAATTGTCCTCAGCACCAATTCCAACTGCACTGCATCCTAAACCCTTCAAATAATCTTCCCAAAGTGGTTTAATCTCACAGATCCACCACAGGGAGCTGCTTCAGGGCCCCTCATTCAAAGGTGTCAGTGTTTGAGAATGCAGATGTGACCTGTTCCAGGTGTCCCTCAGAGCAGGGAACAGAGCAAAATGCTGCTTCCCCAGTTCTGTGCCCAGGGATGAGAAGGATTCTAGTCCTCATGCAATAGGCTTATTCTTGAAGATTTTTCTGTCCTCTTATGTTTAGTTTCTCATGTATTGTTATGTTTCCGTCGTGCAAGAAAAATAATGGGATGATGTTTCATGGTTAAATACAATTGTAATCAAACTTCCGAGCTGTGACACGGGTAAAGGAACTCCTGACTGTTGTGGGCTTTTATATATGAGCAGCTGACACAGGGTCCACCCTAAAAGTGAGTGTGAGGTGACAGGCAACCCTGCAAGATCCTCTGGGGGAAAGGCAAAAGCAGCACCCTTGTTTAATTCACCATTCAAATCTCAGAGGAATTTCTTAGCAGCACACCTTAATCAAAGCTGGAAAGATAAACACTAATTCTCCAAATCTGGTCTAATTCCTTACCCAAAGACAGATTACTTGAGATCTGTAAAGAAAGGGTGAATTTAATCTTTCATCCAAATTGTAGCAGGTAGATAAATTACAGGAGCCCACATAAAATTGACCTTCAACCACCACTTTCTGATAACAGAGTTTCTCACCTTCTCTTCTATCAGATCTGTCTCAAAATTTCCTGCAGCAGAATTTCCCTATATTTAGAAACCAATCAGTGCCAGTAGCTGCAAGAACTGCCCTCCAAGCAATCAGGGGTGGGAAATACATAAGTCAGGGAATCCAGTGAGGCAGAAATTTCTGATCAGACTTTAAAAGAAGCTCTTCGGAATCCACATTCACCCAGAAATTAGGGGGCAAACCTTGCCTTGTGCAAAGCACGACACAGCTGTGTGGATGGGAGCTTTCTGGGTGAATTTCAGAAACAAACAGGACTGTCAAAAACTGCTAAGGAAATTCCATGGCACCAAGCACTTCAGTGCCCAGGTAACACATACAACCACAAACAGGGGCAATTTCCTGCTGCACTTGCATGAAGAAACCCCTTAAGAACATATCTTTTTCTAGATATATTTTAACACTAACATGATTTTATCTAAGTTCTGATTTATAGAAATGGTGATTCTCAGGATTCTCTGGGTTAAACGCAGTAGAAAGTAAAAGTCATCCTGTAATGTGTTTCAGAAGACAACTGACCTGGAACCAGATGATTTAGAAAGCATGCTTCATGACAGAGGTGTTTTCAAAGAACAGAGTGTTGCTATATTTACACAAACTCTACCTGATTGCTGTTTTACAAGACTGCAGTTCTGCTAAGTTAGAAATTGTTAGCATTTTGCACAGATTATTTCAAGATGCAGCATATATTTATTAACTGCAGCCTGTGGCCTGCTGTTGACTTTTTTTCAAATGCTAAGATTTTTTATTTCCATTTTTTTTACAAAACAGAACATTATGCAACCACTATGCAGCCATTTGCAAATGGCTTTAGTTCTATCACGAAAACCAGGCTAATCCACTTGCCTTCTGCAAAACAGACACTAATATGAACCTATGCTTGCTTCTTATCTGCTATTACTTAGCTTCCAATAACTGTTTTGACATTGGAAAACTGTATCTGTATTAGACAGAGTAAAATCTAAACAATTCTAAAAACTAATCCCAAACTAATCGTTGCTCATCCTCATTCAGAGAATTAGAAATTATAACAGTTGCTTTCTATTGATTTTCTGCTAACACCAAATTTAAATTTCCATGTTGCTCTCAGAAATGCACAAGTTTTCCCAGTCAGGAACATCCACCCAAAAATTAACAACATTTTTTTACCAGAAACACCTCTGAAATCTGCTCTTCACAGTTTCTCTCGGGCAAATTCCAAACTAGAAACTGTAAATATTTATATTTCACCGTAGCTTTATAATACTTCAGGACACATCAGCAAAGTTCCCCTCAACAGTTAGGTGGGGGCTAACAAAGCAAACCAAACCAACGAAAAAACAAAAAGAAATAGAAAAAGAGAAACTACAGAAAGAAAGCATAATTTCAGTTAAGGTCACAACAGACATAAGCCTGAAAATATGCAAACCTACAGCCAAGTCTTACAAAGGTTTCAGTATCTCTCATAATATCACTCCTACAGCCAAACAGAAGGGAAATCTTCAGCTCATCGACAATTCCCTGTGAGTTATTGGGGAAAACTGATAAAGCTTATTTTTATTTAAACAAAAGGAAAATCATAATCACAGCCATCTGCCTCTACATGAACCCCATTTTTTTACAACTCTACTTCTGCAATCAGATTGCAGAACCTGTTTACATCTAGCAATAAAAACCTGTCCTAATAAAACACACGACAGTGCCCAAGGAACACACGATAAAGCTCTTCCAACTTCAGCCACGTCTGCCCACACGAAGCACAAGAGTGAGGAGATAAAACCTCGAATCCTGCTCAGTAACTTCAAAAACGCAGCTCAGGGTGGAACTGCACTTTTCCAGGAAGGAAGGAGCCAGAACGTTCTGCGATTGCTCCTTGTTTGACTCGTTAATTGTCCCTGCTCACCCAAGGAGAGGAGAAGCAGCGGTGGGCCGTGTTTATCCCGTGCAAGTTGAGCCACGGGGGTGGCGGTACATTCCTTCTCCAACATCAGCCAAATTATCTCAGCGCCCAACTTTGAAGAGGGTGCAATAATACTCCGTCATTTGAGAACTCTGGTAGGCTTATGAATCATTTTAACAGCATGAAGGCAGATTGAGATCATCTCCCTGTTACAGGAACCTGGAGACAAGCGGCAGCCCCAGCGAAACATTTTCATACGTTCTTACTCTCCACAATCACCTTAAAGACACACTACCACACATCCCTACCTTCATTTAGCATATACAGTAAGTTATTTAAGGACTGAAAAATAGTTTATGTTGTGGCTAAAAAATAACCACTATTTTATCTTATATATATATAAAAATATATATAAATTCCTATGCATATATAAGTAAATATATATCTATTCTATTTTATTCATACATCTATTTTATTCATACAAATAAATATATATTTGTGTGCATATATATTCTATTATACATGTGTATATATATGCATAAACATATGTATATATAAATATATATATACACACATATATATGTGTGTATATAAGGCTCCAAATAAGGCCACTCTGTCTACTAAGGAAAACCACACTCCCTGAAATCAAGTCTTGGGGAAAAAAAGCAGAAACACCTTTGTAGGTATGAGAAAATGCAAGACACAAATACTAAACTGAGTACATTTGATTTTAACAGGCCAGAGAGAATAAAGAAGAGTCTCTTTCCATATTATTACTAACAAAATTAGGCAACTATGCATCCAAATGAACTCTGCAAACAAACCTTCATATAGACACAGATTTTTTTTTAATAAAGTGAGAGAATCTTAGACACAACAGAGTGGTGACTGATGAAATAAAGGTGATAAATTAATTTAATTCTTAATGAGAAAGCTCAAAGCCCTTAGAAAAATCAGTTTATTTAAATACAAGATGTTAGACTATGTTCCTCACAAAAACATAATGCTTTAAAGCAGGCTTTTTTTGGGTTTCTTTTTTTAAAGTAATTTTAATTAGAAAGAATGTATCAATCCCTTCCTTTCAAGGAAAAAAACCACATCCAAATGTGAGGCCTCTGAAACGCAGTTGAAGTTTCGTCTTGGCACTCAGAGGAAATTTGGATATTTTTAGGGAAGATACCTCAATTTTATTTTCAGTTTGACTCAAAGTGAAACACACTGAAAAAAACCCTCCACTTTATTTTTGGTTTGACTTAAAGTAAAACAGGCTTAAAATACTGCAACAGAAGGGCTGCCAATTTCCATTAGGCAAGCAGTACTTACACTTCTCCTTCCAATGTCACAACAGGAAGTATAACTGTGTTTCTAATTATGCCACAGAGGTTTCTTGCACTAACAAAAAATAAGATGCAATGCATCCCTCATTAAAGTGCTTGGTGAGGGTAAATAGGTTTGTCTAAATGGCAGTTTGGGGAGGGGAACTATCCTCACTTTTCAAATCTAACGTGTTTTCCCAGAGCATCAGCAATCGACACTACCTCGGCTTACACCCTCCTTGAATTTAAACAGCAGAGGATGGAAGGTTGGAAAGAGAAAATGTACCCTGAATAGAGCAAATGCTTAGTCAAGATAATTCAAAGAACGGACATCTCCTCATCATTAGTGCTTTAAAAATAATGTTTATTTTTGTTACTGCTCTCTAAGCTCAGCCTCTAAGCTCAGCCTATGCAGTCAGGGCTGCAGATCTCACAGGACAGCTGTCCAGGGCAGGTTTGGCACGAGGGTGAAGAGCAGGTAGGGACAGGGACCTCATCCTGCTCCACCACAGCCCAGCCAGCAGCTGCAGTGGCACAGAACCCACCCGGCAGTGCCCGGGCTGGGGACAACAACAGACACGGGAATGGCAGGGCGTTTTCAGGGAGTGCATCAGGAGAAAGCAGATAAAAAGAGATTCATAAAAGATGATGGCAATTCAGACACCAAATTTCCAACAACATTTTGATGTGTTGGTAGAGGTCCCTATTTTAAAAGCACAGATTAATTCTGGCCGTTCTGAGAGCTACAGTCCTATGATAAAGACTTATTTTTTCATCCAAGTGAAAGATCTGCCTCAACATGGAAACTGCAGGATGCCACCAATACCCAATGTTGAGCAAACTCCAGTGACTTTGGCCCCTCTTTCCATCCACATCTTCCCAGGCTGTGCATCACAGGCTCCCAGACTGTGTTTTATTACAGAAAACAGCAGCAGTGGCACTCAGTTTTATTACAGCAGGTGGCTCATTACCCAACAATATTCTATTTGTAGGTAAGTGAACTGGCAAACTGGCAGTCTCTCAAGAGTCTTCAAGATTGTAGGGGATGCAACAAAAACTTCATTAATACAAATATCCAGCAAAAGAACTTATATACTGACTGACTTCAGATCCAAGCTAAACACCAGGCAAAGTTCCTTCCACTTTCTCTCAGGAAAACAGAAATGCTCTTTGGTTCTTGAGTCATGAGGTAAAAGAAGCTTCAAAAGTCATGTTCAAACAACCAGAGACATTCAGAGCAACTGCCCCGGGTAAATTTTTAATGCTAGCAGGAGTCAGTGTTGCCAGGGAAGAAGCCTGTCACTATGTGAGAACTACCAGCACCGGGAGAAAGCAGGTGTGGGATGCTCTTCCAGGCCCACTTGAAAGGGATGTCTGTCTGCTCTTGGATTGTGACAGACAGCAGCATCAAAGGTTTGGCAGGATGTGCCCGAGGGCTTCTACTTGATCCTTCTTTTAAAGGAGAGCCAGCAAGCTCTGAATCATGGCAGGAAGCAGGCCTTACAAAATACATGTCCTTATCAGAATTCCTCCCCAATCTAGGAACAAATACAGTTGGAAGAGTCTCAGAAAAGGTGGGTTAATTTCTGGTGGGACCAGCAGTGTAGTAGTACTCAGAATAAAAAGGGAAAGTCAAGTCCCCAGAGGGCCCACGAACACTTTGTGCTTCCCTGGCCATGATGTAACGCTTGGGTTTTGTGCTGTTCAAATCCTTCTCCTGAAAAACAGCAGAGCAGATTATCTGTTCTGCTTTCAGGGAACAGACTCAGAAATCTGGCACTCAAGAGTTCCTGGGAGTCCATGACCATGAAGGTCCAGCACTGGAAACGGGGAAATCAATGTCTTCTTGTGAAGTAGAAGAGTGTTTCCATCAAAAAAAAGATATTCCAAATGCAGGATTTAATGTCACTTTGTTTAGTAATTCACACAGTCATTTTGCATGAGTGAATGGCACAGATACCTGATGAGAAGGTGAGGGTGAATTCTTTTATATGCTGCTCAAATAGAGAAGCTATTTTATTTCATGTAGTCTTTTCACTTCCTTCTTTAACATTTTGGGCAAGTGCATTTGTCTCAACATGTTTTTAAAGTAAGTTCAGCAAGATAAATTCTACAGACTGGCCAATCCATCTAACAGAAATTACGAAGATTTCACTCACTTAACTCACTAACCAGTTTTAGTTGACAGCAAGAGAGTCAGTTTTACTGATAATTTTAATTTCAGTGTGGCCAATACTTGACTCCTGCAGCGTGAGGATTTCTGCTTAACTTCCTCAACACAGATGGGTCAAAAATCACATTTTGTTGATCAGACTCTTAAGAAAAAAAATCAGCAGCTACTTTATTTAGGCCTGCTAACTGCTACTTTCTCCTTTATTTAATCATTCTTTCCATTTGATCATGCACTAATTAGTGCCTTCTGTGTTGCAGAATTCCATCTATAAGAGATTCCTAGTGAGGATATGAACATATGCCAATTCAAACTCACAAAACAGCAGAAAGAAGACAGAAGTCAGTTCTATCCAGATTAATCAGTGGTGGTAGGACATTCTACAGAAACTCAGCAAAGGCAATGCATGCTGCTGATCTTATCTCTGTAAAGATAAAAGGAGCCAGGGATCCCTTGAGACTTTTACTCTTGAACTGGAAGAAGACAACCTAAGGACTACTCCAAGGCCAACTGGCCTAGTTTAAAACTTGTATGTATAAAAGACTCACACTCATGTGGCCAAACATCAGCTTTGTTTGCTGGATTATATTAATATGAACCAGTCATATCAAAGCAAAATCACAATTATTAGTCACAAGAATTATTGACTATGCCAACAGTATGGTATTTAAACCACAGTGCTGAACAATACATTAATTTGGTTTATTAAATGATGTGGATATCCACTAATAAAGTGAAAGATCATGTGGCTGGATTGAACAGCAGGTACTGACTGAACGCTGCCTCTTGGACATGTCAGACTCAGTGACATCTAACATCTAATTGCAAAGGGCTGAGCACAATCCATTACATCTCTGCCCAGGGCTCCACAAGAAGTGACACTAAGCACACTGGGCAAGCTGGATCCAGGGGAAAATAGCAATCACAGGAGCAACTACCCATTAGCACATCAGGTTTGGGGAACAGAAGAGCACAGACTCCTACAGGCAAAATTTCCCTGCTTTCTTCCTTCCATTCAGCTTGGACTGAATGATTTTGGCACTGCCCAAGACGTGGATCATACGGCTGAAATGTCAAACTCATAACCAGAATATAATTTACAGTCCAAAATACATTTTAAAAAGAAATGTGACCTGCTTTTACACATGGAAATTCCTCCTTTAAACTGCTGTTGGCCATTTGGCCTAGAACCCTGTGCTGGGGCCAAGCAAATCCTGCTGTGAACACAGAATTGGTATTTACAGCCTTCATTCTCTGCCTGCCCAGCCCTAGAAAAAAGGCTTTGGAAATATAAGGAAGTATAAAATATCTTGAATCAAACAAACTTCCAAATACTTAAGCCACACATCCACCATTTCAGATTATCTCCTTGGTTGAAGCACATGAGGAATGAACCACTACCAACCTGCACAACAGTGCACACAAAATTAATCCCTCCCAACATCAAGGCACCAAGCCTCATTCAACCTATCTGTACTCCTGAAGAGGGATCATAATTACATACAATAAACACGAACAAAATATAATCAGGAACAAAAAAAGAGTTAGTTTTACTAAAACACCTGCACTGCTCGTGTTTTGGCCAGCGAAGGACTCAGATGGAAGTGCCTCAATGCAAGGTTTTTCAATGGCCATTATCAGTGTGTGGAAAGGCAGAGCTTTGCCAAGAATGCCCCTTCTCAAGCTGTCACAAGATAAATGAGCTCCATGTGGTTCTTTTAACGATGACAGTGACTGCATCCATTGAGGTGGAGGCAGCATTTTTTCTCCATTTGTTTGTGTTATTATTTTCCTGTACAGCATCAGCCCACTGAAAAATCATCGATCCACTCATTACAGCTGCAATTACTGCCAGTCTTGATACCCAGCTCTATTCAGCATATGAGCAACAGTTAACCCACAAACACAGGAATATCCTGGGGAAAACAAACTTGGGACTACGTTTGAGGGGTTTGTGGAATGCAGGCATCTCAACAGGTTTAAAGCACTCGAGTGTTTGGTTAAATTCAGTGTTTGATACATCATTGAAATATGACAGCAAAAGATAATCACAAATGAAAGATCCATTTATTTTATTTCCCATCTCTCTGTGCTTGGCAACTGAAGGTGAAAACAGAGCCCTGGAAATGGCAACAGCCACACTACCATCTACCTGCTGAGAGCCCTGACAGAAAGCTTGTAAATGTCAAGGAGATTTTGTCTTAAAAAAATAAAAATAAAAAACCCCACAACCACACACAACCACAGGAATCAGAGAAAGAGACATAAATTGTTTAAAGGCTATGGCATAAAAATTGCCAGTCTGATTTTCTTACTTTTTTTTTTTTTTAAACTGAATTCTAAGTGCCTCTTGATAGAGTGACTTGATAATTTGATAATTTGCTCCATTCAGCTTGATTACAAGTCTCCTACTTTGACATTATCTACTCAGAAGGTACTGAACCAGTACTCAAATGATTGACATTAGAGCAGCAAATCACTTGACTGACAGACCCTGACCAAAAACGTAATTAAATCATTACATACATGGCTATTCCCACAAAAACAACCCTCTGAGATATCACTGCTGGTCAGGAGAGCTGTCAGTGCTGAGTCTCACCTGTATCACAGATGGGCATTAATCAGGGAGATACAAGAGCTCTCCAACAGCTGCAGATTGGCCTCATCTTTCTTATAAACATAAAGCAACTCTAAGAACTGTGAAACTTCTGCTGAGAAGGGAAGGAGGACTAAAATCCAAGGACTAAATGAGACACCAGACTGAAATAAAGCAAGTGAGTTAAAGAATATGTACAATCAAGGACAGGTACTGACACTGTACATGAGATCTGTAAGGAGAAGGCACAGGATAAGGGATGCTGCAGAAATTCCTCTCACTTTGCCACAGTCCTGCTCTAACAAGCCAAAAGCACGAAAAAACCCAAACAAAAAAAAGCAACATGAACTCTACCTCCTGTTCTCCCCATCTTCTATCTTCTGTCATCTTTCAAATGTTAAAGTTTTTATCAAAAAATGTGGTTTTAACAAGCTGGCTACTTTACAACTGCCATGTAGGAGACAAAAGTAAATTACAGTGTAGTTTGATTTCTTTGAAACTCAGGCACGCTCATGCAGGCAACTTTTTTGTTCTTTTTCTAATTTTTTTTTTCTTAAAGGAAATCATTAAGAGAAGCAGAGCATTAAGGACAAATGGTACTCCACACTTTTACAATCACAGATTTTCCTCTGATGATAATCACATTAGACTTGGTTCTTCTTCTCCAGTTATGGAAAATCCAGCATTTCCTTGGAGGGAAACTCAATAAATGCTCCAACCACAAGGGAAAGAAATAAATAAAAAGAAATAAAGTGAGAGCTCGTAAACCAGGAAAACAGGCTTCCTTCCAGGGTTCCTGGGGATGAGGGAGCCTTTCTACCACAGCATCATCCAAAAGAAACAGTCACTGCACACACAGAAGAGTCTTGAGGCCTTTTTTAACTCTCAGTACACAGTTCCAGGAGCAGGGAAAACAGCACACACTGACAACATCACCACATTAAGACCCGAGGATAAACAGCCTTAACTAAATAAACATCCCTCACCCCCTCTGCTGTCAAGAGCTCCCCAGCTACAAGGCTGAGTAGAAAGAATAGAAAATTTTCCTAGTAAGGAGATGGAAAATTCATGGTCTTTTGAAGCCCATGTCAGGTCTGCCTATTTAACAAGTCAGCAATCTTGCCTCTGGTGTTTTCTACCACCTTCAGAAAATCCTGTGGTTTGAGGTTGGAACTTTAGTTTGGTTGGTTGTTGTTGTTTTGGTTTGGTTTTTTCTTCCTGCTTTTGCTGTTTTGAAAGATACCATTTTACCTTTGGCCTGAACTTCTTGACCTCTAGTTCGAAAATTTCATGTTCCAACAGGACCTTCCATTCCAAATGGAAAACCCAAACCAGTATGTTTGCTGTGCCACTGCTCCTGTGATGGTTTGCAATGCCAGCTCTGTGCAATTCTCGTTATTCCACGCTCTAAAAACTAAACAGCTGAAAGAAAAGAGGAACAAATAGTCCTGCAAGGAGAAGGGACTGCAGCTCTGAGAAAGCTGCTGTGAGGGACAACCCTAGAGATGGATAAATGCTACTGTTCTTTACTGTGCTTGTCACAGATTAATTCACTTGATCTGATCTGATGGTTGCACAGGGTGCTAACAGGAGCTGAGTGCCACTGGCAGTAGGAACTGATTGGTTCAAGAGATGTCATTGTCTCTGGAAAAATGCACTGATAAAAGAAAATCATTTCAGACCAAGGGCTGATGGAAGTAACCAATATCTCCACAAGTTTTTCCTGGTCATGTAATTCCCACTATTTTGAGCATATTTGAGCATAAGTGTTTCATCACTTGAGCTCCTTCACTTTCCCAGAACATCCTCTTTTCCTCTTGCAAGAGTATTTTATTACAGTTCACCTACACGGTGCACTGGCCAGGTAAGCACAATCCATGTCACAACTCCCAGGGCTCGGTTAAGGAAGCAACACCAAACCCCACACCCCACAGCAGCAAACAGAACCAGCAGCTCTTTCCTGCCATTGTCCAGCAGGAAAACTACGGCACAGCTGCCATCACAGAAACGTGGTGGGACGACTGGCAGCTCATCCATGAACTGAGCTGGCAGGGGAGAGCACCAGCCTGGCTGAGCAGAGAGCTTTGGCTGGAACTAGGGGGGAAAAAAAAGGGATTTTACGATTTTAGGAAGAAGACACAGTCCTCTTAAACCTACCAGTAACCTCTCCTACTTCTTGCACACAAATTTCTATATTCTCTTCCAAATAATTATGCTCTGTGACAC
Source organism: Pyrocephalus nanus (assembly GCA_038380795.1). Classification (NCBI taxonomy): domain Eukaryota; kingdom Metazoa; phylum Chordata; class Aves; order Passeriformes; family Tyrannidae; genus Pyrocephalus; species Pyrocephalus nanus. Next base: position 13,249,456 of record CM076275.1, on the reverse strand, counting down.
ACAAAAATCTTGAGTAATTCTGCAATCAGAGCATATTTTCATGATTATCAAACAATTTTTCAACACAGTATGTATACAAACTACCTCCATGGTATTTGTTCTTTCTACTGTGAACTTCAGATTGGAGCCTAACTACTTTATTTTTAGCACACTCTGCCTCCATAATGGCCACTACTGTAATCAAGTGTTATCTGTATCACAGTGATGTTTCTTAATTACATTAAGCCCCAGTGGAGCACCCCTATAAGAACCACTCAGAAGTCTCATTTATCCAAAGCAATAGTTACAAAAAATTCTAGCGTGATAACAGGCCAAGTAGCCTATCTAAGGAAAGCACAGTTCAGCTCTGGTTGATTCTAGAAACACACAAAACTTCAATTTCAAGCAAACGGAATTTACATTGTGGTTAAAAAAATAATAAATGGGAGAAAAACACACGGGAGAAAAGATTGTCTTAATTAGGACTGCTGTTCTTTTCGTTTTGCTGTTTAGGCTCTTTAGTCCTAAAGTTACGAAATTCAAGTATTTCTTTTTTGTAATAATTCAAATTGTATTTCATTTTAACTCAAATATTGCTTTAAATTATTTTAATTTAAAAAGTCCACAAAACACAAACTTGGTACAATAGATGAATTTTGTGAACATTTTTAGAATGCATCTTCAAGAGCTGTTAATAATTAACATGATCAATAAAGCTTCTTACTTACTCAAGCACAGTGATTATCACAATTATTACAAGCCATAAATTTATTTCCCTGTACTTAGGGGCTAATGCACATAGGCTGGTCCTTCACTGAAATGTTTCTCTCTTTTCCCTTAGAATTCTGGGAATAAACTACATCTCCAATTACCCTGGAGAGCAGATTACCAAATTACAAGCATACATTAGACAACAGTAAAAAGCAGTAACTTGCATCTTCTTTTGTCCTGTATTTTGATAGTACACCAACAATAATGTAAGTGAAAGAAAATGATCTGTGAAGTCAGGTGATTGTTTTTAGAATCTCTTCAACATGTACCATGGGAATCTGTGCAGGAACTTACCTACAAGTGGAAATGGCATAATGATGTTGTTAAATGTGTTAAATCTATTAATTATTGCAAATCCCATGTATCTGATGTGAGAAAAAAAAAAAAAAAAACAAGACAAAAAACCACAAACACACACACACACACAAATAATAGTAAAAAAAATAATCACAGAACCCAGATGCTTAAATTCACTAAGAAATTTAGGAATGACATAAGGCTTTTATAGAGCTCATTTAAAATAATTAGGATGTAATAACAACGTAGGGCACAGGCAAACTCACTGCAAATACAGGATAATGCCATGTTTTCCCAGCTTCAGTAATTTCCCTCATTTCCCTCCATTGTACATGCTCGACAGAACGCTTACAGTCTGAAAAACGACGCGAAAATTGTACCTTTTATCATCTCTCATTGTTTCTCAGTCATTCCATATTGCATTTGTTTATCAAAGCAACCCTCTCAGCACACTCACACCACTCCTGCCTTTCCTCTGTCTCCTTTCTGCCTCATTAGAGGATATTTAACAATATCAACCATCAATTTCCCTGTCAGGTTTAAATTAGGGTTGTTATTACCTGATCAATCAGTTACTTATTCACATCAATAACCGTTTCACAGATCTGCTGCTTTAAGGAGTCAAACCACCTTCTACTGCACTGTTATTCCTTTTACTAGGGCAATATTTTGGATATGGAATGTCTTGGTTTGGCTGAGCACTTGTCACTTGCAGCCATGAACTTAATCACCCCCACTAGAAGGAATCTGATTTTTAGTTGGAAATGTTTCTTTTCAAGTTAGGGATGCACACTGAGGTGCTGAACCTGAACACAGCAACAACTGGCCTAGGTAGCAGACACATCCAGTCTCTCCCTGCACTAAACAAACACTGAGCAAGGTCTGTCTTTAAAAAAAATGGATCAAAATTGTACAGACCAGAGGTGAAAATGTTGTTACTTATTTATGTTCTTGGTAAGTTTTGATAGGCTGATTATAATGCAACATTTACAAAAAAATTTTATTTAATGGTATTTATTCATAGAAAACAGAAAATACTGCAACTCCCTAGGAAAAAGAAATTCCTTCTTAAATAATCACACTGAACTGCTCACTGCATCACTTGATGGGTTTTACCCTTCTGCTTCCCCCTTGGGAAGCACAACAATCTCACAAGAACTTCTTGGTCCATCATGTAGATGAAGGAATCTTTTCTCTTTTGTGATCCAGAAAATCCAGATTGGGATATCATGCATTTAAATCTGACTTTATTGACATGCATAATTTTGAATTTCTCTTCCTAGCCTGAATGTTTCAATGCAGAGTGCACAGCAGAATTGTATGAAAATATCCTCAGAGTTTATGACAAATCTAGAGCAAAGTCACACCAAAGTTTCACTGGCTTAAGAATAACCTGGTACATGTGCTAATTTGTGTGCATTTCAAAAATTACCACTACAAAAAGTCTTGCTTAGTTTAACAAATTGCTTTCTTGATAACTTATCTGCAGACTTGTATCATACAGCTTGTGCATTCTCCCTTTCAAAGGAATACAACATGCAATACATCAGGACAGAAGGTCAATAAAGCACCTTCAGATCAAATTTCTTTAAAAAAAACCAGGTACATGCACTAATCAGTACTTCATAATTTCATATTAACATAAAACTCATAATAAGCAATCCCATTTTCATTCCTATATATTTAAGTTCTTTCCTTCTGCTAATCCATTTACTTTCTGGTTGTTTAATTTTTCTTGTAAGCTCCCTGCCTTAATTTTAAGGCTCTGTTTTAGTCCTTCTGCAATTACATTCATACTGTCAAAAGCTGAATGGAGATTATTGGGTCCTTTTTTTCAGGTGATATATTAACTCCTAGATGAAGGCTTGAATATTACTCAATTCAGAAAAGCATTCATAATGCTCACTTCAATAATTTGCCAAAACACATGTTTGCACAAAGCTATTTCACTCTGATAAATTGTACACACGGCTTTTTGAATCCTCCTTAGACAGTTGCTTTTGTTCAACTTATCAATACAGCAATTCTCATTTAGAGCTTAATTTAAAATCATACTTCTTTTAATGTCAATGTTTCTTGCTGTATTTTCTTCCTCAGCAAAACTAATTAAGTGAACATTTATTATGACTTTCTTTTCAAACTGTTCATCTGTCTGTGTTATGGAGTAAGACTGCAGTTGCCCTTCCCAAGAACTGAATCCTCCCAGCTCTATCAAGGACCATTTCATTTCCATAAATATGTACTTCCTCAGCTTCCAAACAATCATTTTACATAAAGGATCTTTGTATAAAAGAAGCAAACCAAACTGCCTCAAAATTTCAGAGCTAACATTCTGTCCTCAACACACACTGTAAGGTTTATATTCAGAAAACTATCCTATAATTTTACTCCAGTGCAGTCAGAGCCCCTTGACTGACACAGCGAGATGGAAAATGAAACTATCTCAGTTGTGGTGTCTACAATTCCTGATTCTGGTAACTCTTACCAAATTAACTCTGATTATTAATTGCTGAGAAGTAAGGGAAGTCAGAGGAACTCACAGACATCATGTGTGAGGCTCAGCTCCCTGGGCCCCTTCCTGCACATCCACAGTCACAGAAAAGGGGAAAAAACCAGAAATAGCCCTTTGAAAAAGCAGCCATGGAAGTACCACAGCACCTCTTTAAACTGAAGCATGACATGCACAATGCAGAAAGAGACAATTCCAAAAGGCATGGATTTTCACTGTGCCAGTCTGATGGCACATAATTCCTGTATCCACAATGGATTTGGGAAGCCTATTCAGGCAGAGCAGCAAACCAGAGCACTGAGCTTCAGCACTTCAAGGACCACTGATCTCTGACAAATTTGTGACAAAAAAAAAAGTCACAGTCAAAAGGAAAGAAGAAAATTTTAAGTTCACACCAAAAACTACTGTTGAAGGCACTTTCCATATTATGCAATTAATTTGCTCACCAGTGAGGAGCAAAGAGAGACTTGTGCCACAAAAGCAGCTCATCCATGTCAACAGTTCACATCTGCAGAAGTTGCAAAATCACCCGAGTGAAAAGCTCAAGTGAAAAGCGCTGACTAATGGCTTTAGGAAGAAGCAGCACCATAAAACACAGAGAACTAAAACTGGCAATTGTTTAACTGACAGAAATTACTCTGGCCCTTCAGTTAATGAAAAATGCACTAAAACACAGAGAGAAACAGGTACAGAGTGCCTTTCAATGCCAAAAGCCTTGCAGGATCCTATCCAGCTACTCTGTTAGTTAACTGCAGAATTTGATGCAAGACCATCTAGAAATGCTATTATTCTTACAGTGATATAAACAATTTCAGTAATTGACTCATTTTTAATGGCAAATAAGACCTGGCAAGGAGGACTTATTTATCAATTTATCCCCTCATTAGCAAGAGGTGGCATGGAAAGGTTTGGGATTGGCTGATGACGGACAGTGAGAACACAGGACACAATTCAGGAGGACAAGACTAAACACCAGCATCTCAGGGCTGGTTTTGAGCTCTCTCAGCACTGATGATCAGGACCAGCAATTTTTAATACCACACTTCATGCAGTTGTAATCAATGACCAACAGGAGATCGAGCTTGTTATCACTGACATAAAGGCTGGTTCACTTCTTTAAAGAAAATAACCTGAGTGTAAGAAACTGTTGCAACAGGAAATCAAGTGACAGTCAAAGCCTTGAGACAGCACAGAATGACATCAGACCAAAAAAAAAAAAAAAAAAAAGATAAAAATATTGCTTTCCATCATTTTATTCATCTGCTAAGAAACAATAAAGCAGTGTATATAGATTTGTTTTGTTTTAATATTCACCATTTCAAATTTTTAAAAATTGATGCAGGGCATTTTATGAATGAATTGTATCCATTTTTCTGTCTGTAACACCACTTTATGAACATACCCACATCAACAGGCACATTTGCTTTCTCTTGGGGAAACAACTAGGTTGCTGAAGTACAACCAAACCTAGAGAAAAATCCAGCAGTTTCCATACACTCTGAACACTGGAACTGAAATATAACTCATTTTTGGCTTCCAATTATTAGGCTTCCTTAAAACTAATTAAACTCAAATATTGTTTATCTTTAATCAAGTTCAATATAATGGGAAATTTTGATACTTTATTTCTTTATCCAAGAGCAAATACATAGCACAGCCTACAAGAGACTGCCTCAGAGTCTTGATCCAAGATTATCTGCAGTTACACTACAACCTCTCCCAACTTTATCAGGTCCGTACACATTTTCACTTAATTTTCCCAGTATTTATATTAATTTTTCATGAAAACTCAACGTAACCATTTTAAAGTGAGCTATTGCTAGAAAATTAGAAAGCAAAATGTGTAAGCTGCCAAAAAAAACCCAAACAACACATTCTTAAACCTTTTATGATGAAACCTTGCATTGCTGTTTTTTCAACAAAATCTGTTAGTTCTGCGAGCAGTGGAAGTGATGAAATTCAGCTGCTGATAAGATGCATGAGGTATTTGTGTCTGGGTGGGTTTTTGACTGACTTTGGTGCCTTCCAAGCTGCATTTCATCAATGGACACTTCTCGAGAGCTGAGGAATTTTGAAACCTCTTCTCTCTTCCAAGAGGTCCCCTTAATCCAAGCATTTACACCTCTCTGCCACCTTGCAGGAAATCAGTTCTGAGATCTCTCAGCCTTTAATCAAAGTCAGCAGACAAGACAAAAACTTCATCTTTTAGGCTGAAGTTGACAGAGGTGCAGGAAACACCAATTCCTAAGCCTTGGTATCTCATTGACAGAAACTAAAAATGCCACAGAAATCAACTTTTCAGTCCTGATCTCTGCTAGTACCTCTATCTCCCCAACTCACACAAAACAATGTGATTTGGGCTGTTTAAACTGTAAAATGTATTAAGTGGGATGCATAATTGTAATTTAATCACAGGTGCACTAACGAGCTGAAGCAAAAAGAAAGGATTGATGTTCAATAGCTACATTTTTTAAAAATTCCTTTTTTTAACTGGTATTTCATTAATTGTGCTATATACAATTATGCAATAAAACACGAAATGATACATAATTCAAAAACATAATTTAAAACTCTATTACACAGTTTCTTCTACAACAGCTATTAATTTTCAGGCAGCTCCCATAAAGATTCACTGCTCTAAATCACAGGAGGAAAGAGTGAGCAATCCTGATTTACATTAGAATAGAGGAAAACGAAACAGCTCTGACATTTACCCAAGGACCCAAGCTATCCTCAGGTACTTGGGCTCGTCTCTCATTTCAGTGATTAAGTTGTTCAGAGGAAAACAGCCCCTCTATGTCACATATAGATCAGCCTGCTGCTTGCCCAGTCAGCTCTCTGGCAAATCCTTCTGATGTCCCGTGCTAATGTGGAGTTCCTGATGTATGATTACTGTGACAGCTCAGAAAGGCGGCAGTGAAAGGGACAGCAGAAATAACATCCTCCAAATTAATGCAAAAATATCTCAACAAATATGACAGTAATCATTTCCCTCAGGCAGACACACTCCCTTCAGATAATGTTACCAACAGAAGCATCCTGGTTGGAAGGGGAAAGGAAGGAGGCACAAACTTCTGGAACACTCCACAATGTTCATTCACGTAGTATCAGCAGTCCAATCTGCCCACTTTTACATGGATTTTATAGTTACAGACATTCTCACTTATTGTACATGAAAGAACATTTCGAAACGAGAGCAATTTCTACTTGGTTACACGTAAGAAGAAACATTTCTATCTGTGTAGCTCCTCCTGAAACAACTGGGAAAATGTTTGTACAGGTGAAGGAACCAGACTTGAGATGTGCTTTCCAGCTGCAGCACTGTGCATTTTCATTGCCACAAGATGCAAAAGCTCAGCATCGAGTTCTGTTTAGCCAAATACATTTCTTTTTAACAGTTTGCTTAAAATCTATCAGCAATTTCACTCTCATTCCAAGCATTCTAATGAAAACTTAACATTCCAGTAGATACTTAAGTTCTTTTGCTAAACTAAAGCCTTTCTACTCTTCAGACTTTTTCTCTTGGCTCTCTTCCAGTTAAAGGAAGCAACGAAAGAACGATCCTGTTACCTACCCCTAAGCAAAGACAAGCTCTGATCGCTCTCCTTCAGGAGAGATTTCACCTGGGTTGGAGGCTTCTGCTTTGCTTTTGGCTTCTGTACTACCAGACTATGCCCAAACAATTTGCACATTTAACTGTCACAAAGATAGTCTCAAAGTCACTTTTACTGCTTTACATGAAAATTTGGAGCCCTCAAGAACCACAAAATGGGAAACAGTAATCTTTTTTTCTGAACATCAGCTTAAAAAAATGAGCTCTAGACCCTGTAGTACAAACTTCAGCACAAAAAACTCAATGGCAGTCTTATATTTCTCTGCAGAGATTTCAGGTTTTGGCAACCTTTTCCCAAGAATTATGCCTTTCTAAACAGCTACATAAGGGCTAAGGTAGCTTTCTACATATACAATGAAGATACTTTAAATTTGACATCAATAAAAAAAGTTGTCACCAACTGTCTGGCTTTTATCATTTCAGCTGAACCAACACCAATTTAAGGTGTCCTATCAAGCGTCTACCTTCAAATTAAATGTATTTTATCTATATTTATTTAAAAAAAAACCCAAAGGACAGCTTGATATATAGTGTCTGACAAAAATAAACAAACAAACAAACCAACAAACAAAAAACCAAAACAAACGAAAAACCCCACAACACTATGTACAGATTCTGACAGACAGCAAATCAAAATAATTCAAGCAACCAAATGCACATTGTGGAAGTGGCTTATTTCACTGTGTAGGCTAAACATATTTTGAGGAAGGATTACATTTTGTTTGGCAATTTATTTTATTGACAAAATGTATTTCATCAGATATTGCTTCACATTTTGTAGACAAATGCATGTTGTCAAATCCCCCATTTCCTTTGGTGGATGAAAAGCATTTCTCCACAGATTCTACACTTCTCTGGAGAGCACAATGAATTCCACACAACAGTAGGTTCTGTGATTGTATTGTAAGTTCACTTAAAACAGTAATTTTAAAAGTATACCTGAAATATATAATGAATAAAAGCTTTTAATATTGATATGTGGGTGGCTGTGATTTGTCACAGTAATCAATAATCATTACAGTAAGGTAAAAAAAAACAATGAAAAATCAATATCTAAGTAACTTTGTGTTCTGTGATTCTAATTTATGCAATAGTTTTACTGAAAATTTACTCTCAACTCAGAATAACTACGAGAATTTAGAACAGTCACTGCCAAACATTTGAAGACAATTCCTTTCCATCACTTTCTTTCTGGTGTGTTTTCTTTTACGAGAGGAGTACACATACAGTGTCACCCAAGAACCTGTTCTAACACTGTGACAGAAACCAGACACGATTTAAGGCTATTACTTCAGATTATTTGTTAAAATCAAGAACAATCAAACTGACCAAAACAACCCTCTCCTGGCCCCTGACAAACCACACACGAACCACAGATAAAACAGTCCTTGCAACAATGTTGATTCAACAAATTATGTTCACGTATTTTTCATGCAGTTGTGACACTTCAGAAAAAAACAAAACACCAGACATTCTGAATATTCAGTCCATTTAAAGAACACATTTAACGTCTATATTCTCACATATACTTCAAGAATACTAACTACACATATGTAATTTCTCCTATTACCAACTGTAATAATTTCAAGTTAAAGCAGAATTTAACTTGAAATGTGAAAAATTGTGTCTTACTTGCATTGCACTGAGTGGGATTCATCCCTTGAATATCAGAGAGTTATTCTTTGTGAGAAGTCCCGTCTTTAAAAATCACTTGTGGACAGATCTTGAAGAGCTGCAGAATTATCGGCGATTTTACCTTTAGAGGTAATTTATTGAGAATGTTTAAAACCCCCCCATTTGAAGAATTATGCCCATTAAACACTCATGGAAGCACTGCCATTGAGAGCATCACCTTTCTCAGGAATCCCATCTGTTATTTCTTGTGCAGACTGTTACTTTTTTACTTTATTTTCATGATAAAAGAATTAGTAATTTTCTTCTAATTTCTATCAGAAGTAAGCAAACCTATGGACAGTAACAGATAGCTGGCATATGGAACTTAAACATAAGAGAGCATGAAGGAAAACCTGAAATTTCCTCTAATACTCTGTAGGAATCATCTACATTTATTTGCAAAGAGAACAAATCTGTAAGCAATGACTTCCCAAAATCCAGGAAACACCAAGATTGCTTCTAACAAGGAAAATTTTGTCCTTCAGTGAGGACTACAGTGGGAAGAAGAAGCAGCAAGAAAAAATAATCCTTTTGATATTTGAGGTCGCTGGATGGTCAACAGAAGAGACATCAGGGAAGTGAATTTTCTGATCTTCTCACACACCAACTTTACTCTTTCTCTGCCTTGCAGTCACAAAATTTTAGTCCCTCCTACAGAACTAGTGCAGCTTGCAAAGAGCCATATTAATGACTGTTGTTCCTCCAAGTGACAAAGTGCTTCCTCACTGCCTTGTTTCCAGCTATCATGGAAGAATTTACACCAACTCCTGCTCCCCAAAAAAGGCCTCCCACTCCAAGCATTGAAGCAGAAGGGAGTCAGCGTCTAACCTTAGTGAACCACAGGTGAGAGTTCACCTAAAATGCATGAGCAGAGAGTTCACAGACCTGTTTTAATTATACTTACACAAGATGACACAGGCAGTAACATTTCATTTAGCTACTCGTATTTTATAGGATCAATACTTGTTTCAACTGCAATAAAATGAGTAAACCCAACCCTTAGTAGGAATAAGCATTTACTTCAGCAGCCAGCACCAGGCAAGGACTCTGCCAAGGGAGAAGCAGACCCACAACAGAACAGAGCCAGACACCAGGGCTTTCTACTTCTCCAAGACTCCTCCCTGCAATAATACCTGTCACTTCTTGAACCCTATCCCTGCCCACAGCTGATGAAAGCTTTCCCTTTGGAGGTCCTCCTGCAGATCCCTTTACTCCTCACCCACCCACAGAAGTTGCAGTAGGGTGAACAGACAATTTTCACTGAAACTCAGCCTCCCCCTTTCCAGCCCTCCCCAGTCCACGTTTCTTTATCTGCCCACAGCAAGCTCCTTCCTGAGGAGCTCTGAGCGTGCCCCACTCTCAGCACACAACAGCTTAAAACAATCTGCACTTACTGAGGGACTGGGAATGGGTTAATGCCGGAATTTTGGACTACCCTGCACATCCCAACTGGAATGCAGATGGCTTCCACTACTGCCTTAGCAAAACCTAAGGGGGAGCATGGCCTGCTATCTAAAACTCCCCGGGAAACAGCACTTGGGCAGCTGCCCATCTGTCTGATGTGCTGGCCAGTTAAAAGGATTACAGGCACAGTTTACTGCTCACTGCTCCACCCAGCCCATCAGTCCCTCTGTGGAGGAAGTTCTCCGTGTTCTTGGCCCTCACACATGCTCCAGATGGTTCTTTGGTAAAGCTTCTCAAAACCATTTCTGCCACCAACACGTGCCAGCAGTGGTTCCAATCAGAATTATTATTTTCAGGGTTGGGAGGAGACAGAAAATAGAAAGAATCAGGGAGAGTACAAATGTGATCAAAGGTTGTAGCATAACCATAACCTTCTTTACTTTTCCTTCTACAAGTTTAGCCGGTTCTTGGAGTAAAATTCAATTCAAAGGTTTTATTTTCTTTTTCCTACTGTACACATGCAAGCAACAGGAGAATATGCTTGTAAAAAGGAAAAAAATAAAAACAAGAAACACAAACAAAAACCAACCAAAACAAACCCATACCAAAACCAAACTAACTAACAAAAACCCCCACAAGCCAGAATAAAAACCACAAGACATGAATGCTGCACAAGAATCCAAGAAAACGTGCTTTGTGGTTTTCAGTGTGCAAATCCACTCAAACTTGGTACTAAAATGTGTCAAATGACTGACATGGCTGTTCATTTCATTGTGTCCTCTGCTGACAATCTATGGACATTTCACTGTAGAAGGGGAAACTGGTAAAACACTAGTAGCTCTCCAGTAAACCTACACTATTACTTATGCTTGATATGCTTACAAGTGGATTTAAAATCTACAGTCATGATCTTTCCAGAGATGGAGGTCAGCCTGGCCATCATAAATCACAGGCCTAAAATTACCTTTCTGGCTACTCCTCTCCTCAAACCAAAATGATCCAACACAGGTCTGGAATTACACATTGCTGGTGAAGAACAAGGCAAAATTCCAGAGGTAGGTGTGTTCCTCTTGGCTTACAGGGACAGTTCATGCCCTGATCTTGCCATCCCAGCCCACTTCTTTCTAAACCTCATGTGTCAAATTCCCGTGAATTAAAAATACGCTCTTGGCAATACAGGTGAAATCACAGATCAGTAAACACTTCTGAAACCAAACAACAGCTTCAATTTGTGTAATCAATATCTAGAGAAAAATATACAATAATTGGGGAAAGAGCATCACTCTAAAACAGAGTCCATATTTTGAATTAATTATACTGTTTCATATTGTAAACTGATGCACAAAAATATATATTTGTAAGGCCATGCATATTTAGTTCTTTGTCTTCAAGGCAAACTCTTCACCGACTTGCTTTGAAGTAGCAAATTAATAAAACATTAGGTACACATTGATACTATACATCTCCTCAATAAACCACAAGTAGTCAAGCTCACTCTTGTCTCTGTCACACAGGAAATCACACAATAAATGCACTATAAGAGCAGAGAGATTACAGCTCACCTAACCAGTACAGGTTAACTAGATAGCTATGTTTCAATTAAAGAAAAAAGCCAATTGTTGCATGTCTTATTATCATCCTAAACCATCTTGGCAACAATTAATAGCTACCCTATTCATAGAAATTGCTTTCATTATTTTTGAAGCAGCTTCTTTCTTTGACTGTAATGACTAAGAGAAAGGAAACATCTGTTTCTGTTGCTAAGGAGATTGACAAAAAAAAAAAAAAGCAAATATTTAGAATATTAAAAAAAAAAAAAAAAAGAAAAATTCCTTTCACTTGGATTTAACTACTTGCATTATAACCAGCAGCACAGCCAGCTATGATATAACAAAGCACCAGCGTGTTTCTTTTCGCATTGTGACTGTTCTACTGCAATATATTCTGCATATTTATTCTGGGACAACATACCACAACAAATGAAGATGCCTAGACACATCCACCAGCATCTCTGTGTCTTGAGGAGCTGCAGATGCTCGTCATCCAGAGTGGGTATCTGCATAATAAGCTGGATTTCTAAATCTATCTGCTAAAGTGAGGGAAACTTCAACTGTCTGTGAAATGTGCCACATGACAGTTATGACACAGCTAATATTAAAAAAATAAGAGGATGCAATCTTATAAAACAACAACAGAAAATATCTCCAGCAGTAGGCAGGTTGTTTTAATGCACATGTTCACAGCCCTGTAATTAACCTCGTGTTGTACAAGCAGGGACCAGATTGCCAGGGGGTATGGAAAGGTAGGTCAGTCAGGATGGGAGTGAAGCAAAGCTGCTTCTGCTGTACATGCTCAAAAAGGCAAGGCTTTCTACCCATCTGCCAGGAAAGTAGGAGAGCAGGTGCAAGGTTAAAACAAAATCAAATTCCAGTTATGTTGAATTTATAATTTTAAGTTATTCTACTGAAACCCAGGCTTAGAAAGTTGGGCATACTTCAGTTTTCTACAGTAGGCCATGAGAGGCAGTAGTAGTTATGTTGTTTTTCCACTTCAGGTCACTGTCAAGGTACCAACATTGTGAGGCATATTTATGTAAATGAAAACTTGTATAAGGCACAGTGACACTGAGAATAAATAATAGCTTGAAGACAAGCAGCAAACCACAACCTTCCCTGCATACAACTTCAAACTGAAAAAGAAAATAAAAGCGTAGAACAAATAATACTTGGATTATGAATCACCTTGCCTCACAGACCTCCTGGAACTGCAACACAGCTACAGAGCAGCACAAAGCTGTCACTCCCCATGCCCTACTGACATGTTTTCCTCCTGCATCATTAGTGCCCTTGGAGGACTCCCCACAACGCAAAACTGATTTATCCTTGCAAGGTGTCCTGCTCCGCTCCGTGTCTCCTTCCCTGCAGTCAATACCAGCCACCTCCAGGATGACATCCCAGCCTTTCTTCAGGCTTATTGTCACTGATTCATGTCCCAGCCTCAGCAGCAAATACATCCAGCTGTCAGCCAGTGCTGATGGAGGGAGTGCTTCCCATACAGACACGGCTGGGAGCGCTCAACATTTTGATTCTCACTGTGCTGGCAGTTTAGCTCTTATCTACTTCTTCTGTTTTCCTTCTTTCAAATCTGATTTTTGAAGATCCTATCCAAGCAGATCCAGTTTGCTGACTAAAAGTTAACTTGTAATTTGATTTGAGACTGGTTCAGAATTGGAGTGTGTTTTCTAACAGGCACTGAAAGCCTAATGAACCAGTTTGTCCCTGCTATTTTAGAAACACAAACAGCACAACGAAAAGCAGAGGCAAAACTTGAATGAAAACACCTATTTTACCAGTGTTGCCTTCTCCTAAAGATTTTTTTTTTTCCTTTTCCTTTAAATACATAAAAATAAGCTGTTCATGAATGCAAAGGCACCAATCTGGACTGGAATGAATGGACCCAAAATGCAGTTTTATCCTATAATTCCTCATATGTGTGCTCTATTCCACCCAAAACATTTATCAGACACCTACAGAGTCACACTACCCTCCAACTCCAGTCACAAAGTAATTACAGGCAGAGGGTTTCTTCCAAGAAGGATGCTGACTGTGAAGCTTTAGCTCTGAAATAGTTCAGTTCAGCATTCCTCAAACATGAAGGGCTACATCATCCTCAAGGACACAACTTCTCCTGAAACCCCACCAGGTTCCCAGGATGATTTCAGGATTGGCTGCACAAAAATCTGGAATTGCCAGTACTGAGAGTTTTCAGCACAGGGAAGAAGGGATGAAACCATAAATAAAGGACAGATTAAGGAGAGCACCACAGACAGGATTTTACATTTTCCTTCATGTCAGATACCCTCATTCAGTGCCTGTACCAGGTCATACAGACTATTTCATAGAGCACCATCTGCCATGAGCTGAAACTCTTTTCTTTGGGCTCTCCAAGGACAGGCACAGAATGCACAGAATGCCATTTCAAGAGTTTCTAGGCAGGACCTGTTCACTTCAGCCTCACTTTAAGAAGCATTCAGATAGTTATCCCAACAGTTCCCTTAAACTTCCACCCTTGGCCAACCCCTCAATATCTACAGCATTTCCCCCCCACCCTTTCACCCACAGTCCCATACTCCCACAGAAACCAAAAGATGAGTTTTCTTTTTAAGTACTTTTCCCCCCCCCCGAATCCCTTTTCACACAAAAGCTCATATCCCACTGAAGTATATAGAAAACATATGAATGTTTTCACAATGTCATGGCACAGAATGCAAAATATTGTTAGTAAAATCCATACCTAACTACAAGAGAATTCTTATGGAATAGCAAATACCATCAGTATCTATTTATCAACACTCAACTTTGTGTGCTACATAACAGTCAAAGAGAAAAGGACTTCAAACATTTATTTATCTTTGCCAGTACATTTTTACTTGATATTTAGTGATAATTTGGTATTTTTATAAGCTAGTCTTCCTCACAACATCTCCTCAGCCTGAATACTCATCTAGAGTCCACTAAAATATTTTAAGATACAGTAATCTTTTTTTCTTGTTTCCCAAATCACTCCAGACTTACTGATCTGCTTGAATTATTCCCATCTTCCATACATCTGATAGAGGCCAGAATTTATCCAAAACAAGATTCAATTTCTCATCTGCTCATGCAAGACTCCAGAAATGACAGTGCTCCATCTATTTCCTCACATCATATCTTGTGTTTTAAAGAATGCTGCCAAATAAATTTCTCTCCCTGAGGCCAATGTGTGGGTGTATGTCCTGATAAATATTAAGTCACTCCTAAAAGTAAATAGGTTAAACCCCATTATTATTCTACTAAACTCCAAAACAAGGACAAAAATGTAAAGAAATGCTATATCTTCTTTTTCAAAATATGCTTTAGTAAAACAAGTACTTGGTGATATGGCATCATTTAGAAAAAGCATGGGCTTCACCTTAATTCTACTTCTGTAATCACCACATTACAATGATTAGTTTTAATTGCATGTATACCCTTGCTCTTTCATTACTGATAATTCCAGGAAGTGGCTCTTTTACTGTATCTATTAAAAAAAAAAATTAAACAATCCTCCAGACCCAGGACTAAGAAGAGCACAGAAGTTGGCAATGATTGAGAAGCTGTTTTCTTCCCACTCCCACAGAAAAAGGGAATTTACTATCAAGATACACAGAGCTAAGAAACTGAATCCTCCCTTGAGGAGAAGTCCAGGAGGGCTTAGTTCAAGAAGCTAAACTTGCTTTTTCTTTAAGGTAGTTACTTTCTAAAGGCTTTGATCCACCATGATGGGGTGACAGCAGCCTTGGTCGAAAAGAAAACAAATAAAAGCCCAAAACAAAAAGCAAACCTAACAAACATGCTGAAATACTGATGTCACAGCCATGGCCTCTCAGGAACACAGAAGATGCTGGAGAAGGACACGATGGAGGGAAATGAGTCTCAATATCTGTTTGGGAACTGATGGTGAGTCTTTGTCAGAAGAAGAACAAATCAAAACAGGCAGAAACAGGCACTGCTCAAAGACTGGGCAAAGCACACAAAAAGGAAATAACTGGGAAGTTGCCACCACTTCCTCATCACAGCAGCAAATCCACAGGAACACAAGTTGGAGTGAAACAAAAGAATGGACAGTACTGGCTCAACAATGTGAGGTTCAGTGCAGAACCTACAACAAGCTGGAAACACAAGGACAAAACCCAGGGCAAATTCCCAACCCTAAACCTGCAACCAAGGACAATTCACTGCGGCACGTGAAGGCAGAACATCTCCCAAAACCCCCCAAATGAAACCCCACATTCACTGCAATGTAAATAAGCAACGTACAGGATCCAGCCAGCGTTTTGAGAGGTTTAAGCGGGCACATTCCCAACCTCAGTTATTGCAGGGAATTACGAACTGGGTTTCATGTTCAGCTTTGCTCCTGACCCGCTGTCTGACCCTGCGAGATCACTCGGGGTTATTTTAGAAAACAGGCAGCAAAACCAAACAAACCGAGACCACAGAAGGGGATTTGAGATTGAGCTATCAGATGTTTTGAAATTTTCACCAAGGACCTACTTCTGCAGCCTCTCCCTGACAAGCTGCTGCTGTTGAGTTACAGAGCCAAAGTGAGAGCTCCTAGACCAATATCTTTTATCACCTAATGTTTGTCCCCCAGGAATTTCGTGTGAGAAGTACTTGTCAATCTGTTCTTTAACTATTTGAAGATGGGCTGTGAAGATCCCTTAAAATGAACACCTACATGGAGCATATACAAATAACATATACATAGAATATATACATACATTCATAATAGTCAAAACAATTTTCAGGAAGCCCCTCTTTGATATTTCTGATTATATAGAGCTCGCAGAAAACTGTCATGGAACTCAAAATTGTAAAACAGTAAAAATAAATTGAAAAAAACCTCCCCAATCCCACCAGATTCTCTTTCTCAGTATGAATAATTACTTATGCTGAAGCATTTCTGCTTCTCTTATTTTAGTTTTCTTACACTACGTAAATTTTGAAAATTTAAAGATTCAGACTCTTAGAGTAATTTACTTTATAAGTATGGAACAGAGATCGTAATGGTCTAAAAACTAAAGAAATGCAGTCCTGGAGACAGAAATCACCCTTCCAGTAGAAGATATGGAAGAAAAAGCAACTGACCCATGGCAAACAATGCAGAACATCGTGAGAGTAAAAGAATGCCTTTGGAATTTGGTGCTTCCCATATCTAAACCCAACAATTTTTCCTAGTGAAACAATATAAAATGTTACATGAAACCAACTTCAATTAAAAGATTTCCTTAACAAAAAGGCACGATCTGGAAGTAGCTTTCTAAGAAATACTGCCACTGATTTAAATGATTTGAATAAAAATTCTCAGGTGTATCACAAAAAAAATTGTACTTGGTAAAATTAAAATCCACAAGAGAAAAAGAAAGCTCAAAATTAAAAAAAAAAAAAAAAGAAAAAGTTGTTTGGGTTTTTTTGTTTTGTTTTGTTTTTTTTTTTTTTTTTTCTCTTATGGGAATGTATCAACAGAAGGTTTTGTTTCCCTCGCTCCTGAGCTACTCCTAAGCAGATCACCCTATTTTCACTGCTGGACACATCAGGGTAAGTGTGCTACTCTATATAATTACATTAATTCCCAGAGCATATGTACCACAGTAATTAAATTATAGGGTGTCTTGTGAGCATTCTGACCAGCAGTTACAGACACCATGAAAGAACTTATACAATGTAAAAGTTTCTTCTCTTTATTTCGTCTCTGCACAGCACATATTACACATGCACAGATTCAGAACTTCATGATCTGCAGCCAATCACACGGGCTAAGTAGTTTTTGTTGTGTTCAGAATCTGAATAAAAGGTCCATTTGAGAGAAGAAAAATTTCCTTTGATGCCACGAGCAATAAATTCCCAACATCCTCATTTGATCCTGAATTTATCAGGATGGGCAACTCCTGCAAATGAACATCCAGGTAGGCAGGAAAAAAAAAAAAAAAAAAGCCTATTTCTCTAAGTGAAGCCTTCCGAAGTAATTCAGTTGGGCTGGAAAAGACTGCAGTAGATTCTGTAAAGGAAAAGTGCTGAGACAAATTGCTTTCCTCTACAAAACCACTTTCCTGCAGAGATCTTCCTAGGCACTTTTCAAGCATAGATGGAACCACTTCGGTCGACAATATAAACACATCTCCGAGCAGAACAACACACAAAGCTGAAGTTGTGAGTACTCACGGAAGGGGGAGGTCTGGAACGCTCCGTTTCCCGTCCTTAAGGGTCGTGTCTTTAGCTCATCAGGTGAGAGGGAGTTCTTAGTGCAGTGGGCAATGAAAAGCAAGAAGGATCTGTCAGAGAGAAAAAAAAATACAACTTTCAGGAAAAAAATAGCTGTAAAATACTAGTAATGAGCAAAGATTTAACAGTGTTTTGCTACTCGTCTTTCAGTTTTTAACTATCAAAGGAGCCATGCAATCTACCCACAGTAGGATGTAAGGAATCATCTTCTAGATGTATCCTTCATCATGCCTCTCATTTTCCCTCCTCCCTGTCCCAAATGCAAACACTCAAGCAATGAGATTCGATAAATTAGCAATGTAATTTTTACACTGCTAAAAGCAGCAAATAAGAATGGACCTCCCTACACAATTTCCAAAGAAGGAAAAGACATGATGATCTCGAACAGTATTCCTCAAAACTTTTGAATCAAGGCACTTCTAACTGTTTATCTTCATTATGAAAAGTTGCAGTTAAATTACTCATCACTTTCCAGACCTTCTGTTGCTTTCCCTGCCAATTTATTCTTTTCTTTCTCAATATGCAATACTTCCTACTACCTGTTGATTCCCAGGTTTTCTTCAGCATTTTCATTACCCTGAAACGTATTTTTGGATAAACAAATATTGCCTGACATGTCCATAGCCTCAGCAATTGATTTTTTTTTTTTTCACCTGGTCAGTGAAATGATCCAGGTAGAGCCAAAAGAACTTGTAAGATTACTTAGAAAAAAAATGTAGGTTACACCCTGCATCGAAAACTGAACAATAAGAAATAATGGTGAAGAAGTCATTGGTCGTGCTGCCAAAGAAATTCAAACAGTTGATAGCCACCTACTCAAAAAAATACAAAACCCCCACAGGCTGGAGGTGGGAACAGACAAGCTAACCACCAATACCATAAATACATACAAAACCCTATAAAGACAAGCTAATGCTTTTCACTGCTATGCAAGGAACTTTTTAGCTATTTTCTTTTAACACTGAGAGCATTTAACAGTGCTAGCTTTATCCATTGCTTTCACTATATTTAAATTAATGGTACTTATTTTTGGTTAAAAAAGAAGCTTGATGTACTGGCACTACTTAACTGTGGAGGTTTATCTCCCTGGAAATGAACAGGCACAATTGTATTTCAGGCCAACAGCCTTCCATAAAGCATCCATTATTGAAATAAGACAAAGAATTCGATACACATTGTACAGTAGTATCATGTAAAATCTTTAAGGCCAGAATCCTGGCATAACATTTTTCTAAGAATATAAATCAATTTTAAAGAAAAAAAAAAAAACTTCAGTGCTTTTAATGCCCAAATGTAAAAGCTGAAATACAGATAACCTCACTAATTAGGGCTTGGAATGCAGCCTTTACTTCCATAATCTCCTTATTTTCACTATTATGCTTACTTTCTTTTGTTCAATCCTATCAACCTCTGCCTCAGTGCAAATTACACTTCTAATACACACCTCCTGCTTTGGTAATTCTGTGCCATTCACGGTATTTGCTTGGAATTGTTAATTCCTTTATGCCTTCCCTGTTTGTATACCACAGTTTCAGGAACTACTGAATTTGGAATAGGAAAAATCCTGAAGAGCAGCATCAGGTTACAGAGATACAGACACAGATAAGCCACCAGGCAGGAGGAGAAGTCATTTGTGAGAGCTGAAATCCACCTGATGCAAAAACATCTTTAATCCTCAGGAAAGCCCACCTTTAGAACTGATCATGGGGAGCTGCTGATTACCAGAAAGACATGTGGCCACTCACAGCTAAAATTAAATAATAATTAAATACCTGAAGCCCAGGGTGCTCCTGCTCAGGGCTCAGCCAGGAGGGGACAGGTCCTGCCGAGCCCACCCTGCCCAAGCACTGCCCCCATCCCACCCATCCCTGGGCCCCCGTGCTGCTGGAATAGCACCTTCCCATGGAGCAGCATGGAGGGAAGAGACAACAGATCATGCAAAAACGACTTGAAAAAGAAGACTAAAGTAAGAACAGAGTTTTTCAAACTCAGATGTCAAAATATATGATTGTCTTTCTCCTTTGACTCCCTAAAAAAGAAGTGCAGTAGGGCTAAAATTCCAGTTTTTCAATTTCTGCTTTTGCCTGTTTTATATGAAGAGCTCCAAAGACAGATGAAACAGTGTAGCTTGAACTGAATTTAAAAAAAAAACCACAACAAACAAACAACAAAACAAAAAACCATCCTAAATCCATGGACTAAATTAACAAACAAAAAATCAAAACAGGTTTCATGTTTCCTCACATGGTTTAAATAAGCTACTTGTTACCAAGACTGACTAAAAATGCAATCCGACAAGTTCTGGGGTTTTATTTGGCTTGATGTGCCTTTCTTGTAAGAGGGCAGGTGAGAAGTGTTTGCAAACATCTACCAGCATTTACAAATAAGCCAAAGCAAACAAGAGATGAAGCACACCAGAGGGAATGAAGTTTCTCCTTTCAGACATCTCCTAAAAAAATACTGGATTCTTTAGGAATAATTTCAGCAGATACTACACAACCAGCATAAAAATGGAGTGAACTATCTGTCAGAAGAGAAGGGACATCCCACGGAGTGGCCTGTCACTGACATTCAGCATTGCTGGAGTCTGAGAGAATATCTCTTAATTTACCAGCATCTCTTGATGCGAGATGGTTCATATATTTTGGTTATTCCATCAGTGCTAAGATCCACAGCAGCAAAGCACCGAGCACCACTAGAAAGAGGGTTAAATAAATGGAAAGCAAGGTTACAAATTACTTTGAGTGCCACTGGAATAACTGATATCAAAATCCATAAATTTATTATGTGCTGCAAGATCTGGTCCTTTAGAGTAATCTGCCAGGACTACTGAGATGGTATCTACGAGCAGTCAGACACTTAAAAACTTTGAGAGAGGATTTGGCACACTCGATGCTGTTGCATGTCTTGCCCTTGGTAATGATTAATTAATGAGTCGTGTTTCTTAGATGAAGGTTATAGATTACACACGCAGCAATGACAGAAATGGAATATCACAGCTCCAAGCCCATAACAGCCAGGAAGCAGCAAAAAATCTACATAACACAGACAATTTGTCCTGCTCGGTACATATTTTATGTTGTATTTTATTAGTAGTGTTTAAATAATTTAAAAAAAAAATTAAAGTCAGCGGATCATTTAGTGCAAGGTGCTCACCCACAGAGCTTCACTAAATCGATTTTCTGCTCATTTTTGACACTGCTGGCCCCAGGCCAGGCAGCCTCCCTGACTCACCCCTGCTGCTGCACGGCACCAGCCGCTCCACGCTCACCGCTCCCCAGAGCTGCTGCTCCTGTCTAACTGGCTGAGATCTCGGCACGAGAGGATTGAAAAAGTGTTTGTTTGTGAACACCAAGTGCCCAATTTTCCCTGCACTTGGCATTCAGCCCTTCGGGTGCTGCAGGACAGCTCTGGTGCCTTCAGCTGTGAGCTGACGAGGACAGGCATTTTCGCGTATTAAGGTTCCCAGGAAAACAACAGCCGAGTAAGCATTTACCAGCTATGCCATGGCATATTCAGTGGGGGCATCTATCAGCATACAGGCAGATTTGGGACACAGCAATTGCAGTTTGCCTCAGTCCTCAAGGCTGCAGCCACGTGAGCACATCAGCAGCAGGGACACAGCAGTTCTGCTGCCCCACAGGCAGTGAGCTCCTTCCCCGGCCAACTGGCTTCCTAATTCTGCAACATCTCCCCTCCTCTGAGCCAGGACAGAAGCTGATGTGGTTGCCCACTGAACCTGACTGGGTACAGGACCAAAATAATCCCATTTCTTTCATCTCCTCCTGCCAGTTTTAGTCTGGGTCAGTTCTCCCCCCAGGGCACTGCCATGGGAGCACACTCGGGGCAGGAATGAGCACCTGGCAAAGTCCTGATCAGGTGCTGACAACTGAGGGCAGCACTGCAGTGTAGACAAACACAAACCAGTCACATATAAGAACAATTCTGAACATCCTGAACAATCTGCTTCATTGACTTCACCCCAGCAGCAAACAAAAACCCACCAAAGCAAACCCCCACCACTGACCTTACAAACACCACTCTACTTGGCTTCACAAGCCTAACTCGTTCTTAGATCACCTCTGATGAAAATCCTGCACAAACCAGGGGTTCTGAAGACAAGATACCATCACGCAACTTCATCCTAAGGCCAGGACAAATTCAAATTCAGCTTTGGGCTACTGAGTCCTTGATTTTTCTCACTGCTCCTCCCTCCATTCCCCACCTTTTTCTCTGGCAGCTTGAATAACTGCAATCCAATCTAGCCCATCTTTCAATAAAGACAGATAGGTGTTTTCAGAGAGGCTGCTTGTAAGAAAAGATGGTATTCAAAAAACAAAGACTTCTAATACTTTTATGTCAACTCACTTTCTGTGTTCAGTACAGCCTTTATATTCAATGTATCATCTTCCAGAAACTTATATAAATTAATACTTTATAAAACACCAAACATTCCAACAAATTAGCGATGATTTAGAATTTCCATTTATTTGATACTTAACGTAGATGCCAATTACTTAAAGTGATATTGATCAAAACCTAACACCCTTGACAAATAGAAGTAAAACTTTCAAGACATGTCTTTCCTCATCCCAACATCAATACTTATAATGGAAATTAGGTTTGCAAGCTTTAGGCCAAACTTGAAAGGAAAAAAAAAAATTTCTTCTTCCCATTAGCCAGCAAAAGATATGAGAGTGGTAGATTAACAAAGGGAAACTACCTGGATTCTGGATAATGAATAATAATAATAATGCTTTTAACAGCCATGAAATTATAAACACAAGGTTTTTTCAATATATTACAGCTGTAGAACAAGACAAAGAAATGAAATTAAGAAAAAAAAGAAATTATAGATTTCTCAAGTATGCAAGTTCTGTGCTTGTAAGTCATATTTCCAGACTTCTAGCTTAAAAAATTAATAATTTGTTCCAATTAATAGCAGTAATAGTTGAAGACAGCACTTTAAATTTTCAAGAGAAATCTTGCATGAATTCAACAAGAAGGAAATGCAGTCAGACAGTAACAAGAAAAGGATCATGGCAAAAAAAATCTAACAGCACTGATTGCATGAGGCAGAGAACAAAAACTGCAGGTGGATCACAGCAGAACACAAACCCTAAAACACCAGTGGAGTAACTCTGCTCACATCTTCAGAGACACAGCAACCTTAATCCAAATGAAAAGAAAAGCAGTAAAACTGAAAAAAATACACCAGTCTTTGAAATGTCTACTGAAGAGCAGGAAGGAAGAACTCTGGAGCTGAAGGGAAGCAGTTTGGTCACCCAAAACACGAAGGAGACCGGGATTTCAGAGATAAATTAAAAATGCTACAATGCAATAACAGTAGAAGTTGATACTTAACAAGCACCAGCTGTAGTACCATCCCTGCAGGAACAAGCCTCTTGTAGCACAGGAATCAGGAGAGCTGACGCTAATAAAACAAAGTTATGCTCAGTGAAAAACAACATCATCAGTGAAAAAAACCACCAATGCTGGGTAGTTTATCCATGGTCTATATCTACTTACAAACCAGTGTTCTGCATAGATTACAACCCCTGCATAATAAACTTCAAAGATTCTGTCCTGTTTCAGAGTTTCACCAGTTCCTTAAACTTCAAGAGGAAGAACCTGAAAGACCCAAAAAACTCTGGAGGAGAAATGGCTAAACCAAATATTTTCCTGTGTATTTAAATAGACAAATTTGAAAGGAAAGTTTATTCATTTCTTCAAGAAAAGGTACAGTGTGCATTTAACAGCTACAAATAATATTTCTGGTTTGCAAACAAAACAAAACTAAGGACTGAAAAAGTGTCAGGTGAAGAGGAAACCTCTAACAATAACCTAGAGACAAGAATAGGAGAAGAGTGAAATATTCATTAGTTTCTCAAGAGGAAAAAAAAAGGTGCTAGAAGGAGAAAGAAAAAAGTCTGAGTAAGATGCATGAAAGTCACTCTGGTGTTGGGCAAGCACAAAACATTCTGGGCTGTGCCCACCACAGCTGGTGACTCAGTAAGGCCCCAGTCTGTACAACCAAAGAGAAAACAACTTCCTAACACTAAGTTTTGGTTTAGATTTTCCTTTGAGGTAGCTAAAAGTAACCAAAACATTAATCATTGCCTCTGTAGAATACAGACTGCAACATAAACCTGAGCAATTCCTAAAAGGTGCAAAATCTTAGTGTGTACTCATGCAATAAACACAATCTGCCTGCAGCAGGTCCAAGGGACAGCAGCTGGCACAGCCATGGCTGGGCAACACCTGAAGGGGATCTGCAACCTTCAAACATGGGGAAACATTCTTTAGGGGGGAATGAAGGAAACTGCAACCTTTTCACAGCACCATCACCAGGCCCCACTAAAGTACAAGTGTAATTGGGTCTGGATATAAGCAGAGCTTAACACTCCACTAAATGAACTACTATTCCAACAATATTTTATGAAAAAATCAATAGTAATTGCAATTCCAACCACTGTCTTTGGATAATCATTATTATTTACAGGCTTACTGAGATAACCAGTAGAGTGTCTCGTTAAAAGGGAGGAATGAAGATATGCCAGGAGAGTCTCTCTCTCATTCAGAGACAGAACTCTGTGTATAAACACAGCCCCCTCTACATAAGAAGAGCAGCTAAACTGAGTTACTGAAGGCACATGCATTGAAACACGGGTAAGAATGCTCTGGCTTTATGTAATCTTGCACATGGATGTATTCCTGAAAGCTTCCTAGAGCAGCACAATAACAATACCATGATTCATCCCTTTACATTAAGTGGTCAAGGTCCCAGTGTGCTTTGATCAGACCCGGAGAGAACAAGCAATACATCAGCGACCACCTCCCCTCCCAAAGCCCCAGGGCAGCACTGCCTCCTCCTCCTCCTGCCCTGGGAGAGCACTGAAAACAGCACTACAACAAACACCACAGTGCACGGAATTTATTTCCCTTTGACCAAATCCCACCACTCAGAGGAAAGGACACCACAGAGAAAGCTGCAAGGTATGTCATGCTGACCTTCCTGACTCTTTTCACACAAGAACCAGGAGACATCAAACAGAACTAGCAGTACTCTGGTTCAAAACACTTTTTTTTCTTTCTTCTCCTCTCCTTAAAAAAGGTGGTTCTTTACACAGCAAATGCACATTTGTTAGGGAATGCTGGGGAGGCCACAGGTTTACAGGCATTTAAGAGAAGGCAAGAAAGATCCTCAGAGAACCCCACTGAAGTGTCCCAAGCAGCCAGGGTCACATCCAGCTCCGCAAGTCCCAGGACCAAGAGGGCTGTGAGCCTGGGAAAGACTAAGTGGCATTCCAATTATGATTGTCCCTTGTCCTGTCCCCAGGTATCCACTTACAGCCATCCATCTGAACCAGGACAGCCTAGCTTGTATCTCTTATTCCTTCTAGCATCTCTCTGCCCCCAAACAGAGACAGAAAAGAATGATCTGGCTTGCTAACTACCAGCTCATTTTGATAATGTCTTCATTTGCCAGTGCAGAAGGCAAGAAGTTATATTTTCACCTTTCCCCAAGCTATTAATCCAATCCCGGAATACCAGGGCATCAAAGTCCATGTATTACCTAATTTATTAGATGGGGTGATTCAGAGACACAGAATCCAGTCACAACACTAAAAAACGGGCACAATGAGATGTTCATCACCTGCAGCAAACAGCAAATTCAAAAAAACCCACCCAAACCTGCAGAGTTCACCGTTGCTTTTTGCCCTTCCGTGATTTTAGTAGATCCCAATCCTTCAATCACAGATTGCAGACACTGTTTACAGAGTGCCACAAACACCACACATTTTCAAGAACTGCTTGACCTGTAAATGTATTCTCTGCTGTACACGGGATTAGTCACCCATTACCAGCAGCCACTGCTGAGGAGCAGTGCAGCACCTTGCTGCTCATACATTGCTCCTAATGAGCAGAAAACACACTTGGCACTCCACTGTATTGGTAGGAAGTGTGAAAAACTAGAAGGAATTTTTTACTCTCCTATATTTATCCATATTTGAAATATCAAAATATGGTTAGAAACTGCTTTTATTCCCCTCTCCCCCCACTGTACCTCGTGTTCTAACATACCTACTGTAACGAAATTTTCCCATCTTTAAGTGTAGCCCTGCTTTAATAAAACAGTGGCATAAAAACTCATGGCTGGTTAATTCGTGACACAAAATAAAAGGCCAACTGAGTGGCAAGCCAGAACTGTCATCTGAAATTAGGGCATACAACAACCCTAATGTGATTTGAAATTCAGATTTATATTAGTCCTCATTAAGCAGTTTAAAGAATTTTTTACATCTTTTTATTGGGTCTCTTTATGTAATTACTTGTACAGAATGATGTACATAAATACATAAATAAAAATAAATCTTTCAAAGCCATAAAATATTTTAATATTTTTCCAAGTCCTATCATTTCTGAGCTATGAAAGCAGAAAAGGCAAGAGTCTGCACAGTTAATTAAAAATCCCAAACAACAAAACCATGATTAAAAAAATCTGTCATATGTATTGGGTATTCCTTACAAAATTATTTCAAAGTAAGCAGTCCCAAATATTAAGAGAACTAAGCAGCACTTTGCCTGTTGTCTTTTCAATGAGGGTTATTTGTCATGAGGCTGAAGCCAACTTACTTTTACAAACTGTAGTTTAAAGGCAGATTTACTTTTTCTGTGTAGGATCTGTTAATTCTTGTCCTCACTTCTTACAAGACCTGCCAACTCCTTAGCTCAGGGCCTTGATACAACACAGCAATAAAACATGCCATGTGTAAATGCTCATGGCTTATCAATAGTCCCTCATTTACTGAAATAATTCTATTTGTTCATTAGTCCCTGAAGAGCCACACGCACATTCTTCACCAGCATCCAACTACTGACTGTAGTTTATTAATTTGCAACATTTATAGTCAGTACATTTATATAATAACTGTTACACTCTAAAATTTAATATCTTTTTTTTTTTTTTTTAAAGAAGTATTTCTTAAGATAGTTGGTTTGGGTTCGTTGGTTTTTTTGTTGGTTTTCTTTTTTGTTTGTTTGGTTTTTTTGTTTTGTTTTGGTTTGGGTTTTTTTGTGTGTGTGGGTTTTTTTTTGTTTTGTTTTGTTTTTGTTTTTTAATGCACCTTTAAGAAAGTACCACAAAGAGAAAACTTGATATCCAGCAGGAGATACGGTATAATTCCTCTGCTCCCAGCTGTCTCTCTCACTCTGCACTGAGCAAACAGGACAATTTTAAAACCTGCAGGTGTTTTCATTAAATACATATTGATAAAAACACACTGTGCACGCTTTCATTTTTGCAAAACACAGAAAAGACTCAATGCACCAAGCGAGCTTTAAGGCCTCAGCTGAGAATATTGGTATTTGAATACTGGATAGCACCTAAGTGAGCATAAATACACTCACACAGGATTTCCAAGTATTAAAAGCTAAGACAGTGAATCTATACATAGCCACTGAATAAAGTGGAGCTTAAAAGGACACTGATTGCTCCTGGCTTTTCTAACTTAATAACAGGCAA
This sequence comes from Pyrocephalus nanus, assembly GCA_038380795.1. Classification (NCBI taxonomy): domain Eukaryota; kingdom Metazoa; phylum Chordata; class Aves; order Passeriformes; family Tyrannidae; genus Pyrocephalus; species Pyrocephalus nanus. The sequence continues at coordinate 13,221,884 of CM076275.1, read as the reverse complement.
GAAGTTTGAACGGTTTCCCCTTTACAATGAAAATGGTCACCTTAAATGTCCATACCTACAAGAGCACGTCAGCTTCTAGGTATTAAACCACTGGAAAATACCACCAGTTCCCAAATTTCAAAGTACAGAATTTCAAAGGGCCTTTTGAAAAATACTTGGTTGATAAAAGAATACCACGAGCTGCACCTAGGTGTTCAGTAATCCAAAACAAATACTGCTGAGGTAAAAAAGGATGATCTGCAAAGTGCAAGACTTTATAAACATCATGGTTAGCCATTTGTGCATCACCCCCCCGTGTGTACCAGCAGGAATGAGGAGAAGCTGAGAGCTGAGTCTGATCAGGCTGGAGAAGGGAGGCTCAGGCACATCTGCCCCATGTGCACCTGAAGGGAGGGAGTACCTGAACAGAGACCCCCTGACAGGACAAGAAAGAGGCACAGAGACACAGAACATTCCAGATAAACCCTGCTCCCCAGCACAGATGTTCCAACACTGGAACAGGTCACTCAGAGAGGTTGTGGTGTCTCCATCTATGGAGTTACTCAAAATGCAGCTCAAAACCCAACTGGACACGCTCCTGAGAACTCCAGAGGGACTCTGAAAGTAGGAGGAACTGGTGGAACTCCAGAAGTTCCTTCCAGGCTTGTACATTCTACTGTTACTTACATTTAAATATAATTTATAGGCTGTAACTGTGCAATCTGCTATTTTTTTTATTTATTGAAGCTGAAAACTTTCAGTATTTACCTTCCACTTTTCTTTTTGGTGCCTTTAAAGAATCATTCCATATAGTCCTCAGGTGCAACATCTACAGATTATTGAGTTGCATCCACGCCCTTAAAAAATAATGAGGGGCTAAGCACTTCCTTGCTGCTCTGTGCTTGCTGTCCAGTTAACAGCATCATTACAAGGCTGGTAACCACTGTACTGAGCAGTGGAGCAACAAGAAAACAGGATAGAGAAAGAACAGCAGTTTAGCAAAACCAACTCGAAGTTAATCTAACAAAGACCAAATCACCGGAACAAGGTAGAAGGAATAGACACACTTTTAATATCTCTCGATCCATTTCTATGAAGTTTAACAGAGGACAGTCACCTTGAAGATTTTAAATTCCCCTGAGCACTGAGAAAATCTGTCAGGTAGTAAAACAAGGGATTTGAATTATCATCCCCTCTGAGATGTCTGAGGCTAATAACTTGATCTGAGCAGCTCCCACTCAGCACCCCAGGCACCCTGGAGCAGGCAGAAGAACTGCTGATGGGATGGGGGCTGGAGGAACCTGTGGAAGGGACTGCAGGAAGATTTAAAGGCTGGAGGGAAACAGGAACTGGCATTACCACAGGGCAAACAGGACAAGGGGAAGATCACATGAAATATGAGCAGAGAGCAACTAGTAATCCTTCTGGTGGGAGAGCTGCTGATGGGATTGGGGATGGAGGACAGAAATCTGCAGGCAGTGAAGCTTTATTAGTTCCACTAATCACAGAACAATTTGTTTCCAGGAAAGTATTTTGGGTTGTTTGTTGTTTGCCTTACAAGGATGAACAGGTGTCTCAATATACTCTGCGTGTGGAGGAACAGAGGAAGAGCCAGTACCGAGAGCACTCTGTTCAGGCTCAATTTATAAACGGGAAAGTGATTCTGCATTCAACAGGAAGGATAAAAACGGTATCCTGCTGTTCACAGTGGGAGACAGAATTTAAATATCCTGTAATATAATTTGGTACATCACCACATGTCAGGCTTGACTATCCTCACTTACACCAGTAAGCTCTTACACAAGAATAAATCTTCTCAGTCCAAGGCAGTAACTTCTGATTTACACCAGGGCAAATGAAAAGAGCACGAGGCGCTTCTTATCATAACAAAATTTGTCATCTACTGTTAAATGCATTAATGGCAGATATAATCATATGTTAGTATTGTATTACAAGATAACAATGTTGGCACTGGGTTGAAAGGGGAACTAGATTGCAATTTGCTATTAAGTCATTTACACCAGCATCCACAAAAATTAGTTAATAGGTTGCAGTGTTCTCCAGTTTCAGTTGCTTTTTAATTAAAAGAATAAATCAAATCTCAACTAAAAAGAAAATAGAAGCACCACGTTGGGGAAAAACCCTTTTTTTTTTTCCCAAGGATGGCTTGAACACACATCATTATGTTCAATTTTAGATGATACAAGGTTACAACAAAGGTATTATTTCTCTCAGTAAAGTCACCCCTTAAACTACACAAGGAATGCTTTTTCTCCTTCAGTTCCCAAATTCTTGCACTGTACAACAGTGTTTGGCCACAGGCAATTGGTAGAAGACAGTGCCAACAATCACAACGGAAAGACCCCTTGCCTAAGTGGTTCTCACAAGCATTAAAGGAAAAATCAGCTCCGTTTCTAACCCCAGACAGCCGGATGGGAGGGACTGGGACTCTGGCCTGGAGCACCATTCCCATTCCCAAGCTGAAGTGCCCTCTGCTGGCCCCACACTCACCCCGACGGACACGCTCCCCCATCCCTTCCCTCGCACATCTGCGTGTCACTCCTTTAAACAGGAACCTTCCTTACAAGAGGGCTTACAGACCCCTACAGAGACACCTCATTCAACTGCTGGAAAATATTGTCCTTTTTACACCGACAGCAAATTAGGGAATATTATAAAGGGGGTTTAAACTTTGCACCAAGATCCGAAACTCTGCCAGCTTTGCTCAGAAGCTCTAATTCTGTGAATAAATAACAGGCAGATGAATGAACAAGAGAACAACCAAACCGGTGGACCAATGCTAAGGAACATCAGGAGAGCAGGTAGCTACAAAAAACCAAAATAGAAGATGAAATGTATAAGAAAAGAGAGCAGAAGAGATCCAAAATGATGAGAGAGCATACAAAATCCAGCCATGAAATAAGTAAAGGCATTTTCATTTGGCCAAATTAGATTTCGGCCCTGAACTAAACTAGGATGATGAAGTCAGATGTCTCCACATCATTTCTCCAGTCAGGAGATGGGCAGGTCATCCTTTATTTCTCCTTCTGAACCTCCTCTAAACCTACAGAAGCCTATATACTTGAGAGCTGCTTCCTTTGATTCCCTCAAGCTTTGCAGCAATCCAGTTCTTGAGAAGCTCAGCAGGGGTAACAGAAGACGGGTCTATCTTTGAGGAAGGAGGACAGCTTCAGTCAAAGAATATAATTTATGTGAAGCAGCAATAAACTCCTGAGAGATACCTGCCTAAACCTGAGAAAGAACAAATTACCCCCAACCTGCTTCATCTTTTCCTGCTCTTACCTTGCCATTTAGATCCTTCACAAGGAAAACCTCACAGTGAAACATTTTTTCTCTCCATTAAAGATTACAAGCCGAAAATGTGTTGGGGTTTTTTTTAGGGTGAGGTGTTTCTCTAGTGGAAATGAACAACAGGGCTGAGGGCAGCAAGAAGATCAGTAATGATGAAAACCGCAATTAAAACTTAAAATTGATCTTAGGCTGTCCTTATAAATCTTTCATTATTCTTACCATTAGCATTAGTTAGACTTCTATACTAAAACAAATATCATCCTTGAAAGGGCAGGTGGAGAAATGAGTTTTCATGCTTGCTAACTCAAAGACTTGATAAAAGATACTAAGCATTAAGATGCATCCTGATCATTAAGTCTTTGTCTTCAAAGAATTTTCATTATTAGCCAGTTGCTTTTCATAGAAATTCTGGATGCATGTAAAAAAAACCGATTTAATTCTCTTCCCATTATCATCAACTCCAAGCACTAGAAAAAACTAACTTTCTGTGTGTTGCTAAATCTAATGCAGTTTTAGGATTATTAGGATCAATCTTTTAGTGCATTACATGAACTTTAATACCATCAATTAAAAAGCAAGGGAGGAATAATCAGGCTTAATTGGCTTAGCCAAAAGAGAGTCATTGGCACTCAACCACATGCCAATAGTTACAAGTTTTCTGAAACAGAAACTTATCTCCCCATCTCTGATGCTACTGTACGATAAATCCACTTTTTAAAAGTGCAGTCCATTTCACAGCCATAAAAACAAAGTCAAACTTACATCTACATAGATAAGTGACCTGGAAATAATTAAAAGATGAATAGGTACCATTCTTTTTTCTGCTCAATTTAGGCATGATCATAACAAAAACACTCATTTTAGTTCTGCTTTTCTAGCAATAGGTGGCACTGTCAAATATCACTTACATAAGCATTTCTTGTGCACCATATCATTCTATAGTCAAGTGGAACATCTGCAGGGAAATGTGGCTAAAGTTATTTTCCTTTCTGCTTCCCCGAAACAGGACTGAGATTACATCTTGCAGTTGTTTCGTTTCCTGTTTTAAACTGCTCAAAAACATTTCTACAGCAGTTAAAGATTCAAGAGAAATATGTTGCTTCTGTTTTTGGAAGAGTATGATACTTTAGACAAGTGACAAGCAGACAAATACGCTCCATGGTGTCTAGGAATCTGTATGATAATATTAAAAAAAAAAAAAAAAAAAAAAAAAGAAACCAAACCAAACAAACAAAAAACCCTAAATGAAACGGTTTGAAGGTAGGGATTATTTCATCTACCTTTTTGTGACCTGTTCAAATCCTTCAATTCCTATATTTTCCCAGATTTGTAGATAACATGAATGGTTGGCAAAGGGCACATCCACCTAGCTTGCAAAATAAGCACCTGGCTACTCTCCCCCTTCACCTTGCTGACCACCTTTCCCTTTCTTCCACACTCCCCAGGTCCATGCTCTGTGCATCAATCCCTCTACACGCTGCTATCTTTTCTTCTCCTACTCCTCTGCTGTCCTGATTTCACAACTGCATCACAGTCAGAATCCTGAACTCCCTGGTTATGAGGCTGATCATGTACATAATATTGTTTTTGAGACTTGCCACTTCTCCAGTGTAATTGCTGAAGTCCCAACTCCAATCTAACATGCTCCTCACCTAAGCTGTTTACATAAGGGATATACTTCATGGGAAAGAAAAGCACACCAGGCTAAGTCTCTTTTGGATTTTAATTTCTTTTGTTTCACAGTAAAATGCGCTGGAAGCCCAGAAACAACAACTGCTTGTCTCAAAACAAAGAAAGAATTAAGCACCAAAGCTGTTTGCTTAAGTCTTTTGGTTATTATGGCAAAAGCATTAAATCAGTCTTAAAAACACTACGTTGCCTTCTCCTCTTTCTCCACACAACAGCCACATCCCTGTTATTTTGCAGCACTTTCTGATGCAAAGCATGCCCAGACTCCAGTGGCAGAGCACTGACAGGGCATGTTTCACTCTCCATTGTCCACTGTCCTCGGCCACTCATTATCTCGACTGCTGTTCCCGCAGAATGATGACACCTCTGCCTGGGACTAATGCCTTTTGCTACAGGGCTTCTTTCAACTGGAACACACGGCACACCCCGTCTGCTCTGGAGTAACAGCCAAACATTTGGGAAACTTATTTCCTTCCCCCACTAGTAGAAGACAAAAAGCAAGTGCGTTTTTAAGCAGGGGGTGTGCAGCCCAAATTAAATAACATCTCGCTCGCTGTACCAAACTCACTGTGATCTGAGAGACACTGACGTTCTGCTGTGCTGAAAAATTCTTTCTACCAAGAAACCCCCCAAATGCAAAAAATTCCAATAAGAGTGAAGCATATAACGAATTGTTAGAAAGTTCCCTCACCTCTTAAAAAATCTCTGCTCTGGAACTTGCTGCCTGTGTAAGGACTTCTGCTCTAAACACCCACAATGACTTCTTTTAACTGCCCAATTATTTACAGCTGTGGTTAGCCAAAAGCCAGCAATCATCTCAAAACTACAGCAGATGTTTCCCCAGCTGAAGTCACTCAGCCTAATTCTCTTGCCCAGTGACAACAAACGGGGCATCTAGAACTCAGGAACTGTCATATTTAGGTTCTGTGATAAGGAATTAGTATCAGGAAAGTTATCAGGAGTGAAACCGTCACACGTTTAAACGAGACGATAGCTTTGAATTGAAAATGTAACCCCCAAAATGGCATCAGATTTTGTTTTAAAGGCTTCATTAGAAAAAGTCTGAACTGAAGAAATAGTTTGGTCAAGTTTAATTGAACAAAACAAAACAAACAGGCAAGACATCTCACCTCTTGGCCAAAAGAGGAGCAGTAGCAGAGTGAGCAGTAAAAAACCCAACAACCCCATATAATATCTTGGTGCACTTGGGTTTAATTGAGATAGAATTACTAACTGATATTAATCACATCAAGTTTAGCTTCACTGAATTCTCAGTACACTGCCTCTATGTCATCAGTAAATCCTACTAATACATTTACCATTAGCATTCCAGCTTATATTTTCACATCACAAATGTCCTGTGTGTACTGTAGCATATTCTAACACATTCTGCTCGCTCTGGTCCCAGACACGCCTCAAGACAGCTGCATTCAGTGCCAGAAGTAAAACAACCTTGGCACAGGTGTGTAAATACAGGGAATCCACGGCAGCATCCAGCCTGCAACTGCCTAAAGGTCCGAGCTGGCTGGCCCTGAGGCTGCCAAGGGGTGGAACGGAGCAACCCTGGCAACATCCAGCTCTGTGCCAGAACAGACTCACTCTGACCCACAGAGGGAGATAAGCTGGGCTGGATCTGCAGCAGACACGTCTGCTGTGGCAGAGCAACGACACCCACTTTGGCCCTGCTCCCTCCTGAGCCTGGACACTCCAAACTGAGCCCCCAGCACGGCCGTGGTGTAACACAGCTCAGGCTTGCTTGGCTCATATTTGCAATAACAACAGCCACCTCACCTTCCACCCCACGGGCTCAGCGTGCTGGGCATGGGTAGAAGGTGCTGTGACTCAAAACTCTCAGAGCGCTGCACTCTCGTTTATTTCGAGGAGCGTGGTAAGTTGAGGCTGAAAAGGCAGGTTTCTGTGTGCAAGAGAGGAACTGTTACAGGAGACACCAAGAGGTGTGCTCTGTAATAATTTTTAAATTGTCACCTTGATTTATATATAAGTTGAGCACATACAGCATTACATGTCCTGAATGATTACATTTGTTGCATGTAAATCGTGGAGGTTTAGCTGCTGAGGGCAGTAAATGTTGCATTGATCGGTGCTGCGAAGCCAGCTAATCCAGATACCTCCTCAAAAACCCATAATCCAAAAAGACATATATTATCTTCACTGAGCAATTAAAATGAAATTTTATTTATGAAAGCTTGGGTTGTTCCAATCTGCTTTAAAAAAAACAAGAGTAGACTGCATAAGCATTAGTCTTTTAGAGGACTTTTGAAAATAAGCTACTAGTAAATCTTCCCTGCATGTGGAACAGTATTAAATTTCAGCTCTGCCTCTAGCATAATTAAGTACCCACCAACAGCATAATACCTTCATTAAATTAAGGTGTTTGGAGTGAAATGTAAATTTGTCTCCAGATATGAGGTTGATATTTCAACCCCTTCACAGCCTGAATATCATTATGGGGGTGGAGGAGGGGGAAGCACAGAATAAGCAAGAGTTACTGAGCACTCCTCTTCTCTGGCTACTGCATAATCAGTAAATATAACAATTAAATGCCCGTGTCTCTGCCACCTCCCACCAAGGGAGAAAATACAAAGAGAAACAACAAAAAAGCTAAGGATATTTGTTTTAACTGTTGCCTCACTCGAAACAATTACTACTTTATGAATTCTGACGGCTTTCAGGTGAAAGGTTTTGGGCTGTGGCTTTTTTTTTTTTTTTCCATCAACAACACTCCTCTTCATGGGAAACGAAAACAAACAACCAAAAAAAAAACCCTTTCCAAAACAAAAAAGCAACACAAAGGCTCAACTGTGCATCCACTCCAAGTCTTTATCACTCTGGGTCACTGCCTGCAGGATCATCATCAGGGCTGCTGAGAGAGTGAAGCACAACACCGGCTGCCTTGGCCAGGGGAACCATTCCTGTCACCTCCTCAGCCCAACCCCCCCGCATGAGTGACCAAACAAGATTCATTCATTTTAGGAAATGGCCAATCAAAACCAACCTTAAGCTCAAGCTGGCTTTATCTTGATCTCTACTTTAAATAAATTAATAACTATGACACTGAACCAGGTTTATGCTGAAAGTGTCCTTACTCGGATTAGGCAAAGTGCAGAAAATATCTGACATTCAAGATCAGGGTTTTTTTGGAAGGTCAAGTACAGAAAGAGGCATCAACTGTGACTTTTTAAGCCTTTACTTAGGAGGAAAAGGGAGAGAAAAAAAAAAAAAAGAGCTGAGTCCCATACAATGTAATTTCCTAATTTTATTTTCTTTAAAGCATTTTACCAATTAATGTAGCTGCAGAAATATGAGATACTGAAATGATTTGTCAGTATTAGTTTTGTAAAAAACATTAAGATTAAATAAAGTACTTCTTGGATAAACATAATTCAGTATGTTCTTCATACAACAAAACCACTGTCCTTATAAATATTTCTGTGTCTATGTATATTTACAGAAAACACTTGAAAAAGGTAGTAACAATATTAGTGGGTTTTTTTAAGGGGGAAAAAACACCCACAAAAACTAGGAGTACCACAGAAGTAAAACTATTTGGCAAATTATCACAACTCTGGAGCACTGCACACTTTGTTTTGCTCAGACTTGAGTTACAATTCTGAACAGTGTCAAATTCTCGCTCAGTTTTAACATTCAGAAACTGGCCTCATGTATTTTCCAGATTTTATTTTTTAAAAATCATTAGAATTTGTATTTAGAATTTTCTCCTGATTGTCTGAATATGCAGAGGTGGGGTAATAAAATACTTTGCTTCAGAAAGGCTAATAGAAATGTTACTGTAAAACAATAACTGTCAGTTTAATAATGTCAAGATTCCATATATTATAGGAGCTTAGAAAGATTAGAATTATTTATGAATCTACCTTATCACTTAAACTACTCTAAGTTAGAACTTATAGTGTAAGTTCTATTACACTCTATAGTGTAAGTAACTATCAGGTAGTTTTCTGGTTTGTCTGAGTATCATGTTTGAGGCCTCAAAAGATGATTTACAGCATTTTGGAATATAAATCTTCATCTACTGCAACCTAGAAAGTGTGTACATTAAAAACAAGCTTGTCCTATTAAGTTGGAATAACAATTACTTGTCTGTATTTATCTGCCAATGTTACCACAGCCAAACAAGAAAAAAAGCAAACATTCAAGAACCCATTTACAGACATTCTCTTTCTAATGAGAACAACAATAAAAGCTATTAGATGGCACAGTAGCTAAAGGAAAAAGCTTCTCCTTTAGGTCAAATATATCATTACTAGCTTGTAATAATCAAAACAGAAAGATTATTCCTTTAAAATCCTTTAATTCTTGATAGCCATAGTTCTAATCCTCAAGTCATTGTAGAAGGCCACTTTAATGTTTGTGTTATACTGTTTAAATTTTGGTGTCAAGACATTTTTCCCAGTACTAAACCGTTCATGCTTCACTTCTGTAATTTATGTCATTTCAGAAGCCCTTAATTTAATTAAAACCTTGTAAAACTAAGGAGGTTTGACTTCATTTTCTATATGCAAACGAAGAGAAGCACATTACTTGATATTTTGTTTGAACAGCTCATTTCAAAATTTATTATAGGTTGCTATCACACCGAGAATAATAAAGATATATTTTTAATTACTTTTGCTCACAAGAACAGGCTAATACATATTCCATCAATATTATGATCCCCTTGGATGGAGAGAAGCTAAATGCTAACCCAAACAGATTTTAAAGCTATAATTACTTGGTAAACAAGGGAATCATACTAAATACTTATACATTGAGTTCATATTAAATTACACCAAAAGAAGTTGGGTTTTTTTCGGGTGCTCTGTATTGTATGTTTGTTTGTGTTTTTTTCCCTCCCTTTTGCGCCAGGCTGCTGCAGTGTCATTGAGCATATCATTATCCCGGTGACATTGCTCTCCCCAAGTGTCGCACACAAAGCAGGCAGGCTCAGCGCAGGGCACGGCGCTGCCTCCCTCCTCTCCCCGGCGATGAAGCGCAGATAAAGGTACAATGCCACTTCACCTACACCATATTAAGCGGCAAAAACGCCGCTTTGATGATGCGGAGCCCAACTCGAAAGCAACAAACCACGAGGTCACCCAGGCAAGGTCATGCGGGGAGATTATTTCTAATCTGCTTTAAAAATATTATTAGGGCTTTTTTGTTACGGTGTCTGCGGAAAGGCTCTCTGGTTGGGTGAATGATAAACGCTATCTACAAGAGGCAGAGGAAGAAAAAAAAAGAAAAAAAGGAAAAATATTTTCCAGCTCTTTTGCCTACTCAGCCATTTAAAAACTTTTCATTTACAAGGACTGATGTCCTCCTCTGCCACATTTTGTATTTTACTATTGGCAAGAAAGAACCTCTTAAAAGACCACGCTAGAACAGAGCACTACACACACGGCACAACTAAATTTCTCAGAGAAGTCTTTTAAAGGAAGATACAGGCTGTAAAGACTAATAATTTCCCTAGAACACTTGGCTTTTCTCTCCTCAGCATTTGTCCCCCAACCCAAACCACATCAATAGAGAGCTTGGCTAAGTCTGCAGGTATTTCTGTTAAAGGCTTGATGGCTCTGCCTTCTGTTTCGCAGCGAAATCGCCGGTAACGAGGCACCATTTATCACCTCGCACGAACTCACCAAGTTTCCCGAAAGCCAAAACAACCATTTGTTCTGAGCACGCAGGAAAGTACACGATTAAGGGCTGTACTTTTTGGGCTTGATCCAAAACTTCCCAAGTTACTGAAAAGCTTTTCCATCAAGTCCACTGGACTTCCACACAAGACTAGGGCAGCAGTGTTATCAGGGAATTTGGCCTGAGCAAAGTATGAGCACTGCAGGCCACACCATGGGTCAGTACAGGATAATCCTACTCATCCAAATACTTTACTGATAGGGTAAGAGCTGGAAACGATGCTTTTTAAGCTGCTACAAAATTATGCAACTGCAGAATGATGTTACCATTTTGTATTCTGTGGTGGTTTTTTAATCTTTAATTAGACTAGAGAATAGCAAAGATGAATCACACCTTATTAAAAAAAAATATGTAAAAAAATTCAAACCTTGCCATTAAGCTCCTTTCGCATGTTTAGCACACAGAACATTTTGTACCCAAAAAAATACAGCAGTAGACATTGGTTTGATCCATTAAGTGGCTCTAACTTGGTCTATGTTAAAGAAATCTTTAATTCTGATTTTAAATGAATTTGCTTATCTAGCCCCATACCACCTTCAAACCCTGTCCCACAGTCTCTCACAGACTCAGGACCAAATCCTAACATGGCCCCTGACTCAGCCCAGCCCAAATGGCCAAATCCTTTCTCCAGTCACTACTGTATTTGATAATAATTCCTGGGGTATAAACTGCATAACCTCTCCTTGCTGTGTTGGCCCAACTACAACACATCCGATCACAGCTCTGCTCCCCTCTCCTCCTTCCACACACCTCCCACAGAACAAGCACCCACCTCCCAAAGGCCAAACTCAGCCCAAGTCATCAGGCAGCCCTTGATTTACCTCTAACTAATGGGCATTTGATCAAAACAAGTGATTTATAGCAACAACTACTACAGATAATATTTTTCTTCTCATAATGCCAAAGCCTGGCAGCCTGAAAGGAGCTGCCTGCTCCCAACTTAGTGCGAGATGCAGCTGGAATTGCTTTATGTTCAAAACAGTAAAACCATGGTCTGAAAATACGTAACTACCAACTGCTTGAAGGAAAAGCCAAATTAATAACCTTGTATTAATGCAGTTAATTGTTACGTGGGCTACCCAAAGCTTTTGATTATTTGTGAAGTCGTATTGAGAAAATAAAGTTTTTTCTTTTGAAACTCTCACAATTTGACCTTCTAACTGACCACAGAAGGGACAGGCTGACCAAGCTAGTGAAGCACAGTCAGGCAGGACAAGTCCAGGAAGGATAAGGGATCTAAGGGATCAGAGCCCAAATGCAAGGATGCATTGTGTAGGATGTGTGCTGGATCTAGTGCAGCAAACACCTTCACTGAGCAGCTGCAGCAAGGGGTTGGACCAAACCACCTTCCAAACTAAACTATTCTCGTATTTTAAAGACTAAAATGTGGAGCATTTAAATCTAGAAACAACATCAAGATGAGAAGGCGCTACAGGACAGGCTTCAGATTAAAATTAAACTTGACATATGAGCAAAATGTTTCTGAAAAAAAGAACCTCACGACAATGAGATAAAGGGCAAGGTTTTTTCCTTTTCTGCAAAAATGCTCAACTGCACACAAACAGATGAGAAACAAGTAATTCTGCAGTAAAAAAAAAGCTGTTGGCTGCGGCAGATCACAGGCTGCACATGAATCAACAATATCATGCTGTTCCTCACTCTCTAAATATATACTATGTTTATATTTATGTAGGGCTGTATAAACAAGAAAACAGACTGAAATGATCCTTCCAACTCTGCTCAGTCACAGTTCTGCACAGTTTGCTGTGCTGCACTTCAAGAATGAGGAAAGCCAGACAAGGCCCCGAAGAGCACCACAAAGATAATCAGAGAAAACATGACCTACATAAAACCAGACTGAAAAAACCCTCGATTGTTTAGTCTAAAGAGGAGTCGATGCAGTAGAGGAAGAAGGGGATGGGATAAGATAACACAGTTTCAGCTGCAAATAATGAGAAAGTAAAAAGAAAAGGAAGAGCTTTATTCATATTCATGCCATTATTAAGTCAGCAACAGCATGCAGAGTAACTGCACAAACCAAAGTAGAGGCTGAGATTCTGAAATACTTTGTAATGATAGAGAATGCCTTGGGTGGGTGGGACAGAGGTTTCATGGACTGACCATCACTGGAGGTCTTTAAAAATGGCTTAGCCAAATACCTGATGACGATGCCATTAAGGAGAGTGTGTTTTGTCCTCAGGCAAGAAATGAAGCACAGTCCCTCTTGAAGTCATCTCCAGTCCTATTTTTGTATGATTCTATCATTTCTGCTTGGCTGGAGTTGGCCATGTTATCTAACACTGTATGACTATTATAACTGCAAATATCACTTGATTTTTGCTTGCTACCCACGGCCCTCGAAACCCTCACCTCCAACAGCAGCTCTCCTGCCCTCCCTGTCATTCCTGCATGCCCTGAATCCCAACACACCACTGGCAGTCCTCACCCAGAGAGAGGTTAATGGGTAGCAAAACCCACTTGATGTCACATCCTAAAACTCAGAGCACGGTGCTGGCTGCTAAAATGCACCATTTGTGCATTTTTGGATCATCCCCGATGTGGTGGAAGAATTAAATACCCCTGTGCAGCCTGAGGATTTTGTGCATCTCAAAGCGTTGCCCAGGCCTGTGTGTGGCAGGGGGTTGGAAGGTTTATCACACATCTCTCAGTCATGAAGGGAATCACGCAGAGACTCAATCTTTATCATAGTCCTAATAAAAATATTTCAAAAACCTGAATATTCTTCTTTTGCCCTTGATTGCTGCGATGATTTGCATTAAAATGGTGGGGGAGTTGGGTTTTGACAAGGTTCATTTCAGACCAAACCAGTTCAGTTATAAGCACACCTGGTTAAGAATTCAGTTTGTTCCAAAGCACCAGTTCACCTCCTGTGAGGCCTAGTATTCCACAGAAATAATATCACTCCACTATGAAGTACTTCTTAAAAAAAAAGTTACCATATCAATAAAATCTACATATTGTTTCCCACTGACACTAACTACGTGTTTAGCTTTAATTAGCAGAAAAAATGTTATGATTTATTGACTCTTTTCAAAACCATTATAACTTCAACAATTCATTCAAATGAATGGGAATTCAAAGATGGAAATTAACTCCCCCAAAGCCTTGATGTGGGATGTGCTTTTTTTTTTTCCAGCTGTTCAGGTGTGAAACTTTCAAACTCCTATTTTGGGGGTGAATTTCCCAAATTTCTCAGCCTGCACTCGAATCACCTCCCTGCTGCTGTGGGGGACACAAGCACTCCAAGTAAGATTTACTTTATGCTCTTTATTGGAATACCATAAAAAAACCCCTCTTCCCAAAGATACAATTCCCAGTGTCCTATTTTCAAGATTTTTCTCTCTTTTTGCCCCAGTTCATACAAGAGAATGAAGAATATTCTTCTGACCTTTCCCACCCAATTCTACACTTCCATTCTACAGTTGGTGCTTTGTTGTTATCAACGTCCACGTCCCGAGTTCCCCTGTCCTTAAAGGAAAACTCAAGTGTTTTTACCAGTCTGGGTTCATGTTAACAGGCCTCCCATCATACAGCTACCAAGTGAGTCAGCACAATAACCATATGTCTGAGCCTGCATCCAGATAAAAGATCTGGAGAGCCTTATTCAATGAGAGCAGAAAATTCCGACTTGGCTCTGCTTTTTCATGGCTGAATTACAATCTCACACTATGCAACTCCAATTTTCCTGAGGGAATGTGGGTTTTTTTTTCCCCTTCTTCTGAACATAATACTAATCTCATCATGTGTTTGTCATGTCACTCCCAGGGCTTCTGATAGCTTTTTTGTGCATTCTATAGAAAACAAAGCTTGTGTTATTACTGTGCATTTCGTTTAAAGGCTACCAAGGTGATGACCTTACAATATTCCACCTGTAGTTTGCAGCAGCAGCAGCAAACCCTCATTCTGCCACTGGTCTTGCAATACATGGACACCGTTTGCTTTTGCACAGCAGCTCAAATCACCACATTTAATGAAAATATGGCAAGGACTGGTATTAACTCACAGGAAAAACAGACCAGCTCTCCCACCCTGCCACTCCCTCCTTCCACAGACACCACTGCCTCAAACCACCACTCTCTGAAGAGCTGCTATCTAACTAAACCTTTTTTCTGGAAGGTGATTTGAAAGAACACTGCAACCTAACTTAAAAAGCAAATTAAAATTTTGGTAGGACTGGGAAACAAAAAATCCAGGCCACACTTCAAAAAAGCTCACAACAAAACAAAACACGCAGAAAGGTGAATACAACAGCCTTGATTTTTGCTTTATTCAATGACTACAAAAAAATTTCAAGTCGAAGATGAGACCATTTCATCTTTGTATCTATAAATATAACCCCTACTTTAATAGAAGGCTTTTCATCCTGGATGTAATGGTAACACACGTGTAAGGGGTTTAAAGGCAGACAAGCCATAGGCACTTACATTCCTTGTAAAACTTCTAAAGAATATTTCCTTAACCTACATCCAAGTCTGAAACATTCTTGAAATATCTCACTGACTACAGGAGAAAATGTAACCTCTTAGCAAGTCGAGTTGGCAGCTTCTTATTATGGGACGTGAATGCCCCCTGGTACTGAGAAACACGAGGGATCAGAAGCCTGAAGGACACCAGGAAAAGCAACTGGGAAAAAAGGGGGAAGCACACAGATTGTCTCTCTGTACTCCTCAGAAGGTGATTGTACATTTGCACAGCCAGTGAGTGCTGCTGAGGCAGAGCCCTCCCTGCGTGGGCTTTGTCAATCCCTCGCTGGTGCTGCTGAGTCCCGTGGGGGCTCCACACAGGGAGGAGGCACAGAGAGCACAAGGTAAAGATAAAAAATGCTGCAACAGCAGGGACTGTGCAGAGGATCTGCCACCACAAAATGTGTTGGAAAAGAGTGGCAAGAGCCTCCAAATTTCCACCACAGTGCCTGTGAAAACCGAACCAGGTCTTTAAGAACACGAGCATCACAACACAGCACTCTGTCACCCTACTGATAAGTTCACAGGTGATTAGTATAAGCCTGACAACAGGTGTTCAGGTTTCAACTCTAAATCTGCGCTTAAAACATTTTGAAATAAGTATTCCTACTTTCCATGTCTCGAAAGAAGTTCCCTCTCTAAGCCAAAAATAAGCTTCATTCTTAGGCCAAAATGTCTTCTTATCACAAGTTACAAAAGCAATAGGAAAAACAAATCTCATTCATTTAATTTGAATACATACTTTGCCTCAAACTTAAAAGGAAAAACAAACAAAAAATCCCCAGCATTCTAGATTACCATGTTGTTGTGCCAGAAAAATTGACAATTAAATTTGTCTAAATTTAGTATGTGGGAAGAGGCACATTTTAGCAAAACCTAAAAATAAAGCTTCAACCTTAAATTAAGCAATTTCCCTTTAGATACAACAGCTTTTCCAGAGAAGTCTGTCAGACAATTCTGTGAGTCAACACAGCGCTTTTTATAGTTCCAGTTCAAGGTCAAGAGGCAATCACAGTTCATGGAGCCTGACCTGTACATCAACATGCTGTGGCTTTGCATTTGATGACTCCTGGTTTGAGGCCAATAATCCACATTAAGCAATGGCAAAACTCCTAGACTTGATGTAAAGATTCAGAGAGATGGGTGACACCATTTCCTCTGGTACTTGATCCTAATGCTTATGGATCTGACCATCATTCCCCGTTTCTCTGTCTACCTAGGGAAGGATAATTTGGGCCCTTCTAGTGCTGATCTGTCATTTCTGAGTTCTGAAGTTTCTCATTCTTCCATCTCTTATTGGCTTCACTTAACAGGCCTTTTCCTCTCAGCTGTACAGCTTAGCATCTGACTGAAGCAGAATACATTATGTCTGAACACAGACAGGATCAGTATAGATAATTCTGTATTACTGCCTGCCCTCATTATTTACCACTTTGGTAATCTTTGAGTCATTTGCAAATTTTACCACAGTTCCATGTACTTCAGATCAATGATGAAACTGTTAAATGGTGTCAGGCACAGTGCTGATCCCTATGGAGCTGCACTCTATTATTATGACTAATTTTTTAGGTTTGTCAGTTGGCCAGTTCTTAATCCTTTTAACTTGTGCTTCACTGATACAGGGCAGTGCTATTTTTCAAACTGGAATGTCATGCAACGCAAAGAACTGTCTTTCTAAAAGGGCTGTTACAGCTACACCTTCACCTTTGTCAGCCAAACCTTTGAACTTCTTTAAATACTGAAATTAAGCTTGCTCGTGATTCATTTCCTGTAAAGCTGCACATACTGAGAATTACATCCCTATTGCTTATTTCTTTGTAAATGAGTCTTTTGAAAGAGTCCCAGTATCCTTCCCAGCACTGATGTCTGGATGCTCAATCTGCTGCTATTTCAAGTCTCTCCATGCCTGTCTCCAGCACAGAAGATGTCTGAACAAAAACAGACATGGAGAGACCTGGAATTAACCATGGATTGAATATCTGATCTTACCATGTCCTTACCATTAACTGTTCTGACCATGTTGTCTCCTGAACACATACAGACAGAGTTTGTGGTACAAGTGCTGATGCATTCATAGAGTTAATTACATGTGTTTTCTTTGGAGTTTTTTTTCAGTCTTAGCATATATTAGGATAAAGGAAAATGCCTTTCACATTTACATCCACTGTAGACAAAACAGGTTCCCTTCTTCTGACCAAACTTTTTGGACTCTGCCTATACAGAGGCATTAAAATAGGATTTTAACATTTTTAGTTACCTGTAGAAAGGAGACTGTGGTAACTTGGCAACAATTTCTGTAAGAATCTGAATGCTCCTCGCTTTTCTGAACTTCAGATGCTGAACAGCACTCAAATACTGCCCTTCAGTACCATTTACACATTTCTTGCCACTGTATTTCATGCTACAGTGCTGTGGCAATCCCAGTGAAGAGAACCTCCGAAGTGAACACCTTAACCTCTGCTAAAGTCCAGAACTGATAGAAGGCAAGAATCTGGCACTGAGAGAAAGTCCCTAAATCAAACACGTTGCCTACTGACCATCCAAAGGGTTGGGAATATGCTAAAACTCCAGCAACGTGGCTCAAGTAACTTTAAAAAAAACCCCCAGACCCAGATACATGAGCCCATTTAGCCCTGCTCTGTATCTCTAACCATGGGCAGCAGCCAAGGGGGAGTGGTGGTGATCCTGGTGACAGTACTTGGCTCTTCCCACCCCCAATCTACAAATCCAACTGTGACATAGCTAGGGCTGTGGTCTTCCCATCTCTCCCAGAGAGCTACACACAGCTCCAGCGTAGCAAGAGAACAGCACACAGAGTTTTCTGGGAAAACATCAATAAATATGAAAAGAAAAAACACCGTGGAGCTACCCCTGTCTGATTAATCTGATTGATTCTAACACTGCCCATTGGTGTTGATTTTTTAAACAAGCACCCCAAAACATGCCAGCCCTCTGAACGCTGTGTTGCCCCTTCCTCCCCTATAATCAATCCTAGCACAGACTGCAACTCCCCGTGAGGGGAGGCAGCAGACTGAGCTCTCTGTAATTACCCACTGGATCTTATTAACACACTGAATTCTAAAATTACAAGGCTGAGGGCTGTGCATTGGTTCACTGCCATGTACAAAGGTACTCGAGCAACTTCAGCCTGAAAAGCTACCTACAGTTGGTGGTTCAACTCCTCTAAAACAGATATGTATTACTTAACATACTGCTTTACAATAATGGGTAACAGAGAGAACAATACAAACTGAAACTCTAGGAATGTAAAATACCCAACCATAAAATTTCTTTTTAATTTCATTAATGAGCACATTAATGTGTAGGTATCATTTTGACAGGAATATATAAAAATACATGTGTGAATGCAACCTACTTCTGTGGAGATTCAAGAACTTGATTTTTCATTAGTGAGTATCAAAAACTCTACATAATTATTTACAGCGAAAATTTTAATAGGATAACAATATTGAAGCTCAGAGAAAAAAAATATTCAGCGCCACAGAAGTGTACAATAAACTATCATAGCAGAATTGGACACACTGTGTTAACAGAAATAGTAACATACTTAATTTACAATGCCAAAGAAATCTGGCTATTTATCTGAGCTCCTCAGGAAAAAAAGCTTCATTCTTTAAAAACTATGCTCATATTACCACAACTTCCAGATAAACATCACTATTCATCCTGTTATGCTTTTATATCATTTGTTTCCTTGCTACCTCATTAATAGAAGCCAATATTCTTCTACAATTCACCTGCAGGGAGGAATTATTAATCACAAATAATCTATTTACTTTTTAACCTTTTTTTTTGTGTGCTCACTTCAAAATATTTGTGCAAGTAGAGTATTACATTATATTAAGCATAAAAGACAAGTATATCAGTCACCCAAGAGCACGAGAACATTTTACACCAGGCCTCAAAAATCTGCCTGAGTTCCACCCTGGCCAGCTGCCTCCACAAGAAGAAAGAAAGAGCTTGGAGCACTCTCAACTTGATGCTCTCTTGATCAAAGGACTTTCAAAGAAGTAAAACAAGGAGAAAAGCAGGAGAGATGAAGGCATTCAGTTGCCATCAGTTCAAATTTTTGTTAAGAATAACAACTCCCCAGCTGTATAAACACACAGGGAAGCAGCAGTGAGGTGGGTGAGCTCCTCTTTCCATCAGCTGGAGCTACTCCAAGATCTTTGGACAATCCAAAATGCTGCCAGTAATGGAAGAATGACCAACCAAGAAAGGAAAATTATTTTACAAATGGAAAAGCAAACTTTCTTAGCAACCACAGCTACCTGGACATCCAGCAATAGCCCAGGAACTGATAGCACTGCTCTGCCTCATGATTAGGTCTAAGAAAAGCACTTCCATAGGGGGTCAGGATGATGGGGTCAGTGTCTGAATCATGGGGGGAGGTTAATCTTGACTTCAAATATAATTAAACAATTTTTTCTCAAATTACAATTTTTTTCATTTCATCTGGAGATCACCTGATCCCTTTTAACAAATATTAAGAGGAAAATGACATTTGAAATCAAGCAGTAAAATATTTTAATTATGAAACAATAATTGCCTATTAACCATAGAAATAATATTAAAGATTGCATTCTTTCCTCAGAAAGCACTATCCAAACTGAAGGGAGGAAGGAAGTGTGCAAATATACTTTTGCCTTTAAAACAGCTTAGATGTACCTTTTGTTTCAGAGGCAAGATTTAAGTTCCAAGGGGTCTTTGGCACCCGGTGCTAAACAGTTTGTAAGGATTTTAGTAAATGTTGTTGGACTGTCAAACTACAATTTCATTAGACCTTATCAGTGAAAAACAGTAGTTAAAGCATAATATCTTCTACTATAGTTATATTTTTTTATAGGGTAGCCATCAACAAGCTTACACAGATGCACACAGGCAATCAGATATTAAATGCTTCCTACTAGTTGACTTCAATTGATTTCCAGTATTTCTTATTTCCACTGTTTTTATCCCTACTCACCTCATGAAGGACTTGGAATAGTGCCAGCGGATCTGTGAAACTACTGAATACAACATTATACTATTTATGTTTATTAACAGCTTGAACAATAAACTGTCTCACTGCACTGTGCAAACCTAACTAGCTTTATATGTATAACTTTGTATAAACTGTTGGGCTGCTGGAGCAAAGAAAGGATTTGTTTAAAATAAACACCAGAAGCTGAATAAGGTGTAAAGTAAAAGCAACACTAAAATACAAACTCATGAGTTTAGTTAGCAGAAGGGTTAAGAGAGCAAGACATATTATCACCAAAATTTAAATACAAATATGTAAACATCAGCTAACAGGGATCACTGCCAGTATTTAGGGAAAGAACATCCAAATAGTCTAGTGTGATACTATGCTATATGTGCAGCCTTGGCAAAAACAAAGTCCAAGTTAAGGAGGAGTACCTTGGTGGAATTTAAATGCTTTGATCTGACAACTAGGTCTGAAATCCAGAAACTGTAACAGGATTTATGACCCATATAAGACTTCAGCTCTTTTTGTACCAAGGATAATATTCATTTCTGTATTAATGGAACAGCAGCACAGTACAATTGACAAGCATAAAATCATCCAGAAAAGTATTACTGAGGCTGCTAAAGGAAGGAAGGAACAGAGAAAAATAAAGGTTGGCATATTACCCTAAACAAGAGCACTGTGTAGTACAAAACAGTTGGTAAATGGCTTCCAGTCCCAACTGAGCTCAGACTGTGTTGTTGTTTCATGGTGGGCAGCCAGATACCTGTAAGGGACGTTTGTCTGAGACCACGAATGCAGGACATGACTTCATCAGTGTTTGCCTACAGTTTGCTCCTACTAACTTTAAATTATCTACATCCAGTGTTGGTCACTTCAGAGCACAACACCACAGCATCCTCCTCACAGAAATAATAGAAACTAATCCTCCAGGGACAAAATGCTGCCCAACCACGGCTGCCCCACCAGAGGCACAGGGAACTCCTGCTACAGTAACACAAGCAGGTGGATTTTACCCCCGCTGTACCAGCCTGCAGCAGTTGGAAGCAGCCACCTCAGGGAACAGCCAGAGCCCTGAGGCCAAGGAAGATGCCATATACACAGTCCTATAAAGTCTGAGAAACTCAAGTGGGATTTACAGTCAAATCCGTGACAATTTTCCGTCTCCACTTCCACAGCACAACTTTTCAGAAAGCTCATTAATATTCCACCAAACACAGCCAGTTTTTAGGTGACCAGAAGCACCTTCCCAACACCACCTTGCTCGCCAGATCTACCAGTTGAGCCCTGAGTAAAATGCCCTTTTCACAGAACCAAACCCCAGATCCCCAGAGCAATTCCCTTTAGCCTGGGTGTTCTCCAGAGTGCAGGATCCTTAAAAGATGATCTCCACACAAACTGCAGGGCTGTGCACACGATTGCTCTCTGGTGTCTGGGTGCCCTTGCCAATGGCACACGTTCCCATCTACCCAGCTGAGCAGAGCAGGGACAGGACTAAATGAAATGTCACAGGCAAGACAGACACTACAAATAGCACAGCAGCGAGTCAGCACACAGCATATGGATTCCAGGGGTAAACTGAGCATCTGTGGGTTATACAGTTTCTCCCTGCTTTAAGAAAAATGGAAAACTGAACATGGAATTTTGGCCTGACTGCATGCTGAAAGCTTATTCTATGAAAATGTCCTCAAAATCTAAATAGAGAATTAAAAATTTGGACACATTTGTCCCTGTCTTTGACAGATACTGTAATAGATAATAGTTCATTTATTGAGCCAAATATTACTTAACATTATAATAACAGTGTACATTAACGCTATTCTTCATTTTATTTAACAGTTTGTGATGTATAAGCCGAAAGAGCCTGGGATAAAAATTGAAAAATTATTAAAAATAGAGGAGAAAGTAAAGCAATGTCTTACTAGTTAATTTTACCTTCCCATTTTTGTTATGCCTGGCAGATGATGGGTTTTTACTTCCTCGTATCATAAAATCCAATTACAGGAGTTCCTCCAGTGAACCATAATTTCTCCTCCTTAACATTTCCCACATTGCCTTCCTAAAAGTCAGAATGGGAAAAAGTACAAAATGTGGTCTCCTTGTCCTACAGAATATCCATCCTCTTACACTGGAGACAGAGACCTGGAGACCAGTGGAATGGGATGGAAAAGATCAAGATCTGCCTTCTCTTTTTTCAAAGATGCTTTTCACCATCTGTGCTCATGACAGTTTTATTCTGCGCCAACAAATGGCCTTTTTGGAAATGCAAAATTAAGTTGCAATGTGGTGGTAAAGTTGACTGAAGAACAGACACTTCTTACAAAACCGTCATCTTATACTAAATATTCTTTTTTGTGTCAAGAATCAATAGAGATGGTTGTCAGAGAAGTGAAACACTAATTACAAAAAGACAGGTAGATGACCACATGGGGACATAACTGTGGCTAAAACATTGCATATTTTCTAAAACAAACAAACAAACAAAAGACGATATTTGCACACACATTCACAGAAATACAAATGTACCAGTTCAGTAGAGGGAAATCACAACTGTATTTATCACATCTCACTGCTAAAAGAGAATCTTTTTCTCAAAAAAGTGAACTTAAAACTCCAGGTATCCTGAATATTTATCTACTTTGCAGTCCACAGCACCTTTTTCAACAAATGTATTTTGCTATGTATTTATTGTTTCATATTGCAGTTTTCTAATAAAGGGAATTGTAGTAATTTCCATTTGCAACGAGCACCAAATAAACCTCCCACTGCTGTGTCCCTCTCCATCATTATAGCCTGTATAACCCCAAACAACTTTCCATTCATAGAAAAATTGCATTAAATCCTTATAGAAGAAAAATTTTAAACAAAAGCCACATATTTCCAAAAGATGTATTTGAAATAGTCTTTTTATTTTCCTGTGCAGACCTAAGCTTAGAGCATTCTGTCTCTCTGGCAGAAAGAGAGATTATCACTATCACTTAAATCACCACAAGGAATACTGTTCCAATTCTACTGAGGTGTTAGTGATGTTATCAGCTGCTACAGGGGAAAGAAAATCCAGGGCTGGAGTTTGGCAAGATTCAAAATATAGGTTTCTGCACTTAAATCTTAGTATAAAGCTCACAGACTTGACTCAGTGTTGGTGAATGGAACTGACTGAGCTTCAACTCCCGGCTAAGTCACAGTTAAAAGGCAGATGAGAAGATACAGTTATGCTGATGTTTCAGAAGTACAAGCATTTCTACCCAATGAATAGCTATCAAACATCTTATTTGAGGTTATGTATCAGATACAAGAAATGTTTCTGTGAATGAAAAAAAAATCAGTAGGAAGGAAAACAAGTTGAAGGATAAAATGTTACATTTCTCCAACATATGATTGTGTGGCACTATTTTACAGCAGTTTCGTGTCATTAACACAATCTCTTTTTCATCAGAATATGAATTTTTATTATGAATGTCTTTATGTAACACTAATCTTTCTATTATGACCTGAGGGAATATGCTGTAATAATATTAGAAATCTTCATTTATTTCTTCAGTCATCAATTCAAAGTTGATGTCTGGGTTTAAACAGAATTAAATGACTTTAAAAAAAAGGTGGGCATTAAGCCATGGCCTTTTAACTTCCCCTACAGAGAACAACAGCACAGCTCACTTCCTGGAGGAATCCAATACCCTCTGGAACAAACTATGGCAGCGCTGTGATCAATCACCTGTTATCCTAAGGTCACAACAAGGGTGTTGCATCACAGAGCATCAGGTGGGAGCCCCAGCACTTGAGGGTGTGCTGCTTTCTAAATGCTGGACAGCAAGGAAAAGACTCAAGAGGCAACAGGAGAACTCCTAGGAACTAGCATACTCTGGGTGAAGAATCTGGAATCAGGCTAAAAATCTGTTAAGTGACTGTTTAAAGACCTGTGGAAAATTAAAAGGACAAAGAATATGAATCCCCCTCCCAATTCTTGATAAAACAGGGGAGGAGGGGTCCAGACGACCCCTTCTCCAAGCATTAACCTGCTCTCTTCAGCTTTCCACTAACCCCATCTGCCACCTGCTGTGCAGTTTTTAGAGCACTCTGATATTCAGAGTGCATTGTAAATTAGCAAGTCAATTTGGCCCTCAAAAGCCGTGAGGGTTAAAAGAATTTCAAGATTTTAAGTCATACTTTCCATTGGCTAATCATTACTCAGCTTGAACTCCTGATGGTGAACTCCTTGACACTAATGAGCCCACATCTGCTCCTCTAACTCAAAATTACTTTGCTCTATGAGCTCCTTTTATTAGCAGACCAATGACCACAATGAATTTTTGACAACGGGCAGCTATTCAGCACAAATCAACTCAAGCAATTCCTCCGTGGAGTGTGTTGTGTTGTTCCAGAACTGGGTGGTGGTAGGGGAAGCAACTGATTGCTCCTGTAAACCAGAGCAAGCTGATTTCTTATCATACACCATGTAACCAAAAAGCAAACAAACAAAAACCCCCCACACTGCCTGTGAGTAGCCAGGTCTAGCTGTTATCAGATAAGCTGAAAAAAAACCTTCTGCTTCACTGGAAGTCACAAGGTCAGGTTATAAAACAGAGTCGTTAACTGAAACAAAACTATAAACCCTAAAAGCAACCATGAACTACCTCATCTAAAAGATCCTTATTGGTCCCAACTCAAATTTACTCTATTAAAAGTGCTTTTGGAAGTCCAAATGTTACTTTTTCCCCCCAAAGTGCTGAAATGATCTGTCAGGTGGCTGGAGAGGATCCATTTCCTCTTCTGTGTGCAGCTTTTAGCAGTACCAATTCTCACATGAATGACATGGAGCAAAACATCTTAAATATCTAATATCTAATATATTCACTCAGGACTCGAGAAAGCTGGTTAACTTCATGATCTCTGACAAAGCTCCAAAGCTGATGTTTTCTCTTGGTTGTTTGCTTCAAGTGACCACAAATGAGGTTGTAACACATTATTTCTATCAGTTTTATCGGGTTTAACCACTGAACTTCACACATAGACTTGTTATGTTTTAAATACTTAACAGCAAACGGAGTACCATAAAGGCACAGGAAAAAAACAAGCTGTGTGTCTTGTTTTGTATGAATCGTGGTGTGTGGTATGCCCTGACTGCCAAGGAGGAAAAAAAAAGCCTCTCTAAATTCACCCGCAGCTTTCGGTCTCAAAATAAAACCATCTCCTGCTCATCTTAATAATTTCAGACTCCCCTTTACACCCCAGCTGTAAAGTACAGGATGGTGATGACACTTCAACTCCAAGGTACATACACAAACTCAGAAGCAGAACACCAGGTGAAATTTATGGGTCAGATATGTCAAAATACCTTATGAAAAATTGTTTCATCTTACTAATAATCTCTGAAAGCTCATAGAGGTTGTCACATCTTCTCTAAATTCAAACCACGATGCTGATCTGAATATTTATTTACATATACATACATATATATTGCATATTACATGAGCAGATGCTGAAATATGTTTGTGTAAAATGCAACCTGTAAACCCCCAAGACTCAAATACTGCTGATGCCTGACACTTGACAGGGTCTGAACCAGTAAGAATAAAGGATTTAAAAATGTATTCAAGAGCATTTCACAAGATGTCGGAATTAAAAAGTCTTGGTTACCAAACAGGCAGCTGACAGTTATTTCTTGTGTAATGTATTTCAGAAATAACCTAACACGATCACAGTACCTCCAAACCTCACATTCTCATTAAGAAGTGAGCAGGTGGGTTTCAGAGTACATGAAAGCATCATGCTCCTAGTAGAGGTAACCTTTTTTGTCCTCATTAGGATGAGTGATGACAGCAGTGAAAAAAATGAAGCATTTTCTCTTTCTTTTTCCTTCCTTTTCCCAGTATAGCAACAATAACCAGCACAGAGGATTCTTTGCAGCAGATGAATAGATCCACACTGGTTTCACGGTTTAGTTTATTAGCCAAGAAGTATCCCAGGTATTTCTACCTTGTGTTTGACTCGGGCTGACATAAAAAGAAAATGCTGCTTGCTATTGCAGCATTTGATCCAAGACTCTTCTTTCATCTCCTTCTTCTAACTTTGCGTTTTGTCTTTCCTTCTGTCGTTCTTTCCAACATCCTGCAGGATACAAATCAAACAGCAATCCACCAGAAGGGCAACAACTTCAAGATTAATAGAACACACCAACAGTTGCATGGCAAAAGACAGCAACTAAAGTTACAGAAGACCGCCCATGAGTAAAATCAGCTGGACACTTCAAAGTGGAATTGCACAGAAATCAGAAAACCCTGGTAACTAAACCAGAAGCCCCTAGAATTTATAGTGGAGAATTGTTACCTTCTCCATGACAACTCCTGTTACCAGAAGTAAATACATGGACACACACACGTGCCCTCCTGACCTTTCTGTCTTCCTGCAGTAATCACCACACACAGCTGCACTGACACTGCCACCCTTCCAGGGAGGGTGGACACTGGAAGGTGTGTGTCCATGTGGCCACTGTCAGGCTAACTGGGTCACTCTGCTCTGTTAGAAACCAAGAGCATCCCCTAAATGTCTGCACAGGGAGAAAAGAAAACAACTTCGTGCTGCTTTACAGGCCAGAAAAACAAAAGTCGTACCTGCAACCCTCCCTTCAAATTTTCCCCATTCTGATCAATTCCCTGTACAACTCCTGTGTCTGCTTGTCAGCCCTCACAAAAATGGCAGGACAGACAGGAGGTGTGTGCTGAGCCAGGCTCTTCACCACCACCAGAGACCTTGGCTGCAGCACAGAGAGGGCTCCAGCTGTGGAAGGAGCAGGGAAGAGTTCAGAGGAGCTGACTCAGGCTCACAAATCCTCCAACTACCAACAGAGAGAAACAGCCCATTGCATTTCCATCCATCATTATTTAACTAAGCCTTTTTTCTACCAGTTTTTCTGCAAGCAGTAGGCTGAAAGATCATGTAAGAATATATGTGCTGCTGCAAAGCTTGCAGAACTAAAGGATAGCCAGAATCAAAATGGATGAGCCCCAAAATCAGCAAGAACTCAACTGTCGGTGTGCTGTTGCACCTGAAATGTGAAGTTAAACTTTTGTTTAGAAATGTCTTTGAGTCAAAGACTCAAAAATAGAACTGCACCTTGAAGAGCTCAAAAGGTATGATGATAACAAGAGGTCTAAGATATACTCAAAAGCTGAGAATGTAGGTACTGCCATAGTAAAAAAAGAACCAGCATGGTTCAATGTCTTGAAAATAATATATCTGACATTAACTACCCTGAAAACATATTAGAAGCTAGGAAAAAGTAGTTTTAGTTTCTTAATGTTGAAATACAATTCCTGTCTAAAAATTCTCCTAAGATTTAGTTTTGAAAAACAGACACAATTTTTTTTCAATTTAAATTTTAAAAAAGCCTTCATTTTGTTTAGAAACAGCAGTGACAAAACAAAATATTTTCAAAGTAACTGTGCACAGGAAAACAAAATAGGTACTAGCATTAATTCCTACTAATACAGAATGCTAAGTAGGTAGCCTGAAATTAATTTAAGAATATTAATTACATTCAGCCACAGGACCATAAAATTAAGCAGTCTAATGTATTAACACTTGAAAAACACACTTGAACACACTTCCCTAGTGAGCAGTGGTCTAAGCTATCAGCTTCTGTAAAATTCAAACACCAGCACTCCTACCCACAGAGCTTCAGTGGCACCACTCAGTTATCAGTTCAGGGAGTTACCAGCTACAACTTTCCTGTCCTCTATCTACAGGCAGTTCCAGCAGGTGTCCTTCAGCTCAGGGTATTGCTGAGGATTGGAACAAAACAAGTGGCATGGACCAGTTCCACAGCTCTTCTTCAGAAACACAGGGCAGGTTCTGCAATTTATTTCTTATGCTGCAGCTTCTGCTTCAGAAAGTCATAGGGCTGAGCTCAAATTTTTCCTTGAGATCAGCAGAGAGTGTGAAGAACAGAGAGGAGAGGTTATCTGTCTTTTGCTGCCCTCACCTACAGACAGGAGGCTTTGAAGAAGAGGGTGAAGACACGACAGTAGTTTTGCATCCTCACAGATTTGAAGTAGGAGAGGCCACTGTGCTTTCCTTGACCCATCACATCTGCTGAACACCCACCTGCCTGAGGTGGCTGCACAGCACAAGGTATGGCCAAGGGTGTGGCATGGCAGGAACATCACAGCGCTCTCTCTTCTGATGGGAGAGATACAAATCTTTATAAAGTACTGCTTCTGAACTTCCCTGCCATCCACTTTCACCCTTTTCCTGCCTTTCATCTATTTTTGGCTGAGTAAGTCAATTTTCTCTTCTAATAAATAAGAGTATTTCATGAGTTACACAGTTACTGGGATTCAGGGTTTAACTAATATCATTTCAGGTCTTGAAAAGTCAGCGAAGATCTTGGTAACCTTTCTTTTTATTTTACTACATTATACAAAGTTCAAAACATTGAAGCTGAAGCTTGAAGCTGAAGCTTGAAGTTCAAGGTTGCAGCCCATCTTTAATCTTCTATTAATATTACAGGAGAGCAGTTCTGGAACATTATGATCCTTTAATTATGAAAAATTGGAGATTATTAGCATGGCCATATTTTACAGATAAGACTGTGCTTTTACTTCAACAAGCATAATCAATAGTGTTTTTGCAAAATTTGGTTTGCTAAATCCACTGGAGTGGAGGAGCTCGGTAATTCCCTTTTAAAATGACTTTTACAACTTCCCAGCTGTCTAGTTCTCTACATTTGTCATGACAGACAAAGTTAAATTAAAAATTCTAAACCATCACCCTAGGGCAAAACTTGATAGAAAACTGTAGAGCAATATTCTTTAAAACCAGAAACAAAATACATCCTAACACTACAGATAAAATACACTGTCATTTTTCTGTGTGCATTTACTCCCCTACTCCTTTTTAATAGATGTGATTTTCAGGCAATCTAATCACAACTCACAACTCAAATGGGTGTCTCGCACTGCTCCTTTTTTGAATAGTCCAATTGGTCACAACAAGGGGCTCTTGTATTCAGCAGGGCCTGTGTTTAGGCACAGAGGTCAGGTGTCACATCTGTGATTGATAATGTTTGTTTAGTGCTCTGCTTTTCAATAACTCTTCACTTTATGCAGCATTTTGCTTCTAAACAGGAGTGGGTGTAAGGACACTCAGCATAATGGAATGGGCCAGGTTTAATTCCCTTAATCACTTGGTCAGGGCAACAGAATTAACTGTCCACATCTGTTCCCTCCAAGCACACATGCTTAGTTTTCCCTCTTATGCAATAAAGGAGTGTGGGGTCACGGTGCCACATCCAGCCTGCCTTTTCCTCCAAACCTGAATCCACAGAGAACACCCACATGCTGACTATGGATCAACACAGGCTGATTTTGGACCACAAAATACTTGTGATGTGGCAAAACCAGCTCCATCTCGAGCCTCAGGAGTAATTTTTTGTTTCACATGCTACATGTGCCCAAAGGAAAAAGCAGAGCTGTTGTGCCAATTGTAAACGGACAGGTAAACAGAAAGGCACACTTAAAGCTTGACATAAAATGGTTTCTTAATGAAGATGTTCTCGATAGCCCACTGAAAATGGAGTGTAACTGCACTCCCAGTTAGGGTGATCTGTTCAAGATGATGTGATCTGGTAAAGATGACATTCAACATCATTAGTCACACTGACAGAGCTGCTCAACAAAGGCCGAGGAGGGCTAGAGCCAAAAGAAAATTTCAAAACATATCATTTAAAATGGCAATTAATTCAGACCCACTGGTTTGTGTTTCTGGCTGCTGGAAGCCTGATGATGGAGGTCAATTGCTCCAAGCCCCTGGTGTTCACAAAATGGTGATTATCAGGATGCTCAGTCTCAATTGGGAGCCACCTACGCTCACCTCCTTTTGACATTTGTATCAATTATGCTTGTTTAAGGATGAACAGACAGACAAATACTAAGTTCAGAAAAAAAAAACCCAAAACCAATAGAGTTCACGCTGGGAAACAAACACTGAATCACCAAAAGGGGAAGGGAGGAGTCACCAACAGCCAGGTAAGTACAGAGAACACAACATGAGTAACAGACAGGGAGCTTCCAGAAAGGACAAAACCCACTAATTTACAGGAACAGCTGCACTGTGTTCTGGTGTCAGAAATAAACTAGTTTTGGAGAGAAAGAAAACAGCTTTCTCCTTTAAGGCCAAGGACAAACAGAATGGGCAGTAAACACTATGTTTCAGCAAGGAGCTGTTCTCTGCAACAGGTGTCATTAAGATACACTCCATGTAAATGGGGAGACTGCCAGGAAAACCTACAAGTCAGATGACAGCTGGAAGATGAGGGAGAACTCATTCCATTAAAATCTGATTAGGAACCTTTCTCCTCATTTACACCCTTTGTGGCAACGTGTGTTGTTTTGTTTGGACGCTGTGACTGCTTTCAGTCAGCATTTTATCCTTTGCCTGACCTGAGCTACGGGTGATTTGAAGATAGCAGGTTAAACACAAAATAATCCCCTCTCAAGGCTGTGGCAATCTATGAAATGAGGCAGGAGGAGGTAAGACAGCTCCTAACTCCCTCGTACAGGATATTCCAAGGGGTAAACCATGAAACCAGAGGCTGACCATGGCCGAGCAGGAGTTCTGCTGGCCTGGAGGGCTGCTGGCATCCCTGGGAAGAGGGGAGCAGCCAGTGCAGCCCTGGAGAGCAGGGGAGAAGCACAGCAGCACTAGGACATCTGGCACACCTGAGCCCCCAAATCCCTCAGGAGTATATTCACCTCATCATCCCCCCGGGTAACCACACGCAGAGCCCAGGACAGCACTGCAAACCCACCTGTGAACCTCTGATTTTATCACTACAGCAAATAATAAAGAAGTGCAAATGAGGATGATAATATTGCTTGTTTTACATGCAGAAGGTCAGAGAGCATGAATTAGTCACTCTCCTGTGCAGTCCACTGCCCGCTGGCTGACGGGGAAGAAGAGACTACAGAGGACACTGTTCCCTCTCTCGGACTGAAGTGCAGACACGTGGGGCTGTGCTTGTGCCTCCTCTGGTCCACGAGCCCACTAACAGCCAAGGAAGGCGTAGGAGAAAATAATCAGCTACTGTCTGCAGATAAGCAACATATTATTTCTCCAGGGAGCAAGTGGGAGAACCAGGAGGCAACAGCTGTTTTCAGTCCCACTATTTCTGCTCCCACTACACACACTGCCTTACTAAGGCTTGAAAGGAGTCGCCTGTATTTATAAATACAGAGAGATAAATAGCTGTGTCTGAGTGCGTGTGTGCATCTGGTTGTAATGCAAGAGTAAGGAGAAAATATCCTTCCCACGCACATTAATGCAAATGTAAAGGGAAAATATCCTTCCTACAGACATTTATTTTAAACTGTGTGTGCTAGCATATTTTTATTTTAGAAAACTGATTGCTTCATCATTGGATTGTGTCCTTACTGCACTTAGCAGTTTGGAAAAAAAAAAAAAAAAAGTATGATTCCAAATGTAACTCACAGGACAAACAAGTATTTATTTGAATTTTTAAACAGCTTAGCAATTTTTCTTCTCCATTTCCTACAATAATATAAAGCATGTTAAATGGAAAAATGTGTTACGAATGCAAATCCTCTGTAAGTGAAAGCCTATAGAAAAAAGAATAAAGCTATTGAGCAAATGCTAAAATAATTTTTTCCTCCCAACACAACCGGAAAGTAATGCTGCCAAACAGTAAACACACCTGCAAAACCAGATTTAGGGAATAAGTTAAATCCTCTGACCTGTATATTTTTGCCAATTTATCTATTTTTAATCCAGTCAACACTTACAGGTAGTGCTTGCAACAACAATTTTTCATCACTGCAACTTTTGGAAACATTTGCTATGATATTGTGACGTGCACCTAAGAGAGTGATGTGTGTAAGAGCATTCAGCCATCCTGTAATTACACACCCTGGATACAACGACCATTTAACGATGCAGCTAAGCCAATTTAGGACAATATGCTCATCCACTAAGCTATTACAGCTCAGAATGACGTTCCCATCCACTTTAAAGTTCAACTTACCATTAATTGTTTAACACTAATAGAGTTCTGAATAAATAAAGTCAACAAATTGGAATGCTACAGTTAATTGTAATTAATGTGGCTGCGTGCAAAATCCTACTTTCATACAGAATACGATGGCACAGAAGATAGCTTTGGGTTTTCCTAATGAAGTTTGAATTCTTCTACTGCAAAGCAACTACTTACCACTGCTATCTTCACCCAAATAAAAAACAGGCAGATAAAAATAAACAATTAACAAAGAAGGAGAACATTTTGTAGAGAAAAATGTTAGGACGATCCTAGTGAGGCCATCTGCATTGAAAGCCTTTCTGCATATGTCTATACACACAGAGACAAATATATATATATATATAGGAAAGGCAACACACCTTCTTCAAGAACCCTGATTTATATGGTTTCTAACTGCAATCTATTGTCTTCTTTTCCCCAGACTGTGTTCCAGTTCTTTCTCCCAAGTTCCTACATTCAACTCAAATCTGTGAGGGAAAAGCAAAACAAAACAACCCTCAACAAAAAATCAAAGCCCAATGATACAAAGGATTTTCATCTTTATCTATCTGCCTGTATCTCTTGGTTATATAATCACAGCTGTAATCTCTAGGAAATGCAGACTCAATCAGACAGCACAATAATGCTGGGGAAGATCTCTCCAAGCTGTGGAATGTCAGAATCTAAACCGACTGTTAGAGCTTCAGAAAGTTCCCATCAAATGACCAGATGGGGATGCAATCATCCAAATCTTCTACAACAGAAAGTGTACTGAGACCATGAAACATTAGCTTCTTGATCATCTGTCTCATAAATACTGGGAAAGAAATACAGAAGAGAAACTTTTTCTCATGTGTCTCAAAAATTATTCATAAGAGACTGTACCCAAAAAATAGGCTCTTTGGCCAAATAATGAGTACTTGTCTGAGGCAGGGCTATTTGCCATATATTTAGATGTAACACCAGGTGTTTGACCATCACTTGCTACGCATTCTTAAGACTCCACATCAGATTGCTCATTTCTATTCAGCAGGGCAGGAATCAAAGCTGACTTAAAAATCCAATATAGCTATTGCAGCCTTTTTTTTTTTTTTAGGTATTATAAAATACAGTCTCTTTGAGAATATATTTTCTGTGAACTGTGAAAGAATGAAAGAAATCCATAGTACTTGGCAGTCTGAATCACACATAGAATTCATATTTCTTTTAACTTCTTGTTTCTGAACTTCACCACCTTTAGCCAAGGTGATAAACCACCCACCTTTTATTACCCAGCTCTCCTCTGAAACGATGTGCTTACTATGCAAATTTTAGATGATACTTGCAAGTGGTCAGGAGAAAGAAATACCTCATTTTCTTCAGATCTGTCACAAGAGTTGGCTGCAGGTGAGATGAGATTTTTAAGTTCATTCATGGCATTTGCTACACTTACCACATCCTTTGTGAGAGAGAAATCATGGCTAACGGGAAGCCTGCATTTTCAGCTCTGGAAAGGTGTCAGAGTACAACTATCTGGGCTTCAATACTTCACTTCTAAGAACATGAAATAAATGAAAAGTCCACTCCCAGAGAATATGGCAATGAGAATAATGGAATAAACCTTGCTTCTTTATTCCATGCAGCTTGGACAAGCCCAGAATTCAAAGTGCCAGTAGACTGAGATGAAAGTGCAAGTGAGACCTGTGTCAACTCACTTCAACTAAAAAACTTCACCCTCAATATTTCATACATCAAATCTGAAGATGCACAGGCATCTCCCTGTGTATCTAACATCACATGTTCTTTATCTGCACTGGCTGCTGTCTGTGACAATGCACTCAGCCCCAGACAGACAGATATGTCTGAAGCAGAAAGGCCATCATGTGTTCTCACGTCACAGATTACAAAATGAAAAATCTGTTCTTAGGAATCAGGCATACACCCTTTTAATTTCTCATACAGGGTACCATACCAGTGACATGATGATGATGGACAGCATCGAAGTGTGAGGAGAAAACAACTCATCCCAATAGCAAGTCTAAGAATTCCTACCCTTCTGATCCAGCATAATTCATTCACTTAGTACTACTGCTTTAGAGAGTAAGTCTGATGAGGGGTGGCTGATTGTTCAACTGGGATTGTTCAGCCTGGAGAAAAAGAGGCTCAGGGGGGACCTTCTTGCTCACTGCAACTCCCTGACAGGAGGGTGAAGGCAGGTGGGAGCCGGGCTCTGCTCCCAGGGAACAAGGGACAGGACAAGAGGAAACGGCCTCAAGCTGTGCCAAGGACATTCAGGCCGAAGCTCACTGAAAATGGGGGTCAGGCATTGGAACAGTCTGCTCAGGGAGGTGGTGGAGTCACCATCCCTGGAGGTGTTTAAGGAACGACCGGACATGGCACTCAGGGGTTTTACTTGACAAGGTGGTGATCAGTCAAAGGTTGGACTCCGTGATCTTGGAGGTCTTTTCCAATTTTAGAGATTCTAGGATTCATATCATAGATCCAGTAGAGGACTAGACCCCAGCATGGCAGGCATTTCTCCTATAAAGGGCATGTGTTATAAAGGCAGCAGAGACTAAACCCAAGTCCCACAGAGCTGACCCAGGCAGCTCTGCCAACACCCAGGCCCGGCTCAGGCTGCACCCAAAGGGCACTCTGAGATCATGACCCCGTGTTATGCAGTTGGTTTTGACATGCCTTGGTCAGCAGGCAGCAGTGGGAGCTGCTCAACAGACAACACACGTTCTCCAGTTTTCTGCATCACAGACAAGAGAAATCACAGGGATTAGGACCATAACCAATTCAGAGCCAGCAGGACCATTAACTCTGTGCCCTCTAACCTGCATTCCTGTCACTCTGCATGGCAAGAATCAAGCACACCAAGCAACAGCTACAAATTTGTCACCTTCAGCTGAACAATATACAAATTTCCTGCTTTACATCTTATCTGGAAAGCTCCATAAGCACCACACTGAATGTGTTAAGAACACTACAGCTATTCCTCCTCAAAAAAGGTACTAGATAACTTCATTATGTTTTTCCTCACAACATAATCAAGGATTTAACAGTCATTGCACAGAAATCATCGCTACACTGAAGATGTATGACAAATCTGGTTTGCCCCAAAAATGCATATTGTGAAAGTGTAACAGAGAAGCAAATTAAAGAGAGAAATGTTTTAGAAAATGAGCAAATAAAATTAATAAAGCTTTAAGAAGGTTGGGTTTTGGTGTTTTTTTTAATTCTCTGACACAGTAAATTTATTTAAGACCTGCAGATTATATGTATTTCTTTGCCTAGTTTTGCTATAGGAGTTAAATGAAACATAATGAAGTACACACAGATATATTTTTTTCCCCAGTAGTTCTAAACTTTAGTTTTAATTTGAAAACCTTAATCTTAAAACAATATTATGAACGTGTAGTACAATCAAGTACTATAATATACCTTGTACTATATTGTGATTTTATTTTATATTTGGAAATAAGATATAACTCCCCTTCTCAAATACATTGAATAAAATTTTTTTTTTTTTCAGATCAGCCATTAGAATCCTTTCAGTATCTGATTAAGATTTAGGGTCTTTTGAAAAAAAACCTAAGTAACTGTATTCCTTTCTAGTTTTCAGATACAAATCTCAAACTAGGAAGGAACATTTTGGTATGAAAAAGCTCAGCAGACATGATAGGAATTATTTAATTCAGTAATAATTCTACAGTTAATACCTCCTCTTAATACAAATTTGTTTCCTTGAAGATGGAAGAGAAAGTCTGAACCAGCAGAAACTTCCCACATCCCCTTTTTTTGAAGGAAATTGTATGTATACATGCACATCCTTCCAAAAGTTAAACAAATTTATCTCAACACAGGAACAAAATAACAGCCTACATGGTGTTGTGCTTTTTCCAAAACACATTCTGAGCAGCAAAGGTTTTATGTAAGATTGTCTGCCAATTCTTAACTTGATCTATATTTTTGTAGTATTACCCTCACTTTAAGCTACTGATTCACAGGCAAATGCAGTTCATCCTGTTTCTTTCAATACTCGTAGATTTAGGAATATATTTTTTTAATTTTTTTTTGTGTTTACTTTCTATCAGAGAAATAATTAGTCATCTAATATTTCTGAGGGCAGGCAGAGTCTGCAGGGGGATCTGGACAGGCAGGATCGATGGGCTGAGGCCAGTGGTGTGAGGTTCAATAAGCTGAAGAGCTGAGTCCTGCCCTTGGGTCACAACAACCCCCTAAAGTGCTGCAGGCTGGGGGAACAGTGGCTGGAAAGTGCCCAGAGGGAAAGGACCTGGGGGTGCTGGTCAGCAGTGGGTGAACATGAGCCAGAGCATGCCCAGGTGGGCAAGAAGGCCAATGGCACCTGGCCTGTCCCAGGGACAGCGTGGCCAGCAGGAGCAGGGCACTGACTGTCCCTCTGGACTCGCCACTGGTGAGGCCACACTTGGAGTGCTGTGCCCAGCTCTGGGCTCCTTCTGGCAAGAAAGGCACTGAAGGACTGGAAGGTGTGCTGGGAAGGGCAACGGAGCTGGTGAAGGCTCTGGAGGGTCCCATGAGGAGCAGCAGAGGGAGCTGGGAGGGCTCAGCCTGGAGAAAAGGAGGTTGAAAGGAGGTTGTGGACAGGTGAGGGCTTGTCTCTTCTCCCAGGTAACAAGCAATAGGATGAGAGGAAATGACCTCAGGTTGTGCCAAGGGGAGGTTTAGATTGGATTTGAAAAACAATTTCTGCGCAGAAAGGGAGGTCAGGCATTGGAACAGGCTGCCAAAGGGAGTGGTGGAATCAGCATCCCTGGGGGTATTTAAAAGACATGTTGATGTGGCTCTTGGGGACATGGTTTAGCTGTGAACACAGTGGGGCTGGGTTAACAGTGGGACTTGATCTTGGAGGCCTTTTCCAACCTTAATGATCCTGTAATTCTGACACAACTAGGCCAGAATAAGAATCAGTCTCCTGTACAAAAAGAAATCATTTTGTAGATAGCTAACGGAAACTCACTGCAGAAATACCACTGGCTGATGATAAACAGATGAATGATTCACAAATGCAAATGAGGAAAAAATATTCTACAATAACACATTTGATTTTAGCCACAATTTAAAAATGCGTTTACAAGATTGTTTACAAGACACGACTCATTCCTTCCAATGCCCTTGTAAAAGTCCTCCACATGTGTAACATGAAAAGCCTCATCCATTAATCCCAATCAGCAACAGTACCAACTGAAAACTTTTGTAGTTCCATAACGATACATTTGCTTGCATGTTGCCATCAGGTTATGCAGGATGGAGAGAGTGAGAAAAAACAGCAAAATGAGACTTCACCCAGCCCTGTTTTCGCTGTCAGGTTCAACAATGCTGTGTCACCTAACAAGTCTGAAAACCCAACTGGACTTTGACATCATGCATCAAGCTAAGCACCCTCAATTCTCTTCAAGAGCCTGATGGACCAGGTCTGTTCTTTCCACAAAAATCACTGTAATATCTGTAATGATCTGTCATCAGGGGTTAAAAAGCCTGCTTAACAAAACCTGAAGAAATTATTGCGAAGTTTGACGGATTTTTAGAAGGAACAATTCAGTAACCATTTGCTATGTGACCTTCATTAGAATTTTCTTCATTATCATGTTGCAGAAATCTATTACATTACTGACTGGAGCTATTAGTCACTAGAAAGCCACTATCACGTTCCCCAAACTGGGGAATCATCATTACCATTAATTTCAAAGGGTAGCATTAAAAGAGACAATATTCAATATTTTACTTGCTAATTCCACTGTAATTTATGTTAGAAAAATATGCAGGAAGGTTATGCCAGCCTTGAAAAATCGCTCGGTTTTTTTCTGAGCCATTTTGTTTTCCAGGGAAAGCCTCGGCAGTATCTGGGGCATCCGGGGATACCTCCGTGGAATTCGGAGTTCAAGGAGCTGTTCAGCAGTACTGATACAGCGCTAGTCACAGAGGGCACCTCTTTCCACATGTAAA
The DNA here is from genome assembly GCA_038380795.1 of Pyrocephalus nanus. Lineage (NCBI taxonomy): Eukaryota > Metazoa > Chordata > Aves > Passeriformes > Tyrannidae > Pyrocephalus > Pyrocephalus nanus. The sequence continues at coordinate 13,183,717 of CM076275.1, read as the reverse complement.
AAGATCAGTACTGATGCAATACAGGGAAACAAGGAGAGAGGCAGGACATTCCCTCACAGAGCCATTATTGCTTCAGTCTTTCATCTCGCTCTATTTCATGTGTGTTCTAGGGACTACCATGAAGACTTTGCTACTATTATCCTCTCCTCCCAGAATCTCTGTATGATGTAAATCATGATCTACTTTTCTGTGCTTTTATTCCTCACGTTTCAGGTTCGTTTACCAAATAAGGACACTTTCCTTTTCTCTCCATGGTATTTGATGAAGTCTCACTAGTTATTTGGATGCTGTTCTTAGGGTACCTGATGCCAAATGAATTGCCTGGGATATACAAACACTTATTAGTGCTAAATTTCAATTATGGAGTTAGAAGGTTGCTGCAGCATGTACAGAACAGCTCAGCAAAACAGCTATCTTATGATCTTAGCCTCCTTCCATATATTAAGGGCTTGCTTAGACAGGAAGCCTGAAGAGGAAAAAACTCAGTTTAACAGAAGCAACACAATATCCCACCTTGTCATAGCAAGGATTTTTGTATCCAGGCACAACATTTTTACCATTCTCTAACCATCCAAGTTTTCAGCTGTCCTAACTCAAAACACCAGTTCAGTCACTTGAGAGATACATTCAATTTCTAAGAAACACACTTCAAAAAAAGTTGGAGGGTTTTTGGCAGACATCTGTGTAAATCCACCTATTTCTATTATAAAGTGCTTGTCCAGTATATTGCAGAAAAATAAGGCCGGGAGAGATGCCCACTGCAAAGTTGTCTAATCTGTCCCCAGGTGCAGGCCACTATCAATGGTAATGTTATCATCCCAGATGGATGGCTGGCCAGTCTGCACTGTAATATCACTAACAGTGAGGATTTCACAGCCACTGCAGATGTACTATGCTTTACTATTGTTATCATCTGAAAGGGGATTTGGGGTTTGGGGTTTATTTGTTTTCTCTAATTTCTAGCCTCAATCTCACTTGGTGAAAGCTTTAAAGAAGTCCAAAGGGAGAGCAGAGCTGTTCGAAGTGCACATGAAGTGCACACTGTGCCAACTGTGGCAAGGAACAAGTAGTCTTTCTGGGCTGAAATTCCTGCCAGAAAGTGGAAAAATGGAAAGATGAGAAGGTCTGAGAAGTCCTGTGGACCTCAAAACTAAGATGAACAGAACTCAAAGGCTGTTGAAATAGTAGCTAGGAACTGAGCAGCCAGGTTAAGAGTTCCTTCTCTGGCCATGTGTCTATGTAGGAATAAAGTCTTGGCCATTATAAGTCATGGCATTTAAAAGAGTGTCCTGAAAACAGTGTCCTGAAAATGAGCTTTAACACACAGACACAACAAAGGGGAGGGGAAAGAAAGTCTCTCTTGTGGTGAAAGAAACTGCTGTCTGCAACAGAACTGCAAATTCATCTTGCAAAGTCTTGAATAACTCACATACAACAGACTTAGGGACAGCTATAAATAAACCACTTAAGAAAAGCAGGCAGCTCCAAGATCTAAGTTACTCAGTTTTCCCAAAAACATGTTTCCCATTGAGACACTATATTCCATTGTGAGCCTCTGTATTCCATTATTCACAGGGATAATGGATTGAGGCGTATGAGAAGACTGAAATAGTCCTTGCCAGGTGTGTCCCGGGAGTTCAGAGGAGCTCAGCTCTGGTGTTCCAAAATTTCAGCTTTTAGTCAGCACAGAACTTATGAGATGGCAAGGAAATGGGAACCAGGATGACAGTGGGATTTCAGTACTGCCTCCCAGTTTTAATTTGGGAGAGGCACAGCTGCTTCTGGCCCCTCTGTGGCACAGTCATGGTCAGCAGTGAGGTACATCCACCCTGCCCACCAAAGGATTCCAGCCTGCAGTTTTAAAGAGAAGGGCTGAACTGGGCATTCATTATTCCACCAAACCTCAGCTTGGTCACTGAAAGAAGAATATGGTCCCATAATGTGCTAAAAGCAGACAGTGAACAGGCCATCTACCTGCCAAGTATTTCCAACATAACACAGACAGTTTAGTTTTTTCAAAAGACTCTTGTCCATGTTCAGACTAATCACAAAGGGAGAAGATAGCCTCTATAATAAAGCTGTTTATCTGAAATTAAAAATTGGATTAATTTTGCTTTCCCTCCTACACTACTGGAACCTCATCCAACTTCTATCATCTTCCAAAACACTTTCTAATTGAAACATTTGCAATTAAAAAGGAAAAAAAATCACAATGGCAAAAGTTGTGCAATTAGCAAACCCGAAGACACACATCTTTCCACAAAACTGATACATTTCAGGCAGTAAATCCAGTTCCCAAATGAACCTGCTACGGGAGGGCTGGAAGCAAAGGTGCACAGTTTGTAAACTCAGTGGGTGAACTCAGAGGCAACAGATCCAGGCCCTTATCTGCAGGACTGCAACAGCCCTTTTTCTAAGTGGAGAATAAACTTATTTTTCAGTGCATTTCCTCATCCCACACCACTGCTTCCCTACTCAAGGAAGGATTGTTTTCCATAATACAAAAAGCTATTACAGATTTACTATGTGAGCAAACTGATATGTTGAATAACTGCTAAGTAGAGAAGATGAATAAATAGCTCTGTGGACTTCCAAAGTAAGCAAAGTGGAAATAAACATCAATTCAGAACATTCAGCATTTAGCTCTAATCTGCTGGTAATGGACACAAATAAGACTTGATACACACAGAAGAAATGGCACCAAGTACACATACAACTACTGGCAATAATTACTCAGCTACAAACTTTAAACTATACCTGTAAAACCTTCCCCAGCAGTGACTGAGGGCAGCAGGGTGGGCAATGGGGAGAAAGGAAGGTGGAAGAGAGAAAACAGACCCCCATCCAACCAAAAAGATTCCTTTAAGGGTCATGGCATAAATGCAGTAAATTCATCACCCAACCACCTGACAGAGAAAGCGTTATTTTAAAATTCACAAGGATATGCCTACCATGACTTCTGACACAGACAGACCCATTCACAACAAATCAGTCCAAAAATATTCATGAACTGACTGAACTAAGTCAAATAACCCTTGGTCACGGAGCTTTAAATACTGCTGTGCCAGAGTTAAATGCAGAGCAGATAAGTGACATCAGAAGGAAGGCAGCAAGGAATTTTTTAATCCCCATTTTTGCTAGCTCACTACCTGGACCCAGGAAACAGCACATCAGCCACAGCCCTTCCACCTGCCAGGCCTGCCAGTATCCTGCTCTGCAAACAAGGTGAGACACAGATGGAGTAACACATAGCTGCTCCTCAAATACAAGAGAGTCCCTGGGTTTCCTCCTGCTTGCACTGCCTAAATGGAAAGCAGTCTCAAACTGAGTATTAAGTACCTTTTTCTTTAACCTCAGCGATTCTTTTCATAATGTGTGGTGCCAAGCCTCATTTTTATTTTCTTTTTCTTTAAAGAAAACCACTTAGAAACAAGAAGCTGGCCTCCCTACCCAGCTAAAACAGTAGCATGTGTAAGCAAGGCTCGATCCTAAATCATTACAATCACTGTCACAAATTCAAGATCATATATATATGTTTGTTGTTGCTTAGTTTGAAAATAATACCTACTAGCTATAAATTATAGGTTCTGCTGTGCCAATATTATGGCCTAGCAAGTACAAAACAGCATTTCATTAGCAAAATTGAAGGGACACCCAACCATCTTTTAAGTGTCATTCTTTCAAATGTATCAATTAAACTAAGCTGCAAGTGGATGACAATGGGGAAAACATGTTCTAGCAGAGGTTGCCTTTAGCAGGTGATCCTTTCTCACACACAGTCATTTGAACAACAGCAGGACAATAATGACTGTTTGCAGGATCAGATCCTTGCAGTCAAACACAGCTAATTCAGGCTTAGCTGTCATTATATCAAAGTATTTTTATGTCACAAATTTAAAGACACTCCTAAAATTCATAGGGATGAATGACTTGTTTTCATGCAAACTGCTTAAAGATTTTCTGAGTATCCACCAGGTTTCAGCCTCACTAGGACTAACCCAGTCTGCCTATACACCAGACTTCTAACACTCCATTCCAGGGGCCAGGAAATTTTCAATAATCAGAGGCTCTTTTGTATCCAGGGCTCGATGGAAAACCTTTGGCAAATGGAGGCAGAACAAAGCAGCAATCATAGCACCTTTACAAAGGATCCAAATCCCACACCTCACACTGCTTCTCTTCTGCAAGAGCAAAGGAATGAAAAAGATTGTCTCCTTAGCAAGGAGTCATCAGGGAAGCAGGAAATGACCATCAATGTTGGGAGTATCAACAGAATCCTAACTCCTACTTTCCCCAAGAAGATGCTGAGGTGAACAGAGTGATGCATCTCTCTCTATCCCAGAACTCTGTGCAAAGGGAAAAGGTCATCCAAAAGCTGGCCTTAAACTAACTGGGGTACATTTATAAATCTCAATCCTGTAACACACAAGTTCAAGATCTACAGAACAGGCAATGTATAAACTCCAAGATTCCCAGTCAATGAAGGTTATGGGCAGAGTGACAGGCATGGAGGAAATGCATAAGCTGCTCTGTAAAAGAGCAATCTATTAAGGACTTATATTTTGGACTGAGAAACACAGGGGGAAATGATTACTGCTCCTTTAAAGGAAAAAGAAAAGCAATTTAAGCCTGAAGGTAGCTGATACAGAATGCCAGCTGAACTAGAGGAACCTATGGAGTCCCCTGGGATTGCTGTAGAGATGGAAGAAGAGTTGCAGTTAGGTAATTAGAGCTTCAGTAGAAGAATAAATACTCCACAGGCAATCCACAGGTTCTGCTCACCTCTCGCCACTTCTTCTCTCCAGCAGTGATAGCTGCTTGTGAAAGCCAAGGGAAAGGTCTCTCTCATTCAACTCATTAGTTAATAATCCTCACTGGTAATACAACAAGGAACACAACACCAGGAGGAGCTGCCAGCTCTTCCCTCACTGCTGCGAGGCACAACCCAGGGCTCGAGGTCTCCCAGGCACTCACCCCAGTCACAGCAATGCACTGGGGGAGACAAAGGCCATGAGTAAAATTTCGAAAGAGAAAAGACACCCCCAGGGCAGGGGAGGCAATATTCAGGTTACTTTTTTCCCCTGCATTTCTCTCCTGCTACCCCTCGTCATGCCCCAGAGGAAAACTGCTGTTCATACAAGGGGTAGCATCTTGGTAGGGAATGATCCAAAAGCAGCAGGAGGAAGGGAGAGATGACAGTGATCCACTGAGGATTCACTATTTCAGCTGTTGTCTGTGATGGTAAGATTAGTTACCAGTGGAAGATATGTTGGTTATCCATGTCATGATTTCAGAAGGACTATGTCTCCCCTTTGCCCTGCAGTGGTGAAACAGAGTACTATGAAGGTATTTCCACCTTCCAGGGGGACTGTCTTAGAAGGAATACTGAAATAATTGTGACTCTGACTGCCCAGAAAAATGCTGCAGCAAGTTCTGCTGCACAGGGAACCATTTCAGCATTAGTCCTGACCACTGTCATGATTCTGAAATATTTGTTCTGTGCAGCTCCACTCTCATGTCATCTCTCAACCTCAAGCAGGTTGCACAGAAGAGAGAAGGTGACAATGTTCTGGATTTCAGTCAGAATCCCTTAGCAGGTAGGAAAGCTGAAAGAAAAGACAGCTGCACAGCTTATTCTTTATTCCATTGCTGAGGCCATTGGTGTCAGCTAAGATTTGCACTGGAATACCACATACTTCAGTATTGGTTAATAAAGCTGTGCCTTCCAAATTTAGCAGTGCACTAAGACTTTTCCTCTCACTGCTCTGTGCCCACAACAAGCAGCTGGAGAGGAAGGGCAAAAGAGATTTAGGTTAGTCCCTATGCAGGGAGACAACTAAAGCCAGCTGACTTCTCTGCAAAAACAAAAAAGGTTTAGTTCCTTCTGTGACTAAGGCTGTAAACAAATCTTTGTTACTGTATCTTGATTTTAGATTACTAATAATCTACCTGACCATCTACTTCTCGTAAATCTTTCCTGAGAAGACTCGACTCAACTACCAAACACACACATTTATTTCAGGTGCCTTAACTGAAATACCCAGATGCAGGTTCTTTTCTCAAGGATTTTCCACAGCCAGAGATGCAAGACAAAGTCCTGAGGGACATAAAGAATCAATATTAGAGTACAGCTAATGGGAAGTTTTGATCATCTTATAGGCACCCACTTAGCTCGAACAGTCAACTTTCTTTAAAAAACTGTTCTATTTCTCCACTTCCAGTAGCAATATGCACATGTAGCACTTCCCTCAACAGGTTTTTTCCCAGGGTTCTTTAGCTGATATTTAGGCCACATGTTCCCCAAACTGATGGAAGCCGTTCATTATGGGAATTTTCTGTATCTTCATTGCTGGCAGACCTCCATGTGTCACATATATGTGAACATCATAAGCTCAGTCATGTTTTATGTAACTGTACATATGTAATATAAACACCATGGACAAATCAAGCTGTTATAAAATTATTAAAATTGCTAATCCACTTCCATGATACTGCTGTATTTACTTACAGATGTAGTTACATGTATCACATTTCAACTCATTGAAATATTCTTTTATAAAGTAAGATTTGTCTAAAACTTTACCCTCGTTGGAAGAGGTCTGACAAAATATTAATTTTTTCTGCTAGACTCAATAATAATCCTTTTGAATTTAGTGTTCAGTCAGCTATGTTGAAGTAGGAGAGAAAACTATTTCCCTATCCTTTTAGGGCTTATGTTTTTTGTGGGTGTTCGCATTTGCTCTTTCTCATGCAAACCAGAATACCAGCCATAGTTCACCCTCTCAAAAACCACAGACAATGTAAAAACATTTTCTCTGTGTCAAAACTACGGAGAGAAAAGTCAGAAGAAATGCCCTGACAAGAAAACATCCCTTCAGAGGAAGTTCTGTGTTCCAGACTATACTCTTGATGGACCACAACTTTCTGAATGTCCCTCAGCACAGAACCACGCCCAAATGCACCAAGAGCCTGCACATGCACAACCAACTCTGTGACCTGTGGAAATACAAACTAAGATGGAAAATCATTTTCTTTAAATGCCTAATTCTTTAGTAATGCTCACAGTAGGGATTACACAGTGACAGCAGAACTGCAGAACTTGTTTTAATTTATTTCAGAAAACTCATCTAATATTGCAAGTTTGAAGTGCCTAACATTCCTCCCTAAGGAATGTATTTTTATACATTATGATGCATTTAATATTTACCTTTGCTCCTTTATTTCAATTGATGTAAAGCTAATGCCTCATTTTTCCTCCAGCATATGATTCAAACACAGTATTTCCTACAGCATTGGCAAAGGAAGCGAAGCAAGTAAAGTGAACTTTATTTTAAAGATCAAAAAGTTTTTCTTTAGTTTCATGCTTATATTTGTAGATCTGGCATTCTGCTTTTGTAAATATTCAACGTTTTGTTGTTGTTATTGTTATTGTTGAAAAAGGTGTTTACCATTGTTTTAGTGCGTGGTACAGTCTTGAAGCACACTATTAGAAGAACTTATTTCTCTTTTTTTTTGTAAAAATTTAAAAAGTCACTAGGCAATTACAGTCACAGAAAGCTTTGGGAAAATCTATTGTTTATATTTACCAGGACTTTCTATACTTTACTGTTTTACATGTGAGCTCACATTCCTATGTAGCAATGGCTTCATAACAGAATTTTTATTTTTTCTACTGACTTACACCTCTTACATTTACATTTTTCTACAACAGTTGACATGTAGCACTGTACAGAGCCACCCAAACCCACAACAGAACCAACATTTACAATTCAGTTGTTTAGGAAAAGTTCATGATTTCCATAGGCTCACACATCCCTCTGAATGAGCCTTTCCTTGCCTGTGTGGGCTCAGAAACAACAGATAAATCTGGAGAACTGTGACCAACCAAAAGCTTTAAATGCTGCTACTAAAGATAAAGGCAGCTACAGTGTGCCCCAAAGTGCTATGAAAATCCTTCAAGAGCAGCTACTTTTTTATTTTATATCATTTTAACACCTATTTGTAGTTTGGAAGGGTTACAGTTAGTGTTTTGGCCAAGAAGTTTCTTCAGAAGAAAATGACAGGTTTTTTTATCCAAAACCAAAAAGGGTGATACCCTGTTCTTAATTCCCCCATACTAACTGACTGGCATAGTTAAAAAAATAAAAAACCAAAACCAAAAACCAACTAAATGCAAGAAAACACAAAACAAAACCATCCCCAAAGCCAAATCACCCTAGCTCAGAGCAACTCCCTTTCCATTAATCAGAGAATAAAATCTATCTTCTATAAAACATGTTCCTGAGTGAAAGCAAGCCTGACATAAAATCAGTGGTTTCCCTGTTACCCAGAACGTGTCTGCCACTGGTGTAAGGCAGTGTATGCACTGTGTATCCATTCACAACCTGCCTAGCTAAACCTAAGTTTGTAATTCAGTTTTGTGCAGCTTGTTGCTAAAGATCTTGTAATTACATCCCTGTTTGGATGACTACAAGGTTATTAATGTCCAGCAATGAAGATGAAAGTAGACAATTTATTACGATTTGGCACTGAACGTCAATCAATTCAACCAAAAAGAATCTATTTTAAAAAAATATATTAAAAAGGAGTAATATCACAGCTTAGCATGCTTCCTGCTGATCCGAAAAATCTGTCTGATTATATCGAGTCAGTCAGCAAGGTGGATTTAAAACAATGTATTGGAAATCCACCAGCATTATGAGATCCCAGTGCCAACCAATAATTGTGAGACAAAACTAAGCTAACAGAGGATGCCCCAAAGTATCTTTTAAATCCATATGTGGATTAGGTGGGACTGTATTGCAGAAAACATGTTACACATCACTGGAGCCACTCAAGGATCAGACACAGGGGCTCTTCGAGGTTACAGACACAACCAGGACACAGAGCTGGTCCAGCGTGTGCTTGGAACTCTGATTCACCAGAGTCATTTCATAGCCCACCTCTTACATAACTCAAAGCTCACTGTACAGGAGCTTCTCGTGCAGCAAGAGATGAGAAAGATGAGTCACCACCAGCTGGCACTGAAGGCTCTGGGCTGGGACACCTCCGGTCACAAAGTGTGGACTGGTTCTACATGTATTTATTATCGGCAAAACGAGCCTTTCTCTTGTTGCACAGTAAGTACTATATAAAACTGTTCTTCCTGGTAAAGGTCTTGTGAAATTTTAAGTAATATATAGTTTAAAAAAAAAAAAAAAAAGCCTGGAAAAAAACTTGCCATTTCCATTAAATGTTGACCTCTGAAAGAGCAAGTCAGGACTAAAACATCTCTTATCTTAATCAGTTTGGTAGAAATTAATTTAATTTATATTTTAAGGTTGTATTTACTGTTACAGATCCAGGGCAAGGGAGGGCAAACTTTTCAGAACTATCCATTAATACAAAACATTGTTTTTATAAGAAGAGCCCAATATTTTTTTGGTCTTATTTTTAAGCATGGACTTCAGTGGTGCTGCTCCTAAGTGCATCTTTTGCCAAAAACACTAAGGATTGAGGGATTAAATTCATGGTAAACTGCGAACAAACACAAAACAGCTTTTCAAACATTGGTATATTGACTTGAGTGGTCTAATAGAGGCTTGAGCTTTGTCTCCATCTAATTTGACCTTCAGTTTAGTTTGACCTCTCAGGCAAGAAAGTCTAGACATTGACCTTGACTGAACAGAACATTTTCCCTTTTCTCTGTTGTTCTAAATAATTTTAAGCACACAATCACTAATACAGATAACACCATTACTTACTCTAACAGTAAAACTGTTCACAAGACATTTTCTTTGACTGCAGAAACAAAAATGTCAGTATTTGACAGGAATATACCAAAGCCATGTCCACAGTATATGACAAGTTGATATATATATATATATTGCTGTTTTCACCAGAAATAAAACTGTTCTTTAAAAAGGCAAAGAAATGTAACAGCCTCCTCAAATCAATATTAACCACTGCTAATCTCTGTGACCTAACAAGAGAAAGCACCTCCTCTATTTTCTTATGCAGCCTTGACTTTTAGTGTGAAATATTAAAAATTAAAATACAGTTCAATGTAATTACAGGAAAACATCACTAGTGATGTTCACGTGTTAATTTTCCTCATGCTACCCAAGCACTTGAAATCTAATGACACAGGAAGACCATTGTTTTATTTTTTTCATTAACCCTATAAAAAATAAGCACATAGAGAACTAAAATTTTAGTGTTTTCTATGAACACTGTCTTAGCAGGAATCATTTTTTAAAAAGCAGAATGAAAATTCAAACGTTATCTGGATGAAAACTTCTTTTTTTTTTTAAGCATGCTATAAGCCTGTTAAGAGTTGGATTAAAAATGCTTCTTCAAGTTCTCATGTTGCCAGGACACTGAGAAATCACAGCTCAAAAAGTTTTCCTCTCAAAATGAATTAAAGCTCAGCTCTCACAGCTGGCTTTTTGAATACCACACAATCTATACCGGTGTAATAAATGACTAGTTTTTATTTATTACTCAGCGACTGGAAACCTCAGCACATGGGCCAAGCTAAATTAATTGTCAACCCGGTCACTGATTTGCCAGTGCACAGGAAAATGATGCCTAAATACACTGTTTGTATATATTTGAAATCTTGACAAAGCAAGAAATGTCACTTATCTTCAGGTTGTCAGCCCCTTGTAAAAATCACCTCTACCCAGCACTTCCATCAACCCCTTAGAAAGGTACCTGTCATCGTTCTATATGGTGGTTCTGTGCCAGTTGAATGATAACTCAAATGTCTTGAAGAAAGAATCACCTCTCTCAATTCCTTTGAAGTTCGAAGAAAAGCTTGGGGACTGCACAGCCAATGTTAACTATTACACTTACTTAAAGTAACCATACTAACAGGTGATACTACTTGTTAATTAACTCTGCACTTAAAAGACTGTGGGTTTAAATCCATCAGACTTGGAAGAGCATTCCATAAAGTGCTCTGTGAGGATATTAGGCAGCTATACATACTTATTGACATAGTGCATTCTGTATTGTTTCAGTAAAGCTTTATGTTCTTAAATTACTGCTGCTAGACTTTACTTCTTTAGGACACATGCATTTTGAATGTCTTCGATCTTACATATCTTTTAACTATTCAGCTGGACCTTATAAACAAAATCTTTAATTCTGTGCTCTTCCATTTCAATTCTGTTATAACACCTGTTTTCTCCACGCAGTACAAGGTTTGGTAAATTTAAACAAGTACAAGCCAAACACTATATATAAATATTTAAATATTTATGCACACAGATATACACACAACAAGACAATATTTGCCATTATATTCTGAGCCTTTTAAAAGGACAGAACACTTAAGTACGGAAGTTTAAAAAAAAAAAAAAAAGGGCATAAAAAGCACACATTAAGACATCGGTACTGTTAAATCCCCTGACACCACTACAAATAAATGTTTACACATAAATCCTAACAAGAAGAGTTGAAAAAGGACTCTGGTTCAGAGACAGAGAGTTAAGAGCTCAATTCGCATCCATTAAGGCACCTTATTTTAATTTCAGTTTGGGTTTACGCGAGAGACAAAACAGTATCTTGTCAAACTGCCACTCCACGTAAGGTCTACCAGGGACGCGCTCCGCTGTGAGCACACGCTGGTACATTGTCTCAGCGCTGGATGTGATACATGCCAGCAATCTCTGCCTCCACAGCCAGGAATTTATTATTAAGAGCAATTCCCAAACAGCTCAATCGCAGGGCTGTACGTGAAACACCAAAGCGAGTCTCCGTTTATTATCTTTGCCAACAACAAAATATTACCGTCCCTTAGTGCTTCCTGCAAATCTGCAGCAATGATGCAGATTTTTTTTCTTTAATTCCCTTTCGGAATACAAATGCCTTCCCTCTCCTATTGCTGCCCGTTCCTAACCGAGACGCGCTGTGGACAATAGTTTCTGAATCAGCGATACCTTCCCACACTGTTGGCAAACACTGAAAAAATAAATAACAACATCGTACTTCAAACCCGGAAGAAAAGGGGGAAAGAAAAAAAAATAAATAAATTAATGAAAAGAAGCAGCTTAAAGAGCAAAGGCAAAATTAAACCACCATGAAAATATCAGAAATACCAGCGATGAAGGATGAGAATTAACAGGCAGAAAAGCAGCAGCAGCAGCAGCAGCACTTATTGCAGAGGCACAGAGAGAATCCTCCTTCCCTGGAACTCATGCAACTAATGACCTCTCCAAGTGCTGAATTCCAGCTCCGGCACACGGACCGCGCAGTGCCCGGGTGTGACACAGACACACACACACACACACACACACAGACACACATCCCACATCCCAACTTGTCAACTCCGCTAACGCAATTACGGCACGGGGGGGCCGCGGGAGGCAGGAGCGGCACAGACCCGAGAGCGCTGCGGCTCCGGGCGCCGCTGCCGAGCGCGGAGCGGAGCGGAGAGCCCCGAGCATGTCGGCAAGTACCGAGTGAAGAGCATTTACCAGCGGCGGCGGCGGCGGCAGCAGCAGCAGCAGCAGGTTGAGCAGCCCGAGCGCCTCTCGCCGTTCTCTGGGCGACAACTTCGCACCGGTGCGGATTCCTCCAGTGAGGAGGGGAGGGACACCCCCCTTCCCTGTCGCTCTGCCCTGCTCTCCTCTCCCTTCCCTTCCCTTCCTTTCCCGTCCCGTCCCTCCCGCAGGAGCGGAGCGGAGCGGCGGGAACAGCCGCAGCCTCGCGCCGCCCCCGGGGGAGCGCGGGAGCGGAGGGAGCGCGCGGGGAGGCGGGAGCGCGCAGCGGGAGCGGAGGGAGCGCGCGGGGAGGCGGGAGCGCGCGGCGGGAGCGCGCCCCGCTCAGCCCCGCTCCGGGCGCGGCCCCGCCGCTCCTGCCCCCCCTCCTTCCACGGGCAAAGGGGGCCGGGAGTGCGCGCCGCCGCCAATCCCCGGCCCGCGGGAACGCGCGCGGGGCCGGGAGCGCGCCGGGAGGCAGCGGCGGAGCGGGGATGCGAACAGGGATGAGGAGACGGGAGCGGGGATGGCACCGGCGATGGCACCGCCGCTTGTGTGTGCCCTCGCTGCCTTGACCGCCCCTGCCCCGGCCCGAGCGCTGCCGCAGCGCCGCGGGAGGCGGGGACGCGCCCGGTCCCAGCCGGGATGCCCGTCCCTGGACCTCCCTCCCACCGCCCGCCGGGCCCCGAGGGGGCAGCGACGACAGAAAAGCTGTTAAATATACCGCTGCCATCCTTTGGCCACGAGTTAGAACCGCTTCAGCAAACTGCCGCCAGTTCTGCAGGATGGAATTACTTTAGGTATAATCTTATGAGCTGGCCACGAGTGAGCCCCAGACATCACGTTCTATGTAACATTACTTCCAAATTCTGCGCAGAATACTTGTCTTTTCTCTGAAAAAATTCACTGTCGACTACCTACTGAACCTTTGATTCTCCCTTCCCCCCCACTACACCACTGCTGCACATCTGCAAGACCACCAAAAACAGGAGCACTAAAGTAGATCAGGAAACAAGAGGATGCCGAACTGCCAGGCACAAGCTGATGTCAACCTATAAAACTTAGTACGTATTCCTGGCAAGGCAAAAGGAAAGTAGCAACTGGAGTTAACCAGGAATCACAGAAACAGCAGTGAAAAGAAGCCTTGGACACGGGTAATGCATGGCAGCAGGGCCAACAATGCCACTTAACATAACAACTTCATGTCCATATTCCATAAAATAGAAAATCTCTGCAGGGAAAGGGAGTAAATTGGAGCGCACTGGATTAGCTGTAGCTGGGGAAAGTGTACTGTGAATGTCTGATTAGAGAGAAACTACAGCAGAGTTAATTTTCCAACTGCAACTGTAGTTTTTTAACTGTCAACAAAGAGCAGGAGTTTTAAGGGGCAATCCAGGAAGCAGCAGGGAAGCATCTCTCAGCTTTTCAAGGTTAATTGAGAAAAGGGGAGAGCCGAGCATACTGGTAGAACTCGGGAAATTACATGCAATGGTGCCGCTTGAGGACTGCATCTATTCACAGGAGTGAAGAAGATTTAGAGCCACAACTTCTCCCTGGCCTCATCTTTTTCCATGGCATTTCACAGATTTCAAGATGTGTCCTTGTCTTTAATGCTGTGGTCAAGATTTTAATGTACTCTGCATGGCAGTGTCTTGATTCTGCAGAGAGACTTGTGTACAGACATACTGCAACAGCCATTTTACTGGAAATAATATCTCTGAAAATAAACTAGATGGCAAAAATGAATGCTGAGATGTATTAAAAAGACTTGCAGTTAAGTAATGAGTTGTCCCTATCAAGAGGAAAGACAGAATTACACATTTTGATAAATGCAAGTTTCAGTGAAAAAGGTAATGGAATGTCTGTAATAGCCGTCCATAAAGCATGTGACTTGATGCTTATGATGATTAAAGAGAAATTAGCAAAAAACAGAATTCATTTGGCTCACGCATTCTAAAGGTATTTGTAAAACTTTGTCTCATTGGACTATTTCTAGCAGTGATCTACAGAATATTACAAAGCTACTTTAACAGACCAGTGATTTGAGAGAGAACAAACAAATGGCTGATTAAATGTCATGCAACAAGGATTTGTTGCTGGTCAATTATGATGGATACGGGTTAATGGCACAGACCGGTCCAGGTGCCTTGGTGAGGTGGCCTCATTTGTTCAACAGAGCTGTTGAAGTCAAGGTCAGGCACCCAGTGAAAAAGAACACGGGTGACATTTCAGGCTGGGGGGACTGTTTTCTGGAAGGCAGTTTACAATAAACAGCATTAGTTTGTCCTGGTGAATAACTGAATACATGCTCCCACTGTTATGGGTTAGTGAAGATGACAGCTGGGAGTGGATGGGTGGCAGAGAGAGCATCAGAGCAAAAATAAACACAAGTTACATGTCTAGGCAGTATTAGTAAGACCAATGTGGGAATACTGGCTTTGTGTCCACACTTAGGATTAATGTTAATTATACAAAAATCGAAATAACTGAGAGACAATTAATGCAGGTTTTAGAATAATAATTGTGTCTTCTGCCTAAAGTGAGAGTGCTAACAGAAGACAGGGAACCATGCTCTTTCTTCCTTTTGTTCTCTGTTTAAAATGATCTTGGATTCCTTTAGATGTGGTGATACAGCTTCAACAGAAGACAGGTTTGTTCCCTTCCCTTTAATCTGGTGCTAAGGGTAATCTCCTGGGAGTGGGAGACATGATCCTGAATATGCATGAGGCTGCAGAGAATAAACCAAGCACCTCATTTCTTGGGTCAGATCTCTTTAACTACTGGATTAGTAGGAAAATGGTGACCACAGGCTACATCTCCCCTCACATGCTTTAAATACATCAGCTCTGTTTAGTTCTTTAAAGGAGAGAATGTAAGTGCCTCCAAGAACAAGTACCAGGCAGTGAATCTCAAGTGAATATAAGAGTATTCCTTCAGATTTTAGCAAAGTGCCTGAGGAATGGGACTGCAGCCGGATCCCTGCCCCTTTTGGCTCCCTCAGTCACTGCCCCATGCCTGGGATGCTGATCAGGCAGGGCTGTGATGCTGCCCACAGCCCGCATCAGTTATCAGCTTCAGTCCCTCACATCTTTGGGGCTTCTCTCAGAATCACCTTGTCACTCCCAGAACCTGCTGACACGAGAGCATCTTGTGCCCTTTCAGAAGGGCCACGGCTCTGTCTTCTCACAATTCTTTGAAAAAGTGACCTTCAGTGTGATTTAAAAGGGAAGAAGAAAGGAGACAACAAGAAAGATTAGCAGTTTACTGGTGGGACCTGCTGGGTGCTTGTCCCCTTGCCTTTTAAGCACATGTCTGAACTTTCTGACCTGGAACTGCTGATTTTTCAGTGTGTCCCTATATATCATTGTTCCTCCATTCACATGTAGCTGCTCCACCACACACATTGCTACAGCTTGATCAAAACAGGCGTAATTAAAGAGTTTCTGGAAGCTGATGTATGTAAATGCCTTGAACAACGAAGGTGAAATTTTAGTACTGCAGCTTATTAATGATTGGAACATTTTACCTATGGAATGTGCATTCTGGTGCTGCTTGCACTCTAAATAGAAATGAAAATCTTTCTGAAAGTTCTGTTGCACCTCAAATGGAAGTTATGGGATTGTTGGAGTGGTTACTTGGGTGAAGCTCAGGTGCAGTTCACTGGCTGGCATCACACAAGGGGTCCATCCCAGGTGATAAATGGAATTTTTTCAAACCCTGTAAATTAGAATTTGTGAAATGCAATGATCCACCGTAACAACACAGGACTCTTCAGAATAAAGAGAGAGCTTATCTTCCTGAACAATGCCTCTCAAATGCTTTAACATGTTGTAAAGAGGATTATTTTAATTAATTGGTACAACTTCCTACATTTATCATATATACTGGAATATCATTAGTTGCACCTGATTCAGATGTCCAATTTTCATTCTTAATCCTATGCCTGCAATTGCATAGTGAGAAATATATTCTCTGAACAGTAGTCTGAATAAGAAAAAAAATAGAAAAAAATACACATGGGAGTATCTATCTGTTCCAAGGAAGTAACCAGTGCTGGTGTGGGAGAAGAAGCCTGATGTCATGCAGTGAGCTACCAACAGAGGAGGAATGGTATGATGCAGAATTTTAACACAGAATTTTAACTAGAATAATCATCTTTGGTAATTCAGTAAATGTGTTGTCTGTTTGATATTACAATAAGAGAGTTTGTGTCACCTCTTAAATATTGCCAGGAGCTGTGTGTAATTTGTCAGACAAAAAGAAAAGAAAGGTGTTCAAATTGTATTAGTATTTCCAGGTAGTTTCCAGTCTCTTTAGCCTTTTTCTTTTTCTTTTTTTTTTTTTTTCCTTCCCTTCTAGAACCAGCCCATCCACCTTGTAAGAATTATAGCCTGTCTTTGAGATGGCTCAAATGGAAGCACTGAGCAGGTAGAAAGCCACTTGGTACATGCTTGAACAGCTCTGAACAATTCAGTGTCATCAACAAGTTTGCAGTTCTGGAAGAAGAAGAGGAGGGGGAAAAAAAAAAAAAGATGGAAAGTCCTTGTAGGTAATACCTGCTCAGTGGAAAATAAAGAAAAAGTGAAGACTTTTACAGGCACGGAACACTGTTGTACTTTGGAGGAATTGCTGCCTGCCAATGAGCATGTTCAGTATGCACAGCCATCCCTCATGGAACCCCATCCCCATGCAGAACTCCTCAGAATTCCACCTGTGTGCCCTGGTGTGTGCCTGCAGTGTGTTCTGCACGCAGCAGGCTCTGCACTTACATACCTAACCCTCTTTTTCCCTGTAGTGCCTCTGCTGGCCCCAAATATTTCATAGGGATTCTGAGGAATAGGGCTCCTAACCAATTGCTGACGTGGACCAATGCCATCTGTAAGCAAATGATGAGCTCATCTGGCTGATCAAGAGGAGAATTCACTAGCCACTGAGAAGAATTCTTGTGTTTAAATTGTCCAGCTCTCAGGAAACACCACCTTAAGGTATTAAAATCAGGTGTCCCTGTTGAAGAGCTGGTGGGCTGCACTGTTTCCACAGGAGTTGCTGCGCTAACACACACACGGATATCAGGGCAGTTCTTGCTCTGTGAATCACAACCCAGGTCTTTTACCTTCTTGTGGCCCACCCAGTTACTGGAGTCATACTGATTTCTAATACACTCTTTAGATTCCAGTTCCCCCATACTGAGATCTGTACTGTCACTACTGTTGTAAGATAAATGGAAAATACAGTTTTTAACTAGTCCTTAGCTCGGTTTTGCAAACTCCTGACTGTTACTGAGAGCAGTTGCAAACTATTGCAATGTTAATTCTCTCAGCCATTTAAACGACTCTGACACGGCAGAGAATGGACAGTTTCACTTGTCCTCCCGCTGTAATGACTGAGAGGTTGTAACCATTACGTTAAAGAAAAACTATTTGCTTTATGTAATTGTTCGTATATGGAAATGCCTTTAGTTTTTTGGAGTGGGAGAAAATACTCCAAGGTGATTAGGAGGAGCATTCTGGACAGTAATAACGAGTTCACTGACAAAGTGAACAAAGGATAAAATCAACATTTATTTCTGATGCCAGAAGTGGTTTTTCCCAGCTCTGCATGAGGTGGTTTTGGTGTGAAGGAGTTACACCACAGATACACACTCGGCTCAAGAGTGAATGGGGCTGAGTTTGGGTAAATGGCACCACACACAGACAGTTCTAGTACCTAGTCTGGGTGAAAGGTCATTTGAACTGTTTTAGCTGCAATAAGTGGTAGAATAATATATCTGGGAAAATAAAGAGAAAAGGAAACTAGTGAGGTATAATGGATACAGTAGCTATTTTGCATAATATTGAAATCAATCAGTCCAAGATTTGAAGTCTAACCAGAAAGCATGTTAAGTTTGCAGTCTGCTTCAGCAATAAGGGTGTAAACTGGTACAGACAAATCATCTGCTGCAGGGTGCATGGAAAAATGCAAAGAATGATTGGGGAAACAAGGATGAGAACAAAAAAACCCCATAAAAATAGAAGAGTCCAATACATAAAACAGGGCATGCAGTCCATGACAGTTTACCTTCTCAGTGATACACTTGTATCCCTGTATGAAATGCCAATGCAAACTTCACCAACAGTGTTTGTTGCTTTTAAATAAGACCATTCTGGAGAATGGGAGGGGGGGGGTGGGAAGCTGAATTTGTTACCTAAAAATACTTTTCCGGATCAATGAATCCTTTTAACTTCCATAGGCTCACTTGCAAATGCAAAATATCATAGAACCATATTTTTCATTTTCTTAGTATAGAATTATCAAGAGAATGAGAAATATTAAATAATAAGAAAACAAGACAAAACTCTCAGGATTGGGATCACTTTTTTTTTTTTTAGCATAATTGCTTTGCTATTGCACAGCATTTTTAATAAAATAATGAAATACTAGGGATGGGTCTTAAGTAAGCTATTATTTAATTTTATTTTTGCTTTGTTCAACCATAATTTACCCTATTTTTCATGACTAATTTTTATGTTCTGTGCCTTCTTTTAAAGGCACAAAACATAAATATAAACTATTTTATTTTAATGCAAAGTATTTCCTTGAAAAGAAGTTCCATGCAAGCACACAAAAGTACTCGCTTACTTTATCTTCTGACAAAATCCAACAACTCCATTCAGGATCAGGGCCCTATTTTTGCTGCTGACTAAAGAGGATGACACAGTCCTCTCCCTGTGAAGGTCATGGTTTAAGTGCCTGGTTTCCTGAATACTGTATGAAAGAAGGATGATGAACTTAGCTGTTATCAGCTACTTTGTGTGAAGAAAGGTGCAAGATAAAGAGGAACTTTTCATGCCTGATCTCCTTTCATTATCTGTTGTGTTAAACTGCACTGAGCAGTCCCCGAGAAGCCCAATATTTAATGCATTGGCTATAACAGCACAGGGCCATAGATTCATAAAGTGATATGGTACACACAGTTTACTTGCTGTAAATATGTATAATGCAAAGAAACGTGTCCATTTATCACTCCTACCACTTAGAACTCCTGCAGTGCACAAAGAAAGGGAAGCATCCGTTGGAGAACGGGAAGTTTGAGCAGGAATTACGTTTTCAAGGCTGTATCATCTACAATGTCTGCTTTAAGGTTACAAAACTAATGTGTCACAGCAATCACTAATGAAATGATTGGATGCCTAAACACATTTTATCAAACTGTAGACAAATAGGAAAGAATGAAACAAAACATAGTAACTGCAAGGTTTACTTTGTCTAGATGTTGTATAAAGTTGAAAGTGCTGAAAAAGGAAAGGGAATTCAAGCAACCCAAGGAACAATGTGAATGTTTACTCAACTAGATTGGTTTAATGGATGTTTTTTTTGTGTTCTTTTCTTACTTATATATATATATAAAATTTTAAAAAATGTGTCATGTTTGATATATAAAATCTGCCAAATTAGTGACATACAACTTCCTTTTAGTTTTACTCTCACTTCATTGTCATTTTTCTGTATTTTCAAACAATTGTTTAGTTTGCCATGCTCATTAAAACATCATTTCCTTGCACCTAAAGGAACTTGTAAATGCTGGTTAACACACTATGACACCAAGGCTTATTAAGCAAGTTATTTTATTCTTCCCATTCTCTTCCAAAGACATGTAGGCATACTTAAGTTATTTTAAATAATTGTCTGGGTGCTCTCACATTATTCAGTGTAAAATAGGAGAGTGGCAGAACTTTCACACTGATACACATTTGCAGAAATGACATTTGTGAAACTGCAT
This sequence comes from Pyrocephalus nanus, assembly GCA_038380795.1. Classification (NCBI taxonomy): domain Eukaryota; kingdom Metazoa; phylum Chordata; class Aves; order Passeriformes; family Tyrannidae; genus Pyrocephalus; species Pyrocephalus nanus. The sequence goes on along the minus strand of CM076275.1, from coordinate 13,163,494 downwards.
TTATATGTTCTCTGCATTCTCCTTCCCTATTAGTGTTAGCAAGGTGTGAGGGATCCTTTGTACTATTCATGTCATAAGCTATTCCCAGGCTAATTTCTGATCTCGGGGGAGGGGGGGGGAAAGGGTGTAAGCTGAGACTGTGAATCATCAGTAAGAGCATATACATGGGATACAAAGGTACCTCAAAAGAGAACTGAAACTTCTCTCAGTGTCTCCTCAGGAATGTGAAACAGCCTACTTTTACCAAGATTACTTTTTTTTTTTTTCTTTAATTATCACTATTGAAATCATAAACTGAAATAGAAAGTCTGAAATATATTTAAAAACCTGTACAAAATTAAATATATAAAATCAAATGCTGCTTTTTTCTTTACACTGCTAATAAGATTCTGGAACTGGAATTCACTCATCACTGAGTACATTGTACACCATTTATCACAAGAATGTTGCAGTCTCTCAGGTCTGATGACCTGCTTCACTTACAGAAAACATAAAAACTGACTTTCCCAGTGTTCCAAATAAACAAGACTCTAAATATAATTAAGAATACACGGCTGCTATGCAAGAAGACCCAGTCTGTACTAAATCACTGATGTGTTCGTATTCAAACTTCAACACATGCCTAACAATGGGCTGTAAAAACTTGGTGTCTGCCCATGACACCGATTGCTACTCGTGACATAATTAAAGCTTGTCCCTCGCAATTAATCACCTTGACTGCCAACAAACAGTGTATTTATCTTCATTACCTTCCTCTCCGCGGGAGGCTTTTCCTCTCTGCCAGGGAGCCGACCCCACTGCGGGTGCAGGAGGTGCCCGGGGATGGAGGGAGCTCTGCCCCTACATCCAAGGCCTCGGGGACAAAGCCAGCCCCTTGGAAGGGCTGGGATGGCACCTGGCACAGCTTCACAACGGGGAGAAAACCACCCACCAGGGACGGGTGGAGTAAACCAGAGCACACCCCTCCGGGCCGGGCATGAAGTGTAACTCCACCCACAGCAAACCCAAGGCTGTTTAAAACTATAATTTGGTATTTTCGGCTTCCTCGTGTGTTTTAATTAAAGCCAAACAGAATTATGGACAGTGCAAATTATTTTTTCTCAAGTGAGAAACAAAAGAGAGGATGCCAGGCTAATTTATTTGCTTTTGTTTGCATCTCTTTCGCCGGGATTATTTTAACAAATGAATTTACTAGCAGGAATGTTTGGTAAAATAATGAAGCAAATATTGTTAAATATTGTGATTATTCATAGCAGAACCTATAAGTTATGTTTCTTCAATTGGAAAAGAGAAATGTGTTCTACGACCTACGTACCCATTCAAAAAAAGCTTGAATATTCAGAAAGCTCTGCTTATGAATGAATTACAGACAAAAAAATTATGCATAGATATTATTCAGCAAACAGTTTGAACATATACATCAGAAAAACTAGTTTGTTTGGAAAACTTGCAAACACATAATGGAGCAAAGAAATTATTCATTATGAATTATTTGCACAGCATCTGTCTTACTTTCTCATGTTAATTGCCTCTGCTAAACCACATTTTCACCCCCTCAGTATGTAAATTTAAATGATTTTGCATATTTTCTGAATACCCAGTAAATGCATGTTTCATTACCTTACTGCTTACATTTTTTGTCACTCTAATTGCACTGGAGTTTATATAATTTTAAAAATTTGACCTACCAGCTTCCTGTAGATTGCAACCTCTTCCTCTGGATTCTGAATATTGCTTAAAAAAAAAAAAAAAAAAAAAAAAGAAAACAAATTAAACCCATGCACATTAACCTTGTAAGGTGTTAATTCCCACTGTATTTATAAAAGCTAGGGTTTGGTTTTAATCACAATACTTTTACTGTAATTATTATAAATCTAGGACGTGACCCACAATCGATTTGATTTAACAGAGAGAATTTTACTGACTTTTGAGAGCCTACAGCAACGGGGTGATGTATCACTGTAATCCTTTTGTGCTTCCTAAGAGGTACCACTCTAGTGTATAATTATTCTTTCTACAAATACAAGCTTATACATCAGGCAGTTTGATTTCCTCTAAAAATATCTCCCTTTTTCACTGAATTTTGTGAAATTTTGGTTCTTTGACCACTGACTCATGTTGGCTCTCTAAGAAACTCCACAAGAGGAAAATATGCCCATTGTCTCCTGCCTTTTCTTTGCAGTGACTTCATGCCACCCACAGAAACACGTGTCTTGTGAGAAGCAGTGCTGGCCTTGGAAACTAAATGCAAGTTTAACCCGTCAGGACTGTAAACAGGAACAACCCCTCCAGCCAAGTCTGTCCCACTGGGTCACTGAGAGAGCCTCGGGAGGGGCTCACCATTGTCAGCACACACTCTGTTAGAGATCTGCAGAAAGCACTCCTGTTACAGCTCTTTGAGAAGAACAAAAAATAAACTTTCCTGATGGCACAAACCCTTCTGTTTAGGATTCCATCTTCGGTGTACCACAAAAACACATAACCCCTGAAATGATTTGCTTTCTTCTACTTTATGCTGAGGTTACAAAACACTGCGTTAACTTGGGTAGCACAAGTGGGTAAAAACATACTTATTCATTTATTTGTGCTGTGGGCAGAAACCTGGCTGAATGCTTCCAGCAAGCGTTTTGTAATAGCCATTAGTACCTTGCCAAGGCACAGGAGGCAGATGTTATTGCCTGCACATCTCCATTAAAAACTCGGGTTTTCCAGCATCATAATGGATTACAACAGGGGAGAAGAAATCAGGATATAGTGTCATGATACAGTACTTTTTGCACTACTATGAAATTTAATTGACTCATTCTCTGCAGGTATCTGTGGGTCATGACAGAATTTCTGTCATGAGAAGTTCCCTGGTACATCACAGGGACCCCAGTTCTGGGTTTTGCTGCTGATCCATCCACGTTCCCTGATGCACCAGTCCTGGCTCTCAGATGACTTCTGAAATGAACAGCACCAAAAAATTTTGGGCCTAATCTTCAGCAACTCTTTTTTTTTGTAATATACCTTTAGGCTACTAAACACATCTATAGGTTTCTCCTCTCTACAGGATGTGTTGTCCTGTGTGCTTTAGCAGTTCAGTGAGCTGAGCTGATTCAAATGAGCCTTGAAATGTTAAATACAACTTGTAATATCAAAGGTTCTCATATCAAATAATTTTCTTCCTGTGGATCCTAGGGAGATTAAGAACTCGTGCAGTGACTGAAATGTCCACTATTTACATCAAATATCTCAGCATTGGCGGTACCAGTACCTGTTCATTGAAGAAATGGCTGGAAAATACAATTGCAGCACTTCTGACTTTATTTGTAAATCAGGCATAAGGAGCATAGAATTAGGCCCATGTGGCAATGAGTGAATGCTAAATGTTGAGTAATTGTGTCCCAGTGTGACAGACGCCTTCATGTACAACCCTGGGATGATGTTTTCTTTGCAGCTGGTGTAGAAATTAATTTTTGGGCAAGACAGTAAGCTAAATGCAGTATGGCTCAGCAAATTTTCCTTCAGTCTGCTTATCTCAAAGCCCAGAGAAAGAAGTTGACCCTTCTTTATTGTTTTTCTGGTTTTGCTTTCATATCTTGCAGCAGAAGTTGTTTATAGCTCGCTTGCCCTTCCTTTAATTCTGAGCTGAATTAAGATGAAGTATGGTTGGAATAGTCCAAAATACCAGCACCCAGAACACTCCTGTGTGTTCAGAATTGAAGAACAGGAACTGTCAAGACGTTGGCTGCTGCTTTCCCACCCTTTGCTTTGCAAATGCAGAAGAGATACTCAGAGAAGACTCCTCTTTATCCCTGATCTCTTGGATCTATCTGTTTATCAGAACAGCCCTTGTGCACTTGCTGGTGTCCAAGGACAACCCTCCCTGTGCTGAGAGTCTGAGCTGGATCTCCTGTCCTAATTCTGGCACGTTCCTACTGACACACATTTCTGTACTATAATTAACTTTAATTATCATATTTAAAGCAAGAATATGTCTTCTTTCTATGCACTTCTTGATAGCCTTATAAAAAAATAAATATTTTGAAAGTTAATTAGTAAGTTACTCAGTGTGAAAATAGAGAGTTTGTATTTTTAGGACTAGTATTCTAATTGTAAATTCAGTCACACAGAGGGTCAAATAGTTCTGGAAAATTCTGAGAATAATAAATGGGCAGACCTCAATATTGCCAACAACTAAAAGAATTATATTAGCATACAGAAAATAGCCCCACATTTATTTCAGGATCCTGGTTTCAGGAGAAAATGTGGAGTCTTGATACCACTGGAACAACTGTTCACTGCATAATGACAATCACAGTATACAGAAAGAAGTAGGGAGTGCTCTAATGGAAAGCATATTGTAATTTTCCTTGCATTAAAAGTCAAAGGCAATTAAAACATAATTTAATTAGAGAATATCTTATCAGCTGTAAAAAGTAAAATTGATTGATATGCATTGTAGGGAAAACTTGGCTGCTGCTATTTGTAAAGTGATGCTGAGGCTGACAAATTAGTCACTTGGTTTTCTTATTTGATAATTTCATGTATTTTTATATTTTCTTTCACCAGTGAAAGCATTTAATTAGCTAATGTTTAATTGCTCATTGTTTGGAAATGGAAAATGTTATAACTGCATTGTGATTTGAAGAGTTGTTGGCGTTGAGATGAAGCATCTTGCATGACTGTATCCTGCTCCCTCATTACTAAAAATATTTATCTGATAATAGGATTTTTCCTGTGATTCTTTTTGTCTGCATTACTGTCCAATAAGATGTTTTATTCTCCAGACTGAACATCAGCTGTAGCTGGAAACAGGTCAGTGTAGCTCAGAGCAGCTCCAAATCAGTGAGCAATCTCCTCACTTGGAAGAATCCGTATCACTCACCCAAGGGCTGAATTTGGCCATGCAAGGGATAACCAGCCAGGAGTGATGGACACTGACAAAACAGAAAACCTATTTCTGGTTTTAAAAAGCCACACACACAAAAAAAGATAACCTTTTTTTTTAAATCCCTCCTACGTTCAGTAAACCAGAAATTTGTGCTTAATCATCACTTCAGTAAAAAGCTGAAAGGTGGCTTCAGTTAATAAATAATAACAAAGTATCCAGGTATCTGTTCCTCTCTGTTAATTTTATTCTTTAGAAGTGAGTTGATGACACAGTTTCATAATTTTTTGGCTATTCCTACTATTTCTGTTCTACTGAGAGAATATCAGCAGGTTAATGTCTACATGGATTCCAAATGAATGCATTATTTCCCTCAGAATGAACACTTCTAGAAGGAAATCATAGGACACTTTCAAAGGACTGGTAAATAAATCAATTATTAAATTACTTAAATTAAAATGATCTGCACACTTGACTAAAATCAGATACCAGTGCTTTAGGGTTAGGACACCTGAACTTTGCTTATATTCCCTCTGTCCAAAGAACTTCTGCACCAGTTTTAGAGATAACTTGGGTAAAGAGAGAGAGAATAATCTTCTGCTAGACTAAAACAGTGTCTTTGAGGATTTTTTTTTTTAAGGTTTCATGTGGGTTTTTTACAAATAAAACCCATTCTTCTTGGGTCTGTCAAAATCTTTTTGGACTATGGCAGCTGTGGTTTTTCCTTGTCAGGAAAATCTATATAAAGGCAATTCTATAAAGCCTGGTTTTCTGTGTGGTCTAACTTTTTTCAAAGTGGAGACCCATAACAATTGAATATGATTAATAAGGTAATTTCTGTTTTCCTCAAAGAAAGGAGATCAGTGTACATGTGCACCCTTTTATACTGGAATCAATTTAAGAGGATAGTTTTTCATATTAAATAGCTTATGAATAAGAATGGTCTCATTTAGAAGCCAGAAAATACACAGAATTCTGTTTAAATATTCTAACAGTCAGAGAAGGGGAAAAAATTTGAAGAAGTAACTCAGTAGGTCTCTGACTTCGCTGTGATACATTTGATCCAAAAAAACCCACCCCAAGAAATTGAAAAAAAAAAGATAACAATCAATTAGTTGTCTCTCAGATTGTTGGAGACAACTGCCCTCAGGGATGCAAGATGTTATAAATACAATATATATCATAATAATGCAAATGCTTCTGTGTGAAGTGGTGTTTAGCACTCGGTTGAAACACATTATTTCATTCGAAAAGTCGCATGAAAAGCTGTAAAAAAACCATCAGCATGGTGCATAAGTGCACTACTGGAAATGTATTTTAACTATACAGCCTACTGCAGTTGCAGATGTCCCTGCTCAAGGCAGGGGGGTTGGCCTTTAAAGGTCTCTTCCCATCCAAACTATTCAAGGATTCTATCAACTAATGCCAGAGAGTAATTTATAAGTTTGTGAACAAAACCACTGAGAAAGCCTTAAGCTACATCCAAAGGGAATGTTTAATGAAAAACAGTGCAGTTATTAGGTCAAAAGCTTAAAGAGATAAACCACCAATTTGTTATTTCCCCAATTAAAAGTAATCGGGAAGGGATCGTTTCACAGCCTAATGAAACATCTCTCGTTTTTGCTGCTCATTATAAACATCTCTGTACTTCAGACACTTTGTACTGGGAATTTATCAGAAATACCTGAAAGCAGTGGGTTTGCCAAAAAGGCATGATCACCTTTAAATAAGTAACAAAACAACATCTTACAACTGATGGCAGCGTGAGAATTGTTCAGGAACTGTGAGCTCCCCTCCAATTAATTTTACAAGGTGCTTAAAACTTTTATGCTAATCTATGAAGATAAACCTTTCCATAGTCTGTGCATGAAGGTGCCCTTATTTTCCTTATTGCTGTTGAAAATGTTGTACAAGAATTCAGCAAAAGTTCATGGGCTTTGTTTGGTGCTTTCAGTGCATTCCACGCTGAATCCACAAACAGCCTCGACACCGGTGCTCACACCGGTGTGCTCAAGGATCTACAGGAACACAAACTACACTGTGAGCAAGAGAAGAAGGCTCCTAATTTAAAAGATTCAGCTGTATTTTTGAGTGCTCATTACCTTTCCAGGGAGTCTCAGACAGCCAGCAGGATAAAATCCTCCTCTCTTCAGTTTTAAGTAGACCTACAAGAGGAGTAACTGCTCTTTGCTTTATTATCTTGTGGGTTTCTTACAAGGAATATTTAAAAAAAAAATACCTTAATGAGCATGTTACAGGAAACAAATTTACAGAAATAATTTTATATATTGATGATTCAAAATAATTTCTGTTTCCCTTAAAATTTCCCCTGAAAAAATAATAATAATATGGGATGCAAAGACATGTCTTTTAAATGTCTATTAAAAAACAGTTGACTACAGACAGACAATAAATTCTGGGAATGCAAATCTCTAACAGCCTGGAGGAGATGGCTGTTCCAAACACAACACTGTGATTTCAATGAGCCAATTTACATCTGGGAGGCTGAAGAACGCTGGCAATGTCCACCTTGGGAGCAACAGCCACACAGTCCAAATGTGTGTTTTCCCAGATCTCCCTTTCCTGTTTAAAAATCCGTCTCTAATCATCTGTGCTTTGATGCTAGCAGGAACATATCAGATGCTGTTAGGAATTACATAGGATGAAAAACAAGACTGGGAGGAAGGGTCTGCATGGTGACAGAATGCGCTTTCAGTGTGTAATGCTGCTTTTGAAATGGCAGAATCGTTGGGTTTTTGCTAACGTGACCAGTTTCTTTAAAAAACAGTTAATGCTTCCTAACAAAACCTATAAATAAGAAACTAGGGCAGGCAGTAATATATTTTGATGCATATTTCACTCAGAAGTGTCCCAAAGCCCAACACAAACACCACTGATCATGCACAACTGTAGACTCGAGGATAATCACTGCTGTTTAAAGGAACAGAGCCCCACGTTCCCAATGACAGGCTTCTAATAGAGTAAAAGAAATCCTCCAAAGTTCCTTTAGGTGATGGCAGACCTGACAAAAATGGTAATGGATTTTTGGCCAAGAAACTCAATATAAAGGCAAATAGAGAAGAGCTGTGTTAGTCAAACATAAGTTATTGGACTCAGTACAGAGTAAATGGATGAAATGACATGATGTGCTATAGAGAAGGTCAGGTTACACAATCTAATGATCCCCCTTGGCCCTCCAGCAGGTGATTCTGTGAAACCCTGCTCCTGCTGGAAGTCTGTAATTCCTGTACTCCTACTGATTTATTTATAAGAGACCATCCCCAGTAATGATACCTGTGCATGATTACTGAGGGTATTTATCCGTGAATTATGTCAGTACAGATGTGTTTAAGTAGAATTATGACTTGCATGTTTTGAATCTCACGGCGAGATCAAGGCCCAAGGATGAGAACAGCCATATTAATTTCTTAACGGGAAAGCGTAAAGTGAATTTCTTTGTTCACTGTTTCCCACCACTGGCATTGCCAGTGCAGCTCCTCTGCAGCAATAAAGAGAGCTGGAACAGAAGAGTCCCAAGTGCTGTAACTGTAACATCAAAAAAAAGTGGGGTTTTTTAGAGACTCACACCACTCTATGGTGGCACTGCTGTACGTTACCATTCACATCACAGCTCTCCCTAGGGCTGCACTGGTGATGTCACTGGGAATTTTGATAAGAAAAAGTCCACTAATGTGTTGACTCATAATGATTTACAGATGATCTCCATGCAAGTCAAACAAATTTTGACAAAGAAATCAAGCGGTGTCACGCAGTGTGACCACAATTCAGAGCTCACGTTTCTGATTCTGACTCCTGACTCTGTAAATAGACATTTATTGCCTACTGCATAAAATGATGCAGTTGGCTTTTTGCTTTTAAACAACATTAAAAAAATAAGAAAACGAGTAAATTACGGTCTAAATATCCTGAAGCATTAACTATAAAGTATTACAGCAGAGTCTACTGTTACAAATATGTGCATTTTATGTTATATGTACATATATAAAACTGGTGTCTAAAGAAATCTGTGTCATACAAACTTGTAATATCAAACCTTAATTTTGGATAATAACAAAATCCAATTAAAAATCCATCTGAATATACAGAAGGGAAAATCTTGCATTTATATTACGTATATCCTTCTGCTCTTACAAATATTTTGAGTGTTGAGTTTTAACAGCTTTTCCTCATTATCAAATTTTCAAAATAAAATCCTGAAAGATACTTGAAGCTGTTCACCAGTACACAATTGTTATTCCTGTGAAATTTCCTACTTTTTTCGATAATTAAACTCAGTGTAATGATATTTGGGGGAAAAAAACCCTTGAAATATATACCAGAAAATATATCATCCCCTTACTAAAATAAAATGGGGAAAACTGGTTTTACTTTCTAAATCCTTATCTCCTATAACAAATTTCCATGTTCAGTGGTATTAATATTATTATTTGGGCTAGAAATATTACTTTAGCAGATAATCTGTCCAATAACTTTTCTTTCCTCCTATTTACAAACATCCCAATGAGTGGATTTGGGTTAAAAGATGTTTGCTACACATACTTTACTGCTACTGTATCAGTTTATGGTTTGTTATTATTTCTTTTGCTTAGTCCTTGCCTACTTGCTATTAGTTAAAGTAAATAACAAATTGGAGTCATGTGATAATGTCAGAGCTGGCTGACAGGATAAGTAAAACTCTATAAATGACCACTGAGGCATGAATTGCAAATAACTACCCAACATAAATACACAGTTAGTGTATGAATATAGGTTACATTGGTGTCAAATTACACCAAAAGGCTCACACAAAAGACTCGAGGAAATAAAAAATAGGAATGTCAGAAGTTTACAAATATATCACCCTAACAAAAGGCACTATTTTAAAAACGGTTATTTAGGCTTGGCATCCACAACTTCTCTAGGCAACCTGTGCCAGTGCCTCACCTCCCTCCCAGGGAAGAATTATTTCCTAATATCTAATTTAAACCTACTGTCTGTCAGTTTGGAGCCATTCCCACATGTTTGTCTTTCTGGGCTGTGAATGCACATTGCTGGGGCCTGTCCAGCCTCTCACCACCAGCACCCCCAGGTCCTTCTCCCCAGGGCAGCTCATCCCCAGCATGAGTTGATCCCGGGGGTTGCCCTGACCCCTTGCTGATGGTGCAGTCAGTCCCATTTTCTATGTCATTAATGTAGACATTAATTTACACAGCACAGACCCCTGAGGGACACCACTTGCCACTGATATCCACTGGGACTCTGAGCTGTTGACCACTACCCTCTGGATGTGAACATCCCACCAATTTCTTATCCATCTACCAATCCACTCACTGAATGCATCTCTCTCCAATTCAGGGAGCAGGATGTTGTGGGGAACCATGTCAAAGGCTTTGCACAAGTCCAGGTAAATGACATGTGTGGCACTTCCCTTGTTCCACTGATGTAGTCATTCCACCAGAAATGGCCAGGATAAGCCCAGGAACTTTATTAGGGGATAATTTATTTTCAACACTGAAATTTTACTAGATATTTCTGCTTCTCAGAGATATCTTTGTAGGTAAATGAAAGGACAGGAATAGCAGAGGAAGTAAAGTAAGAGGAAGTATCCAACTCTGTTAAATCAGGGGCAGAATGCAGACCCCATCCTGCTCTCTCCTGTACCTGTGAGCAGTTCAGTGGTGCTCACAAAAGCCCACTGAGTTCTGCCCTTGCACTCTCTCTGCTTTAGGTTTCTAAAGCAAGAATCTTGGTCCTGCTTTGGATTTCTTTCTTTCTTTCCACCACTTTCAGCTGTGGCTGGAATACTTGGTGGCTGGAACATCTGAAAGCATGGGAGAATAACCAGAGGGAAGGGAAAAACTGAGAAGCACATCTGGTACCCTGAGGCCTCCTTCTCCAGGACATGGAGACCCTTGGTAGTTTCTCTCTGCTATTTCTTATTGAAGTACAGAGCCAGGAGGATTTTCATTGTAATTCTTTCTGGGAATGCTATTCCAGAGTCAGGAGCTACTTCACTAAATTTTGTATTAATAAGCTATGATGTTAAATAAAGCACCGAAAATCTTAATCAAAGCTATGAGTATCAACAAGAAGTGAAGGAGTAGCTAATAGATTAGCTGCTGAACAAAAGTTTTCTGTGATTAATTATATTATAGCTCACTAATTTAGTTTCCTCAATCTGTAACTTCAAATATCTATACTAATTAGTTGCCAACCTACAATACAATAAATGAGATAATGAAATAAAGATGTTTTAAATATCCCTTTCTATTATATGTACAATTTGCAGCATGTTAAAAGACAAGATGAATTCTGATTTTTTTTTAAAGGCTATATTACCATATCATTAGGTACACAAATGCCAAATAATCACTTTCTCACAAGAATAGTGTTCAACTACTAAATCCACGGGAATTTGGAAATAAAACAAAATATTGCACATTAGATGAAGGCTGACATGGGTTAAGCTTATAGCAAACGCAGAGACATCACACCTTTCTCCATCACATTTTCACCTGCTCATGTGATGCACACTTCTGCTTTGATGGAAAATTCCTTTGGGTCATCTTGGTGTAAAGCTGTTGGTGCTTGCAGCAAAAATTGCAGAGCAAGTGGTGTTTTTGTTTGGTTGTCAAACCAGGGAAATATCCACAGCATTTTTCACAGTTCTTGAAAGGAACCATCAATTTCTGTGAGCTCTGTTCAATTTGGGAACAAGTTATAGAGGCTTTTTTTTTTCTTTTATGAATTTGATTTGAAAATTATTTTTTTTCTCTGAATTTGCTTTAGGAAACTGAGCTCTTCGATTCCAAATTTACACAGAAGAAATTTGTAATATTCCTCGTGGAAGCTGAAGGAGCCTTACCCAGACTGAGGGAGTATTATTTATTTTACAGAAAGCAGTGATGACAGTCAAAGCACGAGCTGTGTGGCTTGTTTTATATATCAACCTTGCATGTTTTCCTGTCAGCTTTGCAGTTCGTCATCCACAGCTTAGCCTCCAAATAGCAGGAACTTTGGGGACAGCAAAAGGAAAGACTCACTGCCTCCTGTAGAGAAGAAACAAGGCCACCAAGGAATAGCAGAGTATCTGTTTATCCCACTTCATGTAGCCCAAATTGTGGAAAAATATTTCATTATTAGGAGAAACATAATACAGTTCTGTTAATGGTAGCGTAATTTGTTGTTACTATTTGGAGTGAATCTGTGAGTAATCTAGCTGGTATAGCAGATGAAAAATGCAAAATCTGATACACAGAAGCAAAGAATGAGCTGGAGCAGCTGCAATGGCTTATTATAAATACTTGTCAGAATTGTTCAGCTCGAGCAGTATTTGCCAGCTGGAGTGCAGTTGTTGTGAGAGGGAGGTGAGATGTCCCTCCTCTCTGTGTGGAGAAACAAGGTGACTAAGTGAGCACAAGTGCACCAAACGGGATGGTGTTTTATTGCTGGAATGATTCTTGGAGACACAAACCCCTTAGATCACTTTGTGGAGCACAGAGAGAAAGTTAAGTCTTCTATCACTGCAGTCTCTCTAGAAACTTGGTCAGTTGTTGGGGCTTTCCCCCCTCTTACCCGTGTCAGCTGCAGGTTTGTGGTGGTCAGTGTTACTGTCTGGGTACAACCTGCAGAATTTGCTCCTGGTTCTGCCAGGGACTGGAGGGCTGGGAATGGTACATGCCCTGAGCAGCTGCATTTGTGACAAGAAACTTCCCATTGCATCCCATTTACAATTTACCCTGTCAGGTTATCACGGAGAGCATTGTTTTGCAAGGTGGTAAAGATTAATATCACTGAATCAGAAGAGGAGATCCAAACATCCACCAGTATTTAAAATAAGTGCAAAAGGGCTTTTTCACTAATTAAAACAGTCATACACTGAGTTTATTAGACTGAAGGCTGAAAACACAGCATGAGGCTAAGTTCACACAGACTTGCTGTTACACTGGTCAAACAGCACTAATCAAACTGTTTTATTTGAGGTTTGAGCTAAAGCCCATGAGAGTCCAGCTGCTGATTCAGTGAGCATGGAGTTCAACCCTTGATAAAACTGAGCACTTAATCCTTGTATAATTCAATTACTTATGGCACTTGCTGAATGTATTTTTTCTTAGATAATTCTTTACATGTAACCACCAATGGACAGAACATTTGAAAACCTCAGACCATTTATTTTTTTTTTCCTTTTCAGCTCTTTTAAATCCTGTTTACTACTTCCTCCTGCTTCTGCTATCACTAGAATCAGGGAAAAAAAGTAATTTTCCAGCATCAAGGAATAATTATGATATCACTGTGAAAGACTTTCACGTTCTCTTAGTTACCATACATCACATCTCTCATATTCATTTCAGAAATGCTATTTTAGCGACTGGTTTAAATTGGTATTTGCAACTGGTATTAAATTACCTGCTGCAGAGTGGCCACATTTTACTGAGAATTGCAGGTACTCAACACAGCCATGCATGCCAGTGTAAAGGTGGCACCAGTTTTTTTCGTTACATTTGCTGATGTCTGGTCAGTTTGACCATCATGATAACACTGTCACAGAATGGCTGAGGTTGGCAGGAACCTCTGGAGCTCAACTCATCCAAACCCCCTGCTCCAGTAAAGGCCACCTTGGAGTTGACTGCCCAGGAATATGCCCACAAAGCTTCTGAATATCTCCAGGAATGGACACCCCACAGCCCCTTCTCTAGGCTGAGTAGGATGAAAAGTCCCAGCTCCCCCAGCCTTTTCTCCTCCATGAGGAGCTCCAGTCCCTCCCTCACCACCATGGCCCTTTGCTCTTTTGTACTGGGGAGCCCAGAACTGGACACAGCACTCCCAGTACTACAAGGATAACATTTATTCACAATAATACATAAACTAAAGCATAATGTAAATTAATTATGAGAACTTCCAGGAAAAAAAAAGAAGTGGAGTCAGAAGTTTCTACACACAAACATGAAGGGAATGGGATTTCAGGTGCCTGAGCAGATGAATACAGAGAAATTTTTGCACTCTAAATAATAGAATGGTAAGTATGTGGAGAGGATGAAACATGGCAAATCATCCATTAATAAGTATCTATTTTCCTAATTATTCAGCAGAGTAATTTAATGTTCTGTATTAAGCTGAGGCACACAAACTAAAATACCCACATCAATGGGCTCTGTTCAGTATTCCCACCAAAACACAAACCTCAGCAGGGAATTTTCCTGAGAAGATCAGCTAATAATGTATTGTACCCTGCAAATGAGCCCTTAAATCTCTAAAGTTGATTTTTGTCTATCAAACACAAAACATTCTTTCTCTCCTCCTTCTTTCAGGAATCCTCTCTGCCCATGTATTGTACCTCTTATATGTGCCAAGGTGTAACTCAAGCAATTGAAGCTAAAGAAAGAAAACATCACAATTTAAGGCAAAACAAACAAACAAACAAAAATGTTTTATTAAGTCCTTAATAAAGCTCTGGTCCAAACCTTTTGCTTGGTGCCAGCAGGATGAATCAGGATTAAATCAAGCAAAGGAAAGGGACTTGGACTATGAAACAAGGGTCAATGACAAATTATTTTCTGGTATTAATTTTATGAAAATAAAGATAAGGAGGATTTTGCCATACTAGAAGACACTGCACTGATTAACAGTAAATTGGTAACTGCAGTAGCTTAGAAGGTAACAGCACTGAATAATAATGAACTGAAAAAGTAAGCAGCTGAACTTCTCCCAAAGTATGCTATTTATTTTTGAATATCAGGAAGAAATGGGGGGGGTGTAAAAATGTAGCTGTCTTAAAAAGTAAGACAAGCAAAGTCTGCATCAATAACAGACAGCTGGCTAACAGCAAGTGAAGAATGTATATTCATCAAACACCAAAACAAGCACACTATGGTCAAACATCTTTAATCTCCAATTTACTGTATGAAATGAAGCATTCAATTGGAACATAGACAGATCATATTCCACATCCTTTATCCGCATTAAATGCCAGCAGAATTAGCTATGGATTTGACCTAGGAAAAAATGTGTTTAAAATTGCACAATATCTACATTTACATCTATATCCCAGTCCTTTCTTTTTTCACCTAATGTCAAGTTCTGCTTGAGTACTCTAGAAACTGGATCTTAATGAGTGTATGACTCTGACCACAACTGAGATGATCAGGCAATGCCACCCCTGGCATGGGAGAGCCAAACTTTTCTCTCAAGCCTTTTCCTGGGTTTAGCCAGTATTTTGTACGTGTCTGTAACGATGTTTTGATGTGTTTATATCTATCAAAACAATGCAGCAACACCACCTTTCATTTATGCACTTCCTTTCATCCAGGAACCTGCAATCTGTTGGTAGGCAGGGTGAGCACTGGTACTACTGCCATTGCCTTCCAGTGGGCTAGGAATGAATACCCAGAGCTGTCAGAGGATCCATCAGGGACAGGGCTGGGAAGTGAGACAGATCAGCCCCAGATCATCATTCCTTTCCCCCTTCCAAATGATTATACATCATCATCTCTAATCACCTCCAGGCCAGTGATGAGCATGCATTAAGCCCACTTATGCAGACTGTATGAAGTGTGATTACACATTCCCCTGCAAGCTCACGTGGAATATAAGGATGGATGGATGGCAACGCTGCACATCAAGGCACAAACGTGCCTTTGACAGTTGCAAGGATTATTTTCTACTTTTTAAATTTTTGAGGTAAGGGCAATTTAATTATAATTGCTTAACACCAGGGCATGCTATCCCAACAAGCCTGGGGAAGTACAGCACTCTCCAAGGTGTTCTCTCCAGCCCATCACAAGGGTAACAAGATACACTTTCCCTTGTTTGGGAGCTGGGAAGATGGTCTGGAATGAGGGAGGGTATCCCACTGCTCGGTGTTTCCCAGGAAAACTCCCCAGCTGGCTCACAGCTGAGCTCACGGGCTCTGGGCAGCTGAGCACCCACTTAGGGCTACCTTGGGTGCACTTTGCTCTCATCCCTCAGGTCCCTGGGGGGATCCAGAGGTGCAGAACCCACCCATAGGAAAGGAGGAGAGAGGTAAGACCAACTGACACAACCTGCCAAGCTTTGCACATGGGTTTTCAGGAAAGCATTTTCTTGATTTATATTGCTATAATTCTTATAAGTTCATTACTGAGTTTAAGGCTTAGATTCTATTTTTTGATATGAACAATAACTTATTTCTGAGCCAGTCTCTCTTGCAGCCAATAACTATTGTCTCTTTTGTAAACTGCAGTCCCCTTTGCTGCCAGTAATATAGGATTTGGGGAAATGATTTAAATGACAAAATGCTTACTTGCAACAACAAAAGAAATGACACAATATAAACTAAGTTTTAATAACTAAAAAGATCTTTAATTAAAATTGCTTTCCATTCAGGGGCTACAGTTTTCTTTAACCAGCTGCCCTATGAAAGTTATTACCTAAAATTTTCATTTTCCCAGTACACAGCTGCAGAAAAGATTTTATTCTGGTGAATGGAGGGCTGTACAACAGCAAGGACAAAGCTCACTTAAACTAACAATGGAGCCATGGCAAAAGTCATAACCTTCTGCTGTCTTAAGGGAAGCACACTTTCTGAATATAATCTCTCTGATTATGCCTAGTATGCAAAATGCAGTTTTATATCTGCAGCTCAAATAGATTTCAGTATTGCCACTGAATACTAATCACTGATGCAAAAAACGTACGGCTCCCTCAAGGCATTTCAAAAATCTTGATTATTTAATCAGTGCTCTTGATTTATAAGGCGAGCTGGTTGATGACTACCAAAATGTGACACATTGGACACTCTCCAGATGGAATGCCAGTTTTCATTTGAGGTTAAAGAGGTAAAACTCTACAAGAGAGGTTTTCCAGTACCCTGGACCAGAGCTAGAGTTATATCAGATGATAAATAAAACCTGGCAGTTTGGCTAGCACATAATATTAAAACAGAAACTTCACTGAACTGTCAGTTGTAAAATGAAGTAATCAACTTTCTTTCTGCTTATTCTCTATTTCCATTATATGAACTTTTTATTTATTTCATACGTTCCATCTTAATGTCCTCATACTGTTTTAAACTGCATTACTTTACCTTTTTACAAATATGTAGGTGGTGAGTGCTGCCTTTTTATAAGCACTGATTTTCCAACCAGCTGGATGCAAAATTTGAACAGTTTAGTTTCTTTTCCCTATAACTACATATATACATATATACGAATTTGAAAATATTTTTGTATCTACATCTCTATATGGAAACATATGCTTAGGTATATATAAATATATTTCTGCTTTAAAATGCAATGGAATTGCCAAAAATTGTTAGGATATAGATGCATAAATTACATTAATTTCTGAACAGGTTTACTATCTGAGTTGCTTGGGCTTTGACAGTCCCATGCCCATCTTTAATTGTCAGCAATGATATTCTGTTAAAGAAGGTTTCCATATGAGGTTTCCAATGGTTTTCCTATTAGGACTTCAAGGAGTAGAATGACTTCAAAGTGAGATAGCAAAGAATTAAATTGTTATTTAGAACTTAACTGCAAGCCTGACCCCTAAAAGTGACCGACCTGATCACTCTGGGTACAAAACCATGTAGATATAGAGGACAAACATTTCAAACTCATCTTGAAGGTGTGGTCCTTCTTAGACACAGTGACTGGCACTTAATATTCGAAGCAAAGTTACAAGTGCAGAGATTTTTATCCACCCAATCAGTCCTTTGTCCATGTTGATGGCATGAGTGGGTGGCAGCAGCACTGGAGCCCCGGGAGCCCCCCGGAGCTGGCGGGAGTTCCCCAGCTGATGCCAGCACAGCTGGGCTCCTTGCTGGGAGCTGTTATTGCTCTGCACCAGCCTGTGCTGCTGTGCCTTCACTGCATCATCTGAGCTATCAGTGATTAAACTAATAGATGAGCACAGGTAACCACAGCTCCATGCAGTGGTCACCTCATCAACTCAACACAGACCCACCTGTATGGATACCCTGCCCAACCCACGAGCAATCTGAAGGTTAAGAGCCAACATAAAAGGCTGACTTGGAGGTTAAAGGCACCCTCACGCCCCAGTGCAATCCTCTCGAGCCTTCTAAACCCAAAGTGATGAAAATTATAATCAAAACATGGGAACTTGGTGAAAAGTTTAACTATAAATCAGAAGTATGAAAAGCCAATCATACCGACACGCTGTAAAGCCACTCGTGCTCACAAAACATTGTTTTCATCCCTCATTTAAAAATTTTGCTAGAAAATCCATCAGTCTATATTCCAGTAGCACAGCAAAAGGAAACACAGAGGAATGTGGACGGTGCCTGCCCCCACCATACCCCCCAGTGCAGACAGACAGACGTCTGTGCCCACGTCAGCTGTGCCCAGGCAGCAGCACCCCCTGCCCAACTGCTCCCCAGGATCCAGCAGTGACACTGTCCCCTCCACTGAGGCCTCGCATCCACATTTTGGCAAAACTGCAGATTTGTGTTCTGTTACGAAGCCAAAACATTTTAATAACTGCAAGAGTTCACTTATGAAATCTGTGTAGTTTGGGCTTGTGCCCTTTTTCTAATTACATCCTTGCATCTTTCTCTGTACATGTAGGTTTGTATCATGTGAAGCTTTTGAAAGAATATCTCACTCGACTGGACTTGTGGGTAAGACAATTGTGGGGCAGATCAAACAGCCACATTATTCCATTTTCTGTCAGGAATCCAAAAAATCTGCTTGAAACACAGATGGCTATTTCCCTGTCATCATCCACCTCCTCAGCTGATCTCCTCACCGTTTCAACCACATTCTCTGTAACAGTATTCCCAAACAGGGAAGCTTTTGGACCTCCTTTTTTTTTTTTTTTTTTTTTTTTTTCAGGGAACAGAGCTACAAGCTGCTAAGTGAGGATGTTTTAATTGTGTCTATGAATGTCCTGCTGCAGACTGCACTGCTGGGTAACACGCCTCAGGCTGTGGGTACTGCAAGCAACAGTGGCAAATACATATCACAGGTACTCCCAGGCCTTCTGCCACGAGTACAGCAGGACAAGAATAGCTTGCAGGGATTATTTCCTCACGTTCCAGTCTTGCATGGCAGCAGCCACACAGCAGGAAAAACACTGGAGCCAGAACTTCCCTGTGCAGAGGAGGGAAATCATCACCCCAGAAGAGATGGGAACTTCTGTTTACACATAGCAAATGACACCATTTCCTCCCTAGCCTCGTCTGTCCCCCACATCCCAGCCAGCCTCACTAGATGTAACCATGTCAAGGGATCAAAAAGTCACATGATTTCATAAAATTCTCCACAGTTTTTCAACCCAGGAAAGGGAGTAATGAATATTCTTCTGCTGCTGTGCTATTCTGTTTCTGCTATTTGAACTGGGGCAAAATTTCAATTCTCCTTCTCTGGATGTAGCTGAGCAAAGTTGAAACCAGTTGTGGATGTGTCTGGATCACTAAGGGCCTCCTGAATGGAAAATCCCTCTGCTGCATCTCTGGGATAAAGGTACCAGGACACTGACTTCTACAGGGTCCCAACCCTAACCTGTCCCATGTTGTGAAATTATTTATTTAGTTTGAAGCCTTGTATTCCCCTCTTCATTCCTACATATATACATATATATATGTCTCCGCAATTCTCAAACTAATTTTTTTTAATAAAAAAAAACTAAAATAGCTTTGGCAAAGCATCTCATAAGAATCATCTGGTGGGTGGGGCTTGTGATTAACAGAACTTGGCACAATAGGGACAAGAAAAGTATCTGACTAGTTCCATGTACGTGACATCAGCAGCAGCATGCAGAGGCATTAAGGTCAGGACAGGGAGATGATCTTTCAAGAAAGCAATTGGGCTACTACTTTTAATGTGAGAGTGAGTTTACATGAAAGCTGAAGCCATCATTACTCTTAACTGCTGTTAAATCAACGACAATACAAAGATTTATGTTCAAAGAGAAACTTTCCTGTTTCTTTTTTTGTTTGTTTTTTTGTGTTGTTTTTGTTTTTGTTTTGTTTTGGGTTTTTGTTTGTTTGTTTGTGGTTTTTTTTTCCCAGTTGACAATTCAGCTATGAGAGGAAAGTTGATACAGCCTTTCTTTTCTTCAGAGAGTCTGGGTTTAAATACATGCTCAGCATTTCTGACTCTCAACAAAGAACTTATTACTGAAGTAAAAAGCTATATCCTAATATTGCCTTGCAAAATTCTGCTTCTCAGAAATTACCAACAGTAACATCAACACAGATAAAAGTTGTACCTGAAACATTATACATATGAAGGATTATGAGTGCAACCAACACTCAATTCCTGTTTCCAGCAGTTTTGTTGATTCCAGCCTGCATCCTGCACATGTGGGATATGCTATTTGAATACAGGTAGTAGGAAAACAGACTAATCCTTTCCAGAATTTGTATATCCACCAGATATCATTAAAAACAGAAAGTAGTCATAAATTGACTCTATTAGTGGGAAAACTCCAATTTTTTAGGATTATAAAAGGGCAATAACATCTCAATCACTGGGAAATTTGAATGTTTCTGAAAATATACTGCAATATGTCTTAAAAGGAGGAAGAGATAATCTATCTGCTTCCAGACAGATTATTCTGATTTGCAAGGACAGAGATCTGAGACTTCATTCCTTCAATTTACACACACACCTTTGTCAGAATTAATAACCCACTTCAAAGGCAAGAAGTTTCATAGTACTTAATTATGTGGCCTCTGACATGTCCCGCTGATTGAATTCATATGATCTCATATATTTGGGCATCAAAAGCCCTTTATTTTCTCTTAATTAGAAACATAGATTCACTGCAACTTGCCGAGAAAATAAATTAAATCCACATACATTACCTCTGAGCAATAGCACTGATTGAACTGGGCTGTTTAAATCTCCGTGGTTGGCAGTGCTCATCAGCGAATTTGTTTACAAAGTGGAAAGAATGAGATGCTGTCAAAGAATGAAAAATAAAAGCTGGATTTCTTGGGAAGGAGACATCCGTCTTTTCCTATTTGTAAATGCTGACGAGCAGGGTTTAAGGAGGGCTAATGTCACCCATTCATCTTAATTAACGAGTTAATTGCTCGTGTATCCTGATTTGGTTAGCTGATCTCCGTCACTCGGAAAGCCTTTGCTTCCATGTATTTTATTGACCACTGTAATGACATCATCGGGACGACTCAGGATTTATTCATGCCTCAGCCTAAACTCGTAACTTTAATAGCCTCCTACATGATAAAACTTGCAAGAGGGAAGGAGTTCTTTAGCATGGCACAGAATACCGAGAGGTCTGTTCAGCCCCTGTTAAAATGTCTCAGTTCAGCTGTCATTGAAGTATTACTTCAAAGTCTAGAGTCATGAAGATAAGTAAAAAGTAATTTTAAAGACTAGTTCTCAGCAAATGTATATATGGAAATAGCATAAACCATCTAAAAATCACATATCAAATATAAGCAAGAGACTTATTATTATTCCATTTTTTTTCCACATCTGGAGTCATAGTCAAGTAAGCACTGACACAAAAACAGACAGGAGAGGTTCACAGCATATTTTGGGGATTAAACACCAAATTGGTTTAGTCATGTGTTTTACAACACAAAAGGGGGAACTCAGATCTAAGGAAAGACCAGTTAACTAACTAGAAAGTCTGTGAGGTTTTTCTGTACAATGTCTTTCAACATTTCCTGCAATTCCTGATATTATTTCTTAAAGATTCTTCACAAGAATTAAATTAAATTTTGCACAAGAGGAAAACGGACAGGACTAGTGCTTTTTGATTGATCAGCTATGTGGTACTTAAAAATTAAATAAAAGAATCCATTACCAAACATAATACATTGTATTCACTTATCCTGGTAATGAGTCTTCAGAACTGATCTATTTATGTTATTCTACTTTCATGGGATCAATTTCTATTGCTAATAACACTCATAACTTACACAAAGGGTTGAACCAGCCTCGAAGAAGAACTACACAGCACACATAACTCATCTTAACGTGTGCTGTGAGCACTTGCTCGGTTTGGAAACAGTCACAGGGTAGCTCCTGAAATATCTAGAAGGCACTAAGGATGCCATGATAAGGTGCTACAGCTCATCTAGTTTTATGGACTTCACTTTGTGGGGTTTTTACACACTTCAGGCTTCTCAGGTGGCTGGTTCAGGGGCCAGTCCTGGCTCCTGTGCTTTCTCTGTCAGACAGGAGATTTTAATACTGATAGGGTTTCCATGTTTTCTCAGAAGTTCTGTAAAGTATAGTCAAAAAAGTAACCTAGTAACCTCTTTATGATATGAACACAAAACTCCATTGCCCCTCTTGTGGAACAGCAGCCGGCAAGTCCAGGACATAGGACTGAGTATGATGTAATGGAGTTGTGTTGGCCAAATGAGGCAGCCAGAACCAGAACCAGCCTGCCTGGGGCAGCCTGATCCTGCCTCCCAACCACACCCCGGTGCCATGGGGCTCAGGAACACAGCTCCAGCCAGCCCATGCACCTCTGCAATTACACACCATGTCTAAAGGAACAGCACTGGGAAGCAGGAGCTTTGTTGGCTGTCACCAACCCTGCAGCTGCCCAGCTGGGTAACCTTTAACAAGTCCCTTCAGCTCCCTCTGTCCCAGTTACCCCCCAAACCACCTGTATCTCCTTTCAGAGAGACTGAGATTCATTCCCATGCCAGCTACGAGTTCAGCAGTGCTGTTATTCCTGAACAGTTCCCTGCTGGAAAAGGCAGCACAGGCAATGTGTAGGGCTACAGACAGAGGAGAGGACAACAGCTGAGGCTGGATGGGACCTCAGGAAGTTGTCTGGGATCAACACAGACTTGAAAGAATGCAAGGATGGACACTGCACAACCTCTCTGAGCAGCCTGCTCCAGTGCTGGACTGCCCTTGGAGCACAGATTTTTTTTAAGCTGAGACTCCATGGCTATGGAGAAGGTGGCCATGGCTCAGACAGAGCAGTCTGTGGTGTGGTGTGGTGTCCAAGGAACTGTTCACACCTTGCTGGAGCCTTCAAACCATCCCAGTGCTTGCTCTTCCACGATCTTAAACAAACATACAGATCAGTTACCTTGGAAATACTTTTACACAATGGCAACTTTTGTATTAGTTTTGAGTTTCTTTTCTCCTGCCTATACATAAACTACAAAGTCATTTCCTATACACTTAATGGGAAAAACTAAAAATATCCTTGGATATAGACTATGGACTTTCCGTTTTGAAAGCTATTTTATATAACATTAAACCAGAATGTGAATAAAGTGCAACATTTTGTTGTTCAACGGAAACACTTTTGAAAATGCTGAAATAAAAATCTCCAGTGGCTGGTGAAGTAGTTAGTTCAGTTGTTTCACAATAACACCTCTTGATTTTGTAAAACTTCTACAAAACCTTAAAATAACCTGAAAAAGGAGGGTTTAAAAAGTTTTCTTTAACTAGCTGAAACCACCTGCCGTAGCTTGAAGTGAGAGTTCTTTTGAGATAACACATTTTTGAATTACTCTGCTGTAATTTTTGCACACTGCATCAGGCAATGGCTGGTGCAACTTCTTACAACATTACTGGCTTACTAATAAACATGTGCATGAAGCGGAACGGCGCACACAAGTTATAATTCTTTGGCTGTGCAGAGTAACATAAACAGGTCTGATACCATCAGCTGAAGAATTGAGGAATTAAACCCTCCAAAAGACTGATGTAAAGGATTGGACATGCTAAAAGAGTGGGTGAAAAGAGGCTGCTAAGAAATGGAACAACATTCAGGAGAGAAGAAACAGATCCACAAATGGAAATAAACATGACCATGAGAAAATGCTTCATCAACATAAGAGCCACAACCAAGCTGTGAATCTCAAAATGAGCCAAAACTGTTTTTGAAGAAAAAAACAGCATGCTAGGTAGGACTTCAAAGACTCTACTACAATAGACAGAAATGAGTAATACAAAAAACACAAAGGAAGAGAGACCAAAAAAAAAAAATCCCACTATGCACAAAATTAACTTACTCTCTACCCCTGCTGTTCCTGTGTTAACCCTTTGGTGCCAAAACTGTGCAAACAGTTGAGTGACTAAAGCAGATGGATATTTCAAGACTCTTGGCTGTCTCCAAGCAGCTTCTGAGCCTTCCTCTCCAACCCCCGTGCTGTGTTCCCCTCAGATGCATCTCCACCTGCACTTTACCCCTGGGCTGGAAGGCACAACAGCTCCCCTGCCCAGCTCTTTCTCACACGGCTCCCAGGCCTACCCAGAGAAGGCACAATTGTCTTTTCAGAGAGGAGCCACACAAATCATCGTGCCCTGGGTGGAAAACCCACTGGATATTGTTTTTCTAATCACAGAGAATAGGAGGCAATGCTTTCAAAAAGAGGGACACACAACAGGTAATGAAATGTCCTACTGGTTCTAGGGTAGAAGATGCGGCTGATGCACAAAGTGCTAAGTTCAAAAGCAGCTACAAAAATTGTTTTTAACTGGATTAAAGGAAAACAGGCACGTGAAGCTATGGTTTGATGCAAAATACACTGCAGCGTTCTTGGGTCTCCCTTGTGAATCACTGACACAAGGAGGATTTTTGCTGCTGGCTTTAGCAGAACAGAACTAGCTATTAATGGACTAAAAAAATTAGCCATTTTCTTCCTAGAAATTTCAAAATAATTTTGAATCCCGAGAGAATAAATAGCACCATTGAGATCCACTAAGATAGGATGGCAGGCAGAAACAGAGTTTAAATGGTGCTGGGGAAGCTAAAAACTAAGTGGCTAGCACAGAAAAAGCTATATATAGAAAAAGAGATTTAAGCAAAAAAATTGAAGTCTAACACATGTTCAATGCTGGATGAAAACAGAAATGAAATATTCATGGAATTTACTTTCTAATATCTTTGCACATGGGTTTTTTTTCTTTCGTTCGTTGGTTTTCCAAAATTTCATCCCGACAGCTCACTCCATGTTTAAGGACAGAAAGACTCCAGAAACTTTTCACTGAGGAAATCTTAGACATGATTCATACATTTCTAAACACCTATTTCAATCCTCGTTTTCAAGTAATTTTGGTAGCCATTGAAAAAGCGTGCATTGTTTTGCTTCAGCATAGAGTGAGCCATGAAAACCAAATCCTTTTTACAGCAGGACCAGATTTTCTATTATTTTAGACAGTCATTTGCACAGAAAAACCCTTTATATGTCATTACTAATGACATTACAACCTTCTCGAGTTGCCCTCAAGACCTGGCTGCTTTGTAGCAGGCAATGTTTGACATCTTAGTTTGCAATCTCAGAAAAAGCCAAGAGAGCATCAACTGTCCTGTCAGAAATAAAATGGCCTCAGAAGCTGGGAAATATTTCCCATCTCTATGGTGATGTGATAGAAATGGCTATGTTCAAATCAAGAGTGTGCCTGCTTTGTGATTAATTGTAGATGTCAATACTGAGAGGTACCTGCAAGGCAATTAGCACTGTACTTGCCTAAATGTCACCCCACTGTAAATACAGAATGGAAATAAATAGACAGATTGGCCTGGTGCATGTTTGGATTTGGAACAAGAATCTCAGAAATGTGATTCCTAACCAAGCCAATTTTTTACTATGTGCTGCTGATATGCTACAAAAGACCTCTCTCTTTCTTTTTTTGTCTGGTATGCTGTGAGGTTAATGCCACCCATCTCTCTAAAATGTCACATGGAGATCCTTCCTAATCAAAGCCATCGTCATACTGATGAATCCTAACAAAAAAATCACCAAAAAACCAAACCAACAAACAAATAAAACCCCAATCATCAGGAAAACCACCCTGTAAAAATGTCTGTAGTTAAGGCTGTAAATGCTAAGACTGATGAAAAATTTTCTTTGCCATTAGAACCCAAATTGATAAATTTTATTATATGCTTTACAGTGGCTATTTAATTGGACAATCCTTTTCTGTCCTGTCTTCTTAAATCTTACAGTCATGTGAACGACTGAGAACAGAGTCACAGCTCCAGGCTGAGAGTTAAGGAGCAGAAAAACAGAGGCTGATGTCACTGCTATGCAGAACTGAATATACATTACCAGAATATCCATCAAACTGACATTTCACAGTTTAACTTCTATAAAAGGGGAACAACAACACTGACCACCCTCCTCCACCCCTTTTGGGCATTCAGTCATGATTCTACTGTAGATTAAAATCTGGAATGTAACTCTTTCTAAAGACTGGGAGGGGGGCTTTTCTATTTCATTACATAGCCAAAATTTTATTTTTTCTGGTGTTTTTCTCCTTTTAACTATAACATATTAGCTGCTGGTGGCCTTTGGAAAACTAGAGGATCAGATGATGCTGGCTCTCCTTCTTTCCATCTGCTAGCCTACATAGCAAGAAAACTACTATATATGTCAAATATTACTTTTTTATGAAACTAATTAGTACAGATGCAAGAATCTCATGGCCATGAAAGGTTTTGTGACAGAACTTTACTTTAAATTAAAGCTCATCTAGAAAGTTGGAAATCCTTGTCTACAAAGGTCTTTCATTAGTAGCACACACTAAACAATGATCACTGCTGTACGATGAGAGACAAATTAATGAATCAAACATTACAGATTTCATCACATTGGCTCATTTGCATTTAAGCTGGTTTCCAGCTCTGTCATGCATTTGCTTTTAAACGAGCCCCTGTGGATAGTGCTGCAATGTTTGATTCATTAATTTGTTTCTCAGTGTACAGCGGTGCTCACTGTTCAGTATACGGTGAAGTACTTGGAAAATATTTGTTTTAACAACCTATCTTTTATTTTAACAAAGAAATAATAACCCTGGAGAAGGAAATGCTGGCCATCTTACAACACAGCCCCTGCCAAATCTCCCAGTTGCTACCCCAGCCCATCGTTACACCACTGTGATATTATCTGGATTAAATCTTCACAGCTTGCTCTCACATATTCTACAATTTCATAAAGCTTTGAGCCAGCTCTTTGGGTTAGTGTTACCATGCCAAATTCAACTCCTGGGAAGTTGAAGGTGGCTTTAAGCCTTTGCTCTCCGATCCTTGGATGGGTC
Organism: Pyrocephalus nanus; assembly: GCA_038380795.1. Lineage (NCBI taxonomy): Eukaryota > Metazoa > Chordata > Aves > Passeriformes > Tyrannidae > Pyrocephalus > Pyrocephalus nanus. The sequence continues at coordinate 13,136,635 of CM076275.1, read as the reverse complement.
CCAAGCAGTGACTTAGATGAGCCTCCCGGCCGCCCGGTGACATTCTGCCACCACTGTGCCCGCTCCACCGGCTCCTCCACATTACAGCAGAGTGGGCTGCTTGGCAAAGCCATCTCTGTGAGAGCTGAAAAACTTTGGAATTGGTTTTTGGTTTGTAACAGCTTGAATTTGGTGACCTTACAGCACACTGAAAGCTCCATCTGTTTTAGAAGGAGAAAGAGACACGTTCCCTGGCTGGGCAGTGCACGGGGACGAGCGCTTGGTAATTAGATGGGTGGCTGAATTCTCAACTTCTCGTCTGAACCTCAAAATTTAAGTTTATGTACTCAAATACAACCCCAATTATACATGCATAGCTATGTTGTAGCCATCACTGCTCATGGTTAATCCTAAAGAAATAAATACACAGAGCAAATGAAAAATATGGAAGCTGGTTTGGTAGGCACGAGGAATAGAAGAACCAAATGCTCCTCTAGGTAGAATTTCCCTTCCTCTATCATGGCTGGGATGGATTGCAGCTTATAAAGGCAAGCCCATTTGACAGGAGGATACATTTGGACTATGGGATTCGTGGAAATGAGGGTCTAATTAAATGAGCAGACAGGTTTTCATATGCTGAGAGATGGAGTTAAGTGGCATCAGCAGATTACATTGCACAGCCCTTTCCTACCACTTTGCCTTTTTCATTTTTGTTTTAAATATGTTGAACAGGAAAAAAAATAAATGTAATTGATACCAAACAAAACAAACTATCAAAACAGAAAGGCAACATCCTAAACCTGAATTTCGGAGGTCTGATGTGGAAAATAACAAAAATTTCCCCTTTGCTTACTCCAAGTAATCCACAGATTCAACTGCATGCTAAAAAAAACCCAAAGAAATCTCCCCTCCCTTCACTGTCAAACATAATCAGCAAAGTTACAACATGCTGACTGCAACCAACCCAAACCCACCCAACAGCCAGAATATGATGATCCCAGGAGAGGTCAAGTGCTGCATATGGGACCATCCTTCTACTGATTAACACACAGACAAAAGTTGTCTCCTGTTTCCATCCCACCAGAAAGCCCTCAGGAAAGACCATTCCTCTTCACTGCCTGTGAGGAAGGAGGGATGAAGTTTCTAAGGGACAATAATAACTTTGATATTTTTTCCTAAAATGTATACCTGGTATTTTCTGCAGCAGAAAACTGCTTGGTCTTTCCTTACAAATCCAATATCATGTCCTGTTTAACCATATCCTTAGTTTTGCCTGAAAGGAACTATATAATGGGAAATTCTAAAAGTTATTTGAAAGGCTGAAGTAATTTTAATGTTTATTGAAAGGAATGTGCTTCACTGAAAAATACATTTTTTAATACTAATCCCTATGTTTTTCTTCCTTGAAGGATTGTATTTCACAAAGACAGACTAAATACTCTGAGAGAAAAGCTAGGCTGCCTTCCCAAGAATAAAAGAATTTATAAATACTCCTGTAGGAGCTTGCACAATCCAGTTGCAAGACAATTTTACATTAAATACTCAGTTAGGTCACTCTTGCTCAAGGAAATCCCCTTCTTACACACATACATATACTGAGTCAGGGAAATACAGCAACTGCTCTACATTGTTGATTCCTCCCCAGCTCTCCCACCAGAGCCGTGGAGCTGGAGCAGGAATGGTGGAGGAGGAAAGAAACCTTTCCACAAAGGGCGTGCTGTCCTACTACTGCCTTAAATCACGAAAAACTCTTTGGCTGGTTGATTCTCTAACTCATAAAATGCCTCCAGTGCACTGCATGGTTTAGTCTCTTGAAATAGCTGATTTCACAACAGAGTGCATGATCAAATTTCACAACATTTTGATCTGCTTTCAGAAATCAGCCATTTAAAAAGCCCCCCCAAAACCCAAACCACACTTACACTTTCACAAGCCTGGTAAGCCAAAAAACCGCAACCAATAAAAACCCACAAACAACCCAATTGCAGCAAGGAAGATTCATGTTGAACGTTAGCAAGTTAATTGGAGTGGTCTAAATCAGGGTATTTTGACAGCAGAGTTTTAGCCACCTACAGAAGGTGACTCTACATTTTAAGGAGGATTCAACAACCCTTCTGACTCTCCACTGGCTGGAACACAAGTCAAATGGACACCTGTATTTCAGGTGGTGAACTTAGGGGAAATTAATCCCAACCTAATGAAATCAATACAGTTTATTTAAGCACAACACACTGCTTATGGTGCCTGTGAATTTCCATCACCAGTTTTTCGTTGGAGGTCACAGGGTCATCTCTGTCAGGGAGAGCTGAGGGAGGGTTTCCTGCGAGGAGGGGCCATGAAATTCAGCATCATTCTGGTTAACTCTGCCTCAGCTCTTCCCAATATTTGTATTTGTTGTTTTATTTACTCACCAAAGAAAACAGATTCATCAACATGAAAATAAATTAACGGTCTTAAACTGTATGAAAGAGTCCTCCCCTACTTCTCACCGATACCCTTCCTATTTACAGAAAACTCACATATCAATTAAACTCACCTGTTAATTAAAAGCTCGTCTAGAAAATTCTTTGCTAGTTGGAAGCAAAAGAAAGTATAAAAAAGTATCTGAATGCTGAAGCTTTGAATTTTAATTACTTACTCCCAGGTTTGTTTGTGATCCCTCAGGTGTTGGCTGGGCAACAGCAAAGAACTGGAAAAAAAGAAACAAAATTATTTTGTAATTCCTGCTCTGGGGAAGAAAATGTATTGAGAAGGCTTCCAATTCTTTCTTTCTTATCTTGTTTAGATTTGCTCTTTATTAGTGTACTTATAAGAAAGTATCTACACAAAAAGAAAGAAGATTCTGGAAGATTACAGGCAACCACAGTGAATAATTGTTCTCCAGATTTGATATCTTTTTTTTTTTTTTTTTAATAATATGAGAATTCCTATTGTGTTTGTCTCACAATGGATAATATCAGTATAATTATGAATGAGAATAATGCTAATAAATTTGGAATAAAGGCTACAGTTTGTATCAGATAATCGATTACATATATATATTAAATTTGTGTTGTTTATTTTATATGCATCTAAATAGAAAAGACATTAGCAATTTAATAAAAACTCTGGGGCTCATAGAAATATGATCCCTCCCTCTAACTACCCATACAATAACAGTTGAGGTTCTGACCATTTTCTTTCTTTCCTACAATTTTTAGAAAAATGATCTTTTTTTTTAAACTGATCAGAATACTTTGCTAAAAAAAAAAAAAAAAAAAAGAGAGTCTGGAAAATAAACATGGAAGCAGGGGATAGTTTTTCTGCTTTTCCTCATTAAGATAATCACCCTCCCCCCATCAAGTCACAATATTTTAATAACATGAAATTTGTAGTGTCCCTTTATTAGGGATAAATAGCTGAGACACTGATTTGGATCAGCAATTTTTCCAGTCAGAAAATTCATTTTGACCTTTCACAGGGGAACTTAAAGATTTCATGAGGTTTCTGAAGAATCTCTGCCTGTGAAAAATTTGGCCTTCTGAATCAGAGGAAGATTTACACATTGAGTTCTCCAAGAACTGGGATGAGGACTTGGATTTTTTTCCCCCCACATACACACAGTGTAAGTATAGCTGTTTAAAAAACTTCAATTATCAGTTAAACTACTGCTCTTTCAAACTGACCTGCATACAACTAGATGACAACAGCACGTGTAATTGTAGTGACTCTGTTCACATTAAAAAATCTTCCTCAACACACTTAAGAGCTTCAAATTGAACCAAAAAAAATGTTAACAGGCCCATAAATAAAAAACAGTTTATTTGCCCTGCATATAAGCCATATTCAAATATACTGAGGGAAAATACTAAGCAGGAACTGAAGACAGGTGAGTGTGGCTACTCAAGTCTGGTACAGGTTATGGGACAGCTGAAGAATCAGATGCTGCTTTAAAGTGTGTTTAAGGGACCAGGGATGTTAAACAGCTGAGATTCCACTTGCAGTAAGCTCATGGTGAAGGTTTCCTCAGCAGATGAGCAAGACTTTATGAACTGTAGCAGCACAAGTCATTTTTGGCTATTACACTCATCTGAGTGCTGCTGGTTTAGCAGTAAATATACAGTTATATATTCAGGCAGAGACTTTTGCTCACTGTGTAGAGCTAAAAATTCTGGCTATTGTGAAAGTCAGTAATTTTAGTAGCCTTAAATAAATTAAAATATTAAAGTGCATTAGTGGATGAAGAATAAACCATGAGAAATTCAGTCACAGTTTAAAAAAAGAAAGAAAAGGGAAAAAAAAAAAAAAGAAAAGTAGGCAGACCTTTATCATCTTTTTTTTTTTTAGCTGAATGTCTTTCAAAGGAAGACAGAAGCTTGTTTACTGCAGTAAAACTGGGGGAAACACCACAATTCATTTCAAATATCCAACCTACCCTTAATGAGGCATTTTATGAATCTGTAATTCATAAAAGAATGCCTTATGAAAATTCAAGATATCAGCAGGTCTTATGTAGGTTACTTGTAAATATGACTTTAAAAATGAATACATGTTCTTTCTGGAAGAACAAGAATCATCTCTGCAAAAGTGACAATGCCACATGCAGCTGGACATTGACATTAAGAGGCGAGGAAGTATTTTGTAGCTAACAAAAAGGGTGATTTGGGATGTTTCTATCTAAGAATTTATTCAGATACATCTTCTATTGTTACTTATAAAGGCTTTGCTTTTCCAATGTGAGGCAGAGGCACAACGTTCGCTCCAGGGTGATGAAAATGCCTTCCAAACAGCACCTCTGTTCCAGTGACAGCAGGGTGGGCTGCAGGCACAACGGGGTTACAACTAATGCACAAGTATCTAAGACAATAAAGGTGTCAGGATAACTTGGATTATCCAGTGGGATGGATAATATCCATCACTCCTGAAAAATTCATCCTGTGCATTTACAACCAGTTACGTAGAAAAGCTCGACATGAGCCTGTAACAGAGGAGTCTCTGCTATGACTGAATCCAACCAGTCCAAGTCTCTGTTATGACTCAATCCAACCACGTCAGGGGAAGCTCACCCTGAACTTGACTTTTTAAGATAAAATATCATCTCTTAAGCCAGGGTAGGAATGTCTAAACTCATGTCTCACATGATCTGTAAACTGCATAATCCTTCTACAAACAGCAGCTGTTGCTGTGCACCTGACCCTTGACAGTCACTGATGCAAATAAGCCACTGAGACTCAAAAACATCTTTGTATTACCAATTATAGTGCCACTGGACCCTTTTCTTCCTTAGTTTGATTGATCTTCTGGAAATAAGGGTGGAAGATAGAAATTCCCTGAGAATTTTTCCAAGCATCAATTTTCCTTATATCTAAAGGGTGAGGAAATGTTAGGCATCCTTTCCTGCTTATGACTGAAAAAGCAGGGAAAATATATTGCAGATTTCCCAATGTTTTGCACTGTTCAGAGTCTTTAATAAAAATACCAGCTGAAAATAATTTTAAGTTCCTAGAAGAAATGTGCTAACGATCATTTTCAATCTAATTCTCATGAGTTTTCCCTCTCCTTAGAACTAGTTTCCCAAGTTGTTTTTTTTTTCATTTTTTCATTCTTCTCTTCATATATATGTCCTATCCTTAAAATTCAGACGTGTTTAAACATCAACACAAAAACATTCACAATTTTGACTGTTTTCAGGCAGCATTTGTCAGCACACTTAACTCAGCTCCAAATTGCTCTAAAAGAGGGGGAGTTTTTAAAGCACAGTAAGGAATTCTTATTCATGGATTCATGCTTTTTTTTTTTGTTATCTTATTGGCATCCAATATGAATTCCAGTATTTTCTTCATTTGGGTTTCCTGGGGAGTGGCTGTCCTCTTCCTTTATGGCAGCTGTCAGAGACTTCTTCTTAATAGTTATGAGACAGAATCCTCTATAAAAATGGCAAATCATATTAAGCTTCTCTATGATCCTTGATCTTCTGCCAGCACATCTGATCCATTTCCAGAGTACACCAGTCCGGATGTGTGCCTTGGTTAATAAATAAACAGTTCCTGTAAAACTTCTCTTTTCTTCTATCATCTTAACCCTCCATGTTTTTTTCAGAACTCCGTGTTATATTTCAATCTCTTTTCTTAAGAGAACATCAGTGGTGTCTTAGGTCTGAAACTTTATAAATGGAGCCAATCTTTTGCTAGGGAAGTTTTTGGCAAAATATTTTTTCCATGTATTGCACAGTCTGTTATCGCCATGATCAGCACAGATTTTGTAAGTCCCAACAGCCTGGTCTCCTATGAGTGAGAAATTCCACTTCTCCAAATGAAGGGAAGGGATAATCTCTGGGAGTTAGCATGGAAGTCACTCCCTCACTGTTGAACGTTTCTCTAGTTCTATTCGTGGCAAATATGAAAAAATACAGCTGTCATTATGTTTAATAATATAGACATGCTTCATCTGAGAGAAGGACTATAGCTCCCAAAATAATTTCAAGTCGTCACTAAGTATTTCAAGGGCTGAAATTAAAAAATTTTAGCTGCTGCCACCTTGACCTGCATCTGCACAACTTCTGCAGAAATCATTTATCAATTCCTTTATCAGTTAAAAACTAATTTACTGGGATTTACTGTTATATTTTATTTAGTATTCTATATAAATATCACACTGAACATATTTTTAGACTTACAATCTGCTTTTCTACACTCCTGTAGTGGTGCAGAGGAGGGAAGTACCCTCAGTTCAGACCTGCCTGTGCTGAGTGTAGTGGCAGCACAGCACAGGAGACTCCTACCAGCAGAACACAGGCAGTGGGGGATAATTTCCCAGCCTCTGGGATTCCACACCCAAAGAGTGTGGGATGGCATCAAAAGCTGCATTCTCCAGCACTATGCAAGACAGCTCTTTCTAAAATCTGACTATTTTTCCAACCCTGCTAATGAGAGGGGAAAACAAATCCAGAACATGAGCCGGCACTTTAGGCTTGTGCACGAGGTGCTTCTGCTTTTGGATGAACCATGCCAGGATTGAGGGCTGGTTCACTTTTTTTCCCCACAGAAATCACGGCCTTTCACTTTGAGAATCTCCAATTTACATCAAAAAAATTATGGTGATGCCTTTCACTAATTCCAAGGATTCATACACGAGGACGGAATACTCTGTCAGTAGAGCAGAAAGCACAGATCGATAGATCAGAGAAGAATCAGAGCAGAGCAACAATCATACTGTAAATGTCAGAGCTGAGCAATTTCCACACAAATAAAATCAAGCTGCCATGGGCAAACAGTTTCAGACTGGAGGTGTCAGACTGCAGGGGAGTGCCCGCGCTGCAGTCCCAGGGTCACTCACACGGGAGCAGGTGCCGCGATATCACAGCTCTGCCCTCACACTCAGCTGCTCCCCGGGAAGGCAAAGCTTAACACTTCAAAGTGACTTCCACACCCCACGCCCCTCTCACAAACTAAAGAGCTCAAGTCAGGAACTTTCAGTTCACAAGAGAAGGCTGAGGCTCTTTTTTTCTTCTTAGTTTGCAACTTCGTCTTTCTAGATGAGCAAACAGGGAAGATGCACCATTCATATCTTGTGATTTGCTACAGCCCGTGGTCTCACATTCTCTCCCCAGAACATCACAGAGGTCTGACAACTGAGCACAGCTTGCCTTCTGATCCAGACAACTGATGCATCAGGTTAGGTCTTGCATGAGAATCTGAGGAGCAAATGTGACTCTCAGCATTACAATCTGAGTGTTGTGCCATAAGACACAAGTAAACTTTTTTCAAGGTAGGAAAGCCAGCTGTTTTAACAAGGTTGGCTTCCAGTTTTCACCCCAAAGCTGTGGCTTCTTCATTAAACCAGCTCATTAGTAATACACTTCTTCAGCTCATCTACAATTTGAGGTTGACATATCAAAGTCCTATTAACCTCAGATATGTCTGTAGTTCATTTACCATCTTATTTACCTACAGGTTGATCAGTCTGGCTTTCTGTCCTCCTCTTCGGACCATCCATGCATTTTATGTCAAATTAAACAATCCAATTTAATGGAATCCAAATATTCAATTAGAGTGTCAGCCTCTGGAATCTAAAGTATTAGTCAGCATTTTCAAAATAGCATGTAATACATTAAATTTAAAAATCTGTGAGAAAGCTCAATAATGAATCTGAGTAACAAAACTGTATATTTTCAGATTTGTAAAGTTTGATAAGGGTAAATGGGAGATTTTCAGAAGGATTCACCAGTTGTGGTTTCCCCTTCTGGCTTTTCTATCCAGACATTCAAAAATGGTCAATATCTCACACAATGAGAATATTTGAAAATGTGGCCACTCCTTTCAATATTTAATATTAAACAAACTTTCTGATAACACTGCCCTGCTGTCTCTAACCACAGTGTCCTGGTCTCTTAGGTTAACAATAATTAGAGATGAAACTCTTGATGTGATAACCGAAAACATTTCAGGAGCCCTAAATTCATAAAAACAATAACCTCTCCTCCCCAGTGTATTCAGTATTTTTGATGTGAAATATTACTACAGTTTCAGCTGCTCTACAATCTCTTTCTGAGCCACAGTGCCATGCAGGCATTGGAAGCCTCTGCTCTGGTACAGGGTAACCAGAGTTTTTTGACATTTAAAATATCTAGAGGCATGACAAGAAGTTGTATTTGCATATACATAAATTGTGCCAGGGAAACTCAATGAGTGACAAACCATCAACAACAAGCTGCAGCATTGCCTGTGGCTTTCCCATCAAGCATGGCTGCATTTGAAAATGTTACATTGCTGAAGAAAAGCAGCTTGACCGCCACAGCATCTGTTTTATTTACCCACCTCTGCAAAAGAGAACGGATCTTTTAAAAATTACTATCAAGGAGAAAACTGCTTATTGTATTTATTTGAAACCTTTTCTGTATTGGCAGTCCATTGAGGGAGAAACAATTTTTCCTTTCTGATGTGATACTTGAGATCAACTTGTGTGTGAGGATTTTCTTTCCCACCCATCCCTGACTATCTGCAGTGGTATCTCCCGAGGTTAAACCCGGCTGCTGGATGGCTGTGAAAGGTTCGCTATAGTTTAGTATTGCATCCCACTGGTGCATCTCCCCTCCCTCACCTGCAGAAGCAGCCGAGCTGTACAACTAAACCTATGGCTGGTGAGGATTAATGTCACAGAAAAGCAGAACATGGATTGGTTTTCATATGACTGATAGTGCATATATTCCTCAGAATCACAGCAGAGTCCAGAGGGACATTTCATGCAGTTCAAACAAGCAACTCATGCAAACCATCTGCAGCTTAACCACATGACAGACCCAGTGGTGATTTCAGAGTTGCCAGCGAAACGAACTCCGATTCCTCCCACGGAGACAAATGCGGCTGCAAAACAATGCAGAACGTTTCACACCTTGGCGAGAGCCTTGTGAGGGCAGACCAAAAGAAAAGGAGAATAAAGGAGCTAAGAAAATAGAGCTAAAAAAGAAACCAAATTAAACTTTAAAAAAACCCTGGAGCTAGAAACTAATGCACAAAGTAAAAACACTCTTTGTTGCATAACATGCTGCTTTCTCTCCAGCTAGTAGGGTTATGTACTGTACAAGAGAGTGCACTAAGTGCATAAGAGCCAAATTTAGCATTTTTTACTTTTACCTAAGACAAGATGAAAGATCAAAAGAGAATGTGGAAATAGGTCTTAAATTCCTTTGCTGAAGGTTTTTTTATTTTTCTTAGGATGGCAATTTTTAAAAAAAATCGTTGATGGATCCAAACTGGTGTCACAGAATATAATAACAGAATCCTTCAGGTTGGAAAAGACCTTTAAGATCATCAAGTCCAAATGTTAACAGAGCATTGCCAAGCACATCACTAAACCATATCCCTGTTTATCTGACATGACCTGCTATGATGCATCTTAAGATGACTTACTAGTTAAAAGAAAGAAAGATTCCCAGCAGGCTTTATCAGTTCCAGTGATTCTCATATTATACAAACTTGCTTCTGACCCTTCCATTAGGAATTAGTGCATTTTCTCTGTAAATTCCTGTGAGTGTAGTGAATGGTATCAGCCACAGAAAGTGCTTTTTAATAGCAAACCCCCCATCCAACTGCCTTTACTTTGTGAAGCTCAATTTTTAGCGAAGCAGGACAATACATTTCCTTCCTTCTTGGAAGTCTCTGTGTTCTCAGTTGCTATTTCAAATTAACCCAGATATGGAGATTAAACAACCATTTGGGGAAAAGTGCTAATCAGAGGGAAATAACATTGTCTAGTGTTTCTCAGCCAGAGTGGCTTTGGTGGGGATTAAGTCTGCAGCACAGAGAACCGAGATGACTCTTAGAAATAAGAAATGAAACCATCTATTTTCTGTGACCTCCCACAATAAACAAGGCTCGAGCACAGCAGCTGTGAGAATCCCCTGCATATGCTGGCTGATGGCAATGCAGGGCTGGGTTGATTTCAGGCCATATCCCTTGTGAATGACTGCAAAGCTGGCTTATCCATTTTGTGGCCTCGTTCCAGTTGCCAAGGTTTATCTCCCCAGTCTCGCAATCCTCCCTGCACGCAGCTCTCCCCAGGAAGTCCCAAATAAAATTCCCCTCATCCCCACAAAACTAAGAGCTGAGAGTTGACTTTTGCAACCACCACCCTTTCCCCACTGCTTGCTGAGTTGGGGGGGTCTCACTGAGGGGGACCCTTGAGGGGGCCGTGGTATTTGAGTGACTGAGTGATCAGACTCGAAAGTCTGACAAGTTTGAGCTGTTAAAATTGTCTTTGCAGTCAAAGGAAATAGACTTTACAGTCACATAGAAATAGATGAAGGGAAAACAAAACAAAAAAAAAATCATCGGAGGCTCTAGAAGTTGTCATCAATTGTAGGAAATGACAGTGATGATAAAGGTCAGAAAGCTGTATGAATCTGTGATCTCACACAGGCAGGGACAGCAGAGGATCAGGTAACATCTTCTCCAAATTTCAGCTACCAGCAAATAATGCAGAGGTCACTCAGCCTCCCTGCCTGGCTATGGGGGCTTCCACGTCAGGAGAACATCCCTGCTCCACTTTAATTGCTCTGGGGAGTCCTATCTTGCCTTACCCATGCTTGGATTGATGCCACTGATCATACAAGCTCAGCTTACCTAAAAAATAACAACTCCCATATTCAATTATCCAAATGTCTCCTTCCATGTCTAGCCTGATTTCTGCACTACTTACAAGAAAAGCTCATAATAGTATTAAGTCAATTGATTGGGTTTTTTTAGTTTTTATTTTGTAAAACTTTGTTTTTCAAAAGAGGACATGCATAATCAAAGCAGAAATAATGAGCCAAATCAGCAAACGCAGTAATTTCTATGTGTAAAACAGTTTCAAATCAGAAATTGGAGTTATATTTATACTAATGACAACCTTAACATCATAACAGGCTCCAATTTTTGCATAAAAATGATACATTTTAAACATCTAAAATCTTGATGTGGATTTTATACTCTGTTTATGTTAAACCAAAAAAGTGAACTTAGAGTAATCATGTAAATTGAATGATAATAAGAGTTCTTTTATATTTTTAGACTACTTCAAATGAATAATTTAAAAGGCATCAAGCAAAATATTTTATTAACATAAAGTTAATGGTATATTTTTATAGTATCTGATTTTCAAAAATTTGTACTGAGGCATTATCATAATCAGCTCATGTCAGTAGTATGCCATTTCACATGCTTTTATTTTTTACCAGAGTTAATGTACTTCCTGGCACAGACATTAAGTCTAAACCTTATTCCTGAGCTGTCACTACTGCCTTTATTAAAACACTTGTAATTTGTTAACTTCTACACAAATCCATGCTCTGTGAATTGCAATTTCTGCTGGGGATGAATCCAGTGACAAAATCAAGGGCTCAACAGTGGGAAATTTCAGCTCTCTCAGACGGGGAGAAAGACAATAAAAAGGATCAGCCCGTGTGTGTGTCACAAAACAGAGGTTCTGTTGTGAAACCGAGACAATTATAGACTGTTAAGAGACTTTCTTATCATTCCCTGGCTGCAAAAACAAAAAAAAGCCACCTTACTCAGTGCCAACCATAAGGACAGGGAAAATGATCCCACAAGCACAACATTCAAAGTATAATTCCTTTCAAAACAACCGCTTCCTATGTGGCAGGTGTGAGTTTGTGAAACCTCACAAACATTTAAACTGCATTTAAACTTCAGCAAAGTGCACAAAGTTTATGCTACATTTAAGTTTTCCAAAAAATATCTTTTTGTGTAACCTATTCAAATATTATTTTCTAATAAATAGGGCTGCCCTTTTTATTTCTTCTTCTTCTGTCATCCCAAATAAAGGACACATAAAACCCTTGTTCCAACCAGACAACTCGCATCAAAAATCAACGTAAACCAGACCTTTCTTAATATGTGATTACACTTTCTAGTGTCCCCTGGTTTATTACCTCTCCCAAAATAACTGTTTATCATCCTTTCTGATGATAAATATGCCACCATTTAGAAGAGGATGGAGCACTGCCATTTGCTTTGCTGTAAATAAATAGACTGAGCTGAATTCAGTCATGGAACAGAATGAAAGTCTAAGCAATTGCAGACTTAGGGCTGTGGAAACAAACTTGGCATGTTTAATTACCCTTATCAAAGGGCTCGATACTTTGATAATGTACTGTGTAAAAAATGCTGTAACATTTGAGAATAGTTTGAATTAAAAATTCCAATTGATGGTTTGTCAAAATAAAATATAAAAAGGCTATGAGGGTAAATATGTAGCCTCATGAGTCTGCTTCAGTACTTCAGTGTCTTAATAATCACCCAGTAAACATTTGAAGCCCCCAAAAAATGTTCAAATGATTAATTTAAAAAAGAAACAAAGCAGGAAGATTTTTGAATGTCGAGTCCTATGACAGACTTCAAAGATTCCTTGAAAAGGGAACACTTTGTGATGGAAATGTTTTTTCCTCAGGGGTTTTCTATCACCATCTGAAATTTTAGATGCTTTCCCCAGAATGTTTTGCCCATTATATTACTATCTTCTCTACAGCAGCAAGAAAATTATTAAAAGATAAAAAGATGAAGAAAATCCACAAAATTGCTTGGGCTCACAAGTTGTGAATTGGGGGAATACATGATATATTTTCATTCAAATGAAAAAGATATAACGGTTTGTAAGGAAGACATCATCAGATTTAGAGCAATAAACTCTTCTGACACTGTGGGTTGGTTTTGGGTTTTTTTCCTTCAAATTGTGAATGACACAATAAAGATCTATTTTTTAATATTATTTATTAAACACTCAGAGATGTTCACCAGAGTTCCACATCTCTGGCAGAGAAATTTATCCTGTGCAAAGTCTTAGTTCCAATCCTAAACATTACTTGAAACACCTCAGTTAGGTTTTGAAATCTCAGAGGACTCTCCTCTGCAGAAACTGCTGTTTCCTAAATCTACATCTTGTGTTGGTGTTTATGTGCATCCTTCTATTGAAAATATATCTACAAGATGGTAAAAAATTGCAAAAAAATCACCCCCACAGATATCACTTATTTCTATTGCTCCCATTACAGGAAGCAAAAAATGAAAATAAAAGCCAAACAAAAATAATATATATATATGTAAAAAAATCAACAGCCTCCTTGTTCTGATGTTATTTACTAAGTTAATAGAAGAGTTAACAGAATTTATCATTATTTAAATACTTGAGCTACTGGAACCCATCCAATTCCAATTCAGTTTATCAGAAAATTTCCAGTAACTCATAAATGAAAGGAAAATTAAACACAATGAAATATCTATCATTCCTGAAGCTGAGAATTTTCCTATTATAGTCATGTCAGAATATTTTTTCCTTTTCTAATCCAATGACATGTTACATTAACATCAATTAATCACTGGAAAGAACGATCAAGTGAATTGGTACATTCTCATTTCCTAAAATCTTTAAACCCAGACTGAATGGATTTCCAAAATACACTATTCATTAAAAAAAAAAAAAAAAAAAAAAGTCATTCCTCTTACACAGACTAATTAGATAAAGACCTATCTCTGTGCCCAGTTATAGAAATCAGATTACATGACCTTTCTGACATAAATTCACATCTCTAACTCCATCAGAATGATGAACAAAGCATCCAGAAAAGTGGAGTCCTGAGAAAGCCTCATCCATCACACCCTCTGCTTTGGGGTAATTCGTGCCACAGGGAGCAGTGAAAGTGCACTCTGAGGGCTGGGGAAGGGTTGCTGGGCTGGAGTGAGGCTGGAGAGTGAATGAACTGTCTGGAACAGCTGCTCATCAGCTGAGGAACAACTGAGAACATCTGAAAATTATTCGAGCAGAAAAATACAGATGATACTGCACAACATTTCTTTCTTTCACCAATCAAACCTGAGCTCAAAACTGGGCTACAGCGATGCTCAGGATCATTGCTGAGGGGAAACTTTCACCATTAGTATGAAACTGCTGAAAATTAAACTGCATAGAGGAAAATACCACTTTCATTTTCCTGCTGCAAAATGCCAATACACTGAAAAATTTAAAAGAGAGAGGTTTGCTGTCAGGGCTGGTTAAATAGTCAAAAACCTCTCCTGTATAACCACTGACTATGTCTGTACTTTATAAAAACATAAACAATTACAAACATGGCAACATTTTCATGCAGTTTTATTCTCCTTACAATTGTTGTATTAACAGCACCTTCACAATAAATATGTAAGTCTAATTCTGTTAAAGTGTACCCAAATCACCCAATGGAAAATCAAAATCACTAAAGTTACATAAAATTATTGACACATTGTCCTTTTATTAACACTTTATTTTGAGTTAATGACACCCACTCCCTGGAAATCAAGGATATGGAATCTCTCCTCTAACTCTCCAACACTGCCCTTTCCTGCTCAACCAGCTAATCCAGAAATACTGATTCCTGAAGGGAAAACAAGTTCAAATAAATAAACCTGGCCTTTTGGCAGTTTACTGTATCTAGTCATTGTCCCCTTCTCCAAGAATGAAGAATGATCAGGATTAGTCTCTCCTCTGGACATTCAGGGAACTGACCAAACCAGACCGTACTGGTGATTGTTCCTGAAAAGGTTCTTTTAAGACTGGCTCAAGGTTCCCCACCCACAACTAAAAGAAAAGTCTTGATAATCTAGAAAAGAATTATTTTGAAATTATTTTGCCATCCTGCTTATGAAAACAAGGGATTTAAAGCCAGAACTGCATTTTTCCTTTTTCACTTTCCTTGAAATAGGACCAGGCCCTCTCTGGAGGTGATTGTGAAAGACATTCAGTTTGGAGCTGCCTAAGTAATTAGAGAAAATGTTGTTTTGGAGTGTGGAGATGACCAGCTTTTGTAAGTCAAGTGGAAGGGCTGGTTAGAGACAGAAAGCTCCATGTCAGGTCTCCAGAGGAGATGCACAGAGAGGTGGCTGGAAATGGTTTGGTGGCCTTAGTTCTTCACTGTTTAATGCAAGCAGGCAGGAAACAAGATCCACAATTTTCTGTGGCCTCCATGCTGTGGTTATTTTCTGCTGAATAGCACAGAAATAAAAGCTTTCATATGTATTTTTGGAAGTAGAATTCTTACAGTGGTAAAATAACTGTAATCAAGAACAAGCTGAATATGGAGTGTAGGTGGAGAAGAAAGGTTTTCAGGGCTAGAGGGTCCTGCAGAAGACAAGAAAGTCTGAAGTAAAGATAATGTTTTAAATGGAGCTTTACAAGAAACTTCCAAATGTAAAAAATTATCTTTTGGGGTCCTTACTTGTTGTAAGTTGTTTGCATGGATATTTTCAGGGGTGTTCTCAGCTGTTCGTGGATTGTAAGGCGTTCTATGATTGTCTCATCTGATTTAGAAAGCCATGAGCACTCAGGATAATTCCTCATTGCACCTGCACCTCCACAGAGGAATAATTCCTTGTTGCTTAATGCCAAGATGGAACAATGTT
Source organism: Pyrocephalus nanus (assembly GCA_038380795.1). NCBI lineage: Eukaryota > Metazoa > Chordata > Aves > Passeriformes > Tyrannidae > Pyrocephalus > Pyrocephalus nanus. Next base: position 13,120,748 of record CM076275.1, on the reverse strand, counting down.
GGTGGCCCGGATCAAAAGTATACAACACACTTTAGGAAGTGATTAAAACCACAGAAAGTAGCCAGCAGGCTAGTCAGATAGCTGGGATATATCTGAAGGCTCAAATTCACATCTGTTTCCCAGTCTCATCCAAACATCATGACCAGATTCAGAGTTCTGGCTCAGTCTCATCAATAAAAATTAATTTTAAAGTATAAATGCTGAAGAAATGGTGAGTGGAGACATTTACCATACTAGAGTAGGTTTTGTACTATTCCTTTGCTCCAGCAAACTGTAAACAGCTCTTCAAAACTTCTTTGTCTGCATTGTCAAAGTGATTTCTTCTTTCGCCATAAGTACACATATAAATACTCTGTATCTAGTGTGTGCTTACAGCAGTGTGGATGCACCATCTGTGCTGGGGAGACTTGACATAACCACACTCCAACTACCTGCTAAGGATTTTGTTCTTTGTGTGTACAACGTTCTGTCACGATTCAAATTCCTGCCTCTACATTGTTTTTTTTTTAAACAATGGCTTTTCTCTTTTTTTTCACAGATTGAATTACAATGCTTCAATCCTCTAACAAGAATTAGTTAGGGAATAACAGCAGTGCACACACAAAAGGAGAACAAAGCACTCAGATATTTCCCTGTATGTTTTGTTTTCATCCACCCACACAATACAGGAAAACACACAACTGTGTGTACACACACAAACACTCTCTAGAGCTCATAAGAGCAAATTACTGTAGAATACAAATGCACTGCTTTATTATGTGAGTTTTGATCACAGTGTCAACTGTACCTTTTTCTACTTAGTACTTAACTTCTCTTAACTTTTACAGTCGAGATTTCTCATTGGGTGATATTTATCTGGACATCAATAGCAATTTCTCTGTCTTGCCTTATGATATGTTACTATTCAACTCAACAACTATAATCTAAACAGAAACAATGCTTCATCTGTTGATTACAGTGCCAGGAAGAATCACCAAAAAAAAAAAAAAAAAAAAAAAAAAAAAAAAAAAAAAAAGAGGAAACTGTTAAAATTTTAGAAAAAGAACAACTAGTAGTGTATTGAAACTAACACAGCCACATCCATCCATTGCAGGGATAAGGATAAATGTCCATACCAATGGACACTGCAGTGTATGCAGCAGATGAGAGGTGAATAGCTTGATAGGTTTATTTTCAATCTTTCCTTAAACTTTTACCCTTTAAAAAAAATAAACCAACCAACCAAATAAAAACCTTTTACAAAGAAATCAAGAATTTGCCTCTGCTTATGCTGCTGGTTATGCTGAGACAATCCTGATGGACCATATCTCATATATCCTTGTATCCTTCACTTTCTTTCCCATGCACAGGTTTGCAGTTAACCTGTCAGATCTCAGGGACATGGGCAATCTTTGTTCTTTGCCTGTATGTTCTGAATAATGTAATGTCCTAATTTGTGACTGGGCTCCCAAGTGCTATGATGTAATACAAATAATGAATGGAAGCACTTAATTTTTAATTTAAAATAAAATTGTCAAAAGTGATTGCTAATTTTAGACTTATCAACCAGGAACAGCTGGGATCTCATTTTAGGAGATCCCAAGCATCTAGGCTCTCAGATAATTCAAGTGCAGCTGGAGTGCTCAGATTGAGCACCCAATATCCTCAGCCCCAAAATTAATTGAGGATTTTGAAAGTGCTGGCTCAAATATTAGCACATTTTGTTGATTATCCTTTTGAGGGGCCTGTTCTTTCTGCATTCACCATGCAAGGCAAAGGGGGTAACAGTCTTTTCTTCTGTGGTGCTTCAACAATCCTCTTCTCTGCCAGAGGACCGGTGCAAATTAAGTCTTGAGGATGCCCAAAGAATCAATCAACCTATACCTCAAAATCTAAATGCATTTCTACCTCTGCCTTATTTTTGCCTATGCCATTCTCTTCCCATTTACTGGGCATCTTCCAGTAATTTCCTCCAGCAAAGAGAGCTGGGACAAAGCTGCCTTGGATGCTGCCGGTGTTCTTGGATGGTCAACAAAGGGTGCTAATGGACATGGCAGCTGGCTTTCTCCCTCTTGAGGCTAAACATTTTCCCTGCACTAACTCCACACTTGACTGATCCAAAAGCTGACAGCTGTGAGTTTGTCCTGTAACCATGCTGCAATAACTGCTGCCATTTCACAATATAACTCCACTTTCTCATGTGGATTTAGTGCCAAGCACACAGCAGTTGGGGAGCCACGCAGGACAGGAAAAGAAGCTGAGAAACAAACCCATTTCATTTCAGTCCACCTTACCAGCACTTCCCCTTCTTTATTCTGAGGCTAAAGATGAACCTGAGGCATTTTAAAAGCTATGCCTGTAAAATCTGCTTTTGTGTGAATGACAAATAGGTAGAATTATAGAATCTAATGGAGATTTAACTGGATTAGCTCTTAATACTATATTTCATTTTATTAATATTCACAAGTGTACTTCCAGCCTCTTTCCCTAGGAATGAGTTGGGAAGAGTTCAGAGCCAAAAGCTGGAGGATGCCTCTGAAATGGTGTATTTGTGACAGCTGGAGGGAACTGGAAAGTTAGTGCAATATTTTGAAACTCATAGTTCTTGTTCCCACTATGTAAAGCTGGATGTTTTACTTCGGCTTTTCAGACCAATGAACTAAGGAAAGCAAAATAACTGAAATATGTAACCTGTCAGGAAATTCACAGAGTAAACTCAACACGTGCTGTGTGTGTAGCACAGTATAGCAACAGTTGTCACTTCAGAGCACTCCCTTACATTTCTGTTTCCATTTAATTCTCAAAGCCTGACACATAGCCAAACATTTAAAAGAAAAATTAGCAAATCATTAATGATTGTATTCCATTAAATCTTTAGGAAACTGGACAGTCCACCCGATTTTTGCAAGTGTTGCAGAAGATAACCAGCTACTGGAGATCATTTCATTTTTCTCACCATTTTGAAAATATATGCCTCACAAAATTCATTAACATTTTGAGGAACTCAAACAAACAACTAAGTTGTGTACTATTTTCAGTAATTAAATAGAATATAAAATATTTGCAGAAGCTAAAAATTCACTCCTAAGACAGTTCACCAGAAACAAAACAAGAGCAATTATCAGAAATGCTAACAACCCCAGGAATTCCAGCATCTCTGGAAGTCAGGCTCTTTCCCACTTCCATGCCTGCACATGACTCTCAAAGCCCAAGGTAACACTGTGGGTGCCACACCTGACATTTCCAGCTCCTGATCCCAGCAGCTGATTCATTCTGAAAGTTAAAATTATTTTCTCTCTCTGAAGTTCTTATAATAGCTTATTTGTGAAAAATACCAGCGTGAATCGATTCCTTGAAGCCAAAACTCGGGGCTGAAGAAAATCCGCGTGAATTTATCACAACAATACAGCGCTGGAAAAAGCAATATTACTGTAACGAATCTGGAAAAAACAATGAGGACTGGGAGAGGTGCAACACAGGCTGCTCAACAGTGCCAGAAAAATTTCATGCTGTTTCCATTTTTTTCCGCCCTTTTTTTTATTTTCTTTTATGAGAATCAAAACTAATTTAAATAAGAACTGCGAAGGCTCTCATGCATTTGATACTTATGTGCCACATTTTTATTCTTTTAATAATTCACTTAACATTAAGGGAAGGGGGGTTTTTAGGCTGCTGAAGGATTCCACAGCCACAGTTCCCACTATCCAGATTATCAGCAGAAGAGCTAAAGCTCAGACAGCAGCAGTACTGACTTCTCCACACTTCTCTCAGCAAAGTTCCTCAAAAGCAGAGCCTTGAAGGTCTCAGCTGCAACAGGAGCTGGGTTTTTCAAACTTCCCAGCTCAGATGGTCTTTGTACTCCCTTCTGAGACTGTCAAAGGGTGTTAATTATGTCTGACTGTAGCCTGAGGCTTGGGATGTGAGCACTTGCCTATTAGGAATGAACTTTCACATTGCTGCAAACCTGTGCCAGCTTTAAAACAATAATGAAGAAGTAGAAATCCTTACATTTCTCCCTGTCATTTGTCACCGAGGTCCCTAAACATTGCTATTCTGACTTCATCAGGATAAGTTGGGGAGCATTGCTGTGTCTCTGGGAAGGATGAAATGAATCACTGAGGGGCTGCAGAGATGGGACGAGGCTGGTGCTGCTCAGCACAGAAATGTCTCCACATTCTCTCACTCTTCTTTTTTTTTTTTTCTTTTTTTTTTGATATAGCCACTCTGACACTGTGAAAATTGCTCTGAATATGAACAAAGAGGGATGAAAGGAGTTTAAAATGTTCCAAATAATTTCTGTGAAGAGAGATAGATATTGATCACTCAACTTTAGCGCAAGAGGAACCAGGGGCTGATACTCCCAGTGACCCCTGGAGGATCCTACTGAATTCCACTGGTTCTGGAGCAGCCTCTGAAGCCTCACCAGCCATGCGCCTCACTGCTGGGTGCTGTGAATAACCCCAAAACACCACCCCCACCTCTCAACAGTCTCCCCACATCCTGCTGCTGTGGGAAAAGCACAGGAGGAAAGAAGGACCCACTTAATCTCCCACAGTAGCATCCCAGAAGCCACTTGATGAAGGTCCCTGGAAGGAAAACCTGGACCCTCGGCTGTCAGCTTTCTATCCCTTACATTTTAAACCCCATTTTTTTTCTCAAACATGAGAACTTTTTCACTTCTTGTGCTCTCTGTTTCTTTAGGAAGCTGCTCAGGTTCCATTCCCTCACAATGCTTGTTCTAAAAGTCATTCATTAAGTAACAATTCTTACTTGCACTGATTTAAGAGAAAAAATACTATTTTCATCTCCTATTAAATTATCAATATATCCATTCTATACTTAATTCTGAGGGTAGAATCACAATTTCAAAATAAAAATGAAAAATGCTACATGATGCAATGGTTATTCATCATTCATAGCCTCAGAATTGCCAATTGCTTATGATATAAAACTGTGTATTTCAAGGACGTGAAAAGGGCTAAAGGGAATATGACATGTTTTTCTCTTTTCCTCCCTTCAGGAAGTCAGAGAGAGGGAGCACAATCTCAGTAAATATCTAGTCCTTCTGATACATTTCATAAAGTAGTTTTGTCTGTGTGCTTAAAGAGTAACCAACAGTGGGATTTGCTGTAAAGCTGAACTGGGAAATGGATGGTTCTTAAATGCTGAATAAGGAAAAAAATTAGTTCTATTATTTTGGATCAAAATAGGGCACAGCATAAGAACAGGATTTGGAATTTAAATGAAAAGTTATAACTCAGGCTGGTAAAATTATTGAATATACTCTTTAAAAAATATATTCCTTTTTCTGCTCACAACACATTTATAAGCAGACTGCTTTATATGAATCAGATCACAATTAGTGGGACCCTGGGTGGGAACAAATCTCAACATCAGAGTTGCTGATGAGTTATTCATTTTACTCTGCATTATTCATGATGTGCAATTGGTCAGCTAAAATCAGGGTATCACTTTTGTTCTTGCTGTAGACAAAACACTTTGGAACTGAAGAATAGAAAATATGCCTACTCTTGTCAGAATATCTTCGCTTCTGAGTGGTGAGGGCACTTTGGTACAAAGAACAGTCATTTCACTGACAAACTCAGCTTAAAAATAGCCAATAAGGCAAAGAACAGAAAAGTCCTCTAAATTCAAATAATTTCTGGACCTAGGTCATAGAAGAGACAAATAGATCAGACAGACTAGCCTACAGCATGAGCATATTTCTGGTCCATAGGAAGGGGAGAATCACACATGGAAATCTCAAATTGAGAAGCAATCAGAGGGAGAATCAAGAGTTCTTGGTGTGAGTGTCCTACCAGTATGGGATGAAAAGTGATACAAATTACTGATGTATGTGATTAATACATTGTTCTTAATTGGCCCTTCCTCATACCTAGGCAAAAACCCAGTGTTCTGCTATGAGAGTTCAGCCCTCTGCAATAAAGACACGTGTAGGCACTGTCTCCTTCTATATTTTTGTGGTACCATCACAAAACATATCTTACACTTTGCTTTAGCAGTGAAAAATGCCGGTTTAGTCCTGAAAAAACAAGCCAACATTTAAGCAGATGCATTTCTTCAGCAGCTACTTTAAAATGGATATTTTTTCACTGTATTGTTAAAACCAGCTTTGGTCAATCAAACACAGTTTCCTTGTTGCTGAGTCTTGATTGCTTCCATGACAACAATGCTATTTTATAACAAGAGTATCCTCATATATAATTAAGGATGCTATATTCTTGTTTGTATTGAATTTTAAAGATAACTTAAAGAACTCATTATGTTTCTTCTGTTGTAGTCTCTGGACAGTATTCTTAAATCATAAATATTCAAAATTAAGGTAACAATGTTCTGCTCTGTAATGGAGCTGTTTGTACAACTGCTGTTAAAGCTCTAGAATTTTCCACTTAACCAGCATTTAACGTGATTGACACATTATTTGCCGTCCTGGTTCCAGCCAGGACAGGGTTATTTGTGCCTCCAGTTCTCCTCTCCAGCCCATTGCAGGGGAGGGGTGGGGAGGGGGAGTGAGTGAGCAGGACTTGGTTTGGAGTGGTTTCAGTGGGAACACAAAACTGGGGAATACCATTCCTAAACCATGACATTTGGAAACTGCAATTAAGGACAATCTAAAAAGAAACAAAAATAAATAAAATAATGAAAAAAAAAACAAACCAAAAGCAAACAAAAAAACCCCTCTAACCCAGACATGAATATACAAGCTCATTCAGAAGGAGTACCATGAAGTACACCTGACACTTCCTAAAGCATTCCAGAACACCTTCCAACACAGACACAACACAGTCTGCACGTGCCACTCGCAGCCCCTTGCTGCCAGTAAGCATCTGCATCAAAATCTGGGCTCCTCCCGAGCTTTCCTGTTGGAACTTGGTGTCAAGTCCTGACTTCGTTGCTTTTGAGAATTTAATTCATGCTCAGAGTAACAAATTTTTTTTGTACTTCAATGCTGATGTGACGATATCAAGGACTTTGACACAGAAGAAACTGGAGTTCAAGAGTAAAATCATTTAATGAATGCACAGCACATGCCTTATTCATTATGCTGAATCCAGCCCTGGAGTTGAGCAATGCATACACTAATTCTCTATTAGAAATGTTATTCTACATTCCTCATTTGTAAAATAGCTTTTTTTAAAAAAAAAAAAATCAAGTTGTTTGGTTAAAAAAGCTTTCATACCAATTTGAACTTCCCTAGTATGTTTTTAAAAGCAGGAGATAATCCTTTTTTGCAGCTATTGTGTTTTATTCTGTTGAAGGTTGCTGGCTGTAAAACATTGTACCTCCCTTTAAACTTTTCCATATAACTTGATTAGACAGCAGTAATCTCTAATGCTTTCATGTGCAAATTTAGGAGTGACCTGGAACAAGAGTTTCCTTCATCCCCATAGCAACCAGGACGATGGAAGAATGCCACTCACCAGGCAATGCAAGGCAAATTTCATCCCTTTGATGTTAATTAACAAATTGCTTTCAGAAAAGTCAATGCATTTTTCTTCTTTAAATGTTTGTGATAAATTTTTAATATGTCTGAAAAAATGAAAGAAATGGCATTGGCTGCTGACAGGTGAAGTGTGGACTAAAGCCTTGGCACAGATGCCACAAGGAAGGGTTTGAATCAGCTGGCTGCTCCTAAATCACCTTGGGTGAATTTTGGGACTTGGGAGTTAAGGACTGATACCTTCAACTTTTCCAAACCCTTTCTAATGCACACAGTGATGTGGGCCCTGCTGTAAGAAAGTGCTCCATCCATCTTGAGTTTCTCGCATGAAAAAATAATAGGATAACACAGACAACTTTGTCAGGATGAGGTTATAAGCATATCCTAAATAATTTAAATATATTTAGCAGTAAATCACTTCTCATACACACATGTTGTTTGTACAGTTCTTAGAGTACTTGTTACTCTTCTTCCTCTTTCTTCTGCTGTTCTAAGGCTTTACAACAGTTCTCAGTTCTTAGTACGAATTCCTTTAGGGACTACTGAGCTGTTCCTAATTTTGCTGAGAAGGCTTGCAAGTTGTCAGCCAGCCAAAGCCCACCAAGAGACCCCATCAGAGTTCCTGCTATGAAGGAACACACTGATTCACTGGTTAAGGTGCTTAACTCAGACTCTTAACCAGAGAACGTGTTTCCCCTTCTGACCCTGTTTTTTTTTGGATCATCCAGGACTAGTGATCTGGGCTACAGTCTCATTACAGAGGTGATTTGAATAACTCCAGTAGAGTTAAGTTCAAGTGAAACAACCACACTAACCCCCTCCACAAATTGACTTCACTGCTATAAGGTGTGTTATTACTGGACTCTGTACTTTCACCTCTCTTCTATTTCCAAGTCCTAACTTTTTAAAAGTTTTGTGCTTGCAGAGCAGTTTTCAGTCAGAGTTACCTCCAGCAAAGACAGCTCAGACTCTCTGCTGTTCCCACTTAGGCCATGGGGACAAGCAGAACCTTGTGGGGTCACAGGATGTCCAGGCATGGAACAAGTCTTGTCCTTGGAGGTTTTCAAGACCAGGCTGGAGCAAGCCCTGAGTGATCTGGGCCGACCTCAGTTTGGACTTGTAACCTCCTGAGGTCCCTGCCAGCCTAAAATATCACATCATTCTGTTATCTGATGTGAGGATGGACAAAAAACACGAAACCCTACATGCCAGATATCATGACAAAAGGTAAATGAACAAGAAGCAGGTTTAAGAAATCCATATGTTTGATGTCACTGCCCCAAATTACCTTTAACTGCAGCTGAGCTGAAAACAAGGCTCTGATTGGAGACCAAAAGGCAAGTTTCTAATGCCCAGCAATGATACATTTACACAGAAGACCTTCCCTCCCCTGAGAGTTCCAGAATCCCTTGCTGCAGTCTCGTTTTACACCTCCCTGTCAGTTAGAACTTGGGTCATAAACTCCACAATGTTGTTCTAATGTACATTATAGTGAAATATTCTCCCTACCCAGCAATTAAAGAAATTACAGAATAATTCCACTTGTCCTGCATTTCTCCCTGATCTTGTTTCACAACAAGCTTGCTATTCAGCACAGCAAGAAAAGGGCATTAGAAGAATGATATGGAGGAATCCCACCAAAGTCTAATGAGAGACTTCACAGAAGGTAGAGAAGTCACCTGCTTACTGCTCTCTCAGCCCCCAAAACCTGACCATAAATCTGCATGGCTGTAATCCCAGAGGAGTAAAGTATTGCCCCACAACTCTCCTTCAAGCAAGGCAGATGGTAAGAGTGAATGATGACAGGGGGAATATTCCACCTGGGAATATCCCACCTTGCACCAGAGAGTGGACTGAAAAAAAAATAGATATTTAAAGATGCTTGAGAACCCCATTTGCCCAGTTCAATGGAAAGAGAAATATCTAAAGGTTAAGCCAAATTCTAAAGTAATTTTCTAAATCAGGAATTTTAAGATATGAGTTTAAAGAGATCAGTGTAACCCTATATCTTGAAAAACATTTAGATTTTAATTCAGTATCTGAAATCAAAATGCTCCTTGCATACAGGGATATGAAAAGCACTTCTTTTAAGAAGACCTTTTTTTTTTTTTTTTTTTTTTAAATGTAAAAACATGCACAGAACAATCATATTCTGACAAGACCTTCTGGCCAAACAGCTAAAAATGTTTTCTAACAGGCAGGTTTTCAGGGACCTGTTTTCTAACAGATCTGTGGTTTGTGAAAAATACAACTCCACAAGAGAAAGATGATTTTCTTTTTTTTTTTTTTTAGGCATCTGAGAAGGCGCCACTCCTATCTTCCAATTAGAGTGATGCAGGCAGGGAGAGTAATAATGTTTTCTAGGAAAAACATGAAAATATGCATATGCAACACAGTAAATAAAATTAAAATAAACATGAGATTTTGCATTCTATTTACTGGAAGTGGCTGGCTTAACTGTGCTACTGCTCAGCCTTGTATGTGAGTCATGCTAATGTATGAATTCATTCAATACACTGTGATTATTTTGCCAAGCAATATAGTAGAAAACTCTTACCAGAACTTCCCAGAGCAGCCAGTCATATAAATTCATATCTCATAATGAAAAGAGAAATCAGAATGTAGTCTAACATAGAGCTACACAAGGATTGTTCCCAGTATTCTAAATATAAACCAATATATATAAGCTTTGTGTGATTACTTCCTAAATTAACATACTAAACAAAAATTACTTTCAGAATTTACCAGGAAAATAACTGGAGTTTGAGAAAAATACAGCAACACTGGAGGACTCCCTGGGAGCTCATCTGTATGTTCCCTACGTTTTTCCTTCATACTTTTGTTACAGGTGTTACCAAAAAAATATGTTAAATTTTATCTATACAATATATTACATTTGCTATAGAAGTAAAAGCATGTGTTTTGACAAGCAGTAAGATTTAATAATTTCCAAGGGGTCTGCCAGCAATGGAGGCTCTGCCCAACCTGCTCATTTAAGGAGACATAGAAGTGGATATTCAGTAAAATGCTGGAATACTGCCCATGAGCAGCACTGCTGGAACATTGTCTTATTTTCTAAATCTACTATTTTCTACCTGTAAGAGATAAATTAACCTCAAAGTATTAGGAAAGCAATCAAGTGCCTGGAAGGGCCAGATCCTTTGAAGCTGGAGTCACCATTTAAATGAAAGACAAATTAGATATATTTGTTGCACACTAAACTTCCCATGTGTAAGCACTAAAAGTGCACACCTACCTCAGAGATTACTGAGTGACCACAAAGAGTGGAACTGTCCAAAATAGTGAGGTTTCATATTTATTTCAATTTTCATTCTTTGTTATTATGAATGAAAAAAAAAAAAAAACAAAACCACAAAACAAAACAACAATAAAAGACCCCACAAAACCAAACAAAAAAAAAATATAGAAAATCATTAATATTTCTGTCTTCTGATAGTATTTCTATTGCTGGCTTATTATGACTACTAGTACACAAAAAAAAGGAATGATAGTAACAGTAGTTTAGTGGTGGTTTAATGTCATGTAAGGAAGTGAGCCAAATTCACGTTGGCAGACAGAGTAAATTAGTAGACTTAAAGATTAGTAAAGATATTTCAAGCCTAAAGAAGGAGGAATTTCCACAGCTACTTTGCAAGGATCTGGATTCTGTCATCTTCAAAAGGATTTAAAAAAAAAAAAAAAAAGGTGTGGGGGAGAAATAAAAACAAAAGGAAAAAGCTTGGGGCAAGTTTTCTTTCTCACGTTGAGCAGAAACAAATAGTGTAAGTAGTGAGAAGGAGAGGACACAGCTCTGGGTAGTGGCACTAAAATTAAGCAAATAGGGCTTCAAAGTAAGGAATTTTATTTACACACACTCTTTATTAGCTGGTTATTCCAAAGGCAGCCCCTCAGACCTCACTGCAGAGCAGTGTCCTGCACTCCCCACACCATGGAGGTGGGAGCTGGGACAGCAAAAACAACCCTACCAAAAAAAAAAAATCAAAGGGGGACATCCAGGCTGCACACATACAAGTCATGAATAAATCCTATAGCAGAGGGTTTAAAGAAAGCAGATGTATCCCAAATATATAAACATGCCTCTGGACATCAGGGAAACTATTCTGGCTGACAAAGGCACCCACACACAGCCGAGAGCAGAGGCACCATCATTTGTGACTGGCAAACGAGCTGGGCAATTCTGTATTTGCCCATTATGTCTCCTGTTGAGAACTCTCTATATGCTCTCTATATTTACAGCAGAAGGCTGAGGGAAGGAGCCTCTGTGTTGACAAAAGAGCAAAAACAGAAGAAAGGGAGTTATGATTTTTTTCCTGCTTGATGGCTGAGCAATCACCAGGACACCTTTCCCTTATTAAACAACAAAAGGGAAATGTGAATATGTAATGTTTATTGGTATTTTCTGTGCTTGGCAAGAAGTAGTTTGCTTCGGCAACTGTGATGTGAAGAATCTCTTCATGCTGGATGGCTTTAGTCTGTGGGCACCCCGATGAGCACTAAGAAAAAATCACAGAAAGACCTGACATCAAATTGGCTGCCAACAACACCCTCACTTTATGCTGTCGTACAAAAAGAGAGGAAAACAAGGATATGCAGTATGGGTTTCTTTTTCTGTGCTTGGTATCAAGTAAGTTGCTAATATGTTTGTGATATGAAAACATTTCACATGTAGATCAGCGCTTCCAGGCACCCAATTGAGACCATAGCAACAACAGATTTCACTGCATTACTGCAGCAAAAGACTTCCCTCCTTTGCTTTCTCCAAGTCCTTCTTAAAGCAAAATCAGTGGCCACTTGCCTATACAGCAGCAGTCTTCTCTCTCCATGCACGCTGTCAGCACACTCGAAAAATACAGCAGGACTTGCTTACTCGTGGCTGCATCACAGAGAGCAAGAGGTGCAATGGCCTTTTCTGCAATCACTAACAATTCAAACATTTTGTGGCCTTAATTTTGTACCCTTTTGATTCATTTGTTTCATCCTATCCTAACTCACAGCACTGTGCCTAATTTACAGCACAGAATAAGAGAAAAATAAGTGTTCTGATGATGAGGTGGTGACATAGAGACAGCTGCTTGCCATATAAAAACAGAGCATAAATACTATTACTCTTGTGCAATTCCTTACTTTCATACAGCATTCCCTGTTAGTTCAGCCAGGGATGGGCACTCTGTGCAACTTTCACTGCACTAGCTCTAAATGATTCAACAGATAATTACTTATCACAACAGGGCTAGAGAGATGCCCTGGTGCATCCAGACACAAAGCAGTCAAGAGAAAAACCCCTCAGTTATTGATACGAGTTGCGCTGACTTGTGTTCGGGTTGACTCAAAGCTGACTTATTTACAATATTTAAAAATTATTATTTTCCTGTGAATTTTTGACTTCATAGTCAACACACAGCAAACCACATTGCATTTAAAGGAAACTTCTGTTTAAGTCATCAATAAATACTTGTTTAATAAAAACATGAGGAGCCTACACAAATCAAATATAATCATCTAATAATAACACTGCTCATAATATTTTCATTAATACATTCTGCCCAATGTTTACTGAATACAGTACTAAATACATAATGTAGCTTGAGGAGGTACTTTCAGTGAGACACATTTTCATTAAATATATTTCTTAAATGTTAAAAAGTCAACCCCCTAAAACTACAATAATTCTAACATTATGATGTTTTTCCTCAGATACACTTCCTTAATTTCTGTTTTCAGCTCTGCTCACATTCTGCCCAGCCTAAACAGCACAAGATCCTGCCGTGCTGCAGACAGCACTGGAAAACACCCCAACACGCTTTTTGGTTTTCTTTTCTCATGTTTTTAAAAATAATTTTTTCCTTTTTCTTTCAGTCTTTTAATAATTTGACACTTGCAAAATGTAGCACAGACTGTTTGTTTGTCAGTGCCATACTGAAGAGGAAGAATTTCGCATATTTGTCTGTTTAATAATCACAACAAAATATATTTAAGCACAATAAGTCAAATAATTCAGAATTTAGCGAAAAGCTCTTGTTCTCAGGCAGGCTAATCCAAAACTTGGGACAATCTTGCAGGAGCTGAGATGTGCACATTATGGGATGTACTGCACAAAGCACTTCTCTGTTTTCCCGAATGTGTAAATCCTGTTCAAATACAGGTACTCCCCAGCTTCTAAATAACTACATTTCCCTCTAATGATAATATAATTCTCACAACTATTTTTCAACTTATATTTAAGGAACTGTATTTTTCAGTAATAATGGCATTAGCTTACTGAAGTGGAATTTAGAATAACAAAGAACAGGATTTTCATTTCTTGTCATTATTAAAGATAATTTTAAAACAAGAGTTCCATTTATTTGGCAACCCCTAAGGCTTGTGTGTTTTTAGGTTCCAGTATATTACCAGCATCAAGTGCTACTTATTTGCTGTAAACTGCTATAATAAATCAATTTCTTATTTTATATTTTAGTGGCCAGCCAGGAAAGTTCAGATAGCTGAGCAGTGTATGTGACATTCAGCCAGGCAATCCCTACCTATTATTGTTCCATACATTTGATTCTCTTTTCAAAAAAAAGAGCATGGATATAGAACCTTTTTACACCTCTGCCCACCTATGGGCTGTGTATTTCATAAGTGTCCTTAGGATATCCTCTTTTTACTGTTCTAAATTAAAAAAAAAAATAAAAAGAGAGAGAAAAAAGAGAAAATAAGATTAAACAAGAGTGATGTCAATGAATTACAATGTCAAAGTCCTGTTTCATGTTGGTCAAGATGGCTCATCTGAGTCTTTCCTCACTTTGATGTTGGGGAGGTATGACTGGGCTGTAGCCTCTGAAGTCCTTTCCCTTGTCAAGTATTTTGAATTTTATGATAATAAAATGAGGAGAGGGAGCAATGAGGTTCAGAGACCCAAACAGCAAACAGGAACGCTGCTCCACAGCTGAACAAACTAAGCCTAAAGATCACAAGCAGAGAGCTACACAATGAGGAATCAGATAGTTGAGTGAATTCTAAATGCTAAATAAAATCCTCCATTTTAACACTGGGACTTCTAAATAAGTAATTTTAAAAGAGAAACAACAACCCAAGCAAAAAAGCCTATATTTGACTACTTTATATAATGAGGATTTATAATTACAAAGGTTTCTTTTTCTGCTTTTTCTTTAAGGTAACTTCCTGAAATGATTTGCCCTCGCTAATGAGGTTCACTGTCAGACTAAAGAAGTTATATGGAGTGCAAGCACTTCACAGGGTTTTTTACTATGGAAAAGGTTTTGTTTTAATGCAACAAAATCTGTTTAATTCTGCTTTGGAAATAAAAAGAGAAAGCAAACCCACATTGAATGCTGGCTACTAACATTTCATGCCAATATAGCAGATAGCCCCTTATCTTCAGGCCACCCTGCCCTCACAGTCACCCACTGTGTCCCCAGGGAAATTGCTATCTACACTACAGCATGTAACTCACCTATCTAATATCACATACATACTGCAGATGTATGAGCCCTCTTGCTTTTACCTCCTTAAAAAAAAATAAAGTAAGCTCTGCTGCAGTCACTCCCAAATATTCCATACTATTAGTCAAAAATGGCATCTTGCTGGCAGAAAAATCAACAAACTTTAAACAGACTAAACTCAAACACCTCCTGTTCTGGAATCCAACTCCCTTTACACGACACAAGTGCCCATCCAGGGAGCACTGGAGCAGTCAAATGTCTGCAATCCAACTGTAGCAACAACTGACTGAACACTGCCCTGCTCCGTATCTCAGAGCCCATCTGCAGGAGGGGCACTTTCTCCAGGCACAGGTGACAGAAAAATGCCACTGACTTTTTCAGCACCTTCAGCAGAACCATGCAAAGAAGCCAGAGCACAGACAGCTTCCTGACACCATCTCCATGGAACCCACTCAGAGAAACACAAAAAATCATACAAAGTTAAGGTTTGAAGGTCACATTGACATCATCTACCAAATTCTCTTTTTAAAAGAAGGGCTAAGTTGTCTCATAGTAAACTTCTTTTCTGCTAGGATCCCCTGATCCTCCCCAGGGGGTCCCTCCTCCCTGTCTTTTAGCAAGTTGGGTGTAACATTTGTTTTTTCCTGCAATGAAGAACTTTCCACATTTGGCACAAACTTTTCAGGACAATAAAGGGCAGCATCACAGTGAGATGGGCCTTGATCCCCTGACTGCACCCCATGCAGTCCCAAGCTGCTGCTGCACAGCTGAAGAGCTCCCGTGTCACTTGCAGGGATATTGGAAAGGATCACACATATAACTGTGTGTTGTGTTAACATAACACCTCATCCCAGGTGGCTTCACAAGCAGAATGAGAGGCGCTCAGAAATGATTGCTGAGAAGAGGACACGAGACTGAGAAGTCACAAGAGACAGCCTGGAAGAGGGGTTTTTGCCTCCTCTGTTATTTGGACAGGGAACATCAACTCTCCCATCTATAAGCAGAATCATAACTAGGGATATGACAATATGTGGCCTCTAAAGGTGGGGAAGATGTAAACAAATAATCTTGGCCAGTGACTTTGGAGGTGGGAAGGGAGAGGAAGAGTCATGTGTGTGACAAAGGTGTTTCAACTAAAGCTACAGAGGACTGCAGCCATTGACACTGAACAAGCACATGGGTAATATGTACCCACACATACCATATATATATATGGCAAGTATGGATGTTATGTATATTCTATAAAACCCATAATTATTCACATCATCTTCTCTTGAAATGGAGTGAAGCAAATTCTACTTAATGCCTGTTGTGCTGTGCTGATCAACAGCGTGATCTGCCCACGGAGTGGGAGCCACTCCTGCATGGCAGACTTCCCACAGGGGCCCCAGGGGAGAGGGGAGCCTGGAGAAATTCGTCATTCTCCTCTTATTGAACATGCTCTTTTATTCTGAGGAGGGCCAGCAACATTTCTGAGCTGCTGCCATTGCTTGATACGCAGCTCCTTCAGGCTTTGATGGAACACATTAACAGCGACAGCCTAAAGAGTCAGAAGCATCATGTGCTCAGTTGCATAAGCTTTCCCCAAAGGAGGGACTGATTTTAATATTCCTCCACATCAGGAAAACTGGAAAGGGTGTAAATAGGTGACTTAACTATCTGGAGGAATTCTCACAGAGGAAATGACCCTTGTATTATTCTGAGAGGAAAATCCTATCTTCACTCTGCTCCTGTTTGTTTTTCAGTTTAAAATCGAAACCTGAACTACCCGAGGATGACTGTTTAACAATGAAAATGCAGAAATATTCCAGATTAAAAAATATCCTGTTTGCAGAGATTAAAAAGAAAAAAAAAAAAAAAAAGAAAAAAGAAAGGAAAACAGCAATAAGAACAGTGGAGTTATAGAAGTCCATTGAAATTTCTGTTTTATCTGCTCTCCTTTGAAAAAACCGTTATGTATTCCTGGCCATGATTTTTTGATGTTCCCCAGTAGAAAGGATTATATAATTGTGTACATGTTGTTATCAATGACACCACTATGCTATGGAACCACTGACAGTTTAAACTTAATTACAGATGGCAGCTTATGAAATAATTATAAAGAAAAGATTGGACAGCAACCACAGTGATTTCATGCTTCCTCTTCATGTGTGTTTAGCACAATATTGTCGAATCCCTCAACTTTAAAAAATAATGTGAGTTATCAATCAGGTGGTTCTGCTCCTGACTGGGAGGTTGGCTCAGTGCTGTAGGAAATGCTACCATGTCACATTTGCCACCCCAAGCCCATGGCTCTGCAGGGTGTGTCCCTGCAGCCTGTAAGACTGGCTGTTGGGCATGCAATGACCACTGCCAAAGTGAGAACAGAACAGCAAGGCAGCTTCACAGCCTGCTCTGTCAGGGCCAGAGACCGTGTTGAACAATGGATTTCCAGAGCAACAGAGCATTCCCTTGGGCCTGCAGATCTGAATTGAAAAAGTGAAATTTGAGTATGACGATCTTACACCTGCCTGGTTTCATTCTCTGGCATTCATTTCCAGCCCCAGTGAAATTCCCACCCCTCCATGAATTCACTAATTAAATTGCCAGTGGCTTTGATACTGATGTTACCTCACTCCAGGGAGAATTTTGTCTGGCTCTCCAGAGATTATTTTAATGTGTTCCATGTTAAATTGGTAGGCACTCTTTAACCTGTTCCTTCCTGATTCCATCTCACCTTTCTGTTATTACTAATAGCACATCAAGCCTTTAACTACTATCTTTTTAGTGAAGGACTAACACAAAGTAGCTATTAAGCTTTTCAGCTTTCTAGATGCATTTTTTTTTTTCTTCTTACATCCCTCTTAAGCAGAGGACTGACAGTTCCTTTGGTTATTCCCTGGTTTCTTGTGCATTTTAAAAGAATGCTTTTCCTGCCTTTTGCATAGTTTGCTAATGGTACCTCATTTGGAGCCTTTACCTTTCTGACTCTTCCTTCAGATTCATCCCTTCCACCCAGTCCTCTCCCACAGTTTTACTCCCTTCTAATGCAGCTACAGCTTTATTATTCCAACGATGCTGAAGAATTTTCTTGGGTTTTGTTTCTGGTTTTGTTTCAATTTTTTTGTTTTGTTTGTTTGTTTGTTTTGGGGGATTTGTTTGGTTTTGTTTTCTTTTGTTTTGTTTTTTTTTTTTTTTGTGGGGTCTGGGTTATTGGGTGGGGGGTTTTCTTGGTTGTTTTGTTTTAGGGTGTTTTTGGGGGTTGGTGGTGTTTGGTTTTTTTTTGGTGGAGAGAAGAATAAGGAAGGCAGATTAAAAGGATTCAAGTCCAATATTCTGATTCTGTGTGACCCTTATCCTGAATACAGATTCTCTCCTTTTCTTCACTGTAGCTATTGAAGCTCTTTGTTGTAAAAAGCATTAATTACAAATGCATCCTTTGTTACTCTCATAAACTGCTTATAATTTTCCAAACTACAGATGCTTTCTGTTTGCATTGCCAGTCACTGCAGTTATATGATTTATTTTTTTTAAGCATGTAATTAAATAATAAATAGCCTAAGGTCAAGGCTGCTATATACTTTCAGTTTAGTAACTCTGCTTTTAGGATCAGGAGACTTTTTTCATCAAACATGAGAAGTGTTTGGGAACATCTGTACATTACCATCCACACAGCAATATCACAATTTGTATCTCAGACAGAATTTGTGAGTTAATCATTAGTTTTTCATTAGGCACTCAGCTCTTCAGTGGGACACTGCACCTTAATAATTATGTTGCCTGTAGAATTGGACAACAGAGGCTGATTACCAAGCCTCTGCATCATATTATCATATGGAATAATTCAGACTAGAAAGAACCTCTGGAAATCACGTGCTCGAGACCCTCGGTGAGAGCAGGGGTGAGCTCAAGGGTAAATTCAAGTTCAACACAAGGTAACCTGATCCTTCAGGACTTCAAGGTCATGTGTGAATGAAGCATTTATATAAAACCTGCTATGCTGCTGAAAAAAAAGACTAACTGGGGATGTGTAACACATTACTGACCTGCTCCCACTCCTTCAGCTCTTTGATGAGTTGGACAGCTATTAATGCATACACAGGCTCTTTAGGGTTTCTTTCCAGAACACCATATCTTGCCTGCAGAAGGGCAATTTTAAATCACTCTTTTCAAGTGCCTGCTGTTTCTCAGGCTTTCTGCAATAGCTGCAGATCAAACCCACTTCTCCACTTATAAACATTTTTGGTTCTTTTTTTAAAGAAAAGTCTGCAATAGTTTTCAATTATTTATCCACAAATCTAATTTTTACATTTTGCACCCAATTACAGAATCTTAAGAAAATTGCACAGAGTTCCCTTTATAATCTGTTCTTGCTCAGAGAACTTGTTGTTTCAGAAAAGTGCAGTTTTACATCTGTTTAACTATATTTGTATTACATTCTACATTGCACAGTGTATTAGACCACACCTTTTAAACTTTCCAGCCCTTCACTCATCAGTCAGAACTCCTGATGCACACTGAGAATGAAATTCTTTGCTCAAGGAATATTAAGCATACATATATTTCTTTAATCTAGCCAGCTTTTCTTTCCCCTGTTAGCACACTTACCCCTGCATTCTCCCCAAACAGAAGGGAATCAGCAGAAAATTATCACCTGACAGTTCTAATGGTAACTAAGAGTATCCCCATCATACCAATTATTTTAAATGCTTTCATGTAATCCCTACATACAATTAACAGATGGAGAGATGAAAACTTGCAGGCAAAACGCTGGGCAGAGACACATCCACAGACTCACTGCTGGACTTGTTTGACACAATATGGCATTCCTTGGGAAAAGAACGAGGTCCAGAAAGACTTGGGGAGGAATCTTCCAGGAATCCAGGCAAAGTAATCATAGAAGAATATACCCAAAAGAGGAAAAGAAATGATAAGTAGATGTATTTAGAATAAAGCAAGAATGGGTCCAAGTGATGCCTTATGCCTAAACCATGTGAGCTTTGCTGGGTCCTTAGCCCAGTTACAGCCTCCTCAGCCAAGCTGAAGTAAAGCAGAACTAAAATTGTCCATAAAAAAGTTACCATATAAAAAACTGCACATTTTTGCAATAATAAAAATGCAGGATTTGAAATTTTTTTGTGCTTTCATGCCTGCATCGTGTAAAACTAGAATGAAAGATACTGACTGTGCTTACAGGGCTGCTAAAGAACTGGAATCTTTGGGATTAAAACATGCAGACCAGTCATTCAAGTCTTCCTACAGACCACTGATGAAAGCTGTGCCAGTGGGTTTTGTCATCCTGCTCCTTTGCTGTACTGAGGCAGTTACTGCTCTGGCTCACCAGAAAAATCAGATTTTTCTTGCCTCAGTTTTTGCTTTAACCAAAATAACTGTTCTTGGAAGTTGCTACAGAAATTCAGTGAATAGCATCTTTCTGGAAGTAACACTGAACTAATGTCTTCTTAGAGGTATTTGTCATTGAGATTACACCTTGTGTAGCTGGTGTAAAAGGTGGCAATGCTAACACTGTCATAATTAAAAAACCTCAGTCTCATCTCCTTTGTTTTGCTGCACAAAAAAATAACCTGCAACTTGTGGCATCCAGTTAAATCCCACTGACATATGCTCACTTTATTTTTCTTCTGAACTGCCATTTTACTGCTGTAAAATAGTGTCCAACTTGCCCTCTTCCTTTATTTGAATATTCTACAGAAGGCAATGGAAAAAGGTAAAATATTAAACCTCTATAAACTATTTTTAACACTTTAACAAATTGCTTTAATAACATTACAGAAATATGTCTTGTGGCTTAAAAAGTTAAAAATGTTTCTACTGCTTTCTACAGGTGTTAGAAACACTTCCAGAAAACGATCAAAACTATCAAATGTATTTTACCAAATGTTATTTGGTTAAGAAGCAGATTGCATCACAAAATTGTAATAAGTCAAATTTCAGGAAAATTGAGGCAATTCCTGTGCTGAGAGTACCTGGTGCTGCCTGGCAGACAGGGAAGCTGGAGGACACATGTAACCTTTCCTGTAAATCACAAATTCAAGTACTTTTTCAGGGCATGGGAATGCTCTCTGTGCACAAGCCTTTCACTGATATCAGCACTGACCTCTCCACTCTGCTCCCACATGCACACAAACAGAAGTTGTACACTTCCAAAAGGTGGAGAGCCAGCAGAAAAGCACTCCAGTGCTCCACAGGGAGGGCCACTGAACCTGCCTCAGGTCCCTGTGCCATGGGAGATCCCTCTGGGCTCAGTGAGCCTCTCCTCAACCTCCCCACAGTCACCACCCAGATCACCCTGAGCACCAATGGCAGATGGTCCATGGCCAGATCTAATTCCATGTTATTGGTGGCATCAAGATGGCAAACAGGTAGATAGCTGTCAAATGTCTGACGTGACTTCCAGGTTTATTTATTCTGAGCTTTCTTTCTTTAACACAGAGATCCTCCCAACACACACAACATCCACACTGCTCTGCTGAACAATCATGTCAGACCTCTAACAGAATAAGCTCATCTGCTGCTGTAGAATCCCTTAATCAGGCCCTTCCAGCAGCACCTTAATTACCCCTGTGCTGCTAATAAAGTACCAGCTTGCTGAGTTCAGCTCCTGGGCCGCTTCCAAAACCTTGCACTCGGGGCTGTGGGACTTCTGTCACCTGGACACTGGGACAGAGCAGTTTGCAGGACCTCAGTGCTGACAGCTGTACACACTAAGCACACATGCAAAAAGTCTGGGTTTCTCCATGGATGGGTTTGAACTCTGCTCTGGGAAGTGACAGAAAATGAATTAATCTCTCTCTCTCATCTACTTTGTGCCAGTTTTGCTGTCCTATTCCTACACAGTGAGCTTGAATAGAAACCAATTCACTGGACTTTTTAAAGGCATATTCCCATTCTCTGTTCATTTTAGTTACTCCGTTTGTGAAAGTGGATTATAAAGCTGGAGAGGGAAGAGTAAAAATGAAAACTGAAAAGAGATTAACACAGTGTCTGCCTCTACAGGAGCTCTGCCTTGAAGACTGCCACATCCTCATTCCTTGATGTAACGTTATAAGATGCTCTGACCTAACACACCACATTATTTATAAATTATACTGAATATGCACTATGATATATTTGAAAAGATGCCATTAAAGGAACTTCACACATGGGAAGGGCATATGGGCTTTTTGATCAGAAAGAAAGGACATTTGCATTGAAATAAAAAAAGTCTCAAATCTTAGTTGGAGATTTTTAAATAAAATTAGTTCACTTATTAATAAGAGAAGTTTCATTTTCCTATGGTCCTTCTTCCAGTATCATGAGCAGAATTTTAAAGGGGGACTGGACCATGTGCTCATATTTCAGATTAGGTATCCACACGTTTGACAAAGGCAGTTTTCCTTATGGTCTCAATATATTTAGGAATTTTCCACATTAGAAAGACCAATATAAATACAGAAGAACCTTCACTTTATCAATTTTACTTCTCAGTGATTTTGAAAACATGTGGCATTATATGATGCCTCTCATTCATGAAACTAAAACTATTAAAATGAATAAGTGTAAGCTTTAAGAGGTTAATGGTATAATAGCAAAGGGAATTCAGAGAAAAAATAATGAAAGCAGTTCTACCAAAATAATACAAATACAAAGCTTCCAGGAGCTTTGCAATATACTGTGGGAGGAAGGAAATAAAGCACTGCCAACAAGCCACAGGTATACAGCTTGACAGAGAGTGAAAATGTTGCCAGGAGGAAGTGATAATGGTTTTGTATCCATAATTCATTCATCTCGGGGGATGAGAGATTACGTAATGCAGTGACACTGCCGTATCCTGCTTCATTAGTAAGTCCTGCAGAGTATTTTCTGCATTCCTAAGTTGGGCAAGTGCATGAAATGCAGAGCTACTTTGTAAATTCCTGCCTCACATCCCTGTGACAGCGCTGAATGCTCTCCTGGTTTGAAGTTCAGCATCATAGCAGTGGCGAGACAGGGTGAGCGACAGCTCAATCATCAGGGCACGGGCCAATCAGCAGGACCAGCATTAATCACACTGGTGTTGAAAGAAGAAAGAATGAAGGAGCAGATACACTTCCCACTTGATCATTAGTTTGCCATAACACAAAGGGTGATGGGAGCTCGAGGGAGACACAGATAAAAGTGGGAGTAATAAAAATGGGCACAGATGAAATATGGGACTCGGAACAGGGAGGTGAGAATTGGAAGAGTTCAGAAGAAACAGCAGTTAAAGAAAGGGAGAGAGTGGGTTTGAGCATGAGTGTGTTAAAGAACATTGGACATGGACATGGCAAGTAGAGGAAAAAAAGGATGGTGAGAAACTAAAAATAAGGTCAACAAAGAAAGATGTTGTACTGAAAGAAAGAAGAAAAGTCAATTTGGAAAAACACAGATTATTGGAGGGGGGATCATTTTAGAACAGAGAATGAATCCTAAAATTTTCAAGAGGGAAGTTCAACACAGGAGTGAGAAAAAGGGATGTGGAATGCGGAGTGGCCAACAGAAATTAGTGGTACTTAATCCAAATTAAAATCACACACCTTTCACTTCCACTGAGCACAAAGTCTTAGGAAATTTCTTTCTATATATAATCCCACATGTTTCAGTTAGAGGAGAGGTACAAATGTAATTCAGCACAGAAACCACTGTGACTTGCCTTCCCTTCACCTAAACCATGAGAAAACCTGTGGGATACCCCTGACACTTCCAAGACACATCTATATGACTTTTATGTTCCCTGTACTTTTTAGTACCAAATGCTCCTGAAGTGAGTCTGTGCCACACACACAAAGAAGTTAATGGCTCTCTGTGGTAAAAAGAGTTACTCACAAAATAAAAATCTCTCCAATGCTTTGAAAAACACCTGGAACTAGGTGTTTTTCATGCCAAATACTCTTTTTTCCCATCCAGATATGACAATCTATATACATGCACTATATAATCTAGACCTTGGAAAAAATAACTATTTATCAACCAAGCATCTCGTGAGATGGAGGACCAGATAGCAGCTGGAGATTAACATCTCCAAGATGCACAGAAAGAAAGTGCATGTTCAAGAACATGAAGCAGACACTTCCTTGCACAGTGTCAACATCTCATGGCCAGCCAAAGGTCTGTGAAAGCTGATTGCTCCTTTGCCTATCAATCTGCAACTGCCTTCAAACTGCTTCCAGCTTGGCTTAATTGCTGTCTTACTGTAACTGCTTGACAGTCTGACAGAGACTGCACTCCCGAGTAATTCACACTTTTTGTTTAGTTAGAATGAGGTTTAGGGTGTGGTTAATAAAGGGAAATTGAAAAGGAATTATTTCCTTTGGAATATGAGCACAGAGTGACACAGAAAGGGATTATTAATCAGTAGAAATAAATGATATGAATTCTTAGTGACAGCACTTCATAGATGTGTCCATGAAACTAAAATCCCAAAAATTTGTCTCACAGAAAAATAACCCGGATTTCACAGTGGACTTGAACCTGGCAGAAGAAAAGACAAATATTTAAATCTACACCCCAATCTTTTGGTATCATCAGGGCAAGAAGACAAAAGGGGAGATGCAAAAGAATGAACTGAAAGCAAAGGATAAAAGCAGCTGGTTCCCTTTAATTTAACTGTGGGCATCTCATTATTGTCTCGCTGACCCTCTGCACTGACTGCTGTATTCCTGGTGCTTCATCCTGCCACTTCCATGAACCTGTGCCTGCCACTGTGTGGGGAGTCCCAACCAGACACACCAGTACACTCCGATTCACGTACATCTGGCCTGAAAAGCTGTGCAGAAATATTGTACTTAAAGCACAGGCTTAGCAGGCACCTCCACCTGAAGGGAAACGCTGCTAATTGAGCACTTCCCAATAATTGATTGATTTAATCAAGTCTCCCCAAAGAAGCCTGTCAGCAGCAACACTGACAGCTAAGTACATGAACAAACAAGGGGTAATGGAGCAGCAGTGGTGGGAGAAATATTAAAGACACTGCTTTTCACAGAACTGCTCTGAATGCAAACCAGGAACGGTGTTTTCCAAGCACACGTTCGACAGGACGACACCTTCAATTACAAGAAGGAGAATCAGATTTTTCAAATTGCTATTATTTGAAGCATCTGGTTCTGTTAAAAATAAGCAAAGCTCAAGAGAAACCCATTACTAAATGTCCTCGTATTGAGGTCAATAATAAGCTCTCAAAGAAAAACTAAGCTATCAGTTTCCCTTCAGACAGAGGGTGTTAACATAAGAATGCCTAAAGAGTTTTTTTGATCAAATATATCCCCTCAGATAAGGGAAAGCTACACAGAACCATTATCTTCATTGACATGATAAGATAATACGTACTGGTCAAAAATGAACACTTCCAGGAAGTCCTGTTTTACACACAGAAATGAAACATTATGGCAAACTTTGGCTGGTGCAGTGTTGAATTCCTAATCACTTTAAATAAATCTTTGACAACTGCTGGAGTATTTTGCTGCATGCATTCCCAGTATGTGATGAACTAAGGAGCCTGCAGTTCAGATACATGTTGGCTGGTGGCATAAAAACAAAAAGATTGTATGCAAGAGACCCTCTAAGAGCAATGCCTTGAAGCACCACCCTGGATTTTACTGCTGACACTATTTTTTGCTTTGTACCTGGATCTGTGACTATGGCATGTTCAAATATGCCTTTTGTCTCAGATTGAATGATCTAAATTGCCTTCAGCTGAGTTACTGGAGAAACTGCTGCTCTCATCCTGGGAATTGTGCCCATCTTGGAACGAAGGACACGGTTTTTTAAAGCCACTGCCATCTTGACAGTTGGGTTCAATTGTTCTTTCCTGGAAGTCCCTATGGATTTATTTGGTTACTATAATTCTTAACTGTAGTTCTTTCTTTTAGAGAGTGACAATCCATTTTTTTGCCTAGTAGGTCTGGGAAACTGCCCAAGACTCCACAGATACTGCTATGAATGTATTGCACAAAAAAGCCTATGTTTTTATGATGTCAGGAATCTTCCTCAAGAGTTAATGGATAGGAAAATCCAAACATCAAAAATGTCAGAGAAATTTTTTCAGTGTCCTTATCAGTAATAGTGACTAGACTGTTTTTAAGTGGAATTACTCAGTCTTGTCAGCCTCTGCATGTTATTTTGAGATCACAACACTGCCCAGAGTCTTTCCTATCTCTGTCATCCCTATCCTTGTCACCTCTTCTACACCAGCAATTGCTTTCCCAAAGTTGTCTTCCTGTGAATCAATTAGGAAACCTGGATCAGCTTTATGGCTGCAGAGGTCACTTGTTGGTTTTCATCAAGGTTGTCTTCACTCAAGTAGCAAATCAAAATAACTTTGCACCACAATACAATGGTCTTGCTCCTTCTCAGTAGCCACTGAAGTCTGAGTGTCCAGCAGCTGCAGTCCAAAAATTGCTCATCACTGCTTTACAGCAAGTCTTATGTTCTAAGCTGCTGAATTATGTATTCAGAGCAAAGCACATTCATGGTTATCCTGACCACATATTTGGATTACAAAGGATGTTCCCTTGCCATGCTCGGATTACTTCAGTTCACCAGTGAATTTTATCAACTCAAGTTTTGGAATATGTATCATGCAAGTACGTAGCCTGCAAGGGCAGGCTGCCTGCAGCTGGTCAAGATGACCATTATTCAACACTTCCAAGTGGTTATTGCACATAATCTCGTGCTCTTTTACAAGCAGATGCTCAGCAACCTGAAGCACAGGTGTCAGGGCAAAGGCACAGCCGAGCCTGTGGAGGGGCTGGAGCTGAGCAGCTGCTCCAGCTCCCACTGCAGCCCAGACCCAGCTGAGCCAGGGGATGATGCTGAAGCACTTAAACCCCACTTGGGTGAAAAGCAGCCTTTCTCATCCCCTGCTAAATGTCCTCACCAGCACACTTCATGTTTGGGAAAGCAAGCCAGGCTCTGGCACCCTGCCCTTCGGTGGCTGGAACCCCACTTGGCTGCAGCACCTGCCAGGGGCTCCTCAGGGATCCAGGCAAGGAGATGACAGACCTGAAGACCCTGTTTGCTGGCTCTCCTACCTACTGTGGACAGCCAGGAAGGAACACAGAGTTGTTTCCCTGTCTGTTAAGTGGTCTGAGATCAACCAGTTTTGTCACAAAGAGCAAAATCTCTCCATTTAGGTATTGGGGACCGATAAGATAGAGGTTTTAAGTATCAACAATTATTATATTCTTTTATGTCAGTATAAATTAATAATGCTGCTTATACAACCATTTCATCATTTTAGTAAAGCATTAGTGCTCCCTCTTACTGTACTAGCTCACTTTTATTGCTGCTTCAGATTTAATTGTAAAATACTGAACTAAATTTTAAAAGGGAGTTGGTGTTAGCCAAGATCAGCGTCAGGACAAGTGTGTGGCTTATCCCATCACTCCTGCCAGGCAGCCAAACCAGCAACAGCACAGGCCATAATTGATTCATGAGGTTCAGTCTACACAGGAGGAAGGTGTTGCCTAAGCAGACACCATTCCCAGACTCATCAAATGCACTTTTTTCCAGATACAGGCAAATAAAGACTGTAATGCAAGCACTGCTAAGGAAAGAAAACCACAAAATAAGGCTGTAAAACCTGAAAGAGAATTAGGCAGAACTGTAAAGAACACTTGGGAATTCCTTCTTCTACAAAAAAACTCCCCACATGTTTATGTCATCTAGACACTAAGTAGATTTCTTTGAGAAAAACTGTTACATTATCTGAGTAAACATGTCAGTCAAAACCAACAACCAGCAGTTTACAAAAATGATGCTCCATTATTTAACACTGAAAGAGTAAGGTTGCACGGGGAGAAGTGTTTTTGTTTACACTCTGTCTCTAGAACTGGTTTAGGCTGCGATGGAATAACCATGACAAATACTACAGGTTTTGTAAACTCAGCAGAACTCCTCAGGCCTAGGACTGCCTTTTAAAGTACATCTGGTTGCAGTTTCACTGTGTGGCTCATTGCCACATCCAACTCCTCACTCCTTTTATCTCCCAGGAGATCTAAAGAGCAAGAGGTCCTCCCAAGAGAAAAGAGATTCCTCCCTTTTCAGGGGAATAAGGCAAATCCTTGGAGTAAGTTGGGCTTTAGCATTACAGACTCTTGAGAACTCCTATTTATTTCACTGTGCTCAGCACATCACCTGATTAGGCTTCGAATTGTTAAATATAGCTGCACACAAAAGCAAGTGATGGAATTACACATTGCTCCCCAGTTATTGAGGTTTTGATTACTGCAGGCTAATTTGCTCATTGTACTTTCGTGGGGTTTCTCCTAACTTAACATTCTTTTAAGGTAGCCTGTGTTGAGGGAATTATCTTGTTTTTCAAAGCAAATTTCAGCTGATTACTAAGTATTTACATACTGTAATTTGAATGTCTAATTATACAATTAGTGTAAATACACGTAATATGGTTTATTTTTCACAAAAGCTGATAAGGTACATTGCTTTTTGCATTCCAGTGTTACGAGACTTTCATTGCTTGTAATACACAATCCAAAAATTCACATTAAAAGCTTCCAGTAAGAGCTGTTTATTCATCAGTTAACACTTTCCAAATGATTTGAAACACTCTTCATAGCACAAACTGAAAAAAGACATCTGCCTTGTTGTTACAGACTAGAGCTCACAACGACACCTTCATGTCCTAAATGTAAGAGTTGCCTTAAGCATCTATATTTTTTTCTTGCAAGACTTCACAGCAAGTTTCCTTCCACATCAAACTACCCATCACTGTGTGATAATTCACCTGTTGACTGCACTCCTGCACCAGCTCTGGCCTAGCAGACACTGTCATGTCACTGGTACTGACATTTATGGTGATACCCTGCATGAAATAAGGAAAAGTGCACTTGGGAAGAGGAATGGAGACAGTGCCCCTCCAGGTTTAGAGCTGCTCCCTTTTTAAGCAGCAATAATTAATAACTGCCTGATTAGAGGGTGGAAAGTGCTCCTTTAGTCTCAGCAGCTGAAGCAACAAGGTATGGACACGGAGCTGCAGAAACCTGCCAAGCTCCTCTGCTTCTCCTCAAAAATCTCCACTATGTTTCCTCAGTCAAATTTGACTAAATCTGAGGCTTCAAATGTAATCCTCTTTCCCTGCTCTTGGTGATCAGAGCTGTTTTTTAGAAACATGAAGATATGCAGCACCTGACAGTGATTAAAACAATCATTTATATACCAAATATTCAGTACACAGATTAACACTTAATTCTTTTAAATTACCACACAGGCTCTGAATGGCTGAATTTCAGCAGTAAGGCTTCCACAATTTCTATGAAGAAAATTTTATTTCTGGCAGAATATAAATCTTTGTCACAGTGGGTTTATATTTGCAGTTTAAATATAGTTTGCTCTCACCCAAGCTAGTGTTGAACTTAAAATTTTTAATTTTCATTTTCTAAAAACTCACATTTAAAAAAAAAAAAAAAGGACAAATTTGATTTTATTTTTAATCAAGTGTAGGGAAACCATATTTAAACAATGTGGAAAGATCAATTATGTAAGAAATGTTTCTAAATTATATGCTATGAAAAGGTTTATTTATGTGTATTTCCTTGAGCTACCATTCACCTCACAATGGAAATTACTTCATTTGGATGTTGGATTTTAGAGCACCTCTTAAAACAGCATCAAGATTTTGTAAGGCTAACTATCAGTTCATCAACATGAAGCTTCCATTTTAGCAGCCACTGGCATTCCCCACTTGTCTTTTATGGAAATGTCCTTCAGAGACATTAATTTTAAAAGGGTGACCGTAAGAAATGGAAAACTAAACCCAAGGACAGGGCAGTGACTTCCACACCAGCACTAAGAGCCCTGCCTTGAGCTAAGCCCTGGAGTGGCCCATGTTTCTGAGGTACCACAGGTAAAACTGCAGGCACACAGTATTTTCCAAATCTATACACAAGATTTTGCTCCACTGTTAAACCACAACAAAAGACAGTCTTTCATACTGCTAAATTTAACCTGTGAAATTAGTACATTGGGGGAAAAAAAAAAAAAAACCAACCAAAAAAGGATGTTTACTTTATAAATACATTGCACCACATCTGAATAATTTCAAACTACATTTCCTAAAATTCTAGCTCCAACAATAAAATGTAGTCAAGTCATTAAAGATGCTGAACATATACTTAATTTTCAGCTTATTTTTATGCCCCCTTGGCCTCAGTGAGATTTAAGGACATGTTTAAATTTTCTATTTAATCAAAGCCTCATTTACAAGGATAATAATGCCTTTACAGCATGTATTTTTCTACTCTAAGATGCAACTTACAAACCAAATGTGAAGAATATCATCTTTGGCAGCATTCCCTGAGGGAGTCTGGATCTATAAACACATGGATGTAATGCGTTTGTTAAGGCAATTCTTCTCCCATTCTTCTGACAGTTAGAATATAAATAACATTTTCTCCTTAGGAAGCAATCCAAATACAATCAAACCAGTATATTAATATCTGTTAAGGTAATCTTCGACTTTGTAACTGGTTTAGAACTCTGTTTAGTGAGAGACTGTAAGGAAGTGGATGCAGATGTGAGGTAGAAGCCTCACATCCCATCTCCCGGACCGTGCTGGGACAGCTCTGTTACACCTCCGGTTTCTTTGCCATGGAAGGCAGGGATATCTCTGCCAGTCTGTGACAGATGCTTACATTTTATTCTTTAGCTCTAACCTCCTTTTTATTCTTTCAGTTTGCTCTCAAACAGGCTTTGTGTGAGCCCTCCACAAGTCAGGAGTCTCCTCTGAAAGCCTGGCTAGAGAGGAAGGCAGGATACAGCTCCTGGGCTGGATTTGGAGCTTTTCTGCAGGAGAATGTATTTGGGAGAACATAAAAGAGGGGGCCTGTCCAGCTCAGGTGTGAAAACCACATCTGCTTCCATCATCTGCCACTTAAAAGCACTTCAATCCCACAGAAAATCTATGTCAGGCCCTCAGGTCTAGTTAAGTGAGACTGGAAAAATCTCTTGTCTATCAGCCAGAATGAATCAATTCAGCCTGTATCAAAATGAAATAACTCACAAATAAACACATTCACACCAGCTACTCATTTGTATGTACTGGACTAACAAGCAGACATTCAAAAGAGCACGACAAAAGAGCCAGAAACCAGCCCAGGTTCACAGGAACACAAGGAATCCCTAAGATGGTGTATTTTTTTTTTTCTTCAAAAACTTGCCAGTTAATCAGGAAATACACAGGAGCACAGAATCAACAGATTGGAAAACTCAGCAGAAGATCCAGAAGTTGGAAAAAATGTGGGTTGTGAATATTTTGTTCAAATTAATATTCTGGCAGCTACATTTTGAACAAGCTGTAATTTGTATAAGGCACCTTCTGTTAAATTTGTGGCACAGAATTACAAGGTCCAATCCAAGTTGAAATCAAACCATGGATTTGCATCAGTACATCTATTTACCCTAACTCTCCCAGGCCTCAGTTACTGAGAATGAGATATGCAAAACAAGAGAAGAGTAGATAAAGACTTCAAAATATTTTTCCTTCAAAAACAAAAGACGCTTTTTATCCCTCCAAAGAAACTGAAGTAAAAGGACCTGCTTAAGTCCTTGACCATACTCACGGTCTGACAGCATTTGTTCTATATATTAATTTTGCACGACACATAAATTCATAGCTAGCAATGAGGTTTTAGCAATAGAATTAAGAAAAGGGCTAATCTATCAGCCATGTTGTCAACACTATATTTAGAGAGATGAGGGCAGAAGTATTAATCTGTCAAAATCAAAGCCCTGGACAATGCTCACTTCTTCAGAGTGCCTGAATCAAAATTCTTCAGCCATGCATGGGGTTTTTTTTGAGTGTTTACTAAAATGGTAAATCACTTTAAGAAGGTTATGTAGCACAGCAGTGGCAAAATAACCTGGTAGAGAAATACAGTTGACAAACTATAACTTAAAGAAAAATGAATGACTGACTGTTCTTGCTAGCATAATATGGAAACTAAAGGCAAAATAAAACAAGCAGCGTGAATTTTTGAAGCAAAACATAACCCCGGCAAAATCAGTTTCACTTTATTGCAACACTTGGGCATGCTACAAGTGTTATTTCAGCTCTGATCTGATGTTTTACCTATCTCAGTTGTTGCTCCTTGTGCTGTTAGTAACATCAGCCACTCTAGTTATGCACAGAACAAATAACCAGTGCCTGGGAGTATCAGGGAATCTGAGCAGCTCGTTTTCCTTTCCCAACAGTGATTTTCCAGAGCTATTCCTCAGCTTCTCTGTGGCACAGATCTTATATTCCAACCACCACAAACCATGATGGTTATTTACAATCAGTGATTTGGAGAATAACGTGTAGAGCACCCCCAGCATTAGCTGCAATGTCCGTGCTCTCCAGAACCATAGCACTGATTCCAGCAGCCCACCCTGCCATTTCATAGGCTGATCATGTGCACAGTTTGCCCAAATCCATATTTTATACACTCATTGAGGTCATACCTTGGCAGTTGGCTGACACATTGTGTGCATACACCTGTTCTATAATTCAAGGCAGTAAAAGACATTTCAGCTTTGATGGAAAGTGTGCAATAGATCTGATTTTTGTTTATTTTCACACAATACAAATGGCTTTGTTAACCACTACCAAATTATCACGATCCAACCAGCTTTCATATTTTAATGATTAAAGAGTCTGATTATTATAATGAAATTAGAAAGAAACTATTTCCAGGTCACTGCAGCAGGTGAACTTGAAAAATCCTAAAGACACCCCTGAAAGTTATACCAAGTGATTTCTTTCTACTACACATGAAACCTTCTTCTATCTCATCAACGAGCATAAAGCAAAAACCACTTATGGAAGATACATTTTGAGGGATGGGGAGTTGCACAAATGACTTTTGAAAAAAAAATTGCTTTATACTGTTCTGTTTGACATATAATTCTTTTTGCTCTTCATGGGTAAATTGTAAAAGTATCTCTAAACAAAGTTTTATCATGAACTCATCAGTATGCACATTCTGTGCTCACATTTAGGATCTATTTATAAAATCAATTCTGTTCTGGGCTCTGACAAACAAAACTGAAATGCAGCTGTGTGACATGTTGATAATTTTCATTAGTTCTAAAAAGCCTCAATAGAAATTACAATCTTACTTGTTATAACCAAATAACCCCAAGAGCCCCCAGGAAAGGTGACTTCTCTAAATGATCTTACATGTTAATGGAAAGAAAGAAGGGGGGGTAGGGAAGAAGTGGATAAAAATTGAAAGGAAGAAGATGAAAACTTAAAAATCACAGATGTAAATACTTGAAGCCATGCTGAGCAGGGAGACTTCAGCATCTCTGTCAGAGACAAATGTATATTGAATTACCCTTGCATTATTTGCACATCCTTTATTACACTAGAGGAGTATTTGCTCAAATTTCAAATAAGCTTGCTGCTTTAAAATCTGAAAACCTCCTGGTATTTAATATAAAGAGCCAAAATTCAGCAAGTAAGAAAAAAAAAGCACAATAAAAAAGAAAGAGTTTGCAATGATTCCCTTTTGAGAATTAGGTCATGGTGAAGAAAATCACAAATGCTTGAAAACTGTAATGGGGGAAGGCTTCAGAGAAAATGAGAGAAATTTCATCATTAAATTGTTCTTAAATAAAAGTCTATAAAGTAATAGAGTAAAGTTAATATTTATGTCCCCTTTTTCTATGTTTGTTAAAGAAGGTATATAAGGCTGTTCTGTTTTTTCCTGACTAAAATTTGGGGGTTAGGGTGCGATAATTTCATTTCCTTGGAATACAAGGAAAATGCTTTTTAAGTCCTGCTGAAGAACTACCTGCATTTTTTTGTTTCTTAGGGAGATTTGCTGATTAAAGATCAGTCTAAAGTATTCTTCATGCATTGTAATTACAGAAGAGTTGTGAAAAAAACCCAATAATAAATACGTCCTTAAGTAAACAGTCCTTCTGATTTAAATTATTACATTTTCAGTCTTCTGGGATTTTCTTTTCTGGGGCTTTATTTCATTAATTCCCCTGGCTAAACGTGAGTCCCAGGGCAGGCAAACATCACGTCTGTGAGTGTAAAGCAGAAGCAGTGATTTTCTAAACAAGCACAGATCAGTTCTTCTCAAAGCCAGCTCTGAAGAACCAGACAGGCAATGACAAGGGTGTCCACAAGTTCCAGGCTACCCTGGTTTCAAAGGCAGTTATGAGATGAGAATTCACCAACCAATCCTTTGCACACGGGAGATATTTTTTTAAACAAGTCACTTTTGAAAATGAAACACATTTGCATAAAAGGAAATCAGTATTTTCCCATTGTCTTCATTTTCTAAATATCACATTCGTTGCTTGGCTTTTCCCTTTTTGATCCATTTAAAGTGCCACCTAAATTTGTAGGGGTTTTGTGCAAACTGCTATTTCTTTATTTCCATAAGAAGGATAATGAGGACTGGTTTCTCTGTAATTTTAGTGTGATATTTTTCTGGGTGGTTTTCAAAGTACACTGTGTGTAATTAGGGATAATGCAGACAGTTCCTTTGTTTTCTAGTGGATACTCAGTTTATTTATTTATTTATTTATTTTAATTTGGGACTTTGGGCTTGTTTCTTTTTGCTAAGTAAATGTTATGGGATTGGACATGAAGTGGAGAGTGAATTGATGCTCTTTTTCACCTGTGGGTATTTACACTTTAACAATCCTGACAATACCTGATTTTAAATCACATCCTGCAGAATATTTAGAGAGAAGGAGGATTTCTTCAACCCAGATGCAAATGATTGAGGGTAGAATGGCAATTAGGAGACAGATCACTGCCCAAATCTTCCTGCAGGACAACTGACATAAGCCAGCAGGAGCCACTTATCAACTGCTAAAAGCAAAATCTGAGTAGAAAGTGCACTATTGTACAGCAGGATCATTCCACTGTGCTTACATGGCCATACTCTTGAAGATAAGGAAAACAGAGCACTCTCTTCAGTTTAACTGAAAAAAATGACTCTGTTCAGCAGCTCCAAAAATCAGGATAACACTGAGTGAATGGCTTTTACATAATTGTTGGGTATGGAAAACCTACACTGAATAGCAAAATATGCTTTTGTGAAAAAAATATCACTACATCACACTCATGTCAGTTCTCTTTGCACATCAGTAAAGCAACAAGTGCCTGTGAGCAACTCTAGGAAATATAAACCCAAGTATCTTGCTGCTAATGATTTCAAGGCATTCTTACCAAAGAGGTATAATCCTTAAATGTTTGTATTCAAGGATCAGCAGAAAGGAGAATACATGATATGTGGGATAATAAAATATTGATTTACCATCTTCTTCTAATTGTAGGTGTATTTTCAAGCTTTACTGTGAAGAAAAAGTACTAGAAAATTCCAACCCTCTTCGTTTTGTGCAAATGGTTCCACGAACACTTAATCAGGTAACCTGGGAGAAGACTGTAAACAACTGTCCTGTTACTACATAACATGAGCATGTACTCAGTTATTTGGGAAACACACCCTAGGACTTAATCTTGCAGAATTTCAGACTTCCCTTAAAACTTCTGAAAGTATAAATATTCCTGCAGTCATGACTTTCTTGTTTTACTACAAGCTGAAATCCTGTCCCTTTCCAAAGAAAGACCGCAATGCTTGTTTTCCATGGATTTTACAGTATCTGAAATACAAAAGACCTGCCAAACCATGTCCATACAAAAGGCAGGAATAACTTAACATCAAATCTATTTCAAATGGGTAACACCACAACTTACACTTGCTTTCTTACTCAAAATTGATATTCAGTTCCTAGCCAGACACACAATAAAGGAATTTCTCTGAGTACGAAATGAGGAGTGTAAACCCCATCTGAGAATACTCTCCTGTAAACTTCCTGCATAGTATCTGTGGGCCTTTAAATGCTAAATTTTTGCATATATATTTCCCAAGTTCAACTGCCAGATAAAACTTCTATATTAACAAATTATTTTCATCATGTTTCATAACAACTCCTGAGGAGCTTTTAGAGTTGGCCCACTGACTCATTCTTTTAAATGAAGTGTAATCAAATCAAATCAAATTTTCATCATTCATCCACCATCTAAATTAAAAGATTCACTTCCACAATCTTAAACGGCTGCCAGGGAGCACATTCCTGGGAAACACATTTATAAACAGTGTGTTTTATTAAACTGGTTTTTTTTAAGTTTGCCCAAGGCTTTAGTCCATTTTAAGCTTTATCACCTATCTGAGCACAGGTTATACAGACACTAAAAAGGGAAAAATGGCTAAGTTGTTCCAAATTTATGATCATGTGGCTTGCAACTGGTGCAAACCACACACATTATTTCTGTGGATTAAATGGAGGACTGTAAACGAGGGGGCTGGCAAAGCAGGGCAGCTGACATGGAACAGTGTTTACAAACTATAAAATCTGTAACAAGCAGACTGAGCTGATTCAAAGTCATCCTGTATTTAAGACAGGAGCAAATAAACCACCCTGACATTAAAGAAATCACAAAGCCCTGTCATTTTTGCCACACACATCTCCTGTTTGTCACCACAGTAACAATTTGACACGTGCAGTTTGTATTTATGGTACTTTTTAGATGAGATGTCACTGTATCAATAAGAGTTAAGTAAGAAATGAGAACAATAACCTGTGGTATGCACTTTGAAAAGTGTGAAGCCTGCAGCTGGCAAATCCAAAGCTAAAAACAAACACCCAAAACATTGCTAAGTTCTTTAGGCTTGTGGGAAACCAACACTGGAAATGCAGCAAGAGAGACCTTAGTTGTTACTGAGATATCCATGCAGGATGAAATACAGATTTTAGCATTTGGAAGGACAGAGAACGAAGAGAAAAACATTTATTTCATGAAGCAACGATCAAAATGCTGTGTGCCTGAATTAATTGCTTTGGGGCCAGGATGTCACCCACAGGTTGAAATAAGAGTCAGCTAATGCACTGAGAATATTAGCAATGGAGAAGAGACTCAAATCCCTCAGGAATACACTCAGTGAAGTACATGGCTTTCTATTCCAGGCTAAATTCAAGTCAGTTATTAACAAAGTCCAGAAGATTAAGAAAATGCCAAGATTTACTTTAAAGAATAACATTTTCAATCAGTTCATGGAACAGATTCCTGTTCTATGATCAGCTCTGTCATACTGACAATGACCAAAAAAAAAGGAGAGATGAGGAGGAATTCAAAGACACTGTTTATGGAATGGCAAAAACAGAATAGGAAAAGGAAAAAGAAAAAAAATGGGGGGAAGGGAAGGAAGTAAAATGGAATAGTTAAAGAGGAAAAATAAAAGGAAGAGAAAAAAAAGGAAAAACAAAAGAGGGAGAGATCCTGATATGAATTGCAAAAGCTTATTTGAATGTTGATGCCCTCAACAAAGTCACAATCCTCTCAGAGGTTTGTGATTTGAAGATATCATACACACAACAGCCAGGAAGCTCCCAGGGAAACAAATCAGCCGAGCAGCAAAGAGCAAAAGTGTAAGGTTGCCTCCACTCCTGAGAAAACAGAGGGACTGGCCATTAGCAGAGATATTTGGGTGAAAGAAATAGATACACATGCAGATACTCTGAGCAGAGCAATTAGATGAGTCTCCTACTGATATGAGAGTTGTAAACCACCAGGAAAACACTTTGCTAAGATGAAGTGTCATCACCACACACAGCTCCATGGCTGGTTGATTTTGGAGAGGCTGACTCTCGTCGAGCTGCTGCTCTTCTGAGCTGCCTCTCCATTACACGGCACAGCGTTCTGAGGGCTGCGGAATCTGCACACCTCAGGAGAACAGAGCCCAGCAAATCACGTTAGGACAGGGAAGTATAAAGAGGTGGTGATGCCAAATTGAAGCAGTGACTGCCAAATGTGATCTGAATGGTAATCTGTTTACATGAACTTCTACATAAAGCGTATAATACTTTCTACATTCTGTGTTACTTTCACTTGTGCTTATTTAGTGTCATCAGAGCCACGAGATTCAAGAACATGCATAGTAGAGGCAAAGGAAGGGGTTTAGTATGAAATGCAAATAGGAGGAAGCACCCAAAACTGCTTCTCAGCATTGGTTTGACTGACGTTTTTTGTAACTTGGAGAAACATAAATATTGATTTCTTCCCAAGTATTATTTGGTTCGCAAACCCCGAAGACATTTGTTTGTGTTTTAAGGGATCAGGGTATTTCAATATTACCTGTATGAAAAGACAGCAAACAGAGAGAGCAAACGGTAAAAAACGTATCACTTGGAATACAAACCAGATTTCAAAGGACTTACACAGAGGCTTAATGGGTACACATAAATCTAGAGAACAATTTCTGGTCCCAGAAACAATACATACTCTGAGAGAAGATACCTTCTCCTTTCTTCCCCCTGTCATGTGCCAACACTACTTAAAAGAGCAAAGAGTTTCGGATGAGAAGACCCTGATTTCCTTGCAAAGGAGCACAGTGTTAGTGAGCCCTCCTGTTGCCACTCGCTGAATACACTCCTTGTGACACAGAAACCAGCAGTGCCCTGGGCAGCCCTGTGCAAGTCACTGGAGCATCTGTGGGCTCACTCTGGATGAGCATGACTGAAATGGAAACAAAGTATATTACTTTGAATCATACAACACAAAGCTGTGTCTGGTGAGGCAGCAAAGCATGGGCTGAGGCGGCTTCCTGAAATGGCAGCAATATTAGACTTATGCAAAAAAAAAAAATCCCTTTTTGATAGTAAATAAAAATATTTGATATAAAAAAAATACTGGGATTTGAACTGCAGTCATAAATTCTGCCAGAATAAGAATCCTATAAGGAGATAAAAAAACCACCAAACTTCTATTTATTCATCTTTAGGAGATGTCAATATATTGGCAGAAATATGAATAATCATAAAACTCACCATCCAGTATCAGA
This sequence comes from Pyrocephalus nanus, assembly GCA_038380795.1. Classification (NCBI taxonomy): domain Eukaryota; kingdom Metazoa; phylum Chordata; class Aves; order Passeriformes; family Tyrannidae; genus Pyrocephalus; species Pyrocephalus nanus. The sequence goes on along the minus strand of CM076275.1, from coordinate 13,081,986 downwards.
ATTAGAATACAAAATACTGCTGATGGATTAATTATGTTTTTTTTCCAAGCTATTCAGATAATTAACATACTAAGTTCAGAGCTATTTTTGCAATGATAATGGACTTGTTTTGTTGTGGTCTATTTAACAAACTGTTGGACACTTTTTCTAAAGCTTGTTTACATTCCTGTACCTCCTGGCTTGATTGATATTCTGTCCTTTGTATTATACTGACACGCCAGCAACACCACTGAAATAGTTCAAGACAATATAAACCTTGATTTTCAGAGCTTCTACAATAAATCAGACTACACTAACTTTTTAGATCCTTCCTAAATTGAAATAAAGCATATATATATATGTAAGTATCGTTATATATAAGTAACTTTCTTTTTAATTTTATAACCCCAGACGCAAGGGCCTCCACTCAGCAAACTCTTTAAGAGCTTGCAGTATTTAAAACTGTTCAAAATTGTATGCAGCCTTAAAACACATACAGAGCACTCACCAAAGCCACAAAGGAACGGTACAAAATTGAGATATTTCCAGTTTCAGTGCTTGCAAGAAACACGTTGAAATTTAGGCACATACATGCACAAATAACCCTGATCATAACTAGGCAAATTGTTACCCTTTTACTGAGTCAGCTTTTTACGGTGCAGTGTTTATGGCACTGAAGTGCCACCAGTCTTGGATCACATCACACTCTGTGCATTTACACTCCCAAAGCAGGAGCGTGTGAGGTGCCAGACACCCTCGGCTCCTGCACCCAAACATTCCAGCACAGCACCAGCACTGGCTGTCCCCAAACATGAAAGCCTTGAAGGGGAGTGTTTATAGAGCTTCCCACTGCCTTGTGCTCACTGAAAATCTGATGGACCGATCGAGAGATCACTGCAGCTGCATCAGGAAACCTTGCCTGCCACAGAAATGCTGTGCCTAACAAATATGTGTATGCATGCACCGTTTTTTAAGGTATACACATGTATATTTGTACTCATTTTGGCTGCAAGGACAATAAACAAAAACTACACAGCAATTCTGAAATTATTAACACTCAAACACAACACTAGTAATCTTCAAAGTGGAAGTGGCTATTAGCCCACGTACATCTCAGAACATGGCTTTGTTGTTAACATGCTACAAATGAACAGAATCAAAATATGAAAGGTAACATAAAGAATTCTAGAATTATATAATTAAACACTGCTTCTTTCCTTCTGGGTACCATGACTCACAATGTGCAAATGTATTATGCAAAATATGATTAAAACAGAATCTGCATTTTACCCTTGGGTTCATTCAATAGTCAAGAGGAGTTAGAGAAGAAAAAGTTAATTTAGGATGAAAAAAAAGCATTTAAAAATAAGATTTTTCATATTGTCCTTCAAAGATCAATCCAAATGGAGGCTTGAAAAGAACAGTGTGTGTGTTTCAGTGCTGGTTTGTTTGAATCTCCACTTTTATTTGCGTGCACATCCCTAGAGTCCTGCAAGGACTGTCTGCTGGCTTTGTTAAAAAAAAAAAAAAAAAGAAAAGAAAGAAATAAAAAAAAAAAATTAAAAGAGGACTTAGCCATATTCTCAATCAAACACATTACTGGAACATATAGGGGAGATGTGAATACTACCTGGAATATCTTAGCCCTGCGAGTGTAATATTTCCAAAGTTGCAATTATGTGGGTTGGAATGGAATACACAGCACAGAATCACCTTATGTAAGCAAAATTTTAGATGAATTTACATTTTGTATTTTATTTTATAATCCCAAGATATAAAATCGCATCTATGCCTCATCTTTTTAAAGTTGCTTGGTTTGGTTGTTTTTTGTTGTTTTTTTTTTGTTTTGTGGTGTTTTTTTTATTATTAATCCCTCACGAAAATTAGAAATGAAGATTTATTTATTTATTTATAACATTCATCCAGATCAGCTTTGCTGGTTTATTCTTGTAGCTTACAGTTTAGCTGGAGATTCATTTTCTCAGGGGATTCGTGTTCTGTGTCCATAACAGCTTTGCTTCTTTAAGCAATGCACTGACTACCTACAGGACTGGGATTGCAGCTCCTTCCTGGGCTCTTTACTGGGCAACGTTCTTCTGTAGGTGGTAATTAAACATGGGATAGTGTGAAATGATATTGCTCTCCTCAAGGGGCAAACCTCAGTTCTGCCCTTGCATTACCCTTGAGTCTCCAAGAAAGAACTGAGCTGATGCATATGAGGCCTGACATGCTGAGCAGGAGATTGCACAGTGGTTTTGGTCAATTTAAGCGAGGATTCCACCAGCCCTCCCTGCCTGGATATTTGTGCCCTTCCCTTGGGCTACTTCTGTGCTTTCACAAACATGCAGCGATCCGGTTCAGCCTCAGCACCCAGCCTCTCTGCACAGCAATATTTTGGTTATACCCATACCAGTCTAATACTGATGTGTTCAGAAAGTGTCCCAAATTATGGCCCAGTGATAAATCCTATTAAAAACAACTTGTATCCAGCATTTCTCTATTACCCAGTAGCATTACCCATTTTGGTTTGTCTGTCTTTATGTGAATCCAATTCCTCCCGTGTTAAGCAACAAACCACAGCTCTAAGTCTATCAAGTAGTACTTACACTTTTCCACCTAGAAGAAATTCAACTGCAAAGAGCAATTAAAAACAGTAAACATTTCCAGTGTCTTTTCTTTTTCCTCCTTAAAGGAATTAAACCACTGCTGACACAGGAGGAAATAAATTGCTCTTGACTGCAGCTAACACTTCATAACCTCTTGGAACTCTTCTGGTGATCATGACCCTCGATTTGAGAGAAAATGCCCAGTGTGAGTGAGCATCTATTACTCCACAAACAACCCACAATAATGTCTTTATTATTTACGAGAATAGAATTCTTCATCATCCTTGGCATTTGGGTTTCTCACCTCAAATGACTTTTTAAAACTCAGAACTCCAGTCAGAAATAATTCATATCACAAACCAGTCTAAATGGATAGCAAGAACAGACACATTTGTTGAAATCTGCTCAAAAGTCACTGATGATGGAAAATCAAGTCATCTTGATGCTGCAGGTCTCAGTATCTCTGGCCAAAATGCATTAAATGAAAAAAAATAATCAATCAAGGTTATTGCCCCCTGTGTACAACTTGTGATGTGATATTTTCTTTATACCATTCTGAATCTTCCACCTCCCCAGAACAATGAATTTCAGAAAATAATACGGGGAAAAAAAAAAACTCTCTTGCTTTCAAGAACATAATTTCAGAAGTGATTCACGGAAATTAGTGTAGAACAGAAAAAAAAAGTTGGGATAAAAGACAAAAATTGCCATTCTATTTGCTTTGCATTGATTCTGCTTTAATCTCTGAGTAAAGACTAGATTTTTCTAGGTGTGGGACATGGCAAGTAAGTGGAATGAATGGGACATCAAAATCACATAGCAGTATTTAAAGTCTCCTGTTCTTTGTTATACAGACTGCTGAATACATTTCTGTGAGATGCTCATCTGCTCTGCACACCTGATTCTAGGAAAAAAAAACCCACTGCTGCTGTTATCCTTTTTTATTTCCTTCCAATTTTTAGAAATTGCTTTAATGAAGCAGTTGAGCTATAAATTTCAATAAATTTCACAGAATCTAATTCAGATAAATCTTCTGTTAATATAAATATCTAACAGAGAGCAAACTTGATTAACTGGAGCCCTCTCTGTCCCTGAATTACTTTTAAGCCAACTGTGTTTCTTCTCCTTTTCTCTGTTCTTGCCTACTCCAATTAATAATGATTTGATCCATAAAATGTTCAAGGATCAAAAAGACAATAGACATCCTACTCACATATAATACATAGTGTAAAAATGCAATAGCAATTTCACCTGGGAAAGGCAGTCATTGATAGCCTTTAAGAAGCTTAAAAAACATTTACATTTTTAAATTTTGGGGAATGACATTTTCCTTCACACTTTTTTTTTCTATCTTAAGTACTTAAGACTCCATTTTACCATATTTTGTCAGTGTTCATCCAGAAAATATATGTGTTCAACTTTAAGCACATTTTTACGCTCCTGTCAACAAGATTATTTAGTCAGCTATGAACTTGTTTAAATAGTTTGGGATTTTTTTCTTCAGTTAAAGACAGAGAACTCAGCACCTTGCTGGGCAGGACCCTTTAATAAACCTGTTCTTTAAAGTCAAAATAAAATGGACCATAATAAGAAATTATTGTAACTAGTTAGAAAACAGAAAAACAGTTCTGTAAAATGTATTAATGTTTTCTTCCAGTTTACAGGATTTAGCTGGATTTCTAGTTTTGAAAAAGGTTCCCACAATACCTTTTATTGCTGTTCAAACCACTATCAAAATTCTTCAAAAGCAACAGACATGATTTTATGGTAACAAAATGGATTTCTCAGTAAACATTTTGCAGCACAGAGTCAAGACACGACTGACAGAATTCTACTAAAATGTAAGAGAAACTTCAAAAAAAAGCTCATACGATCTTTGCAGCACCATTTTCATCACAAACTGTGCTTTGACTAAATATTTGTACTGATAACAAACAGAATTAAATTCAGTGAATAGACCTTGTAAGATTAGGAATCACTGTTTACCAGAACTGTGGGCTTGATCTTTTCCAGGCACTGAGACCAGCAGGACCTGTGTCCAGCCCCAGCTACTCTGCAGTACATCCACACTCTGCTCACATCTCTCTGTTCCTCACCAGGTTCTGGAAAGTCTTTGTTCCTCCATCCCTCTAGAATTAAGCAGCTAAGCACAGACAGGAGCTGTTCACCTACTTCTCCCTTGGGCTATCCCAGCCTTCTCATCTGTGAAATCCAGAGCTAAGCATGCATTTTTAAGGATGAGAGTTTCTGCTTATTCCAATCTGCACTTAGAAACAGGGATCTGGCCTAAAATTCAGATTTGAACTGCCTGGGCTGGAGCAAACAGGAGTCTTTTCAGGAACGGTCCCACTTGATGAGAGATGACAAGCACATCTAACAGGGATGATGTCCGACATAGGACTCCCCTTGAGCAATCCCCTTAAATTACGCAGGAAAAATAATATTATTGCCCACAATAATACATGGAAACCCTTGTTGACCACATAAACATAAAAGAAAGGATGAAAACTCTGAAAAGTTAATGATGAATAAACACAAATATTACTGAGGTACTTATTTGCCAGAGGCCACATTCCTGGGCATAAAATGGGGTAAGGCAGGGCACCACTCTCAAATTAGTATGATTTTGGGTCTCCAGAAGTGATGAAAGTCTTCTGAAATCCTCTGACTAAGTAGACTGCAAATCCAGTCTATACCAGTGTATATTCAAATTTGTTACTAATGCCAGGCAAGAACTGGATGGAAAGAAACATCCTACCAGCTTTTGTGGGCTACTCTTTCACACCACAGTTGTCTGAGTTTTATAATTCCCATTTCCCACCTTCATGAGCCCACAGCCCAGTCCTCAGCTTTGCTGGGCTCTGGGTCAGAAATCAGGGAAGGAAGAAGGAAGTGAGAGACTCAAAACCAGCCCACACCACCACATCTGGTGTGCAGCGACTGACAGCTGCAAGGGACCACTCTGGCACCGGGGACTGATGAATGCTGCAGTACCTTGAAGAATGTTTTCTACTCTAGGGCTTGCAGAGAAGTTTTATAACACAAAAACCCCTTTGATTGCTCAGCATCCAAAGGGCTGGTTTTTGAGTCTCTGAGGCAGCACACTGTACCCAGCAGTGAAAAATTGGACTCTGTGTGTGTTTTTGGAATGCACACATATGCAAAAGATAACCTCTTTTTAGTCCAAGTACCATCAACGTGGACAGTTTAACTCATGTTTCCTGTTCAAATATTTAAAAAGTCGAATGTGTTCATTTGTGTTTTTTAAACTTCAGTCCTCCTGATAAATCTTACTGAGTGGAAAGAGCTGTCTCCTTTCTACTAAGCAAAACAACAGTTACAGGAAGACATTGAAATATCAAAATCTTCATTTGCTAAAAATCCAGTCTTAAAGACTTCACTTCTGCACAATGCCTTTGAAATCACTACCAAACTGCACCCGAAAAAGGACAAAGATTTAACATCAACTTCTACCATCTTAATTGCATTTAAAGGCTGCAGGCAGCCTTTTCTTTGCTTTTCATGAAAACTCAAACACAGACTTGGGATAGGAACTCCTAAAGCTTCTACAAGTGTTCAAAACAACCACCATCTGCTGAAGAGAAGAGTCGGTTACTCTTCTGAAGTCGCTGTTACAGCACCTGACAAACAGCCCAGACAGAAAAGAACAGCAATAGTTCTTTCTCACTTTTGTTTTGCTATAAAGCACAAGAAGTGAAAACACTCTCCAGTCTTTACTGGCTTTGTGATTCGTTTCAGGAAAAGGTAGAAGCGAGGCGTGTTTCAGCAGATAAAACATTCCTCCTTTCACCTCCAGGACAGATGTTTTGTCTAACACAAGTTCCTAAACAAACAGAATTGGGAGTTCTGCTTTGTGATAGCAGCTCATATCAAAAACCCAATCAGCACACACGACTCAGAGCAGTCAGCCGGCTTTGGCAGAGAGACTCAGACTTAAACTATGACAGGCTGTGAATCATCTCCGAGCCTGGGAAGGGTGTTAAGCGGGAGAGGAGGGCACAGGTTAATAGCAATGCAGTGTAATGACAGCATACAGCTTTGACCAGATGCACAGGATCTGCTTAGAGGAATAAAAAGTCAGAGCTCTCCGTTTTCACCATCACTCTGACCTTCACTGTCCCACTCGCTCCAGGAATGGAAGTAAATGAAAAAAAAAAAAAAAAAAGAAAATTAAAATGTTAAAACAATTACAGTCCCATATATGACCTTTAGAAATTCAGATTTGAACTGCTGAGTGAGGTTATGTGCACAAAGACCCGACAGCTGCAAAGATAAACATTTATATGTATCAGAATCGCAATATACTCGGAAAGCTTTCCAATGAAATCTTAACCACAAGCAGCCTCTGCATATTTTGATCTGTCAGCAACAGGAAATTCAGAATTTTGATCAGTGCTTAGCTTTTTTGAAGACATTTGCTCTGAAACATTCTCTGTTCCATAAGCTATATGCCTTGTTTGTCAATGAGTCAGCTCCTGTTAATAAGTCATGCAAAATGATGCAGATTGAAGTTATGCAAAGAAAATTATCTTTCTTGAAACTACTGTGTTAGCTGATTTGCCTACTTAACATGTTGTGACAGCTTCAAGATCTTGAAACTGTCTAGAGATATACACAAACCATTAAAAACTCCAAGAAAAGCTGCATTTGAAATAATAGCAAGTGTCAAAATATCTTGGAAAGCGGAGGGCAATAAAATATTAATAACAAAACAGCTGTTTAACGGCAGCCTACCAAACACTTACAACATGTTGGTGTTATTTATACAAGGGAGGGTATGTCATATTTGGAAAATGCTGTCCTATGGTTCTCCTGGATGCTTTAAGCACATATTGAAAAAAAAAGCTATTTAACTGTATTTAAATTTAACCAGGGTAGCAGCAAAAATGACAACTTATTTAGCTATAAAGCTTTCTTTGTACACTGACTCTTGACAGCCTTCAAGGAACTAAGAACAAATAATGCCTTATTCTGATGCTAACATCTTTGTTACCTGTCAGTGATTTTTGTTTTTTGGTTGTTCATTTTTAAATACCAAACCCACAGCAGCAGACAGGAGACCCCTGCTATCCACACAGGTTGAAGGAGCTTAAGTGGCTATCTGTGACCTCCAGCTCCAAGGGACAAAAAGAAAATGTGAATATCTCGATCACTCTGCTGGATTAGGGATCATCAGAATAAATGGATATAATTTTAAATTGTATTTAATTTTGGAGATACTGTAAATATGTAAAATCCTTTATAAAATAACTAGATAGGGACAGGTTTAAGCACTTGATTGTGAGCTGCAGTTGTTACAGGACACACAGTGCTTGCCTTTATGAACAGGGTTACCTCATCCTGTTTCTTATAGTTTGATTTCCTGGACTTTTTTTTTTTTTTTTTCTTTAAAGAAAGAGAAAAACCTTTACCCTTCTTATTTTTTTTTCGAGTGCCATTTTCTTAATGAGAAATTGATGAATGATGACATCTGGCAAGAGAAAAAAAGCATATGGTCTAACTAGCTGTTTCTACAGAGGTTAAAATCAGCTTTGCAATTTTCTCTGGTTGCCATTATGATTGACAGATCATCAAATAAATCACTCTTCTCCCCCTCTGTGCTGGTCCTCTGTACCATCAAAGACACCAGGGGGTAAATTTGCACTGTACTATATGAGGAATTAGACACGCAAGATCCATTAACATAAATGGGATTTTTGCACCTAATTCCCTGCACATCATGCTGAAAAATGTAGCCGTAGGATATAATATTCATGTTTTCCTCTTTATTCTATTTATAATTTTTAATTATTAATTTCTAGCATAATTGGGTTCTTCTAAAGAAAATTAAATGCTTACTATGTTACCTAAAATATTGTTTAAGACCCCTTGGGCTTGATGTGGAAGATGACAGGAGTTCATACACATGCAGTTCAACAACTCAAAGAAACTAAGGTGAAAAAGGATTGTTGATCACACACTGTGCTTCCTTCACAGCTGTAACCCAAACTTTTCCTGATTTAGTCCAACCCATCTCATCCTGATCTCTTCCAAAAGACTAATCAAAATAGACACAATATTTTAAAATTGTAAGGAACCAAAGGGTGTTTAAAGCTAACTAGAGTAACTCTGGATCAGTGGAAAGGGGCAGAAAGGTGCTGGGTTTGAGACTCCAGGATTCATAATCCCTCAAACTGCAAGATAAAAGCAGGGTTTCTGAATGACTTAGATGCTGCTTCTGTTCCTTTGCTTCTACTTGAAATTCTGAAATTTATCCAATTTCCATCTGCAGCATTTTTAGGTCTTTCATTTTGATACACGTGCAAATAATAGATTTGGGCTGATCTTTTTTTTTATTTCCCAGGGGCTTAATGGCTATACTGAAAAAAGTGTAACTTCACTGCATTGACATAGAAATGAGATATGAAAAGTTGATGCTCAGGTCATGATTATTGAACCTTTCTACAAGCAGATAACATCCTTCTTCACTTTTCAATCCTCAACTGGCAAAGGCATGAGAGCTGTTGAGATTCATGTTGTTGATACCCTGTTTGTCCACGTTAAATCAAGTTGATCCTGTCCAAATATTCAAAAAGAAGGGGTCCTTCATACTGAGGGGTTCCAAAAGAGAAGACAACAGACAAAACTTCATGAAGAAACAAAACTAACAGCAAGAAAGTGCCATGTGGGAAGGTGGGGCAGGTTCAAAGGCAAAAATAATCGACATGAACAGCAACATAGGGTTGACAAGGCTGTGTTTGCTACCCCACAGCTTAACATCTGAAGGACTGAGATGATGTGGACAAATTGCCAGGTCAGACAAGTAATTTGTTGCATTTATTAGAGACTGAAGAGAAGCCAAAGCAAAGAATGCTGTACCAGTACAGTTGATATACATGCAGATGAAGCAGGTAAGGCAGACTTTTTGTTGAGGGAGGTGCTGTGCAATTTTGACATAATGGGCAAAAGGAGGAGTCCCAAACGGCTGCTAGCTCACAAATCTGGGCAAGAACTGTCTTTCTGAAAGGGGTAAGGGAGAAGGGGGTAAAGTTCTGAGAGATTAAATGCATCATTTGTTTTGGCTAAGATCAATATGCAAAAAAATGTCAGCGATGCATGCCAGAGACAGGAAAACACAAGGTGAAAAGGAAATGTCTGAATGGGAGTGTTAATTTTACAACTTAACAATACACTTAAGTTGGAAAGATAGAATATAAAACTATAAGATATTATTTGAATCTTAATTCCAGCATTTTCTACCACCTTTTCTTCTATCCTATCCGATTCCAATTTTTAAAAATAAGTCTAGACAAAGCATGTTTATATAAGAAGGGTACAAATAGAAATCTTATTCCTATCTTGGTCCTTTTCTGATCAAGCCTGACAAACAGTGCCTCTGTTCTTTACAAGTCTGTTTTATATAACAAGCTTGTTTTGAACAAGTATTTTCGTAAGAAACCTCTCTGTCTGTAATGATTTCTAGAAAATGTACTGCTTTCTGGTTAATCCAACAGCTTTATGCACCGCCTCAGCAAACAGAGAAGGGAAACCTGCACCCCTTTGCTTCTTGGATGACAACTTTTCATACAAGAATATATTTTCACGTTGCATAAGGGGGCTTTTTATTCTTTTGCTTAAGATTTTTGTTTCTTTTTACTTTTCAGAAACATTGATTGAGAAAAGTCAAAGGTCTAGTTCACATTTTCAACATCTTATATATATGGCCCCCTCATATCTGACATAACCAATTATCCAAACAGTGCTAACACTACCTTCATTTCTGCTGAAGTGTACATGATTTTTTCAACCACTCCTGAAATTATTGAGTGGGAGCTTTTTTGGATGACTGCTGCAATGGATGTGGGCGCATTCGTCATCATTTCTCTCGCTTTCATTAGTCTGCGTTTTCCTGTGATGAACAGAACTTGAACTGACAGCGACATTTTTAATGTTTTCAGAGCTCTGGAGTTTTCATTTACCTAACAGCTCATGGTACTCCAGCTGCAGCTGAATGCCCTGTGAATACGCTTTCTGTTTACTACTGCTGGATTACAATGAACTTAATTAATAACACAGCACTGAGGCACCCCCAACACTGCATGTCAAACATGGGGTACAACAAACTGAGTCAAACAGATCCACTTTTATTTCTATTGAAGGCATGAGGAAACGCCTAACAGGTTACCAGAGATGGTGTCAGGAGATTAAACCTCATTGCTAATAGCATAGAAAAATCAATGTTACCTTCAAGAGATTGCTGATAAAAGATTATAGAAATATTTTGTCTTTTATAGGTAACAACTATGCCTGTTGCTCTTATCTTTCAAGTTCTTTATTAGGAGATTCAAAAGACTCTCGGTGACGTACTTATTGTAATTTTGGGGGGGTTTATGGATTCAAATTAAAAGGTTTGTTTGTGTTCATTCCTCTGGGGAATACAGTTCCCTGGCACTCTGAAGAGTGTGATCTCCAACAAGGGCACAAAATACATATTGTATATTGGAAGAGTGATCACTAGTTTAATTTATATACAGGGATGTAAAACATATATATATATGTGCATGTTTGTGTAATCTAAGTCGATTTCACTGCAGATTTCACTTACTTTCTTCTGAACAAAACTAGGTAGGTGACCCAGATAGTCCACATCAAATGTCCTTTTTTCCCTTTTAAAACATGAAAGGAAAACTGTGAAGATACTTGTGCATGGAAATGCACTGTATGAAAATAGAATATATCATTTACACATCTCTAAGGAACTCATTGTCTGCCTGTAAAGCTTTAAAAATGTGGCCTTCAGCATCTTCTTGCTGTCATAACAAAGCTTGCAGTGTTACTGCAGCCTGGTTGAGTAGGTGAACAATACACCCCTTAAGATGTCAAATGAAACTGCTATTTCCCAACGTTTCCCAAGCATTGTTGTTCTTTAAACCTGACTCTAGCTCCCTTATCTACCTTGCTTTTCTTTAAGCAGCTTATAATTGATCAGACTTATCAGCGCTGTGGTATCTTGGATTTATTATTTCCCGAGCCCTGCTCAAAGGGTGTCTTCCCCTGTCCAGAACTGAGAAGACTTTATATCTGCTGCTTGTGGTAGCACTGACCACTCCAGCAGCTCTCTCACAGCGCAGATTAACATCTAATTTGTTCTTCCCACTATCACCTCAAGGTCTCTCAGTGCTATTACTCCACACTCATTTCCTCTCAGCTGTATGAGTTTTCGTTTTCCCCTGATGAACTTCCCTATGTTTGTTATGAAATTTTACTAAGATAATCTTTTATATACAAAGCAACAAATAATCTTTTTTTTTTAATTCCTGAACAATGACACTTATAAGGAAGACCCTAAAAATCATCATGTCAACTTCTCTGTATTAACACCTCTTTCTCTTTATCAGGGGAGCCTCATTTTTACCAAGCTGCCTGAGCAGTTTCATAAATATTTTTTTTATAATTATACTGGTAAAACACCTGAAAAACAATTTTCTTTAAACGAATTTCAGCCAGTGCAATAATTACAGCCAGCTGGGAGGTGCAAGTAGAATTTGTTGTTGTTTTTCATTACAGTGACATGAGAGATACTGTTCATCACTGTTCAACATAATTTTGTCTCCAGATTTAGCTTTACACTGTAGAATCTTCCTACTTCAGAAGAAAACCTTAAACTAATCAACTGAAAAAGTATTAAAAAAAATAAACTAATTTTTAAGACGGTTACTGCTGAATTTATGATACCATCTACCTGTTTCTTTCTAATGCTGATGAAGAGGACAGATGTATCTGATGCAGATATCTAAGGATTCAAAATCACCAGAGAAATGAAGCTAATTACATCTCACTGTGGCAAAGTTACACAAATGTAAAGTTATTTTGGAAAATATTGGTGATCTGAATTTTTTGGGGTGGATCCTTATTGAGATAAGCAGTATCTTGTTTAACATCATAATTAGTGTATTATTTTATATGTGTTTATATATACACATACACAAAGACTGTCAATTGACACAGATATCTAATGTATGCTCAGTCTCTTAATCAAGCATCATATTTATGTTATTTATTTATAATCAGTTAATTGCTAATGAACATTAATTCACCTATTTCCAACAAATTATTTACTGACTAATGAATGAAGGAATCTTCCCACATTTCTCAGGCAATGATCACTTAATCCCTCATATCCTTGCTTTGATAGTCTATAATCTGAAACTGCTAGGCTTGCATAGGAAGGGGCCATTTTATGGCGGGAAGTTAATCGCAAACTGGAACCAGCTATGATGTACAATTTGTAAAACTGACAGGACAGAACCTGCTTCCCACTACATATAAACTATGTATATATAAATACCAAAAGGGTTCTCTTTTTTTCATGGTTATGAAAGCAAATTTGGAATTGTGAACACCTGTTGTGTCAAGCAGTTGAAGGGAAATAAATCAATACTATTGAAATCATTGCTTCACACTTGCTCACATTCACACAGGTCTGTTCTGTACCCAGAGTGATCTGTGCTAAGGCAGGATTTGATTTTGTCTTTGTGCAGAGGAAAGAAGGAAAGATTCTGACCTATAAACATGGAGAATGTTACCCTCAATGTTTTAGCAGTCCCTGACCTTGCAGGCTTGGTTAAGGAATGGACAAAATGTCCAGCAACATTTAAAGGAAGCTGAGAACTCCAGACAAGGCAGCTGGCAAGGATAAATCCAACATCAATGATAAAGACAAAGGTCAGGGGGCAAATATATGAAAATTACTTTGTATAAGTGAGGACAGCAATACTGTCACATCTGTCAGTTCTTTAGAGTCTCTGAATAATAATTTCCCTTGGATCAGGACCCAAATGAGCCTTATAATATGAAAGTGTAATTCCTCTTTGGGTAAAAAACCACTTTAAACACAATGATAGCCTACAGATTACTGGAGCAGGAACAAACACCCCCCCTTGGTCACACAGGGGACCCAGACTGCACACAGCTCATGGGTGTGATGGATTCCTTGTTTCCAGAATGACCTCAAAACCAGGTAGGCCATGCAGGACACACAGGTAGAAAGAGCTCCAGTAAATAAAGGATTAAAAGAATTTTGGAAGATCAAAGTATTTCTTTCCTGAGTTTGGGTATATACAGACGAGTTTAATGTTCTTTGCTGTGGCAGAAGCTTTTAGCCCGTGACCAGCTGAGGTATCTCCCTTCTCTGCAGCAGACCATGAGCACAAGAGAAGGGAAAGGTGTGTAATCTTCATCTGTACTCCAAAGATAAAAAAATGTAGAAGCCTGGAAAGCTTAAAGCATTAATGTCATGCAGCTAATGCAGAATCCATGGCAGAAAAATACCTGTTCGAGCTTGCAGGGACACACGAGCCCAGCTGAGGAAGAGACCACCACGAGCTGGGAAAGGCAAGCACCTTTTCAAGTGAGACTTCTTCCTATGAAAACAATCCACAACTTCCTGATCCTCTGTAACATCGAGGGGGTCTTCAAGAAAAGGAAGATTATTACCAAGCTTGAAATAGATGTCATTTAGTAAAGTGTGCACATGCTCACCCTGGTGATAAAACTGGCTACTGGCCAAAGTGGAAATATAGCAAAATAAGGACATGAACTACAATAATTTTTTTCTGAATTCCTTAGCAAGATAAAAGCTCTACATCTGCTACATCTGCCCTTCCACATTTGTTTTTGCATTTCCCATATCTGATGGCAGAAATCACACACATGTGATTCACCACTTTGCAGCAAAACAATCCATATTCATATCTGAAAGTGCTCTATGTAATCCCATCTTCAGATAGCATAATTGTAATGTGAAGTGAAAAATACTGAATAAAGCACTTATCCTGATAAGTGTTTCTGTGTAAATAAAAGTCTAAAGGCATCACAACACTAAGGGTAACATTAAAACTAAAATAGGAATTGGCAACTGTACAGAGTATTCTCACTGCCCTGGTGACATCAAACAGGACTGGACAATGTATAACACACTTTAATATTATTTCCTAAAGATAAAAATACCCAGCTGATAATCTAAGATTCCAGTGTAAATGTGTAGTATTCAGCCAGGATTAATGATGGTGGATGGTAACCTACACACAATGACTTTGTTAGTAAACTCTAACTTCGAAGCCATAACACTTCCCATGCAGTAGCAACGCAATCCACAAATCAGAGGAAAGCATTTGACATTCATTTGTTAAATAACCTGTTTCTGAAATGCAACAGTGGGTCAAGACAAGTCAATTAGTATTTCCACATTTACCCAGCTGTCTGACAGCTGTAGCCATAGGTAGGGCACAAGTTTGTGTAAAGGAAAAAGGCTGCTGAGGGTGGAAAGCTAACCTGATAATTGCCACAGCCATCCCCATTCCCAGCTTTGCCCTGTGCCATCCTCCTTCCTGGCCCCCCAGTCTCCTCCTCAATGCAAGGGAGTCTGAGCAGCTTGGCAGAGTGTCATTACTGCACTGAGTAAGAGTGCATTGCTGAGCTTACCCTCCCCTGAAGCAGAGCCACAGAGGCTTAGAAGAGTTCTGAATTTCCTGTCACTGCTGCAAGCTGCCCTCAGCTCGGGTTGGAATGAGCTTCCCCTGGAAGGGACAAATCCTTATGCTTGGGGCAGAAAAGTGGGCAAGAAAGAGAGAAGAATGTTCCTCCATTTTCATCCTAACTGTGGGGTGTGTTTTGCAGAGAGCAATATTAAAATTAAAGAGAAATTGAGGGGTAAAAGGAGAAAATTAGGAGAAGAGCAAAAGGAGAAGACAAACTGTAGATCTAAGTGAGAAGTGATAGGAAAAAACTCCTGGGAATGAAATACTTGAAGCAGCAAGGAAACAACATGATAAGAAAGTTACTCTTCAGTTACTGTTTTATACAGTTCTGTTTACCCAAAGCACAGAGATGAAACATAAAATTATTAACAGCCAAAGAAGTAAAGAATATTTATAGCCATCTATCAATATGGGAAGTAAATTCAAGTTCATGTAAAAAGAAACATCAAACTTGCTGGCATTTAAAAAGTCAAGGTTAGATTATTTTAAATTAAATTTTAAATGCAGGTGAAATTTATAATTTGTTGTACAGCTGCTGACATTTTTGGTTTTCCCCAGACTCCCAGAGAGGCTAGAAGGCTTTATCTCAAAGAAGGGAGGGAGGACAGGAATCAAATTCCTCCTGAAAAGATGAATATGTAAAAACACTCAACCAGTGATATCTCATGGTTCTGATCACAATCTTAGCCTTTAAATCAGCACAGCTCATTGTCAGTGAGAAGAAGATATGGAATGAGAAGACAAATCACACAGCCATGAGTGGGGAAGCAGCAAACTTAGCCAAGTACATTCCTAGATGAACAACCAACCCTTTGTTAACACTAAACACCAGGATGTAGCCACCCTACAATTGATTTCTATAATCAGTTACCCTGTGTAGTCCTTTATATCAACACAAAGTTAATTTTAAATACTTGAAGAGTGTTTCTTCCCTGGCAGTGTTTTATACACCCTTTTGCTCTGATGCATGATTCAACAAGTCACAGGGGAAAGGACAGCAAAGTCACTGGTCTCTGCCCACAGTGAGGTCTGGTGGTTTTAAATAACATTTTAATTTGAATCATAATAAGGTTAAGAGTGGGATTCTGCAAAGTTCATCATAAGCAACTCCACAGGCCACTGCAGCTGTGATCATTTGATCTTAAGGTCGGGGAGATTTTGTTCTAATGATTCAAATTTCATTTTGCTTTAGCACCTGTATGTTTGTGTAAGTCAAAGCATTGCTCTAGAACAGGCCTCTGACACCTGGGGTGAGGCTCTGAAAGGTTACCTAAAGATAACAGCAGACAGCACACACAAAAGCCCCAAGTGTTACCTTTGGAATGTATGAAAAACTCCCTATGACAAATAATCAAAGACAGAATAAAAATAAGTACCCATGAGCAGGTTTGTAACCCAATGTCAAAGTTGCCTGTTCTTCCTTCTTCTGCCCCAAGTCAGAACTGTAACTGCAGTAAAGGCTTTATTCTTGTGCTGACACTTTCTTTCCTTTACTTACCCAACAGAACAACTAAATGCCTCAGAAAAATCTTCCTAAACAGAGATCCCTGCTCTTTGATTTTGGAATAATACCCACAGAATGCAAGTGGATCAAACACCACCAAAAGTTTCATATAAACTTCTGATTAAAGCATGAATCATATATAGGTATGACATCCACAACGAGGTAGTTGTTTGTTTGTTCTTCCACTGATGGAGGCATCTTAAAGGGTCTGCTTAGGGTGAGCTGTTCAGGCACCAACCCCACTCCCAACGCTGCCAATCCCCGTTAATCACTCTAAGTGCCTCCCTGATTTGTTCCCCAGTGAAACTGCCACTTGTCAAACAGCTCCCAGCACTGCTGTTTCCAAGCTGCAGATGTAAATCACGATGTGACCCCAGCAATGTGACAGCAGCACGGTGTCCGAGCTCCTCTGAGGAGACAGGCTGACAGGGAGCAGAGGAGACCTGCTCAATTTGCAATTCCTGACACCAAACAGAGGTTGCCAATTTTAGCCAATAATTTGTTCAGTTTTCCATAAAACGTGCATCACTGATCTCTAAATGTAACGGATGAGGAGAACCCACCTCACTTCACAGAGCTGAGGGTCACACAACAACAGCTGTCAAAGGACAAAGTGAGAGGGCATTTGGAGATGACATTGGTGATTTCATCTGAGTCCACCGTGCCCTTTGGCAGGGAAAAGATGCATTGCTATTATACTAGGGAGTAGAAAAGAACACAAAGATATCTGGTTTATTTCTCTTCAGCTATTCTTTGTTAAGGAATAATGATTTTTTTTAACTGCCAGCATACTGACTTAGATACTTTCTCAAACTTGCATGACATGAATGTTTAAAAATTTTGCAAGAGCAAAGATTCCTACCTGAACCAGGTCCACTGCAAACCAGGAAAAAAAGAGAGAGGTGTGGAAGAGAACACAAAAGTGGTACAATAATTTTGTCAGGACTACACAGTAAAATCGAAAAAGAAAAATAAAGGAATTAACATTCATTTTCACTCCATAAAATGACCTCCTGTTACCACTTAAACAGCTTGTTAATACTTATTATGACAACTATTTGATCCAAACCTATTGTTGCAAATCAAAATCCCCTGTAATCATAAGTTGCCTCTGAGGCCTGGGGGCACAGCTGCCTGTGAAACCCTGAGAAACTCCAGTGACCCCTCTGGGTTCCAACTTGGCCTTCACAAAAGTTGTACAGCTGGGGAAAAGGAGGAGTGGGAGATGATGACCTTTTAGTCCCCATTTTGAACCAGATCTAAGCTGCAGAGATCAGTGGAAGGTTTTCTGATATTTTGCATTCTCCAGCTGTGTTTCAAAGCTTGTTGACTTTCTCTGCTTTTAAAGATAATTTGCATACTTGCAAAATTCAAAATACAAACAAGAGTGCTAGGAACACAATTAATGGCTTTTTCCTCAGCTATCCACAGTGTTTCATTACTAATTAAAAGTTAGTCTAATTCTAGTGGAAGGTGTCCTGCCCATGGCAGAGGGGTTGGAACTAAATGATCTTTGAGGTCTTTTCTGACCCAAACCTTTCTATGACTTTAAGATTCTAATTCACCATTTCAACTTCAGTTTAAAAAAAAAAAAAATTTAAGTATTTGCCTTTAAAATAGATTAAAGCATCCAACTAGTGTCCATCCAGAAACGTGACACCCACATATATAGAAAACAAGGTCATGAAACCATACTATAAGTTCATTTTTTCCCCTTCAGTCCTCAAACACAAGGCCATCAGCGGAAGAAGGCTTAAAATAGATGCTTAAAATGCATCTGGCTTGGATTGTGGATTACTAAAATCTCCGCCCCATCTTAATTTTCCACTGCTGAGGAGAGGGTCAGAAAAGCTAAAAACGCTTAGAAGTCATCTGAGGTACCAAAGGCAAGACTAAAATAGTGCTCACTGGTGTTTTAGTTGTGTGTCACCCTCACCTCCACCTCCCTCACTAGCAAAGGTATTTGCTCTAAGTGCTCAGCCAGTTTGTGACTCATTTTATTATCACATGTACAGAGCACAGATTTTGGTACCTGCTCTATATCAGGGCTCAGTAACATTTCATGTGCAGATTCTGTACTGGTCACACACAGAGACGGGGAAGGAAATTGGGCAGCAGGTCTCATTTTCTTCTCTGCTGCTTAAGCCAATCACTGACACAACATCAGAGATGCCAATGCAAATGTTACTGTCTGGAGACTCAGACATTCACCACTATAATCACCTGTCCTAGACCAGTTCAGAGTCAAACAGCTGGACTGCTTCTCCCAGCTTCTGGGACTGCTCACATCATGAACTGAGATCATGGGCTAAGCACTCGAACTGGGAATAAATCTCTCTTCATGAAGTCTCCCAGGGAGGGATGGCTGCCTTCAGAACATCTCCTTCCACAGCAAGCATGAGTAATTCAGCAGGGAGGAAAAACAAAGAACAGACGGCACCCTCAGACTCTCTAAACGGGGGCACTGTGTTGTCATTAATGACTAACACCAGAAAGTGTCTAGAAAAGCTGCAACAATAAGCATAAGGGAAACTGAAGCAATAACATCACACTTTCACAGTTATAAAATCTCTCTGACATGCTTGGCAAGGAAGTTTAGTGTGAAGGGGACTAGTATATGCAGGATGTAGTAGCAGCAGAAAAAGAATGAAAAAAAAAAAAAAAGCCTCTGCATTTGTTGATTAATCACAAGCGTGTCCTTGAGTTCCCTTCAAACTTTTGACCATGACAAGGAAAAAAAAAAAAAAAAGAAATATCCAGTGAAAGTGAATTGCACCATCTTTTGAAAGCAAAACCTCAATAAGGTGCCATCAAACCTGACAAATCTGAGGCAATACACTGGATGCTGGCCTACGTGACCAGATGAAATTGGGGTCTGTCAAAGTCACTACATGTCCAGTGGCATTTTGAGACAGATGGAACTTGTGAGGAAAAAACCTGAGTATCCTTCCCAATGCTCTCCTTTATCCATGAAGTTTTTCCAGCTGTTCAGTTGTTGTAACTGGGAATACAGATTTTTTTAAAAATGGAAAAAACTTCCATTTGAGGAAGCTGGAAATCTTAACTTAAAAAAAAAAACAAACAAACACGATCTCAAACCCAACACTTCCGTGCTGAAAATGTGACAGTTTTGGTAACTACGAATAAACCCTGACTTTTTCCATGAGTGCTGTGCCACTTTTGCATGGTGTGGCAATTATTTTCCTCTTTGGGATTCTGATTCTTCATCTAAAATAAAAGCCATTGCCCACATAAAACCATATTTTGTAAAGATCGTGCTTAGAGCTCAAGAGGTATCTTTTTTTTTTTTTTTTTTTTTTTTTTTTTTTGAGCAGCACAATTTTCCATGAAGAAAAGATATTTTGGGTAACTGATGACTACACGGAAAGAAACACCAGGACAGACACTCCTGGTACATTAACAGGGTGCAGCAGGCAGAACAGTTCCTTTGGAAGGACACAAGACACAAGGAACTGGGTGAAAATTGTGAAGAAATTAAGTGGGTTTTTTTCCTATTTCTTTTTTGTTTCTTTTCTATACTGCAGTTTGCTTGGAAAAACATTTTCAAAGGTATGCCCTAAAATTTCTCTGAGAGCTATCAGGGAGTAATTTCCTCAGCCTAATCTCCTCCACAAGATTGTAAAAACTGTAGGATAAAAGGGGAACTGTGGCGATTTACCTACTAATTAGTTGCTCTTATTAAGAAGAGCGAGATAATTGATTTTAGGATGCACTACCCCTTATTAAGACCTAATTTAACTGTATATCAAAGACTAATTAAATGGCATTACTCCATCTCACTGATGAGTTTTGATGCTTGGTGAATAGATTTGGGTGAAAGATGAACACACGGTAATAGATTTCTAATTCACACAGATAACTATAAACTAAGAAGCTGAGCAAAGGGAATTTTGGATTATCTAAAACTAACACATTGCTTGGTATTCCTTTACACTGATAGTCTGAAGTTAAAAAAAAAAAAAAACCAAAAAACCAAACATTTAAACACCTGCTGAGAATTACAGGGAAAGGGAAAGACAATGAGAAGGATCTCTGTGTAAACTCCTTATTTAAACACTTAGGTAATTTTCTTACAGCAAGGAATTAAATTTGTGAAAAGGATGGTCCATTTATCTGCTTATTCTGCAGAGCTGTGTAAATACAACAAGGGACAACAAATAATAGATACTATTTATTTGTGCCATTTGTCCACAGCATTTAAAGAAAACATATAGCATCTCTCTCCACCTTAAGAATTATTTGAATTTCTGATTATTCAGATACCTTATGGCATTCCAAGTTTATTTAGTGCTGAAAATAAATGTAGGGACAGAATTACATGCCTCCAGTTCTCCTGAATAGTCTGCAAGTTAAAATAAACATGAAATAAGGAAATATTAAGTTGCTTTTGAGGAAAGAAATAGCAGGGACTGAGTTTACTAATAAATTCTGAGGGTTTTGATCCTTCAGTCTTCATTTAAATGAAATCATCTGTCCTAAAATAATTCCTTTAGCAATCCAGTGGCTGGTTTAATAAAAAACATCTTACAGTAAATTTGAGTGTGTAAAGCAAATAAGTGCAAAGCTTTAATCCCATCAATCTACCCTCCAAAAAAAATGTTTTGTCCTCTAGACAGAATTGCTCTGACAATACAAAACTCCTCATTCTATTTAATCTGTCAGGTCACGGCCCCGGAGATTATGATGAGCTGTCTCTCACAGCCCCACTGTGCTGCAATACAGCATCTCCTGGATAAACCACAAACTCCTCACCCAAAAAAAAAAAACAGGGACTTTGCTACAGCTCTAGGGTGTATTTCCTTGTTTCTAATAGTTTCTTTCACTGACAGGAATATAATTGCACATGGGAGCATCAGTCACACATCACCTTTTTGTTCATTTTTGGCCAAGGTGTAACCACACAGCAGCAATCTGTAGTTTTTAGGCATCCAAAATAAACTGTACTGGCTGAAGGGGATGCATTTGAAAGTAGAATTTTGCAGGTATAAGTTTATTAGCTGAAGGATATTTACACATTAATTACTCTTTTACTAATTCAAATAGGAATAGTAGTACTGTAAAGGGAACAAATATTTGTTCCATCATTTGCACAAATCATATTTATAAACAGATGAGTGAGCAAACTATTTGTGTGAACACTCCCTAAAGAACTATGACCAACCTTGTAGCCAAGTTCTACATAGGAGATTTTGGATCTTAAATATTACATTAAGAGTATATTGTTTTCCCTTCCTATTTAACACAAATGTCCTTTCCAAGTACACAAAAGCTGCTGGCTGGATTTAGAAATGAATAAGTCCCAGTCCCTCTGTCATACCTGTAGATGCACAGGTTATATTCAAAAATTCTTACACTGAAGTTGCTGTGCAAATAAGCATTATTTTTATTCCTGCTCTTGCCTATCACTATCTCACTATCACAGATATCTGCTAGAGCAGTAGGTGAAGAATGGGTACTTTCAGTAATTTCCAGTCAAAATGCACATGTAGAGCTACTAATCCAACATAACAGGCAAAACCATGTTGCTCCAAGACCTTTCCTCAAAAATCTACTTTGAACTTAAAGTATAAAAATAAAATATGCCAGAGTCCTCTGGCACTTCTACACAACTGCCTATCTCCTTATTTTCTTTATTTGCATTTTGGTCTTTCAAGATTTCTGCTGGCATTTTCTGACTAACACCTTTGGAGATTACAGTACCAGCACAGTGCTTTCATATTCTACTTCAGGTCTCTTCTCTTTATCCTTAAAACAGGGACTAGCATTAAGTGAATGCAACCTTTGATTATAAAGTTCCCACACTGCTGACACAAAAAATACCTCACCAGTGCACAAGGATTGTAGAGGGAGAAAAGCAAACAGTTTGGAGACTCCCCATTAATGTGGGAACAGTCTCCTAATGGAGTATCTGCTGTTATAATCACTGCAGGCCTTGGTACAGGAGTCACAGGGAGATTCTATTCCTCAACAACTTCTTTTTCAGATGTCCCTTGGCAAAATTGCTAGAAAATAATATCAGTGCTCGATATGCAGCTACCTGGGCAGCCCCTCTTGCTGTTTTGTTACAGACACTGGCACAAGGATGGATTTGGCATTAAATACAGGAGGCAATCCCTACACTGATGAAAAGGTTAATCATAAAGTTAAAATACCAAGTTGGATATTTTTTGTTGTTTACTCACTGAGCAACAGGAACACCAGGCAGCTGAATAAAAAACCAACTTGCCCCCCACTCCCTTCAATTAACATTTACAAAAGGGAAAAATCTGACAGCGTTCAGTAGCCAAATCTTAGCAATTATTAAAAAGCATAACACAATCTATCAAGTCATATTTCTAAAGAAAGAACTAGTGCTGGAACATGTTAAATGACAAAACAAGTTCTATACAAACAACTAATGTGGAATGCCAGCAACAATGCATGGTAATAAGTTACTATAATTAGTAATACAAGCCTTAAAATAACTGCATCCTCCCAATTTTCCTGTATTGTGGATATGATAAAATCTCTTTTTTCCCCTCCAGTGTAACTAAAATGGTAATTCAAAGCTGATTTAGGATCAAAGACAGCCTCAAGGTTATAAATAGTTGTAGCTGGCTGTGAAGTATTCTCATCAAAATTTCCTGGAAGTGGATGCCCTGCTCCAAGGGTAGTACACTTGAAGGAACCAAACTGCAATAAGGTATTTTCTGAAAGACTTACAGACAGGTGGAGAAAAAAAAAAAAACCAAAACAACAAAACAAAAAAAAAAAAAAAAAAAAACAAAACCAAACCAAACAAAAAACCAAACAAACAAAAAACCCAAAACAAAACAAAAAACAAACAAACAAACAAAAAAAACTTTGAGGAAGAAAAAAAAAATTATGCTTTACCACAGGATCTAAGTGTTGTTAGCTGGAAATTATTATAAAATGAGATTTTTAATGTATCTGAAAAAAAAAAATCTGCACCAGAAAACCAACCCCAACATCACTAATGAGCAAATATTGATTGCCATTGAGAAGTCCAAAATACTTGAGTAATTCTTTATTCTTTCTATCCAGTGTTTTCACAGGACACAAGCAATTACAGCAGCTTTGTTTTTTATTCATGATTGGCAAAAATCCTGGTTTATAATTCCTCTAGGTACCTACTTCAATATTTGCATTTATATTTAAATTATTTTCTTCTATATTTCAATAGTTTCTAAACCAATCTACTTTAAGTTTTTAAAGCAGTTCCACAAATATATCATTTTGGCACTGTTCTTTTATGCATTATACGAGGCAGCAAAGCAAGACAGAAGTGGAAACTTTTAGAGACAAAGGAAACTGGCTGCACAATTCCCTCCTCAACTGACCTCCAAAGTGGTTTGTGGACCTAAAGAGCCTAAATAACTCTGGGACTGAAACTAAGGCATGAGTTCCAAACTGAACTGATCCCATTTAGAGATACTAAAGATACAAACTAAGAATTCCCATGCAGAAGGAAGGTATGAAATACAATTCTGCATAAACCACGAGCTCTTCAATTACCTGAATCTCAACAAACCCCCCCTAGAGAACGTGGCTTTGCATTGCTGAAATTTCTGTTAAATCTTCCTTAAGTGTAATTTCCATCTCAGGAGAAGCTGTGCTAACACAGCCTGTCAATGTGCAGCATGCAAAAGAATCCCTGTGGATCACTGCTGTGCATTCCAACCCAGCTGTTTGGGGCATATCCTCTGGATTTCATCCACTTCTTTTTAACACATTTATTATTAAAAAAAAAAAAAAAAACAACTAGTATAACTATTTATTCCCAATTATTGTCCTCCTGAGCAATCAGACCAATTCATTTAGGGATCTAAAGGAACAAATACAACAAATGTGATTTAAGGGATGGTCTGTGCTACAAACATCACATTTCAAGTTGTTCTTCTCCCCTTGTTATCAGTGCTGAATAATTAAGGCATTCACAAAACCCAAGTTCAGAGCTGAAAAGTGCACTTGAGTCTGTGAGACCTGCTTAGAGACTGATGACCTCTCAGGTGAGAAAGTGAGAGCTCAGATCCAACACCACCATTTCAAACCCCAGAGCCTTTGGGACCACCGGGGCTGGCACTCACTGGGATAAGATGATGGAGCAACATATAATGACAAAATTAAAAAGTCAGGTGAGAGGATTATTATTTCCCTTGTCAATTAATGTAATTCTATGTTTCTCTACCTTTCCGTCTCTGTTTTCCCCTGGTTAATTTTCTCCAATTTGACAATTGCTTTTTCCAGAGTAATCAGTTTAAATATTTCAGTCTTCCAACACAACATTTGCCTGGCTGTGCCATGTACAAGCTGCAGATTTTTTCCTCTGCCAGTTCTCCATAACCTGCATGTGTGAGATCACATCACCCTTGTGATCCCCTGTAGCTGTCACACTTGTCTCCCCAGGACCAAAGGGTGGAATCATGGCAGTGCAGCCTTGGGTGTTACTGCGCTGAACCTCAAAACCCAGAAATACATCTTTCAGTGCATCTCTGACTTGCAAGTGGAAAGGGAAGCTACAGACACACACAACCCCTCATGTCACCAGTTTATACGTGCCATGATCTTCAGCTGACAAGATCGGTTTTTGCTGTGAGAAAGAACCATATTGTAAAACACACCACTAAACACCTAGAGAAATAAATAAATTAAAGGGGCTAGTGTAGCCACAGGAAGAGAGAAAACTCCTCCTCAGTCATACCTTCCAACAGCAGACTACAAACCAGTGAGACAGGGTCAGGAATTTACCACCTTGCTGCACCCTCACCTAAGCACCACAGTAACAGCAATCAGTGCAAGCACTTGGAAAGGCTCCTGATTGCATCCTGTGTCTCTAATATTCAACAAGGAGCCAAAGCACTGTGAATAACACACACATTTTTGTTTTCCCAAATAATAAGACTTCCTGATAAAAGAAGCCCAAGATGGAAGCAGACAGCTGCAAGTGTCAGCAGGCATCTCAAAAAACCCAGGACTGCAGCCTGTGCTGTAACACAACGGATATTGTTTGTTCTGCAAGCACAGAACTATCACCACGGCTCAGGAAGCAGATCAATAGATTAGAAGGAACCTTACAGTCATCACAATGTCCTCTCTTCTCAAAAAACTATCTCCCTTAGTGCTTTAGGCATAAGTTTTGTTTTCAGTGTAGTAACAGAAGTTACAGGTGTGTGTATATATATATATATATTTTAATGTGCATTTACATATAAATACACAGACACAGTCTTAAGGATTTGGACATAATATTCCACCA
The DNA here is from genome assembly GCA_038380795.1 of Pyrocephalus nanus. Classification (NCBI taxonomy): domain Eukaryota; kingdom Metazoa; phylum Chordata; class Aves; order Passeriformes; family Tyrannidae; genus Pyrocephalus; species Pyrocephalus nanus. Next base: position 13,056,081 of record CM076275.1, on the reverse strand, counting down.
AAGAACCCCAAAGCAACCATTACTCTGGAAACCTTTCTGAAATTCACACAGTCAATGAGTTTAAATCCAAATCACAGCTGAACTAGATTGATATTATTTCAGAAATAAAGTGCACAAGCTCCTGAAAGCGAACACCAGAAATCTTTTTAACAGAGAAGTAAACTAAATACTTGAGAAGATGTGGCAAAAAAAGTAAAAACGCTAAAGGCACTAATCAAGTTGACTTCTCAGAGAGGGCAAAGAGAAAAACTCACGAAAAATAACCAGAATAAAGATAAATATGGACATTTAACTAGCAAAATTGTCAGAGGCTGCTGCTGGTGCTGAGAGAAATAATGCAGACTGTAGAATTCACAAGGTCTTTGGATGAGCAAGAAACGTTTTTCAGAAACTTTGTTTACAATACACCTGCTGTCATTTGTAACCATTACCTTAGAGGAGGCTTTCAGCAGGGGATAAACTCCGAGAACACTTCACAGAGAGGTGTTTGGACTTCTCTGTTGAATCTGAAAAACAGAAAATCACTAGTTAAAGCCATCAGCTTATGACACAGAGGTAGTACTGGCAAAAGTGACAGAAAATATCCGTATAAGAAATCTGCCCACTGAACAGAGGATGTGTCAAGGAGAGAGGTGGATTAGTGGCTTTATCTCAGAAGTGACAGATTTCTGCATTTCAGAAGTGCCATGCTGGAGTGGGTGATGGAGGGACTTACATGATCAAGAAGAACCCTTGTTTCCCCAGTAGCCAAGGGTTTTGATTTGATCTAAACTCTTTTGTAAAATCCTGAGATTAACCCCACACAGCCACTTTTCTCCTTTGAATTTCAGGAAGATGCATTTCAGGGAGGTTGCACAACACTGGAAATATATCCAAATCACATAACCTGAGGACAGGTTGGAAAAAACTATAACACAAAGGGTTTGAATCCTCCTCCTACACCTCCCCACCCACCCAAAGAATAGTGCTATATGCAGCTGGAAGGGGGCATATTCTATTCATTTATCATTTATAGACAGACCATCAGGAAGTCATTACACTGTGAGGATTGGATCTCTGCACAATCGTGGTGTAATTGAGCTCTGCTGTACACAAATACTGTAGATAATAACACATAAAAAGGTTGGCAGTATTGGACTGTTCTTCTCCTGCTTTACAGTGTTAGGTTCAATCCAGCCAGAAGAAAAAAAGGAAATTTTTCCCAGAACTTAGACAGACTTGGGTGGATTAAAAAAACCACTATTTTGTTTATTTTGTTAAGTATTAAAATTAGACAGCTTTGAACCCTAGCTCTGATGCCAGATAGATTTTTGGCTGTGACCTGAACCCCTCCTCTATCTGACAGGAAAGTGAACTACTAGCAGGACATAAGGAAGCAGAAGGGAAGGTGGGAAAGCAGTCAGACTGGTTTAATGGACACGTCTCAATTCACAGGTCAGAAGTGCCCACACTGCTTTTAAGTCAGCACCACTGCCCTGACGACACTTTTAAGCTGCTTCTTGCAACATCAGGATGGCCGTGGATGACAGACTTGCTGCGGGCTAAATTCAAGGAATATGCAGAGATCCTGTAACGGTTACAGATACTTCAATATATCATGTCTGTTTTGGCAGGGGATAATATTAGCACTATTGAGATAAGGCTGCAGTAGTGCTGTTTGCAAATATCTGTATCCTGCCTGCTGGGCTGTGATAAACAGTGGTGTGTTTCACACATTAGGCCTGAGCATTGACAGTCCCCGTGCAGGCACTTGGAAGCAGGAGGAAGGCACAAACGAGTCTGGGGTGTGTTGGAAGTGGGAGCAAAATTGTACAGCTCAACTCCCATCTCGCTTCAGGATCTTATAAACTCAACTCAACTGTTGCTGGGCTCAGGTTCTGATTAGAAAATGTGATAAAGATTTGAAGAGAAGAGGCAGAGAGCAAAACTTCAGCACAGGGGAGTGGAGCCAAGTGAAGGCCACAGATACATTTACTCTGTGACAGAAGAGGGACAGATAGAAATACTCCATAAAGACATCAATACCACATTTTCATTCTACCTACAGCAGCATCAATATTACACAACCCACTTGGAAGAGTTTTGGTTTCTAATACACAGCAAAGAATTCTCCTCTCCTACAAAAGGCACTTTTGTTTCAGTGACTTTTTGAAGAGAGGAGAATAGTCAGCAATTGCTTAAGATTTAAAAAAGAGGTAGAAAAAAAATCTGCATTTAGAATGGTTTTGCTGTGCCCACAACTAAACAGCTTTACAAAACTCCACCATGCTGTACACTCCATTCTTTCTTTCCTCCTCCTTATATTTGTTCAATCTGTCCCTGTGATTAAATACTACCCCCAAACTTTCCAAGCCTTCTTCTCTGCCTTTTGGAAGGACAGTTTTTTATTTGTAAGTGTCTTTACCAGTCTGAATGAACAGATCAGATAACATCAAAGTTCTGAGCCATTAGGATTTGTTTCAGACACAGAAGGAACAACAGCAAAATTTCCAAAATTAAGTAAAGTTCTGGAAATCTTAGTCCCCAGTAATTTGGGGCCAAAGATTTGTAGCCCAGGCTACTTTGGAATTATTTTTTAAGAACAGCTATAATAGGTTCTCATGGGTTTGTAGACATGGAGAATTGTTCCCATCACTTCAGCTGAGCGGAACTGCTTAAGAATTATTGGAAGAAAATAGAAAGAACATTTCCTTCACAATGGTCTCTCTACAAACAATAAGGGCAACTACCTGAAAGCAATTTCCTTTCCTACACTGTGTCTTAATATTAACATAATCATAAACACTTAAGACAGCATTCCCCTCACATCTTCATTATTAATCTCTTAAAGCTGAGTTATGAACAACATAAAACATTAATGCATCATGTCCTAATAATTGTTGTCTTATTAGAGCGTTTGTCCATATGCCTTGTTAGATGGTTTGTGCTCATAAGGAAGATAAGTTTCCATTTACCAGAAGATATTAAAAAAAAAACCCCAGCAATCAAACCAAAACAATAGACCCTGTCAATATTACTTCCATCAACAGCATTTTCATAAGTTTATAAAGAATTAATGAAGCAGACAAAATGTAGTAATCTGGTTAAATATTAATTTTATACTTCCTAATTTTTTTAAGAGCCTGTCTGCTGAACTTTGAGCAGTATTTCCTGAGAGCACCTGAGCCCTCACACTGCCCTCCCCAGAGCAGCTCTGTACACTCACACAAGAGCAGAGTGATCCCACTGACCCTGGGGAGAGCCACCCACAGCCCCAGCCATGGCACCCAACAGCTGCCAACCAGAGAGCAACAAAGCCATGGCACCAACAATTCCAACATCTGCTCTGCACACACTGCTAAAGATATGTTCTCAGATGGAAAGTACTCCCTCAGAATCAAAGAAATGCAGCCAAGTCCTCATCAGCCTCTGAGAGGGTTAAAAACATCTCTAAATGAGAGGGGAGAGACCTCAATCATAGCTGGAACTTCTGTCCTTTGGACTTCCAGCATGTAGTTTATTTCATTACAGTAATATGGTAAATTTGCATGGTTTTAGGTTCAAATGTGTGATATTAAGGAGTTGGATAAACAGACCAGTACATTCAGGTCAGAGGAATGAGGGTTATTTTTCAGTTTCTGCTTCCTGCCTAAACATCACAATTGCTTGCTCTTTAATTTTGAAGTTTGCAGTCAGCAGACAGTGATCCTACAAGAGAGACTGATCCTTCAACAAACTTGGAGCAGTCAGGAAAACACGGCAGAAGGAAGGTTGAAAAAGATAATAACCTGTCTGACTACAAACAGATTTCCCATCCAAGCAATTCCTAACAGGATTGCATTAACAGAAGCTGAGCCCTCAGCCACAGTGAGGGTCCCAATAAGTGCATTTCTCAGGAGAGGAATGGTGTGATGGCTGGAGCAGAGAACCCAAGTGCACAGGTCTGTGCATTCTAATTCCATCTCTGTCACCCTCTTGGTGATCAGGAGCGAGTCACAAAGTGTTTGCTTCAATTCCTTCATCTGTATAATGGCAATGATATCTAATTCAGAGGGATGCTGTGAGGATTAATTAGTTAATGTTGGTAAGTGCTTTGAAGATGAAAAGAGCTACAGAAGAGATAATCAGTTTTACAGTCTCTAAAAGCTTTTACCATGTCTGCAGAATTATTTTGGAGTACCACATGAACATCACCGGAGAGGATCTGTCATTTATCACGTACATCCAGAAAAGGGGAGGGGGTGGGGGTTGCAAGGAGCAGGTGTGCAAATGTTTCAGTGTTAAATCACAGATCCTGTTCTAAAATCTGCAGAGAAACAGCACAAAGCTAGAGCTTCCTTGGTACAATCTACCTGTGCAGTGCTACCACTTTCTTAAGGAAAAAAAGAAACACCAAATGGCTTTGTTGATTTAACTCTTCCCTTCTTTTTGATTTGAAATTTTGAAACTGCAGTGAGTTTCAGGATTCTTTTCTGTGTATCTGTATACTTTGGCTTTTTCTCGGTATATATGCTACAAAGGACTAAAAGATAACTCATTATCTGAAGAAATGTCTTCGAGGTAGAATAGACATATATTGAGCTTTGCAAGATTTATTTTTGGCTGCCTAGAAAGTCTTCAAAATGTAAATCCCAGCTGCATGTCCTGCCTTAACTGATTTGCACTTACAATAATCAAAAAGGAAGTTTGTAATGAAATAGTCAGAGGTCTCTTCAACTTTGCTAAGTCAGCCAGGATACAGAATCATAAATGGTTGAAAAAATTCAGAATTAGGAAAAAAAAAATATAATTGTCTGTACTAACTCCACCTTACTCAGATACTTTCATATCCCACATAAGAACAGCTATATCTCCTCTTTCGTTTTTAAGCAGAACAGTTTTCACTAATTATTTTAAGCACAGACCATTAAAAGAATGTCAGCCTGTATACATGGAACTGCTTCACAGCTTGTGTGTTTTCCTGGATAAATTGCTTCCAAGTATCATAATTATGTACAGCATTTTGATTAGGAACATATTTCTGAATGCACATTTTTCAAATGACCATCAGAAAAAGGGAAAAAAAAAAGATTTAATCTGAAAGATGCTCTCTAAATACAACACAGCAAGACCAGTGCAGATAACTGATTAGGTATTGGAGTGCAAAGGTGACAGATATATAGATATATCCATATACCTGTGCTTTATTCCAAGGCAAATGCAATGCTGACTGCTTCACATGAAGTTTCTGCAACAATCAAATACCAAGCTTCACTAAGCCATATTTTCCTCTTTAAAAAACAATGCCCAGTGGCTGAAATGATCCTCAGTAGTTAGAGTACCATTAACACATGATGAGACAATTCAACATTTTGCTGTTGCTTATGATCATTATGTTCTGCTTACAGCCCTTCCCCTGCCCTATGTCAAATGTCAACACTGACAGGATTGAAGAAAAAAAAAAGCAAATATTTCAGCTCATTCTTCTTTCTTAAGTCCTTTGTGCTTCACACAGCAGTAATGATTATTTATGGTCCCTCTCTGCCCCAGTGATGCCACCCAATAATCTCCCACCACATTTAATAGTGCAAGGCTACATTCCTCTTTTGTGAAAGGAGGGAAATGTCTTGACTTAGGTGCATCCTTTTATAGGGGAAAAGAAGAAACAGTCTGGAAAAGAAATTCTAGATAACTGGACAATCCTTTGTGACTGTAATTACCCTCATTACAGTCTTTGGAAACTTCCATCACTCTGCCTTAAAATAAGTTAGTTCTGCTGACCCCATGAAACTATTCAAAGGCAACTCTTGATCCCCCAGCAGGCAGGACAGATCCACTTTGATCATGGCCAGATGGTCCCTTTCACGGTTTTTATTCACATTTTCCTTCAGGTTAAATAGTTCTTTTCCCTTTGCCAGTATTTATTCCTAATGCATTTATAACAAGTAGTTATAAATTCAGATCTTTTCTCCTGCAGGCCCAATGATTAAAGGCCTTTTAGACTCATTTGCATGACAGGTTACCCATTATCCTAATTGTCATTGTACAGCATCTGACCCATCCTTCCCCCCATCCCCATTTATTTAACATGAAAGAGCAGATTTTAAACTCTACTCCACTGCAAGGTCATTTTAACACTTCCCTGGGTGCAGCAAACACTCTTCCAGCTGCACACTCTGGCCAGGTTGGTGTGGTGGGGAGCAGCTTCAAACTTACAGCAGCAATCTTTTAGAAACAACCAAACATTTTCAAAACCAACCAAACAACTTAGATCTACCACATGCACCAAGATTCACTGACACCCACGACTTTTTTTTTTTTTCCCCCTTTCCACAGGAATAAATTCCTCAAAAACTTCTCAGAGAGGATCCAATACCATAATTCCATCTGCTGCGCTGCCTCTCACTTACCAATGCAGGATTCCTGACAAGTGTACAAAACCTGCCAAAGATAATTCAGATGACTCAAAATGCACAGGACTTGGTGTACCAACCACACAAGCACTGACCACTCATTTAATGTTCCTACATAGTAACCAACTTCGGAAGAAAAGATGAAAAAGTAGGCGAGTGCTAATTGCTGGGAAAGCTCTAACCTGGCCTTCAAGGAGCGCTGCTGTGAGCTCACAGGGCTCCTGCTCGTGCCTGAATTGTCCATGGAGTAATTGAGTCTGACAGGAAACAATCTTGATACAATTAGAAATGCACAAGTTGCCAACACAGCTCTATCAGTCCCTGTGCCACATAACCCACGCTCCTGAGTCCTACACACCGGTTACAAGTTATATATTTCATCTAACTCATCCCAATTCAGAGACAGTCAATAAAAGGGCAAATATCCTTCTTAAAAGAGCCATCCTCTCTGGATCTTTCACTCTTGATAATCAAGAACACACTTTCATTCTGGGGAATTAACAACAGGCCTTCTTTCCCTCCACAGAAGTTCCCATTCTGTTCTGTCTGCACCAACTATGCATCCTGTGCAGTCAAAATTCTAAAAGGTATCTCAGCTTGCCAAGCTGATGAACATCACCAGAGCTCACCCTAATCTAAGTACAGGTTCAGAAAAATTTCTTTGTGTTTCTGTGTTCACGCTGGCCTCGAGAAAAGGTTTGCATGCCATCCTCACTTAGTCCTTCTAGGGCACAATAAAATGTTACACAACTAAGTAGGGAAATATCCTCCTGGGCTATCCCAGGTTTTCATACTGCACAAGTGTAACAGAAGACTTGGAAGAGAGACTATTATGGGTATTTATTAACAAAGATTTCTGCTGCCACCTTTTTCCCCCCCCTCTTCCTTCTTTAGGTTTTAGTGCTATTTTCCTTTATCTCCTTTAGCTTCAAAACTAGACATTTTATAACACAACTCATATCATATTGCTTGGGTTCATCAGAAAGATTTAATTTAGCTGGGGTTGCTTCTTTAAGAGATAACCAGCAACACCTGTGCACGTGGCTGCCTGGCTAAATACTCTGCTTTTCCTAAATCAGTTTATATTTTGTTACCTACATTAGAGAAATAGCAAAATCCTATGGCTGGACTACCTGTTTGCTCTTAGCAAAGCTGTGACAGGGAAGAAAGCAAGACACCTTTCTTCTGTCTGAACTCTAGGAAGAGTCTTTATCTTTTCTTGTTCCTGCCTTTCTGTGTCTATTTTCCTTCTCTGCAGAGTTCACCAGGAACATGCAATGACCAGTCCTCACTACGAAGCTCTCCTCAGTGCTCACCCCCTTCTAAGAGTTCCCCTCAGCCCCTCAAATTTTCTCTTTATGGATAGTGTAGAGAAATGGGGAGGAAAGAAACCAAAAGAGAGGGGAAGGGATGCATCATAAAGCATGGCAAAACATATTGGCACATCCTTCCCACAGCAACTCTTGAAGAGAGCCAGAAAGCATTTTGGATTGATTTCCTCTTCCCCTCATCTGTTTAATAAACAAAATTCTCAGAACTGTATTTACAGTCTTTCTTCTATTGAGAATGCTGCCAGTGAAGAAGTGTTTACAAGAGATGAACTAAGAAACAAGTGAAATCACTTTCTATCTTCTTAATTGGGCACTATTTAGTTTTGCAAAATACCTTTTAAAACACATATATTTCATTTGTCTTTACTCAGTTCCAGAGAGTGTGCCTATATTACTGGGACGTACAAGCACCACTTTTAAATAAGCAGCTCAAGCACAGCTAAAATTAACACAGCACCTAGGCAGAAAAGTTAAAAACAAAACAAGAACAACGACAAAAAACCAAACAGCCAGGGCAAATAGTCAGGTAGCTGATTGTGCTGGAGTGTAAGGGGTTAGGAAGAGTGAAATAGCCCACTGTAAGAATTATCACCAACAACACAGACATACACTATAATAACTTCAGCTTTGCATAATAACAATTAGTGAAGTAAAAAACCCCAAAAGTTAAAGAAGACACTTTTAATTAATTAAATTTTGTTTGTTCTATGCACACATACCACCTTACCTGATCAGAAATACCCTCCATCTCACTTCGGGTCTACCAAAGAAATAAGAACACAAACTGTCCGTTGGCTGCAGCCAGCTCAGCTGTAGCCAATTTAAAGGCTCACAAGCACAGCAGAACAAAATCAAGTGAACTTGAGCAGCTGAAAGCACTTTAACTGTGCAAGAGCTCAGGTGCTCCTCAGTTTCACCTGTGTTGTGTGTTCTAACAGTGAGATAGTAGTTAGAAGGACTGTTACAATGTAGACCCAAGAAGTTTAATTAGAAACCCCATGTAAGTCCAGGAATCCAGGAATGACACATTTCATTTTAAAAGAGGTGTAATTTTGTGCCTAAAAAACAAACAAACAAACAAAAAACCCACACTTTAGTTCCTTTCAAGTCACTCTGTTTGTGGCACAGGAGAAAATAGTACAAGAGTTCTGATTTCCTGAATCACAATCTACTAAGCCACGAGGTTTGTTTTCAAAACCTTAAATGATTTTCTTCAGGTAATTCAATTCTCAAATTTGGTAAAGCATATTACCAGCCCCTAGAGGCAAAATCCACAGAATAACTGGGTAAAAATTACAGGAATACAGCTGAGTCTGAGGCTGCATTAACTCTCAGCACGTTCTGATGGGGCTGTGTAACATGGAAAGGCGTTTTTGCTACATCAAGTTAAGCAGAGCTGGACTGTCATCCCTTAATGGTGACCTGATGAAGTTGTTGCCAATACCCAGACTGTCTGCCTGCTTTCTGAAATGTTCCCTTAGTGCTAGTGTGTCTGCTGACCAGATTTTTCTGGCTCCCTCTCCTCTTAGCAGCTCTCAGGAGCACCATGGAAATGGTCCCCAACCTCTTCCCTCTCAGACTGTGTTCCTCCTCGGATCGTACAAAGATTCAATTCTGCAAGAACTATGCTATAATACTTTAAAGCATGAAAAATGCAACCATTACCTACTCAAACAGAAATTTAGGGTGACAATTCTTGGGGTGAAAACATAAACATATAGGAGAGATTTCAAAAGCAGACCTGCTGGTTTGCAGAAATGACCTGCTGCTCAGGTCAGCTTGATTGTTCATGGTTGGCACCCAGGACTGGAACAGAGGCAGGTGGGAGGTGGGTGCAGCCTTCCTTTGCCACCTGCTCTGACAGAGGCTCACACGTCTCAAACACACAGTCATGACTGGATCGTCAGTGGATCACCATCAATCCATCCAGAACACAAAAGGGTTTCAGTTCTGAGGGAAAGGGTCATTCCAAAAATGCTGCCCTATAAAGAGGGAATTCTTTCAAATATTTCAATATTCAATATTTCTCTCAAATATTTCAATCACTAGAGCATTTTCAAGAAATAACTAAGTGGCCCTTGAGATTCTCCTCCCAGCCGTGATCTGCTTAATAAGAACAATAATAGCAAAATCAGTAAATTGGAAAGACAGTTCTGCTGCAGCCAAGTTGGACAATTTTCCATGTCTATCATATCTTCACATCAGGCTGAAAATCAGAAAGAATGCAGGTTTAAGAGCTCACTGAGTTCAGGGATGGATTGCTCAGGGTGGGGTCAAAGTGCATCTTTCATGGAGGAGCTGGGCCTGGACTGCCAGTCCTTTAGCCAATTAACAGAGTTCAAAATGAGCTGAAATGCAACACCAATGTTGTTTTTTTTTTTATCTATTACATCACATGACGTTCCTAGAGGTATAAAAGCCCCAACTATCAGACTAATGTGTCCAAAAATCAGAGGCTGCTTTACATTAAGTCTTCATATGAAGGCAACTTTTCACAGATCATTTTGGCAGAAGCAATCATATCTAAAATTAAGAAGAAGCGCTCCAGGAAACTGCCCCTCATAGGCTGTTGGCCAAGGAGACTGGAGAACCTCCCCAGCAAGCCTTGACTTCAGCACAATAAATGTGTGCTATCCCAGGGAGGTGGTAGAGGTTTATTTGATGTCAAAGCTGTATTGGTTGCTTAGTACTAATACCACAGTCTGGAAATGAAAAACATCTAGCACTCTCACCACTAAATAATTTATGCAGACCTTAATGCTGTCTTTATAAGACATTACGCAAAGCAGACTTGTTGCAGTGCCAGCAAGTATTGAAATATTCCCAATAGGAACTGATAATATCAATCTGACCTTACCAAGTCAATGTAAAGAGAGGAAGGAGAACAATCTAAATAGTGTTTAACACCTTCAGCATCTGCCTGAAAACAAAAAGACCAGCATTTTCCTAGATAAACCATTCCATATTTATCTTAATGAAGGCACAACAAGCAGCAGAACAACTGTTGAATGGAATTACAATAAAATATAACTTTTTTTTTCAGACAAAAGGGCACAAAATCAGTTTTCATTTGGCTCAGTGACTATCCTGTATTTGAAAAGAATGTTACATATTCATTTCATTTATCATTTAAAGTCAGATAATCAGGAAGTCATTATGTGGCCTACACTGGGCAGCTATTCGATTAGAGCATAATTGAACACTCTGTAAGGCAGCCAAAGCTGACAGGTTGGGAATGCATAATATCCTTCCCATGGCATTTTGAAGCAGGGGATAACTGGAGGAAAATCATTGTCAATCAAAACCTGACAACCAAGTGAGAGAGGCTGGAATCACTGCTGCTTTGAAAACAGAGACCCAGCTTGATTTTGTAAGCTCCTGAAGCACATTATGCTTTTGTGTTCCTGGAGATATAAGGCATTGTTAGCAAAGGATGATAACTGAAACCACAGGGCTTCATTTTGTCCACTTGTCTTTGTCACTCATCTCTGGGAAAACGGTGATCAGGTATGAAAAGGAGAGGAAAGGTTAGACTGGCTACATCAGTGTTTTAAAGCTGGTTTGGAAATGTGCTGATTGCTGAGAACAGCTATTAACAACTAACACGCACTCACACAAACCCCCACGTAGATTGCAAAAACATTGGCCTTCCAGTTGCTGAGTATTTAAATTACTGATTAGTACTGTAAGAGGCTTGAGATTAAAATGTTATTTTTATTAAGAGACTTGAAACTCTATTTCCAATTAGTAGCAATGCAAGTTTTCTAATTAAAAGGCTGCGTGTGCCCCATATATTTTCAATATGTGTTTTAGTAGAAACTTACACCTCTTTTGGTAAGCACCTCTGCATTTTTCTGGGTATCTGAAATGTGCCCACACACACAGAGTAGTAATGTGCACATCACTATTCTATCACAGACCAGGGAGAAGCCTTGGAGTTGTAGCTTCTACTTGCATAAACATTTGTGTATCAGAGTCATAGCAGATGATGTCCAGTATCACTGAAGGGCTTAAACACGTGTTCCAGCTACTCATGGGAGATTATAAAAACACTTTTTAGACTCCAGCACCTTTGAGCAGCTTTAGCTGGTATCATGGCAAGCAGGTGTTTTAAGATTTCCAGATTGTCCTTGGGGGCTGTGCTTCTCAGCCTCACAGTCTGCACAGCATCCCATGCCAGAAGATGGTCATGAGGGGATGAATATATATATATATATATATGCAGTGCATTTCTACATGTATCTGATTAAACAAAATGAAGAGAAGCAACAACTGGCCACTGAAAGATTACTCTCATTTCTACTGGGTTGCCACAATGAATTTCTCCTTTCTTCCCAGAAAGCTCAGCCTACATGCCCTGCAGATAAAAGGTTGAGAAAACTACATGAGTGGGAAACACAAGCAGGAAGCTCCTCACGTTATCCAGACAACACAATAACCTCTGATAACCACCATCTTAAATCATCCAGCCTAGCCACTAACAAAGCCTGGGAATATAATGGAGCCTTTCAGTGTGAGCTGTAAATCACTTGAGGTAATTCAAACCCCAAGGGGAGTTGTATCCCAGGCCAGGATAAATCCAGGCATTAGAAGCCTTCCTTTAAAACAAAGGCGACATCTTGAGCTCTTTTGTGGGTATAGAGTCGGGAAGTGGGAGGCAGAAAAGTCCTGCTTCAGGCTGTACTCCATCATTCCCCACCATTCCAGACCCCCTGGGGCTCACAGTGAAATTAGAATGTACATGAAATGCCATCACTTTGCTCCATGGAATTTATCTATCAAACATATCACTGGCTGTCCTCTGGCACAGCAATCACAGGGTTGGTATCCTGGGACAGCACCTTGTCCCAGTGAGGAAAAGCTCTAATGAGAAATGGAAAGGAGGGAAGAGACAGAAAGTGAGGGGGGGAAATTTTCAGAAATGACAAAATTCTGATCTGTATTCTCTCTAATTCTCCAACATTAAAATATTAACAAATACCAACTATATGTTGTTAATGAGATTCTCCAGTTATTTCACAGAAGATCTGCACCTGACCTACAGAAGAAAAAGATACTATGTTTAGCCTTCAATATAATTACAATTTATGATTGGTTTAGTATGTGTATTTATGCCAATTAATTTGTAGACTTGGATATTTTATAACCTAGAAGTTTTAAGTTCTAAATTTGCTACAATCTTCCTGAGCATTTACCTTTATTTGACTTTCCTCACACTTTTTTTCTTTCTCCTTGCTGTCTGGCTTTTTGCCTTCTAACGTTAACAAGCACAAACAGGAGTAAATCTAGTGGAGCAGCACTAAATTGCATTATTCTTCCAGAGGTCATCTCTCTCCTCTTTTTAAGGAACAGCCCAGGGTTTGTGCTCTGCTGCATTATCCCAGCTTTGTTACCTGATAGTACAAATCTCCAGAGCTGCTGAGGATCATATTCAATGAGGAAAGAGTGGAGAAAATTAAATGAAGAAAACAAGAATTACTTGTCGGACATTTCTGCTTTTCCTATGTTTTGGGTTCTACAACCAAGTAAAAATATTAAATTATGAGAATTTAATTTTTTTTTACATTTTTTCTTTTTGAGTGGGAACTGTAGTATAATTACAATTGATAGAAACATCTTCATCATTCAAAATAAAAGTTTGCATCCAGACAATTCTTTTGCCACCTGACAAAGCAATTCAACTGAAAGAATTTACTGACTTCTAAAAAAATCAGTCTCTGACTTCTTAAAAGCTAAAGCAAAAGGGGCATAGGATGGTCCAATGACAATGACTAAAATGGTACGAACAGTATGAAAACCAGTCCTTTATCTGTTAAAGTTATTTCATCAGCAGATCTCCTCTTTCTACCTAATAGATTCCTCAGTTTCCTTGCATGGAGTTGTGTGATCCATCTGGATTCCTGAGACAAGCTCAGAGCAACTCTGTCCCTTGGTTTAGATTAAAGCCATGGCTTTGTAAGGGATGAGTGTCCCTCTCTCTTGACAGCATCTCTCTCCCTCATGTTCTGTTGGCATATTTCTCTGTATTGTATCAGAAAGCTTATTACTGACCATCGACAAAAATGAGACCCTGGGGCCTGGGGGAAATAAAAGGTTCCAAGTTCTTGAGGGGCTACAAATCTTTTCAATGTTTCTGCTTCCAGAAAGGGTCGACTCAACCTCGAATACACATCTGAGTGCTGTGAAATCCTCAGGTAGATTTTCATTTACTGAGGCCACTTTCAACCCAAATTCATTTCCACCCAAAATTTAATCATAAGTTTGTCAAAAATCATGAAGTGCCAGTAAGCTACACACCATTTCTTTTGATTCCTTCCCTCAGGCTCCCCGAACAGGACAATATTTGTAACACAAATTTATTTCAGCTGCTGAACAGCATCAAGTTTTATAACTGAACTGGACACTGTTAGCAACTCCAGAGGGTTGCCACTGCCTGTCTTTGTTTTCATACAGCATAAACTTCTGTATTGCAGTTGTATTTATTACTCATGCAATGTACACGAGATTTACAAGCAACAAGATTCATTTGTCCACAGTGTGTGTCAGGGGGAAATAATTCTGTATTAAAAGTAATACTAGAAGGGAGATATCAGGATGATGCTAAACGTATCTGGATGATTTCTAGAAGACTTATATAATTCCAGGGTGGTATTCTGGCAACAAATTAACCCTGCAATTGGTCACATCGTGGTTGAAAAGCCAGAGTTACGGTTCCCAGAAAAGTTGCACTCCCCTTAAAACTTGAAATATTCAATTTAAGGGTGTAAAATGGGAAGCTCTAATTTCAGTAAGAGTCAAAGAGCACTCCAGCATGTGGCTTTATGGGATTTTCAATTTTAAGTAAAATAACTGAAGATGTAAACAGAAGCAAAAAACAACTGTACCATCAAACATCTGCTCATAATTATTTGAACAGCAGAATGTTTATGATCCTGGCATATACTGATATAATTCATTTTGGTTTAGACCACTTAGAAAGATACTTTTCAGTTGCAATATTATTTTCCACCCTGCCATGTGGTGTTTCTGGGGTAACAGCCTCCTCTTTGAGACTTAGTTTCACGCTGTTTAAAAGTTGTGATTTTAAGAAATTATGTAAGAAAGCACATCTGGCAGTGATCTACGTCACTGGTTATCTAAGGTTTTGCAGATTGGTACTGCACAGCAATGCAGATGCTCATCATAAAAGATGAAGATATTTTATCTTCTTATCTGAAGATAAAATGGATTCCAGGACTGTTGCTGCCAAACAATTCTCTAAGAACAAGCTGTAAAATTGTGAGTTCCACATAGAAATGTATTTTAAAGTGCAACGATGTAGAGCATTTTTTCTCCACAATTCACAAAATAAAAAACCTATTAGGTTGAAAGCGACTCATTATTGCAGCTCTTTATTATAATCAAATTTAGTCTAAGGAAATGCTCTTATACACAGGGTTAACTCTAGCACTTAAGCCTCTCTAACAACAAGGGAAAATACAAAACTGTAAAAAAAAAATCACTGCCATCTAAATGCTTCCAATGAATTATTGTGAGACTGAAAACATCTGAGATGATCAGAACATGCACGGGCCACAAGACCACAGCATCATTCCACCAGACAGTTTTTAAAAGTGATTTAAGACAGGATTTCTCCCTTTTCATTTCTGACTGCCAGGCAAACCCCTTGCCCTCCGACCTCCTCCCTCCTTCCGCCGAGCGGGTCCGTACAAATTTCCATTTAGCATCTTTGAGCGATCCCGCGCTCGCTTTGAATAGTACATTTTCATTTCATTCATCATTTAAAGACAGATAATCAGAAAGTCATTACATGGGCTGACACCGGGCCCCGCGCTCGATTGTGCTGTAATTGAGCACCGCGGAGCGTGTGCCAGCCCTAATGGAGAAGGAATATTTTATGTCAGCAGAACCGCCTCGGCAAAGCTCCTGGGGAATCACGGGGGGCTGCTGCGCTGACACGGAGGGTCACAGATGTTGTGCCGATTTACTGATGGAGTGATTGTGTAATTAGGTAATCAATGGTGGGTAGAGGACTATACGTGGACAGCTAATTTGATACAAATAAAGACCATGCGAGTAGGAGGCTTATATCCGGGCAGTGCAAGATGATATTTTGGTTTGGCTTAATTATCTGTAAATTCTTGGTGATACATAGCAAAAGTCTGATGGTGGAAGTCCAGATCAAACACTACAGTGGCCTATTTTCACAAACTTTTTACAGTATTACCCATGTACTTTATAAAGCTCATAATTTTCTGCCTTGATTAAAACAAAATTCACCTTAGTTTGTGTTACAGCTGCACCTGTACTACAACTTTTAGCATTTCATGCAGAGGTAAAAAGCAGTTGTGATAAAAACATGAAACATCTCCAAGCATTTGCTCTACATTTACTCTGCTCTCACTAAAAGCATTTAGTAATATTTACTTTGTTCTTCTGAGTGACAGTGTATTTACACAAAAAAAAAATGTAGAGGGAGAAGGTCCACATCCCAAATTATAGTTAAAAACATTATGTACATTTATGATAGAAGTGGCTTTTAATAGAATAAAATGCTACTTTTTAAGAAGTCAGATTGTTGATCATCTGATAGTAAAGACGATGAAGGATTACTAATTCATATTATGCCCTTTTCCTAATTTAGAATGGCAGCTTCTCTCTAAACTGCCCCTCTCTCCCTTGTTCCATGTTTTGGCTTCCAGTCCATCACTCAGCAGAGCTCTGCCTAATCCAGGCACTGTGGGATGTGGGAATACACCTGCCTGCTTCCCACTCATGTCGGTGACAGTGTCTCACTTGGACTCTTGGCATCCACAGGAGCTTCCCTACAGTATCTGTGACAAGTTCCAGTCAGGGTTTGGCACCCATCAGGATTTCCTCCCAGCAGCCTGTGAGGAGTTTGCAGTGATGGGATCTTCAGGGAAAAGCATTATTTACTCATTACTCAAAAATAGAAGGCAATTATGTTATGAGCAAAGGCCAGCAGATATGGGTGTCACACCACTCTGTTTCAGCCACGGCAAAGAGAACCAGATGGTTTCTGCTTTCTTTTTTTGCCTTTGACCTTCTCTAAGCCTTTGCCAAACTGTCAGATTTCCACTGACACCCTGGGCAGTCACAGTGAGTTCACTCAGTTCCCAAACCTTTACTGTGGACATGGGACCTTCTTTGATGCCAGGAAAGAATAACCCTGCAAAGAATAATCCATTCTAGCCAGAGGGAAGCCAAAGAGAGAACATGCCTTAACAAAGAAGGACAAAGCCTTTTTTTAACTCTTCCCTAATACTTTCCTTTAAGATTTCTTTTGGGACAAATACACAGTACATATGGCACAATAAAGTACCAAATGGAAAAGTGAAGCATTTTCATAACAAGTAATGCAGATTTTTCTCAATTTACCGCAATCAGAAATTTCATGAAGAATGATATAATTTTGATTCTGTAACATGCTTTTTCCTGTCCTCTCTTTGGAGGTATATACAAGCCTCTGGACTTTATGGAATTATGCACTGTTATGTACCAAGTGTTTCTATTGTGTTTAAGGAGGTATTTATAGAACAGGCTGTGTCTAAACTTCACTTTTACATGGTTTAACATCTCCCTCTCTCCCCACCCCTGGCCTTGTGCATCCATCAAAAGTTAAAGTTTCAAACCTATATTTATTCACAAACATGACTAGGGGCTATCAACCATTTTTTTGTTTAAAAAGACCTTAAATCTCTTCAGGACTATCTGAATGTTGGGCACGGACAGCCTAACAAAAATAATTCAAAAGTCACCATATACTAGGAGGATTTGCTGGCAAACACAGACCAAAATAAAGCTTTCCTGAGTATTCCAGCACATTCCAGCTGCAAGGAACTCCTCAGGCTATCCTCAAATGTAGTAATGCCATTATCAAGAGGAGGTAATTTTCTTTGAATACTGTTCAGTAATGCTGCACTATATTTATGTGCTAGTGAGATAAAGCACTCATTTCTAAAAGACACTAGGAAATAAAAATGCATATTTATTTAAATAATTAAAACAGAGTCCACCTGCCTCACAAGCCTGCCTACTTCAAGTGCTTTACAAGCAGTAGGGATAGTTGAAATCAGAAGTTAACCACCTTATCCCTAAGAATTTCCCACCCCCCATGAATCCTGTGGACCATTTGAATTTCTGCAGAATCTCAGGATTGTTTTGGATCCAGACCTCCATCAGATAGTGAGGAAGTCCTGTGCAATTCCCCTCCTCAGGAATTATCCTGAAGTGCACAATGCAAATAAAACCTATCAGATGTTTCCTTTGGCACACAGGGGAGAGTTCTGATTCACAAAGGTTAAGCTATTTCAGACCAGCTCTTCAAAACCCTCTTTTGACTGTGAATGACAAGTGAAAGCACAACGCCCAGAGATGATGATCAGGCACAGCTCTAACACCAATCGATGTTATGAGTAAGTTTTAAGGATTTTTAAAAGCCACACTAAAAATGGCTTTGTATGGGCTATGTCAAAGTGATAACAATTTCAAAACTGAAACTTAATCCCACCCTGCTTCAGTCTCCTTATGTGGGACACTGGGCTTTCTTTATCCTTGTAATTAGAATTATGTTATTATGAAATTTTGAATCATTTTTATATAATTTAATGGTGGTGCAGTGTTTAGCCCTCTTAGAAGCATATAAGAATAAGAAAATTCTTGGAGATATAAAGAGCTATGGCTGGAGCAAAATGTGCTCTGATGCTTTACAAAATCTACAGAAGAGCAGTGAAAGATGTTTAAACATGCCAGAAAAGGAGGAGAGGGTAAACAAAATAAATTCATGGATGAAAGAGAGGAATCTTTCATAGCAGTTCCTCACTTCTTAAGCAAAAACAGAGAGAACAGTCCTCATGCAAGGATCTGTTTAAAGCACAGAGAAGTGAGGGAGGAGAAGAAAAAAAAGAGTACACTAAGTAGATAAATATGAAAGAGAAATCAAACTGAGGTGGGTGTGGGTAGAATGAGTATAAAAATGCTAACCCGGCTGTTATTATTTCTAGCAAAGTTTATTATTTTTAAAGTACCTGGAATAGACCTTGCAAAGCCTTAAATTCAGTGATGTGCAATTTTGTCAGGCAGATCTTTGTTACCATGTTACTTTATTATTTGCAACTTCCATATTTCTCAGGGTGGATTTTGTGATTAAATCATTGACAGTATCTTTGCAAACACCTTAGAAAATCAGGTCTAAATCAGCTTTATGAAAGGGCTCAAATGCTGAGCAGGAATAACTTGGAAGTGTTATAAAATAGGATACATAATATTAAATAAACAATTATACTGACAATGAAACAAAATAAAATATTGCAAGTGAAAAATGTTTCATATGGAAATTAAACAGAACTTAATTAAATCAGATTAATTGTTTCCTTTTAAAATGTCAGCAAAATGTTACTCAGTATAAAACATAGAGGCTTCTAGACAACAGCATTTTAAAAGTTAGATTTTTTTTTCATGAAGATTCTTTGAGTTGATTATAAATGAAAAACTTCTTGTTCTTCAGTTCCTTTGCATGAGCACAGGGCTTCTGCTCCTTTAATCATCTCCAATGGTCAATACAGATCTTTCCACAAAAATACGAAGCATTACTCATTCTCAAATTTAAAGACTTTTCTATATGCAAAAAGGAACGTGGTATTTCACTTCTGAAAGAAATGCATGTTTTTACCAGGTTCTTCTAACTTTTACTGGAAGTACTGACACCTGATATGTCACCCACACTTTTAGTTTCTGTGGTTTATCCCCAATACTGCAGTTTGTTGCTGTCCAAAAGGAACTTTAATGATAATTTCTGCTCAATAGTTAATAGTTAATAGTTAATGTCCTTAATTCAGCCCTCATGTCACCCATCCCAAGATTTTGGGATTACCCCATGACTGATTAGGCAGTTGTTGACGCTGTGCTGCCAGTTCTGTAACGTGCTGACTGTCACCACTTCAGTGCTGCAGTGGTGCTTCCCTGATGCCATCTATTTAATCCATTTTGGACAACTGGAGAAAATTTAGGTAATTCCACAAAAAAATTCCATATCTAAAGTATTGTATAATTTGTGCATGATAGGGAAATTCTTTTTTTCTCAAATCTGCCTCTATTGCATCAGCAATGAAAAGTGGATTACTTTATCTCCAGCTCATGTCTGAACTTCATCTGAAAAACAGAGGAAATTCCTAATCCTGAGGGATTAATCAGAAGAGAGGAATGGATATTCCTCACTTTCTCCCTCAGTTTGGTATCTCTGCTGAGCAACACCATGCACTGTACACATAAAGCCTTTCCTTCAGCTCCCACACCCTGCACAGTTTTGCCCTTGCCAGTGAGGAAGAATATATGTTATGGCAAAAACGTGCAAGAGAGATTATTTTTAATGGAATTTTTCATTGCTAAGGAAGTAATGATACAGCAGCCTCACAGCACAATGTCTTATTCTAGAGATGAACTGTCATTTCATTCATGTCATTCAAACAGCAAACTTTCCTTCCTTTCTCTCTCAAGCCAAACATTCAGCCTTCTCATCATTTGAGAACTGTAACATTTCCAAAGAGGCCTAAGACAACATTATTGCATGCCACAAATCACTCTTGCAAGTTCAAATGATGAAATGCAAAGTGTCAAACGTACACTTTTTCTTGTCAAATTGATATTCTTCCACTGTATGTTTAACGTACAACTTATATAACTTCCATCAACTTGCTGGATTTCTTGAAGGCAAAAAGGCAGTTACTGTTAAGCCTTTTTTTAAATGGCAAGGAAAGAAATCTCAGAAATATTTCCCTCTGCAAATCCTCCTAATATAGGTTTTGAAAAAGAAGCCACCCCATGACAATGTCCACAGTGTCTGCCTTCCCTGGGCTTACAAATGTTTAGGGTTTGGAATAACTTTTCCAAATTTCTGGGCATTTTCCCTGAACAATCAACTTGGAAAAATCTCATGTCTTTGCACATGCAAAATTTCCAAGCACTCTTGATGGGGGTGGTGAGTTGTATTTGATAGAGGTAAAGGGTAACTCTTGTCATCCACAGCTCCACTTCAAGGACTGACTTGATTGGGCATTTTATGCACTCTTTCCACTAAACTGTTAAAATATAGAGCATAAACATCAAATTCATTATAAGCAGAGGGTTTCAATCCACGATTCCAACAAAAATACCTGCATACAGACACTACATAGGCGAATATACAATCTGTGTTAACTCATTTGCAGGATCTTACAATGAGATTCCACTCATTTCTAAGCCCCAAGGGAGCAAAAGCTCTCCAGAACAGCTCTGATTGAAGTGGGTACAGTCCCATACACCTGAAGTTAAGATGGACCATGACTTTGCTGAGTTACAACATAATGATTAAAAATAGACTTATACACTGAAACTATTTAAAATTCAACCTCAAACAAGCCTCTGCTCCTCAGGCTCCTACAGAAACTGTTCTACAAAGACCATGTCCTGAAATTTGTCTCTTTAACTGTTGGTATGAAAACATAAACTGGTTTGTTGTCTGCTTCATTTCCGCCTCAGAGGATGTGGTGAATACTTAAGAAAGCCCATTTTTTCCTCTCTAACCTCCATTAGGATACACATGCCAGACTTGGGCTTGATTCCTTTCTAAATTTCTGTTTTACATGGTGGGCTAAAAGCATTTCACAGGTGTTTGCTGGAACTCATTAGACTATTTGGAACTCCTTCATGCTCTCTAAAAGGCAATTAAAATGTGTCTGCAAATTACCTCATGTGGTCTGAAGCACAGCTGCCTCTTATCCCCCTGTTACTACGCTGTGCGTCCACACAGAATAGAAAAGCTGCTTTGATACCTGCAGTTTACAAAGGCAAATCGTGCCTTCATGAGTGACAAAAATGCTCTGCATGCTTCTTAAGTCTTCAGTGTAATTGCCTTTGTTGCCACAAAGAAAGAAAGAAAGGGAAAAAAAACACAAAGGTTTATAACGAGCTAAGTGACACAACTGGTTAATTAAGTAGGTAAGAGTGGCAATGAGAAACCAGCTAGTACTCAAATAATTCAAGGAATAGTTGCTGCATACATAGAAAACCTGGGCTTGTGCAGGTAAAGCATATGTGATGTTAAATGGCTAAGATGCCTGGGATAGTATTTCTTGTTTCTGCTTAGAAAGGGTAAAAAAAAAAATCCATTACCCCAGCAGGTGTACTTACAGAACTTATTATTGTTCTGCAAATATCTGGCAATTAAAAACTCAGCTTGAGTTTCTATTTTAGCTACTTCTCAGAGAGATCAAATTTGCCAAAATAAAGATGTTTTTTACTGCTCTCCCAGTCCTTAGTGAACTCCCCTCTTCAAGGGAAATTCTGCTCAAGAGACTGAAAGAAACTCAAACTTTTCTTGTTTCAGTTTTGTGCAGTCTATTTTATTTTTTTCCCATCAGATGCTGACAAATTAAAGTAAAATTCAATAAGTTTTTTGATCATTTGCTTTACTGTATGCATTTGGCAGTTCCAGGGTGGCACAGCGTTGAGTCAGCTCCAACATTTCTGTCCCGCAGCAGAAAGGAAAAGGCATGTCTGGCCTTTTATACTCTTGGGGTAACACAAAGTCCAGAACAGCTTCCAGGCAACCGCCCCACACTTGTCTGTCCTTTGTGTTCCAAAATTACTGACATAAACGGCAGCAAGCAGGGCTGCAAAACCTTTAACCCTCCCTGTATCTTCAGCACCCATCACCTGTAACTTACTTTCAGCTCTAACGATTGCCTTGGCCTTTTCCAGCTCGAGCTGATCCCTCATCCCACCCCACCGCTGGTATTTTCCCACCTTTTCTGCCCATTCAGCCGTGATCTCCACTGCAGCCTCAGCAGTCACAACACTCCATTACACCCAGCTGCAAGAACCCTGAACAGCACACCTGCATTTATGCCAAACTTCCATCTCTCCCATTTCTCAGCTTCCTCTCTCTCTTTCCTTTCACTCTTCTCTTAGCCCTTAATACTCATTCCCTTTTTGTTACTTTCTTCCAGTAAACCATAACAGACGCATAAGTAACTCCCATGCATTTTAAACTAAGCAATGCCTTGTAGTCACAAAACAACACCCTGTTGCTTAACGGGAAACTTCTGAGCCTTGCCAAGTAATGTGTGGGCTCAGGAAGACTCCTGAGGAAGCAGCAGCTGTGAGTCTGAAGGCAACCTTAAATATAATCCACTTTTTAAAGTGCAGACTCACAGCAGTGGCGAGTGCAGTGAATTGCATTACATTGCAATTCTTAACATGTAGAGCAGACCTGCAGATTACAGCAAGAGTCATCTGAAGATACAGAAGAATGAAGTGAGTCTGGACTGTAACATCCACAGCAACTGCAGAATCCAGAAAAAACCATCAGTTGTGATCCCACAAACCGGTGAGTGAGTAATTTTAATAGACTCAGTAGGACAATATACTCAAATATGAAACCCCAACAAACAAGGAACCCAACCACCACCATATTTCTGGCCCCTGAGTCTTTGCAGCACAATTGTGAACAAACAGCACATTCTTCTCAAAATAGCCCAAAGGATAACCTTGTGTTTTATGTGAATAAAAAGTTATTAGCTTTGTCAGAGTCTTAGGAGACATCAAAGTAATTGTTTTGGTTGCTGATTTCCCACCTGTTCTCAATGATCAGAAAAAGAACTTATTACCACACAATATTCAACCATCAGGTTTGCACAATGAAACCTCCAGTAAGTTAAATAATGCACTTTTTTGAAAATGCTTAAGATATTGTCTTCTGAATTCCTACAGCACCTTGTCTAGCCTACATCCATCTTAGCTGTTTACTAAATGCACTGTTGAGGCTTATGATGTGATCATGTGAAGTAATTACCATACTTTTATCCAGCTTTCAGAATCACAGGAGAAATCAGAAGTTGTATTTGAGTTTTAGAAGGCTGAACACTTCTTCCCAGTATAAGAAAAAATTAAAATTCTACCAATAGATGAATTATTTTCTTACATGACAGCTGAGTACAAAGGCCTTTCAGGAGCTTTGGAATATGCCTAAGGAAAGTTCCTTTAAAGCAGAAGTGTTCTGAAACTTTTGAACTTCCATCTGTGCTCAGCTGAAGCACAATCAGGCCCAGGCCAAGATGGACAGGCACACACTAATTACAATTAATTACACTAACTAAACATACTTGCAATTTTGTAAATAAAGTGAACCCACAATTAAATGCATGAAGTAGTAATATGACACTCACAGTAATTATACTCTTTTCAGAAGTGTAGAAATTTTGGGCTGTCGTCTTGTAAACTCTTACATGACTTTAGTGGTGATGTCAGTGACAGTTCTGAATTTCCTTGCTTGGAATGCAAATTAAGATCCTATTGTTACACTAATGGTAATTTTTTAATTTAGTGGCCACACATGTTGTGTCATACAAGTCATAGAGCATATTTAGTACTGCCAGTACTCTAAACTTTGACTTGTTAAACTTGTAGCAAAGTCATGTAGAAGTTTTACTGACTAAATCTAAAAGTTCTCTACCTATGACTCACTTAATTATCAGCTCCATCTGTAGAAGGATGATTCATGTAAATGTCTTGCAGGATCTGTTTCGCAATAAAGCAAAATTTCCATTTATTTTAGAAACTCAAGATTAAAAAATGGACAAGAATTCTCGGGAAAAAATGCCTATTTTCATTCCAATTTGTTGTGCTATAATTTTCAGCAGCGTACTCTGCATTTATTTTTACACTTGAAGGAAATGCATTAAAAAAAGCCCTATTTGTAATGTTCATAATGAATATGGAAAAAAAAAAAGTTATGCCTTCATTCTGTTGATACCTGTCCAGTTACTGCTTTAACTTTACCTGCTTTGTGGTGTCACTTTGCACCAGTCTTCTCACCTTAACTGAACTTTTTGGGAAGTGTGCCATCTTTTATGTGTTTGTACAGTGACTGGAATGGTTGAAGGAACTGCAGCTCCTATGTAGCACAAACTCCAGTGAGGCTACTCATCTGCTTTCAATTATGGATTAAGTATGTGCTGAATCATGTTAAAGAGATCTTTCTCTTCATGTTGAATTAAATAACATTTATTCCTCTTCATCCTACAGATGTATCATTTTCATTTCACTGGAGACCCTTCCACACATCTCAGATACAGTTACTGGCATGTTCTCCTCCACCCTCCCAAACTGACACCACTTGTCAAACTGATTGACATCACTCAAATAACCTCACCAGATACAAATTTATAGTGGAAATAGTGAAAAACTTACACAGAAGAATCCCTGTGAAAAAAGAACCCCATCTGATTGCTTCTCCTCTGGGGTTCTTTTTTGGTATGAAAAGAGTATATAAACCAAATGTCTGCTGCCAATTTTGCACTTTTACAAGCACTAACATTTTAACAGCAGAAATGTTAAATATCAAAGTAATAGATGAGCATTCCACTAGAAGGCAATTTCACTAAATACCACAGGTATTAATCTTTCTGAATCTTAATTATACCCTTTTGACATATTATCCTTATGTGACCTTTCCTCCAGAGCTGCATGAATAGATGGCAGGCAGGCAGGCAAACTCAGCTCTGCCTGCCACCCTTTCATGCACAAAATGCTTGGATCAGTTTAATGCACAAAATGAATGGACATAAAGATGCAGCTCCTGTGCAGCACAGAAAGCCATCAAGCCACTTTTTTCTGAAAGTTATCATTCGAATTCCAGTTTTGTTCCAGGATTTTCCCTTTTCTCGCTGTGGTCACGTCTCAGAACACAGAGTTTTAATTAATTACTAAGAGTGTAGAACTATAAAATATTGCTTAAGAACTAAACTTTTCGAACTAGAACCATCCAAGCAACATTTAAAAACAATTAGTAATGGCAGCCCTTAATTGAAGAAACTGAATTTCAGCTTAGATTAGTAAGGGCTGGCAGTTTCAAGATTAAAAAATAACGATTTTGCCACTAAGCCCCACTTACACCAATCAATACTGAAAAGTATCCAGATGTTATTAGGTCAACTGAATAAGCAAAAGTGGGTAATTTGGGCATATAAAAATTTAGGAAATGTGAGGAGTGTCACATAGAGATGATGCACGGGGAGAAGAGTCCTACTCTGACCTTCAGCAAGTTACTTCATCTTCCTTGGTCACAGTTACCTCATTCACAGAGATGTTTGAGATTTTCCTCCTTACTATCATCCACTTCTGCCTGGTGCTTAGGCTGTTCTTCATGGCACATCCAAATCCAGGGCACCTTTTTATTACATTATACAGCTTGAGTCCCAAAAAGGAAATTTTGCATTATAAATTCTCAGCTGGAGGAACGTGCACCACTAAACTCTGTGTGTCTTACAATTGTTTTGTAGCAATCCACGTTCTCCAGAGTTCCCAGCATGGCCTGTTGGGCAGCACCAGCACCTGCCTGTGCCTCTAATGGGCTTTCAGAAATCCTGAGCCCCTGAGGGACTGTCTGAAGTACCTGAGAGCAGGATGGCAAAATTGTTACAGAACTTTATCAAAGCTGAAAGTTAAATAGGAAGAGTTTCTTCCGACCACACAAAAAAGCCCAGGCAAACTTTTGACTCAAAATGCTTTGCCAATTCAGTCTGAGACCTGTGGTTGGTTTTACAGAATGTTTTAACTTTTTAACTACCTTGTCAGCAATTTTGGAGATGCACAGTCATTCTCACATGTATCATTAAGCTGAGCATAGCCTGAAGATGAATTCTTACCATTTTTTGTGCACCACTCTACTTGAGTAGAAACAAACTGAATGAATAATATTTGATAAATATTTACTCTGCATACCTGTGCTGATTGATTTGTCATAATTTTCTGTTTAAATTTATATTGCATTAAGAATTGCCATTTTTTCTGGTGTTTTGTTCATTCAGAAAGGTTAAATGATTATTAACTCTGACTAAGTGGCAGGGTAAGTGTCCTTGAAATGCGTGATGGTTTGATTGGGGCTGTTGTTCCACTTTGTTGTATTTTTCATTTCCTCTCGTGTTTCACTATCAAAGCGACTTCCATATTTTGTATCCATGCACAGGAGAGAATTAAGCAGAGAACTCCAAAGCTCTGGCTGTTTGCAAATCCTAAACAGCTTTAATAAGGGAATATAAAATCGTATCCCTACAATCACTAAAGTATTCCTGAATGGCATCTTTTTTCAGGATTAAACCTGTTGGATTACATATAATCAGTGCATATGGTGAGCCAGGGGGTTTTTTTCATTCTGAGAATCGTGTGTTTTTATGCCTGATCAGGCACTTCTGAGAATGGGGCTTGCTCTGAACATATCAAGTGTCCAACACTGAACTTTCAAGTCTGTGGGAATGCTGAGAAACAGGCAGGAACAAAGTGGCTGTTTGGGAATTATGGGAAGAACATGCTAAAGGATAGTCCAGTTTCATCAATTCTGATTAAAAGACTAATGAAAGGAATGTTTGGAAAAATACCTCCCCTACTATTAACCTCAAATACACACGGGTAGTTATAAATGTAATTCTGTTAATGAGTTAGTTTAATGTGAGCTATTTCTGTACAGTTTGGATTTTACTGATGGTGAAGGTAAGAGAAGGTTTTCAATATTGATGTCGAGCAATACTTTTTATTGCTCCCTGGATTAACTCTCTCTCACATTTCTGGTGTCTTACCCAAAGATATTGTACCTAGTGGATTAGGACTTCAAATACTGCTAGGATACAAAAGCTCTTTACAGTAAAATCCAAGACTCTAGTAATTATTATCCAAGTCTTTCAATGTTTTTTGATGTTTGGGTTGAGCTTTCAGCAAGAAGATTAAAAAAGAGGGAGGGAAAAAAACCCACAAAAAATATTTTCAGTTGATATAAGAGTCTTCAATGTTTCATCTATTGATTTTCCTCAGATCTTTAAATTCACAGTGTGACTTATATTCCATGAAATAGGGTCATTGACATCTGAAAACGTACTACAAAAAATATACACTTCATATCCCATGGCCTGAAACACATAATTGTCTAATGAAAAGGTTATCCAGTGTGTTAAATCCATCACTTACAGAAATTTTTTTCTTGCTTCTAAGTGAACAGATTTTGCTGCATTTTAAGAGAGGAAAAGCTTCATGGTGATTGAAAAAGTCTGTGGGTACTGTACTGTCTGACCACGGGCTCAGAGAGCCTTTGTTCTAATTTATTTAATGGAAGATTTTATACAGTGATATCCCTAAACTGACCACACAGTAACACACTCTCTGGCCTGCAAACTCATATTTCTCCTACTACTGCCTTTCCAATGTTTATCAAAATAGAAAATAAAGAAGGTCTAAGGTTTAAAGGAAACCTTGAACTATAGACTGATGAACAAAAGCAGTCAAACCCATTAACAAGCTGCTTCACAACATGAAACTCTCCTCACAAAGTTCAACCTCTAAACCAGCACTTTTTGTAATTTTATTTATTTCCCCTCTATATGATATTTTGGAGTATATTTTCAAGCCTTTTTTAATTTATACATGTGAAAGCTGTGATGCTCAATAATCAAATGATCTCCAGAGCAGAGGCTTTAAGAAACCCATGGCATAATGTGTGATTAACTTTTTTTTGCCACCCGTATTGCTACTGCAGAGTAAATAAAACCCTGCACTTTTCTATCCAACAAAATTAAACATTGAATAACTGAACATGAAAGGCATTCTGTAAACTATTAAAGTAACCAGATTATATTTTAAAGTAATGGACAATTGTCCATGTATTTAAATTTTTATTATTCTCAAAGAAGTAAAATAAATTACTAACACTACTGTAATTTAATTATACCTGTGTTTATCACATTAGACTTTAAATTTCCATTTTTTTAATAAATACTGGAAGAGTTTTTTACATTTCCAAGAAATTTTAGGTCTTCATTATTTACATTTAATTAAGCAAAAACCACGATTAGTAGACCATTTACAGCAACTTTGACTAGAAGAATGATGCCCCATTTTTCTTTACAAGGGTTATAAAGCTGAGCAGAAAAATAGTTTGCTTTTCATGTTATAGGTGATCTCAAACTGTGCTTTGCAGATTTCATTCATGGGGGGCAATAGCCATGTAATCTCACTGCTGCCCCACCTGCATGTTAAAGAAGACCTTGACATTGCCTCTACCAAGTGAAAAATAGATTTAGAGGCATGATAAAGAAAAAGAATCCTCCACAGTAGGTATTAGCTGTCAGAAATGCAAAAAAAACCCCAAGCAAATAAAAACTCACAAATCTATTTCATCCTTGCGGAAACAAAATAAATATATTTTAAAGGTTTTCCTTCAAGAGAACATTTTTATCAAAACACTCGTCATTATAGTCTATAGGAATAGTCAGAGTATCTTATGAACATATTTTAATTCTTTTCATCAAAGATGGCAATTTTTGGTACTTCACGGGGAGTAAAAGGTGATCCCTATGGGGATAAAATGATGCAACGCAGAGTTTGCATTCTTTGCACTCCCTGACTGAAACTCCCAAAGGAGGTTAATTTAAATACCTCCAAAACCAAACCTAAACAAAAACCCTTTAAAAGAAATGAGGATATCAAAATCTCTTAATAATAGCCTTCCCCAAATCCTGAGTTTTAAATCAGTATTTAAGATCTAGAGGACGGTTCCAATGACATATCAATTCTGGCAGAATCTACCACAGATTTTGCTCAGCTTCTGAGGATTATTTAAAATTTAATTGGAATGCAAATGCGGACACACCTAACAAGAGGATTATTTTTCCCTTAAAATATTCAGGCTGAGCCAATGGTTTGTACTTAGGTTCAGAGTCATTGTCCCTGCACTTCTCAGGAGCTCCAGGCAGTGAAACCACCTGAAAACACTCACTGCTCTTAAGCATTATGAAGCAAAATACAAACAAACAGAAAACCCCAATAACTGCCATCCCAAACACCTTTCCTACAAGTTGCCAACCTTTCCAAACCCTTATGACCATCTAAGAAACCACATTCTGGATTGTCCAAATCCTGGACTCTCTTTTCCACTCCTATCAAAACTCAGCTTTCTTCCTTGAGGGGATTTACTGCTTTAGAAGCTGTTGCTTTTTGTGGCCTGCCAGATAAAATACAGTAGTAAAGGAGCTAAAATTACCATTGCAGTACCAACTTCAATATAGATCGTTGCTACAGATACACAGTTTTTCACTGAGGGATTTTTCATTTTGTCACTTGTTTGTGAGGCTCCGACTCTGAGAAAAGGAATGCAACTGTTTTGTTTGAGGGCAAACCCCTCTGGAGCTGTTCACACACTTGGAGTTAGTCATTTAGTCAACTCTTGCTGGCCACAGGCCATGAAACCTGCCTGGAAGCCTCATGGAGTCTTTGGAACAGTTTTTACTGATTTCAATTGATTTTAGATCATACATTTATAGACATGTTGATAGTATCTCACCCCACAGGTATGTGTGTTCATCCGTGTCACTCAAAGCTTCCACCCAATAACTCAGACTGAGGAAATGAGTAGTTGAATCAGTTCGAGCCAAAGGATGTTAAATCACAAACAATTGTGGTTTTTTCTAGAGGTGCCTGAGTTTGAATGTTGTCAGTTTACATAATGATTAATTTATTCACCAGAACTTCAGCACAAACATTCTGAAGGACAAAATCTTGAAATCTGTAAATAATTAGGCATTCTGTACAGAGGAGTTGGAATCAGACTTTTTACAGATTCCATGGACTCTTGCCCTATAAAAGAAAGGAAGACCCAGAGTCCTTCTCTTAAGCAAGACTAACTCCATTTTCTGAGTTAAGACAGAAATTGTCCTTTGTTTGTTTTGCTTTTGGTCATTTAAGGGGCTTATTGGGAGCCACAACTAAGCAAAATAAAATAAAGTTTAGGTTAATCAAAGAGAACAATTTGTATTGGTTTCAGCCTTCCCCTGTACTGGAAGATGGGCACTTCTATGGAAGGATGTAAATCCAGCTCACAGGGTTTTCTGAACACCTCATGAACAAACTGTCCTCTGATGTTTGTGAACAACCAGCTTTTCCTCACTGGAAACAAGTACAGTTGTACCCAGGTACAAAGAAGCCAAGGAATGACTGTTGTTGTTCCTGCTGGGACAGTGGGAAATATCCTTTACTAGTTTTGGGCAACAATACATTATATTATTGATAGTGTTCAGATTAACACTGGTAGAAAAGCACTGCAGAAATTTATTAAAAATGCATTTATCAGTGAATAAGAATTCATGATTAACCCAAAGGCAAAAGCAATCAGGGCAGTTTGAGTAACAGCTTCAAGTGGATGATTAGCTAAGGGGATTCAACACTTAACAGCCAAAATAAATTACTATAATTATTTTATTACCTATGCTAACTGATTTCATTGTTTTTATTGAAATAACAGCTCCCTAAGGAATGGAACGTTGCTTCAAAGAATCCCAGCTGCAAGCTTCTATGTTCTCTTGTGGCAATCAAAAACAACAACAAAAATAGCTGTCATTAATAATACTGTTAATAACTATGCTACCACATCTTAGAAATACATTCTGGGTTTTCCGTACACCTGGACTTGAATACGAAGTTTTCCAGCCACCAGAGGGTTTCAGATAGAATTGAAATAAATCTGCAAAGCACTTATTAAAATAAACATGCATATTTATGGAGAACAATGGAATCCTTTAAATAGATTTTTAATAAATAAGTGTGTGATTAGTTGAGGAGCCTGAGAAATCTTTTAATTTGTCCTCAGAAGAATTATTCGAAAATCTGTGTATTTCTGCTTTTGCTCTCACAGTGAAGTGTTAATAATATATCCTCTACACTGGAATGATTCTCAAAGAACCTTTCTGAAACTGAGAGTGAATTTTTATGGGGTTCATCTATATCACTTTCAAGATCCTACCCAGGTCTACCTTTGAGCTAATTTGTATTCATGCCAGTCTGTGTTGCTGTTCAATACCTGCTGCACCTTCCCTTTCCTCCCTTTTCCCTCTGCAGGCTCCCACCCCACAATCCTCCACAGTTCAGAACCTACTGGAAAAACTCCACTCAGGTGCTGGGAACTGCACACGGGCTGCATTTTCACCATCTCCTCTGGCACCCTGATAAAACAGCAAAGAGCACTGATGGCTCCACTGCCAGGCAGCATTTCAATGCTCTGCACCGGATCTGCTGCCATCAGGTACTCCTGGAACGTGCACTGGGCATTTCTACCGTGGCTACCCAGCTAAAGCTGTGATACTGTGGGGCTCTATTTTCAAGGACCAGAGAGCTTAAGTTCTCTGTGTTACACAAAACAGAGCCAAATAATTCTGGGACTGAATCCAGTAGCAAAAATGCACATCCTAAGGACACGGATCAACAGCATATTTTGACTGATTGTGTCCATGTCCCCCTGCTTTCTAATGCCTTAGCAAATGCCCAGTTCTCCTGCACAGCTGGGGAAACTCATTATTATTCCAATTGGGGGAGGTGTTGTTTTTTGTTTTGTTGGGTTTTTGTTTGTTTGTTTGGGTTTTTTTGTTGTTTTTTTTTTTTGAATATTATATATTAGTACCATATACACAACTGGACATTGATATTTTCTCATTTCTTACTTATTGGTGCTTCAAGACGTAATTTTAGGCCTAACAGATGTTACCCTGAACAAACAGCTACCTGTGATACAGCTCCTCACCACTGCCTTAAGAGCCAGGACTGGAAATCAAGGCAAGGAATGAAGGCTCTCAGTCACAGCACTCAGTGATAAAACTTCCATGTGGTAACACAAGCCCAGTGAACTGACTGTAAAATTCATAACATATCTCTTTACTGTGGTAGAATCACAGTAAAAATCACAGTACTTGATGAACTTCCAGCTGGTGCACAAAATACTGGATAACTCCCACATGTTCTTTAGTAGTAGTACCAGTCACCCTACAAACTGTCAAAAAAAGGTTTAACATGATTCCATGTCCTTGGCTTGGTTTGGGTTTTCTTTTTCTTCTATTTTCCAAGGAAAACAACTTTCATGAAAGGAAAAGTAAAACAATGCTTGTAAAAAAACTTTCTGAAATGACATGTCACTGTCACTTGAGAATACTGGCAAAACTACAGGCAGTGCTGCAAAAAAACCCCAATTGGTGCATATTCAATGAGAGTTAGTTTTAATTAAGGTGAATTTAAAATGTAAACCTTCTAAATACCTCATGGTTTCTCAGCATCATTAAATCATATTCACTGTGTGCACCTTCTGACATTTTCAAAGTTAATATTTGGACATCTAACACTGATAAGAATAATATAATTCAAAGTTCTGAAGAAGCAGTATTTGCATTAGCAGTCACGTAGTAACTGGGCATGGAATAGTATGAAGAATTTTGTTTAAATGCTGTTTGGTACATGGCACATTTTTTGCACTGAATTTGGACCGTTTAAAATTATAATTTTTATGCTGCAGTAATGCAAATGCTGGGTTTTAATTTCATGAATTTTGTGTTCAGAAAAAAAATCTAAAATATCCCTTACTGCTTACACAGAACATCTACTTGTGTTGCTGGTGCTGGAACTCCACAAGAGCAGCAAACAGGAGTGTGGAGCACTTCAATCAGACATGAGAAAAACCCAGTTTTCAGACCTCTAGTTCCTTTATCCACTTTAACAAGACAGTTATTTTGTTTCTAGCTGTAATAATTTCAGTCATTCTGCTTACGATGCAACTCAACAAACCCTGCGCCAACCCAGAGGGGGAGTGGGGGAAGATTAGCAGGGACCCCTGAAAACACCGTGTGATTTTGAGACCTGTACTATCATTTCCTACGTATTAACTCTTGGATTTGCTCTTCATCAGCACTAGAATTCAATCTTTTTGAATGTTTCTATCAGTCAACAAAATATTCTGTTCTAAAGTCGCCAGCTAATTCAAGTTGGATATAAATGCTCTTAATCCTACTTCATCTCTCCAGGACAAATATACCCTACATGCACAAATTGCCTCTTATCTTTCATATAGCATCACATTCAAATCCTCTTTTCAGTCATCACCTTCAAATCACAACTTTAAACAATTCTATTAAAAGTTATTTCTCTTTGTGTGTTCTCTTCTTTGTCACTGCGATTTCCACGGCCACTCGTGTGCCCCTGCACCACAGAATCGACTCCCCCCTAGTCATGGTCTGTTCCTTCCCAGCTACGGGAACAAAACAACGATCCTGTGACCTCAAACTCACTTATGCAGCAACGAATGTCTGGAATAGCCCAAGATCAATAACACTGGGGTCATTTTCCTGGGTGTAACTGAAAACTTTACCCAAAAATTAGGATTCAAGGAGATCTAAAACATTTGTTATGTAAAGCAGTGTGAAATGGGCGAAACACAAATTGTTTGGGTTTCTAAGCATGGAGGTAAACACTGAGTCGAAATGTGATGTAAATCAGTCAAACTCCCAGATCATTAAGGGCTGATTTACATCAGCCGAAGACCTACCTCCATGTATTAAATCAGTCTTTGCAGAGAGTGATCTCACAGTAGCAATGAAATCACAAAGATAAGAGAAACAAGCTCAAGTTAAAAGAAAACAAACCAAGAATGACGCAGGCACATTCAAAAGCTGTTTAACAGCTTTCACAAAAAAGAGGCAATGAGAGAACCCGTGCTGCCATTCCTCCTGCAGTAACTAACACTCAAACACTGTCAAACAGTGAGGCAACAACCCCCTCGTATTTGTAGTCACTCCTGAGTGCTCTCAGTGACTGCCCAAAGGACAGCTCCCACTGCCAGCTGGGCTCTGCCCTTCCCGGGGACATCCCTTTGCTTTCAAGTTACTTTACACACCTGCAGGATGAAGAACTGAAGCACACAGGGGAAAGCTTCACACCGAGCTCCTGGCAAACACTTTGTTTAATGTAACTAAACAGTGTCTACTTCAAGGCACAGAGAAATTCCAGCCTTGATTTTATGTAGAGATCTGAACCTCAGAAGGAATACAGGTACACTTGAAGTAAATGTTTGCCTAAGTGATTGCTAAATCCAGCAAGGAGCAGCTCTTTTCATTATTTGTATCAGCTTTACATCTACTTCTGTTCACCAACTGAAAGGTATACAGCAAGAAAAATTCAAAATGTGAAGTAAACCAAGATATAAATTACACCAATTATGAGTCAGCCAAAAATGGAGAGAGAAAACTGAAGAACTAAACAAAGGAGTAAAAAGATGATTAAATGAATAAACTAGGCATGCAGATAAGTAATTTTGTAATGTTTTTCTTGCCCCTTAGTCTTTCCACTTTGTTTATTCTGAATGGTCTTACATCCTCCCTCCAACTCTGCCTGAGTGTGACAACAGAGGAAATTGCTTTGCACGATCGTGGAAAAATTATTTCTAACAGTGAAAGCTCCCTTCCCCCTTCAAACCCCCAAAAAGACAACCATCCACTGCCCAGATTTCGATGCAGATACTCAGGTAGTCTCTCTCTCTTCTGAGTAACCTTAAATGAATTTGAAAGCAGAGGTATTAGAAGATGTCACAGCATCCCATTCCCCCCGAGTAACAGCAGGTGAAGATGTGGATGGTGTTTATTTTCCTGCTGCTGTCAGTGGCTCCCTCTCTAACCCCCTCTCCAAACCAAACATGCAGGACTAAAAATCTCAGAAGATATAAACCATTTCAACCATTAAAGACCTGCTTCTCCCAGACATTTAAAATTCACCAAAGAGCTGGTGTCAAGCTATTTATTTTTACACGTCATTTCCAAAGACACGCTCCTACCCAGGTTTCAGCTGTTCAGATCACTGCTGGCTTTAGACATAGCACACACCTCTGGGAATTACAGACACCATATTGTCATGCTTAAAATTTCATGTGATACCAACATGACTGCATTTATGTCCAAAAGCAAATGTTTTCAGCTAAAGATATAGAGAAAGAAAGTAGAATGCCAAATCCAGTAAGTGGGAACGCTGCTGTCTGCTACCACAACACTAAGGATCCTGCACTACACTGCTTTCTGCCTTTCCATAATTTAACAGTGGTTTAAAAATACAAGAAAGAGAAGCAGAAAGGGAAGATGAAGAAGCCTGAAGTTTACACTAGAAAAATTCTAGTTTTACACCTGGCAATAAAAAGGATGTACACACAGGTACACATGTTGCATATTCATATGTACACAGCATTTCTTTAGTTCAGCTCACACGTTAACCTCATGTGACACTTTTGCAGACTGCTCCAGAAGTGGAGACCAATAGAGCTGTCAGGTACCTTCAGAGTTTCTCCTAGGTTATAACTATAAGGAATTTGAATGTTT
The DNA here is from genome assembly GCA_038380795.1 of Pyrocephalus nanus. Classification (NCBI taxonomy): domain Eukaryota; kingdom Metazoa; phylum Chordata; class Aves; order Passeriformes; family Tyrannidae; genus Pyrocephalus; species Pyrocephalus nanus. Next base: position 13,020,162 of record CM076275.1, on the reverse strand, counting down.
AAATCTGTAGACCAGAGTATTCTATGACATCCAGGGAGACTAAGCTATGTCAGCACACAGCTCTCATGGCAGGATACATTAGTTCTCATTCCTGTTGATGATCATGAGGTATTTGAGGGGCACATAACAAAGCACATGAGTGCTCCCTAAAGGGTTATGGACAACCCTTTAGGAAGGAACTCTGCAAGGAACCGCTGTGAAAGAGAACAAAAGAGGTTGTAATGGTGGACAGACACCACCAGCTTTCCTTCTCCTAACAACCTCTGGGCAGAGTTCCTTCATGACTGTCCCAAAAAATGGGAAGTCTGTGAAAGTCTGACTTCCCCAAGTAGTTAAGAGGAGGAAGGAAATAATCACCCTACTGTGCTCTGTTTGAAAGGGAGGGTAGTGCTGGTGTTCGCTTTAGCAGGAAGATCATTACTGATACCTGAGCCACTGCAGTCAGCCCAAGTCAGCAGCTTGTACAAACCAAGCCAAGGAAAGCACACTCAAGTGACTGAAAATCAGGTGTTTCCCAACTACAATAAGGAAGCACATTAACTTCAGAAAAATAGAAATCTATAAATCTTTAATTGTTAGGAAGAAGGTATCAAATCCTCTTATAATTTGGCCCCTTGCAATTTTAGTAGGGACACTTCTTTAAAAAAAAAAAAAAAAAAAAAAAAAGGAAGCACTAACCGTGGGTTCTGCGCTTACAGCAGGACATCAGCAACCAAAGTCTGCTTCTGGGTAACAGCACTGCTTATGTGAATCTGGTCTCATAAAACACACCTTTACATCTCTTTGCATGATGTCAGGATAAATGGAGATCTGTTTTTAAAATGACTCTAAGGACCTCAGGACTGTGACAGTCAAAGAACGGTGACAGTTGTGAGCAGTTTCCAACATTTAATGCAGAGTAATGGTTATTTCTTCTAGGTGAGAAAATTACAGCACACAGAGAGAAACCTAATAAATTATAGTATCCCATTTTTATTAACCTGGTCGCAATTCCCTCTGAATAGAATTTACTTCAACAGCACAAAGTATTACAATTCTCACTAAAGCCTTGTCTTCAAAGATCTTTTAATCTTATTTAGTGACCTTGCTTTTAAGGCTGTGGCCTACTTGGAATTACTTCTTTGCCTGCCCAGAGATGATATGAATATACCACAGTATATTCAAGTCACAAAATTGCCACCAATAACATAATACAACTAATACATTTGACCCTGCCCACCCAGGTACTGTAACCAAACAGTATCATTTTAGCTACACTAGTAAAGAATCTGTAGAAGCAGCCAAGTACATTTTACTTTCCTTTTATCTTTTTTTAGTAAAGATATATATTTCAAATGGACAATGTTCTAACACTGACATGGCATATTAAAAAAAAATCTTAAAAGAATGGACCTCTGAAAACGTACTTATCAATTTTACAGGAAACGCATCAAAATTCAGATCATAGAAAGCTAAAAGTGTGATGTAATACCTGTATTACCCAGTAATTATAAGCAGTGTACTGTTGCTATCCCAGGTTACCCCAGGTTGTCTGCTATGACACAGCTTGGCAGGGTTTGGCTCCACTGCAACCAGTAAAATAACAGTTTGCAGCCAACTTTAAAGGAAAAAAAAATTATATCTGACTCCCAACTGTGATTAGAATGTCAGTTACAGCTGCTGCCTTGTTAGAACACCCCCACACATCTCAGCTCACAAGGACAAATTCAATGAGAGAATGCCCTGCATTCATTGTGTAATTATCAACCTCACACACCTTGGAAACCGAGCACAGCTCCAACACGTGTATGACTAAAAACACCACCCTGAGATGATGGTCTGGAACAATAAAACAATTTCCTACTGTACTTAATAGACTATTATAACAGGAAAACAATGGGAATATAAAAAAATTCCTTTATCTTGAATTTTTATAGAAAGATTTAGCATTGAAAATTTATATGATTCAGGTAAGTTGGAAAAAACCAAAAAGGAGTCAAATGCTGGAAGAGGAGGGCCAAGAACTTGCTCGTGAATTGGCAGGCTGCCCAAAGCACCTCTGCTGGGGAATATGCAATTTTAATCTTTATTATGGAATGATCACAAATGGACTGTTTCAGAATACCATCTGTTCTCACTGAAGCATTGGATCAGCAGGCTGCATGCTTCAGTCTGTCCTTCACCTTGTATTTGGGTTTTCAGCAAAGCTCCCATTTTGGAAAGGGAGGGCTTTGGAAAAGGAGCCTTTTGGAACGGCTGGTGTAGTATCTAATTTAATTTTTTTTTTTTTTTAAGTTTTTATTTTTGCAGTGTCTCTATTTTGACTTTCCACATTTCTCTGAGGTAAGCTCCAAATAAAATACTCATAGTAAGAAAGCATTAACTTCTGATTTCTATTTTCCCTTTGTGAAAAACTAAGTGTTTTTACCAGCTGTAGTGTCCAGACAAGCTCTTATCAGTCTAACATCGCTCCCAGCAATCATTCCAGCACATCACATCAGTCAGATGTATCTGTGCATTCACTAATAATTCCAAATGTTAATATATAAAAAATGGTAAAGAAATTCTTGTCACAAATGGTGTGCAAAAGGACTTGACTCAGCTCAGCACTACCCAGCCCTGTGTGGAGGGCACTCCCCTGCACAGCTGGCTAAGCCACTGCAAAGCCATTAGCCCATCAGCAATTAATCAGTGATCCTGTGCCACATCTGCAGTACTGCAACTGAACCTGCTCCTGGGGTGAGAGCACTCTCAGGAGAGGGAAAACAGGGGAAAAAGGAACAAATCCTTTTGACTGAAATAAAGATTCAGAAAAATCTGTGAAGGATTAAAAAATGGGAGAAAGGAGAAAAGAACTATGGGCAAATGGAAATGTAACCGAGATGAAGCAATGCAGAGGATGTGGAGGTTTGCACAGCTTGGCTGATGGGTAATTCTCTCTTCTGAACACCCCTGGGGGGTATAAGGTGTGTATGTACCATGACAGAGTCTGACCATAGGAGTCAAGTGTTTATCTGCAGGTTCCAAACTCAATAAAGACACAGAGAGAACTCTTAAATTCAGTCTTGGAATAAACACAGTGTAAGCGCATGTCCTGCAACTCTCAGCCAGCAGCTCTTTCAGAGAGTTAGAGTTTCAAATTTTGTACATAAATATATTTATCTCAGTCTGTAGTAAGAATCATTTATCAGTAGAAGCCAAGCCAACAGAAAATGAGATGTATTACTGCTCCATAAGCAGTGATCCTTAAGCACGGGGTACCCAAACACTTCCAAGCAGTATTTGGGGAAACAGCACTACCAAAATATTCACAGAGTAACAGGATCCTCTCCTCAAACAGCTCCACAGGCTACGGGCAGGGAGCAACACAGGGGATTTGGGAAGAAGCACGTTCTGAAAATCACTGCTAAACCACCCCAGCAGACACAGGAATTTATCAGTAAAAGGGCTCAACCCACAGCACTGTTGGGGGAGCCCAGAGATGGTCACCACAGGTTCCATTTTCACTCCTTTCACTGCACATAAAGCAACTGGAAAACATCCCTGTGGTGTTACAGTCTGGTCTTGCCAACTTTGATCCACACATACATGAAGAAAACTATTGCTCTGGAGAACAATCCCAATGTGTAAATCTATCAGCTGATAAATCTTCTTACCTCGGATAAGAAATTAGATCTGGCCATGCAAACTGGCAGGAGGTTTTCTGAGAAACGTTCATACTGGAGGGAGGAGAAGGAAAGAAAGACCTAAAAATGAGCATATTGGGGCATCAAGATGTTTTTGCACATCATTTTCAACAGCTGAAGAACGAAGAAAACAAAATTATCAGTTTCTTCTGAAAATCTCAGCTAAGTTCATAACCCCAGTGGGGCTTTCCTGGCACACACAGTAAGCATGGCCTAACAGGTGGAAGTTGTCTTTAAAAATCACAACCCCTGTGAAAAATCCAAACCTGGTTTTGCTCCTTCTTGAGTGAATGTTTTCTCTTTCTTCTCTTTTTTTTTTTTTTTTTCCTGAGTGAGAAGAACAAGCCTTGTATTTTGCCATGAAAAAAAAAAATTGTAACAATTTTATATAAATCATGTACTTGAGAAAATGAATAAATGTGAACATTCTCTGTTATGTTTCTATTTTTGAAATTTTATTGAAGTTTCAGGGATTGCTAGACTATCAGCAGACAGAAAAAATGACTTTTCCCTTCCCTCTCCTTCTCCTACTCCTGCCACCTTCCCTCCACATCAACATCACAGTAAAGGAAACTGGAAATCATTTCAAGAATGGATTATTGACCTGGTTGATAAGCAAAATTACAGCCTACCTTCCCATTTCTTAAATGCAAAAATCTTTAAAAAGATCATTCTCAATAGATCCACATTTTTATTACTTTTGTTGTTGTTGTTGTTGTTCCTTGAGACTTCACCACCTAGTGTTTATCTGTTTTAAAAAATTATTATTGTCAAATACATACTTTCTGCTGAGTGCAATCAAAATCTTCTGACAACATTTCTACCATTTTCTCTTACTGAGATTGGTGTATTCATCAAGACAAACTCTGGAAGAAATTAAAAGCACGCTAATGAAATCCTAATTTGCAAAGGTAAAAAGAAATTACTGTAGCCTCTTACTAATGTGATTAGGAAGGATCGTGTTCTAAGGATGTTTTTTTCCACAAAGAATTTTTAAGCAGAGTCTTGTTTAAATCTGGGAATATTGCTTGCCTGAAGCTGTCCTTGTGCAACACACACAATGGCAAAGAGAAGGCAGCCTGGGAGAGAGGTGACAATATTAAGTACAGGGAGTGAAAAAGGATTTCAATAGTTTCAAATTTAAAGAAAAAAAAAGTTTTTAATTTATAGTACACATTAAAGGATGCAAATCAAGCAATAATGCAGATCCAAGAAATTAATTTTTTTTTAAATTAAAAGACACATGTAAGTCATATTTCTCATTAGGACACCATTTAGAGTTCATCTTAATTTGGTACATGCAAAATTAGAGAAAAAGTCTTGTTTTATTGGTGTAAATGACCACGTTTGCTGTGATTTAGTCAGTCAGGGTTATCCCTCACTTCAGTGATTTACATAACATCACACTGATTATTTTTTTTTTTTTGCTTCATTGCCATAGCAATTCACCTGTTACAGGTCCTGCAGCCTCAGGGACTGCAGCCACTCAAACATCCGCTGGGTTCCCCCGGAGCTCCGTGCCGGTGCTCGGCACTGCTGACACACCCAAGAGATGCCCCAACACGCTGCCTTCTGCCCGCAGAAACACGCAGGGACTGCCCAAGGACTGCACGCACAAACAGCGTGAGCAGCAAGTGCAGGGCACAGGGTCGGAGCCATCCCAGGCACCGATGTTATCAGGACTCTGGCACAAAACCTGCCTGAATTTAAATGTCTCCCTGTAACGCTGCTTTCAACTCCAAACTAGTCCCTGTGACCGCAGCACTGGATGGACTCTCACCCTTACCTTGTTTTCTGGGGGAAATCACCATAAGGCAGCTGAGAGAACTGAGGATGTTATATTAATTAAACCCAGACTAATTCCATGGAAAATCTCATAAGATTATCAGATTTCAGACAAACAGTAAACTGCAAAAGCCCAACTGCTGTGCAGCACACCCAACACACCATCCCCTCCCCAGGGCTGGGCACGCTCCCACAGCACATTCCTGCTGGAAGGAATCCTGCACAGGCACCGAGGGAAACCCAGCTGTGCACTGCAAAATGCAACTTGGAGCAGTTTGCAGTGTTGATATGTTTAAACTTTTAGAATCTGTGGTGAGAGAAAAAGCCAACTGCTGACAAACTAACGTGATATGAGGTGAACCAGGAGGGGAAGCCAAGTGACGATTTACACAATGGGTTTTCTAATACAATGTCACACAAGTGCCCTGGAATATAAAAAGGAATCTGCTTGGCATGCAAAAAGAGCAAAAATCCAGTGTCTTTGCAGTAAGAGGCAGCTCTTACGTCTACACTTAGGACAGGAACATTCTTGCATTTGACAATGTTTTCTAAGGTCTTGCCATCATTGAAAAAAAAGATAACTGAATGAAAGAAAGCTTTCTGAAATTAGATGATGCTAGATTATTTTTTTTTAATCTAGATTAACTCCCTTATCCCTTTCATGTCCCAGATGCACAAATGCTTGCAGTGGCAGAGAACAAGAGGCTGAAATGAATGGCCAGCTTGGAAAACAGAGGGGACAGGTACTATTCTTTTCCAAAAGCAATGCTGAATCCGTGGCCTAAGACATTTTGCTATTGAAAACACCAGGTCTTTTTAACCCTGTGCAATATGTCTGAAATCATGAAGACTGTGTTTGAATTCATCCTGCATTATGCTTATGGAAGCTTAATAAATTGTTTACTGTGCACATGCTCATTACAACTTACTGGGCTCTCTATTTGAAAACAAAGAGAATCATTTTCCTTTGGGAACACATGCTTTCATCAGCTGCACAGGTGAACTTCAGAATAAAGGAATTTTTAGCAGATTATTGTTTATGATTTTCTAAGTAAATTGTATAATTTAAAACTCCAAGAACATGCACCAGTGCCCTTAAATGAATGCCATGGGTCACTGCTGTATATGCTGCAATGCACACTCCCTTCTCTCTGATTTATGCCTCTGAACCTCAATTCCATGAAAACAGATGCTCTTCAACACCATATAACATATATTAATGGGGGAAAAAAAAGAAAAATCCTGCAGTGCTGGGCTGTATGAACATCTCAGGCCCTTTTGTTATCTGTAATGATGGAAAAAGCTGAAAAATTTGTAGTATTTGCATGTGAATTAGAATTAAGCAGAGAAATAAAACCAGATGATTAGTTACTGTTATTACTATGTGTCTCCAAATCTCAGCAACACAAAATAAGTAGAAACAGTATGACTTTAAGCAATACAACGGGGTTAGGAATTGCCAGAAGTTTCTTAAGTCCCTGCATAATCACTTGCTTATGGATCCTTAAATTCTGTAGGTCAAAAATTCCCAGGAGCCTGTACAGAGTCTACATTCCCAAGTAACTCCTGATGTGCAGCTTCCCTGCAGTCCTTGCTCTGGCTGGTGCTGGCTATCCCATTCCCAGGCTGGCATTAGAGTTTGCAAGTGACCCATAAATATCTTCCTCCCCAAAACACTTGGCAAAACATTCCTTGATCAATAATTGCATACAATGGAATTTAACAAAAGGTCATAAACTGGTAAAATAGAAGGATTAGCGCTGAATTTTCCTGTCCTTCCTAATGGTTTGCAGGTAGCCCAGCACAGAGCACTGAGTGCTGAACATGTAACCTTCTGGATGATGCTTGAATTGCTTTCTGCACGTGAGCTCTGGTCTCTGTCACAGCAATATCAATGGCAAGACAAATTGTTCTAAGCACCTGAAATAATCTAAGCTTTAATCAACAGTGCTGAAGGACAGTTAGATGTTTTGTTTATCCTCTACATAGTTTGAGGCACTTTGGAAACAAGTGCTTAATATTAAAGAATTCATTTCTTTAAAACTGTCATGCAAGAGAGATTCCCAGAGTCTTATTACTTGAACTCCCAGGCAGCAGCATTGCTGAGGTAAAGGACTTTACTCAGCCCCACGGAGTTACAGATAAGGACAGACGCTGAAAACTCATCAAGGGAAGCTTTGCCCACACTGTTCTGAATCACATAAAGTACCTGCTGCTGCAAAACAGCTCTCAAGACATCTCAACTTGTCTGTTTTGCTTACCCACTGACACAGCAGATGCTACTGGTTTCCATTAGGATTGGACAGTGTCTCCTGTCACCAGACACCAGTATCTCTGGCTGATTATAAATGAATGGTCCTGATGGGCTCTGAAGGAAGTTTCATTAGTCCTGTCCATACCAGGGGAAAGTTTAATTCTTTTTGAAAAGTGTCTTCTAACAAAGCTGAACTGGGTTAGCCAAACAAATTAGCTTGTCCTGGGCACTCCACTAACTGCTTTCAGGGGCACTTTCTCTTCCCACTGAAAAGTTAAAAACTAAAACTCTATTGTATTCCAGGGATCAAGGTTTAACTCTAAGTGCTTCTGACAGTGTTGTCAAGGAGAGGCATCCAAGAAATGTGTTTCGCTCCACAACGCCCACTCTGACACCTAAAAGAGCGAACACACCCCTTGATGTATTTGCTGGGTAGCTGCCAATGCATCACCAGCGCAGAGACTTGGTCTCAAACTTAATTTGTAGCATAAATCAAGATCATTTGTATACTACAACAGTAACAGCAAAGTGCAAATTCAAATCTCAGAGCAGAGGTGGCTTTGTATTCCTCTGCCACTGACGCTGGAGTTTGGAGACAGTGAGAAATAAAGGAGTTTTGTGAGCACAAGATTCAGAACCAAACAAAGTAATTAGGCAATCAGATTATTTCCTTGCCACAATAGTGTTATTTCCAGTGCAGGTACTTCTTGGAATTCCCCTGGAATGACCCAAAAAGGTCAAAAGAATGAAGATAAGACAATTCACAAGGATTTTTTTTTTTTAACTGATCATGTATTTGAGTGCAGTGACACTCCAGAAACATTGGTTATTGCCCATGTGATTTTCAGTTATATATTTCTATAAGGAATGCGTACTTCAGGGTTTTTAAAATAGTGAATACACTTTAAAAATAAGGGGTTTTAATAAAATACACAATTATTTTAGTTGACTTATATAATAATAGACTTTAAGTATAAACACTGAAATAAAATAGTATTGACAAGATCACATTTACAGGTTGTGCATATAATAGTGACAATCTCATTCAGAACTGCTTATTTATTGGCTATTCCAGAACCTCCATGGGAGAAGGACGTCTGCCTCACAGAGTGGTTTAGGAGGAGGGAGATAATCTGCAGAAAAAGGTTTAGTTTGCCGACCTTTTTCTATTCCTAAACTTAGAAAGAGAAGTTATGCAAGACAAAAGCTTTTATGCTGTCACCACTGAGAGACAGGAGACTCTCAATTCTTCTCCACCTTGGTGAGACTGAGAGCTCTTAGTGAGCAATTCCATTTTCTGTAATTCCAGAAACATTTCATTTTTTTTCCCAAGACCTGTTTTGTTTCAAGTACAATGACAAAGTACTGGTGCTAAAGATTTATTGTGTATTCAACTAACATAGCAACACAAACTAGCAAAAGACGGAGAGGCTGTTTTGTGTGTGCACCTGTCAAAGCATGAGCTACCCCAGTGCAAGGTGAAGCTCTCAAATCCAAAAAACCACATTTATTGAAGAATGTGTGTAAAGTAACATGCTAATCTTGACAGGATGATTCAGAAAATGGACTTCCTTTACTGGCCATAAACTATGGAAGTTTCTGGTAAGCAGCCACAAAATACACAAAAGGCATGAATCCAGGGGCAATTTTTTGATCCACAGAAGGCTAACACTCAAAATCTAGACTCTAAAATACATAACAAATCTCCTAATTCCTTCATCAGGACTATGATATCAGCCTTAAGAGTGATTTGAAGATCATCTCTGTTCAGTGAGATAAAAGGTTATGTGAGCAGAAGAAGAAAAGAGATGAAAAGAAAGAATGCAACATCACCTAAAAACTTTTAGGCCATCTGTGATTTCACAGTAGCATGAAGAGGAATGTAAATATTCTTCCTGAAAGGGAATAAAGACAGGTAAATCACAACTCAAAGCCCTCTAAGTTATTGCTATTTCAGCTTGAATTCTTTGTGCAGGAGGATGAAAGAAAAACTCTATTAACTCGTTCCCTTCATGGTGTGGATTCAGATTTTCCTAATCAAGGCAGAGCTCAAACATGAAGTTCTCAATGTAGTGAAAAGAAGAGTATTTCACAGGAAAAAACGTATAGTTGACAGAGAGCAGGAACTCCCCTCACGCAATCTGGTCTGGTAAATTTTCCAATCCAAGTTTTGGAAATAAAAGACAATGATTTATTTCAGAACTTGCATAAGTAACTTAAGAATATTTGTAAATCACCTGCCTGTGGAGAGCACCAGCCTAAGACAAAACCCTTGCAAGAGCACTGACCTGCTACCTCTGCTATTTGAAAGGGCTGAGAGAAAACAGGAAGGATGGAAAACAGCTTTAATGACTGGTTAGAACTAGGAGGGAACCAATGAATAAGACATTTTTAGAAATATACACACAATATAAATACACACAAACACACTCACATACATATGGGAGCTTATCCATAACTACAGAAGTATCTATGCTCCTGGAGGAGCCACCACTCTGGCTCTCTCCAGTGATATTCAATTCTCTAACACAGTATAACAAAACATTCAGAATTCATGCTAGTACAAAAAAAAAATAGGACTTAAAAAATGAAAGTTTCTCTGAAGTCATGTGGGAAAAAACTTCTAAAAATGTGACACCCAGCAGTGGGCAACAACATCTAGACTGACTAATAGCACTCGAGGGGACTGGCCCAAATTTTACTGTATTTGGTGAACGCTGAACTTCAGTGCAGAGTTACCCATTGATTCTGGTTAGACAATATCATTAAAAAGTAAAATAACAAAGTCGAAACCCTATGAGAGTGCAGCATGCATGTAAATGCAAAAGAAAAAGGCATCTACTACTCCATTCAGATTCACAGCAGTGACAAATTGTCCTAATTAATCAGTATTTCGGTTCAAAATAAGTAAAGCTATACCTATGGCAAGGAATTAGGGGTTTTTTAGTTGTGAGAAACACCTAGCTATGCATTCAACTTCAGTAAACTTTTAGCATGCTTCTCCATATCAGCAAGGGATATAGATTGCCAGACTTTCATTTGCCAGTTTACTGCAAAGCAGACATATGATTTAATCTTTAGAAGGTGGCTCACTTTAAAATCTAATCTCACATTCATATAGCAACTCCTAATGAGCCCTCTAGGAGTAAACAAATTAGTCTCCAGGACATATTATGCATTAATTAATCAGACTAATAGTATTATGAAATGTGTAATAGATGAAAATTAGTTCCAAGTACAGTACTTGCATTGAAGAATGAGCATAGAAGAATTAGAACATAATAAAAGTTTTCTCCAATTTCTACCGCTGTCACCTAAATCAACTATACTCCATTTATGACATATTTCTCGTCCATTTCACTGAATGTTTTGGTGAGGCAAATTACAACATTTCATGCTGGTTTATTTTTGACTGCCATGGCAAATTCAGTTTTTGAAAAATCACTGGTGGTAATCATGGTGAGATTGTGTAACCTTGCACTGACCCAACTCTAACAGCTCAGCATGCAGCGTGTAGAGTCCTTCAGTCCAGAGGGGTGGAAACAAGGGGGGATCACTCACTGCAGTTCTTAGGCAGAAGAGCTTATTTGGCCCTGAGCAGAAAACCTGAAAAGTGTGCTTATTCCTAAATAAAATGTACACAGCACTGAAAGACCTGGAGTTTCTGACAGGAACTGGAAGCTGGGGAAGCCTGGGAACTTAACAGAGAAAAGCACTGTACCTGTTCCTCTCTTTTCCCCTGGGACTGTGAACGATCTAAGCTTTTCAGACATATTGGAGAAGATCCCACAGGAGAGATAAGATCATTAAACAGATATGTTCCATATACTTGCAACTATTTCCACGGATGTGCTGCCACCCTCTTTTACCCAGTGAGAGGCTGATGCCCAACTCCCGAGCCTGCAAGGGCCACACGGTGCCAGGCTGTGCTGAGGTGCAATCCGTGCCCGGCTGAGCAGGGTGGCACAGCCGAGAACAGAACCCTCCACAGGCACAGACACACAGCAGTTTTCCTAATGTGAACATGTTGGGGACGGAGCCAGGAAGCACTAAACTCTGCATACTAAAACAGACAGGCACATTATGGGAATGTTTCGCTAAATAAACAGGCATATGTGCCAGACGAAATGGCACCCGGGCTGAATGTGGTGGGGAAAGCAGGGTAGAGGCAATGTATATCTCTGAGACGACAGGCATTGCTTCGTTCAGCAGGTAAATATTTTACATTGAGATGTCTTCAGTCTTAACTACTTCTTAAATAAGAGACTCTTTAACCTGCATTTTCTTTCTTTTGTAACAGGAGCTAATGCCTGTAGGAGACTGGAGCAGGAGAAACAAATGCTCCGATCACTAATTCTGTCCACACCCCTTTAAATGCAAGTCCACTCAGCTACCCGCCAGCCCCAGACTTCTCACTTCAATAGAACTTGCTCGTAGCTATGCCTAAGTCTGGCTTACCATTACAAATCAAAAAAGTAAATGAATAAAAGGCCAGCTCCTGTTCTAAGCCACTTCAAAATTATCAGTGGCTGCAGAAAGGGATAATTTAAAGCAGAACCGTCAGCTGTGGGTTTCTCTTCAGAATAACTTGGGAGTGATATGCAGACTGGCTTTCTTACCCAAGCTTCCTGAGGTGCTTTCAATATCCAGCTCAGTCAGTATTTTCCCTGCAGGTAGCAGAACTCAAACTGAGTTCAGGTTGCCTACAACCATCACCTCTTTTCATAGCAGACAGCATAATACGCCTTTAGGAAAGACCTGTTTGTTCAACTACAGTCAAACGGTGCTGTCCTTCCTCGGGATAGGAGAGATGTGCAAACCAGTCAGAGTCACAGAACCTTTTCAAACATGGCATATTTTCTCAAAATACAGAACTAATTCAGTTTTTCCCCAGGATTTCCTTCAAGACTCAGTTCCCAGCAGTATTCCAGCAGTAAAAGCAACTGAAGTGAGCCACTTCTCCATGTGGGCAGAGAAGAGGCGAGACACCACTGTCCTTCCCCATCTTCCCCCTTGCATATCATCACACAGCCACAGTGGGAGACAGAAGGGCATTATGTGTTCACCTTCAAGAAAGAAATCTGGCCTCAAAGCTGTTGCAGCTGTCAGTATGCACGGGCACTGCTCAGCAACAACACGAAACAGAACCTTTTCCTAGGCACAAGTAAGGGAAAGTCAAGGCACTGAACTCCCAGGTGATCTATCTTATTATTCATATTATCACATACTTTGATCTAAATGCAGTAAACATGCAGAGCTGCAAATATAGGCAGACTTAAAGGTATAGCACTTCATTCACTTGATGATTAATGTGAACACTGTCATGATAAACAAAACATTTTTATGTAGTACCCTAATTATCATTATTTCGAAATTAAATCCATGCAATAAAAAAGGCATTGAACCCAATTAACATTTCACCCCCCACGTTTCAGTAATGCAGAGGGCTGCACTAAGAACTCAGTTCAAAGACCAAAGAAGCACCTGTGATGGGGCAGAGCACACGGGCAGCACAGACCCCAAACACTCCTGCACTCAACTGCAGTGCACACAAGAGAAGGCTGTGGGGTCTGAAGGATTAAACCTGTCTATGCAACACTCAAGCCCTGTCCTATCCTCCTACAGTGCCAGCTTCTCTTACACTTGTCTAACTCCACTAAACCTCCAGAAATGTTACTTTTTTAAAACAGAGAGAGGAAAGAATCAGGCACAGTCACAAAGCAGATCTGTGCAAACACAGGTGAGAGCAGACTCAGGACTAAGAGTTGCAGCAGGGTTGAACCAGCAAAAGACTTCACTAACACAGTCATGAAGAGCCTGAAAACCTGGCAAGGGGATTTTATATGGCACCGTGGATTAATTTAATGGAGAGTCAACACACCGATTTCAGGACCACAGCACAACAAGGTTTGGAGCAAGAAAGGAACCAGAGCTAAAAGCAAGGCTCAAACCTCTGTGTGCCAGTGTTGCATAGGCAACATATAAGCTTAAGTTAAGCTTTAGGGAACAAAACCCTATTAACTTAGATTGTATCTCCTATTGACTTAGGAGGGATGTGTATCTGTGGAAGAGAGGACTCAGTACAGACTGAAACAAGCAGAATAACTCTTGCATTAAATCATCCTGTTATTTTAAGAAAAGGTTAATTTGTAAAACAAATTGAGCTTCATTAGGGACTAATTGACTGGAAAATTTTCTTTTAAAATGTCTTCTAATTATACAGGTGAAAAAAAAATCTTTTCAAAGCACTTTTATAATTAAAAATCATCCTTGATCAATTTCTTTTAACATTTAAGTCAAGAAAAAATTACGACAGGAAGGTTTAGCCAAGAGTTGAGGATAGACTGGACCAGGACAATAAATATAAGGGAATAAATATATCAGTAAGACAATGTCTGTGACTGCTGGGAACAATCTAGAAAGAAATCCATAAGCAAGTTCAAACCATTGAAGGAAAACACAAGATTTTCTGCTGGAGTGATTCGGCACAGATTGAATTCTCTTTTCACAACTGTAGAATGAATGCCAAAGACAAGAAGACTTATCTCACCAGGAAATAGTCCCCTCCAAAAGGTGTGTTAGACTCCTCCCCTATATCATGTCTCTTGAAACCCAGTGGCAGTGTCACCCCACCGTGAGCCCCAAGAACAGCGTTATTTTTGTCTTTTGCTTTCACAAACCTGAATTCCAATTTGACTATTAGGCTTTGTTCATTATGCTTCTGGAGTAAAAAATTCTGATGTACAGGACTCTGGTCTCTCTGATGTGCTTTTTTATAGGGTTATTCTCATTTTCACTGGCTCCTTGTCTCAGCTTACCTGCTGGGACGCACACACCAGGACCAGAACAAAGCACCAACACCATGAGGAATGAGGAATGAAATGAATCTTTTCCCCAATATAAGACAAAAGTAATGTCAAAAGAATGTATCCTTGCCATAGTAGGGTGATGAAAATCCTTGGATAAAGACAGAGAAAGGCTAGGAAATGTGTTTAAGTAAAATGATGTGGGCTGGGGCTTTTTGTTTGTTTGTTTTGGGGTTTTGTTGGTTTTTGTTTTGTTGTGTGGATTTTGTTTTTGTTTCGTTTTGAGTTTTTGTTGTTTTTGGATAGTTTTTGGTTTTGGTTTGGTTTGGTTTTTTTTCATTTACATCCTTCACAAACATTTGGGGGGTTCTGGATACTCTGAGAAACTTCTTTTCCTTGCGCTTGACTTGAAGTTACCTTGAGTCAAGGGCCATTCCAAAATGATTAGGTAAGAATGGGATGTTCCCCCCCTCAGGGGATACAGATCCCACCACCAAGCACCCACGGGCTGGAGTTCCTAACCTGGTTGCCAGAGTATCAAAAAATTGCTGTTCAAGATGCTTAATGGAGAATTAGACAATAAAATCTAGAGAAGCATCCTAAAGAACAGGCTAAGACAAAGATCAGGACAGAGGGAATTGTGTCCAGCTGTCAAGCTGTATTAAAAGAAAGCTTTCTCATAGCAGGATACTGCAGGGAACACTCAAACACCGAGGACATCTGGGGGCATGTAAGACTTGATTGCTGTTCGTTAGACATGTAACATAAGAAATGGTTTATCCAAAAAAACCAAACTAATACCTGGGACATTGGTTTGCAGAACAAGAAGGGTGTAAACTCGCACAGGGAAACTGCTCATTAGCAAAGATTAGCATAGTAAAGGAGTGTTAAACCTAAATAAAAAGGTAGAATAGCATGAACTGAGACTTTTTTCTCTGTGAAAGACAGCTAAAACTAGTAGGTGGACTTACTTAAAAGAATCTGGAATTCAATCAAGTGGCCTGTAACAAGTAGAATGCTCCAAAAGGCTAAAAGGCATTTAAAATTATCCTAGTGGAGCTGCTGGGAAAGCCTTTGTCCCTGAAAGAATGGCCTCAGGTTGGGACAATCAGGAATGGTATAAATTAGCCCATGATGTGGAAACCTGAAAGTCTTGAAAGTTGACTGACCTAGAGGCAAAGCAGCTCGTCCAAGAGACTGGGAGATTTTGTCAGACTCTATTCAGGGTGGAACAAAGGATTAGGTAAGTGAGGAATAAAAAAAAAAAAAAGCTCATTTGAAGAATAAAATAATAGCAAACGATCACAGAGGTCTTCTTTTAAATTTCAAAGAGGAATTCTGTTTTCAGCCTCTCATGCTCAGGGACTACACCTGCTTAAAAAGGATTTATTAAGGAAGGGCAGAATGTCCCAGTGCTGTACTCCCAGAAACTCCACAGCTTCAAGAAACAGGACAGGGTAGTTTCAATATATTATATCCCTTTTATATATTGACAGCAGAGGCATGGAATAATGAAGAAACTTATCCAGAGTCAGAAAAATAAGATACAGAACCAATGTCTTATCCCTCTGATCCTTAGTCTTCCTTTATTTATACACCCAAGAATTACATATGCCCTTTTTCCTGGGACATTGCACCAGCAGCTGAGATTCAGTTAATAATTCACTGCAATTCCCAAATATTATAGAGTTGCTACTAATATATCCATTTATCTTCATGAGATGGCTTACAGTATGTGGGCCATGGGCTACAGACACGGCCATCTGACCAAGTTTCAGAAGTTTCTATCACTTCATTTTTCACTACAGGTATCTCTGCAAGTTGGCTGATAAGTTCCCTTTAAAAAGGTAGTTTTTAAGCATGTGATTTTTTTTCATTGAAGTGGTGAAAAGAACTTCAAAAAATTATGTTGCATATGAAGGGGCATATTAAGAACTTGTGATGTCAATGAACACTTTTCAGTACTGTAAAGGCAGACTCCCCTTTCTCATTTCTTCTTCACAAATATAATTTCTAAGTGATTAAATAGAAACTCGGCTTGTTGAGCCAGCAGTTCAACTTGAGTAAAAGGAAGGGGCTCGTCAGAAGCACTCATAGTGTGGAAAGTGCTCTGAATAGCATTTGTTCCCTTGTGATCTCCACTGCAGCTCCTGCCTGGCATTCTACACTGCACTGTGAACACAGCTACAGTCACAGGAAAACAACAGCCAGATGTGTTGAACTCCTGTGTTAATCTTTAAGTTTTCACCTTCTTTGTCCACAGATTCTCTAAGTGACAGATGGGCAGCTGCCGAAAAGACATCCTTTTTTCCAAGGTCACAGTTCCCTTCCTTCTCTGAAGTGAGCAGAAGGTGGTTACAGAGTCAGAGATCGAAACAGTGGTGACTGTTCCCAACACAAACCAGGCAGAAGTTATAAATCAACTACACAAGACTTATTTTTAGTAAATAGACAATGATGAAGCTAAATTTGCCAAGATAAATACTGATTATGTGGGATATAAGGCCTTTTTTGATGCATTTATGCAAGCTTCATTAATATTAACGACTGCATATACCTTGAGAAGACACAATCATTGTTCACCGAAAGAAATGCTCTACCTAGTCCTCAAATATAAAGATACAAAGACAGTAATCACTTATTAGCTACTTGCATATAGGCTGGTGGAAATAAAGCACTGCTACTTTAGCAGCCCTCTGATGGAATGCCCTGATTGTAATCTCCCAAAACACTGTTTCTTGCAACCATTCCAAAGCAGTTAAAATCTTACTGGCAGATTCCAAGAACCTGCTGCTGTCAGGGTTTGCTGTCACTGTGAAACCAGCAGAGTGATTTGCATTTGGAGTGTGATTGTGAAGCAGCAACATAATACACTGTGATTAGGAGACTGAGTGAACCACTTCTAAAAAGAAGAAAGAGCACAGGATTAAAACTCAATATGACTTATATGTTGGGTTTATTTTTTTTTTCCTACTACAAACTCTATATAAAAAATGCTGCAAGTCTCCTGCTGCATGTCCAGTTCCAATGACACACAGCTAAGCTGATGGGGATCTAGACCCTCTGCTGAGCTTGGTAGGTCCCCACTGATTTACATGACTGACAATCTGGATCAAGATTCATAACTACTGTGTGTGTGGTGAGCAAAGTAACATGGAAGCTACTTAACTTCTGTTTGACCCTAGGATTCATCTTTGGAAATAATTATTTATGTTTGATGCTGATAAGAGCCATATCCACCAGGTGACTGAGCCTGAGCCCTGGGTCAAAATATCAGTGTGTCACCTCCTATGTCAGAGTATTCTAATCCTTATATTATGTGCTCACATCCCACTGTCCCTCCTTCCTCTCCACAGTGCATCACTACTTGCAGATAGTTTCATGCTGATGAGACATCACTAGAAAGTGTTGCAGGACCCAAAGTGACAGAGCAGTGCTCCCCAGGGACCAAAATTCAAGTGCTTCGTTGTGTTTTCAGGCTTTAACAGAAGAGTACAAAGCATTTTGAAATACATTTTGGAGTTTGCAACTGTAAAAGCTGAAGGGCAGAGTTTGCCCTTGAGTTCTCACTCTAAATCCCCTCTGTGAGCTCAGAATTATGCACATATATAAATTAAAATAAATGCTTTTCCCCTTATCACTTTTGCTATTTGAAATGTAAGCCAGCAGGGAAGTTTAGGGGATGCTCACGGCACCCACTAGAACAGGTGCCTGTTTCCTCCCTCAGCAGCATTTCCCAAGGAGTAAGAAATGTTCCCTTTCCCAGTGTGGCAAGAGCAACACACTGGGACACTGCCCTGCCTTTCAGTCTCAGCTTTACTTTGAAGAAACTGCAGAGGTAATTTTCTAAACATTTTGACTGCACAGAAGATAATCAAAATAGTCAAAAGTTGCCTGTGTAACCAGTGCCTGTTTGTGTTTGCAAAGAACCCACACGAGTGGGGAGAGGTGAATTGCCCACTGAGAACGGGAGGTGCTAACTCACATGGCAGTGATGTA
The DNA here is from genome assembly GCA_038380795.1 of Pyrocephalus nanus. Classification (NCBI taxonomy): domain Eukaryota; kingdom Metazoa; phylum Chordata; class Aves; order Passeriformes; family Tyrannidae; genus Pyrocephalus; species Pyrocephalus nanus. Next base: position 13,001,653 of record CM076275.1, on the reverse strand, counting down.
ATGAGGCCTGCTGGGAGGAGCAACATCACATTTCTTTTGGGAAAGTCAACAGGAAGAACTTCCAGCCTTCTGCTTTGCAGCAACTTTTCCTCAGGCCTTGGCCGGTTTGTTATTCTTGGCTATCTGTGGGGCTGTTTCAGAAACAACATAAATGAAATGAGCATGGAAAACACCAAAAAAGACAGAAGAAAAAAGAAAGGTACTGAACTGGATTTAATGAAAGCAAGAAGAATACACTTTATATGTGCAGGAAGATGGTGGGAGTCAGCTGGTCCCACTGATGACAACAGCACAACTCCTACTGACTGCACATTTACATTGTTCTCTGTTGGATTTTTTGTTTTGTTTGGGTTTTGTTGTGGTTTAACCCCAGCCAGCAACCAAGTACCCCAGCCAAAACCAGCACAGCTTTTTAAACAGAACTGAAACCTAATTCTTGCTTTTCAGCTTTGTCAATATCCCAGAGTGTCAGCTTGGTGAGCTGCTGATGGAATGTGGTGATATTTACCTTGTAATGCCACTCCTGGTGTTGCTTTATAAGACGATGATTCCATGGAGATGTGGCAGAGATTTAAATGGCATTACAGTGTATTTGCCAACCCATATTGCTAAATCCTAATTCTATAGGCCTTACTAAATAGCTCCTTGTTGTAGTAACTGCCACAAAAAATACAACCGTGTTCATTACATTTGATTGCTGAGGGTTGTGGGTTTTTTTAATTTATTTTGGTATGGATTTTTTTTTTCCTTAAGCATCTGATGTTTTATTAACAAGTAATATTCCAGGTGTTGAAAGTCTGGATTGGTCAAACTGGATCAGAAAAACACCCTATGAGGCCAATTTCCTATTTGCCTTGATGACTTGAAAATTCTTGCATTAAGTTTCTTTACTTACTGTGACATTACTTGATTTTTCTGGTAGTCTGTAAGACAGGAAATGTGTGCAATGACACAAAGTAACACTCCTGGACAAAGGGAAGGTGGGAGGTTTTTTAGAGCTGACAGAGTATTATGTGTATCAGCTTCCTACTCAACCAGAGAAGTGTATTTCAGAAATACATGGGCTAAAGTCTTTATTCCTTGAACAGGAGTGGGTATTTCTACATCTCAGGCCAACTGCCGACCACCACTCTTCAGAAAGCCCTGAAAACTGGGATATCCATCTTGATGAAAAGTGTAATTGCATCTGATTTTAGAAATACTCTTTCTAACTGCATTACTACAAGATGGTGAATCCCACAATTAAAGAACAGAAAATCTTTTTGTGACCAAAGCTATGCCCCAAACAGGCAGAAGTTCAGTATCAGAGGAACTTTTTCTGTCAGTACAATGCAGGAACTGTTTAAGAAAAGAGGCAATAATGGCATTAGTTGGGCAGTCAGATGAAGGTCCTCACCACACAGAAAAGTGTATGAATTTAAGGTCCAAACTGTAAGATGAGTAAGAGAATTATTTTCTTTTAAAGTGCTGGACTTTCCATGCAGAAAATAATAGCCAAAAAAAAAAAAAATCCATGCAACTTTAAAAGCTTTTTCATAAATAGCAAACAAGAAGAAATAGTCAGCAAATAAAATAAGAAATGATCCTCCATTGCCAAGCCACAATGTAATTCTCTAGATGAATACTTTTTCTGGCCCTTAAAAAGATTGAAGATACAGTCCAGATCGTTACAGCAGAGAGCTGAAAAATCTGGTATAAATTTTTAAAAATGGGACTATGGTTCAGAAAAAACTCCCCCAAACCATCAAAGAATATGTCTGGGTTTCAATTATTTTATACATGCAGGAAAGAACAGTATGCACATATATAACTATACTCAAATATACAAAAAGGAAAATAACAATAATGATGGAACAGATTCTGATTAAAATTGACTTTTAAGTTAAAATTTAGTGTTCTTTGAGACTTAAAGATGTATCAAATGTGCATCAAAATTTCAAACCTGTTCTTTCAAATGTAAATTCTTTTATACGAGTGTTATTGCTACTCAACTTCCAAGAGAACTACAAAGTTATTATAATTGTATATTTTAAAGAGGAGGAAAATATTTCACTTCAGTTTGTTCTGTGACTTCCCTCCGCAAAAGTAACACCACAGATAAATAAAATATCAATATTTTTTTCATAAGTAGTTGTTTCAGAGTTCAACAGAGAATAAGCCCATTGCTCAGAAAGGCAAAGAATTGAAATGAGGGAATCAACATTTTAAAAACTGCTGGTAAGTCCAAATTAGATTGTAGCACTTTTTCACATGCTTTCTATTTGTTTAAAATGCCCTTCAATGACTGTTATCACCACCACTTGTAGTTTAGAATGCAGGTCTCTCTAAAGTGAGATGGAAAAGGGGAGAAGCTTTTTGCTGTTTTGACACAAAGTGTATCATCTCTTCTCTGGAATTTCCTGGCTCAGCTTCAGTGTGTCTTTCCAAACGGCACTTGGTGCTTCAGCAACTTCTCCTGACAGCACAAACCATCTCCTGAAGGACTCATTTCTCCATCTCCTCCCTTGACACCAAATTATCCTTCTGGAATGTAGAAGTTTACAGATAGCCACACTGAATATTTCTGTATTCCTTTATATGTTTTATTCTCGTCCTTTTCTCAAAACCTCGTAATTCCAACCATAGTCTCCTATTTTCCATTCAGGCAGTAAAAGGCAATAAACCAGTGCCCCACTGCATTTTGTGCTCATGCTGGGTTTGAAACTGCTCCTCATGGAATACAGGAGCTCCTGCAAACACAAGGTTCTCAGGATCCTGACCCTAAAGAAGTTGTAGTAGATAGATGGGCAACAGTAGGAGCTGCTTGGATCCCTGTACACTAAAGAAATCACTGACCTGGAAGAATGTGCACCCTGAACATGAAAATAACAACCCAATCCTCCCCACTGGATTTGCATCACAAAGCAAAGAACTCCTGTAAATAAAGTGTTTGCTTCAAACCCTGCTCACCACCTTGTCACTCTCTTTTCAACTCCTTCTTTCAAAGCTCCCACGACTCCCATGACAGAAAATCCCTCTCAATAACTACAGACTGGTTATTACAGATACTCTCAACAGACGGCTGGAGAAATAGTTCATTCAGGATTTTTGATTTAAAAAGTCTTTGTTCTTTAAAATTGATGGACTTCTTGAAAAAGTATCATCTGGGAGGAGCTCCACTGCAAGGAAGTACCAGAGTGGAACATTGTGCCCTGAGTTCACAGATTTTTCAGGTCCCTTCCAGGCCTGTGCACTGATTGCTGCCATTCTGATCAGAAGAAAATGTTTCTGTTCTGGTTCATAACTAATGTGATGGCATCAGTAATTAAATGCAGATGAAATTCTATCTCAACATTTACATTTATCTTAGTGGAAATAAAGCACGTGACGATCCTTAACAAGCCCTTTAACAGTTTTTACTTGTTTCCCCCATATCAGCATTGTTGATACTGAAATTTGAATTAAGCAATTCTGCATTTCCAGCAGAGTAGGAGTTTTAGCTATTCATTACTCCTAATGATAGAGAATAGAATCCGATGAATTCTTCTATTTAATTGATTTAAACACATTAGAAGCTTTGGTGGTATTGAGGAAATTCTATTGGCAACAAACTGCTTGGAAAAAAAAAAGAATTATAGCAGAGTGTTACTGATTGCTGTAGGTTTTGGACTGAATGTGGGTTTTTTTCTGGAATACCTGAGCAAGGAAACAGTACCAGAATTTCCCAGAATTATGCTAAAAATGACTGAGAAAGGAAAGATAATGGTAAGGAAGCAGCACTGGCCTCAGGTGCATTAACACTACAGTTGTCTGAAACACTTAGTATCAGAACTAAAAATACCTAAAAGACATAAAATTAGAAGTTTTACCATTTCTTTGTAAAGTGTCTAGATAGATACTTGGTGATATTTCCTGGCTATGCCAACTACTAAATTCAATCTTCTATTTCAACATTGGACTGAATATTTTGTTAGTGTTTGCACAAACATTTATAAAACATGCCAATTGAGGCAAATTAAGTATGGATTATGAAATAAGAAATTACTCTTAATTAAGCCACCTCCAACCAAATGTTTGAAGACCAACAAAATGGGTCATTTTGACAGACATGAGGCTTCTTCAATATCTTTAGCAATTGAAAAGATTTCCAAATTTAGGTTTGAAACAGTCTTTTTCATTTACTCTTTTCTCCTTCAGACTGTCACTTTTGATGGGTATTTTCCCCCAGAAAAGTGTTCTCCAGTATATACCAGCCTGCCTCTGCTCACCAACCTCGTGAGAAGGTGCAGAAACCCAAACCTCAGCCTGCTGCACTCAGAATTTTAATGAAGTTCTAAGCAGGCAGAGCATTCCCACTGATGTGAAATTCAGCTCCATTGCAGGACCCCGTTAGAGTGAAAGGCTCTGCAGGGCTGGGCAGAGCTGCTGCCTCCCAGACAGTGAAAGCCCAGCAGTGAAACCCTGCCAGCTGCATCTGCCCGTGTGAAACACAGCCACTCCACAGACAGATTGCTTTCTGTAAATGCCCAGTGTCCAGTTCTGTTTAGAGTGGGACAACTCTTTTAATTCTAAATATGACCTGAACTGTTCTTTCTACAGAATCTTCTGTAGTTATTAACAGTGTTTAGGAAGTGCTGCCCTAACCAATCACTTCCAAAAGGTTGGAGATGAGGCAGCCCCACTTCCCGTGCAGTTCTGACCACAGAGATGCCTCCAGCCTTTTGATCTCCCAACTCTGTTCTGCAAGATGCAGGAGGCTCTGGCTCTGATATACATGAACCCCAGCTTAACTTCTGAGAGATGAGTAACCCCGGGAAAGCCAAGGATATTTCTGTGCTCCCAGTTAGGCAGGGAACAAGCTTTTAAAGGATTCCAAGGCTCTTAATTGAATAGCTGTACTGCCATGCATAATACACTTGAAATGGGAGTATTCATTTTCAAGAGGACCCTCCACAGAACTAAAAGTTTACAAGAAGTAGGGTGTTTGTTCTCAGGGGTTTTATTTGTGTACTGTGAATAATGTCTCCTAATATTATACTCTGCTTAGTGTGACTGATACAGAAATAAGAACTTGAAAAAAATCAAAGATTGCAGAATCAGGTCCTTCTTTCTGTTGTGTTGTATTGGCAGATGAACAAGAGAGAAAGAAATAAGTTGTTTTCTAAAGCAGTGGGGAACGTGATAGCCTTTCTTTTTAGCCTTGGATTTATTCCCTTTGATGCTGAGTGTATATGAGATTAAGAAATGCTCAATCTCTTGACTGTTAAACTCTCTGCCTACTTGTAGCTGATGATTCATGGCTTATTGTTTCTCTAATAGTTCACAGTTAATTGGTATGGTGAAGAATTAAAGATTAACTGTCGAAATGTAAAAGTATCAGGACTATTTTTTTTAAGAAAAAGAACAGAAAATATCTGCAGATGAAGAACCACTATCTAAATTACCTCACACAGTATCTACAGAGCTACAAAATCAACCTTTATCCCATGGCACGAGTGAGAATGCTTTTAAATAAGGCAGTTTCAATTTTATAGCATCCCATAACTTGCAATCAGCAGCTCTTTAATAAAACTGAAATAAGCACCTCGCAGTCAATGGGTATTTCTTATATTTTTTTGCACAACCAAAATAGGATTCACATTAAACTGAAAATTGGGTCATGCTTCAGCACCCAGTAATTTGACCTAAAGATAACATTCCTGTCCCACAGTTATAAGATGTGCCTTTCAGACAATGAAAACGTTTAAGAACTACAATTTTAGGTAGTTTGTATAATGTAAAAATGTCTGTCACGCTCCTGGAATCCAAAACATAATGAAACCTTTCAGCCTGGGCTGTGTAAAGCACCGTAGGATTGTACCAGGGCATAATGCTGGCTCAAGAGAGAGCACACAACGGGAAAAATGACACGTCTGATTCCATCTGATGGTTTATTTCTTACTAATAATCTGCAGCAAAACTGAACTTACACTTCGTAGGAGGTAAGACAAGTGTTTATTGATGCCTGGGTGCACCATGAGAGGAGTCCTCAGTTCTTTGATCATGGCAAACTTTGTAGCACCCTGAAGGCATGTTTCACCCAGCTCAGGTACATCAGGCAGGATTCAGATCAAGAAACAAAGCACAGGTCATTTACCAGCTACCAATTACACTGGGCTGCAAGACAGCCACTGACATGTTTGGAGACAAAAAACTTCAGGCAAGAGAAAATGAAGAGAAAGAAAAGAAAAAAAAAAGAGTAAATCTAAGGATAATCGTGCAAAGAAAAATAAGAAAACAGAAACCATGAATATTACAGATAATGACAATGCTAACACTGTTTGGGTATAATTTACTGTTACTTTCGGATTGCAATTTTCCGAATTTAAATCAAATACCTCACAACTCTCTCTTCCTGTTGCAAAGTTTAATAAAGCACAGAACCTGCTGCCCATAAATATCAACACAGGGCCATGTCTTATGAAAATGATAACTCCCTGACAGCACAGCCTCCCTCTGCTGCCTTGTAATGAGTGACTTGGACACCACCTGCCAGTTCAACCTCAGATAAATATTTCAAACACATCATGCAAGAGATTCTCAGATCAATCCCCACCTCCAGGAAAGCAGTGGAGTGAGACAGAAAGCCATTTTGAACTGGTGCACCAGAGCAGAACACAAGCAGCAGTTTTACCTGGTTCTGGGGGGGAGGAAAGGTGTGTTGTTTTATTTTAACCTGTGCCAAAGCAGAGTGATTAAAGGTAAGACACTGATCTGTGCACTGGACACCTCACCACGAGAACACATCCAGGCACATGGACAAATATGCAGTGAACTCCCACTGCATTCCCTGACATAGAATTAATTGTTGCCTACAAAATCATTTTGAAATGGCTTCTTAAAAAAGACTCTCCAAAAGCAGCAGGCCAGAATTCTGAACCTTCCTGTGACCCTCTCCCTTCCATGCACAGAATGGGTACTTACTGAAAAACAGCAAAGAAACTCATATACTCCATTTATATCACCCAAGGTTTGAAGTCCATGAGATAAGCGAGTGAATTGTCTTTTCAACACCTGTGTGAGAAGGGGCATCTATTTACAGAAATGGAAAATGGGTAAATCCATAATTAAAAAATTTGAAACAGTCAGCAACAAGTCTGCCAACAGAGAGAGAATTAAAACTATAAGAACATTTTCCAGGCATGGTGGAATACACTTTGACCAAAATTTGCCTTGGGCCAGTGCCTCTTTAAAGCTGAGTAATCAGAGAAAAACTATGTTCAACAAGACTGAAAGTCAAGCTTTCATCCATGATGATAGAAGAAAAGGGCTCAACCACACACACCTACCCAGCTCCATAGCTGACTTCATGTGAGCATTTGGCAGAATGCACCATCTTTTAAGAGAGCAAAGAATCATGGACTAAAGTCCAAAATAAGTGTGTAGACCAAAGCACTCACATGATGGAGAAACATGCCCTGAACCCCAGGGCTCACCACACCATTGGCAGACACTCTAAACAACGATACCCATCTTGCTGGCTCTGCCCAGGGTCACAACTCCCACCCATCTCTGGACACACCTGGCAACTGTGGATTTATCCTGCTGACAGGCTCATGGCAGAGACTGTGCAGCAAATGTGGGCCCCAGCAGAAGCTGAAGCTTTGTGCAGGTCAGCTGGGCACACACATTCTTCCCAACTTCTGCACGCTGCTCCCGAGCTGCAGATGGCCCTGCGTATGTCAGCAGGCTTGGAGCTCAGTAAGCAATCTCTGAACTTCACTCCATTTTAATACAGAGATGGATGTGAAGGAATTTCCTAGTCAGTATTAAAATCTGTTATAAAATATCTATCATCAGTCCAAAATTAAGTTTAGACGTGGTCATTTATATTGCATAAAAGAGGAACAGGGCACTGCGCTGGCAATTAAATAAACACTTCTAATCAATGAGCAGTACAAGAAAGGAAAAAAAAATAAAAACTAAACTAAAATCATGATGATATAAGTTAAAAAAAAAAAAAAAGGAAAAAAAGAGAGAAGAGAACTGAGACTAATTATCTGTATTTAAACATGTGAAGATCTTACTGAGTCTACAAGGTTGAGATCTTGTTCCCTAATCAAGTGCATCAAAGGCATTCCCCAAGGCTCACAGCAAAACTGCAGCACATCCATACAAATCATTTTTATTCAAGGAAGGCCCTGAAGTGGAGTGAGTTTTCCTCTCCTCCCTGTCACCCTGCAGCACAGCACTGTGCTCCCAGAGGTGCACACTTCTATATCATAAGGCTTTGCAGATTCACAGTGACATTCCAAATGAGCTCTTTACTTTTGTTCTACTCTAGTAATTATTCAGAGGGCCAGACTCTGCCCTCTTACTCTGCCACAACCTCTTGAACATCATTGACTCCAGAGTGTAAATTAAATAAGATTTTGGCCATCACTTGGCAAGTACTATATAATTTAATGTTCTTCAACCTTCAGAATGATTGAAGGACTTAATTTACTAATAATTAACTGCATGAAGTCTCTTTAAGGGGTGTTATTGAGTTTAGTTCTATTTTAAGGGGCTAATATGTAATATATAAGTAGTTGTATACAAGCCATACACTTTCAAATCTTTGTTCTGACTGTAAAATGTCAGTTGGACTAATTCTGGTTTTCTGGTGCCTCAAAAATCATGCTGTGAATTTGTACCTGCCAAAAATGCTTAATGTAAGATCTAACTGTGCAATGCTGTGGGAATTCTGGTTTTAAAACTTATAAAAGGAACCTTTTATTTACATTTTTCCTCTCATGTCAAAAAAAGAGTATAGACCTCAGTGTCACAACCATAATAAATGCATAGTAACTTGCAGAAAATTGTAAGGAGTTGTTGTACCCTTCCACTTTTTTTTCTTCTACAAAGGAAAGATGCATAACATGATTCCCAGTGGGGGGGAAAATGTCACTGTGAGAAGCAGTCGTGGCTTATTAGAACTTTGATTCTGAACCTTCAACTTCTACAGTCATTTAATTTTTTCAAAGAGAGAGAGTCAAATCAACAGATGAATAAGATTATTCATATTTTCTTTGGGTTATCAGCATGTTGTGGAATGATCACTTAATAAACATAGATTGCACTTCTAACACACAATAATAAGCTGGCACAATCAGTGCTTGATTTTTTTCCATTTAGTTTCTAACTTAATAAGCACAATTTTGCTGTGCCCAATTCTAGAACAATTAATAGTACTCAGCTGCATCTAGCAACCTACAGATCTGACATTTCAGACAGCAGAGTGCTCCCAATTCCACACAAAGCTCAAAACTTGCATAGAGTTATAAAAAATTCCACCCAAAAATTAGTTCTCTGAAACACAGGCTCTACAGGGCTGAATTCAAAGTTTCTGGAGTTTCTTTATTTGATTATTTTTACTTCTTCGTGTAAAAGTTCCTTTTACTTCTCAGGAATGTAAAACAAGCCTTAGAGTTCTTCCTTAAAACACAGAACACAAATCCTGCTGTGCCCAGAAACCTTGGTATGATATTCTGCTTTTCTGCTAACAGTGCTGGAAATGAAAGGCACATTTGTAAGCTGGTCTAACACTCCAGTGTGAGAAGTCTGAGTTATGTTACAGAATAAAGCACAGCTAAAACATGGGGAGATGGACAAGTAAGACAGACAACAACTGACAGGCATCTCAAATGTCATTAATTCCTTGTCTAAAGTTATCCTGGGGGTTTTTTTGGTCAGTTGTTTGTTGGAGCAGGGGTTGTTTTAAGTTTCAGCTGTTCTCACCATTGCTGATAGAAGTACTTTTTAGAAATCTAAAATATGAAATTAATATAGTCATGCCCTAGGGAGCTTTAAGGGAGGAAGATCCACATCTTCTCAGGCAGGAGGCAAATCTGTTCTTAATTCACCTATATTTTGAAGGCACTCAAATTAATTGGATTATTAATTTCCATTTCTCTATCTCTAATCATCTAGCTAACACCCAGAGACTGAATCTCCCTATTTATTTACATATTTGATACAGAGAAGTGTGATGCAGATATTCTACATCATAATAGGAATGTGACATACTCTCCTAATCAGGTATTTGCAAATTTACTTTGGCACTTTCAGATTGATTTTGTCATAAATATATATCTGTTCATTGGGGTTTCTGAGCTTGTGCAACAGGAGGGTTTAAAACCTGAATATCAAGAATAAGTAAAAATACCTTCCCTTCTTTCCATCTCCACTGCCTAATCTTGCATCACAACTCCTGCAAGAAGTGTCCCTGAAGATCCAAGGGCCATAGAATGGTTTGGGTTGGAAGGAACCTTAAAGGTCATCTTGTTCCAAGCCCTCTGCCCTAGGCAGGGACACCTTTCACAACCTGGCCTTGGACACTCCCAGGGATGGGGCAGCCACAGCTTCTCTATGCCAGGGCCTCCCCACCCTCACAGGGAAGAATTTCTTCCTAATATCTAACCCAAACCTCCTCAGATTCAGTTTCAAGCCATTCCCCCTTTTCCTGTCACTACATCCCTTGTCCCAAGTCCTTCTTCAACTCCTTTGGAGCCCCTTTATGCACTGGAAGGGGCTCTGAGGTCTCTCTGGAGCCTTCTCTTCTCCAGCCTGAACAACCCCCTCTCTCAGCAGAGCTGTCTCCACATCAGAGGTGCTCCAGCCCCACATCATCTTTGTGGCCTCCTCTGGACTCGCTCCAACAACTCCATGCACTTTGTGTTTAACATGTTATGAGTCTCTTAGGCAAAACAACTGGAAAAGCATGATTTTTACATGGATAATGTCACTTGCTGCATCCATGTAGAAAATATTGCCCAACAGTAATTTGCTATATGATGTGGGCATAAATAAATAGAACATGTTGTAAAGGCTGAGACAGTGTCTGTCTGTGTGTCCCCCCCCCCAGAATTCACTTATTGCTTATTGAACACAGAGCCTGCTTCTTTTTGGCACATCTTTATTCAGGAAGATGGGCTGATGGCCGACAACTTTGATGCAATAAAGACTGCTGCAGCATCACTGGAGGAAAGTCATTTGATAAATGTATATTTTCCATTTTGCTTTAAAGGAATCTATTATAAGTGCAGCTGCTTTCCCAATGAAATTAATGCCGAAGAGAAGCTTCGTATTACAAAGTAAAATGGGACTCGCTCTCTAATATTAGACTGAAAGGCATTGTAATGCAGCAGGAGGATTGAACTTTGACTCCTTCAAGAACACTGATTCATATAATGAAAAGGGGAAAAAAGGCTTTAAAAATGCTAACATCCTCTTTTCAAAGCTTAGCATAGCTGCTGCCCACGAAACAGAATAGCAAATACAGGTTGTGTGCATCTGCAAAGAAAACATACCCCAAGGAATAACAGAAGGAATCCACCTAACAAAATTCTCCAAATTGTTTTGCAGTTTTTGAAAGATACTGAAACACACAACTGGGAGGAGAATCTCTCATCCTTTTTCCAGTCAGTGGTGATATCCATTGCTTATTTAAATGGGGTTTAACCAAGTGATATATGGGGGGATTACAGCTAAGCTTTACCAATCCTTTATGATTACAACTTCACTTCTCAGAAATTCTCCCATCCTTTTCAAGATTTGAAACATGTTCCTGTTCAACACTGGTTTCTTATTAAATGTGGTGGGGTTTTTTTCCCTTTTTCCTAAAAGGAAGGAAGGAGGGAAGTCTATCTCCTATTTTATACATGGATTTCATACTTCCAAATGATGTGTCCAGACTTGACATTCCCATTTCTGCTAAAGAAACAAACTCTAAATGTCAAAGTGATACCTGGGTTTGGACTCAGGTTTCAGACCCTTGACACAAGCAGAGATGAGAGATGTTTCAATGGTGAATGAATTTCTGTTTTTTGCCACTGCTGCTGGCAAGCTTTTCATCCTTATCTCATTTTTTCTTTAGAAACATTTAGGTAAGATAATCTTGGTCATTTTGTCTGTCTCAATACTAAAATATAGTCCAAGTGATATATCCCAGCCCTCTTCTACTTTCCATTATCTCAGTATTTCTTTCTTGAGGCTTCAGAAATAAAAGCAGCATGAATTTTCCTTAGTCTCTTCCATGAAAATTTCCTGTTATCAACATTTTAAACTTTTGAGCAATCTAGAAACGATTTTGTTTCGGTGCATTCTTGCTTTTTGCGTCCCTAAAATATTTTGGAAGCAGCAAGAACTCTTTTTAAAAGAATGCTCAATGTTTTATCCTATTTTACAAGAGAAAAGCTGCCCCATATACCATCAAACAGTCCCTCCTCCTTAACAGACTTGGTTGTAAGATCACAAGTCCCAGTGCAGCCATCTCTTTCCAGATGTTATCTTTTGTTTCCCTGCTTTCTTTGTGTTTGGCTTGCAATAGTCTATACTTTGCTGCTGGATAGCTGGCTAACTCATTTCTAATATTTAAACGTTTTAGGGTTGCTCTCATCATGACCCTAATACAGTGCATTTACACTACACTCAAAGGAGATGAATAGCAAGCCTAGCAGATAAATGGCCACAGACTCACAGCCTTCAAGAGACTTATTCACTGGAGTAACAGTATTAGCCCGCAAGGGCACTTTCAAAAGCTTTTCATGCCTTTCTACGCTCCTTCCTCCAATCTCTGTCATTACTGGCTGATGTTGCTTTCAGACAGTTTGGGCTTTTGGTCACTGCCAGCTTGGGAAAGATTCATATTTATGACCTTGAACTGAAAAGCTTCCTTTTTCACCTCGGCCCCTCGCACCCTTCCTCCCATCCTGCCGCTCTAGTTACATTCAAACTCCTTTCCCTTCCTCTCCAGCTGAATCACTCCGTGATCCCACACTTGGGGCCTTGTGGCAAGGGAGCCACAGGACTGCAGGAAATATAAGGCGACTGTTGTAGCTGTGAGCGACCGCTGTTAATGGCATCTCCTTCGGTGCTGTACAAACCGAAGCAGAGAGGACTCCATCCCAGCGGACAATTGCAGACAATTCACAGCCTTGGGGTCTGTGATTCACAGAGCAGTGAATCACACACGAGCCTGATGTTGCTCTTAACCTCACTCCAGTCGTATCCACACCCCCTCCCCATGAAATCTGAGCATTTTATGTTACTGCACCTGCTTTACTCCTTCCCTACTACACGTACACGCCAAGCTCACAGTGGCGTGGAGGGGCGAAATAAAAAGGTGCCACAGTGACATTAATGCCGAGTCCATATTATTATGCAAGATTAATTTGTATCAGAAGCAGGCATAGACGTTTCTGTCGTATTAGCCAGGGTTCACCATCCACATTTATGGTTTCTCATTGACTTTGCTTTGGCTATGAAAGAACAGATTAAATCTGAATTGATACAAAATTGCTGCTACAACAAAAATAATTCCTGGCAAGTAAGGACGTCGGGCTGCACAGGGTACCCGGTTAAAGGCTATTCGGTGTAAAAACGAAGGCAAGAGGCAGAAAAAGCAATAAATCACAGCCAGATAAACAAACTCCAACAAAGAGGAGATAATGAAGACAATACCAAAGACAGAACTCTCGGGTCCCTGAATGATGGGCCATTGAAGGAACCATTCAAAGTCCTGGAGAACTGATAAGAAGGGGTGAATTACTGAGTGTCCCGGGAATGACTGATTTTGGTGCAGGGCTGGTTGTGGGACTGTGTGCAATTTATGGGATGCTTTAAGCAATTTATGGGAACATGCAAAGAAATCCTTAATATCAGTTGGACTGGGAAAGAACCAAGGATGGGAAGATGAAGAGGAAGGTTAATATAAAAAGAACAGAGAGAGGAAAAGCTGATTGCATACAAACAAGCTGCTGTTCAGTAGAGTTGTCTGACAAGCCCTGTCCCTGATAACTCCAGTCTGATGAAACTCCATCCATCTATTTTCTGTGTGCTTTTGCTCTCTGGTGTGTTTATGTGAGATACAAGAGCAAACTTGAAGCTGGATTCAGCAGTAAGTCCTGAGAAGATGTGAGACTGGAGTCAGGATAAACAGGTTCTGGGTTTGGATTCTGTGAGGGTTTATGGTCCCGTGCAGGGCTTAAGACACACGAGCAGTGGGAACTTCAATCAAGCTGCAGTAGCTGGCAAGCAGCAATAAATCAGAAACTGGAAAAAAACCCCAAGGCTGGAGATAGGGAAGCCAAGAATCAGGGCAACAGTTCTGAATCAACTTACAGCCTAGGTCTGAGGGCTCTGCAAAGATGAGAGTAGCTGTGAATCAAGACAGAGAGAGTTTATAAACATCTACTTGCACAAATATGTACAAATATGCAGATGAACACAATGAATGGTCAACTTCCTAGTGATTTGGCGAGGAGGAGCAGGAGTGGGCAATGCTGTTGCTTTATCTGGCTTTCTTTTGGAAATGCTGTAACTAAAAGAGTGGATGACCGTGCTACAGGGACATGGTTGGAGTGGCAACTACACAGAACTCAGATTTTTGAGTACACCACTCAGCAAGAGAACACTGGCAGAAACCCTTTTAGTTTTGTTTCTTTCTCAGAAGCTAACAAGGAGTTACCCAGCAGAACCCCTGCACAAACCCCCAGCTCTGGGTCTCACAGGAGCTCCTCTCAGATGCTCAGGCTATTACAAGCTTCCTTCTATTGTTTTACCACTTCAGCAACCAGGCAGCCATCCACATGCAATTTTATCCATCCATATAACACCCCGTGGAAATCCCTGGAATTCACATTCCACAAGAGCATTGCGTTTCCTCTACTGCAGTTGAAAATACATGTTACTTACCTTTTATTACTCCTCACACCATATGCAATCTAACAGTGTTTAACACACTGGTAATATGTTTGTCCATCCTTGTGCCCTGATCCCCTCTGCCAAAAGGACCATTCCTATCCCTCCAGAGGATCACAGGGAACTGAGGATCTCCCTGCTGAGGGGAACAGTGAAGACAAAAAGGCAGTCAGAAGGTGAATGCAGTACCTGTTGCAGCAAGAAACCTGTAGCCAGTCCTGCAACCATTGTGGTAGTGGCCTTCCAATATGAGATAGAGAGAATTCTTCAAGCTTTTTCTAAATATGATAATGTGCAAGTACAGAAGGACTAAAACCCTGTACTTTAGGTAAGGTATTTGTTCCTGCTGAACAGTTTTAATGAAAATGGGTGCACATAGTGATTGTCTATTTAAACATCATTACTGCATTTTTCTTCTACCTTACTTGAGGTTAACTTGCTCCCTTTTTCTATCCCATGGCAGCAGAGCAGACCATGTTTAAACCATAGTATATTATTAAAAGACATTATAATATAAGAACAAAATGAGAGTGATTAGGATCTCAAATCCCATTCTTCCAGTTCCACCTCCATTTTCAGACAACAGTTAAGCTGCAGGTATGAAGAGGTTACTGTTTACAGCTGGCAAAATATGCCAGAGCTGAAATCCCAATCATTATTATATCCTGTGCAAGACACAAATTTAAGAAAAATAAAAAGTGAAGGAAAGAACAGCAGCAGTGATGAAAATGAGAACACCCTGCAGGAGTTGATACAGCACGACTGCAGCCGGACAGCTTCTGCTGTTTTCTTCCCATCTTTTTGGGGGTGATAATCAATACCTGTCAGCATCACTTCTGGTATTTTGCCTCACATACAATAGCATCTTTTGGAAATACATATAAATAGCTATTACATTCAAAAATAAATCCTTAGCTGAATACATTTAGAAACTCCTTTTTTTTTTCCCTGTGCTTCGAAGGAAGGAGACACTTGAAAAAGATTCAATCAAAGTATAGAGTGATGTGATAGAAAAATGACAACGCAGCAGCTGTACCATCTTCCTGGCATAAGGGAAACAGCATCTGGAAGGAGCAAAGCTGTGTGCACACATGCTCACACACAGTTTCAGGGCTCAGGGAAGTAGTTGGTTTGGCAGCTTTGGAAGTTCAGTAAAAACACATGTAATAAGAGTGAAAGTCGGTTTGCAATTCCCCTCTGTGAGAGCCTCTTTAACACTGCAGTGATGATTCAAGCCACCACAATGAAACCTTTCTGGCTTTTCTCTCTGAGATGGCCAAGACTGAGGAGGAGGGTGTGTCAGTGGGGGCCCCACAAAGGTGCAGGTGTGGAAGGCAGTGGGGACACAGCCATCCCCCACACCTTGGAATCCCTTTATGACTCTCCTGGTCTGGCCTGAGTGTGAATAAGCAGTCTGCAGGTGAGAGACTGCTCCTTTCACTCCTGCTCCTCTGGGTCAGATTACATGGCTACACGACTCTAATTTGTTTTCTTAAGGCCCAGAAATTGAGAGCAAAGTTTCTTGTTCTTTTGTTTGCTTTTAATATAAATCATGTCTTCAAGGATTATAAGTCTAATACTATTTTTGTTGGAAGCTCTGACAAAGGTGCTTGAAAGAAAAAAAAAAAAAAAAGGCATATTCCATTAGCAAAAAACCTTTGCCTTTCTCAGTGCAGCCAAACTAATGCAATGACATTTCCTGCCCCAGTATCAATAATACATGTTCAAAGTAAACATGGAATTGTATATTCAGAATTCTATTAAAGTACATAAATAAATATGATCGTATGCTTAGGTGTAAAACAACTATTTAGCATCTTATCTCAGAATTGATCTTTAGAGGTATTAATTAACACTTTAGAGGTATTTAATATTAATGCATTAAATTTTTCTCCACCTGCTCCTAGTATGTGCCTTCCCCTTCCATAAATGTACCAAGGAAATTTCTTATTAATCCAGTCAGTTTGATGATCCTCTCCTTCACACTCGAAAAAAACATTATGAAGAAGAGTGGCTAAGCCAGGGGCCCACATATATTGGAAGACTTTGGTTTTATTACATTTTTTCCTTTGGTAAGGATTATTGTTCTATTTATTTATTTACTTAACATAAATTCACAAATTAATTTAGTCACAGTGTTATCAGCGCTGTGTATTAATGACTTGAGTTTCAATTTCTAGAATAGCTCCAGAGACCAAATCTAAGCGACTGGATTAGTCAGAGGACAAATCCGCATCCGTATGGATTTTTAATAGCTTTTATACCTCCACGGCCCGCGGCTCCTGAGGAGACTGTGATAGTTGTGGCATCTCTGCTGTGTCACAGTGGCTGCTGAGCCAGAGCTGCCTGCGGGGCTGCAGCGCAGACACACCCGGGAGCGGCCTCGGGTCATGCGGCTCAGAGATGAGAACGCCACCCAGACATGCCTGCATTTTTACCTCCGTTTTTCCTTAATTTTGCCTCCCCTTTGCGTGGGAGCTGTACAGGTTAGGAGCAGCTGCCCACAGACCCAGGAGCAGGGTGGAACCACAGCGTTCAGGTTACTGAGCAGCTTTCACTGGAGACTCTCTCGCCATCACCCAGAGCTGTGCGAGCACTTACAGCGACCAACCAATGCTGTAAGTGCAACATTCCCTACTCTGCTCCTTCCCCCACATGCTGAAGTTGGGGAACAACAAACAGAAGCACCGGATTCTGCAATATTTGCTCACTCCTTTGCTTACTGTGTGTAGTACACGATGCTTTTCGTAGCTTCCTACTTCTAGTTCTTAATGAACGTGATTTTATTAATCCTCTGTATTTGATGTTGAATGAGCTGCAGAGAAATCAAGGGACAGCAAAAGGAATGGAACAATACTTGGGAGACACGAAGTTACTTGTTAAAGTAGTTTCAGATGGGGTTTTTTTGAGGGTCTTTTCAGAAAAGAAATGTGTCTCCTCCAATCCCTAATGCAATGTGGGAGATGTGTATGAGCTACTTCTGTGATAATCATGGGATGAATGTGCACAGTCAATTAGCTAACAGAACAAAATCCTTCATGAGAGCCTTAAGAAAACATTAGATTATACTATCAAATACACCTGGCTAGGTAATTACACTGTTGTGCAGCAGCTTTAGCATTTAGAGACACAAAATCAGCTTCTAACAATGCACACAGTTCACTTTGGAACTCCAGGGCTTTTTTCCAGACTATGAAACACGAAGCAGAACTGGATTGCCCAAGGATTGGCTGTGTCTGTGACAAGATGTAACTAAAACTGACTGAGAGTCTTCTCCTGCTGGGACAGCAGCCTCTGAAGAAGCTGCAAGGCCAGTTTGAGGTGCAAGACGGATAAGCTGCATATCCTTGCTTCTATTTAGGCTGCTAAGGTTCTCAATCTGCATTTTCATGAGTTTTCAGTAGGATCATAGAATCCAAATGGAAATAATCTATCTGGCTAACAAGGGTGCACCAACCAGCTAATTATATCATCTAGTGGAATACAAATGAACAGGAAAGGCGTTGAGCTACAGCACAATTCCAAGTGCAACAGGGAAGGCAGGGAAAAAGACAGAGCTGAGCACCACCAGCAGTCGGCAACACACGAATCCCCCAGAGCTTCTTCTGCCGGGTTATTTACCCTGCAATATTTTGTCAACAAATCACAGTGGTGTTAACAGTATTGTGAAAAAAGCACAGGTAGATAATGCTAAATAATCTTCTTCTGACAGTGGCAGTTAAAGGGTGATATTCCCATTTTCAACAATCACATTCTATTAATAGGTCTATTCTGCAATAATTGGGGTATTTTTCTCCTGTAAAATGATTTTTCAGCTGTAAAAAAATTAAGCAGATTCATGGAGTCTGAAAAGGTCAAAGAGACCTGATTCGGAATGCTCTTATTTTTTATACTGTTGACCCACAGGGTTAAGATAAAAGTCAGTCACCATGATGATATTCATAGATGACTTTTTAAAGGTAACTTTGTTCATAGTGACAGAAAGATACAGTAGTTTGAATACAAACTCCAGGAGTAAAGAATGAGGACAAATACCTCCCTGAGGAAAGTGGGCTTAATCCAAGGTCCACTGAATTAATTAGCATCAACATTAGCCTTTGCCTAAGGGGCTAAAACCCTTCCTTTTTTATCTTTTATTATTTTCTTTGTCATTGTTGTTGTTGTTGACCAAGCTGTACACCTCAATATGTAGACTGACATCCAAACCCACACTTCAATCATCTTTGTTAGGTGATCCATTTGTGTGTCTGACACTTAGAAAGAAACAACATTTATAATGTTTGAACTCACTGTCTTCAGTTCAGCTGTTATCACTCCTATGGCAAAATAATAAATAATAATAAATTCAGCAATCTGAATTAGGCAAATATCTGTAGATTATTTTTGATGTTAAAAGAAATTTTGTACTTTCACTGCTTGAATTGTAACGAACTTAACCTGTGCTTGAATGCCTCCATCCAAATAATTTGCATTAGCAACTTCAAAAGTGTTTAAATGATAAAGATGTGAAATGAAAGCTGCTCCAGGAGGACAATTGGCCAGCAACTCAATTATAACTGGGGAAAATCCCAGCAACTGGCCTTGCTAATGGAGTGTGGGTCTGCTGGCAGTGCCACTGTTACAGCTGCCACTGCCGTGTTCTGTACCATGTTCAGCCACCACCCAGTTTGCCAAACAAGGTTTGATTTTAAAAAAAAATGTACAAATTTAGAAACCTGATTTTAAGTATCACTTTTTTGACTGGCCTGATCAAGAGGTAGAAGAAACCTTGCACACAGCAGCTGATGCTTGGAAATCCCTTTACTCTTCTTGCTACTGCAAGTTGTAACTTTACAGAAGCAAACATTCCTTTAATACCCTGCAGTGCAGCTATTATCCACCTTTTAAAGAAGAAGATAAAGCTGAATAAATGACATCTTCTGGTCCAAACAACAAAATCCTGATGGCGGAATTAAGACTGAAGCTTTTAACACTCTTTGCATTAACTGGAAATACTTAGCTTTTTAATCTTTAATTTTGGGAGAAAATAGGATTGTTCTAGCAATGCTGCAGCCCACCTGTGAGTTTTTATGTTTTATGTATTGCTAATATTTAACATGTCATGTCTTTAACACAGCTGCAGGAATCAAAATAATTTTTCGGCTACAACCTCCTACAGACCCCGACATCTTTGAAATTCCTGTATCACCTGGACAGGTTATACCATAGATACAACATCTGGGGACACAAGAAGGGAAATGCTGTGCTCTCTGTCTCGATGCCAGAGTGCCTGTCTGAAATTTTCCAAGATAATAAAACCTCAATAAGGGAAGGTGATCATGAAGACCATGCTTTGTGTAAGCAACACCTGCTGATGTCTCAGAGAAATCACACACATCCTTCTCAAGGCTTTGGAAAAGGCTGCTTACACGGGGAGCACTTTCTTTGCTGGACTCAAATATTCTCACTTAACTGTCTCTTAGAGGGAAAGGAAAAGTGAATAAGGAGCACCTTGAAGTGACTGATGACAATGTCCAGCACATTTGTGGGACAGCTCATTAGATACCATAAAAAGGGCCCCTCACGATGTACCTTAAAGGATCCAAGGGGAGCACATTCTTGAGAAGTTTTAAATCCCAACTCAAAGGCACCACACCAGCTTCCTAACAATGTGGTGAAGCCAGTGTGGAACACTTCAGAAGCATTTACAGGAATAAGGTGTTCAACCATGTATCAGGGCTGAGAAACTTCCCTACAGATGTTACAGACCAGATAGAGGAGACTGCACAGTATGGTAAAAATAAAATCAACCTTTGAGTCAGAAGATGATAACTCCTGTAACAGTCACCCCTGCCATCACTGCCTCTTTTTCATGATTTTTCTTTTGATACACAACAATCTTCTATACTATCTGAGAAATAAGTCTGGGTCTGGTGACTCGATCTGCCTTAACAAATGATCCAATTTCTCCACTTGACATTTCCAATGACAAATCTTTTTTTTTTTTTTTTTTTTTTTTTCATTAACAGCCCTCAAGAAGACTTCAGTTACTCAGTTACTCTTAAGAATTTTATTCATGTCGACACTTAGTTTTACATAGACGTTGGACAGAGACTACATTAAGCACAATTCTTACTAGGGGATGGAAAAATAATTAATCTTTGGGGCTGTACTCTGGTTTTAGCTTTGGCACTTCCACATGCCTGAAATCAGAACACTACAAACCTGAATAGCACATTTCATGCAGTGAGAAAAGATGCTAAACAGTATCAAGATCATTTCTGAAATCTAAATAGACATTTTTCATGATGAGGTAGCTGCTCATAACTAAACTTGGAGATGCTGACACTAAGTCTTACCTGCTCATTTCCATTTCCATGCTTTAGTCAAAAGAGAGGCACCAGGGAAACAGCAATCCTGGAGTGCTTCCCCTCTGCAGCACAGTTTCCTGTCTAAACACAGAGGACAATTCCCCCTCTAAAGTCTACTCTGTCAAACTAATTGCTACAACTTCTTTTTCTTCCACGATATTTACATTCCCATCAGCACTTATTTCTCTGTCAAGAACAGTAAAATGTCATAGCTGGAGATAGTTCAGTGGAGCTGAAGTAAAGCAGGCCTGCAAGCTCTACAAATCAATCTCCATGGATAAGTTGCTCCATGCTTTTAAGAAACCTTTTCCCCAGAATTAATTTCTCCCTAGTTTGATAGGCCTGACAATTCTGAAGTATCTGTTACCTCCTCTATGCAAAAATCTATCAAAACCAACAAGGAATTACATGTTGTACTCTTTTTAATCCCTTTCTGATTTGGTGATGCCAAAAGTAAGTGTTTTTAAGGGAAATGAAATACAGGGGTTTACATCTGCAGGGTGCATTAGGAACAAAGAGGGGCTGGTATTACACCACAGCAATGTGATTAGTATGACTTAGTTCATCTCACCCAAAGGCAGTTGCTTACAAGGTAGAAGAATATCTGATCTAGAATTTTCCTGTGACTATCACAAAGGAACAGCAGTGAGCTTCAAAGTTGGAGGCGACGGACAGATGCAAGTTTATCTGGTGACTAATTCACTGACTAAAACTTAGCGAGAATCACAAATAACTTTACCTCAAGGTTGTTGTGTCCTTCTGAAACAGGCTTGGAATGTATCACTGCTATTTTCATGTGTCATGGACAGAAATTTAAGTAGTGACATTGCTTTAGAATTTGGGTACCAGTCTTGAACTGACCCAAATAAGCATGATTTACAGAGGAAAGCTACTCAGCACTGCATGAAAATCAGCTTCACTACATCATTTTAATCACCAACCCCAAATTTCTACATTCTCTTGGCTATGACAAATATAAAATTTATTTATGCAGTTTACAATTTAGCTGCAATATCACTACTTCAGGGGGTTTATTATACTTTTGATGCAGATAGTAGTGGAATAGGATGGAAGGTTTTGTCCTCCCTCCCCCACCACTGAGCTCTTTCAAGGCAAAGGGAATTGAGGATACTTTTAGGGTTGCAAAACCAAAGAGACATTTTACATTAGAAAAGAGTGCATTGATCACTATCAGAGAAACTTAATGGTTTCATCTGAAAATGGGTCTCTCAGAACTGATTTTATCCCCCTGCAGTTTACTTAACATTGCACAATAACCAACACAGAGAAAGCTGACAACCATTCCAAGAGGACTTCGGTAACAAAGTTAAAGGAGAGAAAAACATGCTTTAATATGATCAAAAATTGTGTTATATTGCTGTCATATACTAACTGATTAAAACCATTACAAACCCTTTTGTTGATTTTGTGAGACATTATATTTCAAGGACTTTCACGTATTCTGCACACATTTGTTTACAAAGTATCTTGAAACTAAATCCATATGTTTACATGCCTTGGAATGATAACAACCTACTTAGTGCTTACACACAGAAATGCAGAGGCAGAACATGGATAGGCCCACTGAGCAAACTTAGATAAAATGTAATGTAAAAATGAATAATAATATCTGTGACTGTAAGCCCTTTATAATCAGCAGTTTTTTACTATAAGGTAAAAATAATTGAGGTAAAGTCTTGCAAGAGGTTTATCAAAAAGCTAGAAATTAACTATAGATACTCCAAGCCCGATTCCTCTGATCTTCTTCCATGCTGCTACTAAAAAATCCCTCCAAAACCAAACAAACTCAACCAACCAACCATCCAAACAAACCTCATCAAAAAAAAAAAACAACCAACTTTGGAGGAGAGTTGATGTAAAAAGCAACAAATAAATCTATATTTTCTGATTATTATGGACTGATCTTCAACTCCTACAATGTTGTTCCTGTACTGACAAAGCAGAACTAACCAGATTTATATAGTATTTGTATAGTATTTGTATTATTTATATTCTATGAAGACCCGACCCAAAAGTCCAATGGAACTAAAAATAGTCTGACATCCCTTACTCAGCTCCTCACTGAAAGTGTAGCAAAACAAACCTACAAATCCTTGTCCCTGTGTTCCTTTTTGCCCCCTGAGCTGTGGGCTGTGTGAAGGCAGCAGATCACAAGTTGAACAGTCCATGCCCAGTCACTCTTGACAGAACACTGAACAAGGACATTAATGCTAATTAATCACTGTCACAAGCTGCCCATGTGTCAGGCCATCCTATTTAAGGTCAAAAATGAAGTCAGTAATTCCATACCACAAATGTTAGAGAAGACATGAAAAATGTGATTTTTCATTTGAAGATTAGCAGGTGCTTCTCACATTTCAGAAGTTAGCTATAAAGTATTTCCATCTCCTGACTTCAAACACCTGCTACCAGTAAATGGCAATCCTTTTTAGTAATAACAGGTCTGTAAAATATTTTTATCAATGCACAGAGCAATAGTGTACTTCTTTCTCTGGCTTCTTAATTTATTTTGCTTAACTTTCTGATTAACCATTATTACGGTGCAAATGATGGAAGAGGAAATCAAAATTGCTTTAAAGCACGACTCAATTTTAGAGCAAAGTATGAAAATGAAAAGCTAGCTAGGGTCATATAAAGCACAGAATTCTCAAAGACTTCTAAGACCGGATGCTGACCAAAGGTCACTCGCTGACCTAAAGCGTAACCAAGCATCACACATAGTTCAAATGCATCTGAATCAACAGCCACTGGTCTGCTGAAGAAAAAAAACCTAAGTCAATGGATTTTATGGCTTGATCTGCTTTGTCAAATCACATTTTTGTGATAACATAAAGTTAGCTTCCTCTGCTTTGATGGCTTGCAATAGTAAAGGAAAAATGACTCTGAAAACCGAAGTCGTGGATGTCCCTGGAAGAAATTTAAATATTAAAGAATCACAGAATGGTTTGGGTTTGAAGGGACCTTAAAAATCATCTTGTTCCAACCTCCCTGCGACAGGCAGGGACTCCTTCCACTAGATCAGGTGCTGTCCAACCTGTCCTTGAACACTTCCAGCGATGGGACAGCCACAAGTGTTACAGTATTGTAAGTACTTGTAAGAACCACAGTATATGAAGTAGGATCTGAGTGATGCAACAGAATCCTAAAGTTTTTCTGTTCTCATTGTCAATGAAGTTGTTATGGTTTGGTCAGTGCTTCCAAGAACACAGTTTGCTTCTGTATCTTGGGTTCACCTGCAACAATTTGGATGAGAAATCCAGAACTAGACTCCTTTAGGAGCTCAAAACATAGAGAGCAGTTCCTGCAACCTGTAAGGTTCCTCCTGTTTCTCAGTCATGAGAAAACAGAATCATTCTGTGTTTTCATCTCTGCAATTATTCAGAAGCTCCTCTTGCCCTTTCTGAGTGATTTTTTACATGACAGTCAACAGTTACCCATTTCCCAGTGTTTATTGAAAAACAAATTTCGGCCTTGAAGTTCTGCAAGAATATTCAACTGCATCCTCCTCCCTATGTGTTCATCTCTCTACCAAGTCTGCATCAGCTGAGTCAACTCCAACAACCTTCAGCTTGGTCTTATTCCCCCAGGCTTTTACATCAGTTCTATCTATACATTTCCTCTGACTTCCAAGAAGCAAGCAGCACACATTACTCTGTTGGTAATACCACTGCTACATTACTCAAAGGATAAAGAGGAAAATAAAAAAGCCTCACATGAAAATATAATAAATGGGCAGTTGTCAAAAAAGTAATTTCCTGCATTAGGAAAACATTTCAGCTGAAGAATACACATATATCCATTCCATAAGGACTTGCTTCAACATTCCCACATATTCAGGATTGATAAAATCAAGAGTCTTCTGCAGTTCTGAAACTATTGTGCCAGCAAGTGATTGAAAACTTGGCTACATAGCATTTGGTCTTGAAAGCTCTCTCATCTCTAGCACACTTCCTTGGAAAATGCATGAACTGAGTTACAATACCAGCTAGGAGCAAGTGTTCTCATTTTCCTTATATTTGCATACAGATGGCAGTTTTTCAAAGATAAAATTATAAGCTGCTAGTACACTGTCAAAGTTCAACCAATTTGTGTTTAGTACAAACATTTCTAATAGAGTTACATTGCTGGATTGAAAATAATTAAGTAGACAATGGGCCATTTCTCATGCATTTAATAGAGCTGGATGAGTATTGGGAGGGGTATTTCACAGCCTGGGCACTGTTTTTTTTGTTTGTTTGGTTTTGATGGTTTCTCCATGCACATCCCTGTTTCCATGGAACCACTGCTCACAGAGCATGGATGCTCACAGAGAAACCACACCAAAAAACTTATTCAACAGAGTGTCATTCTGATCACAAATCTAAAGCAGAATTAATTTATTGTGCAAATACAGAAAGCTGATTTTCCTGGGGACTTTATGATTTTTAACTGTCAATAATACCCTGAAAGACACACAATACTATTTTACTTACTGTTGTCATCGAGCAATCTGTAATTGTTCTACCAGGTAAGACTACAATAGACTTTTGTGCCAAATTTCTGCAGTCTCTGTATCATTTTCCATGTGTTCAGATTTCTTGACAAAGAAAATGTAACAGGACATTTGTTCTTTGCTACAACAGTTTCAAATAATCTTTTTTTTCACATGTCAGAAAAGTCTTCTGCATAAAGCAGAGAAAGCCTTATGGCAGTTATTGAGATCTTCACTGATCCATGCAAAAATCATTTCTCTACTCATCCTAGAAAGTATAAACCCGTTTCTTCTTAAGAGATGATGATCAATGCTATAATGATGTGCACAGACATAGCTGGACTAGCTACCATGCATAATCTAAAGCCTTCTTTGTAGATCATATTGACTCAACACAGCAGCATTTGTTTATCCAATCTAAGACAAGATTATTAGCCAAAATATGTATAATGAAAAGTATTTTCAGAAGTTACCTAATTTTTGCCACTCTGCATTTCACCAACAATTCAGCTCAATTTCATGTGAAGTTTGTGACTAAATTATGTGTGAAAAGAGTCTATCAAAACATGAGTGAATATTGTTTCAGAATACAGGCCTCAAACCACGTAATTTTGTTTTTGTTGAAAAAGTCCTTCCAGGGTACTGATGGCTCACAGTACTTGTGTCTATTTTCTTTGTCTCACATGGGTCACGTTGTCTCAATTTCTGAGCACTGTCCCATGGCAAGGTCTGAGGGAGGGAGTTCTAACTGCAGCTGTGGGAATCCTGAATGATCATCGTGGTCCTCTTAAATTTAGTTGTCCTTACCGAGCTCAAAAAGTCCCTGTTTATCTTGTGAATTCCACAATATGGCTTTGAAGCTCTGCCCAGCATTTTTTCCAGCAGCTCAGCCAAAGTACAAGCTCATCAAATCTGCTGATGGCTGGAGAACTTCCTCTACAAACACATCTGCTGCTGCGCCTGGCACCGGCTGGGTATTTCCAAAGAGCTCTGGTAAGACTGATGCCTGGCAACTTCTAGGAGACATTTCATACCATCATTTAGGTTGGAAAGGACCTTTAAGTTCATTGAATTCAACTGTTACCCCAGCACTGCCAGGCCCACCACTGAAGGCGGCCTGAGCTGCAGTGATGACACACTGGAAGAGTCTGAAATCCTGAGGGCTATAGACCAGGCAGGGAGTTAAGTCAGAGCCCTGAATTTTAGGGAAGCGAACTTCCTGGATGCCTTGGGAGACTGCTATCAGGGGGAAGGGAGCAGAACTGAGCTGGCAGATCTTTAAGGACACTTCCCACTGAGCACAACAGCTCTCAGTACCCAGGAATTGTGCAAGGAAGGCAAGAGACTGGCATGGCTGAGTAGGGACCTACTGGTCAAACTGAAGGGCAAGAAGTAAAGGCACAGGCAGTGGGAACAGGGACAGGTATCCTGGGAAGGGTACAGAGATGCTCTTTGGTTGCTTAGGGATGGGGTGAGAAAGACTGAGGTGCAGCTGGAGCTTGGGAAGGGACACAAAGAATACTAAGATGAGCCTCTACAGGTGTGTCAGTCAGAAAGGGAAGGTCAAAGAAAGATGAGCAAGACTGGCAAACTGGTAACAACAGATGAGGAGAAGGCTGAGGTGGCCATCAACATTTTTGCCTGTTTTCACTGGCTACCTCTCTCCCCACACCTCTGGAGGGGCCAGAGCACAAGACTGGTGGAGCAAAGTCCCTCCCGCTGCAAAGGGTTTGACCATGGGACATGATGAGATGCATCCTGGAGTCCTGATGGAATTGGCTGATGTAGTTGCCAAGCCACTCTCCATCATATTTCAAAAGTCATGGCAGTCAGGTGAAGTCCCAGGTGACTGGAAAAGGGGAAACATTGTACCCATCTTTAAAAAGGGTACAAAGGAGGACCCTGGGAACTACTGAGCTATCAGCCTCACTGCTGTGTCTGGGAAGATCATGGAACAGCCCCTCCCAGCAGCTATGCACATGGAGGACTTTGTTTCCAGGTAATGGCTGCATTTTCATATAATACTCTAGTATTTCTCTTTGTAGAACAGGATTTCCCCTCAACTGATCTTTGGCATGTAAATAGGAACATGCCTTTAGATTATATATTTGAAAAACAAGTTCCCTCTGACAAGAGTTTGAATTGACCCTGCTACTGATGTCAGAGAGAGGTTATATGTAGCTAATAGCACAGCCCAGCCCAGACATTAATTCAGGATTTGCTACAGACATTTGGTTTAAAAATTAAAATTAGAAATGCATATTCATACAGCCTGGTCTTTGAAATATATATGCTGACATAACCTTGTTTACAAGGAAGTGCAAGTAAGAACGTTTATGATGGATTTAAAAAACTAAGCAAATGCTTAGATTATTTCAAGTCAAAGGGATCTGAAAAGCATATTTAAACACTGAACTGAATATCAAATGGAAATGATGGAAGTCACTTGTAATTCATTGCTGGACTAGACATGCATTTCTGTTTCAGACTTACAGGATAAACATTGGTACATACAGTCCCTTCCCCTGCAGTCTCTTCCAAGGTAAAAACTCTGCTTTACTTTTTTTTTCTGTACAGCCCTTGGTTATATTTTGACTGTTGTACTGTTATTATAATAAATAACAGCAAAACAGAGAGGAAGCAATAAAAACAACCTAAAAAAGGTCTCCTAATAGAACCATTCATTGACTTCATTAATAGCCTAAATGCTTAAAGGTTTTATATTACAAACTGAGCAGCACTGAGACATCTACACATATTCTAATTAACAGCAATCACACACACTAATAGTATAACCTACTGCTTAAGTAAATGAACATCCTTGCCCCCTGCTGCCGTGAAGGGGCTGATAGGCATGCGCTTTATTGACAAAGTAAGCTAATTTACAGAGTGATTGTCCAAGAGGGAGCTGCTGTTTATTTGTAGAGTTTTTCCCACTGAACTTGCAGGGCAAACAACACGTTGAAATTGTTAATTAAAATATCAACAGCTAAATGTAAATACTACAGTCTCTGCAAGCACACTGACACAGGTTTGTTTAGAAAGAATTACTCCCAGCGATTTCCTGTTTTAAAGAAATGCTGTAAATCAAACAAAGCTACTACGGGGAAAGGAAGGGACCCTTCTCTGTTTCTCCAGTGATCACTGTCAGTGGTTGCACATCTTAAAGAGCCCGCACACTTACAGACCAGCACAGGGTTTAAAACCACTTCACAGCTTGTCTGAAGATACCTTTCTAAAAAAATAATGAGGCAGGCTGCTCCTGGCACAAGTGGAGTCTGAATGAGACATGATGGGATCAAAATTTGTGGAGTTTTCAACATGCAAATCCAAGGCCCACTTGAATCTGCATTTTCTCTGGCTGAGTACTGAACCTTTTCTCCCGAGCTTAGTGGGACATCGAAGAAGAAAGATAATATTTTAATGGTCAAGGCATCAAAAACTTCTACTTCATTCTGCAGAGTAAGTGAGGTTGTGTTTTGGAAATCATGTTGTTTTACTGGTCTGGAGATGAAAAGGAAAACAGTCTTATATTACAAAGTTAATTTATTGATGAAATACCAGGTGAACACACACAACTCTCAACTGTTATAGCGTGTGCTTCACTCAGATGCCTCTGCTGAAGCTCATATTTAGTTTATAGCTACATATGGGAATACTGACTCCAACTTGTGTACTTCCCCTTTTTCTTTGATAGATATTTCACATTACAGACTGCTATTCACTTCCCCAGAGAAACAACGACCTGAACCAGCAGGGAGCACTGAGAACAATGCCCACACCTCCTCCTCTTCTTAGAGTTCACTTTCTCAGTTTAATAATTTCCAAACTCACACTTCTGAAATTACAAAAATCAAACCAAAATGATGTGTTTTCATGTTAGTTGAAGTGCCCTGTCTTACCAAAGGTAATTTTTGTTGACCGGTCAAAAAATAATTTGAAGAAATTTTGTTTCAGGGCAACAAAAAGACATTTCCAAACAAAGAAAACAAATCCTGTTCAAAAAACTTCTACCCGAAACTAGCAATTACATTACCGTAAATCAGAGAGGCAATGCTCTCTTCTCACATATTACATTAATGCCTACAAAGGAAGAAATAATTTGGTAGCTTTTATACAAATTCTCAACAACACTTACTTTGTCACTTAGAGTGAGTGTTGCTTTCTCTGTGCACTTTAATCTGTAAGAGCACGAAAGACCAATCTCACTTCATGTCACTGCAACGAATTACCATCAGCTGAGGTGGTGTTTCCAGAAAAGGGCCTTTAATATGGTTTCTCTGCCAATCCATCAGTCCAACCTTATTAGACTTCTAGAAGAGTGTAAAGCCTGTAAATCTGCAGCTCTAAATTGCCCGATTACACAAGCCAAAGAGGGCACTGTGAGGAGCCTTAGATTAAAGTTTCTTTTTTCCTGATAAGCAATGTATATCTTTAGAGGAGAAAAATAAGTATGCTACTTATAAGAAGGGAAGCATGAAATTCTTAAACCCCATTTTACTGACATTTGTATAAAATACCACAAGATGAAAGTTAATGCTAGAAATTATTAAATAAGTACAAAGCATTAAAAGCTACAAACAAAAAGCAACAGGGCAATCCTCTCAGATTATGTGTAACTGGCTATTACTGCTAAACTGATTTACAGTCACTGTAGATGCTGCTTTGAAAATGCCACTTTTGGGCTTGGGGGCAGCCAAAAAGAATGTCTGGAATTATTAAGAATCTAATTTGGAATGAACCCTAAAAACAGCATTACACTGCTGTGTAAATCCATGATGGATCTATCTCAGACACTGATCCCCCACCATAAATAAGATAATTAGAATCTGTATCACAGATTTCATGGGAGACAAGATGAAGTGACTAAAAGTTTTCATCTTGAAATCAGTGACCTAAGGGAAATATGGAACAGGTCTACAAAATCATGCACAGTAAACAGAACATAAAGAAAGGTTATTCACCATTCCTCATGAAATAGGAACTAGAAGGGAAGGCAAAGAAATGCTCACACAGCAAATTTAAAGTGGTAAAACATGCAATTCATATTTGAAACTGTAAAGGGAACTGCCACAGAATGTCACGGGGACACAAAATAGAAGTGGGTTAAAGAGGTGCTTACACGACTTCATGATATATTGATAGCTATCAAACATGATGGGGTAAATTCAAATTCCAGCTCTGGAAGCTGCAAATTACCAGGAACTGGTGAAGTGTAAGATGGAAAGCACCATTCCCTCCTCTCTCCTGCTTCCCCAGGCATCTGTTCCCATCCACCCACTGCGGGGAGAGGGGATGCCGAGCAAACTCCACCTCGAGAGTGAAACACTGCTGCCATTCTTACCTCCCCCAACACACCCATTTCATTCTTCCAGCACCCTTTGAATGGTCTAGAGCCCGGCATGTGATGTATTTGCAAATGAGCTCTGAAAGACATCAGGGGGTGTTGTAAACAAATTTTTGCAAAATTCTGTCTAATACTTTTAACTTGTGGAGAAGGGA
The DNA here is from genome assembly GCA_038380795.1 of Pyrocephalus nanus. Lineage (NCBI taxonomy): Eukaryota > Metazoa > Chordata > Aves > Passeriformes > Tyrannidae > Pyrocephalus > Pyrocephalus nanus. Next base: position 12,970,609 of record CM076275.1, on the reverse strand, counting down.
AAGTATGGCTTTAATAAGCAGCACTTGGTTGGAGCTGTCACGTTTACAGCTCTGGGAATGATTTCCATTCAGATTATACCCCTCTTCATAGCATGATCTAACTTCTGGAAAAAAAAATTAAAAAAATAGCTGTATCTGGGTCTGTTTGAGATTTAATGCAAGTTAGTGCTCTAACTATGAAGTACAGGTTCAATTCAACAGCTTCAATTTGCATCTAGTAACTAGTTTCTACAGTAATAAAATGCTATTTTTATATGCAACAAATTCCATGTTTAGAGGTTACATGAACAAACTGCTGCACCTCAGACATTTTTTTCTCCCCAGGCTAGGAATTCTTCCGGGGACATGCTGGATTTCCCAGTCCTTCAGCACTTAACAGATCAAGGGAACTCTATTTTGAAGACGTTTGCATGAGTAATGGTGAGTGACATCTGAATTACAAATAGGTCTGCTTTGTAATTGAACCACTGTGCAGACAGAAGTGGAGTTCCAAGATTTGCACAGTTAAGGAAAAGAAAAGGAAGTACTTTTTTTAATCACAAACTTTATTAATCACTTGTCACAGATGCAGCCATTGCAGCTATTAATCATTCACATACAAGAGCACTGCTGTTGGTTTGCTAGGCCAAGTATAAATTATCATGTCAAAGATTAACCCGTTTTCTTTCATTAATACTTTGTTTTATTTCCTTCCACTCCCCATTTTCTTGTGCAGAAAAGGCTTGAATTGTCTTTTTGGACAACTGGAGTCTGAATGATTAATCATAGTGACAGAGGGTTGACCACAGGGTCAACAAACAATGAATAAAAACATAAGACACGGGTTCATTCCAGGTTATACTCATGTTTCATTTCAGAAGTGAGAGAACAGCAGGCTCTTTTCTTCAGAAATTACTGCCTAATAGTCAGAAGGCAACCTTAACACAATGCCTGTGCAGTTCCTTCCCCACGAAAAAACCCAGAGCCATTTGTTATTAGAGTTGCTGTATAGGCCACCCAGTCTGGTGGAACAACACACTTCAGCAATTCCAAAGCACAGCTAAATGCTGACGTCTCCAGGGCTCTGAGTGCTGCAAACAAAGCCAACAAACAAGCTGCAGAAGCTCTCCCTGAAGTGTGATATAGGATCATAAATACAGAGTGATGGCTATTAAGCTTGGAAGTTGTAGTCAGAAGATCTTATAATCAAAAGTCCTCAGGGTTGTACTATTAAAAATAAAAGATCTGTGAAAGAAAACCAAATGTACAGTTGGACATTCTGATTGGGTAATTAAGAGTCTTATCAAGGCTTGCAATAATTCTGAGAAAAAAACCTAGAATATAAATTACATTGCAACTGTGAAATGAATGGTTTTAAAATGAATATTTAAATGAATGCCATTTTTTAATACATTAGTTTCTGAGATCAATCCTTTAGTGAGAGGCAGAATAGGGTCTAGTTGTGGTAAAAAGCAAACAAACAAAAAAGGTAACACAACTACTCCCTCAGTGTATTTTACAAGGATATTTTCGCTTTGATGGTCAGGAAAAAGTTTTCTTCTCTTGAACCAAGAGTCTGACAACAGTGATATTTATATACAATCCTATCAAATGACTCCAAATCCCAGCAAGTTTTCAAGGCCTTTGCAAGAGGAAAGGTTCAGAGAAGGATGCTCTCAAAACTCTCCAAGAGATGAAACTCTGTAAGAAACTCATTACCAGCTTCCATTAAAGGATATGGGGACATCTCACTCATTTTTTTAAAAATTTTTTTGCAGAAACTAAATGTGAAGAGCCAACAAAAACAGAAAGTCTTCTGGTGAAAGCAAAAGGAATGGGACAACACTCAGAAAGACAACAGAGACTGTTTTGCTGTGACTCTCATATGTAATCAAAATAGCAATCCTGTGACTTATGACAACTGTAAGCAGTGATCCTTTCTCCAAATGACTGTTTTCTCAATACACTTAACTCATCTGCATATCTAAGTTTTCAGAGCTTGCTGAAAAAAGGGAGGAAATGTTTACTCTCACAGCTGCCACTTTTCTAATTTAACTGGTCTTTGTAGTAAATTTTTCTATAATCCTAAAAATTATGTGAATAGAAGCTTCAGCATACAATATTTTTATCTCCTTTTCTGCAAGCTATTTGAGTTGGCCTGAGATGTGGATAAAAAAAGATGCAAGTAGATAAACATTTAATTTTGTCAAAATTAAAGCACATTGTAAATTTAGAAACCAGCTAAACTCCTTAATGCAACATTAAGCTAAGCAGAATGTTGGTGCAAATATTTTTACTCTGCCACTATCAGTGTCCAACTACGCAGTGGAGACAAAAAATACAAGACAAATCGAATTTGTCAGTCTCTGAAGACTGCCTTCCTCTTGGGTAGCATTTTCTAGCTTTAAATCTCAAAGCACATGACAAATCTCAGCATTCCTTTCTCAGAACATGAGAAGCCAGGTGAGGAGAGTGCCCAGGTCATGGAACCAAACCAAGGGGGTCTCATTGATCAACCATATCTTATCCAGTGTGGCCCCTCTTCCCAGTGACACCCAATGAACTGCAGGTGAGTCACTCACCAGCATTCCCAGGAAGGGCTGCTATGCAAGGACTAGGATGACAGGGTTTATCCTGGGTGCAATACTCAGCATCAAATAAAACTACCACCATTCTCCATGTACTTAAAGCACTACTTGGATTTCTTGGAATACCTGAGCTTATAAATGCTCATTCCTTTATTTGCATTTCCCCAGGAGTGCATAGGAATGCCAATATTTCCATATTAAAAAAACCCAAACAAAAAAGCTGATAATACTGACACAACCTTACCAATAGAAATCAGCTCTAATATACAATATTAAATTAAACATATTTGATTAAATAACAATTCAAACCACACAACTACCCTACTGTGACAATTTGTGTGCCTGAACTTAATTTCAATCATCACCTCCTTCTTAAGTGTTTTTTTCTAATCACTTCATTTTGCTTTGTTTCAGAACTCCTACAATCATGAGTCTTTCCAAGAAGGCAATTTTTGCCAGCCAGTTAAATGCAGGACTCGGGGAAGATCTCTATATACAATCTGTCTGATCTAACTCGTCACCTGAGAGGATAAACAGGATTTACCTTGGTCTGTAGGCATTAACTCTGTGAGCTTTAAAATCCAACCTGTTCTCAGAGTGATTGCCTGCCCAGCTCCACTGCATTACCCTGAGTTCCTCCAGACTTCTCATCACCCCAAGAGCTCTCTAAATAGGACCTTTTCAAGGTTCTGTAAAAAGTAAGGGATTTTATTGTTTGGTTGTTTTTTTTTTTTTATCATGTATAAAACTGTAATTGTTTCCCCCACATTTCTGCTCAGCAAAATGAACATGAAAGTATTTCACCTTGGTGAGGTGTGGCTACCTTAATTCCAGATGAAATGCTTTCATTGTCAAAGTTTTCATCCTTTAAAAGGTTAAATGTTATAATTCAGGAAGAAAAAAAAAAGGTCTGGCAATGAAAAACTGCAAGTTTTGTCCAAATTAAGCTTTTTGCTTTTGCAGAGAGTTTCATGTTCCATTTTTGAGGCAAAAAAAAAATTGCAATACACTATGTAAAACCCATCCTCTATTGTCATGGAGAACTTGAATAACTTTACCTTTTGGGCAAGTAGCACACGCCTTGGAAAATTCAACTCAGTTTTAATTAATTTTTTTTTAGGTAACAAAGACTTTCTCAGGATTTTACTTTCACTGCTTTCTCAGAGAAACTTCTACTCTTAAATTCATGCTGTGAAATGCAAGGCTTTGATCTCTAGTGTGATTACTCCATGTTAATATTTAGTGTATTTCTTAACTCATTGAGAGATTAATGTTTCTGTGAAAGGCTGCAGTTTTAAGCACACAGTCAGTGTGTCAATGTTTTCCATTCTTCTCTGTCACTGTTCAGCTTTTCCCTGGTTTAAAATAGAACTGCAGGGTGTTTACGTGAGGTTTAATTCTGAGCACTGAAGTTTAATGAATAATTATTAGCCATTTGCTTAAACTAATTGTTTTGCACACCATTTGACTGCTGCATTTCATGTATTTTTAGACATAAACAGAGAGTTAGGACCCCAGGGAATATCCATTCTCTGTAGCTGTTAGGCAACTATCTTTAAAAATATCCTTTCAAATTATTAATTATGTCGAGCTGAAATTAAGAATTGGAGATTTCACAAAGCTCCCACTTGGGGAAGGGAAGGATTTTTTAACTTGAGAGTCTTGTATGAAAGGCATGACGATGTTTTCTCAAATGTGTGCTCAGATTTGGGCACAGAAACTGCCTGAACATTTGGGTAACGTTCATACCCTTCTCTCACAAGTGCCTGGGAGGTGCCAGCACTTCAGCTGGACTCACCAGCCTTCCTGAAGCTGTCCACGAGGGAGGTCAGACTGCCATTTCCAGCACCGAGGATCTATTCTGGAAGCCAAAGCACTGCCATAAAACCAGCTGCTGTTATGGAAGGCAAATCTGTTCACCATTGAGAGGGAGAGGCCAAGAAAGGGTGATCAGCAGAGAATCCCCTCAGGACAGGCTGGGAGCTCCTGCCAAGGGGTGCAATGAAGAGGTGGAACCCGTGGGTTGGGGAATGCCCAGCAAAGGGCTCTGCTGCCCCTGGCAGAATTCCCACAGTTGTTGGCCCTGAATGTGTCATGGAGACAGATTGCTCATTTCTTGAGCACAAGTGCTGGAATTTATGGTGGATCCAATAGGGCTTAAATTAAAAGGCTACTCCAGTGCAAGATTACTCTCTCTACACATCCTTAGTGCTGCTTCACCTCCAGATTGGCTTATGATGTTACACTACATACTCATTATCCCTTCATTTACTATGGGGGGGGGAGGGAGAGTGGAGACAAATGATTTAAAAAGAAAAATAAACTAAATTCTGAATAGTTCTGATAAAACTCCATATAAACATACTAACTTTGGTAAGATGAAATACATCAGATGTAAAATACACCTTCAACCCTTAAAAAGCTCTTCTGCAACTATTTTACCAAATCATTCATTATACTATTCCTATATCCCATTGATCACTATCTGATATTGAACTCATTCTAACAGCAGAGGGGACAGATAACTATACATCAAACCCTTTGTGAGGACTGGAGCAGTCATGCAAGTTAAACAAAATTAGACCAATTTTAGTTGTCTTGTGTGAGGTTACAAAATGAAGAGCATGAGCTATAAAACAAAAGCTGCTCCCAGTGGTAGCTGATACCTGCACATCAAAAAGCCTGTTCAAATTAGAAACTACAAGACCTGGAGGTTTACCTAGAAACACTAGAATCATTTTCAAGCCTTCTCTTGAAAATCAGCAGTGTTCCACTGGGAGCAGCGGTCTTTGGAAGACCTTCTGTCCTGTATTAAGCCACAGGTGTAAGCAAAATTGAAGAGGCTGCCTCAGGAGAAGCATAAACAATATATTACCCAGGATGCCATCAGTAATTCAAATGATAGCGTAAAATCCGAATTTATTCAGAAAATGACATTTTATTTAGTGTGGCTCTGCAACCTGAAAATTTCCCAAAGACACATCAATACAAATTTCTTGCTAAGAAGAGGTGTAAGCACCTGACATGGTTGTCTGCTGCCAACAAAGCACTTTCAGCATTCACACAGGGCTCTGCAAGCAGCAACGTGTTTGAAAACAAGAGGCAAGTCCTCTATAATGAAATGCCCATTCATTTTTCATGTTGCACTGTTCTGCCCATTCTTTCCTTCCCTCATATATCATGCTTTTAACAACCCCAGGTTTTTGCCACTGCTCCATTAGCTTGGTGTTCTTTTCCAAACTGTTGTCAACTCGTTATTTTTCAGTGGTTGACAACCTGCCTATGAAGTGTTGTACCTGGAGGAATATTGCTTGCCCGATTCCTACAGAGATTACATGGCAATAATTTTGCAATGTATTACTGACCTATTAGAAATTCTGTATGAATTACAATGAAAACAATAGATTTTTATTTGAATTGTTCTCCTGTCAGAAAAAAAGGACAAAAATTTTCACTGAAAAATCTACTTCCACCAAAATAAAGACATATTGTGAGATCATTTCAATTTCATTATAACAGGATGGAAAATACAAAAGAATCTTCCAATGTATGAAAAAATATTGTTGGGGGGTTTTATATTTGATTCAATCATTATTTAATTATTCTGTATTATGTTTACACTGTAAAGTAAAATTTAGAGGCAACAGAACTCTCTTTGATAGAAAGACCTAAAGTCTTAAAAATACTTCTTCTTCCCCCAGAATTTTCTTTTAAATTTCAACATTTTCAAATATTTTTTCTGTCCTACACTTACCCCTTATTTAGTTCATACTTAGGTGAAAATAAAGCTTTGATTCTGTACATTGAGAAGAGAGATCCAGACAGGTGAGAGCACCAGCAGCAGGACACCCAGAGCATACTAGGAATGCCAAGCTCCAGGGCCTGCCCCAAACCTTCCAAGCAAATGACTGAATTGGAAATGTGTTTTCTTTCTTCAGAGTTTCTCCATTCCCTATTTTCACATTCTCTATCCTAAAGAGCAGAAAGAAAATAGTTTTAAAAACCCGGAGCACTCCATCAGGCCCGGGTAGCTGGCAGTGCACTCCCATGGGAGCGGGGCAGGGAAGAGGCAGCTGTGCCACTGCCTGAGCTTTCTGCTCCACTTCTGCTGCTTGAACACCCCAACTCATCATCCCACTCTGGCAGGGTGAACCAGCTGGGAGATTTCAAACGACTTACAAGGAAATGATTGTCTTTATTTGGTGTGGTTTCTCTCAGAAGTGACGGATTGCAAACCTTCTGCAGATAGAGCTGGTGGGAGTTTCTGCAACTTGGAAACTTTCATGGCTAAAAATAATATCTCGGGTTTTTTTGAGAGAGCAGGACCACATGACCTAGAGAGAGAGGCTGAGGGAATGGGGCTGATTTACCCAGGAGAAGAGAGGATTTGGGAAGGCTGGAGAGCAGTCTGCCAGCCCCATGGAAGTGAAGCCTGAGCCAGGTTCTGTGTGGAACTCTGCACAGTGTGAGACAACAGCTACAATCTAAATGAGGGGAGATTCCCCTGGGACACAATAAAAGTGCTCACTATGAGGGTAATAAAACACTGGAACAGGTTTAACAGCAAGGCTGTGGAATCACCATCCCTGAAGGGATTGTAAACTTGACAGAAGCCCAGCAACCCGGGCTGAATTCAGCACTGACATTGCTCTGAGAACAACACTGGACTAAAGCTCCCATAAGGACTTTCCAGCCTGAGGGAATCCAAGGTTCTACAAGTTCTGGCATCAGAGGAAACAACTTCTACCTTCTCCATAGCTCCGAAAAACAAAACATTAAGTAAGAATTTTTGGGTTGCTTCTTAACTTACTAAAAATTCAGTCACTTTGTCCTGGTTAAGAAGCAGTTGACATTACACAGACCATTTAAAAGTTTCTACAGGTATTTTGAAATGTCCTGAATTCTGAAGGAGGCAAGGCTTAAGCTATTCGGATGGAATAGCTTGTCTGGCTGCTATCAGAACCTACCCCTTAGTTTTGAGCATCTTGGATTTCATTCTTTCTTAAGAAGTAATTCTTCACCCATCTAATTGTATGAAAAAACTTGGGAAAGTGAAACTAATGGAATGACCTCTGCTGACTTCTACTTGAGTTGAAGCCCTAATTAAGGGAACAGTACACAGAAACACACTGCTCCCCTTTTCTCCCTATCTGAGCTCCGCTCGTATAATAAGAAAAAACTTCCCACTTTCTTGTCATGCCCACACACAAAATAAAATATGGCTCCAAAGATCTTACAAGCCAAACATGAGGAATTCAACTGCTCTTACACTGCAGGAAACTAACAGGCATCTTACATTATAACGTGGAAAGGGAGCAGGGCTTCTGCTGCAGATGAAAGGAATCAAACCCCTGAACGCTGGTGAGGTGTGCATGTCTGCAGGCATGAGAGTGCTGTTCTTGTCTCTAAATAATAGTTAAAGGGATACAACTAAGCATTGTGCTAGTCACAGTTTCTGCCACTTCATCACAAGAATGCTCTTTCAGAAAGCATCTTCTGTTCTTCACAGCCACAGAGGATAACCACACGACCCTGTTCCTAGGCTGAACTGAGACACGCTGAAAGATGACTGGTGTCCCAAGAAGGTGGGTTTTTTTTCCCCACAAACAAATCCTCTGTGAAAAAAATTTTTCTACAGCAGTAGCATAAGGAATGAGAAAATGAGGAAATATAGAAATGAATGAAGAAACTGGCCAATGCTGCTTTGAAAAAAGAAATGTGGTTCAAAACTCTGTGTGTTAGAGGACCCTGCTTGCAGGAAGTCTACTGGAGGTGAGAACTGTCTGGTAGGTGGGGCTGCAGGTTTAAGAACTTTAATACTGGGTTGTCACAGGTGAAAAAAAAAAAAAAGATTATGTCACAATTTTCAGACATCTAAATTTAGACAGTTTCTGAAGCTGTCACTTATCATCCTGTTTCTTGATGTGGCATTGCTGGATTCTGGGTTCTGAAATTTATCTCTACTGGTTTTACATAAACGCTTTTGAAATAGAAGTTATCAGTGCATGAAGGACAGTGAATCCCACTGACTTCTAGTTCCCTGGAAGTACAAGGCTGGTTAAGAATAAATTTGGAACTTTCTCAGAATTACAGGAGGCGAGGAAGGAAGATTCAAGTGAAGTACAGATGTGTTCTCAGAGACATCCCCCGAGTCACCAAGAGAATGGAATTTTGTAAATACACTGCCCAGCACTACAGTGTAGGAGCACAGTCTGCCTGATGTCACCATTAATGTAAGCAAGGGATTCAGACAGCTGTGCTAATAAGCACATTAAAATATCATTTCCCAGACTTCTCACTGAAACGTGCAAGTTCCAAGCAGTAAAAATGATGTCATTTGTAATGCAGAGCAGTAATTACAACTCTAGTGGTTCCCCACTCTAATAAATATAAGGTGCTAAGCAGTGCTAATCTGGACTTGCTCATTCAATTTGTCCCTTCACCCCAATCTGCTGCAAACAAGCCTGGGATCAATACTAACAAAACTGTCCTGGTGGTATCAGGTTCAGTTTTGCTGACGTACTATTACATCTTAATTTTCCTGGACATAAAATCCAACATAGTTAGACATACTCTGGAGAAATTGCTTCATTTATTCCCTTACTGTCATTAGTATTGAGATCAAGGGGGGGGGAAAAAGAACAGTAACCTGCACAGCAGTGCAGCAAACAATTTACCATGGTTGCCTTCTAGCAATGTCATTTATTATTGTTTGAGACAGTTCAAGCCAGTTCATACCAGTTAAAGCATTTCAGCCAACCTAAAAACTATACTCTTTCAGGGCTTTCACTTAAAAGAAAATACATCTTACTATGCATATTTTTTTCCATATTGCTAAACAGAGTTGTGTATTCTTTCATTAAAATTACTCTAGTAAGCATTTATTATGAAACACTAATCAGTAACCATATTTTCCATTAATAACTCAAAAACATAATAAAAATTGGTAATAAAACCCCCACCAGTTGATATTACCCTTTCATTTTCTTGTGCTTACCACTGTAAATAACATGAGTCACATCTCCTAAAATGCTTTCTATTACATCAAGACAGAGTATTTGAAATAATCCATTTGGAAAGCAGTAGCAAAAAGATTTTGATTTATACCCATTTTTCAGAGGAAAAAAAAAACAAAGAAAAGATAAAACTCTATCTAGTGAATCTAATAAAAGATAATTATGAATGACTGGCAGACCAAAAATCATGGGTTTAATGTTAGTGTCAAAATGGCATGATAGTAAAAGATTATAGTTCCTAAGTTTTCTGTTATTTCTGAACCCTGAAAAAAGTACTTTTTCTGTGGGGACAGCTGAAAAGCTTGAAGGCAAACCCTTCTCTCTGCACAGGCCAAAGCAAAGTTTAGCCATCTTCACAACAGAATTCTGAAAAAAAAATCAGAGCCCACTTGACCAAAACATTTTGCCCAATTTGTTTTGTTGCATATATACATACACATATGTATATATGTACATATTTCAGTTTTTCCCTGTTCCCTCTTCCTCCAAACACATGTACACAATATACCACAAAGGTTTTCCTCCTGATCAATTCTTGCATGGTTTGTGCACGTGCAATCTGTAACTGATAAGCAATTTTTGGCCTTGATGAGTCAATCTTTTAACTATATGGCAACTAAAAGATTCCATCATAGATACAGGCTCAGAGAGAGAGAGGTTAGAGATGTAAATAATTTGCTTTTCTCAATCACCTTTTGTCAATTCTCTAGTGTTTCTCAAGGCTCCCCCAGGCCAACACAGCATAGCTTACGTTCCTGCTAATTTTGCCTATTAAAGGCAAATAAAACTATTGAATTTGCTTCGAACAAGGAAAGCTAAATGTGTAAATATTTGAAGGAACATGGAAACAAAACTGTTACGGTTACCAGGAAAAAAGACTTTAAAATACATCAGACTGTATGAGTTATGACAGTGACAGCTCTGCCATTCTGACCAGACTTTAAAGGGGAAATTCCATAGGACTGAGGAAAGACTTCACTGTATTCTTTCCCCTGTGACCATGTGGAGGTAACACAAAGCCAAATGCTAAACACAGCTCTGTACACTCAACAGACAAGATGCTCCAAATCCTGGAGTGCCCAATCTCTAAAGGCTGAGATACAAGCAGCAGGTTACAGCAGAGTCTGGACACACGGGGCTGCACCAGGAACCCTCGGCACATCCACCCCACTCCTGACACACTGTGGGCCTTGGGCCCTTCAGTGCTGCCCAGCAAAGACCTGAGACCTGCACTCATTAACACCTGACCAAGTTCAGAGGCACCCCTGGAATGGGTTATTGCATCAGTCACCAGATTTTTGGAGTGCCCTAGGACAAGAGAGCTGCTGCTTAGATCACCACAGACAGATGAACCCCCCTCCTGTTACTGTAACAGCCTCCCTCGTTAAATACAAACACAGTAGTTTGTCACTGGAAAGAATTCTGGCAATGATCAAACGACTCTTCCAGGCCTGAATTAGAGTTAATGTCACTCTCAACCTTGCCCTTAATATTTTCAAAGAGAGAAATTTACCTAAGCATTCTGGTGTGAGGTGTTGTCATCTACGCTGCCTTACTTCTCAAATGACATTGGCAGTTTTCAGAGTGAGTATATACTTGGAAGAACACAATCTATCAATCACTGTTATCTAAAAGCATCAATTAACATAAAAAGAATAACGCTGCAATATTAGGTGATATCTTGGTGGATTTTTTTATCCTTGAAAAGAGAGAATTGCTAGTAGTAACCTTTTTTTTTTTTCACTCTATCTAAATAAAAAAACCCAGAATGAAGTAAATTTGTGATTTGCATGACAGCGGAAAAAAAAAAAAAAAAAAAATATCAATCACTCTCCTGGGATTAAGCAGAGCTTCAAGTTGACCAAGGTTGCTTACCTTTGAGAATAAACTGTTTTCTAAAAGAGTCAATCTCAAAGACTTTGGACAAGGAAGTTGCTTTCAGCTTAATGAAAGCAAGGTTTACATTTTATTGGATTTGTGTTTGCTGTCTAATGTGGTAACAATGAAGCATAGCTAAACATCTGAGTGAAATTAAAGAGAAGTGAACCCAAGTGCAATTTTACTTCGAGCTACAGGTATAGAGTGGAGGCCCTCAGAAAGTCTCTCTAAAAGTTTTACATTAGGTTGGGTTTTGTTAAGTGTAAGATTCTGCTTTTGAGCTTTTGCCTTGCTGTCTTTTGAATGTATGAAATGAAAATCATTGAGAGCGACAGCATTTCCCCACTGCCAGAGTTCCTCCAAATGTTTGGAACACCAGGAGCACTTTGCTGAAAACAGCAAATGCCAAGTGTCAGTGCAAAGCACATCATATCCTATTCCCATGATTTTCTTAAATATTTGCATAGATATTCACCTGTATTTGCTAATATGCACCCATGTAAACAAGAACCTGGACCAAAAACACCCTTAATCATTTATTTAGTGGTTGATAATATTTTTCAGTTTTAAAAAAACTATTTTTTCCATCTATTTGTAAACTTTAGAAAGCATTCTACAGCTGACAAACAAACACAGAATATAGTTTTTTCATCAGCAATCAGGCACTTCTGTGTATCCAATGCTACAAACAGAATGTTACAGTAGCATTATGGACTGGACGTTCTTCCCCATTTTAAAATAAGTCATAAATATTTACTTGGAAAATTGCAACAAATCAGCTTACAGAATCACACTCTAATCCTAGCTCTACTGTCAGTGAAGCACCTTTCTCCTCCATAAAATGCTTTTTGAGTTTATATAACACATATCTAAGATATTAAAATTCCTCTTGAACACAAAGTAGAACAAACCAGCAGAGAAGTTAGTTAAATACATCCCATGTTATATGAAGGCCTCAGATTTGGACTCACACTGACACACAGACTGGCAGTGTCCTGTCTGAAACAGGGAGGCTCAGTGGTCTTTGATTTTGTTAGGATACTGTAGGATGATGCCAGCAGGAAACTGATAAAGAAAGGTGAACCAGTAAATAACCCAATAACCATTTCATATTATTTAACAGCATAGGTACTTTTACAAGCCAGACTCTGTCTTCAGACAAATCCTTAGAGGGTTTCTAAACCTTCTTCAATTCATCAGTCTTTATCATCCTAACAAAACCATATTTGATTCATCTCGGATGTTAACCAGGCCAAATCTGATTCATTCACAAACAGCTGGTGCTTCCATGCTTTTCCATTTTCTTTCAATGATCATATGTCCTGGTGGGAATAATATCTTAGCCAGATTTGTGAAGTGAGTAAAATTTTCCTCTCTCTCATGCATATTCAGAATTTGTATTTCTGTGTGAAAATACTACTTGGATTCATGCACATGAAATTTCTCAGAGTCAGACTCTGAACTGAGCTCTTTTCTGGAGTCTTTGCTAATGGTCTGTAGATGCTGGCAAAGCTTCATTGCTGTCCAGCACATCTCCAGACTCACACTAGCACAAATCAGAACAACTTAACTCTGGCCAGTTGTCACAGGGATACAAGGATGGAGCAAGGAATCAGAAAATGGGGACAGTCTGTAATCTCTGGGGAAGCAAAACTGTCATATTCTCATATATGTGCACAACAGATTGACTGAGAATGAGGGAAAGTCTCTATATTATAAAATAATATAAATAATAAATTTGATGTCTTTATTTCTGCTTCCAGTTTAGAATTATTGTAATAATAGTATCTAGAAGAGCAGAAGAAAATACCTTTTATCGAGGAAGCCATGACTTGTTCTACAACAGAGGGGTGAAAAGCCATTGCAGACAGCCAGACTCTCCCTTCTCTACTGCAATAATTGAGTGTTAACATCCCCAACCCAGCTCTGCCAGGCAAACGGTGCTCAGCCATCAATGTGATTTGGAATGATGGATTTTTAAATGTCCACCAGTGTGAGCAGCTAAGGCTTTAATCTCCATTAGCAAGTCATTTGGTGCAATCAATATTGTACCAGTTTGTAGCTGAGGCTCCTGCACATGTGCAGTATGTTCTTCCCGTGTCTCACTCTGGAATACATTCACCTTGTACCCTGCCACCATCCCTCCATAAAAATCTGAGAAGTACTCAGGGAGCCAGTTGTTTGTTGGGACGCTTCTTTCACGGGCTGGAATGCATTTTGTGCCCCCATGGAAAGAAGTGTCAGGATTGGCCTCCTTTGAAAGAAATCTACTTTACACTCCTAAATGCTTTGTGGACGTGGAGCAGCCAGTGGGGCCAGCGTGGCACAAGTGAAAGCAGCCAGGGCTTCACCCAGAACCTGCAACTGTTCTGAACTAACACACTAATGAAGACAGAACCAGGGACAGCTCCTATCCAAGTGCTCTGCTAAATAAACAGCAACAAGAACCAGGCAGGAAAAATAAGTAAAAAAGGTAGAGAACCTGGCAGAGGAGGTGCAGCCAATGGGACACAGCCTGGGCAGATCCAGGGACACAGGAGAGCCATGAGAGGGAGCAGAGCCCTCCAGAGGCTCTACATCTGATTATAAAATTGGCTGCTCTTTGAACAACTGGTTCTACACTGAACTTCAGTTCTATACTGAGTGACTCCAGCTGTATCATGAAAGTTATGTTATATGGATTAAATATAATAGTATGGAACCACAGTTTTCCAAAGTACCTTTTTGAAAATACCTTTTGAACATGTTTCCAATCCATTCTCTCTAAATGGGTAAGAGTTATTTTTTAAAACCCCACAGAATATTTGCTGTAATATCAACCAAATCACTCTTGCTCCAAGGATTTATTTTAAATTTGAGGTTGAATTTACAACTTGAAAAGTATTTAAAATCCTTTGGAAAGAGTGTTGCTCCTAATTCCATGCATCTGTATTCATGCTTCTGAATATAAATCAGGAATAGGAAAATGAGCACTAGTTCAGTGGGTAATACTTTTTTTCACTCATTATGAACAAATGAGATTTAATAGTCTACAACCAATTTAAATGTTACCTGATATCTACAGCCAGATATTTGTCTTCACTTTTTTTCTTTTCGACTAACTAAATCATGTGGATGAATGGATTTTTAATATATCTAAGGATAAATTAATAAAAAGGTTTTGAAGGCTGTGACAGTGATCCCACATACAAGAACTGAGAAGATAGAAAACAAAGGCTCAAAGGCTGACAATTCTGGAGATTTTTCCTTTTTTTCTTAGTTTCACGGGTAATAATTACAGTTGGTACATAAGAATAAATTAAAAAATATAGCAGGTCAATGCATCCAGATGGAAAAGCAATAAATATATGCTACAGTCCCTACCAAGGGTTTAGCTGCCTCCAGGCAGAGGTGAACATACCTTAGTAAAACATTACTATATTTCACATCTACAAACGTGTATTTTTCAGTTCAGGCCAAGTGATTTTCCCTATTTTCATATTTTCTGCTCATAAATACCAGCTGCCAGGATGTAGTTTGCAGGAGGTTAATGGATCAAATTTTGACTTTACATTTTTGTGTCCAAGAGTAAGTAAATAAAGCAGCAGATCATTCAGCTTTCAAAGGTGGCAGCCAAATGTGACTTGAATTGCACTGTCAGTGCTCACTCAAAGCCACTGTTGCTCAGATGTTTGGAGGAAGTGACCAGCTCAACATTTTTCAAGCCCATCCACCTGGATCCATTTTCAAAGGCTCCTTAAGGTGAAGCATCATGACAGAGCTCCTTCAGATACAGTCAAGGCACCTTTTCAGGAAATAATTCTGTGATGATTTAAAACATTTTCCAGAGGCTTTACTGTAACAATGGCTATAACTCACTTGTGGCAAATGCTTTTTCTGCTGTTATTCAGTTAGTCATTAACCTTCCTAATTTCAAGTGTTACCACCATGAATTCCAAGTATTTGAGCAAGCAGTGTAATGTAGACAATAGTGCTCGTGCTGCAAGATCAGGCTGCACTGTTCACTATACACTGACCTCACATGGACTGGTCTGGATTCTTATTATTATTTTATTTGCAGTTTTCCACTGTTACTTTATTCAACTTCCCATTCTATTTTGATAATTGGCTGTGCAAAACCTTAAGGACAAATCTGACTTCAGCAGAGAACAGAAATAGCAGTGTGGTTATGACACCAGACATTAGGCATATTTACAGGATTTAGTGGTGGTAGCTCAGACTAAGATCACTTCTGTCCTTTGGAATGACCCACACAACATAATTCAGAGTTCATGTACAGGATGAAATTGTATTTGTTTTATACTATTATTTCAAAATATAGTAAATTAATAGTACACTAAATTAATACACCCATTCGGGCACATCTGTAATGTGTGATGTTTTCCCTCAGTTCCCTCCCTGCCATCTCACTGGGCTTTGCATCTCTCCAGAACCAACGTGTGCAGACTTGTGTACCCCTCCTCCTGCTCTGAGGTCACACTGGCCGGGCAATGCTACTTTCTGGCACTTATCTCCTAGCTCAAGAGGTTGTTTTCTTGGTAGCAATAATTATAACATATTACAAATTGAACATGATGTTTATTTTATTCAGATACGAAGTTGGATGCTGCTGCTCTGAGCAGATGTAGCATTGCTAGCCCTCCCTTCTCTTGCCCGACTACCACTTCTGGCCTCGAATCATGGCAGCCTGTCCCTTTTTTTTTGGATGTGCTCAAAAAGCATTCTAGCTGAAAACAGTATCATTGCAATGAAAATTTAATACTGGCCTACACTTGAAAGCATACAAGTCAAACGCCTTAGGAGACTGCCTGGGCCTTCTGGCCTCACATCACAGCAACACATTTCCCTCCAGGTATTCTCATAGAGGCAATAGAGAGGCCAGGCTTAACCCCACAGGGTCTCCGTGCTGCATCTGCATCAGTGTGTTCCCTCTGGTGCAAGCTTGCCTTGCACCTCCATGGTTTGAGGGAGGGGAGGGACGAGCGGTGTGTGCAGGGCTGGGTCACTGCGTGCTGACTCAGACACATCCACAGCACGCCTTGGGTGCCACGGACCCACCCAGGACTCTAAGGAGTGGAATCACAAGCTCACAACTACAGGCAGCAGAGGGAGACCATGAACATAAAAAAGGCTTGGTGAAAAAAATATCCCATAAAAGCCCTTTCCCTATCTCTTCCAAAGTAAGTCACCCAGAGAGCTCCAGGGCTGTCCCAGAGGACTAATTCCCTGAAATTAGCCAATGGATTGCTGCAAAGGACACAAGTTATTTCTTCTTTTGCTGTTAAAAACACTGGCAGGTTTTGAGAGCAACAAATAGAACTTCCAAAAGCCCTCCTTTCTGATAGGGAATTTAAGAGTGAAATCCTTAAGTCTCCTGTAAGATAATTATTTAGAATGGGATGCTGAGAGGTGCAACATGTTCCAGCTGCCTTACAGCACTGCTTCACTCCACACCTTAGCATTACTGCAGCCCTTCACTTTGCCCTCTGTTTTGGTCAATTATGAAAAGTGTGCAACTTGGGAGAAGTTTATCTAGTAGAAAAAAAAATATTTGAAAGATTAGAACTGTGCAGAACTCCTCACTCTGCATCAAAGCTGGAGAGTACTAGCTACAAGGAAAAATATTTTAAGGACTGAAATAGGAATACTTTAGTTTAGTTATAAGATTTCTGTTACATTGTATCTGAAGAGTCTTGAGTTACAAGGCTTGCCTAAATTTATATTTTGGGTTATACAGTAAATAACACACACATTTTGCTGTTCATTGGGAAATATATCTCCTGAGAATGAGGACATAGCCACTGCTTAGTCTCAGTGCTTCTTACTGAATCCTTGTTTGGAAAGGGACTACAGTATAGGATGCTTAGGGCAGCCTGCAGAAAGGAAAATCTCTTCAGAATTGTAATTAGAAAAAGGAATTTACTGTCTATTTCTTGTAACTGATCTAATGAACTGTATGTTAAAAGAACAGCTGTGCATTTGAAGAGCCTGTATGTACTGAAAATTCAGTTTGCTTTCAGACGATTCCCTCACTTCAGGCCCTTCTCTTTTTCCCTCTCCCAGCACTAATAATATAAAGACAGAAGAAAAGGCCCCTGCCCTGTGTGCTGCCTGACTTCACCTGTGATGAAAGAGCACACAAGTGTACTGTGCCAGGGAAATTCATTGTGCTACCCATTATCAAGACCTACAGCCTGCACACAGTGTAATTTTTTTGCTTTCTAGTGTTAAGTGTATTTGTGACAAGTGAAACTCCCCAGGAACTGGCCATGGAGATAATCCACAACTATCTGAAAAGTAACTTGACAGGGCCATCAAGTTTGTTATAATAGAAAATCCAAACAGAACTAGAACTAAGGCAGCTCTCATCAAATCACATTGCTAAAGGAGACACAGGCTGATATGTCTTAGGTGAAGGTTTTTATTCCATTGAGTTTATCCTCTCTTGGGTTTACACAATCAAGGAAAAAAACCCAACACTTCACTCACTTCATATCAATTCATTAATGACAAAGGTGGCAGACAAACTTGTCTTGATCAGCTACTGATTTTATTGCTTTCTGTTAAAACAGTATTGTTTGGGTAAAACAAAACAATAAAAGAACCTCTGCATGTGATCAAATGTTTTTGTGGTGAGCTAAGCACTGGCATAGATTAAGTCAAACTAAAGACAGGAATTGATTACCTTTAGCAGCTTTAGCCAGTCAACACAAGACAATGTCTTCAGCTGTGATAATGCTGCCTTTACAGTTACCTAAAATACCCACGTGTTCATTAAAACATCCTGGAAAAGATAATTCAGCAAGCCATTGTATTGTGTCTGTCCTGATGTCTGTGAAAACTCACAATACTCAGTCTGAGGCTACCAATGCCAATTACTGTCCTCCTCCAGGAAAAAAAAAAAAAAAAAATTAAAAAAAAAAGACTTCAGTGCTGGCAAAGATGCCAAATTGACAACCAATCACTCTCCTGGCAGCCAGAGCACAAACAGGTGGATGTAGCTGGAACACTCTTGCCCAGTGACAGCTCAGAGTGAACCTGGCACTACACCAGTTATAAGGGCTGGCAAATCATACAAGTGAAACCCATCAGTTTAAGTCTCTTGACTCCGACCAAATAATCCAATGGAAAGAGAAAGGTTAACAAAGTAAAATATGCTGCAGTCCTTCAGAATGATGCCAGTGCTAAAATAATCACTTACCCTTCCTAAGGCAAAGTCAGGAAGGTGGCAATCAGCTCTCTCCAGCATCCCCACAATGTTGGTGTTAACTGAGATCCTCTGTCTGAAAATACCCTCTCTCTTTATTGCCTCAGGAAAAGGGCAACACAAATGAATCCACTGAGATTTTATCAAACCAAGACTGAGGATTTTTTTTGGGCATCTTCCTGGTTTGTTAGTTTTGAATACCAGCTGCCTGTGCTTGATCCTGTACAGAAGTGACCCCAGATGAAATTCTCCCTTTAATTCTAAGCTAAACGAGGTGTTCTCAAAACATATGAATCACCTAGAAATCACAGGCTGTGCAAAGAAATCCAAATCTACATGTGGAAAGGGGTTTATTACATTAAATAGAATAATTACTAACTGGATAGTTATTTAAATGCCTTAGGAAGGAAGAAGAGTCAAAGTAGTTTTACAATGATTTGGAAAAAAGTAGCTGGTCTAGTTTTTCCTTTCCTGTTTCCCTTCAAGGCATGCTGCAAGGTTCTTGTGTTTGGTGTGGCTGCAGCACAGGTTGCTTTGAGATAATGAATTAGTTGAGGATGTTTATTGGCCTGATAGATGCTTAAGTTAATATATATCTGGTCACTCTGACTCCTGGACAAGTACATAATTGTCAAGTTTTATGAAGCTAAGCTTTTGATATTTTATGTTAGTTAACAATGTATAACTAGCACATAATTTGCCAAGTGATGTTTACAAGAGACTTTAAAACTTATTTTTGTACCATACTGGTCTTTTTAAAGCAGCTGTGGGATTTATTCCATATGCACAGCTGAAGGGCCACAGCCAGGCTGGGAATGTAAGGAAGTGACTTGTTCTCAGCAGGTGTGAATTTCCAAGCAAGATAGAGATTGGTGAAATCTAGGGAAACGTGGAGACAGCAAAGGAACATTTCACTTATTTTTGCTTCTTCCTCTATCCCTGGTCAGCATATTCCCAGTATGAATAACAGTATGAATTCACAGGAAACTCCCTGGTTAGCCCTTACCAACTTGCCTGTCAGCCTGGGTCTCTCTTCCTCTGCAGTCTCCAAAATTGACAGCAGAGGGAAGGGCCACTCAGCACAGAGAGGCAAAGCTGTAGCTCTGTCACAGGCAAACTGAGGACATGGGAGCAGCTGAGAGAGGGAATTCTGCAAGGTCTTTAGTTATTACTGGACAGAGAGGTTTGGAGGCAACACAAGTAAATACAAGAATGAGCAAAAGAGATGCACAAATGCTCCAAAATTGTAAACAACATGGGTGAGGTCAGATGCTGTCACATGCTCAAAGCTCTGACTGCTCTTGTACAGGAGCCCCAACCAAGGGAATAAGGTAAAAAAATTAAAAATTCAAGGAAGATAGAAAGGTACATTTGTACCTACTGAGTTTGGATGACCATTAGCAAAGGTCTTTGCTGCATTTACCCATCTGCCAATGAAACATTTACCAGGTATTGCAGAAATTGCTTCCTGTACAATCCATAAACTCCAGACACTACCAGTTTAGATCTATTATCCAGTTTTCCAAACCTCAAGAGCAGCACTGCTGCTTTCTCTTTCCTAACATAAGACTCATGAGCTCTCATCTCCTCCTGTATGTGTGTGCATATACAGAATTTTGTTTATATGTAAATGCCTGAAAAATTTGGAACTACAACCAGTGACATGTAAAACCCTGATGAAAAAGTAGCTGCTTCTGAAAAGTGGGTTTTGATGAATTTTGTATGATCTCTTTAAAGATTCTCTAATGCATATTTCAAAAGATGTTTCAATACTGTAAGTTTTAGATCAGCTCATAACTGATAATTTAGATTTTTCCAGGGCTATTCTCCTGAGGTATCTGGCTTCCAAACTGAGCTTTAAATGTATAGTAGTTCTGAATGAAATCACAGGCTGAATACTGGATATAAAACATCACAAAATCCTTTGTTAGTGCTAAATTAAAACCTCAGCTAAGGCAAACTTACTAAAAGTATCTGGGAATACCTGAAATAGAGGCTTTTTGTGCTTAGCAATTTCCTTGTATGACTTGTTTCTACTGTCTCTGTATAAAGAATGAACAAACTTTACCAATGGTTTTAACTCCTAAGACATGCACAAATCGCAAAGAAATACATTCTTTCTAAATAAGAATTCATTTCTTATTTCTAAATAAGATTGTTTCTTACTAAAATAATCCCAGGCAGTAAATACCTACAGAATTTAGCTATTGTATGGGTGTGTAAACTTTAATCTTGAAACAGCTACTGGAAATTTTAGATTTTTTTAATGTTGTTATGTAAGCTCTAGGCATCTTACTGATAAACCCTGAGGGCTCCATGCTGCAGCTTCTCCCACCTCCCTTCCCCAGCCCCCAGTGCTGGGTGTTCCCTGTTGTTCCATAAGCTGGAGTCAACTCACTTCAACATCAAAAGGGCAATTTCCTGCTCCTCCTGCTAATCCTGGCACAAGGAAGCAGGGGCTGGAAGAGGGTTGGGAGCAGGAGCTCTCACGTCAGGCAGCAGTGATTAATTAGACTGGCTCAGCTGCCTGCACAATTAGAGACCTTGGGATTGAGACTTGATCCCTTTTGTGAAGCCCTTTGAGGACTTCAGCTGGAAGGCATGGCTGCCCCACACTGGGATGCAGCCACAGGGCAACTGCTGGGCACACAAAGAAGTTAAGGCTCAAACTTCCCAAAGTCTTTAGTTCTCATTCAGGCACCAAAATAAATGGCTTCAGTGGGAGCTGAACTCCCTGGCTACCAGCAACTGAAAAACCTTCCTGGGCATGTAAAAATCTGTTGTGTCACTTGAGTAACTGAAGGTAAAAGGGAAGTTAATGGTATCGCTGCTTTTTAGCCAGCTCTTGGTTTGCCATCTTCTAATATGACAACAAATCTGCTTCAAAGTCTAGCTAATGTAAAAAATGTACATTAGTTTTATGTTTTCCTAAGCCCATGTTTATTCACATCACTGTTTTATGGCGCCTAAAGCCTGCACTCTTCAAGTCTGAAACATGAGCAACAAAAGTACTTTGAGGGCACCACAGTAAATGTCTCCCAAGTCTGTCGGCACCAGGAGAACAGCTCTGGGCAGCAGTGCTCTGAGCCATGGCGTGTTCACCTCTTGCTTAGTCTATCCACATCATATCTGTTAGCTCCATTTGCTGGGATCACAGGATGAGGACAGAATATCCAATGCAGAGCTGCAGTGCAGACAAGAAATCTCTGGCCCAAGAGGGTAAGTCAGCTCTAGATCAGAATCCAACTATTACTCTCTCAGTTGCCTAAGAATCATGTCAGTCACTCTAATTATATATTTTAAAAATAAAAGTGATAGGTCTGTTTGCTCTGTCCTTTAACAAACTGACGCTCAGAGTATTTGTCGACTATTTTAATTCATGCTTTAATACATGCAAAATCTTGACTGCAAGTAAATCACAAATGAATGCAGAAATGTGTTTGTAAACCTCAGTTCCCCTGCCATGATAATTGCTTAATATCTGGCATTAATGATGTTTTTTCTAATGCCAGATAACTGACATTTAAACACATTTAAACATTAATGTGCAGGCATTCATGCAGAGACAGGGGATTATTTAAACAGGAAGGAATACAGTTTTAGAGACAATCAAATAAAACATTTGCTGTCCCTCTGCAAAGGACAACCTGACTAAATCAAGGTTACATATGTAATGCATTTTCATACTGGGTTTTATAGCTATAGTACATGTACATCCAAAAGGCAGATAATTTCAAATTTAACATTGCAAATTTAATCTGCCCATAGCAGAGCACCTCTCAAACTTTTGTACAAAATCTAATATAGGTAATTCTAAACTACATTTGTTTAGTTTGCCTTCTTATTTTGTAGCACATGAGCTGGAAAACTCTTGCTCTTTCAAGATACAACTGTGTAAAATTCCTAAAGTGCTGCACCTACTTATACTGGGACATAATTTTCTTAATCCCTAATCCTGTTATGCCAATACTAAAAAAAACACAAATATTCTCAAACTTTGCTTGTAATTAATAACCAACCCTTTCTGTCCAAAAGACAAGGACTTTTCTGATGCAGAGTTTGGCCACGTCTGACTATCTGCTGTATGGCAAGGCATTGCTTGGAGGCAACATGAATAAAGACTGAAGGGATGTGTGCTGGGCATTTCAAAGGACTCAGAACAAAGACATTCTTAGCTGGGGCTCCCTGACCAAGGCAAACCACGGCCTATGTGATTAGTTCACCAAAAAAACATAAGCACAAGCAGAATTCAATTTAATCTCGTGCTCCACGGGCCCATTTATTACAGCAGACACCATGGCTCATATCACAGGTACCACATGTAACAAATGTGGGAGATAAGACAGGAAAAAAGATGAATCAGTGATGCTGGATATTCCTGAAGGAAAAACCCTGAACCCCAAAACCAAAGAAGGCAAGCCACCGTAATTTTTTTTCTGAGCTTACCCTCCTATTTCAAGTAATCAGAAACATTTATGTAAACACACCTAATGAAGTCATAATAGATTAAACCTTTTGACTTAATCATGGGGCACAAATGCTAAGGGACTGTCATTGGTTTCTGTGAGAGCAACAGAAAAATCCCTAAAATGGAAGTAACATAATGATCGAGCATAGATGGAATCAACAGGCCTTTTTATCTTTATTTATTTCAGATGTGGACTTGGCTTTCAGTGCCCAATATTTCAAAGAGAAGTCACTAATGCCTCTGAAATAGTCTGGAGACTCTATTCACTGCAGAGCTAAACGAAATACCTCATCAGGCCAAGGGACCTGATTGTCTCAAAGATTTGGCACAGGCTCTGTCTCAGCCAGGGCACGAAGCCCCAGTGACTTCTGTCTCTGAATAATAATGAGGAACCAGGAATCAGAGTCTTGTTTTGAGCTAATTCCACTGCAAGATAAGCTACTATTAAGATCCAAAGCATTTTTTTCATGCCACAATGTGAACATTTAATATCTGAAACTCTTATTTCCTGTGAAACCATAATACCCAATTGTTACAGCTCTGTGAGGGACTCATTTAAATTTCTTAATTATTGCAAGCAACTTTGTCAATAGTATAACATTTTTAAGAGATTAACTCTTTTTTAAATAATAAAAGCTTTTGTGCCAGCCAGCAACTCCTTAAAGGATTTCATCTGTTTTGCATTACTAAATTGCCAGAGCAACTCTATATTCACAGACAAAAATAAAATATTGAAATAACGTGATGATTGTGACACTGAGTCAGATTCTACATTTGCTTTCAAAACTACAATGGAAAGATTTGTGCATTCTGTGAAGATACCTACTAGATTATTTTTTTTTCCTCACTGGCTTTACAAACTGCTCAGTGAAAAGCAATAAATTTATATTTAAGCTGTAGCAGTTTATTTTGCACACTGATACACAGACAAGCTACAAAACTTCACGTTCTTCTAAAGTGCTCTAACAGCAAATAAAAATGAGAAATCTAACATCTTTAATATTGCCTCTTTAATCATGTTTTCTAAATGTAGTTCTTGAGATATTCAGGAAAGAAAAACGCTTCGTGGGTTGGTAGTAGGTGCAGCTTTATTTTAATTAAAACAAATATGAATTTTACGTGGAATTGTGTTTTCAGGAAATAGAATTACGAGCATTTATGTTTCATCTCTTTCATCACTGCACCAGCTCTCCAAGGCTTTCTCAAGGCTGGTGTGTGTTTAACCTGTTTTCTTCTCTAACCAGATATTTGACACAGCTGAGGGAGCTGAACAGAATTTAGGACCTACACTTCACAGAGCGCCAGAGGCTTTTGGAACAGCTGCCAAGGGACTTGGGATTTCTCAAGACAGTGGGTCCAGACACCCATTCTACACCCACTTGTGCCTTTCCCTACCAAGTCTTTATGATCTATTTTGGACTGGCTAAAATGTCCTTACTTCTGGACAGGATGCATAAAGTACTTCACCTTTTGTAGCAAAGAGCAGAGCTTTGCACAGCACACACAGGTTCTGCAAGCACACTCATGTAGTCACTGAGCACACAGGGTTACACATGTCAAAATTTCCTGTCTCCCTTTTCAAGAGGAAAAAAAAGCAAGTTATGACTGTTCTGGAAAGAAAAAATAAAAAGGAAAAAAACACTCCCCCTCCCAAAAAAAAAAAAAAAAAACAACAAAAAACTCCCTTCAGTTTTGGGAATTTTAAAATACTGAAGATAGACTTGACAGACTGTCACCAGTTTGCTCCAGACATGAAGGAAGCATGCCATAACTATGTCATCATGTTTCTGAAAGCACATCCAAAAAAGTACATTCGTGTTACAGAGGAAGAAAGAGACCTCTAAGGAAAAACTGATGTATTTTGCCTACCCCCACAGCAGGCTCCAAGTCTAAGCAATATAAGTGCTCTCATTATAAGATACAATATATTTATTTACCTATAAGGGTACATAAGGAATGCTTGGATATATGCAGAGCTAATAAACATATAGAGAGGTATTTTCCTACACACACACATATGTATAAATAACTGATCAGCAATGAGGTCAAAGGCTTGATTTAAAAGGCCTTTTTTAAAGCACAGAAATTCTAAGTTCCTATCAATATAAGTCTTACAAAGAACTAGTTAATAGGATGTGAAAAAAATTCAGACCATTGAGTAAGAACATAAATAGCAAGCTCGTTCTTGCTTTTAATACACTCAGAAATCCGTAAGTCTACAGCAGCAAATCTCAGGCAAACAACCCACCAGTATCACAACTTCGGAAAAATCCATTGTCAGAAGTTCTCATGTGAACTGGTTACAGTTTAACAACTGTCATTAAATTTCTCCTGCTGCTCATCATTCAAAGCCATTATTGATGACCTTGCTGTTTACAAAAACCTCACTTTTATGGTAATTCCCCAGCTAATTACAACTGATTACCATATGGGCCAGTGCTGTATAACCCTGGATTACCCCAACTAGAATGCATTCTAAATTGCAATAACATAAAAGCCACAGTATCCAAACTAAGCCATTCCACAATCTCACCTGTCCAGGAGAAACTAGAAAAATTCACAGACCAAATGCCCACAAGCAGCAAGTTTGTGGCAAAGGAAACAACAGGTTCCTTCTCTGATGCAAAATGAACAGCTCCAAACAGTCACACAAATAACATTTCAAGCTGCTGCTTGAAATGACTCCACCAGGATAGTTGGTGAGAAACAGTGATTATTATTAAACACATCTACACATCTGTGCATTCACACAACTGCAAGAGTGCCCAACAAAACACAGCAGCACCATATAAGAGTTTGCATCAGTTCTGCTCTGTATTCCCCTCTTCCTTTTTCCCCAAATGGCACCACAGTTAGGGGAATGATACCTGAAACTGTTAGAAAGTTTCCTGCAACCCCAATGATCTTTGGGGGAACCCCCTCCTCACACACACACTTATCCTCTTCATTGGCAAAAATACTAAAATCTCACAGTGACAAATAGAACACAGGAGGCCCATTGTGCCTTAAAGGCCTGTTTGTTACCATCATTAGGTCTCGAAAATTACCACCTTATTTGTGGCAACCAGACCACCGGGTTTTGGTTCAGGCCATGTGCTCCTGCAAGAGGAATGGTGGTGCCGAATGGTTCAACTCCAATTCATTGCCACAGGACAAGGAAAAACAGGCCAAAGATACATTTCCCTATCAAAGTGATTTCCAAATAATTTCTTTTCCTCTGTACCCTCCTTTCAAAGCAAACCTGTTCACTTTACTGTGTTATGAATCCCTTTTCAGCTGATTGGTATGTTATGAAATAAACTCTAAACGTGTGGACGATTATTTTATGTGATGATACTCACTAGGCTCTTATTTGTGTGGGATTTATATCTGATAGACAAAAATAAAATAAGTCTAGCTTGCAGATGGTTAAATAACTGAATTTATAGAGCTGACTGAGCAAACTGGCTCTCTTCAGAGGTTTCACTTTTAAATCTTGTTACTGCTCATTGGTGAGGATTTGCAAACACTGTGCCTGTCAAGCTTCCTGATCAGTGATAGCTTTGAAACTGAGCTAAAGCAGCATGGAGAAAAAACCAAAACTGGATTTAGTCTCATTTCAACAACCATTTTAAACCTGTTCTCACTCAAAGAAATAAGTTTCAGTTTACTGCATATCTTTAGCAATAACCTTTGCCCA
Source organism: Pyrocephalus nanus (assembly GCA_038380795.1). Taxonomy (NCBI): domain Eukaryota; kingdom Metazoa; phylum Chordata; class Aves; order Passeriformes; family Tyrannidae; genus Pyrocephalus; species Pyrocephalus nanus. Next base: position 12,943,794 of record CM076275.1, on the reverse strand, counting down.
AAAACAAAAATCTCCACAGTGAGAACAGAAGGAAAATGTCCTGATTTTTTTTCCCTGTTAATTTCTGGGGGTTGTTTTGGGAACACATTTGCACTGACAATCAAGAGTGCTGAATCACACACTTGAATTTAGGGAATCATTACATGCATGATTTTCTATAGCATGGTCAGCCCTAAAATTCACTGGTTTCACAGCAAACTGTTTAGACAGGCGTTACAGGTTGATTTACCTCTCTTCCTCTCCTCACAGTGCCAGAGTAAATGAACATGTCCCTCACACAATTGTTAATATAAAATGCCTTTCCAGAATTAAATCTAATATCATCAATTCCAAGATAAAAAGTATGGGAGGATGTGAGTGAGCAAATACACATCTTCAGTTGTGTGCAATCAGCACATTTGGCAGAAGTGATAATTAGGATGAAGCACATCACCTCAGAAAATACCCTTATCCTTAGATTTGAGAGATGAACAAAGGAAACAAAATTTTTGAGTGAAGAGAAGGGTTTGAGGGGTACATCACTCCTTGCACATCTCAAAGAAACAAGAAGATTCTTGAGTATGTGACATGTCCTATGATACAACCAATACAGTGAAACAAGTAGTGTAAAGCTGTTTGGTTGGATTTTTTGCATTTTGTTTTGTTATTTTTCCTGTGCAAAATTGTACTTATATTTCCCCTCTTCTCTCAAAGAAGTGATGGAGACTTATCTTCAACTATAGGCTCATCCTCCTTCGGGGGCACTGGCGGAAGGGTGAGCATTTTGCTTTTCTTTGAAGTGCAAGCACACACTGGAGATGAAAGCAACTGCATTATTGTCTTTGATGTTTTTGATACTGAATTTCTCGTTTGATTTTTCTTTGTAGACATTCAGAAAGTAGATTTGCTTCCTCAATCAACCCTACCCTAAATCCTCAATAGGTACTTATCCCCTTAAATATCTGAAATTGGTATCACTATATTGAAAAGTTTGAGTTCGGAATACTTTAATAAATGCAATAAATTCTAAAACATGCTACCACTTCTTTATTTGTACTGAGTCCTTAATCCCAGTATGTGCTACAAAAAGAGAGGAGACAAAAGGAAATCCTTATAACTTCTGTGAGACACCACAAAGAGAACATGCTTGAAGTAAAAAAGCCTTATCCAGAACAACCCTTTATGCACCGCTCTTAATATCTGGCAAACTATACTCATTAGACAAAACTGAAAAAAAAAAAAAAAAAAGCAAACCCCAAGAGCTGTTCTCCACAGCAGTCAAGATTTAAAAACTAAATCCTTCAAAAATATATCTAAGCCTCCAAGTGGATTACTCAGCTGAGTAAGGACTGGCTGAACAGTGGGTTGCAGGACTCTGTGACAGGAATTGCATGAAACAAAGGACAGCTGTAAGGAAAGGGGCAGCAGATGGGATAAGGATTCATATGAAATGATAATTTACATAGGAGTTGCCTGTCTTGCATGTATATCTGATGAGCTCATTTAAAAATCAAAATCTTACACTCTGAGAGCCAGGTATAAAAAAAAAAAAAGGGAGGGGGTAGTGGTGTAATGATCATGCATACCAGCTTATTTCCCATAGGTATATTCCCTTTTACTTATATTTGGAAAGGTAATTGAATTTTAAAGCAGAGTAGTTATTGTTTCTGTCAGAAGGTATTTTATTCTTGTCTTGCACACAAATGTTTCAAAATAGAAGTGGCTGAAAAATTCCATATGATTCAGTACCTCCTACTCCAATTTAATACTGGCCAGGTACATTCTTCCAGAGAGTAAAGAAAATGCACACCCACATGGAATCACAGCTGGCTGAGAGAGGCCTGCCAAGACAGCTGGCATCACTTCTCTCTTTCAGAACAGAGGATATCCAGCGAGCAGGAGAACAGTTAAATGCCAGGGTGCTTTACCTTGCTGACTTCAAGGGGCAGAGAGGCACAATACCCAAAGAACAGTGGGAGGAAGAACAAAATATATTAAAACAAGGTGAAAATACTAACACAGCTGTGGCAAGAGCTGGTAAACAGGGAATTTTTTGTTATGAAATACCCTATTTAGTTGCCCTGTTTAGTTACCTTATGATACTTCTAAGTAGCAATGCCAGGGCTACGTGACTTTTACAAGCCCTTAATATAACTGGGAAATAACATGAAAGTCATAGTTGAGGATGTTTTCATCATTGTGACAGGGTGTCTCCAAATTACAGATTTCTTAAATGACACTCTGTCTCTGGTATGATGTGAAGGAGCTTTGTTATTGATGAAGAAACTGATACTTCATCTTTAGAATGAAGGACATTACAGGGAGCTGCCAAAAACCCTTATCTGATATTTTGTTGAAAATGCTGGTTCTTCCTTTCAGAACTGCAATTTCATAAATGCTTAAACCTAAATAACAGCTATATTAGCTCCCTGCACAGAAAGCTAATTGTATGTGACAGTATTTACAGGCAGTTCCCACACCTGTACTGTACAGTTTGGTCATGGTGCCCAAAGCTGGGAGAATTTCTTGTCTCCTTGTACACCTTGCTCCTACCAAGTATTTGTAATTCAAAGATGGTGCTGAAAGAGAGACTCAACGTTAAAACCTGCCTACAATAATTGTGGCCAACTGGCTCCACAGATTTCAGTGCCTCAGTCTGACTGGATCAGACACATCTGAAATTCATCACCAGCAAGGGCGTCAGTCACCATCATCTCAGAAGCTCCCGTCACCTCTGACAGCTCACTTGCCCCAAGCCCAGACTCCCTTCCCTGGCAGGGTAGAAGGGAATAAACATCCTCTGGAAGGGAGCTGCAGCCTCTTTGTGCAGCAGCACAGCCTCTCTCAGTCAGCTGTTCCCACACTGAATTAACTGGGCAATCTCGTCACATAATTTTGGACGTAATGGAGAAATTGTTGGTAATCCCAGAGCACCTGCACACAGGAAACCCTGTGATTCCTTCCACAGCATGGGAATGCTGTGGCACAGTGCACATGAGGAACTGGCAGCAATTTCTTCTCACCGAATAGCAGCTTATCCAGTGAATTAATAGTTTGTCATCCTGGACCAAATGGAGATAAAGTAGCAGCTAGTTCTTAAACACAACTAGATAGATGTGGAGAGAGGAAAATACTGCCAAAGGAATTGAGACAAGACAAGCAGTCTACTACAATTTATGGAGTGGCTCCCAGTAAAAATAAAATCACTGAATAGGTTTTGCTGTAGCATCAGTACCAGGATGCAAATATAAAGCACATGTGCTGCTCCTCCCCACCAGCACTCCCAGGCACACTCTGTGTGGACACTCAGTGCTGTCCCTCAGGGCAGTGCACTCTGCAGCTAAGCTTTGAGGTGGCACAAAGCTTTCTCTGACAAGTTTGAAGTTCTCAGCTATCACAGGTTTGGATCAGCAAAAAGGAAAGGTCAAACACATCTACTGCTGCCTCCTATAGCCTTCCTACCTCTTCTGGCCTGCAAACTGATTGCCTGGCCTGCATTACCATCTCTAACTTCACTTAGTAGCAAGAGCTAAGGAGAAAGGCTGGTTTCCTCTGACATGTTAAAATGCTCTTCCCTGGATCAGTCCACAGGACAAAGATGTGCCAACCTTAATGTCATAATTGATTACTTTTCAGGGTCAGAAGTAAAATGATGTGGCTTTACTAACTGAGGAGCTGCCCCTTGAACGTTCTCACATAAAACATATCTTGTAAAAGGTTCCCAGAAAAAAACAGTATAAGGTTTGTGGTTAACAGGACAAAGGGTTTTTTTGCTTATTTATAGAAAATAAGCACAGTTTTTCTTCTTTATCTTCTTTTATTCTTTAAAGTTGCAGCATTTCAGATTGCAGTCGTACATACATATACCTAAGACAACAGATATGCAATTACTGGCACTTCCAAGAAGCAAAATGTGATAAATTATTTAAGACATCCTTTTCCAGAGACAAATAAAACTTCCTCTTTTATTCTGAATCTGTCCTATATAAACATATATATGCCATTTCTGGATCTATTTCTAAACCACCATGTTGTAAACATTTACAAATTAGAAGGCTGGTTCTTTCCATTTCTCATTACACATTCAGTAACCAAGGAATTTTAACAATTTCCAACACTTCACCCTACATTTTGCTCTATCCTGAGTAAAACCCTCTGGAGAATACTTTGCTCTTTGAAGTCTGTAATTAAAGTTACTGATATTTGTTAAGAAAAGTCAATTGTTTGACCTTTGACTGCAAGCTACAGAGATGGTAGCTGACTCTGTGACTTTACATGAAGTCTGCACCTTTTAAAGTAAAAGGGTGTAGAATAAAACCCTGAAATCCTACAGGGCATGAGCACTTAAGGGTGTGGCTCCTTGATTCCTACCTATTAAAACATCAAAATCATACGCTAAACTTCTGTATTTTCAATGGTGATAAGGAAGGACTTAGATGACTTTGGGTCTGTAAACTGTATTTAACACATTTCTCCTCTTCAATAATTTGTACTCTGTTGGTGTCAGGACAAAGATATAATACTTTCAACTCACTGGAAAAACTGGAGCACAGGAAAGAAATGTTCTATTCCCAGTGTCAGGAGAGGCTGAAGGTGTTGCAGCCTGTCTTGTCCTTGCTATCTCACTTCTGCCAGACATCGCTGTTGCTATCCAGCAGAACCAAAGGTGTGAGTGAACATCAGTCATCTTCATCAATCAAAGGAGAGACTTCAGCTGCAAATGGTGAGCAGCACTCTTAAGCTGCCTTGGCTGACACGGCATTGAAAAGAAGAGGAGAACACCTCCATCAGCCAGGTAATCAGAGGGATTATGGGGGAGGTTTTCTTTTGCTGGTGGGAAGGAATATACTGAACAGATGCAGAAAAGAAAAGCTCATGTTTGCAAACACAGGTTTCCATTCTTTTCTAAAAGAAGGAGCAGGCAACTCCCACTTTCCCAGTTAAATATGCACCACAATGGCAAGGCATGCAGTGCCCATACTGAATTAAAATGGTAACTGCCATGTTTAAAAACAAACTTAAACCCCAAACAATCCCACAAGATAAAGCGGTACTGGGCACAAATGACTTCACCAACACCCTAATTTTTATTCTATATTAGAGCTGTGCTATGCTTTTAAAGCTGAGCAGCAATTAATTGAGAAAACTGCAACCTAAAAATCTCCAAGACATATGGACCACTCCAATATTCAGCTACAGCCTCCCAATGTGCACTGCTTACAAACTCATTCCAGTTACTATTTTCTGACAGCTACTAAAGAAAATAGAACTGCATAACAATTTTTTTCCTAAGACATGAAATAGTAAACAAAGTATGTTACATGGCATAGGAAATTAATGTTATTAGTGACAGCAATCTGCCAAAATCTGGCATAAATAGTCCACAAAATAGATCACAGAATCACAGAGCAGTTGGGGTTGCAAGGGAGATATTCAGTCCAAGTGCCCTGCTAAAGCAGTGTCAAGAGCAGGTTGCACAGTTATTAATTAAGAAATTACACCAGTTTTCTTACTGTCTATGCAAGTTTTCACCAGTGTCAGAAAATGCTCAAATGATCTTGAAATAATTAAGTGTTCAGTGACTTTAGGAAAATTTTCAAACCCTTGCAACTAGAGTTAAAAGAAATTAAGACTACGGTGAGATTGATGTGATGTCACTGTGATAAGAAAACAAAAAGCTAAGCATATATATTGTCAGAACCACTCCACATAAGACTTGCTAGCAAACAATATGAATTGAATTAACAAAATGTTTGGAAGCAGAAAAAAGAGAGTAACACAAAAAAAGGAGACAAGCAGAAGAAGATTAAGAAGGAAAATAGAAAACTATGCTAGATGGCAAAAAACACATAATGAAGGCAGAGCACAAATTTTCAAAGTGAACAGGCTCCAGAATCCACATGTAAGAACACAACTGAATAAACTGTGATAGTAAGAGAATTAGAAAGAGAACCAAAGGAGAAAAAAACCCTGTTCCTTTTATTCATAATTTAGATGAGAAGATATTTTTAACATAGGAACAACTAGTTAATGCCCTGAAGAGCAGTGTATGTACACTATCTGACAAATGGATTAATTGTATTCCCCTAGCTGCCAAAAAAATACTTGCTATGTATCTGACTACTCCCCCTGCCTTTCCACCCACTCCTCTTTAATACTGAGAACTCATGTCAAGTTCTTGGTTTTTCTAGACCCATTAAAACCCTTGGTTGGGTGCAGACCTGAAAATAACAGTCTGGCTCTGAGCAGACCTGGCTCCTATTTAAAATCTGTGTTTGCAAAAAGGGGGTTTTCCCACTTTTGTTCTTATATCCAGGCCAAATTGCTTTGCTATATGGCTTCTGGGAGCAGATTTCTTCATTAATTTTCTATTGTTTTTGTAAAAAAAAGGAGAATATGTCAAAAAGGCGAGAGAATAGCAAATATCACTTTTTTATTCTCCATGTTCAACCTGGAGAGAATACAAGAGCTTCCTTGGCTTCTATGAAAAACTGTGGATTCAGTGTAAGAGAGCTCACCTATCTCTAGTTTGAGAATGAAGATGATCCCTTGACTGAAAAGGAACTGTATACACATTATTGATAATTAGTATTTTTTATTATTTTTTTTTCCTTTGGCAAACAAATATGTTTGCTTCAGTAAATCTATCAAAGGGCACAAATAAACCTCTAAAAGCCTACTGAAGCAACAAGCCAACTGATGTGATGAAACTATTTGAGTCAGTTATTCTGCTAAGAGGAAAAAAACCACAATAAAGAAAAGGATTCTTACAGAGTTGCCTCTGCCTTCAGCTTTGTTAACTCAGGGAGTGGTTTTTTTTTAAAGCTTTTAGCCAAACAAGATTTTTTCTGATTACGGAAGTCTGAGTTTTTCCAGCTTACCCCAGGAAAAAATCAGAGTTGCTTCTTGTCTTTTAAAAGAACTAGAGACTGAAAGTAGAAGAAGGTATTGCTGATGACAGGGCCCTGAAATACTCCCAAGGTCCAAAGATTAGGAGTGATACAGAGACAAAATGGGAGAGCTGCATTTGGGAAAGATGTAAGAGAGATCACACAACAAAGTGCTGTGAAAACACAGGGGAAGGGAGCTCTGTGTCCATGCACAGATCAGCAGGGCTGGATCACTCACCACTCTGCCTATTCCTGGCTGTTTCTCAAGGGCATTACCCAACAGTCACTAAACAGTCACCAAAACTGGTCACCCAAACACAGCAGGATACCACCACCAACTGGACACACCACTTTGATTCCAAGTTCAGGAATGGTTTGGTACCACCAGCTGCTGGTTGGCACTTCCATGAGCCCCCTTCCTGCAGGGACATAGAAGGCTGACAGGAGCTACCCCCATAACTCAATCATTTACTTAGAACAAGGTACCCACTGCCATTCACAACACTCTGTCCCAAGTCTGAGGGCTTTAAGTCCCAACAAGCCCCTGACAGGCCTCAGGGACACACAGTTATTACATTTGCCTATTTACAACACTTACACACCAGCACATCACTAGTTAGGACCAAACTCCCAACACCTCCCTGGGATACAGAGCTCTTTATGGAGGGATGTTGACACGCAAAGGGAAAGAAAGAATCTTTCTTATTCAAATAGACACCATTTGTGGTTAATATCAAACAATAACTAGCTGAGAGAGTACTCTAAATAGGTAATGACTAACTCATACTGGCCTTTAGGAAGCTGGCATTAAACATTATTATTAAAATAATTGGAATGGAATAAAAGCAATTACTTAATAGAATTGTTTTTGTTTCTTCCTATGTTCTTTTTTTTTTTTGAGAGGTCTGAAAATTAGAAGTAAACAGAATTGTTCATTATGAAAAAAATAAGAGATTATTCTGCTTTAATATATTACAGCAACTCTGAAATAAACTATAAAACTTAACAATAAGGAACATCTCTACAATGAGGCATTTATTTTTAATCCATTAAAACAGGCTCTTTCTGCAGAATGCAAATGCAAATATTGGTAAGGCAACCAAATATTAAAAAAAAAAAACACAACTTCCTCTGTAGCATATCTAAATGAATTTAATTGCTTCAGCTGCTGGACAGTTATACCAAGATCCTTTCTCACAACACTAAATAAACAAACAGCCTCTTCCCCCAGTAAGCCCTGGATAATTGCCAGCAGAGGTGTTAAGAGATGAGCAGCCACGCACGTGGCTTTTCCAGAGGGACAGACCCTTGCCTTGCCACTCCAGATCAGAGTAACACTCCCTCCCATTTGCCAGGGAACTGCTCGTCTGTGTGTTCCATAACCTCTTAATCTGTAACACACAGGTTATTTTAAGCAGTTTAAAAAGAGCTCACTTCCACTAAACCAGATCTTTGTACTCAAATAGATTAAGGAGACCAAACATGAAAAGCTCTGCTGTCAACTGTCAGAGAGTGATAACATGTGGCATGTGGGAAAGGTTGCTTCAGCCTGCTCTGGTAAAGCAGACCTGTCCACAGTTTGAAGTGTTCAGAAAGGAACACAGTTCTGTGAGGAAAGAGAATTTTTCATTTTCTGGAAAAATGATGGGTGTGCTCTAAAGTACTTGAAGAGTTAACAGATTTCTTAAACAGCTGATTTTTTAGCATCTTAAAAAACAATCTTTATAAACTTTTCCAAGAAAAGTAAATATAATTTTATCTGAATTAAGTATTACCTAAAAATAATTTCTGGCTCAATTATAGCTGAAATGTTTTCTTGCTTTTCTAGGATCCCATCCCTGCCCATGTTGCAGTGAGACAGTGTCAGCACCAGCTTCATCTCAGCTCCATGGAGGGGAAGCAAAGTAGAGTTGGAAATAAATGAAATTTCTAGCTGTGCAAGGGGAGGGCTGGCCTGCTCATGCTTACCATACAAACAAAATTTTGCTTGGACTAAAAGACAAACAGAAAAGAGAAAAGCAGGCAGATACAAAAAGAAAAATAAAAAAATCAAATCAAGTCCATTAAGAGGAACGTGCTGAGATTCTGGGCTTGGAGCCAAAGCCAAAGCATCCTTCAGCATGGAAGCCCAGCTCACCTAGAAACACGGAGAAGGGGAATAATCTCCACAAAAGCAGTGACTGGAAAAATATCAAACTTCTCTGTGAAGAAACTCTGCCTTCAAGCTGCAGAACAGCACTGGGGTAAAAAACCAAAACTACAGGTCATGTGAAATATCATAGAAGGTCTTTCCAGCAGTAAGGACAGGATGATTTTCCATGCCTCTGCCAGGAGCTCAGCTTGTACTGAATGAGCTGCTGTGGCCAAACATCATCGTTTCAGTTGCAGTTTCAACCTATTCTAAAAATGGTGTTTGTACAGCTTTTGTGGAAGTTCTGAGCCTTCACAAACATTAGAGAGGGAAGAAAAAGCACAGGTGAGACATCCAGCTCCTTTCTTTTACCTGACTCACAACTTGCTGTGGACAAGATGGGTGTGTCCCTTCTCTTCACCTGTGATCTCACAGCCAGGTATGAAGTGCTAAGCTGTCCTCACCCAATCCCACCCTATCTGTGCTTGAGCACCTCACTGTTTCTGCACATTCAAATTTACACCAAAGCCAAAATACTGTGATAAGCATAAGGTGCTATAACAAAGAGAGACTAAGTCCTGCATTTTAGTCCCAAAGTAGGAACTCAGCCCAACAGTCAAATCACCCAGCTTCTACATGAGTGTTCCACCTTTTTCATCTTCCTTCCTATGAATGAAGGGAATAAGCATTTTTTTCCTTCTACAACTGATTTCACTGTTGGAAGATCAGCTCCTACTAATACAACCTGTACCTCATTCATTAACCTTTTTACAAGTTATATTTTAGGAATCCCTTCTCAAGAGATTTGAAAGTAAGCAAGTTTTACTTTGGCAGAGTTTGTTTCTTTCTAAAACATTAAAAAAAAAAATTGTGTTCAGACACCTTAAAAGGAGTTTTCCAACTGTGAAGTCTAGTACTGTTGATTAAAATGGTATCTGGAGCAAAGTTAAATAATACTTCTGGGGTTAAATGCTGCAGTTACCAAGCAGAGAGACCAGGAAAAAAGCCAAGTTTGTCTGATTTCCCCAAATGCATCACTCTGACCATCTGTGAAAGAGGTAATGTTCTCTTAAGAGAAGAAACAATTATCGAAAAATAGGTCGTGGGATTGTCTTGATACGTATTTTGTTGTTGTTCAATTAACTCTTCATTTGTAGTCTTCCCAAAGCACCAAAACCCCCTGATGAACCAAAACACTGTTGGCTCTGTTAAGGCGTGAAGGTTTTTTTGCTGTGAGTGCACACAGTGCTCCAGGTGACCCTCCTGTAACACACCACTGCTACAGGGTACACATTCCTTTACTTTGCAGTGTTTTATCAGCTTTGTAAACAGAACCCTGCTTACAGACTTTTTACAAGCAGAGAACTGCACACCTACCAACATCACCCATGTCTATGTGGATAATCGTGTGTGCCTGCAACAGCCTCAGCTGTGCCAATGGAGAAAGGAAATCCTGCTCCAGAAAAACAAACTCAAAAAACGAGAGGCTGACGGTTGTCTGTGTGTAAACCTGGTCTTACATCTCCTGGAAGGTGCTGCAGAAATCAGGCACCAAGCAAAGTGTCCACTTTGTTATTGTTATGGCATCTAAAAAGGCAGATTTGACTTACCCTTTGCATTATTTCTGGGGTCACAAATCACTGATCCTGAATGGTAGAGGCTTATTCCTTCCCGACTGCTCTCATCTGCTGGGGTGCCCACTGGGACACGTCACATCCCTAAAGCAGCCCTAATTCACAGGGATCACTGAATACTCTGCTAGTTGGCCTTGCTATTGAGCACAGAGCTGCAGAAATGCACCACTGAGGCTCCTTTCTCTCACAAGTCACTCAATCATTCCCGTGAAAAAAGATGTTAAAGGAATTTTGAGTGAATCACACCATCTTTTTGCTTCTCAGCTCAGATCTGAGCTTCCTGCTGCATGTGATCTCATTAATGCAGCATTTTCGGGGGCAGGCTGGAAATAATTTCCTAACATTTAAAAAAAAAAAAAGCCCCAAACATGGTGGCTTTAAAACTTCTCAAAGCTGCACAAGCTTATCTGTCTCCACTCAGGCTCACTTCTGGTGCCCTTTAGCACCGCACACAACGTTATGATTAGTTTATCTCCCTTACACATACTAAGGCATAGTTACTCTAAAATAATTTTAGAAAAAATAGAACACACTTCTTCAAATATATTTTGCTATGATGCAGAGTGCTACAAAGACAGCCAGGGCTATAGAATTAAGCACATGAATCTAAGCATTATTTCCAATGCAGACAGCAGAAGATACGACTGCACGGCCCGAGGCTCAAATATTATTATCCTTTGAGATATAGACATTAAAAGTAATTGCCAGGAAAATTGTTCTTCATCAATTACTTAAAATACACTGGAGTCGAACACTCCTTGCTATTTCTTCCAGGGAAACTACAAAGGGAAAGATACTTGTAAAGCCTCTTTTCTTTTTCCTGTTCCGGGTTTGGGTATTTTTTGGATACTCATTGGTAAATTACAATCTGAACACTAACAGGTTTTAGATTATTTTCCAGTAGTTTCTTCATTTTTCCTTTATCTGTATCTCTGTGTTGCACTCCAAATGATCAGAAATAATTGACCCTATGCATTGATTAGATGTAAAAATGTAATTTAAATGATAGTCCATAATTACAACAAATTACTATGTTTTGACTTTTTGTTGCTCATCAGATTTGAATTACACAAAGTGAAATCTGAGCCGTGAATTCCCACAGTTTACATTATGGTGCACGGAAAGACTTGTCAGCTATGATACAGTCCTGGCTAATCACTCAAGTAATTGATAAAAGTTGGTTATAATGACTGCAGGGAAATTAGATTAACTTGTTTGGTATATGTAAGAGCACTCAAAAAGCTCTGGTTAAACATATTCTTTATGATATATTCCCTGAGTGAAATGGGAAGATATGTAATTCCCTTTACCCACTGCAATCTTTTCCTTTTTATTACCAATTATTTACACATATCCCTAACTGCAAAGAAATCTAAGAAGATCATTTGGACCTTTAGAACCAAACAGAGAATTTGGGAATAACAAATAACTTTCAACTAGGGGTAGATCAATTAATTTGTTGAGAGGGGAAAAAAACCCTCCCACTGAAACTTAAAACTGAATCATGTAATGTCCTGGATTTAAAGTTTATATTAAGTTAGGCAAAAAGAAAATAAAAAAAAAGGGGTTTAACTTATATTAAAAAGACCCACTTTCTTTCCCTTTTTGGGCACACTTGAACTGTATACTCTTGAGAAACTTGCCTGACCCAAAGCCGAACAACTGCCAAGACAGTGACACAGAACAGCGTGGATAAAAGGGATTGAACATAAAAAGACTGACTGAAAACAACCATGAAATGGAAGCAGTTTTTGCTTTTCCTGTCATAAAATAACTCTTAGTTCATAAAGCACCTCAAGAGATGGTGACAGGGAAGGGTAGCAGGGCAGCAGCTTACATGGGTTTCTGCCCCCACCTCCCTGGCAGTGAAGGCCTGCACAGGCTGTGGCAGTGCCCCACACAGGGGGACTTTAGGAGTTATAAATGCCAAGACTTCAGCAAAAACTGGAAGCAATTAAGTGAATCTTCCAGGTTAAAAAAAAAAAAAAAAAAAAAAAAAAAAAAAAGACACCCCCCTCCCAAAAGAACCCCCAAAAAAGCCAAACCCACAAAAACCTCCTGGAGAATTAAAGCAAGGGTTGGGTTTCTTTTTTCTGCCTTCCTTCCCTCCTTTGTAATTCAGGAAAGTCTGCAGATAGAAAATTAAGATTCATTATACTTTTAATTTACCATGGTATAAAATTAGAGGAAGCTGTAAGAGAAAGCATCTTCTCTGTAGCTTCAAAGATTTTGTCCCACAAAGCTTTGCTCACATGTACAGATCCATTTATTATTTCCAGTTTATGCTACTCCTGATTTTGCCTACTGCATCTAAATTTATTTCCCATTCAACCAGAGTATATTGTCTTCCATATATTACACCCATAATGGGGCTGTGCAGGATTGTTTAAAGCCATCTTTCAATGAGAACTGCTCTGTAAGTTATACAATAGATAGCTTGATCTTCTCCCACCTTGTACCCATTTCTTTATTTGCATAGTTTTATTTTTACACAGTAAGGTTCAGCTACGCTATCAACATTTTTTATTATGAACTTGTACTGAAAACATTTTAGCCTGCATGAACGTATTTTGCAATATTTTCTTCTTATATTTATTCTACAAACTCATAAGCTGTGTGTTTTCCTCTGCAGTGGCATGAAGCTGGCATTTTTAACCAGAGTAGGATTAAATTTTCTGTGTGATCATGAAGCATGAAAGCTTTACCACACAAGACAGTCCCCTGTGACCTCAGCTACAGAGATGGAATAACTTTAAGCAAGTTCTTCCTAGGAGTATTCCTCTCTGCTCCCCTTCAGGTCCCTCCTCTGTTACTTTTATTAATAATACCAACTACTTTACACCTTGCTGGATCATTATTTGGTTCTCTGAATGTTGATGATGTTGCAAAGGTAACAGAGAAGAAAATCAAAGCAACGTCTAAAAATTCAGGAATTTGATTTGAACCACTGTAGGCAAAACAAAAGCAGCTTTAAAGTCAGATCACAAAGATGAGGAGTTTCTTTAGAAAATGAGCAACATGAACTTCTCACAGTACTCAGGTAATTCATGCATGAAGTATGAAAAGTCTACATCAAAAGTCTAAACATTTTCCTATCTCCGTTTCTATCACTGTTTCCCCATATCAAGTATTTCAGTTTATCTTCTAAATCAGAGGTACTAAAGCACTTTTGCCATCTTCTGAATCCAAGACTTAGAATTTATGTCCCAAATTTCCCCCTCATTTCATTTATTAAGAGCTAAACTAAGTACAGTCAAGATGCTCTTGCAAAATCCACTGCACTTCAGACCATCCAATTCTCCTGCAACTCTCCCCCCCTCCCTAATTGTTTTCCTCCGATGATGGTGGAAATATGTAAAATTTCATTGTTTCTAAAACCCTCACACAGCAACCTCAGAGGAGAGTGTGAAGCCCAGCATTAGAGGAGGATCACCAGAAACAAGAGCAGGCAGGTAAGAGGATGACACTTTTTGCAAAATTTGGAATTCCAGTCACTTTAAAATAATAAGTAAGTAATTCTGGTTTATTTCTAAGGGAGAAAAACATAAACAACATATCCTATTTGCAGCTCTTTAATGTTTCAGCAACCTAAAAATGGTACAAAATCTCAGCATGTAGTATGGGTATAAATACATGACTCCTCAACAGTAAAGTCATGCCTTTCCCACAACCACCACTGTGTTCCTGTCTCTCACTCCCATAACTAAATCCCTAGACAAGCCCACTCTACATGAAACAGAAATGAGTGGGATTGCACACCACAATTTTCATATGCTGTCCTTACACATAGGCATTGATTCTACTAAAATTCTACTAAAACCAAAGCTGAGCAGAGTGAAGGGAAAGTCCTTTTTTAGTGAAATACCACCAAAGTTTAGCTGTTACATGTGGAGGGAATGAAGGATGGATAGGAAATGCAACTGAGTATTTCTGTGGTTCTTCACCAATACCAAATGACTTTCCATGGAAACTTGCACAAGTGTTAATAATTACAAACTAAACATGTCCAATATTCTCAGCACAGGAGATTTTCATCATATGGAAAACCTGGAGGGAAAGCGCAATGACTCCACCACATGACCCCTTCCATGTAGAGCGTGTGATGATGAGATGTAGTTTGAGTGGATTCACAGGTTGGTTTTGTTTCATATTTTCTCCACGTGAGAACGGGCCATTTGAAAATTATTAACTGCATTTATAAAGATCATATATTTTTTTTTTTCCTGTTTGAGACTTAAATCTGAAAAGGTTCTAAAGAAATTAGGTAACAAATATTGGTGAGGATCTAACCAAGAGATCTAGGAATTGAACCAAGCAAGAGCAGTCTTAGAGGTGCTAAGTAATTAGCATGTGTAATAATTTTTTTCTTGTTTGGAAAGTCCCAAGTGTGCTCTCTAGATACCTGCAGAAGATGCTGAAAGCAGCAGACCCCTGCTCATCCAGGCCCAGTGTCAGCTGAGCACCTACACCCTCCTGGGGCAGGGCAGCAGGGGGACACCCTCACCCCTGTCCCCAGCACAACACTGCAACAGGGCCAAAAGCAACGTGTGCTAATCAATAAAACACCACGTGATAAAACAAGGCAAACAAGCAGAAATAGTTTGGTCACTAATTTGACTGACAACTACAGGATATTTACATCTACAGAAGTAATTCCTATTCAAATATTTTGATTAAGAAGCCCAATTTTAGGTGTCATTGACTTTTATTACTTATGTTTCAGGCCTTTCAAATACTTTCTCCTTCTCAAGAGTTTCAGTCCCACTTACTCTAAAAATATTTAATTGAGCTGGAAAGACAGCAGTGAGAGACAGGTGAGAAGTACTCACTTCCCACTCTAATTGAGTGGTCAGGCACAGACTAAGTTACAAATAAGCACAAGGAAAGGTTAACACTTGAGAATTATTTTATTGGCTCTGTCCTATCAAAACCCATTTGTTTTTATATATCCATAAAGCAGTGTTCTGCCCCATGAACAGGTCTGTTATGAGGGATTAGTATCTGTCAACTCAATTTTAACATGTGCAGTGGTTTAACCTGGCAGGCAGTTAACAACCACAGACATTCACTGCCTCCCCCTCAGTGCGATGGGAGAAAGAATCAGAAAAAAAGGTAGAACTTGGGGGTTGAGATAAAGGGTAGTTTAATAGGGCAGAAAAGGATGGGAAAATAATAATAATGATGATAAAAGAGTATACAAACCCAGTGATGCACAATGCAATTGCTCCCCACCTGCTGAGCACTGCCCAGCCAGCCCTTGAGCAGTGGGTCATCCCCCTCCTTGGCCAACTCCCCCCAGTTTTACTGCTCAGCATGACACTGTGGAATGTGTCAGGAACATCCCTCGGGTCATTTGAGGTTATCTGTGTCCCCCCCAGCATCCTGTGCACCCCCAGCCCACTCCCTGGCAGGGCAGCATCAGAAGCAAATCCCTGACTGCGCCAGCCCTGCTCAGCAACAACTCAGATATCCCTGTGCTACCAGCACGACCCTCATAATTTAATCCAAAACATAGAACTCTACCAGCCACCAGGAAGAAAATTAACTCTATCCCAGCCAAAATCTAGCCAACATGTTAGATAATGCACTGGAACAGTCAATGGACAAAAAAACCTTGTTTTCAAATGAATACAAATCAGCTACTGAATTTTTTAAAAGATCAGATATAAACAATGGTAAACTCAAAGGCTTTAGCAAATTGCTTAGCAGAGTCACAAGGAGATCTCACAGAAGCAAGTTCAACATCTCTGCAAGAGCACGACAACAGATAAGAACGTGCAATCTGGATTACTTTTCCCCTTGTTTTAATTGTCACTTTAATGCAAATACTCCACAAATCAACGAACGAACTGAATTATCAGTGTGATAATATATTCAAACATTTGACATTTACATTAATTGGAGATAATGAAGAAAATATTTTTGTTGTTTGTTGGATGAGACTAAATGGGCTGGAAATTCAAATGAATAAAACATCATTACAACATACACTGTACACCTGTTCAGAGCTCTATTAACAGCTTGATATTTTTATTAGGTGCAAGCACAGCAATACAAAGACAAATGACCATTTTCACAGTCCCAGGATAGAAGCAACCAGAGCTCAGCGTGTGGGGTCACTTAAACTACAGAGCTCTGACAAGTGCTTAACTAGCCCCAAAATGCCTCCACTTAGTTCTGACTTCTAATTTTATAAATTATTTACAGTTTAGTAGGTGCAAAGCTGGTGGAAAATGCCTTTTCTGGCAGCTTGATTGACAGGATAATTATACTGTGGTTTTGTGTTTAGCACTGTTATGCAGAATCATAATGCTATAAAAACAAAATATGAATGTTATGAGCTTTTAACTTTGACAAGGTCAGTCTGAAGCCTACCAAACAGATGTCATGAAAAGCCACTGCTGTCATTAGCCAGGTCCTGTAAGTACAGCTGTACCTCTCTGACTGTATTTCAGTAAGACTGAATACTTTTTTCTGTATAAAATTTAGGACTGAACTTAAGAAACAATACAGATATCTCTTCATTCTCATTTTTTACTTTGAGGAAATGCGTAGAACCACTAGGGACAGGTTAGATTTCCCTGTACAAAGCCTTGTATTTCAGACAGGTAACGCCTTGCACAAATTTCTATAAACTTTCAGCTCCAAAAGAATACAATTCAGTAGAATTAAGAGAAGTGGCCTATAGAATTTACCTTTCAAAATATCTTTGATCTATGGTTTATGATGAGTCATAAACTTCAGTGAGAGATGAGTGAGTACTCCGAGCAAAGGATACAGATACCAATTTCTTTCAAGGATTGCATATTTGGATAAAACCACAGTTTTGTGTCCATGTCTTTATTAACCCCTGTTGCTATTCACTGCTGTTAACTGCAACCTTGATTAGCAATTAAAAGACTCAGACAATTGGTAAAGATATTGAATAACAAGCTATAACACATCTGGCTGAAATTTGTGCCCCCCAAGTCCCAAACCACCCTGAGCTGTACAACAACAGTGCAAACAGAACACTCTGGGGGTCAAGGAATCTTCTGAAGAACAGCTCAAACTCATTGCAAAGGCTGCTAAGAAGTGAATAGATTTAAGTGGCGTGTCTCTAAAGACACAATTCCAACAATGGAATGACGATGTTATAAGAGCATAAAGAACAAGGGCAAGATCTCAGTGCACGGTACAGAAAAATGGCTGTAGATATTAGGGGACCACGCATCATGCATTTTCCTGCTTATTTAATATTGCAACTTGTGCTCATGCTGCAGTCCATCAGAGGGCAGCAATTATGTCCATGCACTGTTGCCTTTTTTGCATGACTCTGGATTTATGCCCACAAGCAGAACTGCAATAACATCTGACTAAAATACCCTGCACAGAAAGCTTACTGTACTAATGAATGACCAAAAGAGCAGGAGGCTTACAAAGATACAATACCAAACTGGACTGGAGCAACCAGGGTCACTCTTTTTTTGATCATGGGCACTTCTGTTCAGACTTTTTTTTCTTTATTAGGAAAGATAATAATTTCCTATCCTGACTGATGCTTTCACAGAAGCTTGGTATCTGCTTTGTGGTTGTTAGTTTCCCTCTCTTTTTTTATTCCTTCCCTTCTGTTGCTCCTTTACATATCTGCCCACATGCAGTATAGATAAAACTGTGCTCATAATGAAGCCTCTAAAAGAACCTCATGTCAGGAGTGTTAGTGAAAAAGAGAAACAAATAGATTCTACTCTAAGATATCTTATTTCTCATTATGTCCAAACAGTTCTTCCTATCCACTCCCTCTCATCAACCTAAGCACTATTTTATCTTTCAGAAACACTGCAGGCAAAGTACATGAAGGAATGAATACACAAGTGATATCAGCAGGACTCAGCTATCAATTTGGGCTTCCCTGTTGTCTTGTTAGAGACAAAGAACTGTCTATAGCAGGCTCGAATGAATGATGGCTCACCAGTGCCTCTCTTATACCATTTACTATGAGGTAAGTTGTTCTAAAAAGTGACCTCTCCTATTATCAGGTACCCAGAAAAGCACTGCTTCAACTCTGCTGTGACAGGAGATCCCACATTTCAGCCCCGTGCTGCAGTCTGTTAAATATGACAGATCACATGGAGGCTTCCACAACTGTCCCATGACTGTTTGGCTTCATCCACTTTGACATCCCTGCAGAGAAGCCACTCCAGCAGCAAACACAAAAGAAAGCTCACAGACAGCGCATACAATGTGCCCGTGATAATATTTTCAGGTAAACCCATATTTTTGTAAATACATGATAGATTTAGAAGGAATAAACCAAATGGCTTCAGCTTATGCAACCCCTACCTATCACTGCTATAAACACTGTTGGACTCAAACTGCTTTATACAATATTTAAGTTTGAAGGAATTAATTTGGGGTAAATGTTTGCAATCACAGTTGTGCTGGCTGTCCTTATACAGAACAAGGATATCGCGAAGATGCAATGCAGAACATTTTAAATTCTTAGATTTTTATTTTACATTCATTATTTCTCACTCTTCAGCCTAAACTGATTGTTTTGGGGTTTTTTCCTACGCAAGATGTAGGTGAATGTAAGGGTACCAAGAAAACACTCAACTTTTAAATTTGCCATATTTTATACAGTAATAAAAACCCCACTGTTTCAGTGTGCCAGACTGCTGATGCAGTGTCTTAAATCCCGTCTAAATTGAGAAGCAGGCCTTATTTTCCCTTCAGTATAAGTTGCTTTCAGCTCAGAGAAAATGAAACCTGTGTATCACAATAGAACTGAAGGTCAGAGGGTTATTCAGCTTGCTGTGGCAAGTGGTGTTGATCTAAATCACAGCCGCCTGCTCAGCGCTACTCGCACAACAGGAAGAAGTGGAAGGGAGGTTGCACAAAGCCAGCATCAGGTTACTTCTGTCTCAATCTTTGAAATAATTTTCTTACCCCTACAGCTTTGTTTCCTTTATAATGTTAATGAATGAACTGCCAAGGAAAAAAAAAACCCACAAAACTACAGAATGCCAAGAAATGGCTTAGGTGTCTGCCAGTAGGTACATGGAAGACACCACCTCATTCCAAATAATAATTTAATTGGAAGTGGCTTCCTAAGGCTTCCTAATTGCCTAGCTAACATATCTTAGGCCATAATCAGTTTAATCTGGTAAGCATCATTAGGGAGGGGAGCGACTGTGCTCTTCTCCTCACCCACAGGACTTGGCTCTGTTCTCCTTGAGGTGGAAGTGCTCTTGCAGTCACTTAGTGAGGTGGGAAAGGTATCCAGCCAAAAATCACAGCAGCAGCAAAACGTTCTGTTTGGGCTGGATCAGTTCACAGACTTTGGCTGTCACGTGGCTGCCTGTGAATTTCTGTAGCACAAACACAGGGTGGGAGCAATGGGACTGCAGTGGTTCCTGCTGAACCGAACTGGTAATGGAATGATGGTGGGAAATCAAGACAGGCCACAGGTTAGAAACTAAACATCCTTTCAACTAGTCTGGAGTGAAGGCATTAAGGGAAGGGCAACAGAATCACTCTTCCAGTTAACTCATGTAAAAAAAAAAACATTGCCACCCTCTACTTAAACCATCAAGCAAATACGTATGGCTATGTTAAAAACATAAATTGGAGCAGTGAGGATTGCTCTGATTTGAAAAGTGAAAGATCTTGTGGGCAAACCCACTTTGAAAAACAGCCGTGTGTCCTAATGCAGGTAAAGGTTGACAGCCTCGGAGAGCACATCACCAACCACAGCCATCAGCTGAGGAGAAATTGGTGTTTTTGCAGCACATTTGCTATCAATGGGTGTCCTGAGGTTTCACCCCTGAGGTAAGACAGTATAATTTACATGTGTAGTAGCAGACAGATCCAGAGCCATCTATTTGCAGTATTTTACAGAGCAATAGTAGAACAATTTTGAATGAACTATGGCCTAAATTGAGGAAGGAGGAAAAAGGTCAATAAACAGAATGAAAATCTCCTAATTTGATCCATTTGCTGACAACAAACACAGATTGGGCAAAGTACCAGGCAACTCCGACAGAACTAGCAAGGTTAATGGAGCTGCTGCTATAACATATTGTAGATCTACTAGTGTCAGTGGCGATAGTGGTAATGTTGTAAACACAGTTTGTTTTCCATCTGGTGCGTGGTATATGCCCTTGATAAAAGGGTGCTGCATTATGCATTTCTATTCTCCTAAATTTATTTACTCCTAAAAATGTATAATGATTTTAATAGCCATATACAGAGACAGAGCTTCTGCTTTAAAAAAAAACAGGCTTGTAAAAAATTTCCCTAATGAGATTAAGGACAGTATTAAATCAAAAATATTGTCATTATAAGCATGGGATTTTTTTTTCCCCTTCAAAAAAACCAGTTCAACTACTTCTGCAGTTGAATACCCACAGAGTAGTTGATGTAGATGCTGCCTAAGACCACCAGAATGGAATATAGCAACAATATTTTACATTTGAATTCACCCTCATCACTTTACAAACTTCACAATACACTTTTTAGAAGATATTGATTTAAACTATAAAATACCTATGCTCCAAGGCAAATTAAAATCAACGGAAAGTCTTACCTTCCCTGCAAGTGACTTTGGATCAGGCCTTGAGAGATCACTAACACAGAAATAAACCACCTTTCAGGAGCCCTTCATGCTGATGTGCAGTAGTTGTGAATCTCAGTTTTAACTTCACCCTGTGCTCTGAGGGATACACACAGCTGAGCACAGAGTTTTAATTTTCTTAATCAATGTTTTTAACCAGTATTCTGTTGAAGCCTTGATCTGAAATATAATCACTCTTTTCATCACAATATTTACAAAAGCAAGTGTGGAGCCCTGAAGATTGCAGTTTGAATGGGGCACGGTATCTATGGTTACAATGTATTATGGATGGTAAGGACCAGCAACTCAGTGTGGGCACCAGACAGAGCTGCAATCACACAGAATGTGAGACAGCCTCGAGGAGCTGATGCATTGTCTACAGAAATTAGGTGTATGCTGGAGTAAGCTGATTAGAGGGAATAAACCAAAGGGGGGGGGGGGAGGGGACTGCATGTAAATAAGCATACACTGGCATTAAATAAATATGATATAGAAATTTGGGGATTGTGAAACGGCCTCAGAGACAGCTCTACCTGAAGAGTAGGTGGTTTCTCATTTCCCCATGATCCCATCTGCTACCTTGTGTGTCTGAAATGATGTCTCCAGTGCCCAGGTACTGGATCAGGTGCTGCTGCAGAGGGATGGCTTGGCTGTTTTTGTCACTGAGGGAACACCTCAGTGAGTTAGTCATGACTGCTGTAAATCTGAAATCACCAGCAGCAATGGCTAACCAAACAGTTAGCTGTATAAGTGTTTGTTTGAACTCCACTCTCTGCTGGAAGCATTCAGTACACAGCTGCATGCCAACACCTCTGAAGTCAGCAAGCCCTAAGTATCAGTCTGGGTTTAAATTTCAGAGCAAACCCTTAGACCTGCTGATAACCATTTTGAGTAAACTATGTTGGGTAACAGTTCAATAAGCATCTGCATTTCACAGATAATGCCCAGGAGTGCAAATGAGAACCTGTGTAAGAGTGCAACAAATCTGTGGATGGATCACAGGCAACAGACACAGCTCCATTTAATAAACTACTACAAAAACCTATACTTTTAAGCTTATGTAATTCCAAATGATACCTGGGTGCTGTCCTCCAGGGAAGCTGCACAAATTCTGCAGTACATCTGTTTTCAACAACTAATGCTTTGGGAAGATAGAGGTGCTGACTACAACCAACAAAATTGTTCCTGATTCTGGGGCTGGTAATGGGCGAGCAGGACACTGCACACATAGACTGCTACTGCTGGTGGTCCCTGCTCTCAGGAATAATCCTGGTTTAAGTTTTAGCATTTATATTGCCAAATTAATTCAATGAGATATAAACAAATTCACATAATAAAGGTAAAAGAGGGCATTAACAGTGTGAAGATGAATTCCATCCAACATGAACTAGTAGCTGTGGCCTTTGTTACCTTGAAGGCTGCAGTGCAGAATCATCATGGACTTGGTTTAAATGCAGAGGTATAAACTCAGTTTTAAGAGCTGATTTTTTCAAGCTAAAACAATCAAAACATTAGTCCAACCACTTCTTACAAACTGGAATCATGGAGACAAATTCTTACTACTAAACATTCTTTTCTAACAAAGAAACAATTTTTTTCCCAAAATAGAGTTTGGTGACAACCTTCCTTCCAGAAAAATGGAATCTGGATTTCTCCCCACCCAAGCCAAGCATTTTGTTATGTAGTAGTAAAAATTCTAAATTTTCCCGTTCAGCATTCTACATTTCCCTTCTTTTAGCCTCTTTAAGGAAACTAAGCTGAAAGGAAAAACAACTTTCAGAAAGTGAACATCAGCCTTAGTAGTCTATTTTTCCCAGTGGAGAAGGTGAAAAATAGGAGTGTGAAATGATATATATAAAATAAGTGAGCACAGTTGGAGAGAAAGGGAGAGTTACAAAGTAAAGAAAAGCTGATATAAAAAAATTTCTCAAATATCCATATTGAATTGTCAAGAAAGTGAAAACAGATTGAATGAAACTGGAGATGAAACGTGTTTGTATTCTCTCAAACATTCTGAGCTTGCACTAAGAGAACTAGGAAAGAGTTCAAAACATTCATTTCCATTTGACTAACTTCCTTTGTTTTGTTCAAGTTTAGAGGAGAAAATTTTAAATACATCCTGGTTGCTCATTACATTTCTTGCCAAACAGAGAGTATTAAAACTGTTCTGAAGAAGCTTTTGAGAGAATTCTATTGAGAGAAACTGTGTCCTTAACTGGAGAATCTGGATCTTGTGCTCATACTCCAAAGTAATCTTTACGTTTTTAAGCTGCTAGACAGGTTTGTTTAGTTGACAAATGGAGTCTTCCAATATTTAATACTCAATTTTACGAGAATTTTTGAAAGTGTTCCATTTTGATTGTTAGACCCAATGTAGAAACTTATTTTTTACTGAGAAGTTGGGATAGAAAGAGAATTTCTCAACAATGCGACTCAATGGTACTGACAAAAAGCTTCCCCACACCCTCCTTCTGTAGAAAATGTTTAGATTACAGAAAATAATATGAATGCAAATATGGTGTTCAGATGATAGCATAGCTTCAGCAAAACCATTTCCAAGGAGAGCACGCTATTAATCTCAGCTATCAGATACACAGAAGACATATTTAGGTTATATATACACCGAATTCTCTGGCTGTTATTATGTAGTGGTTACAGTGCAAGTGCCAGAAGTCACCAGCGATGATGAGGAGTGTGTGGCACTGGTGCTATTTAAGCAACTAAGATAAATACACTCATTGTAATAGGTTACTGTTCACACACACAATATGCATTAGCTTTTGACCTGATGAGCGTGGAGTTTAAAATAGTTAAGACAGAAAGCATAAAGGAGAAGATGCATTATTATCACACAGCAAAATGATGCTTATTCAGTTGCAAGGCCCTGACAAGCACAGGAGACAAATCCGTGTTACCTGAATTCATTAGTCCTTTTACTTATGTTTCTCTAAACATATGATTACATTAAATTATTCCACTTTTCTCTGACTCCTTGTCATGATGAGCTATCGTGCCCTTGTCATGCATGATGCAGTTGGCAAGGATACAATCCTTTTTTAACTTAAAGCCCACTTTCCTTTCTCTCCTCCATTCACCCACTCTGGCTTTTACACAGAAAAATCAACTTCTAGAAGTGACCAGTTTGCATGAAAACAGCTACTGGGAAAGAGTTCCTAATATGACAGAATTATTTCTTTTTACATGGAGAGTGAATAATAAGTTGTTTCAGTTACCTTAGCACTATAAAATATTCCTGTGCATTTAAAGCCTCTAAATCTGAAGTATATAAGCTTGACCATTAATTAAAGACTGAGAATCCAAAATATTAAGACCATTTCATGGCACAGATCTTTAAAAGCCACATAACTCCAGAAACTTCCATGGTGTTAAACATGGTAAAAATAAAATCTGTTGTCTGTACACAGATTAAATTTTTGTGGATGGAAATTTTTTTCCTGTGTATATTCCACTAAATAACTTTGGTTGTATCATTCAGGAAGCAAATAGCAGTTCCTGCACTGTTGCTAAAATGGTGCCATGGCAACAATAAGAATTCTTTATTCACAGGTTATCTTCAAATTTCCTCGAAATTATTTTGAGGAGCGAGGACTGAAGACCAAACCCCATATATTCTCATGTTTGCATCCTCTTTTTACCAATATTCTTTATTTGTTCTGCCTGGTACATACAGATTTCCCTTCAACTTGAATTTTCACTTGCCTTCCAACAGCTGCCCAACTTGAGCTAAACAAGATTGCCACCTCCAAACTAAGGTTAAGGACATCTAAATTGCTGTACCTCATAAAAATACACACTACACTCCATCCTCTCTTTGAAACTGTAAATCCATTTCCTATTCCAGGGAAGCTTCTTCAGCAGAAGGACACTGCACCATTCCTGCTGGATATTTAACATCCTGTAACTGAAGGAAATCCTCTTCTCAGAAATGGAATGGGAAGTCATTCCTGTACACTCTGACACCTCTAGACAATGTTCTGTACATTTTTTTAGTGCATCTTTTATTTTGATTTGTAATTGTACTGAAGGATACTTTCTTCATCACTCTTTCATTTATGCTCTCTATTACAAGCAATATCAGCCACAGTTCTTTAAAAGGACTATTTTCCATGCACGTTTTGGTTACTCCAACGTGTTCTTTAAGCTAAAGCATTGTTTCAGTTTACAATTTTAGCAGTACCATTTTACTGCAATAGATTGATATACACTGTGAATGATTCAGCTGTAAACAGCTGTGGCTCCTATATTTAAAAATTCTTGATGACAGAACTCATCAGGAGTTTAATGGATCTTGCCAATTAATTATTAAAATAAATAAATAAATAATTTGTGTATTAGTAAATGTGTATATTACCATTAACTAGACTAGGAAAAAATACCATAATAAGAGATGTGCTCAAAAAATAAGTGTTTGGGTTTTTTTAATTGCTGTATTTCCTTTTTCTTCCTTTAATCTTGAATTAATTCTTTAGATTATAGTAATATGTAAGGCAGATAATTCCTGGAATATTTCTTTTAATCATTCTCAGAATGCTTCTTTTTTAGATTCCTACTTTTAATGGAATGAAGTAATGGCAAATATTCTGTAATAAACATGTATATATTTTTTTTCCTCAGTTTATCTTTGATTCATGGATCAACAGATGACTTATTTAATAAAAAACTACCTTAAATAAGAGCTATCTGTCACAGACCTGTCTAGGCTCATATTTAACCATATTTATTCCTTATATAGATAATGTCAGAGCTTGATTTTCCAGCACTCCTAAGAATCTTAAAGATAACTCTCACATTTACTTGCTATCTTTGCTGTGATGACCTTGAATAACATAAATGGTTCTGCACATTTTCTGGATTGCAAACTTTTCCCTGCTAGGCACCAGTGTGCAGTTTGTAATCATCACCTTGAGTATTTATTTTTAAATACTCAGTTCTTGGAGTTTTGTACCACTTCTGGGCTTGTTCAGGAAAAGCATTTGCATTAATATGACAATACTAAATTTACTTTTATGCAAATGTACCTAAACATAAGTATCAGAAAAACCTCTAAAGTGCAAGTCAAATTCAAAGTGGTAATAAAGTGACTGGACTGTACCGTTTTAAATTCTGCCTGCAAACAGTAGGGGTGAGGATTACCAGAAACCTCAGTCCACTTTCATGACATTAACTTACCTTAAGAGATGACTGATTGGGTGAAATTGCACCTAATGATATCTGCAGTACTTACTAAGTGCCACTCATCAAAGAGAGATCACAGTTTATACCAGTTGTATCTCCTGCTGATTAAAGATAAAACTAAAATTGTGTCTTATAGGAAGCTGAATCACTCTGTGGACTAACACATACCATCATGCAAAATTTATTCTAACTCATGGAGGAGTTCTCTGGATTTGATTTCCTTCAGAGCAATTTCAGGAGCAGGTCCATATTAGGCTCCAGTTGCTCTCAGTGTACCAAAAACTACCGTGGGATCTGCTGCTCCCCCCTGCACTGCCAACCCTGACCACAAAACTGCACAGAAACATCCCACTCAAACCTGCTCTGAAAGGAGAAACATCTTCCTATGGTTTCTGAAAGCCAGACTTGTCTTGGGAAGGGTTTGGGGAGCCATTTGGGGCTTTTGGTGGTGTTTTCTTCCTCTGCCTGGGCTGCTGCTCCCTTGCAATTCGCAGTGTAAGCTGGGAGAAGGAATATGGGGTCAGAGGTGAGGAATCAAAGCTGCCATTCTGGCTGCAGCACAGACTCACAGTGGTCTATATGCTGACCTTGAAATTGCCCCCAAGATATCTCTGATAAGATATTCATGTGTTCTTTTCCATCTCCATTTGTGTAGCTTTTCCTTTTAATTAATTTTTGGATATGATAGATCATGCTTTCAAGAGCTATCATGCTACCATATTAAGTTTTAGAAGCTTTAAAAAAAAAAAAAAAAAAAAGGAACAAAAATATGACCTTCAAAGGTTAGGCATAGAATAATAAACATAAGAAAGGACGTTCCCACACTTTCTTGGTGTTTCAAATAAACTGTTTTCCAAAGGCAAAGAAAGGTCATGATGTTCTGACCTCAATGGTTTTTCATCTATTTTCTCATATTCCAGAAGTCTGTGTTCTAACCATCAGAGTGTGAAGTGTCACAGTCATTTATTTTCTCCTTATTAGAAAATATTACATATTTTGTACAAACAGCAATCTATCCAACACTAGGGTGCACTCATCTCACCTTGTGACACTAAGGGTCAGAGAGCTACTTCTAGATGATTGGAGAGTGAATTTTTAAGCTTCTTTCTGCCTACCTGAAAGTAGGGATTTAAAGCCAAATCTGTCACAACTCAATCATTCCAGAATATTCTGCGATAGAGCTCCTTATTCCATCTGTTGTGGGAAATCAGAGTGGCTACATCTGCTCTACTTTGTACAGAGCAGCTCACTGGGAACAGAAATGAGCAGTAACCCTTGAATTTGTGTGGTGACTTTAGAGCAATTAGACAGCTCCTAAAGGGAGGTATTTGCTGGGATCCCAGATCTCCACTGTCAAGTTCTGTTACTGGGAAATAATGTTAATGGGTGACATCCACAAACAAGGAGCTACTGGATCTCTTGGCTGGCAAGGATGTCTTCTCTGCCAGAAGAACATTCATAATCTCAGCCAATAAATTTAAACTGAAAGTGTCTTTAAGCTCTGGTCTCTTTTTTAATTAAGTTTCACCCAATTGTTAGGAAAAAATCAATAGTGCTACATCTTTATATTTGTTGATCCCCTTATAAACTGATGCATCAGTCTGTTATTACCAAGTGTGAGTGCCTCTTTCTTCATAATCCATTTTGCATCTAAAAACAATCTCCACATTGAAAAAGTCCCCAAAAAACATACCAAAAATCCTCCTCTGTGTGTGTGCACTGAGTGCACCCTAAAGGCATTATGCTAAGCAGCAAAAATAATTTCTGTGAACTGTTTAGGCCATCAAACCAAGCAAGTAAAACAATTCCAAACATGTTTTCCTTCACAATTCTGCACTTTAGATTAAAAAATAAATCTGTTACTACTTACCAGTCTTCTGCTCTCCTCGAGACTGGTGACTGTTCACTCATTCAGTAACTCTAAAATAGAAGAAAGCAGGAATGCTCATTTTAGGTGCCACTGTCAGGTTTAAGCTGATATAACTATCTCGAATTCAGCATTTTTCACAAGCATTTAAAGATAGCATAGGAAAAAAAAATGTTGAAAAATGTTCTACAACTTGCTAAAAGTTTTCCCATAACCAAAATCACTGCAACAGACTTGAACTTGTCTACGTAAGAAAAATTTTCTCCCATCCTCTTTATTGTCTTCTCCAGTCTTCAAGCACAGATTGACCTGTGTGTCTTTCCTTATGGAAAGTGCAGGGATGCCACACAAATTACAGCAATCTACAGGTTCTACTCCTCCCAGTAATGGAAATAAGAGTTCAAGGAATTCAAAAAACCCAAATGATCATGACTGGACCTATTCAAAATACTCTTATGTCAGTTATTTTTCTCTGGTGTTTTCTTCACCAATGTAGAAGATGCAGCTCCTGCCTAACTCAGTGTCTTTGACAGTACAGCCAAAAGAAGTCAATTTGAAGATTAAATTAAAAAAAAAAATCTCTGAACACAGAGGAGAAAAAAACCCAATTTACATAGCTTTATAGATGAGTTAAAAATATTTTTTCACAGTTTATGTCTAAATGTTAAATATATATATATTTTTAAGTATATTTATTTTACAAGCCATTCTTTTTTAATTTTTTTCATCATCCAATTTCATTGCAGAATTAAAAGTATAAGTTCATTAACAGAAGCTTCATACACAGCCTAATTTACCTTGGATCTAGACTGCCCTGAGAGCTGTCTACTCGAGCTATGATGAGGGAATGTTTTGGGTTAGTTTTTAACCTCAGTGATGCCCTTAAATGGAGACCTGACAGGAACTGCTTTCAATGACAAGGAGGCTGGCAAAGCTACTTATATTTCCTACAGAAATGTTAAGCAGCAACAACAAAGAACAGCACTTAAAGAGTAACATGAATTTGTATACAATACTCTGTTCTGAGGCAATTAAGAGTTTCATTTACAGCAGCTTGTTACCAAAGTAGTGCCAGCAGTGTTTATTAATTAAAGGTGTTTTTTCATCCTTAGCTCTTTTGTGAAGAAAGTGAGAATTAGCCTACTGTTTCTGGGGAATTACAGTTTTCTAATCATTTAAAGAACGAGGGTGACTAGTTGTGCCACCTCTTTGCCCTGCAAACATCCTGCCTCTTGCACACGCCAGGAATTATGACAGCTCTCTTTCAGGCTGCCTATACCTTACTTTAAATATTGCTGTACAGATCCCGAGTTATTTTATACATCAGCCAAAATCTGTGCTGGGGTTCTTTTAAAGAAACTCTGCTCTCAGCTTTCAGAAGAACATGTTGTTTCATTCCCCTAAAGAAGCTCAGAACATCAAGGAAAATAACATCAAGTGATAGCGGGTTCAAATGTATGTCTAATCTTTACAACCCTTCAGTATTTACATTAAAAAAGTGAGGCATAATTTATTTCTGATGAAACAGAGTTGCTCAGCTTTCTGCTAATAGGATCCTCAGGGCAAAAGGGGTAGGGGAAAGCACTGATAAAAGAAGAGAGCTTCATTTTACTGTTTTTTTTTTTTTCTAGTCTGGAAACAATAAATTAATAATAGTGTTTACTCTGATTATCGTTGATTTAGGATAAATTGTTCTCATTTAGCAAATGGGGAAATGAAATTCAGTGCCCAAGGGACTGTGAATATAAATCTATGCCAAAGGCTACAATTGAAGACACATTTACAGACCCATTCTGAATTCCTGGATTCATTCCAATCATTGCTGATAGTAGGGAGGCTGATATTCTAGTACCATTTACAAGGTTAATGATGCAAGTTGCCACGCCTTTCTCCTCCCCTCTCTTTGCTTGCCCTTCTGCTCTCTTCATGTCCCTCAGGAAACACTTTTTTTTTGTTGTTTAAATCTTTGAAGGATCACTATCTTATATGTTTTTCTTTTGGGAAAAGCCAGTACAGTTCTTTCTCAGAGGTAAACACCCATGTTTTGATACTGCTCATCCAAAATCCTTCTTCAGCTAGCCAGTTCTTATTCAGTGGAGGAATTGATTAGGGAAACGTAAGAATCTTGAAAGAGCATAATGTCCTATTTAAAAAAAAACAACACGTAAGTACTGCTCAGAAAAAGCATTTTGAAAGCAACAGGAACACCATTATTCATCCAAGAAATAGCTAGTGTACGAAGGATAATATTAAATGTATTTTCCCTTCTTTAAAGTGCTGTAGTATCATCATACTTCCCATACTGTAAGATAACAAGAGACAATACACAGCACAGTACTGAAGCTGATGGCACACAGCAAAAGCTTCAGGCTAGTATTACATTTACTCCTATGGAAAGTATCACTGTTTAATACCACTCATTAAAATTTAATTTTACAGAGCATCTTTAAAGGTCCTTTTTAAAATGGGAGTATTATAGCCAACGTTGCTGACTAGTTAACAACTTTGAGAACACAAGTCTTCTCAGACTTGTTGCTTTCAGTTATTAAAGAGAAAGCATAAATCTGATTAATTCAGCTTTTTAAATAAAAAGTGATTTATTGTTTTCCTGTTTAACTAACACAATCATCTGCTTTGTTTTGATTTCTCCTGATAAATACCTTGACCTTGAAAATGACATTCTGTTACTACACTGATGTTTGACTGTGTTCATTACTTCACATTTCATTTACTGTATTCTGAGATGGCATCATGTACCTTAAAGTTTTAGTTACTTTTATCATAGGGATTACATTTATGCACACACAGGATGTGGAAGTGACAAATAACATCTGCAAATATCAAACCAAAGACTAATTTAGAAAAACAAAAAATGTAAACCTAGATTAGCCTTCAAAGTGTTCAGTAGAACATCCCAGTAGCATGTTCATTATTTGAATCTTCATATTCAGTGCAATTTGATGGTGCTCAGAAATCCATTCTGTTGAGTGTTGGTGCCAAAATGGGCTTAGCACACAACTATTTACAAGTGTGCAGGGTATTGTGCTGCTTCCTGCATAAGCTGTCAGTGCAACTTCGAGGGGATCCATTTCTTTCAAGTGCAATTGAATTACAAGTGCATAGAAGATCAGTTTTAACCCTTAAAAATGCAAATTTAAACCTGAAATTCAATTTCTTTACTGCTAGTAATCCCAAAGATCTGTAAAACCTAACCCACAGCTTCTATTTCTTGTCATCCCACTTGTCCCCACTGCCACAGGAACGTTCTTTTAAGTATTTAGAAATCAGTTTTCAGAAGAACTTGCAAATGTGCAAGTAAAAGTTTAGTCTTCAGTCTTACTGAGCAGTACATCATATCAGGTAAATTGAGGATGACTTTCTATAACTGAGTAAATGGCTTAAGATGTGACTTCATCACCCTCTTAGCCTCACCACAATTTGCATTTCACAGGGAAATGGTAATGTTACAAAGATTAAAAGAAAAATGAATAAAACTGCAAACAGACAAGCCCTACCAGTAAATGAAAGCTTCTTTATAGGATACCTAAGTCAGACATTTAGAAGTAAAAGTAATAATAAATAATCACCACACATGGAAACTAAGGGATATCAAGATTGCAAGGTATTTCATCTCCTCTTTAATATGATTAACATATTTACAACACACTGATTAAACACATCTCAAAGCAGAGAGACATCTGTAACAGATGTATGTTCCAACTTTGATCTACCAACCTTGGAAACACCTCCTTAGCTCTCATCACCATGCATCTTTTATTTTCAAGTTTTCCCAAGGTTTTAAGCACACACTTCCGTGTCCCTCATCCTTGAGGTTGGGTAGCTCTTAAAATCTTGTGCAGGTCTAAACCCAGCAGAAATGAAGGATTTGTCTATCCAAGACTTCTTAGAAGATCAATGCAATATTTACCTTCCACACAGGCTTCAGTCAGAGCTCCACACAAAAATGTTTTAGCAGTCAACTGTTTTTAAAGCACAGCCAGAGAACAGGCTGAGAATAACACAGCCCAGTCAGCAGCTGGCACACAGACACAGGCATGGGATGCCTGGACTAAAGAGTTTGTTTAGTCTGAGCAGATTCAAACTCCAGATATCAAACTGCTCCCAGAGAATGAACCAAAAGGTGATGGTGAACACCTTCAATCCTTGAAATGAAAGGCATTGCCGACTGCTGTAGGTAATGAAGATTCAGTGAGACACTTCCATCCTTTCACTTCCATCCTACATCTCCTACTAAATGACAATGGACTCATTCTGAGGGGACCGCTCGAGGCAGGGCTGGCAAATACAGCCACATCCTGCTGTTAAATAGCATTTGTAGTTTGCCTACTGTGATATCATCTTGTAAGTAAAGTTCAAAACCTATGAGAAAACCTGGTCTAATAAGAAATCCATTTCAACAGAAACACCAGGTTACATTAAAACAAAGGATTTGTTTCTTCTTTTAATAACTCTTTGAGACTGCAGGCTTTGGCTAAATCGCAGAGGAATATCCAAGCACTTACACCTTTGGCTATCCAATTAACATTCTGATCTGCACCAGAAAAAGAGAAAACTTTCAAAAATCATGGTAAGTTACTACACTAACATTTTTCAGGATAGCCAGTTGAATTTTGTCATTCTGGTAACAAGTAACAACCTT
Organism: Pyrocephalus nanus; assembly: GCA_038380795.1. Taxonomy (NCBI): domain Eukaryota; kingdom Metazoa; phylum Chordata; class Aves; order Passeriformes; family Tyrannidae; genus Pyrocephalus; species Pyrocephalus nanus. Next base: position 12,910,843 of record CM076275.1, on the reverse strand, counting down.
CATGTAATGCATCACCAAATGACACACTACCTCTAAAATGCAAAGTAGAAACAGATGTAAACCGTAATTGAGGAAAGAGCGGAGATACAACACGTTCCCTCAAGTTTCCTAATTTTTACTCTGCCATTCTAGCATAAAATCAGGAAGACTGCAGTTCAGCACTAGATTTTTTGGAATTCCTTCCAGAGCAAGAAGCTTATCTGCACAGTGCCATCAGTACATTTACAAAGCAATATGATGAATGTATTTGACTCTAAACTCATGTCCCTCCAAAAGGCTTCCAAATTTCTTTAAAGGCGCATGCTTTTTACTGCTAATAATTTCTTGACAGTATCAGCCTCATGGTAAGATGTGCCCTAAAAGGCTCTGAATTTCCACAAAAGCCTCTCTACACAGAGAGGAGCAAAGCTGCCTGAACAGACATCCCTGGATTTTTTGCTCACCACATTCTCTGGTAAACTTACCTATTATTTTCATAAAATCTTTTACATATGTATTTTAAAAGGTCTTTTTTAGCCAGGTATCTGGTTATGGAGAGCATGGGAATAGAAAGCTGATACAAATAACTCGTATTAGGAAGCAAAATGTCCTTTCAGATGCAGTTTGCAAACTCACCCTTGTTTGCTATCTACTCCTTATTTTTTAAATAATGCACAAATCATCTCCAGTACCATGGAAATAATCAACAGAGAATCAAAACCTGGAGCTTCTACTAGAGCACAAATCAAAAGCTGTTGGAATCCAACAGCTGGAGCCTGTCTCATTATTTCACTGTGCTTTGATGTGCTTTTCAGCCAAGTATCTTAGAGATTTACTTGCAGATACGTCTGTCTATAAATTCTACATTGCTTACACATTATAGTTTCCAACGGAGATAAATACACTGATGTCCCAGTTTAAATGGGACAAGGGTCTTCTGCTGAGGATGGATTAGGAGGAAAAGACCCCAAACTTTTTCCTAAGCAATTATTAATCCAAAACTAAGGAGCTTTGATTGAAGGGAAAAAAAACAAATTATGGAAAAGGGAAAACAAAATAACAGCCCTTTATTAAAAGGTATGTTTGTATTAACAAGAACACAAAAAGAACCCAAGTAAACAACCAAGCAATACTACTATACCCACCAATAATCCCCTTCAAGAACAAAACCGATAGCCCGGCAAAAGGAAAATTTAAAATAGTTCAATTTTTAGCACCCTTTGGTGTAGTTCCAACCACAGTCAGCAGGGGGCGCCGTCGGGTCACTGGAGGTGTAAAACTTGAAATGTCCTGTACCATTCACCAGGTGGCGCTGTTGGGTCGTTGGAAGTGCAGAACCTGTAGTGTCCTATGGTAGTCACCAGGTGGCGCTGTTGGATCACTACAGGAGCAGAGCTTGTCACCAGTGCCTGTCACCAGGCAGCGCTGTGGGATCCCTGGTCACTGCCACGTGGGATGGGGAAAACAAAAAAAAAACAACAACAACACCCCCCCCCGGGTATATCGGAGAAAAAAAAACAACAAAAAAACTGATTCCTCTTCCCCTCCCGAGGAAAAGGAGGAAGGGGGGGGGGGCGAAGGGGAAGGGGGAAGCGAAAAAAAACAACACCGACAACACAGAAAGTTCTCTCAATGGAAGAAAAACTCACGAACTCCGGGGGGGCCCCGACAAACAGGAATAGTTGGGAAGGAACCGCAGCAGCCAAAAAAAACTTCCCTCCAACAGGAAAAAAAAACAACAACAAGAAAAAACCAAATGAACCAGCGTCTGCCAGCTCACAGCAGCCTCTCCTCCTCCCCGCGAGCCCGACTCCCCCCCCCACACCTCCTTCCAGCCCACACACCAGCCCCAACCCCTCCCCCTTCGTTGCTAGGCAACTAATGTTCGACCATTAGCGCCCCGGCTAGTTCTTTTGTTTTCACCTAAATGGGTGTGCTGCACACACACACACACACAGGGGGAGGGGAAGGGAAGAAAAATTCCTTGCTAAAGTCAGAACTATGACATTATCCACCCCTAATTTTTCTTCCCATTCCCATGCCACTATACATCTATCAAATTGAACCCTTTTTCTTGAACTCCATACATACATACATTATTCTAAACTACATACACATTCATAAATATATAGGTACAAATACGGGTACAATTATAGCCTGTTTACCCTAAGATAATATCTCCTTGGGGTATGCACCGGGTTTCTCCATCTTCTTGCATCACCCACCATGTGGAACCAGGTCCTTGGGCAAAGACAACTCCACGAATGGATTTGCCTTTGCTCGAGGCATGGTTAACCCAAACTGTTTTACCTAACATACCTCTCATGTGAACCACTGGGACCTTGTCCCCATCTACAGTGTGAAGGGACTCTGATTGGGCAGGGCCGGCTCGATTGACAGAGCCTCTAGTGTTGACTAACCATGTAGCCTTTGCTAGGTGTTGATCCCAGTGTTTGAAAGTCCCTCCACCTAATGCTTTCAGGGTAGTCTTCAACAGTCCATTGCACCGTTCAACCTTCCCGGCAGCTGCTGCATGGTATGGTATGTGATAGACCCACTCAATGCCATGCTCTTTCGCCCAAGTGGTAACTAAACTATTCTTGAAGTGTGTCCCATTATCTGACTCAATCCGCTCTGGGGTGCCGTGCCGCCACAGGACCTGTTTTTCGAGGCCCAGGATGGTATTTCTGGCAGTGGCGTGGGGCACCGGATGCGTCTCCAGCCATCCAGTGGTGACTTCCACCATGGTGAGCACATAGCGCTTACCTTGGCGGGTCTGTGGCAGTGTGATATAATCAACCTGCCAAGCCTCCCCATATCTGTATTTATTCCACCGTCCACCATACCACAGGGGTTTCAGTCTCTTAGCCTGTTTAATGGCAGCGCATGTCTCACAGTCATGGATAACCTGAGAGATAGCATCCATGGTTAGATCCACCCCTCGGTCTCGTGCCCATCTGTAGGTGGCATCTCTGCCCTGATGGCCGGCGGCATCATGGGCCCATCGTGCTAAGAACAGTTCGCCTTTGTGCTGCCAATCTAGGTCCACCTGTAACACCTCAACTTGTGCAGCTCGGTCTGCCTGTGCATTGTTGCGATGTTCTTCATTGGCTCGATTTTTGGGCACGTGGGCGTCTACGTGGCGGACTCTCACAATCAGTTTCTCTACCCGGGTAGCAATGTTTTGCCATATATCAGCGGCCCAGATGGGTTTTCCCCTACGTTTCCAATTGGTCTTCTTCCATCTGTCCAACCACCCCCACAGGGCATTGGCCACCATCCATGAGTCTGTGTAAAGGAAAAGTTTCGGCCACTTCTCTCGTTCAGCAATGTCCAATGCCAGCTGGACGGCTTTGAGTTCTGCGAATTGGCTTGATTCACCCTCTCCTTCTATAGCTTCTGCAACTTGTCGTGTGGGACTCCATACAGCTGCTTTCCATTTACGTTTCATTCCTACAATACGGCAGGAACCATCAGTAAAGAGTGCATAGCGTATGTCTTCTTCTGGTAGTTGGTTGTATGCTGGGGCTTCCTCTGCCCGTACCACTTGCTCCCCTTCTTCTTCTTCTGCTAGACTAAAATTCTCACCTTCCGGCCAGTTCGTGATGATCTCTAGGATCCCAGGGCGATTTGGGTTTCCAATGCGGGCGCGCTGCGTGATCAGGGCAATCCATTTGCTCCAGGTGGCATCAGTGGCATGATGTGTAGAGGGCGTCTTCCCTTTGAACATCCAACTCAATACCGGTAGCCGAGGTGCCAGGAGGAGCTGTTCTTCTGTGCCAATCACCTCTGAGGCAGCTTGTACTCCCTCATAAGCTGCTAGGATCTCCTTTTCTGTTGGAGTGTAATTGGCTTCTGACCCTCTGTAGCTTCGGCTCCAGAACCCAAGTGGGCGGCCTCGGGTCTCACCAGGCACCTTCTGCCAGAGGCTCCAGGAGAGGCCCTTATCCCCAGATGCAGAGTAGAGCACATTCTTCACATCTGGTCCTGTCCTGACTGGCCCAAGGGCTACAGCATGGGCAATCTCCTGTTTAATCTGTTCGAATGCTTGCTGTTGTTCAGGACCCCACTGGAAATCATTCTTCTTGCGGGTTACCAGATAGAGAGGGCTTACGATCTGGCTGTACTCGGGGATATGCATCCTCCAAAAACCTATGGCACCCAGGAAAGCTTGGGTTTCTTTCTTGCTAGTTGGGGGGGCCATTGCTGTGATTTTATCGATGACTTCAGTTGGGATCTGACGACGTCCATCTTGCCACTTTACTCCCAGGAACTGGATCTCTCGGGCAGGTCCCTTGACTTTACTTCTTTTGATGGCCAACCCAGCATCCAGGAGAATCTGTATGATCTTCTTTCCTTTCTCAGAGACCTCTTCTGCTGTGTCCCCCCATACAATGATGTCATCAATGTACTGAAGGTGTTCTGGAGCTTCACCTTTCTCTAGCGTAGCCTGGATCAATCCGTGGCAGATGGTGGGGCTGTGTTTCCACCCCTGGGGCAATCGGTTCCACGTGTACTGCACGCCCCTCCACGTGAAAGCAAACTGCGGCCTGCACTCTGCCGCCAAGGGAATGGAGAAGAACGCATTCGCGATGTCAATAGTGGCGTACCACCTCGCTGCCTTAGACTCCAGCTCGTACTGGAGCTCCAACATGTCTGGAACAGCGGCGCTCAGTGGCGGGGTGGCTTCATTCAGGCCACGATAGTCCACAGTCAATCTCCATTCTCCGTCAGACTTACGCACAGGCCAGATGGGGCTGTTGAAGGGGGAGTGGATCCTGCTGATCACTCCTTGACTTTCCAGCTCACGGATCATCTTATGGATGGGGATCACAGAGTCTCGGTTCGTTCGGTACTGCCGACGGTGCACTATTGTAGTGGCAATTGGCACTCGCTGTTCCTCAACTTTCAACAGTCCCACAGCAGAAGGGTTCTCCGAGAGGCCAGGTAGTGAATTCAACTGCTTAGCCACTTCTGTCTCTACAGCAGCTATCCCGAAAGCCCACCTATGTCCCTTGGGGTCTTTGAAATACCCATTCCTAAGGTAGTCAATGCCCAGGATACATGGGGCATCTGGACCAGTCACAATGGGGTGTTTCTGCCACTCCTTCCCGGTCAAGCTCACTTCAGCTTCCAACACGGTCAACAGCTGTGACCCTCCGGTCACCCCAGAAATGGAAATAGCCTCTGGTCCCACATGTCCTGAGGGCATTAACGTGCATTGAGCGCCAGTGTCAACCAAAGCCTTATATTCTTGTGGGTCTGATGTGCCAGGCCATCGGATCCACACCGTCCAATAGACACGGTTGTCCCGTGCCTCCACCTGGCTAGAGGCAGGGCCCCTCTAATACTGGTCTCTGTCTTGCTCGTCACAGTTTTCCGTCTGCAAATACCGGCGGGAGGTACCTTCTAGTGGGTCAGATCCCTGCCCACGGGATACCGGCACTGCACTCACTTTCACGGACGTTGTTTTTCTCTGGTCCTTAACCTCTTGTACTCGGGCTGCCAAGGCATGGGTGGGTTTCTTGTCCCACTGTCCCATGTCTTCTCCAGAGCCAGCTAGGAAATACCACAGCTCGGTTCGTGAGGCCTGTCTCCCCTCTCTGGCTGGGGGGCGCCTGGTTCTCACTGGTGCCACCTGGGAGCTGTTCTTCTCCATCTTTTCTAGGATTTTCTCCTGTTGATCTTGTAGTTTTGTAGCTATGGTAGTGAGGTTGTTGATCGAGGTCTCTACGGAGGAAACGCGGGCTTGTAGTGATTCTTGGACCATACTGTTGTACATCCGAAGTTTATTTGTTATAAACGCCACTGGCTCTCTCTTTTCCCCAGCCTCCAATGATGTCAGGTAACTGATGTGTGCAGATGGCCCCATACGTATGAGGGTCCACCACATGTATGGTGTACATCTAACCTTGTCGGGATCGTGATTAGCTTGCATATCCCCTCCAAACAGTACCTCCAACAGTGCCATTTCCCTCAGGCGTCGGATCCCCTCCTCCATGGTATTCCAGCTCTTTGTAAGATGGTCTGCTTGGAAGGCCTCTTTGTGAATGAACTTCTCTCTCACAGCATCCAGCAGCCGTGCCCAGAGAGACAGGGGCTTTGATTCTCTCACAAATGCCTCTTCAATGCCCGCATCTCGGGCAATAGACCTCAAGGACCTTGCTTCACCACCATCAAGGCTTATGGCATCACCCGTGGAATCCCAAACTCGGATCATCCAGGTTAGTATGGACTCATTCGGCTGACGAATGACGTCTTCCCGTAATTTCCGGAGATTGTCATACGATAAGGACTCAGTGATGATTTCTGGCTCCGGGTTGGCTGCCTGTGAGGGTCCTGCCTCCTCATCATCATCAACTGGGCGGGCTGATTTGGTCTTATATTTTCTCCTTTGGATAGGTGCAACCTCCATTGACTTGTTTGGTTCCTTGGAACTGGCCTGATCTGGAGTCACCCTTGTATCAGACCTCTCGTTTTCATCTTTTCTTTTTCCCTGTGAAGGCTGCACCATACCGAGCACCTTTTGGTAGGCAACGGCTAAAGCCCCACATGCATCTGCCACCTGCCTCTCTATGGGTTTACCATGACTCCTCTCCCTTGCAGCTATTATTATCTGTGTAGGGTCTGGGAGTTTTTCGAGAGCGAACTTCCATGCTGTAGGAACTGAACCACTTTCTAGAAATTTACCCAAGTCTTCCCATGGCCCATGCCATTCGAAGTTTCCCACCCCTGGGGCTGGCTTCTGTGCCCGTGCCTGGTTAATCATGGGCCTAACTACAAATGTTAGATATAACACCGTGGCACAAGCTTGCACGAAAAACCCCAAAAGGAAAACGTCTCTTACACCTAAAGAGAGTTTAAATGTCTCAGAGGCCGTTGTATTAGAACCAAAGAGAAAATGTAGGAGGGGTTGGGTAAATATACCTCCCTGTGTTTCTCCATAGGGATAGGTGCCATTATCCTTAAAACCCCAAAGGAGACAGTGTAGGCTAGAGCAGTAATATATCCTTGAGAACATGTCCCGAAGGAAAATAACAGGTGCTGAGTTTGCTATGTCATGAACCCAATGCGAGATCTCAAACATACTTATTACAATGAGGGTCATAGTGTCTGAGCTGAAAAACATCGACAGGTGAGACATAGATTTTGGCATAATTATATACCACAGAAAAGCAGCGAGCTTAGACTTCATGGTGCCTACAGGTTCACAAACACGTATAAAGTCACAAAAGGGCAGTTATTCCTTTTCCACTTTTCCTCTCTCAAAGCCCCGCGTTGGGCGCCAAAAATGTCCCAGTTTAAATGGGACAAGGGTCTTCTGCTGAGGATGGATTAGGAGGAAAAGACCCCAAACTTTTTCCTAAGCAATTATTAATCCAAAACTAAGGAGCTTTGATTGAAGGGAAAAAAAACAAATTATGGAAAAGGGAAAACAAAATAACAGCCCTTTATTAAAAGGTATGTTTGTATTAACAAGAACACAAAAAGAACCCAAGTAAACAACCAAGCAATACTACTATACCCACCAATAATCCCCTTCAAGAACAAAACCGATAGCCCGGCAAAAGGAAAATTTAAAATAGTTCAATTTTTAGCACCCTTTGGTGTAGTTCCAACCACAGTCAGCAGGGGGCGCCGTCGGGTCACTGGAGGTGTAAAACTTGTAATGTCCTGTACCATTCACCAGGTGGCGCTGTTGGGTCGTTGGAAGTGCAGAACCTGTAGTGTCCTATGGTAGTCACCAGGTGGCGCTGTTGGATCACTACAGGAGCAGAGCTTGTCACCAGTGCCTGTCACCAGGCAGCGCTGTGGGATCCCTGGTCACTGCCACGTGGGATGGGGAAAACAAAAAAAAAAACAACAACAACACCCCCCCCCGGGTATATCGGAGAAAAAAAACAACAAAAAAACTGATTCCTCTTCCCCTCCCGAGGAAAAGGAGGAAGGGGGGGGGGGCGAAGGGGAAGGGGGAAGCGAAAAAAAACAACACCGACAACACAGAAAGTTCTCTCAATGGAAGAAAAACTCACGAACTCCGGGGGGGCCCCGACAAACAGGAATAGTTGGGAAGGAACCGCAGCAGCCAAAAAAAACTTCCCTCCAACAGGAAAAAAAAACAACAACAAGAAAAAACCAAATGAACCAGCGTCTGCCAGCTCACAGCAGCCTCTCCTCCTCCCCGCGAGCCCGACTCCCCCCCCCACACCTCCTTCCAGCCCACACACCAGCCCCAACCCCTCCCCCTTCGTTGCTAGGCAACTAATGTTCGACCATTAGCGCCCCGGCTAGTTCTTTTGTTTTCACCTAAATGGGTGTGCTGCACACACACACACACACAGGGGGAGGGGAAGGGAAGAAAAATTCCTTGCTAAAGTCAGAACTATGACAACTGAATTCCCATTTTTTTTAGAAAAACCCTCTTGTTTTTAAGTGTTTTATTAAGCACAAAATCCTGTAAATAGGGGAATTGAAAATCAGCTGCATCTAATAAAAGAATAAAGTTTGTTATTGACTTTGAGCTGGTAGTTTCCATTAGATTATCCATCATATTTTTATTATGTGATCAACTGCTTAATTAATTTCGTACTCATGCATTGAGGCAGAATGCTCCATGTTTCAATGGGGTTTACTGTAATCCTGCACCTGCGGCCTCAGAGATTTTGACAGCTCTCTGTCATGAGTTTATATTGTGCCGATAATCACGTCAGCTGGAGTGGGGTTCCAACTATCCAGTCTGTTGAAATGTATCAGTATTAAATTTCTGAGGCACTGGAAAATTTACATCTGTGGTTATGCATCTTTGGACCTTCATCAGATGAAAGTCACTGAGCGATATTAAGAGAGTTGGATACAATATTTTGCTCAGACAGTTTTAGTGGATGTATCAGACACTGTTTTGATTTTCCCTGCTTATCTGGTAATATGAACAGATGCAATCATGCTATTGTATAATGAATGTTGATTGCCAACAGTATTTGATTTTGCAAGCATTCTGTAGTGATAATTAAAGATAACTTGCCATCCTATACAGAGATAGTAAAGATTGCTTTGTTTGCATTATTGCATGAATAAATGCCACAGAATGAATGTATTCACCACAACTTTTTATCTGGCATGTATTTCAGGGCAGGAAAAGGTCACGAGTCTTGACGAGACAAAAGTCTTCATTACAAGATTTGTGTTCTTTATCCTTTATTTTCTTCCAGTTTGTGGAATATTCACTCAGCAAAGGTTTAGTACTTTATGAACGTTAGTTGTAATAACTTCTCTGAAAAGAAGAAATGCAGTACCATGGAAACTGTGCTATTGCCCACTGACCACACCAGGACTGCTTCAAGAGTGCTGGAGCCAATGACAGCATGTTCTGTGATTACAGTGAGCCTCAGATAAGGCCCACATGTGGCAGACATACAGATCATTATTACACCATTCAGGAATTTTAAGAGGAAAACATCTAAATGTACTTTTTCCACCAAAAAACTTGAAAGTTCAGATATTCATACCATTGCAATTTTGGCCAAAACTACATGAACTTGATGTTTGAACTAATCCATACATAAAATGTGAGAGAGGAGCTACATTGGAGTTGTTCCCTTCTCATCAGTAGCCCAGGGAAAGCATGAATAGGCTCAGACTACAGAGATTAATTTTATTTTTTCCTTTAATTAGACATAATGACTCTCCAGTTCTTCTCCTGTGTAGTGGAAGAAATCTGCCACAGCCCTGCAAGCACTGCTTTGCTCATATCCAGCATGTTCACTGGGCAGAGGGGATGTGAGATGACACAGAAATGCATCTTGATCCACTCAGGCAAACAAAACATGGGCACTGTATCCTTACCCTCTCCACTCCCTGTGTGCTCAGGAAGGCAGAGAAGCAGAAACACCTTCCTTTGTACCCCCACAGCCAAGCCCTTCTCCGACTGTATGGAACATGTGCAGCCTTTTCCAGAAGCCCGTTTGAGAGGCAGACACGGCCTCAGCCAGTGGCCATCAGCATTTTGTCTCCAGCCTCACAAACTGTGACATGCCTGTTTGAATAAATCTGCTGCAGCACTGAAGTCATGTGTGTGTAACAGCATTAGCAGGGTCAGCATCGTGGGACAGCACAGCACAACTCCTTCAGTCCCCAAACATGCAAATACTTGCTGTGCTCCTTTAATAACTGCTCCAGGCTGCCCTGTTTGACTGCACCAAGTGACTGATGTGCATCTCCAGTGTCAGTATTACATATTGCTTTTTATCTCTGGAGTTTTATGTTTCACTTTTAATCATAATTCAGCAGACAAGACAGTGAGCTTCTTAGTTCACTGGTCAATATAGTTAGCGGGTGAACTCCTTATAAATGACAGAAGTGCTTTCATTGCAGCAGCTCTTCCTGCTTTAGAAAGGATGTGCCAGGTGTTGAAACTTGCCAATTAAATTATCTTCATTCTTGATGTGAGCTTTAGTCATTGAGTGTGTTGTGAGCTGAAATCTCCCCCTCTCCTGCTCGGTCAGAACTGCAAGACTAACACCTCTACATTCCCTTCTGGATCATTGATAATTTGAAGCTGATAATTATTTCTGTTTTTCACTAAGAAACAGAACGATACCTCTGCCTCTGATGTATTTCCACGGAGTGTCTTTGTGCATGTCAGAAAGCCATCACTTGCCTGCCATCTAAGAAAGCATTTCTGCTGACATTTTTCTTATGACTTTTCATTCCAATTTAGAAAGTTACCTGTTGAGGAATTTTTATGATACCACCTACTTCCCATAGAGGCTACCACCTAAGCCTTGATTAGTTCACAGGAGATCAAACTCCCTAAAAAGTTACTGTCAGCTGCAGTTTTTAAGATCAGAACTAGGTCAGGTTTATTACCTACATCAATTCTTTCATGTAGCACAACTAAGACAAAAAAAAGGATTTTTAGGGGAAAAAAAAAAAAGGAAAACAGAACTGAAAGTCAAACTAACAGATATAAAAAATGCTTCTCATCTCAAAAGTGAAATGCCACAAATGATTGTTAAATTACCAAACCCCCAAGGCTGAAGCCATATAGTCTCCAGCTCTAAGAGACCTTACAATAGTACAGGAGGTTTTGTTACAGGGATGGCACATGAGCAGAATAGTTTGTGATATGGAATCCCTTAGATATTCACACAGCAAAGGCTGTGGAAATGATTTGTGTTCTGATGAGGATAGAAATAGCTTTTGCACAATATTGATCTTTTCCATGTGTAAAGATTGCCCTGTGTAGTTCGGAGAAGCTACACTACAACCAAAACAATAGTAAAAGCTTTATAAAAAGCTGGTTTGTATCATATTTAATTACCCTTTTTTTTTGTTTACAATTCATGATAACACATTGCTCTGTGACATCCCTGAGGCCTTTCTACAGCTAAAGTCTGGTCACTATTAACCCTTTATTGAGGCTGTTCTGTTATTTCAGTTTCTGATTCAAGAAATGTAAATAAACTGCAAAAGAAGAAAGCACCTTCTGAAAAATTTAAAGCTTGTGATTAAATTCTAAGAGGTTTCTTTTATTTGACTGACCAGCCAATCTCTATGTGACCACTATGTCCATGGCCAGGCATGGAAGCAATTATAAACATAGAAAAATACTTTTTTTGTTTAATTATTTTTTAAAATTTTATTTCTTTTAGGTGTAGTATCAGTGGTGCTCATATTTTCAGGCCATCAACTACTCAGAGTTTAAGCAGAGAGTAGCAGATAAACCTGATTTTCCAAAAGCACTGATAAAATGATGGTTATGCCTGCAGCATTCATGGTTTTAAGGGATATTTCTGATGAACCAAAAAGATACTAAAGTAGAAAGTTAATATAGGAAGTAAAAGCTGTTGGGTAACCAGGAAGTCCTACTATAGTGGTGAAATAATCATTATTAATCCTCCTGCTTGAACCCACTGACTCTGGGGATAAGCCATGGCCTTAGACACAGATGGTATTAAGATACACTTCGCAAAAAGAGGCATCTCAGGGGAGAACACGACCCCAACACATTTTTGGGTCACATCTCCTCTCCTGCACCCTCCTCATTCCTGCCAGTACTAATTAATGTACAAGAGCAGACAAACATTGCCAGCAAGTGTGTGACAAGCAGCCTAAACGGGAAGCTTTTCCAACAGTAATGAAACGCCTGGGAAGTGGAATGAGGTGTAGACAGAGCACCATTATACCAATTTTGTCATCTGTATAGCTCATGTCAAGTGTAAAATCTATAAACATCAAGGAAGAGCCCTGTGGGTCAGTCAGAAGGCTCAGATCAAACACAGACTGCATGTGTAAAGCCAGTTTACAACACTGAAGGACTAAAGCTGCGCATCAGTGTCCAACTCCACACATCCCAACAAAACCAGAATACACCCATCCATCCATATCTTCTTCCCACAGGTCCTTCTCTCTAGCAGATCCAGGCCTACTATTAATGACCATCATCTTCCTCTTGTGCAACAGAGAAATACCAAAAGGAGAAAAACCCACTCATTGTTTTGCTTAGCAGCATTTGAAAATGGAACCTTAGATCTTTCCCTTCTTAAATAAGGTACATGGTTATCTTTCAACCGCTGCCTAATTTTTCTACAAGTTCAAAGTTCCAAAAGGGTGGGTATCAACACCTCTGAGCTTCCAGTGAAGCTTCTTTGAAGTTTTATACTGTATCCCCAACCACAGGCAAGAGAGACCTTCTCAAAGCTTAATCAACCTGTTCACATTTTAGAATAAAAGGAGAACACAAAATGCAGAAATGCAAAATGCATCACACCCAGCTGGTGTGATGAGAGTGTAAGGTACCTATTTGGGGATGACATCATGCACTCTGGAATCTCAACAGAGTAAGGAAATGCTGTGTTCTAACCCACACAGGAGAGGAACAGACAAGGGGGAGTTCCCCCAACTTTCCTATGGCAGTTAATCTACGGTAGATTAAGATTGTTTCTCACAGGAGCAAGATTTCTGGATTACCTATCTGAGAATAAGAAGCTCTCAGGTCTAACCAGTGCATTCTGGACTGTCATGAGAGAAATAACACCTAGTTGAAAAATTCTGTGGTGATACTTGTCTGGAAACAAAAAACCAAACCCACACAGGTGGACTTGATGTTGCCTTCTTCTAATTGACAGCACCATGAGCTGAAGAAAAGCTCTAACTTCTTTTGTCTGAAGATAAAATACCACATACTTTCAAATTTACCAACTTGGAACCAAAGCTCCTGCCTAGAAGAAATAACAATAAAATAAAATCAGCGTGGCAAGCCTAAAGGTAACAGCAGAAGGCAGCTGTTTAAAGAATAAAAACAGTCCCTTCTTATGGCAGAACCTATCCCAAGGAGGGAAAAAGAACTAAAAGAAGCTTTTAAAAGTCCAAAGAAGTTTCTGAACCTACAGAAAGCTTTCTTGCTTGTGTAACCAACCTCTGCTATAATCCATATATCCTGTCTTGTTATTCACAGGAATTCACTGTTCCGCACACCTCACTCCCAGACCCCTCCACTTCCTATTTTTCATTGGAGCAGTGGGATCCAGCCATGTGTGAGCCTGCAGCATTCCAGATGGGTCAGAGAGCCTTGCCAGCCAGCCTTGCTCAAGATCACAAGATAATTTTACAGTCTTCTGTTTAAACATTGTGCTGTGACTACGATTTCTGATTCAAAATAATAATGGCATATGGCACAGCTTTACCAGCACTGCCATTTTGGATGGAGTGCAGGGGGGGGGGGTTATTTTGCTTTATTCTAACACAATAGCTGCATTAGCTGCTGCAAATGGACAGCCAAGAGTAATGAGGATGACCTATTCAGTAGGGAAGTTTTGTGGGAAGGCCTTCTGTGCAAGCTGCCTAAATGATGCAATACCAGGCACAAGGGTTGGGGAGATGACAAAACATTAACTCAGTAACTCTTTAAAGGTAAAAATATTGCCCCAAAGGTTGCCTGACTCCACTCATTTCTCCCCCCCCTTTTTTTTTTTCTTGCTATCAGAATACCTCGTTGGGAATTAATCCTTGACAACTGTTTAAACCATTAAAATGTTCAGGCTATTTTTTCCTCCATCCTCTAAAATGCAGTTGTACTTTGGGCAGGCATCATATATTTGATTTCAATTCCCTTTCTATAAACTCAATTATTGCCCAACTCCTTTTATCATTTAAACAAGAGAAAGAATTCAAGAGCTTGAAAGAGCCCTAAGACAGCAGATCAACACACTGGCAGTGACTGACAGTTTAAGACCCTCAATCCCACAGCTGAAATATGAAAATTATTTCTCAAATAGCATAACTGTATAACACAGAAATATCATTTCATTCCTCCTCTGACAAGGAATGCCTTCTTCAGTTGAACAACTTTGAACTTCACACACATACTTAAACTAGCTCAAATTTCTTCTACTCCTACAATTAACCTCCCAGCATTCAAAGTCTTTGCCCTTTCCCTGTCCAGGTCTCCCAAAATGGAGGTTGCTCTAATGCAGTTTTACCTACAACCACAACTATCAAAGGAAAAAAAAAAAACCAAAAACCAAAAACCAAAACTGGCAATAGTAAGTAAAACAATCAGACACTCCATCAACCATCACCCATCTGGGTGCAACTGAACAATGCAATAATATCCCATACATATTTACACATGTAAATACGTACCCAGCAATGTAGTTACATCAGCACTGTTAGTGTATTTTCTTACAATAACATTTTGATTACAAAAAAAAAAAAAAAAAAGATATATTCAAGTGGTTTAAAGGCTCTTCAACAGAATCTGTTACTGCAGCCTGGAATCTTAAGGAAATACTATTTCTCTCTCTCCTTTTGTTTTTATTATTACAGTTGCCAAAAGAAGTATAAAATCACGTAGTTAGAACTATATGGGCATCAGAAAAAGTGGAGATATGCTTTCTTTAAACAGATGACCATTAAAAAAAAAAAAAAAGTCCACATTGCTGGCCTTCCCTTTCATTATGAGGAAGAGCTCCTCACAATTTTCAGTCTGCCTTAAGCCAATCTTAGAACCCATAATGCAGGAGAGAAAAAGGAGAAAGTGTTCTGCAATTCTCTCCCTGGATCCGAGCTCAGCACTGTCATCCTTAAGTGTTCCTCAGATTCATCAAGTCCTGCACTCCTGAGACAGAATGCTGAGACAGAAGACATCCATTCAGAGCATTACCTCTTTTGAGCCCACACCATCCCCTTCCCCGTTAGAAACACAACGTGGAGAACAGAAGGGAGACAAACCCCCCACATGTTTTCCAGTCTGCATGAACCTGTCTCATCTGAAAGCCTTCATTCCCTAAAAATACAGTCCTTGAATTTAAGCTTCCTCCTGGATCCATACACCTGACCTCTTTAAAAACACCTCTCCAAGACTCAGCTTATCTTTTAAAATCTGTGGGCTCTCTACTATCTTGATTTTCTCTCTCAGACTCTGGACGGTTGCAGAAAAGCAGCTTCTCACAAATCCTCTGCTACTTTGCTGTCCAGCCCTGCATCAGTAATCTATGCCAAAGCTGCTTACAGCATCCACAAACTGGGCAAGGACTGTCAATTCCTGCACAGGGCTAGCAATGATCTTAAAAATAAGAGATGGTGACCTGTGAAGTAGAAACCCTTCGGAAATTGTGTTTTGCTGTTTGGCTCCCCTGCAGCTTACACTTGACTGGGCTGCTCGTTTAGCAGCATAACCATGGATTGGACGTGAATATTTTAAAACCTTGTTCTTGAGAACTGGTTAAATACATATTCTGCAAAATATCTCTTGCCCTTGTGACTAGTTTGTGCAGAGTACTGTCCACGGAGCAACGTTTATAAAAAGGGAAATCCTTAGAAACTGTTTTGCTTTGTTTCCAGCCTGTACCATTCCTTGCTTCTGAATTCTACAGAGGAATGAGAGTAAAGCTGTAGTCTGGTATTATTCTTCAGAAGTATTAAAGCGTAAAATTACCATTTATTGTGAGGTGTAAGACAAATTAAATAAGAGATAAAACGGATCTTACCTAAATACAATTTCTTTTTACTTTTAGTATAACTTTATTTCTTTTAAGAGGCTATATTCAGGTTGGTGAGGATTTAGGGAAAGAATAAAACAGAATACCTAGTTTCTATCTACTTGTAACAGCTATCATCAAAGTGATATTATATACCTTTAAAATATATAGTAAAATTACTGGAATCATTCCAATGTTGGGATGAAAGAGTAAACAGTATGTTCACAGATGGAGAAATTAATTCCTTGACTTTTCTCCTGGAACAAAAGTTGTCTTTTGCTCTGGTTAAAGCAAGAATGGGAGAATATACAAAAAAGAATGAAAAGAGAGTTTCTATATGGAAAGGCTGGCATTCCTTAGCAATTCACCTGGCACCAAAATTGTGTCTGTAACACAAAGACAGGAGCAAAGCATAAATTGCACTAGTCACTGGTAATATACATTGATGAATGGTTATATTTATAATGCATCTTTAACAGAGCATAACAGTATGATCAGAGAAACAGAAACCTCTGTTTTCCCCAGGAAAAGACCTAATTTTCATTAAAAGACAAATTTTCTGCCCTCTTTTGTGTAAAACTCAAGTTCCACACTGTTCATCCATGTAACTGTTCTGTAAGTCAAGCCTAATGTCCTACTCATCCTCCAAGAGCTTTCCTCTTTCCCTTATTGAGGAGCACTCTGGAATAGGCTTCAGCTCTCCTTGTCATGGCCAGGAGGACAATCTAAAGGTAAGGGCACAGTCACTGCACTCCCTGATTCTCACACTCTCTGACCAGGAAAGTGAGGGAGACAGTTTAAAGATGTAAATTCTGAGATCAAACGCCAAAAGGAGTTTAAAGGTGATTTTGGATCTTAATCTGGTCATATTGGAAAAATAAATTAGAAATACAGTCTGGCACTCATGTCATCCAGTAATGAAAGAGGATAAGGGCAAAAAAAATGTTAAAAAACTGTTTTTAATAAGAGAGAATCCTCTGGATATCTGACATTGGAATCTTAATGATCTTTTATGTTCTTTTAAATCAGTCTTTTTTTAATACACCACTCTCTGCCCCAGCATTTAATACAGGCATATCTCCAAGTAAAAATAATTCTCTACAGAATGACATTGATAATTACTTAGTTCATCAGCAGAGTCTGAACAAACCAGCCTGAGAATCAACATTTCAACCATCTGCTTTCTTCCCTCTTGGTGTGAAATAGGAAGGAAATGCAATATAAAGTGCACTGCTCAGCTGAAACCAGTGGTTTAGAAAACACAGAAAACATTCCTAATAAATGAGCTGGTCTTGTAAGAACCCCAAAGCCTAAAAAGCAAAAATCAGTCTGTGCTTTTCTATCTTCACTCCCCTTCCAATTACCCCTCATTCCTCTTCTCTGAACTCCTTGCCCCATCTCCCTCAGCACACACCTCATTCAATCTCCTGCTCCTCTCAGCTGCTCTCCTTGTCTGCATTTGAATTAAAGTGTTCCACCACTTCTCTGTTCTGCTGAAAGGCCAACTGGACAAAATAACAGCTGAAGGAGACATTTTTTCATTAGCTCAAGTGCCCAGCACACAGAAGCCTTGAACAGCCAAGGGGGACAGAAACAGTCACAACTGTGTTAAGGTTTAATTTACAAACCAAAAGCAACAAACACCACACACACACACTGGTTTAACCAGTAAATTCAGGCTATCTGAATTCTCCAATTCAGTTTCCTTTCAAAATTGTCTTAAAGATAACGGGGAAGCTGGCAGGCCCATGACCATAGTGAATACAGCTACAAGTCATAGCAAGTATTTAGGGGGTTTGTGTATAACTGGAGACAAAGCAATGTGTGATCAGTGTCCCCAGTGCTGGGTTTCTGGATTAATAACACACCATGATTTCCATGGTTTGCACACAAACAGAGGTGGTTCCCTCACAGTAGGACTAACTGATTCCATAAACATTTCCAACCATATAATAGAGTAGTTGCTATGTATATTCACTTCCACTTCTCAGCTTAAGTAGCTAACAACTCTGTGTTAAATGTAGAGTGGAGATAATCTTCCATTCCAAATAAAATGCCATTTATTTATTTCAAGAACATTGCTTCCAATGTAAAATTCCTCTACATAAGCAGAAAGCTTCTTCACTTAAAACCTTTGTGAAAATTATCTTAAAACTTTTTATGACAACCACTTTTGAACTTGTCAGTTTGTAAAGGTTATATTCTGAATGTTCACTGGACATTCAGCTTATTAAAACAGAAGCACTGTTTTACCTCACAAGCTCACTTATTTCCAAAGTCAAATCAAGTTCCACATCCTTGTTCACACACCAGATGAACATGGGTTTTTTTCATGGCAGATGAGGAGAAGGAAGAAGTACATCTGACTCAGAAAAACCCCCACTTTATCAGGTGTCAGGACACTTGCCTTGCTTTTGCTTTACCTACCCTACTAGAACTCACACGTTTTGGAGACACCTATAAAATTTCAGAATATATTTAAGCACTTCAGAAGGCCCAGCCCTTCCCCAAACTCTCTCCCACTATGTCTGAGTGCTTGCTGACAAGCCACCAGGCATCTCGTCCTGTTGACGATTCTGACCTTTATTAATTCAAGTCTGTGCAATCTCCACCACTGATCTGTCAAAACTGACACTTTGTCACACTAAGATTTTGCAGGGAGCATTCTGAAATAGTTCACAGGGCATTACACTGAATCTGTGTGATACCCAGAGTGGAAATTTACGGCTTTTAGGTTTTTCTTCTATATTTCTGTGGTAGGATGGCCATGCATGTTGGAATAAATCAACTCAACACTCCAAAAAAAAAAAAATTGAAGACCAATCCTAATAAGTGGACAACTGAATTATATTAATTTGCTTTTATAAAATAGTTTTCAATAGCAGGTTTTGTTTTTCTGCTCCCAATGTATCTTTAACGACAGTAATTATAAACAAATCTTAACATCTTAAGTCAAACCAGGTACAGCTTGAGGCCCTTATTTGTAGGTTCAGCATATAAATCTTGGAAAAAGGAAACAAAACAGCAGGAAAACAGTGTAGCCTGTTGGCATCATCATTTGGAAAAGAACCAAGACTTGGGGAAAACACTGCCTAAAATACTAGACCACCTGAGCTGCTTTACAGGCGAAGTAACAGTAAGTGAGTTTGAACATATTAGGGAGCTTCAAGACCCTGAAATTTTATAGGATCTTTGCACTAATTCCCATAACACAGCAGACAGCTGCCATTAAAACTCTTGTGCAGTTATAACATGGGTGTGGTATTTTTAATAACCAGCTCCAGCCAGTTTAACACAAAAACCAGTAATAAATAAAAAGTTGTCCTGTGCATTACTGGCTCCAGTTTATTTCATGAATATAACTAGAAAGTTATGTGGAAGTTACTGAAACTTTTGATGGGGGTGGAGGATATTTCTTTTATTCTGTCTCTTATGTCAAAGAAGAATTCACACGTTCTACAGTACCTTTAAATTGCCTGGAGAGAAACACAGCATAAAACCAAAGAGATGACCCCCACTGCTTTCTGCCAGTTCAACAACTGCAGAATTCACTCCAGCATGGCCAGTGAGCTGAATACAATTTGTGCATCCGTAAAAGGTTTGCAGGTATTACAGGTGTGTGCCCAGCTTGGTGTATGGGATCGACCCACAGAAATGCCACCTGATTTAGTCAAGAGATTTCTAGAACAGGAGCATAAACCTCTAAGGGACAGATTACTCCCCCTTCAACCATTCCTTCATCAGGAGATATTGCTGACCCAGGAAAGGACAGTTTCCTTTTAAGTTTGTATTTTTCATTACACATTTCTCTTTATGTTTTGAAAGTCTTTGTGTTCAAAAACAGTAACATTGTTTGTTTCTTTCAAAAAAACCACAATAACACCACAGTGATAATCCTTGCAATAAACTGGGAATATCACTCCATAACCTGTTGTCATTACTGACATACTGCTTCCATTAACCTTATTTATATATAAAAGGCACCATTAATCAATGTCCAAAGAGAAGAATCTTCTCTTATTAGATTAAAAAAAAAAAAGAGTTCTGCTTCTTCAAAACTACCAAAGTTTCCACATCCAAAGGGCAGCAGAGCTGAGAGCAACTGCAGTTATCCCCTCACTCAGTCTCTCAGACATCTGAGTCTGAAAGCAAGAAAATTATATGCTTTGTAGCTTTTCTGGAATTTGGAAATATCAGGTTTTCAGTAATCAATACTGTGTGTTGTGATCAACTACTGTAAACTGTTCAACTTGATTTGCTTTGAAAAGCTGTGCTGGCACTGGTAAAGCACAGAATTGTTTCTCAGATGGATATCAGTGCAAAGACAACCTTGTTTAAATTCCCTTAATGTTTCTATTGCTACATATTCAGCAACTTTTCAAATAATAACTAAGATATTTCATTTCCAGGTGTTTGTCACATTTTCCTTTCTTATGGCCTTCTTCCCCCTATCAATTTTAGTCTCTTTGGTGTGGATTTTACTTCAACTTTAATATGATTTTATTTAAAAAAAAAAATCAGAATATCCTCAAGGGAAGGAACTTCATGTCATCAGCTCCACAGGGGAGAGACCACAGAAGCTGAACACCCAGAAAGAAATCAAATGCACAAACCCACCTGCAATGGAGCATAACACAAACAGCCAATATTCTTGACTGAGGAGTGGAAAGATCCCGAGTTCTTAAGTTTTTATATTTTTCATATTCCTGTTAAACTGAAGCATTTGAAATCTCAGAACAGGTATTGGGTACAATCTGCCCTTGCTTAGCATTTGTGTGTTCTTTGGCCCTTCTTTCACACACACATTTGTTTGCAAAAACAGGATCATCAGAAAGAAAGCATACACACACCTCCCTCTGTCCAGATAATACTGCTGAACACGAACCACACAAGAAATCATTTACAACAGTATTACTTATTGCATTTAAGTGTCTCATGCTTCTTGCTCCCATATTTTAAGTCTTGTACAATGTGGGAAAACCTCTGAAGGATGAAAGGATAGGAACACATCACTGCCTAGGGCAGCCTGAATTTTTATCTGCTGTAACTTCACAAAAACTAAGTGAAGGAGGTGTTTAGTTTGCTTGAGCTAAGACAATGTCAGAACCCTCAGTGCTTTATTGACAAGTCAATTCTCTACCTGCAACTGTACACAGTAATTCTTCTCAGTATGGGCATAGTGCCATTAATGAGAACATTTAGGGAGTTACATAATGGCTGCAGAAACTTGCAGGTTGGACTGTCTTCACTGACCTTCTAGAACTTCTCCTCAGCATTCTACAGTTTTTAACTTCCTCTTGAGGAAAACACACTTTTTATTCAATGATGTGTTCAGAAAAAAAAAAAACACTTCTGTGCCAACACACAAGCATTTCTGAAGTGGCAAACACAACTGGGAAACTAATGCTGCTGGACATTTATGTTCACTTAGAGGACACCCTCAAAGTTTTTGTTCCTGGCAGAAATCATATGGCTAATGTGTTAAAAAAAAAAAAAATCATTTTGGTTTTTAAGGCATTTCCTGTCTCTACAGAGATGAGGGTTTGTGCAGGAAGGTTGGGAAAGGAAAAACAAGTTAGAATTACAGAGCAATTACAGACCACTCAGTTTGGCTTCAGCCTCAGGCAAACTTCTGGAACAAATACATTAAACCGACTATTTATAAACACTTGGAGATTAACCATGAGATGAATAGCCACCAACACAGGCTTCTTGAGAGCAAATCAGCTGTTTGACAGCTCAATCTAAATTCCTTGAACACAAACCTGGTAACTAAGAGCAAAATAGGAAATGTCATATCTTGACTTTAGTAAACCCCTTGACACTATCCAGTCAGATTGTCTTGCACAAGCTGAAAAAACCCGAGTTATAGGAAAACCTTGTACGATTGGGGGAAAACCAATTGGAAAACCATCAGGCACATTTATCCAAGTCCTGGCAGTTATGACTGGTCTTCAGTTATAGCAAAAGATCCCAGTTAAACACTATCAAGAAGTTTCAAATCAAAGGAATAATGAAACAATATTCAATTGAATAGCAAAGTTATGAAGAAACTCCACCAAGAGAATGTGAAGAAGGAAAGAGTATTTGTTTTTCAGGATTTTTGACCTCATTGCCAAAACAGCAAACTTAAGAGAAGTGATGAAATCACTTCTTAAAAGATACATTTACTTTATTTACTGTTTATCACAGTTCTCAGTGAGAGTAAAGACTGTTTGCCACTTGTAAGGTGTATTAATCAATTAAAGGAACCTCCAAATTAAAAACCATAGTTTATCCTAAATGCCAATAAATACAGTAACCTCAGAAGACTTGGAAACATGCTGGGAATCTTTACCATGAACTGATGTAATTCTTAATTCTCTCATCCAAGTAAAATTCAATCTTAGGAGTGGCAGTCAATTATCAAATTTTCTTCAAGTGTGGTGATAACATTTTATACAAGCAGAATCAAGTTGATAGCATGACATTATACTGCATGAGAAGTCTATAAATAAGCTGATTTATCCCTGATAGCAGCACTGGGACTATACAGAAAGCTGAAAACTCTGCTCTATAAACCTGGAAAAAATGAAAAATACACTACAAAAACCAAAAAACCCAGACAAGAATAAGCTAAACATTAGAGCCACCAGGTAAATGGCATTATGCCAGATCTGCTGGGAGGAAACAAACCCAACCTAACAACAAAGCTGTATTCTCAGCACTGCAGTACTACAGCACATGATCTAGACTGCAAGCACAAACCACTGTAATATGTGATTATTCACTGTTATGAGAGAGGGAAGATAGATTTAAGGGCATGTCAATCAGAGGTATTGACACCTTCACAAAAGCACAGTGCATCTCCTATACACAGTTTACTTGGTGGATGATTCATCAGTAGTTTGGCTTAGTGACTTAAACGAGATCCAACTGCAGCAAAGAAGTCTCCTGAGCCAGGATGACACTTGCCTTTGTCATGGGCCATACAGAGTACCAGGTCTGATTTTTATCAGTGAGAAAATGGCAATCATGAACCTCAGCTCTTTGGAGCTTGGCATAAAACCACACACAGTTGTGTTAAGTGCAGTTCGTGGACTGGGAAGGAGAGTCTGAAGTTGAACACACAGTTAAACACCTTCTGTAGTCTCTAGAATGAAACCTTTTCCTTGATAATGCTTTGTTTTTAGACAAAGAATTTGCCTAGAGAACTGATCAAAGAAATGATCTGTTGGACAAGAAGATGAAACTGCATATCTTCTTTTCTGATATATTATTAAAAAGTATCACTGTACCACATACTTCACGATTCTACTAAAGAATCTACTCCAACAGAGATTGTTGTTGGGCTTTTTCCTCCCTTTTTAGAATTGAAAGGGGTGTTAGAGGGTCTTTACTACGTCCCTTTTTGTTAAATGTGCCTAGCTTTGAAGCAAGTATCTCTGAAATGAGGCAGATGGTGTATCCTTTGAAGTACCAGCTTATTCAAAGCAGAAGCAAAAAAAAGAGAAACAGCTCTATTGCAGTTACTTTAGTATGCAATGCCCTTTTAATCTCGTAGGGATGACCACAGAGAATCAGAAGATGAAATCATGATTCCTCTTGCCACAGCTTTGCAAAGAGAGAAATAGAAGTACAAGGAATTGGTTGAAGCTTCTCAATGTGCAGTGTGGAAGAAAAGCTCTGTTGTGATGATCCCATGTCTCACAGTGACAGGGAGGATGAATCGCCACAATGATTTTTAAATCTTCAGCAACTGTGCAAGTTCCTGCTTTTCAGTCTAAAGAAAGATAGAACAGTGGAATCCAGCCAAAGGATGAATCTAAGGAGACCAGATTCTGTCTTCTATCAGGAAGACTGGACCAGCAATATCAATTATTGACAGGTCAGTATAACCAGATCCAAAAAACCCCACAAAACAACAGTGAGAGACAGGCCAAGAGGAAACAGACTCAAGTTACACCAGGGGAGGGTTTGGTTGGACATTAGGAAAAATTCCTCTACATATAGGGTTGTAGAGCTTTGGAACAGGCTGTCCAGGGAAGTGATGGAGTCACCATCCCTGGAGATATTTCAGAGGTGTAGATGTGGTACCTGGGGACACAGGTTTAGTGGTGACTTGGCAGTGCGAGGTTAACAGGTGGACTCAGTGGTCTCAAAGGTCTTCTCCCACCTAAACAACTCTGATTCTATGACTGTGAGATGCCAGTTCAAGCAGAAAATGTGCACAGTGAATACCAGAGTGCTTTTCAGAGAGACAAAGAAGTAGGGTTCTCCTAAGGATCAGTCTCCTCAGACGCTGCAATAAAAAGTAAAGACACCTGAGGAAAAATCTCTTTTGGTGACAGCAGGTTCCCCTGAGCTAAAAGTGCTGCCTGCTGGCAAAAAAATGTTAGCTTGGGATCCCAGCAGGAAACCTTCAAAAACAGTGCAGTGGCTAAAAGCTTCTGGTTTTGTAAACAAAAAGACATTTTGCCAGCCAAATGGGGTTTTGTAAATGCTTGCAGCTCTAATGTAAAGAATACTCTAAAAAGAGTAAACAGTGGGTACATGTAAGTACCAAAAGCTCATCTTTTTTTGTCACTTAAATAATTAAACCGCATCTTATTGACTAATGAAGTTATTTAAAGACATCAGAGTAACGTTCCAGCCAGCATAAGCAACTGTTTTTGCCTCAAGTGACATGTTCACAGCAGTAGATTTTATTATTTCTTCATAAAATTTGTTCTGTCATTTCTGCACGAGTTATTTTTAGCTGACAGATAAAACAGTAAAAAAATACATACATGCAAAATTTCAGATGAAATGAATAGTGACTCATCAGTCTGAGATTACTCTCATAACAAAAAGAGTCAATAAAATAGGGATTGGCCAATGATGTCTTCCCTTTCCTAGTTTTTACTTAACTAAATAACCAGGTTAGAAAACTGCTTTTAGCTGTGCATCCGAATTAAGAAATTGGCAACCATGTCTCCAGTGTATTGGTGTGTTCTCAGCACAGACAACAGGAGAGGGGGAAATGCTGGGCTCATTTTCTGTCCATGGAACACATCTCTTTACCACAGCGTTTCAGAGATTATCATCACTCCCAAGAATCAAAAATGAAGCAAATTTACATGGGGTTTTTTGGTCCACTATTTTATAAAATAATTTTTTTGCCCGCTAATTTAAGGAATTTTAAGCTGATAATTCCTTCTACTGCAGAAGACCAAACCTGAAGCTCTAAAAGAGCCAAGCCACTTTGCCATCAAATACATTCAACACAGGCCTGGAAATACAGCTTTTATAGTGTTTTCTTGTTTCAGGTGCCTGCCATACAGGAGTACTTTACTACTTCTTAGAGTGAGTTCGTTTGTTTTTTTAAGGTACATGGAATTCATTCTCGCAGTTTACACAAATCTCAGCTTTTTCTTTACACTAAATGGTAAGGTCATTAGACACAGTGAAGAGCTCCTCTTTCCTTTGCTGAAAAAAACCCAACCAAAACCAAACCATCAACCAAACAAAAAACCCCCAAAACATCAAGGCATTTACATCTGGAAGAGCTACCCACCGATATAGCTCAGGCTTCATTTCAAAAGCTAACCAATTCATAAAAATGAAATGACTAAAAAAATGTTATAATCTACAAAATCCCTTGACTGTAATGTAAGCTCAAAGAGATACAATATGTTATCATAGAAATAAAGCCTGTTTTAAAGGTTTTCTTTCCCATCTGTAAGGTAAGAACTGCTCTAGTTTAAAAAGATCCAAATTATGTTGAATCCTTTTGTCAGGGACATACTTTCCTATGTCAGTATTCCAAGTCTTTAGTCATGAGGCTGAGGATTTAGAAATGTCTGGGAATGGAGGGTGGAGCATGATTTGGGGTTTGTGGGGGGTTGTGTTTGTTTATATCATTGTGAAGGTGTTAGTTGTGTGGGGTTGTTTTATTTCTGCAGAGTTTTGGGTTTTTCTTCAGTTTGGGTTTTCATGGTTTGTTTCAGGGTTTTTTTTTTTTGAACAAAAGGGCTCCCCTCT
The DNA here is from genome assembly GCA_038380795.1 of Pyrocephalus nanus. Classification (NCBI taxonomy): domain Eukaryota; kingdom Metazoa; phylum Chordata; class Aves; order Passeriformes; family Tyrannidae; genus Pyrocephalus; species Pyrocephalus nanus. The sequence continues at coordinate 12,884,882 of CM076275.1, read as the reverse complement.
ATGTAGATCACTGGACTCAGTGCACAGCCTTTCCTAACAAATCATGTGCTCCAGCCCACATTCCAGTGGCTCCCAGGCCCTCTGCCAGACTTACTCCACTACATCCATTTCTTTCTTGTTCTGGGGAACCCCAAATGTGGTCACGGGTCCCTTTCCCTTCCCTGCTGTTTACACTCCCTGTTAACACAGCCCAGAATGCAGTCGCAGCCTTTCCCACCAAGGCAGACTTGGAGCCTCGTTCCACTCCCTGTCCCAGCAGAAGCTCCCGCGTGTCCTTTCCTGCAGAGCTGCTCTGGAGCCTGCTGGCTCCCAGCCCCAGCTCTCGTGTGGTGTTTCTCCATTGGCTGTTTCTGAATTTCATGAGGTTTCTTTCACACCATGTCTCCAGCTTAAGAGTAGCAGCTCTGCTTTGTAGTGAAACCATCACCCTGGATTTGGTATCGCTCACAAACTTGCAGAGATGCTCCCTGTTCATTCCCATCATTCAAGCTGTTAATAAAGATTTTTTTTTTCCAGCACTGGTCCTTCTGTTTCAAGATGCTGGTAGTAATTAGTAAGGAGCTGCCAACTTTGTATCCACAAGTCCTGCCAATTTTCCACTTACCTTACAGTCTGTAATGCAACCCATACCCAACCCTCTTGGTTGTGAGGAGACACCTGGTCAAAAGTCCTGGTGAAATCAGGAAAACATCACAACAAGAAGCAACCTCAGAAAGCTGCCAGGTTGATCAGGCACAATCAGGCCTTGCTAGACTGGTGGCTGCTCCCTCCTGTGGGTGGCTGATACCTCCCCAGATCCTCATCCTTGTCCTTTTGAAAAGGGGAATGTTTCCTTTTTTTCCTCCCCTGCTCTTAGGAACCCACCCCAATCACCAAAGACTTCCTGCTGTCAAGAATTACAACAAATAACATATGTAAAACAACCTAAAAAATCCTATTTTAAGGAAACTAATCTGTTTGCATAACTTGACACCCTGTGAGCTCAGAAACCAGTTAGTGCTCAGAAAGCATATATTCTTAGTTCTCTCTCAAGTTTTTCTTCAGTCAGTCTCTACTTGCCAATTTTCAGTGATGCTTTTTTCTGTGCTCCCTCTCCTTTTTCATCATTTGCTGAAAACCTGGTAAGCAGACAGAAATGCCACTTCAAGTATTTCAGTACCATGTCTGGAGCAAATCTGTGTATGCAATGAAATATCTCCAGGGCTTTGTTTTTAACAACTTCTTCACAGAACTATAAACTTCACTCCCAAATCTTTCTAATCATGGATACTGCTTACATAAACACCTGACATTAAAGACATGCTTTTGGACTATATTATCAGAGAGGAGAAAACATTCTGTGAAAAGAGTGCAGAAAGTGCTTTTCAGTCCTTGACACTTTGTCATTTAGTAACCTCTGTGATTCCTTGAGCTGCTGAGATTCACTTTGGTCAGACACACAGAAAAGAAAATTATTTTCAACTAATGAGTTACAATACCAGTCTGATACCTCAGAGTGAATATTTATTTATTTGCTCATATGCTTATTATACACCCTCTCACCAAACATGCCTTTGAATGCCAAGTGCCCAAAGAGATGAATCAATACCCTGGTGTCACCTTTTTTCACAAACAGGGAGAGAAGCAGTCTATCAGATACTCCTCTATGGCTTTATGAATCAAACCATGTGTGGCTTTATGAATCAAAGCTGACACCTGCAATTGCACCTACAATTACAGAGAAAGACAATGCAGTTGTCAGACAAATGATTTAATACATTAACTGCAGCTCTCCCCATTCAATAGGCAGGCAACCAGTCACAGTGTGCAGATGTACACACTAAATAGTAACTTAATCACCTGCTCGAGGATGTTTAATCTAGAGCACAGATTGCTCCACTATAACCAAAAGCAAGTCCTAACTCCCCTAAACTTTATTAATGTAACCTTGTAACAACACACTTTGTGTTGTTGAGATGTACCCACTGTGAGTTCTGTGGGTTTTTTTGCTTCAACGGAAGCAAAATCAAGGAAGAAGATAAAAAACCTCTGCATGCACATTGTATTTAAAAGCCTCCATATAAAACTCATTGCCCCTCAGTTCTCTAGTGATACTTCAGCCAAAAATCAATTATATAGTACAGTGGGTCAGTCATATGAATACAGCAAGATCAGAGATGACTTCAGTTACCAGAAGAATAGCATTGCCTTCCCAGTCCCATACACCATAATCTACAAGGACAAGATCAATTGAGACTAGAAATAAAAAAAAAAAAAAAAAGAAAAGAAAAAACCAACTAAACCTTTCACCTCTTTTTCAGTGAAAATCAGCTTTGTGAAAGATGATGAACAACATGTACCTCATTTCTTATTAACACCACGTTTCTAATATGAACTGAGGAAGTTGTGATATCTGTGACCTCCCACAGGTCATTTGTAACTATGTCTCCTATGAGTTATGAGCTCTTGCCATCCATGGACTAACTTCAATCTGGTGACAGTAATGAGACAAATATGTATTAGCTTCATGTCTCCGAAACTGTAATGCCCCGAGTGAATCCTTGACATTTACTATTTGCAATTTCCCCTCATGTAAAATGCAGTGTAAAAAAACAACCAAAACGCATGGATGTGTTGGCAAGTAATTTCAACTTCATACTGACTCATTAAAGTTAAAACATCATCTTTCCCAAATCACTCAAGGAATAAAATTACCCCATATAAAAGGAGGTGCCATATCTGCTAATATCACGTCCTGTGACTTCAACACCAATCTTTGGTCAGTTATTCTTGGATTTGCTACAAATACTTGAAAAACTTTTTCACTTGATGTTTGTTCTGATCGTCACCCTGGTCTTTTGTCACTCAACTTTCAGGATGATTCACTTTCCCTGCATTTGGGGAATTTCTCCACAAGCAGATGGCTGCAGGTGCTCTGTATTTTAATTTACTGATACAAATCAAGGTAAAGCCTGTGTAAACTGAACCTCCCTCTACCCCAAAGACACCGCATTTTGGTTATATAGAAACAACCCACTGCAGTTTCCACCATGCTCTCTCAGAACTCCTTAACTAGGAGCAGAATATCTATTTACAGTGACTCCAAAAATAACCTGACAGTCTATTGGGTAAACAACCCTTATTTTGAAAATCTTATATTATAATATGTAGTTTAAAAGCCCAAACTGATATTTTGCCTGATGGACTGTAATGGATCCTCGGGAAACAACAGGTATCTTGCAAAGTCTCTTTATATATAATTATGTGGTGACTTGATGCAAAAATCAAACTGGATACACAAAATATCACCAATCTACAATTACATAGGCAATTTCAGTGTCCTATTCTAGATCACCTGCCAGTAATTATGGAGTGTTTCTCAGCTTACACTAAATAATATGACATTCTTAATGTCTGTAACCATTTCCCAGGGCATTCTATAAGGGCCAGGCTTCTTACTCATAATTCAGGCATAATTCTTGTACCCCCCAGCAGAGAGTACAAGACCACAACTTCCTTATGAAATGTAATTTAGGAAGTACAAAACCCTTTTCCCCATCTGAATTCTGTATGAAAAGCCACATAGCTGAGACCTTTATTGTGTAATATCACTGTATGATGCTTTCATATTTACCTGATAATTCTGAACATATGGAGTGCCTGTACTTTTTAGATCAGTGACTGGAATAAATCAGGCCACTGAGCACTACAGACAACCAGGCCCATTCCTATCCACTCCTCCTGCAAACCACTCTCTCTTTCCAGGCAATAAATACATGCCTGGAAGGAGAGGAGTAGCTTGAAGATTATGGACTTTTGAAATTGGAAAGATCAGTCATAGATTTCTATAAATACTCTGTTCTCCAAGTAAACATTACAAAAGGCTGTGAGACATGACACACTATAGGAAAGTGGTGCTTAGGGCTAAAGTTAACAGGAGGTCTAACTTAACACAGTCATCCCAAATTAAAGTACACACACACCACATAGAACAATTGACAATCAATCAGATGTCAAATCAAAAAGGCCCACGGATGCCACAAGTAATAAAAGGTTGAAGTAGGAAGAACAGTTTGACATGAACGCTCCATAATTAGCAACTAAATCATGTTTGGCACATTCCTGCAGGTAGAATTTTACAAGGCACTATTACCAGACATACATAACAATTAAGAGACATACAAAACAATTAAGAGACATACAAACTGAAGGTTCACTGGAGTATCCTTCATTTTTCCCCATGGTAGAAGAATCACGTGGTTGCAATCTTCAAAGGGAAATTTTGTGACATTCACTAAAACGCACAACCAGCAACTTCCAAAATACTTCTCTGGGATTTGACACAAGAGACTCACAACTAAGCTGTCTGAAAAGTCCAACCTGTCTTGTCAGCCTTCCCATAAAATTTACCTTCTCAGAATGTAAAAAGACCCCATGTTTGACCATCTTACAAGTGTTAACTCTAAATTCTACTCAATGAAAGAAGACAAAAGGTTTCTGGATTTGCCCTTAGTTACTCTGAATGATCAAACAGTGTTTACTAAAGCAAACATATGCACAGTTCACTACACTTAAGTTGACAATACGTTGGTAAGTGTAGCTAATTTGGTAATATTTTGCAAACAGTATTTTGATCCAAAAGTACTTAATTGCTGCAGCTTTCAGAGACAATTACTTCAAGAGACTCTCCAGCTAACTTCACTCTGTTATTTTTAAAGCTATTCTTACATTTGAAATGCAGTTCCTTCCCAACACATAAATCAGTTTAATTATGCTGCAATTACTTCCTTTTTTGCACTACCCTTTTGTTTTGGCCTGTGGAGGAGGTAAACCTGATACAAAATGCCACTATAAATAGAAGAAGAAATTCCTATTGCCTGGCAGTCCAGAAATAGCTTTCATGTTACAGAGACAATTCCTATTATAAGTGGTTTAACCATTACTGTCAGTGGTCTCCCAGAGTCCTCTATGGAAGTAGCAGCACAAAGAACATTAATAGAACAATTATATAAAGAGACAAGTCTATGAAATGTGAGGAGCACCATTAGGATGTGCAATTGTACAGCATTCTGTGATGACATTCAATACCCAGATAAGGGCACTGACAGGGTCTAAAGGTTTCAGCCATACAGGATGTCTAACCAAGCTACCAGGTGGCTCAGAAATGGAAAGCCTCATTCAGCTCTACAGCTACAGCCAAGCTGAGAACAAACTCAGTCGTGCTTTTCTCCTTAGTGCTTGTATATAAATAAATCTTTTGGCTATGACTGTGTATTTTGGGACAAGCAGCTAAAACTTGATTTGAATATTTAAGAGAAAAATACATGCCATTTTTAGAAGAAAACCTAACTCAAGGTACATAAAACCATTTTAATTTCAGTATTTATTTTCTTCCACCATATTTTTGCAATTTTTGCTCCCTTTTTGTACTTGATCTTTGTCTTCTTCACAGTCAGTGAGAAGAAAATTACAGCAGAAAATATGGCTCTACCTCTTAAGTTTGCCTCAAAATATTGTCCTTGTTTTTCATCTGCAATGATCACAGCTTCTTGCTAGATAGGTTACAGTGCTAATTTAATGGGAAGAAGCAAAAGATTAACAATATTATATTGCATATATACACAGACAGGTTATTCTTGTTGGACAAAAATCCCATTTCAAACAGGGTTTAAAAAATTAATCTAAAGCCTGGGAACATCACCCCAAAAATCAGCTTTCATAATATGATCAGAGTGTTCACATACATGCACAAATATTAGAAGTTACTATTTTCTTTAATTCTTACCAGAAAAAAACAACCAACAAATCCAATAAAGTATTAAAAGTGAGAAGTAGTTATTTCCAGACTCAAGAAAAACTTCTATGGAGTGATAAAAGATCAAAGACCTCTGAGTCACAGTCCCTGGTATCCAGGTAACAACAGATCCTGGCATCTGCCTTTCCTTATTTATTTGTGTGATTAACAAATAGATATCTGAGTGCCTTAATCCCCGAGACATCTACCCACCTACCACTGCTAATTGACTGATTTTCTGCAGCCCACACTGGATATGAATCTGAGGATAAATAGTAACAACACATTTAGGGAACTCAGAAAATCTTCAATACACTACAGAGCCTGGATTATGGGCTGGAAACTCATTCAGTTATCACCATTAAGTAACCATTCAAAGATTTCTGCAAAACATCAATGCTTTTTCTGTTCTGATTCAAGTTGTGCTTGGTTATTGCTCTAAAACTTGCCTTCCCTGAAGGAAACTCCACTTCTACTTTCACAACATCCTACAATACTTATCTACTCAGGCCTAGCAAATTTTAGTCTGGCAGTATACCATTACTAATATTCAACCATCAGCACCTAAATGCCCATACAGAATAAGACTGTACTTTTCTCCTTTTCATTTTAAATAATATTTTCCTTAAACAATTTACTGATTTCCACCTAGAGTATGTTACCAAGATGGTCTCTGAATCTGTTATCTTCCTTAATTCCTAAATTAAACCTTAATTCATTTTCATTCACTCCAGAAGGGAAAAAAGCCCAACTCACCATGTGACAGTATGTTTTTCAGTAGTTTTCATTTATATGTTTTGACTGTGAATAAAATAATCAATATATTTACATGTGAGTTTTTCCCCATAAGACTCCAACAAAAAAACTCCAGCATTTTAGGAGACAGGTCTTTTTCTCCAAAGACCTGGCAATATGAAACTATTTTACCATGGTGTCCAGCAGGTTGTATCCAGGGCAAAGGTCTGTTTACCTTTTCTATATGAAGGAAAACCATATGAGAAAAACTTCATAGAGTACCACCCTTGTGTTACTTTGGAAATCTCAAACTTGGCATTAAGTTTGTGGATCAACTATTTTATCTATGACTTTATTGTCTTGAAGGTGACAGTAATTTCTGGACATCAAATCCCCAAAGTTACTTGAAGAAGACTCATCATGTCTCCAGTTTTTAGTCCACATTAGAGATGGTGATGCCTCTGACCTGTTTCTGCTCCTCCCAGCCTCTCAATATTGGATTCCCTATATGGATTAACATATATTTTCTTTCTAAGGAAGTAGCTCTAAGGGGCTGGTTTATCACTCTTCACTGCCCTGGAATTTCTCATCTTTAATTTTCCTATCTTAACTTCTTTTTTTTCCTGCAGTGAGACACTGAACTCATCTGTTGTTTCCATTAAGAAATAGAACATTTTTTTTAGATTCATCCCCAGGTTCTATTCTTTAATCAACATCTCCAATGCAAGCATTTAAAATCTCTTAATCATTTCAACATTTAGATGCTTCAGAGATGACAATGGGCTAAACTGGGAAACAAGTTCTAGATTCAGCAGTGTCAACTGCACAAAGAGAAAACAGCTTTGGACAGCACTTTTCTGTGGGACATTTAGGTAGGATATTTGAAAAGCTTCTCTTTGCCCCTTCCAGAGCACTGGTAGATGAAGATTTTCCCTTGAGCGTTCCAAATGTCTCTGGAAGACATCACAGTGGGCTTTGTTTTGCTTTCTGTCATAGCATGATGACTGTGCCTTACCTGGATCTTATTTGAGAACAGTGAATTGTGTAGCGTTAAGAAAACAGTATGAAATGTCAGAGATGCTCAGGTCAAATATAAAAAAAAAAAAAGCTCAAAGAAAACCAAAAACACCCCCATATGTGTACACACACACCCCACACAGAAATGCAGATTTTCAAATAGTTTTATCTGTGGACAAAAGCCAAGTGTGGCTTTGCAGGACAGTTCAGAACACTGAGTGCATACTGACTGGTAACCAAAGGTCATCCCTGAGGGTAAACCCTAAAGTAAATTTCAGGAACAAAACCGGGATTACTTTCAAACCCACACCACAGCTTGATCAAGTCATCTCACAAAAGCACTCAGCACCAGCAAACTGAGCCACATCACACCTTTTATAAAACTTTCAGCTTCAGAAAGACTGCAGCTGGGCTGCTTTGAGTCATTTTTAAACCAGTATAATAAAGTATTCCATGCCATCATTAGTTGTGGCTTTGTGAACTGCACAGAGAGGCAGCACTGCTGAGGAGCAAATCTGGATGGTAATCATGGACTGCTGAAGTAAACCTGCATTTAAAATTCACTTCTATTACAAATATTTTGCATGAGCTCCTGTTTCAGGTGGGTGTTTTAGTTTTTACCCCCCTCCTCTCATGCTTTCATTCACAAATTCTGACAGGACTTTCTGCCTCTTCTCCTGTCACCATCTATCTGCACAGAGGCCTCAATGCACAGATGGCTTCAACTGATCTTCCTGAACTTACAGAGCAGGCCCAAAATAGAACAATCTGAAATAAATCCATGTGAGTCTGCAGCAACACCAATGAAAACTAAAAAGTGCATCATGAGAGACTGACGTGAAGTATTTACTGCCACTCAGATCTTGGAAGGGATTAGTTATGATTTCATGTTTTAATAGGCTAAAGATATTTTCTCCTATCTGTGAACTGCACCTGAGATGACGTTATCATTGTACCTCAGGCTACACTGGACTTGATTTTATTATGTACTGATTTTGGGAGCTACTTTATTTCTGTTATGCAAGTTGCTGAGCTGATTCACAGAGCTTGCAGCTCAAACAGCCCTTGGGAAAGAAGAGATCAAGAGTGTACTACAGGATTTACACTAGTGCTCTTTAAAGGATATCCATGAATTTGAAAAGGGTGTTCTGTGACTCAACAGATGTGACAGAACTTTGTGCATAACCATTAATTCAGTCTCATTGCCTCTGCTCACAACCCTGTCTTGAGCTGTGATGAATCACATTTCCTATTTCTTCTATTTAAAATTCCTTTTCTATTTAAAGAAAGTCGTGTTACCTATTGCCTAGCCTGAAATGTTGTATATATTTACCTTTGGGATGAATTTATTTCACAACAGCCATTGATTCAACTTCTCATCCTGTTTTTTGTTTCTGACCTTAAAAACATACTATTAAAGAGTTAAGAAAAGTTATACCTCCCTGAAATCAGCCCCTTGATTAAACATTGTTTTGCTGGTCATGAATGTAAACTTCTTGGAAACACTTTTAATGCAAAAAAACAAACAAACAAAAATCATCAACAAAAAGCCAAACCTAAAACTTGAAGTAGCACATTCCTTGCTGGATTTTCAAGCAAGGTTAAACATTAATTCAATTTGGAGTACAATATGAGTGAGCTCAGCATACTGTATTTAAAGCCATGGAACATACATTTCCATTTATATATCCTTTGATATCAGAAAACTACTTAGTGACTGGACACCTCAGTATTTTATGCCTTTTGGATTCACAGAAAATAAATAATATTAGCAAGACATTAATTGAGTTTATTCTAGTACTGACAAACAGGAAAGCTAATTAGTGGCAACAATTTACTTCAAAACAGGATTTTTATGATTTGTTGGGTTATAACCTATAATTAAATGTACTTTATGTGTTTTTCCACCAAGATAATTGATATAATGCATAATGCAAGATGCTTTAGGGCCACTTTTCTTAAAATACAATTAAAAGTAAACCACACTGTCAAAGACAGAATATGTTGGACATTTTGAGGCTCCAAAGCTTTATGTCAGTGTGATGTGGTTAATGAAAACAAAAGAAAAAGCTGATTTCTTTCAAGCAGCACAGACAAAAATCATACATTTTGCACAGAATCCCTCATGCTTGTATGTAACCAGAGCAAGCCTAAGAACATTAAGAACCAACTTGCACAACAGAAGTTTAAAAACCCACTGGTTCACTGTTTTCAGACTGCCCTGAGCACATCCCTTGAAAAGAGTACACCACTCTAAGGGATTTTCATTTAGTCTTAAGAGATGTTGTGTTTCAAGTGAAGATATCTTGAAAACAGAAACGATATGGAAGATTAAATTATCAAAAAAGAGTATTTAAAATGATTCAATCTGAAGATTTAATTACATAATTAAGAGCCACAAAAAATTAAGCCTGTTTTAAACTCGTGTGCTAACAGCATACAAATTTTTTTTTTTTTTTAAAGCAGCAAAGAGAGGTTGTACATTTAATGAAGCTCTCTCTGTGACAGTCTCTAAAATGTGTTACTCTTGTCTTTTGAATCACTGTAAGCTGGTTTAGGTTTTCTGCAATCTGATTCGTTTAGAATACTAGTCCATGCTCTGAATCCATTTAGCAATTAATGTTTCCACTACTTCCAAGAACAGCTACATTGTTATTGAAAACAACTGACAGAGCAACCTGTGATACTTAAACTCAAGTTGATATAATATGTGAAACAGAAGGAAAAGTGGAAGCCATGGGCTGAGAGACACCAAAATGAGTACAACTGTGAAAACCAATAAATATTTAGGCTGGATGTGGCATAAACAGTAGGACATCTTTATTTTAAGACCATGTACTCTTCAAAGTTTTCAAGTGTTTCACAACAGTAGAGAACGAAGCACATGCAGAACCATTACCTTCTAAATTTAAGTTTTCAATCCCTCGTTACTCTCCTGGAATGGCCTAGGTTTTGAAATTAACTCAGTACTAACTTAGTTGGTATTAACTAAGCCCAAACAGGTTTTATAGAAAGATGAAAAAGAAAAGCCTGACTTAAAAATTCCCACCAAAAAAACGTTTCCTACATACTTGATGCAGGTGTGTTAAGAATTGCAGTATGAATTTCAGAGCTGCAAAATGCCATGAAGGTTGATTACACTGAAATTTAACAATGTTAACAATGAATGGAAGGGACAAACACAAATAAAATATTGATGCAGTGGAATCCAGTTACAAAGACAGATTTGTAGAGACATTCTCATGAATATCCACCTACAGCATCCAGGAACACACAAATAGCCAATTATCAACCACATTCATGCACAATAACCTACATCCCTTCCTTCACATAAACCACTCATCTGATTCTTTGAACAGTTATTCCTGATGGGTAGTTCATTAATTTCCAACTAAGTACGCTCAGCAAGAGGTTTGTTTGGGATTTGGTTGTTTGGTTCCCCCCTCTTCCCCTCAAGACAGCAAGTTAATATTACCAGTTACTATTACCAGTTAATCCTCTTGTCCTCATGAATACCTCAAGCACTGCATTAGTGCAGACAATCTTCTGGCTTCTGTCTACCCCAGTGCTCAGAATCGCTTGAACTTGTTACAGAAATTTTGACAAATGAAACCATTATTTTCTAGTGGGAAAGCGTCCAATGCATGAAATGGAAGCAACAAATCACTTAAGATACTATAAACCATATAAAGCTCTCAAACTCATATTTAACTTTAAAAGAAAAAGAATATATACAACCCCCCCAAAATAAATAAATAAATAAATTCTATACTAATTATTTATTGAAAAATAATAACAGACCAGATCTCAGAGGATACTGAAACACTCTTCACATGTAAAAGTTCCCTTGCTACATCAAACCACTCATCACCTCACCGAAAAAAAAAAAAAATCTATTTGTTACATTTACTGCAAAAATTTTCAAGTCATGGGGACCCTGATAGTAAGCTAAGTGATGCATTTTTCCATAAGCAACACATAAATAAAATTATGTTTTAACATGTAGCTATCAGATCTTCTGTTTATTTCATTATGCTGGAAGGATGAACTAAAGGAATGCTTTTATTTTGACAGAGAGCCTCCTCATCCTCTCTCAGCTTTCTTCTCACTTGTAAGGATGTCTTAGCCCCCCTCTGTCAACTTGAAAGCTCTTCCTGTCACCAGGCAGAGAGAAAACACCTCAGTGTGTATGAGGAGTGTTGTATGCCAATGGATTTGGCTGTCAGGCACTGAAAAGTACTGTCACTCAGTGTCAGAGGACTAACAAAGCAATTATCAAAAAAACCCACATTCATGCAGCTGAAGACATGCAGATTAAAATGAGGCTCAGACAAATCTAACTGGAAAAATATCTCCAGACTCAAAAGGTGTGACTTTCATACAGATTCCACAAAGCCTTTTTTTCTTTTTTTTTTTTTTTTAATTCTCTTCAGGAACAAAAGAACCCTAAAACCCCCACTCATTATTTAGGACTTGGTTAATATTTGAAATGATATTGCAAGGAAAATATTATTAAACCAGAAACTATGAAAACATTATTTTCCTTTTTCAGCTCTAATAATAACTTTGATGGCTGGTCAGGATAAAAACTGGTCTAAAAGAGACAGAGAGGAAGGTAAAATTTTCAAAGATAGAATTTTGTATGAAAAGAACTCCAGATAGCTAAGCAGTTGTGTCAAACAAGGAAAGGTGAGATAAGAGCACTAAAACCAACCAGAAAAATGCAGCTACCAAGAACATGGCATTTAGCTGCTCAAGAAAAATGTTCACAAGGAATAGTATAAAACTCCTTGGGAAGAGAAGCAGAGAACTGGAAAAGAAAAACTGAGCAACACTGACATTCAGCTCTTCTAAGGAGCAGCAGAGGACAAGCCTTTCCCACGTGTGATCATAGAAATCCTCACCCTACCAGCTGGGCCAATATTACCTTCTTATGCCACCTCTCAGATTAAATAACCCTTTGGTACTCCAGAGTACCTTTCTTGCTTGGTCTCTCTGCACTCTAAAACCTGCTGAACAAATCAGCTCACTGAGGGGGTTACTTTCTGACAGGTAAGTCAGGTTAAAAGAAGCTTCTTAGCCTAAAAAAAAAGAAATAGCTTCTTAATATGTTCATATTTCCTCTAAAAAAACCCTCACAATTTTAACATTTTTGGTTTTGATATTACTCAGGAAAAACCCCTCAATATTTGCACAACTAAGAGTAGTTTGTACTTTCTAAATCTACACTTATTTGATATTGCAGGGTGGAAACAGCAGAAGTGACAGTTTTCTGGATGCTGGGAGGATAACTGTTCTGCTGAATTATGAAGATAACTCATGAACTACAGTCATCCTTTTTGAAAGTACTTTTTTTTCCTCCCTTGCCTGTATTGTATCCTAGATATAGCAAGATTCCTTAGATTTTTTTTGAAATGCATTTAGGATTTTCTGCTCCCACTTGCTTATCACTGTTTCATTGAAAACTCCTGTTATCATTTTTGAATTGTTTGAAAGTCATCAGATATATATCCAATACATTTGAAAGAGACATCTAAAGCTTAAGTTGCTGCCAGGTGCTCAGTAAAGTTTTAAAATTCCTTAAATTCCATCAAGACATGTCAGACTTTTACATTAACCTTTAAAGCTGTGATGCACCATGACTGGAAAGGCAGGTATCAGAGGGGAAAAACTGTTCAGTCTCAGTTATGCCAAACCCCAAAACACTTGGAACATGTAAGTGGGAAAAAAAAAGGTGTAAAATGTGAGCATGATTTTGACAAATGAGATGTTGTACTATCTTTGGGACACCTACAAATAGCAGGTCTGCAGATATATCCAGGTGAGCAGAATGCAGGACTTACCAAAAAAAGCATGAAAAAACATTCAAAAATACAGTCAAGATTTTTTTCCTTCTCCTGTACTGACTGAAAAAAAATCACTAGTACTTGAAAATGATCTCTTCAAGTATTCCTACCCACATTATTAGACACAGAATTACACATAAAAGATCAGACCTGTGTTCTTCCTCTTGCAAGAGATGCTGTTTGTGACATTTCCCATCTGAAGGGTTGCAGAATTAAATTGGTACATGTGAATATGACATCTTCCAATATGTTGTATTCTTTACTGCCCATACCTTTCTTTCATTCACTTTTCACTTACTGATTTCTAAGTTATAGTGGTTCAGCTTCAGGAAAAAAACCCCAACACATATGACACTTCTCTCCAGTGTCTCAGACACAGGCATCAAGAACAGCCGAAGTGGTCAGAGAAAGCCAGGAGGGAAATGTAATTTGGGAAAAGCTAATTCCAAGAAGAAGGAAAAAAAAAAATCATCTTTTCATTCTGTGTGGTGAATACTTAGGACGGTAATTTTGTTTAAAAAAGAAAAATGTTGCATTTACACTTTACCAGCCATTTATTACACTTGGCAAAACGTCCATAGGAAAGGGGTGTGCCCTTTTTGAGGAAAACAATTGCTCTGCTCAGGTCAACTCATTTCACCTGCTGTGAAACACTTAACATCTCTTTTGTTATTGAGCACAGCTAGTTGCTTAATAGAAGGGTTATGGAGGCATTCACAAAAAACACTCATTTTGCAAAACAGTCAGAAGTCTACCAATAGGAGGTGCAGTCCAAAAAACCTCATTTTTTAGAAGTTGTCAATAGACTTGCAGACAGAAGTTGACGGACACTCAAAACTGCTAGAAAGTTCCCCAAAAACCAGCTTGGCTTCAGGTTTTTAAATACATGATTCATTTTACTGTGGTTAACAGATTGGTAAAAAAGCTTCAAGCACACGACTTTAAGACATGAAAATATATCTTCTTTATAATTAGTAATGCCATTACCATCAGAAGCAGCTTATTTCCTTGCCTTACCAGGGTATCTGTGATGACAGAGCATTCTCCCTGGTTTTACCTCACACACATCAGCATCTCAGACCTGACTTCCAGGGAAACTAGGAGTTGTGCAAATGGACACTCAAAGACACAGACAACTTCCTCTGCCGGGGTGAATCCCCTGGACTGTCAGCTCTAAAGACTCTTCCATCTCTGCTCGATCACACAGTCAGTCGAAGAAACGCCAATCTGGAGTTTGACATAAGTGATTTAGGGGTAACAAAGAAAAGAATAAAAAAAGATTTAACATATGTAAGAGTAACTGAAGCAACAGAGAGTTGCGGACAATAAGAGATACTATTCCATCGGTGATGTTTGGATCTGTCACCAGCTGTCCCCCCATGGTTTAAGGGTTGTGGTTGACACCCTTTCCCCAGCTGTGGTGAGAGCACAGTGTGGGGCTGGAGGGCAGTGACTCGGAGCACTTTTGTGATGCAGCCACTCTGAAGATCTGTACCAGTTCACAGTCCCTTCAGGACAGTTTAAGTGACAATGATCAACTTTCACCAGCACAGCTCACTCGCTGCTTGGAGATATTATGTACTACAATAAACACAAAATCTTCCTCCTTCTATAATACCGGCTTGTCACACATCAAAATTGTATAAGTAGGGCAGTTAACAGAACCTACAATATTTATATTTTATTCAGCATGATAGGGAGCATCTTTGCTTGACTATGTAAAATTAGGAAATGCTTAAAGGAAGTAGCATGATAGACCAACACTTTATTTTTGTTTTCCTATGTGACACAGACACCACTGGTTCAGTTCATTCACTCTCAGCCTCAACTAAAATGAATAGGTAGAAGCTAATTTTAGTCTTCTGATGAGCTATTCATCATCTAGTTTGCCCAAAAATATCCCCAAAACATTTAAAAGTTTGTATTACATTAGCCTGAATAGTTGAAGCTACTTTTTAAAAGTCTTAAAAACACTTCAAGAAAAAAAAACAGAGTCTAAAAAGGCATTTCAAAGCAGCAGCTGCACAGTCCCTTAATTAAATCAAATGTTTTCTATGTCAGTATTTTATATCCCAAGTGAATATACGGTTGAATATAAGAATGTGTATTTTTCCATCCTGAAGTACTCAGAAACAGGCAAGATATAACTTTTGCATTGCAACACGTTTTTTACGTACAGTAAACATACAGATTTCCTCAATAAAAGGAACCCAACCACCTTATTCCACATTTAGAAGCATGTTCGTATTTGCAGTGCAAAGGGCATCCCTCCGACAAATGTCAGCTTATCATAAAGATGGTACCAGCAGTGAATAAAACAGATTTTACATTCTCCTAAACACTCCCAGCAGACAAGCATTGTTATCAGCTAAGGAAGGTTTGTAGCATTTAGCAGGTTATCACCTTAACAAAAGCAACAAAGGGGACGAATCAACACCTCTTTCAAGAGAGAACACCTGCATGATGAATGCGTCACAGAACAAAGAGTGCTTTAATAAAATCCATTTGGTGTTATTTATTTATTTCAACAGCAATCAAATAAGCTTTTTTTCTTCAGAAACTTTTCAAAGTTGTAATTTTATGTATTCGCTTATTTATTTACTTTAGTTTTAGAAAGCCCCTTTTTGTACAGCTTCTTTTGGAAGAAAAATATAAATTAAAACTAAAAGAAGAATATAAAAAAAAATCCCAAGTCTAATTTATAGAGGCTCTGAAGAGGGGCAATCAGCAAGACCATAGAGCTGAGTTTCACTACAATTAAACTGAGTGGCAGCTAGTAAAATGAATATTAAATTGGTCTGATCATGTTTAAAAAGATCCCTAGTTTAGGAGACATGTAGGATTTACTACAATAAGCCACATGATACTACTTCCAGCTCAAATGCCTATAGTTAAAGGTGTTGGCATGGATCAGAAGAGGAAAATTTATAAAATTTGACAAAATAATTACTATCTAACTCTATCCTAATTCACAATTGTGATACTTGGAGAGCTACATATCCTGCAAAATCAAAGCGAAATAAATTTCAGGTTTTATTCCCTGAAAGTCTGTGTACTTCTTTCTCTGTATCTGCTTTAAGCAGGGGACTAAAATATCACCATAAACAATTTTCCTATCTTTATGTGAGAGCATATTCCTCTCCAGATCATATCTCTACATATCAGAGGGTTTCTTGCAAATGTTGAAGTTAAAACAGCAGACATTTACCATTGCAACCATTAACTGTCGCTCCACATTCACATGTAATCTGCCCTGAAGGGGTAACCAATTCCCACTCCTGGAATTTTTTGAGTGAACCAACAAACAAGCGCAAGAACTACCGGGCAAGTGAAAACACAGACCTTCTGTATCCACTGGGACATTGTGATTGACCCACACATGAAATTCATTCAGTGAAAGCACTGATTTCAAGAGGCTTTTCTGAAAATCTACCTGAAATGAACAAAACCACAAAATTTTCTCCTCAGCTGCCTGGCAGTTTGAGGTACCTGAGCTGGGTTTCAGCCCAGTCTTCCTAAATATCCTGAAACTGGGGATGGATACAGCCCCATCAGATTTTATAGCCATCATCTGCTAATGGTTAAATTTATCAATGTAAACTACTACACCACAGTAGTTTTGAAAAGAAAATGCTTTTTATCCACTCCATCACTACCAACATTCTCAAAGCACCAAACACTGCCTGAAGGAACGCTTTGTGCAGTTTCTCAGGTACCCCAGTTTTTGCAGCAAGCAGCAATGTTTCTCTTTGCATTGTCTTGCACTCCCTGTTTGGGGTATGTGGAGCTCAGAGAAGCAGAACTGGAACCTCCAATTCACACCCTTCTCAGCTGACTGCCTCCCAATCTTAGCTCTTCAGCATGTTCTGTTGCCCCTGCCACTTGTGCCAATTTCTATGGTATAAAAATGCACTTGGTATATTTATAAAGAGAAGGAAAAGCCCCAGTTTATTTGGATTTTATGCCCAGGGAATATTGCAGCAGCTGCACAGGTATAATTGTGAGTCAGGGACAGGGCACAAGCAGGAGGCCAAACAAGTGCAGAATCAAGTATAACCTTTACACTATTCCTTCATATTACAAGGTGTGTCTGGCAGGTGTTGGAAGTGTGAAAAGACAGTGAAGATTAAATAATGAAACACTTATAAAATGACAGGTCAACGTGTCTACTTACATAGACAGCACAACAGAATTCTTACCACAGAAACAATAAAAAACCCACTCAACCCCTGAATTACCAAAGAAACAATATGCAAAACAAAGTAAACCAGAACCATCTCTATGAACTGCAGAAATCACAGGGCAGTGAGTCCAAGGCTCTCAGTTTGGACTTTGGTATTTTTTGTGCCCTAATGGGCAGACACAGCCAACTATGACAATGAGAGATTGCTTCTTCCACAGGCTACACTCAGCCAGCCTCCTCTGAAGATCAATGTTTTCAGATGCAATAAGGATCAATGTCTCATTACAACATGACCAATAACCTCAAATACTCTGCAGGTCTTCCTAAAACAAGTTGGATTTTTTTTTTACCTTTTCTGAAAACCCGTATTTTCATGATGTTATCTGCTTTGCCCCCTGCCTACAGCCTTAGAACTAGCAAAGCTGTGCACAACACAGGGGTTGAACACCCAGGGTCAGAGGATGGGGATGCTCCTGCATGCACCACATATAACTCATCATTGAATCAATACTGCAGCCTCAACAACAGTTCAGAGGAACACCAACATATGTAAAGCACATTTAAGAAATAATTCCAAACATCTCAAAGGGTTGCTTGAAATTCTTAAGTTGCTGTAATGATACCCCATGAGAATGGCTGTGTAACCACTGAAAAAGGAAAACTGAGTTCCAGTGTTCATGAGAAGATCTGGCACTAACACAGTCAAGCACTCAAAACCAAGAGACACTCTCTACAAGACTGCAGATTTTAACAGACCTCGTGAAAATGAAAGCAATCCTTCGCACTCTTCCATTGCTGCAGCCTTCTATTTCACATCAGAAATATAATCCACCTTCAGCTGTTATTAAATGTTTGCACTATCAAGTTAATGTTACCATACTAAGTATCATAATCATCTGAGTATTTTACTTCAACAAACTTGAGATGAGAAAACAAGTAAATATAGCACTACACTGTAAATCCCACTTAATGTGGTGGGAAGGAAGAAGCTTTATGTATTTTGACTAACAAAATGAGCTGCAGGGTACTCATCACCCACAATCTACAATTATTACTACCCCACCCCCTTTTTTTTATGGTTTTCTTCCTTTCCTTCTTGTATTAACAAGTTTTGAAAGTTACTTTCCTCTTGCTTTAACATCTCTGGACAACATTTCTTCACATTTACTTCAACTGTGTACTAATTTAAAAAACCAAACTAATACAGAACAGTTTCTCTGATATTTCCCCCATATTTTACATGGTGACTTGAATCATATCTTTCTGCAGTGGAACATTAAACTTATTAAGAAATGCAAAATATACTATAACTTCTACTTTTACTTTATTTTTTACTACCTGACGTTCTTAGTGCCAAGCCTTATTTGATTTACTTAGCCTATAAATAAATCCAAGTTACTTCTGTCTTGATGAGCAATAAAACCTGGAAACTGTTTACAAGTAAAACTCAAAAAATAGCAATTTTAACCACCCACTTCCACTCTAACATTTCAGCAGAAGTGCCAGGGAAGAGAACAGTCAGTAAAACAGGACATCAGCTAAAGTTATCCAAGCTTTTCTCCCTGTGTAAGCAGCTGACTGGAGACACCAGGGGCACTCAAAGAATCTGATCCTGTTTCAACAGAGAGCAAAATTAACTTCCTGAGCATGTGCATCTCTGGGAGTGCAATAGCATTTGAGCAGAAAATAACTTCTGTGATCCTAGGCCCACATTTAACAAAGATAAATCTTGAAAGCAGCAGAATAATAAGTATTTCTTATAATTTAGGCTTTGTCTTCAGGACTCAGGAGACAAAACCTGAACCGTAATTCACACCAAATGAATATAACCCCAATCTACACCTCTTATCAGCTTTCCTTTCCCCCTCCCAAAGTATAAACTTCACACTTGGAGGAAAAACAAAATCAACAAGCCCTACAATAATAACGGTTTTGTTCAATTGAGAGCTTTTTTCACACAGTGTGATTGGGGGGAGGAAGGAGAAAGTTCAAAGGAAAATATTTAGTGTTTACTGAGTATTAGAATGACACATTTTGTCAAATGCACCAACAGACTTCTTTGGGAGTTCTTAACTCTGCCTTTGCCTTCCAGAGTATACTTGACGCCCTACCCTTAAAAAAACAGGGCTTCAGTTGTACAAGTGCAACATTTTATTCACAGATTTGGTATTTGTTGAACTGAGATAATGCAGTGCCAAATTGTCTGAATCAAGCCCCAGTCTCCATTTTGCTCCATCTTTCAGAGGTCAGGGAGAGCCAAAAGTATTTCATCAAGAGGTGGTGAACTGAGACAGGAAAATAAAAATTAACCTCATACTGTGCACTTGTAAGAATTTTTTAGACTTCATAAATCCATTTAGGTTTTTTGTTTAATTATATTTGATTAGCCTCATGGCTGAAAGAAATCAAATTAAAACTAGGAGAAACAGGAAGGTAAAGAGAAATCCTCTAGAAACTGACATATGTAGATACTTCTTAGGCCAAAACTGTAGAGACCTGTTCATTTTTCTGTGTTTCCACAGCCAAAAATTATTCAGGGGGAAAGACCACACCTCAATACTACACCCAAACTATTGGTCTGCCAGGAGGCAGATTTGAAAATTCCTTTTCTTAGTGACAGAAATAATCTGGGGGGGAAGGAGATAATCAGATGGGAAAGCTGAGTATTTACAGCACAATCATTGAATTTGTGTTATAGATTGATGGGAAAAGTAAAGAGGCAACTTGAGTTTTATACAAGTGTAGCATCAGAACATACCTACAGGGAATTAAACCCAAACCAAAATCAGAATAGAACAACAACAACTGACAAGCAGCAAGCCTAGACATCTTGCATGAACCTTTGATAAACTGGCAATGTTAGTGCCCTCCACCTTTTTCTGACTCCCCAGCACTGTCTAAGTCATCTTTTGGCAAATTATTTTAACATTCAGTTTTCACCTGATAGATCTTTTCACTTCTACAATCCATTTTGGAGGCATAACTTGTTTTCTTTGCTAAGATTTCATTTCCTCCCATCTCAGAACTTGATGAAATCTATTTCTTAGTTCCTCATCTCCCAGTGAAAGCTGACAACAAGTATCAGACAAAATGTAGCTGTCCTGTATGAAGTAATTCATTTCTGTCAAAGATTAGACATTTTTTCCCCTTAACACAAGATGACTGATATTGTTCTGCAAGATCCAAAAGGGACAATTTAACCACTGAAGTGCCAAGAGATCCTGAGGATCAGCTTTTCTCCCCAGAGCACACAGTCCACTGATGAAAGCAGGCAGCTGAGATGGAAGCCTCTGGAAGGCCTGATAACTCCCTTCTTTGGATTTGAGCCTTTCACTGCTCTTAGTCCTAATCAAGTACTTTTTACTGTACAATATTCTGCAAATTAGTAATATTATCAAATTACGCATTTGAACAATTCTAACCAGTTAAAACTTAATTTCTACTCTATAATACAGCACAGGCACAAATCCTGAGGCATATTGAACTCACTTATGGCTATTCATGATCTTAAGGGTAATGAATTATTTTGAAAATTAAAATACAATTTTTACCTGACTTTGCATTTATATTAACAAGGGCAACACTCAGAAATCTGAACTCAGGAAAACATAAAAATGCAGCCTTGGAGAAGGTGCTTAATTACCTATTAATTAAACAGGGGTTAATCCCCTGGTCCTCAGAACATCTGCACTCCAGAGGAACTTCTCAACTACTTTACTGATTCTCCCAGGAATAAGAAACAAACAAACAGACAGAGGAACAAAACCAAACCAAACCCCTCTCTTATAAACAGCTAAAGGACCTCAGGACTTCGGCAATGGCAAGGTCTTGTGATTAAACTTGCTGAGAAGAACACAACTGCCAGCGCAGCATATTATTTAATTAGTAACACCGAATTGAATTGTATTCTACAAATAGCAAGAATAACTTGACAGGTGTGAGGCAAAGCCAAGATTAAAGTTTTTCCAGAGAGACAGATGAACCAAGGAACAAAACATTTTGGTGCTGGCATCTGATGTTTTCCTCAAGAAATAGCTCTTGATGCCAAAAATACTCTGGAATCAGCATTTGAAAGGTTAATTAGATTCTCCACAAGCATTTGAATTACAGGAATGAGACATTGGCCCCTTTAATATATATTTAATATATATCCCAACACATCCTATTTGCTTCAGATTGTCTCTGCCACAAGATTTCTCCTTTGCAGATATCATTATTAATTGTAACATCCTCTGGCAAAAACGTCATGTTTACAACTTAGATCACCTCTGGAGGCCAAGGGCTACTCTTATCAAGACCTTTAGTTCCAGTTGTTTACTGCCATCAGCAGTGGCCCAGCAGTGAAGGATGTGCTGCTGTGTTTCTCACACCAAACCTGAAACCCGAGTTCTGCAGGATGAAGCTGTTCTTGGAGACCCAAGATACCCTCTGAGTAGCCATGAATTATACACAGAGCTGCCCAACCTTGTTAACTGCACGGGAGTAGTCATGCAGACACTCTGGTATGCAGAACACCCTCTGGATTTCATTCTGGTTTCAAATTACATGGAATTAGATGTAGTTAAATAAGCATTTGTGAGTTGAGAAGTGTTTCGTGTTTTGAAAGAGCAGTTCTCTTTCTGAAAATGTGGCTTTATCAAGATCAGAACGTTTTGCAAGAATATCTCAATTTTTCTTTACTCTGATTCAGAAAGTGTAATTAACAATTCTACAGCAAGGTAAAAATATTTAGTTTGAATTTCATTGATTTGACTTCAGTTAAAATTCTATAACAAAATAATAAGAGTAGTTAAAGTGCTTTTCCTAAGTTATACTTCAAGTCAAATAAAAAAGTCTGAAACATTAAAAATCAGTGACAGATGAGTAAAAGGGAATGGTAATAATTTTGAGAATACATCGTGATACTATGTCACTGAACAGTCTGTGCTAGGGTTTGGATTTTTTTTTCCATATCCATAAGATTCATTTATAATTTTGCTCCTGAACTTAATAGGGGCAGAATAGCAGAGTCTACCACTCCTGTTTGTGAGAGAAAAACTGATATATAAAGACACATCTTCATACAATATCTGTGTTCTTGCTTTATGTCTCGTGTAGTGGGGCTTTTCTGGTATGTGTGATTCTGTAAATTGATTAACATGCAGGATGAGTTTCCCCCTCAGACTTCAAATTAAACCCAAACGGTTTGCCAATACTGAGCAGACTGACACGATGTCTCTGTTTCACAGATCTATAGCAGTAAGCCTAAATTAGTATTCATTCATAGAAATGGTGAGAGTCCTGGAGTTCTCAGCAGAAGTAGGATTAGATCTCTGGTAACACAACCCAAGCAATCACGTTTTGGAAAAAAAAATAAATTTTTAAGGATGCAGCATTTTTCAAAAGTTACTGGAAGCTAAGTTGTCTTATGAAGAAAGTAAAAGTTACTAATAAAAAAAAAAATCTTTGTTTTCCTCTCCATAACTAGGAATTTACTACACTTAATTGTAGTCTTAATGGATGAACACATAATAAATTCAGTAAGTACATCAGCCAACACACACAAGATGCTTAAATAAGAACCTAAAAGATCTGCCAGAATTGTGACACCCAAGGTTTTACGAGTTGGCCATTCACAAGTAACCAAAGTATTTCTAAGAAATTGCAGTCTTTGAAATGGTAATAATAGTTTCTCTTAAAAAGTACCTGAAATAATATTGGAAAGTTTTGTTTTCTTTCTTAAAATAGTTTGTCATAATTTTAAACCCACCAAAAACTGCCTCTGTTGTCTTCATTCCTCCCATCTCCCAGTGTTAATCTTAGTCAAAGCCACAATTCCCATCCCTGTGGGCATTAAAAAGAAGCATTTCTCAGTTTTCAGGATTTGTAACTTCAATTATTTTTGCAATTATTTGCTAAATTTCATTTCTGATTTTGTTCTATAATCCCAGTTACAGCTTCTGATCAATTATTTGATGCAACTTCAAAACAACAGATCTTAATTTGTGCCTCATGCGAGATGATGCTTTAGGAATGCTCTAAAGGCTGGCTATGGGTAGGACAACCTCAGAAAAAAACCAGCAAATCTTCCCTTGGGATTTAAATCACTTGGCAATTTTTGCCTGACAATTTAATTAGGAAAATTAGCAAGGGAATACTTTGGACTATTGCAATACTTTGCTAGTTTTCAGTTTCCTACCAGCAATATTTCCCCATCTAGTCCTGGAAGACAGATCTGATTAAGTTATTGAGAGGAACAATGGATCATCTCTTAAGGGACCTTGATAAATTTGCAGTCACTTTAAAGTTTGCTGAGTGCAGAAAGCACCTCAAGTACATAAGGGTCATTCAGATTAATCAAACATGAAGCAGTTCAGGCTGGCTCTGGTGGAGGGGGTTGTGTGTGCGTGTGTGCAGTCATCCCATCTGGAGCTGCAGTTCAGGTGCTTTTTGTTATGCTCTTAACTGCTCATTTTCCAACACTAACAGTCCAGTAGTTTTTTGATCTAGTTTTTCCTCCTGTAACAGATTTCAGAAATCACATCACCACTCAGACAGGTAGTGGCTCACATCCAGATGGGTTTGAGAATAAGAAAAACCTGTTGCACAATGAGGTGCCTTTGTTTCTTGAATTACTTCCCTCATCCTAAAGGAGAACTTTAAGGTGAATTCTGAGTGAGCAGCAGAGCTGATAAAAACAATCAGGAGTCAATGATATGAGGTGCAAGCTGAGGTAGAGGCACAGGGCTTTCATGACCAAATCTATGTTAGAACCTCACATTCACAAGGAGCTTGACTGCAATTGCCACCTGCAAAAAAAAAGCAATTTGGAAAAGACATTGCAAAGATAAGGTTAATGGAATTTTCCTAAAAGCATCTCCAAAGGGACTCTCTGTTAAAGGCACCACTTTCCACTTTGGATCTTGGTTTATTTCAGTTATTAATTCTTAAAAATTTAAGCAGGCTGCTGACAATATAAAATGTACAAATAATATGCAGCCCTCCTTGAACTCTCACAAGTTAGCCAGCAGTGAGCTTCAAGTGAAAGACCTCAAAACAGCATCATCCAAACAGCACAACTATTTCTTCCCATGAGGAAATTTGTGAATAGCTGTGGACTGTTTACATTAAAGCCAGAACAGAAGCTCTAGTGACTTTCCCATTTATTCAACTTGAGGACTCTGAGATGGGACATATCAGCAGCAGAGACACTGAGACTATAGAGCTAAAAATAACTATTTACAACTAAAAAATACTACAGAAACTAACAAAATCACAATGAAATTGGTGGAAATTAATAGGAGCGAAGGCAAATTAAAGAGACAACAAGTGAATGGTCCAGGTCACTCAGATGCTCATATACAAGTTTGCTAAATTTGGTTCCCTTTTGGATTTTAATACAAGGCTTATAGAATACATTTACAGAGGTGAAAATGAAAACACTTTAAATAAATAGTTTGTTTAAAAACATCCCTGGGTGGAGATGTGTGAGGAAATTATTTCCTTCACTTTTGTAGATTGCTCAAGGGACATGGCACTTCCTAATTTTAAGGCCTAAACCAGAAAATAGGAAAGAGTGGAACATGATGGAAGTTCGGGACAGCTGTGTTGAAGTTGTACAGTAGGAAAAGCAATGACATTACAAAAAGGATAAATTTAGACTTGTGGACTAAGGGTAAAAGCTTTTTGTACAAAGCAGTACTTTTGTTTCTGATCCGAATAAGAGAACACAAGCCATTGATTCTCAAGTGCTCTCATCAGCTCACAGTGCTGCAAGTCTTTCAGCTCTCACATCAGGATCAGTCTGCAGACCTTAGTTACAAGCCTTGGTTTTAGCTGTAAGTTAAATGGGCTCGTTTTGCACAAAAAAACCCAAGCCACATATAATTTATCCACGAGTCAAATCCAAACCCACTATGTTCCTTTTCAGTCATACCAGAGCCAGGTTACTGTACACTCTGGCCCCAGTAGTTTGTAATGAAACAGTTTTTCCTTCAAGATATTCCTTAAAACTACTTTGAAATATTACAGGGATACTCCCTTGTTGTCTGCATTGTTGGGGAAATATTACCGTGACTCTGCTTAGTCATTTGATACTTCACCTGAGTGGGGTCAGTGCTGACTGGGAATCCCTTAGGACTGACAGTCATCTGAGTTTTGGCAAGGTCTCCCTCTTGGGAACAAACAAGGTTAGTTTATGAAAAGGAAGTCATCCTAAATTTTTTGCTCATGATGGCTACTCATAATACTTAACTTGTATTTTATCTTCTATAGGACTGGATCCAGTTTAAATGCTATAATGTAGGGGGATATGGGTCAACACAGCTATAAATTGCTTGTCCCTCTATATTTCATGTATCTGTAGCCACACAGACAGAATGTTATCGAATAGATTGGACTGTGAAAAACAATGCTCCTGGTTCTATTTATTGAAGAAGGACTCTGATCTATTAATTTAGCAGTATAAGATACAATCGATGACCCTGAGCTTTCTGTCATTCCTGTGAGTTACACAGCTTGCCTTTCCTCTGAGTTATTGAACATGAAGACAACAATTATTATTTCATCCATAATTCTATCTGCATTGATAGGTGAACTACATAAAGATATTCCAGTTCAGATTACATTCTGAATTGAAGGTTATACATGCTGTTTTGCAACAAGGGAAACAAAATTTTTTCCTGGCCTGCCTGTGGTGTTTTTTTAGAACTTGAAGGAGAGCTCCATATGAAGAGAACTGTAATGTTAGCCAACCTGCCAATCAAGACACTAATCCTCCACACATCTCTACTGTCAGGAGACAGATACCTGGAAGCTGGTATGCAGGAGATAAAGAGGAAAGTTGGACAGGAACCAGAAAATGTTCAAAATAAAAACTAGATATATATGTTCAGATATATTTTCATTTTTAAAAAAGTCTAATAGGAATGATACCAAAGAATTTTGTTCTCCACAGACTAAACCAAGCTGCATGTGCACTCCCAGGGTTGTTGGAACCAATGGGTATTTAAGAAGCAATCGAGTGTTTTGTCTTCTCCACATTTCCAGACAACAAAAGCATAGTGTTCACCAAAGTGGAAATACCTGCACTGCTTCGTTTTGAGTCACTTCAGTGACTACAGGAGGCCTATTTGACTACTTAAAGAAGTATGCAGTGTTTTTATATCCAAATCTTTGCTTTTCGGTGCAGTGAAAACACAGCGAATCAGATAAACAAAAATGGAGTGTCTCAAACTCATTTGGCATTGAATATTAAGCATTATGATCTTTTATCCATTAGGAAAGAAAGAATCACCACAACTATGCTGTCTACTTCTGTTCTGTGACACAGTTTCAAGCAGATAAATTGGAATAATTTTTTAAGGAAATTTTTTCTTGTCAGAATTTATCTTCAGATATAATTCCTAAAGTAATTTCTTCCAGTAAGTCTTGATCTGTCACACACACACAGGCCAATTCATAACAGTAATTTAACCCTCAAAGTATAGGTGTTTTGACCATGAACATAAGATTCAAGTAAGGTTCGTGCTCAGTGACACACTGATCACATTTTTAAGATTAGGTTTATCTTGAAACTGTCTGTGAATACTTACAGTTATGAATGAGAATTTGGTTTTTTGTGAATACTCCTGCAATACTTAAAATTGGCTGGTTCACTAAATGTTCCTGCCAGTAAAGTAATTTGCTGGAATACTGTTGGAAAGCAAATACAGAAGGGGTGTGAATACAGTCGAAGAGAATTCATTTGCAAATCAAATGGATGGTGGAGGAGGAGTTGCATTCAATGAATTCAACAAAGACACCGTCACAATAAATACAAGAACATTTGGCAAGAGTAACCTTTGCAAGACTTGCTATCTGTGTTCTGCTAAGGTATCCACACATGTGAAGTTCCCATCTCTGGGCAGATTTCTGTCTATTCCAGCAGATGCACAACTGGCCCACTGAACAGCTTGCAGAGCCAGATCACTGGACTGGCCTTAACATTTGCAGCTAGAGCTGGAATGGCTTTCCTGAAGGGAAATCACTGGATAAATAATTGGCCACTGCGTATGGGATGAAGTAAATTTACTTAATGTTTTATTCCTATTTTTATCTTTTATTAAACAAATGCGCCAGGTACTACCATTATTGTCATGACAGTGTGGGAAAGAAACCCTTAAAAGCTGTGAATTGTACATTAGCTACAACTAGCTATAAGGATATTTATATTCCCATTCTCCTATTCAGGAGAGCACAGAAAAATAGTCTGTGGCATTAAAAAAACCCAGGGCACTATTATTTTCTCCTAAAAATCAGGAAGGAACTGATAAACAGCTCTGTTTACCTCATACTTGATGACAGTAGGCGAGTCCACTCCCCCAGCTGTGGTCACTTGCCTCAGGAAAAATTCCTTCTCCACGAAAACCACATCATTGCTACCTGTCACTATTTGCTCATAGCTGACCCCTCCTAAGCACATGCTGCTGTTGTGCTAAAAAAGTGGATTTGATTAACTCCCATTTCTGCAAAGAGCTGCCAAACTATTCACCCTTGCAACCCCAAATGGCAACGGGGGCAAGGAGCTTCCTCTTTACCCTGGCCTGTACAACGATGGTATCGAAACCCTGACAGGGGATTTTACAGTTTACCAAAACAATAAGCAATGCATTTCTTTTTTCTGAACTCTTATAAAAAAAGTCATTCAGCAGTGAAATAGCATAGCCACATTTCTCAAATCTTCTCTGTGATCTTCCAGGTTATACTGTAATTGGTTAAAGAAGATAATTTGTGGCTTGACTAGTGATTTGACAATTTGAGCGTATACACTTTCAAAAAAAAAAATAATTAGTTGTATTAATTTTCAATAGAAATCAAACTTTTAAAATATGAAAAATATAAAATTGAAATCAAGATAAACCATTTTTAAAAAATATTTGTCCTGACTAATATATCTAATGTTTTGGTTTCATTAGATTTCAAGGTGAAAACTGCAAACTCTTCTTGCAAATCTATTAAATTCTGGTGGACTATAGTTGGTACCTGCATAGTCTAGAAAAAGAAATGCTTTGCAAAGCTTGCCTGATTCCTTTTAAATACAAATTAAAAAACTTTTAAAAAGGTTTTCTGTCTGAGTTAGGCAATAACACTTACATGGAGGAGCTTCCAGTTGACTTACAGAAGACAGGATAGTCTATAGTTGCTTTTTCAGTGAGAATGCCCAAAGGAGGATTATGGTGCACTTGGTCAGTGCTGAATTTGAACTGTGTTCCAGAGATGAAAGCCCATGAACTAATCTGTTGAGCTCTCAAGTCCACTGCTGTGCTGATTTATAAAAATCCTATTAGCACTGTGACAGAGGGGTCAAAAGATAAGATAGCAGACAGCTGGAAATGATGGATCAGACAAATATTTTAGACAAGAAAGGTATTCCTTAGCCATGCTGTGCTTAACCAGGTATTATACAACTAGGAAGTACTGGTGGCTAAAGGGTGACTAACTCCTCTCGTAATGCTTGGGAACTTTTAAGGTTTTGAAGTGTTTCTGTGCTACCTGCTGGGCTGTCTTATGTCATGATGACTTCAGCAAGACACCAAGTAAGAAATGCGTATAGGATACATAATCAGCAAATTTGCCAAGTAAGATTTCATAAATTTTGTACATTTTGCTTCTCAGAACCCCTATATTCTCTACTGAGGGGTTCCTGCTGCCTTGAAATGCCCCCAGTGTATCCATTTCCCTGATGCAGGTAATTGGCCTGGCTCAAAGTCCACCCAGGTTCCTAGAAAGAATCCCACTTATGCCCCCAAGTTTTAAATGAATCTTCCCTTGGGAATTCAGTTTACCCAAGAATAACATAAGCAGATTCTTGAGATATGAGACATCAAAAAAGTCTCGTTTCTTCCATCACCCCACCCAAGGCAAACGTTGGGATGTGCTCAGCTGGCAGTTACAGCCAGTGCAGATTTGGATCTGATCTACATTTCCACTCTGAAGCAATAAATAGTACTTAGCTCCTATGATCAATTGTGGAAAAAAAAAATCTTTTAGATCAAATTATGGAAAAAAAGGCTAATATCAGTTGTTCAAAACATATTATTCTACAAGAGTGTGTTTTTCTTGGTCTTTCAGTTTATTTACTGTTTTACTGTTACAAAAAACAAACTATGAGAACTCAGTTCGTGCTGAATTTTAAAGCAGACAAACTGATACCTGAAGTTTCAAATTTAAGGGAGTCAAACTACAGAATTAGTAACTAGATAAGGAGCCAAATGACTTGAGAAAGAAAAATTAATCTCATTTTACGTGAACACAAAGAAATGCTCAATTCCTGCAAGACCAAAGCTCCAATGCTATCTGGAGTTTGCATTCCAAAGTGGAAACACAGAAGGTCCACAGTGTGCTTTTCAAATGGTATGTCAAGAAAAAGCACTGAAACTACAAAGTACCAAAGAAGAAATAATTAAAAAGAATGTCAGAAAGCTTTGCAGAAAAGTGAAATTAAAAAAAATTCTAATGAACTGGATTTTGCAGAGGAAATTAAACAATATAAATGAAATGGTTTGGTTTTGGGGTTTTTTTCTGCTTTATAGAGTGAAAAAGAACATGGAATGAAGTACTCTGAAAACACAGCAGAGGTAATAATAATTACTCTGCATTTAAGCATATCAAGATTAAGAACATATGAAGACAGACCCAGAGGCCACCCAAATTACTGAAATGTCTCTCTCATTTGATCACAGTAAAGACAACCAGTAAATACTTAGTTCAACATGTTCCACAGACCATACACCTTGCAGTCAGTAATGCTTTGCAGCTACACATCTTTTCTCCTACCTTATAATGAAGTTCAAATCAAGTTCAAAACTAACAGCTGAAAATATTATAGGGTGTAGTAGGAGGAAAAAAAAAAAAAAAGCAAGAGCATCCCTGCAGTATCACAGGATTGGGCAGAATCCCAGATAATCACAAAAAAGGTAATCCCCACCTAGATAGGAAGACAACATTCCTCCCATTTCCCATTTCTATCTCTGTGTGTTTTTTATCAGTCTGACCTGATGAAACTTTTCTACCTGATTTCAAATACCTAAATCAGTGTAATTCGAGATTTGAGTTTTAGACACACCAATCAGAAACCAGATAATGCATCTGGATGTAAGAGGAGCACTGAGATACTGCCACACAGTGCTACTGGAAATACAGAGATTAACACAAGGACTGGAAAGCTCATAGGAAGTTCCTAAAAAAAGAAATAGCTACACTGGATATTGAGGATGGACAGAAGGAGGTCCTGAAAGATTGGATGCAACCAGTCTGCTTCAAAGGGTGGTAATTTTCAGGGAAGTGGACACAAGACTGTTTGCACCAACTTGTCCAGAGACCATGGAAAAGGAAAAAAAAAAAAAAAAACCAAAAAAACCACAAAAAACAACAAAGTACAAGATAGCTTTTTTTTCAAATGAAGTACAAGTCAGAAAAGCTTAATAGTGTTTAATTTCAAATTTTTTTGTTAATTATAAAAAAGTTTTCCTAGAGTTCAGGATTTATGATTTGAAATTTAATAGAAATGAAAAAATCCATATTAGCTCATTGCAAGATGGATAAAATCTGCCCATGAGTGACATACTTGCAAGAAAGACTATTGTGACTTTAGGATAAATCAAGTAGGAAGCAATATATGAGTAACATCTTACTTAGATTTCAGGATTTAGTCCTGCAGAACTTTTTGCTAAAATACTTGTAAGTAATGAGAATCACATATTTTTATTATTTCTATTAAAAACAGTTAAAGAAATCCACTATTTTGACCAACTCTAGAGGCAGTTACCACACAGTTTCCCATTAGTACTGACATCAACAGCTTAGAATCATTAGATGGTTTGGGTGGAAGGAACTTTGAAGATCATCTTGTTCCAGCCTTCCCACCAGGGGCAGGGACACCTCTCCTTGACCAGGTTTCTCTCAAAGTCCCATCCAACCTGGTCTGGAATTCTTCCAGGAATGGGGCATCCACAGCTTCTCCCAACAGCTTGTTCCAGTGTCTCACCACCCTCACCATAGAAGGATTTTTCCTCATATCCAATATAAATTAAATGTGTCCTTTTTTATATTAGATAATTAGACAGTGTTCCATAAAGTAATGTAATATTCCTTTTCTATGTGACCTGCTAAGGATTTTCTGACAACATAGAGCAATAAAAATTAGAATCTTTAGTGTTAGACATTACCTGCTTCCATTTTGTTCCTTTCTCTAGTAATAGGATCGCAGAACACCTGACTTGTGTTGGTACTCCGATTGAAAAGCTCAGATGAACTCTGCACACTCCAAGAACAATTTAATTATTTTTATTTGCAGTAAGTGGCAAACCATGTTATTGCTGCTGGAATCACTGAAGGATTGTTCTTAGGAAATTAGGCTTTTTCCCACCCCAGACAAAAACACTCTTTTTTTTTGAACCATTACTTTAATATCCCTCCTGAAGTGGGCTTTTAAAGAATTGTAGTGTTACGCTGCACATAGAGGCACTTGCCTGGAAAATGCTCTCTATCTTTTAATAATTTCTATCTTTTCAGGTCTATTTTCTATCAAAGGTGGAGTAACACTTAGTCCTTACCATAGAAGACTCTGAGTATCACTGTGTGAGATGCTCTATGTGTTATACCTATCCCTCCAGACAGGTAAAATTGTCTACTACCAGTGCACACCTTTTAGTTTACACTGTGCCATGTATCCCTAGAAATACCCACAGAAACATTTTATGTGCATCACTAAATATTTGTCAGTAAGAAGACACTCTTGGCATTTTTGTCTTGTGCTCAGAAGCTGTCCCAAGTTACATCTCCCTTCTCAACCCCATGTGGCTTAAAAGAAAGGATGCAAAACTGAGTCCTTAGCGAAGAAAGCTAATACAAGTCCCCCATTTTCATTCAAGCTGTCAATGTACCTGGGCCAATTTGATGCTGTTTCCAAACAAGAAGAGACAACACAAAAGTATTAAAGAAATGTGGTGTTTGTACCTCAGTCATGATTTCCCCATAGCCTTTAGAAAATCCTTTACAGAACACTGGATACTGATGCTGTTTAGAAGGGGCACAACAGAGTAATTTGTCACCTGAAATATTTTTTTGGGAAACCTTTTAGACTAGTAAAATCCTGAAATGGAGTGATATGAAAGCAGATTAGGTGTTTTTCTCTTTTAATTACAAGTTTCAAAGAGAAATGTTTCAAGGAGTGTGAAAATGAGAACGGAAAAGAATGCACCAAACTCAATATTCCTCCCAAGGAAGAAATCATCATCAAAGCAGACTTTTGTGAACTATTGAAGAATATATGGTTTGGGTTTTATGTTTTATCTTCTCGGTTTGTTGCATAATCCCCATTATATGGTATTCCAGTTTTTGGTAAAATCCCCTATCCCTCATGGCCCTGAACCCTGTCCTCTTTTTGGGTGAATTTTGCTGCATTGCAGTGTTTACCTGCAATTTCGATGAGCTATCCACCCTGTTTGCATGCTCTGCCCTTACTCCTCCCCAGTTACCCCCCTTTTCTAGTAAGTTCTCGCCCTACCCTGTACAAGGCAGAAGCCATTTTAATAAAGAGGCCATTTCACCTTCGACCCTCAAAGTATGCCGATCCCGTTCTTACCGACCAAGCCGCGTCAAATGGTGCCCGAACAAGGCAGGTGCTGGAGGGCAATGGACTCCGTGGTGGAGGGTAGTGGGCTTCGTCCAAGTGGTCTCTGGATTCTAGCGGCTACCACGGCTGAAACACCAGGGACATCCCTTGAATAAAGGCTCCTCGAAATAACTACCAAAACCGGTCTATAAAAATGGAGACACTGTCCCAAAATACTTGAGTTATCTAGAATGGGTCAAAATAGGAGCTTCGCTAACAAATACTGTTTTGGAGGGAGACAAACGAGCGGCGGAAGCAGCAATTGCTTGGAGATAAATTTTTAAAATCTTAAAAAAGACTGTAGATCAAAGAGGGAAAAGCAGCCAAAGCATGGAAATGGCGCTAGGACTAGTTCAAAACCAAAGAACTAAAGAAATACCTGTCGCACCACTACAGCTAGAGTCCCAACATGACGGCAGAACCCACACAACTTGTCTTAAAAACAACACGTGTGGCCCTTCACACAATGGTGGCGCCTCACGCCCCGCGCAAAATGGCGGCGCCTCACGCCCCGCGCAAAATGGCGGCGCCTCACGCCCCGCGCAAAATGGCGGCGCCCCTATTCAGTCGCGAAGTCAATGAAAGCCAAATGGAAATTTCAAGGTCTAAATAGCAGAGCAAGCTCGCCCGAGGAATAGTACAGCCAGTAGATTTTACATAATGTGGTAGGTGGGATTCTATGTTGATGAATTCAGCTTATAATGCACTTAAAATAGTAGTGGTAGAAAACTTTTCCTGTTACCACCGAGTAAGTTGCTGTAAATCAGTATAAACTCTACCACTTACAATGCATCATTGTGCTCCAGCAACTGGAAACAGGGCTTTATGTTTGCATAGACAGAAAAGCTATTAAAAAAAAAAAGCTCCTCTCCCCAAAATAGTCACCAGGGTTGTGAGCCTGACAGAGACATCTTCAAAACCACAGAATAAATCAACTTATTGGTCAAGAGAATGATCAAATATTGGGAATCAGAGTATAGAACAAAATATAAACAGTTGCAGCTATTCTTTTTTTACATACAGTTGCCTTGTAGATACAGAAGACTAAGTCAAATGATTAATTTGGCCTAATATCTCTTATTTGATGTGTTATTGTCATGATGCAAAGTTCTGTTTCCCATCGACTATAAATCTATACATACTCTGAAGAATATAAAAAAAATACATATACATTCTGACACATGTGTATACATAGATCTGTCTCCACTTTCATCTCTTTTCATCCATCTCTCTCATCACAGATGCACACACACCTCTGCTCAAATGAAATAATTCTCACTGCTTGAGTTGGCTACAGTCTTGAGTTCAAACTGGTGATTTTTTTCTTCTTCTGTGTTCACATCTCTATTTTTTCTCTACAGGATTTAAAGCCTGAGAAGCATGAAAGATAGAGTGAAAATAAATTTGAATTCTATATTACAAAAAAATGTGAATATCAAAAGATTCTTTCACAGCTGTGTGACTGCTGGCATTTGCAAAGAGTCAAAGAATCCTGGAATATAAAAAGGCAGAAACACAGTTGGTTTTTCAATCAAGTGTATGGAGAAAAAGCAAAAGAGAAAGCCTATAGGAACAGCAAGAAGGTCTAGGGGTGGGTGACAGGTAAAACCTATTTCCTTAATTTAAACAGTCATTTCTAGAATCACTTGAGCAGGAGGTTGATATGAAAGATTGACATATTCAGTTCTAGTCTTTAAACTGTAGTTTGTATTTTACCAGCAGTATAAGGAAGAAGATGAAAGATGTCCTTCCTTATTCCTTACTTAATTGAAGCGTCTATTTAGAATGACATTTAATAAAAAAAGATACAATTTTGGCGTAGTTATTATTTGTGTTACCAGAGCATCTAGGATTTCCAGTCACAAACCAGAACCGTGCTGTGACAGTGATTCAGGTGCTGAGAAATGACTTGGTGTGCCACATTCTGCAATGCTAATGGGCAGAGGGAGGCAGGACAGCTTTAATCCCCCCAGTAAATTCCTGTCTGCTGTTCAAAAACTGTAGCAAAAAAGATCATCCACTGCCAGAAAGTTTCTAACTCAAGAGGAACAACTGCACACAAAGACTCAGTAAGGTGGTGCTGCTTAGTTTGCCCTATCAGCAACCTAATAATGTCTTGTTCTCTCCTGGGAACAAACGTTGAAAGCAATATCAAATATAATTTTGAATGCAGAAGGAAAAACTTTTCACTAGTCCTTCTGAAACATTTTAAAAGAGATAAAGTTCTTAGTGAAGTAGAAGGGAAGCTACTCACTAAAGGGCAATGCCTGTGCTCAGTTTTATAATCTTTCATTATTTGATCCTTTCCATTTCCCTACTTCTTCTAAGCCTCAAGTCATCCTTGCTTTCCATGGATTCATCAGCTTCCAGGCTGAGACCAATTACAACACCTCATCTTGTGTGTTCTGTGTTCTCGCCTATGTCACTAAAACTCTGCTCTGAGGTTTTAACAGAACTTGTCGTTACTTAGGTACAGATTTACCTTAAAGGGCAAAAATTTTGGATCTCTCCTTTTTTAGAGCCTGATCCATTAGAGAAACTGTTCTCTTCTGGTTCAGCCTGTTAGTTGTAAAAGGTTTTTCTAGGCCAGTCAAGACATAAAAAGGTAAAGAAACCCAGACTGTTTGCATCTCGTGTGTCAAAGAGGGTCAAGATGCTTGTTGGTTTCAGGAACTCATCCTGAATATAAGTGAAATATTAGGTTTGCTTCTGTATTCTCACCAAATATGCACACAAAAACTTACAGACACAGACACATCAGTGAGTTGATTTTCATATCACATGGCTCCCTGCTAATGGCAAAGGGATTCCAACCAGATGACCTTGAAGGTCCCTTCCAATTCAAACTCTTCTATGATTCTGTGATTGCAGGTCCCTTTAGGAAAAAAAAAAAAAAAAAAAAAAAAAAAAAAAAAAGAAGCCAGACTTCAGAAGCCTTATAAATATGGCATGCTGATAACCCAAGAGTTGAATCTGAAAGCAGGATGCGACCAGTACTGCTTTAGATGGCAGCTAATGAACTAAACCCATAAGTAATACTGAAGCCTTTTTCAGACTTTTTTAATATGTTATAATCCAGCACTGTTTGAGGAAATGCTGTTCATCTGAGTTCTCCAAAAAATTTGTTAGAAGTGTTCACTTGTTAGTTCATTTCTGTATTTCACTACATTGGGTATTACAATTTTTTAATGAAAAAGTGATTTTTTTTCCTAATGTTTCCTACTTTTTGGGTCTTAAACTGACAAATACACAAAGCCTGACAGATATGCACAAAAATTATTTTATTTTGTGAGGAAAAAAATAGGATAAAAGTTAGTTATTGGATGCACATGGATCAGATCTTTAGACTTGGTCTTTAGGTTTGGTTCAGTCTCCTCTCCCCAAGTGTTTCTAAGCCCGAATGTCAGTGGCTCACAAAAACATCTATTTATTGTGGTGCAGAAGTGGTATTTTCTTGTGTACATGTCATATAAAAATGTATCATATGGAAATAGCATAGTTGCTAAAATATAAAGTTAAATGTCAATTGGAAGAGAAAGTATTTGATGTGCATCTTTTGTGGACAGTTTGCCCTTTGGATAAGCAGCTCCTGTAATTATGAAAAACTGGAGAATGCTTTGCATATACTTTGCTTTTTCCACACAGCCCAGTATCATGTTTTCCAGCAGAGTAAGCTGTGTTTGCCCCTAAAACTGAACAGGATAAGTGCAGCTGAGCTATGGGGTGATAGTGTCATTTGAGGCTGAGCTTACCTAAGGTGAAAGTGTCATTTAAGCAGCTACCTCAGTTTGTTAGAAATCCCATTCCAAATATTGGATGAGTCTAATTAGAAC
The DNA here is from genome assembly GCA_038380795.1 of Pyrocephalus nanus. Classification (NCBI taxonomy): domain Eukaryota; kingdom Metazoa; phylum Chordata; class Aves; order Passeriformes; family Tyrannidae; genus Pyrocephalus; species Pyrocephalus nanus. The sequence continues at coordinate 12,847,861 of CM076275.1, read as the reverse complement.
ACTTGGGTTTTGGAAAAGATTTTAAAGGAACTTTGTATCATAACTACAACAATTGCACCAGTGGAGATATCAACGTGTACCAATGTGTCTGTATATGTGTACCATCATAATCAAAATATCCTCCCTGCTGTCCCATGAGAATTCAGCAATGCTCCCTCAAATTGCAACAGCCAAAAACAAGAGTACCAGTGTGTACTACCACAGTTTGTGTTTGACTTCCACCCAGCTCTGTGTAACACAGCCTGACAGGATGCAAAACCCAAAGCTAACTGGGCAATCTACAGTAAATAAATACATTCCTCTAATGAGCTGAGAAAGTAAAAGGTCACAGGCTGAGCTTTTGATAACACCTAAGGAATGTGTCTAGTTATTAGAATCACAACTTTTGACATCACATAGTCAACTGATTTTGTATTCTTTAAGTAATGCTTGAAAAAAATTATAAGTGCTTCTCAGATGAGAAATAAAGTAGGATCACATAAAAAAAGATCTTTGTAGTACACCCTCAGAATTGTTTTTTTTTTATTTCTTATTTTATATTCCATTTTTTTGAAGGCTTTCTTAAAGTCTAAATCCCGAATCAGCTTTTATGAAAGTGGCTACATCAAACTAAGCTGCTCTCAGTAGGCACATCATTTGAAGGTAGTAATGCCACAAGAGAAGTTGCCTTTCTAAAAAGGCTTTCATTTTAGCTAACTGCCTTTTTTCCCTTGACCAATTCTAAGCGGTAAACTCTTCAAACTAAAAAAAAAAAAAAAAAAAACCACAAAAAAAAAAAAAAAAAAAAAAAAAAACCACAAAAAACAAAACACACACAAAATTTTTTTGGTTCCAAATATCTTAAATATATAAAAACAGCAGTGACACTTCTATCACAAAACAAGGCTTCAAAAGTACATTAAAATACTGTCAAGATTCACATGGAATTAATTTCTCTTCCTCACATAGGTATCAGCTCAGGGCAGGAAATATAAAGTTGATTTCTTCTCCCCCTCCCATATGAACTATGGTCTCAAATGGGTGGCCCAGTGTCTTGTCAGTTAAATACCCAAACTTTGTGTGCCCTGCAACAAGAGGCATCTCAAGCTCATAATCCCTCTCTTTGTGGGTTTTGATAGAGACAATAAATTTTAAACAGATTAGAAATGAAAAATCTATGTTTGAATAAACCAGTCATATCACTGTAACTATACACAGCACAAATTAGCCCTGAAGACCTAATTTTGTCCACAGCAAAAAAAACAACCCCCAAACACTGTTCATTAGCAATTCTGTGCTCAGTCAGCAAGCACTGAGGGTTTCCTTGCCTTCAGTAGCTCTGCTCTACGTTTTTATGAGCTCTGTCAGCACTGCTGGTCCCAGACTGATCCTGCAGTCCGGGCAAGCCCTGCTCTGTGACCCAGGGAGGCACAAATACCTGGAGCTCAGCCCCCTGAGTGCCTCATGGATAATGGACAGGCCGGCCAGGGAATGTTTCTGCTTCTTAAATTACACACCAATCATTGTATTTACTCACACTTGTGAGCGACTGCAAATAAAACAGGGATTGCTTTAACACAAGGTTTTTAAAGAGAAAATAGGTGGCCCAAGGAGAATATTTAGCTGTGTGCTTCAATGTTAGCTGTGTTTTATGACACAGCATTTCAATGGTGAGAGCACAGTGATATTCCTAAAGCTTTTTTATGCCCATTTAATCCCCACTATAATGCACTTGTAACAAGCAGCAGTATTTTTGCCCCTGCACAGCTGACAGAGCTGCCTGATAATCATGCTACTCTAATATTGAATAACTGATCTTTACTATTATCCCCTTAACTAAGAGATACATTTCATAACACAACTCTGGGAATAGCAGTGCACTTTTAATAGCAGATGAATTAGCCCTCTGCAATTTTTCCTATTGTCATTTTCCTTCTGTTGGTTAGAAACAATCTAACAAAAATTTATTACGAGGCATAAAACATGAGCAGATTACCCATCTAGCAACTGTTTAGGTAATTTGTGAAATATTTATACTGAAGTCTTATTCTTCATTTTCACATATTTTGATTTTGCTATTTTTCTTTTCCGAAAAAAAAAAAAAAACAAAAACAAAAACAAAACCAAAAAAGAACATGTCATGCTGTAAATTCAGATTTCTTTTGTCTTTCTTTAAACTTACTTCAGTGTGTTCTGACATTTTCAGGAGACTCGGCTGACACTTAGACAGTATCAGTAACTCATTTAAAATTGTCTTTAAAACTTAGTTTTCTGTCTTTCAGTTAAATATGAGTTGTAAATACTATTAATATGACGTTTCAAACTAAGACTCAAGCTAACTGCTTGACAAACTAACTACTGCTCTACTACATCAAAGGACCATTAAACCTGCCATCAAAATTGCAACCACCTCTCGGTGAAGCAGAGGAACAATAATCAACAGATAGAACACAAAAGGAAGAGCGTTACTTTAAAAGTGCAGGGAAGATTTCTGCAGGCAACCAGGTTTTAACCAAACGGGTCTGTGTGAAGCACCTGATCAAACAGCTAACACAGGATGACTCTCAAGGGCTCCATGCCCAGATGCCCCGAGGCAGGACCTCCTGGGAGCAATGGACAGGCAAGGTTGGAAAAGATGGTTGTGGTTTCTTTATAAACATATTATTGGATCCAAGGGAAAGTGCCACGTGTCTTTGTGTCAAAGAACTGCTTTAATTTTGACACTTCGATTCAATTCCTGAGAAACTAACAGGAAAGGAATTTTGATGTGGTGGCTAGTTCTCCCTCGGAGTCTGACAAAACCACTTTGAGTGTGATGGTGGTCAGAAATCAAAGTACAAATAAATGCATGGAGACAACCACAGGAAGTCTAACAACACTTAAAGTTTCACATTATTCTTATCAAATGAAGACTTTGCCAACAGGTTTCCTGAATTTAGAGAAAAATACATTTTTGTAGCCCTTGCAGTCAAGTGCAGCTAAGTCGGCACTTGTATTTAAGCTATTAAAGGTATACTTAATTACCTTAAATCAAACACAAAACCCCTTTCTGAAGAACAGTAGTGAATGTCAAAGCAAAGTGAACTGAACTCCAGTGACTGACATTTGAACACTTCAATTGCATAAATATCCCTCTATATCCAGCAGTGCTTCTTAATCCATGAAGTTTGGAATTGTGTGACTAATACTGCCATTAGCTAGATTTAGGATTCCTGATTATTTGGGACTATACACAAATTGCTTTGTAGCAGTTCAGTTGCAGTGTTAATGCAGGCAGTGATCATTGAAATGCACAACAGCAGCAAAATGCAAACGCAGCCATTTGTTTTCCAGCCAATCTGATATAAGTGTAATTCATATCACTGTAATGAGCTCTGCTTACTTCCTGTCTTTTTTGAAGTCTCTACAACTTCTCAAGGGCAAAATTGTTTTCTAAATACATTCTACATGCACTCAGTCTTTTCTGTTGAAGTACTCCATAAGAATGAACTAAAATAGCTCTTATTTACCCATAGACCCTGTCCTCATAATATTTGCATGTTATCTGGAAGCCTGCAGACTTCTAAATCCAAAAACATCTCAAAGTCACACACGAATTTCTTAAGGATCAGGAAACTTCTTAAGGTGAAAAAAATACAAAATGCAATTACCAACCAAGAATAAATACTTAAGGTGCTTTATGTGACTACATGTGTGATGGAATAACAGATGATGCTACCATTTTAGCATACCAAGCCACATCAGCATTGATACCCAGAGGAAGGCTGGCATTGAGCAGCTGGACTGTTTGCTGGTTAAAACCCAAACAAACAGCAAAATCTACTATCCACCTGCCCCCTCAAAAACCCCCAAAACCAAAACCCAAACAAACAAAAAAACCCCAAAGAAACAACAACAAAGAAACAACCAACCACAGAACAACAAAATCCCAGCATCTCATCATGTTAAGCACCATCTTTAGTGAATGCTAAACTCATCTTATGAAATAAAAACAATGAAAGGAAATAAGAAGAAACCATTTCTGATCATCTGGGTCTCTGCTTTGTAAAGCCTTCCATCCTAATAATGCTTTTGCTAATAAATGTTACTTAAGGTCATTGGGTGTCAACCCCTGACGTTCAGGAACCTCTTCTAAGCAAAGTGCTTAGGAAACTGCATGTAGAGCACCCACAGTATGAACAGCTAAATATTCTCTTTAAATGCTGTAGCTTTATCTGCTGCTCTCAAATCTATCTGCTGGCTCTTTCTTTCTGTCAGGAAATAGATAAGAGGCAGAGATGGCCTGTGAAGACACCTCAGACACACACACACTTCACTAGAAGTGGAGAGATTTCAGCCCAGCTTAGGCAAACCCAGCTTTTTTTAGTTCTTTCTTATCCTGCATCTTGCCAATTCATCCCTGACCAGTGCCCTTTGATTTTCACAGTTCTGCTTTGAGACACAATGCATCTCAAAGCTTCTATACAGCACTGGAATTGTCTGTTCCAGCACTGAATCCATTGACAGTCCTTGAAAGTAGTCAAAAAGGACAGTCAATGCCAGAATGAAACTATTATTGGAAAAATCTTCAGTTAAAACGCTTAAATTTCTGGCATCTGAATAATTACATATTTTCAACAGCCAAAAAGGATTCTTCCTCTTTTTTTCATAATAATTTAAGTGTCTCATATAGCACGATTTTAAATAAATCAACAGGCTCATCATAATTTGCAATTCTATTCACATGTTCCAATGCGTGTTCAAACAAAAGGAAAAGTTTTTCTTCCTCTGTAACATGTGCTTTTCTTTAGTATGTGTTACATTCAATATTTGTTAGCTGTTATTAAATAAAGAGCATTATTTATCACAAACTATGATTAGTAAATTGCATGTATATAACCAAGGACTATTTCAGCTATCCTGTCTCTCCTCTATTGAAATAGGTATGAATTAGGAATAATTAGAAATCAACATTAGCAAGTAACCATGCAGATTCAAACCAATGCTCTCGTTTCCCAGATCATTCATAAATGTATGTTCACTAAAAACCACCCCTTTCCATAGCGAGGGAAGTTATTCACTAAAGTCTAGAAAACAGAATCTCAAACTGTCTGTATCTCCACACATTTTCATTTTTGGAAGACATTCTATTTCTTCTGTCCAGCTCCTCTCTCACTCTTTTTTCGTTTGTTTTAATTAATAACATTATTTTGCATTTTATGGAGGCATTGTACAAGTTCATGCAATAAAATGAACTGTACATTCAGAACATATTGGAAAATTTGGTTTGCTGTGGAATGACAAAATTGCACCAAGCAGTAAATGACAAATGGTGCTTCACCCACATCTCTGCATGGGGACACACTCACACACAGATAGGCCCATTATGACAACTCAGAAAATTTTGGCTTTTGAAAGAGACTGTTCCTTACAAATCCTCCATTTCCACATGTCTGTTTTCACTCCATTTTTACCAGATGTCACAACTTCACTTCTATTCATACATCACAAAGCAGACTCGATGCTGTTCTTTTCTCTAAGATTTAAGGATGACAGGTGGAAAAATAATTTTAGTAATCCCTTCATTACCTACTCCTTGTCACTTTAAAAAGTGGTAGAGGAATGCCTGAAGTTCTGCCCCAGCCAAATAATCATTTGTAAATCTTTGATCCCCGCTTCTAAAATATTGGTTTAATGGGTCCAATCTCAATCAGGCTAAATTAAGTCTCCTGCTATTGAAGTAGTGTAACCCTGCAACAGTTGCCTTAATTTAATTTTCACTGTCTGAGGGCAGAAAAGCCCATGTAATCCATCCAGGAGGCACTGATTCACTTGTTATGGCAGGTGTAGCTGAGAACACAAAAACCCCTTTCACTACTTAGAATTTGCACTCTAAATTCAAAAAGTGCTGGATGTGCCAGGGATAGACAAGGAAAACCACACTGGGCTTACCACCTTTTTTCTTTCCCCCCACAAGTATATACTGTATCAAATGTGAATGTGGCATTTCACATTTAACCTACATTTCATGTTAAAGGTGAAACAATACACAAAATTGTCAATCACCCTCCCTCATTACAGTGGAGTGATCCTCTTTGGAAATTCCTCATATTGACTAAACATCCTCCAACCCCCAGTCAAACGTACTCATTTTACCATGAATCATCACAAGTGCATTTTTAAAAATTATTATTCAGAAGGGGCTTGCTTTGACCAGCATTTTCATTGCATATCAAAAAGTCCATTCTACCACAATCACTATTAATAAAAGAACCAGAAAGGAAGAACAGTCCTTCTTATCTTCTCACCATCAATTTCCTTAGCAGAATCAGCAGGAAATTAGATCAAAGGCTGCCCTATCCAGCAGAAGGTACCCATTTCCTGACCTTCCTTTTTTCCTCATTTGCAGTTTGGAAGGTGTTTCCTCCTCTTGCTCACCTTACTCTCTCATCCCATTTTGTACCAGCAGAACATTCCTCCATCCAGGCCTTGTCTTTTGACCCAAGCAGCAAAAAAACTCCTTCTTGCTGCTCTAAGGATTTCTGTACCACAATGTGAAGTTGGTTCAGAATTCAGACTTTCTTGGTAGAGGTATAAGTAATTTCACACCACAGAGGTAAAATTGGGCTTTGCCCTAAGAAAACAGCCCCTCTCAAAGCCTTCTGCAGGTCCCCACCCACCTGCTGTAAGCAAGGGGTTGCAGAGATAGGAGGGTATGATGTTTGCTTTCAAGTGAAATTGCCCTGTCAAGAGCAGCAATTGCATAGGATCAATTTTATTAACATGTGAAGCCTAGATTATTTTTGTTAATGGAAGATGATTTGTTTAATCCCTATTAAATCCTACAGTGCATTTTTTGCAAGACAACTAACCAGGACAATAACATGTAAAGCAAGAATAAATGCAAAGAGAAAGAATAAGGATTTATATTATGTTCATTTTTTAAAGATAGACTACTTCTTTGAGTATGAAGAACATTTCCAGGAGGAGGGGTTTAGCATAACAGTGTATAAATAGCCCCAGCTGAGGATGTAACAACTGCTTTGCCTCCCCTAACACTGAGTAGGGCAGTAACTAGAATTGAGCTGACTATGGAACAGGAATATTTTGCAGCTTACATTTCCTCAATAAGGCTAAGCCAGCTCAAAAGATTCCAGTGTTGCTCTAACACACAAGCCTTTGATGTTTCCTCATCTTTACATCATAGAAGGAGCTCAAAGGGTTAATTAAAATTTAATGATATCGGCAGTACTTTGAAAAAGTTATGAACTTGGGTGAGATCAATCACTTTCTTGGACTGTCTGACTTCAAAGCAGACATTATGCAAAGGAAAAAAAAATAAATCTCTCATTCTGCATTGAATTCCTAAGCAAGGATTTCCTCATTAGCGGTCTGTGCATGGAGGAGATTCCAAGTTCAAACTGGAAGGAGGTGAGACGCCAAAAAAAAAATAAAAATGTTAATCAGAATTTCATGCCTTTGATGCCATTCACATGTTGAATGAATGCACCACTGCAAACCAGGAGATACTTGAACAGTCCCAAAATAGGAAGTCAGGGATTAAGGGATGAGCAATTTTTTTTTTCCTAATTCACAACTTGTTTGCAGAGATTTTGCTAAAACCTCATTAGCTTGTTTATTCACTCTTAGTGACATTCAGAGAAATGTCAGCTGAAATAACAAAAGTAAACTTTTTAAAAATGTACACATCTCTGGTTTGCATCTGTATTTTTTATTTGTTTACCATCTACATTTTATTTGAGCTGACAGCTTTTGCTTTCTGCAGTGTCTTACTCTGACCTGAAGGGATTACTACATTTTCAAAGACAAATTCACTTCAGATGACAACATTATGAAACATCCTCTATAGGAGATCAAAGTTTACCAGTGACTAGTTAGATTTACCGTGAAGATTAGGAAAAAATTTTTTTAATGCACTCAGTATTGACAGTCAATTTACCATCTCTGCTCAGCAAAGGCTGTGTGGGGAGCCTGAGTCAGCACAAACCTCGTGCCTTCCCCTAATTTCAACACAAACCTACCATGTCAAGGTGGAAATGCACTCTGTGCTATGAATACTCCTGGAGACTGGCTTGAGACAACCTATCAGCAGAGTTGGAGCTCTCTTCCCACAAGGAATCTCACCTGGCAACGTGATTAAGAGTTCCAGAAGAGCTCCACAGAAATCAGGTTGAGAAGTAAGGTCATTAAATACTGCTAGCTGGTTTAATGCTTATTTATGCTAAAGGTATACTATCAATGTTTGTTTTATTTTGGGGGGGAGGGGGGGTGTTATTTGTTTTTGGTTTGAGGGTTTGTTTTTACTGTTGGTTACAATACTGAATTTTGCATTTTCACTTAATCCAAAACACACACACACGAGGCAGCCCCTCGAGCTCCTTCCAACGCAAATGCATTGAGGAAGACCTACTACAGAACCATTTTTAATTCCTCATATACCTCCAGTATTTTTCTAAATACAATGACAGATAATTCCTCAATACTTCCTCATCACACCAGCAAGCTTGCAGAATTCTAGAGTCCTCAAACCTAACCTTACTGATTACAGCAAGTTATTTTCCATATTCCCATTACAATAGGCATCCCAAAAGTACCAGTGGCATTTGCTCTGGAATGTCTGCTGCCTGATGGTATAAAATCATGGTTTCTAAGACAACTATGTTAGGCATCCAACTTTAAAAGTTGATAGTCCAGTTATGGAAATTCAAGTACAGGACTTCTCTATCCCACAGGCTCTTGTAACATCAACTGTATTTATTATGATGCAGAACTAGTGTGCTGAAAGGATGAGTGCCTTATGACAGCTTTCACTTCAGTCATTTATTGAACACTCTCAGAAATTCTGTTTGAGGCAACAGTTTAGCAAACAATTAATGCCAGCTGTTGGTAATCTTTGCTGCTTCTTGATCAAATGTATATCCTCTGTTCTTTGCAGTTTGGTTGGGTTTGTTTGGACTGCGGTTTGTTATTATTTTATTTTTACTTTGGCCAAAACACTGGGATCTTTTTCTAAACTTTAGGAGCACATGAATAGCAATCAAGTTTTCCTGACAAGGAATACCATTAGGAACGATTTAGTCAAAACCACAACTACACAAACAAACCCCAAACCTTTGCTATGTGAATATCCATGGTAAAAAAATACATCGTGTTTGTCATTGTTTTGGGGAGCTGGGAGGATGTTCATGCTACCTGGGTGATAGTTAAGGAAGTTTAACACTTAAAACACAGTTTTTAAACACTGCACAGAGACTCTCCCATTCCATACATACTTTCCTTTCCAAAGAAGTTTCAGGAAGCACAGACTGCAGATCAGCAGTGGATGAACAAAAATTGACCTTTTTTTTTTTTCAATAAAGTTCAAGGAAGTCCCAGTATATAAAGAGACAGACATGTCAAACTATTAAAACAGATTACTCAGGGGCAGATCATGAGACTATACTAGGTTTGTTTTTTTTTTTTTTTTTTTTTTAGTTTCTGGGTTTCAGGTTCGAGATGTCTCTTTAAATAAAACTTTCAGCCTGGTTGAGTTGTACTGTAGTAAACCTGAATAAAAGTGAAGGATCTATTATGACACAGAAGTCTACTATCAATTGTTTGCAATCAAGCATGTGCATGATTAAGTGTAAGAGAATGAGAAGCCTAAAGCATTCAAAATGATAATCAAATTAATTCCGTAAGAGCTATTCCCTGCAGCCATTTTTATTACTGATGATTACACCTGAAGGGCTGACCGCATGGTCAAGACTAACAAACCATCAGCACAGCAATCCATGGCATGGATTCACTTCCAGAGGGAATCTCATCCTGGGAAGTTCTATTATACCAGGAAAGACCTTCATGGTTAATGAAAACCAGCTATGACATTTGGGAGTTGAAAAGGAGGTCTTGAGAAGAACAGAGAGTTCAGTTTGAGCTCCCAGACTATGGATCTTCTCAAAGACCCTGTGAATTTGTGACAAACTACTTATTTCATTTTATAAAATGATCACATGTCTGAGAAGACCCCAAGGAAGATGTCAGGCAAAGAAACAAAACCCTTTTTGATGAGAGAAGGATCACCTGTCTTAATAAAAGCTTTTATTGTTCACTCCAAAGATTTTCAGGTTCTTTTTTTTTTTTTTTTAAATATACAACACTGCCAAATACAATACAAAATGCCCTTGGCTGTTATCACTGTATCTCCTTCCGTGCTTCATTTTCCCATAAAACCTCTATGCCGTAAAAAGGGGAAACCAGTTTTAAAAAAAATATTTTCTTTTCCTTTTTCCTCCTTCACAAAGAGGCATTGTAAGGAAGACAAATGGGAGACTAAGAAAGGGGAAGCATACTCTGTACTCTTTCCAAAGCATATTTATTCTGCCCTAGCATGTGTTTCATTGCCTCTTAAGGGTGCAGTTTATCTGCTTTTGTACTTTCCAAGTAGATACAGTGCCTTTATACTACAGGAGCATCTCCTCTTACATCAGTGCCACTCTTAATACCAAAAGGATCACACAGATTCAGAGTGTTCAGATGTTGTTCTTCTATTAAATACTTATTAAGCCACAATGCTTTTAAAGATTCTAGAATGGAGACTTATATTCCTTTAGTGCAATTTATTCTTGATAAGTTCATGCAGAACATGAATTATTTCATCCTGTAGAAGGTGAAAATGCTGAGGGGAAATGAAGGAAAGAACCTGCCCTTAGAAATAGTAGGATTACATTGTAGTGAAATGTCATTTGTATTGGGAATGTTGATCACATGAAGCTTTAACTACTTTTGTGGTTGTTATGCCTTTATGATAGAATATTCAACCAGTTCCTCCACTTAATATTATGAGAAGTGTGAGCATCAGGTGAGTTTTGATATGACTTTGTAATTGTGGGAGTACAGCTACACTCTGCATCCCATTGTAATGGCACACTTGTGCAAAATAATTGATTGTATTTAGACTGTCATGTGAGTTTAATATATGGTTGTAAAATTGCTACTTTCTGGTTATTATGACATTCTGAAGAGACAATCTCAGTTCTGTATGGATTTAAAAAAAGAGGCACAATACATCAGTAAGATTTTAGCTTGAACTTTAAAGTGCAGGAAAGCATGAAACACCCAAAGAACTGTGCTAAGCTGTCCATTCATACAAGAAGAATATGAATTTAAAATTCAGTGCCTTTGAAATAGTATTGCTTACTGCACCCTTAAATACAAAACTTAATAATTTTATGTGTAATATGAATGTAACTATTTCTGGGTAGATCCAAAGCAGAAAATTATAAAGAATTTTCCATTTTGAGAACATCCAATGCAGAAAGAATCACAAAAAGAAAAAAGATCCTTCACTAGACAACATGATTTTACTGGAAAGAGACACACTCATGCCTAACACCAATTCTTCAGGTCCTAAAGAGGAGCAAAATATGTGTTATAAAAACAATCTAGTTAATAACCTAAACATGTGAGACAAAGTGTGGTGAACACCTTTGGAGGAAATACACATTCTCTAAAGAATAAAAGTAACTTCTGTTTCAGCAAGTTATTTCTAAGATGACAGTCACACTCTCCTACAATTAGCAGTGGCCATTATATTTGTTATCACATGGTTGACCTAAACATTTTTTGGTAACACAGGATGCAATTTCTGTAACAACTCCAATTTTCAGCTTCTTGCAGCTCAGCAGCAAATGTGCTTTCTACTCAAGCTAAAGCTTCTGTTCCTGGTCTTGGAGGGAGGAAATTCATCAACAGTAAAGAGATTGTACATCAGTCCCCATAATATGAGTGTCAAGAAAAAGCAGTGAAGGGGTTTGAAAAGATAAAAGCAGATAATATTCCTTCTTTACAGATCACCAGGAGACCTAAGCCTCAATAAACCAAATTTTTGAAGCCTTCACAAGCTCTACACCAGAGATACTACAGAGGAAGGATTTGGTGGTGCAGCAGTAAGAATCTGCCATCCTGCCCAGACACTCATGGCTGTGGAATTGTGGAATTCCTACTGACTTTAAAATTATTTAAACGTGCTTAAGTACTATGCTGTATTTGTTTTTTTTTTTTCTTTAATAACAGCTGAAGAACTTGCACTTATCTGAAAATGATATCAAAGTCTCTTTGCATTTGCTATTTATGAATTTCCTTCAATATGCAAAATGTTTACATTTCCTCAAACTAAAAACCCCAGCAAAACAGTAATAACTCATCCTGCCTTGCCAGAACATTTTGACAGTCAAAATCCAAAAAATACAAATGTTTCTAGCTTTCAACTTCCTAAATAGTAAAATATACAACCCCTTTCTGCCAAGATCACAGTGATGAATAAATGATGGAGCTCTTTAATGAAACAACTTGGATTTACCTGGCCTAAACTCCATCAGCCTTCCTGGTCTGATGTTATCCGTAGAAAAAGTACAGACTTTTAGGATTCCGGTGGCATTCAAACCCCATTAGATATGATCACCAAACCTAGATGTATCTAGCCATCTAAATCAACTTGTAATGCTCCACAGCAGCTTTGTGTGAGCCCAATATTCTAATGACTTCTCTGGATGCAGGCTAAAGACCTGAACACCCTGATATGTCAATAGCTTTCTGGACTAAACACTAAAAAAAAATTGAAAGAGAAATCCCTGTTAGTTTGCCATGAATTATTTAAGCAGAACTCCTACTAGTGTAGAGGGTCAGCAGGGGGATAGGAGGGTAGCACATTCTCAGAGTCGTGCTCTGTGCCATCTGCCAAGAACAGCTCTGTGTTGGTGCTGGGAGCAGATTGACAGAATGAGGTTATCTAGGGCAGGCAACAAGACATAGCCAAAGCTTGGGATTCACACACATCCCAGTATCATTAATAACCTGTGTGAACAGGGGTGCATTCATGCTATTCTTCTGAACAGAATGCTTTAACAGCCTTGAGAGAAGGATGGTGAACCCTGGGTTCCCAATTGCAGTTGTACAGTCACATGAAATTTGTAGGCATGATGAAGAAAAATGTTTGGAAAAGCAGAGATTTTCAAGAATTATCTTTACTGGGAGATATTTCTTGCAGCCCAACCAAGAGGAAAACAAATCTGCACTGAGTACTGGGAGATGGGTTGAAATGTCTTCTCACCTGCTGCATCTCAAAGGTGCAGCCATAACTCTGCTGTAAAACCAGTAGAGAGAAGGGCAAAGATTCAGTGGTGCCTCTAACAGGAAAAAAAAAATCCAAATTTTGTCATCTGTGCAATACCTGTATTTTATAAATGCCAACAAGAAAGCGTGTAAACCCCTCTACTTCAAATCTCACAGACCCAAAGATTCACCACAGCTTCCCTGTAGAGAAATCACAGGAGATTATTCCCCAAAATATGCCTGCCCACAAAGCACCTGTGCTAATGGCAGAAGCTTCTTTAACTGATTCTTTCTAGTCACCTGAACAGGGTAATGAGAGTAGAAAGCCTGTAAAGCTGTGAAGGTTGGTGGGATTGCTGCTTTCTGTCAGATGTGTGACCTGGTAATGAATGACTGACAGGCTCTCTGAAGGGGAATGCATAACACAGGCAGGAACCAGCCCCTCAGGTTGGAACTTGATGGCCAGTAAAAGATTTGTTAAGATTCACATCAGAATCAAGAATATCACTGCTGCTGCTTCCATGACAACAAAATATAATGTCATAATGCATATTATGATTTCATGGCAGGATAAAGCCTGTTTATCCAGGCAGCCTCTTCAGCAGTCAACAGGATAGGAGAATAGGAGTTCACTTTTGGGAACTGGTACACACTATTACCAACTTCAAAAATTATATTTTTCAATATAGACACAGAAAAACTGGTTTATTGAGTACATCTTATTTCCATCTCAAGCAAGATGGATACCTACAGTGTCTATGTACAACTTGCTTTTTCAAGCTATATATAAGCAAAGAAATGTGATATTCCTTGGAAAAAAAACTAACTCCAAACAAATTTTATTGATATACATAAACACAGAATTGGATCATAGCGTAATCCTGTTCATAAACAGAACACATTCCAAAAAAGTTGGGTTCTTTGCTTCCATCAACCTTTTTGGGCCCTTCAACAGAGTATATTTTTCCTAAAAATAGCTTGGCTCTTTTTTTCCATGCATGTTATGGCAGTGATTAAGGTTGGCAAATCCTTAATGCTTCATCTCATTTTTTATTTCCATCTATGAGAATCATATCCTTTTACCTCTATTCCAGCATTATTATTCCATCATGTGCCACACAACTAAGTGTTACACCATATATCTGCATGTTATACTACTCTTCTGACCTGTATACATTCCATGTGCAAACATCTCATCTTCTCTGCCTAGTTTTGTAGCCTGGAAAGATGCAGTTTCTGTACTCGAGATACAGCTCATAGAGATCCCATCAGTATTACACATAAGCACACTGGAACATCCATGTTAAATACTGACCCTTGGGAATGGTTTCTGTGGCCACCCATATCCTCAGGTATCCTGAAGAGATGGAAAGAAATCTCACTCGTGTTCTGATGCAGGGAGTGAGGGAAAAACTGATGACCTGCAGCAGGACTCAAGTGAGGATTTGAGTAACAACCCACAGGTCCTACACGACTAACACAACACTTCTACTGTACAACCTACAGGAAATACAGTGAGGCTGGAAAAGCCCCATCTACATCCATTTTTGCACCTGACTGGTACAATCCCTGCTGACATATTAAATGTCATCTCCACGACCAGGATTTGGCAGCAGTCTCAGCTGCAGGAATGGGTGGTTATTCTAAGCCTGATATCCCAGCATGACAACAAGCCAGGAAAATTGTTTCTGCTTAAAACCAGTTTAGCTGTCCCCTCATCCATCCTCCAATTATTAAACCTAATCTAACAGTAACAAAACTGAAACAAATAATGGGTAAAACCATTTAAGATTAATTTCCTCATTCCTCCCAAGCATCATTTCTTCTTTGTTTGTTTTTCTTAAGTGTGCCCATCCTGGAAATGAATAAGTGTTCTCACAATAAACATCTAAATGGTCACATGTTAAAGCAACCATGACAGGACAATGATAAAGTCACCACACAGTTCTATTTTAAATGGTTTTCTAATGTCAGGAACATTATGGATTCTTTGTGAAAGAAACATATAAAGCCTTAAGTCTTCTATTTTTCATATTTGGTTTAAGGATTCACTTCAATCAGCTTTCTCTACTTCCTTTTTAGAACTATCTTTAGCTGAGTAGCTGAGACTGCCAGTGAATACATAACAGTAGTTAAGCAATAATTTCCCCCTAGGATAAAATTACTTTTTGCATAGAATAAAAAGGAATTAAATTATTTGATGCTCAAGAAATAAATTTCTCAACACAATGAATCTATTTCTTTATTATTTTTAGTGCAGAGAAATGCCTTTTTCCAAATTATGTGTGTAATATAATAAAGACTGCATGCATAATTTTTAACCTTTCTGAAATAACTATGTAAAAATTATAAAAGCAGTCACAAGAACAATGTTCATGATATGCATGGCCTAATTACATGCTGAGAACATTTGTTCTGATTTTTTTTTTACAGTCTGAAATTCACCTTTTTTGTTTTCAGAAGCCATAGAAATAGCACAGCACACTTTTCAGAATAATTCAGCTGTCATAATAGGAATATGCAAATCATGATTATTTAAGATGAACCTAATCTTTTTCTAAGGAGAGTTTTATCAAATGTGACTCATATAGAAGGAGGACCTATTAGACTATAAGAAATATTATTCTCTCCTTTGATATGTAACTCTCAAAATAATGTACTGAATCAGACAACAATTACCTTTCTTGTACCCAGAGGCAGTTTATTCCTACTAAGTCCTACACTTAGCTACAATTGCTTTCATATTTGCCAAAGGAAACTGTTAAAATATTAATAATCCAGTAACCTATTCTGTGACAGTGAGTCACTGGGCTGAACTTTCATTTCAGTCATACATACACAGAGAGCTAAACTTTAATATAAGCACAGAAAGGGGAGTAGATACATTACAAAGGTTGTAATATCAGCTCTTAATGTTTCCTACTCCTGTGAAATAACTGGTGGCACCAGCCACCACAAAGACTTAAACAGCACAACAAAGAGGGTTATGTGTTTACAAATGTGCTCTTATTTTATTGCATTCCATTTGTGAAAGAAACCGAGAAAATTCTGCCTGGAATGGCCAAGAGCACCAATCCCAGTTTAGAGTTCCTTGGTATTTTTATGCAGGAGTTCCTTTTTCCTTTCGAAGCCCTGAAGAAATATTTGCATGTGTCATTACTGAAAATGTTGTATATGCTGTTCATTACACCAAACTCACTCATGACAGCTATTGGGACATCCATTTCAGAAGCAAAACTGTCCAAATTGCAGAAAAATCTAGATAAACCTCCCTGCATCGGAATGAGAACTGTTTAAAAGGACACATCTAATTGTGTTTTATCAGTCCTGAGGGCAGATGAATTTTCACACGTGCAAGGGTCCAATAAGTCCCAGGAAATATTTACTCAAATACAAACTCAATTTGCTTGGGTGTTTCTGGGAACTATTTCTATTTCTTTTCACATAAAATTAGTGGGTTGGTGTTCAGGTTTTTTTTTTTTTCAAATACAAGAATCTTACTGCAAAGAAAACACTCATGAAAATTACCAAAAATATGTTTTGATTTCAAGGTTTGAGTAGGAATTGCTAAAAAACCATCTTGATGCTGACAGCCAGCCTCGCTGATGTATTTAAACCCTGTTCCTGTTTACAATCACCTGTTCAGAGCACAAAATGTAGCAGACATATGGAGATAGCAAGTGACAGGTATGGAATATTGAAAGAAGTAATTTGATTGAATTTAATTTGGAAATTGATTGAAATTCATTTGCATATGAAATATGTTTTGCAGTTTATCTGGTTGGGATTCTTTGCAGAGTTCACTTTTCCTCTCCTGCAGCTCAGGCTGGTGATTCCTTATGGGATAAGGTGGAGCTGGGACAGAGGCCCTGCCAAGGAGGTACCACAGCAGCCTGGCCTGGTTGAAACACAGCAATCAAGCTTTTCTGTCCTGCTCAGCTCTCCATGCCAAGTGATAACCTCACCCAAAACAGCAGAGAAACACACGGAACTGAGGGTGGGAAGGCCCAGCACTGAGCACATTCAATCTGTATTTTGTGTTGCTGTGTTTTCTGTGTAGAAATCACACATTTACATCAGAACTATGAAAAGGTCACATTATGGCGTGACCTGAAAAGGAGTATTATTACCATTTCTGAAGAAAGTCTAACCTGGGCTAAGCAGCAAATTCCTCTCCTTAAAATTCTACTATTCCATTCACTCAAATTACTTATTAATTTAGCTGATGATTTCCTGTGGCTAATCTTACAGACCTAAGTCTGCTTCTGTCTCCATCCTTCAAAGAAGAATTTAAACCTCCTTAATGTAATTCAGAAGTTCAGACTCACTTTCACATATCCCTCTATCTTCTCTGCTTCAAGTCCATGTCCTGCATTTAAATGAACAATGATACAAAGAACTAATATTTTCTTGTATAATTTAAATTATAAGACTGAAGACTTAGAAAAGGAAAAGAAAAGGTACTGCTATTTAGCTTAGGCAATAGCAGCTGTCTATTATAAGCAGAAGGCTCTTTGCATTAAATCTCTTGCCATTTTACTGGGGGCAGTTCCACATCCTCAACATAAAAAATATACATATGCCAAGCTGTACATATTCTGATTGAGGGCCATTTTAATTCAAAATTTCTTAAATTGACTATTGTTTTTTTCTCTAAGCATGAGAAACCTTAAGTGTTATGAAGAGCTGTGCTATACCACCAGATATGTATTTCTTTGAATTGAATTAAACCCACTTCACCAATTTCAATATCAATGAATTGGGATATCTCTTGCAGTAAAGAGAGCCAAAGAAGAGATATTGAATAAACTCACATATCCTCGCAAGAATTATGATAATAAATTCATCTTGGCAGATAGGATGACTTTTTCCAAAGAATAAGTGTCCATTCCTGGTTGCCAAGATACAGAATTTTCACTCAGAGCATATTTTGAAAATTGGGAGCATTTGAATTTTTATAGTAATTTTAAGGTGGTCAGTAGCTAAACAAAAATCACTTATTGTTGAACACAACAGAATCCAAACTAGTCAGGAAATATTGTCTCCTGTGACTTCAACTTATTGAAATCATAGGATTGTACCAGCATCTAAATCTCACTGATTCCACAATCCTTTCCCCAGATATTTCAATGGCATTGTCCAGTTTTGCAGTGAAGTCAGCAGACATATCTACTTCCAAAATGCCACCCATGTTCAATGGAGGGAGGCAAGTCTGACCAACAAACAGCCTTGTTGATGAAATCAACTGAATAAACCCCTCAAATTTAAAACCTTTGCAAGAATAGTGAAGAAATACTTCAGATGTGATACTTCAGTAAACTCCAGCACACCTGGTAATGCAGAACACTCACCATGCAGCAAGAGCTTAAGCAGACCCCAACTGCAATGACTGTATTCATTTACCACATCTCTCTGGAAACCCTCCAGCAATAACTAACCCTTTTCCCCATTAAAGCTCAGAGTCTGGATTTTAGTGTGGAGCCCTGATACAGTGATTTTTCTGCTGAGTTATAGGACCACTGAGAGACCATGCTGAGGATGGAGCATAAGTGGCATTAGAAAAAGAACTGGAATATCCTCTTCCCTCCCAACCATGCACTAAGACTATCTTCTATTAACACTCATTCATATTTCATTTTATCAAGCAAACAATTTCCAGACTAAATAGTTACTTTGACATCTGCAAAACGCAGTGTGTGGACACTTGAAAAAAAGTAATTTCTGACCACCTAATCCACTTTCCCTAATCCACTTACAGTTCTGGTAGGGCAAAAACTCGATCGATTTGCTGTGGCTTGAAGAGGTACATGATGCAATGTGCTATGTCAGTGTACTTTCACATGACAAAACGATGATACTTGATGGCACTGGGAATAACCCTGGGAATAAGCCAAACTTTTTCATTTGAGTAGTTTTCCATTAAATCTGCATTATTGGAACAAATTATTTTTTTTCAGCGATATATTGCTGATGCCCAAAACTATCCAAAGTCCCAAGAAAAAATAAGTAATGACATTATTTTACTACATTATGCTAAATCCATTTTAAAATACAGAATAATCTTTATACATAGCAGTAGCAACATATACAACATTGCCTGTTTTAATAAAGAAGTCTGATTTGTTTTGACATTACCAAATTCCTGAATGAGATTACAAGCAATCGTTTCACAATATGAAGTGAAAAGAAGTTAACTAATTGTTCTGTAATGCACAAGCTTTACATTAAACGATCATCTTGAGAAAACCAGGACCAAGTGTACAGTACATTCCTGAGTGACTAATGGAGAATTGTAAACCTTCCTCTGTGTACAGTCCAACTTAGTTCAGTTCACATAAAGAACCCCAACTGACATTCACATTTTGCTGGACTGTACTGCTTTCCAAACTGGTTAAAACCCCACAGAGCCAGGGCCTCACACATCACATGGCTGAGCCTGAAGTCACTGCAGCACCAGGAGCATTGCAAACCAACACCAGATCAACATCAGGCTGCTGATTCTTTCCTACCCTGTGGTGATGCTCTGCCATTACAGGATGCTGGAGTGGCAGGTTGTTTTGAAATGCTTTTACATGATACAATTAACATATTTTACATGTACTTTTTAAACCCATGGCTACTTGATAGTGCTCTATATCATGATGTTTCTTTTCCCTGCTCTCTTTCCTATATTTTTCCACACACAGCTGCCATGTGCTAGAATACTATTTTATTATAACAGCAGTGGAGGTAATGATAAGGATGATAGTCAAATAAGGGTTGAACTGCCTCTCTTTAAGGCTTTCTCCTACATTCACTAAAAGGAATGGTTACTCATGTCTAAGTAGACATTCCTGTTTCAGACACAACTGCACATAATACAGTTGGTTTCTCAAACATCCTCACAAAAGGTCTGCTGAGTTTGTTACACCAAGAACCCCTTAGCTATATCCTTACAAAAAGAATCACTTCGGACACGGAGTGATTGAAATTTCTGAATAAAAAAAATACATTTGCCTATTATTGCAATTTGTTTTTAACCATGCCATACAATACCTTTATGTATTACCTGGAAAGCCTGTTTTAAACTCACATTGCTTGGTGCCCCTCCACAAGAATGGGGGCTGTAATCCCCTATACATACAGTTTTATGTTAGATGTTTCATCTGGCATAAACTCATGAATGGACAAGCCACATCCAATTAATGCTGAAATGTCTTTGAACTTCACACTGTCAGGAGACCAGGAGTGTCTTGTACCAATTACTGCAGTGGATAGGACTGAAGGACTTCCCCCCTCATACTATTCCACTCAAGAGGGAAGCTTTATACTTTCACAGGAATTAGTCTCTCAGTGCTTGAAGACCAGGAGTACTCTTCCCAATCAGTAATTCAGCCCCTTGCTGCTGCAGAGAGATACACCTTTGTCAACACTTCCATAAACATGTTTTGCTCCATCTTAAGCATCATCTGCTATGCCAGTCACAGAGGCTGCTACACAGTTTAATATCATCTAGAGTTACAACTGCTGATTTCCAGTAGGAATTTTCAAGGGGGCCTTCTAATGTTTTTTGGGGGATAATACATATTAAAATCAACAGTTGATCACAGCTACCAATTTTTATTTTTTATTTATTTTATGCAGAAATGCAGCTTCACTGGGCTGGACTCCCTACATGGGGTGTATAAGCATTTTGTGCATTACATTTACCTCTCATGCAGGCAGTCCAAGGCTTTCATTTTTGTTCTTTGACTGCTGGAAGGTCTTTCCCTGACTTGGCACATGGACTTGGACCAGAAAGGTCCCTTTAAATGAGATTAGGGGCTATGTTAAGCAGCACTGCAAGGTGGGGGAAGAATTCTCACTGTGGCACTGACTAAACTAAACATGAAGATGAGGATATGCATGAAAATAACAGTGCAGGCCAAAGTTGGGTAAGCAGGGTATTTCTGGCAAGGCCCCCAGTGTTATTTTCTAAGAAACAATATCACAGTGTTCATCATTTGACAGGGAAAAAGCTGCCAGGAATAGTCAATACAAAAATAAAAAACAATACGTAGAAGCAGAGAAAGACAGATGGTTTGGAAAATGGACAGATGAAGGAAAGAAAACCAGCAAAAGTGATCATGACTGTCTGACAACCTAATCCAGCCAAGAACCAAGGGCTCCCATATTCTACATTGTGTGGGTCATGGGAGACAGAAACACAGCTAAGTGTTATGTTATGCAGATGTGCTTCAACAACAAGGACTTAGCTTTTAGATAATATTGGATTTGTGTGGGTTTTTGAAGTGGGAAGATTTCTAAGAGATTACTTCTGTATTGTTTCTAATTCAGACCTCTAGTCCACAGCAACAAACATTAGCTCAATGTCAGGAACATGGGGGTTTTGTTTGTTTGTTTGGGTTCTTTAAATGTCAACAAGGTCTTGTCCAAGTTTAAGATTGAATCAAATATCATTCAAGTTCTCAAATAACAGCAGTATTTGAAACGCTCATAGTTTTTTTAAATTACATCACTGTGCTAACACCACTGCCTTGATCATACACGTTACAGACTCCCAAATATTACATACAAGCCCTCAATAATCATCACAGATGACTCAACTGTTTTTTGCTCAGCAATGAGGCACATCAACCAAGCCTTGCACAGCACAGATCCTTGACCTTTTCTGTCACTAGGACAACTGAGAAACCTAAATACTTCAAATCCCAGGTTTTTTTACACTATTATTTTTCTTCTGAGGAGCTACAAAACAATTCCTTGCTTTATGCAGCGCTTTTTAGAAAGCCTTTGATCATGTACAGTATCCTGTTACCTTGGATGTTCAGTCCTCTGTAAGGGCTAAATATGTGGATGAGCTTTTTACAAGCCCCCTACTATGAAAGTCAAATCAAGAACCCTCATGAATATGCATGAGCAAAACAATGGTTACTTACTGTGCTGGGCGGCTCTGGAAGCCAGTCCAAATGGTTTGGATTTTGTGATTGAGATTCTTAATGGTCGTAATTATCCGTTGCAGCCATGCAGTACCAAACACGATGGGTAATAGAGATACTTAACCCCCTTCAAAAACCAACAAAAAAACAGCAACCCTGAAGAGTCTAATGCTCATGTTGTAGTTCCTACAGGGCAATTAGCCCCTACTAATGATGTTTATATTTATATGCAAATGTATAAAATAGAATCTTAACAGATACTTCATACTTATGCTCCTGGGATCTGACTATCCCATCTGTCTGTAGAAAATATTTTCCATTAGCTGTGCGTGTTGCTGATTTGGCAATAAAAACTATTTAATCTCTAGTAATTTCCTTTTTTGATTTTATGTTTTTCCATTTCCTTCATCTCTGTCATAAAAACCTCTACTTAAGAATACGAGAGTTACAAAATGTATCAGCAGAGATTTTAGTTACACTTTCAGCAAGCAACTAGTCTTGCAGTTTGGTTTGAGTTTTAGTAATTTATTTTTTATTTACCATTACTCTTGAACTTGAAAATAATTTGGTAGCCTAAACAAACATTTCTGAGCCACTCACTAGAGAGTCAATGCTCACTTTTTAGTGATCTCTGTCACATGCAAGCAAGAGTGTCAGCAGATATCTACATACAGAGCACCTTTCTAATTGAGACAACAGTTATCAATCATTTTTCATTCTGAGACCAACCTTCTGAATAGGATGTAATGTAAACCCATGTATTACAGCAAGTATTATATTTAGTATTGCACTAACCAGTCGCCTAAGGCCTCTAGGATCAAGGAAAGACACCCTTAAAATAATGATCCAATTGTTTTACATTATAATGATAAAAGATATTAGAATTCTTAGAGTTGTGTATGCACAAGTTACTGTGAGAGAAGTCTGTGAAGGATTAAAAACGTAAACTAAGAGCCTTAGCCCAGTATAAAAATTTGGCTGATCAATGCTTTGAAGATTTCTGATCAGAGTTACTCCAGCCAATATTCACTGGCTACAGATCCACAAATACAGTATAGACCTACAGATCACTTCAAGTCAGCTTTCCCCCCCCCCCCTCCCCCCATGGGAATACCAACAAGTAAAACAATTAACCAGCTCGGGGGTTTTCCACCATCTCCTGCATACCACAGGTTCCATAATCTGTGCTCTTCAACCAACACAGCACATGTTTTGTGCCTTTCATGACATTCCTTGCTTTGCACAGGACATCTGAAGCAGGCAAAGTTAACTCCGAGCCTTCCCTCTGTTCCTGCCCTCACCTCCACCGACAGCATAACCCACACACTTCATGATCAGCTCATTTTCTTTTCATTCATTCATATTTTAGGAAAATATTAAAGACCAGAATTCCTAAATAATAATAGTAGCAGTAACATGAAACAGAGAAGAGGGTGCCTCAGCTATAGCTCTCCTACACTGCAATGAAACTGTCTTGTTTTTCTGTTATGAATTCTCTATACACATGTCTGCTAATCACTAGAAGATGATTTGTTTCTATTTATTATCCCGACTTCAGGAGCTTAGGAAAAGCACTTGCCTTGCAGGTCCCTCATCCAATATCTGAACAATCAGAATGCATGACTAATTCTCATTAAGCTCGATGGCTTTAGCTGCAATTCCCCCACCTGTTCCTGAGTTTGAGATATTTATTAACTCTTACAGCACAAGAAACAACAATAGCTGTTTATTTTTTCTGGATTTTAATTACTGAATTGTAACAAGTCAGACTGTCCAAAGGCAATCACCCATCTCTCTTGCTCCCCCTGCCCATTTTTCCTTCTAATACGTGGGAAGACCAAAAAAAAAAAAAGGAAAAATTCAAGCAGAAAGATATTCCTATGAATGTGTCCTCTTATGTTTTTGTTCAGAGAAGCCATGGTCTAATTTTCCTGATCAGGCTTCTTAAAGATTTCACCTTGCCCCGGAATATAGCTGTGACAAGCAAGTCAAGGTCCAGTGATTCCAATTAGAGAGGTTTTCTCATGGAGGGAAAGCATATTGCATTTCCTGACAATACTGCAGTACAGCAAAGTTATTGTGAAAGGGTTTATCTTTAAAGAGGGCAGCAGTAGCTACAATCACCTTATTCAGGGACTTAAAACTGTGACATAAAGTAATGGATAGCACAAAATATCTGCCAAGCACAATCTTTTGCTCCTATCAGTGCTCCACAAAGCAGAACAATCACTGTCATGTGGTTTTACTCTTAAGAAAAAAGAGGCAACTGGTGACACATCATCAGTAACAATTAGAACAATAGTTTCCAATATTGTTTGCAATTCTATATCTAGTTTTACCTTTTTTTAAGATAAAAGATCAAATCTCATTTAATAGCAATAAAATATTAATTGATATAATACTGACCGTGCATGGAAACGGGTCTAGAACTGGAAAGGAAGATTAAAATGGGATTATACTTCATAATTACATAGGAAGGATTAAGGAAACCATAAGAAGCAGATACTGCCTACACAATCATGTTCAGTGTTCAGCTTCTTTGCAGTACCATGTGTAGGCACAGGGTAACCCTAAAATGACAGGGTTGTTTGGAGATGCATCTGCTTCAAGTTACAGAACACAGTTTACACTGTGGCAAGTTATATGAGTATCAAATTCTTAATAACTGGGGGAAGTGGGCAGAAAACTAACTTGTTTTAAGCCTGTGAAGCATGTTAAAATAGCAAGTAATTCATGCCACTTGATCTTAGGTGCAGTCCAGGTCTGCATCAGAGCCTGAACTAAGCAGTTCTCTTAACAGAGAAGATGTCATCTGTGTAGTTAATGGACTGCTGGTGTTGGTTACCTCATCAGGAGCCTGCACTTCCTTCAGAATGAGATACATGAAGTCTTGAATTAATTCTCAGATGTAAAGACTGTCATATAAACCTGTGGGAATAATTTATTGTGTGCCTAGTGTACAATTTCTAGAGATGCTAAGCATTTGTTACCTTGTTTTAAGGGCTCAGATGTTGTGCAAGATGTGACAAGAGAGGAAATGTCTTTACTGGTAGGCAATAACAGGAGTTTGCTTTTCAACAGTGTTTTCTGAGAAAGTAAAGCTTTCCAGTCTTAAAAGCTGTTTTTATTTCCATTTCTCTTCTGTACTAAGCAAAGGGAAATCCTTGGCAATATGTAATAGAGGGTATTAAACTCCAGAAGGATGAATAATGCTGGCCAAATTCAGTCATAGCTCTAGAGCTGCTATTCTGTTCACATAAAAACATGAAGAGCTTCATCACCTAAAGTATCTACATATGCAGTCAGGACAGCTCTCCTCCCACTACAAAGCATTTGAAAGCACCAGACTCAAGATAAAGACACATCTTCTGGCTTCACAGTCAGTAACTACTTCCTGGGTCACCCAAATAAATCACTCAGATCTTCCTTCCTATTTACTCATGAAGGGAAGGCAAGAACCACTCTGTCTTTGCTTTGTATTCACAAAGTGCTATTTCATATACAGACCTCAAAGCACTTTACAAGGGTGGTTAAGCTTTATTAGCTGGATTTTACAGTTGGTCTGGCTAAGTAAAGAGATTTTAAGCCATTTGCACAAGGCAATGTTGTCTACTGTATTAAACATGTGTCATATATCTCAGTCTTCCAAGTCCTGTTCCCAGAGCTCTATCAGACTTCCCACACCACCTCTTATAACTTAATTTGGCTTCCTTCCTTTTACCTTGAAAATAGAATAGTCCATGTTTCTCCTGGAGAAACAGAAGATATTGGTAAGAGAAAAGCTTCAGTCTGGTTTGAGGGTTTCATCTTTTTTGGGAAATGACACAGGATGACAGAGGCACTGTTTTTTTACTATGATTTCTGTACTTTGAATTTACTGTGAAAATTTTTTAGGACTTTGTTAAAATTATTAACTATTCCACAAACCAAATGTTAAATTATAGCACTGGTTATATATAAGTGGATATACTTCAAGTCTTAATTTGTGATTTGATACTACAATTCAGGAGATGCATGGATAGATAACATTCCTGGCTGACCCCAAAAGCCTCTACAAGCCAAAATAAAAACTAAAACTTATCACAAATTGTTTATTTGGCATAATTGGAAACCTTTATAAGAGCTTGGAAACTCGAGTCTAGGTACTTTTGAGGGTTAAATACCCAAGTACACTAAAAATGACACCAAAATTCAATCTCAAAATGAATCACTGATTCTCAAAGTACATATTGGCAAACATCTCTAAGAAATCACACACTCTTGCTAATTCTTCTGTTACAAACATGGAAAATAGATCTCACCTTCTTAAGAAAAGGAATCTTATCAAATGACCACTTAATTACTGCATACACAAAGATACAGGAGGCCCCAGTGTTATTGGTCCCAAAATAAGATAAATGTTTAGAAATCACATGGTGCACAAATCACGTGCAGATTAATGAATTTCTAATCAGAAAAATTGCAGAGGTTTATGGATCTAGGAGACAACAACCATGTTAATACTTCAGAAAAACATTCAAGGAAAAATTGCATTATTTGCCCAGCTTTTTAACACTCATGAACCTCTTTGCTACAATGTAATTTAGTATAAAATAACTATTGTGGTATAAACCAAACAAATTCTGTGCTTTTTATACCAAAATAAACTATTTAGACTGAGTCACAAGATACCTTTAAGCCTGATACTTGACCATAACTATTGGGAAAGGCATAGTAATATAAATTCAAACATCATTTAATCAAAGTGACAGACAAGTTATCAAGATGAACAATTTTCATAAGCCTTTCACACCTCCACACCCCATACAGGATTAACAGTATTATGACACCTGTAAAATAGCTCCACGTAGCTGGATTGGAGAGATGCTTTCTACCTATGACATGACAAACCAAATGCTGTTCCCACCTTGGAAAGATGGTAGAAAAAGCATGAACCCCACATGGCAACCTCAGTCAGGCTCTCAGATTCCAGTACTACTGGAAGGCACTCAGTGCAGGGAGAGATTTACTGATCAATAGTGACATCTCAGAGTTGCCAACACGTGACTGCGACTGCTCAGTTTGGTGCACGTAACTGCAGCCACCCCAAAAACACTCCTCTTGATCAGCTTGTTTTAGAGCAACTGAAGACAGAATTAAATCATGACCCATTGATGCCAGCCAGGTGTCACCTACTAGGCAACACGAAGAGAATTTCCCCATGAGAATCTAAAATACTCTTTGTTTGACTAAATGGTATTTCACAACCAGTCTCACGATGAGCTCTCTGTGTTAAAGAGGTTCCCTTGCAGAGTCTGTAGCGTAGAAGCTCTCATTTCTAATTAATATTAATTGTAAAACAAGGGAAGCCTCTTCCTTTCTCATACATAAACTCATATAAATGCAAATTAAAAAAAAATTAAAATATTAAGACATGCAAACTAACTTTTTCACAAAGAATTTTTTTTTCCTGGCCCACTCCTCTCATAAAGATTAGAGATAGTAATTAAACCCACTGCATTCTGAGGGGTGCTCTGATATCTAGGTACCAGATGGTAGCTCCCTTTGAAATACTTTAAAGTCAAGTCATTGATTCTTTTTCCCCTTGCAACTGCACCCAGTAATCGTGTTGTGGAACACAAAACACTTACCTGGCTGTACTGGCTCATAACTGCTGGAGACAGAGCAGTCATTTACTGCTCTCTACTGTACTAAGAGACAGCCTTTTATAATGCACCTTAAACCTGCAACCAAGACCCCACCTGGGGTACTGCATCCAGCTCTGAGGTCCCCAACACACAAACGGTGGGGACTTCTTAGAATGGGTGCAGAGGAGATTGTGAAGGTGATCAGAAGGATGGAGCTCCTCTCCTTTGGGGACAGGCTGGGAGAGTTGGGGCTGCTCAGCCTGGACAAAGAAGGCTCTGAGGAGACCTTATTACAGCCTTTCAGTACTAAGAGGGGGCCTACTTGGGACAGACAGTTAAACACAGCCTGTTAAAAAGGGAAAAGGGTTTAGGAACAGTTTTAGAATAAATGAGGGATAACCTAGATTAGATATAAGGAAGTAGTTTTTTTACCATGACAGCGGTAAAACAGTGGTTCAGGTTGTCCCCAGAGGCTGTGGACACCTCATCCCTGGAAACATTCAAGGTCAGGTTGGACATGGCTCTGAGCAACCTGATCCAGTTGAAGATGTCCCTGCTCATGGCCAGGGGGGCTGGACTAGATGACCTTTGCCAGTCCCTTCCTACCCAATCTATTCTATGAAAACAACACAAAGTATCTTCCCTTTACTTCCTTTGAAAGAGTCCCCAGCGAAGCTGTGAAGGTGCCAACTGCCCTTCCTGGGAAAATTATTTTGCTTGTGCAACACGGCTGCATCTCTTTCCAAGTCACCCATATTGCAATCTCTAACAAGTTCTGCTGTATGGTGGCTTTTGTCAGTCCTTTGTGTTACACTTTGTAAGAGGAAACAGGGAAAGGAGGAGGGGGGGAAGGAAGCTCTTGCTCACATCTATTATTTCTAATGAGAAGTGGTCTATGCTTGCACTGAGCACTTCTAGTGCTGTGTGCACAGAGTCACTGGTGACACTCTCCAGCACTCTGTGGGGCTCCATTTCCATCTCTCTTTGCACACTGTGTAATCATTGTCTTTCAGAAAGAACATCTGCTGGTAACTCCACATCAAAAGCTTCTTATCCTCTTGTAGTTCTCTCATTTGAGAGTACCCCATATGATGTTGACACTCTATTTTTTAATGTCCTCTCTGATCTCTTTCCTCAAGGTCTGCCCTAACTCATTGTGTTTGACCTGCTCCTCTCTTCTGTTGTCATCTTCCTTTATCTACCCTCTTCAATCATATGTGTTTTGTTTCATTAGAAGTGGCTTTTCTCTACAGCCTGTTACCTACGGTTTCCTCTTTGTTTTAAGCATTGCTTCCTTTGATTTGTCATTCAAACTTTATGTTCCTTCAGCCAGAGCTGAAACTCTCTGGAACTGGAGACCGAATTCTCTCATCACTGTGGAGACATGTTTTGCTGTTGTGAGGTTTGACACCTGTTCTGCTGTGTAAGTCATTAAAATGTACACACTGCTGTACTTGCATCATAATCAAAATCTTGAAGGCAGTAGGCATTTCTTTGATTTAAAAAAAAAGCCACAATATATTAAATGCAAAACAGGTAAATCTGTTCACATATTTGACATCAGTGACAGAAATAACTAATCCATTAACTGAATTATTTAGTTAAATGCTTTGATTTGTGCTGGTATTTTCATTATTAAAAAGGATTAATAATCCATTGATACTTTCACTTAACATAAAATTCTCTTGTCATTTATTATAATCCTATTTCTTCAGCAACTCATCCAGTAATTTTGGGCTCATTATTTGCAAGGTTTCCGTGATTTTCATCAGACAGGCAGACATCTCTTTTCCTATTTACAACAAAACTTAACTAGGGCATCTTGCTATGTACAAGATGTGCTTTGACCCTTCAGCATTTAATTGTATTTAACTGCTGACTCAAAGACAGGTTTGTATTAGCATCACAAGCCACATATAGTTGGTTCCACATTTGAATAAAATCAACAGAAATTGGTTTCTCTGCATCTATCACAGGAAAAAATACAACCTCAACCAAGGCCTCCAAGGTGCATCAGTCACTGACAAATATTTGTTCAAAACGATGTGACTTTTTTTTGTTGCAGTACAAATAAATACCTAAATCTGATTCCAAACCTTTTTTTCAGCTGTCAAAGCAGCTAAAATCATTTGCATTGTTACTATATTCACTTGGATTCTATCCAAAGTGGGAATATTAGCAATATGAGAAGGATGCATTACATCTCTTTTCTTATTTTCATTTACTAATGAGTGCCTTGCCTAGATTATATAAGAATTTTGTTATGCTCTTAAAACTGAAGCCTTATTAATCACAATTTAAAACAACAATGGGAAAATCCCAAATAAATTCTCAGCATCTTTAAACAATTCTAATAGGAATTCTTTCTCAACAAATTTGTTTGGCAATTTGCTGTAAGGGAAGTTCTCCTGCTGTTTTCAAATCACTTCTGCTTACAGTTATCTGTGAATCACCTGCCAGACATCTGAATTTTCATGAGAGCTGTCCTGCAGTGCAATTTCTCTTCACACACATCTAATGATAACTCTATAGAAGTGAGAAAGAATCCAAAAAACTTAATTCCACTGGACATGCTGTCCAATGGTTGCCTTATCCTACACAGTAACACAATCAACAGCTGTTGTCATAATACCAAAAAAAACCCACCCACTCCCAAACCCCACAACCTATACAGCTCATATCTGCTATATAAATCATGAAGTACTCTGGGAAGAAGTAACTTTCATGGAAGCCATAATGTTTTCTTAAATGAAAGTTCTTCCAATAGCATCTCCTTCAAAAGCTACCAAGCTTCCAGCCATGACACAGTGTGCAATGGGTGTGTGCTTACACACGGTCCAACACCACCTGAACACATATCCAAACACATTTTCAGTATTGTTGAGGGTCACTAGCTGTAAAATTTGAATGACAAAGCTATTCAGCATAGCTGTCACCCTTGGAACATCCTTTTCACCTGGGATTCAAGCTAAATCCTAGAGAAGTCAAAGGAATAGTCCATGAATTCAGCAGGAATTTGTTCTGCATAGTTAGAGTTCATAATGAAAGAGGCCTAATGCCTTAAGAAATCTGCCTACAGTTGGTCCAGCTGCCTCATGCCAACCTGCTGTTTCCTCCACCACACAAGACACTAGAGGAAGGAGATTAGGTTTCTTGCCTTTACTCAGCCAACTAACCCATGCCAACGTGGAGGGGAAAGCAAAGCTCAAAATGTTATTTTAGAATTCCAAGAATGCTCTGCCTTTCTCTTATTTACAGTATTCCTCCCTTCTACAGTGACACTTCAGAGAGAGCTAGCCTAAGTGAGCATGTTTATTCTAACTCCACAAAAAATCCCCCCCAACATTTCCCTCTCTTTAGCTTTACCATATAAATCACATTCTCACTTCCTAACTGTTTTTATCTAGGTATGTTTAGATATTTCACATCTGTGTGCACTTCTGATTCATGAAATGAATCACTAAGTACACCTCTTTGCAGGTGTGTTATGCGCTTTTTAAATTAATGTTATTTGATCTCATTTTGCACAGCAACTTCCTTCAAGAGGAAAAGACAGTTTCACTGGCTTTGGGAAGAATTAGTTCAGAGGTCAGTCTTTGCACACAGAGCTAATGTTAGCTATAATTATAAAATACCTCCAGCTATTAATAGAGAGCTGATTTACTTTTGGAACCTAAAGCTCTTTTGTGTTATTCAGCCCTTGGTATATGGAACAGTTCAGTGGCCACAATATCACTGGGACAGAGGTAGGGTGGCATATTTGGAAGTGGCAGAGAACAGAGAAAAAAATAGGAAAATTTGTCAATGTGCAAGAGGAAAAGCTTCTTTCAAGAAGTTCTAATTCCTCTCTCCCTTTATTGCTTATTTACTACCCTATGCCATAAGGAAAATGGGCAGAGCCAGTGATGACACCTGAATCTAACACGTGGGAGGGAACTACAGAAGAGGGCTCATCTCCTCTCCCCATGACACATTCAGAAAGGCTGGGAAAATTTTCCATAAAAGAAAACTTGCAACTTTGCAGCAGCATCAGTTGCTGCATTGCTGGGGAGTGGCCCACGTTTGCAGTTCCCTGCTCTGCTCAGCTCTGCCAGGACGCTGCTGTCTCACCAGTCCACTGCTTTGTTCCCAAGCTCACCCCGTTGTTAGTTCCCAGAGAGAGGGTTTCTCAACTAACATCCTCAGTTCTGTCCTAAGGACAAAAATGAGTGTGCTCTAGACAATACATCTGCCAAAGAAATCCAGTTGGAAAAAGGAAGTATTTGAGTTTTATGTATCCCTATCATCTTCACATTTTATCAGACAAACGTGGGTCTCTGAAACAATCGAGGAAGAAAAGGAAACAAGGTGGGGAAGATGACTCTGAAATCACCCCAGAAACAGCATCAATGTGTTCCACAAAGGGAAAAAAGTAGTAAGGGGAAATAGACTTCAGGTAGCTGGAAATTCTCTTTCTTTTGCAAACAGTGAACATTCAAGCCAGCAGAACAACAGGGGTGAGCTGCAACCCTTATGCCTTCTTCAGAACAGAAACTTACCTAAGAATATGTTTAATGTGTATTCTGAAAGTATCTTAATTGACAGCAACACTGAAGAAGTTGCCTTTATATCCCACTTTTATCTTAAATCAAATCAAGGTAAATCCCACTGAAGTTAGAAGTCTGAAAAAAACAAAGCACACAGGAAGAATGCAAGGGGTTCTTCTGACAAGTCTGTGAAATTATGCTTTATCTTTTCTTCCTCTAAATCATGAAACTGCATATTCTTCTTTCAACTTTATGTTTAAGCTTACATTAAAAGGAAAACTTCTAAAAAATTATTTACTTTTTAAAGTAAAACATTTGTG
This sequence comes from Pyrocephalus nanus, assembly GCA_038380795.1. NCBI lineage: Eukaryota > Metazoa > Chordata > Aves > Passeriformes > Tyrannidae > Pyrocephalus > Pyrocephalus nanus. Next base: position 12,815,399 of record CM076275.1, on the reverse strand, counting down.
TTGCTCAGTCATGGGAGTACATTTAAAACGTTTGTGAGTATTTCACACTTGCACATAAGTTCAAGAGATTAATTTGTGATATGAAATGAGCCTTCACTAATATCAACGCACTCTTTGGCTCTCCAAGTTTGAGAGAAGAGCTTTTTGTACTGCGTCATGGAAAAGTGTCAAATAAGATGTTAAAGACAGTAGCTGCTGTTGTCCTCACTTTTATTGTTTTAAAGCAGTCTGTGCAAAACCATCTATTTTTATCCCTGTTATTCATGGCCTCTTGATCATTTATCCTTAGTTGTACACCTAAGTTTTCATGTCACAAATTTAGGTCTAAAAATAGTGTCTTCAAATACCTCAGCATAGGTATTTCTTTACTTTTAAGTAACATTTTAGTCATGTTTAACTCAATTCTTTTTTTTTCCCCCCCCTTCAAAAGGACTCTTCAAATGAACCTCCTACAAATATTAGCCATTATCTACTCCTAAGAAGCCAAGTAAATTAGTATTCAAGTTAAAACAAAAAAACCCCCAACATCTCCATCCCCTTATCCTCCTCCCCCTTAAAGCCCCAAAATTGTACCAAGGCAGTAAATCCACAACAGCAGCTGGTATCTCACACTGCTGGGTGGATACAGGAACCCTGCCTGCCATGAATGTCAAATATCAATTAGGGCTACACAGGAGTTGAGGACCATATGCTACAGGGTTCAGATTCAGCAAATTTAAACCCACCACCTATGTATGAAATTAAATCAGTCCCTTTACATCTTAGCACTTAAAGTGGAAAACGTGAAGACCCACAACTGAGAAAGCCTTGGATAAATCTTTGTCCAGTATGATTTTTTTCCTGTACAGAAGGAACTGATTAAGAAAAAAAACAGGGTTATGATTTTCATACAACGGAAAGAAGAGTAACAGAGAAAAAGGAACTCAAAGCTCTTGACTGTACTTCCAATCCAGCTATTTCTTAATACTGTCAATGTGAGTAACTAATATTTGCTCTACAGTAAACACCCACAAAGGATTCATATTTGTAATTAAATATCAACAGTATGAAAAAAAATACATTACAAATAAAGGCTACTATCTGGGGAACAAACACAGGCATTATGCATTCCTGAAAATTTTCCTTCAAAATCTATCACAGGCAGCCCAAATATAGAACAGCTTGTATTGACAGAGCTGGAGAGCTAAACCTGCAGCCCTCTGAAGTCCTGATGGGGACACCCTGTGCTTTAAGTGTAGCAGGATGTGGAAGTCTGTGTTCAGGGGAAGTCAGTGCTGCAGTGAGGAACTTCACCTTCAGCTGCAAAACAGCAAACATTTGGTTCAGGATTAAGGAAAAAATGTTGTTCCCACTCAGCTGAAGGTGGGGGAAAAAGAAAAAGAGATGAGAATTTCACCTTTTTTTCCTACCCTCTTAAACTTGAACACTTTTTCATTGTACACTGTACTGGAGGGTAACTGTGATTTTGGTTTAACTAACTTTACACAAACTGAGAGGTAACATTTAAAGATTACCATCTCCCTTAGCCAGCTGTCTTCTCCTTAGCCTACACTGATTTACAGCTGCAAACTCCATCTGCATTTCCAGGCTATTCAGGTTAAGTTCTATCACAACTATTGTGTTTTCTGATCCATATTTATTTTTGTCTTCTAGCAAAGTGTAATATGCGAATTTGCCCCTCAATCTATGTAATGCACAACTATCACAAGAAAAAGAGCACAAGTATTTACTCTGAACACTTAAAAATGAGACCTTAACATTAACTACCTTGAACCTTCTCAGGACAGTTCTTACTGCTTGAGGTAGGGGGGTACATTAAGAACTATTTTCATGGATCTTTTTAGCCAATATCTTTGTTTTTATGCCTTCAGCTGTGCTTTAAGAGATAAGTCTGTTTTCAGCTAGGCTCATTTAAGTTCTATCTTCTCTGCTTAGTCTTTTTTGATTGAGGATTTTCTCTGTTTACATCTAAGGAAGTATTTCCTCTGCACCAGTCAAGTGGCCAAGGTATACAAACATGTACAAACAAACATGCACTATAAGAAACACAGTGGCAGTCACTATAAACCTTGACTCTCCTGTAAGTGTTCCTATCCTACATGGAAGACTACTTTGTGTTTGTAAACATGAACTCTCTGAAGACTGTCACTCATTAACATCCTTAGCTGAACAGGTGAATGCTCCTTCAGCTGAACACAACACAGATAAATATCTGAGATTCTCTAGACCCTCTAGAGGATATAATGGTCTATATATGCTGGCCTTAGTGGATAATTTGGACATACTTTACTGATGAAAATAGGAAAAAAACGAAAGGACACAGAGTGGATACTGTGGAGAGGAAGGAAGGAGAAGAACTACACTGTGTAAAAGTGTCTGTGCAGGGAAGAGCAGCTTCTCTCCAGGTGAATCTCCTTTGCAGCGGGTGTTGAGGGAAAAGGAAAGCATCCCATGCTTAATGCAAAGTGCTGTTTCACATCACATCAGATGTGAGATCCTGTGAGCACACCAATGGAAGTGTTTTGTCATACATGCACTGGCTCTCAGTGTGTGCACGAGTGTCCCTTGGAAACACTGAAGTAGTGAAAACACCACAAAGGGTGTTGCTTGGGAACAGGGACACTCACTCAGCAGATCTTAATAGAAGGGAGATTTTTTTTTTCCCCCAGAGTGGTGGAGTTATTCAACATTTCAGGAAAACACACACATTTAAGTTAAAAAATGTTCTGTACTCTTAATATGTTAAAATGCTATTTAATAAAACAAATACTAATGACCTAAATCAATCCAAAGCTTTATCACATTTAAAATGTCCTTTTTAGATAGAACAAACATCACTGGGTCATTGTTTAGGGAACTGTCTTCCTGCTGGATGCTGAAACACACACAAACAGCAACACCAAGGTGCATTTGAGGACTTGACAAAGCCTTTTAAATCCTGGGCTTCACTGACATGGACAGTTCCAGTACCTTAAAACACAACAGCCTCCCATTTTCATTGCTGCATGAATTTACAAGGATTAGTTCACAATATCACTTCTGAATCCCCAAGTTGTCATGAATCAATCACAAATACTGTATTCAATAGCATATACATAGGGTTTATGAGGTTCATGTGTTTACATTTACGAGAGTAAAGGGCCATTCAGATGCTCAGCCACTGCTAGAAATTCCTCCTGGAGCATAGGAAGTTATCCATCAACAAAAGGGTTTATTTCCTTCATCATTCTTTGACCTACAGAATATCTTAAGTTTACTGAAAGAATATCAGCATATATGTATAAATGCACCTTGACTTCAGCTCTTTTCCAGATAGAAAATTCTCTTGGAAAAATAGCAGCAAGCCACGATAAAAGCTCCTATTTAATGAGAACTACGACTAAAAGAGAGGCCACCTCTCCATATTGAACAAGAAAAAAAGCCTATTTTTTAAAATGTTTCTATTTTCAGCAGTTTTCCAAAACTGACACTAGGCAAAGACAGTTTCTTTAATGAGAAGAACTGATATTACAAGAAAAAAAAATAATCAGAAAAGGTAAAAAATGCATCCAAGCATTAATAAGTTGGTTACAGCCTTCCCATGCTGTTCCAGCACCTGGTTCTGCAGAGTCACTTCTATGACCAAGTTTACCACACTACTCATTTCTCCATTTGCATCATGTAAATAAAATACATGGAGTGAACTTTGCTTCTGATTTCGGTACTTAACATGGTGATTACAAATGATGGTATTTTACATGAAACAGAATATTTTGGAGCTCTCTTCCAAAATCCCTTTTGAGACCTCAGTGCAAGAAGAAATCTGCCATCCTCTGCCCTGAGAGCATCTCTTACTTTGCAGAAAGCAAATAAAATCACTTGAGAATGCTACAAAAGACAGATAACTTTAAACTAAATGCCATTCATGATGCTCCAAAGCATAGCAAATGACTGTTTCTTTTGATAGAGGGAAACATATTTACAGCATTATCTCTAAATACAGGAAGCTGTCAGATACATTTTTCCAGTCACAGAATGTGCTGCTCAAATAATAGTACACATGTATATTGGAAATTTAAGTTTATTATCTGTTAGTGTATCCTATATTAGCTAGTTAAACGAAGTTCTACCTCACTATTTTTCAGCAGCCACCAAATATGGAGGATATCACTTGACTCTCCAAGCTGCTTCTGTTTCCCTGGTCAGCAAGAAAAAACCCCTACATATAAATATATATATAAAATCCTACAACTAAACTAGACATAAATATGTGTTACTAAACTTGGGTGCAAAGTGGCTTGTTTAAGCTTTTATTTTACTACTACCATCCTTTGCATTCAGCTTTGGTCTCTGCACTGTAGTTTTTTACACAAGTAAAATAATTTGTGCAACAGGGATACAAATATTAGGGTGGGAGAATTGTTTAGTGTTGATCTAGTGACAACCTTTTTCCTGCTCCTTCAGATTGGTTCCCAGTTTTGCTGGGAGTTCCTATAGCTGCAAGTCATTATTTGCAAGTCAAGCAATGATTTTTATTAACTTGACCAATACGAGCTGCTCTGACTGGGCTGCAGTTGAACAGTATCACCACTGAATCCAACTTCATTAACTGTGGTAAACAGAAAGGGGTGTCATTACTGCCTCAGATCTGTGACTGTAGCTCCTTTCAACAGCACGTCCCAAAGCCTGCAGATTTTAGCTCCCTATGGTTACCTGCTTCTTTGCATAAATAATTCCAATTATAGACTGTGCCCTATCACTGTATTGTTTTCCAAACAATGTTAGGATCTTCCATATATTGTGTTCCCTAGGAGCCTGCAAAATCCCCCAAACACCTTGACCTGGTACAGGTAACCTATGCACAAACTACTTCTTGTACAGCTTTCTGTGGAGGTCACTGCTGGAAGAGCTCAGAGCCTCCCATTCCACCCAGCCATCAAAAGCCACGTTTGTTTTGGCAAACCAGGGAGCTTGGAGGGCTTGGACATTTTAGATAAGTCTTATAAGTACTTCTACCATGTATTATGTTCCTGACACTGGATGCTGGGAAACAGTTCTGCCTCAGGACATTCATACACCAAACAGCCACAATGAGTCACCTACACTTCACACTTAGGTGTTCCTTTTAAGCAGTGAACCTGTTCATTGAAACCCTTTAGAGCAACACTTGTCTTTAAATAAATTCACAGTATTCCATCACACTGATCTGCCAAGTTATGCATCCACTAAATCATGATGCAGATGTTTATTTTCATAGTAGAGAAAAAAAAAATTGAGACCAGAAATTGGGGTCAGAAGTTTCACACAGAACCCATGGTCTTGCACAAAACAGTTCTATTAAATATTCAAATTGTTACCATGCAAGTGTAAACCTACTTCCCCCCCATGATCTTTTCCCTTTAAAATTTTAAAAAGAATAAGCATATACATGATCACATATACTAGAAAAGAGTGAATAAAAGAGAAGTACTGCTTAGTGATAGATGACAGATTAGTTATCACAACCACATATCAATTTGGTGAAAACCAATTAAGAAAAACTCATTTAAAGAAGGTTTGCTGTTCATAAATAAATAGGAATTTGATATCAATTGTATTATATTCAGATCATACAGACTATATTTTGCCATAATTTTTCAAGTTTCAATTTTGAAACTGAAAGGACAGCGACTGGAAATTAATGTAAAATGGGTTCAAATAATAAAACATTAGAACACAGTCAGAATTCAATCACCTTCTTCACTGGGTAAACAACTTTCAGCTCTATTGCCATTTATAAACTTTTCAAATTGCTACAACAAATGCTTTAAAAGAGAGAGACCCAATGAGAAAAATCTTATAAACCCAAGACATTCTGATGTTCTAATTGTGCCCTTTTCCAACAGTAACACTTCAGAACTTCTCAACTCCATGATTCAGTTTTTCCTCCCATAAAAAAATTTACAATAGGCACAGTGAGCCAACTTTCAAGTCTATGTGGGCCAGAGGTAAAATTAGCTCCAAAATGAAGGACATCCCTCCCATTGAATGACAGCTGGAAAGTTTCTCCTACAGTGATTTGGATTTCCAAGCCATCTTCCAGGGCTTAGAACTCATTTTTTCTAGTTATATCCATGTGTGGTGGGATTTGGCATGGACTACATTTATTTTGTGGGATCCTGACCCTGAAAGTGTTTGCTCATGACATTCAGTTATGCTCCTGAGTGTTACATATGGACACTGAGCAAGGAACAAATATCAGCAAGAACAAGCCATGCACTCACTGATTTTTCTCCAGGAATGATCAAAGTTCAGGTGTATCCCTAACCAAATCTGACTACAGGGAGAAAGTTAATAAAGTTTCACCATCTTATACAGGTTTTTTTTTCTTATTATTAGAAAAAAAATAAAACAACCAACAAGCCATCACTGAAATACCCCCTCCAGTATGAAATATTCAGAAGTCATACATATTGTATTTGGGGAATATTGCAGTCTGAACAGATCCATGTCTACATTTCAGATGACTAACCTTCTAGGCATCACTGCCTATTACACAGCAATATATACACACTAAAATTACAGACTGACATTTGTGTCTGTGAGGAGAGGCATATCTGTGCTGATATGAAAGCTTTTCAGAATTCTCTTTTAATGCTCAAGGCTAAACAGACACCAACAATGACAAAAAGATCTCCCCCGGGGTATAAGAAGAGGTCAAACTGTAATTGGACTCCCATAATTTTTATTAGTATTATAGATGAAAGCAGAGAGAATAACCTTATTAGGTTTTCTGCATTATTACTAAGTTTTTTTGGAGGTCTTAAAAGTTTCCCATTAAGTACCATATCAGGTCAGTAAGAAAAGGGAGGAAGGAGGGAAAGTAGGCCTGCAAGGTCATCTTTACATAAAAAAAAGTCACTATGGAATATGAATGAAATTAAAATAAAAATCTTTGCTTATATAATCATTATGTAAGTCTGTTTCTAAAAATATTTCTAAATATTTTAATTTTAGGTCAGTGTATTTCTTGATAATTAAGAGGGCATTACTGTAACTCCTGTATCTCATTAGTGTACATACTTAAACTTGTCTCAAAATAACTTATCCTTTCACCATTCAAAAATCAACAAGATTCTGAGTTTACTTTCCTCTGAAATGTGAAGTTAAACACTTTTGTAAAGAGTAGATCCTTCAAGGTGCAAGATTATGATCCTTCAAAGGCATAAACTGGACACTGAAGCTCAGAAACCCCCAGGAATCGACGCGCTTTTAGCATGGGCTTAATGTTAACACACCATCAGTTTGATACTCAGGATGTTGCTTATTTCCATCAGGTTTTGTTAAACTAAGTGCTACACATGAAATCACTCTGAATGTCTCAAGCATTCATGAAGGTATTTTTCAATGCTTAATTAATGTGAATAAGTTCAGAAGGATATTCAGTAATTCAAATCCAAGTTTCAGGGCACCGGTAGCCTGACAAGTTGTCTTTCACAAAACCTGAGATACTTTTTTTGAAATGGCTTTGAAAGGTTGACATGAATCTTATCCCAAACGTATCACAGCAATTTACACATGAAAGTGTACAACTGCAACAAAGAGAACTTCAAAAACTAGGGTGGAATGAAATACAAATCTTTCATTTCTAATTGCAGAACTCATTTCTCTAAATTAGCTTTCCCTAAATAATTCTGTCTCTGAACACAAATAACGAGCCTGCTGAACTCTACAGACAAAGTTGCTACAAGCTGAGAAGCTTTTTTTTTTCCCCTTGCCTACTATCTGAAAGAGTGAGAGATGTACCCATAACTATAGTTTTAATTATTTGAGAGGTACTTATACATCAGAACAGAGCTAGTTATATAACCCCTAGACAGTCAGAGGTCCATTAAAAGTGTGTATTGTTAACTGCAATCTTACTTATAAAGAACTTTAAACTATGGTTTTGTGGCTCAAATTCCCCCTTTTTTCCCCTCCACATTTTAAGTAGTCAGGCAATTAGGTTAATAGCAAAGCTCCCAGGGGACAAGAGCATCAGGAATTACCTGTGCTCCTGTTGTACAGTATAACTGTGTTTCAGATACATTTTGTAATGAGAAAAATAAATACCACAGGCACATGGCCACTTCTGTAACTTAACTTGCATTTTTCTAGACCCCCTAATAAGTGGATTAATTTAGATCTCATAAAAGAGGTAGAGATGTGCCAACAAGGCTAAAAAAAAAAAAATTAAAGACGAAAGCCTTTTAGTACAAGATTTTATCAGACATGTTCAATATAAGCATCTGTGAACTCTTATCATTCTCATTCATGTTTCTTTTCTGGCCACTTAGCATCATTAGATGCAATAATGCAGAGAATGAGTCAGCACAAACTGGCTGCATCTTACCAGATGTTTTGTCTCTAAGACGAGACTTCAGCAGAGTTTGCAGGGAAACGTAAAAACTAAAACAAATAAATGAGAAATCCCAACCCCAAACTAAAAACCTGTCCCTTCAATGAAAAATTACTCACACCAACACTAATTAGCAATAGCACTTTGTGACAGACTAGAACACTTCCAACTGAAGTGCCTAGCAAAAGGAAAGGCCACAGTTCAGGAGTATCTGTTTTATACATAAACATTCTATTACAAAGGCAGCAGCAATCATAGTTCAACAACCTCCTGGTGAAAGGACTGCAGCACACCAGTAAAAATTTTCATGACATATTTTCCAGTTGAATGCACTATTTTGTAGTTTAAGGCCCCCAAACCATCTGCTCCACACGGTGTTCTGACACCAAACCTGGTGCCTTCACATACCCTGCCAGGGGATCCTAAAATGCCATCACACTACACAAACCACAGTTTCTAGGTGAAGGACAGTCCAAATTCAGCTAAAAAAGGGTCCCCATCTGTTTTCAAATTACTCTTGTCTCTAGAAACAGGTATGGAACATAGATAGAAGGCATTAAACAGCAGTACCCTGCATGTGTTTGTGTAATTTTTGTTGCTGTAAGCAGTATCCTTTCACCACTGAAACCAAAAACATCATTTGCAGGTAACAGAGTCTTCCTTTGAGCCCACAATGGGAAAACCATGTGGCAAGGGTTCAGCTATTAGTTGCAAATTCATTTTAGGTCTGTGAAATGCAGTTAATTCATTAAAATGCAAATATGCAATGCAAATTCAGAGGGAGTAAAGTGTCTTCTTTTTTTAGCTCATTTCCATATTAAATTAAAGATCCTAACCTCTCTATTATGCACATCTTTATTAAGCAAAAAAATAAAAATCCTAATTTTAAAAAAATTGCTAAAAACCCTCAGACATTGAAGAATTTCTTTCTGTTTGATTCACCTGTGCCTTGAATTTATAACTCGTCATCTAAGCCTACCTGTGCTGCTAAAACCCACTACTAATGGGAGTAGCAGGGGGGAACTTTAAATGTGTTTGTTGAGAAACAAAAGTTATAAATTATCATTGGGTAAATCTACCAAGGTTTATATTTTTAATACATTATACCCATACATATTAGTTTTACACCCCCAAAACTGCCCATCTTTGCCTGGGCTCAGCAAACCAGCAGTGGTCACATGGACAGCCAACTTTTTTTTTTCGACATTTGCAGTAGAAGAACATGGATCAAGCAGGACATAAACTACCTGCTGGAGAAATCCTGTGCACCAGGGCCTGTTCCAGAGATGTGTTCCAGCCTGTCCACACAGCACTGCTCACACATTAATGGCCAAAGACCCCCAACAACCCCGAAATTCAGCACTCACCCCACGGTCCAGCGGCGTTGTTTGCATCAAGCACTGCAGGGGCTTCGTGTTGCTACAGGGACCCACTAGCCTTGCAACAAAAGTGACCCTCAGAAACATGAAAATTCAGAGCTCTGCACTCTACTCCATACAGCCTGAAGAGTTTGAGCTCCAACTCGCAGCAGTCCCGTCCCCACCAATATATTAAACACTTATCCCTGATGCAATGCAGCTGGGAAAGGCACTAAAGCCTTAATGATCAGCTGGCTCCTTTGAGGGTGGCCACAATTAACAAGTCCTTTACAGCTGTATTCAATAACTTTTTGGCATGGAGACAGGACTCTTTTAACGATGCCAACCATATGTTCTAGTTAACTACTCTATTTCTTACCTATCAATATGGATCAGCAGTATTAACAGTAAGGCAATTTTTCTTTCCATAGGAAGTGTAATGTCAGATGGTATTTAGTATTGGTTCAGTACTGAATACTCAGTATTGAGTTTTTAGTTCCACTGCATTAGCAAACACTGAGTAAGATTATCATTTTATAAGTATGATGCATGTTGCAGCTTCCTTCTACTACATAATTTACCCCAAACAGGCAATCATATACAATAATCTCAGAAATGTTGTTTCAAATGTTAGTGAAAATCAAATACTTGTTGGACAAAAAAACCTGAACAACCCAACTAAACAAAAACCAACAAAACAAAACAACACCGACTCTCCCCAAATTTTTTTCTTTTTTCCTATTTTTTTTTCCCCCTATATTTTCTACTGTCAGGTATAAGCATAATCTGTCACTTGCAGTGGGATATAAAATGATTAATTATGGCAAAAAGGTTATTCAAACTCACTAAAAGGAACCCAACCAAATATAAACCCAGGCATTTTCATGGCAATTTTAGTCAAATTTTGCTGGTTTAGGTCACTTAAAAACCAGGAATAGTCAAAACAAATATGCAAGTACTTGTTTGGGCCTTCATTTAAGTGGGTAAAAAACGCAGAGAAGTCCATGAATTCACCTCTGCTTAATCAGGTGTCCTTGTGCTTCTGGTTTTGCCTGTGCTTCAGAATTAGGCAGTGACAGCTATTTTGAACATTTGAATGGTTATGATACTGTTAACAAAACAACTTGCCCAGCAATATTGAAGAGTATGTGGTGAGTATGTGGCTGTAACTTATATTGTGCAGAACAGTGCACAGCTGGCAGTGTTTTGTAATCCAGGTAGACATGCAAAGAATATGCAGTGAATGAACACTCCTCCAATTTGCTTATCTCTAATGAACCCCAAATCCCCCTCCAAAAATAAAATAAAACAAAACAGCAGAAAAAAATAAATAAAGGAAGTCCTGAGATAAAGAAACAGTGCTGAGGAAATGAAAGCAAACCACCACTTTCCTTTTTATAAAAAAAATATCAGAGGAGCTGTTCTAACATAACTCTAATTCTGTTTCTGGCTGGCAGTTAAAATCCTATGACCTGGTTTGTTATTTTAGTCCTAAGCTTTCATCTCTGGAAGCAACATGGCACTAGCTATGGGTACCAGCTTATTAAAGTTCAATTCATTGTTAAAAGCAAATACCTGCTGAGCACAAGGTGATGCAAGTAAGGACTCTTTAAATTGTTTACAAAGGGTACCAGTATCTGACTAATAGAAAAGAATTAAAAAAAGGTAAAGAAAAAAAGGCTGGCAATAAAACTGACTACTAGTTTATTTTCAAATGTTTCAACTCTCTTTTCTAGGAAAAATTAGTTTGCAAAATTGGCTGAGAACAAAGGTGCAGCAGCCGCTTCTCTCCCATCAGTGGAGTTCCATGGTTCCAGGAGGGCAGAACTGGCAGCAGAAATTGCCTTCTAGTAAGTGAGGTTATTCCTAGCTACAAACAAAGCCACAGGGAGATTTATCCTTTGTCAATTGTCAATGTATCTGTCCTTCATTTGGGAATAAAATCCATTAGATTATGTGTACTGTGGATTCATTTTATGTGAGATACCTTCTAAGAAACAACCTTGTGTCATGATTAAATGGCGATTCTTAAGTTTACAGCAGCCATTCTGGATGTCTGTTCTCTTGAAAGCATTTACCTTTTGTGCCAAAAAAATAAAATTTCTTTCTAATTTAAACTTGGTTATTCCTTGTTAACAAGGAGGAAAGTCTTCTATTTTCAGCGCTGGACAAACTCTAGAAATCAGAGCTCATTTTGAACCCTCCCAGCATCCTCAAATGTGGCCAACCAGAAGCAATTTAATTTGTGTCTTTTATTTGGTGAGTGTGGATGTCAGCATTTTAGTTTGAATCACTTGCTTTTGAGGTCAGTCTCCAAGATATCCCTGATTTCATGCTTTGGTTTGCACTGCAGAACAAAAGAGTGCAGAATGTGTGAAAACTAAATCAGACCATGTGCTCTGGGAAGGTACCTGAAGTGCTGGCAGGTGTTCTGCTCACAGAACCAAACTGCTCTGAGGCAAACCCTCCAAAACAACTGCTAAGTTCACCTAACTTCGAATTATACACATGGTTATGCACATATTTCCATATGTAGTAGAGAAGAGATATGCAGTGTAGGACTGTTGGGAGATAGGTTATTTTAACAGTGAATGTATTTTAAAGTGAGCCACCTACAAATTATTCATGCTATTAAAAAGAGGATGAATTATCACATCCTTCCCTTCAGCTGACAAAGAAGTCTTTAATGTGGACTCAAAGCTCTCTGTTCTAAAGGCTTTTAAGCAAATCTCCACCTGACTTTGTCCCACCTGCTGGACAGTTGTCTGGAGTGTTGAACACAACTGGCATTTTTATATACTTTGTGACGAGAACCACTGTGTTTCTCCTGGCCTATTTGCAAAATTCTCTTATCATCATGAGCAGTGATATGGTGCTTCAACTCCTTTTCCCTCTGCATCATCTTTATAACTCATTTTTGAAGGAGCAGAGGGTTGTTTCCCTTTCATACTCGCTGGTTCCATTATTTCCCGTGCAGTCCTTGCCCAGGCCCCTCTGCAGCACTGCCAGTGTCCTTCTAAGACAACGAGCACAGCAGTTCTGCAGTGCAACTTTTCTCAAACAGGGTTTGATTCCAGATCCATGTGGAAAACCCTCATGCTCCTGGATAGCAACACGACACTGCACTGCCCACGCCATGCCGCAAAGCAGAAGTTAGCAGGTTGTTTCAGGGTTCCAGAAGGCAGTAATATTGAACTGCATCTCCTGGGGCTGCTCCAAACCAGAACTGCGACAATACCTCCCAGGAATGGAGGATTTTAATGTAGAATTCCAGTGCCAATCAATCATTCAGTATTAAAGATTAAATGCAAGTAGAAAGATGAGAGTTGACAAAAAGCAATTGAAAGAGAACACAGTCTTTTCTCAAATATTTTGGACTTCATAGAGGTAAAATATGCATTTGTTGAATCAAGACAGAGCACAGACTGCAGAAACATCATCATGCAATCTTTTCTTTTAGTTGTTCAGCTCGACATGCATTCAGTATAGTTTTTACATATTTAAATTTTTAACAGAACACAGGTATGTACTTGTCAATAAAGAAACATCTTTAAATGTTTTAAGAAATCTAACTAAGGAAATACTGCTTCCTTGACAATCGTGAATCTTTCTGGTATAAACCCCCTCAACTTCTCTGGATCTCATATTTTATTTATTACCACTGGGTTTTAAACATTTGAGCTTTAGTTTATAGTTTTTTTAAAGACTAAAACATGGTTATCAAGTGTGACTGTAAGTAAAACAACAGCAGCTTTGCTAATGCTAGTCTGATCTGATAGAACACTTGAATATGATACAAAAATAAATCCTTTGAGGGGATTTGGGACTTAGTTGTTTCTCATGCAGGACACTGTAATTTATCAGTGCACCACAGCCAGGTCAGTGTAGTGAAGCTGTGTTAGACAACTAGGAGAAAAATAATTACTTTTTAAAAAGAAATTGGAGATCTCTTTGAACAGGGTATAAACAAGGTGCATTTTTACATAAGTTTTACATTAAATAGTTGAGTTGTATTGTCCTGGTATCTCCTTGGAATCTGTTCAATACCATATAATATAGCTTTATTCTGACATAATTATTTAGTACGAGCAATTTTAGTTGAAATTTAAGGTAAATTGCAAACAAAAGCCACATGACTTCGATTTGACTTTTTTTTTTTTCCAACATCATGTGATTTAGGTGAAGAATCATATGTCACAACCAATGACAGGAATTAATCATACTGCAAAATTTGCAAACAGACCACAGGTCTAAATAATCTGCATAAATCATTCAGCTAATAATTTGATACAGCTAACAAACAAAACAGGCAAGACTACTCATAAATTATTTGGGAAAATAAATTAATAAAATTTGCCATTGGTTATTCTTCTTGGTTTGCCCATTGCCCTGTTGTTCTCTAAACCAGATTCTGAAAAATCTCTTAATATTTAAATTATGTAAAGTAATCTTTTCTGAAATAAAAACCTGAAGACTTATTTTGGAATTCATTTCTAACTCATTTAACAGGATTTAGTCTTATTATAACATCACACATACACATCACTATCACGATGTCACACGATGATCAGCTCACCAAACATCACAATAGGCTGGAAACCAAGGGAGACAGTGGAAGAAAAGAAGAAACACACAAATCACCAGAGACACAGAAAATAGCCAATGACAACAACAAATGGTGCAAATGACAACAGAAGAGAACAGAAACGACATCAGGAAAAGCTCAAAAAGCCTGTATTGGTCTTGGAATTTTTCTACTGCCTTCAGTTATGGGTCAAACCCTGGAAGAGTAAGCTCAGGAAAATGGAAAAGGAATGAGAGGAGATGAAATCTTAAAGAAGAAATTAAATGGCTTAGTCAAAGAAACTTTTAAAATGCATTTTAAATGCATCTCTTAAGCAACTGTGGGAACTGTATAATAGTAGCACTGAGTTCTAAAGAAGACATAAAAAGGTTTCAAAAGATGAGAATTACTGAAAAGCGCTCTTTTGTCTAGATTGTATCCCCTTGTCAGTAAATCAGACTGTAACAAGCATAAATCCTTTCTCCACATATAAATACAGGTGATTTGAAACTAGACAGAGAATCCCTCTTCTACAATAGATTTATTTTGAGTGATTGTATACTTGGACCATAAACACTCTAAAGACAAAAAAAGAACAAGGTTTCTAGAGCCCAGAAAAAGAGTGAAATGTATTAAAACTCTTATCTTGAGTTTTTAGATTAACTTTAAAAAGCTCTCTGTGCTCAGGTACTTCAGATTTAATGCACAAACCAAAAATCTCTCCATGAAATCAACTTGTCCAAACAGTACCATCAGGGATTGCTATTTGCTAATGGCAACCACAGTTCCAATCGCTCTGCACTTCCACAGTGTGTTTCAGAGGATCCTTGATTTATTCACAGCTAATTTCTTAAATGTCACAACAGCTTTATAACACTTCTCAGCACCACTGAAATGCCATTTTTTTTTCAAAAACCTTTAACATGTAGAATATTAACCATTAATATCAATACGAAAAGAGATTTTAAAATTACATATTCCAGCCGTAACATCCGCCACACGTCCCTTCAGTACAGCTTACCTTTCCTTCCTCTCAGGGAAATATTTTGAAATAAAGAAGACACAACTGAGCAAAGAACTAATGTATCATCTCTGCAAGATATTACAACTGGGTGTGTAAAATCTCACGAGGCACCACCTTTCAAACGTGTAAAACTGCAGTGTAAAATGGTTATAGGGGATGGAAACACAATACATGTGTCTCAACAGAGAGGTCAAAGAACCTCGGGTAATGATCTCCCACTGACAGAGCGCCATGGAGGTGATAAAGTTCCAGCCAATTTGAGATTACTGCAGCAGAGACCTCATGAAAAATTGAGTCCCAACAAGAGGGACAGTCTGGCAGGCTGACACTTATAATTGCCACTCAGAAAAACAACAAATCCACCTGCCTCTTTCCCGTGCTCCTCTCCCTGCCCAGCCTGTCCTGCTGCCTTTTGTGTGCAGCTCACCTTTGAAAACTGGCAGTACGTGAGTTGGTTGGCTCAGCAAGTCCCAGGTGATGAGTGGAGAATAAGCAAGGCTCTTAAACAAGGTTATTTGACCTGTTTAGGGATTTTTGAACATGAGTAGTTCTATCTGTAAGCCCAAACTGAAGTGTCAAATTCTAGATGAGGAAAATCCTAAGATCCTAAGACATAGATTTTTTTTTTCTTACCATTAGAATTTTTATTATTCTAAAGGTCATTTCATGACTACATAACTAATGAGAAAGGATATATTCCTTGAGTCACCTGGGATGTGCCATAGTGCATCTGACCAAAGGTGTAGCTACTGACTGTGACATTCCAGACAGATGAGGGGCTGCAGCTGCAGCTCATATCAAAGCTCCTGTGGCAGTTCATATTTGCCAATATATCTTTCAAGCTAAAGAGATGTGATTTCCTCCCTGGTGATTTCACAAGTAACTTTCATCAATAGTTTGTTGTAAATCTGGCGTGGCAAAGGTTTGCAAGAGCACACATTTGCCAAGACCCAGAGGTTTCCTTTATGAGACATTGTCTGTTTTAGTCTTCTCTGGATGATAATATAAACCCTAAGTGAATATTTCTGAGTTTATTTCTCCAGAGCTCCACAAAGAATAAAAAGGTAAAGAGGGTTTGCATCTCTGACTTGCCTGCTAATGTACACGTTTATGACACTTTGCTCCCTTCGGTCATTTTTGAGTACTTTGCCACTTAAAAATACATGCATTCAAAATGAAACAAACCCCACAGAAGCTGGAACGGACTATTCTGCTGTGTCATAGAAATATTCAGTTAAATGCACTGCCTGTCACTTCAGCACATGGAACATTTGTAACTTGACACTTTCCGGTATTTAAAAACTATTCTGTATCAAAACCAGCAATACTTTAAAAATGTTACTGTAAGTTAATTGTTTTCTGCCATACTTGGAAAAAAGCACACTTTCTACACCTAATCTCTATTCAAAGTGACCCTCATTACCCATTTTCTTATATTTTTCTGCTAAATTTTCTCATCTGTTTTAATACGTTTTAAGGACATTGAAACTGCAATGGCTTCTCTTAATTCTCCTTAGCATTTTCTCTGTGTACTGTGGCAGTCTTCTTATCCTGCTGGAAAGCTTTTCAAAGAAACATGCACTACAGTACCTGCAGCAGCTTACCACATTCTGGTGCTGATGAAAAGGAGGCAAGAATGGCCGATTAAAAATCACTCAGTGCTCTCAGGCCTTGAGATTTCAGGTTTAGCAAATGTCAGCAGAAGATCCCAGCAGCCCTCGTGGGCTGTGCTGAGGGATGGGGCGATGCTGCTCACTTGGTTGAACGTTGTTCACTCAACACTCTTTTCTCACCAATTCTGCAAATTTCCCCTTGTCATCCTATGCTAAAATCTCAGCAAAACTAAAAAAAAAAAAACAAAAAAAAAAAAAAAAAACAAAACAATCTGCTTATGCTTACCAGGCAGGTTTCATCCAAATTTTACAGTTATAATTAAAAACTACATTTTGATTAAGGAAATTATGAATTACAATAAAGTGCAAGGAACATGCAAAATGAATAATTAACATTGTATAGACTTCAGCATCTTAATGAAGATTAAATACTACATATATTCAAACTGGATTAGCACATCCACTGAAAGCTGTTATGTGCTCAGTAGGGGAGTCTGTGCATTCACAAAATAATGTTTTATGAGGAGTATTCTAGCAACATTAAGCATAAGGTTGTCATATATAAAATGATTAACATTTTATATAAAAGAAGCTGTAATTCCAGTAAATGAAGTCATTTCATCTCCCTGCTGGTTCTACCTTTAGGAATACACTGTAAATGAAAAGTGGCTCAATGTGAAGTCTAGTTAAATAGAATATGAATCCTCTTGTTTGAAGTTAATGAGACTTGGAAACCTGCATTTAAAAAAATGTTGTGATTTTAAATCACCAATTTCATTAAGATTTGCATACAGGACGTACATTCTTGTTCTATTAAGGCTTCCACTTCCTCAGCTGCACAGGACAGGATGTCACCTTGCTTTTCCTGATCTCTGTTTGCAACCTGCCCACCACTTACAGCTGCTTCTTTACGAGGGGGAGAATTGCTTGAGAGAACCTGCAAGCAGGTGAAGGATGAGTCTGCAAAAATGCTCAAACAGAACAGCACCTGGAAAAGTAACTCCTTGGCTACTGATTATGAAGTCATTTTGTCAAGGCTGAGTACGTACAGATTGCTGGGGTATTGCTCTCAGCAGTGAAATGTCCATCTGCAGAAGGGGTGCTGACAAGTTGCCAGCTGCTCCAAGCTGACAGATCAAAGGAGAAATGGACTGTAATTTCCTCCTCAAGAGAACAGATGATGGCAAGGTTAAATCACATCCACGTAGAGAAGTGACAGGAATGTTAGATGTAGATAAGGCAATGCGTGTATTGGTATTTATTGTTTTAAACCTGCTTCATCCAAAGAAGCAGCTGCTCTTCGGGGGATACTGATCTCAAACTGGGAAACCCAGTTGAAAAGTGGTGGGAAGAAGATTGTAAGTACTCAAAGCCAAAACCTGACTGAAGTTATTTTTGTTGTAAAGCACAGAAGAGGGGATAACACATTTAACACTGTAATTTATAAATTGTTTGGCAGGCTCTGCACACTTGCCATTGTCAGAGGAACAGGTTGTAGGGCTGGGTGTGGGCTCTTCCGGCAGAGATGAAGCAGCACAAGACTGCAGCCCTGGTGCAGCACACGAGTGATTCTGCAGACAAAAGCTGCAGTCACTCTTCTCTTGTCAGTGTTATCTTACACTTGAGAGGGGCTGGCTGGGATCCGGGCTGGGCCCCTGCCCAAACACAGACAATTAGCACCTCTGTCAGCCATAGCACACACGCTGCCTCTACCTTAACCTCTGGGGGCCTGGCCAAACCCTGGGTCCCCTGAGATGTTCCTGGCATGGTAATGAACTCTTTGTAGCCTTTACCTCTCTACATTTTCTTTTAAGTGGAAAAAGTATAGCTAAATTTTAATAATATTAAGAATATTCAAATAAAACTTTTTTTTTTTTCCCTCCCTGTGAAAAAGAAATGGAAATGATTTTCCATTTCTATTCTGAATTTACAGCAGTGCCTCAAAAACATTTTTTTTGAAAACTTCCACACCTGCTTAACCACATGAGAGGACACAGTTCCTGAGGAGCTGTTTTCTCATTTACATGCAGTTGGATTTCACAGAAACACAGTTTTCGGTCCTCCAGTGGAGTAAATCTTTTTCCTCATGGTAGTAGGGGAAAAAAAATAAACTATGCAAACATAAACTAATAGATTGGAAAGTTGAATTGCACAGTCCCAATTTTTAAAATATATTCCTAACGTGGTAAAAATCTTGGCAAGATGTATATTGCTACTGTTGACAGAAAAAACAGCTTTTCAGCTCCCAGGCCTGCTGGAACCCATATGTGAGTAAATAAAGGTGAATAAGGCACAGACCCAAGAATCTGTTGGTTTGGAGGTTTCAGCAGCACTCATAAAAAATAAAGAAATCACTATTTATGATATGGATTTTGTTTCACTGTTTCCTGCTGTATCTGGCCCCTGCCTCCTGCCCAACGTGTGAGCTTGTTGGGGTCTGGACTTCCTGTCTGACTCTCGTGCAGTGATTAATCCAGCTGGAATATTGTCTGTGACAGAGGCCCCTGATACAATATAAAAGATAAATATATTTTAATGTTAATGCAGGCCAAGCTCAGAGTGGTCTTTTTGATGGAGGATGTAGGCAGGTCCAGGTGATGGGGTGTTAGGTGAACTCCTCCTATAACTCTGGGAGCTGCTGTCAGGCAGGAAAATGGGTCCAGTGAACCCTGTTATATCACCACTATGTGAGGCAGTGGCTCCTGGCTGGCCCCTGAGCAGCCACACACTGCTGGGTGTGTGGTGAGAGCCTGGGAGCAGGGCAAGGGTGGAAATTGGGGTTTGGTTTGGGATGCTGGAAGCTCTGTGCTTCCTCCTTTCCCTAGAGCTCATGGGCACTGAACCTGTCAGTGGAAAACAGACCGACTTCTAAATCATTTTGTGTTATCTTGTGTCATATCTGCTTTTAATTTTAAAGATGGTTTCAGTTGTTTAAAACAGCCAGGTAACTTTGGGATTACAAGGAAATCATAAGTGCTCTATAATGTGAAATATCCATATAGATACAACTGATTAACCTTATAGATTGCATGATTTTGAGAAATTGTCCTCCTGGTGCAAGGCTGGAATGAAAGAAAATGACAAAGTGGAGCTCATGTCTCGGGGGCCAAGCACTGGGAATCTCAGTATGACTGGCTTTACAATATTTCAAGTCTCCTGGATCCCAGGAGTGTTTTATCAGCTCACAGAAAAAGCACAGAGTATGCCAAAGAGCTTAGTGATTTTTTTCACTATTTCTTTTCCGCTGGGAATCCCCTGTCAGCCCTCAGGTATACAAAAGGATTCAGACAACTGCTCAGAGCCCTGCCTGTGGATGAGCACACCCTGCAGTGTCAGGGAGCCCTGGAACACCACAGGACTTGTGTGCTACTGTGCCATGGCCCGTCCACCTCCCAGAAACACCGGGCTACAACGGGCAAAAATGAACTGAATCTTTCCACTCTGAGGCTGGAAGTAGATGATCCTTAAGGTCCATTCCAACCCTTTAACATTCTGTGATTCTATGGTATACAAAACAAAGCCGTTGCACGGATTTGTAAGCAAATAAAAACCCCGACATGACATTTAGAGAATAAATGGCCAGTTTTTACAGGCAAAATCCTGCAGAGAGTTATGCTGGGGACTGTGCTGCTCAACTTGTTCAGAGACAAGCTGGGGAAGGGCTGAAGTCTTCTAATGATACAATTTTATTATTCCTAGTAAAAATGAAAGGTGAGAAGACTTACAGAATATGTAATGATCTTTAGTGTCTCAGTGATAAAAAGGCAGAGGAAAATGACTGTTGGTAAAAGTAAAATAATGCTTATGATAAAAAACAACTATAACTTAATACATAGAATGATGAGATCTAACCGAGCTGTTACCACTCATAGAACTCTTGACATTAAACCAGATATTTAGATGACTAGATTTGCTTAATGCTCAGTAGGAATAAAAAAAAATTAAATGGAAAAAGCCACATTTTTCCCCCCTCTGGCAGTGGATAGCTGTCAGTATAAAAGAAAAATAAGATAAAACCAGGATATCTGCATACAGGAATATCATCAGCCCATCCCTAATAATACTTACTCATATTAACAGTGGATCTCTGAATCTAAAAGCTATGGAGAATTTGCACCTGGGGCTTGGTTACAGACATGGATATTGGAGCACAGAAACACACAGATTGAAGGGGTCCATCAGACAGAAATTTTAACCAGCCAGGAAAAGATGATTTGACAAGGATGAGCCAAAGACCATAGAATGAATGGCATGGCACATGCAGTTTTATTCAACAGGCTTGTGATCCTATGGCACAAATGTCAGAAAAAGTGCTATTAAAGATATTACTAAGTTTCCTTGTCCCTACTACAGCTGAGAATTTCTTAAGGGCAAAACACGCAGGTTATCCAGGTAATTGCTCCCCAGCTACAGAAAGAGGCAAATTTCTTTCTCTTACCCATCCCAAATCCAATTTAACACAGTGAAAATTTTGTTCTGGGAAAAAATTCTGGTGACCATTTTAATCCCGAGCAAAGGAAGGTATATGAATTAATCACTTATGAGATTTCTCAGTTATCTCTAGGCATGTTAGTGCATCCCTTCAGCATCTCTTTCCAGCCATGTTAAGTCTCCAAGCTGAACCCTTCAAGCACGGATTTAATTAATGTCAATATCAATTCAGTACCAGCAACAATCAACAAGTGACATCCAAGAGTCTCAGCATTCCCCTCTTGAGAATACCAGCACATTGAACATCCAAAGACAAAGGTTACAAGTTTTAATTTTTAATTCATTAATGTCATGGTTCTATCATATTACACTGCCTCCTTCATATTCCACCTTGTCTGGAAATGTTTCAGGACTTCCCTCTCGGCCAGAGCTTGGAAATCCTGTTCTGTTTTCAGATCTATATTTATTATTGACAAATCTCAATATATATGATATTGTACCACTATTATCCTACTAATAATTAATTTTCCCTTATAGCATCCTCCTCAAAGATAGACTTGATCGAGATCCAATGCCACCCTCAGGATATTTTCAGTCTAAAGTGTACTCCATCGATTCCCCCTTAAGAAAAAATAAAAAAAAGTATTAGAAACCCTGCATGTCTTCTGGTAACTAAGTACAGCTTGGTAGTACTGCACACTTCAGTAAGATGACAAAAATTGGCCTTGGTGCTTCAATCAACTTTGAAAGCCACTTGGGTGACACCTTTGTGTCCAGAGTCTGCAGAACCTCCTTTCCAAAATAACTCGTTCCACCCTACATTGTAATCAGAAGAAATTTGTGCAAGGTGCCACTTTTTCAGTCTGTCAGACATGCAGGTCAATCTGCCTCATGATTAAGATTTTTGCCTAATCACGTTAAAGAGCATTAAATTCAAATTACTTGAAAATTGGATGAGAGTTCAGAGAAGCAAAATCTCTGTTGACAAGAGAGCGCAGTTTCCAATTTGCTGCTGCTGCTTCTGCCCACGTGCTCAGCTCTAACAACATTATACACACACCTTAGCATCTGACTGATCTAAACTGTGACAGTGAAGAAAGACTGGGGTGAATAGAAGGTGACAAGGAGCAGTTACATACCTAAAGCAAAGGACTTGTGAGAAAGATGGAGAGGGACTTGCTACAAGAGCGTGCAGTGACAGGACAAGAGGAAATGGCTTCAGACTGAGACTGTGGCTTTAGATTGGGCATTAGGAAAAAATTCTTTACTGTGAGGGTGGTGAGGCCCTGGCACAAAGAAGCTGTGGCTGCCTCACCCCTGGAGGTGCTAAAGGCCAGGCTGAATGAGGCTTTGAGCAGCCTGGTCTAGTGGAAGATATCCCTGCCCATGGCAGGGGTTGGAACAAGGTGATCTTTAAAGTCCCTTCCAACCCAAACTATTCTACAACTTTATTTTTCACAAGTCCAGAGACTGACACTTTTATTTACAGGTAGTAGGCCTATAATCAACAAGTAAATGTATAGATTAATATGACACCACCTCAGAGTTTCCCTGACTCTTTGCACTCTATGATTCTGTGATACTCAGGACAATTTTTTCATAAAGAATATACAACCTGCAAGCAAAAATAGAGTCTGTGCTTGAATTCCTCCCCAAGAGATTAAGTGAATCCTTGGGTATGTATGAATACTGATGTGACTGACTTTATGTGGAAATTTGTTTATCCATAAATAATTTAAGCAAAGTAACTTTGGTAGAAGAAGATCTGATAACATAGATTGAGAGAGAGTTTAGAGATGTAACCTCTGTTGAGTTAGGGGAAAAAAAAAAAAAAAAGAATGAGAAGTTCTTGAGGTAATTCCAGGCTAGGATTAAATGCAACAGCTGTACACAGTCAAGTCAAGGAGGACTGACATGACAGAAAGTTGGACAGCTTTGGCTGAAGTTTAGTGATTATATTGAGGGCAATTACGATTTTTCTAATTTCTGACTTCTCATCCCTGCAGAAGCAATTAGAGCTCTTTGCAACATAAAAGCATTAAGGCATGATGTTTGCAATCTATTTGTGTGCTCCCTTCTGAAGTTCACTGGCCATTTCATCTTGTTAAAAGTAGGATAGGACTGGTACAGCACAGGCTCTGCTCTTTGCTTCCCATGATGGGCACAATTTGTCAGCCTTGTATCACTTCATCCCATTTTGTGTCATAACAGTTCAATTTTTCAGATGACCAAAACCCAAATTAAAGCAAAAACTTGTCAAAGAAAGAAAATTAGAGACCTATTAGAAAAGTCTCTTTGAATGCGAGACACACAGAGGAGAAGATTTCTTAGATTTCTTCTGATCCCAATTGCATGTTCTTCATTGTTTGAATACTCTACCAGTCCATCACCGTTTGAAAATAAATATCCTTCAGATTTTATTATACTGGAAACAATGATAAGCAGGTATGACAAGTAATTAATGGCACTTTCACTGTTCAGGTTAAGTCATCTTAGGAAGCTAAAGTACTTCTTCACCTTGAAGATTATGATTCACTTCTAGTATTATCCTCAAATTAAAAGTTCATATAAATTAACATCAGCTCAGTTCTTTCTCTTTGTAGTTCAGATTGTCCTAAAGTGTTCCCTTGGGTGCATTTGTGTGGGAAAGCATTGACATTATTCTTACTTTTATTTTGTAATAAACATGAATGGCTGGAAACAGGTTAAAAGAATAAAGAAGCTATGATGAAAGCAGGCAATTGAAGATTTCAGGATTACATTAACAAATAAAGACCTGAGGAGAAGCTGGTTCTGAAAACATGAAGTGCTATTATAAACATATATGAACATTTTATGTCTGCATTCAACTGTGGGCAAATATTTATACCAGATGCTTACTTGCTATGAATAGCACAAAATACAATTTGGAAAACCTACAGCGTTTGTAATTTATTAGAAAGTTTTAGCCTGTGATTAATTAGGCTGTACACGAGAGCACTTCACAGAGAGAAAGAAAAGTTGAAAAGACCACTTAGGAGTGTTTCCAGGAGGCCTACATGAATAGATGAAAGAGGAAAAATCTTTAAACCCAGATTTCATTAGTCCAGAGCTGAGGTCTTCAGGTGCCAGGCTCAAAATGCTGATTTGTTTCCAATGCCAGTAAACAATTCTAGAAACCAGCCTTTCCACAGTTTCAAAAGGTGTGAAGATTTTATGTCTGTTGCACACATGGGTCACTGCACATCATCACCAGACATGAGTAATCCCTGATAATGGAAAGACTGGAGACAGCAGTGGGACTGTACCAGCTGCAGGTTTATGCTGAAGAACTATAATCACCTGAAGACTTTATATAGGTAATGACAGGCTTTTGAACCTGGTCTGCCTTTGTCATAATCAGGGGCTGAAACGGGTCACATTTCACTCCTCATGTAATTATATTTTGTACAAGAACTGAGTGAGAAATGAGCCAGTTGGGAACTGTGTCATCCTGTGCAGCAGCGAGCACGAACCTCACCCTTCCCTGGCTGGAGATGCCGTGTGGGGGAAGCTGCTGCTGCTGGTACCGACAGAAATGGGCAGAAATCAAAGTGATCCTTGAAATGGATTGTAACTCCTGGGATTAGGGCACAGTGTTGCACGTGGCATTGAGTTGTGGCCCTCCTGGAACATTTTAATGAGGAGATGGCCAAGGTTCCTGCAGTGGGAATCAGATCTGCACCTCCCCTGTAAAAGGCAATTGCCATCAGGTAGCACAGAGGTCATTGGTGGTCAGCAGGAAGATCCTGGCTACCTGCACTGGAATAGCTGTGAGAGGTGGACAAAGCTGATTGTGGTTGGGAGAGTCCAAAACCTGTCATGATTTTACCTGCTATAATTCTGTTAAGTTACCTCAGCAGGTTGCTCTCATGACTTCTAGCAAGTATGAGGGCTTGTTACTGAAGAGTATCTCATTTCAGATGTTTACAGTCAGTGATAGAATTGCCGTTTGCATTTCAACTCATCAATGAAACTAAATCTTATTTATATGGTTTAATAATTAGATGCATTTAATTATTAATGTAAATATAATACCAGGAAAATCTAAATAATTAATGATATACTTATAAATAATTTCTGTTAGTGAAATAGATTGAGAAAATGATTTGTTCTTAATAGTAGACTTATAAATATTTAAAACCAAGTCCCAACAATGTAGTTTACAGACACTAAGAACCTTAATGCCCTTAAGCCACTTATACAGTGTCGAATGCAGCTATTAAATTCGAAGATAAAAACAACTAATGATTTGCTGGACTTAAGCTTTTATTTACTGCCAGGAAGATTGAAATTATTTTAAATCTGACTTTGCACATTGCTGAGTGTTTTATAAATAAAATGTAATTGATTTCTAAAAAAACCCTTGCCTTGAATCTGAGTATTTGAACACAGATGAACTGGGCAACACTTGAAGATTTGGAGTTTCTATTTGGTAGCTGATGTGACATGGAACTGAACCTGAAGCTGGATCTTTATATTTAGCTATGCTATGATTAATATAATGTAAATTGGGGGGAAACATGACTTTCTGGTATATTATAATCCCAAGCCACCTAGGGTAAATGTCACCAGCATAAATTATTACATCCTTGGGACTGCTCTGATTTAGTCTTACTTGTAATGGTGACAGAGCCCATTCTGACAGTCACCATCATTTATACCCAGTGATGCTTTTGGGTTTCTGACTTCATATTGATCTAAGTGGAAAAATACATTGCAACCCATGCAGAGGTAAAGAACACAAATATCTGTTGGAGCCTGCTGGATCTGGATCCCCCAGTGTGTTCAAACACCTACAAAGCAACGTGAAGCAGACCTACTACAGCCAAACCCAGTCATCTTCTTCCTGCATTTTGGGGGTTTCTTAACAGAAGTACATTATTTTAGAGAAGAAGTTTATATTTTATTAGAGAAGATAAATCCTTTCAAGAGAATTTTCCAACAATCTATTTGTTGTAACTCCTGGATTTGGCAGGTTACTCAAAAACCCTACAGGAGAATAATTCTATTCAATTCTTCACTTTTTGATTTTTTTTTAAATGTAATTAAGTTAAAATTCTATAAAATTCTATTGGTTTAATTTCTTTTGTTTCCATAGGTCACTTCCATGATAGATGGGATCATTTTAAAAGCACCAGGTGGTAAACCAAGATATCACACTGATTACTTTGAATTATTGATGATCATGAAAAACACGATCATCATGTTGGTCTAATTGGTCAACTAATCAATTAGAAAAATGTTTTTATTACAAATCCAATAATCATATCCACACAGCTATCCTTGATGGTGCCTGGCAAAAACTTGACCCCAAGGGAATTCTTTGAGGATCCATTTGTGTCCATTCATGTACAAGTCAACACTATTACAGGCTACTGCCATATGAACCCAGTTCAGTGAGGTTTTGGTCAGCATGGTTCACAAAGAGAAATTCATGTTTTCCAGCCAGATGCCCTTAGTAGATGCACCAATGCCATAATATCTTCAAGCAGCAGCACAGAATATCCCACCTGAAATAGCTGTGCCGCAGCTGCTCCTTGTACAAGAGAAATGAAACATTTCCTGTTTGACTCTTTGGGCCTCCCTTCCCACTCACAGTGGGAAGATGAGGATGAAGGCATTTAAGATAAAAAATGAGGTTCATTATACTTAGGGAGTTCAGATGCATCTGATTTATCCAGCAATACACACAGAGTATTTTGGCACATTACCTACTCAGTACATTATAATAGTTTAAGACCATTGGGCAAATGCTTATTGACAGACTTTTTTATCTTTATGAAATGTAACAGCTCTTCCAAAGCTCTGAGAGTCTTTTTTACCTCCTTTTTTTTCACTCCTTTAATTCTTTTTCTATCCTTGGTCAGTGACCCGGTACAAATATGAACTTCACTGAAGCCAGGATAATCTATCATGCTAACACAAGTACTAAGAACCAAAAATACAGAGAAAAAAACCTATCAAAATATGAGTAAAGAAACATGCAACAAAACAAAGAGGATTGATAACAAAAGCGTTCCACTTTTCCCTGGCCCTGAAAACACAGTTTAATCTGTTCCAATGTACACATAGAAAAATCTTCATTAAGGTTTCATTTTCTTCTCCCCTCTTAACCATTTTCTGTTCCACTTCGTTATTAAGCAGTAGGATATTCAGAAATATGCCTTATAATCTGCTATATTTCCCTCAAACAAGAGAAATGCCTTCTGTGTCATTTAGGATCAGCACTTTGTGAGCCACCAGGCTGCTACAGAAGCATTCTGTGCTTACAACAAGTCCTTTTCTTCAGAAGTGCAACGCAGTAGAAGCACTTGATTTCTTTTCTAGTTTCTTAGAAAGCCCACCTCCTATGCTGAGTGTCATCATCTACAGGACTCCATCATCCCCAGATCTTCCTCCCACCCTACCTTGAACTCCCATTCCACCTTTTGAATTCAACAACTCTGTCAAAGACTTGGGGGGAACACTCACAAGTCATGCTGCAGAAAAACACAGACACACAGATCTCTGCTTCTTGCAGAAGCACACAAATCCCTAGATATTCAGAGACAGGAAAGCAAACACTTCAGGATATATCCAGAAAATCTGGACAACAGTGGTATAATACAAACCCTGCTGTGTTAGTTAATATTAACCTCTTACCCTAAAGAAATGAATCTTCCTCACCCTTGTATGAGCACTGCACAGGTAATAAATTCTTCTGAAGCCACTTTTGGAAAGAGAAACCGTCTAGCAGTGGTAACCAGTAACTGGGCTCTCTCAAACACAATGTTTCATGGAATTTGAGCATCCAGATGCAGCAAAACAGTTGCTTTTCATTTCAAAACAAGATCCTTACAGTGACGTGGCTGCCTAACATAATGTGGTGTGCAGATACATAAGCACTAGCTTATATATAAATATACAAAGGTTTTGTGCACCTGTGACAATATAATCATATTAGTTCTGTGTTTTCCTTCAGCCAAGAAGAGGACAATGTCCACACCACCATCCTGATCAGCTGTCAGTGTGTCAGGTTCCTCTGAGTGCTGCATTATTGCACTTAGTTCTCATTCCAACCCCTCAACCAGCCTAAAAGGCAGCTGTCAAAGCAAGAGAAGAGTTCTAGCCACTGCTTTAGGATGCTCACTGAAATGTTAAATCCAGGGGGTTGATCTTCATGGTTTTTTTGAGGAAGAAGAAATCCCAGTCTGAGTATCTAATTCTGTCTCAAGAGTGTCAACATTCTGGGGCCACTCTGTTCTGTGCTACGTCAATCTCAGCATCAGCCCACGTTCCAAATTTGATGTGAGTTCCTATTTCACAGCAGTAAATTCCATGTAACCTGACATGTAGGTTTAAATCAATATATTTGCTGCAAACAAGGTTCCACACTTGCTTTGCAGATTTTTTTTTTTTTTTGGAGTCCTTGGAAAAGCTTTGAGCTAAGCCAGAGAAAAATGCTGTTATACCACAGTACGAGTGTTTAAAAGAGTGTAATTCTGGTAGCAACACATGAATGTAAATAGTAAAACTCTCTTGGGTAAACAAAATATCTGAAAAATGTCAAAACCTCCTTAGGAATGCTCTTTATGACTTTAATAAAAGTATCTGGCCATGTATTATTTTGTGTATAACATGCTCCGTTAAGCCTCAGACAGGAATATGAACTCTTGAATCCTGGAAATCTCTGCCTAATTTTCAAATTTCTAGTGATTCCTTATGTAACCTGGGACTCAATTTAAAACTGAGAATTTATCTCTGCTGACTGATCCCCATTCCAGCTGCACCATATGTGGGATAGGAATTTTATTGACAACATTTTTCCCCATATTCATTAGCATCTTTAGGATATAATTATATTTTGTGGGGTTTGGAATTCTTGAAAGCTGTAGGATTACACTGGAGCCACACTGAATAAACAGTTACTTTGGATTAATTTTACCAACTGCTGATCCACTCCAATTACTGTATTTTAAGAGACACAGTTCAGAGGGATTATTTTTTTTTATTTCTTCTGCTGTTGAAATTATGTAAAAAGAAAAAGCTTTGAAGTTAAAAGGTGGTTCATAAATATATTCCACGCTGTGCGTGCTTCTTTTACATAAGCATTTAGGAATGTATTTTACAAAAGTCTTTTAATTGCTAGGAAAACCACCAAAACTATTTTATTAGCATTAAGCCAAACAGCATGAGCAATATGATTTTCTTCACTAACTTTGTCTTCATTTTCAGTCATTTCAATGTGTGAGTTGTTTTCTTTTTTATTTTCCCTCCCCCACTAACTGGTATTTTGTGTTACCTGCATCTTCTTCCTCTGGTAGCCATGACCAGTCCTTGGAGTTAAAAACTGCTCTGGATCTATAAGTACAGCTCTAAATTATAAGGATCAAAGTTTTGTGGTTTTGTTGTTGTTGTTGTTGTTTTTTCACATTACAAAACAATTCAAACGTTTATATTTATTTGGATTTTCAAATGCAACTGGCACCACTGTAACGTCTGAAATGAAGCACAATTCCTGTGTCTGCCAAGCTGCACATGGGGGTTATGGCTTTTGCAAGACTGGTCAGTGCTGATCAAAGGCACACAGGACAAAGGCCATTGATTAAGTAAGAACCAGAAACTTTGATTTCCATTTAAAGAATAAGGATTAAATAATTAGAACTAACTAGGATTAAAAAGATGAGAAGGAATCTGTTTATATAAAATCACAAGTAAGACAGAGTCAGAAGAGCATGTAAGCATAAATTAATGCTTGTGACAAAACACTCTCAGGTAATAAGGTACCTTCAATATCCTACGTGGTGTATTCTCACAGTTCTTTGAGTTGGAATGCTCTGAATCTCAGCTTTCTTTTCTCCCCTCAGTTTCTAGTTGATAAAATGATGGAGGAGACAAAAAGTTTAAATGCTGAACACTAAACCCATGGGGCCTGTGGTGGCTAAAGCTGAGTGTACTCTTATTTTGGTAATTTAGGAATACAACTCATTGGATTTTGGACAAAGTGTCTGACTACCAAAAATCAATACCTATTGAAAACTTTAATGTAGCATTTATTTATGATATATTTATGAATTTTGATCTAGATCTGCCTATCACTAATTACTTTTTAAAGATTCATACTTTAAAAGAGAAAGCTTGTGGATGGTATAGATGACTTGGAAGACGCCTGTATTTTCTGACTCCAGACTTCAGTTACTAAGCACAGCAAAAGAAAGTCTTCAATTTTTTTTAAAAAATGCATAAAGTTCCCCTATAAATGTATGTTTGCAGAAATTACACATTAGCTAATTTGCTGAAGTAGATATTTGGTGAAATTGCAGCTAAGTTGAAAATGTTATTTAGCTCCAAAAGGTATGAATTTAGATTACAGATAATATATTTCCTTAAAAGTTTGCTTTGCACTAAAAGCTGAATACAACTACTTTTTAATTCAGCAGCACATTTAAAACTGTTTATTGTTCAGTGTATAAAGGGAACAAAAAAAAAGCACACATCAGTTTTAGAATGACATAAATGTCATTACGACCTTCATGGATTTTCATATAGCCTAAGTAATCCCTATAAACCAAGCTGATTCAAATGCATATCTTCAATCATTTCACTGCTGTTTTGCCCTCTGCTGCAGTTTTATAAAACTCTTTCTAATACATCCTGAAAAAAACCCAACAAAACAGCCAAACAAAAAAACACAAAACAAATCAACAAACCACCCACAAAAACCAGTTGATGTTGTTAAAGCTGCAAAGTTAAAAAGCAGAGAACTTGTCAAGGAGATCTGCTCAGCTACTGACATTCTGGGCTTCTGTTGTTTTAATTATATTGTATCTCTGCCTTTTTGCACCACTTTAGTTAAGGTTGTGTCAGCATTTCTCTTATAAATCCTTTTTCCTTGGGGTTTTATAACTCATTGTTAAAATTCCCCTACAGGCTGCATCTTGGCACACAGGATTTCATCCTACGAGTGGAAACTTCTCTATATATCTATAGTTGTATAAATAGGGCTTTGGAGATACAGAGAGTTTTCACATAAGGGTTAAATCACACCATATCAAAAAGTAAAAGAAGATAAAAGAAGTTTTGTATTTTTATGTGTTTTTCTCTTTTTAAGACCAGGGAGCCAAAATAGCTTCCTCTTAATTAAACTTTTGCATCTGCCAATTCTTTTTTTTTTTTTTCAAAGAAAAAAACGTAAAAGTAAATAAACAGGTAAGTTGACTCACAATGCAATTTTCTACACACATGGCCTGTGTTTTGGTACGAAAATGTCAAACACATGCTCTATATATATTTAGTACACCACGCTAATAAAAAGAAGTTTTGACTAAATTTATAGTGCCAAATTTTGGAGCTAGGAGAGGATATGTGTCAGAAGAAAATTAGGATTTTCAAGGTCTTAAGAACGTGTACAATACTGGGTCTAACCTGGAAAATGAGGAGGAGAAGAGGACATTTCTAACATATCTGAAAGTCAAAATGATGGTTAAAACAAAGGAAGAAAAACCCATATATACAAGCTTTAGTCTGAGTAACAATATAGCAGGAAGTGCAGTGGGACTAAATTCTGCAATTATTGTCCCTCACAGTCTATATGGAATGTGCTTATGGAGCTTATTGTGCACTGCAGACCCTTTCACCAGGTATTTTCAGATACTCCTGCTTTCTAGTTTAAAAATTAGAGTGATTTAAATAATAACCAGCATTCTCTCAACTGGCTGCTGCAAGCCCCATCTTATGCGGCTGTTTAGACCTGCAAACCAATATTATGAAATATACTGGTAGTCTACAAATATACAGCTCAAAATAAATTGAAAATTAGCAGCCCAAATATGCTTTATTACTTGCTAAAGCTCTCAGCACTTTCTCAGGTTGTGAGCACATAAGAGCCCCGTGTTTATAAGATATATAGGAAAGAGAAACTCTAACTTGTAGAACTTCACAGTTATCCTTTCTCTTAAATCATGCCGTATAATTCCAGAATAATATTTTTAAAATGAAATTAATATATTTTGTAACAAAATGGAGCTCTTGGAAAAGAGATGAGGGGGACAGCACTCCAGGGAGAGCTCAGGAATCTTTTCACCATGCCTTTTTTGTATAGATCATACCCTGTCGATAAAATGTTTGCTCCCATTCTTAAATATGCCAAAAAGCTGATGTAAAAAAAAAAAAAAAAAAAAAAAAGATTTTAAAAAGGCAAATCTGTTTGATTTGAGTAAGAGCTGGCAAGCTTTCTTTCTTGGTTAAAGTGATTCAGTTTGATCTAAATTAATTTCAAAGACATACTCAGTAGTAATACTCAGCCTCTCTGTTCAGCACTCCACGTACAGTCTAAGGAAGGATTAAAATGAAAGCTCTGCTCTCGTATTCACAGCTCACATTCTCCAGCTGTTCCCTTACTCCATTTTACTGCTCCTGTCACAAGTTTCCTGTTAGCTGTGCAGAATCCACCTTTGCAATTATAACAGCACAGCAAATACGAGACTAATGGAGTGACCATCTTTGTGTTCTGAAGTCAGGCAAGGACTAGTACAAAATATTATTTTATAAGGGGGGGAAAACTAATTAAAAAAAAGCTAATGATAAGAGTTATAATTACTATTCACTACAGATGCAATTATAAGGAGATAACTTCCAATTACAGCAGCAGTGGTGAAGTAGAAGAAGAACGGCAATTAGTTCTCTTTGCTGCCTGAAGACTGTTATTATTTAATATCCTGTGGGGCAAGACAGCATGGGTAGCCATAAAATCTGAAACAAGGATGAAAAATGACAAATACATTAATTTTCTAGGAGTTTGAGAGAAGATGTTTTTTCCTGGTGGCTGACTGTCAATCAGCCACCATCACTCCAAGTAATATTTGAAACTTACTTCCCCATTACACCTTTAAATTCTTGTTCCATTTTCTTTTGATCTTAACTACATCTTAATGTGTTAGGTACAAACTCTAAACCACTCACCTTGTTTGTAGAGCTTCTAATATGTGAAAGCCAGTCAGAATTTGTAACAGATGCAACAAAAAGGTATGTCATCTTCAACAGAGAAATAAAGAGGTGCAATTGCTACTGTTTTGCAGAAACTCATGAGGTCCTTCTATAGCTTCAGAAATAGAAAGGAAGATAAGCTTGCTATTGTTGGAGGTAACCAAGGGTATTTTGGCAATAGGTAAAAATTTTGTAAGAGTAATGTATTCCTAGGAAAGATATCACATACAGCCTGCAAATTTTGACAAATGCTAAATTTACACTTTAAATGTCAACTTTTGAGTGGCATATTCCAGACAACATCCAGCCTTTGGGGATCAATGAAATGGCCAAGCAGTAGACAGCTCTCTTCCCTGAGTACAGGCTGTGTAACAGAGATGCTATGTGTAGATGGGGAACACTGAATTTTTAGCACATTTCAATGTCCCCAGTTGTGGTGAGCAGCAGCCCTGTTCTGGGAATGGATGCCACCATCCTTCCCTGGAGGATGTACATTCCTACCTCAGCGGGCGTCTGGCAGGGTGGGGAACAGATGGTGGGCTCTGGAGGATACAGCTCCCTTAGAACAAAACCAGATTGGGCATGGACATAACTGACTGAAATGTTTTAGAGCCATCTGCCAATGGAGAGGAGGAAGACTGGTCTACCTTTGCCAGTCTTTTAAGGTTCCTTTTACCATCCCTCTTCAGCCTGCAGAGAGAGACTTTGCTTCCTCCCTGTTTTTTTCTGTGCTACTACATGAACACAGCTCTCCTGCCATAACCCCACTGTACAGAATCCTAATCCCCAAGTTCATGCTCAGAATGGACGTTTTCCAGTGCCAATTTCCATGCCAATACACGCCTGCACATGTGAAATGTGAATGGACTGTGTTAGTGTTCACAATTAACACACAGGCTCAGTAGGGAGGCTCAGCACAGAGCTCAATAGTCACATGTGCTTGGGTGTCACTAAAGGACACAGGGACAGTCAGAGGGCCTGGCAGTGCCCTCAGAGTTTGCATTTCACTCGTTGTGTTTGCTGACTGGAGATGCATTCCAAGAACAGGGATCTGAAAAGGGAATAGGCTTGGAGAAGAGTTACATTTTTAAGTAAAGAAAGAACAATAAAGAATTTGGTTATTTCTGGAGAGGAAAAAAAGCCCACCCAAATGCATCTGAGGATGTGGTGAACTTGCAGGGCAATATTAGTATTTTGAATATGGCTGCCTCCATAATTGTAACTATTCATGTATATAGAAGAAAGTGTTCCAGTAAAGTAGACTTCACAGTGTATTTAGATTTTGGGGTTTTTACACCAATCTGCCACTGTCTACCTGTTAAAGTTTTCTAGATTAGAAGAAATTCCACTTACATGTTCAGGGCTATACATGCTCCAGCCAGTAAAGGAAAAGTGTGTGGTCCCTGGGCTCAAAGGTACAGTGTAGGCAGAAGGAATATAAAACATCAACACTGGTCTGCAATATGCCAGAAGAATCACCAGCATTGTTATATTTCCTTTACAGAGAAGCCTGATGATACTACTACAGATTTTTTAGCATAACTCACACAATGGGCAGGTGAGAAGCAAAATTCCTGTTCCATTGTCTTTCTCTGACTGGGATCTAAATCAGTGGGAATACACCACCTTGATGAAGCTGTTTTATGTGCTGCCATGCACCGGGGACACTGGCATGGATCACACTCCTTTGAACTCAAATGTCACCAATTCACCTACCAGAGCACTGTGGGTCTGCACTAATCCCAGTGCAGCATTATTCTAACACAAGCAAGACATAAATTAAATGAACTACATTATGTACATACAACATCTGTGCCTGTCTAGACATGACTTTACCTGATTGAAAGTGAGCTCTGGGATCAAATTCCACAAATGGCTGAATCTTTACATCTCACCATGTGTTAAGTGTGTCCAGATGGCAGGTGATACACCAGTATTAACAATCTACTTTCCCTTCCCTGAAGTGTCTTTATAGCACATTGCTGATCGTATTGTAAAGAGAGAGGAGATTGAATATGCAAAATATTTTAAAATAATCCTTGTGAGAAAAATGGAGTGCATTCATGTGCTTTGCATACATACATACACACATGGTGTATTTTGCAAGGCTGCCAAGATAGTCATTGTACATCTACAGAAAAAAAAAATCAGAGAGAAACAGAGGTATAACAGGAACATAGTGATTGGACTGCTTTGTGTAGGCACTTAGAATTACTCAAAGCCTGCAGAAACAGAACCCAGCCTTTCCAGATACATTTTGAGATGCTGTCCTCAGAGAAGTGGTGCACATTTGAAATTATCCGTCACAAAACTCAGAGCTTGTCCAGCCTTCAGGACAGATCTCTGTTCAACATAAAGACAAGTAAAAATTATTGCTCCCACTGCATTTCCACTGAGCTGAGGTACCACAGGTCAGTCTTTAAGGACTCTGTCACTCTGCTATTGAATCACCAACCCAAATATATTTCGTACAGGTGTTTCTGCAACTGTGAAAGACTTGGGAAAATCTGTAGAGTTCATTGGCCTTTAAACTCACACTTCTGCATGATGTGATGTAGTGGTCTAATGTTAACATGCTGGGCTGCCTTATCAGAGATTACAGGGTCAAGATCTCCTTAGGATTCTTTTCTTATTCTATCCACATGCATTTTCTCATTTCAGCTTTTGGAAAAGAAGTGTATTTAGGAGGACAAGATAGCAATTTTTTTACTAAAGCTAATTTAGGTCTAGTGTTAGTGCTACAAAGGCAAACCAACAAAATCAGTAAGAAAATACTTGGTACATGAGTCCTTGGGGACTGCTTCACTTTTTCCAGCTTGATAATTTTTGTAAAATAAACTCATATGGTGAAGATTTAAAACCACAATCTATACCCAGTCATTTGATTATTCAGGGCTTGTGTGTGTGTCATCCCTGCTTTTCCATTTTATAATCCTGCCAGTTTTTCCCAGAGATTCCAACCAAAATATAGTGTATACAATGCACTAAATATACATAAACTGGCAGTTGGCAATCCTTTGTCTTCCAGCCATGGCCACAGGGACAGAGGTGATTATGGAAGAGCCACTGATTCCTGAGCTTCCTAGTGTTGGTTTTCTTATGCCTTTTTGGGAAAAGTGCCCAAAAGCTGAAGCACTGGTGGGTTCTTTGATCAGACAAGCAGAGTATAGTTAAGAGCACAGACAAACAACAATACCTGGGAAAATATTCCTCTAAGAGCATTTGGTAGAGTGGCACTGAGAATTGAGACCCCATTATATGACCAAAGCAACAATAGGAGTTCAGCACATGCCATCCCTCCACCTGGAACTAAACTTGCTCCCTTCCTACTCTCTGTTACTCCATCGTATGCTCGGTTCCTGCTGGAGTAACTCCTGACACAGCAATAATATTCAACAACTTTTTTCTTTCTTTTCCTCTTTTTTAACCCTACACCATTCCTGTTGTTCCCAATAAGTGAAAAGTTGCCTCACTTTCTGTTCTTGGGGATCCACCATTTCCAGGTGTTGCCCTTCCCTTTGGGATAACTCCCTGCCTGCCCTTGCAGGTGGTTAGCACACTTATTCCCTCGGGAGAAGAGCACTGTGTCCCCACTCAATAGCTGTTATCAGGGAGCCTTTTGTAGACTTCTGTTTGGAAAAAGTGTGTGGGACTTAACCTTAGACCTCAAAAAGCAGGCACTGCTCTCAAGTTTTATCGATTGGAAAAATAATATAAAGCCACGTGAAAATGCAGGTTGCAGGGCAAAGGGAGAGTTTTGTCAAAATCAGGCACTTGACACGTTGAGTTTCCTAATCTGAACTCAGGCAGTGACACTTCTGTTTTTTATAAAATCCTCAGTAAATGACATATTGCAAAAGGTGCTCCCTCCACCCAGGACTCAGTCGTTGACAATATGGGTCACCACATATCTATCAGCTCTGCTTTATTTGCTTGACATAAGTAATGAAAAATAATTTTCCTCATAAATTTCCTGGCCATGCTTAATGACAAAAAATCACTGAGGATGGTTATTTTATTGAGGTGAATGAATAAAGGCAGTGTATCTAAATATCACCGCTGTATACATGCTAAAATATTTCACTGAAATATTTTGATTGAGAGTGGTTAAGGAAGTGTTTAATGCATTTATGATTCGGTGAGTTGCAGTGGACTCTTCTTTCCCACAAATTAATTTGAAATACAACTGTTTTTACTGTGCAGATCTTAGGCAGAAACTCTGAGTTTTATTGCAGGATTATGCAAAATAACAAATTTGATATTATACGAAAACATAATATTTGTATACATCTATGAACCACCCAGGAACTTTGCCATTTGACCCAAATCAATCACCTGAATCATGTATAGCAAAAATGAGTAATTGCCCATGGGTTTTAATAATGGAGGCAATCTGAACCAATCTTGTTGGAAGAAAACCAAGTTTAAACTATTACGAGATAAAACACATAACAATATAAAAAAGCCACTGAACATAAACTTTAAATTCAATTACATTGTCATAAGGACAAAATATGGTATTCATAATGTAAGACAATCTTATCCTTATTCTACACTATATTTAGTTTACTTGGAACTCTTCACTGGATTGAGTTTATTACTATTCGAAAGAAAAAAACCTGAGCACCCAGTATCATCATTGAAATATCTTTTTCATATGGAAAGGTTCTTTCCAGTCTTGCCAATGCCTTGCAATAAATATACACTGCATATTAAGTTAATGTGGTCGATGCTCAGCTGTAAACAGGTAGAAGTAAGTGTGGCAATACCAATTTTTCCTTGTGAAGATTTGACTCCCCTTGGAGAAAAAATTACTTATTGCCCTACTTTCCTCTCACCTATCAAAACCCAAGGCAGGGAACAGGAAGACAGCACCCATAAAGCCATATATTTACTTGTCATTTGTTTACTCCCAATATTTGCAATGCACCAATTTCTCCTATGCTGAAATCTATCTTTTCTTTTTATTATGCCTTCTTGCTAAAGAAAAATAAAAAAATTTATCATTTATCCTCCATTGGTAGGAAAAAATGTGAGGTTAATTTCTGCATCTGCAGCACTTCTTGGCTTTGTAAGTTCCAACTTCTTCATTTTTGGGACTCAAAAGAAAATGCCCAGGAGCTATGAGCTGGTGAAAATTAATAGAAATTAATTCTTTAATACAAATGTGTTTCCCTTTAAAGAAAGTGTGTTTGTTAATTTTATGTATCTGTATATAATGGGAAACA
Source organism: Pyrocephalus nanus (assembly GCA_038380795.1). Taxonomy (NCBI): domain Eukaryota; kingdom Metazoa; phylum Chordata; class Aves; order Passeriformes; family Tyrannidae; genus Pyrocephalus; species Pyrocephalus nanus. The sequence goes on along the minus strand of CM076275.1, from coordinate 12,776,840 downwards.
TAAAAATTGTGTATGTTTAGGGTTTTTGTTTGTTTTTTTGGGGTTTTTTGTTGTTGTTTTTTTTCTCCACACACACTACTGTGTTTGCAAAATGCTTCCTCTTGTGAGGAGTAAAGATTCACAGTAAAATAGTTGCAGAATTTTCTTCAGAATATAGGTTAGAAGTATGATATCCCTGTTAACAATAACTTGACCCAGGAGAATGAAGAGCAGTATCCAAGTATCACTCACATCATTGTACCATAAATCATAATTTCAATCATTATTTTAATTATTCCTGTAACAGCTCTGGAAAGAATCATTATTCTCTAGTAACCTTTAAAGAGGAAAGAAAAGTGAGGAAAAAGAAAAGTAGGCTTGCATCTTTTAAATGAAAAGTTCATGTCTAAGTATGAAACAGGCAAAAAAAAAATAAAACCCCCACATTGTTTTATGTATATGCAATGTAGAACTATATCACTTCCAAAGCAAAATATGCATGGAAGATTGAAAGATCAATGTGGAAGCTAAAATATCAAAGCTAATTAAGAAAATTAACAATTTGGTATTTTACTAAAAATGCATGTAATTAGAATTAAACCAGCAGAAAATATGCTTTGGAGAAAATCGAAGTACAACACCAGTATGAGAGCTCTGCCCAGAACGGGAAAATTGGCTGGGAGGGAAAAGAGCCCAAGTTTACTACAGAATCTTTCCTGTGAGGGGAGGGATGCCAAGTGTGCTTCCTTGGCTTTGCTGCTTGTTTTCTTCTGCTCTGTGGCACACTGTCAAATCTGAGATGGCCTTAGAATTCCTTCCATTCCTCACTTGGGGTGTGCAAATGAAATATGTGAAAGAGGATTAATGTGATTAGAATCATCATCAGAATGATTTTTCCATGGAAAAAGCTAAAAAAAAAAAAAAGGTGTTTCTTCTATACTCTCAAATTAATCTCCTTTTGCAAACATACAGATACTCTCAAGTAGATGCTCATAACTGTGTACACATGAGGTATGGAAATGTATTTATTTTGTTACCAAAGATGTCAATTTTAATCCGTGTTTTTTCTATCTTATTCCCTTCAACTCCAATAGGAAAGGAATTCCTTTAATTACCATGAAGGACAAACTGGGCTGGAATGGACCATTTCACCTTTTCAGCCTCACACTTGACAAGGGTCTTCGAGCTCCCTGTGCTGCTGAAACGCTGCCCAGGAGGGACAGTGACCAGCCTGTTTCCTCTTCCAAAACACTGAATAAATTTAGTAATTGGTGGAGCACCAAGGACAGTGAACCAGCAGCTGACATGAACCTGCCCCCAGGTTCTCTGTGCTGCCTTCCTGAAATGTTCTCATGGCATTTTCAGGTTGCATATTCTATAGATCTTTTTCTGCTCTATTGAGAAATAATAGTCCTACCTTTAAAAGGCTGGCCCTTGGCATGGGAAGAGGGATGGTGCATCACAATCACTGTGGGCATTTTTCCCAGGGGGACTGGTTTGTCTGTGTGTTTTCATGCCATGAGGGCCAATATGACAAACAGCATTTTTTTTTGTTCCAGAACTAAGATGGCCTCCCTGTAGCAAAGTCAGTTTAAAGAAGATTTTTGTCATTGAACTGTAAAAGAAAAAAATAGGCTTGTCATTTTTCCTCATTTTTTTTGTAGAGGAGGAGTATGTTAAAGATTTCAACAGTGATATTCTCAGACAACTTCAATTTCACATGAAAGCATGTTTCTGCCTCCTCTGCCTCTCCTGCACTATATTGATAGGTCTTTGGTTGTGCCTACTGTTGTGAAGAAAATTAGCTCTTTCTCATTTCCACTTCAAAACACTGCCTGGCAGGACCATCCTCTTCCTTACCTCAATGTATTTAGTTCAGAAAGTGCTTAGAGGAAAATTCTGGTAAAAGGATGAATACAGTCCATGATTTCAGGAAGTAACAAAACTGTATATCTGTATGTACATGTATATATTATTGCTTATGCACATATGTATATAAATATTTTGCATATATGCATATATGCACTTGTAAATTTGTATATGCATGTGTGTGTATTCCTACATATACATGCACACATGTATTAAAATATATAACTAAATATACAAATCTCAACGCAATGTAACCCAATCTAACTTTCAATTAACTTGGCAATCAGAACCTTGACTTCCCCATGTGCTCACACCCACAGGAACACTTGTCCTTTTCAGCTAAAACCTCAAAAATTTTAGATAGAAATGTCTGTAAGAGCAATAAAATTAAAATTAGGCAATTAGTAGTATCATCATCAAATTGAAGGATGGAAGGATAAGTATGCTGCACATGCTTTGGAAACTTCCTTTCCTTTGCCTCTGAGGACATGTCTGCTCTTTACCCAAATGTCAATGATTTGAGGCGGAACAAAAAACTGAAGCACAAGCTACTCCTGTGTGTTGTAGTGAATCTTCCCTACGTGGCAAGTCCCAGTGGTCAGAAAACAAAGTGATTCCGTGATTTATCAGCATTCAAACAAACTCTGCACAGATTCTCACACTCCTCCTGTTGCCTTTAATATTCTACACAGAATAGCACCCGCTTTTCTGTCTGCATACAGATAGATTCAAGTGCAAATCTCGTACATTGTACAGTTGTTCAAAATCTATAACTGGTTTTTACATGCCCAACTCTTAAATTTATGAAGTAGAAATGATAAAAGAGTAGCCAAATAAATACAGAAATATGAGAGAAAACAAATTCCTACGGAAATCTATTTCTAGAACTGACTTTTTACAAGTCACTTGAATATACATCTCTAAGAAGAAAAAAATCTTTCAAATGGAAAGGTAAAACATGGATTAATTTAATTAATAATTTTTCTAATTTAAGCTTTGTAGAGCAGCACTTTTTGAAATGTTGAAGTGGGCTAAAGTGTCAGATTCTATGAACTTCTAAATCTAACAGATCTTTGTGAACGATAACCATTAACAATTAGTCCATCACGTTCCTTCTTTCAGATGGAGAAACTGGATTGGGGTTCTAGTCAGGACTTCTGCCTTGCTTTCCAATGCCATGCTCTGCTTTAAAAGGTACCAGATATACCTTTTGGAACTTAGCTCTCTGACTATATTTTCACCAAGCTCTCTGCACTCCAGATGAAATCAAATCTCTCAGTTCCTACAATGAATTTGCTTCTGAACTGTCCCTTTCAGGCAATGAAACCACTTAATTGTCTATCAGTCTTCAAAATTTTCTGCTCGTTTTTCTGTTGATGTCTGCATGGAAAAGAATCCCAGTACAGAGTAAACTTCTAAGTCATTTCTGCTTTTCCAGTGATTACCTGGCTAATCACAGTTTGAATAATCCAAGTGTTTTAATTTGTGACTGATTACTATGTACAACTGTAAAGACTGTGGATAAATAAGCAGTAAGGCAGGTGAGGTGACTTGCTGAAATCATTCTCAACTGTCTTGAGAAAAACTTTTCATTGCTGTACCTTAGCTGTTTGACTAATAGTGTCTGGCAGGGCTGCATAATGTGTGCTCATTTTTGGAAGTTTGAGTGTTTCGGTGAGGAATAATTTGGATAATCACACTGCAAAAACATTGGATTCCAAAGGATGGGGGGTGGGAGGTGCAGTGAGTGTGTTTTTACTTTCCCTTCTGTGCTCAGTATATCTCTCAGGCACACTTTGTTTCTCAGGCAGTTAAGATGCACTCATCTTTGTCTTTTACACCATTCTGCTATTATTTAGTTTTAAATAGTTTCATAACCCTCCTTAAATCCTTAGGAGGGACGGAGACTTGGTAGGTAGCATGGATTCAGGCTCAGACTCCAGCTAGGCACAGACTTCAATCAAAGCTTTGTGACTTTTTTGACAGGAGCAGTACAGATCTATTCCAGAAGAGATGGTTATGATCATTATCATATGGATCAGAGTGGAATGTAAGGTTTGATTTATTCACTGTATATACTGGAAAAGAGATTTTCATAAGTAAAACTATATTAGTGCATGGAAATTGGCAAAAGAACTTGCATTCATCAAACACAGGTAAATGTAAATACCAAAGCTAGTACATGTGCCTCAAAAGGCACCTGACAATGTAGATGAATAAATATTATATATTGTTACTAACCATTTCCATGCAAGCCACAAAGTAAAGCAGAAATGACAACATAAACACGTTTCTCAGGATGATCAGTATGATGAGAAGCCCCTTTCTTTTAGATCATTTTATTTCTATTTACTTTTGGCTCTCATAAAGACCACTCAGCTGTGAATTGAGTGAATGGCTTCCACAGGTATTTATTGATTTAGATGGAGACACAGCTATCAGAAAACTCCAGGCCAAAGAAATGAAAAGCCCCTGCAGAGAAGACACTGCGTGAATGCTTCCCAAGACTAATTTAACCCTGTTAGAGCAGTGGCCTTGTCACACCTGCAGCAGTGGATAATCACAGGACTCTGAGAACACACTGAATCTTCCCAAGGCCACCAGCCCTCACTGGCATCGCCTGCAGGCTGTGACTCAGGCCAGAGCTGAGAGGGCAGAGGCTGTTACAGGCACATGAAGACCTCAGGAATACACATTTACACCTTAGAGCACTCAGAGGGACTTTCCAAACCCTTAAGTAGGTGCCTTGAGGACACCAGGACAAGCCCTGCCTCTGTGGGGATTGCCCCAGCAGGGTGGCAGGGAGTCAGGATGTGAGGCAAGAGGTGAATGTGTCATGTGAAGAGTTTCTGCTGTTAATTATAACAGCTTGATTCCATTAGGACCGACAGCTGCATCTCCTCCCAGCTTGATCCCCTATTAAGGAATGATCATTTACAGCATCTTTATTCCTGACCAATTAATGAACTTCAGAATTTCAGAAGGCTGTTCGTAATTTAGGCCAAATAACTGATTACAATAAAAATAATGAAAGAATGTAAAGAAGAGCCACCTAAGCATTTGCATATGGACAGAGGGAAAGGAGCTTGCTTTTGCTTTCTCTGAGATACCTGGAATTCCTGGAATTTAAACCAATATGAGGGGAAAATTATGTAATTTAGATTTTTGACAAAATGGAAGCTACCTATTTAAGCCCTTCTTGGGCTGGTAATAGAAGTTTGTGTGCTGGAAACCTTCTTTGAAATAAACCTGATACAAGTTAGCTGGCAGGTAGGTTTGTGCTGCAAGGGATTCTGACAGCCTGTCAAAGTTCCACTTTTCTCACATTCAATCAACCTCTCTCTTCTAAAGAAAGCAGAAAATATGTCAAAATGACAGCTGCCGAAGCATAGCAGGAGCAGCAGCCAGCTAGCTGCTAGGCCTATTACCTTAGGAGAGAAATCATGGAAAACTTGTGTAAATGGCACACACTGAATAGGGTTATAATTTGCCTGGTCAAGTAGTGACTCAATTAAAGGCTTATTAACCCTTCAGCTACTGTTACTAATGTCTTCACTTTTCCTTTTTTTGTTTATTCTGTGGTTTTGGCTCATGTAGCAGGAACAAACTGATTTACAATGGGAGTACTTTGATGCTTCTAATGACTTTCCAAAATTAATTTGCCACAACATTGAGTAGAATTAATTTGAAAGCAAATCCAGCAGAGACAACAATATAATTATATGTGATTTTAAACTACTTAGCAGGGTCAATATAATCTTGATGATCTTAAAAAATGGAAGAAGAAATAACAGTGTTTGTTTGTCTGAGTTCTCATTTACTGCCACTGCTTCTGCTCTGCACAATTTCATGTATGCAGAGGGCATCCCACTCAACCTGAGACTGTAGTGGGAGATCCAGTTCAGATCTCTGTCCCATTTCCTTCAGTTTAGTCTGGTGATGCCAGCAGTACCTTCCTTTGGCAACAGCAGGAACCTGGTCCTGGAGGGGAAGGCTTAAATGCATGTTCTGCAAACATTCCTCTGACAAATGTCTTTATACCTCAGCTAAACGTGATTGGGATCCCAGGACAAAAGAAGGCAATGCTCTGTCTGCACGGCTCAATCTCGAAAGTCTTCTGCAAACAACAGAGCTCCTCGTGCTTCTCCCAGAGAGGTCACGAGAGCCTTTCTCTATGAAAGTCTTAAGCAACATAAATACACAAGTGGCTCCTGGCTGTAAAGGACAGAAAATGTGAGACAGGGATCCAGCACATGAACTGAGAGCTCCCAAAGACAGACTTGCAGGATAGATGAGTCATATATGTTATTTCCAACCCCCCTCTTTACTAGCTTTTAGTGCTTCTAATTGCACATCCGCTAATGTGAAGTAAAGTCAAACCACGGAAATCATCTCACACAGAATCCAACCACTCCAATTTATATGGCTTAGTCTTTACTCAGCAGATCTTGGCTTTAAGTTTCGAAGTGCAAAGTGAAGTAAATCTCCTTTTAAAGGCTGTAGTCATTCACTTGCTCACTGCGGCTGAGAAACAATAACAGCCTTCAGTGCGGGATGGGGAATCTCTCCTCTGTTGCACTGAGCTATTCAATAAGGCTCTGAAAGCAAATTCCCTCCAAGTAATTTCTAAAGGAGAGGTTTCCAGCTGTGAAGCATGTTTGCTTGTGTTCTATGAGCACCCTAATTACTCCACACAGAACATTATGTTCTCATACCCAACCTTTGAGAAAAATTACAACGATACCGCGGTGATAAAAATGGGAGCGAGGAACAAACCCAGGAAAATCAACTTCAACAAGCTATTCTTGCTGTAGCTCACTGTGCCAGTCTTAGTCACAGCCTTGACTTTCACATACCTCATTTAGAGAGAACAAAAAGCTGGTCTCCCTGTATGCTCCTGTAAACAGCCTCCACACAACACTTAAACCTGCTTTCTTCACAACTTCCATCTGCCTTCTCATTTGCCTTCACTTGGGAAGCAGAAAAAACTTTGAACTGGTAGGAAACATCCTTCATTCTGTCTCATTTGTTTCGTTAAAGATGCTTGACAAGCTTAAATACCAACATCAAAATAATAGTTAGCAAAGAAATAGCAAGCTAAAAGACTACACTTCCCTTCACAGGTTTTAAGAATCTTCATTTTAAAAGAACTTGAAGTTGTTTGGTGGCATTACCAAAAAACCAAAACCAATACAAACTTCCAAACCCAAAACCTCTTATAATTAAGGGCTCTGCAGAGTCATAGCAGACATGGAGGATTCACCTGCAAGAGTTCAGCACTGCTCATTAATTCCAATTCTCAGGCTGCTAAATACAGCTAAGCTCAGTGCAGGATGGCAAATTTAGGCAGGAAGAGAAACCCAGGTCCCTGTTCTTTACAAGCACTCAAATTGTTATTTATTTTCAACACACTTCCCCACGTAGACAATAACTCCTATTTCAATCTTTCTGACTCAATCCCTCAGTCATGTGTCAATCATGAGCCAAGCAGTTCACACACAAAAGTTCTCACCTGACATTAATTCTGTTGTGGTGAAAACACACTTTGGGGATTTTGTAAATAGTTATTTACCAGAGTCTGCAATTTACACATCTCTTATTAAAACATGATCATTCTCAGTCTTTTCAAAATTAAGGATCTGGGTAGAGGTTCACTGACCTGCCTGCAGACTCAAGATGTCAATAAACAAATAAGATATAGCAGAAGAGCAACCAAGCAGTGTTTACACCTTCCTGAAGCCCCTCTCCTGAATGATAGTCTGCAGTAACATGCCCTAAGGCCATTTACTGCGGGAGAGAGGATGATGGGGGAAAAAAAGAAAAAAAAAAAGGAGAGCATTTCTAGGTAATCAGAAAGTATCAAAAGATAGAAAAGTATTTATTTAGGATGTATGAACCGGGTGCATGCATCAGAAATTGAATCTGAACTTGCATGTGTCAAGATCAGCCTCTAATTATGTTATATGAAATTATTTCCTCATAGCCTGCAAAGTACTTGAAAATAGGGCTTCTGCTGTAGACTCTTGATGACATTTGGTGCCCTCAGGTGATAAAATCAAAATCAGAGGTGTGATTCTTTCATTTATCTTAAGAACATATCGATATACGGTTCTTAAACTCCCTAAAACACACCCGTGCTCTGTCACCCTCATTTTTAATTCTGAGTCTAAGGCTGTAGAGCTCAGCTTGATGCACACAGCTTGATTATAAAGCAGTCTGTCTCACTGGATGTTGGAGGTGACATCTTCTCCGCCTAAGGGATTAACCAAGAGGGAAAGTTGATCTGAATATCCTGGGGTAGCAGAGATCTATTGACTCCGTGAATCTCAGAATTGCTCATGCAGTAAAACAGGAATTCTATCCAGCAGAAAAATGAGATCAAGATCTCTCAAGGGGCCATGGAAAGTCCTGCCCCTCATTTGAGCATAAATAACACGATAATCATCCCATCCTCCTATAACTGCCTGTACCTTGACTGAAATCAGAGAAAGGAAAAGATACATAATTATAGATACATAGATCTACAGCTTACAATATATGGGCATGAATTAGATTCATTTTTTCTAATACTTTCAAATGAAATGTTCTGATCTAGAACTAATACAAAAAAAAAAGTATAAAACGAAGTTCTATTTTGGTTGCCACGCTAAAAATAGTGGCTGAAAATTAGACATAATTTCTTTCACTGTTTTGGGACTTACCAGCAAAAAATTACATTGATCTTAAGCAAAGAAAGAGACATATTTTAAAAATTTAATCTGAAAGTTTTGAATAAATATCTTAAATCAAAAATGTTTAATTCAAAATTAGTAATTCAGTATATACACTAAAAGATGTTACTCCTTTCTGCCAAAATCTAAGTAACCCATGCTATTAGCCCTACATGTTGTGGCACTGAATTAAGTATTTCTCCAAATCTAAAATGCTTTATCAGTTCAATCTAAACATGCAAAATATTTACAAACTTATACTCAAGGACTTCCATATAAATATACTTGAATATTTCAATATACTTGTCTTGAAATGGGATTTAATTCAGTGGTTTTCTAAAGTTGCCAATGTGTTTTTCAGAAAGGATGATGCAAAGGTAACACAGAATTAGTATGTGTTCCACTTTTTCTTTCCTATAAAAGATATATACTTCTGTATTTCCTGATGAAAATGAAGTATTTCACAACCAAAATAAAATATATTTAACAGACTTATTTCCATGAAGTTTTTCCAAAAATGATCAGCAGAGCACAATAATCTATCATATATTGTGCACTGTAACTAAAGACCTGCTGTCAGTGGGACACTTAGAAACCCCACACCAAGAAACTTTCCAAGTGTTTACCCACCACTGAATTTAATTTACATCTCAGCTAAAGGACCAAAATATATCCATATAAGTATTTGTTAAATAATAGATTCTGTATGGAGCAGCAGGTTAAATAACCCTTATGACCTGTTAAGGAAAATGTCTTCTCTTGCCTCTCTCTGTGATTCCCATCAGAGATTTGATGGGATGGTGCCAAGATTTCCTCCTGTGTGTGAAGGTCAGTTTAAGGGCTGCTGCTTAAGAGAATGTTTTGCTTCATAAGATGATTGGATCTAAGCTTTAATTTGAAAAGCCTTCATCTTCATATGCTGCTATATTTCCCTTCCTTCCTGTGAATTAGTGCAGCTTTAATTTTATCCGTATGACAGCTGGAGATCCACGAGGAAGCTCCTCTTATACCAACAGAAAACCAATCCCATTTGAGAGAGGAAAAAAATCTATTAACAGACATCCAGTGCTTTCACAGGATTGATTCTTTTATAGAGCACTGGCACTTTTGGATGACCTGGCAGCAACAAAATCAAGGTGCTCTGTGCTATTTGACAGTTAGACAATCATTTATTCACACCAGCCTGGTAAGTTCTTTTCGAATTCCTGCAGAAAGGGAGACTTCAATTAAGGGTGAAGAGTAAGTTGTCCCTGATGTTATTAAAGTAAGAATAAAAGCAGGCTGCCCATCTCTCCTGCAATCTCATGCTTTAAAAATATGACTCACAGCCCTCTCCCTACCAAGAGCCACCCATCATGCATCCCCCAAAAACTGTTGCCATTCCCCACACTCCTGAATGACCGGGTTCAAACCCTTCCAGCTGAGTGCTTGAGCCATCCCTGCAAGCACTGCAAGAAAAAGAAGAAGAAAACCAAAAGAGGAGCTTTTGTTTTTCACAAGGAAATGTGTTCAGTGAAGAGTGAAACCTTTGGACTCCTTTAAAGAGGCAGGGACTGAACAAGTCATACCTTACATCCCTTCCACCTCTGGGTAATGAAACAGTCACCCCCACGAGGAGGACAGAAATGGTGACTCCTCACCAGTGCAGGTGGGTGACATTTGAAAACCTGGTTCTTGTTGCCTAGATTTCATATTTTTTCCTCGTTACAATTATGGCAGAGTTTATTTAAAATGCATGCTCTGCACTGACTCCAGCTATGTGGGAACACTCGCTGTTGAAGTGGGCCATGTGACACTGCCACTGCTGCAATATTAGCACATGAAAATGGCTTTTTGGCAAACAAGTAAATCAGAGACAAAGCATGCTATGCACAGACTGTAATTATGGCTGTATACTTTTTCATCATGGAGTGAAAAAATTTAGAACAGTATTTACTGTTGTAATTAAACTGATTCCCCCAAGAACTACAATGAACTTTGGGAGGTGATAAATAAATGCAGCAGCAAGCTGTTCCTTTGAGATTTACATTCTTATGATAAGATCTCCTGAGTTCCTGGAGAGAGAAGAAGAAGGTAGGTTCATAATTTATCTTCTTCAGGCCTAGTCCAAAACCTATTATAGTCATTAGAACTCTTTAAATTGATTTAGCCCAAAGTTCATTCTAAAGTAATTTTATTCTTGAAATACAAGTTTTAATTTTCTAATGCTAAAATTAACACAGAAATTGCTTATCACTGCCCTTTGAAGTAAAGGGCTTAATATTTACTTTAGATTAAAATGATTGCTATATTTTTCACCCACATTTTCTGTAGAGAAACAAAAATAAGTTCAGACTAACAGCAAAGACACTTTTTCCAGATCTGCACAACCACCATCAAGGAATATTTAGGAGAATTTGAAGTGTATACAACTGGACACAAACAACAATTGTTGGGGATTTTTTTAAACCTCGCATTTAAACAAGAAGGCAACAGATCTCCTCTCTGAATGCTTATTTAAAGGTCTATTTTCCCCTTCAAGCACATAGATGTTATGCTTTTCTCTAAGTAACAGAGGAATAAATAAAACATGCATCAGTGCCTTAGCAGCCTGTCAGTGCTGCACAGGACCCTTGGGCTCTTGAAAAGGAGGGGACAGGAGTGCTGGGCTGGCACAGGGCTGGGAGCTCACCTTTGATCCTCTGCCTGTAATGACAAGGTTTGTTTTACCCACTGCCCATTTGGGAAAACATTCTAGAAGAGGCAAAATAATCTGTCAGTTCTGTGGCTGAAATGGATCCAAATAAACTGTAAGCATCAAGGTGGCTGCCTACAGGGTGTGGGAAATAATTTGTATCATATCATTAATTGAATTTAAGTGCCAGAGTTGGCTTTTCTCCTTCTTTTTGCAACTTCTCCATTCAGTGTGGCTTTTTTTAAAATGAATTTTCTTGACAGCTTTCTCCAGCATACTTAATCAAACAGAGTCACATTTCCAATTGCTTGGGGCAGAAAGTATCCACCTCCTCCTTGAGAAGACTGAGAATGTGAAAGGGGACTCCTGTTTCGGGAACTTCTTCCTCTCATCTGTCCAGCAGCTCTACCAAACCCATGTTTATAGCCTGGCAGGGGGATCACAACACAACTCTTGAGCCAATTCCAGAGGTGAAGGAGGTGCACAGTGTGGCTCCTGGCCAGTTTACTGAAACTCTTTTCCCAATGACTTGGGATTCTTCCTGTAGTACTTTGGTTTACTTGCATCAGTTTATAGAGACAGCAGAAAAGTCACCAGAGATAAACAATGATATTTGTACAGCCCAATGTTATTATGGAAACAAAAGGTGACTTGACTTGGGGAGGGGGAAAAAATAGATGAGGGTGAGTGCACAAAAGTTGAGATTTCATATTTTCTTACTCAAATCTCTTCCACAGAATTGTGTGTTGAATAAAAGCACTCCTAGAAACAGGCTTCACTGTGATATATTCCCTAAACAGGCATACCAAAAATGAGGTCCTTGTTCCTTATTTCAGGTAACTTCTGAATTCAGATACTTACGTTTCAGTTTCTACCTTTTTTTTTTTTTCTTTTTCCAGCAAAGGTATGTCAGTCATTTGATATTATATGTGAATCAATGGTATCATCTCTCAAGCTGATCCTCAGAATAAAACAAAATGGGGTACTGTGAAGCCAAAGCCTTTTAAGAAACTAAATAACTGATAGACTAAGTCACATAAGCCCCCATCTAATAAGTCTTGAAAACTAGACAGTTACCTTTATTAAAGTGACAAGCAGTTACTCTCCTACTCAATCCCCTTGGACTGAACAAACTAGTTGGACAAACCAGTGATTAATAAGGGAGTAATACATTAACTTTTTTCAGACAATGTGAACAGAATCCCACCTGACAATCTTATGGACTACATTTTCCAGATGAAAGGACAGGTATCTGTGATCAAAGTTTGAATTTCTAACGAACAGACTTGCATTTTCTACAATAACAACAGAAAGGATTAATTAATCAGCTTTTTCAGTCCTACCTAAATCATTATTTTCTTTCTGATCACAATGCAGCAATTTTAACAGAGCAGAAATCAGAATTGTTATGATTTGGTCTTAAGTATATTAGTTTTGTTCATTCTGAAGCAACTCACACTTCCCCTAGGGACGTGCACTGGCATTTTATTTAGTTATTCTGCCTATTTTTACCTTAAAAGAAAAAGGTCTTTGACCAACACCTCTGGCAACAAACCCAAGGCACCTCACTGTTGGATGCATTCTGATCACAAAGTTCCCCTCTATCTTAGTGTAGAATATAATAAATAAGATATCCCCCTTGTGGTGTAAATTGCAGCTACTGGAACAAAACCAGCAAAGTGATATGACAAAAAAACCATGCTGAAAGCTGCTGTCTGCTGTACAAAACATAAAATCTCAAAATGAACAAAGAAAATCCCCAAACCAGTGTGGACACTGCTTGCTGTGTCTTGTAAAGGTTCTCGCTATTGACTCAAGGTGATCTTATCCAGAAAGGTTTTATTTTTGAGGAAACTCAAAATCTTATGAGCAGAGTAATGAAAAAAGAGCCAACAAAGTCAACATCCCTTCTTACATCACTTCATCTTGTGATCAGAGGATCTGGTCTAATTCTAAGAACCCTGAATAAATAACTTCCAAGCAGTAGTGATATTAAAAAGATAATCTTAATCCAGAACAGAATTTGGACTCCATATGAAATTAACCCATGGAATTACAAAAAAAATCCTCTCTCAGAATCTTTTTATGCACCTTTATAACCTATGATAGTCAAAGGGATGAAACACACCAGAGTGGCTGATTATCAGGTGTGATGCCACAATAAAAAATAACTTTTCCTCCCTGAGTCCATGCCTCTGCATTTAATACAAAGAAATAGAGAGCATAAAATTTAAGGAAGGATTATTATGCAAGTGGTAAGTATGGTAGCCCACCACAGTTAGCATCAAGCAGATGCCAGAAGAAGGAAATATTGATCAACACAACTCAAAAGAACCTGAAGAGTTTGCAAAGCACATGCAATTCAGCTGCATGGGTTGCTTGCCAGCTGGAGATGGTGTTTTATTAAAACTGGGGGAAAGAGAGAAACCCGTGAGGAGCAAAACCTGAGGGCTGGAATCTACAGAAGTGCCTGAGGGGACCCACCCTGGCAGCAATCACTGAACAAGTGGATATATATTCAACAAGTGTCCACAGTAAAGCTTTGGCTCCCTTAAGTTTGTGGCTAACACCAACAGAATAATGTATCCTTCTATTTTAGATGGGTATAACATATACTACTGGATATTTCTGAGTACTGAAGATGAAAACCCTCTAAAATAAACAAGCAATATTTAAAAGACCACTTTTAAAGCTCCAGAATGCTTTGGAGCTTTTGGAACGCAGATAAATGGTTTTGATAGCCTTTAAAATGGAGGATAATTAAAAGAGACACTGAACTTGTAATAGTCAAGAATAGGTCTCCTGACTCCATAAGAAGTATTACTACTTTCCAGCAAAGATAAACTATTAAAGTGCTCCTCATATGTTTTGTTTACTCTGGATGTTTCTCAAAACAGCCTCATTTCCAAGATACATTTGTGCAATTTCTTTCAGCACACTCAGTTTGTGCACACAGGAGGCAACATCTCTGTCTCCTTTTGCCCTGTACAATGAATAAAGAATGTCCAGTCTTTCTCACCATGGTCCCTTTGGCCCAAGGTGGTTATAAGCTGTACAACAGAAAACAGAGAAAGTTTGTAAAAGGGTATGTCTGATAGATGAGGGCTATTTTCTTTTGGTTTTTATCCTGTCTAAAATTATTTTCACAGCTCTTTACTAATAATGCAGTTCATGTTGCCTATGTTGTGTACACTACTACAAAGTACTTATGCTGACATTAATAATGTACATACTTATAATGCTTTTGATTCCAAAGTGCCCTAAAACACTTCACTAAATACAGCCCCAAGCTTTAAGTGAATCTTCCTCCCACTGCCTCCCTCTGCAAGTAAATGGTGACAACACTGAGAGATTTGCAAGGTCAGTTAACATACAAAATACATAAAAAATGCAAAGACCTGTGGGATGTCCCACAGTATCTAAGCAGCACGTAGCAGTGCTGATTTCAGAGGGTGAAGGCTGCCAGCTGACATGATAGTCCAGCCTGAGTGAACTGAGGGGAGAAAGTTTTGGCCCACCAGGGAAGGCCAACGTTCACTGTGCCTCAGGGGAGCACTGCTTTTAAAGAGAAACTGGAACAGAGGTAGAAGAACTGACCATTTGGAAAGGGATAAAAAAAGCAGATATACAGGTATCACTGAATTGCTAAAATTTGGCTGAATACTGAATTGGTCTACCTACCCATCATGCTTATACCAAACAGAAAACCCATCAAGCTGATAAATATTTTCAGGTGGACTTTCAAACAAGTCAGCATAGTTGTTAAGGTTGGTGACCGTATCACAGGGCTATATCTGCCTGTGTGTATGTGCTCCCAGTCACATGCACATTAATGCACTGACTTCATCTCAACATGCAACGTCTTGGTACTCTCTACTGACCACATGCACGCTGCAGTACATCACAGCATCTGTTACTTCTCTGGGATACTCTTATTTTCTAATTAAGGCTTGGAATTTTATGGCTATAATGCCTGTGAAAACACTTGGTGGTATACATTGACTTTTTTATCTGCATTTGTACGTGCTCCATGGTATGAGTAAGGTTAAATGAAACAGGACAAAGTCAGAAAGACTGAAAACTGCAGAATGTTAGTTTGTCATTTTTTTTCTTTTCATTTCAATACATGTTTTTCCATATCTATAAGTTTTCTCACCACTAGAAAAAATAACACCACTAAAAGGTCTTGTATTTGAACCAACAAACACCAAATGGATCTTACAAAGTCACTTCTCTTGGAGACTTTTCCTTAATATCTAAAATGTAAATGCATGATGATTTTACATAAATCAGAACTGTATGTAGCATTGTATAAAGGATGGCTGTCCTTATAGGAAAGCCCAATAAAATGCGTAGTTTTGCCATTGTATAGTCAGTTGTTGTTTAATCATTTAATTGACTTAATGTAAAAGTATGAAGCGACAACCGAGATAAATCTCCACTGTATGAGGAAAACGAGTCAGTGGAAGTGGCAAAACTGCCAGGCTGCATTCAAAGGGTAATGACAATGGAGAAGTTTCTACCACATTAAAATTTGTGACACAAACTTTGCAGGGTAGTATAATGAGGGAAGTCTGATTCAGGCTTTTCTTTATTCCAAGGCAAGAAGAGCCTCACGGAAGTAACTTCACATTTCCATAGGCTGGCCATTCAAGTGGACAGAATAGGCACAAATCAATTATTTATGGGAGAAACTTCGTCCTCTGAAGGGAGGATTGTATGACTGGATCTTTGTTTTGTTTAAGCAGGACAGTGGAAAAGATTCACCATGTTTTTTTGAGAGTTTGTTGGAAGGCATAAAAATGACAAACTGTGAAAAGGGCATATTTTTTCATTAATAATGAAGCTGGAGTCCATAATCCAGAGTTTTGAGCCTTTAATTTACAATTTAACTGGCAGCTCAAACATCCGGATAAGACAGCAACTGAAATAACATTTTATCTAAAGGCTTATCTCTTCCATCAGAAAGGGTATGAGGAATTAATTCTAAGTTTATCCTGTGAAATCACACAGGGCAAAGCTAGAGAGATATGCTGGATTAATCCCTCCATATCTTAAAAGCAAAACTCATTGGAGAGGCCAATAGACAAGGGGAAAAAAACCCCAGCCAATACTAAATTTGACGAAGGGTACTTGTATTTTGAATGTGTTTTGAACTTATTCTCCAAAGCCATTTTAGTTTTTGATTGCCAGTAGATACATACATATAGTAAATGGCTCACGTAAAAGAATTTTTCTGATTTACAGTTGAAATTTAGCAGGTGCTTTTAAGCTCTCTCAACTCCCATGTGAGAATGAAAGATGTAAATCAGCTCCCATCCCAGCAGCACCCAAGCAAGGCCCTGTGCACCCCTTTGGGGGGTTAGGCCTCCTTTGAGTGAGAGTTGGACAAGATGAACTCCTGAGGCCATTTCCAACCTAAATTATTCTATGATTCTAATTGCTTACCCTATTTCTCAGCTTCAGCAATAATGTATTTATTGCTCTTTTATTTCTTATTAAAATTAAATGAAGTCTACATTTCCTTTACTTTGAAATGGACTAAAGCTAGGAAGGGAAAGGACTTTCTTTTTATTACTCTATCCATACTGTACTCATCAGAACAAATCAAAACTGAGATCTCATTTAACACTTAATTAGAAAAAATCCTAAAATCAAAGATGGATTTTTTTATGAGTCAACAGTAGTGTGCTTTTTGAGTTTAGTCAACAGCTTTCCACTTGTGCCTCATTTCAAGGAGATTCATGCTGTATGGATTTCTCCATATTTATTTCACTAATAATTAGTTATTATTGTGCAATTCTACTCTTTTCTCCTTGTTAGAAAAATGAATATCTACTCCCCTTCAAACCTGATGGTGAAATAAAGCTCTTCAAGGTCTAAGAAACAGCAGTTCTCCACTGCTAAATCCCAGCAATTCTCACAGCTATGAGTCCCAGCCCAATGGTCTCACATGATTTTTTGACAGGCTTTATTTAAAAGTTGATAAAAACAAACAAAGCCTATTTTGTAAACAGAGCAATTAATGTTTACTGGAAAAAGAAATATTGTAAAACTCTCACATTTCTGTTTGTGGAAATTCTCTGATCACCGACATAAAATAGCTTTGAATGAGTAATTTCAGGCTCGAGGAGCAGCTGAACCATGTTAACACTGAATGGATGGAAAATCCACAAAGATTAATTCAGCTTGTTCCTCAGCCGAGTAAATTAGCCCAAACTTAAGTCATTGCTAAGCCAGTGAAGCAAGTTTTTGCACACAAGCTTCCTTATTTATTTGGCATTTAGCAGAACAGACAGGCCTATAAACATATCTGTTTAAGATGCAGCATCTGGAGATTTTTGGGAGATCAGGTAAAGTTGATCACACACTTTTGAACCATTTGATTATCTTTCTTGGCTTATGTATTAAAGGCTTAATATCACAGAGTCTTACACTATCTTTCATAAGTAGAAAAAATGCCTGTTGAAAACCCTGTGTTCCTTCTCAAATAGGCAACCTTACATTTTGCAAAGTTAATATGTTTCACTTTTCAGAATCTGTTGATAGTTTGACTTTCTGTCAATAACAAAAATTTAATCAACAGACTAGAAATTCAGAAGATATTCTGCCTTTTCTTTTCTCCCTGAACACCTTTTCTGTAATAATCACATAAAATGGAAAGACTGAGCAGTCCAGCCATTTTCACACTGACCCACTCAACCCCCATTAATGCAGGTGTTTTGGAAACTGATACACTGAGAAGATTCACAGCATTCACTGCCTCTCACACTTCTCCTTTTAGCCCTGGAAGTGTCTGTGAGCACATACCTAGCTTGTGAAATACAAAACACAAGAAAATTGGCCACTTAAGTCAAAAGGTTAATTCTGACACTTAACTTCATGGCAATATTTCTCTACTAAATAAAAAACACTTTACAAGAAATACTTACATACCATAACTTTTGGACAGATTATTCTGGACCACACACATATGTTTATAACACCTCAGAGTGCCTCAGGCTTAATATGAGGATTTTGGGTACATCTGTTGTCCTTGAATACAGGCAATTACAAGCACTAATTTTAAATTTATGCAACTTTTTGCTTGTTTAATGCCTTGATTTTCTGATAAACCAGTGTGATGTGTAAGTGTTCAGTGTGTCAGTAAGACAGGCCAGAAGTCCATACCGTGCATTTCCTTAGTCTGAATTATGTAACAACTCAGACTGTAAAAGGATTATAGGATTATCCCAAAACCACACAAAGATTGAAACACTGCACTGTGGCAGAGTTAACGCTTACACACAAATAGCTGGGCTTAGAGGCACCCCAGAAGAGAGGCACAATTAAAACACTGCAAGGGATTGAAAATTCCAGCTAAGCCTGACATCAGCTGCTTCCTGACAGCAGAAGCAACATCCCCTTGCAGTTCTGTGGGGGAAAAATTGTGCCACAGCACTGGCCTGACGTGATTTAGGAAGTCTGGTGACAACATACACATATGGTGGGTGAACAGTCACTCACTACAGGCAGGTAACTACAGCCACTGTACGGTGAGGTGACACACAGATTTGTGTATGTAGTCAGGTGACTATAGATGGTATAGTCACCTCAATATAGGTGGCTATAGAGGCTTTATTTCTGCACTAGATGTTCACATCAGGAAACTTCATCTTCACACCATCTGTACTTTCCAGTACACCACTAAGAGGAAAAAAAATGAAAATAAATCTTCAATAATATAAAGGTGATATAAAGGTGTAATATATCCAAGTAAATAATAACAATGTCTCAAAACAATGAAAATTTATCCTTTCCCAGGCCAAAGATTTACATGTGACTGCTAATTTTTTTCCTTTGTCTGCCTAATTTTTTTACATTTCTTGACAAAGGCTATTGCCTGGGCACAAGAGCAGTCACTACATCTGCAGTGAGTGCAAACTGGTGGTTCCTGGGAAGGGAACATAGGAAAGGGTTTTTTTCCAGTAGTGGACGAGATGAAAAATCTTTCCATTGTCATTTTGAACTGCAGCTTCTGTTGTTAAGCCCATTAATCTTGATCTACAGCGAGATCAAAGTGAAAGGACACCTTTTAAGTGGCCCCCATTCTTGAGATGTTCTAACCCCTTGTCCAGGAAGTTCTACAGTATCACAGCACTTGGTGGGGAACAGCATTTTTTATTCAGTATTAGACTCTGGAATTAAAAGATGCTGCTCATTACTGCTAATAGAGAAGGGCAAATCCTAAGAGACAGGAAAAGGGCTGAACATAAACACAGCCCAAATGTAAAAAAAAAAAAAAAAAAAAAAGAAAAAGAAGAGAATAAATTCATTAATTCTGCTGGCCAAGAGACAATTTTTTTCCTTTTCTTTTTCAAAGGAAGTGTTGGGGTGTTGGCACAAACTCCGAAAGTGGCAGTGCTGAGATGTGACTCCCTTCAAAAAATGAGTCCAATGTTGCCTCTGGGGAGGTTGACATCAGTATTCCTGTTTGTCTTCAGTGATCCAAACTCATCACCAGTATCAGTTCATTAATATGCTGACTAAAGCTGGCTGAACAAAAGAATGGCCATGTTGATTCAAAGGAGAAAGTGAGAGGGATCAGACAGCTGAATCAAGACAGAGATGTAAAATACCGTAACTTTAAAATGTCAAATTAGGTGTACACCTGCTCTGATAGGATTGCACCCTCATTACTGGAAGCAATATTTAAATCCATAGAAGAGTAGAAAAGGCAGGATTACTCTGTGTGACATGGAACTAATATTGTCTTTTGAGCTTTTCCCTTTAAAAAAATTAAGTTGACAGCTCCAGTGTCCCTTTTGCCAAAATTTATGATACAATTTTCTGAATTATATAAAGCCCTAGCAAGAAATGACACATGTGGGATGACTTTTTATTTGAAATTGTGTTTCCTATACCCAGGTTCATCAAGCTGTTTCATATTTATTCCTCTGATTAATGATATGTCAGAATTCTAATTCTAGCACCAATTTATTGCTTGTTGGCAATTGGAGAATGAAATAGCTATGTAGGCAACATGCAATATTGATTTTTATCCATCTTCTTTGAGCTCCAGTAAATGATTCCCAAATGTGCTTTGTTGTTGCAACCTAACTAAATATTACAGTCTTTTTCCTATCATCCAATAATGCTGTTACTGATGTAGCATATTCCTTAAAGAGCACCAGTCCAGTATGGTTTGCTGTCAGGCAAACTGAATTATAGGTTTAGTATTTAAAAATTGCTACTATTCAGTTGTCTCACTCACAGAGACAGATCACGTTCTAAAGGTTATTGGATATTGGTGCCTTTTTGTAAGCGTGCAGAATAAAATAACAATAATTAAGAATAAGGGTGCTTTCAACTCTTTTCATATGAAATTCAGTGTATTTAAGGTTATTCCAAACAGAATAGAAGAAGCTGGAGATAATGCAAAATTTTCAAACTCACTTCATGTATTTTGGAGTTGGATCCATCCTAACACCCATCTGAAATAAGATGTCTAACCAAGGCAGTGCTATAGAAATAAAACAATCCCTTCAAAGGAAGCCTCAGCACCAGGTTTAGGCACTTGTGTTGTCAGTGTTCCTTTATACAGATTCAGAGCATGAGCTTCTCTGTGAGACAAGAAGGAATGACTATTTGCATTTGAGATAAAATGATTTAAAAGAAGGCTTTAACATCCTCTTTCAAACGAGGAAAGGAAGTTGATCATAATCTCGATGGGTGAAGTGATAAAAATTTTAATTGGGAAAGATACAGAGAGAGGAGGGAAAGAGCAGCTCTTGGTAAAAGGTGTGTGTGGTGCACACGTGCTGATGGGAAGGTGTTGCTTGGCAGGGCTTGGTAGACATTGTTTGCATGTACAATGAAGAATGTTGCTTTAGAGGAGAAGAAATTTGGCTCCATTCCTGGTCAGCTCTAAAATTCAGAATATAAGGTAATGTCTTCAGCATTATGCTTAAGATTGTAGTGGCCACGTACTTTGTGTAATTGTAGACATAATAAGATATGGGAAAAGCAATTTGAAAGGAAAAGAGAAAGATTAAAAATACATCCAAGAGCCCATATGTTCTAAAGCCTGACTTTCAGTGCTCTTTAAGCAGGTAAATAATGCCTAGGGGGATCTTTTCAAAGCCTCTGTTTCTGAATTTATGTGCTTGTAAAGTGCTCAAAATCCCAGGGCCTACCTGTCTTTTAAAATATGGTTCTTAGGTTCAAGATAATGCCAGATGTACCAACCTTCAAAATCTTCCTCATCTGGACGCTCTGGTGCTTATGTGATACAACTTTCGTACATTTTTCCTTTCAAAAAAACCATTTCAAGTTTAGTTAAAAACCAGAGTTGGAATGTAGAGACATATCTCCTGCTACGGATGGCTGGGTACACACTGAGGAACTGTAAACATAGCACAGCTTCAACTGGTGAGGAAAATAACCTGAGCTCCTTCCTGGTTGAGGAATAATAGGTTTGAGCTTCAACATGAAGGAAAATTCGGAAAGTCGACAATCAAAAGTGATAACATTTCAAGGCTGTGATGGTCAATGACAAATTTGAGATAGAGAGGATGTGATAATTTTTTTGGTGTTCAGGAGCCTCTCAGCCCTATCCTCTGTGAAAATTAAATGTTAGGAAGGGAGATATGTAACTGTCCACATTATAAAAAGCACTATGACAGCCCTTGTTAGTCTTTAAAGCAGGCTTGTTAAACAGTTCAGTGTCTCTGGGTTGTATCCAAGGCCCACTGAATTGAGTGAAAAACTCATATATATATTCTTACATCTTCCTTAACCGACACCTGTTAAGTGTTTTAAATCCTAAAATTCAAAGCTTAGTTAATCAACTGCAGGAACTTAAAACTCGAGCATTTTCAACAGGCTACTCATAACAGCAAGAAAAAAAAAAGCTACAAGTTGAAAGTTTAAACAGCTTGTTCCTCTGTTTTTTGCCTGGCACTGTTTTTCTTGCTTCTTTACCTCCCTCTGGTTATATCTACACACTGTCCTCCAGTTCAATAACTCTTTAGTTGTGTGACTTCTAAAACAACAGTAGTGTGCTGTGTAAAAAGCAAAATAAAGAAAACCAGCAGATTTCCTTTCTACCTTATTTGTTATGTTGCACCATGTCATGCCACAAAAGAATGAAAATGAGACAGACAAGTAAATGACAATCCAGGTGGCAGAATTATTTTTTTCTCTTTACTTTTGAGAAGAAAACACAGCAGAAAGTCTTATTATTATAGGAAGGTTGAGTGATTTATTAAAAAAGCTTGTTATCAACACAAGACAGCCTGTTACTGGTATGCTACATATTCTGCACAGTTGAAGTGTGAACAAAATTGGTAAGGCCAATTATAGCAAAAGTCTGATACACACAGACAGTAGAAACATCTTTTGATCAAAGCCAAGTTGGCAGAAATGTTTCGTGCCTTGGACCTTCACTCCTCAGAAGTGGCACCAGAGATCACAAAGGACAGGCTGTAACAGGTATTAATATTGTTCATGCTGCTAATACAGCATATTGGGTAGTGCCCTGTTCTTCCACTGGGACACAAATTACCCTGGTTCAGTGCAGGTAAATGCCCTTCCTGACTGCATTACAACAGTAGCAAATCTTGCCTCTATTGAGTTCATGGCAACTGCACTTTTGCTGGCTGAGAGGTGTGTCCTGAGATAAAATCTCCCTCCTACCACGGATAGTGCTGTCTGTGTCATTTCTCTAGTTCTGGATGTTGTTTTTTTCAGGGTCAGTTTGGTTTGGTTTTTTTTTTTGTTTTTTTTTTTTTTTTTTTTTTTTTTTTTTTTTTTTTTTTTTTGTTTTTTTTTTTTTTTTTTTTGTTTTTTTTTTGGGTTTTTTTTGGGTTTTTTTTGTGTGTTTTTTTTTGTTTTCTTTTTTTTTTTTGTTTGTTTGTTTTTTGGTTTTGTTTTTTTTTTTCTAGCAAAAGAAGTCAAATGTCATTTGGCTTCTCAGTCTATCAACAAGCACAGATGTTCTCTACAGCTTACTGGGAGCTCAACAGACCCTCCTGCATCCCTCCTGCAAGTGTGAGGAGCTGGCCTGATGCTCTTCCTCAGTTCTTTGTAGGAAACCCATCCTCCTTATCATCCCACTCTGTGAATGCAGCTGGTTTTCATAGGCTGCTCAAGCATTCCTAGGAAGGGCTTTATCTCTTCTCTTCACACTAGGATGTCTTCTGTTCCACAGTACCTTTCAACTGCTTTTTTATCTCAGATGATGCACGTGGTAAATCTTGAACTTCCAGCATTTGTCCTCACCTTTACCTCATTCAAGCTTGTTTCATCTGTTCTACAATGGAAGAACAATTTGCATACTTGAAGAATTTACCTATTTCTTCAAATTCTAATAACTGGTTTAATAGAGGATTATCTGTAAGCACTAATTCAAAGTCCATTTCCAACCTCCCTTTGTTCCACAGACTCTGAATCTTTTTCAGTCTTTGTTACATTTCCCACAACCTCTCTGAAAGAGGCTTTTAATGAAAGTGCTGAGTCTTCCAGATGTATTTACTGATGTACAGAAAATCCAAACCAGTGGTTTGATCTGTACTCTTCCACAACCAAAAAAAATGCTGGTAGGCTGAAATGTTCAAATTCAAAGAATTTTTCTGCTAATTGCATTCAACCTTTAAAAGTAAGGGTTTTCAGAAATAATAATCCATACTTTGGAGAAATAAGAGGTGTTTCCTTTTACATGAAGTGCTTAAAAATTATGCATTTGGGAAAGACAAATATTCAAACACTTTATTTTTTTTTTCAAAGATGCCATAATATTTAGTTGATACAGAGAAATTTAATTTATTTTGGGTTCTTTTGACAGTGGCATGATTGGCCAGTTGTGTAGACAAGCTGTGCATTCCTGTTAAAGATTATCTGAGCAAATGAACCTCTTGCTCCTGTATTTTGGTCTCTGGTTCTGTCTTCAAACCCCCTAATCTTGATTTTGTCCCCTGTCCACTCAATCCTGGCCCAGATGTTTATCCCATGACTCCAAGCCTCTGGGGTCCATAAAATTAAGGCTTCACAGAACATCAGACTCTAAAGAAACATAAACTCTAAAAATTCACAGCTCCAAATGTGTTCAAACCCACTGAGCAGTTACAGACAACAGAAAGAGCTGAGAAGATTACCTGGCTCAAAATGGAGCAAATCCAGGGAATAAGGTTTTAAAAGAGAGAAAAAAAAAGAAAAACAAACAAACAAACAAACAAAAAATAGTATTCTCCAGCATCTAGATCTAGCTCCTGGAATTGTCCAAATGACAGGATATATAAAGGTTAGAATGGTGGAATTTCCCAAGAGCAGTGCCTGAATGAATTTTCAGGAAGACAAATGTTTTGCTTATGCTTAAGCAATAAATTCCTGTTATTCTCAGTGAATCCACAATGTGGTCACCAGGTGGTTGATCTACTCTTTATTTCATTTATCTCCTGACATGGAGAGAAGAGGGAAACTGAAACCACAACAAAAGCTTTATTAAATGAAGTATGTGGAAAAGAAATAAAGAGCAGAGGTCTTTTGGGAATAAAAGCAATCCAATCTTGAATATAGAAAACTATATCCAATATTTCCCAAAATGAAGTAGGAACAAGGAATCACAGCCATAACCTCATCTTTATTCATCTCCTCCTATGCTATTTCATGGTTCTCCAGAAAAATCACCCAGGAACTACAGCTATTGCAAAGCATAATTCTTCTGATATGTGTGGTACTATCAGAAAACACATCCAGATTCATCTTTACAATGCACTGGGAGACAGAACCTGAAATGAAAAAAATACCCTTCTTTTAAACATCTGTCAGGAGGTACTATAGTCTAATGAACTGAACACCAGGGATACAGTTAATCAAAAAATGGGGTTCAAATCTAGTTTAAAATTAGCTTTGCAAGTCACTTTTAAAGATATGGCCAAAAGTGGGTGTAAATGTGAATCTGTAAGACCTCAGAAACTACAAAAAAAAGATACCAAGAACCATTAAAACCCCAACTGAACCTGTCTCTTTAAAATATTCCTTTTTACTTCACTGATGTACTTAAAAAAAAAACACACCACAGAACCTCAACCAAAAGCCAACAGAATGCGGGTAGACATAATTTAAAGCTAGAGTAAGTATCTTTAATTAAGCTCTCTTTAGAATCTCTTTAGAATTAAAGCTTATAGGGTTTAATTCTTTATTGAAAAACAGTAAGAGTGCTTACTCACCATGCAGGATTTTTTCAAGTTCTTGCAGCTTTAAAAGAAATCTATTATAGATAAAAAGAAGCTTAAATAGCACATATTACATCTTGCTTTTGTTTATATATGGTGAAGAGTATTCAGAGTGGACCACATCTTAGACTTGCACTAATCCTTAAATAATTACTATTCATCTACTCAATGCTGGGAAAACCTCATGGAATGTGACTTTGTTCTGCTGGCTTGTCTAATCCGATTCAATTACTTCAGTTCCTTCTCCCAGAGGTCTCACATTTAGAAACCGAGCTCTACACACGTCCCCTTATCCTCCTACCATCCCCCCAAAAAGAAATGGAAAAGAAAACTGGGAAGGTAAAAAAGCAAGCAAGCAAGCAAGAAAAATTCAATTCCAATGGAAATGAACTGCGATTTTTTACCATTATTATTTTGGTCCTTTCCCAAATATCAGTCCATCAATAAACATGAGAAACAGCTTGTAATTCACAAAGCCTTCGGCAACTCTGTTGTGATAAGGGCAAATTGGTCTGGCTCTACAAACGCTGGAGATGGGAATAAGTTCAGTGGTTTGGACCGATTTGAATGGATGGAAATCACACAAGTCCCCGAAGCTGCAGCACACGGTGCTGTACAGCTGGCAGCAGCTTGTCATCTGCAGGCAGCAAGCGACAGGAATATTACAAATTTCCTGCCCAGAGTGAACTATTTCAATCACCTGTAACGACTTCCCTTGTCAAATAGAAGTGGCAGAAAACCTCTAACTACTGAAGTTTTTTTTTTCCCTGTCCCTTCCCTTCTCTTCTTTTCAAATAACAGCCACCTGCCAGGAACTAAAACTTTGATTTCAAAATATCACAGGGTAGTGATTCTTGAACACAAATTTCATGAAAGGAATGGCAATGCGATGGTGCACTAAGGAGAATACCATGTATAATCTAACAGATACCACAGCAGATGTGATCTTCTTAAGATAAAAATGGATAGTCTTAATTAAAGAACCAGATCTTTCCTGCTACCAAATGCTATTTAAAAGAATTTACCCCATCATTTTGCACTAATTCCTATTCCTGACTTTGTGTTTTGTACTTTGTTGCTAATCAAAACTTTCATTGAGAAACAGTCTTGACCATTCCTTCAGAGTGCATGACTTCTGCCCACGAGGACTGAAATAATAAAATAAGGAGGAAAGGCAGTGTGGTGCCTTACTGTTTTACAAGGAAAGGTAATTATCACATAACTTACAATGTTTTTATTTCAAAATGTTTCCTATCATTTTTGCACCCATTGTATTTGTATGTACTAAAAAAGTCAATTGTTTTGATTAATTTGCAGCAACATGTTCTAAAAAGTTGTTGGTTTTTTTTACCTTTCTTTCTACCACAGAGGAAACCACTTTACTACTTGAAAGCTGTACTTATGCACATGCTTATTAATTCTATAAATTAAACCAGCATTTCCTACCATGCAGCTCCCAGTCCCACCATTTTCCTCATAGTTCAGGCCACTGAATTTGAACACGTCCAGAGCAAAGTACATAACACAACTGTGCAGTACTTCTCTAGAACATCCCTGTGAAGCTTTTCTGAGAGCTTTTCTTTCAAAACAAGTAACAGCAAATCACCAAATCAGTTTAAATTAGAAGCCTGTGGGCAGGTACCTACAGCATGATTCAAAGTCAGGGAGGATTCTGCAGAGGGCAGGTCAGTGGACACACAATTTCCCACTGATTTCTTAGTCTGATGACTGTTAAAGTCAGATCAAAATCCTCAGTATCTGCGCAGAATTTTTTTTATTCAGGGGTAGTATTGTTTTGATTTTTGGTTGGGGTTTTTGTGTGTGTGTGTGTGTGTGTGTGTGTATCTTGCTTGCATTTTATTCTTTCTTCTTGACTCTCAAAACTGTGAGTGATACTTGGTAAAACATCATTCTGACAGATGATTTACAAAAAAGCCAAGTCTCTTGTTTAGGTCACTTAGGGTATAACTCAATGGGAAGACCTGCCAAGGGAATCTTTGCTTCTCTGCAAGTGTTTGAGTACTCAGGATGGAAAATTAGTCTGAGATGAGGTGCAGTTTTTATGCACAGTAGGAACTGATGGCAATATTATTTTCTATTATCTCATTTTCATATGCTTTTGCCCTTCTTTGTATCTGTTTTTATCCCATTTTCTACTTTCTTTCTCTTTTATGTGTCCCTTTCCCTCTTCTCCTGTTTTCTCATGTAGTTGCACTCTCCTTATCCTCCCTTTAAACTTCCCCAGAGATAAATCAACACTTTCCACTCATTCCAGGTTTTTCTTTGACTGCTGAGTGTAATGCTAGGAAAGGGGAGGATTACAGCCAGTGCCAGTTTGGCACTCTAAGGCAGGGAAGTCTGGCACCAGCATTATTATCTGTTCAAAGATTGCAGCAGTGTGGTCTCCTGTCTCTGGATTTTCTTTTCCTTTTCTTTGTAGAATTCTGTACAGTTGAAAGCTTTTTTTTTTTTTTTTTTGGCAACCCAACTGAAGATTTTTTCACTTATAAGGTTTTGGAAGCTTATTCTTCCTAACAAAGCATATGTAATTCACGATTAGAGAAAAATGATGGCATAAACCCCCTAAAAATTCCATCCTAAATCTAGCCTGATTTGAACTTTTTGAGTATATGATGTTCTGAAGCACTTTTTTTAAGAGAATACACTCACAGATTTTTACTCTCTTGCAAGCTGAGGCTCTGCTATTATCATATACACCTCAGAAATGCCCAGATAATTTATAATGGGCTTTCCATGCTGGGCATTATACAAACATACAGAGACAGGCAGTTCCAGGCCTAAAGAACTCCCAGTCTAAATTGATGGTGGGAGAGGGAAAACCAATTCAAAGCACTTAGGTAAATAGCATTAGGTCAGTAAGAGATAGGAAAATAGATTATAACACCCTCAAAAGCAATGTGGTTCAGTTGATCAAATCATCTGACACTTTTGTGCAGGCTAATGACACTGAGAAAACATTAGAAGAAAAAAGGTCTCCCTTGTGGTGGTTCCAAATTGTCCACAGATAGGAAAAATTGAAATAGGAAAAGGAAACTCTTGAGAGAGCTGTAGCACCCAAAGTCTTGGGGTTTTTTTTGGTCTTTATTCAAACAAATCTTCTAAATTTTGATAATATTCTGCCATCACTAGCCTTTGTTGGGAGATTTACTACAGCTATAAATGGAAAGTGAGACCAAACTAAACTGTATCTGACCAGATTTAACTGTTCAACACCGTTATCAAGTTCCTGTGCTCTGACAAACACCATATATACACTCACATGTGGCAGGCAAACCTCTAAAAAAAGAAATGAAATCGTGCTTACCCTAGATCACAAATGACAAGGGAGAAGATGCACTTGGAGGTTCAAATAAAGTAGCAAAAATGCACCTTTAAATTATGAAAACATCAAAAACCATTGTTGGAAAACAACACTGTACAGTGTCCTAATAATGCTCACTCTTGAGGGGGGAAAAAAAGCAAAACAAGGAGCCATTTATAATATAGACAAGCAGGCAGCTGCAGCAAGCAGGGGTCTCTGGTGGAAGATAGTAAAGATAAGTAAAACTGTCTGTTCTAACATAGTAAACTTTATTCACCTGTCTGATTTTAGGTGCTAATTCTTTCCTTTGAATAATCAACATTACTGACTACAGCAGGTATGTGTTATAAAATGCATTTAATTAATTTTCCTGGCTATTTGTACCAGAGCTAAAGCTTGTAAATCTGTTGTTTGTTTTTTTTTTTTTTTTTTTTTTTGTCAATAGCTGAGGGTGCAATGAAAGAAGAAGAATGATTATTTTATATTTCTCCAGGTTCACAGTGTTTGTGGAGGAAAAGAAACGCCATTTGCTGTTATTGGTGACTTTACAAGGAAAATTGTAAATTGTTATTGGTGACTTTACTAGGAAAATTTAGCAGAACTTCACAACTTTCAGGATATACAGTCACACTCGGCCTCCTCCAAATATTTTCACTCTTCTTTAAAAACAAATAGATCATTTTTATCAGAAATTGAATATGTCAACATCTTATTGCTTCCAATGATTTTTGTGGTTTGGTTTTGCTTATTATAAGCATCATGTAGAGTTTGGGTGAACACTTCAGTGACTGGCAGGCTCAGCTGCTGACAACTGGTTCTAGTGCTTGTAAGTCAGCAGAAAAAGGTGGTGTCTGTGGATTAAAGCAACAGGGGAGATGAATAATAAAGCAAGAGGTCATGAATTCCATGTCCTGGTGTACTTAAGCAGCAGTTAGCAAAGTCTTCAAACTGTAGGAATAACTTGGCACCTTGTCAAACAGACCTTTTGCAGACTCAGACAGGGCACAGTCAGAGGCAGAGATGGCTCAGGGCCTGTTTCATGTGGTGTCACTTGTGTCCCTCTCCAAAGGGTGCCCTGCACTGACACACTCCCACTGCATGGGGTCCTTTACAATGGCAGCCAGATCACAGAAAAGCAAACAATCAGACTTGGCTTTTTGGTAACCAATTCTAGAGCTGATGATACAGAATAGAAATATAAAAAGACAGTGATTTCTGTCCTAGCTTTGATCAGCCACATCAGATTCAGGTAACAGTGGGAAAAGTGGTCTGGTTTTACCTTCATATATAAGAAACAGCTATGAAGTTGAAAATTTACTTAAAATAAAGATGTTTCACATCTAGCAATATATCAGCACCCCTAAATAATCTTTTCCTTCAAAAGAATAGCTGCTTTTACATAACAGAAGTGGGATCCTTCCAAAGAAAACGAAGGAAGTTTTACTTTGACTGAGAGGAACCTTCTTTGAAAGTGAAACAATGAGAGAGAATGTTTCTGAGACAGAAAAGGAAGCTGTAACAAAGCAGATGAACATGGGTATAATAAGCAAACGATGCTTCACAAACCATCACTGCCAATCCTTATAATTCATTAATTTTCTGATTGCACCTGCATTTTGCAGTGCTCTCAGACAGTCTTTTAGAGTGACATGCAGAGAAAACAGCTCTAATGATCATTTGATTAGTTCACAACACTCAAACCCTTAAACACAGACTAGAAGAAAAGCAAACCCAACCTCCTGGTGTTTTTTGACCTGGTGTTTGATGCTTCCTGCAGCAGAAGTATAAACACTTCTCTTAAAGGGAAAGATAAGGCAAGAGTTTTAAAAAAATAGATCATCAATTTTTAAGGGTTTCTTTTTTTTCCTAATGAGGTGTTATAAAATCAGCCTAATTGCTAAATTAGATCCAGTTGTTTACCTCAGGCTGTATCACACTTTGCTAATGGACTTACCTTTGATTTCATAAGTTTGCTTGTTTACATTCAACGTTACCCCTCAAAGGAGAAATTCAGAAGGCTAAAACCCAAAGGAAGAAAGCTGAAGGTAAACAATGTTCTCATAGACTACATGCTTTCAGTAAGAATGTTTTGGGTGCTGACATTCCTCCCAACATGAGGAAGAGAAGACTTCATAGTTTAATTACTTTACAAGTGCCTTGTTTGTGCTTCTTAACACATTTTGCAGTTCAGTGACCCATTGCACTCTGTGTGAGGAGCTGCTTCTTCATCCTGATGCTACAGACCTGTACTGATCTGACCTACAGCAATGTGCTAAACTCTCAAGCAGATCCACAGTAAGTGTAGATGGCTGTAAAAGTAAAATTACTTTTGAGATAAAATTATGATTTAATTTGAAATTTGATCTACATTTTTTGCCATGTAAAATAATAAGGTCACTACTCTAGATTAGAAACAAAATTTTTAGTTCTCAGATCTATACAAACAGCAGTTATTATTCTATCAGTCCCTTAAGGAAATGAGCTCTATCTCCTTGAAAGAAATTAATAAGGGGCAGATATTCCTGTTCTTGGAAGGGAATGAGCTTGTTCTATACAGTCCAATTTACTAAATGGCTAGGGAAAAAAGAATGAGTGTTGGGTATTCTAGCTATAGTTTGAGCCTTTCAAACACAGCAAAGCAATGAAATCAGTACATCCACAGAAGCTTATACAAAGGTTAGGCAAATCTTTTCCCTCAAGGCCATAGCAGAGGTCTTCCAGTCATACAAGTGCTCCACTGAACCACTACAGCAACCAGCCCACACATTATCTTTGGCATGGCAAGAACATTCTGTTCCCTATCTCTGTCTTTTCCTTGAAAAGCTATTAGTTTGAAAAAGAAGTGCAACTACTGATAAAGAGGTTCATATTGGCTACAACCCAGAAGTCAGGATCCTTAAGCATCTTACACTCCTTTTTAAATGAAAGACTATAAAATAATGCTGCTAAGTACTGACAAATTCCTCTTACTTGTACGTCTATCTGGTATCCTGAAGGTGGTTTTTTGTCTAAGTGAATGATCTTATGTTTTTAGTGAAACTACTTGTAAGGAAAGGCAATCGTCAATGCAAGCACAGCCAAAATGATCTGGCCTGTCATATCAAATCCAAGAAAGCAAATTTAGCAATTTCTGAAAATGTTTTATTTTCCCCTCTCCAGGGTTCCAAGGAGAATGACTGTTCCTTCCTAATCCACTGCTGGGAAGATATGCTATTTGCAAGGCATAATGTTTCTTTCAGGTATGAGTAAAAGATCTAATTTGCTCAGTATGTAATTTGGTAACACGTTTTCTCTCAATAGAAACAGTTTTTTCTTTATAACTCAACATATGTCTCTGTTGGGACTATTCCACAACTATTACTGTTGTTAATGCTGGTGGTGTGATGAGGATGGCACAAAGCAAGAGGTGACGCTTCATTTTAGCCAGTCTAAGACATTGATTCCACAGATTAATTTTATGAGCCATTTGTCCCTTAATAGACTAAATAATTAAAAAAAAAAAAACAAACCTTGATTCCAGAGGCAGAGAAAACTGGTTGATCGTGAACTGTCCATTTTGTTTTTCTGAGTAACTTATGCTATAAACTATAAACGAAAGTAACAGGCAGACAGTAATTTGTTGTGATCTAAATACATGATTACACTACACAGACAAGTTCAAATGTTGTCCATTTATAGAGATATTAACATATTTTGCAGACACAAAATATCCTACAAAAGTCCTCATTCCTTAAAATTATTGCTAACACTATCGCTAACATTGCTCAGCATACAGTAGCTATGTAGTCCCAATTTTTTCATAACAGCAATTTAGGAACCAGTTTGCCAGTGAGTTCCTGGACTGTCTAGCAAATATTCTTTCTTCATCTTTTATCATATACACTGAGGTGAAAGGGCTTCATCAGTTATTTCTGGTAGGTTATGCATAATGTTCCTGACAAGTAGGAAGAGCTAAGACTTTGGATATGTACAAAAAGGCAAAAGGAAGCCATGGTTATCCTGACTTCTATTTTTGGTTTTATAGAATAGCACTCTGCTACTAACATTGGACCCCACTGGATCTCTCTTGCCTCCATATGTCTGGTTAGAAACAGCAATTTGGGTAACATGCAGAATATATTGCCTTTCTTCCTTATGCCTCAAGTAATCAGAAAATCCACTAATGCAAAGCTGTGGAGACCTGATTGCTGTCAGGGGATACTGTCAATGATTTGGTGCAAAACAACAGAGAATGCACGTCTGAAATTCTTCAAAAAAGAAACAAGGCATCTAGTAGGTAGAATTTGACAAAGAGAAAGCTTTAAAAGTATAGAAAAATTAGTTCTAGCAGCATTTACCTATATCAAGATAATTAAATGCAGGCAGCTGCATAATGAGACTATAATGTGAAAGCAAAAAGCACAACAAGGAGCAAAAGTTGATCACAAGGCCAGGTGGATACTGCAGACTCAAAAACCGGTGCCAGGATTCCCCATTGCCTTTTAACTGGAAGCTGCCCAAGGCTGGAAACAAGAAGCCATTCATCCCATGCATAATGTAGATTGCTTTGTTACCTGTTTTATTTAATCGGGAAACAAATCAATGTAACCCACATGACTGGATTGGTCTGAGGTCTTACTTATTACTACTGCCTGTACACCTGCAAAAAATTGGGTCACAAGGGGTTTTGACCCAAACCCAACACCTTTTCCTGTCCAGTACATGCTTAGATATTTTATTTACAGCTACAGAATGCACCAGTCCACACGACGAGCACACACGAACACATTGCACTGTCAAATATCTGTTTGCAGAGATAATATGGTAGAAATCTTTTGAAAATGTAGCAGTTCTAGTGTTTTCTCTAACAAACCACCACCCACCAAAAGGGAGTAGCACATCTTAAAGGAAGCAGTCTCTGGAATGCTGAATAACTCAGCACTCAGGAGAACAGCGTTTTGTTTCTTCTGTGCATCTTAACCTCTGCTCTGCAGGGAATATTCTCTAGGACGGCATCTAAAGAAAGCATATTAGGCTCTATGCTAATCAGTCCTGAGCCTTTCAAGTAACTGCTGCTGATTGTATCAAAAATGTGCCAAGAGAAACAAACTGAGAATGCAAAATCTATTTGAATTTTCTTTTGAAGCTACAAGTAAAAACTCCTGGCAGCACCAGCGCTTTCAGCAGTGTAAGATTTTCATACTTTATGCACTTCAAAGTGCAGATGAGGATTATGACCTTATATATTGTATATGCACCTATATTTTATTTATACTGCATCTGTGCAATCAGGAGAAAAGATATTTCCATGACCTTCTACCAGCAAGAAACCTAACAAGACTATTCAGACCTATTGAAAATTCACAGTTAATTAAAGGTTAAAAGGAACTTGCCAATTAGTATGAAAGATAATTGTCCTCCTTTGGCTACCTGATTATGTTTTCCTTTGAATACACTGAAGTGTATGTTGTCATGCTGTTGGTAAATGTAATCATAAAGCACTCACAGTACCTCCTGGCTCTCAAAATACTGGGCCTTAGAAACCAAAATTCTGTGTGAAGTTCATAATTATCCTTTCATTATGCATGTGAACATCTTTATACAGTTGTGGGGAAAAAACATCAGTAACACAGTAAAGGTAAGCAAGGCTTAGAACCCACAGAAGTGGGAGTTGTATCACTGCAATTTATTCCTAAAAACACCAGGGGAAAAAAAAAAACCAACAAAACTATAAAGGCTACAGCTGCGAGATTCAAAAAAATGAGAAATATAAAATATCTCATAGACCTTCTCTAACAATAATTGTGATCTTTTTTCCTGAACTGCTAATTGTATTATCAGAAGAAAACCATGGTGCTTCAGATTCAGGATGCAAATAGCACAGAGCTGTTTTGTGTCCTGCTCATTTCATTTACTGGGTCATGGACAACAAAGTCAAGAAGTGCTTGTTCTCTCTGTCTCTCCCCTAAAACCAAAATAAACCAGAAAATCCCCAAACACCCCCCCAAATTCTAAATAAAGAATGAATTATTGTATTTTGCTGAGACAAGAGCTCAGCCAACAATCCAGTAAACTGAAAAATCTTCGTTTTATCTTTGGTTGTGATCATAAGATATCTATAAAAGACTTCAATTTTCAGGACTGTGTCTTGCTACAAAATTAACTGATTAATTACTTAAGGAAACCAATCTTAATTTAATAATAGGAAAAATGTTAAGGACGACATGTTGTTGAAATACTATAGCTGATTATTTGTGGTATTGGAGAAAAATGCATATTATTGTTCCTATCAATGATTATAGGTTTATCATTTACACACAAAACTACACCAAAAAAAATAGGAAAAAAAATCCCAGAAGATCCTGCTGGATAAATATAACTTACCCTAGTTATAACATTTATTCTACCTAAGCTTCCTACTCTTGTCTTCTCTCTTTGCCACTGTAAGTTATTTGGGACAGAGATTGTTTGCCATCACAATCCTGGACATGCACTGTCAAACCAATTAGTCAATCATGATTAATCAATCTATTGACATAGATTAATTCTATTCAACCTCTTTATAAAGACAGTTAAAGTTTAAATTCAAGCTTGTAATGCTTAAACATAAAAATAAATTTACTTTTGGCAAAGTTTCTCTCTTTTCATAGAATTATCTTAGAAGCATGTCAAGTTCCCGTGATTAATTCTCAAAAATGACAAGGACACCCTTTGATCTCTAGGCATGATGGCAAATTTGCAGTGGGTTTTCTCAAGTCTGAAATGCTGGAGACAATTGAAATGGAGACAATTGAATCTCCTCGCTGACATTTATGTGTCTCTTGGTACTTAAGACAATTCCTCAATTTTTGCAACTACACTTGCTGCTATAATACATATGTATGTATTCCAATAATGTGACAAAGGCATTATGAATTATTTCTCATCATGTTCAAGAAGAACTGGCACTTAGTTTACGTTATAAAAATTGTGAATACTGGCACAAATAACCCCTCAGTTATGTTCATCGGGAGAATTGGCTTGGCAAGGAATGAGAATGAAAACAGGACATAAGCTACAGCAAACAACTTTCACATGCTGTTTAACCACCACTATATTAATCTTATATAAATTACTCTCAGAGCTCCTGCAGTTCTGCACAATGCACTTCCAATCAGTACACTGGCTATTTCTTTTCCATTTTTGTATTCCCAGGACTTTGAAGTTGGTAAGAATTATGCAAAAAGATTTGGAGATAGATTTCTTTTTCTTCTTTAGTTGCTTTGCTTAATTTCCACAGAGAAAAGGACATTTGGCTTCTCCGTCCTTCACAAGTTGTGAAAACAAAAATGTATTTGTCTCAAAGTGAGGAAAATAAATTACCAGAGGTATTTTCCAAAGGTACATATACAATCCACTGGCTGATGTGTGATTGCAGGTAGCTCAAATTTCTTGTTTACTGTATTTCTCACATTTTAAATGTTTCATGATGCTCATGCCTTCCAAAAACTAAATACTATGTAACATAAATACTACCAATTGGGTCTTGATAATTTTCAGTGGAGTAAGAAATTCTAGTACAGAATATTCTTGCCACTAATGAGTGATTCTTCTAAAAAATAAATGTTTGCCTTCTTACTAATAATATGAAACTGAAACACTTAGATGCAAACCAACCACCTATTCTTTTAAACAAAACACATATTGACTCATTGGTCAGTGCTGGAGTGGGCTGACATTACCTTTGAAATATCTGTAGGAGCTACTTAGAAGTGGCTCGACAAATATTCAGTAGTAATTTCAGGGTTTCTTTTGTTTTGCCACTGCTGTTTGCTGAACTTCTCTTTTTCTCAAATTATCCTATTTTCTGAAAGGAAAATTGTTTTTTGACCTTATCCTGGTAGCCTTTGCAGAAAGCATTGAGGATATTCACTCTTTTTTTCGGTTTTACCAATGAAGCACCATGATAATGGTCAGCATTCTGGTTGCAACAGAGGTTGGGGAAAATGGAAGAGATGTCAATAAATTCATTCATTAACTTCCTTTTCATTATAAATTTAAACTACAACTTTATAAATACCAAAGAAGCCTCCTAAATTTTATAAGAAAGGATGGAAAGAAAATTAAAAACTTATGGCAGGGAGACCTCTTGCCAAAACTTTTACCCTTTCCTTCACTGAACTTTTATGTCTTTTCAAATTAAATTAGGATATATTGCAAATTAAAACTAAGCCAGCACCTCCAGTTTACACTTTGCTGGCGGCTGAGCACTCAGAATACATGGAAGGAACCTAAAAGAGAGTTTTGCAAACTTAGTGGTATCAGAGAAACGTGTTTTATTTCCAGCTGATGGAGAACAAAGAAAAGTTCATATTTATATCATTATCATGTTGAAAAAAGTGATATTTTGAACAAAAATTAGTTCCTAAGCATCAGTTAAAGAATGTTACAGTGATCTGACTGACACAGGGCTACCCAGTCATTTACAGCTAGAGCAAGATTTGGAGACAACAGGGTACATATGCACAATTCCTTCTACTATCATAACTTAGACAACCTTATAATAAATATTCTGCCATCTGAAGATCACATGCAACACATCCGACTATGATAATATCCAGTATATTTAAATCTAAACTGTGTCTGGAGATACTACTATTTTTTCCTATAATTTATTATTTAAATAGCCTTAAAGAATGTAATAGCACATGTAAGGTACACATACACTAAACCTATAAACACATAGTCAAAACATCAGTATATTTTATTTAATTATACAAGAAAATTTTTGAGAATTAGGAAAGAGTTCATAAGGACATGTTCTTGTTTCATCTGAGTTTAGATTATCATTCAGAATTTTAATTCAAAATTGGGACAGGATCTGAACGTGGTTCAGAATGCACCAATTCCATGTGAGCAATTGCAGGATGTTGCCTGGATTTAGACACAGTGGGGATTCCCCTGTAGGATTTATTTCATTCTGATTATAATATCAGAACTCCCATGGCTATCAAATTTTTTAGCATTCTCTCCCAGGAAAAAGTCCATCATTTGGGCAGCTCCATATACAGATTTCCAGAATGGGTTCATATTATTTTCACAGGTAGCTTCTAATGAGCAGCAAGAAGTTACTGTGACAGCAGGGTTTCATCCTGCAGGTATCGTGCTCAGCTGCCCACTCTAACTTTGATCAGCCCTTTGACAGCAGGGGGCTGTTGTCAATTGGTTTCCCTTTTTCCCATGTTCCAAAGCACACATCTTCCCCAAACATGCTCCCTCAACCCTGCCTGAGGTTGTGAGAGGCATTCCAGGCTCCAAGGACACTGTCTATGGCCTTATCACACTGACAGAGGGTTCAACATTCACACGCCTTTACAAGCTGCAAGTAGGGGCATATTTCCAGTTAGAACAGTGACAAGAAACCTGAAGACTTTATTAAAGATGTTCAAAGAGAAAGAGCTCTCCTGCCTTTACTACTGTTGGAAAAACTTTCTGTTAAAGCCCTACAAGCTCTCTACTCCTATGGTGTTTCCTTTCCCAGACATACAACTGTGAAGTCACACCTCTCTGAAATGAAAGCCTTGAACTTGGTTTTACTTCCCTGTGTTTCTGGTGTATGTATGATTTCTGTTCTCACAAGAGGAGAAATAAAACCAGATTCCTTTGAAAGCATCTTTTAAAGTAATTAAGTGATACTGGCAAGGAGAAGCACTGATCATCAAAATTATGTTAAGTATTTAGGTAGCCAAAAGTAGGCTAAATATAAATCTCATGGTCTAAAGTAAATCTGCTATCTGTAAAAAGCTACACAAAATTTCTGCAGAATATGGCAGTGGAAAAAGATTAAATCAAGCTGTGAAAATTTCTTTTGCTATTTCTGTTTCTAGAACTTATTTAAGAGAAATAGAAGCCTGAATGGAACTTGTAAGTCATATCTATCACAACATCCAATGTTAGTTAGAAAAAAAGAAACTAGCTTTATTGAGCCTAAACTCACTTTTAGAGGAAAAAGCCATTCCACCACTTTTTAGTTGAAAAGATTTCAAACCACACTCTAAATTTTAGTTCAGTGAGGCAAATGTCTGTAAATACTATGGTAACTTGGAAACCTGTCCCAGGCACGTTGTGATACTTGTGTTCTAATGTGTAGACCTTATTAAACGTCCAGAAAGATGAATGAGTCCCAGGGTTGTTTAAATCAGCGTTTTATTTATTGACAGACTTTAACAATGTCATGCCTTTGGTATATTCTTACAGGTTTTTATCCTGTGTCTGAATGTCATGTGTTTGGTAACTCATTAAAATAGCAATAATATTTAATTATCACACAGGTTGTCAGCTAACCAATTTAGTGAAAAATTATAGCTGAACTTCAAATTCAGAGCTCAGATTATCACTAGTGAATAATGCTAACTGTGCATGTTACCACACTTGTTACACTGTGTTGAAAAAGGATTCCAGCCGTAGTGCTTATAAATTAATCATCTCGTTCATCAAATGGAAAATTAATTCATCACTGCATTAATCCCAAATGCAAAGAAGTAGGAAATATACAGCACTTTGGTTAGTAATAATTCTTGTAATCTCCAGTCTCAGCTGTCTAGGCACAATCCAGCTAGAGCCTAAGGATGTGTTCTTCTGTGTGTGCTTCCTGCTGTGAGACTGGCATCAAAAATTATAAAAGATGGCAATGGATGTCAAGCCAGAAGACTGACTAGCACTTAAAACCCCCTATGATGTCCAGCCTACCAGAAAATAAAGGAAAATATGGTGTCACCAAATGACACACGCAGTAAAAGAGCAGGAGTACAACACTGAGCCCACAATTCTATGCTAACTTCCACATTTGTCTGGCAGCACCAGTGGGGCAGGTTAGAGCAGCAATGGCTCTAATAGTGCCACTAGAAAAGGTATTAAGCTTCTGCTAATAACCACTGCAAAACTCAACTCTGTAGTAGGAGAACACCAACCTTTCCTAAATACAGTCCATCTACACTCTGTCTTCACTCCACAGAAGCTTAGGCAGCCTGGACTACTTACATCTGACTTACATAGAACATTTTCACAGAAGGTACACAAAGGCTTCAATTTTATGTCCCCAGGCAGATGGGATCTTGCCTCTCTCTTGCTTCTGTGCCCTTCTAGAAGTGCTCACATGGTTGTTTGAGCATGAAGGGGGTTGTTAGTTCAGAAACACCACTTGGGAAAAGGAAAGTGTAATTTCAGCAGAACAGGAGAAAGAACAGACCTGCTTAAGTAAATTCTGAGAGGTAATTACCCTCTGTGAGGAAACTGTCTGCATAGGAGGCACATAGTAAATATCATATATTCTGCTTTATTAAGTCTTGCCACACTATCTCATATGCCATTCTCAGAAGTAAACTGCACATTCAGGAATTGTCAAGAGCTGAGTGTAGAATTGGCTGAAAAAAACAAACTTTGAGCTTAGCTGTTAAGAGAGATGTGCTTGGAGTAGAATTCAGCAGATCAGTACAAATATTTTTAGTTAGCTGATTCAGAGAACTGAAGGAATGGTTCTTGAAAGCTTTCAGCAAACAGAGAGGAACCACAAAAATATTAAGACACCGCCTTGTCGTACAGAAGACTCTAACAAACCTCATAAATTATATGAAATATAGTATCTCATATAAAACCAGACCGAAATGATTATGGTCATTAAGACTAAAGACGGAATGAGCATGGAGAAAGAAGATTCTCACCTTCAAATGTGAAAATTGGCCCAGGGAATGTGACCAACCCATCTTCAATGACTGCAGGAGCAATGACAAATACTGATGAGCTTCAAATGCCATGAGGGAAATTCAGGTTTATATTAAAATAAAGCATTTCTATGATAAGGATAGTTAAGACATGAAACAAATGGATTTTGGAGGCTGTGAAATATCTATTAATGGAGATTTTAAAGGATAAATTAAACAAATATTTGTTGAGATTATCTCATAGTTAATCTTGTTTTACCATAGGGAGATGGAGGAGACAACTTCCTGACATCCTTTGCAGTTCTGTTTTCTACATTGCTGCAATATATCATATGGGGCTATTGTGCTTTCACTGACTGTGAAGATAGTTGTAAGTGTATTCAAGATTTTATGGACGTGAAGACCAGATCACAAATTGCCTTTGAAATGCAGGTGTAAGAAGTGAAAGACAAAATACACGGAGAACAATTTCCAATATTGTGTGCGATCTTACATGACACGCAATTAAATGAAAACAGCTGATATGATCGAGAAAGCTGGTGATGCTGTAAAATGTCTATCCTAGAATTCATTATAAGAACTTAACATGAGTTCCTTTCTAAATTAAACATCCTGGTTTTATCTCAAATAACACCAAATCACGCTTGTGCAGAAAGTGCATTTGAGTTTTGAAACTGAGAAAAAAAAAGCCAAAATGTCAGTGAGAATTACCAGAAAAACAAACAACAAACAAAATGCAACATCCATTCCCAACAAAAAACAAAAATAAATATCCTTAATTTTGTGTTGTGGAAGAAAGAGGACGAATGTGCCGTGATGGGAATGATTCCATTAGAAAGAAAGAGATTGTTTTGTTGCTCAGCTTGGCAAATGAACTGTACATCTACAGTCCCTATTGAGAAGATAAGAACAATTTCTTCTGATGAGAAAAGAATGTAAGTGCTGCCATCTCTGACCACTAATAAAAGCTATTAAGGA
This sequence comes from Pyrocephalus nanus, assembly GCA_038380795.1. Taxonomy (NCBI): domain Eukaryota; kingdom Metazoa; phylum Chordata; class Aves; order Passeriformes; family Tyrannidae; genus Pyrocephalus; species Pyrocephalus nanus. Next base: position 12,735,417 of record CM076275.1, on the reverse strand, counting down.
AACAGCAGGGGACAAGCATTTGTTTGCTCCCGCTGAATGCTGAGTCTGTTGTGCCTTGGCTTCAGGGCGTGCACACAGCCACGCACAGCAAACACGGGTGTTCCTGCGAGCAGGGCCTTTCCCTCTGCCTTGTCCACAATCAAAAATTTATGGGTGGGTTTAGATGCTGCTCAGCCGTCTTTTAAGTGGTTCTGTGAGCACCAGAACTAACGGAGTGTGGCTTCTAGGATCGGTACCTCTCGTGGATTCGCTCCTGCCAAGCATGACACAGCACCATGGGGGCACCAACAGGGTGTTTCCAGGGACTCCTTTTTTTATAAAGGAGATTAAAAACACTTCTTATTCTAAAACTGCAGTTTTGTAGTAAAAAAAAAAAAAAAAAAAAAAAGGTAGCAATTTCTGATTTCTTAACCATTTTGTACCCAATAAACACACATTTAAATGCCATTGAATAAAGGCATACATTTGGAGCACCTTTAAAAATAAATAAACAAAAGTGTGTAGAAATAAACCAGCAAAGATAAATAAAAGCCCTTTAAAGAACAGGACTGGTGGTAGGGAGTATCTCTAATAAAATGACATAATTAGGATAAGAAGAAAACAGTATTAACAGCAAATACAAAAAATTATCAGCAAATATTTAAATGGAGGAGAGAGGAAAGTAATAAAGAGAGCTGAAGAACAGTCTGTCATTGAGGACTGTAACAGAAAGTGGAAAAGAAGATTGAAGGTTAAAACAGCATTTAATTAAAACTATTAATTGAAATTGTATATGATTGCACAGGGAACTGTTATGTCAACAGCTAGTGAATATTAGATTAAATGTACAAATATTTTGGCTTTCATTTTTTATTTTTTAATTTAAATAAGTTTCTAGCTATAAGGGAATCTGGAAAGCCCCATTTCTTCTGCCTTTTTAACCATCAGGCAAAAAAAACCCCAAAATAAAATCAAAGTCTTCTGACTTTGAAGCCAATCTGAAGTTTTGTCAATGGGATATTTCTCAACACTTGGGGCTGCCAATACTAGAATTTCTAACTAAGGAAATCCATTAAATAAGATACTAATTTTCCATCTCCTCTTTTGGAAATGCACTTGTTTAATGTCTCAACAGAAAAAAGTTTAAAATGGGAATTCACATGTTAGTTGGACCATTGCAACCTCAAGAACTTGATCATATGTTTTATTTTGGCAGCCCTCTGAAATAAGCTCACTGAATTGTTAGAACAAAAATGCTTGAAACTGCTTTAATTTTTACATGTAAATTATTGTGATACAGAAATGTAACACAAAAAAAAAGTAAAGAGAGTGAAAATTCATGCTGAGAAAATAAAAAAAAAAAAGTCCTCCATTAAGTGAATTAATTCCTAGTGAACTGGAGGAGATCCTAGTGGTGAACAGGGGCTGGATGGGATGGATGGAAGAATGAGACTGGAGGGTGCAGCCCATTTTCCAGCACTCACTCTCTGGATGACATTGGACAAGAAGCTATCAGGGCAAATTAGTGTAATACATCTAATCTTCCCAGACAGCCTCTTTAATAGATCAGAAAGGTATAATACTCCAGGGGAAGTCAGAAGTGACTGAATTAGGTACCAGTTTGAAAGGAAATCCTCTAGTGGGAACCTTTAGTTTTTATCTGACTACCAAGAAAGCCTACAAAGAGGAGCATATTAGGTTAAAGCCATCTTTTATGAATATCTTCTTCTCTGCTTCTCTCCTGCCATTGTAAAATAGAAATTATATCACCTACCTTCCTTTACAAACTCGTATTGAACTGCTACCATTATAATAAAACTGTTGTTTTACTGTGATACTATTAAAAAAAACTATTAAGTTTTCAAGCTTTAACAATGTCTCTGAGAAGTGCTTCTCAGGTCAGTATTTTTGTTAGAAGAAAAAAAAAAGCTTTCATTTCAGAAGATAAGAGACTCAATTTGCTAGTATTCAAGTGATCTGCTTTGACTCAATCAAATTTGAGCTCAGTATATCAAGGTTTTGCTAATAGAAAGGGTTATCTGCACTCGAATAGTGTGTGATATAAAAGGTGACTGCTAAGAACTGTTTGTCACACAGCATGAAATAGAAGAAACTGAATACAATGGATTAAACAGGAGAGTAAATTGGGCCAAATAGTTCAGGGAGAAGGGCTGAAGGGAAGATAATGTCACAAAAAATACTACAGCATCGGCTGAAAGAAGCAACAGAATGAATTGGAAAGGGTAAAGCAGAAAGAGAAGATAGATAAGAAAATTAGGAAATCAAAAACTACTAAGTCAACTGCTTAAACAAAAAATTAGAAATTTAGGAACTGGCAAGAAAGTTCTAAGGGTAAGATGAAGAGTCCAGCTAAAGCTGTAAGAACCAGGAGGCTGAGGGAAGGTTGCAAATCTGTTCCAAAGCATTCCACCTCATTCAAACAGTTCACAGAGCACCCCTGAAACTCCCGCTTTGCATTTAAGCCAGTAAACCAGTGGCAGACTGATGGTTCTCCTATCACTATCAGGACAAACCATGCTTTTAATCTGAATTTCCTCATCTACACAATGATGCTTATAAAGCTTAATAAATTGATGCAAAGCAGAAAATTATGAATGTTTTTCTTCTCTGTAAATGAAAGGTAGGAAGGGCCACTAAGTTCATAGAGCACATTCTCCATGGAAGTATTATAAAGCTTGTTGCAAAATATAAAGAGCAGTATTATAAAAGTCTAAACATTATTATTTACAGAATAACAAAATGGTCAAGGTTGGCAGAGACCTCTGAAACTCATCATCTCCTCTTCCCTGTTCTCAAAGAGCTCACCTAGATTAGTCTGACCAGGATGGTGTGTCTCCAGATGGTTTTTGAGTATCTCCAAGGATGGAGACTCCACAAGTTGTCCAGGTAACCTGTCACCCTCACAGTTAAAAAGTTTTTCCTTCTGGTCAGACGGAACCTCTCGTGTTTCAGTTTGTGCCCGCTGCCTTTTTTCTTGTCACCTGGCACCGACACAAGCCTGGGCTCCACCTTCTTGGCACCACCCCTTAGGTGTGTTTCCACACTGCTGACTCACATTCCATGTGGGGGATAGAATACAAGACAGGCATGGTCAAATGGCTAAAACTCAAATCCATTCCTTCAAAGAGACAACCTGCCTTTAATTCTGGCTAATTCCATCACATCACTGCTTTCTCATGTTTAATGTGCATGCAAATTCCCTGTGCAATGCTGTATTAAAACATTTCTTGCTCCTCCAAATGCTGGACTGTGCCCATCAATATCGAGGACAATTGCTGGAATAACTTAAGTTATACTGTCCAAATAGTCTAACTTAGACCTCTGTCCAGGTTTAAGACAGTATAAAAGAATATAAGCTTTTCTGAAACACTTCAGTTACCATATCATTAAGAGCTAATAGCTAAAATCTGAAGTTAGGTAGAGAACAGCCCAAAAGAGCTCATGAATTGATGCAAAGGGAATCTATAAGGTGAAGATACTGATAACTTGGTTAAATTGAGATGCAGCAATGAAGTATTGCTGGGCTTTAGAAGCCAATTTCTGAAGTAAACAAATCAGCAGCCTTAGCAAACAATGGATGGCTGTATAGAGCTCATTTGCTCACCTAGAAACTGAAGGCAGAAATATCTTCTCACCATTCCCTCTCTTATCTGAGCCCGAGCTAATGCCTGTGTAGTCAATGGAATTCTTTTCAATGACTTCTGAGATGAAATAAAATCATTTGAAACAAGGGAATAAACTAGTTCCTGGTATTTTCACTATCTGGAATGTTAAAGGGGGATAATATTAAACGAACACAAAATGATTTGACACTTCTTTCCTGTTGAGAGCAATTTTTTTTTTCCCTTTAGGACACCCTTATTGTCAGCAAGCTTTTAACTCATTTGTCCAAATTGCTTGAGTAGTATACTTCTACTGCTACTCCATTCAAATCACTAGGGCTTTGCCAGTTCAACTTCATGGAATTCAGTTGAGTTAAACTGGTGAGAAAGTGTTTCAATAAAGTGGTGAATCATGTCACTTCAAACTCTCAATTTTTGCATCCCAGTTTTCATTGTTTATATCTTTTATTTTCTTTGTAGGTTGCCCTTTTTCCCTTCTAAACAATTCTGTTCCGTTCTCACACATTGGATTCTTCCTGGTAGCATTTTCTCTAGTCTGCGTTCCAAATGGTAGGGGTATTTGTTTACTCACTTTCTTGGTTTGCAGCCCAATCCTTCTGCATCACTTCTGTTCCCACCAAGGAGGCAGGAAGAGGAGTCATATGGTATTTTTACAGCCATTTGTTACTGCTATGGTGATGACTTCACAGCTCTCTGCACAAGTTGTCACCTGACGGATGGGATTTTGTTGTGGAGTGGTTTTTTTTTTTTCACTCTTTCCATCTTTAATGACAAGAGATGTGCATATACATATGCACAGGAGGGTGTGCATTATATCAAAACCATTCCAAGGTGTACATTAAAGTACAATATTCTAACAAAACATTTTAGAATTACTTGATTGAAAACTAAAACTCCCCAGATGATTTCTGATAACAAAAAAATGCAACATGACTATAATTAGATTAAATTCACCAAAATATCTTCATTTCAACCTCCTTCCACATGGGAAAATTATTTCAATGACATTCTGGATTTCTGCAATAGTAAGGTATAACAGAGATTATATGAGAATGAATCTGCTTGGAGCACAGCTTGTGTTAACTGAGTGCCAGGAGATCCATCAACCACTATTCTGTTTCTCTGCTTATTCCACAGCCTCCACAGGAAGTCTACTCTCATAAACTTTTAAAAATATCTATGGGTATGAGAAGACAAATAATCTTCTGTAAAACCACCTCTCTGTTTACTAAAAGCACAAAACAGGTAACTTAGGGAAAGAAATATAACTTATTGCAGCTAATGGGGATGGTGAAGTTAATGAAATACCCTCCACAACACACATTTTCTCTAAGTAAAATGCTTTTATTAAGAAGAGATGAAAAAGTCTGTACAAACTCTCTGAAGTAACCCAATCTCTTGAGCAGCATCTTACGAAAGAAATAAACTTTAAAAAATATGATTAGGTGTTGTATGCCAAGCTTCATAGACACAGCCACTTAAAAAGGAAAATAGAGGTTGTGGATTCAAGTATAAGCAACAGCTTTACACACTGTCACTGGGGCAACCATGCCACAAATTTGTAGATAAAATTCTAGCTAGGGAGGATCCACTGAATGAGCAGAGGAACAGAAAAACATACACCTCAACTACTACCTGAAAGGACACCTGGAGAACAGGCTTTCCTAGCTGGCCTCTCTTTTAACCAGGACATGAAGGCAAAAACTGTGTAATGAGCCACTGAAACACCATTACCGAAACCAAGGACAAGGAGGAAATCTTGGAGCTTGTTTCTGAAAGTGGGAGCAGAAAGAGGATTTCACCATTTTGTATTTTAGATTCAAGTGGCCCAGGCTGCAAAACGTGTGTGGCTGACCTCAATTTTGTGCAGTGCAGATCCTCAGCTGAGTTTTTCACAAAGCTCTCATGCTGTATCTGCCTCTGAATCAGACTTCATGGCTTGTGAGCTTTTCCACTAACATAGTGTAAGCTCCCTCTTGTCATTGTACAAATACATCAATTTATTTAGGGTCTGTCTTTTAACAGATCAGTGTCTTTTGATCTCCTCTTTTAGCCTTGGCAAAATAACCTCAGTACCACCACCAGGGCTGAAGAGTCCTCTTTTTATACATTGCGTTTTCCTATTAAGTTTGAGAAAATATAGCCTGGTTGAGCTTGGAAGAACAGTAGCTTTATGCAGCCTTAAAAATAATATTAATAAATATATATTAAAATTATAATCTGGTAGCAGAAAATTCATACCCAGTGAGCAAAGTAATCTGCTCAGTACAAGATACTACGCTGGGCATCTGGGAAACTGGTAACACTGTGAGGAGTATTCAAAATTCATTTTTCCAATGATCTCCCAGTTTAACACCATAGCCAAAATTGAAGCCTGTGCTTTAGAAATGATCTTATAATGAAAAATTAGAAAATGTTGAAATACTGGAGTCTGAAAGACATTACAAGCCTCTCTTCCTTATATAAAATGCCATTAACTGGAAAGAGGTCTTAAAATATATATAGTAACAGGCTAATCAAAATATTATTTTTAATATACTCAATATACTTGATAGCATATTAGGGTTATATTCTAGCTAATTCATCTATGTGTGGAGATGTTCTGTCTGGAAATAAGGATTTAAGCACATTCAGGAAATTATCTGTGCTTACTGGTCTTGCTGAATAAGAGATACACTTTTTGATGGTAAGTACCTATTTAAATGTTCTTCTGAAGTCTTAGAGCTTAGGAATTCAGAAGTCTTATAAAGAACAGTGATATAGAGCAAGAATAAAATAAAATGGAAGAGGAGAATATGTGAAAAGACAAAAACCACTTTCAAAAGGCTCTAACAAATCTCTTCTCAACAGAAGTGTGGTTAGCCCCAGACCAGGAAAGGTATTTATCTTGATGATTTTTTTTTTTAATATCAAAATGTGTTCAGTGAAATCAAGTGAAAGGCGAGAGAATGTCAGCCTTGTCAGCCATCAACGTAGTATGTAAGCACTGAGCAATTAAAAGCCCTGCAATATCTTTCATAAAGATCAAGTAGATCATGCTTTTCCTTAAGCAGAAATAATTACACTGCTCATTCATTAACTTCTTCATAAATCCTATTAATTTTGAACTACTGTATATCCTGGAAATGCAGTTGAGGCTAAATGAACCTCATTACACAGTGTCCATAAAAATGATAATAGGAGTAAGGACAGGGAGTGCAGATGGCAATAATTAATTACTCATCTTCCAGCATCACAAACTTTAAATCAACAGTTCTATCTTAAAATAAAACTATTTAGTATGCTAGAACAAACAAAACATTTGTTTGTTTTTACTACAGTCCACATGCGTTGGTGGTAGGTTCTTTTTAATGTAATTTTTTTAATGGTGGAGATAAACATGAAGTGATTTTTATCTATGTTTTTGATAAATGAACATCTCAGCAAAATTTTACAGCTAAAAAGGTTATTTACTTAGGAGAGATTTCTGTATGTGGAAAGGTCAGATTTTTTTCAGATTGCTGTGAAATTGCTTCTGCCTTTTAGGAAATCTTCTAAGACGGCTCCTCTCCTTGTAGTGTTGACAAGGACACAGGAAGGATGCGGCCCGGAGAAATCAAATGAGCAGCCTAAAATCCTGGCTGGAATCTTCTGCTGCCACAGTTTGTGGGTTTTGAAATTCTGTCAAAATATTGAACAATACGAGAAGAGAGAGAGGACTTCTGAGCAAAAATCAATAGCCGAGTCTTTTGAACCGTCCGTGTACAAAGTTCTGATGAAAATGTCCTTGAGGGAAGTTTTAATAGTGGACTTTGAGCCCAGCTCCTCCACTGCCCTGATAGCACCGTACAGCATTTGAAGTTTTCAAAGGTAGCCATCCACTAAAGTTTGGCTCACACAGCTGAGGCTGGAGGTGCCACTGAGGGATCTCAGGAACAGCAGTTCTGCCGCTGAGCACTGCCCAGGGTTCTGCACGTGTTGTTTGCACCGTGTCAGGTTTTAGCCAGAGGGTACAATTTACTTCAAGGGAGTTTGTAAGTCTTTAAATAGCATCTCCCCATGTACAAACTAATAACTGATCAGATGCTCAGTGCACTACAAAAAGTGCTCTGCTCTGACTAAAGGGGCTTTACTTAATATACTGTAAATAGATGGAAGTTTTATATAAATACAATTTATAAAATGTTAAATAAGGTTTGGATATAATATCCCATTAACTGGGATTACATTTCTTTGTATCTGTGTGAGCCTGATAAAAAATGCAAAACATTCAGTACTGCATCAAGGTCATTCTGGGAGAACTGCCACACACATTAAACTGAGGTTAAAATGGTTGGTAAGTGAGGGTTATACAGTAATTGCACTGCTGCTCCCCTAAAACACAAAATACATACATTTACTGTCCCTTTGGAGCATTTTTCCCCCCAGTGCCATTGAGAATTCATATGTATTCACTCTCAATTATAGTTAGTGTTATTAGAATAAAATCTTTTGGTATTAACATATAAGGCATCTGGCACAAGCACAGGAAATGTTTCAATTATCTGAAGATGTTAATTAAAAACACCCCAAAATGATAATTTGTTTTTCATTATGTTTTTTCTATATAGCCTACATATCATAATAAAGACATATCACAAAGTCAGCATGGAGATTCCCACAGAGAGGGGGAAACAGCATTTTAAAATTTCCTTTGCTTAATAAAAGGGAAGCCTTCTTTGCTTTAATTTTACAGTAGTCTACAGTGTCTTAATAAAAGTGGTTCTTACAACTTTCTTATCTTTCTAGCATCCAGGGTAACTCCACAGAGTTCCCCCTGCAGTTCAGCTGACCTTCTGCTAACGTTCAGCCTGTGCTGCTGCCCGTGAAACCAGAGCCACGACCCAAAGAGCTGCTGCTGGTCAAGGTGAGGAGCCCATCTCTGCTGCCCTGGTCAGCTGGAAACAGAGAAAGAGATCACTCAGGGCCTTTGATCACCTGGGCATCTTCAATAGGCACAACTCCACCACGAACCACCCAGACTTCCCTTAAGTCTGTCTGTAGTAAGACAGCTCACCACCTAAAACCACAAAGATCCTGCTGTGTAGTCCAAAGTACTTTGTTTTCCCTATTTGTGTGCAGAGACTGATTTGAGATCTACCAAGCAACTGGGATTTTGCAGTCATTGCTGTACAAAGACTTTTCTACCTTCAGATTGTTTCATACTTTCGGGTGCTAATTTTGGCAATTCCACACACATTCTCAGCTTTCAAAACAAAGAGAGTACTGTACTAATAAAATATTTTTCCATTAAATTTTTATGCAGCCTAAATATGAGGGCACTAGTACCAAACAGGGACTCTTAAGGCCAGTCCAGTAGATCGAATCAGGGCTAAGGAATACCTTAATAACTAAAAAGAAGCATATCAAGAGTTAGCGAAATAAATCCTTGCATGTAATTTTGGATGGTTTAATTTATGGAAAGCATGTCTATAAATACTACGAAGGTGAGGAGATCTGAGAGTTCACACCCATCCTATTATGTATAATTGAAAAATATCATCGTGAAATCACACATTGCTTAAAAGTTTCAAGACCACAATTTAATGGACGTGCTCATCCCTAGCCTGTGAATAATTCCTGAATGAACATGAACTGAGTGCTCAGAGAACTCTCAAATACCGTGACTTTCACTCTGGAGTTCTGTTAATGACATTTTTTTTTCACTCCATAATGGGGAAGAAGCATAATTCACTGAGCTATTTCGCCTTCTATAAAGCACTTGACTCGATTCTATATCTGACTGAACAGAAAGATGCCAAAGAATTAATCACCACCTGCCTCCCAGTTGAAACTATAAAGGCCAGTCTCCCTTGTTGTGAGGATTCACTTAGCCCTAATTGAAGCAGCACTTAAATATCACAATAGAACAATTCACTCTAAGAATTCTCTCCCAATTCCCATCCTCCTCCTGCCACCCTTCCTCCCCATTAAACTGTTTTCTGTTCCCAATTCAAATAATGCCATGGAGCTTGTAATGGATTTTTATTGCTGTAGGAATATATATGGGTGGAATGCAACTGGTGGAGGAGAGTTAGAAAGAAAATGAGATCTTTTTCATTTTTTCACTCTGCAAATCTGCTTTTGAAACAAAATGCATATGCATTAATTATTAGTTATTAATATGAAACAACAAAAAGATAGCTATTTTTTATAGTGTTTCTGAAACTAGAATAATAAATGGAACTACTGACTTTGAAATAACAGCTGAGGACCACAAAAGAATTACAAGATATACACATAGAACAAGAAAATCTAAAATCTAATTTAACAAAATCCTACAATGTAAGAGAATTAAATTTTCTTTTGACTTACATACTATACAAGAGAAAATAGTCAGGTGTCATATGGAATTTCAGCCTCTGTCCATCCTCTCCATTAATAAAATGAAGATCTTATTCTTTCATAAAGATGTCATAAAGAGTGATTAACGTTTATGAAGTGTTCAGGTAGAAAAGGATTAATTAAATAGAGAAGTACACACAAAAGGAAATTCCCTTTTAAGAGATAGTCAAGATGGTGAATCACCCCCTGAACAAGGACTTTTGTACATTTAGGGAGACAACAGCCTTCATGAAAAGTTAGTACAGATAATTCAATATATTATTGCAATGCAATGCAAAAGCTAAAAGGAGTTAAGATTTTTAATCAAAATTAAATCTGTGCTTTTCCGGATTCTTTTAGAACTTCAGGATTTTCTCTTGAGAATTTTTTTTTCCAAAACACCTAATATTTGTCAACTACTCTTTGTAAAAAAGGTTTTGTAATGAAAGCTCTTTCACAATCAGAATATAATCAATCTTTGTGCTTATATGTAGAGTTTTAAGTCTCATCATTACAAGGAGTAGCTAAATTTTCACACCTGTTCCTTCCCAGAATTTGAAGTGATCTACACCAAGAAGACTTGGACACACAGATTCCATTCATGCACAACAAAATTATGGCAATTTAGGCAGTTTCAGATATGTAGGAAGTGATTTAGTTTTAAGAAGTGACCAGCACCTAGACTGCCCCAGACAGAGAAGCTCTGCATGTCAGTGCTCATGTTCAGCTGAGAGAAATGATTCAGGTCTGTGGTGGACTATTTCCAACAAGTTATAACAACCTTTTCCTACTAAAAAGTCAATTAATTGGCACAGATTAAAAGTGTCCAAATCAGAGAGACAAGAGTTCATGGCATCTTTCAAGTGAGGAACTTTGAAACATTAAAAAAGTCTGAAGAAGAAAAAAAATCCTGATTTTCTTTCTCTTTGTCTAGATTTTTAGTTTTTCCTTAAACTAGACAGAAACCTAGAAGCACAAACAGCAAATAAGGCTTTGATAGCCATTAGTAAAATCTGGGCTTAATGACAACTGCTGGATTGCATGAGTCCTCTTCTAACTAAATTTTAAAATTTGAACTGATTTCCTATTAATTCTTACTGCACCTAAGAGATTGTTTCAACAACCAAGGGAGGCAAAGTGATGCTTTTTTTAGTGTATACTACACTGATCACAGCAGACTGAATTGTATTTTTGTAAGGCTCTTCAACAGGCAGCCAAATAAATAGCTTTTTCCCTGCTGCATGGTTTGCTGTTTGCTTAAGCAAAAATCCAATTTCTGGAGAAGACTCCACAAGGGCTAAATTCCCTGCCATTTACAAGTGTCCCATTAGAGTAGCTTTCTATATGGAAATAACATTCCAAGAGAAGGAGAGAAAGAGTATGTCTGAGGTCCACTGTTCCTGATGTGTTTTATTATTTCTTTTTCATTTGAAGAGCAGAGCTCTGCTCCCATGAGAAAGAGAGTGTAATATCTGAATACAAATGTCTAAAGAAAATGGAGCTTCTTTAAAGTAAAATCCTCTTTCCATCTTTTTTTACTGTTCCCCCCACCCCAGTATGCATCAAGGACAAGGGGAGACCTGACAGCCTCAGATTCAAACTGTCCTTCCTTGAAAGGTTTTTAATTAGAAATTGAAAGGATAAACTCCTACTGGGGCAGGATGTATTAGAAATGTTGGGATTTGGGCTTGATTACTGTTTTCTTTAGTAGAAGTTTTCATTTTAAAACAACTGCAATTAGAAGGATGAGGTGAACGACACCCTGTGCATACAGCGGCAGCAGGAATTATCAGCTACAAGTGTTATCACATCTCAAAGGGGGGGAAAGGTAAACCAGCAGTTTTTAATGAAAGTTCACTGAGGTGCATTTAATTTAGATCTAATAGGACAGACATTCCAAATCTGCGGGATTAGAATTGATCACTGAAAGGATGTTTACCAAAATTTAACAGCCATGTAATGAACCCTGACATTCATCTCCTTCATAAGCACAAAGCTCTTGATATCATACAACACATAAAGAACAAATATTATTTTTGCTTTCACCAGTGAGTTTCCTGTGGAAAACCCCATGTCATTTTCTACCTACAGAGTATGAACATAATAAGATCATATCATGATATCATCATATTATTTTATGTTATTATTTCTGAACAGCAAAGAACATAACCCACTACATCTCTTGGTATTTTCAGTCTTGGAAAGGGTTTCATAAATCTGCCCCTTCTTGATCCTGATCACTTCAGCTGGTGCCACTTCCTCCTGTAAAACTCTTGAGGCCAGCACTCTAGGGGACATTTTTATACAACTTTGTGAAGACTAATGCCAATGCCTAGTGCTGCTAATACAACTATCTGCCCACAGGAACAAGAAAACAAAAAATAATTAAAAACTTCCCCCCACCCCCAAAACAAACAAACCCAAAAACCCCACAGAAACCAGACACACAATCACAGACGTTAGCGATTTCTGAATAGATCCATTCATAGCCTTTTGTTCAAGTGTCACGAATTAAAAAGACTTTTTAGATATAAACTTAAAGAGAGTGTCCAAACTACATATGTTTATGACTAATGACACCACATGGTAAAATTAGTTAACATTGTCAGAAGGTGAATTCTGCATATCTGCCAAAAACGTTGCTGTTTGGTTTTGTTTTGTCTTTTAACAATCTTTTCTTGGCTGATTAATAAAGAACTTTCGAAACAATTTAATCTCTCCAGGGATGTGAATGTTAGTTTATATTTTTCAAGGCTGATTACTGAAGAAGTCCTAAAGCAGTTTAATCTGTTCAGGGGTGTTAAGCAAATATGTCAACATTCATTTTACATTTGTGTCTACCACAGCTAAATGAGAAGAATGCTGGAAATAGATTGGAGTGCTCTGTTTGCTCAAGGAAAAAAAAAAAGTCAATATGCTTCATATTTTATAGAAGAGGCAAACTCCTTTCTAAGATGAATGCTTTTCAGATTGAAGTTTTCAGTAGCTTTACTGTGCAGATTATGGTCTGGCATTCTGCCACATAATGATATATAACCTTACAGCTCACTATTATGCAAATAACAATTTGGCTAGGAGAGCTGAGTGCTTAGATTTCCTCTAAGGACTATCATATATTTCAAACTTCTTACAACAAATTATATTTGACATTTAATTTGAACTCAATTTATGTAGAAAAATAATTTAAAAAACCCTCTTGTGTAAATTTCTAATAAGAAGTGTGTTACACTTTAATTTTTCTTTTTTTTTCCTTTTTTTTTTTTAATATATAGATATATATGTGCACAGGAGGTTTAATTTGCATAGGCAGGGAATACATCATTATATAATAAACCATATATGGAAGGGTATCCTAAGCAAGGATTGCTTAGTACAAAGGAAAATCTATATGGGCAACGACAGCAAAAATGTTAAAATTCATACATGCATCTCCTACTAATTAATTCTTACAAAATAAGACTGACAAGTACATATGCATTCAACCATGTTGTACAGGGAATTAATAGTGGAGGACAGTGTATGAAACATAATGAAGTTCAGAAACTGGTCATTAATATGGGAAAGGTCAGTTCTAACCTGCAACTCTTCCTTTCAGATCCCTTACATTTACCTGGTGGGATCAGTACCACACTTATGGCAGAGATCATTCCATGTTCATTCCAGCCCTCCCAAGGACACCAAGACTGAATTTGGCACAGATTTTTTTCCATACCAATTGTTCAGGCTCTCCATCCAGGAGCTGGTCTGACTGTGCATGCAGATATTTACAGCCTACAAATTCACAAACACTAAACCTGTCCTATTCTTTTTCTACCTCTGTGTGTTAATTACTTAAACAGAAGACTTTATTTCTATTCTGCTGTAACTTTGCCTCATCTTTATTCTATTATCTTACACACACTTAAATATTTGTTAAGAGCTTTTGTTACCTTGACTGAGTACAGTCAAATGTCCATCACATCATGTCACAATCTCTGAGGTTCCAGGATGTTTGACACTGTCTTTAATTAAGTTTATATTAATAAACATATAGAAGGAAATAATCCCAATGTCACTTAAAAAGTGAGTGCATGGTTTCTCAAACAAAAGTGGAATGTGTCTTCATTCTTCATGAATTTCATGGCAGGCAGGTCTGAGATAGAGAAAACTGTAAAAAAAAATCCCAACCCACAAAACACAAAAACTGTGTAATTGAGAAGTTTCTTTAAGTTTCATGCCTCCAACATGTCAAAATTAGTCACTAATCTTCATACATTTGGAGCTGATGGGTGTATCTTTAACAACTATTAGAGAAATACTTACAACCATTAGCTCAAAATACTCTATTGGATGATAATCCCATCATTAGAACTAAGCAATTAACTCACAGTGAATAATTTACTCACTAATTTTTCCTCTCGTTCTGCTCACACCATATCTGTGAGAAGAATGCAGCTTGCCTGAGCTGAATCACCTTTTACTTTTCTTCAGTTATTTTGGGAAAGACTTTGGAATATTTCAACAACTGTTATTTTATTTATTTGGATAGTTATTTAAATTGGAGTATTGACTTGTGAGAGTACTCTACTGGATACATTCAGGTACTGAATGAGTACAAGCCAAAGAGAAGACCTTGTGAATATAGTTATTTAAAAATTCCTGCTCTGAGTAAGGTTTCTCCCACCCTCCACATCCTCTCCCACAGGGGAAGTCATTGAAACTGGGTAGAGTAAGGTAAGGAAAATATTAAATTCATCTTTCTCATTGTGCCTTGCTTATTTATGCTATTTCTTTTCTCCTGAATATATGAAAAAAAGCTCAATACTCTGGGAGTCTTCTGCTGGGGAAATGGACCTATATGGACAGAAACAACCCTAAATCACAAACAACAGCTAAACAAGTGGTAATGACGTAGTCTAAGAAGGAAAGATGCTTATAAGAGAATTTTTAATATAAAAAGTGAAACAAATACAAAGCAATTTATTAGTAAATGCTTTGAAATTAGTTTATACAATGTGCTGATGCTGCTGTAACCTATGGAGTGGCTGCCTGCACAGAAACCAGATACTGTGCTTTTAATTACTCAGTATTAACTGTAAACTCAGATTCAAATGATAAATTATGTTAACCGTGCAGTCAGCAAAAATATTCCTAAAAAGTATTATTTAAGCAGTTAAGGACATTAGTTAAAAATTCTGCAAAGTTGTGCACAATACAGTAATGGAGTATCAAATTTTCATGCAAAAATCCACTGTAGAGAATGTTTTTTGTGTGCTTATCTGTTTGCTGACAGTCAAAAAAACCCATGTATAGTGAAAAATCCTGACATATTTAACATATACAAACTCAGGATCAAAGTTCCAATTTAAATAAATCAGAAATCCTTAGTATTTCTATTTGTATTGCTTTTCATGATGAAAGTTTGCTCACCAAAAACCAAAACATCCAGCAAATTTAACAGATCACTAATTAATAAGAACTTATCTTGCAGTGTTTTTGCTTTATTAAATATGTGACATTTTTGGGAATATAATAAGAAAGTGATCTTGAAGTAACAAGATGCTCTGACTCCAATTACACAAATCATAAAATACAGACCTTGCTTATGCCTAAGGAGAGTATCTGGGATAAAATTGCATACTTCATATTTGCAGACTCAACTTTATAGCATACAGAACTAAAATGATTAGGTTCTCCTAATCTAAAAATGTGCAGAATTTGTGGCAGTAATCACAGTATTACAATTTAGTAGGCATAATCTTTTTTTGATATGCAAATTATTTAGAAAGAACATTGCCAAAATCAGGCAGTGGACAACCTTGTCCATTACTTTGCAATATGACTTCAGTGTCTGTGTTAGTTAAGCAAAGTCTGGATCATAAATGTCAATCTAGTCTAGTGACTCACTTGGTATAATAAGATACTAATGTTTTAATGTGATTACATCAGAACTGATGCTAAGCCTATCTACAGCATATTTTCTAATCCTAGGACCACAACAGGATTTGACAAATTTAATTTTCCCTACAAATGATCCAAAACTATCCATTACATTTCAAAACCCTGAGATGACGATGTGTTGTATATCCATGTTTTTAACAGAGCAAACCAAAGACTGCAAGCTGGATGACACTGAACTGAGCCTAAAATATTTATCACTTTGGCAGTCCAAGGATGGAGAAAAACTACTTTTACTTTTTTGTTGAAGTATTTACTCTTTTGAAAACTCAGAGATGCTGAGCAGTTCTATAAATGTGCAGAACAGGTGATTATGATTTCATGGAGTCACACACCTTCTTACCTCTTCTTATACTGGTTCTCAATGGTGAAGGTGTAGAAATGTTTCTAGATAAAGACACAGATGGCAAGAGACTTGATCTCTGAATACATTTATTCACTCCTAGACAGTAAAAGCCATAAGTCATGTGCTCTGTGAACCTCACAAATACAAGGGTGCTTTCAAAATGCACGTTAAGCAAAGCTTTACCTCTGCATAAATAAGAAGAAAAACACAGCAAGTCTTAGACATTCTCCTTTCTGAGATACATCCACACACTCGATATTGCTCCATTCAGGCAGCAGAGGAATCAATCTCCAGAAGACAAGTGACTCACCTTCTGATTGTGTTACACAGCCCAGCAGCTGCTGCTACTACAAGTTTTAAGCAAACTTAAAAGTCAGTGTTAAATTTCTGAGGGGTGCTAATACAACAGGTCTAATTGGCAATTTGGTCAAGCACTAAATAAATATAAACAAGCAAACAAACACTTCCCTTCAATTCAGTGATGTGTGGTTATATATATTAAAAGAAAAGGGAGCGAACTGTTTGCCTTCTGGGCATGAGGTTTATCCTAAGACACTTAAAGGAATCCATTAAATCCATTTACTAACCCTTCAGCATCACTATAATGTGCTTCTCTGGGAAAAGGCAAGAGAACCAGTCTTACAGCAGAGTGCCTGGAAGGATATCTGCTATGCTTTGTCAGACTGAGCTTCACCATAAGGGGTTAATGTTATTATCACCATACATGTCTTTTTCAGCTGCTGTATAACAAGAAATTACTTTTTTCCTCCTAAATTTTCTCTTAGATTTCCCTCCTTTTTCCCCAGCTCTTCAGATCAAACCTATATAACTGTAGAAAGAAAAATATTCACAATGGCTTCAGTTACTTATAATGTTGCAAAATGGCCAATTAAGTTTCTCTTCTTTTGGCTCTATCATTACATAGAGATGTACACCACTCATTCCTGCTGCATAAATGCTTTTAGGAAACATACCAAGACAGTAATAACATCCCTCTTTTACTAAATCAATTGTCTCTAATCTCTACGTGATCTTATAGTCCATAAATACTGATTATGAGACAGGGACTCACCCATCTCTTTCATCCTAAGGAACAGTGACCCAGACTGAGAAAGACAGTTGGCAGAACAAACTAAAAAAACCCCCCAGAAAAAATCCAAAATAAAAAATAAATATGTGAATAAGTAAATAAGTAAAAGAGAAAACCCCCCCAACCTAACAATGCGGCACCATTGATATTTTCATGGGGATCCAAAATGGGCAGGCACTTACAAGGGGTCAATAACTCCCTAAGAATTTCTGAAATTTAAATGCACTCTAGTGCTAAGTTCCCAGAATTTAAACAGGCTAATTAACTTTTAAACTCTTTTACAAGGCATTTCTGTTCAAGAATGAACCATGTGGAGATATCCATCATCTCTGATCCCTGGAAAGATTTCTTCAGTCTGATAGTGCTCTTTGCAATGAGAACAACAGACATTTTGGAAATAGGGAAGTCACACAAAGTTGCAGAGCTCAGAAGGAAAGAGGAACAGATGGTTTCACTAATGAGTTTTCTAAAACACACACCCTGTCCTTGGTGGACATGGTGCAGGAGCTAAAATGTTCCAGTGATTATTTTCTTAAATAACTAGACCTTTTCTAAACAGATTTATGTAGTCAAGTTGTGTTAAATCCTAAAAATCAATAAGCAAAAGTTCTGGTTTGTTTTGTGTTGGAATTTTTTTTTTCCCTTCATGCCACAACAGTCTCAAGAAAACCATAAGACTGAATTTTCACTCTGTTAACAGATCTTCCTTAATAATTTATGAAGATCTGCTGAACTCACTGATGTTAGGCATCAACAACTAGTTATGATCACTGTCAATAAAGGCAACTTCAACTTTTGGGAAGTGTATTTTTGTTTTAATTTTATTGAAGGCATACTGAGACTAATGCATTCTTGTAAGAAATGGAAACTGCTGCTGTGGTAAATGAGTGTCATGATATGCACTTGGTGACTTCTAGAAGATAAATAATTCTATGGGATTTAACTTCATAACAACAAATAGATACCAATTAACTCTTACCTTAAATTATTAAACAGTATTTTTAATTTGCCATTATAATGAACAAATAAGACATTTGAAAGTAATGGAAAACTTTGGAATTAATTATCTGATTTTTTTTAAAATTTACCAGTTCCTGAAATTTCCTTTCTTCATTTATATGTACTTTTAGGTTTGCTGTGTGCCTTCTTTCATGGTACAATATCACTATGTGCATTTCTAGGAAAAAAAACAAAAGAAAACTGCCCAAAAAATCAAAACGTGGTTGAACATGCAATCACTAAATCTTTCAGTAGATACAACTGCTTGGAGACAGAAATATCTGCATCCCTCTGTTCAAGTGACACATTCCATGCCTCCCTGTTTAACTGAGCCTCTGTGCTGTGTGACTGATGCTTTTCCCTTTCAATACCCTCCCTAAATCTTAAAGGTCTCCAATGGATAAACAGTAAATGAATTGGACTAAAGGATGAATGTGAGAAGTTTTACAAATTGCTAAATCCATTCCCCTGGGTGAGGCATCTGGACATTCCTGTATGAATTTGGGGGCTATTTATTGATCTGGAGAATTGCATGAAAACAGTGAAGGAAAAATGATGCTTTTCTGACTTGGTTGTGTTTTCCTTAACAACACAGCAAAGTTGAGCTATTTACATCAGCTATTAAAAAATATCTTCACAGAGAGCACACTGGAGCATCCCATTGCTTTATGAAATAGCTTTTGATAATATCATAATGGAAAAGGAAATGTCTTACATTTTTTGTTTTGAGTAACAAGTCCTACCAGACCAAGACAAAATAAACTACAGTTCACACTAATGGTAGTCCAGGAAGAGTATAAAGTTATTGTGCTGGTTTTGGCTGGGGTAGAGTTAATTTTCTCGACAGTAGCTGGTATGGGCTGTGTTTTGGATTTGTGCTGGAAGTGGTTTGATAACACAGGGATGCTTTAGCTGTTTGCTAAGCAGGGCTTGCACAGAGTCAAGGCCTTTCCTGGACCTCCCCCCAGCACAGCAGTGAGGAGGCTGGGGGTGCACAAGGAGCTGGGAGGAGACACAGCCAGGACAGCTGACCCCAACTGACCACAGGGATATCCCATGTGTATGGAATCCTGCTCAGCACATAAACTATGGAACAGAGAAAGGAAACTGGGGGGGGGAGGGAGGGGGGAGGATATTCTAAATGATGGGTTTTACCTTCCCAAGTAACTCTTGCACCTGATGAAGCCCTGCCTTCCTGGGAATAGCTGAACACCTGCCCACCCACGGGAATTGGTGAATTAATTCCTTGTTTTGCTTTGCTTGCATGTGGCTTTTGCTTTATCTGTTAAATTGCCTTTATCTCAACCCACAAGTTTTCCACTCTTATCCTTTTGTTCTCCATCCAGGGGAGGATGCTTAAACAGCTCTATGTGGCTGAGTTGCTGCCTGGGGTTAAACCACAACAGTTACTTATGCTTGCCATTAGTGTCACCCCAAAAATTTTAAATCCTAGTGACTTCTTTTTCTTAAGTTGAACAAATTCTAGGTCAGGGAGAGAAGTTGTGAAGATCAAATGCCACATTGCACTAACCAAGGAAATGATAAGTGTGATCTCAATGGATATTGCAGTTGGATAGACAGAGAGATGTCTTTGGTAGACTGTAGCTGAAAGATACTCAGAACTAAATGAGCAGGAAACTGAAACTCTGAACAAGTATAAACTGCCCAAGCCAAGACAAAAAGTCATTTGGTTTAACAGCTCATACATTCTAACACCACTATTTAAACATTCCCACGGAAAAAAAAAAAAAAAAAAAAAAAAAAAAAAGAGTCACCATTATTTGCTCTCTAAAAATAAAGTGATGAAAATTTAAATAGTTAAATAATACCTGCTCTGGCCATAGTCCTTCCAGTTCACAGCTATTGCTAATAAAACTGGGTATCTCCTCTAGTATCACTGGTAGTATATTAATATTTATAGCTTAGTAAGCAGCATAAAGCTAACAATTGCTTACGGTGCAAGAGACACAGAAAATGCAGTGAAAGAAATCTAGTTTTCCTGAACAATGGTTCATATATAAAAACACATTTTCAAGTAAGACTGTTCAAGCTGGATGGAAACATATTCATTTTAAAAGTCTGCATAACATTTGGGAGGATTCATTAATTTATTTCCTTTCAGCTTTGAAGGTAGCAGATGCTTCCCATTTTTCCTGTGGGAGCGAAGCAGTACCCACAGCAGAGGCAGACAAATTTATAGATTGCTCAACCTGCTTGGACATACACACATTCATGGGATCATGTGAGATGCATGTGAGGGTGCTGAAGGATGTGCCCTCCTGATGTCACTGTAAGATTGCTCTCTATCATCTTTGAAAGGTCATGGCAACCAGTAAAAGTTCCTGAAAGGTTTCTGATGACTGGAAAGCAGAGGCCAGAAAGGGAGATCCCAGCAAGCACAGACTTGTCAGCCTCACCCCTGTTCTGGAGGAAATTATCTGGTTTTATCATGAGGATGGTCATGAGCATCCTGATCCAAACAGAACTAATGTGTCAAAGGGGTTAGACTAGCTGAAGTCCAGAGGTCCTACTCAAACTAAACTGTTGTATGATTCTGCAGGAGAAAAGGATCTTAACAAAAACAGAAATAAAAAATAAATTGAAAGAATACATGCTCCATCATTTGGCTTCTTTTGTTTGTTTTTCTTTTCCTCCAAGTCAGTATTATACTTAACACTAGTCTGAGCCTTTATTATTACATAAAACATTCCTTTATTCAAGTGTAATGAAAAGCTCATTACAACTTTCCAGCTACCAGTGCAAACAGTGCACTTAGCCAAATGGTAATTGTATCGGTCTCCCTTCTCTTCCAATACTGCTCTGAAAACTTGTGTCCCTCAAATGAATAATTACCTACAAAATAATTAAATGTTGCTGATATGGTCTACTCATCCCACTTGTACATAGAAACAGCAAAGTCTGTCTTCCCTGAAATCTATCTCCGTCATGTTGGATAAGCTTGCTGCCCATCACAGGGCTGGCATCGATCCCTACTCAATTACAGATGAACATATCACCATATTAAAAGACAAATAAGGTTTAATTTTAATCACAGACAGCCTGTAAGTCCATGTTCCATTATAGATTAAAAGAACCAATTATTTTTAAAAGTAAAGATTTAATGAAAGGCCTCACTAATATATAGACACATTGCTCCCTCTGCATTCTAAGGCAGACTCTGCAGGATTGGTAGAAATTGCTGCAAGCGATCTAAGCCAGGCATGGGGATGCATCTTGGAGAAGAATGTTTTTCCTTCAGATCACAAACACGCCTTCTCAACAGGGTTTCTTTTGCAAGACTTTCTCTTTCGAATGAGTAAAATCACAGACCATTTATAGACAACAAATTAACTCTGTGGCCAGGGTTTTATTGTTACTAAGACGGAGTAAATGCAAAATAATTGCACTGAAGCAGACAGAAATTCCACATTAACGACACCGAGTGCTGCTGAAATCACTTTATCCCAGGTTCAGAAAGGTTGTTAGGAGCCTAATTCTCATTTGAATTCAATGGGAGTTAGGCACCTACACATCTCTGAATCTAGATGTTATAGTCTTCCATCTGTAACAACAGGAGTTGGCTTGCATAATTAACTCCAGAATCTAGGGCACCAGAATTATTTTTTCTTACTATTCATTCTTTAGTACAAGTTTCCAGTTTTCCTCATTTGTTGAGGTAGTATAATGTTTGTGAGACTGTGAAATAATAAAAATGTAGCTCTGTAGTGTTGTTATTAGCTCAGAGAATGTGAAGATAAAAACATGTACATTTAGAGAGACATCTACTCACTGGGTAATCAGACAATGCTGTGAAAGCAATTCCACTTGTACAGAGAAAGCATGAGAGGTTACATATATATATAAAGTTAATATCTCAATTTTTAAAGCTAGTTTTATATAATGCCATTCTTTTTTTGTAGGAATTTCACATATACTGTTCAACCACAAATGCTTTAATGCATGGTAAAGTCCCTCCTTCATTTTCAAAATTTGAACCTAACTCCTCTAGAAGGGTTAAAATTGAAGCACCATTTACCAACAGACATTGTTATATCAATCTCAAAACTACCATTCAAAGTTTAAAAAAAATAAAATAAAGCAAACCAAACTAGGATTCCCTTGTCTATAAAGTACCTGTGTTTTATCTGCCCCACTAAGCATTGAGGAAAAGTATACCAAAGAAAACACTAGTTAGGTCTGTAGAATTAGAATCTCAGAAAAGAAATGCAGGCATTTCTGACGCATTTTAAGGATCTTATATCAAAAGGTCACTTAGAATGCTTCTGATAATGAACAAAAGAGCTGGGAAACCTTCTCATCTGCTTATACGCAGCCCTTCCTGTTTTTATCTTGCTAAATTCCTTTTGGTTTTGTCCTCGTTGATCCCTGAAGGAAAAAGAAATCTCAAGCTTCTCTACACTTGTTAGATATTCACAAAGAGAATATAGGAAACCAGCGAGCCAGTGCTATGATGGAAAACAGCAACTCATAATGCAGGTTCAGTGCAAAGATTCAGCTTCAGAGAAAAGCAAGTGTGTTTTGTTTGTTTTCCAGCTGGGATTGTGCCCACTTTTCATACACGCAATTAACAGAAACCAGTAAGTGAATCTACCAGGCCTAGGGATAACCAGGATTGTGCAGAACCAAATCCTTACAGGAATCCTATTTCTTTTCATTTTTTAATATTCCTTTAAATATAACAAATTTCAGTTTCTAGGTATACCACCAAATTCTTCCAACATGTTCTGTGGCATATCTTAAAAAGACACATGAAATCAAGACTTTGTTAAATCCCTGCACGGAAAAACTGTGAAAACAAGATAAAACAAGATGCACACAGAAACTCCTGTCTTAGCATATCTTTCATTAGCAATATGTGGATATAAGAGTTCTTCAACAGAAGAAACAAGCTTCACTAAAATATTTAGGATATGCAAAGGTACAGATCACTCTCTAGCTGATCTAATATCAATTCAAGTTAAGACCTGGATTACTGGTCCAACTATGACTTTAAGATCAGCAAAATTATTTTACTGTATCAACATAAAACATACATTAAATTTAATATCACTGAATTTTGGAAACTTTGTAATTTATTCTTATCTGTTCTAAGTCAGTGACTTAATTAAAGAAGAAATACATTTATACTCAAGGAAAATTAGGGAATATAGTGTTTTCAAAAGCCACTTTATGTACTCGCTGTGCATCCGAAAGTAGAGGCTTGTGTACTGAAAATGTAAGCTGAAAATGTCACCTCTATACTCCTACTCTAAAATAACTTATCATCATGTTTTATTTTTCAGGCTCAAAGGCCTCATCAATATGTTCTAGCATGGCTGTATTGTCTATTACATCCTCAGATATATTTCATCCCTGGTTTCTAGATTAACCTATTATGAAATGTACTTTTATAGAGGCTGCTGAGTAACTTTCACATTCTGTGTTGTATTTAGAGATGATCTGAATTAAAGTATTTTGCAAAAGCATTAGTCCTCCCTCCCAATTTGTGTTTGCAGCAGTGACAAATAGGATTTTCTGTTATTAGCTATCACGAAAACTGATACAGCGTTTTCTGCAGAGTAATAGATGTCTTCATTCCCACTGTGACTAATAGCACTGAGACATTTACATGGAATTGCTATTTTCACAGATAGTAATTAGGTGCTTGATTCTGCCATGGCCTTTCAAAAGGTCTCAGGTACCTCAAATTCATGTAATGGTACATACATATATATTATTTTGGGGAAATTTTACAAGCACAGTACTGTAATATACTGAGATATTTATACATGAACTTTCCTTTGAACAATAGCTCAACATAAAAAACAGTGTACTTAAAGTCTGAAATACTTAATAAAAATGGTGAGTTTTTATAAGCATCATTTTGACATTAACTGAGTAATTTTGGCTGCATAATCATACCCCTGAAGGGATTCAATAAAATATAAATTTAATCAAATACATTTTTAGAATGGGCTTCAAGCTAGTGCATGTACAATTTTGATCCAAATATCTAGTCATGAGTATAATATCAGACCTTTAATTATAACTTTTATTATAATTGTTCTATTGAAGAAAATGTAGACAGTGCACTTACCTGCAATTATGCACACACAGTCTGTGGAAAGAGTAGATAAAGACCCTCCTGTGACCCGTCCCTTGCTGAGCTCATTCACCCAACTGGTTTAATTTTGTTTGCCCTCAGTCTGTCGTTGCAGTGATTACATCTAAACAAAAAGACAAGGAAACACCAAAATGAAAAAAGAAAAACAAAACAACAAACCACTAGATTTATTGTTTAAACTTTCATTCTTGAACCATCAGAAAGTTGGGGGCAAGGGAAGCATATTGTAAGATGAAGTGTTTTGAACACTTTCTGATGATCGCATTTCTGAATATCATATCGAGTGGCTGAAATGTGTGGCCTCACACAACTCATGGCAGTGCTCACCTGGTGTTCTGGGAGAGTTACCCTGTATTTTACTCCTAATATATTGTGATTTATAAACTCATGAAGAAAAGTCTGTTGGGGGATATCTGGTGTAACGCAGCAGGCTGCTCCTCAAAGTTAAACACTCTTTTTAGGCCGTGATTTCAAAAGGTTTTCCGTGACACTACAAGCTGAAGGAATACACAAATGTTTATTTGAAAGATCCATATGCTAATATATATGTTCCAATATTATGGTATACATCATCTGCTAATATTTACTGCAACTCAGCATCCACAAGGCACCGTGGAGCAGCTCTGTTACCAACATTAGCTTGGTACAGCAGGGATGTGTGGATTCAACAAGCCCACGTGTCCATCCATAAGAGGCCCTGCTTATGGGAAGGAACTGACCCTGGAGATAACTCAGCCTCTTATATGGCATGTGTTATGGAATAGCAGCATTACATTTTCACACAGTGCATCATTTAGCAAAAGCAGATGCTATAAACACACTAAAGATATTCCAGAAAGAAAGTAGGCCCTCCCATCTAATCCTTAATGGAGGTACTTCTCTAGAAAATATCAGCTCCCTATCACATTTTATAGTTGATTCGTATTGCCCAAATCATAATTTTTAATAAGTTAGACAAAAAAATTCAACCAGGCAAATATCTCTTCCAGTAAATTCCAAGGTACACAATGTAATGTGTAGGTATAATGTCAACTCTCTTGTACATCAGCCCTATATGGAATGTGACATTGAGTCTGGTCCTCCCCCAGAATCTTCCCTGACCTTGAAAACTAAAAAGTTGTTCGTTTAGTCCTCTGGTGAAATAGCAGTAATAAATGCTAGGCTTTTACAAAGTACCATAAAATAAATTTCAACCCAAAGCAAACAAACAAACGAAACCTCAAGTCAGCAACAAAAAAGGAATTATTTTCATCATATAGACAGTGAAATACCGCAAACCCATGACACGCCCTATGCATTACTAATTACATCATCTGCCCATCTTGCTGCCACTACACACTCAGTTGCTATGGGTTGGTTGCTTTCCTGAGGCTGCTGATACATTTATAATAAACATGGACTAACCACAAAGGAATGACTCCCAACACCTTGATGATTTTATCCTGGTGATTTTATATTAGACAGAAGATGCTAGGAAAAAAAAAATCAAATATCTTATTTAAAAACATAACAGAGATGTTTGGCTCATCTCCTGAAAAAAATGATTTGCAATTAGAAACCAGCTTGATCACACAGATGTCTGGCTTACACTCCTTTATATTCTTTATATAGGGATTTAAGAAGTACAGTGCCATTTACACAAGTCCATTTAAATGATTTGGGCATGGAGCTTTTTGCTTTCTGCATTAATTCAAATATTCCTATGTGACTACTTTTGATAATGCCATGAATTATATGTAAACCTTGATCATACAGATTTGAATATACAGGGCCAGAATTTAATCTTGTACTGTCACTGCTCATGTAACTTCAGCTTTGGAAACAGAGGCAAAAATCCTTGTTCTCTTTTCCAAATAATTTCCAAAGCCAAGGCATTTCACTGGAAAGCTACAAAGCAAGAATACATCTTTCCATACCTTCTATAAACACATACAGGGACTTTAATGATGACGTGCCTATTGTCATAGAAATATTCAATTGGCTTATCTCTTTATTTAGACAACAACAAAAACAAACATACTAGAGCAACAAGATGTTAAGATAGATTCCTATCAAACATTTTATCTTCAAAAATTCAGCACATCAGTGGTGCAAACCATGATGTCAACTGCAAACAATACTGATACCTATTTGCCAAAGATTTAATGACTTAAATTGAAACCTAGGCATTATCAGGAGGGTAAATTCCCCAAATCTCAATTTTTCAAGACATGCATCATGAACATCCATCGGCATACATTAGCACATTGCCTCAGATACGCCCCAAAATGAAGAGCACCAGCTACTGGGATCATCAGAACTCATGGAGTACAAACAGCTTTATGGAGCTTTATGGACTCATTTAGCATGAATGGCATGGTAATATTCCCTGGCTGGTTTGGGGTTTTCCAAACACCACATAACACATCATTCTCCTCTGAAACTGGAGAGAGCAAAATACAACCTCCAGAAATGGATGATTGCCTTAGAAATGGTATCCACTGTAGAGTAACAGCACTGTAGAGTAACCCACAGATTGTCAATTATGGGGACAATGTCCAGCAGCACATCCACCATCACCCACAAAGAAAACACAGAGAAACATGATCTTTAGAAGTTTGGTAGAAAAAGACAGTGTAGCAGCCCATTAAGAAATGTTAAGCCTCCTTTCTGTGAAAGCAGTAGTTTCATTTAAACAAAATCAGACATAAGCAGTAGCTGCAGAGGTGGAGAAAGCTCAATTTTATTAGCATTTCTGAACGTTACCAGAGTTAACAAATTCAAATATTTATGAGGGAGAACATAGGGGGAAAATGTCTGCTGGCATGCCTTTTATGACACACAGAGAATAGATCCATAGGATACAAGAGAATATTAGAAATTCAAGGACTGTCAATGCCTGACAATAACATAAACAAGGGTGCACAAGAAAGAAGTCAAATCAGTACTACATAATAAACATATTTACCTCTCTCGGGCTTAGAGTTATTTTTCTATTGAAAGAGTGGAAAATAACTGAATTCCTGAGATAAGCTGGAAGGTTTGGTCATTTTCTCTGCAAAATTTGTAAACTCAAAGTACTTCACACACACTCCCACCTTTCTTGATTATTATTTTGCTGTTCCTGCTTTTGTTTGCTGTTGATAAAAGAAAAGGCTAGCAGTTTATCTACAGCAAGGATTTACAGCTGTAGCAACACTTCTAGGTCACCAGCTTTAGCTAGCCAGGCTAGCACAGTAAACTTGGGAATGCCAAAGGCATGGAATCCAGAAATTCCCTGGTTTAAAATAAAAGTAACTATATTTTAAAAAAGTAAAAGGAAACAAAAGGGGAAAAAAATAAGGGAGTGGGCAAAATTATAATGACAATTCCTTTGGCTGCCAGTCTATAAATTTTTCAGGAGTAGGAGCTCCACCCTGTTTTGAAACTTTCACAATACACTGCAAATTCATGAAGATTTACTGGGAGAGAAAGAGGGAAGGGACTGACAGAGTCCAAAAGTAGCTTTTTAGTTTATAATGCCTTCACTTGGGAAGCCTGATGGACTGGGGTCCATATTCAAGGTTTGGATAGTCAGTACAGATTTTGAAAAGAGAGAGCAACCCCATGTCTTTTAATTAAAAAATTATGACTGGATTTAGGAGACAATTCAGATCCCTGGGTCCCAAAGCATCACTGCAAGCTGGAAGAAGGCCACTCTGCCAAGGGGCAGAGTAAAAATAAACTCCAGGTCTACTGAATGTATTAAGAAATACTACCAACAGTATTGAAGATGTTCTGGGGCCAGACATTAAATATATAAATAATGGGTATCACGTGGATGAGTTTTCCAATATCTCAGTCGTTTATTAAGGCAGTTTAGTATTCATTTATAGAAAATAGAAATTTAATAATGGAGACTTGTTGGTCTGGCCATCAAAGATGAAACAACTTCTAGAAGCCTAAATATCACAAATTCCACCTAGAAATGTACACTTTTAATACTGCAAGTGATTATCCTCTCTAGCCATTTATTGAGTGGCATATGATGCTCACAAACTCCAGATATTTTACAATTCAGAACTGGATTTTAATCAAAGCAAAGCTCTAGATCAAAAAAGAAGTCCTGGGGCTGTGGCTTACAGGATGACAATTGCTGAAGGATAAACTTGCTCCTTCTGAGATTTTTATTATAAAAATTCAAAATTGATCTACATGGAACACCATTTAAAAAAACAGCAAAGCTAAAACATGTAGATAATCAAGTGAATAAAAATCCATAGTGAATGCACAAATTCAGCTTAAACTTAGTTGGCTAATGACCTTCAGCAGCACTCTGAAATGGTAAGCTGCAAATGAGGCAAACCAATAGGCATGAAAATTCCTAAGAAGTGCTGGGATTTTTTTTCCCCAACTCAGTCCAGTAACAAGGAGGTGATTCAAATTATTCAGCAGATGGCTCAGATGTAAGAACAGCTTGGTAGAAGCAGGACAAGGCTAATTAGAGCATTATGCCTGTGCCTTTTCTTCTTTATTTTCCACATCATTCCCTCTTTCCTTCCATAGAGTGTATCCAGCCTCTTCATTTCCCTCTCGAATATCATCTTCTATCTCAGCAATGCTCTTCTGCAGCAGCACAGCACAGAACTGCAGAATAAGCAAGAGATTTGTGCTAAGCAGGGAGCCAGGAGGGAGTGTTTCCCTCTTGGCAGGTGTGCTACTATTTTCAGTTGCTCACAGGGAAACTGCTCTTTTTCTGTATTCTCAGCTGCTCAAGTTAAAAGCACCTGTAAATACCCTGTGAATGCTCATGCAGATTGAATGGCCGGGTTTCTAGAACTGCTACCTAAATTAAAATCATGTGAACATATAAGACTGAAGGCCACGGGTTCCACAGCCCTAGTAGGTTTAGACTATGGGGAAGCTGAATACCCAAGGCCTTTGATCCCACAATCTACAGAGTTGTGTCCATTGGGAAAACTGAGAGCTTGGGAAAGAGCTTTGAGTGGAAAACCAATACAAGATCCAGTCCCTCCTGCAGCTCTTACACTCTCCAGGGCAAAGCATTTGCCAGCCTGAGGAGCCCAAGGCTTGCACTTGCCCCCATGGTGTATTCAGACATGTTTAACCACATCATCCTCTCTGGAAACAGGAGCTGCTGATAATTACTCAAATTATCAGCAATCTAAAATAAGACTTCTCTTCCCTGCCCACTGCTCTATCCATTTTGTATTCATCATGATGACTTCTGTGCCTGCAAACCACCAGATATTTGCATTGGGATGGATAAGATTATTGACATTCACAAGGTTGCACATCTGTATCAGAGAACAGGAAACCCATTTTGTCTTATGATATAAGTCAAACTCATACAAGCAGCTAATACTATCTTGTTCTGAGCTTCTTTTTTTTTTTTTCTTTTTAAGCTAAAAGGAAAAAAGCCCAAATGTATCTGCCTATGTGAATGAATAACCACTTCTCTATTTCACAAATCATGTTACATGGTAGGAATTACCTTCTATCTAATGCAGAAATATAAATAATGTGAGCCCTGGGACCACCTAATAATTTCTTTCTTTGCTCATACAATTTCAAGTGTGATTGCTAGTTTTGTCTCTTGTCTAAATTACATCAGGGGAAGGGATGGGGATCTTTTATACAAATCCTTTATGTTTAAGATAATCTAAATATGTATTGCTTGAAAAGACTGCCACCAGTGCTATCTTAGCATAACATAAATGGGGACAAGAATACACCAGGGTCATTTACAACTGTCTTTTTTTTTTTTTTTTTTCTTAACAGAATATGCTACAATCATATCTGTGTTGAGCCATTGTGAGATATGCAATGTTACAAGACCTTTAATTTTTTTAATTTTTTACTTTTGTTAGCAGACCCATGGATGAGATTGTGGTTATAAGTTCCAGAAGAAGAAATTCGAGAAAATGTGTGGAGTTTGGTTGTTGTTTGGTTTTTTTTTTTTTAATTAAAACAATGTTCTCTTTCAAACTCATAAACTTGTTGTTAGTTACCTACGTGTGAACTTGGAGTAATTGCACTGGCATTACTGTAATGACTCTGTGTTTATAAGCAGGGAACTGAGAATGTGAATTAGTGAATCACATTTAGTGAATTTTTAAAAGGAAGGTTAAAGTAGTATTTATTCCTGATTGTAAGCTTGACCTACACTAACAAATTTTCTAAAGCTGCTTGAAAGGAGTACTTAGAGCCTAAAATGTCTGCAGCATCATGGAACAATAATCTGGAGATACAGGAGCAGCCTTATTTTCATAGATGCTTTTTTTGTAGGGGAAATTGTTAAGATACAGAAGTTAGCAGAGTCTAAGATCTTTAAGATCTTCAGATTTCTCTATGTTGCACTCCTCCACAGCCACATGTGATAGAGGGCCTGAATTCAACTGCAATAATAAAGAATATCTCCCATGTAGTTTTAATCTATTCTGATCCTTTGGAATCTAAGAGCCACAAGGAAGAATAAAAAAGACTCTTTTCTCATCAAGATTGAACTCTGAGAAATATTTTTCTTTTTGTCTCTTATAACAAGTTTGAAAATAGCCTTCAACATGACCAAGCCCCTGCAGAAATTTAACAGGGACAGACAAACAAAAGCTGTTGCAACTGGCCCAACACAATAATCAAGTCCATAGCTCAGACCAGGCATGCAGCAATATGAAACAGCAGGAATTTAAGGAGATTCCAACACAATTTCTTGCAAAACTTCAACCATTATATTTAGCAAATGTGTTGCTATTTACATGCAATGTTTAAGCTGCAGCCACGCTCAGCCACATCAACATATAGTTTTGTGCATAATATGAAAACTTATATAAAAATCTATATATAATAATGCAAAGACACCTGTCAACTTTATCTTATTTACATCAAACAATACAGCTTCCAGCAGTGATTGTATTAGCATATTGATTTTAGGCAAAGGAACTGTGAAAACCATCATGCAAATACCATATTTTCATAAAAAAATTTTTAGAGAGGGGGGCAATCAGTACAATGCAATAATTTGAAGCAGAGGTGTTTTAATCATACCATCTGGGTTGTAGAACTAACGAGGAAAAGGGTGTTTCTATTAGTGACTCTAACCATAATTGTTATTTTAATTGGCTGAAATAAACTCTGCTGCCCCCAGGCCAGTCATAACATTATGTTGGTGTGGAGCTGCTTTCCCTTCAGAAGGTAGAAATGCAACGGAAAACTTCCCTGTGAATAACTAAGGAGCTAAAATAGAACAGTTACTAATTTTCATGAAGATTGCCTGTGGGGTAGAAACAAAAAAAAACAAAACCACCCACCCACCCTAAAATGAAATACAATATAATAAATATCCCTGAGTACTAAAGCTTTCTGGTATTGGACAACATTTTATTCATGCATCTGTCATGAAAATTCATGTAGAAAGGATGACCTTCTAACTATTTCATCTTCTAACACTTCTGACAAGGATCCAATGTAGGTGATAATTATAATTAATGTTTTGAGTGATTTAAATTTTATTGGAAAAAGAGGATATTAAAAATATTTTTAGAAACTTAGATTTTACAAAATATAATTGCAAATTCATTAGATTTTTTGATATTTAAAAATAAACAGAAATGCTTCTTGATATATTAAAATGGAGAGTGTCAAAAAAAATCTGTGCATAACTGACTCAGAAGTTTCACTTCTAATCATTCAGTATAATTAATTTGACCATTCTTTTGTGTGTCTGCTTACTGACAAATATTTTGACAAGTCCTATGTACATGAAAACAATCTTGCTTTCACTTTATGTATTCTGCAATGTGCTTCTCCTCAGTCTTTGTTTGCAACAGCAAATATTTTAGCATATATTTAAGGCTGAACCAATATACAGATTTTGAAATCCACTACATACAAAGGTAGAATCAAGGTCCCTAAACAGTTCTTTGTAGAAATATTCACTTATGTGTATATTTGCACCTGAATCAACTAATATTGAAGTTTTCATCTCTTAATACAGGAGTAATTCTTGATGCTTATCTCACTTCTCTACATAGAACATATACATAAAACAGTTGTGCTGGGAGGGCTCAGGCCCCCATCTCACACCTCCCAAGGTCATCCTAATCCCTGGGTGACAACTTTTGGGAGGGGATGTTTTACCATCCTCTTCAAACTGGACCACCAGTCAAATGAAAAACTTACTACTTATTGGAACTGAACCTAAAAAATGAGTGAATTCAGACTTTGTAACAACAACTGATGTCCTCAAGGCTTCTTGAGGCTGAAAGCTGTTTCCTCCCCATCTGAACTGGACAGTGTCCAAACAAAGGAAATCTTTAAGACACTGTTCAGCATTTCCAATTAGGCATTCCAAGAAGCTCCCCACTCAGCAGGGTTGCTGCTGTGTTTTCTATCCAATGACGATTAACTCTCCCCAGAGATTTCTACAGTGCCTTAGGTTGTTATTTGCAGAGAGTTCTTTCAGATTTCCAGCCTTTAAGTACTCTACCTATCTAAAGCCTGAGTAGCTGGGCCCTTTGTAGGCAGGAGGCATCTTGTCATGCAGCAATTGCTGAGAAGTTGAAAAGAGTTGGGATACATTAATTCTGAGTATGAGCAAATACACCAACAGGAAAAAAATATACGAAGTATTTTTGTATCAAAGGCAAGGCAGAACTTGTGTGTTCTCCCTGCTTTTGTATCTAAAGAGCAATTATTCACACTAACATCTATATTTAACTATGTCCTGGTCTCTTTCTTGGGAACTGTGATACTAAAACACATGCAGGATTTTGGTTAACACTGAAAGAAAGCTTGAGTCGACTGACTTACCTGTTGAGAGTAAAAGCTTTTTCTGCAGGAGACTGAAGCTGTATGAGGTCTCCTGCAGACTGAACCCTCCTGAAGGACTTCAGGACTTCCTGCTATTTTGTTTGATACCTTCACCTCCCAAAGCTTAATAACAGTGTTTTAAGAGATCAGTAAAGAAACAAAAGTTGTTTCTTAAGAAATGAAATAACTTTAGTAATGTCACCTTGCTGCTGATTGTGCTTGCCATATTTTAAGGTACAGGATAGACAAACTGTGTTTGGCCAACTAATAAAAATGGAAACATGAGATTACATTAGGTCTTGTCATCATGGAAATAAAAGTAGTATTTTACATTTTAAAGAACTGGAGCTTTAAGTAGGGTTGAATGTCACCTCTGTTATAAAATGTTTCTATAGGAGTTACATTCTGCCTTTATAGCAGTTACTATTTGAAAGTTCAGGCTTTGACAGATTTTTGCAGTCCTGGCCTCAGCTTATGTTTATATCTTTTGTTTAATGGACTTTACACATATATTTTCCCTCCATACTTCCATTAAAAAAATCCAAGAGCAAATAAGTTTGGATCTATTGGGAAGACAAGACATACCATTTCTCTGTTTATGAGTAAGAGGCAACAAGCTTTGTATTATCCAGACAGTGCAGGGTCTTGTCTGGCCTTGTTTAACTCTGGTAGTAATTGTCTTGCAATTAGGTTGACAACTGTGTAGCAATTAGGTTCCTTGAATTAGTTTTAGTTAGTGTTAATTTACGGTGATGACAGGTAGTTATTCACCATGGAGTGACTGAACTTTCATTCCAGCAAAAGTGTGCTGTGGAGGAGATCACAGGCAGCATGAACAGAGGCCCCAGGACATAACCACAAATCAGAAGGGTCAGTCTGGAAGAACAACGTTCTTCTATTCCAGTGAAACCACTTTCAGGGGAAACAAAGTAAACCAAAAGACTGAAAATGGAACCAATGGAAAGTAAAAAAATACGTCAACAGACTGTATTTTATGAAAGCAAACCAAATTCACCCTAAAAGTGAGAAGGAGGAAGAAACTGCCAACAGCTTTTTGTAATCCCTTCCTCACCACAATGGGTTCTGTCACCCCCAGTACCCAGGGGGACATTCAAAGCATGACCACTACACCAAAGAAAAGCAGGAGGAACCAGGAGGTTTTTCTGCATAATCCATTTCAGTTGCATTATTAAGTTCTCCTACTTTGATATGGACTAGGAGCACACAATATTGAAAACAGACTAACAGTCTGGACTAACTTCTACCAGCCTAGATTCCTGCCTGCACGTGTGGGGTGTGTCCCCCTTTCTGCCCACAAGAAGATGCTGAGTGTGCTGACCTCTGAATTCCAGTGCTGAGTGTAATGACTCAGAAGCAATGTTTTTTGCATCTTTTTGTATTCTGC
The DNA here is from genome assembly GCA_038380795.1 of Pyrocephalus nanus. NCBI lineage: Eukaryota > Metazoa > Chordata > Aves > Passeriformes > Tyrannidae > Pyrocephalus > Pyrocephalus nanus. Next base: position 12,700,764 of record CM076275.1, on the reverse strand, counting down.
CCACTTTTTCATTGTAAGCATTTATCTAATGGCATTTCAGGCATTCCTTGTAATTACATTAAACAGAACTGATGGCCAATTGTCTTACACATTAATTCTTAATTCTACTGAATTTCTCCTGAAATTCTACTGAAATTCTACTGAGATCGCTGAAGATCCTCCTGTGAGTGTAACAAACTGGTCACTAAGGTTTTGCTTACAAATACTCAGTGGTGTTTGTGTGGGGGGGAACTATTGATTAATAATTACAAGCAGAATCGTCACATTTTGGACTACAACATGCAACAATTTGCATTCGTTTTAAGGGTGATGGACCTGGTTATTTTCAGGTCACTGAATGCCTTTGGTAAAAATTATGACAGTAGGTGCAAATAGCAAAGCCTGTACTTATATCCCCCAATGTTTTCCATTACAAAGACACCTTTTCAATAGCTTAAAACAACAAGTTGATTTTAATCATGCAACTAAGGTTGTTGTTCTAGGCTTAACTGCTTTCCTAGAATCAGGACTCCAAATGCCCTCTATGGAACACAGAACTATGGATTAAGTAATTGGCTATGCTGATCTAAAGCCTACTGAAATTTATCTATGATATTTTTAATTTATCCAATATATAACATATAGTCACTGTGCATAACTGGAATCAGATGACTAATATATTTCACATGGTATATTCTATATTTCACATTTTATTCAAATGGAAAAAAAAAAGAATGAAAGACAACTAAGGGAAAAATAATGCAAATGGGAGTTATGAGAGTAAAAGGTTCTAGAGATAAAAATTTACTATGCTGTATAAATAACAGAGATTATTGGTTTTAATAATAATAAAAGGAAGGATTTTTCAAATAATAATTCCCATGAGATCATTTCAGAAAAAAACCCAAAATGACAGCAATTTAAAAACCCTGATATTATTTTGAGGAAAAAAACCCAGGCAGACAATAGAGGGGAAGCTGCTTCCCCTTGCACATAAGCTTTAAAATTCCCTTTAATTGTTTTACCTCTTAGAGAAAGTCTTGAGGGGCTGCTTTATCTATTTTATCTTTCAGACACGTTTAATTACCTAGTTTTTAAAATAGTGATCGAAGAAATCATCAGGAATATCTGCCAGTTTTCCTCAAACACTGGAGAAAACTCTCAAGTCAGATCCCAGAGTGTGATCTAACTTTAGGATGTGGAGTTCCTCTCATGTTCGCAGGATGTGTGGAGCAAAGTAAAATGCCAAATGAATGCTTAAGAAACTCAACATTCTGAAAAAGCCACCTGTCTGGTTTTTGTTATTTACTACCAACACCTCCCTCTAAAAACCCCCTTGTCAAAGCTTGCTCTACCATTCTGAAGAACAGATTTTCAGAAAACACCTCTCCAGATAAAAAATCCCCAGAAGCTGAACTTAAGTTATGCTGGTCTTCCTCATGGAGGTTCCTTTTTTAACCAGTGCTAATTCACCCTTTTTCATCTGGAGCAGCTTCTTTACTGTGGAGTCAATGGTGCCATGTGGGAACATTAGGGCCAGATGTGGATGATTAATAACTGTGTAGAAAAGCTAAATCTTTTATGATAGACCACATAAATCTCTCTGCTATGAGATGTCAGTTCTCCAGTCTGCAGCCTTTGTATGGGATTTTTTAGGCATTTGCTGCCTTTTTCTCTCTTGAAGTACTCAGATGATAAGACACTAATTATGATGATGCACTAATTATCAAAGACCTACAGCACTATAGAAAAAACTGATGTTTATTGCCTTTTGGCATTTCAAAACTCAAAAGAAGTCCTTACAGTCAACTTATCATGACAACAAACAAATAAGGAATACTATTTAGAAGATGCCATTTGGAAAAAACCTTTTCTTCAGCACAAAATCTTTTATGTAAAATGATTGAAGTTATTGGTGAACAAAGAATTTATAACCCTTGATAGTATTTTCATATGTCCAGAAAGAAACAACTCGAGAATATTCAAGTTGAAAGAGAATGCAGCAAAAGCATTCATTATAAAATAACTTCTACTTAACCTTATCTTAAGCTTGTGTCAACCTGGAATAGTATTTAAGCATGTGCTTAAATCATACTGAAGTTACACTGTGGCCGAATAGATGTTTGCACACTTGCTGAAAGAACCTGTAGGAACTGACACCAACCGGACAGATCTAAAGATTCAGAAAAATAATTGGGGTTTTCTGCAGTCAGCACATCCCCACCATACACTGTATTAATTTGAAGTTATGAAACACTAATATTAACTAAACTCTACCAGAATTACCCTAGAAATTCTACTCCTTTCCCTTTTGTAAACATTTTTTTTTCATTTAAGCAAGAACCATAGTAATATCTGAATGTAAAATGTTGGTTTCCCAGAATCTATATTAAATTAAATATTGACTTAGCAAGCACTGTGTCATTCATTATTTACCTTACTCAATCTGTGGGATTTATTAAAAAATTGATAAGAACAGCTACTGGTAAAATCCCTCCAGGTGAGCTCCCCAGCCAAGCCAATTATGAAATAAGTAAACCTACAGTTACTATAATAAAATGACAGTATTCGATTTTAGCAGTTGGTGATATTTTAAAAGGACGCTTTGAGACACTTACTTGAAATGAATTAGGTGCACAGTTTCATAAAAAAAAAAATTAAGATTGCTTTTATTCTGTTATTTGCCAGACCTTTCTTTGCCCCTTTGCCCTTCTCTAAAAGTTGATTTCTCATTTTATTAGAAGGGTTTTTTTTCCCTGTATTTCAATAGTTCTCTTTCTCCCCTTTTGCTATTTTAAACCAACTTGTGTATATCTGAGAAGTGCTGCAGACCAGCCTGCAAATAACTGTGAAAACACTTTTAAGTGGAAAGGCAAGTTTTATAAGGAAAAGGACATTTCCAGCTCTCTGTTTTATTGGTGCTTGAAAACTCCTGTTTGCTCTAATGGTTAGAATGTTATCCTGTGTGCAGGGACGAGTTCTGCACACAGTTTGTTAAGGATTCAGTTCTACAGATACAGAATTCAGGCCTGCATAATTTTCAGCCCAGTATTTTACTGGCTTGGATGGTTCTAGACAGAAATTCTAATTTATTAAATGCATAAGGTTTCACAAACACAATGTCCTTGATTCAGATTCCCTGTTAAGCCCTATGTAGTGTACATTAAAGGAGTGATCAAAAGCAATCTTGGTATTGTTGATTAACATTAAAAAAGAAAAAAAAAAAAAAAGAGCAGTCCCATCAGCACAGAAGTAAGAAGTACAACATGATTCCACAAGCATTCTTTATTTATTTATTAGATAATTTTTGGAAGTTACGGGGGAATACAATACCGTGTTGTATGACACATCTACCTTCCCCTGAAAACCTAATTTCTTTTTCAGCCTGGGTTTGCCTTCAAACTGGGATACATTTCACCTCATTTTAATCCCTGGACTAGGCCAATAACTTCCCAATATAAATAAATTGTAAGTCACACATAAAAAAAAAATAAAGTTATGCCACAGGATTACATCTTTACTTTCAAAGTTAGTTTGAAAAAGGAAAACTAAATTTAACTACTAAGACAGTCCTAAGCTTGTAAGACCTTTAACCCAACTAAACCCAATGTTTGTAATTAACACATGCATGAACTGAAATATCCCAGAGGAAAACCATCACAATTCAGGTCATCCTTAGAGTACTCCTCAAATGTCATCCTCTAACACTGATCATTTTTGCTGGGAAGAAAAAGGGACTTTCATTCTCAGACAGGTCCTTGTTGGACCAAAGATCCATACTGAAATCACCAGTTGAGGTGTGGTGGCATTTTAACAGAAAACAGAGCTGGTGGAGGCCGGGGACAGGACAGACACAGGACACAGAGTCCATCAGTAAGTGAAAAGCTCTTGCTCCTGAGCTGCTGCTTCACTCTGGGAACCAGCCTGATCTGAAACACTCTGTTTGCTCAGGCATAAAAACTTTGCTTAAGCTTTACAGAGATCTAGATGAAAGCAAACAGCATGAGAAGCTAAGTTCATGATTTTTCATTATGTTTGGATACACTATTAATAAAGATTTCTCTAAAGAAAATCCCCAGCAACATCATATCTATCAATACCAGCACTCCAACACTAAAGCTATCAACAATAAACCAGTGATCATAATCTTGCACCTGCATAGAAAGAGCTTATGGACTTTTATTTGATGATGATGAGTTGCAGAGGTGGTGTACAAGTGCAAAAAATGTATCTCCAGGACACAGGGCAAGAATTAACATTCCTATAACCTTAATGGGGAGAGATGGCCCTTCTTTTTATTCATCAGTGCGTGTGTGGGAAGGAAAGAAAATGAAGCCTCACACATAAACACAAACCCTACTTAGAGACTAATTCTGAATCTTGATATGAAGTGGACAAGATCAAAGATATGAATTTTAATAAGTGCTCAGGTAATTTTAAAAGATTTTGCTAAGGTCAATATTATTTACCATGTCAGCATCTCACAACAGGGAGAGGAGGACTCGAGTTTGACCTTATTCTTGTACCAACATAAACTCTATCTTATAATTTTAAGACTGAGAAAAGGAAGAGGAAAACTCAAAACAACCCTTTCAAAATTTTAACATGTTGATTTAGATCTTACACTTTTATTTTAAAACATCCATTGGAGTTTTGTTTTTTAGAAGTAATACAAAAATTTTATAAGATGTAATGAAATATTTGTTAAGCCTAAGGAAATTATTTAACATAGTGCTGAAGTTTATTCAAAGGATGGGCATAAACAAGAACTTTGTTAACAGGAATGGGGAATGTTTGGAATCATTCTTGATTCAATGCTCTAGAGAAAATTAAGGCTGAATCCCCTTCTTATTTCTTTTTGCTCATGAAGAAACACTCTTTCCCATAGAATTTCTCTTCCAAGCATTCCAGAAGCCTGAAGAAGCTGTCCAATGTCTTTCTGTTCTTTAGGAGAGATTCACAGGCAGGGATTTCACACTGATTTGTTGGCGACATGTTGTCTCATTTGGACTAATCTATTTGAAATGCCATTTTAAGGGATTGGGAAGCTTCCAAAGAAAATCTAAGGAAGTTTCACATTAAGAATTATTAAGGTATGAAGCAAATGTTACAGGAAGAAAATGCTACGTGGCAGTTTGCAAAATAATTGGATTCTATAATCATTGTGGAAAAATGATTAGCTTCTAAATTCTCTAAAATACATGCACAAACAACAGATGTTTCTTATATTATGAAAAGGACATCCTATACATACATATTAAAATATACATCTGAGGCATAGTAATATATTGTGTCTAAAATTGTGGGGCTTGAATTTTAAATTTTTAAAGGTTTTGTAAAGATTTGAAAGCTTTTAAATATAATTTCCTTAAATTAAGATAATTGAAAGATCTAGTCCCAGACAGCAAATGAAAACACAGCCATTTAGCTGACATTAAGTTATGAAAATATTACATTTATTTGAGTGCTGTCCCATGTGTTTGCCACAGATGGGTGCTTTGAGAAAAGATCACAGTGAATTCTTAAATCAGAATTATCAAAGTATCCCAAAGTATCTCTTTTTCAAGGAGTCACATGGGAAAGGGGAGGGGTAATGGATACAAGTCACTTCTGGGGAGGTTCCGATTGGACACAAGAGGAAAAGTTTTCACAATGAGAACAATCAGCCAGTGGAATAATTTCTCCCAGGGAAGTGGTGGATTCCCCAGCACTGGACACATTTAAGATTCAACTGGACAGGGTGCTGGGCCATCTTGTCTAGATCATGTTTTTAGTGTGCGTTTGCCAAGAAAGGTTGAACCAGGTGATCCCTGAGGTCCCCCTCTAACTTGTCATGCCACTTGTGCCAGAAACAAGAAATATCTGCTCTTTGCAGCACTTACAACTAATTGACACTGCTTTAAGTGGTTTAAAAAAACAAATGTGTAGGCTGACAGGGACTCAATAGAAAAAAACCATGAAAAAAGAACTAGAGAAGACAATAGCAGATGAGAATGATCAGGTGTGGTATGCTTAAAAGATATTTGAATGCGTTTGTAGCTATCCATATAAGCTTATAAATCAGTCCCTGTTAGAAAAGATAAAAGCAATGGCTCTTTGTCTTTAATCAAAAAAAAAAAATTTAAGAACAGCTGCAAGAATAATACAAATCACAATTTCAGAAAATTATTTTCACAATAACTACACTAACTACTGAAAAAAATGTCATTTCAATCTGAATCATATTCCTTCAGAAACCAAAGGGACAGGAAGTGTAACAGTCTGTCCCTGTGGATTGGCCACCAAAAGGGAAAATACTGGCAACACAAGGAATGAAAAGATTCTTAGTTGGGTACACAAAATTTGCTCTCTTGAATTTTACAACTTCTCTTTCCTTTTTTTTTCTTGAATATAGGTCTATTACCTTTCTAGATAACACAGTTTTCAGAAGAAATAGCGTGCTGACAAAAAGGAGAAGAATAATTTCTGCCTTGAATTTATATAATTACAGAATGGCAACAATTTTTCAACACCAGTTTAATCCAAAGCCAAACTGTAAATTTGTTTCATATTGCAAAACCATCAAATGCCTCTTTAGATGGTTTAAAATTGTATCTCAAATTGATCATTAAAGCCAGTTCAACTTTGTACCTTTCAGTTTATCAAACCAAATTTATCTCTAAATTATGTATTTCAGACTGAAACATGTTTTATTTTCAGACACCTACATTCAGGTCTTTTACTTTCAATTCTTAAATACAAAACCATCTTTTCAAAGCGAGAAATCGAAACACTTAACAGCGAAAATACGAGAGCAAACTGCTTCAAGATTTTCCAAAGACAGTTTTAGATACTGATGAAGCACATTCCACAAAGATCTAGAAGCTCCATCTGGCACTTTCTTGATCAGTTGCCAGATCTGTTGAAACCTTTCTGAACTCCCCAGAATCCCATGTATTGCCAACGCAGCACTGGCACCTGACAGGGTGTTCTCTGCTGTTTGACACAGCCCAGCTGGGGATTTTGCTGTGGCTGTCCCAAAACTGAAGCAGTAACACTGTAATTAGGCCCTAGTTCCTCCTGCGATATACTCACTTTAATATCTATATTATCTTTCAGCTCAGCTGTTATAAATGTCTCCTACAATCTTATAGACCACACACAATTTCCTTTTGGCCCGTGTTGTGCTGAGCCACTATGGGGGAAAGGGCTGTAGCTCATTTTTATTGGCCCAGTCCTCCCAAGTAGTTCCTCTTGATGGAGTCCATGCTGTCCAAAACACCTTCTGAACATAAAGAATGTCCCAAAGGACTTCCATTACAAGTATGAAAATTTAATTAGCAGACACAGAGAGGGGGAAAAAAATAGAAATCACATGACTAATAAATTTAAACCTCATCTTGTTCATTTAGGTTTGTGGGGTTTTTTTTCTAGTTCACATTGTGTGAAAGTTGGAATGATTGGCACTCACCCTCCAGATACAACCAAACAGCCAGACAATGCTTCAAAGAAAACCACCACACACACTAATTTTACCTAATGCTGAAATAAAACAAACAGCCCCAAACACATTACCCAAATTTCCTGTATTTTCAGTGAGAATAGCTTGCAGTTGGTTCAAATATCAGTCAGAGATATTTAATACCCTTCAATAATTTTTTTCCTCTAGCTCAGTGCCTATCCTGCTTTTTCTTGCATTTGCACATTTCAAGAAACTCTTATGACATACACAAAATACCTGCTCTTTTAGTTTGCCTCCTTCTTAGTTTAGAGCAAGGAGAATTAGAGAGACCCACAGGTATTTAGAGCAGATTGAGACTGATACTCCCACTGTGAAAATTTTTATCAGGTGTATAATGAGAGTGAGAGAGAGGAGGGAGGGAGGGAGAAATTCCAACCTGCTGGAATGGCCTGTCCATCTGAGCTGCACAGGGTAAAGCTGAGCTGGAGGCTGGACCTGGGATTGGGTTCTGCCTGACTGGCAGACCAAGGCCAAGCACATCCCCTGAGCCCCAACATGAGGTCATTACTGGCTGATTGAGGATTCACTTTCATGCCTTAAATCTGGGAAACCCAGGTGTGTTGTAGATTAGCACAACTTACAAGCAGTGTGTGGAAATTTATTATGATAATTGTTGCTTTTATTTTTTATTTCCCTGAACTCGAAGATAATTAATGCCAGTATGTGTCCTGGTGTCTGACTCCCTTAATTGGCCCTATGGTGCCTTGGGTGTTTGAAAATCCACTCACTTAAAGGCTTTTTCTTTCTTTTTTTTTTTTTTTTTTTTTTTTTCCTTTTGACTTGTTTTCCTGGAGCTGTTCATTAGTGCCTAAAATATTTGATTACATTTAATTGTAATGTCTTCAATTCTGTGCACCTGCTGCAATTTATGTATTGGGGGAAAATAAGACCTACAGAAGCTAAAAAGTGACACGAGAGACTGAATGTTAAAAAGAATTCCCCTGCAAAGGGTAATTGGGGTTAAATATGGAAGCAAACTAAACATATTTTCAGTTGGGTTTTCCTACCTGCTACCATAGCACCAAAAGGATTTATAGCATAATGGTTTCATTTGCAATGTTTCTAAAACATTTCCCCATTCAAAGGTTTTATCTCCACTCTAACATTCCTAATTATTTTAAACCATATCTCTTGTAGGAGAAAGTCCACATGGTGTTGGTCCTCCCTCGCTGGCAATACTGAGCCCCACTCCTACATGAAGAAATGCTGCTCTAGTTTATGTCTTTCCCACTCTTGCCAGCTTTCTTTTAGTAAAATATGTACATTTTACCATCATGGTTTTTTTCTTGCAATTGCTGAAATGGTTAAAATTTTCCTGGCTGACACTTCATTTTTTAAAACACAGCTTACAGCATTTGCAAAGCAGTCAATAATACCAATACAAATTAGCATCACTGAGTATTCAAATTCCCCTGACATGACTAGAAAAGGCATAAGGGATGAGGAAAAGAGAGAAATCTGGTGTATTTTTAAGAGGGAGATTACGTCAGAACATATTTCTGTTGAGCTGTACCACATCATCTCATCCCTAAGGGGCAGTGAAAACCTGTAGAACAGGTTCTAAAACATATATTTTTCAGAGGAAAACTAATTAGATCAGTTTTAACACATCACTATTAGCATCATATGAGAAATTCCGGTTTCAGCACAGCAGAGGAACAGCAAAGAACAAAAATATCACCTGCTGATGGCTGTGATAGTTTCCAGCACATTTATGACCCAGTGAGTATCTTTGCCAAGCAAATTCCACAACTCTTATGCAGTAGCATCCCAACACTTTTATTTATTTCTCTGTATAGTAAATATTACCTGGGGCATTTTAAAGCAACAGTTAGTGATCCATACAAATCAAGGTCAGAAATAAATTTATACCTGAGATCTCTTGCTAGGTATGGCATATACTGAAAAATGCAAACACTAGCATCTCTGCTTTTAAAACAATATTATTAATAATAGTCATAAGCTGTAATAAACTGTCAGGGTTCCTAAGAATGTTGCCACACAATGAACATTTTATGTTAATGTCTACATTTCACTCTGTTGTGGAAACCACAGAGCTGTCAACAAATGCTAGAAATTAATCTCACATAGAATCAGAGACAGCAATACATTGATGAGAGATGTGATGACAAACACTCCTCTCTACTCATTCCCAACTAGCCTTTAAACAAATGGCACAGCAAATGTGTGGCATATTTTTACCTCAATTCAAGAACTGTCCCTGACGTCAACAACAGAATTCTGCTCTACAACTGAAGGCAGAGGACCAAGAGGAGGCAGGATGGTATTTTATTCTCTAGATTCACAACAGATTTCCTGTCAAGATACTTCATTTATGTTTCCCTGACCTACTGTGCAAAATGGAAATAAATGATGCTTTTTGCCAGTTTTTAATCACAGCACATTTGGTACCCCCAGAAGACACTGCCTTTGAACTTCATTACAACCAGGCTTTACCAGTTGTATTCTAAATTACAGGGCTTCTGGGATTCCATGGGAATATCAATTCAATGTTTTAATTCTGGTTTTGCAAACAAGCCTAAGTAATTGCCTCAAAAGAGATGATAGTATGTATTTACCGAATTAAGATCACTGTCATTATTTCTATTTTGGAATCTTGTGGTTATCTGACACTTCCAGGCCAAATGTGGCCAGTGCTCTAATGCACAGCTGTTATAGCATGACATGCAACTGTGACAGCTTTGGTACACAAACAGAACCTCAGAGTAAACTGCTGAAGCATTTGCATGAGCAACATTGCAAGTAATTATTTTTAATGTTAGATTTCGATATAAATGGATAATGCAAAACCAGTTTGGTTTCTGGTATTCAGATTTCAGATAGAACGGTCAAATTATAGAAAGGTGCAACTCATGTCTGCAAAAGAATATTGGTTTAAAAAACAAGGCAATTAGAATTAAGATATTCTGTCCAGTTGACAGGGAGGGGAAAAAGAAAAACAAACCAAAAACATAACATGGAAAAAACCCCCACATCCAAAAAAAAGTGGGTTTTTTCCCTGTGATAAAGTCAAGAGCCAAGCATGTCCACTTCACCAACACTTCAGAAAAGACCAGGAGCTGCCAGCTTGATATTCTTGCAGGGCAAACACCAGGCTCTGAACAGCACTTCTTGCTGTGTCAACTCTTTAGATCCAACAGGGCTTTAGGTCTTCCTTTCCAGAGAAGGTCACGCACGCACCTACATTGTACCTGATGAACACATTCACTATAAATACAGATTATAATCTCTACCGAGGACACTGCATTCAGACTTTTGTCCTAATTACTGAGAGACCTTGAAGTTGATCAGGTTTAGTAGCTTTGTGCTGTTGGGCTCAGAATCATTCCACAGTCATCTTCTTTCCTCTTCTCCCTGCAGCCACAAGGCTGACAGACAGCAAAGGTGGCGTGCTTAGTACACCCAGCATTTCCCCCACAGCTGTCACAAGCACGTGAATAGAAAACAGTGTAAAAGCAAATTGGTCAACAAGAGTTTAAAGCTGAAGTATAAAAAAAAAAGGCCTCTTGAAGAGGCAAGGAGTACAGTGATAGCTGAGAGCGTGTCCAGCACAGAGCTGGGAGGGGAGCAGACTGCATGGCATGGCTGAATTTGTGTAGCTACAAATGATCTGCTCAACACTTGCACACTACTTGGAATGTAACAACGAGTTTACTAATGAGTGTTAGTAACAGAGATTTAAACATAAATGCATTGTCACAGCAAGCTAAAATTCTGGAGCTTTGCTTTTCAAACTCTACTATTCAGCTCACCATGAAGGCATCTTCCACACTTCTCTTTCTACAGCTCTGCTGCTCCAGCTGAAATATTCCACCCTATTGCCTCATGGGCTTATAAAGAACTCATTAGATGATAAAGACTTAAAAAAACATTCTTGTATATGACCAAGAACAGAAGAATACATTTCATCCACAGGCTCTTCCTTAGCTTTTTTTCTCAGCTCCAAGTTCCAGAAACAATTGTCTCTAATTTTTAAGCTATTCATGAAACTTTAGCAGAATCTGTAAGTTATTTGCAACAACCAGTAATTTTTTTATTTTTTCAGAGTAATGCACTTTTTAAATATTCTACTTCAATTTTATGATAATCAAACTTAACAAAAATTAAAATGATTACGAAGATGCTGTGATCTTGAATATTTAAATCAAAAGAGCATATGTGTTATTTTAACACTAATATCCGCCTAGAATATAAAGCCATGTTCAAGGATTAATGAGGTTTCTGTTACAACTTCTGAGTTTTGAAAAAAATATTCTTGCTAACATTTCAAAGTGAATAAAAACCCCAGTAATCTTCCTTTGTGTGCATTATGAATATTTAGAGATGCAGAACAAAAGCCTTTCTTACATGTAAAAAGCTGAAGGCTGTTAGACTCCTCCCGTTGAAAATCAGGTTCAAGCACAAAAGTTTAGGGATAAAGGAGAAAACTAGTCAAAAAATAGTCAAATTAGATCACCCTGAGTGATCTAATTATGAAATGTCTCTATGCATTCTGTTCTTTTTAGGTAAATCAGCCAGATCTTTCTGTTGTTTTATTTATTCCAAGCATTAAAATAATTAAAGAGGAAGATGCAGGAGGCACAGAGCAGTGAATGTCAAGGACACTTGATGCAACACCCTAATGATGAATGTTCCAGCACACTCAAATAAACAGGTTTCTCTAGAGATTGTTTGAATGAAAATAATGTAATTGCACAAATAGCATAAACTGAGTGTATGTGTGTGTGTGTGCAGAAGAAAGACAAGGAGAGGGACAGGCAGCAGTCATGCTTCTTGTAGTCGATGGCGTGCGGTGAATAATTGATAATTCCTTCCTTCCTTCTGATGAGTTCACTAATTCTCTCGGTGCCACACATCTACAGGTGTCACGATCACTATTAAACCAGCACAGGAACCCAACAAGCCCTGAAGAATACCCACTGTCTGAGATGCCTTTTAAAGCAGCAACTGAAAAATTAAATGCGAAAAGCAAGAAAATGATTCCGAAGTCTTCTTCACCTCTGCTGTGTGCTGTAATGCTGAGCTTGACAGGCACTGTTCCACAGCTGAACACTGAATTTATGGTGCCTGCTATTTATAATAAAGGGAGGGGAAGTAGATAAAGTCATCCAGTTTGCTGAGAAAAAAAGGCATTAACTGCTTCTTTTATATGCAGTCAATTAACAGCACAATTTATAGACTTTAAAACCACTTGCGAGTTAATTTGCACTTTTGAAAATGACGGGCAATAACATGGCCAAAAGTGTTCAGTATGATTTCATACTGAATAAATTTCCTTGTGAGATAATGAATTAAGGACACTGTTCATTTCTAAACCTGAAGATAAAACTGCCCTGTGTTTTTAGTCTGTGATTACAGATATTTCTGAAGATGGGATTTTTGTTTGTTTTCAGCAAGCCACAGAAATTATTCAAAGGCAAATTCTTTTTTCCTAAATTCAGTAAAATGCTCACTGCCTTATTTTTCAGACTGTTAAAAAATCCAAGAGCTCAGATGGCCAAAGCTGTAGGTACACACCTGAGTCATCTGATAGAACTCCCATATGAGTAAGGGCAGATTTGCCTCAAAACACTTTAGTAAATAAAATACTCCAAGTAACAATAACATACACTATATTTGAAATATCAGCACTTACATAACTGGAGGCAAGAAAGCTATCTTACAAATAAAGTGGCAACTAAAACTCAACCACTGCTAGGTATGGCCGCTCTGCTGGGTGTCATACCTGCTCACAAAGATATTCTGAGCCTAAAGGGTCCTCACTAATTAAAGAGGCAAGTAAAAAAGCCATGGGGGGAAAAGAATAATCCAAAATTGTCTCCCTTTTGCAATCAGGATACAAAGACACAAATATACAACCTGACAATGACAGGAAAAACTGTGTAGCATGGGGACCGTCAGTGTTGGATATATATATGGCTGACACAGTTTTATCCTACTAACTGTAGGAAACCTTCATCCTTAACATAAGGACTGATGAAGGGAGTTATCCTGATGTTCTTTGTATCTCACTAAAAATTCCAGGTCAGTTTAGAGAAACCATTTACACGCTGATACTTCGCATAACAGCACATTAACTGAAAAATAGATATGCAGAGATCATTTTAACTGGAAGTAATTGCTATGTAACCAAGCTTTCTTTGATGTTGTTCACCACAGTATTCTCAGCCACATTATATCTTATGTTCAGCACTGGAAATTATGATGATTATTAATAATGCTGCTGAATAAAGGTTAACAAGAAATAGTTTTTATGTCTCTGAACATTTTTGGCATATCAAATATTTCTTCATCTTGAATTCAGAGAAAAATAAGAACACTAAAAAAAAATTAAAATCATCTCGGTGACTCAGAAAACTTAAATTTTCTTTCAAACTTCATTATTTGTAATACTGCAGATTATCTTAATTTCATTAAAAGTTGCTTCAACCAGAATAGAGGAACATTTTAATTACAAATATTCAAAAGGGATATTCCTACATATTTCAAAAGCTTCTCTTCTGAAATAGAAACAAAATGGAAGCTTATCCTTTCCTACAGATACTTCTTTTGATTTCCCTACCCACTCCACTGCTGGTAAATCTATCTCCAACTATGAGTCAAGTGTCAGAAGTTTACAGAGAAGCAGATGCTGCACATGAAAACTGTTGCTTCTTGGAGATATTGTTCCTCCATTCTAAAGGAGGACACCAAATAAATCAATTATAGATTTGCTCATGCTTTTAGCTAATGCTGTTAACTGACATTGCCACAGGAATCTGAGATGAAATAGGTACATTAAGCTCAAGGATGCACAGGCAAGGCAAACCAGCACAGTCTGAACTAAACAACAAAAACCAACAGCCCACAATTCTTATCAAAGAAATAAGAGCACAGCAGAGACTCAAAAAAGTAGATTTTACTTATGACATAATCTAAGAGTTCAACAAATGAGAATTCCTGTTTTCTTGAGGCTAATGCAAAGTGGATACAGTATTCCTCACAGAATGACAGTGCTTCTCTTAAAACCCATTTCCCTAATCTTAGAAAATCAAAACTGGAAGGATACAGAGAATATAATCAAGCTGTGACAGTTCATACACAATAAACCACTTCCATAAAATTTTTTCCTTGCATTCATCACCTTTATAGTAATAAAATAGTAGTTGTTACACACTTAAAGTACAAACTAAATGTCTACCCTGTCACACTGTAGGAAACTCACCCATTTTTTAAAGGACTTCCTTAATTTATTTTTTTCTTAGGGGAAAACAACAACAACAGTAAAACAATCAACTCCCACCAAAAGAAACCCCACAAACAAACAAAAATACCCCTAAACCAACCTAACCCAACCCAAACAAAAAACCAGTAAGTGTATCCTGGTCCCAGAAATGCAAAAAGGGAACAACTTTGTCAATCCTGATTTTTAAAGAAGGCAGAGAACATCCTCAAATGCTTTAAATAAAAGTGTACACATAAAACCTGACAGTCTAGATATTTCCACAATAATAATATCTTTATTTATTTTCAGAGATTCACTGTTTGGAGGAAATGAACAGGTGGTATATTCACACAACTTGATTCACAACTTTTTTGTGATGGCTCTTTTGCTTTCCCACAGGACCCTGCAAAAGGAGGGGGCTCCTTAGCTCTGCATATCCTGCAGAAAGTGAACTTAAACACTGCCATTCATATTTATTGGCCGATCACTTAAAAAGCTTTCAGCAAATAAAAGAACAAATACAGAATTTACAGAAAAATTTTCATGCCCAGGCAGAAAAGAAAATCCTAGAGGAAAAGAAATTTCCTTCCTCTCCACCTGCCGTGCTGGGAGTACTGAAAAGAGTCCTTAGTGGAAAAGAGTCCTAGTGGAAGAACTGAGTTAATTTTTTTTCTAGGAGTTTCATTACAAGTCTCCATGCATACTGTTATGTATTTTCAGGCAACATTTTTAAACAAGAATTAATCCTACTAATTAGCCATAAGCAGGCCAAGCAGGCATTCTTTCGGTCAAGTGTTACAAAAATTAGCCAGTAAAAGAATTAATTGAAAACATAGGTCTCTTACCTTTCAGATCCATTTCGTATATGTTTTCACCACGCACAAGGCCAGATCCCAAATAACTCCATGTCTCTATGGCTTCAGGTACCTGGACTCACAATCATTTAAGCATCTCTCTGGAGCAAACAGAGGAATAAAGCACCTTAAGGGGGACTTTTTCCCCCCTGCTACAAGTAACGTTCTGAACCACCTTCTTACACTAAGCTCCCGTTTAGTGAAGGAATCCAAAATGAGCTGTAATGCCCCCAAAGCAATATTCTGCAGTAGTTTTGGTGAAATATCTTGCATGGACAATTAGGGTTCAGACACACTCCCCATTCTGCCAGACAGTTTTCTTGCTTAAAATGCAAACCCTGGGGCACTGCCCTCCCACACGGATTAATGCAGCCCCAACTCAGCCTCTGCAGCTCCACTTTGGTGGAATTTTGCTATCCTTCGAATAGCTTGGAAAATGTGTGGAGGGGTTGTACATATATTAATGTGTTCCCCAACACCGTGTTTAAAAATGCATAAGTGAGCAGATGAAAGAAAACCTGAAATTTATCTACTTGTATCAATATTGTATCCCACGGGATATTTTTTCTCTGATTCCAGCTGAATTGCTGTACTCTTAACTCTAATACACAGTCTATCTGGAATTTATCCCCAAATTTCAGTTCTTTCTTACTCCCCTTTCCACTTCCTTAGAGAAACAACTGATACTCTGTTAGATTGGGTGTCATTTCTTGCTCTTGATGGATTAATCCACAATTCCTTGACTCAGTAAAGAGTAAAGCCCACACTTAACTCCCTCATTGGCAATATATATGCTCCCTCAGCATATAACATCCAACAAAGCATCTCCATTCATGAGCTACTTTTATATCAGTTTGTGCTTTACTGAAAAAATCGACATAAGCATGTAAATTATAACAAGTATATATGATTTGTCCCTGTTTTTAACAAATCTGTACGTAGCCATAATAGATGACTTTTGTTCAAAACTGTATACAACTATAACCAGTGACTAGTCACTAAAGATTTGGATAACTACAAATGCCATGAGAGTAATTCTAAACAGCACTTATTTTTTTTTCTACATATTTTGGATTATTAAGATGCCTATTATATATTCACATTAACCTTACAGACTTCTTAGACTTCACACACCATATTTGTAAAAAGTTAGCAGTTAAGCTGTCACACCTGCTTCACTGTAAATTAGTACTCTTAAATCTTTCTGCTCTAGAGCTTATAATTTAAAAAGGTCAATTACTTCCCTAAAGAGATTTCATCATTTGTTTTGTATTTCCAGAGAATTTCCAAGCCTTACTGCTTGTTTTTCTATACACTTATCAGTAGCACTTAAGTTCTTCACTAATCAGCAGTGCACACATCCTTCAGCTATAGAAACTAATAAGAGATATAATTTCCATAAGCATCAAGTACAGGTTCACTGCTTCATTGTCCTTCATTTCAAGGCAGTGGGATTTGTGGCACCATTTCACTCAGCTTCCACTGAAAATTCTCCCCGTGCTCTGCAGGAGCCTTTGCTATTTGCTCTTTAAAACAGCATTTCTGTTTTCCTTTTTTTTTTTTTTTTTTTCTGTTCTGCTCCACATAAAAATCCACTCCAAACAGATCAGCGCTATGTGACCACATGGAGATAGATCTATCAGCAGGATTTCCAGGACAACACGGAAGCTTAGGTTATCAAGCAACAAATGAACAGATGGTCCTGTCATTCCTTATTTCAGAAAAGGTGATTCCAGTGATAACATCTGCTAATAAGCCTTTCTTGAGTATCCTTTAGAAAGTCAGCAAGCTATGGTGTTAGAAATGAAAGATCAAACTGGGTCAGGCATGCTCTTCTCAAGGTGCACTGTAGCTTTCATAAAGGTAATAGCAAAATGGATTGAATGTTCACTCCACATCAGCTGCTTTGAAAGGACTAAAAGTATGTCAAGGATACAGCACATGAGATGTATGGATTGGAAAGGGGGAGTACTTGGGCTATGCAGAATGCTAATCAGCATGGAAATGTCCCAAGATTGATTTTTTTGTGTTGTTCTAGGTGGGTTTTTTTGTTTGTTTGTGGTTTTTTTGTTTGTTTTGGTTTGGTTTTCATTTTTTTTGGTTTGGTTTTTGGTTTTGTTTTTTTTTAATTTTCAAGTCAAGCTTAAAATAATTTTCCTACTGCAGATTTTTCTGTAAATGAGTTACACTATCAAGAATGGGACGTATTTTAATTTTTATACTATTTGACTTTAAGACAGCAACCTATAAAATATAGTCTGTTAGTGATTATTTAATAGACTTTTCATCTTTGAATATTACAACAGGATCAAACTTTCAAGGTATTACGCAATTACCAGGCGAGTACCAAGTAAGATTTTTAAAACTCCCAGCTATTAATTTCCATGAAATTCCATGGGGTTAGGCATCCATGTGCTTGGGTAGTTAGAGAGGCAACTAAGACTTTTTAATAGAAACTGTTTGGGGAAAATAGAAAATATGTAGATACCTTTAAATATTTCACTGTCCATTGTCTCCAATTAAGCAATATAAATGCACCAACTGAGTGGGGGTTTGGTTTGAGGCGGGGGATTTTTCCTCTTTTTTTTTTTTTCTTTTCATTTTTCAAATGAAAGAAAAGGCTAGCTCTAATATTTTAATTTATTCTCCCATCCAGGAGACCAGCCTTCAATTTTTGTATATCATCTCTTCAGCAGGAGTCAAATTTCAGGACAGCTGGGCCTTTGCAATCAGGTTACCCTCTATTGCTTAAGAGTCCAAGAATTACAACTGAGATAAAAGTTGAGTAGAGTTCATTTGAAATTCCGAAAATCTTCCACACAAGGAACACCAAAGGAGCCTCTGCTCAGCATTTTCACACAGACCTTCCACAGTGTACACATTTTAATACAAGTTTTTGTAAAGCCAGGATTAGTGTTTGAGTTCATTCAGCAGTAGAATCTGAAGAAACATAAGAAGCTGTGCAAGCTAAAGGTTCTCATATTCTTCCATGATCTTCAGCTCCAGAACAGAGCTGTTCCCATGAAAACCCATCTCTGGTTCCTTGAGCTTCTCAGCTTGTGTCAAATACCAAATATGAGGATGAATTACCGAAGGTTTGCAGAAACATTACCAGCACCAACATCTCTGCTTAGCAACACTGTGTAGAATAAGATGCCATTCACCCAGACTGTAGGTAACAAAAGGCAATAGTAATAGCACCTTATTTCCAAACTGTGGTTTACATTTCTCCAAACAGTGCTGTGTTCTCCTTGTTTAAGAGAAGAGACACTAGGGGAAAACCAGCAGTGGGTGTATTTGCTGAGCTGCCTTGTTTACAGTAAAATTCAGCTTCTGACTTTACAGAAGGAATTTACTATTTTCTACCAGCTGAACCTGAGGTGCCATATCCTGCTGTCAGATTAAAATTAATACAATTATGTGTTTTAACCAAGACAGACTGGGAATGCCACTATTGCTCTGTGCCAATACACACTTACTCTGTCATATCTGAAAAGGCTTCTCAAATAATGTCTACCATAACCAACTG
Source organism: Pyrocephalus nanus (assembly GCA_038380795.1). NCBI lineage: Eukaryota > Metazoa > Chordata > Aves > Passeriformes > Tyrannidae > Pyrocephalus > Pyrocephalus nanus. The sequence continues at coordinate 12,681,676 of CM076275.1, read as the reverse complement.
CCTTCATTGCTTAATTGTTCTCAACACATCAGCACTCAATTTTATTTGACTGTGAATTGCTCTTGTTATAGGGGTGAAGAACCAGTGCTGAATTTCAGTTTCTCTTGTTCGTTTTTTAATGATTAGGATGTCATTTACATACTACCCAACCTTCTGTTCTGCTTATGTTGTGTGGCAGAGAGAAGACTAAAACAGATATTTCTGCTGAAGCATTTTAAATACAAGGGGATGAATTACAAGCTTAGTTTTATTTAGTTACCACAGCTTGTGGAGGGTGAGAAGGAAGGCTGCTGTGCTTGTTTGTGAGATCATAAAAAATGAAATGGTAATAAGTAAGCTTATAATCTGCTATTCTCTTTACATAAGATAGTGAGGCCCAGGATATTCAGTGAGTTGTGAAATCCAAACCCCAGCAGATATAATATCAAAAGAGGCTTTTTTAAAGAACATAGTTTCACTTTTCCATAACTGTTTACAGTGCATTCATGTGTTGTGGAAGACAAATAAAAGTATGTAAAACAGTGTGTTATTGTTATGTTAAACAAGTTTAAAAAATAAGATTTAAAATAGACTACTTTAGAATTCTGTTGAAATACTTTTCCTGAATGTTAATATATTCATGAATATATATGTAAACAGTCAGATATCATGAACTATTTATAAAATGATAATACTTTACTAGGCAAATATCATCTTGATTATATTACCATGAAATGCAATCTGATTAATTTATTTACTTAATAACCTCTTTTAGAATTAGGTGCTTCAATTACAGTTATTACAATCCAAAACAACAGGTAAATAAAGAGTGAATAAAATAGATGGGTCCTAAATCAAGCCTCAGTTGATGGCAAACCCAAGCTCCCACTGGAGGAAACAGCTGGAAAGGTGCTGGTTAGAGATGGGCCCTTCAGCCTCGAAAGCCCTTCAAACCCAGGAAGGGCAGAACTGATAAGGTGATGCCCTGTGAAGCAAATCTCCAGATACCAAGGCCAGCAATTCACTCACAAGCTAAAGCTGCCATGCTAAACCTCCCCAGAGGGGCTCCAAAGTCTCTGCAGTCACCACCAGTCCTGTTCCCGTGCTCACCGTATCATGGCTGGGCGTGCACGTGAGTATTCAGAGCTCTCTGCTGGGCTTACAGAGTTCTTTCATGGACTGGATGTTATAAATTCTAAAAACCATCGCCAAGCAGAGAGGAATATTGTGGTGCTTGTACCTCAGAGATACGGCCACACATCCCACAGACAATACAGCACCATCAGTGCTGGGACAAATGGGAAGTACAGCAGGTGCAGCTCCAGGAAACAGGTGACATGTTCTCTGTTCACTCATCTACATAAAGCAAAGGTTGCCTTCAACTTATTTGAATATGCACTATGTAAATTGAAGGAAACTGAAAAATGCAAACAGGTATTTTCAGATAATTGCATATCCACATTTCAGAGTCCCCATCTTCCAGCGGATCATTAGCCAGAGACAAGCAAGGAAACCCTCCTTTTGGATTAAAAAAATGCACAGAATACTGGATATTTAAAAAAAATTATTTGGGGCAGATAGTCTTATCTCTAATATCCATCTGTTTCACATTTAGCAGCCTATACTTTTAATAATCTATTTAAATACTGAGGAATTTAGTTTCCCATATTGATCCCATATTGAGATACATGGAAGAAAATGTGGTTGTTCTGATGATTATGTTTTGTCATAGATTAATGGGAATAAAGAGAGATTTCAGAATTTTTTGTAATTTAAAATTTGGGTAAACATTTCCCAATCTTACCATTATTTTTAACATGAAATAAAGGAAAACTGGAGACTGAAGCTGGAAAGTACCAAAACTCATTGCAATGTTTTCACACTTGAGCATGCTTTCAGCTCAGTTGTAGCAATTTATATAGAACCTTCAATACACTAACTAAACTGTGCTGCATTAAATCATGTTCCAGGAATAATGGGTCACAGTACACATCCTAAGGGGTAAAAGTCATCAATCAAACTTCTGCTGCATTTTGTATGCTGAATATCCGATTATTTTCAAACTGTTTGGGTTTGGTTCCTTTGTTGATTTGGTTTGTATGCATCCCCAAACAACATAAGGAATTTTAGCAAATGGAAAGCCCTGTATTCCTTGAGATACCCTTCAGGAAAATGAAAGCAAAAGGCTTCTTATTGATATCCAGTCACTGTTTGGATAATTTAATTAAAGACCATTAGATATCCCACAGTCTAAACCTCTTTTGTTTCACTACTGCTCTTTATGTTTGAAAACCATAGCAACAAAACAGACGAGGTGTGACTGCACTAACACACCACATACAAGGAAACTCTCCCTGAACAACTGCCACCCACATTTTCATTCTGCCTCTCTGTAGTATCAAAAAAAAAAAAAAATTAACAGCATTCTTGAACTAGAGGTACATTATGTATCACTATAATTGCATAATTTAACCTGATTTTTCACAGATGAAAAGTAAATGAATAGACAAGTGAACAGACAAGAGGCAGTGGGCACAAACTGAAATACAAGATATTCCATTTAAACTCAAGAAATAGGGAGTTTTCTGTGTTTTGGTTGAGGTTTTGTTTTTGTTTGGTTTTTTTTAATGTTTCTTTTGGTGATTGTTGTCTGGTTGGTTGGTTTCATTTTGTTTCTTTGTTTTGTTTTTGTAATGAAAACAAGGAAGGAATATCTTCTAAAGAAACCCAAACCACAATATGCTCCAGGACACCTTCATATACAGACTCCTTAGAGGTTACTCCACAATTTCCTACCACAAAGAAAAATGAATTGCACCACTCATGCTCAAAGGTTGTGAAGCACGGGGGATTTTGTCTCTTTAACAGAGGGCCTCAGTCAAATATACTGAAAATCCTTAGAGAAATATGTTTGAAAAGACTTTGGGAAAAGAGATCTGTTAGTAAAAGAATTAGACACTTGGTAAATCTCTGCTTTGAGCTGGTTCTGCATTTCTTTCAGTTTTGAAGACAAACATATTTTCATGCAAATCATACTGTTCATTAATATGTAGAAAAGGACAGGCAAACAGTTCAGTTTCTGGGATGGAGGTAGGGGGTTGGTTTGTTGTTTGGTTTTGTTTTTATTTAGTTTCATTTGGTTTTATATACAAAATGCAGAAGATCTGACACAGGATTTCAGGGAAAGGATTTTCCCCATGCTCAGACTTAAACTCAAGCAAAATTTTCAGATGGGCTGAGAACTTCAGCTGTGCAAAGCGATGTAATAGGAAGGATGACCCTGCTGGAGCAGAGAGGTTGGATTAGATGACCTCAGTGGGCCCTTTCAACCTGAACTATTCTGTGATTTGGTGATATAACACCAAATGTAAATGCAGCACCAGAAGTAAATTCCTTTATTGTTTCCTACAACAGAATACATGTGTGTAACAGAGGGTAACCTGGAGAGAGCTCTAAATTAATGACTCATGTATTTTTTAAGATAAAAAACCCTAATGTTTGTCTTGTGATGTCATGTGGTGTGTTTGTCTTTTTTTGACTCTTAAACTTACAAAAGCAGTTCAGTATGACTCTTGGGTTGGTCCTCAACCTGACTGTGTCAATACTCGAATGGTATTTAATACACTTTTCCACTCCAAGCCAGCAAAGTGCTGCAGCACTCAGCTGAACTGGGGCCAATACACAATAATCAATAACAGATCTTCTCATCACTACAGTCCATTAATAAAAGAGCACCAAAGGAGAATGGTAAGCACATTCCCCCACTGCTCTATGTCATTAGCAGATTTAGGTCACAGGAAAGACTCCTGAAAAATGAAACAGCACAAACTTGGCTACAGCCTAGATGAAGATCAGAGGAGGAAACACCACGGGCCACCTGGCAGAAAGTATTTATTCTCTTTAAACAATTTGCCATTCTGGCTAAAATTCTATGGCATGAGCATTCTATTAACTATTTTTTCAAAATGCTCTTGTCATGACCACATCATTAAGTCAAGAGTTATATGTAAGAAGAGTTACTTTTAAGTGCAAAGTAGATACTCATAAGGCTTGATTCCAAGCTAGTGAAAAAGATTTGGCTGATGTCTCAAATATTCTTAGAGATAATATAGCTCCAACAATAGATTTGGAAACTGCTGATGGCACCTCAGTTAAGAATTTAGAATGGGATTTTTTAAAGAACCTGAAAGCTCGACATTCAATTCAACAAAAACACAGAAATACCCTAGTGATAAAAAAAACCAAGACTTGAGAGTGCAGTTGGAGATTTTAATGCCACCTAATATTGATTAAAGATAACATTCCTAAGGTTCATTCACATCAGCCAAATTGGTGAATGATTTAAGTGAAACTTTCAAAGAAAACATATTTTGACTGCTTAAAAAACCCTAATATAACTACTAATAAAATCTAACAGATGAAAAACTCCATTTAATTTTATCTAAAGTGTTGTCCTAGATGTAATAGTAAATTCTCACAAGGACTATTCTTAGAAAGACAGAAATACGACAGGACAACAGGGCATTAGAGTGTGCCTAATTCATTCCAATTCACAGAGTAATGCATTTCCATTCACACAGTGATGCATTCTGGTTTCCAACATGAGAATCCAATCTACTTGATGTGTAGTAGAGTTGAAATGAAATCACAGCAGCAGAAAACTGACATTGTCTATTTTTCTAAATAGAGAAGTACTTAAAAAATAGCTTTTCTCTGTTTTTCTTAACCGGTGTTGGGGTCTATCAAAGCACATATTATGGCAGTAGATCTAAGGTATTCACCTCTCTTGTTTGACAACTATAGTTCACTTACACCTTGGAAAGCTACTGTTCTGTGACATCTGTGGACTTGTCACAGAGACTTGTTTTTTTTAGTTTTGCTTCTTAAAAGATTTTAATACACAAGTGTTTGTTGTTATGTGTACAGGATAATCAGTATTCCTATTAGAAAACCCAGTGATAAATAGTGGATTACTTTGAATTTTAACAAGCTCATAGAAAAGCCCAGTTTAGACTCCAGTTCTGCCTGTATAATATTGTAAAGTCTTCAGTAAAAATAGCAGAAACCTGAAGGAAAAGCATCACATTCTTGGGACTGGACTCAAACTGATCTCTTATATATACTTCCTGCTTTTTAAATTGATTCTCTAAAACCAAAAATATTCAAAACTATTTTTATTTCTGGTGTACTACCCAGGAATATATTGCAGCCTTGTTCCTTACAGTAAATGAAGCCATTAAAGCTTCTGAACATGTTGGTAACATGAATTTTCCAATGGACTTTGGCTTCTAAAGGCTTAGGTGCCTTTGCACATCCTTCCTCTAATTGTTTGCCACGTAGAAAATATTACAATTTTCAATAACCATCCACTAAAACTTTGCATGCCTATATACCTATATTTTGACCCATCAGTATAATAGGTTCAGTATAATACAGCTCCAAACTGCCTATATAAGGCTCTTCAAAGTTCTCTGTTGGGTGATTTCCCACCTGTCCCTTTTGTGTGATTAAAATAACAACATATTTTTAGTATTTAAGCTACTTTACTATAAGGTATAAGCAGTCTTTCTATACACAAACACAGGACAGAGGCATTGTTGGTGATTTATGACCTCACTCTTCAAGTCCAAGAGTGGTGTCAGCACTGAACAACTTACAGCTTCCTGAAGTATTAGTGCACTTTAATACCTATGTAAGACCTTGAGAGAAACCACAATTTTGATAAACAGGCTCTAAAGATCTACAGAGATGTAATCACATGTTCACTGAGGAATCAACTCATTCCCACAAAAGCAAATATGTCTGTGTCAATGAATCCAAGTCAGGATTTACACTTCGTATTTCTGCACAGACCTACTGTAAAAGCAGACTTGCTGTATTATGATACAGGAGATGAACTGAGGAAGTGATGAGCTCTTTTAAACAGGGTTTCTAGATCTCCATATTTTTTATGGCAACATTAGATTAAACGTGAGGACTAAAGGAAAGCAACTCCGAGGAAATGCATTGCATTATTTATTAATTAATTTCTTAAGTATTACAGCTTTCTCCTGTGCTGGAAGCTAGAAGTCAATTTCTATATATATAAAGACAAATGTTTGTAATTTAACTACACTACAATAATTTGCTCATTAGATGAACATGCATTCAAAACAATTTCAGTCTGAAGCAAACCCAGCTCAGGCCCAGTAACAGACCATTTATAGAGCAATCCACCCAGAATACCTTGCAATTAGAACACTGAACTTGCTTAATCTTAAACTATCCTATCTTGGGTCATGGAAGTGACTGAAACACTGAAATTCACCTTGAATATTACTACATTACCAGCCCTTTTTATGACCTGACATTTTAAATGTACAATCTAAATGCTATCAGTAAGTATTAGTGAAAGTGTATCCTTGATCTGCACTTATTTTAGTTCACTAAAGGTCCCATTTGTTTTTATTGAGGTTAATGGATCCGTGAATACAGATCCATTAACCTCAGAATTTTTAAATGTTAAATCAGCAGCTTTAAATAAATGTTAACACAAGGCAGCAATTACTGATACCGTAATACCAACTGGAGGGCAAAGTTTGGAGCACAGACTCCTGAGAATATGTTAAACAACCCAAAATCCTTTATTAGTAAGATTTTTTAAAAACCCCAAACAATATAAGGCTGAAAATTCTCTGGAACTACAAGCAATAAAAGCATATTTCCTTGAATGAAAAATAGAACCATGCAGCATTTAACTGAAGGCTTACGTGTGTGCTAATTCTTCTGCTGTTTTGGCTTTGAAGAATTTTTTTTTAAAGTAAAAACTGCATCTGAAAAGTGATAATTTACACACTTACCCCGTGGCTATTATTACTTTCAAAATTAACATGTCAAAACCAGCACTTACAAAGGAAAGTTTGTTATCTCCACAATGCTGATTATAGAGTGTTTGAACAGCTTGACATTCAGAATCAGTTTATTGTAGACCAGCTCTTTGATATCCATGGCAATTGCTATAGGGAAGAGCTGCTCTCATGGAAGTCAACTGGAGATTTATCATTGTGAGAACAGCTCTGTAAGACAGATCCTTGAACAGTGACCTGGGACCATCCTATCCCAGATTCCCACTGCCCTCAGCAGAAAGAGAGAAGCAGATGCCACAAAATACCCACTTATGACTAGATAGGGGTATTTTATTAATGAAAACAGTGTAATAAGTGACTGAAGCTATTCCATGTGGGAAGTGCATAGAATGGCACCAGGATCATGGATAGGTTTTTCCTTTGTTGCCACAGACTGAATTTTTATTTCCAGCTGCTGCAACTGCTTAAAATACACCTTGGTTTCTAAAAACATGGTTCCATCCAAACTGCCATGCCTTAGAGAAACACAGTGAGCTCTTATGTTTGCTCATCCTAACTTTACAGGACCCTTGTTTACCAATCTGCTGCCAAAATTGACAGTGGACTGGAAAAATGGCTCTTCAGGATTGTCACCTGCCTGAAATTTCAATTACATTAGGATTATTGTCTTAACACTAATTGTCTTAAGACATTGCTTACGCCTTCTCACCTCAGGGATAATGGAATCTGCAGAGCTGAAGGCAGGTTTTTTTCTACGCCATTTCAAAGAAAACAACCTCAATTTCAAGATTAAATCAATGTTCAGCATCAAATAAATATGATATATTTTAAAGAGCCTCTCATAGCTTGCTAGAAATGAGATGTTAAGCTCTTAACTTAATATTCAATAACAAGATAAAATACAAGAGACAATGTAAAGAAAAGATTTCTAACATATATTAAGAGAAACACATTTACTGGCAAAACCAAACACATATGTGATGTCATAGGTTTGTGCTGGACTTTTCTGGCTTAGATTTCATTTTGTTTCCATGGAAAGTGTTTTGTTTCATGCAGCTTCCTAACAGCTCACTTACTACTCAGTCATGCCAACAGTATTTTGCATTGCATCACCAGTTCTTAAGATTCATTTTTTTCAGTGGGCTACCATTTCAAAACTGCCCAATGGACTGTGGTCTCCCACAAGAAAAACTTTTGATTTCATTATTATACAGGGTCAGGGATGAGCCTGGATGAATAAAAATGGTACACAAGCTGCTTGACAGCATTGCACAACCCTGTGCAGTAGGTCATAACAGGAAAAGTAAATTAATTTTGTAAGCTTCCTGGTCTCTGGCACACATTCAGCTATACAAACAACATACCATCACAGAATAAAGACACTTGTTAGCTTGGTACATAGCCTTTGAGGCAGATATTGGTCAGTGCTTATGATGAACACAATGAAATCATTAAAAAAACACTCCAAACATACAAAAAGCCTTATTTCCACTTTACCCTTACAGAGATCAGGCACAGCAATAGCACTTTATTTTTCTGAGTACATGGGCTGCTTTCTTCTAGAAGCTCAGGGGCCAACTTCAGTGCAGAAGAATAAGCAGAGGGGGAAGACATATTTGCTGTTTTCAGTCCTTTCAATTAGCTGGCCATAGAGGAGAACCTTTCCAGTTTTCACTCTTTATGAAACAATGCCTGCATACTAATCTAACAGTTTCATTTTAAAGGAAAGCATTAATTTAAGAATTGTTTTCTCCCTTAGAGAAAAAAAAAAAAGCAAACCACAACACAAGCAGTTATTTGCTTTCTAACCCTTTCTCAACAAGAATCTACAAGCTCCCATGAACTTTTAGTACCTTATGTATTTACCAGCTTCTCAATTTCTGTAAAATCCCTATAATTTTATATTTAAAAACACAACTGCAAATAATAAAAATCATGATTCTGTAAGCATTATTATGAGAAAGAAACAAAGGAATAAAGAAATCGCCCACAGCTTCATCCTCAACCAAAGCTTCACAAGCAAGAACACACAAGAGTTCCTTAAAAGATAATACAGTCAGTGCCTGACACTCAGAGAGCAAAGATACAGAGTAATTTCAGAATGCATTTTCCAAAATAAGTACTGAAACTTATTATTCACTTCAGCACAGATTTCAGTGACCAACACTGGCATAAAATTATGGCTAATATAAAATCTTGCCAATATGGTCTGTGAACATTTATCTAAATACTCATTGGGCACAGATTGAAACTGGAGCCACACTCATATGAACTATTTGTGAAACCATGTACAAATAAGGCACATTGGAATAGTTTATGTATTGAAACTCCACATCATATTAAGCTGAATATATTTTATGTTAAACCAGTGCCTGCTACACATAACAGAAAAAACAGTTAAAGTTTGTATGGAGGAAATTACTTCAATCCCTTTTGCATCTCCTTCCCAGCCCCAGAACAGGAGTAACACTTCTGTGATAATGAACAAACTAAGTAAATCAAACCTAATACCAAACCACTGGCTGTTCAACATTATCTGTAATTAAACTTAAACTGGAATGGGAGTATGTTTCTTCACACAGCTCCCTCTTAATTCCCTTCAACCCAATCAACTAAAGCACAATGCTGAAGTCATCCTGTGACTGGGGATCTTCACACTGATAAGTGGAATTCCTAATTATATAAGATGCTGTAAAATAGGTGCACTTGCTACCTAGTTCTTTTACAGGATTTGGAAGAAACTCATCTTGCACAAAGGAAAAACAGAGAGATGAAATGAAGTTACCTCTCACACCACTCAACACCACTACATTAAATATAACCCAACTGCTTGTTATTCAGTACTTGTTTTACCTCATATGATCAGTTGCAAAGCAAAGGGAAATCATGTTTGATGACACCACTGCAAACTGTTTGGCCAGTGGCACAAACATTGCTGGTGCTGTGCATGTGCCTAGTTCCAGAGAGGATATTTTATTCAGATTATGGACATATCTGATAGTGCTCTCCAGGTAAAATACCAATGACATACAAGATATCACAGAGCATCTAACACCTGATTCCCCATGTGGAAGAAGTGGATCCACAGCCTCTGCACACTCTATCCCATGCCACTGCTGTGGAATGCAATCAGTCACAGCTGCTTCATGGGGGGAGAAAAGCCCTACTTCTATTTAAAAAAGCAGTAGGGTTTAAGAGATGAAAGATTGAAAAATATTGACAGTGCCAAAATCCACTCTGTAGAATTCCCAATAGCTGTTTGCTTGTATCCTGAGCAAACTTTTCTAATGCAACTGACTGGGTTTTTTTTGTTCAAATTCCCACTAACAAACTATTTAATCAAGTACACAACTAGGAGTCTGAAGACTATGACTGTTGTGCTTTTTCTTGCTGAGGATACATCAGCTTTGCAGCTTCAGGTAAATATATCCTCAGTCATACAGAGAGTTCTCAGCTGGTTGTATGAATCTGTGGACTATGACAATTGCTTAGGAAAATACAGGCAGAAAATTAAAATATTCAGACTTTCAAATACTAAAAAAATAGGAAGCATGAAATGAAATGTCAACATGAGAACATAAAATTACAGGGCAATCCTAATGTAAAACAAAGTATTTATTAGAGCAGTCCTCTTTTGATTTGTAGCAAAAAAGTAACAAAATATTGACTTAATTTCATGTACATGTAATCACAAGCTTCTCTTATTTTTCTTGAGCTATTACTACAACTGGCTCTGAACTTCACAAATATATTGGGACCTGTGACTCATAATGAATTGAACTTTCATTTTTCAGAGATCCCAGGAAGGGAAGAAACAGAATTCCTGCTGCCCAAAGCTTGCAGGCAAGTGACACCAACTCTCCTGTCACTTCACTACAGGTGGATTCATAGTTCAATAAGCCACAGGCTGTTCATTACCAGGTCCTGCTATTTTAGGCTGTGGATACACCATGAAAGTCAGAGCATTCCCATCCAACAGTGTCTCATCTTAGCATCTTTAATCCCAACAGACCTTGGGAGATTCCTATTGTACCCTTTTTTTTCTGAGAAAACATAGCTACAAAAAACTTTTCAAGCTCCATGAACTGTAACAGCAAAATTGGAGGATCTTGAAGGGGTTTCCCCATCTGGACTGGTGTCTGGACTAATTTCATGTAACAGTACAGACCCTTTTTTTAAGAGACATACACATCCTGGTTTTCAGATTATTTACACACATGTGCATATACTAACACACTGTATATATACATAATGTTTTCAAGCTTTACTCATGACACATTAGAAAGAAAATTTTTTTTTTCATAATAAAAAGAGCACTTGGGTATTTATGGATTTAGACTAGGTCAGGCTCTGATACAAAAATCTTTTAGAAATACAAGTATATTTAAATAGATACATCAAAAAAAATTTCTGATAACACTGAGGATTAGGAAACAAAAGCAGAATAATGAGCCTGAATGGGAAAGAAAGTACAGAAAACTGTTTCTATTTAAGAAAGTAAAGGAAAGAGACAATCTTACTGAGAATTTTTTTGCTGCAACCATTTTTTTCTAGTCCATATGTAAAGCACCTAATCCTTTCAGCTCTAGACACAGATCTAATAAAACCATTCAGCTGTGATGCTCTAATTCATAGAGACCTGGACAGATTTGGTAGATGGGATGCTCCACTGCAGCTTAATGGATAATTGGGAGAAAGGATGTTCTCTACTGTCTTCCTCTGATAGTGTTAAACATGTATTGACAGGATGCCTCTCTGTGCTGCTCCATGTTTGGCACTTAAGAGAAGATCAATTAACCAACCTTTCATCTCTTTCCACATAAGACACAGCTTTACTTTCCCGTGGCTAATTGCTAAACCAGAGTACTTACTCCCTCTGCAATTCCAAAGCCTGGCTTTTGGAGCATTAAGTACATTTGCTGCTGCAAAGAGCTGGCACAGATAACCTGAATAACTTCTCACACCAGCTCCTTATCCTCTCCCTATGGAAGTTTTTGTCCATGCTGGCCAGAACAAGGAGTGTGCCTAATTTACAGGACTCCCTGCACATCTGCACTCACTGAAGTTAATGCATTGTCCCTAATCCTGAAAGCGTGTAGTTCCTAGCATGAATTAGATTTTGAAACATTCGTGGACAAAAGCTGATTCATACTTGTAAGCCAATTAAAATGTTGTCTCAGTGCTCAGAGGTTACCGTGGTTGGGAGCTTAGAAGTGGATACTTCTAGTAGAAATAATGAGTGGATGGCAGACAAAGAATTAATGAATTATCTTAATCTGTCTTTGTTTACAAATATGCAATCCCTGCAGATGGTTTTGAACAGAAAGGGGGTTTAGTGGCATAATTCAAGCATACACAAAAGTGATTATCAACCAACACTTTAATCAGCAGTTTCCTCTTGGACAATTCCCTGCATGTCTTTGTTCCTGCAGAGAACAGCTTATTCTCTGAACAGCTCCATTTACATTGCTCTCCGAATGCTTTTGCTCAGAGTTCCAAAATATAGCTAATAACTGAGTCTTCAATCACATTCAAGATAAATTTTCTCCAGTGCCACGTTTTGCCTGACAAAGAAGGAGCAAGAGAGGTTTCTAGTGCCCAATTTAGTTTAGCTGACTTCCATGGTTAGGCAGCATTCTCCTTAAAGTACCAGCAGCTGAAAACAAGTGATGAAATACAGCTTTTCATTTCTGTGTAAGAAATGGTTTCAATAAGCATTCCCAGCAATGCTGCTCTGACCAAAAGGAATCCTGAAAAATCGAGTGAAATTATTTCCTCAAGTTCAGAAATCAGAGGACAAATATAAGAAATTCAGTATTTTATTATTACTGAAATTAATATGGTGCTATTTTAATGCTTGAATTAAAGGGATTGTAATATTCCAGACTGCACCGACTTCAATTACAGAAGCCATAATAGTTTTCAAGGCTGAGAGTTTTCTGACCTGTGGTCAAATTAGGAATATGATTTCAGGAGCTGTAGTGAGCACAGGTTTTTAGATTGTTTGAAAAAACCCTAGAGGGATCCTTTTTCTGCTCTTTTAAAAGTGTGTAGCTAACATAAACCAGGCAACCTTAACCCAGATGCAGCAAAAAGCACAAAGAGGATGATGCTACTGAGCATATTACCAAATACAGCACAAAAGTTTTAAAAAGCACAAAGACCTACTCATCTACCATGCAAGCATGTATAAAAAAGATGACTTATGACCAAAAAAGTATTTTATTTTCCTCTTCCTCAAAAGAAAGGAGGAGAAAGCCTCCTAAAGCAGCCCCAAAAAGTAAAAAAAAAAATCTAACTACAGACATAATTTTGGTCTTACTCAAATTTTTAGCATTACTGACAATAGAAATATTTCACCAAGTTGAGGGCATCACTGAACTACAACCTTTGAAAAGATAAAGTAAAAAAAAATATTCTCTCTTCTCCTGTGAGCATTTAATCTGAATAAACAAGTCAGGAAGTTAAAGGACAGAAAAATCAACTTTTTGTTTTAACTCTAAGTTGGCAGACAAATGTTGAGAAGTTCACACCAATAATAAATAAATAAACCACAACCTTCAACATACCTTAAAAAGTATTTCTTAAAGGGAAGAAAACTGAAAATAAAGCTCAGCTTTATAGTGGCATTTAGGTTTTAAGAACATTTCCCTTCAGGAAATCTGCAGCAAGACCGAACCAGTATTCTGGTTATGATTATAGAAATTAAATATAAGGAAGTGAAATGATTCAAATCTAACCCATTTATCATCTCTTTGGTGATGAAGAAGGAAAATGGTATCATCTAATCTTGACTGCAGACTTCAACACTCCAAAATATTCTCATTTCACTGAAGTACCTGTTGCTTAAAGCAATCTTGTCATCATGCCTTAACAGCTCCTATCCATTTAACAACAGGAAATAATTCTAACATATTTGTATCTTTGTCATCAAGGAGAGCACTATATGGCACGAACAGTAATTTAGCATGAAAAAATCTTCTATGCAACAAGTGACCTCTTCTTCTTTGAAAAATAAAAGTTTTATGAGCATTTCCTCTTGTCATAGAAACAACTCCATTCACTTCTACAGAAACAGTAGGAGTGAGTTGCACATGGTTTTTTCCATTGCCTCTAGCCATTAAAATGAGTCAATTCTTTCACAATTCAGTAGTGAAATATTAGCCCATGTGCCCAGTATTTTAATCATCAGGTTGAAAGCTACAGCTTTCAACTTCTCCAACGTAATTGGACAGGCTCAGATTACTTTCATTTACATTTCATTTGCATTTAATGCAAGCTAAATAAAAATTTTTTGCAGTATAAGTTGAAATATTTATTAAATATCCAGCAAATTTGCTTAAATTCCAGACAGCTGAAGCACATGTGGTAAGTGAAGGAGAATAAACCAAACATTCAGTCACAGACCCCCTGTCCCCACACATTCCTTTTCTTGTACAGTCAATCTCTTCTGTAAGAGATGAGAACAAGATTAGACTTCATGTGAAAGATTCTTTCCTGTCATAAGTATGTAGAAATCATTCCACTGAAGCTCTCTTAGGACATCCAGAATATCAGCTGCAACAGGAGAAGTGACTTTCCAAAGACAATATCACGGTAGCACTTGCTTACCAATAAAGGGTAATCCTTACAGTCATCTATCATCCTTCCCTTTGCTGTTTTTATTTACATAATATATTTTCTAAATTAATATATGGCATAAATCACAAACTTTGCCATAAGGATTACTAAACAGTGGAGAAGGTGAAAAGAATCCAGTGGCATACAAAACTCCAGATTTAAAAGCCACTTTTCTTCTCAAGACAAGGTTGAAACAAAAAAAAATAAATTATAATATCAGTGCTATGGAGAATGGAAAACCAGTTCAAGTGACAGTCTGTTCAATGTGTAAAATCATTATTTGTCAGTTCTCTGGATAGAACAGGAACTGGAAGACCACTGGTAATTTCCCCTCCCTCTCCCCTCCCCCCCAAAAAAGAGGCTCTACTATATACTATTGGGTCCTGCTGCACAGAAAGTGCAGGGGAAAAAAAAAAGAATTTTGCAATAAAAAAGAAATCCCAAATTGCTGGCAATTATTTGTTTTCCAATTCCCATTTAGTCCCTGAAATTTTCTACTACTCACAGACACAAAAATAAAGTTGAAATTGGTATCAAGTGAACTCTACCAAATGACAGTAGTTATCTATCAGCAGTATATTTGTAACTGCACTATTTCCCTTCAGCCTATATTTTAGCACTAACCTGTTGTACGTGCTTAATTATTTGTTTTGTTTTAAATCAAGCCTATATTAGTTTAATTGATTATCCACACATGTATGCTTGGCAGACTAATTCGTTCTGAGCTCTTCTGGGGAGATGCATTTAAGGCTCTGTTTTGTGATTTGCACAATTACAGAACTGCCTGGAATCAAAGCTTAGGAAAAAGATATCAGAATGACTATACAAAGTAGGCTAATTATCCCAAAACAGCAGTACATAGTTTGGCCACCCTTGGAGCTGCAAGAATTCTTAATCTCCCAAGACTGCCAGCTCCCATTTCAATACTCCACTATATTCTCCACCTGGGCAGAATAATGATGAATAGGAGAAATACCAGTTAACCAAGTTCTGCTACTCATTTAGAAACCTACCAGTTGAATAATAATGAAACCCCCACATCCTTGAGATCATTTATTTCCATACATTTACTGAGAATAATTGAGTTAGTGGAAAATGACTTCTACTTGCTCAGCTTTATTAATGCACCTAAGCATATTTCAATTTTAAAAGTCGCTATCCAAAACCGGCATCAAGACAACTCAGCTGCAGAATTTAAATCCAGTGCAGAAATGTATTAGATGGATCATGATAGGAAAAATGTATCATTAGATTAATTAGGCAATTATCAGAATTCACAGCTGGTCTCTTTGACAACTGATTCAGTGGTTCTGAATTAATGAGGGATACTTTCTATACAATTTCTACAAATAGAAGTTTATAGAAACATTCGTTTCTTTGATGTTTGTCATGAAAGGTAATAAAAAAGGGACTGTACACTCAAACTAAGCTGCTATTCAAGAAATATGATCAAAAGGTAGTTCTTATAGCCATGCTTCCCTAGTATACTGCATTCAGTAATGAATTGAGAATGCTTATGATATCCATTTACTTCAATAGAACTTCTTTTTTCTTTAAGCTTCATTGAAGACAGAATTTGGCCCAATTTGATTTTTATAGCCAGTATATTTTCCAAGCAACTGAATTCAACAAAATAAAAGTTTGTACAGTAGCTAAAATACAGTAATGAAATGTAGAAACCTGATCCCCAGAGTACAAGACTAAGATATGCCAGGTGATCACCTGCTCAGTGATCCTACTCAACTATGTTTGTGAAGTTATGGGACAAAAATCTTCAACAGTAGCATGCAGTTGTTTATTCAACAGACTTCTTGAAGTCCAAAATAATCTTATACAGCAAAGAAATAGAATGGGATCCCTGCTAAGTATGCTGTTTAGAACAATTCTTCAATTTACCCTCCCCTGGGCAGAGAAGTTCCTGACTGGCTGAAGGTTCTGCCTGCCCACCCAGGGGCAGCCAGGGCTGCTTTCCTTCTTTCATTCTCTGAGCACACAGTGCCCAAATCCTGCTCTCCTCACACCTCCCATCCACTGCTGCCCCCTCTCCAGGGGGGAGATCCCTTGGGGAAAGGCTGAGCAGAGCAGCTTCTTCCTCAAGTGGAGTTTCCTCCTCTCCCTTCCTGCCCTGCTGCAAAGCATTAATGTGGTTGGGCACGAGTGTGTCATTGTCATCCACGAGGCATTTTGCTACAGGGACTGTCTGAATGGGAATATAAATGACTTATATGGTCCAGTGAAAAGTCATGTTAGAGAGTATGACATGCAGAACACAAAGTTAAAAGCAGGTCAGTAAATACAAGAGCAAAGAAGTTCCCTACAGAAAGCTGTTACTTTAGTCCTGAAACAAATATATAACAAAAAAATATACGTTTAGGCAGTACACTTTAGATTCTGTCCTTTGTATATTCTTTTCCAAAAGTTCACTAAAACTTCTACTTGAAAAACTTTTGTAAAGTCTTTTTCAAGTTTCAATTGGAGCTTTTATTTCCAAGTTAAGTTAATTTCATTTTTCTTATCTCATTGTATTGAGATTAAAAAGACAATCAATTTTTCAATCAGTAAAGGCACGCCAAGAAAAATCCCCAAACAAACCCAACCCATCACTAGTGGTTGCTTTCAAACAATTTTTCAAATGAACATCTAAATACAAGTTCAAATACTTATGTTTTATTTTCCATCAAATGGCATTGGTATAAGGGTAAGGACATTCCACTTTAGTGCTCATGGAATAAAATGAACACCCAGAAAAATATATTCAAGTCAGAAGAAAGCCCATCATTAATGTATTAATGAAAGATGAACTCAAGATTGACACAGATGAAATGAGGAAAGTTGGGTTGAGTAATGGCCAAACAAGGAAAATGAAATATGTCATAGTGAGAAGTCCTTGCCTTGGGAGAACTCAAAAGCTATTTATTAATTTTCTGCAGGCAAAGCCTTCACAAGCTCTGAGCTTTAGTCAGCATTTTACATAATCTCCTTACTTAAAGCTACACAAGCCTCTCCAGCAAATTCTGAAAGCTGCTTTTAGATCTTGTACAAACAGCACCACCCTCCCAGATTTACAAATTTCTTCTCTGGGAGGAATGATCCAACTTTCTTGGCCGAATCCCTGCTGAATTTCGTGGATATTCGTGAAGGATAAATACAGCACATAAAGGACAAAGCAAATTTGCTTTTCCAGTCAGTAGGCAGAATTGCTCAAATTCCATTACCAGGAGAGGGTGGGGGAAGGGGTACATTTATTCAGTGATGAAACTCTGAAGAAACTACTTTAGAAACTCAGAGATGCTGAGTTTCTAAAGCAAAGGCTTCACAGGACCGCTTGCATATCGTTTTGTAATACCAACAGAAAATAAAGAGTGATTCCATACTTAAATTTATGCTATCTAATCTGATCGAATTCTCCTCCAGAATGTGAATGTGAGACTCAAAAAACATCATGTAAGAACAAGCAAACAAAAGAATCTCCAAGAACAATAAACACCCAGGGAATATGATTTGTAACAGTTGTAGCAAAACTTAAACATTAGCTGTCATTCTTTAAACTACTATAAATATTTAAATTTCTAAAAGTTTGCCACATTATGATCTAGACAAGAGAGTCTTTCTTTGCAGTTCACATGACAGATCTCATGTTCCACTTATATTTTTTTAATCCTTAGCCTGACTGTTGATGTAACAGCAAGAAAATATGCTGCAGTATTTAGTTTGGGGCTTTTTTTCCCCGCATCTCTGCATTTTTTGCCTGCATACAGGGTATGTTAGAAGACAGTAAAAACTCCCACAATCAGCTGTATCCCTCAAAGATGTTCCTCAGCATGTCTAAAGACTGATTTACCTGACCTTATGCAAACCCTAGACACACTGGGAAAGGAAAGACAACTCAAGGAGCAGGGCAGAAGGTGGATTTCTTTCCCTGCTCAGATAAAACAACAATCCCACTGGTTCTTGGGATGAGCACGTGGAACCATGCTCTACATGTTCCATAGTCTGAAATTCCAAAAAGAAAAGAGAATGAAAAAAAGCCTTTCCTGCTCAGACATTGATTAACCCAGTTCATGGTCAGGTCTGATGGAGGGACAGGTGGCCAGAACAGCAGGAAGGACACAAACATTCCCTAAACAAAGAAGGCAATCTGCATCAAGAAGTGCCAAGGTATCATTATTAGGCTATTTCTTTTTTTAAGGCCTTTTAATCTCAAATAGTAATATAGCTACATGGTGAAAATTGCACACCAACTAAGTCTTTTCCATCAGGGAAAGCAGCATTATTCATAACTTAAGAATTCAATACAACAAACAGGTTTCTTTCTGTTCCCTCTAAGAAATAAATGGCAACCTAATACTATATGATGGCACTCTATGGAGCAACTGCTGAGATGGCTGAGCAGTTCTAAGGCTACTCTTGCTGTCAAAGGAAAACTTGCTTTTATCATGGGATAACTAATAGAGAAAAACTTCCCACTGGAAGAGAACAATGGAGCCAAAGCATTTTACACAAGGTAAGCTAAGCCATATGAAATGATCACATCCAGAGGGATGCAGTTTATCATGCTGCTCCTTACAGCAGCCTCAGAGGAATCAAAGTACCCTGCTCCTATTTAAGATTTTGCACTGGCAGAGCTGATACCCATTCAGTAGCAAAGTAAAACAAACTATCTTTGAGCCAGTGAGGAAAACACCTAAGCTAACAAATACTGCAGATAGCAGAAGCGTAAGTAGCATGTGTGCAGCACCACACGGGCAAAAGGGTGAATGCCAAAAGTGACACAGAGAAACAAGCAGTTATTTGTCAAACAAAACTTGGATGGATAGCAAGGAGACAAAATGCATTATTGCTTCTTGATTTATGCCACAACAGATTTTTTTCCACTAGTCACAACTGCATAGATATTAAATTATTTGTATTGTCCACAGTGACTTCCAAATCCCACTCCTAAATCTATTCAATTGAATTTCCAGGATATCTGCCACTCTGCCACTTGCTTGCCAGCAGCTGATGAGGAGGCAATAGTAGGTTTTATTCTCTATTTCTGTGAAGGGGAATCCATAAGCACAACAGTGAAGTCTATTTTTGAGCTTTGCAACATTTCCCAGCCATGGCCTCACTTCCAGGTTTCTCCACTTGTAGCTACAAGCTGTTACTGGCACTTCACACTCCTAAAATGTGTGCCCCTCTACATAGTAGGGGCTCAGAGCAAGAACATGTTCATTTGGGCACAGAACTGAGATCCAATAACATGTGAGCACCTGTATTTAGACATATCAGCATCTTTCTTCTGCCCTCCTGATGCTGCCACGGATTTCTGATGATGTTCCCTGATACTCTGCATGAGTAATACAGACTTAGACCCTAACAAAGAACAGGGAAAGCATTACTGTATGAATAAATACATGAATACTGATTAGAGTCTTACCTGGTAGAGTTATGTTCTGACTTGGAATCTGGAACAATTTTATAGTTGCTTTGGGTTGTTGTGTTTGTTTTTTGGTTTGTTTGTTTTTTTTTTAAGTCTTTGAATAAGGTCTGAAAAACCATCTCTCTGTTCTTCCATGAAGTATTCTCGGTGGGAAGGATAGTAAACAGATCAAGTCTCAATACTAAAACCATGCTCCCTAATACACTCTCTCATGCTCTCCTGGTCTAGTGAACCAAAAGCACCTTCTGCTTCATAACACACTAAAAAAAGAAGAGTTAAGTGTTGCAAACTCCTTTCCTTAACCTGCAGCTGGCTGGAAATAGAGCTGACGTGGGTATAAATATCTTGGAGAGAAGAAGGCACTGAAACAAAAGCTGTGCTCCCACCATGGGATAGCAGGAGGACACAATAATTTCTTGTGCCAAGAAAAGTAAGACAGTAGCTGATGCCCTATACTTTTTGTGTGACATAAGTAAGATCCAAGCTGTTTAGTCCTTTCAAGAGAAAGGCTTTTAAAAAGTAATACAAACTCACGAAAATTATTTTTTTTTAATGCCTTATCACATACCTATGAATTCTGAACAGAGAGAAGCTGAGGAGAGATTTTTAGGACTGCACTTTTGCCCACATATTTTATTTCATCCGTGTCCCACTCTCTAGCACTTAAATACCATCTCCCCTTCTTACCCTTACAAAATGGATTTCTCACTCCTAGAAGTAAAAGACAGTATTACCCAAACCTTGACTAATGCATATCTAGACCAAAAACCCCACCTGGAATGAAGATGTTAAAACCATCTCTCTCTATATACAGCTAAAGAAACCAGATCTTCTAGTTTGGAACCTTTTTGAGGCTTCCATGACATGGTTAGTACAAATCTCATTAGCCAGTTAATTCTCTACAACCCCTTGAAAACTAAATTATGTTTTTGAAAAGAATCACTTCAATTGCTTAAGCTTCAGCCTAGTCAAGTAATTTGCACATCTTTAATTATGAGGGATTAATTCTTTCATCTATCTTATCTTTGGCAAACTTGAAAAATGGTCTAGTCTCTCCATACTCTCTACTCTCTTGCATTTCATCCTTCATCACACTGGATATCAGCTCTTTATTATTGCTGAGGTTTTCTAGGTGGAAATTCTTCATCATTAGCTTCACATTCTCACCCTCACTATGAATTACTTGGATACTTTTTCCTTGATTGTCATCATCAGCCTAATGCATTTCTGCCAGTTACAGAAACCATGAGTCCCTTGAGGACGTGGCAACTGGAATATGGCCCTCAGCTGCAACTCTCCTTGGGGATCAATTCTCTCATTGTTTTCTTGTATAGTGTTGAGGGGTTTTTTTTCTTTATAATTTTAACAGCATAGTCATACCTTTCCAAAAATCAATATTCAATTTAATCCCTTTCACTGCACATCAGGCCGCATGATATAAAAAGAATTTTTCTTTTGCTCCAGAAACCCTTCTTTTTAAAATATGGTCACATTCTGTAAAGTCACTTTTCTCCAATTCCTTTCTTAGTCTTCAACTTTTTACATTAATATTCCTCTTCCTTTGAAGGTTCTTTTTTTTGGTGTTTGTTTGGGGGTTTTCTGTTTTTTTTTTTGTTTTGTTTTTGTTTGGGTTTTTTTGTTGTTGCTGTTTGTTTGTTTTTTAAAAGTTCTTTATATCTTTATAAAAGATGTGATTATTAACAGCTGAATATTCTGTCCACTTCAGGAAAAAAAAGTATTTATCTTAAATGATTAGCCCTTCAGCTATATGTTCAAGGAAAACATATCAACTTGGATCCAGAATGTTTTCTGTGACATAACAGGAAAAATGTCAGAGGAATTGAAAATTAGTGTTTTTAGGAAGAACTAATTCGCATACACCAAGCTATTTCTTGGCACATGGTAGAAGTCACCACTTTACTATAATGAACCAGCCCAGGTGAGGATTTTTTTATTTATAAAACAACATCACAGACACATATAGAATTTCACAGATCAGTGAGTGCCATCTATCCCAGTCTAATGAGAAAGAATCACCCAGAAATATATATATATATATACCAGCACCAGAATCTATGCAGTTGAAGTTACTGTGACCTTGGACATGTCAGATGACCATCAATCCTCAGTAGGAAGGAGATGGAGAAAGTACCAAATTCTAAAATAATAAAACTATGAGTCTTTTAACCAGTGCATCTGTAAAGCAGAGAACAAATCTGGTTTTGGAGATAAGAACTGACCTTATAAACTAATATCATATGGGGTCATCACTCCACTAATCCCCACCATCTCTCTCAAATGAAGTTTGGGGGTTGTTGGGTTTTGGTTTTTTTTTTGCTTTGCTTTGTCTAATTGGGTAAAGTACCTTGTTATTTATCAAAAAACACAAACAAACAAACAAAAAAAACACCCAAACAAAAAAACAAACCAACCAACCAACAAACCCATATGTGTGAGAGATGGATAGGTAGAACCGAAGGAGGTTTCTGCTCAATGCAAAGCTCTCATTGTCCCATCAGACCATGAAATGTGTGTACCTTGACGTAGGCCACCCAAATATCTGCACGCAGCTCCTCCAGAGACACAGAGCTTATTTTTCTGTACCTTTTGTTACAGGAAAAACTATAATGAAAATACGTTTATTTAAGTATTGTATATTAATAAAAATACCATGACAAAAACATTAAAATAATTAATAACAAGGCCCAACAACTGCAAAGCTCTTACTGTGAACCAGTGATTATTCTTTTTTTTTTTTTCTGTTGCTATGTGAAGTCCCTGCAAACTCCAGAAATGCTAAGCAAACACAAAAAGGCATATTCTCCTGAAGAGAAAACAAGCAAGGAAAAAAATGCTCTGCATGGAAGTGTACTACAGTTAAAAACTCCTTGAAAGGTGAAGCTCTTGAGACATGGAGAACAGCAGGAAAGATTTTAACAAAGCACATTTATGCATCTCCCAAAGTTTGAGCCGAAGTTGGACTTCCAGAAAGAGATAAGCAACTCAGAATGCTGAACTATGCAGGAAAGTTCCTAATTTAGCTGGAATCAGCCACATGAGATCTAATAAGCCATGAACAGGTGGAGATGGGATGTTTAACACTGGTCACAGTGGATCAATTAGAGAACTACCAAAGACTGACTTATCTCTTCCTAAGCTGGGAATTAAAAGGGTCACTTAGTCTGCTACTTGCTCAGAGGAGGAATAATGTATATCTTGATGCACCCTGAGGAAAAACCACAACAGCACTTAAAGATGGGTTAAACTCAACTCAGACTTTAGGAAACTAGAGGAGAACACTCCAACCTTCCATCTGCTTGTATAATATACATTAAACAAGTAAAATAAATACATAGCACATTTTTACTTGAACAAAACTTGCTGAGAAATGTCACTGCTCCAGACTGTGGCTCACTGCCTCTCTTTGGTTTTCAACTTTTTCTAATACCATGCTGCAAAAGATATCAGTAAATTAGAACTAAACCCAGCAAGCAAACAAAATCTAGAGAAAAACAACAAAGCAAGACACTTCTATTTCTATTTTTCTATATTGTCCTATATAATTTTTTATTATTTATATAAAACTTCTAGTCCAGAAAATGCCTATTTCTATTTGTTTCTATTTAGGGCTTTTATCAACCTCCATTATTTGCTTCTCCTGTTTAAAAGATGGTCCAATAAAGAACCACATAAGCAACAAGTGCTGCAAGAATGATTTAAAGTAGCTAGGCCAACTTGCCTGCAAAATCCCACCAACCCTTTAAAAGTGGACAAAGTCTTTAAGATGAGTGTTAGTAGAGATAAATTCAAATAATTCCAGTTTCAAGACATACAAGTAGCACTTTCCACATCCTGAAGAAGCAAAAGTTTAAGTTGGAAATTTGTCCAATTTATAGAAATGGAAAAGGTACTTAGTTGGTACCAAAAACAATGTGTGTAATGTGTGTATGCATATTTTATTTTTTTGCAAGTTAAAATTTGCATTTTTAATTTGTCTTGTACTGGGTTTACAATTTGCATTGACAATTGAGGAAAAGAATCCTGTAATTCCTCCTCAGTTCCAAGCTGTCAGTATTGGATATGTAGCCAGATTGCTGCTGCTTTGACTGTCTCCTTAAAAGTGCTTTTTAATTTGTTTTCCACTGTATTCTCCATTCTCAAGATGCAGAGGAAACATAACTCAATTTCTTTGAGTTTCTTTTGCAAAAATTTAAATAAAACCAAAAAACCTGGAGACGTGAAATTATTTCTCCACAATTGCAGTGGCATTCAAAGATCACAATTTTCCTGGGCAGCACTCACTGTCCCCAGCGCTACCCAAAACAAGCCTGCATCAGTCCACAGGGTAATTAAAGTACACCAGGTTTAAATGGGTAAACCCTCCACATGACTTGGACCTAAACTATTTATTCAGCACACAAGAGCTTTGCTGAACAGGTAAGAGTGTGCACTAACACCAGAGTATTCATAATACTGTCCATAGGAAAATAATAGTTAAAAAAAAACCCTATGTAATTTAAAAAAAAAGAAAACAGTATTAGGACTCACAGTATTCTGAATACTATTTATTTGATCTAGCAATGAATGCAATGAGACAAAAATAAAGTATAATTAACGGAAATTCCCACATGCTTCATTTATTTGGAAAAACTTAAATTATCCTGCTAAAGGGAAATTCCCATCACAAAGTTCCCATGTTGACCCATAGGTAATGTAACATCTTGAATTAATTTTCATATCTCTCAGTGGTATTTTAAACCACTTAAAGAATGATCTTCAGAGTCATTATTTCTTCAGATATGTTTTACCCCCCAAGATGAAGCTTTTCCTACAATTGAAGGCAGAGTCCATAAAACAAACAGGTAAAATAAATACTGTGGAGTTTCTTTTTTTTTATCTCATTGTAATTATAGACATACTAAGAAACCCAGCTTCTACAGTTCTAAGTCACCTGGACAGCTTGCCAATTAAATAGAAATAGATTCTGTGCACAGTTATTTAATGAGACTTGTGAGCTTTAAACTTTTTTGAGGCATTTATAGACAAGAGCAACAAGAAATCAGGTGAAGTCATAAACCTCACAAGCTAAAAAAAAAAAAAAAAAAAAGATTATTTTGTAGTTACAAAACAAAATAAAACAGGTCTACAATATCATTAGGAAATTTATTCCAAAAAAAGCTTGGAATATTCTGCATCCATAGTGACTCAAGTGGGAAGGGACTTGTAGTTTAAAAAAACCCCAGTAGGTGCTGGAGAGAAGAGTGAGCTATCTATCATATCATCTTAATATTTTATAGACAATTGGACAGGTTGCCTCCTGCCACACATGATTTATTTTTTATTTTTATTTGTTGTTGTTAGGGAAATGATGCAAAGAAAAACAACAAACAAAACAATTGTGAAGGTGTTGATGGCAGAAAAAGCTAGCTGGTAAGGAATAGCTTGTAAACAAGAACTTGAACAGATTATCTTAAAGCTCCAATGAATGTGGGTTTCTTAGTGGTATCTAAACATCTACATAAAAAGAAAATTGTCCATCAGAAGTCAAAATAATGAAATTTGCTTATTACTTCCAGATTAAATGCTATTAGGTATCATTGACGCTTTGGAATATTTTTTCTTTAATCAAAGCAATGAAACAAGAATAAGAAACAAACACAGACAAATAATGAATATTCATCAATAATTACCATGAAAACATGTACCAAAGTCCCTTCAGGTTTAGCACCTACATGGACATTACTTTTGTATCCTCTTCACCGATAAAATAATTTTATTATTTTATATAGACTGAGTTATTTGTACAAGACCATTTATGGATAAGCTGATACAACTGCATTCACTTGCATGTACTCGGTCAATTCTTTCTTGAGATTTTCAACATCCATCCATCCACTACAGGATGCACACACATGCTTGTGCAGATGTCCATTTAAAGTCTGTAATAATCATGTTACACACGACCATTTCAAACTTCACTTCCCTTTTGGAAGCTGCAGACTCTAGAAAACAAACATCCACCTATGAATTTGAACATAGTTAGGATTTCCCCATTTATTCAAAAATTAACAGGGTTAATTTTAAATTCATTCTGTTTGCACAAGCATATATGTGGAATAGGAATATATAACTATCTTTCATGCAGCATTTTTAAATCCTTCTGTATTATATTACATATTCTCCTCTTAAAAATGTAATCCCTTCTTGCAAAGTAAGGCATTTTCCCTTAATCAATACACAATTCTGCTTTCACAAGTTGCAGCAAATAGGCTTGTTCCAACATTAGATTCCCCCATTAAATGTATGGAAAATACACTGAATCACACATTGCTTTTTTTTTACTTACTGCACTGAAAGTGAAGAATTTATCCTCAGTAATGTTAGAAATTTGATGGAAAAAAAAATTAAAAATAAGGACTATTACATTGACCTAAATATAATTATTTACACTACTAAAATGGCATCTAATTCTGTACATTTATATGACAGTGTGCTATTGCCATGATGTTCTGTAAGTAGGCAGAGCAGACTTGCACAGAGAAATAGTATCTTTGATTAGTCCAACAGTTATATATGAAAAATTAGAGAAGCACTGGGGATACTAAGCTCTTTAGATGTTTTAAATAAGGTCTACCTAGAATATTACAGGGTTTAGATGCACTCACAGGTCAAAGTCAGTATTTAAAACAAGTACAACAGAATAAAAACAAACCTGACAAACTAAGCTGCATTTGCTAGCAAAGTAAATTGGAAGTAAATGGAGATCAAACAGCACACGAAACTGGTGGCAAACTTGGATCCAATGTGTTAAACAGCTTACAAAAAAACTCCAAGTAAAGCAACACTGGGAAATATAAAGCAGCAGACATGAAGGACAAGAGATCTGATTGAAGTTTAAAAAAATCACAAATAGAGCATTAACCTGGGACATGCAACATTGGGCAAATGTCGGGCAAAGTACAAAGAAGGAATTAAAGCAGACAAAAAAAATTAGAAGTATAAGCGGGTGAGACTCTGTCCCCAAACCACATGCGTGTGCAATGGCTTTGCAGGGATGTTGTTGCAGAACAGAATGCTGAGGCCAGGCTCATACTCTATGGAATGGTCTTCCTGAAGACATTATAGTGAGCCCATTATTAGCTCTCGAGAAAGGAGGATGGACAGAGGATCACAATAAGCTTGACTGCTTTAAAACCTTCTGAAGAAAAAGTCACTAAACCTAAACCAACTAAAACCAACCCCGAATCAACAATCCAAAGTGTTACGTAATTGTGAGATTGCAGCGAGCTATTGATGCCAGAAAGTGCTCAAGCTTCTCTGACTGAATCAGAAAGAGGCCCACAATTCTAAGTCAAGGAGCCACTCTTTCCACATCTGATTTCCATAAGTTTGGAATAGGCTCAGAACCCACTAAAAATACAAGCTCCCCATATGGCATCTCTCCATGAGGCATCCTGCCTGGTAAGAATAAAACTTGCCTTGCTGCTGCAGCAAATGGAGGCCTCCACTGAAGAGGACCTTACATTGAATCTTGTGAAAGCACAAGTACAGCACGACAGAAGAAACAGCACAGCAACACAGCAGCCCTCATTCACTTCCTTTAACTTCTGAGCCTATATGAGCTGAAGAGTATAGCCCTCAAAAACAATCTCCAAGGTTAATTGGAATGTGAATGGAATACAATACAGAGCACTTTATCCTTCTGTAGTTTTATTTTTCCCCTACAACAATAGATACAACATTTTTAGCTTCTCTTTTCAACTAATGAATATAGCAGGACATTCAGGGAACAGAACAGACTGCTGTTTTTCATAGCCGTATTTACTCAACTTTTGTTTATTCAATTGAATATAGCTGGGGAGTTTGCATTCAGCATGACATATTTCCTGGTGCTGGTGCACAGGATACTCTAGAAGATATTAAGTGTTGAAATAAAGCAACTGCCTTCACTGCTTAAGCATCCCTGATTCACTCGCCATGTATAACACATTTCAAAGGCACACACAGTGCACAAGCTTTCAGAATAAAATCTTCAACTGAGTATTTTCACGTACTTGGAGAAACTGATTCCCTTCTCTGTTAGAGTAAATCAATATTTATACCATCTATGAACTGAGTAATATTAACATTTACTGAATAGACAACTGAATTTTAGATACAAATTTAATAGAAGTAACACAAGACAGGTAATAAACACAGGGAAAACAAAAGCTATTTCTATTTCCTTTAGGCTCCTGCAACCAAGAGATAGATTTCTAAGTGGTTGCAGATGTTATGTGTTCTCTAAGATGTTACTGTTCAAAACTAAATCACCATTTATTGTTTTTCCCCTCAGAACATTTACAAGCATAAAGCAAATAAATGCAGATACAACCCGATAGAAAATGACATATAAAAGCAGAATCTACTAAGCAAAGACATGCAGGGTTTGGAGATCTGAATTCACTCCTCCAACTAAAGAGCCCCAACATGCTGTAATTGTATTTTACAGAATCACATATTACTCTGAGTTGGAAGGGACCAACAAGGATCTTCAAGTCCAGCTCTTGAGTGAATGGCCCATACAGGGAATGAACCCACAACCTTGGCAATTATCAGCACCTGGCTCTAAATAACTAATGTCAGGGTTTTCATCATTCATGTTATTCAAGTCCACTGTATTTAAAGATGACCATGTCACAGTATAAATGGGAAAGTCAACCTCTGTGGATGTACCTTTAGCCAACCAAGTCTACAGACAGCAAACATTTTCCAAAATGCTACTGCTTACACACCTTTCTCCTGGCATGTCTTTCTCCTTCCTCCCTGACTCGACCCAGTACACACTGAGGTTCTCTGCAGGGATATTTCTGCTGCTCTCGCACTCAATGTTCTATTTTGAGTCTAAAAATATAAAATCCTTTGCTGAACAAGAACATCCTTGGAAGATGTTCTTCAGTAGCCATGCTTCCTGCTGTACTCCAGAGAGTTGTTGGCACGTGTACTTAGTAGAAAATACTTGCCAATCTAATGCAATGGACCCTTTCCCACTGAGGAAATGAAGGGAATGCTTTAGGATGTGTCACCTCTCCCCAAGAAGACACATGGAGACATCTTCTGTACAGCATACAAGTCTCACATGGATCACAGCCACATAACAAGCATCACAACATCCAACACTTCTGATATGGTGGAGAACATGATCTCATCAACTCTGCTCACAGCTCTGAATTCCTGACAGCTTCCAGCCCTCAAAGTCCAGGCCTGGGTAGAGGCTCCACAAAAAAGGCTACTGGCAGCTGAGGGCTCCTTTGGAATGAGCTATTTGTGCAGAGTCTTGAAGGATTGCTTACAGGAAGATTAAGCCCTAAAAGGATTCCTCTTGAAGTTTCAGCTGAGTCCCAAAGACCCACTTTAAGGTCACATATGAGATCATCTAGTATTCTGGGTAGAAAATGCATTCTAATTTGGCATTCCTTGTAACCAACAAGGTGTCAGACAGGACTCCCCAAGAGAGGCTCATGTCACAATCGAAGGCAGTTTGTCTCAAAATTTGATAGAAACTCCTCTGGAAAGCTTTTCTTTTTTTTTTTTTACCCTGTAATACTCCAAAATTCAAGTTTGTTTAAATTCCCAGACACTTTTATATGCCTGAAAGCTACAAAGATTTTCCTTTCAAATGTTGCCTGAAATCTACTAAGCAGTAGAAGCATGACATTTTTATTAAATGTTTACCTAAAACCTTCACTGCACTTTGGGTGTTTTCTCTGTATAAGTTCCAGAAACATTCTAATTCCAAAAGAATCAAACAGGGCTTTAACCACCCACTGCCAGCAGAGCTCCCATTGCCTTTACAGCACAGCGTACACATGGAGAAAAGAAAGATAAATCTGATATTAGTCAGATCCTTTGGGACTGAAGAGAGAAAATACAATCTTGAAATGCCTGGTGGTACCTGTAAGTGGAAATGCTGGTCCAAATGCTCACTCAGAACATTTCAATCAGTGCAGCTTTCAACAGAAATGCCACATGGGACAAACATTTCACCTCCTTTCATGCTTGCCACTGTTTCATATTCTACTTGATGAATAAAATGAAACTCCTCTTGATAATTTTCTTACATCACCATAAATAACCGTCAGTGCAAAGACCTCAAAATATTAGGTGCCCAAGAAAAATTCAAATTATTTTGAACTGAGAGAACTACAATGAGAAATCAGAGTCATGTCCAGATAGAGGAGGAACAATATTTCACAAGAAACAAAAGTAGAGCCAGGAGCTAAAGGTCTAACACTCTAAGAGGGGACTCTTTCAGAACCATGACCACTTGCAACATTTGAAACAGGTGAGTCAGTGGTCACTAAAAACGTCACTAGAACCAAGTGGAAAGGTTTGGGGTTTAAATCCTTGATAATGAAAAGGAAGCAGAGGCAGATGAAAAGGTACAGCTCATTGCTTGTTCATTTCAGACAGGTTCCTCAATTAGCATTTACTTCCACTACCTGCTTCACCACTGAGCACAAGCCTAGAGGCAAAACTTTGTACTTCTTCCTTCGAGTCTTCCATAAACATTGCCCATTGATTAGCCTGCTCCAATGCCTCCTTATTTCCAAACATACAATGGTATTGATTTCTAGTTTGGCACTTCCTTTGAAAGTACAAGGTAGACTCTGCCTCATTTTCTAATTTGTCAGTCTCCACTCTGTACATCCATCTTTTTATGACTGACTTCCAAGCTGTCTCTCTCTCTTACACAGCATATATTGCTATGTAGACAACGTACTGACAGCATTTAATTTTTTATGGGAGTCTCAGTACATCCTGTGTTCTTCTCTACTATGTTCTTATTCCTCATATATATAAAAACATATCTTGGACTTTTTATGTAACAAAGCTACTAGTACCATCTTTAATTTTCACATGCCTTTTTTAAAAGCCATTTGATTTCGCCACCTTCTCAATCACCTATACTTGACTTCTGCACACTACCAAAAAGCTATATATATATATATAATATGTATATATGTATGTAAATCTACATTATATATGTATACAGTCTCATCAGACTTGATTACTGTCTGAATCATGTACTGCACAGTTTGTTTATGATTAGTTTTTCAAGGGGATATTTCCTCATGTATTGTCATGCCCTACTTCATCCTTTTTTAGCCCTTTTAACCTATCTCCCACCTACCCCTACAGTTCTCCTCGGCAGAAATTTCAGCAGCTCCTGCTGTGTTGGATGTCATTTCTTCAAGTTCTGGAGCTTTGGTAATAAGCCCTCAGTGCAGTTTACTCAGGCTGCCAAACTCTGTTATCGTGGACCGGCACAATGCTGAGACAGAGGCTCAATAAATGATATAGTTCTGCGATTCATTACAAAGTCAGATGAGCTCTTTGTCATTTAAGTCGACAGGAGAGACTGACATTAAAATACGGTTCATTAAAAGTGAATTTGAGCCTCAGCATTCACTGTACCAAAACATCTAGAGACAGCCTAAGTCTTACTGGAGTGTCTCAGAAAATATTTGAGCTTCTAACTAAGCACAGGGGATTTGACAAGTAAAATGCTGCAGTTTTTGTATCACCATATACTTGAGGAGGGTTTTATTTTTATACCACAATACATCCCACCAACTGAGAAACCATGGACCACCCATATTAAGACATATTATTTCAGGAAATATTGCAAACTGTTTGCAAGTTGTCTAAAAAAATATGCAGTTAAGTAGGTAAGCTCCTGTATATTCTTTTATTTATTTTAAACATTTATCACATCTGTCTAGATATAAAAGTAAAAAGGCAAAGTCAGGTAATAAGAGAAGCAGAAGACATGCAGAGGAATCCAGAAGATAGCTAGATCATGGAAGTACATTTCCCTGTCTTTGAGGCAAAAATATAAGGAGAGATTTCTTTAAAAAAAAAACAACACCAACCTCAAACAAACAGTTTATATGAATTATAATATTTTTGTAATGTTCTTTGTTCTTGACCTTCAGGTTTCACTGTTATAGGGTACCTCTTACATCATTAGGATGACAGACAGGTCAGATAAAGTAAAAGAAAAACTTGAAACACTTCAGTAATCAGATCACAGTCTACCACAAAGAACCCTTATAGATTGATAATCAGTTTTTCAAAGTGCCTTGGAAACAGTTTGCACCTGTTTTCTTAATGCTTTTCACCTTCCTTTAAGAGAAAACTTTTATTTTATTATTCAACTTTATTATTTTATTATGAAAAAAATGCAAAGGAAAAAAACTGGTCCAAGACGTGCGAAAAACACGACAATGAAAATCAGCACATCAAGGCAGGTGGATACACCAGTGAAATTCCACATTTCTCTTTAGATGTACATTCATTGTGAGTTGTTAATACATCAGAACTGTTTTCTCAAGTTGAGCATATGTAGCTTCCCACTCTTTCTTTTGATCAGGAGAGGCACCATGAGAGGCAGAGCCACGAATGCTCGTGTAGGATAGTTAGGACAGGATGCTTTGCCAACTGAATTCAGAAACCAAAGGAAAACACTCCAAAACCATAACAAAGCAAACAATGATATATGTAGCTAAACACTAGAAACACCAGAATCTTTCATTCTAACTTTGATTTGCACTTGTCTATTTAAGCTTTTTTAAATCAAGATACCTTTCCTAACTATTTATATTTTAAAATATTTAAATTTCATGCTCAACCATCTATATTGCAATATATCCTAATTTACATAAGTTTATAACACAGAAAACAATGCAATATGGGTTAACTGATGATCAGGAATGGAACATTTTGGGGCATCTTGTTTTTTTGAAAAAAAGCTAAAAAAAGATCAAGCTTCATTATCTTTCATAGCTCACTCTGTGTTCTCATAGCCATTTCTTTAGAAATAAGTTTCTAAATGTGTTAACTATGAACAATATAGTTCAAATGTTTGGATAATACTAGTTAAAAATTATAAAAATTAACATATTACCTTTCTTGGCTGTACCACATTGGGACCATCTTGGCATCCTAAACTAGTAATTCCTGCTGTGATATTCTCTGTAATTATTTAGGAAGGGGAGAGAAATATCATCACAAAACTAGCTTTAACAATGGCTGTTTACATCTTTATAATAAACCAGCAGTGTGGTGATGAGAGTCTGCCATTGACATCAGTTCTTTTTTCACTTCACAGTCAAAAGAAGAGTGGGAATCAGAACAAGTCTGTTAGTTCATGCAGAGTTACTGTTCAAGCAGAAATTTCATAAATTCAACTCAAAGCTGCAATTTATGTGAAAGCAGAAGATGACCCTAAGGAAATATAATGTTCTATTAACCTATACGTGTACTGAGCCATTTTAACCCAACAATTTTAATTATAAGCTTTTGTATTTAGCAAATGGTGGAGCACAAAACACCCAAATTCACTCTGCTAATCACTTCACAGTTCAAAGGTAAACCTTACACTTCTCACAACAGTATCAGCTGTTGTCAAGATGTAAAACATATGTGAAAGCAAACAACATAATGCAATTAGTGAATTCTGGTAGATTTGCACAAGTGTTACCAAAGCAGGGTTTGATCCAAGTACACCAGAAAATTGCAATGAAAAAAAAATATTCTGTGAATTCCTGAACATGCAAATATATTACCTTTTATTTCTGATACTACTTATTCCTGTATCACTGGATAAAGGAAGAAGATAAATTGCTCAGTGTAGTTCTTGAAGTATTGGACAGAATGACTCCCGACTGATTTTCCTGCTGCTGTTCTGCTGAGGGTACAATAGAAAAACATGCAGGTACTTTACACTTTTCTAAGGTAAGTAAGCATTTAGACATTGAAGCACAGAACAAGGCCTTGGAGGTAAAGTAGCTGAGGAACACAGAACAAAGTAAATCAGTAGCCTTAACACTATCTACCTGAGAAAGCATTTAAATTGAAATTTGGCCATGTGTGTCATAGGTACAGGTGGGATCCATTATCAAGTAGCATTAGGGATTTTCCACTATTGAAGTGAATTATGTGCTGCTTGAAAAATGACCAAACACAATTTCTGATCCACAGATTTAATTTTTATACTGAAGTTTTATTAAGATACCCTCAAACAAGAAAATAATCCCAAAAAATCTAAAAGAGATTATAAGCTAAGTAAACAACTATTTCCCTATTTTACAGAAAGAAGATGAAGGAAAACGGGAAATTTATGCTTAACTTAGTTAGGATTTAAGGTTTTGGGTTTTTTCCCCTTCTCTTTCCTCCACACTTTTCAAAGGAGTCCAGTATGAAAAGATGGTGTTTGGTGGCTCTGCTGAGACTTTGATATCTACTGGAGTCCAGCTGTGAATGTGGATTGAATGGGTAAGTCAAAGCCTAGTAGACTATAATTTTTAAAGATTTATAGGGTTTTTCCAGGCCTCTTGGAACACCTGAGCCAATCTTGTTTATCAGTGCAGAGGCCCAGAGAAACAAGTCTTAGCAACACCTGTTAATGAGCCTTGACTGATTCTTAATTTTTGCAAGTTTGGGACCAGTTTACACACATTCTCCTTAACTTCCATTTGGCTGTGTGTGGAAAGGTTTCTGCTCAAGCACTTAGAACTAGTCATATAATGCACAGAGATTTTTAAATAGCTTTTATGTTTACAAGAATTGCTGCTTCTTTCACTGCTTATAAGAATTTCCCCTTCCTTGTTCTACTGAGAGGTCAATCATGAACTCAATCATTAATGAAGCTCAGCAGTAACCAGCACAAAGCATAGAGAGCATCACTTTCAGGCATCCACAGCAGGAGCAAATGGTTAATTCTGACAAAGAAATCTGTTTAGAAACTGGGAGGAAGGGATTATTTTACTTGGTCTTTGCTAAGTACACACATATTTACTTTTTGAAAGACATTGTTCCAGCACTTCTTCTAAAGATTACATTTCTGTTTTCACTAAGATCAAATTTCAAATATCTCAGAGTGCAGAGTTAAGGGTGCTGATACTTTTCCCAAAATAAAGGATTCAAATTCACAGATATTCCTCAGGTCTTTGCATGCTCTTCCCACTGCAGTGGCAAAACCACAAACCCACAGCATGACAGTTATGCTTGTCT
This sequence comes from Pyrocephalus nanus, assembly GCA_038380795.1. Taxonomy (NCBI): domain Eukaryota; kingdom Metazoa; phylum Chordata; class Aves; order Passeriformes; family Tyrannidae; genus Pyrocephalus; species Pyrocephalus nanus. Next base: position 12,646,753 of record CM076275.1, on the reverse strand, counting down.
GTCTCCAACTTCAGTTTTGCTTAACCAAATCCTTCAAAGTTGTCAGAGCTGTGTCACAAGAAGCACAACATTGAGCACATAGAAGGGAAGTGTTAGAAAAAAAAGCATAAGTCTCAGAAACTGAAAATTTAGTTGAGCATAAAAATGAAAGCCTTCCAGTGACATTTCTCTTTTGTATCTACATATCTGTTTCCAAATTGTCCCTATCTTTCTGCAGGCTTAAGAGGTAACATTTATTTGTTTTAGGCTTTTTTTTTTTTTTAATTAAATTTTGTTTCTTAGATCCAAGATAAATTTCTGCCAAATGTGGAGTTCAATGTCCTGTCTGTCACTAACACTGCTCTACCAAAAAATGATGATATATCAGTATATAGATACACACAGATGCAATTATAACAGTGACCAGTAAAACAAGTCCTACATTATTCTGGGTACCTTGGATAGTTGAAAAAGTTCTCTTGAATTATCAGTAAAACTGCTTAGAAGGAATATTTCCTCTTCATCTAGACTGGTTTCATTTAGAAAAAAGCAAGATTTAGGAAAAGTAAATCCAGTCAATGTTGGGAAAAAGATCCAAGCATATCCTTAATTTTCTGAAAAGTCATTTTAGGTTTTTTGTGGCGACTGAAGAGAAGGTGTTATTTGGAATGTGGGTTCCTACTTCTCTACTCAGCATAGAGAAACATGTATCAGGGTTCAGCATAAAAAAGAATAAATAATGAAAAAGCAGGGGGAGGAGAGGGAAAGGAAGGAACAAAATAATTTTTTTTTAAAGCCCATATAGAAAGCTGGCTGCATCATTTAAAATAAGCTTTTTGCCTGGCTAAGTCAGGGGAAAACTCATCAATGTGTGGCACTTTCTTGACTGTTCCTGATTGGATCTCCCCTGGGCAAAACTCAAGCTAAATGAGCTAGAAATCATCCTGATTACTTGATCATCACATAACAATATAGTTTCTAAAAATACCAGCCACCCTCTCATGGGTGTGACCTGTGGCCTTTGGTTGGATGGGAATTGGGTATTGCAATCAGCTTGTCCCTAAATAAGTACTCATTCTTTTTTAAAGCAATGAATTTAAAAATCAAGCTTGAATTCAGCATCAGAGCATCTTGTTGACTGTGAGAAGGGAAAGGAAAGCCATTCCTTTTTGGGTTCAGTTTCATTTAATTCCATTTGCCCATATGAGAGGTACTTATACATACTCATCTAGCACTGTTACTTTTCAAAAATAGCTGGATTCTACCTCGATTCACAGGCTGCACCACTGCTGCCTGATGGTTTGTTTAGTGATGAGAAAGATTATGGGTAAAAATACGTGCATGGTTTTTATGTAGCCACATCATACAAGTGCTCGCTTACAAAGGACTTTCAAGACACGTCTGCTGTAAATTAATGCACAGGTCTGAGGTCAGTGCTATTCCCTATCATCAGAGAGCTAATTAATTAATTTTCATGCAACATTTTATTCTTAACATGCTTTAGTACCTTCGTATTGGGTTCTTCCACTTATTCCGAAGAACCCAACACCACTAGATGTCACTGTAAGCAGAACATTGCGAATCGCACGTTCCTACTGAATTTACAGACTATCCCGATTTATTGCCACCTTTAAAAAAAAAAAAAAATTAAAGAAAAGTTATTTCCAAGTCATATTGACTTTTTCTTTTAGTAGAAGATGAGTAGCTGCCAAATTTCAAGCACATAGTGAATCCCCAGTATTTGATTCTAAAGGTATGATGAGTAAAAACAGTGATGATATAAGAGTTGAAGGATGCAATGATTACAAAAGCTACCACTATCTTATTTATAAGCTGATAACGTCATGCACAGCGGTTTATTATTATTTCTTAAAACCCATTCCAAGTATCTGTCTCATTAGAGAGCCGAAGTAGCACAGCAATTAATGTGCATATGCTACAACATTAATTAGAGAATAAGATTTTGCAGAAGATTGATAATTCCATACTGACAATTGTAGCTACAATTAATTTCTGGAAATCTTCTGATGAGACAAAACGAAGAGGAATCACAAGGATGCCAAGATCCAGCTTGAGGTAGAAAAAAGGCAGCAATGATCTTCAGCATAAGACAAAATGCCTCTCAACAAAGTGGAATTTGCACTATGATTTTGCAATTATATCCCATTGTCTGCATTGGCTTCTGATGGAGGAAAAGAAAAATCAAGCCACACAAAAAACCCCAGCTTGTTTTTAACACAGACAAACAAAGGTTCCAATCAGTAATATAAGCAATCAGCAGTTAAAATGTCCTTAATAATAGGATAGTGGCAACAGAATAATAGTAGGGAAAATAACTATTCAAATTACCCTGCTCAACTGACATTTAATAAATTCATATTTAAAAAATGACATTTAGAGAACTAGATGATAATGCAAATGAGGGCTATATTTATGAAGGGATGAAAAAAACAGCTTCTAATCTCAAGTATAAGAATATCCTGCGTTTTGGTACCTGGAAAAAACATATTGAAACGTGCTGACGGATAGTGATCTGGTGCAGAACTGCAATTATGTACTATTCTGAGCTAAATGCCATGGATTCTCCCTCTGCCCTTACTGCCATGGCAGAAATAACTTTCTAGCAGTGGCTTGTTTATCCACATCACCCTCTTGACATAAGTTACTGTTTTCTGCATATCAGATGGTTCAATAGGCCAAAACGAGCTGCTGTAGCCCACGTGCTGGGACACCTGGCTGTGCCAAGCAAGACTTTTGGTACTAACTTTCCTATGATACTTAAGAATGTGATGTCTCAGTCCATTTTTTACATTTCTACCCTGCCTCACAGAATAGTTGCTGCCTTAGCAATAAATAGTGGCAGGAAACTGGGCAAGAACTGTATCTGTACAAATTTACAGGTGCACATGAATTACAGGATTCAGGGGGTTATGATTATTAAGAGTTCATATGGCCAATGTCACTCTGGGAAATTCAGAAGTGGTGGAATAGTCCCATAGGTAACTGGCTCTACTTGTGTTTTTAAAATCAGTTTGTTTAAAAAACAAATATAGGAGACCACAAAAGACCGCAAACCCCCACCTTTAATCTGAGCCAAACTTCCACAAGATGCCTGATAACAGATTACTCTATCTCAGACTATGATACAGATGCCATTTTGCTGTTATCCCCCACTCTCCCCAAAAAGGATAATGCCATTGTTCTTGTGGGGTTTGTTTCTAAAGAACAGAAAGCTTTGTTCAGCACCAGTCAGAGCTGAGTAATGACTTCATCCACTGTTGGGTTGAAGGCATATAGCTCCTTGTATACTGTAGTTTTTAGACAGTGTCCCAATTTGTCTATTTAAAACCAAAAGTGACTTTCTTTTAGCAATACACTTGATGCATATTACAAAATATATGCAGTCAAACAATTTTTGGTTTTCCTCAGGGAACATTATTGTAATTAAATCTTAAGCAATTTTTTTTTTTAAGAAGCCTTAGCCTTGCATCATACTCAGCTTGCAGGTCTTCTCATTGCACACATGAAACTACATCTCCTTAATAGAAAAGCCACTTCCACTTTGTCAGAACACAAATGTTAATTAGAGCTTCAAAATGTATGTTTGAGTCTCAGATAAAAAATCACCAATACATAAATCAAAACAAAGTAATCAATATAGCTGCTGTAATATTTGTGGCATTCGCTGCAATATCGAGATAAAAATCCCAGATAAAAATATCTCAAAATGAAATAATCAACATCAATCATTTAAATCAAATTGAAAAGCTTTCAGACTGCGTAAGACTCATGACTACAATTGATTAAGTGGGAACTTCAGGCATTCCATTTAATTGCAGAAACAAACCCCAACCTGTTTGTTGATGTTTAACTTAGTCATTTGTCATTTCAACATATTAATAAAGCAGTAGTCAATGAATTTAAAACTCTTGAAATACAGTCTGTAAAAGTCTAGAAATCACCTTAAAAACCTGGCACTTGAGAAGTAAGACAGGAAGAATTCAATCTCTGCGCAAAGAATCAATGCTCCAGCACCTTTCCTAGTTAAGCAATCTTAACCTTATAACTATCTTCTGGCTCTGTTCACCACCCCTTCTGGCCTTGTCAGAGGTAGACTTTCTAAAAGGCTGATGTCTTACCAGCTTCAGTTTGTGGTGAAGGAAACAATAAGTCTCCTTGGGATCATTCACTTCTTGATTCAGTCACTTTACACACATTAATATTCACCTAAGAAAGATCCACTTTGTCAGTATCTACAACTGGGAAAGAAGGGGCAAAGAATCATTTCACCCATGGAGAGCTGAAAGAGGAGGGCAAACCACACAATTCAGAGCAGAGTATTTCACCTTCAGATCAGTGACTTGGTTCTAAACTGTATCAAAATTATAAGTATCTTTTACTATGCTGAATTATAATGTCACTGAACATGAACAATGTTGTTTACAAGGTGTTTAGTAAGTCCTGCTCCAAGTACTTGGAGATACCGAAGGGAGCTTTCCATAAATCCTTCATTGTATCACTCAAACTCTAATGGTAGACTTTAGCACAGACCTTCTTGCCGAAGTTCCTCTTAAGAGGATGAAGTTTCCAATCCATCATCACTGTCAATATCTTTCACTTTAGAAAATTGACAAATAGATTAATAAAACATGCAGTTTTGCCATCAGATTTTAGGTGGCAAAGTTCACTGCTGGCTGTGTGCCAGCTCATCTGTGAAGTGACATCACTAATAGCACCATAGCCAAGTATTTCTCCTCTTCCATGCAATTTAAATTGTCTGCCACTTTGCAAACACTTCTGAAGCTTTCTACTGGAAACTGCAGACATGTCATAAGTCCTCAGAATTCATTCCCTAATGGAGGTGCATATGGGACACCATGTAATATTCCACAGAAAAAATATGAGCAGCTCCTGTCTTGAGTCACCACACCAGACTCTTTCGAACACTTTTGCCCCAAAACCTATTCCCTAATGATCTGATTGAAATGGGATAAATTAATCTACAACAATGACATCTTATTAACACTTAGATCACACCTCTGAGAGTTACACAAAAGTTCAACTATTAGACTATGGGAAATTTATGCTTCCAAAATAATACTATGCCTCTTTGAAAGATAAAGATATCACTTTACACTGTTTTATTCTTGCTCATTCCTTCAGAAAAGCAAATATCTTATTCTGCTTTTTTTTTTTTTTATGATCTGTGACTAGTTATCTTTGTGAAATTTGTATTTTTGTTACAACTACAGCAATGCATAGTTAGCTTAACCTACACCCATAAATTTATCAAGGAATATAAACAAATATCCTTGGAAGCATAACAGAAATCACACAATCATTCCAGGATCAGAACAGATGGAATGTATGTGAACCAGAACTAAGACCTGTCCCATCACTCAAGTCTCCTGGTGTAGTATGTAACTGTTTTAAATTTTGAGTTGTTGTTGTTGTTCTGGTTCTGTTTTACCAATGGATTTGAAACTGTTCCCTCCTGCTCTCCTCCCCACAGTGGCTTATCAAGCCTGGATAAAAACATTACACATAATTGTTAAACCTTAGATTACAAAATACTGTATAAGACTAATCATAGATATTTATAGTCTGCACAAACTTTGTTTGCTCATCCATGGCAAGCATTTAACAAAGCTAGTTCATCTGGAAAGAACTTAAATTAAATAATCCAAAATGAACATGATGCATATTCAGTAAAAATACGGTGTTTGGAACTAACAATAATGAAATTTAGGCCTTAGGAAAAAAAAAACAACAAAATCTCTAATTTGTTTCATTCTTCCCCCCATTTATTTCTTCCTACCACCAAGAAAAAAAAAAAAAAGGGTAATATTTTTACCAGCCTGGTGATTTTTTTTTTTTTAATGGAAGTTCTGATAATTGTCCCTTTCTATTTAAATGCCAGCTAAGATTTTAAGAAGGATGTTTGTAAATTATAAATTGAAAAAGACAAAAAGTGTCCCAGTAAAGGACTCAAAATGCTGACACTTGCTGACCCATTCACTGCCACAGACTCTCCATACTGAAGCCAACAACGTGGCTTCAGGGAAAGGGTGAGCACATCACCAGGAAAAGGTACTGAATAGGACATACATGGTGCAGAACAATTTAAACTACATTATGGAGGCTTTCTCTGTGTAATGGCACTCATTTTTTCTATTTTCTGTAACAATTAAATCCACGTCAGTAATAATAATCCTGTGATTTGACTGTTTGGCTTTGAATGTAACAACAATAGACTCTTGTCTTTACACATAAGGTGTGTTTGTGACTGTAACAGGATGTGTAACCTCATGCTGTGCAGTTTGCAATTGAACCGGGTAATGAATTTGTTTTGTATATACTGAGCTCAGGTAGAAATTCCTTAAGGCAAAAAACAGGTGAGGATTTAATTTCATATACTGTATTAACCAAAGCAGTCACAATTATCAAGCTTATAATTTTCAGGAGAGCATGCAAGAGCAAAGATGCATATTAACATCACCCTATATCTAAAGAGCCCTTAAAAGGCAAAACCTGCCACAAACACTCCTAGAGCTCTACTCTGTTTATCATGGAACACTTTCTAACTTCTGACATACTCCCCTTCTTTTTATGGCTTTAAACCAAGGCTTATTTCTGCAGTCCTAGATCTGACTATATAGTATAGTAAAATTTTATACTGTAAAATTTATTACACTAGCATATTACATATTTTTTTTAATTTAAGATCTGGGGGGTTTTTTGTTTTGTTTTGTTTTGTTTTGTTTTGTTTTGTTTTGTTTTGTTTGCAAGAGACTGTGGTTCATGGTGACTTTAGTAGTAACATGAAAATCAGGAGTTGGGAACTGAATATGGAAACTTCCATCATTCAGAGGTGCAGACGTTTTACGCCAGCAATTGGGGCATTCTGAGCTGAGGAAATGACACTTTTTCTTCAAAGAAGTGGAAGGAAAGAAAGAATCATCATGACCCAAAAGATACCTCCACATTTTTGCAGCCAGGATTGGGGAATTAAAACGACAGGAATTATTCCATTTTTGATGGGTGCTCATGAGACCTTCAACATACTTACACATCCCAGAAGATGCTGAGATAGTTACAGTAGCTATAGTTTGAAAAACAATGTCAAAGTTACTATGGATTTGCTTAATAATTTTCTTCCAACTTTCTCTTAGAGATACCTGCATTGAACCTTCTGCTCTTCAACATTTCCCTTTGGCTTCTTTTAAGTGTCAGTTTATCCAGGTAACAAATACCACTAATATTTTAATAGCCCCTGTGTTTATCTTCTGTCCCGAGCTTAAATTAATAGTGACATCTATACATTTTATAAATGCTGAGTAAAAAAATACCACCCTACACTTCCTGACACATCTGAATTTTAGATCAGCTTGTCTCGTTACGCCTGTGGTAGATCTGGGGCATTCTATCTGCTCTGACAGGTTTAGCTTCTGCTGAGCAACATCCCTGTGAACCTGCCAGTGTTCACATCCAGGGCACACACTCACTGCAGGGAGCTGGGAAACTATCCTGGGATTTATTCCCATTCAGTGGAACACATTGAAGAGCACTTTCTCTCCAACCTGAGTGTTATGATTGCACATACATAATCGAATTAAGTTTTAATGCCAACAGTGAGACCTCCCCACCCCAAACCTGTTCGTACTTTTCGGGTCTAAATGTAAATGAGCCGTGTCCCTCATAATGAAAGGCAATTAGAAAGTGCAGCACACACAGACTTTCAATGCTGGTGTTGTATAATCATCTCTGGGTGTGCCTACATTAGGACTCTATTTTAGGTCAGAAATGTAGTTTGTTTTGGTTTTAATGCTAATTTCACAGCTAAGCCTTGTGCACCATATGAACCAAAGTGCAATAAGGAGAGGGAGTGAACAAACAAGATGCCTTTCATCTGAAAGGTGGGCCAGAATTACACAGAAATCCTTCTCCTCCAGGGTGAATGTTCCATTTTGAAAACCAGGCTGGGATTAGCACAGAATATAATCCCTGCAAAAAAATGTAGCAGTGTAAATGCCATGTCCAAGACACCACCTTTTTCACTTTGCACATTCATTTCTTAGCCTGCACCACCCCCTAACAGGGGCTTTGTGACTGAGTATTGGCATGGCCTATAATGATCAGTTTGGCATTTTTGTTAAAGCACCAAAAATAAAGTAAGATGAGCTTTATTTTTATATCCTGGCAGAATTCCCATTGCAGAGGCATAGTCTAGTCTTCAAGCATGACTTTCACTCCTAGCAGCCTGCATTTTAGGAAAGCAGTTCCTCATGTAGTCTTTGCACTACTACTAAGAAACAAAAAAATTGTTTTGCTTCCACTTCAGTCACGCCAATTGTGAAAAAACAAACAAACAAAAAAACAAACCACCAACAAAACTCAAATATCAGTTACTTACTGTTATGCATAAATCATTAGAAAATGTGCTTTCATCTAGGATACTGGAGCATTACTTAATATTTTTATGAAGTAATCCTTGTATCACTGACTTCAAATTGGCCATGAAATACCATAATTCTAGGGATCTCGATACTGTCAGAGCATATTTTCTAATTTAACTTTAATATTCAGCTCACATAATCTACAATTTAATGATAGTGGAGAAGATAATCTTGAACTGTTCTTCATGAAGACAGAGAGCCCTTTTAAAGCTATTAATATCATTAGTATTTGCTGTGCATGCTAAAACATCATCTCCTTTATTTTTACTGCTAAAGTATAGTCCTCCAGAAGGGGAACAAGTCAGATACATGCAAAAAGATCTAATGTGCCAAAACACGAGGCAGATTAACTGCCAACTGCCTTTCAGATTCATAGGTGCCCTAAATCAGAGCCAATACCACACAAATGCAGTACAATTCAAAATCCAGCTTTTGCCCTGGAACATGCAATGACTAAAAGTGTACTCTGAAGTTGTGGACAACTAAGGACCACAAGGTATGTTCCCAATCCTAAAAAATTCTTTTCAGCATTTTCCTTGGCATCTCTGCTCTTTATGGTGATTTTATTAATTTTTAAATGCAAGCTTTGGAAATCTTCTTTCTTTTTCAAGCTATTACCATAGGAACTTTCTCCTTAGAACCTTTTATTTAATTTGATTTTTTTCCCCCTCCATTCCCAATTCTTAGGGAAACAGCAGTGTGGAGCAAGAGAGGAAATTACAGGCAGCCAAGTATAAGAGACACAAAGGATGGTCGAGCATAACAGGCATAAGATATAGAGAAACTATTTAGTTTTTTCAGTGAATAATGTCGAATCCACCATCTAGTCAGCTATTTATTTGGTTTTATACAAACAGGATATGATCCTTCTGAAGTGTCTAACAGGCTTCATACTCTTGAGTAAAGGCAAACAGAATGTGTGTGTCCTGGTGTTCACATCCAGAAATTAAAATGCATCTACATGAAAACACACAAATAGATGTAATTGCAACTAGTTAACATGCTGAGCAGGTTTCTGCAACGTTTTTCCAGCACATTAGTACGATTAAAATTAAAACCAGCCCTACATCTCTCTATCCTTGCATCTGGTGGCAAAAACTTCGGAGTTACTCATCTCTTAAGGTTATCCACTATCTAGACACCTGCATTACTTGATTAATTTTCAGCCTGTTCTCAGATTTACAGCTCTGTAGCACTCTCCTTACCCTTTATTTAAAAGTGGAGGAATCACAAGCACATTTTTCTGGGTATCAATTTTCCTTCTCAAGCTCACAGACCTGAAAACCTTCCCTTATGGACATCAAGACTGACACAGATAAGCTATTGTTATGTTGTGAAAAAGCAAATACAAATAAGCAGCAACATACATTCCATTCCTTCTTCATTCAGTTATTGTTCTAGCAGGACTTAGAAGACCACCACTGAAAGACTTGGACATAAAAGAGAAACATCATTCTGGAAATTTCACTACAAACAAAATAAAGGTTTCTTAGAAACTCGATAGTTCCGAAAAGTCAGGGCAGGAAGAAGATGCCCTTTGAATGTACTGTTTGTTAAAGCCTCCTTTAAGCAGTACTCTACAGCAAATTAAAGGTTTACAAGGTGAGTTTTTGGTGGGATTTTTTTTTAATTCCTCTTTAAACATACCTGTGATTTGCCTCATAAATGTGAAAATGCAAGGTCACAACCATAATTATTTTCCCCTCAATAATACAAGTATTGATACTAGTGCCAAAGCTTACCTCATGAGATCATGAAACAACCCCACAAGCACTATCTATAAAATATCTATATACTGGTCGTATCCCAAAGCTTTTCTGCACATCTAACTTTAAAGGAGAAGTGATATTCCTGTTATTGCCAGCACTGAGGGCTACTCAGAGAAATAAAATGCACACACAAAAGAGAGAGGGAGAGAGAGAGAATTCCCTTAAAACAGAAATAAGAGGGGGACAGGCTCCTCCTTCACCAGTATTGCTGTCACAAGAGTATCAGCAGGAACAGGTGGAGTGGTACAACTGCAACTCAGCAGCACCTCTGCACACACATGTGCAAATAGGACAAGCAGACCTGTTAACAGCACTGCAAAACTGAGTCTGCATTTACTAGCAGCTTTCAGCTGGTTTTCAGCTTTCCCAGTTCTGTACCAAGCGGTCCACTAGCAGGGTCACTAACCACATCACCAGAAACAGCGAACATTAACTGATAGACCAGAGCACCTCACCTGCCCAGGAGGTTCCAGCACAGGTGACCCCACTGCCACAACCATTTCACCCCAGGGCTGCCCCAGGGACCCTCACCCATCTCAAGCCCCCCTTCTCTCCCAAGCCCTCGCTTAAACAGCTTCCCTGGAAAGCACAGGGAACACTTCTTCTTGCTTCCACTCCCCTCTCCCACCTTCTCTCTTCTGCCTCTGTTTCCCCAGCAGCCCTCACAGCCCTCAGCTCTGCTCCCTCACCCTGCTTTGGCCACCTCAGCTGTACCAGACACAATTCCAAGGGCTACAGCAGCATTTAATAGCACAACAGTAGTGGCTGCTGCAAGTTAATATCAAATGGACATTAAATGCAATCAACATAAACATTAAATGGAAAACAATGATCCTAAAGGTCTTTTCTGACCCAAATAACTGCGGTTCTGTGAGCTCCCTCAGGCAGCAGGTGGGATCCAAGCTGCCACGGTTCCAAGAGGAACCTTCTAGAAGGAGACATCCAACAGCTGCTGCTGAGTGTGTTAAACTTTGAAACATTCCATAAGTGCCAATTTAGTGCCAGGCATAACATTTGCAAAAATTTAAATCTAAATGCTTTTTTCCTGCCTCTCGCCTCGCTCACACATCCCTCCCCAGCCATGTGCTGTCTGGGTGCAGGCAGACTCGCTGCAGGCATTTACTGACCTGAACAATGAGGACCACACCAGAATTTTTCTAAATTTTACTGTGGTAAAAAAAAAAAAGGATCAAAATTTAGCATAGAGACTGCCAGTCCCTGCTTTGCTGAATACAAAATGGAAGAATAGATATGAGAACACTCATGTCTGAATAGCCATAATTAAACCAGAGACTGCTGGAATAAATGGGGTGCAACACTGTGTTAGGAATGCTGAGTTTTATACTCCATTAGACAATAGCATTGCCCCAGCCCAAAACTCCAGGGATCTAAAGCCAACCTAATTCCTGATAAATAACACAAACCACAAGCTTCTGAAGTTTGGTAACTCTTTTGGTGCATTCGTGAACTCCAAAGCCTGTAAGGAAAGCCTGCAGCACACAATATTTTAAAAGATGTTGTGAAGATATGGAAAGAATAAAAGGTCATGGTAACCAATGGTTTAACAGATTGTGGGTGGAGAGGTTTTTGTGCTTCTGATAATTAATTGGCAGGTTTAGAGAGAGCAGTTCTTAATTAAGCTGTAAATACGTGATGATGAGCAACGTGATTTAATAATGATAAATGGCTTTATCCTGTTACCATAAGAACATGCAAAATGGATTTAGTTCTTCCATAATTTAGCAGACAGATTAATAATTTTTTCTCACTAATTTCATGGAAACAGTCCCTTTCTGTAAGCATAAAGGCTGTGAACTTGAACATGAAGGTTTGACATGAATCATGTACACTGTGGATGGCTGAAAATGGTGAGCAAGACGTGAAGGGGAAAACCAAAGTATTTCTGAGGGTTACAGTGTCCGTGAAGTTGCACTGAGAATGGCATGTGTGTTATTTTCCTTTAATTATCCTCAGAAATTACTATTGGTGCTGAAAGAAAGGAGCTTTCTGCAAGAGCAGAAGCTCTGCTTTGGTGGAGATGTTAGGAGGGAAGACTAGCACATGTAAATCTTGTGCTTGTTTTCAACTGCATAGAAAAACAGACTGTGCATCATGGAAGACAGTATGGAGGGTATATTCTCAAGTTTCCAGCTAAAGAGGCAGTGGAACCTCCTGCTTTTACAGTGATAAGTCAATTAAAGCACAGGTTCCTCAGTTCCAACAAGTCTCCTATCCTGCCTGTCCACAACTACCGAGTGCAAGCTTGTTGGAGAGAGGACCACTGGAAACACAACTATGTTTTGCAAGAAAAATGTCTGATACAACATAATCAATCTAACTCAAAGGACTTCTTTTTACACAAGCAACAATAGAATAGTCAGTGAGAAGGAAAAGGAATGTTTCTGTCCTTCCTAATTGTTGGCAGGGATTGATAAGTAACCCTTCGCCCTCTGATGTAACACTTAGAATTGTCTCCTGCGGTGCAGTGCCTTCCTTCTTCCCCAGGAAAATTAGAGAGAATGAGACTTTTGGGCTCTTTGCCAAAAGACATCCCTGCTAAAGAAAAACAGGCATATTCACTCAGATCCCACAAGGATTATGCTCCAAAAAAATTCAGGATCCTGCAATTGTTCAAATTACAAAAGGCCTGGACCTGAAAAAAAACCCAAAACAACAGAAAAACTGTCCTGAGGACTACAAATTACTTAAAATTCAGAACTGTAGCCAGACTGTGTGGGTTTTTTTAGCTGGAAACTTCCACACATATTCTTCCTAGTGCAAATGGCACAAGTTTTCTGATGGGATCTTTGAAAAAGTTTGTGTCAATCTCAGGGATTTAAAACCTGCTTGAAGAGTATAACCTGAGCTTAACTATGGAGCTGCTCAGGTCTCTCTCTATAAATTTTACATAAGTTTACAGTGCCAGAGTGGTGCCTGGTGGTTCACACAGCAAGAGCAGCTCCTGCCCACACCTTGCAACCACAATTGCTTATGACATGACAAGGTGGAGGGGGACAGGAGGGGAAGACACGGCTTTATAAAACCTCCCTGTAGTATCTCATGGCAACTTACCCTGAGCAACACACAGCTTCTCTTAGGAAAGCAGTATTTTAAACAGTGCTGCTTTGCAGTGCACAAGGTGGGGAACAGAAAAGCAGCAGAACACCTCAGAAGCCTGTAAACAGTAAACAATTCTTGTTTGGCAGCAGTTGTGGAAAAATATATGAAAAGAGTAGCCGAACAAATCTTTGACTTTGACTGTAATAAAAAGCTTACTTTACTCTTGGACCATTTGCAAAAGCTGTAGTGAAGATGATTAAAAAGGAGCAAAAAGGAAACAGTATTTGCATTCATTCTGGTAATAGAATATGAAATTAAAGCATGAAGGGATTAATGTTTTAAAGCTTGACTTGCAGTGATAAAGCTAAGGTATTAGAAGAGACAACATAACCGTTACAGGATAGACAAGCAAAGAAAAAGCAGCACATGCCTTAAAGATGAGCAAGGCAACCTAGAATGGAATTACAAAATGATTAATCAATACAAATGAGAAAGTGTACAAGGAAAGAGAGCTTGGTGAGACTTCTTATGGGACTCAACACTGCAGCCGCTTAAAGATAATGAAAGGAGCACAGCAAAGCCAAAGAAATGCTTTCATTCAGTAGCAAAGTCATTTGTGAACAGTTTAAATTACCCTAATCACCTCCCCTCCAGCCGTCAGTGTGCTCTGTCTCTTTAGTTATTTAAAAAAAAGAGTTTGGGGAAATGAGTTCTGCGAATCTAAGCTGCAAAATAATTATACACACACCGTTTTAGCATTTTAACAATGCAATCCCAAACATTTGTTCTCATTAGAATGCAAATCGACTCATTTAATAATCCCACATGAGAATTCCACCACACTCAGCTTAAAAAGCGCAGTGGTATTCAAAATATTATTAATAAATGCCAAATATGGAACAGCCCGTTTGTTTTGCCAGCAGCTCAGGGTAGATAAAAGACATATAGAACATTTTTTCCAACCAAATTTGTTTAATTGAAATTTAACAGTGGGAATGGTCCGGGAGAGCCTTTAAAAATATGAAGGTGACAGTACCCTCTTCACACAGATACACTCACATTCACTAAAGGCTGAGCACTACAGCCTGTCATCCAAATCAATGACATCAATTTGCTTCAAGTAGAGTACAATTTCAGTAAGATACTTCACTATTAATAGTTTTAACCTCTGGTATCAGTTCAAAGCACTGTCCTGAATTGTGTCATTTCTGATTTATCAATCCAAGTGGTAGTGTCATATTTTCAGTACTGCTGCAGAATTTCGATAATTAGAGGACTGAAAAAAAAACCTTAGCAAAAAAAGAAAAAAGGCTCAGCAATACTATAATAACCAGACCTTCTCTATAATATTTACCATCCTATTCTTATCCTGGAATGCTATACAATTCTATTGCTCAATAATGTATAATATTCCATAGCCATCGTGAGATCTAACTTAGAACAGAAATCAGATAAATTCTAATGGCACTCCCAAAAAAATTAAGAAATTTGTAAAGACCAAGACAGATAGAATTAAAAAAATATGACCTTGAGGCATCTGTTTTAATGAGTAACTTTAACACCAGTAAATATTAGAAGCAAGTTAGAAATAGCAATATTTCTTTCTCCAAACTCTTGACACCAGGAAGAATTTCAAATTCTTGGAGTGGGAATACACCATTCTAGCAGAGAAAAGCCAAAAACAACTCTGTGATCTGCTGCTCCAAGACCGCGATTCAGGCCTGATTCATGATGATTTAGAGAACAATTTGCTTTCTTCTGAGAGGAACAAGTTTTGCCCCTTTCCTCGTTCAGAACAGCCTGGTACCACACACAGTGTGTGTCAGGAGGGCCATGGGCACATCTCTGGATATGATTAAAAATGCCAACCAAATCTGCTGGGTCCCTGCTCTGTTCCTCCAAGTTTCCTTCATATGGGTTCTGTTGCTTCCAGAAGCTTAATGTGGCGTATAAGACATTCATCTAAGGGTGAGTGGGGAGTGATCCAAAGAACATGTTGTGTAGACTCACTACTGAATATTTTTTCAGGACTGATTAGGCCAATGCAGCAGCTGCTGAAATATTAAAAGTCTTTTAGAGCTAATACAGTATGACAACAAAAACAAATTAAATATTGTAATATGACATGGAGTATAAATTGTCCTTGACACAAAGTTATAAATATCTGGAGAATCTTTATTTGTTTTGAAAATGTTAGCTTGTCAGAAATTTTCTTCTGACTGCTTTAATTACCTCCGCACTGATACACAAGAAACATTTTACAAGTCTCAGCTTCAGGTTATGCAACTATGTTGTTAAGTACCCACTTCTGAAAATTTTAAGACAAATTAAAAGGATTTCAGGTTTTCTGCCTCAGAATGCTGATAAAGAGCCCCCTTCTTCCTTTGCTACATAAAGCTCTCTATCACATGCTGATCACTCAGCTAGGTTACAGACAAAATAATGCAAAGCATCCATCTCAAAGGAGGCAATGCTAACTCTCTTTCTGTTAATCACAAAGTGTGTAATGAAGTTCACAGAATGGTGTTTAACTCCTTAAGAGTCTTGGCTGAGGGAGACAAGTTGGTGTGATGGATGAAGATATTCTGCAATGAGCTGCATCTCTACCACACCTCCAAGTCAGTCTTTTAACCACTGGATATTTCTGCTTCACACAAGTAAAAATACACAGTAATGTAATTAAGTGAATATCCCAGAGACACATAACCCACAGATGGACTCATTTAGTTTACTGGCAATGTAATTGCCCAGTAGCAGCGAAGCAGTGGATAATTATCCATTGTAGGCTACCGTTAAGTATGTCCTAATAGATTGGTTTCCCTGTTGTTGTTTTTTTTTTCCTGGGTATTTATACAACCTCCTCCATTAAATTTTTTGAGCACCTGAAACCTTCAGTGAATTCATCTTCACAATTCTCTTAGAAGGCAAATGGCACAATTCAGATTTTACTGAGGAAGAAACAGAGAAGTGAATCTCTTCCAAAGTGTTCCTGTGCAACCGGGAGCTGAAGCTTTGCACACCCCCGAGTATGTCAGTGATGTGCTCTGCAGGAAGATGGGCTGGGGCACCTCGATGCACAGGGTACCACTACAGGACATAGTGCTTCTGATCTGGGAACAGGATAACCACAGTCACACGAAGCACAGGCATGGGGTGGGAGGGAAAGAGCTGCACTTCTGGGTTAAGTATGTGCACTTTATCTGCAGCTTCCAGTTCTAAGGCTCTCCTCAAGGGGAAAAAACATTCACAATGGGCTGCATCATAAAAATGCACTCCTGAAGTTCATGGAAAAAGAGGAATACCAGCACAGCAGTGTTTTTATTTAATTAAAGATGCCTGCTTGCTTATGTTTTGTATACTTTGTGTAACACTTAGCCAATCACACATGACAGTATACAATTACTCTAGGAAAACTTGCTTAGACTATATTTGCCTCATGCTTTCAACCATTCCAGACATGCAATTATTACACAGTTGTGTCTGGGAAATTATCAAAACAGTATGGTATTTATAAAAGCGAGAGCAAGCCCACATACACATTATCAAATTAGACTGTGGTAATGTGCTTTTTCACATGACTAAAATTTTTATAACATAATTCTGCAATATCTCGTTGCTTCACGGAGTTGTTGCACTCAGAGTCGGTGGAAACCTCTCAGTCGCATTTTTATGCCCAAAACATTTCAAGTTTAAAAAGAGGCTTCTATAACTTCAATTACTTGATCGAGGCAGAAAGACATTATGGAAAAACATCATCTTGGGAGCCTCAGAGCTTTGCCCATCCCAGCCTCCTGGCTGCATTCCATGCCTCGTGGTTTACCACGCAGTTTCATAAGACCTTACGGTACTTACAATGCGTACAAAAATCTTTCCAGCAAATCATCTACAACAGCATCAACAAAAGGAGTTGGGTTTCAGTCATCTGAAATGATGATAACACTTTGTTGCTGCTGTATCCACGCCTTTGGCTTTACTCTGGCTATCTCAACACATAAACCCCCTGGCCTATGCCTGGATACAGGCAGTGTCCACTGACTTAACACTGCAGGGTCAGTACTAAAATCTGTAGTGCTGGAACTACTTTTCACACTATGCAGTCATGAAAATAACCTCTCCTTGAGTCTAGAGCAGAATAATCTTTTTATCACACAGCATTCACACGGTGGGGAGGAGGAGAAGAATCAAAGCAAAATAAGTTCTGCTCTTTCACATCCTTTTTCCTCTGTTCCCTGCGTTAAATAACCCAAATTCCATACTGGTCAAATGAAGCTGCTGTAATAGCTCCAAGTGCAGTTCAGTCTTGTGCTGAACTGGAAGAGCAAGGGTTTCTCAAGGCCTGTTACCTAAACCTCATTAAATTGAAGGAAGCACAACTGGTCTTTGCCTCTGAGGGAGTAATTTACTGGGGTTTTATTTGGTGGGAGGTTTTTTCGTTTGTTTGGGGTTTTTTAGAGGACAAGCAAATATCATACCTAATGGAAATACCAGCTAAAAGTACAATGTACCATTTGTAGCATTTTTTATTAATTTCCTAACATTCCCCATTGAACATGGCATTTTAAAATCTAGGGAAGGATGCTGAGGCAGCTTACTGTTTACTATTTCCAGCTGAATTCCATTTATGGAGATTAATTTAATATAATTTTTACTGGCATATTTTTGCTCATTTATGTCTCTAAGAAAAAAAAATAGAATAAAGATTTCTTATTTGAAAAGTATATGTTGACATTTGCCACACTTGCTCAGTATTGAGCTTTCCCCTGGGATTGATGTTCTGCTGTTTAGCTTTCCTTAAGTCCTTTAGTCCCACACAGTAAGTTGCTAAGTGGTCTGAGATTCATTATTTAGAATCATAGAATATTTAACAGACTCTGATATTCTCCACTATTCCCAGTATGAACAATGCCATCAGAATTTCATATGAGAACCTGCAAGACTTGCTGCAGTAGAAATATAAACAAACTGTGATTAAGATAAGGTTTCTCATTCTGCTTCCTAAAGTGGCCATCCCATCCCATCCCATCCCATCCCATCCCATCCCATCCCATCCCATCCCATTTTTCTTTTGCAAACTATTTCTCAGGAAAATTAATAGCAGTCAGTTGCTCTCACGATGCCTCCTAATACCAATTGCAAAGGTCACATTTGTTCAAAGGTGGCAGGAGAGGTGGTAGTTGCTAATTTTAAAAGTTGTTATGTCCAAAAGTCAGTCAGGTGACACTCAGTGGGACATGGAGGTTGGTTCTGCTCTCTCTGAATCCTCAAAAGAAGACTAAAAAATCTTAAAAGGATCTTACACATCCTTTTTTTTGAGAAGCAGGACACAGACCCCAGGTGATGGGTAAGACAATTTAAAATTATTAGACAGACCTATGTTTTTTTTGCCAATTCTCACCTTTTTTTACAAGTAATTTAAAAAAAATATTACTAGGAAAAAAAATCCTCAGAGGAAAATGTGAAGCTGTATTTATACATTATGCATGGATCAAACACAATGAGCATAAATGTTAATATGTGATAGTAAAAAGTAATATGTATATTAGTGCAGGAGAAAAATTCTGACTTCAAAAAGAACTTCAGATATTTATAGAATATCTTCACTCAAACATTCACTCGATTTTGTTCTTTATGATCATGTGATATGTAAGTGCACTGGATTTGCTTGAGTTCTGTATAACTTGATTCAGAAAGCACAAGAAAGCTTCACTGACAAAGAAGATATAAAAGAACATATGCCCCTTTCCATGAACTTGTAATTTTTTCAAGATGAGATGGATAATGTGAATAACCCTCAACTGAGTGCATGGCAAACATCAGCAGGACTGAAGGCTGAATGTCCTTACCGAAAGATCTCCACAGACCACATTTCAGTAGCCTTACCCAAGAGACAAATAAAAAGCAAGCTAACCATCTAAGAAAGAAATTATGACAGATTCCATAATTGCTTTTATTATCCTTTATCACATCAGTTATCCCTGTTATAGTTTGGTTAAATGTGCAGCTGCTGGTGGGTTTGGTTGTTACGGGTTTAGTTTTTTTTAAACATACATATTACAAATCAGGAGGCTCCAAGGGAACTTTAGGTAAAGCTAACAACCCATTTACAAATCCCTCATTTCCAACAGCATTAAAATTCTGAAGGCTGCTGCTTCTTAATTGTACATAGGCAGGACAATTTGCTCCAAGGTTTTATTACATTAATTTTGTATAACATTGTTATGCATTATTAGATTCTTGCTAAAATACACACTGCTGAAGCATGAAGTAGAGAGCATGGACTGAAACCATTGTACAGTTTACAATACTGTGTGGTCTGAAAAGTTTAAAATCTTGCTCTTATGTTTTAAATATTTATAACCATGAAACTTGGGAAAAAGAGAATGCAGTGTTGAAAGAACATCAGTGCGGTGGCAAATATTTTAAAAAGAACAGAAAAACTATTCTAACTTTGGAAACGCATCCACATTCTCCCCTAACTAGTTTGAATAGGAGTACTGGTAATATATGCTGGTATAATTGAAGTTATCTTTGTACTCTCTTCGGAAAAGATAACATTTCTAGGCAAATTTGACGCTTCAGAATAAAACAGGAGATTACTTATGAAATTGAAAAATGCAGGGGGAAAATCCCTGCTCTGTTAATTGCAGCATATCTGTTTGAACAGTCTTATTAAATTCTGAAAGTTTATTCTCAAGGTTTCTTATGCTTCTGCCACACAGTGGCCTGAGGGGATGGAACTCAGACTTCACCCAGAGCTCTGGATCTTCCCTGAGAATGATCCTGTCTGATACTTTTGCCTCTGCCCATATGAGCACAGCTCCTTGGGAAGCCTGGGAAGCCTCACAGCATCCAAAACATTCCTACTGCACTTGTGTTTAGACAGGCAATTAAAACAACAGACTGCCCCAAACCATCACTGTGGGGAGCAGGGATAGGACTGGAGGTGACAGGGAGAGAGGGGAGAGGAGCTGAACTGATTGATCCACGGAGAGCCAGACCCATCCAGCCAGATGGACACCCTGCTCCAGTGGCTGCTCTGAAGTTTGTCAACAGCCCCTCTGAAATCAAAGTGCCCCAGAGACCCCTCACAGCCACCCTGGTGAAACGTGGGCTGGAGGAATGGATGAATGGAAGGGTCAGCTTTTGCCAGTGGTAGAAAATGCAACTGGTGGCTGGTGTCACTCACAGGCACTGCTGCCAACACTGCTTAATGTCCTTATTTACAACCTGGACAATGGCATGAAGTGCACTCAGGCAATTGCACTTTCCAGCTGGCTTGGGAGCTTTTTTTAGAATTGATTGAGGAAGTCTTATTATTAAAAACACATAAAAAAAGAAATGAGATGATTGGTCTCCTTCTCTATATATACATTTTGTAGAATAACTAGCTGATTATACTGTCAGTATCAAATATGACCACTCATGTATTTCACTATTGAATAATAAATTATTGTGGTTATTTAAAATGTTTATAATGAGCACCTTGTGCTTGGAAATCAGTGTCTTTATTCAAATATTATCTATTGCTTCAGGAAGACAGGCTGATATTTTAGAACTGTTTTTGTTAGAACACATTCCATCATCACTTTTGTAAGAAAAACGCAAAAATAGGAAGCTTTTTTACTAAAATCTATAGTACACTAGGAAAATAAGAAGGTTCAGTGCAGGTTAGTGGATTTGATTAATGCAGTTATATATACATTCAGAATAAATGCCTAATTCAAGTACCTGATACATGCTGCTCACTCATCCAGATTATTCAGAAAACTATAGAACAAACCAATGATAAATATGTTCCTGGAATCTCTACTGCTGTGAGGAACCAGTGAGGATAAAACCTTTAAGAAACTCCAAATCAAGGAAGAATCAAGAGCAGTGTTTCCAAAAGCTGGCTTGGTGAAAATGTTGTCAACATAACTCATACACTGACACACCTATCACCTCCAAACCCAGAAACATTTCAGAGGTCAGGAAGAACTGTCCATTTAAAGCTTGATGTGTGATTAAAGGCAGAAATGTCACGGTTCAAAGTACAGTGCAACTTAAAGGAATGATTTCGGATATTTTCTGTAACTCAGATAATTCTTCATCTTACTTATCTTTGGGGGAAAAGCAAAGCATCTCCAAGGCAAGGATAGCAGTCTGGAAAACTTCTGGAGAGAATGTGAACAGGCAGGTTCTTGCCCTGGGCTTATGCTCTTGCCTAAATGCAACTGGTGGCCATCATCAAAGGCAGAGTATTACTCTGAGGTGCAGACACAGTTTATGGGGATGGATGGACACTTGACTCCATGGACATCTGGTCTAGTTCTGCACAGCCTCTTCTGATGTCACCTTTAATTTTCTGTGTATGCAGCAGAAAACTATGAAAATGCACAGGAGCAAAACACAGAAGAATCAGCTGTGCTGTATGAGTTTTGAAGGCCCCATAACTTATCAGTTGAGCTACTGGAAATTTATGAAATAGTAAACATAATGATCTCTGTAACAAGGACATTTTCAGCTGTTTACATGACACTTAAACACAATCAATGCCTACCAGCAGATCAAATCAAATGCAGCTTTTTTCCCTGATAATTCCAGGAGTTAAATTTTCAGTAGAAATAAGGGTCCATACATGTGTGGAAGGGGGAAGGACCAGGAGAAAATTAAAGAGTTTAAGTTATTTTTTACTAGACTCGGAATTATTCTTCTGAAATTATGCAGGGAGACACTCTGATGAAGAAAGATGGTCTGGCTGTAATTCTTTAGAATTGATTCTTCCCCTGGGCTGGGAAGGAGAAGTTTTAGAAGAAAGGTAGAAAATGTATTCTCACGGTTTCTTTGACATTTTTCATTAACAAAACCCAAACAACAAAACAAAAACTCAACAGCAGAAACAAACCAACAAAAATCCAAACACTTCTGCTTCAAAAAGACTGTTCGGTATAACCAATTCCCATTACTGTCATCACCCAGGGGGAAAAGACCATCAGTGTTTCATTTAAAATCAAAATAGATGAGATAATCCAAGGTATAGGATACAGCTCCATTGAGAGCCTACTGATGAGTAGTGCTCTGATAAATGGGTGAGGGAAACCACCTGCAGCCTCCTGCTAATGTGAAACACCAGCTCAGGAGAGGAGGGAAAAATCAGATCAGGGCTCACCCCAATGAGAGCTCTTTCATTAAAGAGACAAGGTTACTCCCAGGCTTTCATAAAACAGGAACTATTTCAATAACATACTGTAATTTATTCTCACAAAGAATTTCTTTGAATATCAAATATAAAGGCAGTGAGTCAGAAAAGTATGAAAGGAATAAATGTGCAACTTTTCCATATAGTATTTACAAAAGTTACTCTTAATCTAATATATTTTAGAAAGGACTAGAACAGTTGTTCAACTCTTTCTTCAAACTGAAAGGTTCATAATTTTTTTCTGTCAGTGAATGCAGAAAACTTGACTAATTATGTATTATTTACTTGTCATAATTTTAAATGGGTTTTTATAGGCTTCCTCTGAAAGATTATGCTGCACTACCCACCATTGTCACTACTGCTAGCACAGAGGTTAAATGTTCTTTCTTCCAAATAGGCAGAACAACAAAGGGCAGAGGAAAGGACATTACTTCTTTTTAATATGGTTTTGACTTTCTAGTATTGTTGAGTAATTTACTTTACGTATTCTAATAAGCTGAACCAGTGATTCTAACAGAAATACATATTCAAAATCTGCAGTTATATTCTTTTGTCTTGATGTCAGTAATAATTACTAAATTAATTTAAATGTCTTGCTTGTTGAATAATAGCTTGATGTGTTTTTCTTCAAGATATAAACATTCAGAATGCAACCATTCAAAACACACTTCACACAACATGCTTTAATACAGGCTTTACAATAAATCCTCAACTAATTCCAATCATGCTTTTATAATTCTTTCTTATTGTCACTTCTGCACTGGTAATGTCACTTCATATATTAGGGCAGTGTAGGGTAGAGCCCTGATTGAAATTTTCTCTCAAACTAATTTTAGTTGTCTGGTGGGGGAGATAAAACAACAGAAATTGAAAGCAATCAAGAGATTTGAAACAAAATTTTCAAAAAACTAACATTCAAGCATTTGGGGGACTCTGTGTTCAGGAAGGGAGGGATACACTGGAATAGAGTTCCAACCTGACGCCATGTCACATGGAAATCTCCCCTGTCTCCTAAACTGTTACTGGACTTTTGCTGAAATAGAATCACAATTCAGCCTCTGACTCCTGGTGAGTCACTGGAGAAAGCAGCAAACTCTACTGGCACTTCTTTTAGAGGAGTTTATTTTCATCACCATATTAGCCCAGCCACACACTTGCCTTTTCTTAGTGAATTATTCTGTGCACTTTTGTTGGAAGTAAAACAGCAGCAGTGCCTGCCCCGAACAAGTCAGTGCCTGGGAACAGAAGCAAAGGGCATCTGATGTGTTCCTTCCCCGAAGGAGTTGGCAGAAACAGTTCCCATATGCCTGGTAATGAGAACTTAAATTCCTTATCAAGCAGCCTTAATGTTAAATATATCATTTAACAAGGCAATCAATACCAAGATGCACACATTTTTGGGAAGGAACTGCAAGGAGATCTATTGACTAAGATTCTGCTTCAAAGTGAATAAGTAAAATGGTAGGTTTAAAAATGGATTGCCAGTTTCTAAGGTCTCTGAAAACACCATCTCTAGGAAGTAATTTGCAATTGTCAGCTCTGGAATAAAATACATTGTCATTGGTATGGAGATGTGGTGAATAAAATAATGGGAGAAGAAGAAGAAATAGAAATTATAAAACTATTTCAGTCAAGTATCTGAAAAGACATAGAAAATGCTATTGTAGTAATATTTAAAGAAATAAAAGGCATCAGATCTGACAGGGCAAAAAGCACTTAGGAGAACATAGAGGGGAGTAGAACTCACAGCTACTTCAGGCTGTTAACACTGTCTCATAAGACACTTGACTAATGGTTTCCCATGACACAATACTGAGCAAAGTATTGAATTCAAGATGGGAGAAGATATTGCTCATCAAAGCCACTGAGAGAGACATTAATCACCTCACTAGGATTTGATTCAGGTCTTAATTCAGGTGAAATATGGTAAGATTTCAT
Source organism: Pyrocephalus nanus (assembly GCA_038380795.1). Taxonomy (NCBI): domain Eukaryota; kingdom Metazoa; phylum Chordata; class Aves; order Passeriformes; family Tyrannidae; genus Pyrocephalus; species Pyrocephalus nanus. The sequence goes on along the minus strand of CM076275.1, from coordinate 12,622,373 downwards.
CTGCATGTATTTGCAGTACCTAAGAAAAGGCTTTAGTAGCTGTGTGAAGTCAGACATTGATATAACTCCGACTTCTCATTCTCATGACCTTCGATTTATTACCGTGTACAGGACTGACTCATAACAATTTTTATGAATGTTGATACTGCTGATCTACTTTAAAAACATAAATACATCCTCTTAGTACAGCCAGATGAACTTCTAGTACTTCCAATAATTCTCTGTCTCCATAGATGTTCAAGAAAGGAAAAAACATAACTAGTTTTACTTTTCTAACTTGAAGGGAGACATTTCAGCCAGTGTGATTATTTACTCTTTACTTAGAATCAAAGTTTGCCCTGCTGGCTTTATGTGAGTGGCTTGCAGTAATGGAAAATCTATTTGCTTTTAGGAGAGCATAAGGTACTCAACCATCATAAAGCTTATTGTCAAACCAGTGCTGGCTCTGCACAAAATGATTTCTAATGTTCCTCATTTTATTATGTTAAATGAATTCTCTAGTGCAATTATTTTGCAGTGGATCATGGGGGTAATAAGCTAATTGTTACTTGTTTTAATTGCTTAAGTATGAAGTGTCAGTGATTTATAAGTAATGAAGAAGCTGAGATGAAGTCATAAAATACTAAACGCCCATAAGATCAAGAAGTTCACTTCTGCAGTGAGGAAGACTTTATTTCCCCGTGGCAAAAACACTGTATGTTCAGCCTCTCAGCAGTAAGATAAAGACAGAAGAAGGAAAGAATTTTGTCTCCTTTCTTCATCACAGTTCCCTTTCAAGCAGTGGAAAATCCAGGTTCACTCCAGTAAAATAACTAGCACAGTGACAACAGTATTTATTTCATACAAAGAGGATGACATGAACATTACTGTGGATGAACTGTATGAAAACATTTCTGTACAGCTTTATGCACTCACTGGACCTAAACCAGTCAGGGCTCAATCAGTTGCACCTGTTTTGAACTGGAATACAGTTGTTTTAAGAAGTGATTTATATTAGTGTGATCAAGTGGAGTTCAGCTTTGCATGATACAGAAAAAAAAGTCTTACTATTTGTTTGCACTGCTTATAACGAAGCTGTCATACGGTGCATGCCTTTTCCTTGATCCAAAATATACAGCTCTGAAAATCAGATGGAAATGCACAATTCCCTATTGCATTGCTCCACAGAGATGGATGAGGGAAAAGCTGGTTTGTTTCTTGACTTAATATTTTAAGTAAGGTTCTAAATTTCAAAGACTGGACATAAATAAATCTGCATGTGTGAATTTCCAGATTATATTTTAAAATATTAGAGATTTATGTTCAATAACTCTTCAAACCTCTTCAAATTGCAGAAAGTAGAACAAACTTTCACAGCCTCAGAACAAGTTGATAAAATAAATCTTTTTAACTTGCTCAACCCCAGTGCCAACTGTAAACACACAGAACACAGAACTTTCATTCTAGTCCACAAGCACAAGGAACATGGGAATCTTTCATCCTAACTATTATGAACTCTAGGACTTTAGGGCTTAATCATTTCCAGAAATCAAATTTTTGAAATATCAACTTTTTACATAGGCTATCTGGAAGAAGAAGATGTTGGCAATCTGTTCTGAATTTTCTCCTGTGTTAAAAATTGAGAATATTCTGTTTTCCTTAAACCAAATTTCTTAGAGACATTAAATTAGCAAGAAAAGGATCAAAATACTGAAAACAACCAACAACAACAAAAACCAAACACACAAAAGGGAGAGAATGCCCCATATAGTTTGAACTTCAAGAAATTTTACTGTTAAAGAGTGGGAATTTTGCTTTTTTAAAGAATGAGATCCAATTTAGAGAAGAAATCAAATATTTCTCGTCAAGAAAGTGACCTTAACGATGATGGCTACAAAGGAAGAGGATGGTCAGTGACATAGCTCCTCTTGGATCTTGGATCTACTTTCTTTTTATTTTAAATAAATATCACATCCTGGACCTAAATTTTTATCAAAAATAACAGATTTGTATCATAAGTTTTACTTTTGATCACTGTTTTACAAAGAAACAAACATTCATTAAAAAGTTCTCTCTTCATCTTTATGAAAATCCAACTGCCAGTGAGTCAACAAGAAAGCAACAAGTTCCATCATTTAAGAGTGAGTTGCAAACTTCACTCTGTGCTATTTAGTCACTTATAGTTGCTGCATTTATACACAAAGTTGGAAGGTATCAGTGATCAAACTCCAGTGTCATGATTTTCTCATAAACATATGAAAAATATCCATTTCCTAATCAAAAGGTTTTCGTGTAAAATGTGTGTTCAAGTTACCAGCAGCATAAACCAGGAAGTAGCACTCTACTAAATTCATGTGAATACAAAGGAATGTCACGGATGAAATTATTGTAATTTTACAAATGCAATATTGATTATTACAAAAGTAAGAAACACTATCATTATCATTACAAATTATTATATTTTTCCAAAGGAATTTGTCCTCACAATTTCAGTTACTATTCAAGTTTCAGTAAGAACTCAGTAGCTGGTTAAAAAATAATACTTCTTAATTTTGTAAACATTTATTTAATACTTGAAAATAGAGCTTTGCTAAGAACATGAGCCATGTTCACTATGTATATATTCATTTGAAACAAATATTGAAGTCTTTCAACATTTGTGCTGCTCTCATTAACTATATTTATTGTGGACATACTGACAGACCAAAAATTGTGCCTCCCTGCTCCGTGCCTGCCCTGAGCAATTTACAACCTGTAATGTTTGGCCAAGAGAGACAAACAGCAGCAGACAGATAAATGTGGGCAGGAAGCTTGAACCCTTTTATGCTCAGAGAGTATATGGGAGCTAAATCTCTCCTGCACATCATACCAACTCATTAAAAATCCATCCATAGGTCTAGAATTTCATCACTATTCCCAACTTCCAGCATAAAGAAAACACCCAGATAACATTCCTCTGCACAACACACACAAAAAGCCCCTACCCTTCTGCTGAAGGGATACAGAACTGCACTCAGCAGTAGCAAGTAAAGCAGAAACACTCTTTTATATCCTCAGAAAATAAGACTTTATGTTCTTTGGTCAAGTAAAATATAAATGGAAACCTCTTTGCTTCGATAAACAAGATCTTTCTTGGTTGTACAAGTTAGAAGATTTCTTTCCATTGTTTTTGTTCTGCTTCTGTTGAAAACTGTGTTAGGATATCTCTGAGTAGGCAAGCCCAAAATCAAATATCTTGTCAAAGTGCCCCCCTCTCTGGGTACACAGGGAAATTTGAGATCATAACAGTACATAAAAAGCCAGGCTTGTGTTTTGCTTTCTTTCTGGGAGAAGGGAGGGGGGTTAATTTAAAAAGATACCTTTCACATGGCACATTCCCTAATTCTTTCAAAGGTATAACCCTGCACGTGGCCAGAGCAATGTGAGCACTCTACAGTATCTGAAAGGCTGTTTACCTTCTGTTATAGTGCTGAGGAGGAAATTGAGCTCTATATGTTTTTTATTGGCTTGGGATATCTATCTACTATCTGAAATTACTTCTATTTCCATATCCATTATGTGAATTGGATGTGGAAATTATAGTCTCAGGTTTCTTGTGGCATCTGCACACTAATGCTGATAGCATGTGGACTCAACACCCCTTGGAAATAATTGTATGAGATCACTCACACCATTACATTTGATGCATTAGGTCCATTACATACTCCCAGAGATCTCTGTCCTCACTACTGTAAGCTATATCCTTGATAGTGCTGATATCAAGGAGAGAAATTCACCTCTTATTTAATCATAATAAATGTGATATTTCAGGGTAAAAGCACTTCCTGAGGAAAATCAACTTCTTGGTCACAGCAGATTTGCTGAGCTCAGCCTACACAGGATGGGCATCTTTTTTCTCTTTCATAATAACAAACATCAAGAGGAAAATGCACTTACTGATCATCCAGTAAAGTTGTTTGTGCTTTCTTCAGCCAGCAGAAAATCATACATACACATTAGTCATGAAAAGGTGCAAAGGAGGAAGTTCTGCTTTAAAGAGGTGGAGTAGCTAAACCCACAAGCTGCAGTTTACTGTTTTTCAGGCTTATCAGATTCCCAAGAGACAATGGTAGTGGGAGTGGAAGTATTCAAAAAAAGTGTTATGAGAGTTTTCTGAACTTTGGAAAGGCAGAAGAGTAGGACAAAGAATCCGTGCTCAGCTAGTCCCACACACAAATCTGGATTTATGAGAGGATAATGGCTTCATCCATCAATTCCAAAGATGAAAGCCACATGGTAGAGCAGGTATATATAGAATATATAGAATAGTCAGTGTGGGATAGTTCTTCAAAGTGCACTGTCAGTACCAGAGAGCAGGAAGAAGAACACTTGAGTGAACATGACTTTCAAAATTAATAATAGTTGAATTTGGGCACGTATCTGATAACTGACCATTGTTCCATGTATGAAGATCAACTATATGAGCAGTTGAGATACCATATTTTAGAAAAGCAATCTATAATTTTCAAGTCTACACGTTTTAAGTCCTAAAAGATGACTTTACTGTAATTTCCTCCTAGGAAGATAATTTCCCCCACAGGAAAATGGAAGGATATACTGCTTTTGACTTGTTTTCTAAAGACCTTGCTTTCTATAGACTGTAACACTGCAGTGTTAACAGCTTTACAGTTTTCAAGGACCTTTTAAATAATGCAAGTGCCAAAAATTCCAGGATTTAGGATAAAGCAGGGAAGAGGGATTGGTTTTGGCTTCATTTCTGTACTGTTTAGCACAATTTCATGTCCCTCTGCTTTGCTGAGTGTAAAACAGATGTGTGAGAATAAAGAAACCAGTTCCTCTGGTGCTTTGGTAACCAACAGGATTCCAGATGGGAATATTTCTGAAGTGTGTATGGTTTCATTTTGAATTTTTGAAATTCTAGGCATATCAGATCTTTCTAAATAGATATACAATAAATTATTCAGATGTCCAACACAAACACATTCCCCTTTTTTCTCAAAATTATATAACGTGCAGAGTAAACATTTTCTCTATTTAACACAAAATGGTCAACTAATACATAATGAGAAAACTCACTCAAGATCACTCCAACAAACCCACACTGTTGGCCACTAACCACAGTTCACAAACAAACAAAAAAGACAAAACCAAAATCCATCCTCAATGGTCATAATCAAACCATCACCAAGATCACAAAGACTGCATGGAGATTTTGCTAAAATACTGAAATCCAGGTCAAAAATATCTAGTGAGCCAGGACAGTGATTACCTTAACAGTGAGTCTCAACTGGAAGGATTTATGGGTTTGGAAAAAAAAAAAAACAAAAAAACAAACCCACAAAAAAAACCCAAAAGAAAAACCACACAAAAAACCCCAAGAGTCACATTGCATTTCAAATAAAAACACACAAAAGAGCAAAATGCAGTTTTCTTCAGAGTCAGGGCTGAGAGGGAGCCTGCAAACTGAGACCAGTGCCAAGATACTTTGCATATCGTTTGGGCTTCATTTCTTTTCCAAGATTTACAGGGAAAAAGGCAAGTAATTTTCTCTAGAGAGATTTTTATTTTTGAGTCTCATATTAAGAGGAAAACATCACAGAAGCCATAAGAAATTATTGATGAAGCTGCATTATTTCCTCACCATATGTTATTAAGTGACAAAACATCAGTTGAATATGTCTTTTCAAGAAAGATTTTGAAAGACTCAGGAGCTTTGTCAAACTAGGATAATCCTCTTAGATGTGCCAACACTGAAATAAATTTTATTGCTTCTGGAATTAAGAAGTATAAAGTTGAATGGGGAAAAAAATCATTAAATGGTTTGATTTTGTCTGTTCTTTTCCCCATCAATCTCAAACGTTCATATTCAGAAGAACTCTTATTTTTATCTCTCAAATTTTAAGTACCAGCCATCTGTATTATCCACAGTATTTGTGAATAGATAGATATGAACAGTGTTTATATGAACATCTTAGAAGAAATGCATTTGCACTTTCAGCTGTTGGAAAATATTAGTTGAACATGTTAAGCATAGTAATATGAATTCAAAGTAGATGTCAGCTCTCATCCTGTGCCGTCATCTAAAGAGGAACCCAAAATTACAGTCTAATGAGAATAATGACTGGGTTAAATCTGTGCCAGTGCCCACTTTTATCATCATTTCATCTTTTGTGACATCCTCTTTCAAAAAACAGACCTACACTAGTTACATTTTATGCTGGATATTCTGACCTAAACCTGCATGATATTACTTAGAGCTTTCAAGAAATCGGTGAGGCTATTCCCCTTGTATTGTGGGTGAGGTGTTAATGTGGGCACAGAGCGAAAGGGAGAATGGGATGGACAGTAAACTACAGGAAAGATTACAGGAAACAATTTCTGTTAATTTTCATAGGGGATATTGGATAAAAATTCAGCTACTTTTTAGTGAAAGACTTACAAAAAATGGGAAACAGCACAAACAATCCATTGACAAAGACTTAGGTGTGGGGTCTTTTTTAAAAGAAGGAAGGTTAATTATAAATGAGCATTCCCTGTGGATATCTCAGGAGATACGTCTCAGTCTGTTTCCTATTGACAGGTGGCAGTGTAAACGAAATGTGGTATTATGAATTCAAATTGGATTTCAACTGCTCATCATTCATACTCTGGCTTTAGAACAGGCTGAGGCTATTATAGTCTAAAAGCCATAATGAAAATGGGTATCTTCTGTGCCATTTTCTAGTCTCTTTTCTTATTTTTTAAGAGGACAGATTTATGATGTTCGTTTAATATTTATCATCTCAGAAATGGATTATTCTGGGTTGTATACATGTGTTACTTTCGATTAGGTGAAGCAATAAATGCACACTCCATGGTACAAGTATAAAAATACAGCATTTGTTGGGGGGTGGGCATTTACCACGGACAAGTGTCAAATCCAGAGGATTAGTTTTCAGTCATTAGGCACAGAAATGTTGACATAATGTTATGGTAGGGGTTACCAGTCTCATAATGACTATGAGTCCTGGAAAAAAAAATAAATGTGTATACTCCAAACATAGTCTAATTTAGTTAGTCTAACAAACACAAGCCAAATGCAAACAAACACCACACTAAATACTCCATCCCCTCTGTCTCAATTTCATTTCTAGCCTCTCGACCTTCCAGTTTGTGCCTTGGTTCAGAATTATGCAATTTATAAACACATTTTTATGCCAGTATATCTAAGCAACAACACAGGCCCAGAGATGTGCCTGCTAACAATGCAGAAAGGGCACAGAAAAAACCCCACAAGATCATAACAGTGAAAAAGAGAAGCTACTGTAAGAAAGAGGGGAAATATTTACACTAAACTTCCCTGTCGTGCTCACTGTGGAACTTTTTGCCCTTCTGCTCTTGTTTATCTCCTTGCCTCCTGCTCCTGGCTCAAAGGAGGAGTACAAAGTCTCACTGGAGCAACACAGCTGGGAAAGAAGCATCTGCAAAATATGCTGGGATGGCAGTACTGGAAAGGCAGCAATCATTTTAGAGGCACAGATACTGCAGAAGCAAAGGGTTCACAGAGATCCCATCTTTCAGCAGGATCTCCAAATAACAAAACCTGAGCCTTCCACGGATGTGACTCTGATGTGACCGTTGCTATATGTCAAGTGAAGGATATTGTTTATACACACACACACACACAGAGTTCCTTCCAGGATGTTAAAGCCGACCATGCCAAAATTTAGCTATGGAATTCCCTAAAAAGTGCCTGTGCTACAGCCTCTGCTCAGTGTGAAGGACAGACAGATAGTGCTAATTAATACCAACAGCTGTGATGATTTTACAGCCACAGAAGCAACAGTTTTTTATAATGAGCCTCCATTCCATAATAATTTTAAAATAGAAGACTTCCACTCCCAAAATATTCACCAATATAATTTTTAATTGTTTGGCTAGGAATTTCTTGTTAGCATTTCATAGGTCTATCCAGAATAACAATCTATCATTTGAAGTTCATTTTGCAAGTATCACCATTAGCCAAAGCAAGTGAAAAGTATTTGATTAAAAATTAACAATAGTATTTTTTTAAAAAAGCACCAGAAGAGGGTGTTTTTCTTTACTGTGTTAATAAAATACAATTGTTCATGACATTTGGAGAGATTAAACATAAATCCAAGAATAGAAAGGAATGCTCAACCTTTCTGAAAACAGAAAGAGCTCATGTATCTTTATAATACCCCCCCTAATTTAATTAATATATTCCTCATACCATCTGGTCTGACTCACTCAAAATATAACAAAGTAGATCACAATTAAAACATTATAAATCTAACACAACTTTAGCCTGAACACTTTAGATTATACCATCATTGTTAAAAGCTGGGCTGTCAGTGATGTGACAGATGATTCCACGGAAGGTAATTCAGCAGATACTTTACAATGCTCTCTTTGTTAAAAGCATCTGTATATTGATTTCCATATTTGTATTTTAAGACAATCTTATGATTAGAAAACAAGAGCTCAATGTACAAATGAGGCATGGAATATCTGTCACTTGTCAGATCTGGACTGAAATACGGAGACATAAAAATGTCAGGAAATAAAATATTTTACATCTGCAGTGAGTAATTAACCAGGCAATTATTACTTGATTTCTTTTTGTGAAAAAAGGGCAGAAACTGGTGGGGGCAGGGGGAATCACATTTGGTTTAGTTTTCACAGGTCTTCTCTCCTTCCTTTTAAATACCAGCACATTTGAAAAATGCAGCATTGTTTTGAGATATAAACACATTCTTTCCCATTGAATTTTACTATAATTCAAAACTAATGCTGAATTTTTCAGTATTAATTTAATTTCCATCTAAAATGGTTCCTCCGTTTCTACAAATGGGCCTCACATTATCAAAGTCCATGACCAGGTCAAGAGATGAAGGAGAGACACATTAATTGTATTTATCTATTTTTGCTCAAAAGTGGTTCAGGTCACACTGACAGAACTAGAATCAGTTTGTAAAAACCCTTTCTTGTTTATTCAAATGCAAATAAGTAAAATCGGAATGACAGCAATAATTACTGTTATTTCTCCTGAACATCTCCATGCAGATAGGATATGAAAATATATGGGCACAAATATTTATCTTTCGTCCATCCAAGCTTCACCCCTTTTTTTTTAATGAAATACAACACTGTTTTTTGTCACAATCTGGGTAATTTTACTACAAAAGAAGCAGAAACCAGCAACTTGCAAAAAACAATAGTCTTGGAAAAATGAGGGGACTTTGCTGCATGATTGATCCCCCAAAGGCAGAATTCTCCCAAACACAGGAGATGTGACCAGACTCACAGTAAAAATTCACAGAATCACAGAAATTTGTCATATGCTTCCCCAAACTGTTACTGATAAAGAAAGCACCTTAAGTTTGAAGATACAAATATCATGATAGAAAATATCCCTTGGAATAACCTTAAATATGACACACACATCTACATATATATATATACACACCTCAGAATATAAAAATATGTAAAGAGTGTTCCTCAATACTTATTGCAGCATAAGGAACTAAATGCTGCCCTGGCCTATCAGAAACAGCAAACCTGAGGTTTTCTTGCCTTCTGTATGTACATTTCTTTTTGCTCTTCACCTTTCACTACAAGTCCTTAGTCATAGGGTTTATGGGAAAAAGAAAGTCCTTTTAAAATAAGAAATAAAAAGCAATTGATGAATTGACACCACATTTATCACAGGACAGAGAACAGCCTCTTTCCTGGATCTGAATGCAACCTACTGAGAATCTGTAGGGCATAATACAATAATATTTGTATTAATAATTTATTTTTTTTTTGCTTATGCTGCAAAGGACAGAAAAAGGAGAAAGTGAAGTTACAGATTGATATAGCATAGTGTCAGTAGCATCCATTTTAGTCTAACTTTGAGTGTGCTTGGGCTGTAATGGAAGGACATATTTGCATATTATCACAACCCATCAGAGAATCAGTCCTCCACTTCCTCCACTACCCCTGCCAACACAGGGGAAAGAGAGGGTTGAGTTTTCTACTAACATCAGTTAATTTATCCTATTTGAAGTACCATAGTTTTGAATTAGATGTAATTGAAAACCTGCAAAACAGGGTGAAATGGAGTTTTAGCTGAAAAAGTAAATAATGAGAGATAAAGTGATGCATGTTACCCAATACCATCTATCCAGATTCCCACCAGTTAAACAAATGTCAGAGTATTGATCTGTTCATGCAATAGCTCAGGGGGCCTAGTCTTGAATTTCCTGTGGCTCTCAAGAAATCCAGCAGCAGGTCTCATGCCAGGGCTGTGTCCTGGATTTACCAGAGGCAGTGGCTTTTATGAGGAGGCCTGGCTGCTGCAAACAAGGCACCAGATATCAGGGATTTATCTGCATGCTGAGGTGGAACACCCATTGCCCATCACCTCAGCAATCTGTTCCCAGAGCTTCCACTCCCACTTCCCAGTGAACTCTCTGGTGTAATACATGTACTGAATCCATGGTTCCTGTAGGTTTAATAAAGGGAGCCAAATACTGAGCATGGGTTCCTGAGAAAAAGACCATGAGGAGGACAAGGCAAAGCTCCAGGTGGAAGGAGCTCCCCAGGCTGACCCTCAGCTAAGCAGGACAGAGGGTGGCTTCTCTCTGCTGGAACCTTCTGGAGACACCACTTTATCCACATTCACCAAACTGTCTTCACCAAACTTCCCTGCATGACTGTGGAGTTCAAAAACCATTCTGTTAGGACTTCTGTGAGTCACCTGCTAATTATTTGGTTTGAGAAGCCTGGATTAAAAAGTACATATCAAATATACCCGTGACTCAAACTAGTCTATCCAGTGCTGTGTCACTTAAAAGGAGAAAAATCCAAAGCATTAGCATCATCTTATTTTGAATATCTGCTCAGCCTTTTGTGAGCTGTACTTTAGTAATCTCAGGCAGGGACCACTTGTGAAGAGAATTTAGAGGCACAGGAGATATGCTAATTTCCCAGCTTATTATCCTGCTTGACTTCGCCTTTATTTTTTCCTTTTCTTCCTGTCATGAACTGAGAAGGTCCCAGATGAAATTTCTAAATGAAAGCATTTGTGTCCAGTGCTCCCTACAGAAAAATTGTTAAGGGAGAAAGTCTGTGGGAGTACAAAGATTGGGTGAGGAGTTAAAGGGAGGACAAAAGGCATCAGTGGGAATATAGATGAAAACAGGCAGGAACTGAGAAGAACAAAGAGTAAGCATGAAAGAATAAATATTAACTGCCCTCCTATACATATATGCCCTTTCCACAGAATATAGAGCTCCTCAAAATACTTTTCCCCCACTTCCTACTGAAAGAGTCAAATCTGACATCCAGCTTTTATTAACAAGCAGATCCATAGCTCTTTCACAAGTAACAATTAATCCAAATGTTTTTCAGTTATATTTGTTTCCAATGCATAATAAATGCATTTCTCACTGAAAAATGTATTCAGCAGCTTTGCCCCCTTTTCCTTTTTAAATGCAAACTGAAGAGAGCAGCCTCAGAAGCAGAAGGAGAGGTGGGTGCTCTGGCAGTGCTGAATTTTCCCAGCTGCCCTTCCACATCCAGAGCCAAGCCCAGAGCCCAGCTCCCCAGCCTTAGGCCTGGCAAGGCGTGCCAGGCTCACAGCAGCTTTGCTCTCTCGCTCCCACCTCCTTGAGGTTTTATTGTTAAAAACTTCTGCTTATAAACTTCACCACCATAATTTTATTACAAACACTTAGTGCAGCAAAGTGCATTAGGGCAATATTTTGCTTTTAGCTTACTTGTTCCTTGTAATGACCATAACTGGCAATAAAATCTGTAACTAATGTTTACCTTGGTTTAATCAACACTAGACCACAGCAAAGAGCAGAATTGCTGATGCAGTGACCCCACTGTCCTGTGTTTAGATCCTGCTTGCTGGTGATTTATAGCTGCATGTTCCCTGGCTTATATTAAAAGAGAGAGAGATGACTAACTACTTCCAGAATCATAGCAGTAATTGGAAGACTATTCTGTAGCTTCGAGGGGAAGGTAACAAAAGGGATTCTGCAAGCCTCTTTCGCTGGAGGGGTAGTGGTAGGGTTTTGTGCAGTAAACCTCAGTGGCAAGATGGAAAAATCCCACCTTTCCTCGTTAGAGAGCCCCCCTGTCACCTTTCCCCCAAACCCCTGAAAAAGAAACAAAGAGGGCTCTTCTGTAACTGGATAGCACATGAAGTAACAGTGTGGAAACAAATGAGATGAGACACATCCTGCCCAGTTCACTGTAATCACTGCCAGAGATGGGGCAGATGAATGAGGGACATCCATACAGATTTTACAGCCTCCAGTATCTTACTTTTCCCCTTCCTGGCAGTTGCAGGGAACACATAATTACAAGTAGTGATTTGCATTAGAGGGTAAATGTGCATTTCTTTCGTTCTTCATTCCCAGGTTAGATTAACTTTGTGTATCAAGACATACATAAAAATGCAATCATTTCATTGTCAGGAGCCTAAAGCTAACGTTAATTACAGTTTGAAACTTCGATTATTAATGCATCTTTACCTATTGAAGTGTGAAATAAGCAATAGTAGTTGGAATACACCAATTAAATTAGCTTTTGAGACTGGAATTCATAAATAGGATACTATGTTGTATTTACAGTTGAAATTGTAACATAGCATTCAAGAGCTGGAGGGTGCTGTATTCTAAACAACAATACACCTTAACATTCACTCAAAAAAAAGAAAAAAAATTGGCCTTTTTCCATAAACCTATTGCTAAATTATAAATGTACAACAAGTTTATGTCCTGTGGAGGCAGATGCTCTATTTATTCTATTCAGTCAACAATTACAAAAATCAAACTCACCTTTCTCATAAACCTGCCATAACACACACCCCCACACCCCTATAAAAGGAAATGGATTCTATAGCCAGAACTAAGCAAATATTGAATACAGTTATTCAAGAACAATAATTCAAAGAATTAATAGAATTCTTTGTTAGCTAATAACTTTTTTTTTTTTTGGTCCATTTTCCAAGTTTGTTCATTTCACTTTGTTGAGCTGGAAGGTCAATGGTATAAAAACGTATCACCTAATAAGTTAATATCAAAAATACCTGAAGAAGAAAATGTGTATATAAATTACAGGGAAGCAATGATGTTTTGCATATATTGTAATTGTTAGAGGACAGAGAAAAATTAAATGTGCTTAAAATAAGAAAGCTTTAAAGAACAACAGGTGTCAGCATCAGTAGAACATACAATATTCCTTCCAGTTGCGTCAGTCACTGCACTTCTACAAATTTACTACCTTTGGTTCGACCATAGAACAAAATTCCTTTAATATCTTCTGCTCCTCATAAATTCTCCCTCCCTTTGTAATATCTAATTTTACCGAATAAGTTACTTCCCTTTGTGTTTTTCTTCCAAATTATTGTATTTTAAAATTAGCCTTTCATGGGCTTTCATCTTTACTTTCCAAGTATCCGCATTTTTCTTCAAGCAACTTTTCTTCCAATATAAGGCACCTTGGAAAGGCAGTGTATTTTCACCAAAACACATCCTTTTAGTGATGATTGGAGCCAATCTACCATCAAAACCAGCAACGTTTTTTAGACATCTGTCCATGCATGAGTCCATACATCATTCACTTGTGGTAGTTTAGAAGCTTAGAAATCTTCACCATGCACATTTTAAGTTGTGGAGTTTTTTAAAGAAACATATTTTGTGCAATAAATTAGTTACAGACAGCTTTAATTACAGGTGCTGACTTAGACTGAAAGGAAAAGTCTGCACAAAGTGATCTAATAAATTAGATATGAACAAGAAGCATGAAATGACAACCTGAAATTAGCAACATAAAAGAAAATTGTTCTCCAAATTTTCAAGTAGATCATAAGCTTAAACTTAAACAAAGAATATATTTTTTAGTGCCTCTTCTAAAACTCCTTTGAAAGCCACACCAGGAACGTTGTTATTCAAAAGGGACCAAAAAGTGGGGATGAGTGAACAATAATTAAGTAGCAATTCAGAGAAGAATTTTCAACAGCTTTCTGAAGGCAAGAGGACACTGGAGAAAAACATTTAGAGAGTGAAAATAATGGGGAAATAGTTTAAGTCCCACAGAATATAAAACTTAATCCAAAATAAAGTTAGTGACATGCACTAACTAAAAGACATTTTATCTCCAAAAAAATCCCCATACAAAGTTAATTGACCAAAAAATAAATTAAATACATTTGACTTGGATTAATGGCTACTGGGGGTTTGTTTCACTGTATTGCAGCTCCCCAGTTGGATGACAGGAAAGAAAGAGAATCTAAAAATGGAGCTGTGCTGATAGACAGTGGTTTAGAAGGAATCAATGATACACTAGATTAGTGGACAAACTGATTAATGAGTTACTTTGTCAGAGTGCTGGGGATGTTAAGGGAAAACTGCTCTTAGAGTGTCTGGGGGAATCTTGGGCAGAGCTGGGAACTGGCAGGTCTGGCAAAGATCATTCAGTTTTTCTTCGTGGGCACTGCTGCCCTGTTTCATCCCAAATTCAGGATGCTAAGATTGTCAGAATAAATACAATTCTCAATTCATTCATGAGACAGATTTTTTTTTACCTCAGAGGTTTAAATCCCCTGATTTCTTTCCTCAGAGCCACAATGCCTGTGCCCTGGCATGTTCTTACTGCCTTCCCCATCATTTTGTGTTTCACCCATTTCCTTCATATAAGACACCTCTCCTGAAATAACAAAGCCTCAATGCTCACATAGCTCACCTTTGGGAGCAGCCCTGGGCTGAAGCTAAATTTTGGTTAACACCTTAAAAGCTTTTAATAGTGCCTTGCAACTTTCTCAGACAGGGGAGTATAACCTCCCTCCCCAGCCCTACTCACACCTTTTCCTCGTCCCTTCCTGACCCATTTCAGTGGGACTAAATCCAAAACCCCAGAATTACTCTCTGAGTCTCTTTACAGTGCAAAAATGTTCAGCTCAAGCAGAATTAGAAAGAGCTTTGTGGAGACAGTTTTCCTCTCGCTGTGAGGCACAGCTTTGGAGCTTACATGTTCTGTCTCTTTTTCAATACGTGAAGGATTCCTGAGACCCAGCTGGAGAGCTCAGGGCAGGCAGGTGAAGATGGCACTGACTGCAGCTGCACCTTCCCATTTGGTGTTCCTGGCCAAAATCAGAGACACAGCCACACTGAAGAAGCAAATAGGTCAGAGCAAGCCTGGCAGGACAAATGCAGAAGCCAAGCCACAGATGCTGGGGTTTCCTCAGACTATTGGGATGGCAGAGGTGACCACAATGGTCTGCACTGAGCTTCACAAGTGTAGAAACAGAGCACCTCTAGTTCCATCTTAGAGTCTGCTGTGTAGGATGTTCACCTTTCCCCCCCCAAAAGCAAGTCAAAGAGCTCTGTATATCATACAGATTAGAAAGTCACTTGGGGATTTCCAGGTGTTCTGCTTGTTCACTTCAGCAACTACACTGAAAATCAGGATAAGAATTGGAACCCTTAGATCCAAATCCAGCTGTGCCAGAAGCTTGTTTGGATGCCCCAAGTCCTGAGTCTCGCAGTGTTTGGATAACTAAACAAACACTTTGCCATTTAGTGCATCATTTAAAGTATCTCCCAAACCTTTGCTGATAGGATGCTATAATTCATATCTTGTATTTTTCTATAAATCCAACAGATTTTGTATTTCAACTCCTTTGCACCACACTGTAGAATTTATCCAAAGAGATTGTGACTGGAACAGGCTTTAGTTCATTTCTAAAAACCTGCTGGAAAATTCATCTTGCTGAACACCTGCACTGTTATTTCTGTATTTCTCCTGACTCGTAATTGCCTCACCTTTGCAAGGAAAACCACACAGAAGCAAAAGGATATTTCAAGTTACTAGGTCCTGATGGGATATATAAAATTATTATAATCTTCAGAGGAAAATTTCAGTAGAACTCATCTCATTACCAATCTGACACTGTATTTCACACAAGATACAGTAACTTTGCACAAGGAAAGTTTCTGTTTGCAATTTTTGATGGGAACCATATTAAATTAACTTTGTGGTTTGAAATCAGCATAAACTTTAAAGGATAATGAAAATATTTTTAATTATATGAGCTTGTAAATTGAGCACAGCATTCAGCAGATCAGAGGCTTTGCACATCCTTATTTGCTGTAGAGCAGTGGGAAACTCAATTTACCACAGTGATTCAGATGTATTTAGGGTCTGATTTGGGAGGGTGTGCTAGGCATAGTAATTCAAGTAGGTGCTCCAATAGTTTAGCAGATGATATACCAAACCTATACACTCAAGGGGTTTGGGTTGTTGTTTTTTACTGTTTTTCATACATGGTATCCACTTTCTTGGCTAGGATCCTTACTAACTTTATCAGTCTTCTTCCTCTTTTAGTACAGAAAAAGAATCACTCAAATTGCAGATGTTAAATGAGTCAAAACAGCTTTCCTGTACAAAACCATCTTTTTTGCACACCTTTCTCAAAACGTGGATTAATAGATTTTATACAAATGTGCATGAGCAGAAAGAGGAAGATGCATTCAATGGTATCAGTAAGTGTCTATAAAAACATTTGCTGCAATAGCTATACATTATGCTGTTCTTCAGAATTATCAGGCACAATAAAACACTGAGATTGACCCTCGAGTGAAAGAAACATCAAATACATTCTATTCTCTGTTATCTTGCCAATATTCCAATGACAGGTCAAAATGGGAAACGTATATTTAGAGATATTTAGTAGAGATAAAGCTGCACAGGGTCCAGATGAGCCATAGCAGAACTGTGCTATTACACAGGAAACTCTTGACTTGCAGGGTTAGAGCTTTACCATAATTAGGACTTATTTCTTCACAGTCACAATTGCAGATAAAATAATATTGCTTCTAGTTATGCTACCATTGCTAAATTTAATTTTTCCTGTATTTAACTCCTTGTATTAAGGGGAAAGGCAAATTAAATGTCATCTAGCAACATGTCTAAGGAAAAGATCAATTTTTCATATTTTGAAATATTAATAAAGTTCTTTAGAAAAAATAATAGTAAAAAAAGAGTCATATACATCTATGTACATATTCCCACATAACTGTATTAGAAAAAGCCAGTAATGGAGCTGGACCAAGAAATCATAAAATTTGGTCACAGATTCTATTTTGGACCTAGAAGAACTGTCTTAATGAAAGAGAAACAGATATGTCTTTATGAGAACTCATATATTTCAGTAATTGACAATTTCCACCAGAAAAATCCTATAACCTTTAAAAGAATTAGATGAATATTTTTCCCTGCTCTCCTACACCAATCCAGCTCAGGTTAAATATCTCTTGACCTGAAGATGTTAACTTTTTTTAAGCTTTGAACTAACTTCGAAAATTATTTCTTTTCTGCCTCACAGCCCCTTCCTATGGCTCTAACCCTGACTGAGCACACAAGCCCATGGTCAGTGGTTTCTGTGTACAATGATTTCGAGCTGTCAAATCTCAACACAAACTTGCCAAGAGATGTCCCTGGGTTTTGGGAGCATGATAATTTAGGTTAAATCTTTAAAACTTTGCCACTCCTGAGATGCATTTAAACTTTATTTCTTCTGGGTCTCCTTCTCAACCAAACCCTTCTTTTCCTCTTAACTCCCAACTTAATGTCTCTTCAAGACATAATCAATTTTTTGATCCTCCTCATCTTTGCTGCCTGCTGAGAGCAAGTCCTTTTCATCTCCTACTGTCTCATTTGTCCAGTCTCATTCCTCTTGCCAAGGACTTTGCTAAGTCTGGCAGTTCCCTCCTCTGAGCCAACTACGCTGACTCAGTAAAGCTCTGTTGAAGTAACAAACTATTGCCCCTGCTTTTAGGGAGTTCTAATTTCAAAGGCAATGTTCAGGAGAGTAAACTTCACTTTAAAACAACTTTTTTTTTTTTATAAGTGGGTATTTAAAAGGATTGCTGAATATCTCATGGGGTCAAGCTTAAGTAGCAGGAACTTATGTGCTGCATTGAACTCCTGATTTTGAAAAACAATTTTGGATTAAGTTAAAAAAAAATAAACAGGAAACTACTTCTTTCTATTCCTGAAGGTCTTTAAAAGCCCACACAGAAATGTATATGGTGTTCCAGCATCTGTCTGATGACCTGAAAATATAATGCAGCTCTCAGAGGACTGCACAGGTTGCAGTAGATTTTCACTCGAGCAAGTTTATGGGTCATGTGCTTATGCTCTGCCTGATGCAGGTCAGAGCCACTCACTCACTTCTTGAAGTGCTAAAGTGACTCATTAAATTTTGGGAGAAGGAAGAAACACTCTAAAGCCAGCTTTTACAGCAGCAGGTAATTCTTGCTATTTCACTGCATATTTTATCTCCATTTGGTGCTGAATAACTCAGTCACAATCCAAAGCCATTACACTCTTAACAGCCTGCCATTAAATATAACAACATCATCTCTCAGGAAGACATGGGACTGTCTGAAGTCATAACCAATTTTTTTAAATGACAATTAAGAAAGAATTTAGCAACAACAGTATTGGCTGAACAGAAAAATCAATGAGGGCCTCTCCATTTTGGGCAGAATTTTAACAAATAAAGCTGAACCTAATCTTACATAAACTAGCCTGTCATGGAAATGAAAAGACACTATTGAACTCCAATGTCTTCACCAAGCCTAGTCTGAGCCTACCCATTGATATTTTCAGGAGATGCTGGGTGATGGATAGATTCTCTCAGCAGCTCTGAAGTTGTCTGGATGCCAGAAATCCCTTGGGTAGCTGCTGTTTGAACTTTCATAAGGGTCAGATTGCAGTGATGCAGAGAGAGAAATAATGTGAGAGTCAAGCTTTGGGTGGGTTTTTTCCTTCCATGCCTTCTCCCGGGCACACAACATGACTTAGCACTCACAGAAGCCTTTGAGCTCACAAAGGTTCACACAGCGTGGAGGGAGAAAGTTAGGAAAGACAAGGTTTGTTTCCTACCTCTTTTTTCTGAAAATGCCACGATGTGCATTAAAAACATCAATGTGTATTTTATTATATGATGGAAGATGAATTTCTAATTGAGAGATCTATTTCTGTTAGTAGCCATTACACAAGACTATAGACCTGAATTAACTCTTTTTTTCACTCCTGCGTTAGAAAAAATGTTTAAAATGGGAGGAAAAATTAAAAATATTAGACCTATTTGATGTTCCATAACCTGACTTTTCAATCTACTCAAGTTATGAACACAAAAAACAAGCAATGTTTTCTTAAGTTACACCCACCCACAAGAGAAGATGGCCGGTAGGAAAGAGCTCTTCAATTTAGAAAGCAAAGCAGGAATTCTAACTTGAGGTTTCAGGTGGGAGAGCCAGCTGCCACTTAGAAATAATCAGAATAAACAGAATGTCTTAATCAGAAAAACAACCAACACAACCAAAAGAAGCAGAAAAGCAACCAGCGCAACAAGGAAGCCCCTGGAATTCAGCTACATGCTTTTAATCTGCTGCTTTACTGGGTGATTATTTAATTATTTGAGGTATTGGTTCTAAATTTTCACTATCCACATACACCTAACCCTTTTGTGAGTACTACTCAATACTTGGTTTCAAGGACTGCTTCTTTACAAAATGGCTTCTTGTTTTCTGGCTCCTACTAGAATGTGTTAGCTTGGTGTTGGTCCTATTAGGAAGCCATAACTTCAAGACAGAAAGCTAATTCCTAGAGTTCAAAAATTCAGTGATGATTAAAAAATTACATTAAGGTATTAATAAGGCCATAAGTTAGCATCAAGTGACTTTAGAATATTTTTTTTTTTATTTCAGCATAATTTCAAAGCACTTCTCCTTCGTTTATGATTTAGCCTTCTACAGTTACATACACCACCATCTTGGTAACAGCAATAAATGATAAATGGGTCTAAAACATGTATTAAAAAACTGAATTACATCCAAATTGCCCAGCCTTCTCTCTTAATGCCATTGAGGATTAGTAGTAGTGATAAAATCTTAAGTAAGTACCATCAATTAAATGCAGTTATAATGAAATAAGCTGTATTATAATGTACTTTGAGCAGTGCAAACCATTGCAGATGGAGCTTCAAAAGAGGAAATGGTGCTGGGAGAGATTTCTAGCATAATCTAGATAAAACTAGCTCAGTTCTTTTACCTTAAATGAGGATTTACAATCCTACTTTAATTTATAGTAAAACCATTCTAGCTTCTCCATCTTCTTCCTTCATGCTCCCAAAATTTGTGAAGCACCTGCAAACGAGAGATTACCCCCAGCAAACTGAATTGGACACATGTCTGAATGCAAAAGAGAAAAGTCTTCATAAAAAGAGATCATCTCCTTTTCTTTGAGCTCTGTTACACTGCTTCTGTAAGAGAATGACTCCAAAGAAGGGATGCAGCTGTTTGAATATCAGGGAAATAATGAATAGACTTTATTCCATTTTTAAACCACACTGGATCACTGACAGGAAATAAAACCAAAAAGTGGAAATCGTCTCAGAGTACTGATGTGGCCCCAGAAGATTTCCTTCCCCATATTTGTTGCTTTGGGTTATGTCAGTTTGTTTTATAGCTGCAGTAATTTTAAATGCATTTTTCTCTCTTGTGAGATGCACTCTTTCAACTTTCCTTGAGGGAAGCTTGAGGCACCGATTTATGGTCAGATATGTGTGAATATATCTGACCATAAAACACGCTGTACTTTAGTATTTACTGCTGGAAGACAGACAGTATTCCAGATTCAGTGTCTGAGTTATGTTAGCCCTCTTGCTGTAATGCAGGTACCATAATATCCTGTTAAAAATAAACACATCTGGTTTGTTCAATTATTTCCAAAGGTTTTGCAAACATGGCATTTCAACCTCCATTAATGGTTAAAGGGAGACCTGTAATATTCTGATTTTACTTACAAAGGAATTTTAAATCTGGAATTTTCAACCCATCCCTTGATAAGAGATGGAGCCTGTAAGTTTTTGAAATTTCCATTCCCAGATCTAAAAGGGACAGTTTTCTTCTCCTTGTAGAGTACAGAAATTGAATTATAGCATTAAAGAATCAGAAATGCATAGAGGAGAGAACCATCCATGCAGGAAATTCCAGATTTGTTCTCTCCACAGTGCTGAGTTGGGAGCAAACACAGTGAGAAGTGCAGCAGCCCATCCACGAGGCTGCCTCATGCTCAGGGGGGTTGTGGCCATCAAAGAATGGGATGGCAGAGACAGCAGAAAACACACACTGCAGTTCTGATGAGGGAATTTCCACACAGATCTCCAGGCAGGCCTCAAACAAATCTCCTGATATCCCACAGCTCCCTGTCAGCATGGCATTGCCCTGTGGAGTGCACACATGGGGAGTATTAATAATATTAATTATTGCACTGAATTGGATTGAAGCTGTGCTGATGCAGGAACTTCTGAGCCAACATGAAATCTCAGTAACACCTAAAGCTCTACCCTAATTTCAACTCGAGCAACAAAGAATGCAAGAGATATCTCTGTTTATAATCAAGCTGATTTAATTTTTTTTTTTAAGCAGGTTTCTTGCTCCTCTGATATTCCTTCTTCTCACAAACATAGGGACATTCACTGGAAGCACATTACTTCTGCCCTGACTGTAACAGGTCATAGGAAAAGTGGGTGAAAAGAAATCAAGCCTGAAATTACCCTGCATTTGCTAAATAGTCATGTGTTGCATGACTCCCATTCTTAGCCAGTGGAAGTATACAGGTAAATTATTTTCTTTGAATTCTGTTATTTAATGTATTAAGATTTGAATTGTAAAGAAATACAACCTCATTCATGCAATGTGACTAAAAAGAGTAAAAAATTGCTCTGCTTTTGTAATTACTTACTCAGTTTTCAAAACACCAAGCCCTAGATGTGCTGTGTGATCTAGACTTGTTACTTCTATGAGGAAAAAAAAAAGAGCAAATAATGCACCATGAGAATTTGAATCTTATGAAAAAATTATTAAAGGATATGAAGAAAACATACTATTTTTTACTAAGATCTCAATAATATTTATAATAGCAGCTGTATAAAAATGAGACTTTCATGGTATCAAGGAAGGTGCACCAGATTCTCATAAGATGATCTCTAAAGGATCAGTCCTTGCCCTTTCTATCATAAGGCTATAAACCAAATACTTGTGATTACAATGCCTAAAAGAAAGAGCTACACTGTCCAGCACATCAAATGAAACA
The DNA here is from genome assembly GCA_038380795.1 of Pyrocephalus nanus. NCBI lineage: Eukaryota > Metazoa > Chordata > Aves > Passeriformes > Tyrannidae > Pyrocephalus > Pyrocephalus nanus. Next base: position 12,600,230 of record CM076275.1, on the reverse strand, counting down.
CCTCTAATAATCTACAAGTTTTCAGTTCTGCTGTATTCTTCTGAAGACCATTATGAGCACATAGAAATAGTCCTGGCAAAATTGGTCTCCAGACCTTTTGTAGTTTCTGCTTTCTTTGTCAATACTTGGTCTTTCAGGTGGCAACAGCCATAGATGTCAGGGATGCAAAAGTGCTGCTTCTAACAGTGGGGTAGACAAAATATTTTCCTCAATGTCCACAAGTAGTTCAAAAGTTATCACCTGCCTTCAGCAGCATGCCTGTGTCTAGACTGATAATTAGGGTCCACTTTTAGGCTTCTTGCTTGAAGCAGGCTCTCTCTATAGGAACCAGTCCACAGAATATTGCACTTTCTTTTGTTCTTCTTCCAATTAAGGGACATTAGAAAGAAGAAAGATATGTGAGCTGCAAAAGGTCCAAAAGTTATTGGGGAATACTGTACAGACAACTTAAGGCCAAATCCTAATCATCCATACAGGCATAGGCATAGTTCCTTGATTCCTCTTGAGCTTACAGGTACTATCTGTGAGAAAAACAGATACAGCCAACAGCTTAAAGCTGGCATGAGAGTGCACACTTCATTTAGAATAAATTTTGCCTGAATTCCTGCCTCTTAACTGCTCTGCATTTAACTGCCCTGCTAGTTTCATGTGCTGAGACATAATAATTTATGATCCAAACTTCTCTTCAAGTACAGTCAGGGTGACTAAGAACTAATTTTGGCACCAACGCAGTTGCTTAATGTCAAGGGATGAGTCAACAGCATTATTAAAAAAAATAAAATAAAGAGGAACCACTTTTTTATAAAACAAATTTAGAAAGGAAATACTTAGCTATTCAAAGCACAGAGACACGGTAAGACAGTAATCTGAACAGTTATGATGGGCTGTCATTTCTCTGCTTCCCTCATGACATGTATGTCCTGGCACTGCCTACACACTTGCACAACAAATTCCTGAACCTCCTGGAGTTATCAGGCATGCAAGCAATAAAATTATTATTATTTTTTATATGGATAAATAACTGACCTATACAGGAGAGAAGACAGACCAGAATTCCACAGAAGAATTTGAGGAGGCTGGAAATGGGTGTCAAACTTGAAACAGTCCAATCTGAGCAGAACCTGGGTTCTGTGCTCCTGTTCAGAGACATCTGCAGCACTCCTGACAGTATTGGATATGAAATCCATTTTTATTAGCAAATGCCTGCTTTGCCAACCCATGGGCATTAGGTTTAGAGCTTCTAAAATTAAGATTTGACCCACTATCATTCACACAGTTTGGCCAGACTTGTTAATATAATAATTACTTGTCTGAAGAGCAGTTCCCACAATACCCCTTGTTTAGAACAAAATGCACATTATTCCACTTTCCTGTGTTACAGCTAATTTGGTATGGGATTCACCACATCTGAGCTTTTACTTGTAAAAATACCCCATAATTCAGCAGCTTTTCATATCTAAAACATTTCAAGTCCAATGTGGACATCAGGCTGACATTTAGGCCACTGCCTGCTTTGTTCAGCCTCTGATCCATTAATGGCAAAACTTCTTAATTTTTTTGGATTGTACCTTCCTCATTCCTCTAAGACTTGAAAATGCTACAGCAAATTCCTAACCAAGAAGCTGATAGACTTTTATAGAATACTTGATTGAGGTATGTTTCTAATTTATTCAGCGCCTCCATTATGTAAACGAGAGCAGCGTAAGACAAGTGGAACAGTTTGCATCACTTATGCAAGAAACCATTATGGAAGCCAGCCCTTGGACTGAAATAGAAAGCTTCATTAACAAGGTATCTGGGTAGCAGCAATAATAAACAGGCTTTTTTGAGTTGTTCATTACCTTTTAAAGAAATCTTCGAGAAAAAAAAGTTACCCCTTAAATTTCATATTGAGGAAAATACCAAGGGAGCCTTTTCAGCTCATTTGAAGTCTGAAGGCTATTGTACACGTTTTTTAAACCTGATCAAAATTCAGTCTGCTGTTTGTTACTAAATTATGTATCTCTGAAGCATAAATGTGTTAGCTTTAGAACGTTACAAATTAGTGTATTTCCATACAGCTTGGGAAAATATAATTTTAATCGCTTTGTTTTGGGTAGGAAAAATATTGCTTGCATTATAACACAGGGGAGCTGTCAGTAAACATGGCCAGACAGTTTCTTTGGCAGCAAGATTCTCAGAGCCTTACAAGCAAATTACCTAGAATTATTAACAGTATGCCATGTAATTTTATTTTTTTATAGAAATATACCTTTTTCATTGACTTGTGTTTATGAAGACATTTGATTTTAAGATGCCATCTTTTTATTCTATAAGAAACTGCTTTGATCCAGACTATTGGTTTGTTCTATGTCTACTTGATTTTATAAAACTATAAACTCTGGGCATTTGTAACAGAATATTTTCCTACTCGTTTATCTTATAGTGACAATTTGGTTCCACTGCCTAAACTGTTCAAGCAGAACTGATGACTTCTGAAAGTGCCATCAATAAAAGAAATAAGGGCCAACTGTTACTGTAATCAGGGAATGTTGCCATGGATTTCAGTGGCTTTAGGATCAGGACTTATGGCAGGAGGTAAGAAGCAAACTAATTAAAATAGATGACATCTAAGAAAAAAAAGTAATAAAAGAGAGGCAGCAGAAGGAACTATGGGGGAAAGGAAGGAATTAAAAGAGTTAAATCAGAGAAGGAGAATAAAAGTCAGAAAACGAAGAAAACTGGATAATTACATTGTTAGAAAATAAAATTTCAAAAGGAAAGAAAACTAAGAGAAAAAAAGGTATGAATTGAAAGACAATTCCCCTCCTCAAGCCTATATTTTATCAGCCTAACAGCAGAATCCCAGGACACGTCACAGAAGTTTTAATTTCCACTCTTCAAGGCTATGAATGGAAATAATGACTTCAAACTGGAGCAACAAAAGGAAAATTAGAGACTAGACCACAGCTTTTATGTTATCACTATTTATTTGCACTAATGACTACAGTATTAGAATCCATCCCATTTTTGACACCTGCAATATGGTTTTGCTCACAAGCCTCTTGTGTCATAGCTATTGTTCTAGAGGCTGGATATATTTATCCTTTTTTATCTACAGGATATAAAGGAATAATGTGATTTAAGCAATTAGAAGCTGCGTAGAGAGAGGATTATTGATGATGATCAGAACTCATGGTTTTAACAATAAATCTACTGAGCTAGCAAACAAAAGACTTTCTTGAGCAAAATCTGAAAAACTGAAGGATGAGTAAAAGCTACGAATTTCTTTGTATTTATCCTTTTTTGTCCATGGAATATAAGTAAGCCAGTAACTATGATGGTTGATTTTTATTTCTGACATGACAATTGCAGCTCTATTCAAAATATATGAACAGCAACAACAAAATCAATGACAAGGATATTTTTGTTCCTTTTTAAGAACACTTTTTGTGTCATAACTTCAGCTTCTTTGAAGCCATTTCCTAGTGAAAACTACTTAAAACTGCAATCTGTCTTTGCAGACTCATCTTGCTAGCAAGACAGGCAGAGTGACCTTGCATCCTCTTTTCTGATAGAATATTATTTAATTTGGAAAAGTGAAACAGGTAAAGCTTTGCCTCTCACTTATCTTGCCTATTTTTTAAGCAATTCAATGCTTTTAAGCAATTTCTAAGCTTTCACTCAGTAGTGTTGCAAGGAAATGCTTAAGTGCAGCATTTGAAATAAGTTTTTTTTTGTCACAAATGGCACCAATGCCATGTCACATTTTCTTGCCAGTCCAAAGTCTACAGCAGTTATGAAGAAGGCAGCAGTTCACATGGGTTCTATCTCCATGGTAACTTGTTTACAAGGACTGAAATACATGCTGAAAATTCAAGGTTAGCTTTCCCTTTGTTCCTGTTTTGATGTTTTTGGCAATATGAATAATGTGGGCATAATCCTAAATTCAAACAGCTTCATGGCAGGCTGAGTCGAAACAAAACTCTACACAAAATGTGCTTTCATCACCTCCATTAGAAAAAGGGAATTCAAAAGGCTGCTTAATCAGACCCATCAGTTGCCTCTTCCTTTCACACTCCTGAACAACCGTCCTTATTCTGCATTTCAGTTTTATATCTCGAGGAATGAGGCTGTCTAAAGATTTCTGTTTTTCTGAGGTGATAACTCAGGGCATGTGTGTGTCTGTGTTGCATCCATATCACAATCTAAAGAACTTGCTTTGTCTACAATCATTTCAGAAGTAGAAATGAACAGGCACCTTTTCAGAACTTAAGCTGAATCGCATGATGGGAATCTTTTGTGTTCAAAGAAATCAACCTTAATAATAGCAACGCACTGCAATTCTGTAATTTCTTATAATAATGCTCCTGTAAATGTTTTAGGATTTTTCTGCATCTCTCACACAGGAAAAACAATGATTTGAAGAATCCTCCACCACAAAAAAACCAGCAAGGACTGAGGTGACCTTGCTATCTCATGTGATCAAGTTGAGGTATGATTAGAAATCCTCATGATTCATGTAACAAAATGTCTGAAAGAAACACCTTTTAAAAAAGTAAACTTACTGAGTTGGTTTTTCTTCTTAGCAGATTAAATACAAAGATAATTTATATTATTAATAAGACACCCTCTAGTTTGGCCTTATCCAATTTGCAGCAAATAGCTTTGATTTTCTCCTCAGCAGCTGGTGTGCTTGCTTACTGTGTATTTTCCAAAACAGAATTAAAAAAAAAACAGCTGAAAATGCATGTAACACCTTTGATGACATTAAATGCAACATGTCTTAATACGATTAAAGGCTTGGGGGACTTCTGCTAAAGTTCCTTCTTTTTATTTTTTTAAGTCACCTCACATCTCCTTCCTATTCATTAAAACTGGAAATTCCTATCACTCCCTTTCTGTTAGAACAGAAACTCTATAAAAATGGATAGATAAAATCCGCCTTTTGAACAAGGCAGTTATTTTATAGCTGCTCCATCTGATATACATTTCCCAGTCTTGATGTACTCATTAGACAAACGGTTAAAAGCTGTCAAGCTGCTGGATAGATCAAATTCTGCAGGTTTTGGAACTGAAGCTACTGAAACAAGGAAAGGCATTAAGAATTCAGCCACTACATTAGGATCTCTATCTGAAACAGAATATTCTGTGTGTTCACAGCTACACATGCAGAGCTCAACTCTGGCCGTGGAAAGAAAGGGAAGAAAGATACTCATTTAGTTCCAGGTCTGAGAAAAAAAGCCTTTAAAATCATTACTGTCCAGTTTTAGCTTAAACTAGGAAAAGCTGTGTTAGTACCACAAATGTTGTTAGCTAAATAATGCTTATATCACTTTGCTAAGCAAAACAAATGCTTTTGGGAAGGAACAGTATGGAAATATGTCTATTATGTGTTTCACTGATACAAAATGAATATTCATTATAAAATCACTGTATGTTTGGGAAAATTGCAAACATGTTCTGATTTTTTTTTTTTTACTGAAACTTCCTAACATCTATTGACCAGCTTTACCTAATGGAATATTTTCTAATTGTACTACATTAAAAATATGAAACATTTTCATTAAATTAGCATCCATCAGCTCTTGAACAGATATTTAATGGATTAATAGGCCACTTCACTTTTTCCTGGTTGGCACCTCTAAGGGAAAGACTGAGGGTTTTGCCCTGTAAAGGAATACTAACAATGTGTATTTAAGGTGCAACTCTTGTTCCCATTGCCATATTTCCTAATTGACAATGAGACTGTTAGGTACTGCTGCCATCTCAAGTCAACAATCTGCACACAGTGGGACTTTGCCACTTAGTCCAGCAAGGCTAACTTGGACAGGTCTTTTATAGCAGCAATGTAAGCGTAAAATCAAACATATCTTCATCCTTCCTTTAAAATTTTTTTTATAACTTTAATTGATGTTAAAGACCTGGATAACTTAGACACTGTTTGCTAACAAAAGGCTTTTTAAAATAATTACATTTTCCCAAATTCAGCTCTCCTTTCACATTTACTATTCTATAACGGCACGGCTGAAATGTGAAATAAAGGGCTGTGGAATTTCTTCGTCTCCTAAAAGTTGCTATCCCTGGTTGTATATTATTTTTTTGTATTGCAAAGAAATCATAAGATCCAAAGCTTTTTAGTTGAAGTGCAAACAAAACAGTGAAAGAAAATAGCTTTTGGTCCCCTGATGCAGTGCCTGACAGCTGACTCGGCATAGCACAATGAACAAGACATGCATCGCTTGAGAAGAGACAGAAAATGTCAGTTGGGGCTATTCATATAGTGAATAGGATGTGATAACCTTTAAATACATATAAACAATGTGTCCTCACATACTGTGCTTTGCTGTTCTCTTCAGAAAGATACTGTCCAACAGTTCTGCCTTTGGTACAGAAAGCAGTTTGCCTGCCTACTGAAAGTTAATGACTTGCTTCAAACAGAGAAATAAAGCTTTCTAAAGACCTAGTTAGTCATCATGGCAAGGAAAGGGAGTCAGAATTGAGATTACTGAAGTGGTCTGAGCACCAGAAAAATATAACTCCAATCTGATTCAAAAGTGATGTTACATTACAGAAGGAAATGCCAATATGTACACACAAACCCATGACTGTACACAGCCTCCCTTCACCTTTGTTTACAAAGGAAAACCAATCCCCCAATCTCTGACTGATTTACTATGTTAATGAGTGAAAAAAAAAAAAAAAATCCAAGGAAACATTCTAGATTTGGCTCTGAAACTTTGCCTGGGGTTAGAAACCCATCAGTCACGCTCTCTCTATCTCCAATATTCACGGTCATTCACGAAGGAGCTGTAATGGAATCTGTGTATGTAGCAATTGCTCCCCTAATGACCATGAAAATCTCTTGTGTTTATCACTGTTTAATAAAGCTGTGACTAATTTAAGATGTCTGGATTATTTTAATCTTTAAATATATATATATATATATAGACACTGATTTGAGAAAGTCTACATTTTCCTATCTTCAGATAACAAGGTGGTGCCTTCTGAAGGATGAGTCCTTCCAACTCCCATCAAGCATTAGTTATGCCTGGGGAAGACTGCAGTGTGTATTCATTTCTAGTATAATCATTTGGAAGAGATATATGAGGTTGGGGATACCAAAGTTTGAGGAAAAATGTATATTTTAAATAGCTGCAGCTAAAAAAAGTCTGCAAAGATGTCTAAGTGACAGTATTTGCTCTGGGAAAATGCAGTAAAGTGACTGATTTACAGAAAATAGTGTAGAATTGTGGTACTTAAGAATACAGTAATGTAAAAGTCTGGATATATACATATTCAAATAAAGCAGCAAAAAGACTAAAAGTAGCTGAAATTAAAACAGTGGAAAACAAACAATATTTGGATGCTATTGAATCTGCTGATTAACACGGGTTCACTGACTGTTTTACAGAGTCCATCAAAGCTGGGCAGAAGTCACAAGGGGAGCTGATAAACTGCTCATTACATTTACATTTGTTTTGCATAAATTCAAACACCTGATGCAAAATTAAAGGAATGAAAGAGGGGATGTTTGTCATCAAATCCAATCCCAAACTGTTACAGACATTTTCATTACATAAGACCATTCCCAAATTTTTCAAGGTTCATCACAGAACTAGTCTGCTTCTGCCCACTGCTCCACCTGAAAGACTATTCCAGAAACCACCATTCTTACGGTCAGAAATCCTCTAATTTCTGCCCTGCTTTTCTTCAAGTCTGATGATAGTTATTTGCCACTATGCCATCATCATCTTTCTCACTAAATACCTCTTTCCCATTCACTGTGTTTATTCCTGTGATACATTTACAGACAGGAAATCACTCTCCATATCAGCCCCACCACTTATGCTACTTTAGGCAAGGCAAGTTCATCCAGTTTGCTGTGGCACCACAAGCTTCCCACTCCCCAGGTCATTCCAATAATTTGCTTGGAGTATTTGACAGTCCCCCCCATTCTGCCCATGAGTTACTCACTGCCTGTAATTGTTGCAGCATTCCTGACCTCTGAGCACCTGCAAGTAACTGCTTCCTTTCTGCCTCTCTTTCCTTGAAGAACCAGAAAATATTGTCTGTTTCTTATAAAATATGACATATCTATTCCCATAACAGTGATGACTGATGTTGTACAAATAATTGCTTTTTCGGTTTGGTGACTAAGCCAAAACATGTAAGGAAATCCTAGCAGAAATACTTCCTGCCTGAGTTTGTTGCTAAAGCACAGAATAACTTGTTTCTTTCCAAAAGAGAAGAAGGAATGAATCTATGCCCTTCTTTGCCCCCCTACAATAAACTAATCTTTATTAACATGTCCTGGGTTTAATTCCCTTTCTTGCTTGGACACCTATATCCTGCATCCCAAAAATGTTCTAATAACCAAGCTTCTGAACAGGTGAACACTATTTCAACTGAGAGAGGTAATGACAGAGCTTCATGGCTGAGCAGTTACTTCTTTCTATGATGCATGATGACATCCAGGACTCAGGTCACCTCCCTACCACCTAAATCAGCCTCTGTAATGTGGGTGGGCAGGTTGCCTCTCATTCCTTCCTGACAGACCTGTGCTATTTGATGTGGAATACTTATACCTTCACCAACAGGAATGAGGGAGCCTGTATCCTGAAAATTTCACCAAGCTTAGACAAAAATTCAGGTTCATTCCCTAGCTGAGTCAGAGTCTGCAAATATTACTTTAGAGAGATAAAAATCATAGGGTTTTTTTTTTCAAATTTACACATAAATCTTGTCTAATCATGTATATATTTGAAAAATACAACTAATAATTAAGTTATAGACATATATATATACACACCAATACATATATATTCTTGCTTCTGATGGGTGACTACCTTAAGCACACATAAATCTTGAACAGCAGGATTATCAATGCAATTACTTTAAAGTAGTCACAGATTGCATAGTTTTGCACTTGGACAGGAGTGTAAATTTTTCCTTTCACCTTGGAAAACTAGAAATTTAAACCACTCTTCAAACAATCTACTTATTTCTGATTGAGGGAAAAGCCTGACAGTGGGTTTTTTTCAGAATAAAAGGAATTATGACAACATCTTTCTTATTTAAATAAGGTTTTACCAAAGCTGACAACTTTAAGTATCTTAAATTAGGCAATTGAACCCTTTACTTGCAGAGGGAGAAATGGCAAACAACACTTAAGCAGGGCTAAGACATTCAAACTATCTCAGAATTCCTCTTGTCTACAGCATTAAGCAATAGAGTTGACCTTTAGCCTAATGATTCAATGGAGGTGTACAGACCAACTCTTTCCAACATTTTAGCAACTGCACCTTTGTTTTAGAAAACTGGCAGTGTTTGACAGTCACTGGATTCAGCATTTGACTTTGCTTGTCCAGCCTTTGGCCTCTCGGTTCCTGTGACTGGCACTATCCCCTTCTCCCCTCCTTCTCTCCAGCTCCTCCTGCCTGCTCCCAGTCTGGCTCTACCACTGCTGTGGCACTGCCAGCATGGCTTTGTCACTGAGTCAAACCACACAGCCTCCAGAAGCATTGGCTCTGCTGTCCTGGGTTCCCCCAGTTCCTGTACCAGCACTCCAAACTAATTTTTTGGGGGGTGGATTACTTTTCAGCCTTACTGATGCTAATCCACAGACTGGGTCTAGTAGGTTGCAAAACTGCACCCTGGACTAAGCAGGTCTGACTTGCTCTGATCAGATTTTCTCCCCCATGTGTTCCATCACCAGCCCCTCTACTCTCTGCTTCAGCCCAGCTCCAGCTGTGTTTGCTGGGATCCTTGCCTGAGACATCACACAGAGGTGCCTCTTTTCAGTCCTACCTCTGAAACCAACAAACCAACCAAAGTCTCTTCCTGTTCCCCCTCCAAGGCACAGGAGGCAGCAGAGCTCTCGTGTGCAGTCACAGGGGCTGTGCCATTCCCAGCCCTGCCTGTTCAACCATAGCCTGATGGCCAGAACAGAGAACAAACCATGAGGACTTTCCCCTCAGCACAAACACTTGTGTGTGTTTGTGTACACACAGGTATATACACAGCTGATTGTATTCGAAAGAAATAGACACACCCCCCTGAAGATTGAAAATAAAAAATTTCCCAGAGTTACCCAAATGTTTTTATTAGGAGTTAAGGGTATAAAAAGATAATAAATTGCTAGAATTTCTATTTAAATAGCACATATTCTGCTCTCTTCAGTCTGCTGTTTTCACAGATTTGAAGATTTAATGGCACCCACTATAACCCCCAATTTTCAATATTCAGTGTCCTGTCTTGCTCCTGTTTTAGTCAGTGGGAGTTTTGCTGTTATCTCAGAAGAGCAGGGGTGAGCATGTGGTTAGTATGGCATTTGCACAATATTAAAATAACCTCTCATGATTGGAACACTGTGCCATAGTTAATTAAATATATGAATGACTTGTTTGAACAATCTTCTGTTTGCATTCTGGATCGTGGCCATACAATCTGCTGATGGTGCCAGGGTTATCTCTGCTTCTGCTTAGACTTTCTCTGGTTTGTTCTGCTTACTGTGGTTTGCTAAGCATATGTTCTTGCAAGTGTTTCTAACCCCAACCTCCACTTTTTTTTTATACTTATATAAACTGAAAGTGACAAGCCATTTGTTTACTGTGGTTCTAAATTAATTAGGATTCTCCAAGGCGTATTTCATACTGTTTGCTGCGGATCCAGTTTACCGAGCGCTGCAGTGGAGCTCTGCACCTTACACACAGCATTCTTTAGAGGATCTCAGGATATTTTGTTATAGAAAGTAATTATATTATAAAGATGGAGATACAGGAACACAGAGAGATGAGGTATTAATGCACAGCTATTCAGTGACACAACTGAGAAAAGAAGCTTGAATTATATTATAATCATAACTGATGAGTAATTACTGCAATGATGATGCCACATGCTTACTCTCATGCCCCTAAGCACATCTTGCTACAGCAGAGATGCTTCCAGATCAATGAGATGTAAAATAGAAGATACTGAGGTTCTTATTTTGTTAATTTCTTTATTTCAACCTCAGCTCAACAGCATTTGTCATTGCACTGACATGATTTGTACGGGACAACACCACACAAGATCTATTTTGCAATGGTTACATCTGTACAACCCTAAACTCCAGTGTGGCCTCATGGAGAGAGGAGCCCACTCTGGAGCAAGTTTGCTGGAAGGATTTCTGACCCACGCTGGAACTGCCTGTTCCTGAGGGACTGATCCCATGGAAAGGACCCATGTGGGTGGAGTTCATGGAGGAGTGTCTCCATGAGAGGGCCCCCAGGCTGGAGCAGGGGAAGAGTGTGAGGAGTCCTCCCCTTGAGGAGGAAGGAGCAGCAGAGATAGAGTACAATGAACTGATGAACTGACTCTAGCCCCCATTCCCTGTCCCCCTGTGATGATGGGGAGGAGCTGGGACAGAAAACTGGGAATAAAACTGAGCCCAGAAAGAAGGGAAGGATGGTGGGAAGGTGTTTTAAGATTTGGCTTTATTTCTCATTATCCTACTCTGATGTGATCGGTAATAAATTAAATTCATTTGTCACCAATGTCAACTCTTTTGCCTATGATGGTAATGGGTGAGTGATCCCTCCCTGTCCTTATCTCAATCATGAGTCTTTCATTATATTTTCTCCCTCTGTCTAGCTGAGAGAGGCATCCAGCCACGGTCAACCCCCACACGCTGTTACTAAGTATTAGATCCTTACATGCATGCAAGCAGGAGACAAATTAAATATAATATAAATGCACATTTTAAATAGGTGTTATAAATGAAAAAGTCTGATTAAGAACTAACCAGCCACTTAGAAAAATAAAAATAAAAATTATTCTAGTTTTATGCTCAGTTTTATTTGCTTTCTTTATACAAGAATGGTCCTATCTCTAGGCTTAAGTTATTTGCTCAACCCAGACACAGGGCACAGCACCTGTTAATAAAGAATGTATCTCTTCTTTCTCCATGCAGGATTAGGCTGCAGTAGGAACATATTTACATTCTTCCCCTAGAGCTTGACTTACTTCATACCAGTCAAAGGCTTGATTCAAACACTGAAATCAGCTCATGAATCGAACCCAGATTCATCAGAAACAAATCTTAAGTTGTATAATATTACAATACAGATTCTGTGATAAAGATCCAAAATGGCTAAGAACTGTGGGGAGGGGTTTGTTATCTAGAAGCTACAGCTAGGGAACGATTTTCTAGCAAATTACAGTGTAATTGCTTTCTGTAAATGGTGCAAAATCTCTGTATGAAACCCTTCATGCCATGATCTCTTCCAATGCAACGCTCTTCCCACTACCCAATCATCATCAACCCCCACCCATGAGTAGAGGAAAAAATAATAGGGCTCCTTACACTCTACTACAAATCCTGCTACTAGTATAGATTAGACTGTGAAAGACAATGGTAGTGTAGAATCAGACAGAATAGAGTGAATTAAATCTATAAAAAAAAATCTTAAAATCTATGCAACATCCTTAAAATCTACGCAACATCCTTAAAATCTACGCAACATCCACTACAAACCTCACTAGAATGAGCTTAGTTAAGTCTTCCAAGGAAAACTTCATCCCTTAAAAGTTGCTGCACAAAACTGTGAGTCACAAGATGAGCCAACTGTCCATGCAGGCCAAGATTCTGACTCTGAGCTGTGCTGGTTGCTGAGGAAAAGAAAATAATCCACAGGGCGAGCAGAGCACAGAGAAACCCTCCCCAGCTTTCAGTAAGCACTGAACTCAAACATCTTTAAAGCAAGAAAAAGCACTTAAACTGATAGGAATAAAGTGCAGACATTCTTCTCTTGGAAAATACCTATTTGTCCAAAGCAAATGCCCTTAGACAGGATGATTCTGACAAAATTGCACAGGGAAAAGCAATTCAGAAAAAAAAAAGGAATTTTTGGAAAGGGAAAGCTTTTTGTTTAGATCTTTCAGGAACATGTGGATTTCTGTTTCAGAATCTCTTCGCCTCCTTTTTCTAACAACATTTAAGGAAAAATAAGTAACAGAATGATTCTAAGGAATTTATTTTTCAGTAAAATTTCACCCTTATTTTAATGATGTTTTTAAATGGAAATAGTGTAATTAAATTGCAATTTAAAAAAAGAAACATCTACTTGAACTGTAGGAGATGTTAACTGTAGTCTTTTAGCCATTAAAACTGCTGTTACATCTCTTATGTCTATAAACTTGCTCCATTTTTAATCTATTATTAAATGAAAAAAATATATTAATAAAGTAATCTTGTTAGTCATAATGTCCTTAGCAATGACCTGGGGAACAGAAAAGAAATAGCATCTAACAGAGATCCAGCCTCTTGCAGGGAAAACTACACGTAGGTGCTCTATCTGATTAGGATGCTATTCCATTAGCCATTTTGAAGAGGAAGTCTCTCCATAATAATTTAAAAATCAGTGTCAAAAGCCATTCATCAAAATCCCTCTTCTAGTTTAGTTACTTATCCTCAACTTTATGTACACAAATCATCACTATTACTGTCAGAGCAGCCGTGAGTTCTTCAGCAATAGTTGGCTTCTTGACAGTATTTATTTGGTTCTTTGTTCCAATTACCACCTTTACTGCCTGTAATAACAGTTGTCCTGCCTTGGTTCTCCATTACCTCACTCTGTATGTTCAGTAACAACAAATGCCTCCACCTTGCATTTTTTTCTCTCTCCAGAAAATCCATCACTGCACCTGGTCCCACACTGAACCAGTAAATGGTGTGTTTGATCCTGAATGCTGCAGACCACTGGAAATGATGATGGCCCAGACCTTGACGAGAGCAAACTTGTCAAAGGTTGAGTTAATTTTAAAGACATATGTGCCCAGACACTCAACTAGGGTGGCACTAATAACATTTTTTACTACAGTGCAAATGAAAAGTAAGCTGTGAGTTTTAACTCTCCTTTTACAGTCCTTCAGAGCTGAAGTTTTCAAGATTCTTATTTCATGATTAGGTTTCAAAGATCAGAATACCATTAGTGATGAAGCAGCTATTGTTAGAACTGCATTCAATGCAAATCAAAGGAGACCCATAATATCAGGGAAGGTGCCTGGCCTGCAGGAACTTGCATTTCACAGACAGTTTGGAAACTATGAGCAAGCTAGGAAGGGTAAGAAAATGTCCTTGGCCTTTATAAATTGCCCACGATGTAGGGAAGACATTAGAAGATGTGTTTTTAAGAAGATTGACAGAGTAGGTTTCTCATTTAGGTGTTAAAACACTATGAAACCCTGGCTGAAATTATCTGCTCTGCTTTTTCCAAGATGGTCATACCCCAGGGTGCTCAGTGACTCAGCTCCTGGCTTTTCAGACTTTCTCCTTTCAGAGAAGGCCTGGCTGCTCAGCTTAAACCAGCAGTTAATCAGAACACTCAGTCACCTATGTTTTCAAAACACAACTTCTGAATAATGGATTTGGTTTGTCAAAGCTGGACCAACTCTGGAAATCATATCCAAGCATTTCAAGCCAGGCAGACAAAAAATAAGCAATGCAAACACGAAAATTAACAGGAAGTTGGGGATAATTTGATTTTAAATGAATTACAATACACAGGAACTCTGTATTTCAGCCCCGAACTAAGAAGCCGTTTTTTTTTTTTTTTTTTTTTTGCTGTTTACTACTCCCTTCTTTACTTTCTTCACCATTCCACTTTTACAATACCAGAGGTCAGTGTTGTACTGATAAGAATGATTGTCATTACAAAGTGGTTTAATACCAGAAATGCATTAGAAAAATATCATCATGAGACAGTTTCCAATGACACTGCAGTTACACACAAGGCCACTTAAATAATCCTTCATAGGTATTTCTTAACTTTGAAGTTCTTACAATCTTTCAGCATTTGTGAGTGCAGGTGTGCTCCTGCAACTACGTCTAAACTTTCTAAACTAGTTAATGTTTCATTCCTAGAAAAGATCAGCACAATCTTGATTGGTTTTGAAGCTTAGCTATAACACAAAAATAGAGTACTTGTCTGGCATTCATCTGCTATCTGTCAGCCTCCACTTGTTTTCTAACACAGTTCATTTTCTACCACTTGATAGAAATACAGAAGAGACAGGCAGAGAGAATGTACTGAGGGAGAATAGACAAAGAATAAAAGACTTATTTACAATTATGCCAAGCTTCACTTAAGACAGCAAGTGAGAACCTTGCTCAGAGTCTGATGACAGCATTCTCATGTGACAACTTTTAAGTAAAGACAGTTCCAGAGGCCACAGACTTTCAGCACATAAAGATATCTGGAGTTTGCCAAATATTGTCTATGCCATAGCTAATGATTAATAACAAAAGTGTGTTTTCTGTTTTCACCATTCATGACACTTGAAGTAATATGAGGTACTCCAGAAGCAGAAGTATTCCTTCAAGAATAGAAAAGTGCTTGTGTGACCCAGTGCTAAGATATGAGAATCATCTTTGGAAATAAATGGACCTTCCTGGAGCTGGGTAAAAGTACTGATCAGTTATTTGAGATTAAGAGTAATAGGGAAAACTTTGCTGTTATACTTGCTGGTTTCTGAATACTTTTTCTGCATCTTTCAAAAAGTCATTGTAATAAAATACAATTCCAATTTCTTTTCACACTGCAGCATATTCATTGAGCTGGACACTTGTGCTGCTGCGTGAAAATAAGAACACATAAGTTCTCTTTCCTTATAAAGGTAAGCTAAGCTCAAAAATCAGCTATGCTATGTTCCAGAACTTAAAATTTGATGGCAGTGAAATTTATGCATTCAAATTGTCTAAATTTTTTTAAATACTACCCTCTAACTTGCGTTGAAGATTTTATATGCACATGAGATAAAAGGGCTCTTGAAGATTTGAAGATTTTTGAGGATGTGAAAGCACATTCAGGCCAAAGGGCAGGACACTCAAGTGTACTGTTTGGATACTCCAGGAATTCCTCATGGAGCAGAAAAAACAGATAATGAACCAGTACTGCCATCAACAGAGACCAACAGCCTGCAAGATACACCTTCTGTACTTCATCATGTGGTTTTAAACATCATTCCTGACAACTTCAAACACTCAAATATTCCTGGGTATAAAAGGACTTAATGCGCAGAATCATTTACCAAGAACCAAAAGAAAACTAATAGTATAGAAAAATTCCTTTATCTACAACCTGCTGGGGGAACAGACATTGTGCTCCAATTCTAAACAGAAATATTGATTACAAATATTGATGAACTAGATCACACTTAACGTGCAACAAAATATGGCACATGAAGCAACACATTTGTCCCACTTTGAGAGTATCAGTTGGGGCAATTAAGGATCCAGGTCAGATATTAGAAGCACATTATTTTGCAGTGGAACTGATTAAATAGCTCTAAGGCCTTCCCAGATAAATGGCAGGACAAATATCTATGAGGAAAAACTGATGTGTTGTAATGCAGGAGTACAATTACTTGAGAATCTTTCAAACCTCATTTTATGCTCAAAATGAAAATACTGAAGCATTCAGGATACCACAGCAAAATCATTGGATTAACACTACAAGCTCAAAGCTTCCTAGTCATCAAAATTGTATTTGTGCAATTAACAATTAAGTTCTCCAAGAACAAATAAGCATAACTACATTGTTTAATAAGCTTCTCAGCTTAGAAAATTTTATCAGCAGTTTTATTACCATTTTCCATCTGTAAATTTATAGCATGTTAGGAAGCTATTTCCTTCAAAGTGAGTGGTAAGGGCTGAGGAATAGACCTTAGATTCAATAGACCATAAACTTGGAAATCATTGTTCATACAACTATTGTTTTTTAAACAAAATTGCTGTCATTTATATAATTGCTCTAAAACTCGAACTGTGTGCCAACTGGAATGCAAGGAGTATTTGCTGAGTCTTAAGATCATTTTGTTGTTTTTAACTTCTCAAGCCCCCGGATACCATTGCTTAATGCAAACTTTCCATAATTAAAAGGGTACAAATTATCTTCTTTAAAAACCACTTGCTCAGAACTCAAATAGCAATTGTTTTGCTCAGTTATTATCTTCACCGGTCTCAAAATAAAGAGATTAGTGTTCCACAGTATAATGGTTTTCCCTTATTTTATTTACAAACAGCCTACAAGGAGGAAACACAAGAGGAGCTCTCTAAATACAGACACTGTACATAAAACCTCTGCAGGAATTAGGGAAACTGCAGATGGTGATAGCTCTGCCTTTGCTAAACTATGACAGCAACACACAGCTTTTGTAGGTGTGAATTAGTAGTTACAAGGCAGGTTGGGAACTGGATCTCAGGCTTTTGAAGCCCAGGTATTCCCTGTGCTCTAGTTTTCTCAGCATAATGTCCCCTCATTTTGAAGGTTCAGCTGTTTGCTGAAGGGTAGGATGGTTACAGGACATCAATTTCCAGCCCTCAGGTATCCAAACACACAGTTCCTACTCTTAACATGAGTTATGGCAACCCACCAGGAATCCTGACACTGGTTCAGGTTCCCCTTAGGAAAGTTTGAGACTGGGACCCACCACTGAAGAACTTCTTCCTCTCTTTCACAGATGTCAGTTAATTCATTAAACTAGTTTAACTAAGGCTTCAGCTGAATGTTCTACTCAGACCTCTGGTTCATTTACTGTGTTTATATTCCAAGCAGAGAAATTCTTAATGAACTGTTCATCTTCATAGAATCACAGAATCAGCCGGGTTGGAAAAGACCTCTGAGATCATCAAGTCCAACCCTTGATCCAACCCTGCCATGGTTCCCAGACCACGGCACTGATGCCACATCCAGTCTCATCTTAAAAACCTCCTGTGATGGTGAATTCATCACCTCCCTGGGCAGCCCATTCCAATGTCTGATCACTCCCTCTGTAAAAAATTTCTTCCTAATATCCAACCTAAACCTCCCTTGGCAGAGCTTAAGACTGTGCCCTCTTGTCCTACTTCTGACTTGACTACTTGACTACTAGAAAAAATAAAAATGGAAAAAAAGAAAAGAAAAAAAAAAAAAGGGGGGGCAGAGAGAAGTTTTTGAAATTTTGCAAATTTCTAAATGCAGAATAATCCATTTGTACAGGGGCAGGAATTATGCTTTATGTAAATTGTTGCATTAATTGAAAATACTATCTCACTATTGAAACACCTATCATAAATGCCTTGCAAAACTGTCAGTAGGAAAAATATGGACATACAATATTTATATCAATATATGGCCTTATCAAAATAGCCTATTGAAAAGTAGCATAATATGGAAGCACTGGTGCAAACACACAAATCTTACAGAATGGATCTCTTTGTCACTGGCAATGAAGAATTTGGCCAATGCTCCAGAGCATTGTCCCAAGCATTGCCTTGCCTGCTGTTCTTAATGTCAAATTGTCACCTGCTGTTGCAAAGAACAGTGAGAAAAAAAACCCACCATATTTTTGTCATTTAAAATTGTACACATGGTGTCAGAAACAGCAAACTGCCCAGCCTATTTGTAGATTGGCAGGGACCCAGGGCTTGCCATTTACCAAATCATAATTGATTCCTTTGGCAGACCCCTGGCTATGCTGTTATGCTTTCAGTGCAGTGAGAACACAGAGTCCTGTGTCTTCTCTATTACTCTTTTCCAAATAAAAATCAAAATCAAAGGTCAATAAAGAAATGACCAAATGAGCTCCAAATATGCTGTTGTAGGAGAAACAGCACCCAAAGAAAGAAATCCTATACAATGTAATCCAAACATATGATGTTAAGCCGGTATAAGGACAGTTTGGTTTTATCAACCTCCTTATCCTGGTGGTCAGCACAACTGCCCTGAGATCCACCCCAAAACTCAGAGCAGCTTGTCACTTCTACAAACTGTAATAGTCTCCTGTTCTAGAGAACTCTGCAGAACATGTGCCTTCATGTGTGTTATATTTTCCTCTTCAGTTAAGTGAAAAGAAAATAAGGGTACTATTAGAGAGGGTCCATCTAGCATACAATACAAAAATAGGTGCTCTAAAATGAGGATTGAAAAAAGAAAGAAAAAGACAGTTGCTCCTCAGATTTGTTTTAAATAGGTCTCTTGTTAGCAGTGTCCTTCATAGAGGCACTTGAAAGCAGAATTGAATGGTTAATTTTGCCATGTAGATCCTTCTGTTTCAAAATATGTATCTGGTTATAGAGAGTATGGCAGTGAATGAATAAAAGTTTTACAGGTCAGACTATTAATCCCTTTTTCTCATTCTGAAAATCCTGCTCAGATGAGTTGAGTGTGTGAACTCATTAGCTGTGTCACCAAGAACTTTTGAATACAAAGTCAGCACAGGAAATTCTCATAACTCTAAATTGTGAGGTGTGTAAAAATAATAGTTTTTCTTTGGCATTACATTTTTTGAGTCTTTAACATTTGACTTCAGACATTCTGGAAACTCAAGATGGATTAGAACAGCTACTACATGAACCAGAGTATAAATAGTTAGTTAAATGCTCTTAATGCAAGTATTCACTGTAAAAAACAAATGAGAAATCTGATGAAATATTTTGAACCTGCAGGAACACCCTTTTTTATTTTATCAGCTACAAAAATACAGCTGTGATCCCAGGCTGTACTTTCTTTGGGTGTTGGAAATTATCCTAAGAAAACCTACTATCAAGTCAGAAAGGGAAATACATTGGATTATAGACTAAGCAGTAAAAATAAAATAAACCCCTAACCCTAGAGATGGTTTGGATCACTTGGTTTAAATCAGCCCAACGATGCCTGCAGAGCAGGGGACCCACCGGCTGCTTGGGGAGTTCTGGGCCAGGGCTCAGTGTGGTTCTGAATGACACTGCTCTGCTTTGCCTTTTAACACCGTGATTATATGCAAAACACTCTTGGAATATAAAGTGTCAGACACGACAGCAGCTCACCCACATCCTTGGGTTGAATTGCAGAGAATGTTGTTGTCGAGGCCAAGATAAAAGGAACAGACGTGTGAATGACACCCATGGTTACCCATCCAAGCCTCTGTGTGTCAGACTGCACTTTGTTCCTGATAAAGGACACAGTCTTAATGCTTTGTGTGGATCATTGTGCACCAATATTTGTGCAATTAATTCTACCAAGACAAGCCAACAGTTCAAATCTATAAATATTTACTTCTCACCTCATTGACTTTCTATTTATTCTTTTGGTGTTACCATGAGGGAAGTTTCAACACTCCTTTTCACTGCCTTTGCCTGAGCAGCTTTGCTCATCATGCTGTACCAAGGTTGAAAGAGCATTACAATGTAACTCGGAGAAGGCTTCTAAGGATAATAAATGCCTTTTCATTGACTTGAATAGCCTAAGCCCTAAGTGTATAACAAGCACATTCCTCTCCCCCAACCAGTGCCCTTAACAGCTGATCATTCCTGGAATAAAAAAGCTATAGAAGAAATTTTTCTTAAGTTTGGGCCATATTTTAAAGACACTGGGGTCATCCTGCAACTTGAAAATATTCCTTGGTCCTGGACAAGATAAACTGAAATCTAATTGCTCCTAAGGCAACATCCCAGACTGCAAACTCAAGGTAATTGTTAGCATGTATTGTAAGGAAAAATTATTGTCATCAAAATATCCTTTAGTGAAAACACAAAGGTTAAATCTTCCATTCTGCTGTTTGAGAAAAATGACTTCATTTGTGAGTGAAACAAATTAAAAAATTAAACTACTACATGCAATGAAAGTCCATCTATACGCACACTGGTGTGTTGGGTATGCACCCTCCTTGTGCAATAGGAATTAATATTAGCAATTTTTGTGCTATTAGGCTATTGAATGCTAAGAAGGGATGAAAAAGCAATCATTTCTACTTGAACTATTGCATAACTAATTGTTACTGCACAGTCTCCAGGGAATATCTTTACCAAAGATGAAGTATGGACATAAAAGTCAGATACTGAAAAAGAATATTTCCTTTTTGTCTGACTATCCATAATTTCATGAATCTTACATTAAACTCTTCTTCCAAAGGTAATGTTAGAAACATGAAACTGGCACTGGTGTGGAAATCCTACTGAAGAACAATGCAAAGGAAAAAAACACACCAACAGAGAAATTCAAGGGAAAAAATACCAACCCTGACTTCAGAGCAAATACCCCTGTAATGGTTCTACAAATGTAGGCCATTATTTTTGGACATGATGAATTCAGCCATCTTTTCCCACTAATGCACTTATTGTAGTTACAAGGTACAAATCTTGTTACAAGTGCACAGATCCTTTTAGAGAGAAGTAGCAAGCCACGCCAGTAACAACATCTGCTTAATAGAAAGGTCTAAGCTGAAGTCTGAGTATTTATTGCATGGAAAAAGCATCATTTTGAAATTGTTTCCAGCTTTTAACTGGCAGATTTTTCTTTTCAGTGTTGAACTCCTTTTATTTTGCTGTTTTAGAGGGCTCCAAATGGTCGCTGTTCTATTATGACTCATGAGGGAAAAGTGCAGGTTTGAATTATGAAGCTCAGTCATTCTCTGGAGAACTGTATGTGTATTACAAGAGGGGTTTTTTCACTGATTGATTGAAAACTATTGTTTCTGAGCTGCTGATTGCAGGAGATGTCAATTTACAGTCCCGCTAAAAGGTTTGCCACAAAATTATACATTGCATTTAAAATAAGCCCACATTAAGTACTTTTATAAATTAGCATCAATGTAATATTGTAGAGTGGTTATATTGACACTGAAAATTGTATTTGTGAAGCTTTAAAGAAAGAAGTATGGTGACTGTGTCAAGCTAAAAGGGAAAAACTCCATTTCTTCATCACATGAGGAACAGAATTATTCCATTGTTCCTACATTCTGATCTTGACCTGTAACACTGAAGTCCTTTGTACTGAGAAGTAGAGTTTCAATAGAGAAAGTAAAAACATCTACCATATGTGCATTTCTTCTCTCAGAGATGGGTGTTTACATTATACATCAAAATCCATGACCCTTATAATTTTTTATAACCTGGAAGAAGAAAAATCTGTATATGTAAATAAATGGATACCCTATTTTGCAACATAAATTTAGTAGAATAAATTGGCTAATATATTTTCTATCTTCAAATACAGTTTTCAGTTTAGAGTTTAGCCAGAAGTACAAATAAGCCACAGTAAAAATAACCTTTGAATTTTACCAAAAGCATAGAAAAATGTACCAACACTACATCTTCCCATGTGGGCAGTTTTCAAAAAACTCTTTTAGCCTCTAGTTTTCTGTATCTTATAAGTTTAAATGATCTCATCCTTACTAAGATGTGGGTTTGGCCTGATGCTTTCAGCAAATATCATGCCCACTGTATTCACCTTGCCATACACGTGGGAGGTTGGCAGCAGACAAAAACTCGGGACTAAAATGCCTTGTGACCGACCACTTTTCACATTTTGTTAAAATGTTCTGACACAGCATTGTTAGAAAAGAGAACAGTGACATAATTCTCTCAGTGCTTTAGCTCATGGACTTTAAATGATTCTCTTGTTCAGCTTAGATAATGCAAACTGGAAGAGGTCAATTGGACAAAAATGAGAAAAGATTTGTGGGCCTGACAGAGAATAGGAGATGACATTCCCCGATTTCAAGAGAAGAACAGAACGTTCAAGCCATCCTTTGACTCATGTATTTACCAGTTTAATTTAATAAAAAGAGGGCAAAAGGATAAAGAATGTATAACTCAGGGAACTGGTGATGGGCTAAAGCTGCTCTTCATCTGCAGAAGTCACTTCTTAATAAAGAAGGTAGTGAAGTCTCTTGTAGACTTTATAAAAATCACGGAATATAGGAAGAGAAAGTGTGCAAAGATAGTGAAAACTCTTCATCAAGAATGCAAGCAAAACTTGAAGAACTCATTTTAAGTTAAACTGCACTTTAGAAAAGAGATAGAAAAGCACATGAAATGCCAAGGATGCAAAGAAATCTTTATATGAAAGCTACCAGAAAAGAGAGAGCATTTTAGGACTAATAAACTTCTCTGACTAAAGCTGTTGTGTCAGAGTGCAAAGGAAGGCACTACTAGAAATATCTTACCATGAAAATCCAGAGTTTGGCAATCTTTGGAGCACACTGTGGGGAGCTGGCAATGTTACCTCCAGGGCTCACTGCAGTTACTCTTCACCACACTCACAGTTTCACTTTTGGAGGCAGATCATGTCACACGAGGGTGGCTCAAAAGTTTGTACACACCTGATGTTGAGAAGTAACTGTCCCCCACACCAAAGATGAAAATGAGACCTGGCCAAGTACAGATATATTTCTTTCATCACAACACTACCTTTATAAGAAAAAAAAAAAAATAAGTGTGGGAGTAAATGAAAAAGTGGATGAAAATACTACATGGATTTGCCAGTTTTCTAGTGGTCAATTAGAGTAATTTTATTTAACTAAGATAACCAGATTTGTGTGATGAAAATGGAATCAATCTGATACAAAGAGAGATCTCATACTATGTGTCTTGGGAAATAATAAGGTGCTGTGCAAAAGATAGACACTGCCATAAGAACTGCAAGAGATACAAGATGGTGGAGAGGAAAGGGAGCAATAAACAGCAGTTAGTGCAGAAAGGAGAACTAAACAGCTGGAGGTTGCTACTAAAGTTTAGTATTAAACAGAATGCACTCTATAGTAATAAATAAAATTATTAGCAGTGAGAGTTCATGCTGATAAAGTGTTACATGCAAATATTTTTCAAGTCTATCAAGGAGGAATCTAAGACAGGTACTGAATCACAGGGGAACCCATCAAAATTAGTAAGAGTTTGAATAATGCCATCAGATAATCCTGTGGGGCTTTTTCATTCTGTATTACAGCAATTTTCTGTAAATTTGTAGTCAGACGTGGTAGAACAGACAAAAATAAAATAAAAAAAAAATAGAAGTGAAAAAATCAGAAAAAGAATCCCACCTTAAATTTTTTTGTTTAGGAACGCAAGTGGAAAACACAAGTATCTACAATAAAGTTCTGCTAACTTTTGGTCATTATAAATTGTTGGAGTATTTTTACTGAATTATTATTTTTCTTTAAAAAATGAGGATTCTTAATTAGAATACTACAGTTGACAGTACTTTTCATTCTGAAGACTGACTTAAAAGGTGTGGGTTTTTTGAATATTTAACCTGTAAAAGTAAATGCCATAAATTGCATAAATACTTATTTCATAACTGCAAACCAGGGAAGTGCTTAGTCCTGTGACAGTGCACTCAGGAAAGTCCAGGACTTTAACATTACTTGATCTTGAATAACATTTCACAAGATGGATTATAACTTCTATTTTATCTATGGAACTGATTCCACAGACTTCTTTAATAGGGGCTGCATCCTGTAATCAAAGCACACGTGTGCAGTGGTATAGAATTTGGACAAATTACTCTAAAACTCCACATGCCCTTCATTTTTCAGAGCTGAACAGACACTACAAACTAAGAAAAGCAGCACCTAAAGTCAGTAGCACATGGCATCATTAACAAGTGTTCACCTACTCTAAGTTCCACACTGTATAATCTCTATTGCTGTACATACATAAGTGTAATTTTTCCCATTTCAGGGATTATTTTATACTGGTGAACAAACTTGTTCTAGGGTTGGAGGTTGACTGCTATTCAAACACAGCTATGGGTAGGATTTATGACAGGAATTTGAGGGCTGATTCAAAGACAGACACCGATGTAAATGGCACAGCAGAGGTGTCTGTCTTTCATGGGAGCACTTGGTGTATCTCCAGTACTATCCTGGTACTGCTACTTGTATTTAAATTACAGAACACCACGGCTGGAAATCCATGAATTTCAAAACATTTACAGTTTCCTAAACTTAGGAAAGGGCTTTTGAAATTTACATCCAACTGTTTTCAAGGATTATTCTCTATTACATTTTCTGCATAACAAATTTATCTCACATCCTTGCACTCCTCTGCTTTCTCTTGATCACATTGTAAAATAACCACAGTAGTTTAAATACAACTGTGTGAATAAATACATAAGATTTCAAGCCACCATCTGAGATAAATATTTGTGTAATGTTTAGGTAAATCTCTGCTTAACAGACTAAGACCTCTTATCACTGACCAGATGGAGTCCTGAATTTATCAAAGCATACACACCTTTGCTGGTATTAATTTACGTATTTAAAAAATTTAAAACCAGTTTCACTGAGGTTTTCTAGAAGTGAAAGGGCACTGAAATGATCCTTAAAAATCATCAGAGACAGTTTCATTTGCAGGCAGCGCTTAAAACCTGAGTGTACTTCATTTTGCCATCTACCAGCATTCAGGTGCAAAATAACTCACTACAAGTGCGATATTAGAGATTTTAAATCTCTCTGGATGAAGATATCTCACTGGTTTTTTTAAGTAAAATATATCATTAGCCAAATGTCAAAAGAAAAGGTTCTTTATGAAGTTGATAGAAGACAGTTTGTTTCTTCCTAAAATTTTTCTAAATATCAGATTATCTACCTAGATATGATAAAGTCCCTCAACACTCGCTAGACAACCAGCAGGAAAATACAACAGCATTTAACTCAAAATTTTATGAAGTCTCAAAAAACGAATCAGCAAAGAAAATGTGACTAAATGTCAAATCCATTGTTTGTTCCACCTCCTGCAGCTTCTGGAGATAACCTGGTCCACTAACAGACAACTAAATACAAAGTGTGTGTTCTAGGATATATCCAAACTCCTCCTTTTACTGCAGCAGCATATTCCAAAAGGCCAGAAAAAATATATTTAATATTAAAAGAACTGAGGACAATTTTATTTCATTCTCATAATGGTTTTCCCTGGTTAAATTCCAGTGCTGGCAGTGGGTCTGCTGATTCCCTGCTATACCCCACAGTACCTACTTGAATGAAAAGTCAGTCAGAAAACCAGGCTACTATTAGAGTGCTTATTACTTCCCATGAATAGCACTTAGAGTTCTATTGATAAAAAGAGCAGGTGCAAGCACAGTGAATATTTCACTGTTTATTTATTTCAACTAATATTTCAAGAATAATTATTGTCTTTTTAGGCTGAGCACTCATGGGGAAGGCAAAGAGTTAAGGAAGTGACTCAATTTTCATCTAATTAAAAGGCTTCATAAATGTTGCATTGAAAGAACCAGAGTAGATGATTGGTTTGGTCTCAGCCTATTATTTTTTTTTTTTTCTTGTAAATATTTGGGTACTTGACTCTGTAAGCCTTAATGTTCTTAAGAGTGGTACATAATTACACATGGATAGACTACAAGAAGTGATGGGTAATACCAGCCTCAATTACAATAGCAGGAATTGTTTCCTTTATTATGCTCAAACACCACAGTGCCAAGGACAACATTACTACACAGAATGGAGAGAGAGATAAGATCACAGCCAAAGGCTACAGAAACACTGATGAAAGAAGATTCCCTCTCTAGGGAAAAATTCAAAGCTAATGAAACAAAAAAGCTTTACCCCCCAACAAGTCTGCCAGCAAATACTGCAGCAGAATTTTAAAAAATACATTTTTGTACAATTTTTATTATTAATTTAAAAGTTTGTAAAAAAATATTTTGATACAAAATTCTATTTTGAAATAAGTGAAAAGATGTAATGAACCTTTTTAAAGCTCTGTCTTTCAAAATTATACCCTAGACTACAGTTAAACAGCATATTCTACCATAATTATTTAGTAGCATGTCACATTTATTTATCACTAGTAAAAATCAATCACACAGGATGCAGAAGGAGGAATGAAAAAGGACTGAGGCCCAGGATTCTTTTACAAAAAGAGCAGCAAGACTGACAACACCAGGTAATGAGCCTTTCCCTGGACAGAATTCCAGAAGTTTGCACCCTGTTTGCTCACCTTGGCAGAACACTGAAACAAGTTGTCAGTTTAGTTTTACCCAGAGCCATTTGGATATGTTTTGACCTTGGGCTATTCTAAATATTAAAAAATACTGCAACCAACCCAAATTACAATAAAGTAATTCCCTTTCGAGTTCAGTGCTGCAATTAGTTAAAATACATTTTAATGCTAAATGTCTCCAGGTGAAAAAAACCCTGTAAAACTAAATCATTACTTCATTTTATAAAAGGTATAGATAGAATTTATGCAATCCAGAAGTGAATATATGTACATATAAATGTCTATATGTAAACATGTAAAACTTGCAGAAATTGAGGGTACACAATCAAACAGGGATGGGTTTGGAGCCTCATTTCAGTTTACTGGTTGCAGTTTTAGCCTGTTTTAGCAGGTACCCTGGAGGGACATTCTCCAGACAGCCTCATCCATGGGAAATTATATATTCTCCTGGCTGCTCTCTCAGCCAAATGAGTATGTCAAATGATAAACCTCAAGAACACTCACTCTTTTCTAAAAGCACTGAGTGCTTCATGGGTCCAGTTTAGAGAAGCTCTGCCGAGGGCTGGGATGACACCCCTGGGATTGTGACCCTCTCTGCTGAGGAGCTCACAGCAGAAGAGCAGCCTGGTTGGTGCCTCTGAAGAGAAGTTAACAATTCCTGATCCCCACTCTGGGAGGCCAGGCTGCAGCCTGCAGTGTGTGCTCAGCTTCCCCACTCCCACTGCAAGGCAGGGCTGCAGGGCTGAGGAGAAACAGAGCAGCGAGGACTGGGGTGTCCTGAACACAACCCTGTGCTGGCCTTGTCCTCAGTGGTCACACACAGGTATGTATGTATGTATAGGGGACAAGTTAAATACGATGGGATTTTGTGCAAGAAGTGACTTTGCTGCAGGAGTTGGAAGATGCACTGCCACAGTGTTCCCCACTCTGCTAATAACCCTGTCCATAAGAACCCCAGCTCTGTTCCTGGTTTCTCTGCACTCACAGCACATTTAAAGTGCAGTCTGGACAATGTGATGCCTCTAAGCAGTTGCTATTCTACCAATGATTTATTTGTAAAACCAACATGTGAAACCTTTCTGTTAGAGACAAAGAGTACCTGATCCCTGTGACATCTGATTTCATATGGCTGGAATCAATCACTGATGTGCCCTTGTCACGCATCATTTTGTTCCTGGCCCTCCCCCACTGAACTGAAACCTCGACCTCTTCTCAAACAGGTGCCACGTTTTTATTTGGTGCTATGAGCAATCTCAGAGCTACTGCCACTGTTTGAAGATTGTGGTATTACTCATTTACCTCTCTTCATGTTCGACATTAAAATGTATTTTTGGACACTCAACAACTTATTGTTTAAATTAATCATGGGCAGATACCGACATCCATTTTTTCTCCTTTCTTTGACTGAGCTGAACTTCCTTTGATTCATGTGCTAATGGAAACAAACGATATAATCCACAATGAATAATTTTGCTCTGCTCGAGATGTGAAAGTAATAATAAAATAGTAAACACAAGTTATCAGAATTCCTTGCAAATGCTACAACTGCTTTCTTTGTCATGACAACAGATATTTATCTGCTGCCTACTTTTCATTTATATGCAACATAATGAAGTAAGTGAAAGTGTCTTTCCTTTCTAAAACAAAAATATCCAGGATTAACAATTCATACCAAACCATGGCTGATCATTTTCACTGTGTGTATCAGCACTGCCTATCAGCAGGTTAAATAAACTTCATTTAAAAATTCTCCTCCTTTACCTGTCACTTACAGTTACATGATGCAGATTTAGCAGGAGGAGGATTTTCAGTCATGTTTATCCATGTATGACTCAGGCCTAAAGCATATCCAGTTTTATACCTAGAGTTAGGTAGAAAAGGGCTTTTCTAGAGTAAAAGTATATACAAGAGTTTTTATCTTACACCATAAAAAATACTAAAAAAAACCAAAGATCAGAAAAGTCAGCTTGTTACAATAATATGACTTTCTCACTTCACAGTGAGAATAGGAAGGAAATATTGGCTGCAACAACACAATCTTACTAATAATTCCCATTCCTACAAGAATCAAGCCCCTGTTACAGAGCTCTTTAAAAAATGCTTAAAAATAGCAAGTATAATGAACCTTATTGTCTTACGGTAACCTAAATATGTCTGAGACATCCCTTGACCCTCTTAATGCCATAACAGCATTTGTTCAGGGGGGCACTGAGATATCCTGATTTTATAGTTATTTAAGACTGTAGAGGAATATGCTGCACTCTGGAATCCAAACCACAACTTTACAGGTTTTAAACAAGAGCCTGTGCACCAGCTCCTTCTGTCCCTGGTCTTACCTAGAGTCCAATAAAGACAAATTACTGCAAAATACTACAAATGACTGCAAATAAGGAAGAGGGAAGAGGGGATAACAATTTCTTGAATCACTGCAGTTCACTGATTT
The DNA here is from genome assembly GCA_038380795.1 of Pyrocephalus nanus. NCBI lineage: Eukaryota > Metazoa > Chordata > Aves > Passeriformes > Tyrannidae > Pyrocephalus > Pyrocephalus nanus. Next base: position 12,571,068 of record CM076275.1, on the reverse strand, counting down.
GCACCCAAAGATCTGCCTTCTAGAACAACACTGCCAAGAGACCTTGGATATCTTTCTAAACTGTGTCCCTTTAAGCAGAGACTGGCCCAGAAAGTTCCTTTTCCAAGAAAACACTCTTCAGCTACTGACTTTCCATCTTGCTAAGCTCCCCAAGCAGGACTTACACACTGCTGCTGCCAGAAATACTCACTGAAGGTGTTACTTCACAAGAGAAACAAATAATTTTTAGCCATATGTATTTGCTGTCTAATTCACTGTCTAAAGACTATTCAAATTCAAAGTGCACATGACTGTGGAAAAATGCTACATAATGTTTGGCCAAAGGATTCTTCTCTCTCTCTCTGATTTTTAATTTTTCAATACCAAACAATTCTTCATAATTAAATGAACCAGGTTATTACCTCAATCATTAGGTTCCAAATCAAACAAAAACACTCAAGTCATAATTATAAACTAATGAGTTTAAAACAAGAGTTTGGCAAAGAAGCATTTAAGTGTTATAAAAATGTTCTTGAATAGCAAGATACGCTCTGCTTATTCCAAGCAAAATGCTTCATAAATCTGTTTAATATTCACAGTAAAGCAGATAGAAATAAAGCAAGTGTTTTGGGTTTGAGCATGTATAAAGGGAGGAAAACAGGCTGCTGAGGAAAGAGGAATAAGCAAAAAGTAATCTATGTCAACTAACAAAAACTGATTTATATTCCCAGTCTGAGAAAACGATCAGAAAGAAACCAAAATAAGATTGTTTGACCTATGTACCAATCATAGCATATGCTTTAAAGAGGAGAAAAAAAATAAAAATGAATGCAATGTATCCCTTATTACCTTTCATTGCTTTGATATGTCCAGAGAGAAGATGTATGAGATACATTTCTGAGGCTGAATTTTTCACAAACAGTTTGACAAATTAAACAATCACAGAGATATAAGATTCCCACGATCTTAGGTAGAATTCTCTATAAGTGATATATTGTTTTCATTAGAGTTTTAAAAACAGTTTTATGTATAAAAATGCATTCTTAAGAAGAAGAAAAAAAACTGTTATATAGTGTTTTTTTCTCCTCTGCCTACAAAGTGAAGTAATAAACCCTTTGCAAGTTTTCTAAAAATGTTGTTGAGTTCTGAAAGAATAACCTTCAGGAAGATATTCTTGAAGGTGTATTTTCCCCAACATGGTCCAGGGTGATATGTGATATTCCTAAAGATCAGAATCAAGGCTATCAGCTTCCATATTTTGAGAATTTAACAATTTTGCTTTGCATATGATGAGACAATATTCTTCCTAACTGCTTCCATTGGTCTGGATTTTAAAAATTAGGCCAAAACCAAAAAAACATCCCTGTTAATTTCAGTTCCTTCAGTCTGGGGATCAACAGACTTGTTTTTGGGAAAAGAGATTATCATTTAGTACTGAGCATATTTGCCAAACCAGAAGGTGATCAGCATGCCCCAAACAGTCTGGGAAGGGAGGCTGTGAGAAGTAAGAAGGAGCATTCACATGCTGTCCAAGTGAAGGTAATAAGGGCAATATGCTCTGGCAACTGAAACAGCAAAAACCCACAACAAAGCAAACAAACAAACAAAAAAAAAACAGAGAGAACTTTCCCTAAGGGGAGTATAAAAAAACCTTAGAAAGGTCAGTATCATTAAGGTATCATTAAATCCTTTTTCAAGCATGCCAGAGCTTGCCTCCTGAATACTGGGCATGCTCCTGTCCCAGGATGCTAAAATTCACATGAGCTCTAAAGCCAAAGACACAGATTCATGGATTTAAAAGATAGAAAGGGCCACTAAAAGAGGCTCAGCAAGTCCCAGAACCACCTGCTGCTGGGAGCTGCTCTGGGGTGGTACTGCCATGGGCTGCTTCTCCCCTCATCTTCCACCCAAAGCACCACTGGAGATAATACCTGCAGAGCTTATGCACTAAAATGGCCATAACTGTAACAGACACTAAAACTATTCTTCTACATTTCTGTCTTCATTTGTTTCATTGTTTCCTTCACAATTTTCCTTTAAAATTAAATGTTTTGTCACCAGAATTAATGTCTGCAGTAATGGATGCTAAGAGATGTTTGGAGAGATCTCAGTTCTAATACAATCTCTTTTCAGCAAACAACTTTATAATCTATTTTTCATATAGACTTAAATTCTATGGCTTAGATCTTAACAAGTTCATTAACAGCTTTGTAATTATGCAGATTATAGGTGAAATACCCAAATATTTTGCACTTACAGCCAAATACAAGTGTCCAGTTCAAAATGTGGTTATCCTGTAGCACCTCAGCATTCAGCTCAGAGTAAGGTATTTTTTGTTCCCTAACTATATGAATTTCCATAAATGTTTAAGTAACTTTATTCTGCATTTATTCTTAACTCTCAATCTCAAACAGTTTAGGGTGATACCTTTGTAAAGCTTCTTGTATCTGTCAGATCAGGAGCATAAGAACCATGAAAACCCTAATTTTTTAGTCTACATCAACATTTAAACACACTCCAGACTGGTTCACTTGTTTCCCCCTTCATTTTCCTCTGGTAAATCCTAATCAGAAAAAGGCCATCACTAAGGTCTAGAGAGAGTATCACAGTGACAGTGTGACTCAAGGAGATATCTGCACTGAAGATATCTTACACACACTAAATCAGCCCTAATTCATTCTTTCATCAGTCTGAGATGATGAATATTCTCTTAAGAATTTGAATGTCACCGTCAAGTAAATAATGATAAAAGGGCACCTATATTTAGAGTGTCACAAATACACGCTTCAGAACCAAGGCATTATATTCTGTTTGCATTTTACACAATATCACTTAATCAGTAACATTTTCCTGCACATTTCAAGCAAATACCACCCAGTTGTTAACAGTGTAAAAATTTAAAACAATGTCAAGGTTCCCTATCATTCTACAAGTAGCATTTTCTGATTCAGTTTCCTAAAATTACTAACATTAACACTAGTGGCTTATAACACATTCATAATAGGTATTCATAGAACAAGAAAACTTTATATCAAATATACCTAAAATGAAAAGCACTGGAGGGATCACTTCAATTTGGTGCTTTCAGGGAGGTACAAAACACTTGTGCAGCAGCTGCTTATCTGGAATGTAAAGGCTGAGTAATTGTGCTACAAGGGAAAAAACAAACAAACAAACAAACAAACAAGTCACAACTCAAACAACAACTTCAAGAAGATAAATACCCATTCTCTGGAAAGTACAAAAAGCACAAAAGTACAGAAGTACAGTCTCTTGCACAAGGTGGATTTTCTGTTCTCTTTGTATTTGAGATAATTTCTGTAATAGAATGATGTTTCTGTGCATGTCATATAAACACCCCAGATTTATTGCTCAAGTGATCTCCTCAGAGATATTTGAATGTTCTCTACTTCTCAAGTCAATTGAAGTTCTGATGTTCCACACTGTTACCCCACTTGGATTCCATTAACATCTAATTTACAAGCATAAACCATGTAAATGATTGGAGCAGATGCAGAAAAATAATTATAATCTGGGATGAAGTCTTCATTTCCCAACCTCATTCAGTAACAATAAAATCCTCTCTCTAAAGAGTAGACAGGAAGACTTTAGGCACAAACCCAACTATATAATATTCACAGCCCTGGGTGTTTAATTTCTGGAAACAGCCCATGAATGGAAGAGTAATGTCCCAAATTATGAACTAAGCAATGCAGGACATTGTTCTCAACATAAAGATTACAATGATAAAATAATTATGGAATAGGAAATTCCTAATATATCCTAATATAAAAATAAAATTTTTGTCAGAGTTTTAAAGTACACAATACTTAGCTTCAAGGGAAGCTTCCTGTGTGCTGAAGAAATTATCTGCTTGTTCTTACCTCAGTCTACAGATTCAGAAGCTCTTGCTCCCTTTGAGGTGCTTTTGCACAAGAATGTAAGCTCAGTTATCTTATAAAACACAGCACAAAGTACAGAAAGTTTTGCTGATATAAACTGTTAAAGAAATAACAGTATTGCCTCCCAATGATTTTAGTTCTTCTGATCTCTGGAATTCCTCTCAAATAATTCCCAGAGGCACACACTTGGGTGGTAGAACAACTGCTGCCTCACCCAAGAGAGCTTCCTTCCAGCAATAAGCCTGAACTATTTTAATACAAAGTTCTATTGACATTTATTCTATTCCCCTCACATTTCTACCATGTTCCTTTTATTCCACTATCACACTTTGTACCTGTTTGGATATATCTGTCTCTACTCTGTACTAACAAAATGCCAAAGTGCAATTTGAGTCAAGTAGATGAGCTTGTGAGTTTTAGTCAGAGCAGAGATGCTGCTTCTCTCACTCCAGGACACAACTGTCTGAACCACATCACAAACAAATACCATGTGAAGAGAGGAAATTTTACTGGTATGCAAAGGCCACAGAAGTCGGTCATCATCTCTGCAGCCTAAGTCTTACAGTTGTTGACTACTTTGGAACAAATAGCACTGGCTCACTAAAAGAACATAATTAAACTAAACTAGCAAAAAATTGCACAGAATTTTAAAGGACTCAACATTTTTATTATATTCAAGATCTATTCTATACTTTCACATTGATTTCATTTATTAATTTATGTGTATGCCTATCCTCAGCATCCTTACCTACCATTAAAAAAAAAAAAGGATAATATCATGATGTTTATTTGAAGACAATGAAGAAACAATGGGAATCAAAAAATTATCTACAAACCACCCAAAATCCTTTCATGAAGTTTAAAACTAAAACTTAGGCAATAATGCCCTGTTTATGGTTATTTCACAGACAGAAATGCTAAATTACTGTTTATGTTATTTGTGATACACTGTCTGTGTAATTTCAGTAATAGTGACTTTTATCTAGTTCCTGAAATTGCAGGGAAAATTAAATATTCAATATTTTCTATCTCAGAAATATAATTGCTAACACAAAAGACTATGTACAGCATTTCATAGTGCCGAAGGTCTTGAGGGGGATATGCAAAAACCCTGTATTTTTCAAAGACCCTGTTTGAATTTTTAAAATCTCTAAAGCTATTTTAGGATAAGCAAAGTAAAAGATTATAGGAATAAAACAGAAGAGGGGATCTGGGCAACATCCATCAAAACACATCTGCACACTGAAAACTAGAAGTCTACACCTGCAAAGTATCTCATTCCAAGATAATCAGTACTTGGAGGACACACTGTGTGTGCTACTTGAAACCAGTTTAACCTTTCTAAGGAAACACAAAACTCTTAATTCCAACATTTAGGTAAGTGTTGACTGCTTATGTCTTTGAGAAGTTTAAAGAGAAAATCACAGGTCAGTGAATTAAAGCTGAACTTTTTTTAATGAATTAAAGCCGAACTCTTTTTTAATGAATTAAAGCCAATCTCTTTTCTAAGAACAATTGAGAAAAATTATTTCTGAAGCAAAAATCCTGAAACTTGCCTTTACCAAACCAGCATTTTATTTCTGTAACTTCTGGGGCATCTCTCAGTGGCACTGTTTGAGATGACTGGCCAGCACTCCCTAAGGTACTGTGCCTATGCACCTTCTTCACATGGAAAAGCAGTAACCAGGACTCTGGGAAAGCAGAAATTTATAATCCACACAGGGACCACAGAACCCACAAGAATGGCACCACTCAGCCTTACACCCTTGAGTGAACTGTTGTACTTCATTTGACTGACAACACTTTATTTAACTGTGACATCACAGAGAGAAGTCAAAGTTTGGATAGACAGAGAAAATACAGAATTCAAACCCATAAACTTGAGCACCAGTGACCATAAGTGCATGAAATACCACTTTAAGCAGAACACATGAGCAGAAGAATAGAACTCTGGCACATCAGCTCTCTTCTATGACCCAGAGAACCCCAAGCACAAAAGGGAGAGAATCAAGTTGGGGCATGTGAAATTGAAAAGTTTTATTCAGAGATGGCCTTGAAGCTCAAGCTTTCAACAGCTCAGAAAAGTTCAGTTACCTCTCTCCCCCTCTAATAGAATATATTTTTTGTTATTTATGCCACTCTTTGGTGACTGAAACACAGCATGAAGGTGCCTGGTTGAAAATTTAACACATGCAAAATGGGATCTGTCAACATACACTGACTGGCATGGAAGTCACTATTCTGAACATTCACTATTTTTAATTTTAAAAAAATAACAATAAGAAGGAAAGATATTGGCTGTTGGCTACCAACATGTTAGCAGGTATTTTTCAGCAGTGTTTATCCTAATTTAGAATAAAAACATACAAAATTAAATCTTGAAAACTTCCACAGATTGTGAAAATTAGTTCCCAATTCTGTGTTTTCTTTCAACCCAATAGCATTTTGTATCAGCTCAAAAAGATGCAGCAATGCAATAGTATTTCATGGATCCTTAAACAGAGACTATAATTATCCTTTATCGATTATATAATTACTTTTAACTTCCTACTGTATTTTCTTCTGCCTTCATCCCTCTTACTTAGTGACTTGTAAAAATTTGTTGAAATATCCTTTTTTTATCCTTGCTTTAACTTCTGATATTAGCTGCCAGAAAAGTTCACATTTCTGCAGTGATTTAACATAGAATATTCTCTTGTTCATGTCATTATACATATTGCTTGAATGGATGCTTCTGCTGGGCTCAGATCCTACTGTATGTTCCTAAAGCTCCTGGATACCTGCTGGATTACAGTGAGCTTCATAATAGTATAGAACTCCCTGGGGCACCTGCTGACAAGAGAATGGGGGCCAGCAGACTTGAACAGCCAACTAAACTCAACAGTCCCATCATCAGTTATGAGCTGTTTGGACAGATGGTCCAGCAGAGGAATAAGGAGGACTAGAGGGTGAAGGAACCTCATGGAGAGAAATTCAGTTCGTTGCCTTTAGCTTTTATTTTCTTGGGTTTGTTCATTTGCCAAAAAATTAATAGAGTCTGAATGAAGGACATCACTTGCATATCTTAACTCTTCACTTCTGCACAGAAGGAATTGAGTTCTGCTGCACTGACAATACAATGAAACCAGCAGGCAATCCATTTTTTTATTTAAAAGCAAAGGGAAATATTTATATACTACTTTTTATATAAAGAATGTAATTATTGACGATGCATTTGAGTCTATCTTTATAAATAAGGATAATGTATGTAATTTGACAGAACCACAGAATAATTTGGGTTGGAAGGGACCTTCTGCTCAAAGCCCTCTCAAGTAGATTAGATTCCTCAGGGCATTTCAGTCAAGTTTTGAAAATCTTCAATCTTGAAGGGACTGCAATGTTGTTGAATAGATCTTCTAATTTTAACCACACTCATGATGAAAACATTCTTACATCTAACTAGAATTGCCTCTCATCACTGTAAGGCTCCAAGACAATCATTTCATCTTCTCTATACCCTCCCATCAAACATTATAGACAGCATTAATATCTCCCCTTCTCCTCTTAAGGCTTCAGCCTTAAACTCAGCATTCTCAGTCTCTCCTCATACCACTTGTGCTCCAGCTTCTCAATAAAGAAATTTAACACTTTTGATCCCGGAATGACTCTGCTCATACCTGGCACCAGTTGGATTTGTACTTCTGATCACAGTCCTGTGAGTCCAGTCAACTTTCCACCTCTCTTTTCCATCCACTTAAACCAGTGTGCATCTCCCAGAATTGGCTAAGCTTGTAGGAGACCACGGTGAAGACCTGCTGAAGCCAAATTATCCAACAACAGCCCCCCACCATATCTCCAGTATGCCTGTGTCTTCCTTGTCCTGGGGAGCCCAAACTAGACACAGCACTCGAATTGTGGCCTCAAGTGTGTAAAATAGAGGAGGAAGATCGCTGAAGTTGCTGGCTGCACTCTTGGTAATGTGGCACAGTATGGGGTTGGCCTTCCTCCCTGCAATATCAGCTCTGTTGTATTATATGATCTCACACAGCCCTTCCAGGGAAGGGTTCCTGCTGAGCATAAAAAACTCAGCTATTCCCTCGCAGCATTGCTGCAGCAATCAGTTTGTTTGATTTTGGCAGTCTTGAACTTTCCAAGAGATAGAGAAATGTCAGTAATCCAAAAAGAAATGGTGGGTAGAGTAGAGAAGACAACGAAGGTTGCATAATAACCTGCCTTATTTTTACAAACGATTCAAAACATATGATTATTTTTTGATACAACAAGTAAAAATGAAAATGATCCTGAAAGCTATTCTGTGACTGAATGTAATGACTTCTGTTGTCTCAGATACCCATTACTTAGACTAGAGACTATAATAATTGTTCTGTGACAAAGTGTTCAGCTTCCAGTTAATCCTTGTATTGGTTGTTTTTTTTCTATCCATGTCATATCAATCTACTGTAATATTTGGAAGACACACCTAAGGACTGTGTGGAGTGCAGGGGATTTCATGAAATCCATTTTCTGTTAGACTTTCAGTGCTCCATGGGTTTGTGCAGATTAGTTTGCTCTCTGATAGGAAAGAGATTTATGCAATATTATTGCATCACTGGCACCCATGCAACATTTGATGTATTTGGTCTTCATAAGGACTCCAGCAAGAGGCAATAATTCAAGTTTGTTTAAATGCTTCTGAGTTGAAAAAGATGCAAGTATTTCTAATATTGACAAAATGGAAAAGCCATCAGTTCAAATTGTTTTGGCTACTGGTGCGATCGATTCATGTGAATTACCTAAATTATTGAAGTCAACATCAAAGCTCCATGGCCTAAATTTTTCATTCCAAAATTCTATTTCTGTCAAGTTGTCTTTAATTTGTCTAAAATTAATTTCTACAAGATTACTTACTAATATAGCAATTTGATTTGCAACAGAAGAATTTGTAATAAAGAGAAAGCAGGGGGAAAGCTACAGATTCTGAAGTAAATATTATTAATAACTTCTGGGATCAGAACAGGGAAAAAAAGAATTTAATTAAGTAAAAGACTTTTTAAAGTAAAATTTATGGATTATTCTTACCTCTGTATCCGATTTTAATTTTTTTTTTCCTCTGTCTTATTTTTCCCCAGAGCTAATTCCTTAATTATTAGCTATGGTGACAAATTCTGTTTCCCCATTCTTAGCAATATGAGGACATTACTTATGGTTTTACAGGGAGGAAAGAACTTATTGTAGGGCAAAAAAGCAGCAAACAAAAGGTAACAGAACTCAGGTAGATCCTCCACCACCTGATAATGACATTATTTTCCAATAGGTCACAGAAGGACGTCACTGCTACATGTCCAAAGCTACAGATGCCTCCTAAAATTCTGAAGAAAATGCAAACAACAGAAACAGCACTTATCAAAGACCACAGTTTATATTTGCTCTCTGCAGTTTCCCCTAGTTAACTATTAAAACAGGAGTTTCAATATGCACTGGCTGCCTGAGAGGATATCATTGCTTGGCTGAAGCACTCAGCACTTCTATTATTAAGACATATTCCAAGAATCCAGTCTCTTACCACATTTAGTGTATGAACAGGCACAATTACAAAGTCATATCCCCGAAGCAGAAATAACAAAAACTGAAATAATTTCTTGCTGCTTTCAGATGGTGTTGAAGGTACTTTCTATTAAGCCAGAAAATGCTATGGATGCCCTCCTAGATGAGAAACAGCAGGAACTCCCATTCAGTGGCACTTTCTGGACCCAGAAAGTATCTCTGCCTCGCACTTTATGGCAGTGTACAAAGATCTCAGCATAGGTAATGTCATGAACCACTGCCTGGCATTGCACAACTCACCTCCCATTGTCATTTCCAGTCTTCAGCTGTGATCACAGAGACATTTAAACCCATCCCTACTGCTCTGAGAAAAAAGGATCATCAGCAAGATTGTTCTTCTTGTTTTCCATTTAGGCCTAAAATATTAATAGCTCACATACAGGGTAGTGGATTGTTAATGAGAGCAAAGTACAGTATTTTGAATGGCTACCTACCTATTTATCTACTCTTCACACTCACACTACAGGCTATAGATTCTGAACTTTTTCATTCTTGCTGCTCTTCTGTTATTAAAAATGAATTCCATTTTTATTTAGGTGAAGAGTGCAATATCATTAGTATTATCTGTACACAGTGTACCTTTGGGCTGGGGAAAGCAGGAAGGGAGGAAAAGTTAACTTTAATGAGCTCTTTCTCAATTTTTTTTTCAGAAGCTGCACTCCAGCACTGTACACACTGACACATCAGTTGTGCCCCTGCCCTTCTCAGAATACAAACATGGGTCTAGTAGGCAAATAAATGCCAAATTCCCTCAGAAACAACATCCCAAAGAGAAGTCTCTCAAACTACCCACCCCTACAATGTGCACCCATCACTAAAAACCAACCAACCTTGCTTGGTAAAGGCAGAACCTGATTTATCCATGCATTGTTAATTAGCAGGTCATTTAGGGATCACGACTCTCATCTATTTTCCTGCCATCACTTATTAAGCCCTGAGTAAGAAATGGTGTTTTCATCAGCCCACCAGCTCATAGCCTGCATATAAAAACTGCTCTCAAGGTACTAAATTCCTTGTAACAGAAGGTTGGACGTTGCCATTGGATGGGAGAAATACGTTTTTCAAATGCACAATTTCACATGCCCATTTAAATATTTCCTGAGCAGATGACAGTCAGTAGCTCTTATCACAACAGACATGGTACAAACCTTTGTGCTGGTAAACCAACTGTAATGTAAACCCTACATTTCGAAATGCCAAACTTAGGTACAGATGCAAAAGCAGTTCTCTAATGCACTTGACATACTCTAATGCTTTAGTTTTCTCTTCAAATTAAAAAAAAAAACCCACCACCAACCCAAAACAATGAACAAACCTATCAGAGGATCTTGGGTAGGGGAAATTCTGGTAGTAGGGCTGGAAATTTGAGTATCAAAGCTATACAGGCAGGAAAAACACAAATCAAATCATAGAAATTCAGTGTATAAAGACAGGATCTCATATGCTGCTTTCATTCTCTACTTGACTTAGGATTAAAAGCACAATATCTCTGGTTTCATTTTATAAGATACTTTTTATTTGTGCTTTTATTTTAAATCTTCTTTTCTGAAATTGTATTTTACATAATATGACACAAATTGCACACTGCAGAGGAAAATGTCTGTCTTGGTGAATGAAACCATTTTAATCTCAAGAGTTTTATTACCTGTTAAAATCTATTTAAATATAGGCCTTCAATTTTATATTGCTTGACTTTTATGGAGGAGCTGTTTTACCAGAGCAGGATTTTGAATAGAAAAGATCACAATAAATACTTGTGACTTTGACATGTTAACATCAGAAAACACGAAGAAAGAATTACCTGAATTTTCAGAGTTATTCACATACATCAAAATATTTCCATAGGCCAGAGCCCTCCTAATAGATTGTATTTGTTATGATAATGCCTTCCTGACATGTAGCAGTGTAGAAACCATATACATCTTAGAGACACACAAAAACCCAAGCACCCAGGACTGTTAAATTTAAAACTGCTGAAGCATTTTAATATTTAATCGTATAATTCTATTATTCCTTTTGAAGCATTATTACTTGACTGATCACAGATTATTGAATACAATACATTCACATATTAGGGAATAAAAAGGATAATATTTTAGACTACTGTTTCACTTTTGTTTTAAGCAGATGCTACAAAGGCAGCTTGACTTCTGTGCTATAAATAGAATCATGGGCTATTCCTTTTTTTTTTTTTTAACATACTGCAGCAAGAGGCATCTTTACTGCAACACTTGACCAAATTGCCAGCTCTAGAGTTAAAAGGATTGAAAAATTGAACTTTATACATTAGATTTTACAGCCCTGTAGGCTCTTCATGCCTGATGTATAATGAAGGAAAACTAAGATTCTTATGAAAAAGTAAAGAAGCAAATCATTGCAAGACTTTAAATTACACTGAACATTCTGCATGAAACTTCAATCCATCAAATGGCCACTGAAAAATGAGGTAATTACCTACAATAATTTGCATGTTAAGAGCTAATACAATATTACAAAGTAAAGTCCAGTTGCACATTAATTGTGAAAGCAATGCATAATTTCCTGATTAATGTTTCATGCCTAATATTCTTCCGTGCTCTGTCAGATGCTAAATAACAATATGGCCAATCAATCTACAGAAAGCACACTCAGGCAGGGCCTGAGCTCAGTTCTCATAAATCCTGATGCAACAACTGCAGTTGCAATAGGTGATTCCATGAAATTTAGAAAACCAACTGCTCAAATGATATTTCAAATAATTAAATGTTTCAGTAGAGCACCTCAGACATAGCATTGATTCTTGATACACAGAAGTAAAATTTTACTTCTTCCATACAAGGGGCATCTGACTGGGGATGGGGAGAGAGCAATGAGAGGGTAAAATACTGTCACCCACATGCACACCTTGGCTCCTGGGTGTCTGTCTGGTCAGCAAAGGCTAAGCACGTCAAAGAAATGATATGTTCAGTCTCTCCAGAGGAGGATTTCTATCCATGCTTCTCTGTTGAGGCAGGAAGGAATATTCCTCAAGGACTGCAACTCACCTGTCCTGTCAGCCAGAGACAGGGTGTCACACTTTTGAAAGAGCATCAGGCAAAGAAACGAAAGGATGACAAAAATAAGGAAAACAAAAAAAAATACCACTAATAAATAGTGCCAAAATGAGGATAGTGTTAACTGTCAACAGCAGAAAACAAGCATGGCCTGGAATTTCTCTCTTCTATGTTAGCCAATTCAATGGCCAGATTTTTTGTCAGGAATTAAAATTGAAAAGAACAATTATAGGACCATAAAGTTTTTTTGATTTCTATTGGTTTGCTGGGAAAAACCCTCTTAAAGCTTTGACAGGTGAGTTACTACCTCGATGTCATCCAAACAGCAAAATGTTTCCCAGAACTTGGAGAGGGTAAATTCTCAAAGCAGAGCTTTAAAACACCAAATAGTCAGGCTGAATGAGCCAACAGGAAAGGGAACCCAAAACAGTTAAAAACCAGACTATTGACATTAATGGAAGTAGTGGCCACCTACAGAAAGAAGAATCTTTAAATAAAGAATATTAGACTTTCACTGGGTGCCGAGGAAATCGTTGGAGACTTTGTGATGCAATGGATGCAGAAAAAAGGAACTGGGAATGTTTTAATGAGCTGTGTGACCTTGAGCAAGGCATGTGACTGAAGCGCGTCACTCTCCTCATTTGTACAAGAGGTATTATTCCACCTATTTCACAGCGGTATTTAGAAACTTGATTAATTTACAAAAACTGCCTCCAGACTCTTGGAGGAAGGTGACTCTTAATTGATCTTCCCTAAAGCAGACAATTTTGATTAGAATAAAACAACTGCCCATTTCCAAAGCCAGACTCCAGGGACAGATTCCATGTGTCCATTTTCTAATCCTTAACCAATAAATATTTGCTGGGGGTGATAAGAATATGTTTTGTTTTAATTTCCCTGCCCACACAAAGGCTCTTCAGCTGGGAAAGCTAAGATTTCACACTACCCATGTGAAAACACAAGTCAAAATTTAATTGACCTGATGGGCGTATTTTGAGCCGTTCCTATAGCACAAAATCTGTCACCTACTAATGGAAATAATAATAATAAAAAAAAAAAAAAAAAGAACAAAAAAACCTCAAGACCCTAAAATGGCTCGTGTGGTTTAAAGATGTTCTCAGAAACTCACTGGTAATTTTTTATATTCTTGTAGTGTCATCCTGTATTGCCTTCCAATCTCCAGTCTGATGTCTGCAGAATCCTACTGGGAATCTCGGAAGCTGGAAAAGCTGAACAGCTCACTGCAGCTGGCAGTAGCAGCTCCAGTTTTACCAATAGTTTTCTTATTCTCACCCTTTCTCAAACTCTGAAGTACATTTTTTTTGCTATTTTTGTCAGGGTTACTCACTGAATTTCGACTTTCAGACCTGGCACTTCAAATGGGTTTAACCACACTTCTGTTATTATTTCACTACGGGGTCAATCCAGCAGTTTATTTGTGTCCGTCATGACTGTAAATTGCTTTCCAATTAAATTATTAAACAGCATCACTGTATTAAATACTGCAAACATTTGATCTTTGTACTTACTGTCCAGCTTCTGTGGCAAATCCTATTCAGTGGAGGACCACAAAAAATAAATACCCCAAGGCATCAGAAGCAAGAGAAAATGAGAGAAATCCTAATTTATTTAACTCATTTCATACATAATAAGCAAAAAGCTTTTGTTTTCCACTGTAGGGTGCATTTAAAGGAAATTTTGAAATGTAAGTTACCATTGTCCTTTTCTCAGCTTTCACAACCAAGTTTGTGTGACAAAATTATTACCATAACTATATGACATTGTGCCGGAAAGTTGCTTCAGAGAAATTTCTGTAGGATGCTAAAAGAAATAATTCATCTTTATATGTACTATACCCTATCTGAAGCTCTAATGAATCAGGAATTCACTCATGATTTCAAGAGTCACAAAAGTAGGAAAAAGAATCCCAAACAATTCTAAATGCAATATGAAAAATAGGAATTTCTAACCTAATAAAGTTTCAAGCATCTCCATCACATGCATAATATTTTAAGAGCATGTGTCACTGGATGTTAAATTTTCTGGTTTGATTGAGCATATGCAATTTTTACACCATTCTCTTTATCTTTCTTTATTCACCATTAGCTAATATACTTTGATTTAGTAACCCACCTTGCCTACCCTTAAGGGCAGTTCCATGAGCACAGAAGGAACAAAGACCCATTTTGTAGATAATGTATGCCATAGCGTATGATCTAAATAAAGTTTTCCACATAGAACATCCTCACTTATCTTTTTAATTGCAAGTAATGGGAAAGTATATTCTATTTATCTTCAGAGGAAAGAGAACTCACTATGCTGGCTCCCTCTGCAATTTATTGAAAAGGAACTATGAAATATGCAACTAACTGTGAGAAAGTAGGGAGAAAAAAGAACTCTAATTGATTTGCAACTATCTACAAAAAGTATTCTTCTATTACTATACTCACACTGAAACTATTCTTGTTCATTGCCACTGCAGCACTTTCTTGCAGTTGGTGCTGAAGTAAATGAAGGTTTTCACACAAAAAATAGATGGAAATGGAAAAGATACATGACAAGAAAAATAGTACTTAAATGTTTTCAGTATCTTGTTCTTAGAGATGATACTTTGTAAGGAACTCTTAGTAGATTAAGCAGTGTAAATACTTACCAAGTAAATAATTACTCATCAGTACTTATGCAGAGGATGGGATATGTAGTTTGGGAACCAATAAACTGGACACATTCCAAAGAAAATCTTTACATTTCCCCAAGCAGCAGGTGTTGCCTCCTGCTGTCACTGTAACTGTGCTAGTGCCTCACCATCACACACACACAGACAAAGTGTTAGCTTTGTCTTGCCATTGTCTCTCCAGAAGCAGGCCCACAGTTGCTGTAGAAACAAGGGCACTGGGTTGGAGGGAAGAGGCTCCCATGGAATGGCACAGAGGCTTTTCATCCTGGGACAGGATTCCTAACTGCATGAGACACATTTCCCACGGGTTTGTGGGAAAGGAATATAACAGTTATGGTCTTGTCTAGTCTCCAGTTACTCAGCAATCTGCAGACAGGCTCAGGAGAGCAGAGACCAGAAGCAGCATTAACTTGGGAATTCTGTTAACTGGAGGAGAACTTGGAATGCCTTTTTTCCCTTTCCTACACCCCCTCTTATTTTCATTAGTTACAATGAATACCAAAACCTGGCAGAGTTTTTCAATTTCAGTTTTATTAGTATTTCAGTTTTATTATTTAACTAGGGAGCATATGTAACAGCCTTCATCTAAATACATATATACATATCTGTGCATATTTATATATAGATAAATAGAAATCAACTTTCAATTGCCAGCCTAGGACAAACCCAAATGAGTTAGCTAACCTTCCATTTTTTGCAAAAAAAAAGATACAAGTAAAGATAGAATTCTAAACCCTCAGGATTTATAATTTAATTATAAAGTAACAGTTGACAGTGATTGAATAGCTGGACTGAACCTCAGGTTGGCTATGAGTTGTTTACCTTTCTCATCATCCATTTCCTTTTCTTGTAGTATCTTATCTTACCTCCTTGACTTGTCTAGGTTTCCCTCATCTCCTCACCTTTCAGAAACTCAGTCTAATAATGCAGTAAGTTTATATCTGGTCCTTTCATTTAGGCTCACAAGCAGATCTGGAAAGATTTGGGGTGCTATAAAATAAACACCCACATATGCTCCAGCCTCTGACTAAGCACAAGGGCTGTTTCAATGACCAAATGACAGATGCGTACAAGAAAGCCTAAAGGGAAAAACCCCCAACAACACATAACCCAAAACCCCTCACCACACCTGAAATCTGACTTTGTCCCTAAGAATTTACCTGAGAAAACTGCCAAGCCCTATTCCCAAAGAAGGATTCTTCCCCGACAGCTCAGCTCAGCCCCCAGACAGCCCCCACCTCGCCCCCAGTGCACGCAGTGCTCTGGCACCTTCCTCAGCTTGGCCAGGAAAACACTCACCTAAATTCAACTTCAATATATCAGAACAAGATGAAGTTGTTTCAAGTAAGCAGCTTCAGTTTGATGCACTCTTGTGGCACAAACAGGTGTCACGTTTGCCAGAAAATAATGAAAGACAAGCTCAATAACCCTCCCATACCCTTCATAAGCTAAAGACAGCCAGCTTCCCTCCCACCCAACAGACTTAGAGCACTAAATAAAACCGAGTTCAGTTGTGAAGGCATAAAAAAAAAAAAAAAAAAAAAAAAAAAGGTAGCTTAAACTCCTGGGGCTTATTTTTGTTCAGATCACCAAAAGACTCAGTATCTGAGGAAGAGAGATTCAAGGGAAAGCGTATCTCCTGTAATTTCCACCCTTTGTATTCTGAATCACTGCTGTCTGACAGGTTCATACTGTATTAAAAGAGAACTGAATTTCTATATTTTCATGCACACTATAACTATGACTTGCTTAAGAACCATGCAGACCCTTCATTTCATTCAAAGCAAGAAAGATGCTTTACATTTTTGTTATTAAAAAGGTGCCTTGAAACGGTTATAAGAGTATGGACTTTCCTAAAATGGACCCAGTTTTCAAGCATTCACTACCATTGTCAGAAGAAATTTCATTAAAATACATTTTGTCCACGACAAAACCTACAGTTTTCATTTGGATGAGGGAGAAATCCATGTGATTATGGGGACTGTCAGTGCTTAAACGTGAGGGACTCTATTCTATTGCTTTAGCCTGAATCACCTGTTGATGCTTTTATCCACAACCAAAGAAACACTCAAAAAATCTACTTGAATTGGCATTTAACTTAACCATGAACTTATGTGAGCAACATATGACGCATTTTGTTGTAAAGTACAAGAGAAGATAAGAAAATAACCTAGATTATATATTATTCTCCATTAAGGAACAAACTTTGCAGATTTCCCTAGCACTACACAGCCACCTTTTACCACTTTCCACTTGTACAGATTGAAAAGTAAATTTGATCAAATAAGGGAGACAGCAGTAGAATCTGACATCAAAACCAATCTCAATGTAAACATGGTTTTAATTGTAATGTTTCTACTAGTTCTGACTTCTAAACCATTTTCACACTACTCCATTTTCGAGAAACAATCTCAAATGTCAATGTCATTTCTCTATAACAATAGGAATTAGCAGACTCCAAGCTTCTGGCAGGGATATTTTGACAAAAGCACTACTATGAAAAGAAAGGAGCAATAATGATAAAACCATCTGACATATTTTTTTCAAACTCTAGGTCAAAATACTTCTGAGAGACAAAAAGCCTTCAAAGAAGAGAAGATAACACAAGAATAACCATAAGCATGAACTGTAAGATTACACACATTCTTGCAGTTTTCTTCCCACCTCTTTCTTTCCCCTTATCCATCCTTTTCTCACTGCACCACTTAATCATTATTATCCAAGAAAAAACCACCCAACTGGGGGATGTTTCAGCTGATCCTCAAGGTTTAAATGCAGTCTCCCCTCTGTGCTGGCACACAGACTTCTCCAGGCTGGTATTTATTTTCAGGAGGCTTGCAAGAACAAATTCAAAATTACTTGGGAGGGCTTAAGAGAGGAAAAAGCAGAAGTCAGGCAGGCACTGATATCGAAAACACAGTGATCAAACCCAGCATTTACAGCAGAACAAGAGATTAAAACATGAGTAATGTATTCCTGAATACTCTTCTGTCTTGCAGATTTGTGCTGTGGTGCAATCAGACACCACTCTCAGTTCATTTTGGTCTGATCCAATTTACAGGAAAGCTGCAGGCAACATCCTGACAAATTCAGCAGCACAGCCTCGCCTCTGCAGATGAATATACATGCACACAACACCTTATACTTCAGCCTTTTTTGAAGCTGGACTTGTAAAGTAAATGACACTATGTACTGATGCAATAAAAATACATTTTTACATCTGTAATCTGATTGTTAAAAAGATCCTGAGACCTTTGCCTATCTTCTTTGCTTCTCTGATATTCACCATTTGTGCCTGAGAACAAACGTGTTAAGGTTTTATATTGCTTCACTTGCTCAGATCAAGCCCTTGATCAGCACATTTTGAACCAGAACGCTGCTCACTTCCCCTGCATACCATTCTCCAAAAATACAGAGAGACAGAGGATTTATACCATAAAAAGTGACAAATTTCTTGGATATTGTCAATGCCAAGCCACAATGGCTGCAGAAAATTCTGGCAGGTAATGCTTTCAGATGAAAAAAAAAAAAAAAAAAAAAAAAAAAAAATCACAACAGGTTTAGCCATTGAGGGAGGGATCCTTGAAAGAAATGCTCTATAAGCCCATTAACTTTTAAAATTACTTGAGCTCTAAACTACTTACATGTTTAGAAAAAAACTTTAGCATGAACTGTCTGATTTACAGGCTCTTACCCAGAGATTCCAAATTGTGATGAGCAGTCAGATGTCTAACCACAGTGACATGCACCTCAATCACACCCACAAAACTGCAGACAAGGTAAAAAGAATCTTACTGACACATCCTGATAACTGCAGCCCATTGTGGTGGCAAGTAGGCACGGTTTAAATATGTACAGGTCAAGAGCCTTTTTTCAATCTTTTCTGATTCCATCCATTAAATAGATTATAGAGCTAGAATGAGTCAGACATTCTTCTGCAGATGTGAAGAGCACTGGATCTTTAACGTGTACTTGGGTTGGATTTACAATAGTTA
This sequence comes from Pyrocephalus nanus, assembly GCA_038380795.1. Taxonomy (NCBI): domain Eukaryota; kingdom Metazoa; phylum Chordata; class Aves; order Passeriformes; family Tyrannidae; genus Pyrocephalus; species Pyrocephalus nanus. The sequence goes on along the minus strand of CM076275.1, from coordinate 12,551,900 downwards.
CTTAAATGCCTCAAAATATCAAGGACACAGAAGTATGCTTTTATCCATTATTTGTATTGATTTTTTTATTCCTTGATTTCCAGAAAAAGCTTTGAATTCCGATTTTTCATGGTCTCTTGTTTTCACAAAACCCACAGTTTAGAAAGATATTTATTCATCTTACTTTTAAAAAATTCATGGGAGAAAAGGGGGAGTGGAGAGGGTGTGGAGCAAAAACTGAGCTCACTTTCACATTCCCACAGTAGCTCTAAAGAAACTTCAAATTATTTTCTCCAAGGACTTCTAGGTTCACAAATGCATGCAATAAGAAGGGGGAAAAAAAAAAACAAGCAAAAAAACAAACCAAAACAGCAAAACCCCAGAATATTTTGTGTATAGATGACCTGAAATTTTTGTCAGTGATAAAAGGTTTTCCATGGCCTCTATTAACTTTTTTTTATGTTCAACAACTTTACTTAAGTGATATCATAGAGGACAAGATACTTTTAGTAATAAACAATATTTTGATGTATTAGTATAAGCGCTTCTCACTTTACTAAACAGTCTTCATGTAAAATAGAACCCCTGGTTACTGCACACATGGTGTCAATTTGATGATGCCATATGTATTAGTGCAATAAAATAATGTAAGTATTACATAGGAGAGTGACTTTACATGTGCAAACCTGCCAGTCAAAAATCTACTGTCATATTTCACTCAGAGGTGACAGAAGATCACACAACACACAAATCTCTACAGATGCCCAGGCAAGAACTCACTTGTGTTTAAAACCTTTTATGTTTTTCTTTCTCTTTCTAAGAAAATTTGGCACTGTTTAATTAAAGATAAAAATAGAGATTGAGAGCAACAGGCCAGGTGTTGATCCCCTGTGCCAGGGCAATGCAGGAATGTCACTCCACAACTAGGGAAAGCTCCTGAAAGTTCAGGCAGATGTCCCTAAAACCACATAGCTGTGTCCATTACAGGTTCTAAAGGAGACAGGTACAGTAACAAAGCTGACACTGTAACCTGCCTTTGTGAGGAAATCCAGTGACACAGAAAAGCACATTTGACAAGTTCACTGCGAGATTTGTTAAGAAACGCACAGCTCTGTGTGTGTGTGTGGTGTCTGAGTTTCTTTCTTTCTTTAGGGGCATGCTTTTTTGCTTTGTATCTCTAGAAAGATAAACAGGTAGAGAGGTGATGAGTGCATACTGATGTAATTTCTCCCTTTCTAATCTAAAGTTTCAGGCAGCTGCATTCCCCCAGTACTGAACAAGGCGTTTGTTGCTTCAGCTTGCCTTGAGCAGTACACACAGCTCTGCTCTGGGGAGCAAACTCCAGTGGCTGCTCAGTTATCCTAATGCCACTTTACACTACAATCACTGCAAAAAGAGGCCTTTAAGAAAGATGAAGTTGCATTGATGTTGCACTGATGTTCAGTGTGAAATCTCTTCCAGAGATTCATAAAATACTTTTGAATTGTGTAGGAATGAGAGCTGGTTTGTTCACAGGTAAACCTTACAGAGCCAGCTGATGACCCCCGGAACAAGATGAGGCTGCTACCAACAAGTGTTAAAACAGTGTGAAAACCTTCCTTCTTAATGTGTTTCCACAGTTATGGAATGAGGGATGGAACCTGCACATTACTCTTTATGTGGATATAGGGCACTCAGTGGACAAAGAAAGCATGAGGCTTGTCCAGACATTAAGTTATAAAAATCAGGGTTGGTGAATGTTGCATTCTAGAAAAGTTTGTCTCCTAGGCAAAATATGCACTATAATGAGGAAAGATTTTCATTATTTGCATGCATAAGTTCTAAGTGCAGTATTTATCATTTGCTAAATCGCACTCATTTTTCTGCATTTTGCCAGCAGTTGCATCAATTGTCATTTAACTGCTCTAAATAATGTGTTCTCTTCCCTGCTGTATTAAACTATTTCTATCAAGGCTAATGATTTTCTGATTTCCACATGCCAGTGAGCTTGGCAGTAACAAATGATGCCTCTCTTTTGCATGTTGCAAGTAGCTTAAATTATATTTTACATACCCATTTAAAGGATCATTAGTTAAGTTAATATCCTTGCTATTCAGGGGGATCAAGCATTTTAGTAAAGGATAGTCTCACTATACATCCTCTGTTACCTCTGAGTACATTTTTAACAGCCTTGGTTTGTTAAACTCACACTTACTACATATGGATAGTCTGTGGAAACTCTAAATATCTATTATGGCCTCAGTTATGGTGGCTTATTATGTCTTTGATGCTGTTGTTATCCCTCACCTGAGGAACTATGTACTTCAAAACAGAATCCATCAGAAATTTTCATTTACTTATTTCTTAAATATTGCCTTAAAATAAGAATACAAAGCAAAGAGTAAACAAAAAAAATGTGTCAGATTAGGATACTACAGAATTTCAGAAGGTAAGCATTAATCACAGAGGGACACATTTATAGGCAAAGGCTTCCAAAATCAAAATCATGTTCCTCTTCTATTGGAGCTTTCCCCTAAACTGTGTCACCACTGCCTTTAAGGATATGCATTTTACAAGGCAGTATAATATACTAGGCAGCAATCAGCCAGTGCAATAGTACCAGCACTTGGTGATGTAATCATTTGACAAAATAAGCATTCTAAAATTGGGGTCTATTTATTTGCATTGAAGGAGTTTCACAGGACATGGAATTACCTCTTGTGTGACTGATATCAATACCTTCCAACACAGTTAGTGACAATGGACTGTAAGGAATGCATTTTGGAGGCTTATACAAAGCAAATACAGCAAAATAAATTTTCTCAGTGCTCTAAAGTGAAAAGAATTGCATTTTGGTTCAGAAAAAAACCATTTTATTTAGCATTAAAATCTCCTTTAATCCTCCTTTATAGATGTAACTTATGCAAACATTTTAAAAAGAAAACACAATGACTTCCAGATTTGATAAGGATTTTTTTTCTTTAAATTTTTAAAATTCAACTTTTCAATTTTCATAAGAGCCTAAAAATCTAAATTGTTTTGCTCAACAAATAGACTTTTGTTCCCCCTTCCTGCCATCAGCTGCATCCCCCCCTCTTCTTAATCCTAGAGAAAAATAAGGCAAAGTCTGACATGGGCTGAATTAATGTACAGAGGGAAACAGTGTAAACAAATGTTCTCTAAAAAGTCAAATGCAGGAATCAGTTCCCTTCACTGCTGCAGAATCAACACACAAGCACAAGTTCTGCTTCTGCACCTTCTTTCTGATTCCCACAAAGCACTTTTCTTGTTTTGGGGTCTGATTATCAGGTTTTTTATTTGTCTATCTTCCATCTCAGTGTGCACACAGATCCTACACATTTTTAACTTTAAAAAAAACTCAACCCAAAATGTGAAGAATCACAGTCTCTGAGAAATGACAGAGCTAAAAGAGACAAAGTTGCTCTTCAAGCCAGAGCAGCTCAGCTGAAAAAAAGAGTTGATGTTACAGTTTCTGATGGCCACTGCTTTTAAATCTGGTTTTGACTATTTATAACTTTGACAAAAATAAAACATTTGTGCTGAACTTTCCAGCACCAGTAGGTGGTTCTTGTTACCAGCCCTCGTTTTTTTGTTATTTCTACAACTTCCACACTATGCCAGGTAGGGAGGCGGGTTTGTGTAGCCCGTTCCCTGCCAAATACTGCAGCACTGCTTCCAGAAATACATTCCTAGTGATTTCTGGTGCTGTGCTCCCCCAGCAGCTCCATCCCCAGCTGTGCTGCTGCTGCCAGAGGCCGTTCCCTCTCTGCCTGTCTGAGCCACTGGCACAGGGCAGGAACCCAGCAGTGCACACATGGACAGACCCTCACCACACTCAGACAGCACAGAACACAGAGCAGATACAACTGCCCTCCACTGCAGGGAGCAAGAAATGCAGTGGCTGGTGAACCACTGTCAGTTTTGCCATTTACCAGTTTCACAATTCCACTGGAGTGATGCTACACTCGAAACACTGTCAGCTGATTTCAGCTTATTGTAAAAATATAAGCTTTTCTCACCAATACCCTGTTATTCAATTTTAATATATATTTGGAGTTTCAGGTTATAAAACACCTAATTAAAATTAAAACTCAAAATTCAGGTGGACTGAAAAAAAGGACTGATACAACTCAAATTCCTCTTCTTAGTAAACATACTACCAGGAATGTCAGCTGGAGCTCCCTTCTGTTCATAAGATTGATTTTCTTAGTGACTGCACAAAATACCTCCACCAGTCTCCCAAATATTTACCCACAAGTGATCTTAAACTGTTATGGCTCACACATCTAACTGACTGCCATTAGACAACTGCTTATTTATTACATCCTGGCCATACTCTGTGTGCAAGGTTTGACAGCATCTCTGACAGACTTCTTGCTGACAACACATCTCCCTTGCTTCACACTCACCTTGTTTCTTATGGCAAATATTTAACCTATGTAACCACGTACAAACTTGTAATTGGACCTGGGCAACATACAGCTCCTAAATATTGAGTAAAAGGCATTAACTGACATGGTTAATCTCTAAAGGACAAAAAAACACAACCTCATAAATAAGTCTGGTCACAGACATGCCAGAATTGATTCAGAAAGGCTCTAACTAGGATGTCTTTTAGCTTCCATTCTGGCCCAGATGATGCTTTACTCTTTCTCACAAAGACCCAAGAGCAATGACACACAGGACTGAGAAACCACTGTTTGCTGTCATTACTGTACTGCAGGTTTTTCTTTCATAAACCCATTATATTCATCAAATTTTCAAATATTCAGGGAAATAACAAATTAACTTCATAGTATTAAATGAATTCCCATTACTCTGGGCAGCTTTGAAGTTTTCTGAATTCTAAATGCAAATGAAATCTGCAGATTTCTTTTCAGTTTATTCACAAAAAAATACAGCTGGTCTACAAAAAAGTCAAATAAGCATGTCTGTCTTCCAGCATTACTCTTTTAATCTTGAATTAAATATTGGACATTAAGGAAACATTGGTTTCCTCAGGTTTAAACCAGAAGCTTTTTGTGTCTGTCAAGTAGCCACAGTAAAAGGACAAGCCTTGTTAAATTGTTATGTTGTAAACACACCATATGTTCTCACTGCTGATTTCTTAGCACAGGGAATCTATAGCTCTTATCAAAAGACACAATTAAACACAAGGTATAGTCTATCTAGCCAGGGAATGGCTGCATCCTTATATGACAAATAGATGGGAATATTCATATGCATTATTAGTCCTTTCATTCTTTCTATGCCTTGCTTACATCTAAATTAATTCAGGTCTCCCACTACTCCCCTGTTTAATGGGGTCCTGCCATTTTTGTTTTACCTGTGCTTCAGTCAACTGCACAAGTTATCAACATTTAAACTTTTCTTGACAGCTTCAAAAACTTGGGCAGAGGAATTCCCCAGAGTCCTATCACTGAAGAGTCTCTTTGCCTTCATCTCTTTAATTAGGTCAAAACAGTATTTCTTTCAGTACTTGTTAGAATCAAGGGCAAATTGGGTATCAAGATACATTGGTCAGAGGCAGTTGGCACTGATTATTTTGAATGTAAATGAGTACAAAATGTATTATGAACACAATACACCTGAAAAACCATTAACATTTCCTAAGATGTTCTTAAGTGGCATTCAATGTTTACCTCCAAGTGGAGGAAACAGAATGAGGAATGATTTTTATTTTTCTTTTGGCCTCAGAAATGAACAAAGCTGGTGTACAGAAATGGTAATAAGGAGTTACCATAACCTGAGGGAATCTATTAAATTTCAATTAAGAGTATAAACTTCAGGCTATAAAACTGAAAGGGACAAACATCCCTTCAGACCAGAATGAAAGGCATCTTTAAAAATCAGATCCTAAAGGACTAGATAGATTAAATCCTTGCATAAGCTTAAAAATCCCAATTCACAACCAGCAGAAAATAGAGCTAGTCTAATTTATTCATGATGTATTTTATTGTATTCACCAGAATAGAACATTATTTTGCTGTGTTGAGCTATAACCCCCTACTCATAGAGGTAGCTTTTGATTTCAGTTCCATTGCCTTGGGCAAACATGGCTGAGGATCCACAAGGCTGTGTCAGGTGCTGATTGATTCATTTGAAACTGGAAGATAATAGAAACTGCTCAAATTGACTGCAAGAATGAGAAATGTGAATTGGGACATTAGGCAAATTACAAACCCGTTTTGTAATCCTAATTTTAAGAATTAGCTTAACATGAGAAACACAAGGATTTTAATTCAAAATTTTCTCATAAGCTTACCAGAGCCCATTACAATTTATCTGTTGGATTACATTCTCTAGATTTTGTGGAGATTAGAGACTATATGAAGCCTATAAAACTGGAAGTTAAAAAGGCATGTCCTAGACATTCATTTATCATTTATTCATTCAAGCAACTCAATTTCTTTGGTGCTCAGTGTGTGTTTTCCAAGTAGGAGAAGGACCTCATTTAACACACTGTCTTCATACAGTCTTTTTAGTAAGCTCTTGCTGATTTAAGCCCTCAAAATTAGGATAATGCAATTAGGAAAACAGAAAAGGAACAAGAGTAGCAGCACAGCCTTCTGTCACTAAAATACAAGTGACAACAACCACTGTAGAGTGCCACTAAGAGGAGTGTAAAGGTGTAAGAGGTACTGTGGGTATTACAGCCTTGGCTCTGTCTGGCAAATGTACTACATAAACAATATAAACACATCTTGATCTTTAAATATTGATACTAAAGGAAGGGATAATTTTCCCAGCTCTGTCCTGTTCCTGCACCCTAACCTCCAGCTCTCTCATTGTACCATCAGCCATGTAAGAGATTGGTGCTTACAAGTCTCTCGAGGAAGCACTGGGAAAAGACGAGAAATTGGACAGCTTGGCACAAAGACATCCCACCTTTCAAGAGCAGCTGTCTGTGAGATGAAGCTCCTTCTCATGTATTTTTAACATCAAGTTTGGTGCCACCACACAACACTTATGCAAACAAAATAAACCCAAACCGGAATTAAACAAGAAATGAAACATAAATGCCATCAGTTAATAAAGACTGGAGTACTGACAAGGCACAATAGTTGTTTTCTTGAATTCCATTCAATTGGAGATTTCTTCTTTGATGACTTTAACTTGACAGATGGAGCATAACCTGCTATGAAACACAACTGAGACACAGCTTCTCTGGGCAGCCTTTGCCAGGGCCTCACCAACCTCAAAGGGAAGAATTTTATCCTTATATCAAATATATATATACATATATGGAAATGTTGAATAGGTAGAATGCAAAAGTAATGAAAATACTGTAAGGATGGCTCTCTCAAATAGAAAAATATGTTCTGTGTTGCAGAGTGATTAATCAAGACTTGGAAGGTCCACATACAGAGATGAGAAACAGCAAAGATCCCCAGGCTGACTGGTATTACTCTATTACTCATAGTTTATTTATTTATGTCCTATTCTCTCGTACAATGCATTGAGTTGAAACACCTTGAGAATTTTGGTAGCAGCAATGGAGCCTGAGTAAGAGATGAAGATGCTGTGCTGTGTAAGATGCACCTCACAGCCAGGACCACTAGATTCATGTTACTGTTGGCTTAGGGAATCTCTGGACTCAGTTTCATTCATTTTACAACAGAGACATGTCTGCAAATAGCATTGGCCTTGTCTGATGAAATCTTTATTATGAATATATGAATATATCTACAGACAGTATGGACAGAAATTACAACATTAAGTGCCCAAGTGATTGCCACAACTAAAGAAAAACTGTATTTTTTAAAAATTTTTTTTTAAAGCATTCAAGTTGTGGACTTGCACCATAGTACTTAAAAAGAACTTCAGTAGAGAAACACTACTTCCAATATATCTAATTTAATGGTAGCTCTGTTATGCAGAGGCTCTCAGTACAGTTAATAGATATTCAGGTTCTCCAGTCTGTCAAATGGCTACTCCTTGAGTTGGATTTCCTTTCTTCAAATAGGACTTTATTCATCTGCAAAACATGAACTGCATAGCTAAGTGGAACCAAAATACAAAAAAATAATTGGGCGTAAACAACTTCCAAAGTTCAGTTCTTGCATGGCCAAGGGCAGAGTGCTGGATTAAATCTGAAAAATTTCACCCTTAATTCTATTTTGCTCCAAACCTCTTATTATTCTACCAGTAATGATAGAGACAGCATCCTGAATGACATGCTTATCAGGGAGATTAGGTAGTGTCTGTGAACCTTTCTCCTGAAGGGTAAATGTCACCATGGGCTATTATTTGCATAATACATGAGGAAATGAAAAATTGGAGCTTCTTCAATTGTTTTTGAAAATGAATTTTTTTGCTGCCATTCACATCTTGATGTAAGTGCTTAAACATGCAGCATAAATAGCCATAAGCATTAATCACTATTCCATTAACACCTGTTCTTGTATTCAACCATATCTACTGTCAATTAGAAATGCTGTAGTAGTGGTAAGCAACAATGCCGTCAATGTTTGCAGGTTTTACAATACTGTGGGGCTAAAGATTTTAATTAAGAGGGAGATTCCTAAAAAAAATGAGAAGGGGATATCTCATTTCACTTCTACCTATCAAAATCAGTCCACGTGGCAAAAGCTTGAAGGAATCATGCTGCAAAGCTGAAAATATGGAAAACCAAACAGTCTTGAGCTATGCCAGCCTGAAAAACTATGGGAAAAAAATAAATCTGTTCAACACAACGTATGAAAGTAGTTTCAAACAACAATTATATGGAAGGGTTTTCAACCCAAACCTGACTAAAATAGAAAACAACATGTACATGTGTGTTAAATGGGTAAATGAAAGCTCTGGTACACATGCAGAAGCACTGAACAGTCATCTCTAAACCACAGCCTGGGCAAATTATAGCTATGGATTAGAAATTGTTCTGTGAGCTGGTGCAGAGAACAGGAAAAGGGACAGCAGCAGGCTAAGACTTTGACCCTCTTTTTGTACTTCCTTCCTGGACAATTCTGATGATGAATATCAGATTTTAGCTTCACTAGTTGCACATGAAGGCAATCTGCCCATTCACTCCCCAACTATTCTATTTTCTAAAATTGCTGCATGTTTGATGGCAGCTTCACAGAAAATCTACCACACTGACCCAAGCTGATTAAACACACGTGATTTCCTACCTACAACAGTCGTGTCATGCTCTGCAGAGCTATTGCCAATGCCAGGACTTGTTGAGCCATAAGGTCCTGTGATCACTATTATCCATCTGCACCAATATCCACGAGACAGTTAAGGTGACAATAACCAGGGAATGAGAGAGGAGGAGGTACATGCAAAACAGCAGTGATAAAACAGGATGGACTGCGAGCTCCTCATTAGCAACAAAGAGGCTGGCACGGGGAAACAACAGCAGAGTAATGTCTTTCAAAGAAGCAGTGAGAACCGCAGACACCATTTGTGTTTCTCCATTTCAAAATGGCTCTTAAAATGTTTTAATTTAGAGGAGAGAATATTATTTTCACACCACCTTTCCACAGTCTAGTCCTGAATGCTCCAAGAGCAACGAAATCCCCACAGGAACTGCCTTTCCCCTCCCTACCCAAGCTCAAGCAGAACCTTTCACCCTCCTGTAACTGTACAAGCACATTTGTAACTCGAGAGCCATGTAAATGTTCTGTACAAGGGTAGGACTGCAGCTGCAGGAAAAAGGACAAGTCAGCTTGTCTTCTCCTTGCTCACATTAAATGAATATGGCAAGTGGTTCCAGCCCGTGGAAAAAAGGAGGGTGATGAAGTGTGTTTCCTAGAGCTGAGTGGTAAAACGTCTGTCCACACCTCTGAGAGCCCCAGGCAGTGATGGTTCTCATATAATTACACAAAGGTCCCCTATTTTGTGATAATCAAGTGAGACATGAAGCAAGTAGTGCCACGAGCAAAACCACAAAATAAATACTGCCGTGTTGCCCAGGAGCAATGACTCGGTTTGCTTGAGTGCACACTGCACAAACTTATGTGAACAGACCTTGACCATTTGATTATTCTAAATTCTTTCTGTGTAACATTTTAAACAAATCCCTGGGCCATGCTCAGACAAACTGTGAGACAGCCTAGGCCCCACAGGAATGTAAGATGATCTTGCCTATAGCAATAGCCAATTAAGGGGTTTGAGTCATTTTTCTTTTTTAATTGAAGAAAAAAAAGTTTAGTGTGACACAGAAGACAGTACCATTGTAGGTTTCTTGTGGAAGTGTGGCTAGAGCTACAGCAACGATAAAGGGGCAAGAGGCCTTTACTGTTATCACTGAAAACCAAATAAACCCAACAGACAAATAAATTAAAAGGACCAGAAACCTGCAAGGCCTATGACATAACTATTAGATTTGTTCCTTGTGTGCATGCAACAGAATGAAGGCACCTTAACAAACCCCTAAACATAAAAGTATAATATGCACTGAGGTTTTCCTGAATGGTAGGATATTTTGAGGTAAGAAACTTATTATCTCAGACATACAGATCTTCTTAGTAATGCTAATTCTCCATTCTGCTCCTGCTCTCCAATTAATGGGTTTGATTGGGGTTTTTAAATTATTTTTTTTTGTTGTGGGTTTATATTTTTATTTATATTACAGATCATTTCCTGTTAACATATCCCTCTATGACATGAACTTCTTTCAGAAACATTTCACATTAAGCCATTTTGGTCTGCTAAACAAACTATTGACCCCATATCCTTTACTACTGACCCACTCCTTGGCCCGTTGCTGTGCAACATTTGTGAGGCTAATTCACTGGGTTTGAGTGTACAGCATTTCAAATTACAAATTTGGAATAATTGGGGGGAGCTGTTTCCAAGCATCTCAAGATCCCTCCTGAATTCTGATCACATCCCTAAGTATACATCTGTCACATGTAAATGCAATATAGTCACTCTTAATTCTATTGTCTGTGTCTAATGGAAATGTTCAGTTGTGCCACCTCTCTCTTTGGAACGGTACCTGATACATTTTTCTAATCTGACAGTGAACCACTGAAAATTGCTCTGAGAATTGTTTTGTCAAACAATTTGTCAATCATGGTGATGGGTTTTTTCCTCCAAAGTTGAGGAAAATTTCAAAGTATACTTGGAATGTTTAGGAATTAAACGACATGGGCTGAATGTACAGGACACACATGAAAATAATTTTAGCAATATTAACCTCAGGAATATGTATAAGCAAGAAATTTCTCATATAGGAAAGAGACTAACTCTTACAGAAAAATTAATGGAAAGCTCCACAGAGTGCAAAGCTCCTCAAGTAGAGCTTAAATTTCCTTTTCTTTTTTTTTTCCTCTTATCTGAATCAGTTCTTCCCTGATGTCTCTGTTCATGTTTTCTCACTGAGAACATGATTTTTCAGAAGTTCAGAATAAGTATTTCTGTAATTCTTTTATTCAACATTCCACTCTACTACAGCTAAGCAAGAGAGTATTCACCTTGTCACCCTTGGACAGCTGCTTCCCTCCAGCTGCACAGCAGTTGTCGTTCATTACACCTTTCCTCTGCTAATTCAAAAGCTTCAGGTGTTATTGGCTCCTTCGTTTGTTTTAGTTTTAAGAAACGATCACAAGAAATACACAGAAAGTTACGTAAATATAAAACATTTAGGAATAAACGGGGATATTCTCTTACAGAATTGGAGAAAATTACTTAACTTGAACCATCTTATTATTAGCAATGCTTCTGAAATCCTGAATTCCTGCTACAGAGCATTTTCTTTCCAACAACCCCTTAAATACTAAACAATCTGGCCTCTTCCTTCTCTGTTATCTCTATTTACTTGATATGCCCTGTGGCTTGGCACCAAAAATTAAGTACTGATACTGGATTTTTCACAGTCTTTCTTATTACTTTCTTACTTACATTGCTCACACAGATAAATTGAGATTAGAAGTAGTCCTTTGTTGTCACTACTAAATTTAAGGATGCTATTGGCAGTGCACTGATAAATACAGTAGGAACTGTTGTCAAAAGGTGCATTTCTTCTCCCATCTCCTTCTTGCCATAGTAAGGCCTGACAGTGGAGAGAATTCACTTCACTTACAAAATTGATTAGTTTGGAAACAATCAGTTGTGTAATTAAGATAGGTCAGGCCAAGTTTCTTTATAAATAATTCATCAGGAAACTACTCTATAAAAAGCTGGAGAAATGTCACTCCAGGTGCACTCCTTTAAACTATTTCTGTATAAATCAATTAAGGTGTTTTATTTTGACACCCAGTGTCAGTATTTACAAAACTTGGATAGACATGTCCATCCCTGCAGCATGCATTTGCAAATAACTTTACTCATTAATGTTTAATTAAGACAGAGGAAAACTGTCCTTGATATTTTGCTGCAATTAGTGCTCTCTATACCCCACTGACTTTCCATGATGAATTACTTTTCAAATGCAAAGTGAAGTGATTAAATAAAGCTGAAGATTCTCCAGCCATTGCACGTTACCCACCCTACACTTTTTAGTCCATACAAAACAAACTGCTCAGCTGCAGCTGATAACTATTTGGTAAAGCTGTTATAAAACACCACACTAACCACCTAAATGGAAAAAAAAAATAATTTTTACATTCTTTCCAAACCTAAATTCTTAACAGTGTTTCCAGTGTCCTGAAAATCTTCTTGATTTGGAAAAAATAAATGTCCAAATTCAGATCATATCCTGAAGGGCTCGGATTATTTTTTATTTTTAATCAGTAGAGTATACATTGACCAACTGCAGTTCTAAACTCCTTCATATTTATGCAATGCTAAACTAAGGGACAATGCTCACATTTCGTGGTATAACTGCCATAAAAATGCCTCAAATGTTTGAAAAACTGCATTTTAGTTCCACTACACATTTTGTTTGCAGGAATATTTTTCAGAGTGAAACAGGGTAAAACACCAATAAAACATTTCAGGGATGAGATGTGCAATATTTTCTCTTGATGCCCTGCAACAGAGTCTTTTGAAAACGAAGGCTTCCTCCAAGCCCTTCACAGAAATTAAATCTACTTCATAAAACATTTCAATTTTGATGCAAATATAATAAAAATATTTCAGAGTATTTCTTTCTTTTTTTTTTCCTTTTTCTGGCACTAATTAAAAAAGAATACTCTCCTTCAAAACATTTTAGCTTTTCCAGTTTCATACCTAGACAGAGTTTAGAAATCTGGAGAAAAATCACACACAAAACAAGGAGCTGGGGGAACCTCTACCTAAGGCCCACCATAAGGAAAAGAATGACAATGGTAAAGGAATACATGGGATTATTTCAGGGACTGGACTGTGCTTTGGGCTCAAAATTCTTCCACCAGAATGAAAGCCTAAGCCCAGGTCTGAGCTTGGAAGGTTTCCATGTAAGAGAATGGATTGCTCTGGGTGGGGAATTATTCCTGGGGCAACCTCACTGGCTCCAGAGGAGATTGCACATACTGTGTTGATTACAGTGTGATTTAAATACACATAAACAAAACTTAAATATGGTGTTGAAAAAGCTTACCAGTGTCAGCAAGCTGCTCAGTCAAGGCAATTTTACCATTTGTTATTTTATGGCCAGGCTACATTGGGAACAAAGTACAGAGATAGTGATGATTTCATGTTCTGACAATTTTAAGAGGTGCTCCAGAAATCATAGAGGATAAGGATAGTTCTTCAAGTTGACTCACAGGTCACCCTTTGTTTATTAAGGCTATCAAACAACCCCTCTGATCTACGCCAGAAACAAACCAACTGAACTCAAACCAAAGGCCACCAGAGCCCATTTTTGCTGAATTCACAGCCTCTCTGGGACACACTGCCACTGTCATACAAAAACTGAACCATCTGCATTGTCTATAGTAATGCTGAAATACAGGTTTTGCCTCATGCAATAAGATAGAAAGGTTGCACTATTTAAGGTTGGGAACTATGGATTTAAAGAAGCTTGATTTAAAGAGCTGAATAAACGCTTTCATCCGGGATTTATTTGTGTGGTGAGAGCTTGCCTTGGGCAGGGAAGGTCAAAAGCAAACCTTTGATCTGTTTGGACTGTATCTGTGTCCTGTCATAGGCTTAATTTGATGTAGGGACTGTCTCAGGCTTAGGACCCCTTTACCATTCTGACTTTATAGGAATAAGCCAAATTCCCACAAAAACAGCCTGCATCCTGCCAGCATCACACAGTTCTCTCTCCCAAGAAAGCATACAGGACATGTATCCATAGCTGAAGCAGTTCTAGTAGGGCAGATCAAACTGATAGGAACTAAAAAATAAGAAATACATTTTCAAATGTGGTTGAAGTACAAGAAGCCAAATTAAATGGATAGAAAACAAGAGTTATGAATGGTGATCTTGCCCTGTAAAGAAAGACATGACAAGGAACAGCTGATCCTGTTTTGCACTTGGGTAGGATGTTTTTCCTCAAGTACCCTCAACCAAAAGTGTATCAGTAAAACAAAATATGACCAAAAGCCTTTAGGCTGAATTGAACACCTGTTGCATTGCAGGACTTGGACAGCCCCTACAGAACACCAATAGTGCTTAGGCTTTCTTAGATGGATTCTTTTTTTCTCGAGTGCCCATTACAGCATAGAGAAATTGTTATGCAGAACCTATTTGCAGGTGAGAGGAATGCCAGAGGAACAAAACCCCTCATGTTTGTCTTTTTTACCAAAGTAGCAACACGATTTAATACCTGACAGTGAGTCAGTAAACCGATTTCTTAATCACTGAAAGCTGGACATTTTGCCTAATGTCACAGGGCTCTCTATACTGACAGAGTCTGCAGCTCATGAGGACCATATGACTAAAAACCTCTATGCATCCATTTACTTATTTCAGCAGCCTACAGTACTCGGCACATTTTGGTATGAACCTATGAAACAGCGATTACAAGAAAACTGTGAAACATTTATCTTAATTTTTGCACAACTTCACAAGTTGTACTTACAAAGTCATTCTGCAGCTACAGTAGAAACGTTCCCAGATCTGCTCTGCCCAGTGCAAACAGCATGAACAGCTGCATGTGCCACCTACAGCACACATTCATGACCTTGCTGCTATTCCTCGTCTCAGTAAAGGGGATCCACATCTCCCCTGCCCAACCATGTGCCAGCCCAGCAGCCCAACCACCACTGCCTGATCTCCAGGCCCTTTTACTGACTTCTTCTGTGACCAGTCTTAAAAAAAAAAAGCCCTAAATTTTGCTAATGTGGGACTTTTAACTTCCAGATGTAAATGAGAATGGTTTGATCTTGTACCTACTTCCAGTCTCTGCTTATTATTGATGAAAAGGGTGATAAATATGATAATAGTAAAATTCTTGGGGGGAGATGAAAGTTCAGAAATAATAGTTCTACCATCTTCCAAATATGGAGTCACACAGAAATAGCCTTCCAAAAGTATCATTTATCTAAAGAAATCAATTCCTTCATGAAATCTGTTCTAGTTTTGCTGCCCCTCAGCATCTCCTGTTCATCTGCTGTTCTTCCCAAGGAAGAGCAATGTTCATTCTTCTTAATTGCTGCTAATGATTCTCACCCCAGAGTACCCCAAGGGACTCACATTGTCCTGATCCTCAACCTCCCTAGTTCTTAAACTAAGCCATTGGATCATTCAGGGGAGAAAGATAAAATCATGCCTTTGCTGACAAGTTCTTAGCTATAGTTTTAGACCCAGCATAACTTGGAAAAGTTGAAACATAATAAAACCCTAGGGAAGTGTGTGAGGGGAAACCTGACAGACCCTTAACTGCAGCAGCCCTACTGGATGCCACTTATAATAACAATTCAAAGACCTTGAGCTATCAAGCAGGTTTACTGATGGAGAACTCTTATCAAAGTTCCTGCTGTTAGTTCTGACAGATTCACCACACATGGCTGCACATGGTTACTCTCACATTCACTCAAGTATACAAGAAATGTCTATTCCTCAGCCTCTAGGACTTTGCAATAGTAATGTTTTAATTGCAAAGATGCTGAAGAGTGACTAATACCTGATAGTGAAAGTTTTCTCGTAGTATGGAGCCTTTTCTATGATTTGAAAAGCAAGCTAAAAGCGTGTTGTATAGTTAAACAGTGTCTCCAACAACCCTGCACACATTAAAGGAGCTTGGCAGCATAGAAATGCTTTTCCCCTCTGATGTAGGTCTTTGCACTTATGGGATTTGTTTCCTCTTGTATGTGCAGTTGAATGGATGCTGAACTACTAATGAATCATATCATCCAGCACTTCAGGGGGGAGCTTGCTCTGGGCAGATGCAATCACAGTTCTGCTGGCAAACTGTCTGGGCCAATCTGAGTCAAAGTACTTCCTCCAAACCCATAATTATTATGCAAAAGAGCAGCCATTTCAGTGTTACATCAGCATAAAATGGTAGAATTTGGTAGAATGCTTCACTCACTTGGAGTAACTGTGAAGAAAAATATAACAAATAATACTGACATTTAGCCAGGGAGTATTGGCAGTGTTGTGCACCAAGTGACATGCCAGAGAGGAACCACAGACACTGGAAATGCTATGCAGTCTGTGGAGATACACCACTTCAGAGGACAATTTGAAGCAACCTGAATCAGACTTCTGCTTTGAAGTGTCCATTGGAAAATATCTCTCTACTAGCTACACTGGGAACTTTTTATCCATGATTTATGAAAAGAATAATTAAAACCAAAAAGTAATAATAATATGAGAGTGATGCTGAGAGGGAGACTCACAGACTCTTAAAAATACAAGCCTTGAGGGCTGTCTACAGCTATAAAGAGGTCTCTCATTTCTCATGGGATGTCTTTGCCATGACCAGCAGACACATGCACACATCACTTGGAAAGAGTGGACATAACTGCAGGAAGAAAGAGGGGAAAAAAAACCTCAAAAAACTGAGAATTCCCCTGCTTGAAATCAGGAACCAACTATAACATTTTATGAGGCCTCCTACAATAACAAGTAATTCAGTACCCAAAGTATTGACTAATAAGGCATGAATTTCTTTATGGTTTTGACCAGAAATCCACTCAGGTAAGGACTGCAGGAGTTTTCACCCTCCTGGTTATGCATTAAAACAAATATATTTACAGTTTCTTCCTGACCTCTTAAAACTAAGTTTTTATATAAACTGAATATCTATAGTACAAAACAACAGGCACTGGGCTGGGATACTGTAAACCAAAGTCCACACTCTATTTTCAGCTCAGGCACTCAGACATTTCAACTGAGGCTCTCCAACATGTTACAGGTGATTAAAAAAATTTTAATAATAACCTGTTGTTTGTAGGTGTTTGTATCCACCTCTTTATGGACACCTTTGGAAAAAACAATCTCATCGGAAGTAGATAATGAATACTAATTGTCCGGAAAAAGCAAAATTATTATCCCCAGATCGCAAGCCATATTAGAATTTTCAAGATAAATAAATATTGGGTATGACCTTCAGAAACACACATTCTATTTAATTCCTAAAATTAGGCAAGATTTCTCTCTAATACTTAAAAAAACCCAAACTAGATATCTAAGTAAAGTGTGCGTTTTGTGTAAAATCAACTATTGCTCCTTGGAATTGTTGAAAGACCTTTCAGTGAATGTACATTTCAAAATATTTATCCTTAAAAGTGCTAAATCACAAAGCCTTTGTAGGACCTAAACCAGCTGAAGAATACAAGTGGAGCTCTATTTTGTTCATGAATCACATTTCCAGCAAACAGCAAACAGCTGTAGAGATGGCAAAACCAAAATAAATTTGCATCAAGTGACAATGCAGTTAAAATTCCCATTATGTGGTTGGTGAACCAAGAAATAGGTAAATGCCCTGCCCAGGTTATCTGCAGCCTTTGGTGGGACTGTGCAATAAGTTCATATTTCCTGGGTTCCGTATTCCTAAACGAAAGACCTCCCTTATTTTTGAAGCAACTCATCTTGGAAATTAAAGTCTCATCTCTTAGATATTTTACTTTTCCTATACCCAAGTTATTTTTAGGGGTTTTTTTCCCCTCTATTTTTCTTATTAAGAGAAGCAGCACCTCGGAGAAAGTGAGGTCTATTCACTAAGATCATGATGCCTATGACATTTTTGACAAGTTGACTTTTTGAACACTCTGAATGAAGCAGTTGTTTTGGCTGGTATTTATTTTTATGTTTTCTATTAATAGACTATCTTCCATCTCATTTGTCTTTCAAGATTCTGTGTGTTTGTGGCTTTTTAATGTCTTTCACTGTCAGAAATGCTTTGACTGACACACAGCCACTGTCTGAAAAACAACAGAATTCTGTCTTAAGGTGTCATCTTTTTCTTCTTACAGAAAATCCACACAAGGATTCGATCAGTGGTTCTTATTTATAGGAGAAATTTTTGGAACTCATTACTAAAAATTGTATGCATATTTTATGGAGATTTTCCTCTTTGTTCCATTTTGTAACTCCAAGCTGAAACAGGCTGAACTGCTTCAGAAATAAAGTGAACATGAAAGAAATCCTTTCAAATCTATTCAGTACATTCAAATCCATTAGACAGAACAGCTCTCACACGAAAAAATAATTTAAAATTAAAAATGGCTACTCAGGGAAATATATTGAAACACCAAGCATCATGATTTCACCCTTTTGCAATTGTCTCTTATCAAGCCCTCAGTCTACATGTCCCTTAGTATGAGATTAATTCTATTATTTGTGATGTTATACATCAAGTCTCTTTTGATTACATTTTTGATTATAACTACTATGAAGACTTTCTTCCTGAATACTAGGAAATTAAAAAAAAGAAAAAAAAAGAAAAAAAGAAGCAAGAACAAACATCTTCTTTAAAAAATCCCTGGGTTTTCCACTTGTCAGCTGAAACCCTTGAACACATGGGTTTAAGGCACTGTGATGTAACTGCTCTGTAGTCCCGTCCTGGCTCCCTTCTGCCTGAGGGTCTCATGTCATTAGCCCATGCTCCTCTTTCCCTGCACTAAGAGCTACTACTCAGCTCCTTCCAGCCTTTTTAATTGTGCAGCCTCTTTCTGCAGCTCCCAGAATCTGCTCAAGGCTAATACCCTCAGATAACCGCAGCAGTAAAATATTTCCAGTGGGCACCCTTAAAAGTTTCCTTTCGCTCCTCTGTCAGTCATAACCAGTTACTGGTTTTGCTCATTAAAAGCACAAGGAATATCTCCTCGTTATGGCTACAGCTTATCCAACATCGAATAGGTAAAAGGAAAATTTGAAAGAAGTCTCACTGGATTTTAATTGAAATAATAAAATTAAACTTGTCACTGGAACCATGCATGGACTTTGACTTATCCATTTGAATTGGTTCTTAGTCCATCACTTGAGGAGAAAAATATTTACATAAATATTTTAACACAAAACTGTCAATTACATATGTAATGTCCATAGTTATTTCTTGAAGGTATCATAACTTTTAAATTGCTTCCCACTGAATCATTCCATGGCTTGTTGCCATGAGTCAGTTTAACTTCTCATCACTGCACAGGAGTGAAATAGCGAGTACCTTCTTCCTTTCATACTTCAAGTTGATTTATTAAATAAACATATACATAATGTTTATTTGACATTGTAAGTAGTCAGAATTATCACTGCTCTGCAGCTCAAAATAATTGTCAGCAATGAATAATAGCTGAGATCTATTGCATTTCTGTCCAGAGGGACTGTCAGAGATATTGTGTTCAGTCACATACGTTGTATAATTTGGTAGGTACTCACTATTTAAAAGGGGAAAAAAAAATGGCAAGTGCATTTCAGATTCTGCAGATTCCCCATTTTGGGACTTTTGCCATGTATTTGCACAACCAGCCCATTAGGATCCTCCTGTCAAGCCCACAAAGAATCTGTAATGCAGAACAGACCTGAATGTCTTAGTTACCTCCATGCTGTTTGTAAAACAGAACACAACACAGCCTGGAGAGCTAATTCCCATCTTTTCCATGTATTAGCTGGGACAAGGCACAGGGAACCATTCTGCACAAGAGGGACCAGGCACACTCTCCTGCTTAGCAAGACTACTAATGCTGGAAATGAGAGGCAGAACCTTGAGCTTGTATTTTCTAGTGTGGATTCTGATCCACTTCTTAGCACCTTAAGAAAACCATATATATCCATTCACAGCAGAGATTTCCCTCTTACCCCCAGCATCCTTCAGATTCCCCAAACTTCTGATTAAGAGGCTAATCAACTCCATTTCCAAGCAGATGAACTGTTATGAAGCATGAGAAAACTACCACTTTAGGCAAGATATTGGTGGGTTTGAGCTTTGTTTGTTTTTTTTTTTTTATTTTATTCAAAATCATTAGACAGTGGCCACTGTCTTTGAAGAGGGGATGTCTGTCTCATTCCACATTTCCTGGGAGATGTCACAGCTGTGACAAGGAGGAGTTTATAATGCCACAGTTCGGTGCCTTCATAATTTATTCTCTCTGATTTTATGCTCTTTTAGTCTCCTGCTCAACCATCCACTAACAAGCAGTGATATTAGCCAATAAATCAAAGACATCTGCTTGTCACCACCAGATGCTTGGTCACATTGCAGCCGATTATGAGACATACAAAAGGACAATTTCATGTAGAGAGCTCTGTGGAGGTGTTCCACTGATATTCTGTTTGATAGGAGACCAGCGTGAGGTGAATGTAGTATAACTCAGTAACTTTTATGCCTCTGGCAATGGAAAAGAAAGCTGAGATAAAACTGGGAAGTAAATTAGGACCTCACCTTTATGACTGTGTAATTTGATCCTGCATCTATTCCTGAAGTACACTGACACAAGTTAGCATAAAAATAATTTTTTTTCATTTGTCCATCTTGCATTGAGCTGGGCACAGAAAAAGCAGCTACTTTAATTTTCACAAAGGGCAGAAAAGGTGCTTAATATCAATTGTTACAAAGTGCATCAATTTTTCATGTGCCAGTCTTGCAAAAAAAAATAATCCATTAGCCTTATCAGTCAAACGTACAACTAACATGCCCAGTGCAAAGACACTCTGATCTCTCTTTTTCTCCCTAATTTATTATAACAAACACCATTAATGGTAAGACCCAGGGACTATTCTGCAGAATGGAAGAAGAGAGGAGAGCAAAACTCTTGCAGTCATGTTGCTCTAGTATCTTTTCAAAATTAAACACTTTACTCCAATCCTGTATCGTGAAGCTGACAAAATATTATGCATTATTCCAATGTGCTATAAATAAAATCCATAGGAAAAGCAAACAGTTTGCCAACCATTTCTGTATAGTTGGTAACAGTTCTAAAAGGAAGTGCAGCATTTGCTGATTGCTCTCTGAAGAGGAACCCCTCTCCAAAATCTACAAGGCTGCATGGCTTTATATTGCTGGGTCAACAGCTGAAAGGGCATTCAGCCTGGTTTTCTATACATCATCATGCTTCTTTTTAGTAGGTTCAATCTTTATAAAGTTTAATCTTTATAAGTTACCTGTCTTTTCCACGGGCATCTCGGACACACACAGCGGGGGTGTTACCAGGGTGTCACCACACCGGTACTTTTTACTCACTTATTCTCGTATTTTAAAACATCAGTAGCTTTAAAGAAGGGCATATACAAGTACTGATCAGATATGTTCAGCTCTACAGTCCTCTCTTGTATTCTGGTTTAATTTCCACCCCTGCAAATCTCAGGTTTGAATGTCTGAGAATTTCCTTTGCTGAACATGGATTCAGCTCCAGGCCATCCCAGTTCTGAGCAGTACAGTCGGGAGGACAATGACATCTAGAAGACAATTTGGGATGCTAACACAACAAGTCCAACCAGCAGTTGCCATTCAGCTAATTGGGACATTAACTACCACACCATTCAGTGACTAGAAAATGTGAGCATATGAAAGAAGTGGTATTAATATACATACATTTTCAATATTCTAATGAATCATGTTTTAACCACAGCTCCAGCCAAAAGCAGCTCATAGTGAAATGACAGCTTAATCAGCAGCATGGCATCAATTCTCACTATAGCAACACTAGACAAAAAAAGTCTGTTCGATTTCTTGGTAGTAAATGATTGACATGTACCTTTTGTTTTAAGAAGCACTTACCTATGGCAGCTATCTTCCTATCTCATTGCCTGCTGCAGATTCACAGGTCAAGCCAAATGACCTGCAAGAAGAGAAGATCAAAATTATGCACAGGCATAATATCAGGAAGAAAAAGCAATAGCATGCTTCACTGTTTTACAGAAAGAAAAGCAGATAGTACAGAAACTGCCATGGACCAGCTTCAGGTTTGATAAGTCATCTGGTACACTCCCCAGATTTGAGATCTGATCTATTCTGCCCTATTTACATGAGTGAAATCTTACAGAGCTCCCACATTAACAATGAGCCCCAAATACTACTCTTTTTATCTAGTTTTTTTAAAAGATTTGAGGAATGCTAGAGAAGCACCAGGAATTATGCTCTATGTCCTATTAGGATCATGGTGTTTGGAGCACATAAAAGAATAACTTTCCATTAAACTCCTGCTACTTTCATTAGAGGACAAGGAAAGCAGACCTCCCATCAAGCATTCCCCAAATGCAGCTCCCCTGGCACAGCCCCTCTCAAAATGAAAAGACTTCCTTCTGCTATTGCAGTTACAGCCTCCAAGTTACTTTTTGATTTCCAAATATAATCGTGGGCATATTCATCCAGAGATACTTAGACTGAAAACTGCATAGCCGATAGCCCAACATCTACATTCTTCTCTCCCTTCGACCATATTAGACAAGTACCTCACTTGCACTGAATTCAAAATTTAAAACATTTAAATCACTTAAAACATGAACACATCCACTCCTCTTTTTCTTGAAAAGAGTTGTCAGAGAAATTGTCAGGAAAGCATTCAGAGTATAAAGCTCAGTCCACAATATAATGCAAGATTCAAAATAACGAGTTAGTTTTAATATGGCTGATCAATTTTGATGCTTTAACAGTCACAAAGCAAAAAACTTTGGAAGTAGTGTCAAAACAACAGTGATTACTGTTGGTAAGATGGAAACTAGTATAGAAGTAAATACTAATATACAGCACCAGTGCAATATATATTATATAGATATAAAAAACTGATGGTCTAAAGAGTGAAAGGATTAGACACCTACAGAATGAGATAGGTATCCATCAACTTGTTCTAAAAAATGAGAATATTTCTCAAGTATCTTGTTCCTAAAGCCTGAGATGTACACTTTGTCCAAATTGCCCCCCGGGGGGGGGGGGGGGGGGGGGGGAATTATGTCCTTATAAACCTTGGACTTTTGTTAAGATGAGGTTGGATGTGAATTCTCTCACAAACTATGGAGAGCAGTTCCCTGCTATACCCAGACAAGATCCCATAACTGTCCCATATTAGAACCTACTCCTGGTTATACTGGCACGAAACTCAGCAAAGTATATTCAGTGGAGTATCCTGGGAGGTAAACTAGGGATACTCCTGAAATGTGGTTTTTATTTAGGGCTTTCTAAATTACAGGTATGCATCAAACATAAGTTTTCATGAGGATTTTTGCCAGAGAATATTTTGGGAAACTCCTCTCACTGTTTCTTAAGTCACTCTTGTTTTCTGAAGATGTGCTTTTCAGAATTAAGAGCTGATGTAGAAGTTTATCTGAAAATGTTTATAAAAATCTTGAGTTTATTCTCTCAGTATGTTCAACAGCTCCATCAGTCGTTTGAGCACAGTCTTTCCAAAATAATTATTTTCCACCCATTTTCAGCATTTTTTGAAAAGTACTAGGAGTCTCCTTTGAGAAAAGAAACAAAAACTATTTTATTTTTATTCTTGTTTACTGAAATTAAAAGCCCTTTCATAAAGATAAAAAGCCCCTTTGAAAAGTCTAGCTCTCCACATAAAACCTTTCAATATGCTTGCTTATTAAGTACATGAATAGCTTCTATGATCTCCATGGGACAGCAGATATATTTAAAGTCAATCATCTGTACAAGTCATTAAGTGACAAGAGCCAGCATCAAATGAGAACTGTGACAAAGGTCTCTTTTTTTCATCATGGTCTGGGATTTCCACTCCTATGCTGGGTTAAAAAAAAAGTTGGGGTTTTTATAGGAGCTAAAGTATGCTTCAGAGAACCTCAGTTATAGCTTTTACAGCAAGCACTGCTTAAAATTCTGATGTCATTTGTAAGCAAAGCACTTGGAATTAAATATGATCCATTAAGGTAATAGTAGAGTTCAGTGTGGGTTATTTTAATAGGTCCTGATAGCCTGAACATTAGTCTTCAAGTAGGCAACCAGTTGTGCAGGTTTCAATTGATCTATTTATGTTTGAGCTTAAGCATGTGGCCAAAGTGGCTGCAAGATCTGAAAAGGCTGAAGAATTAACTGAAAAGAAGACATGAAAAGAAGGGATTCATGATGAACACGTCCTGCTACTGCATGGTGGGTGACTGCCAATAATTAGAGACAAAAGATGAGATTCTGTGATGTTAAAACAGAGACCAAATAAGGTTATTGTTAAATAAATCAGAGGAGTGAGGTGATTTAATGGCTTTTTAATGATCCTAATGTTTTCAATTCTAATGATTCTTTTTACATCAGCTTTAATCATTTTAGGAGACTGAAAAATGTCTGCATTAGTTTGGTTTTCTGTTTAATGTCCCCACAAGCCACTATGGAGAGGTGGCTAACAGGAGTCAACTTTCATAAGTGGAAGCCTAGACATTGGAATAACTGCTAAATTTATTTGGGAAAATGATACATTAGCTATCAGTACAGTAAACCATAACTTTTTCAAAAAGTTCAATGGAAAAATTTCACTGCAGTCCAGAAGTTAAATGTTGTATACTAAATAATACTGTGAATTGTCTTTTCAGTATTATTTAATGTAAGTAACTTCAGGTATTAGAAGTGATTATGACTTGTTTCATCTTTTAAAATTGGCACGTAAAGTAACTTCAAGTCATGCAAGAAATCTTTCAGAACAGACCACCTGCAGGACCTCTCCCTTCCAGGCAGCTTTAGTAGTTTGCTCAAAGCCTGGTTTCCCCTCCAGGGAAGTGCTGCTATGCCAGAGTGGAGTGTAACCACGGAGCTGGGGACACACCAGGACAAAAGGCAGGGGGGGGGAGATACACTCTGAACTGCCCCAGCAGTTTGTTTTGAGGGTCTGCCTAAAGGCAGGCTGTTGGGTTTGGTGGTGGCACTGAAGGCTCAGGTGCCTCCCTAGGGCAGCAGAGCACACGCTCATTCCAGTGGCTATTCCATGAGAGTTGCTCTCCATGGCTTAGCTCCAGACAGTGAC
The DNA here is from genome assembly GCA_038380795.1 of Pyrocephalus nanus. Classification (NCBI taxonomy): domain Eukaryota; kingdom Metazoa; phylum Chordata; class Aves; order Passeriformes; family Tyrannidae; genus Pyrocephalus; species Pyrocephalus nanus. Next base: position 12,526,749 of record CM076275.1, on the reverse strand, counting down.
ATTTTCATTCCTCATGGCACAAGCACTTGGGACTCTCCTACAGCTCTGGGGAACGCACTGACACAAGACTGAGCTCTGCTTTATGTTATTGTTGGAAAAATGGCTTTAAGTTCCTAGTTATATCAACTTTAGCAGTACTTTCTGTACCTTTTCTCTCAGGCAAAAAGAAATTTCAATCCCTAAGGAATTTAAATTCTGCTCTCAGGTAAAGGAATCTTGCACTTCTACTTGACTCAAACCAGTAACAAAACAAAGCCCAAAGGCTCCATTCTGAATGTCTCATGTATTAGAGCAGGGGTATGTTTCAGTTAGGGCAGCAGCACCACATCAAACTATTATCGAGTTTCCAATTGTAACATTACAGAAATAACTGCCCACTATTATTATTATTACAGTTGGTTGATATAGACCTACTGCAGAAACCAGACCCAAACCAAATTCAAGTCATGATGGTAAAAGAGCAAGGCTGAGGTGAGGAAGAAATGGTGGGAAAAGATAGACCATCTCACTGCACACTGTGCGGAATTTCCAGCTCCTAAAATAACTTATAAAGCAAATACAAAGTTACATTGCTCCAATTATTTTCTTTCTAGGAGAAATAAATACTGAAGATACCAGAACAGCTGTCCTAACTCCCTGCCTATGGTTACCTACCAAGCAGAGTAAGAAGGGAATTTCTATAATGCCAAAACAGATTTGAGGATACCAATATTAGGCTCACTTCTTTCTGTTGATTTCTAGGTTTGGAGCTTTTAATGTTGGTGATTTCAAACTTTTTCAGCCATGCTGGCACAGATCTCCAGCATTCTCTTACTCCAGCCCAGAACTGTGGTTACATGACCTCAAGTATTGAAAGTTCCATAATAAAATAATGAATTGGCAAATAGTAATATTTTGGGGGTATTTTTTGTTAGTAGCAGCAATATTCTCAATCACTCCATGGATGCTCTTCTGATAAGAAAATAATTGAGAAATTTTTGTCCTGAACACTGTCATGGAGTTTTATTCAATATGAATCATTCTCCTTATATGCTCATATTATATTATTTTTAAAAAGCAGAAAAACATAGTTTAGATTGTTTCCACTTTCATAAGTATTCACTTATCAAAGCACCCCATCCATAACAGTCAAAAAGTTAACTAATAAAAAAAAATTTTAAGAAAAAAATTTAAGCCAACTAATATTTATGAACATACTTGGATGCATCCAAATTAATATGTTTCTCTTTGGAGAATGCTTATGAATATTACAACATGCACACATTCATCCAACTGATAAAATTTAGAGTACAGCACATTAAATTCAGCTTTTATTGCCACTAAAAAATAATGCCTCTGAAAAAATGCACTTCCAAGTAAGCTGTGACTCCCCCCCTCAAGCCAATTTTGGTGCAGTATTTAAAACCTAATTTCTTAGTAACAGGAAATAAAAAATAACAGCTGTCAGTATCCTGGTGAAAAATCCTAGGCTTTACTATGGAGAAATCAGTCTGAAAGTTGCCAGCTGGAGGGATCAGGGAATGTGGACAGACAGCCCCTTATCAGCCTGACTGGAAGCAAAGAGGGCCCAGGGATGAAAAGGACAGTCTTCAAATGTGTGGAACAGCCTTAGGAAGAAATGTGGGAAGGAAATCAATCAGCCAGACTTATGGGAATCCTGGGCTTAGCAGAACTACTGAAGGGGGAGGATGAGGAAGATATAGGGGGGGAGAATGGAAAAGGCAGACCTTATCCAGAGCAATAAAGACTTGGCTGTCTGGAGCATCAGGGTGCAAGTGCAGACTGGCAGAGTTTTCAAAGAACAGACCCTTCAGAAAGAGCAGAGCCCTCTGGACAATAGGACTACTATTAGCTGGTCCTCTCCTCTTCAGGGGAGGGATCACAAAGAGTTAATTTGAAACCAATTTTCTCACTTTATTAAGATCCTTGAGATGAGATGGTTTGCCCCCCAATCAGTTTTTGGTTGAGAAGACACATCCAACACTTAACTGTGGATTTAGAACTGGCCACCAAATTATATTAAAACTTGGAGATAACAACCAACTTCAGGGGCTGAGACAATGCATTTTAATAGTTATGGCTTTATTCCAGTAATTGACTTGATAAGTAATTGACTTTGATAATTTCTGCATTTCTCGGTTTCAAGAGTAACTTTCCAAGAATCTAAACATGTGAAACATCCTATGTGTCCTCATGTTGAATTTTAAACTGCTAGTAGAAGTAAAACAGAAAACAAGCAAACAATAAAACCAACCAACACCCCACAAATTTAATCCCCTGGCATGGCCTTGCAAAATAGTTTACACCTTTTATAAGCCAATGTATTTCAAAAGAACTAAAGAATAATTATAAAGAAAACTATTTTGACCTATAGCATTAATTTCCTGAAAAACTGTGACATCTTAGCTATCATTATTCTTAACTTTTACTAACAGAAATCCCTGGGACCAGTACACTCTTTGTATCTTACATGTTATCCCAGATACTTCTTTCCGTAGTGAAAATCAGAAAGCACCATTTTCATGGTTCTGTACTGCCCCAAATCTTCAGTGATTTTCTGATATTCACCAAAATCTTTGGGCATAATTGGTATTATTTGAGTACTGCATACATCTTTCTTTTTTTTGCAGGAAGGAAATACAAATGTAGTGTTCCTAAGATGATATTTGTGTAAGTATTCTTGTTCATCTAAGTGCTCTCTGAGTTGCTAAAACCACAGCCAAGTTAAAATAGACAATTCTCCATCTGCTTTTGATGCAGTAATATCTCATTTCTGAGGATAGAGAAGGTATAGGAAGCTAATAGCTTATTTATGTGATAATTTTGAATATTTGAATACACCTTACATCTCTGAAACAAGGGAATAAACACATTCTGGACAAATGCCTCAACAAATTAAACTGCAGTGAAGAAACCGGCTCACATTTTAGCAAGAATGGTCATAAAACACAGACCTGAGAAATTAATGTAGTCCCTGACAACTCTGCAAGGGAATTTCTCCCAGGTACTGAAAAGAAGCAGGCTTGTTCTAGCCCTAATGTCCAAATGCATCATCATCTTTTTTACAAGCTTATGAAATCTCCAGTCAGGTTTCTTCTGGAAACCCTTTCATGCCAAGACAAATAATGACAGGTGAAAAGAAAAACTTAAAGGTGAGTGGCACTAAATTGCCTTTAATTTCAAGCATAGTTACATAGATCTGCTATCTACACGTGCTGAAAGCGGGCATCAGCCAATATAATTATAGCCTCAAATGTAGATACTCAGGTAATGCTCTCACTGAACTATTGAACCCAGACACATTTGCACTTTCATGCAGTGGTTTCTCCTCTGTTTATGTGGCATTACACTGTTTAGTCCGCTTCAACATTTGTTACTTTGTTTGCAAAATTTCTTAACCCAAATCACTTGGTTTAGTGCCATAAATGGAATTGTTTTACAGGAGTATACTGCAGGATCTATACTGGGAAAAATAATATGTAATTATGTTGTCCCCAGAGCTCTTAACCCATCAAATCAGTTTTGAAAAGAGTCGCCTGAGTAGTCCAAAATTCGCATTCTGTATTTACTAATATTAACTTAAAACATGTTATTCTGCAAACAATCCTGGCTATACACTCTGTCAGATTAAGTCTTTCTGAAAAGGAATCCCAAATAGGTAACAAACCAAATCCTGTTTTATTTCATTATTCCTTTGTGCTTAACACTGGCAGCTTTTCAACACAGGGTGATACAAGTAATAGTTCCTTCCTGGTGGGACAAAAAAACAAGAGTACTCAAAAATTGCTGGGGTTACATCATTATCACAGGCCTCTTGATCCCAAATAAGAAGTAAAATTCAGTCCAGGACAGCTTCTCTTACTTTCTACCCTGTGAGTACAGGAGTGCTTGTATGGAGGTGTGCAAGTGTGTCTGGTGGGCACGGAAATGAACTTGCTGGGTCCAAATGAGAGTACATGGGAATCATTCCATGTACTCTGTAATTACAGATGGGGTCCAAATATCTTTAGGTGTCTACATATCTGCAAGTAACTAAAAAGAAGAAGCCTAGATGCAAACACAACTGCTCCCACAAGGACACTTGTGTATGCAGCTTTGGTTTCCTACACCAGAAAAGAGCAGCTGAGCAGTTACAGGTACAGCAGATTTCCCAGTATCCTATTTCATCCCCCACCACTGCAATACCATTGACCTACTCCTCCTACACTGCACACAGGAAGCCAAGGCAAATCCTCAAAACGATTTTGCTAATGCACCAAGGTCTCAAAATCTGTGAAATGCAATCACCTCATCAATCATTCACCATCATTATTTTTCATATCTCCTATAGAAGGAAAGGGTAGATTACCAAACTATATACCCCTCCTTTTTTCTGCCTAGTACAGCATTAACAAGCACTAACAAATGGCACAGCAGCATCTCCCAAACTAGAGACACAAGTGCAGTGATAAGCCACATAAAATATTCATAACCGGAACTTTAGATGTCGGCAGATGCACAACAGCAGCACACAAGCTTTGTCAGGAATCGTTGGGAGATTGAAAGCATACTTAAAGGATTTATTAAAGCAATCAGAAGAGGCCTGTACTCAGTCACCATGATTGCAAGGAGTTTATGGCCATGTATTTAATCTCCTTGCTCTGTAACAAATAAGTTATGCTTTCTTGTGATTTGTGCACAAAGAGTTTTTTCAATCTTTTCTAGCACTATAAAGAGCAGAAGTACCATTTCTGCCTTGCTAAGAGAAGCATTAATAGGAATGCCAGCAGCAAGATGGAACATGTAATAAATATGAGGGTTTAACATTATAAGGATTTATACTACACAGAATATAGTCCTAGATTATAAGATAATAATATTATCTTTTGTTAAATGCAATTATAGGGAAAACACTTTGATGACAGGGATGTCCTTTTGCAGCATTATATTGAGGGAGACCTGAGTTCAACAAAAAATTGGGAGTATGTAAACAATTTGAAAGAGTTGTCTTAATAGTAATTAACCAAATACAACACCAAGAACAACAGAAATTGTAAACACACGTCAGTTCATCTCTTACAGAGAAATGCATTTACAAAGATTTTAGTTCATAAAAAACAAGTTTGTTTCTAAGGTCAACTAGCACACAGGAAAACTTACTGAAGGGAGAGGAAAAACAATTGCTAATTGAAACAAAAGAACAGAAGTATGCAACTACACCAGAACTTCTGTGTACACATATACAGAGAGCTTACATTTATGCAAATAAAAACTGCCATTATCTCTACAAGATGGTTGACTATATTCTCATTTTGACACTGACCATTATAAGCTGAATAGCTGAGCTTGTTAACATAACCAAAAAGATGGAAGAATACACTTTTTTTTCTCCTATTTTGACTTGCTGCCTACAGCTTCTTGTAGTTTGCACTGACCTTTCCTTAAGGAAGCCTTAGAAACATTAGCTGTGCTCTGGAGCTCTTCAAAATACTTCACATGCAGAACAGAGCTGACAGACCTTGGCTTCCCTGCTGAGTTGCAAGAACTACTGAAAAACTCTTCCTTATTTTAGATCATTTTTCTCTTCAAAAAAAAAAAAAAATCAGTGTGAACACAAGCAGCTTTAAAGAGTTTTAGGGTATAGAAGGAAAAGCATTGCTGCATCTTAAAGGCAAAATGACATGGAATGCGGGATTCGTTGCTGTTATCACCTCATGTTTCTTTTTTACTTAATCTTGAAGACTTCCCCATCATCGTTGGAAATTCTTAAAAACCATTTCCTTCATTTTAATTTACAAATGTGCATGAGTGTTGCGTATTTAACACAGGAGAAGGGACCTCCTCACCCATGGAAGGACTCTTCAGCAGATACTCTTAGAGATGATGATGTTTTCATCCACTACTTTTGGCCAGAACAGCAACAGAGAAAATAAATTTAAGTGCTTAAACATATTCTGGGGATTTTTTCCTCATCTCACACTATTCAGCCCAGCTTAATCTTAATCTCATCAGACTGCATGAGTTGCCAAAAGTGAATTTAGCATTCTCCTTTCACTCCCATCTTACTGCACTGCACCTTTGCTATAACACAAAGGAAGAAAAGTCTACTGGCTGATCAAGGGAGGGTGTCACACACCTGCTGAGTTGGGCACTTCCCCAAAACCAGTTCTTACACAGATTTCTTACCTTTTTCTATGAAGATTTTACATGTGGTATAAACACTTCCATACAGACTAATTATAAATATTTTACTATAAATACTACATATTAGTTCTAAATCCTGTAACAAGCCTGAAATTTCCCTAGGCATTTAATACCATAAGAAAATCAAAGCAATTCTTCTGAAAAAATTAAAGAAAATAGTCATTACCTGTATCCTCCTGCATTTCTGTTCATACTTCTTCATTCACACTAAAACTCACTCTGCTAAGCTATTTTGCAATGTAGCATTTCTTCTTCTATAACAAAATATTAGAACTAAGAACTCAGTGGGACCTTTCTTTTCCTGCTGACCCCGAGATGTTATGGTGTGTTTAGTACATGCTATGCACATGAGTATGACAAATACATAACTATTTCCTGTTCCTTATAGTCACAAACAGAACCATATCTTGCCTTCCCACTTCTATTCTCTTCTGGAACAAAAAAATCTCTAAGAAATTCCAAGATCTTAGCAACCGAGACTTAGCATTTACTTTATATCCTGCTCCAACACTCTGTGCCCAGTGCACAGAGGAGGATGAAGACATGAAATTGTGGTTTGGGAAAGCTTACAGTTTTGTTACAGCTGCACAAATATCCCCAGTTTCTAATCCTCCAGTGCAGATCTGTTCTTTGGTTTGTCTGGAATTCAAAACCCTTAATTTTGCTGTAAACTTTGAAATAGAGTAAAACAAATGGAAAGAGCAAGTCAGACACAGTCCAAGAATTTCACAGCCTCCTTCTCAATGCAAAAATCAATCAAGATTTGCAAAATTTGCTGCAAATGAAAATACATGTAGCTGCTCTCCAGAGTTCTTGCACTAACAAAACCCAGTTCCCCACCTAGCAATCTTCTAACAACAGATAAACACATGAAACTCCAGTCACTTTTAGCCCACACCTAATGAATCCATAACTGTACTTCATTCAGGGAACTTAAAAGCTTAGTAAAGTTGTAGGGGTTAAACTGTGTCATAGAGATCATTTTCACATGTTCAGGAAAACCTCAACCTCTTTTGTGTTTTAACTGTAGCCCATATTAAAAGCTTTTATTTCAAATCAGAACTCCATACCTAACAGAGAGATTGTTATATGAAGACAAGTTTTCATGCTAAATGAATAATAAATTATAGGTTATGTGTCTCTTTGATTTTAGAGGATGCATAATTTACAATAATAAATAATTAACATATCAAAGGATTCTAATTTAACTGATGCCTTCAGCATCAGCACAGCCAAAGTACAAAACCTTCTGTTTGGTGCTAAAAATCCATCTTTGTGGTGGAGATGAGCTGCTGTATATAAGTAGTTATTATGTTTTCCAATAGGTAATTTTTGCTTATCACTTAAATGTATTAATAAACACCAGAAAGTTCAGTTTCTGACATATGATCTGGAATCATACTACATCACAGGAAGGAAAGCAGGCATAATTAGCACTATGCTGTTATAAACAGTATTGCAGCCAGGTTTGGTTGCAAGGTTTATTTTTAAGTGGTATTAAGTTTTTCATTGGATGCCTGTAAAGGCAGCTTATGGTCCTAGGAAAAAGATTTGTCACAGGAAATAGCTCATTTCTAGGTTAAAAAAAACAAACACCAAAACTAGTACTATTTCTCTTTGGAAAACAGACATTAAATTTATCTTAGTACTTGTGTTCTTTATTTAGAGTAACATCTATGGCTACACCAAAATTCCTCGTAACAGGCAAGATCAACAATGACTTAAAAGCACATTTTTCTCACTATCCCAAAACTGGGCAGCTGATTAGAGCAACGTGCAGGCAAGTAATTCCTCTTGCTCAAGTGATGCTGCTCCACAACGGGTGATACAGACATTTCTGGGGAGGGGGCCAGGCTGGACCACAGCTGGGGATTAGTGACTGCTGAGATAAACCCCTGCAACAGCTCCAGCGCTCTGCAAGGAAAGCAGCCTGAGGGCAGCCCTTCTCAGAAAGCACCACGTGGGCTGTAAAGCAAGACTTGAGCCCACATCACCCCTGGAAGCAGAAGGGACTGAAGAAACACTTGGGACTTACAGAATAGCTCCACGCTACATCAGTGAGAGGATCCATAACCTCTAGCATACACAAAGAAAGTGGTATTTTCCTCAAGGACTTCATGATCAGGTCATGATCCTGCAACTGGACTGTTGTGAGTGCAGCTTCTGGTTATACAGAGGGTCACTGTTATCAGGCTGAGCCTATTTTTGGGTTTATAACCAAACCCAACAATACACCAGTAACTCAGAGATTTGGTGGAGACATAACAAAACTCTCGTGGTTTGCTTCCTTAGGGGTGGGGTGAGGAGATCTCCTTCAGCTGGGGTCCATCACTGCAGGGCAGGCCTGTGCCTTTCCACCATCCTGACTGTCCCTCTCTGCTCTTGCACAATTCCAGCTGTGTCACATCTCTGTGCCCCTTTGCACCCATCTCTCCAGACACTGTTATTTAAAGCAGACACGTGCCCAGCAGTGCCCTCTAAGTGTGGGATGGAGCCTCCAGCCCAGAGCAACCTCCAAACCTTTCTGCTTGGGAACTTCTCAGTGCAGACTTGAGAATTTCTCAGCCAATATCCATCAAGAGCTGAGAGACCTAACATTTTTCATCACATACGGAGGAAAGTGTGACTGAATAGTTGGAGTCCTGCATTTGTCAAAGTCCTTGATGTTGAATATCAGCTTCTGTGAGGTCGCGGGAAGCATAAAAATTGTGCAAAAAATTTGAAGGAAAAATACGCAGTACCATATATTAAATATATATGCACAGACATCCAAAATTTGTAAAAAGTATTTGTATTGGAATTCAGAAGGCTACCTCATAAAAGCATCTGATTTCTTTTCTTGGAGTATGTTTTGTGTTTGGAATGAAAAGCACTGGTCAGCTGCAAATGGCAGTCAGGCTGTGGGCTGAGAGAAGAGAAATGGAACAAGTGGTGCAATTAGAAAAGACAGATATAATTTTCACGCCCATAAAAATAAATAAAATATTTTTATGTTGATGCCAATGGACCAAAGATTGCATCAAAATTGTTTGCATGGAGAGACTCTTAATTACAGCTATGTTAAGGAAAGCATCTCTGCAGTCCAGATGTAATCACATGGAGCATTATGATACACAGCTTAAAGAAGGAAAGTTAAAAGGTTCCCATCTGACAAAAACTAATTAGTGGCTATTTATGATCAAGTTTATTTTCTAACACACAAGATATTTCAGTGTGTCTTTTTTGTCCCTCACTTTAATTTTCTGCACAATACTACTGATTTAGCCCAATATAGAAAGGAAAAGTATATTGAGGGCTAGAGAAAATTTCCTGAGAGGATCCTAACAAATATCTGGATCATGAAAACATACCCTTAGTGGAGATTTATGGTTTAAGGTGTTCATAGTTGGATCAGAAATCAGTCTGGTGTTTTTCAGAGGTCCTTTAGCTACTTTCTTACACAGAAAATAAAAACAGAATCTATTGCACAGCTTAATAGTGAGAATAAATTTAAAGGGAATGAAAATTATTTTTGCACATTTCCTGAGAAAAGTCTGCACTAATATAAGCTCATGTCTGTCTAACTGAAGGTGGGAATTGTCTTGAGTTTCTCCCATGAAGTTTACCACTGGTAGCATCCTGTGGCCAGTTGCAAAGTGGGACACTCGTACAGATAAAGCAAAAATCAGATGCTAAGGGGTAAATTTCCATAAACTCTGCCATTTCATAATCCTGTTGGCAGAAAAAGTGACACTTGTCTTGTTAATATTGTTACATCGACTTTATAAAACACAATTTCTGTTGACTGACTGACAGCTCTGATCACTAAACATTATTTGATTTTTCTGTGCCCAAAATGGTTATGGTTTGTCAATAGCATGAATGGAGATTACCAAAGGGCTGTGTTAAAATGTCTCAGATTGGCTCCAGAATTATAATTTGTTTTCTCCTTTAAACACATGCTCCTCCTGACTTTACTACATGTATATAAAAAGTTGAAAATTTGCACCATCATAGCAGGACAAACACTTCTTACCTTAATGAGCCAATTCCTCAGGCAAATATTTCAATAAATCAAAATTAAGATGGACTTGAAAATCCCAATCTGATCATTTTTGCAGTTATTTACACCTGCATATTTAATTCATGTTTAAGAATAAGGGGTCATTAAGCACTTTGTATCTGTATAACCAGAGGTACACACCAATTATGCATTTGCTTTACCCCAGCTCTAATGGCTGAGCAGCAGCTGGTTGACAGGCTCAGGCAGCAACACAATTTGGCCTTGTTGTAAAAAGGATTAATCAGGACATAAGCAGCACTCAGGTTCTGACAGGAGTCCTAAAGAAATTTGAAAACACACTTTAAACACCAGCATTCAAAGCAAGCTGAGGAGGCGTGCATGTCTTCGGACCCTGCCAGAGTGCAGACAGCAGAACATCAGATATTTTTCAATGGAGTTTTTTTTTTTTTTTTAGTGACCTGTAATTTGGTACAATTCTTTTTGCTTTAATGGAATCAGTTCTGATGCCTGAAATCTCAGCGACTGAGTGAACCCACTTGGCTATTTCAGCGAGTTTCCCTGAGCTGAAATGACAGCTCAGAGCACTCAGCATGCCCTTTATCTTTAAAGATTCTTATTTGTCTACCATTTCACAGCAAGCAGTTCTGATGAATAGTGCAATTAACCTTTCCATTATTAAAACAATTAATTGCAAAAATTAAAGACATGACAGGGGCTAAATACTAATGCATAAATTATCAGGTTCAGGAATTGTAATTATTAATCTATGTACACTAATTGTGAAATAAACAAAGAGGACAAATTGTAATCAGAAGTCAGTGCTAGAATTGATGGTCATTTGTTTTTCCTGTGAAAAGAAAAATACACCATTTTACCCTTGACATACAGAATTAATCATACCAAACCTAAAACCAGAGTATTTTTTTCTCTTGTGAATGATTTAGAATCTGAATATAAATAAAGTTTAGTCTTGTTTCTACAGTAGTGTAAGTTTACATCAAAGAAATTTATGATTCAATGTAAAAATATCTGTCTAAGCTATGCCAGCAGTGAATCTCTATATTTTCATCTCATGTAGTCATAACTTGACTAAGCATTGTGGAATTCTTAGAAGAATGTGATACTACAATGTTGAGAGATATAACATAAAGAAGATATGCTGAGCAGACACAGGGCTACATAACTGTTGAAGATTACCAGCACCACTGAAGTATTTCACTGATGGGAGAAGTACCTGCCTCATAAACATGCACAAAAATGGGCTGCCAAAGGGTAGGATTGCTGGGGAAGCAACATGGACACACCTCGTCAATAAATGACTTTTTATTTCCTACACAAAGCAACAACATTTCAGCAGTTTCATAATTTTTCACCTTAAAGACAGTCAGGGATCTAGCTATGAAGATTCTAAATTTATCCCACACTGCTTTGTGCCAGAAATAACGGAAAGAACATCCAACTTGAATCCTCTTTTGTTTACTGCCCTCTAGCAGTTTTCCCATTCCCTGTCCTCCTTCTCCCCCCAGTGCCACTAAAAATACACTCTTCCTGAGAGCAGGACCACCTTCCTCTGGGTCACTGCCTTAAAAGCTGTGATGTTGCCACAGCAGGATTCAAACAGCTGAGCAATGGTCTCATGAGATAAGTGATGTTAGAGCATCGACTGCTTTCACTTAAGCCTGACAGTTGCTTCCTTCCTTCTATACTGTTCATAACAGGTTGCATATAACAAGTTTCAAATGGTTTTATCAATTAAATAAAAACAAACTCAACCAAAACCAAACAAATAATAATAATAAAAAAACCCAAACAAAACAAAACAACCCACAAACAAAAAAACACACCAAAACTCCACCATGTAAAGGCACAGTCACAAAAAACTAGCGAAGTAGTTGTCCCTGTCAAGTATCTGTGCAGTACCTGATGCAGAAATGGCAGATCTATGAGATTCAAAAGTTGGATAATCATGATGTTAAAACCCACAATGCCAGAGACCTGTAACACTAGAAGAAAAGCTTCAGAGAATAATCAGTGTGCTGAAGGAAGGATATTTTGATTTGAGAAGACCATCCCCTCATAGATCTGGAAAGAAAAGACTTGTCCACTTTAAACCAGGTCCCATTTCACATAATACTTATTTTTTGCCTTTGGTACCACATCCAACTCCAGTGTCAGTGACCAGATTACTTGTATTCACTGAAACCTTTAGATGTTAGATAGTTCACCAAATTTTTCAACAAGTGCCTGTGTAATGCTACTTAGTGCCTTCAAACTTACACAGCATGAAGAAGAAAAATAGAGATCTTCCAGTTAATTCTAAATAAATTAAAAAAAATCTATCTAGGTTTTTCTTGGCCTATGCATTATTTGATAAGGAGTTAAAGTACTTCAGAACATCTTTCATAAGACATCTTTGCCCTTGCAGCTCAAACAAGTTGTGGTGTCCTGTGCAATGTAATACTTAACTTGGTTACAAGGTATTGCACAAACCACTGTACGTTGCTAAAAGATGTCTTTTTTTACAGTGTTATGCTCCACCTACCCTTAGTTTCATTCTTATCCTGTCTAGGAACCTACATCCTACCTCACGTACTGGAAATGATGCTGCTGTGAAGAAGGTGAAAGATGGAATGACACGAGAAGCAGCTGTGTGTGCCTCAATTCAGGACAATGATGCAGCTTTACTCCAATTCCTGGTTTTGATCTTATTTTTAAAAACCTTATTTCACAACTACCATGATTTTTGGCAGCAATACCAGTTGAGGAGAAAATTGCTCAAAACTTCAGTCTCTTAATAAGTGTCAAGGCACAGGTGGCCATGTGGGGCAGCTTCTTGGTAGGGCAGCACAACTACAGCAACCAATAACAAGAAAAATCCACTCATCCCTTTAGAATGCAGTGTATGAAACCAGGAAATGGCATTATTTTTATAATCACCTTTTCACAAGGACAATATCCCAGAGAACATTAATTGATAATAAGTTCTCAATTAGGAAACCCAAGTTCTGGCAAATCCTCTTTCATATCTTCTCGTTCTTTTGATTGCTTTGTTGTCTGTACACCGTTAAAAATTTTACATTTATTCATGCCAAAGACAGAGCTAGAAAGGGCAATGGTACAGTACACATTCTGAAAACAGCTATATCACTCATAACAAGGTACAGCTTAGGCATATTCCCACAGTTAATTATAAATGTTTGTGCTTGAATGTCAATGCAAGAAAACATAATCTTGTTATAATATAAAAAGTTATTATATAATGGCCTTTCCTAAAATACAGTTTACTAGAGCGTGGCAGGTGGCAGACAGGAGCCTGAAAACTGTAACAAGCAATTACATTACAGAAATTTTTCCCTGCACTTTCATTAGCTAAATTTCTTCCCATTTTAATCTGATCTTTTTAATAATGTGTCAGGACTGACACTCCAGTGGACATGAAACTCAGAATGGTCATGGCTGAATAAATGCATCTATTTAATTTTTCTCTTCAACTAGTTTAAAAAATTAATTTATCTGATTGCTCAGGCTATTATATAAAATTTGTTGGATTTTGTGTATTACTAATAGGCACCTTTCTTGTATTTCTGCTTGCTATTGCCTAAATGAGGTTTTTCTAATACTTGCTGATGGCTGATTACAGAAATAATGAAACAGTGACAAAAGTCAATTCTGCACAGTTCCCATAAGGCTTCAAACAGATCTGGAGTTAAGAAGAAGGAAAGCTTCAGCATGGTTTCCAAACATAGTTTTGGGGTACAGTGTTATTTTCATGGTTCAGTTCATGTCCACACCACAAACTCACACATCCAGCAGCATTCCTGACTCAAGGAAGCGGCCCAAGAGTATTGAGCAATTCAAGGTGTGCTCAGGTAAATAGATCAAATCATAATGGAACATAGGAACTACTACATCAAATAGTTAAATTCTAAAATATCCTCATGAAAACATTTTAAAGCTTTTGCAGTGTTTGGTGAGTTTCGTTGAAAGAACTAGGGAAAAAAAAGTTTAAATAAACAAAACATCTCTCAAATTTTTTCAATTAATTTTTTTCTTTTAATTTTTGAACCATCTGTTCAATTTCCTAAATCCTGCATGCATTTTGTTTCCAAAGAGACTTTTCAGTGGATCAAAATCTTTACATTTTTGATGGGGAAATAAAACTTCTGAAGGATCTATTTAACTTTTAGTGAAATACTTCAGCACTGGCTGATTTTGATCCCAAGTAAATTCATATTACCTATGCTGAAGAAAATGAAATTGCAGTATCACATGAGTGAATGTGATAAATGTCGAAAAATCGACATTGTTTTACAGAATTTTATAAAGAAATACTGACAGAGACACTCCTGGCTGCTCAGAATTAGTTCTCTCACTGTTTGGGGTTGCAGCACTCAAGAGAATTAGTCACTAGAGAAGATGGATCAAACAAATGTCACAAACTGAAGCCTTGTTTAATTTGGAAAAAAGCATCCACCCATCACCTTTTACAGCTGTGATGTAATATATACTTCCCTTGCATTGAAGTTTAGTGAATTCCCTTGTTTTCATGCAAGCATTTGGAAATTATTAACAGTGAACTATTTCACTTAAATCTCTCAAGAAGCATTCGAAATATGCAAATATTTTGTGTCCATGTGTTAATTGCACTGTTATCATGGGGTAACAAATGTTATTGAACGAGTTTAACCCCAGCTTGCCATGACTGCTTGTTCTGGCCTCTTGGAGTTCAGTAAGTATGGCTCGCTATATAGAAGCGATATAAAAAGGAAAAAAGTTACAGTAGATTTACTGCAGCTACTTCCCAATTCTTCCTTTACATTCCCAAAGTAGATCAGCTCCCCTGAGCTGTACAAGTTCCAGATAAGGAGGGACTAAAACTTTTAGATTTCACATTTGCGTATAATGCTTTTCAAATCACTAAGCCTTGCCTAGAGACTTCAGTCACTTCAAACTCACCCAGAACTCAAGTAAATTATTAGATTGAGGAGATTACAACTGTCATCTTCAACTTTTATGCTGGTAATAGATTCATATTTCAAATCTTGGTTATCTTTGCATACAGTTCAATGCTATATTGTCCTGCCACCTACTAATCAAGATTTGGGAAAAAGATGAATCTCCCAAAGTCAAACATATATTTCTTTCCTATCACAGCAACACAGTTTATTCCAGTTAAGGAGCTGATGTCACTATAAAAACTTCAGTTTTTAATGGGGTATTAAGGTTACCTATAAAATTTTGCCCTAGAACGAAACTTACTGTGCAAGGTTATTATGTCAGGATTCTTTTCTTCCCCTTCAAGTGGTACGATTTGAAAAGCCATAAAACAAATGGCCTTTTGGAGATGACATTTCAGACAGTTCTTTTTTCCCTGACTTCTGTGGGAAACTTGGAATTCCATTTTTTTAATAATTCCCAGTCTTGACAATTCTACATCAGCACTCAAATCATTCCTGTGCTCATTCTTAACACAGTAACTAAGACTGCATGAAGATTAGTGAAAATTAAAAGTAAGAGCAACAAATAAATAAAATGGAGTATTTCATTGACTCAGTTGAGTACATGCTCATTACTAAGTTTCACTTGCTATGCTGTCTCCTTTCTCATGCTGCCAGACTCAGCTTTTTCCCTTCCAAGAACTCTGTTGTAGATCCCTGCTCTTCCCCTGCCCTTCCCATGCTCTCCACTGGGTGAGAAGAAGGGTTTTCTCTGTGCTGAATTCAAGTGACTCAAACTGCATCCAAGTCCCCTATGACAAGGCCAGAGAGACTGAAGGAGCAGCAGCTACAGCCTGGACCAGTCACACAGTCCTTCCTCCTTGGGAAAGGAGTGCAAGGAATAAATCCTGATCAACCTCTCAGTTGGCAAGGTTTCCCAAGTTCCTGCCTGCCAGGCCATAGGGGAAGGGATCCTCACATGGAAGAGGAAGCTCGTCACGATTACAGCTCTTCCTGAATCAAAGTCAGGGGTGGACACTTGAAGACATCAAAGCAAACAGAGGAGGAAAGAAAGAGTGTCTTCATCATCTCTTATGGCCATGATAATTACTCTGGGCTTTTGGGGACTTTGTTTCAGATGCATAATAAAGAAACAGCAAAACTCCTCTTTTGAAAAGTTTTCAAAACCTCTGCTGCCCTGGCAACATCTGCTGAGAGCACTTGGAAAACAGACTCAAATCAGAATTGCACTTCTGATAGCTGATGAACTTGCCAGCTTTGAAAAGCCACCTGAGTAATGAACTCTTGCTTTCTAATTGATGCCTTCTGTTTTCCTCCCAGTAGAAAAGAAAGAACATTTTATGCCTTTTTTTCAGCTTAAGTTCTTTTCTGAATAAATAAAAATATTTTCAACATTGAAAGTTTCTTCTTTTTTTTTTTTAAAAATGAAACAAGGAGGAAGACTGGAGCTCATGGACATTTGATACTGCAACACTCATTCTAATCTGATCTACCAATAAATGCACCAACCAAACAAGAAAAAAACAGAACAATAAAGGCTTGACATCTTCCACTTGTTTTGTCCTATCCTAAGACTGTATAAAACAGGCTGTTCCTACAGCTTTGGAGAAATCAGCTTTACATGTACTATCAGATTTTCCATTCTAAAAGTTAACACCTGCATTAAAAACACAGGAAAAGTTAGAGCTGGAAGAAGGAATTAATTATGCAGCATCATTTGATAGTAGGCTTTCATATAACTTTATCCTCAGTGCTAAAATGAAGGCAAGGACAACTTTCAGCTGCCCTTTTCAACACATTAGGCCCAATTCCATTTTCCAAATATGTTATCAATATGATAATTCCACACTTTCCCATCCGTAGACAGTCCAGTCTTCATAAAGTTAGCATTATTACTACAAATATACTGAGGGGAAACTATTTCAATTACTAGGAGACTATGCAACTCCAAGTCTATTTATTTCAATTTATTCAACTGTCTTGATATATGCGTGCATAGAACTTTTATAAAGAGGGAATAAATTCACCTTGAAATTGTACCAAGTGACTTTGGCCGGACCAGGCTGTGAGATGGAATCAGAATCACTTCTGCAATAAGTCCTGACAATGCTGATCAAAACAAAGTGGCTACTCATTTATTAAAGTGACAGCTCAGCAATGGTTTCAACCAGGGGACGCCGTGGCCCGGGGTGTTGGCCATGGCCCGGGGTGAGAGCTGCAGCTAAAAGCTTTTTAGCCAGTTGTGCTTTCTGAAGCTGCATCTGACGGTGTGACATTTCCTAGGGCTCCCGCACCTGCCTGGATGTCAAGCAGCTGGTGTGAGCACTGTCACCCATTTCAGGTTGTTATTCCACAAGTGACAAGTTTGCCCTGAGATTACATGCATGAAATTGATCTTTCTTCTCTTTGTTATGGAGCAATCCAGTCAGGGAGAAAAGCATCTCGGATCAGACACATGCACAAAATGCACAAGACACTAATTTTACAAATTTATCATCACCTTCTCAACAACTAAAATGAATCATCACTGAAAATGTATGTTAAAATATATTTGAAAGTTTGAGCCTAAGAATTTCAGTTTCTAGTATTTATTAAACAGTAGGTTTAGTGATATTCTCCTTTGAATGTTCAAGTACAGGATTGCTATAGCAACCCCTATCCTGCTTTAAAATCAATAGCAATTTGGGCAAGACAAGCTGTTAAACCAGTGTAACAGGTAGGAATGTGCCTCCTCACTTCATTGTAGGTGGTGTTGTTTAAGTTAAAGAAGGAATCACAAACTTCCTATATGATTTTGGAAAACAAGGTAGGGGATGAATAACAGTGAATCTGGATTTGAGGAAGGGCTTAACTGAAAGCAGCAGAACTCATGAGCAAGTGAAACAAAGACCAGATTGTGCTCTTTCAGCTTTTGCAAAGAACAGCATTGGGCTTAAGTGAATCTGTGCCTTTCCTGAAAAGCCAGTTTTAGCTTTCCTGTTGTGCATAAAAAGTCCTATAAGATGCAGCCACAAGAGTGTTTCTCCATCGAGTCTTTCAGAAAGGAACACCGAAGCAGTGTTAGCATGACCTCATGTGCACATTTCACTGTTTTTCACTGAGAGCAAAAAGGGTGTTGGCACTAATATATAATGTCCATTTGAAGCTATTATTAAATGCTGACAGTTCTAAAATTAATGTAATTTAGTAAGAAAATTTCTCCTGGTAAATTTTGAATTAGCTGCTTGTCTACTGCCACTGCTTTGGTGCCTTTGGTTCCTCATAAACACTCTTAGTTGCACAAATCTCTCTGACAGGGCCCATCTCTCCTGCAGACTGAGAACCCCTCACCTTAGCTGATTCTGTATTTCCTTGCTGCTCTGCTCTATTCCTTTTCAGTAATCACGATATTCTTATTAACAAACTTTACTTTATCCATGCCTTTACAAGGCATTGTGGAGGCAGGTGTAGTATGGAACTTTATAGTGCAATAATGATGATATCATCTCTATTCCTTCCTAATTCCTACCTTCAAATAACTCATCTGAGAGTTGTTGAATTCTACACTAATGTAATCACAGAATTTTTGTGTCATTCCCGTATAGCACAGTAAACTCAGAGCCCACTATCTAAAGATTAAAATAAGGAATTTTTTTTGCAATGTATACCACTTTATATTTATGAATGTGCCATCTCAGTGCCCTTAGTATTGAGAGGTACTAACCCTTCATGGTTCTAAGCCAGATATCTGGTGACTCCAGATGTTAAGCTGACTGGCAGTTTTACAAAGGCTCTTCTGTCCAGACATATCAAATCTGACACACTGTAAAGCAAGTCTAAAATAGTAGAGAAAAAAAAGTGGGAAATATGAGTAAGCTTTGTTCTGTTCTAAGTCCTTGAAGCTGATTCTGTTTCCTACAAATATTTATAATAAATTGCAAGTATCAATTTCAGAATAAACATCGCCAGGGGCAAACACACTTCGGCGTGTACCCCACAAAAGATGATCATAAAAAGTGCTTATTTCCCTGCAACAAGGAAGTACTGATTTCAGAAAATGTCAGTGCAGGAATGACTACCAATTCCCATACATTTGTAGGCATTTGCACGAGTGTATCTAATAATGAGAAAAATTAAGAACCACTCAGAATATATATTAACATTTTATATTACTCAACCTATTGACACAGCAAGATAAAATTACAATATGTACCTCCCTTCTTCACACCTATGAAACTCAATAAAAGCATTCCAGTGTAACTATTGCAGAAGTTCCCTACTATCAAGGGACACCCTTCTAACAACAAATATAATGCTTTGTAGGGAAAAGGTGAAAGAAAATTGGCTAGAAGTAGTAGGTAAAAACCTAAGAAAAGCAGAGAATTATCCACAACACAAATGGTAAAGATTGAATGAAACAGTACTTTTTGACGACTCCAACCTCTCTGTTTTTATTACTCTTGCCATATACTGAGCTCTGGGAATTGAGTCCAACAAACAAAAAACTCTCCTTTTAAGACATATTCTTTTGTGTGAAAATCCTTTAATGAATTTATGCTATATTTGTATGTATAAAAGATATCTACAGAGAGCCTCCCTTCCAAAATAGTCTCCTGAATGAAAATATTTAAGTTGTCCCATTTCAGATTATTTCTATTATTCTCTATTTGTTTTAGAGAAACTTACTGAAGATGACAGTAGTTACATCATTTTCTTAGACCATTAAATCCACAGTCTGGTTTGGAATTAACTCTTCCTTCAGTTTTCATCTTGGCAAAGGAAGTTTCTGTTTCCCTGAGTTTACTCATCCCATTGATCCTAAATTTATCAGCAGCAGGTAGATAAGAGTTTGTTGCTTTTATTGGCAATAAATAATTTTACTTAAGCTTTTCTGGGAAAATGTCCAGGCATCGCATCTGTGTTAAGTTATAAGATTTCCAGAGACAGTGGGAGAAAAAAGTTCATTATCATTTTTGACCCTGGGTGAAAACAGTTTCCTCAGAGTTATTACATGTTCCTGTCTGGCAAAAGCAAAGCTCTGTATTTCAGCCTGTACTCGTTTAGTAAATGACTTGAACTCTCTTGGTGTTTTCACATTTACAGAGCTACACAGGGGAAAGAAATTTCATTTGAACAAAGACTGCACAAATGCTGTGCAGGGACAAAAGAAACACCACGGAGCCTCCTTCATAACTACCAGCACCTCCAAATTACATTCACCTCTTCCTATGTGGAACAGGCAGTGTCCTGATTTCCCCCCCACCCCTCCAAAAAGGATGTCTGGCACTGTGCATGCCTGGACTTCTCCTGTTGGTACCTCAGACATTCCCACCCGGCGAGGGCACAAGTTGTGCAGTCTCATTCCAGACCACCTCAATCCACATGTTCTCAGAAGTCACACAGTGTTTAAGCTACACAACATTCTGAAATGCCCATCATTGCTGTATTTTTCTGGACATGTAAATTTTCTTGACACTAAGCCTTCATTATTTTTCAGTTGTTTAAGTTTTCTTTTTACCCTGAGTAAATCCTTGGTGATTTCCTCTTGCCATATGTTCTCTTGTGGTATATCCCTTTGTACATGAGACTCACACTGATTCTTTTCATAGCAAGGAAAAAATGGTTCTTGAGGAGAAGGATGATGAAAAAACATTTTAGGAAAAAGATTGCAGGTGAGTTGCTGACATGCAGACCCCTGCTGTGTTATTTTTACTCCCAAGGGATACTACAAACTTCATTATTCTATGAATGTCTACCCATGACTGTAACTTTTGCTCCCTCCAAGTCATGTTGCTGGTGTCAGGTTTCAACTTGTGTCAAGTTTCCCTTGAAAATTTTTTTTATAGTGCATAATGTCAGCTTTTTAAACCTCTCAACAATGTCCTCAATTTAGTTTAATTGTCTTCTTGCAGGTGTCAGAAATCAGCTGACAGTTGTTCTTGGAAGTCTTCCCTATTAGAACAAGGCACTCTGATCTTTTTACTAGAGCTGACACACATGTACTAACGAACACCTTGACAACCACATTGTACCATTTGTCACTTATTTCGGCAGCTTTACAAATCACCATTTACATCACAAACTGGAATATCATACTCCAAGGGAAAAAAAAAAAAAAAAGAAAAAAAGTTCTTTTATGCTCATTCCTTGTCCTGACTAGTTCATAGATCAGAGCATCTGATTGCACCTCATTCCTCCTTGCATGACGAGCTCAGAAACCCATTGCTCATTCTGAGTCGATCAAAGGCGATGCCTCTTTTCTCCACATTCTGAAGCTATTCCTTACACTCTTCATTGCAATTCACACAAAACAAAAATATTCTTTCCATAATGTCCGGTATTATTACTCTGCTTGGATAAGTTTCCTGCGAGAAAATAATGGCAGCACGCTGTGCTTTAAAAACTGTGTCCGTGTTTGCAGTTAACTCATTCAGTCTCAGAGATCCCTGCATGTGTTTGTGCACACCGAGTAAATACTTCATCTGAAAAGAGATTTGCAAATGCCCAGGAGGCAAGTTGTTTCATTAAAGCTGATAGTCAAAATCAACTTTGCAGAGGAAGGGTTATCTGTCTTTCCAAACTCCTTATTACAGCCTGACAGCTTGTGAAAAAACCTGGCTAAACAATCCCTTCACGTATGTTTAGCAACTGACAGGTCTTAAGAATGAGGGAGGTTTTGTTTGTTGTGTGGTTTTGTTTTTTTTTTTTTACATTACTATTTAGTAGAACTACAAATCACAGCAGGGGTCAATTAGTGTAGCTGTAAACGTTTTTATGGTTGTCACCCAGCTTTTATCCTTTAAGGCACCATGTAACACCTCAAATTGAAATGTAAGCAGTTCCCTATTACTGTGTTCTGACCTTTGGGCTACTAAATTTTTCGGAAAGAAAGGCTAGTTTTAATTCCCTCTGTTAAAGCACATGCCCACATGCAAGAGTCTTCTACACCTGGGTGCTGCGCTCTGACCCCTCAGCACCAACCTCCTGCCCAAACCCAGGCTCCTGAGAGAACCTCCCTCCTCAAAATCCCCTGGCCTCTGAGTACAGGGACAGCTGGGACGGGGGGGGGGGGGGGGGGGTTGAACATCCTCTCCTTTCCCACTGAAAAGCCAAGTTTTCTCCTTGCCTTAATAAAAGCAGTGCCTCCAAACAGCACAAATGGCATCCCATTTCTCTGGAGGTGAATGAGCTGAGAGCATCAGGATCACAGTTGCCTCCATAATTTAGAATTATTTAGAGAAAAGTGATAGGTTCCATTTCTTCTTCTTTGAAGACTTAAGTTTACTTTCATTTACTTTTAGAAGGTTTGTGCAGCCCCTACAATCGTACTGAGTCTTTTTGAGTGCACTAAAACCAAAACTGACTCTCCTCACTACGTACCTTTACCCCTGACATAATAAGCATAGATCACAGTTTTGATTTCCATTGATCTCTAGAGGATTGAGTTGCACCTTACTTGGTAACATGCAGTAGTAGCCACACAGAATGCATCAATATTAAGGACTAAAAATATGCTTCTTTCTTGTTATTCCCATAGGCCTTTATTTTGTTCTTCGGAGTACAAAATTCAGTGAAAAAGCAAGGTAAGTAGCTGTTAATTTGAATATTGTGTTTGAATGCTTTTGATGCTTCATGTCTAGACTCATATATTGCCTTTTCTATCTGATTCCCCTCATCTGATCTACCAAGAAATATACCAAAAGCAATCCTGTCACAAGTTCAGCTGGAGAGGCGTATACAGTCAGCCTGGATACAGCACACTCCCTGCCTCAGCCAACCTGGGCACAGACAACTAAACTACAACTATTCATTCTAGGTGAATTTCTTACATGTGAAAGTCTATTTGCCCAGTTCCTTTTAATGCTTCCAGTCTTTTCCTTTAGTGCTTATGACATTATTTGAATTACTTCCATATAAAAATACTGAGATCGACACACACCGGGTGATTCTGGCATCAAGCTGGACTTGATGATCTGAGAGGTGTTTCCAACCTAAAACAGTATATGATTCCATGAGTCCCCAAAAAGCTGAAATTCTAATGTATTGTTTCAGAGTCAATATACTGCTTTAGTGCTGCACACTAAGAATTATTTGTCTGTGTAAGTTTTATGAAATGGTGTGATTATTCACCATCTACTCTTTTTTATGCATTCAAAGTATGTCATGATGAACGGGGCAGCAAAAGGTCTTTTTATTCCAAGCAAAGACAAATGGAAACCTTTCAAAATTCTTCACAACAGCACTTTATGCCTCTGAACACCTAACAGTCAGTGAGCAGGGAAATCAGTCAGGATGACAGAATCACAGAATAAAGTATTTCTTAGTCTTTGAGACAGGGAAGGTAAAGAAAATTTCTTTTTTTCAGGGTGTTGCACTTCAGATTTTTCATTTAAAATACATTATTAAGTAGGTCAGACTGGCTAAGCATGTTGTGCACAGAAGTTCCAGGGATAAAAAATTAATCGTTAATAGTTACTTTCTGTAAATGAATGAAAAGGTTCCAATATGAGAGGCAGAAAGGTCTCTACCCAGAAGGCAGAACTGGACAGGATACTTCAGTGAAATCTGGATGACCCAAAAGCAAGCTCTTATCTGAAGCAGGGCCAGCAACTGCTGCTACTCACTCACCATCTGGACAACTTCTTTGAATTTTTTTTTTAAATATATGTTCCACAGCTGCTTTTCTTTCCCTGATTCTAGGGTATTTTTAAAAGTGTATTTTTTTATTAAAAAAAAAAGCACATGATCAAAACAGCATGATCAATTCTGTTTGTAATCTATCTTTCATTTTTCATAAAAATGGTGATAAACATTTACTTAAGTAAAGACTTGCTTTGTGTGCAAATGACGACTACAATAAAGCACTTAGGAAAACAGATCAGCAGTGTTTTCACTGAGAACAGAAACATGTTTGATAAATAATTCATTTATACCTACTGTGCATAATAATCCCTCTTCTTAAGCCAGTATTTCTTGGAAAAAAATCTTCAGTCAACAATTTGTCTGGAAACATGACATGTAGCCTCTCTCACACTGGGAAAAATCTAAACATTCATAAATAAGGGATCTTGGCTTATTAAAAAAATTGAACTGCTTCAAAATCTTGGTTTTGTTGCAGGCTTTAGTTGCTACAGAGCATCTACTTCAGATTCTATTTAAGCACATGCCGTGATAAACCTTGTGCCCCTGCACAAGCAGCAGAGCTGCAAACCTGTGCTGTCCTTGCCCATCACCCTGACACTCACACGAGTTATTGCTGGTGTTCAGGACTCACTGCATTGCACGGGCTAAAAACAACACACAAGAAAGGCAGTGTTATGGTATTTACGGTGATCACAGCACACAAATTTCTGTGAGGTTCACGAAATCGTAGCACCCCAGAGAAATATTTTCTAATCTGGAGGGTGACTGCTTGTGTTCACTGACATCACCTTTCCTATCCGAGTAAGTACTGGAGGCAAACATGCAGCTTCCTTATCCAAAAAAACCAACCAAACAAATGGAAAGATAAAGGAAGCATCTTTCAGTGCTTGCAGTCCATGTAGAATCAGATGTAAATTACTCAAGAAAGAAAACACTCCGTCTAAAAGTGAAGTTTTGGTAACTAAACCTTATTATATCTATTACTAAAAGTAACAGCTACATCAGCACATTTTGTCAAAGGCTCATAACTATTTTTGCACAGATCATTCTCTGACTAAAGCAGCTGTTGGCCCCCATCTCAAATTTAATTGTTATTTTTTACACTGTCAGTCACCTAAGCAAGAGTCCCAGCAGAACATCATGTTTGCGAGACAAAATGAAATTATGTGAATGTATTTTCTTCCATAAAATATATTTAAGATTTAAATAGTCCCAGAAAAAGGAAAACAACAGAAAATCCTACATGCACTTCGTACATCCTTTAATACGGTCAAGAGGTGTGTCCCAAACCAAGCTGCAATCAAGTGGTCTTTCAGCTGGTTTTGAATGAACTTGAAGTTCATCCAGAGCCGGAATGAGCTTCTCTAATGACACTCAGCAATCATAATTTAAACATTGACTGGGGACCAGATATCAAATTGCAGCAGTACTGGGCAGTGCCACTCAGTGACAGGCACAGGAAGAACTGCAGGAGCCAGGATGGTCCAACACACACACAGATGGAAACCTGAGTATTCATAAAACATGAAGGTTGGGGAAGGTTATAAACCATAAAACCTTGTCAAGGCCACAAGCTGGAGGCTTTGCTTTCAACATTTTACTGACATACAAGGACAGCTAAAATGCTGTGTAACTGATATGTAGTTTATGCAAAGTATGAGTTGCAACAACATCTTATGTTGAATTGCTCTAATTAGCTTATCCCAAAGGCTTTTGTCATGTAATTTCTTTATCCTCCACATAAGCACTTCAATAACAGAAGGATCACTGGACAAAGCGTGAACAGAAGTTCACATTAAATCTAGGTGAGGTGGTGCAGCCTCTCTAGCACATTCAGGAAAAACAGAGAAATCACATTTCAAAGAGAGTAAAATCATTTGGATGTCATCAATCTAAAATATATTACAATATTGCCCTAGTTTGGAAGTAAGATAGAGCAATAAATAAGAAAGCCAGTGAAGAGGAACTGGAGAGATCTCTGTAAAGATCTGAGGAAAATGGAGATAACTCCCCAAGAGCTTCTAACCAGATGTTGGCAATTTCACTCCGTTACTCTGTGCAAAGCAGATTTGTATTTCTATGGCCTGGGAAAGATTAATGTGCTGCAATCAACAAATTACAATTTGAATAATAAATTCCAGGTTTCACCAACCATCTCTAACCTTGATGTGGGGAAAAAAAAAAAAAACACCCACAAAAAATCACTTGAGCAGTAACTTAAAAGGACAGAAAAATACCAAATGGAAAGATATGGCAAACTGAGTGCAACTTTTTCAACTGAATCACAGCTATACTTTTATTACAGCAGGAGGATATGTGGCACTGATTAAACAGACTGATAATTTAGTCATATCATGCTGGAAGGTCTTGGCTAGTTGCCATATGATTCTGTCTCCGAAGCAGCTATCCCTTTGATCCAGAAAAAGTGAGTCAAGGGATATTTACCTTTTGGGAGGGGCTATATCTCCTCAATTAAATTTCTTCTAATAATTTTCCAAAAATATATAAAATGTCAGAAATTATTACATCTATATAATTTTAATAAACACAGTTTCTGAATAATGCACAATTTCATTAAGCCTTCTGTCTCTGTTATGACCATAAATTAACTTCTTAAAACTCTGCACAGATCTAATTTCAGTGCACTGGAGTTAACTGAGATGAGGTAAGCCCTTGGCTGTCCACCCATAATTAAATTAATCACTGTATATAGTTTTCTAACTTTATGTAAAATATATTTTGCATGACTGGGTAACAATCTATTTAGCATATCAGAGGAGGCAAGGACTAATTTGGAAAGATTTCAGAGATCCCAGTCACTCCTTAGAACTCTTATGTCTTATGAGCTAAAATTAATTTACATATGTCCTAATTGTTAATTCACTGAAAACATACCATATGAAGAAATATTCTGGAATGCTACAGTTCCTTCAAAGGGCAAACTGGGGAAGTTGTGTATTTGCATGAAATAATAATAAATAGAATTGAAAATACATGAAAAGAAATACTGCCTGCATGCTTATACACAGACCTGATGAACTGCAGCTACAAACGAGGAAGAAAGTCTGGAAATAACTAAATGCACCACAAGGACAAAAACTGTCAAACCTGTGGTTACAGAAGATGCATGAGCTGGAAGTGACAAGCTGACTAAAGACATGCAGAGAAGCGAGGAGGATAAACTCACACATATTCAGGCAGTTCTACCAAGTTCAGAGAAAGGACTTTTTCACAGGTACACTCGAAATGCAATTTGTACCCCAGACTCCATATATCAATGAGCTGCTTTACATCTAGATGCAATTTAGTTGTACAGAATTTAAATCTAGGGAAAAAAAATCTTGCTATTGTAATTTCACCAATGTTTGTAGATTATACTCTTTAACACTGCTTATATTGTGTATTCTTTCGTCGTCATACTCTGAGTTAAATTTTGACCTTGTTGTCTGTTCACATATTTAGGATTATTTTTACACAACTCAGACAACCACGGGTGTTCCTATTACCCAGGATTCCCAGCAACATTAGAATCCATTCTTCAGTTATGTGGTCCTGCATTACTTGTATTTTATTCAATGCACCAACATAAAGAAATTAACAGGGCATTGAAAGAAGCAAAAGAATTTTAGTGCAAGGAAGTCTCTAGAATAGGGTCAACTGTCAGTTGAGCAAGAAAAAGTAAAACAACAACATGTAAGGGGCAGAATAAACTGATGTCCTGATGACTGAAGAGTTTTGCTGGCCCCCATCCCATATCCACACCACTCTCCTTGCACAACCCTCTCCCACCTTGCTGTCAACAGCCACACTTCCGTAATATCAGTGGAATATAAACCTCAAAGAATTTCTGTACACTGCAATAGCACTTCAAAACATTACAGAGGAGGAACATAAAACCCTTGTGCAGGATAGGGGGTTTTGAGTAATTTCTACAGAGCTTTGTGTGGTTAAGAGTGAAAGAGGGTATTTCGTAAAGTGTCAATAAAAGGATAAGAGAGGATGACAGCATTGCCTGGCAAAAGTCAGCAAGATATTTATGAGGACAATTTTGACATGGACCAACTCTTTTTTTTTTTTTTTTTTGTTTGTTTGTTTGTTTGTTTGTTATTTCCACCAAGGGCTTTGAGGAGAACAAATAAACTGTACCATATGCTGGGCTTTGCAAAGGATTTAAGGTTCAGTTACTACTACAGTCCCCAGGTATATTGCTGAAAATCTCAGACCCAAAATGCACAGAAGGGCACATTTAATAAAGGAAATGAACATCCTTTTATAATTTTTCACTAGCCCAAGCAACTACTCAGACTCAAGCTCGTGCTCTCCAAAGAGATGGTGTTTGCTGTTCAAATGCCGTGGGTAACTCATGATGCTGGACTTCAGCACCATCTCAGAAGCACTACTTAGTTGATGTTATCAAGATGATTATTTTCTCTTGACATCACAGAGAGAAAATAATAGAGGAGATGCATTTTAAAACCAACTATTGCCTGAAGATAAAATGGTGATCTGACCCTGCTAGCAATTTCAGTCAAACCCTGAGAAGCACATCCTTAGCTATGCATGTACAAACACACAAAACACCCAGCACAGTTCTAAATCCTGCTTGTTACAGGTTTGTTTGGAATTTTTATTTGTTTTTTAACACCTATCATTTTATTACTTCAAGGTACAAAGGAATTTAGCAATGAAAACCATGTATAAACCCAATTAAAACATTGTTGAAATCCCAATTACAAGACTAGATAACAGAATCCTTTCTATAGTGTTTTGGGGATTTTTATTTCAAAACACCACAAATACTTAGAAATAATGTGTTTTTTTCAGATTCATGTACATGGATCCCAAGTCAGAAATTGTTACTATCATACACAAAACTTACCAGCCTGTTACACATTTACTGCATGAGAGTTTTCAGCTGCAGAGTTACTGCACTGAGGCACTAGGCAAAAGTTCCTGAGCATTCCTGTGATCTGGATTATATTTTCCTGGACAATGAGCAATGACAACTAAAGAGAACAAAATAGATCTCTGGAGGAATATTTCCAGGCACCCAGAAGGTTACTACATGTAATCTATCTTAAGGAATGGCCAATAGGCACAAGGGTAGAATACAAGGATTGTTTGAACTTTCTTGGAATTTAAAATGTGTTACAAAGACATAAAACCTTTTCATTTACACACGTGTGTGAACACACATATATATGTGATATATATGTTAAACATCTATTTATGTTTGAGCACATTTTTTTCAAAATAAACATTGCTCTTTTTTTTTTCTAAACATTTCACAATATTCATCAAGAAAATAGTTCTCAACAATTATTTTATTTGAACCAAATGGAACCCACACAAAACAAATCATCAGCTCTGTTTGTTGCATTTAGCAAACACTCATATTTTCCCTTAATTGGAAGACTATTTCCCTTTGTTTTCTCTCCCTAAGAGCAAGAATTTCAAAATATTGCATTTGAGAAAGGGCATTATACTCTTTAAATAAAGGATGTCACCCAAATAATCACTAAGCATTCACATGTAAGGCCACTGTGGATCAAACATCAACTGCGAGAATCACGACAATTGTTTTTATTTACATCTCTCCGAATTTTAGAAAAATTCTGTTTGTGAATAAAACTGCCACTTCCAGGGTAATTGCAAGAAATTACTTATTTCACAGCCTAGGAGAGGTGAAAGGTTTTCAGTCAGCAGCATCATGTTCCATGTGTTATATTACAGTACTCTTGTAGCTATCTGATGAATCCATCAGAACCTGACCCAGTATTCAGGTGAGTGTTGATACAAAGGGGGCTGTCAGGCATTCTTCAAAAAGCACTCATTTAATATTTTTGGATACAAATCATAATTAATATTTAACTCAGTATAGCGGATATCAAAATAAAAGCCTGTGCCATAGTAATTTGGATTAAAAAGTGGGATATTTAGTCTTTAAATAAGAACACTACCTATTATGTATCAGAAACAAAACACATGCAAGAAAAGGATCAGTCCTGCAGTAAAATCCCTTTCTTCTTTCACTCTCCTCTCCTCTCTTCTAATCCTTCCAAGAAAAACCCAAAGCAAAAAAACCAATGACATCAAATTAGGAATTCACATATAAGGCAGAGGAGCGTCTAAATTCCACACAGCCTCGCCAAAAGAGCCAATTTTGGGTGAAAAATGACAGTTAGCAACCTTTAAAAGAAAGAGCAGAAAAATAGCAAGTGTCATAACTTTGAATGCAGCAGCTACATTTTTCTTCCCCGGTTTCCACACCTGGCTTGTGGAGTGCCAGTAGCCATAGCAACCCCTCGGCGTGCCAGGGCTCCCACCCCACTGAGCTGGATCTGCACTGCCTGGTGTGCAGGCTACCAAAACTACCTGCATTCATCAGGATTTTCCTCCAAATCCCCTCTCCTCTGTCCCCTAAGCGCGGCTCAGGGGGCTTTGTCTTCTTTACAAACTCAAATTCCCTACCTCTCTCCCCAGTAACTGGAGATTAAAAACCCTTTCCTTGCTGAGGGTACTTGGTCTGTTCAGCCTGGAGAAGGGGAGACTGAGGGGAGACCTCACTGCAGTTCCAATTTCCTCGTGAGGAAAAGAGGAAAGGCAGGTACTGATCTCTGCTCCGTGGGGAGCAGCGACAGGACCCCAGGGAATGGCCTGAAGTTGTGTCAGGGGAGGTTTAGGTTGGATGTCAGAAAAACGTTCTTCCCCTAGAGGGTGGCTGGGCACTGAACAGGCTCCCCAGGGCAGTGGTCACAGCCCCAAGCCTGGCAGAGCTCAAATAATGTTTGGGTGATGCTTCCAGGCACAGGGTGTGACTGTTGAAATGTATTAGACATTTTAACGAGACAGCTGGAGGATCCCTAAATATAACCCTGTGCCCCCCTTCACCCCTGAACACTGTATGAACATATCACAAGTCACACTAAGTTTTGCAAGTAGTTTAACCTGGTGGAAATTACACGGATGCCAAAGGCGTCCTTTTCATGCTTAGCTACTCAAATCTCACTTCCCCTCTCACAATCTCCCTTGTGCAGGTCTTCAAACCATTCTGAAATGACCCACGCAGGGAATCGATGGGTTTCAGATCAAACCAGGGAGTGAGGAATAAAGGCAGCTTAAACCATAGCAACATTTCATTTGGTTCATTTCAGAGTCAGCTCAAACGGATGGAAGGGAAGGAAAAGCTTCCTCCAGAGGCAGGATTAGATTACCTTTAAGTGCTTGTGGAACTATAACATATACTTAACATTTCAAATAGTTTGAATAGGTGTCTTCTGCAAATTATAATAAACCCTAAAAATGTCACCTAGTATAACTATCATCATGTCTGCTGTAGGTACAACACTATGTTGGTAAAACAGTTGATTCTAGAGATAGAGGTTTTGCTAGTTCCTAAATAAAATAAGAGGTATCAGTACAATCATGTTAACACATTTTCACTGGAAATACGTTATTGCATTGAGCCAATTTGCTCACAGAGAAGCCTTATTAAAATAAAATTTGACTAACATTTCTTTCAGGCAGAATTTCTAATGTGAGGAGAATTTCTGCTATAAATCAAGACTGCCCATCTGCGTTGTCTTGGCCTGCATTTTCAGGGGTACATTGTGCGTGTGAAAAGAATGAGGGATCAAAACTGGCTCTCTGCCAGTGTATTTGAGATGCACAAATGAAGATCATTCTAAGCTGGAAGTTTACTAGGAAATTCTGTGTACAATAGCTATAGGCTCCTTGTTATGTATTTGCAAAACTTTTATATTCCAGAAGAAAACAGAATGATGCTCTGTTCCAGTGAGCACTCAGCAAACACTGTGTAGGAGAGAATTTTTCTCCTATAGATCTTATTTAAATGAAGCATGAAAAAAGAAACAGCCATAATACTTTTAGTCACTTGGCCAATACCACTTCAAAGGACAGTTGCCAGACACAACTTACTTTCATTTTTGACGTCATTAGACTGACTCTGAACAGAAGTATGTCTGTGGATTTGAATGCTTAATTTATTGACTATATTAATACTAATATTATTTTAACTCTAAGCCTTTGTTAAAGAATTAGATCTTCCACTGGATACTCAAAATGAAAAATCAGTTATTTGAGCAAAAAGAGAAAATCACAAAAAGACGTGTCTGTGACCTGGTGCCTGTAGGAGGAGAAGCAAAACGGCAGAGAACAGTCAGACTTGCAGTGTAAGCACCACCTGAGCAAAGCCAGCAGTGTGGGGTGGTACAGACAACTGTCCTGGTGAGCAGGAGGGACTGAGGAGCAGCTCAGCATTTAAGGCATAAACCCAAGTTACCAGGTTACTGGATCAAGTTGAGAAATCCCCTCATCAAGAGGGAAGAAAGTCTCTTCATGTTTGAAAAGGTCATCTACATCCTTTTCCTCCTACAGTTTTGGAACGTTTTAAATTATAATTTTTGATAATTATATATTTTATATGTAAATCAGGTGGCTGGGGTAGAAAAAGCAGTGTAACACTCTAACAGAATAACTCTAACAGAAGGCAAAGATTCAAAGAGACAATGTGGAGTGCAAAGGCATAGGCTGGCCTGAACAGAGCAGTTTATCTCCTGCTTTATTCCAGATCTCTATTGTGGCAATTTTCACCACTCTAAACAGCTGGCTTGTAAAAAGCATAAAAGTGGCTACATCAGCCAGTAAATTGTTAAAATCTCTTATTTTGATGCAATGCCTGCTGACAAGATACAGGAAGCTACTTTTTACAAATGGAGCCAGCAAAAGCTTCAGTTGCTGTGACATTCCCTACATTTTTCATTTCCTTGTTTTCTGCCACTTTTATTAGGCAATCAAGATTAAAGATTTATTTGACACTGATAAACAAAAATAATTCAATTTAGATTTTGTGCATACTAAAAGCCAAAGTGAGTGCTGCAGCTGAATCAAAACCAAAAGAATTTCAAACTATTGCATTTTGTCTTTGTGAAATAAAACAATTTAAGAAGCTATCAGCCAAAGCTGTTAATCAAATTAACTGGAAATTACAAAGGTGAATTAAAAGAAAAAAAGAGTATGAGATATTTTACACTTAAAACACTGAACAATAATAAGCTGCCACCTGTTAACATATTAATAATGCTGTTAAGAATACGATGTGCTTGACACTGCCACAGATTTCATAAGCCTATGCAATTTCTTATCTGTCAAAAAGCACTTTTTTGCTACTGCAAGAAATGTAAGAAGGTAGAAGGGGAGAAAGATAGAAGAAAAAAAAATACTGCATTAAGACTTGAATGAGATTGTGAAAATCCAGTCACTTGACTCATTTACCATCAGGCTTCATATATTGGAAAATATATAAAAGCCCAACATCGCATCAGGAAATGGAATGTACTGAGTGACCTCACAGAACTTTTCCATCTGTGCCATTATTAATATGATGCAGACACCGTAAAACAGAGCTGGCAAAGAAATAAATGTTCTCAGAGAGATGATGGATAAGAAGGGAGAAAATAATGCTGATAGAAACAATTACTTGGTATAACAAGCAGGGGGATTTTGTAAAAGTGCAATGATGTAATGAGGAAGATAAGCTGATATCCCTAAAAGTCAAATTATTACATTTGTAGAGCCAAAATGCAACATCACAGAAGGCTTTCAAGCTGAGCAAATAAATCAGAATGAATAATTTACCTGATACTTTGCTCAGATGTTCTCTAAACTAATGGCACTTTCTCTAGATTTCTTGCTTTAAATTCCTGATTTCCATCATTTTCTGTGAGATTTGGACTATATGAACTGATTGAAACATTTTGCTGTACTAGACATGTGAAATTCACATTGGATTTTAGGTTACATACACTAGGAAAAATTCATTTAGTATTTTCTTATGCCTCATGAGTCAAATAATATTTACAAAAAAGTATAGTTGGAGTCCTCCAGACAGTAATCAGAGCAAGGTTTATGCAGAACTTTAAAAAAACCCCATATTCATTACTACAGTGGGTTCCTGTAGGACAAGCTTGATTGTTTATTCAATAAGCCTGTTCAGTAACCTGTAGTGTTAAAAAAAATAAAATATGTATATATATATATAAAATTTAACTTGCAGAACTTTGTACCTGAGCACAGTAAAAGGTGACCTGGACTACAGCAGGTGCCCCAGGGAGAAACTTAAAGAGGAACTGATGTTTAATACATGTTGATGATCAAAGCAATTTTTAGTGTAAGTAGCAGATGTGACAAGGGACAAAGAGCCTTTTTTTGATAAAAAGTAATTTAGGATAAATGAGGATCAGTTACAGAGACACTGTGAGCTACACAGTGCTGAGGAGAGATTGTGCATGCTGTACAGCAGCTGTATGGACACTGTGGGACAGCAAGGCCAGAGAAATGTAATCATATTCAGCACAACTCCATCTTAGGGAAACTGCAGGTCCAGCAGGGTCAACCAAGTGACACCATTGACAGCCCTAGGTCCCGTTCTCTGCCTCTGTCAGGGAAACACCACGTTGCTTCTCGCACAGTGAGCAAGTCCTCCCCTCCTCCATCATTTTCCCGACACTGTGGCCTCAATCATTTGCCCTGCCGACTGTTTAAGCCACCTCAGCTGGGAGCCTCGGTGAGAAGAGCCAGCAGTTCACCTCTGGCTAGCAGGTCAAGCCAGGGAGAAAGCAAATTACTGCAGAACTTTTATTTTCAATGCCTTAATCCTACCATTGGTCTGCACTGTCAGCCCCTTGAGGTTCTGCCTAAGTAGGGAAAAGTGCAGACCACCTTAGAAATTCTGCTGTTAAAGTTTCAGAGGAACTCATTTGATAACTTTGTATTCACTGCCCACTGACTAACCTCACACACCACCTTCCATTTTCACAGCAAACAAAGGTACTTGAGAGCACTGAGGTCTTTCAAGATGACAGCAAAGCTTTGCTTTATTCA
This sequence comes from Pyrocephalus nanus, assembly GCA_038380795.1. NCBI lineage: Eukaryota > Metazoa > Chordata > Aves > Passeriformes > Tyrannidae > Pyrocephalus > Pyrocephalus nanus. The sequence goes on along the minus strand of CM076275.1, from coordinate 12,492,081 downwards.
AATGAGAGGGAAGCTTTGATTAATTTTTATCATCAATGTTGCTAATAATTGATTTCTAATATCTCCAAAATATGCTGTGGCTGACAAAGACAGCTTTGAAACACCAACATTTTCAATGTTAGCTGTTGGCTCAAATTATTGTGCCAAGAATTGTTCTAGGTTTTCAAGGATGACTTTTTCAACAAACTTGCTTTGCTAATGTTTGGCCTCTTCTGCTTTTGTTGAGAGAGCGATTTTAATTACAGAATCACAGAATATGCTGAGTTGGAAGGGACCCACAAGGATCATCAAGTCAACTCCTGGACCTGCACAGGATCACCCCCAGCAGTCACACCCTGTGCCTCAGCATCCAAATGCTTCTTAAACTCTGTCAGGCTTGGTGCTTTGACCACTGCCCTGGGGAGCCTGTTCAGTGCCCAACCATAGAAACTCAACATCAAAAGATATTATGAGAAAAAAAAGACTTGTAGGCAATGTATTTTTCATTCATAATGAAGTTTGTTCACAGCAGAAGTGTTTTAAGTGTTCATTTTCCCTAGAATCAGGAGCAATATAATACACATAACCAGTCGTAGCTAAAACTACAGCCTTGATGATGTCTATGCAAATGAAATGTTTGTATAATCAATTTGCCATTAATACATGAAATTAAAAAGACATTCTGAGACACTAGTATACAAAATGAAATGTTTCTGAATAACAGATTCAGTTTAGCAAAAGGATGGTCTACACACTGTAGACATTGCAGAGCACAGCAAAAAGAGTAAAACCACAGGATTGGGTATTGCACATGATCACTTCCCCAGAGTCACACAACTATGAAATAAACACAACTTCTGTGTAATATTTTCCTTTTTTTTTTCCCCCAAACCAAGGAAAACCATGATGCAACCTGCCAGATTTTCAGGGAAAAAAAAAAAAAAAAGTCTTTCAGTTTAAAGGCTTGTTATTTATCCTCAAGTATCAAGTTTCATTAACAGCTATTGCTGCTGCCTTACATAACACTCGTTCCTGTGTAAATAGAAATGCATTTTAGTACATGTCAAAGGAAGTGCAGATGCATCTTTAATTGTTTTAGCACAGAAGGGAATTTTTTAATACAGTTATAATCAGCTTAGACATGAATTAACTGATACTTATGTACTGAGTAACAAAGCTCATTAAGCTTTCATGTCATAGCTGTGGTTATCCACCTAAGATCATCCAGAATTTTCTTTCAATTGCTGAGAGAACAAATATTTAAACTCATAAGGAATGGGCCCCCAAAGCCTTACACAGTTATTAAAATACAGATTTTAAACCCTTGCCCACTTTCACTAGCATGTCATCCCTTTTCAGTCATTCTTTAAGCAGTAAGTTCCTGTTCAGAAGGTGATCAACAACCTCAGAGTACACTCTATATACCATGTAAAAATTACACAGAATCATGGAATGGTTTGAGCTGAAAGGGACCCTAAAGCTCATCTTGTTCCAATCCCCTCCCATGGGCAGAGACACCTTCCAGTAGACCAGGTTGCTCCAAGTCCCATCCAACCTGGCCTTGGACACTTCCAGGATTAGAGCACCCAAAACCTCTCTGGGCAACCTGTGCCAGGGCCTCATCACCCTCACAGGGAAGAATTTCCTCCTAATATCTAATCTAACCCTGCCATTTCTCAGTTTAAAGCAATTCCTTCTTGTCCTGTCACCGCTTCTCCTTGTCCAAAGTCCCTCTCCAGCTCTCCTGGATCCCCTTTAGGTACCAGAAGGGGCTCTAAGGTCTTCTGGGAACCTTTTCTTCTCCAGGCTGAACAACTCAAGTCTCTCAGCCTGTCTCCACAGCAAAGGTGCTCCATCCCCCAGTCATCTGTTGGAATCACTCCAACAGGTCTGTGTCCTTATGTTGAAGGTCCCAGAGCTCTACACAGTACTCCAAAATCCTGAACTCCTAGACCCTGACCAGAAGTATCCAAAGCTCTTTGGATAAAAAAAACTGGAAAATCCTCTCTTCAGGAATTAGCCAAGTCTTACATGCTTCAATGCTTTCCAAAACAAAGAGGGACAGTATCAATACCCTTCCTTAGAGCAAACCTGTGACACACTGTGTCCATCAAGGCTTTCCAGTCTTCCTATACAAAAACTCCCATCAAAGTTTCAGTGAAGAAATCCTTTGGGTTTGGGCATGGCTTCTGCAGTTCAGGCAGGTGAAAGCTTCCTTAACAAAACAATATGTTTTGTGCCACCAGGTATCAAATTTGTCTAGTGCTAATAAAGCTGCAGAATCCCATAGGATGCAGCTGTAAGTAAGGGATGTGCTTTACCTGTTCTCTGTTTCCAGTGTGAAGACCCCCCTGCCCCAGCGTTCCTTTGCATTTCAACGGCCTGGCCACACACCTTGTCAGGTTCTCTCAGGTCTCTCAGGTTTCAACCAATAACCACAAGAGCAGGCAGAGGAATAGAGAGGGCAGGCAGGAAGTGGGAAATTGTCTGGACCCACAGATGTCAGGCTTCATTCCCTTTGCCCTCTGTGTGCTTGAGAGGGACCATCTTGGCAGTTTGGGCTGCAGTTGGAGCTCAGGTGTTACCCTTTTACTCTGCAAGTCAGACATTCTGCATGCACATCCTTTGTCCATTCAAAGCCTGAATCAATACCTCCAAGGCTAAGAACAAAGTCAAGTTGCACAAATGTGTGCTGCATACAGCAGTTTTCTCTCTAAGGTTTAGGCATCAGACACAACATACTAATCATTCTGCAGTTCCTGTATATCATCTGAAAAGCCTGAATTTTCAGGTTCAGTACCTGCCACATGCCTTTAGCTGCCGATTTAGCAGTTATTAGGTTGCCTACAGGACTGAAAAGGAGCAATGATTTAATATTGCTCGTCCTTAAAATCAGTTTTTGATGAAACACAACCATGCACGTGTAAGTGAAAAGTCTAAAATGCTATTTACACTTAAGTTTGCTGTGGTCAACCAAGGTTCTAATGGCTTTATGAGTGCACGTTATGATAACTATTCTTGACATCCTGTTCAGTTTCCAAAAGTAATTTTTGTTAAGTCATTTTTCTCACCACCTCAGTTTAATTTAAAATCTGAAATGAAATTTCTGCATACATAACAAACTTTGTCTCCCAGGTTTTAAACATCGACAGACTATCTTTAAACTAACTGTTTTCTGACAAATGATGATTTTTGGGCCTATAAATTGTGGCTTCCACTTTTTCTCCTGCCTGCAGCATTTTAAAAAGCAGTAACAAGTCTGACCACTCAGCACAATATCTTTGTCAGAATTTACGACCACAAAGCTGCACAACACCAGAGATTACTTCAATCTAACACAATAATTAAAACATGATCCCCATTATTTAAAATGCTAGGCATGCAGTATTTCTTACACACACAGTATTATTGGCATTTAAAGAGGAGTTTCACAGACCTACATAGATTTTATATGGTTTATAGTACTTTTTCATGCAATATATCTTGCACTGCTGGGTTTGACCAGGAGTAGCTGGTCATCCACACTAAGGTCCTGTTTCCTCTACAGTTCCTGAGGTGAGATCAGGCAGGACCTGGCCAAGAAAAGAGAAACACCTACACATTTCTTGTCTAATATGCAATTAGCAGCTCACTAAGACATTCAGAGAGCTACATTAAGAGCAGTGATCAGATCACATTTTCCCAGACCTAACACTTTCAGGCAGACTCTATTGACATTTTTGGCTCCATGACCTTTCATGAGGTGATTTTGGGAGCAAATATCACCACCCTCAGGAGAACAGCATTCTGAAAGTTGCCAAGTGTAGCTGAAAACTTCTGTCAGTGTGACTGTGCTAGAAACCACAAAGTGAAATAGAATACCAGCTGGGTTTGAATGCTTTAGAGAATGTTCCAATCTAGCATTTCATTCCTTTGCCCAAACAGGATACCCACAGTATGTCTAACAGCTTGGACTCAGTTTTCTTGGCCTGAAATAATTTTGCATCCTGGCAGGATACTTCATTCACTCTGCAAATCTCTTTCGCTTAATGTTTCCAAAACACCTAATTTTTCACACCACACTTTGCTCATTATTTAGAGGATCCTACATTTCCAGCAGGGAGAGCAAAGTAATTTGAAATAGTGTTGCATTATCATATGCCTGTGATTTTACAAATCTGCATAAAGTTACTTTTTGGAGAATTTCAGACTTCAGCTTCTCCTAAGCTTTTTATGCATTGTGAAATCCGCTTCCAGCACGAAGCTTAAAAGTTGTTTTGGTTTTACAGGGTTTTTTTTTTTTTAAGAGAAGAACAAAAGTAACATATATTTCAGGGTTGATATGGGGCATAGCTAAGCCCTAAACATTATACCAAATACCAGACCTTTAATTTCTCTAGTTTCATTCCAATCTGAACTAAATCAAAATATATTTGCATTGCCTGCTGCAGAACATCCCTATCAGTAAGCAAAACTCATTTTCTTCTTGTGTTCAAGGGTGAGAGTGCTCAACTCTCATTAAACAAAACTTTTGACTGCACTGGTTCATATTGTAATTTTGAGCAGACAAAACAAACTGAAGAGTAAGGCAATAACAAGGAATTTATTCCCACAATCCATAGTTCAAAGGGAGCTAAAAATGTTAAACTCAGCATCCCTTAAACCCAATAAAATTAAAAGCACGAGCCAATACAGGAAAAATAAAACTAGTATAGATAAATAAATAAATCACACTCACACTAATGACAGAGCAATTTCAAAGTCTGATGCACTTTTGTAACCAAACTGTACAAGCACTCCCCAATTATTTCTGGCCAGATACATTCCCTAGGATTGTGCCTACTTCTGAAGTTGCAGAGTGAGCAATCATTTTCCATTAACATTTTTACCAGGACAGATTATTCACTTAACTTTGCTGAAGGATAATGCAAGAAGCTCAAAATCATGACTGACATAAATGTATTCCAGTCATTTGTGGATTAGAGCTTCTTTCTGGTGATTTCAGGGAGATAGAGATTGGTTCCAAAAAGACTTATTACCCACACCACATCCTTATGCATAAAGATACAATAATCACAGAATATAGGGGGAAAAAAAAGTAAGGTGGAAAGGGTGTTAGACCATTTAATCCATTCACTGTAGCTGATGACTCAGAAAGAATTTGCATAACCTGCTCTAAAAGGTTTTCTATATAATGATGCTTCCTCAGTTTCCCATAGTAATATTTTAAAGCTTCAGCTCTCCTACTGATAGGAAAGGATTTCATATGACTAATACAAATTTTCCTTCAAGATATATTCTCTGCTCTTTCCAAATAAATATCAGAATAGATCTGCATTTTTTCTATGCTGTGGATGACCACACATTTGAGTTTTGATGAGTCTATGCAGTTGCCAGTATTCTAACCCAAAAATGCCAGTTCCTCTCCTCTTGGGAAATACTGAGTTTGCTCCTTATGATTATCCTTAATTCTGTCCTAGACCTTCTCCAAGTAATACCAGTCTTACTTTTCCAAATATGATGCCCAAAACTGAATAAAGTGCACTTTACAAAAGGTTTATGTTATACGATTTAACTTTATGCTTCTATTCATGAGGTGTCACTATGACCATGTCCATGTGTCTTTGTCTTTTTTGTGAACCACTGAGTATCTCTTATGCACTCAGATTCTTTCCAGAGTTTATTTTTCCTAATTACATACATTTTTATCCTCATAACTGATACGATCCTTGGTTGTTTGTTTTTATTTCTCCCAAAAAGCAACATAAAACTATTCTCATGCTCATCAAGACTTTCCTGAAATCTAATGGTATCCTTAAATACAGCAATAATTCCTTCCTGTTCCGTGTCACCTACACAGGTACCATTTATATTTTCCATTTCAGTGTCACCTACACATGTACCATTCATATTTTCTATTTCATTATGCAGGCCATGTGTGAAAGCACCGAGCAGAGCCATGGTTAGGACATACCCAAGGGAACTCACACACAGTATCAATATGCCTCAACAGGGACTGTGACTTGCTAAATGTTTCCCTCCATCACAGCAGAAAGCTAAAAAGCTTTAAGCTGATTTTTTTTTTTTTAATACATTCCCATTGCTTTTCACCAGTCTGTTTCCTCATGTGCTGACATACAGCATTATGCAACGAGCAGTCAGAAGATGCCAACTAAGTTCATCATTCCCACAGCAGGATGAATCTTCCTCCAGTTTCTCCTGCAGGCTGACCCTAAAGACCGGAGGACAGAAGGTCCTCCACTGAGACACCAAAGTTTAGACCTTAGGATTTAAACAGAAGGTAATAAATGAGCTCTCAGGTTCATACATACAGTGTATCTATACTCACACCAAGCTCAATGCTCCTAATATGTGCAAGTCTGCAAAGAACTTTCTACCAGATAACAGACTTATATCCTTAAATTCAGCTTGGTACATCATAAAAGAGAGCTCTTCCCACACAACTGTTTTAGAGTTGATCCTTTTGTTTCATTTATGTGAGTGGTTAAGATTTGTCCAATATTTTAGGTGAAATTTTTCCTGCAATTTTTTTTTTTTTTGTTAGATATCCCTGTTATGTAAGCAGATTAAGAAGTTTATTTTCACTCCTGAATTTGTAAACACCAGTAAAACAAAACAAACAGAAAATCTAATGACCTTCAAGCGGTCAATTTTTTCCATCACCACATTTGAAAAGTATTGTGCAAACACCTTTTCTTACTTCTAACAGCAGGACTGCACTCTGCACTGCAAAAGGCAGACCAAGTCATTATGACTTGCTGGGGAAATGGAGGGATATTACAAAACAATCAACTTCCTTTATTGATTTTACACTTTGCTTGTACTCTATATATGTAGTCCAACTAGCACGGGAAAAGGGAATGTGCTCCTGTGACATCATTTTTCACTGCCATGTGCTCATTTGTTGAAAGGTCATTTCTAAATTAAAAATTTGAAAGCAAACAATAAAAAAAACCCTGATGCAGTTTGACACTATCATAAAACCCCATTTTAATTTATATTTGCTATAATGTTTTCTTAAGATCTTTTTCTAACACTGTTTCAGTAGAGCAGTAGTTATTAACACTTTCAAGCAGGAGTTCATTCAGACTAAGCTACAGTGGAATTTTAGGACTCCAGGTGACACAGTTTTTTAAAACTGGAATAATCCAGAATCATTCAAGCTAATTGTGTGAATCCTAAGGGAAGTGATAATGCTTCATCATGCATTTAGCAGTCTGACTATGGCATGCATGCAACTCAACATCTTCAGCATTACAAAGGCTTAATGAAATCAGCTCTCTAAAAGTTCACATTTAGATTTTATATACAAGCAATACTTATTTTTTTTAATCCTCTGTCCACTAACATCTCTTGCATATAAAGAAATTGTTTACAACTTGTTAAAGAAACTAAAATAAACCATGCATGTCACACAATTCAAAATAACAGCAGTTGTGCTGGTAACTTGCTGCATTTTGAGCACAGATGTTGTTTGGAAGCAGAAGAAGCTGTGGAATCAACAAAATTAGCCCAGTTCTACTGGTCCAACTTCACAGCAGTCAGCTGAGTGCCCCAGCAGAAGATAATTTGTCCCAAATCATTTTAAAGCTGTAGAGGCACACTCAGTAATGTTATCTTTGGCAGAAAGGGTACCATGAAGTCTGTCTGAGAGCATCAAACAGCATTTGCACTTAGTGTGAAAAATCTAAACCTGCTTTTCATTTTTCACATTAAAAGTCCAGCCTCTTGAAGGAAATGTATTTTTAGCCTTATCTCAAAGAGGGGCAACTGAGCAGTTTCCTACTGCAGCATAAAGTTTACATAAAGATGATTCTATCTGTGAGTGCTAATCAAATGTCATTTGTACATGATGAGAAGACATCATGAAAGCTCAGCTCTATGGAAACTGAGATCAGTTTTGTTATCTTCAGGCCAGAGTTATGAATAATATATTGTCCTGTGTGCATATAGCAGTGATTGATGCACTGATTAATGTGTGTCTCTTCTTATCCCATAGAAGGCCAGGAACCAAAAATACCCTCAGAAGGCCCCTCTCTCCATCCAGTTCAGTAACTCATTTCAGCTTCCACTCACACAGATCTCTGCAGTCACAGTACAGATAAACAGCATCCACAGAGCTTTCATAGTGAAAAACAAGTGCCTTTCAGAGTTCCAAAATATTAATCCAAATCCTGCACTTGTTTCATACACTGTGAGCATCAAGACACAAATGTACCCTCTTGAGAAAGATTTGAGAGAGGATCTACATTAATTCCCATGAATTCTCATAGAAGGACTGAGGCTTGACTAAGGGCACAGAAAGTATTTCAGAGCAATTCTTATATGAATAACAGGGATAGAGGAAGTTGTAGCAAAGTCAACAATTCTGATGAAGTTTAGACTTTGGAAAACTCCTCTCAAATTAATCATTGCATTTTGAAAATCCAACCTTAAAATACTTTTTTTTTCCCCCTCCCTAAATTCTGATTTATCTCAGCAAAGGCCATAAACAAAGAGTTTAAGGTCATTTGCTTTACTTAATGCAAAGGTACCAATCTCTTTCTGTCCTACTGTGGAGGCAGGGAACAGATTTTAGGTCACAGACAATATTTATACCTTGGAGAGTGATTGAATGGGCCAGTACTAAGAATTTTATCATTGTGCAATTGCACCTCCTTGGATCTTAGGGTCCAGCCATGTCTTTTACAAAACACCATAGCACGAGCTCTCTGTGAAATATGTTTTTGCTGGTTGTTTATTCTGTCTTATACGTATTTACACACTTCTGCTTCTGCCATTGATTTTTCATATCTACTACAGAATGTCAGATGACATTAACAAGCTGTAGAGTCAGATACTGCTTATTTCAGATATGCCATAACAAAAGGAATAATGCTTTGGTCTCTCTTGCTCCTCTGTCCCCAAATTTTACATATTAATACATGGAATACCATAAATATTTTATATATAAAATATATATTTATATAAATAGTCTGCTCCAATTACCTTCTGCTTTTATTATTAATTGGGACCTATAACCCTCAATCCAAGTAAAAATGTTTAAAAAAACATTCTGACCTTAAAGAGCTGCTAAATAAATCAGTTAATATATTTTTATCTTAAAACTGTCACAAGATATAGATTTCACCTGTGAAATTAGCACTGTGAGGAATAGACTCTGATCACTTTTATATTGGTTTTTACTAATATTGGTGCATTATGCTCTGAAAAGCTATTCCTGATTTACAATGCCATGAGATCAGAATCTGCACTTCTGCATCCTGAAAATGCAAAGAAAAGCCAAAAGAAAACATTCCTTGACTAAACCTGGGACTAAGTCCTCATATTTGCAGAGGAATCCCAACCTGCATCCAAAGTGCCTCAACTATTTGGGCTACAAGAATGCCTTCCTAAGCAAAGGTTTCCATGGACAGCAAAGTCTTGTTCACAACAGTCGTGATCACAATTCCAGGGGGAAGGGATGACTTCTCCTACCAGTACTTGGTGTTTGACAAAGCCAGAAGGGTTAACTGAGGTCAACTGGAGGCAGCAAGGGGTGGGCTTGAGGGTTGGCCAGATAACTCTTTGGGATGGACTTCATGCAGACTCAGAGAGATAAGCATCAGTAGAGATCAATACAGCAAAAGCAAAACCTCAAGAGTTAAGAAATCATACAGCAGCTTCTTAAGGGGAAAAAAAAAATCAATTTTTCTTTTTTTTTTTTCCCTATCCAGAAAGCTACTAGCAAGATTAAATTTGGGTCAATGTCACTCAGACTTTCCAAATCACTATGCTTTCTTGGACCTTATATCATACCTATTGCTCCTGCAGTCTCATCTCCTCCTCCCCTTTTCTCTCTAAAAATGAGGAAAGCTAACAAACCAGAACCGAGGGTAACTCGGTTTTCTTCTGTACTGCAGGTTTCCACTCACCTTCACACATGACTCTGACCATGAAAGTCACTAGTGGTGTTCCATTCACATGATTTAGTGAAGTCAAACAAAGTCATTTAACAGTTATCAGAATAACTAGTTAAAGAAGCCTGTAGAAAATTATGAGTCAAACAAGTTAAAAAAAATTCATTGCTGTAGTGTTCTCTATGCTCTCTACCTTTACAGCTCCAGAAAAAGGAGGAGCAAACAGATCACAGAATATTCTCAGTTACAAGGGACCACAAGGATCATCGAGTTCAACTCTTTAGTAAATGACCCATACAGGGATCAAATCCACCATCTTGGTGTTATTAGCATCGTACTCTGACCAGCTGAGCTCATCCCAGGGTCAGTGGTCTCCCAAAAACACTTTCTTCTCTCCCCTTCCCTTATTTCTCCCCCCAACAACAAACAAACAAAAAACCCCCAAACCAAACCAAACAAAACAAAAAAAAAATCAGCAATAAATCTGAGACCCAAAGTTCAGATTGGAATTTCCTGTCTTATAATAAATTACCCAAAGATTCAGCTGATATTTGCATTAGTGCCAAAGGAATGGGAGTTTGCCCACGGCTTGCTTGAAGAACATCCAGGTGCAGAAAGGGCCCTCCCTGCCCTGTGTGACAGCCAGAGTCACCAGGGAGAGGCTCTGCACAGTTTTAAAACTTGCAAAGGCAAAGATATTATGCCTCATGGCTCAGCCTTACTGAGATTTCAGCTGGGGCAGAGCCATTTTACTACACTTTTTATTCAATATTAGGGGTGTTGTGAAGCTTATAAAGTCCTATGTCATAGCATGGCTCACTCAAGCCATAACTAAATGAGAGGTGATTTTTTCAGCTTAACATAGTTTTATTTTCCCAAGTGGTTATATAATCCAGGGCAGCTGCCTTCCTGAATCAACTAAACAGGTAACATAAACCAGCTTCCTCCAGTGCACTGATAATCACATCAATTGCTTCATCATTAGCTTAAAAAATCTTGGAGATGTCCTCTGTTGAAGCACTCCAAAATTTAAGACATGGACAAACATTTCCCTGTGTTCTGATTTTTACCCAGATTAAATGAGAAGTATCTTTTAACTCCCTTCAACTACAGCTTCCTCCTGCACATAAGTTTTTCTCCTATAAAGAAAAACCTTAAAAGAAAGTTTTCAGACATCAATTTGTAGTGAAAAAAATGCAGTCAAAACTGTTTCATATGCTGTTATAAATAAAATTCTCTCTTTACCAGACTATTCATCTATCTTCTGTTTTCTTCCTAGCTGCCATCCAGAGCTCCTGACATATGATTTGTGGAATCCCAATTATTCATCTGATAGCACACAACTGCATGCTCTCAGCTATTACATTATATAAATTGTGCCTTTGAGGAAATTACACATCACAAAAATTCCTGTGTCATGCATTCAGACAGGCATCTCTTGATTCACTGTTTCTTTGATTTGAGTGCTTGTATGATACCCTGTTCTCTCTCCCCTAGTTGGAATTTTCTTTTTTTTTTTTTTCCTTCAAACTTGTCCTGATTACAGTTTTATTTCTCTTTTCATCTTATTTGAAATTTCCAGAGCAAGAAAGACTATGGCTTGGATGATTGAGCAGTATAATGAAGAAAAAGGGGAGAGAAAAGAGCAGACGAGGTTTGGATTAGCAGAATTTTAAAGGCTTGAACTGATATGCCGTCAGCTTTTGTAGTGGTGGTACATAAGCAGCAACTTGCAACATTTCCTGAAGACATTTATTTTATCTTCATTGCTTTTTATGATCCAATCTTAATCACCCTTAAATGTATTGGCATAGAAGCCCTGCTGATGTGCTTTCCTCCACAACAGCCCTGGTCGGACGGTGTTGGGGCAAAGCACAACTCACAAAAGGCCCTGAAACAAGTGTCAGTTGTACATTACGACCTGCCAGCCTACCCTCTCTTGTCTATCAGGTCTATGAAATCATGAACAACAGCACCAATGAGTTTCAGCAAAGTCAGTGCACCTGCAGAAACGCTGTGGACTGAAATGTGGTCACAAGTGCAGTGCTGGGGATCACCGTCATGCTCCAGATCCAGCAACAGCACCTGACAGAAAGGTAGCTCTGGAATCACCATCAGATCACAGCCCAAACCCTCACTACCAGCTGCTGGGATTAGCACACAAGGGGATTCCTGCATTTCCTTTCTCTCAAATTCCTCTAAACTGGGTTTTCTACTGCTTTGAAAAACAGTATCCAAAAACAGAGAGACCAAGCCACATAATGACAGACAATAATGCTTCCCTGTATGCTCTAGATATCATCTGCACAGCTCTCTTTCCAGGGGTTTCTCAAACAGAGCCTGTCAGGGTATCCCTGAAAGAGCAGCTCTTCCAGAAAGGTGTTCAGTGGCAGAAAGGGCTCAATCAGCTCCACTGGCACAGCTTGCTCTGCAGTACAGGCACCCAGCTGGATGGTCACTGCCAATAATAAATATAGCAGAAAAGTTCAAGTGTTTTTGGAATTTTTTCCACAGATAAAGAAAGAACAGCAGTTCTTCAGGAATCACATCTACAAGGCAATCTCCTCCTGGTCAGTGCAATAACCTGCTACCCAGTGGGAGCACAGCTTAAAATCTAATAGTCCTATAGACTGCTAAGCACTGTGGGATGACAGAGGTAAGATAATGCTAAGTCATCAGCTCCTCTATTTCTTCAACAAGAGCTTCTTATAATACTAAAACATTATTTAATTATTTCCACTAAGGCTGTATGTTGAAACTCAACTTGTAGAGAACTATCCATTTAAGTTCACAAAACTATTAATTGTGCCAATTATTTCTCCCTAAATAAAAGTGTTGATAAATATGTCATGAAAAGTATTCTTTACAGTGTTATTTCCCTTAAAAAAAAAAAAAAAAAGGTAGCTCTACTTCTAGTTGTATGTTAATACTACAGGTTTTATTTTCCCCCACCATTTTATTAACAGACCTTCTGTAATTATGACTAATCAAACATCTGTTAGCTACATCTCTGACAAATGATTTATGGTACCTGGAGATCTACTGCAGGTGACTCTCCTCATCTGTATGAAACTTAGTTATTAAAACAAGATTTCCTTTAATTCAACAAGTACAGAGGAAGGGAAGGGGAACAATTTCTCATCTACTTGTTCACTTTGTGGGGAATATTTCCTTCCCCTCCCTTCCCAGGAAGGGCCATTATTTATAGCTATCTGAAGCATCCATATTTCTACCAGTAAAGGACAGAATTTAGAGTCATTGCTTAGCTGATCATATTAATAGCATTTGAGATTGAAGCTGAGAAAGCTGAAAATAACTTCATCCCACTGATGAAACAGCAGTTAGAAGGAGTAAAATACTGTAGGAATTTGCACTGAGAAGGAGCAAAGAAAGCTTTACACAGTTGTGCAGAATAGGTATTAAAAGGCACTATTTTCCATGCTATTTCCCTATTCATATTTTTCAAATAGTTGGCACTGAATCTTGCACAGGATAAATATTGAGTTCTACATCAATTACCTTAAAGTTTACTTTTTTCCTGGTACTCAGAAATCTTTCTTAGCATCTCTTTCATTACAAAGACAGCTCATTCATAGTCTGTGGATTAACCACCACAGGCTGAATATTGTGGTTGAGAACATAAGCTGGTTTAAATCAGCACCAGCCTTGTGAAGGTGTTCAATAATGTCAGTTTTAAGAGACAAACCCCCTCTCATTAGGTGTGCAAAAGCTGCTTTACCCTTTTGGCACTGTATCATTAGAAATAATAATGTACAGGGCTGGCCAGCTAAGAAACACTTTGCCTGCTTTTAATGTAGGCCATATATTCTGGTAAGAAAAAAAAAAAACAAAAAAAACCCCAAACACTTTATAACAGAGTTTGCTGCATTAACAATTTCATTCCACAGAACAAAGCAGGCCCACGTCTCTGATCACAAGTATTGACTTTCCTTTTCCACACTGAGGTGAGTGACAGCACTTGAAATGCTAAGTGCCACTCCCATGGGATGGGAAGAGGACACAGTGACACAACCAGAAGTGCTTCTCTTCATGTGAGTGGGACTGCAGTCCCTGGACTGAGTGGGGATGTCAGACTGGCACTGGACACCTGTGAAATCTTTAGCTCAAGAAAGGAAACTCTTTTGAATTTACCTTGACAGCAAACTCAAATGTAGGTTAAATCCTTCCGAAAAATATTATTGAGGTGGCATATTGATAGCTGGTTTGGGTGGGTTTTCATCACTGTAGAAGTGTCACAGACAGACAAACACAGAAATTGATGCAGGGAAAATCATCCTATTTTCACAACAAACTACACTTCCTCCTCAGAGCTGATTTTTCATGAAATTGAAGCAGGTTGGTTTTTTTTTCTTTTTCTTTTTTTTTTTTTACAAGCAAAATAAACATAAGCAATTTTTGCAATAATAAACTTTCTTTATCTCTGGAAGCAGAGTATCAAGAAATGCATTTCTTTTTCTGCACTAGCTGACCTAACAAAAAGTTGCAGTTATTTATCAAGTAATTTTGTAATGTTCAAGTGAACAAAACCTTAGAAAATATGCTGCTAATGAAAGAGAGGAATAATTCTCTTCATGAAACAATCTTATCCTAAATGTATAAAAATGCACAAAAGAGGCAATAAGTACACTTTCCTACCTGAAAATATTTTGATCAGCTATTAACCACTCTCTTTGAAAAATACAAGCCTGGATGCCAAACTCAGCTCCGCTTTTTCTAAAAGTGTTTAATTTTAATTGTTTGGATTAATTGAGGAAAGCAGAGATAAGTAGCAGCATGGCTTGGAAAAGCTATACTAGTCATACATATCAGCAGTACCTGATAAACCCAGCCCGCTAAAAAGTCAGTATAATATTAATACAAATGCTGTTGTGGGAGCCACCATTTATCAAGCACACAAGCTGCTGCTACAGGCTGCCAGGAGTCACTGTCAAAACAAGGGAAAAGGACACTCCAGAGGGCTGCAAGAAAAGCATTTCCCATCTGAGAGCTGAGTGGACTCCTGGTGTCCCCTGCCAAGAGAAGCAGTGAATGGACTTTGGAGGGTACAAGCTAAAACCAGGGTTAAGGTTTAAGCACACATATACAAGATACCAATTAAAGGCATGAAGCACTTTTCCCTCCTCAGGAATCCCTTTACTCCACTAATCAGACTGTTGCTGACGACATCTCTTTTGCTTTTCTGCCCACCCCCAAGGGACAAAATGAACACCATTCAAACAGGTACACAGCTGTAAGGGCAGGGCTTTTCCTACGGTATCAGTTACCACCAGGAAAAGCTCATCTCCACACCTGACTGCCAGGCTGGGACAAAATAGCCTTGGCATGAGCTGGGGGGCAGAAGAGTTCCCTCCTCTATAACAACGACATTAATTATATTGGCTCCTGCAGCTCCAAGACGGAGATAAGCAGAGACAATCTGATCATCTGACTTAAACTTGTCAGCTGGAAGTAGAGTTTGAATGTTGGTAGAGGGGAAATAAATATTGAAAATCTCCTTTTTACACATGCAGGCAAAGGCAACAGTTACACAGTTATTAAAGTGAAGCACTTGGTCTCAGTATCAGTGGAAATTAATGAGCTCTGCAGCCATCCTTGACCTCACAAGGCAAAGAAAACTTTCTGACTTAGAGACTGTTTTTTCTGGCTACTCGGTTAGACTCACATGGAAACTAAAATACAAAGAACCCTCGACCAAGATCGATTCAGAAGAAGCAAGGTGTCAGATCTAAAGACTTGTTCAGAAGATGTTCTTCTCTGCAGAAACTGTAAATATTTAAGAACTTATCTATCCCTACATTTTATTAAATCCCTGACTATCCCACTACTGACTGTGGGGACAAGTGCATGGACAGAATATGATAATCACAACATGGGCAGGGTATGCCAACTTTTGTAGAGCATTCTCCAGTACCAGATTGAAAGGAACAGTTTTTTTGTGGTGGTTTTTTTTTTTTTTTTTTTTTTTTTTTAACTAGAAGTAAAATCTTATCCTCACTGAAAATACCTCAGCATTCTCGCAACCATTCTAAGTCTGATTATTTTTATAATACAATTCTGGAAGTGTTTGCTACAGGAATCCTCAGAACAAATAAGCATGAAAGATTTCTATTTATTTTTAGATTCTACCCTTTGGAATTGTAGAGAAATCCATGAAAACAAAGTGTCCCTAATGCATCCTGTAATCTAAAGGAACAAAGGGAAGAAAAGAGTATGCCATAGACAAGAAGTGTGAGCAATGCCAGAATGCCTGAGGGTAACAACATTATAAAATAAGCATTAGCATAAACAAGACAAGGCAAGTGCTTCACACTTACATTCCTTGACGCATGTGGCTTTTTCTCCTCCAGTGTGTGCACACGTGTCAGATTGGAGAGTTTTCCAAGGACTAGCGCTTCAAAAAACCGAACATTTTAATTCTAGAGACCTTTGGTCTTAGTCTACCCTTTAACTCTTCTGAATCTGTGGCTAGATAAGTACATTAAGTCAACTTTGGGGATGAAAAAAATAATCATTCATCTATTTCCTAGGAGTTTGATACCTTTTCCAAAGCTGATTTGATAATGGGATAATTAACTCTTATAGAAAATTATGCTCCTGAAGAAACTTAGGTCCAAGCTAGATATTGTAGTTCTATTCAGACAGGAAAAAGATTCAGAGAGATAATATTACAAGCAATGTCTCGAAGGCAGGGAAGGTTTCATTATCTGTTTCCTCAGCATTCTATTCTTACATGTTTGTTATTTTTTTCTATATAAACATATCTAATGAATCTGGAGAACTTAAAGTTTCACAGGAATACTATTTAGCAGTCAGAGAAAGATACCACACCTACATAAAATATCACAAAAAGAATGGATATTAGCTTTAAGAGACATGGTCAGTAGAGTTATTACAGATCTACACTTACTACAGATCTTTGCTTCAAATGAAGAAAAGAAGTAGTGAAAAATAAATGTTTAAATAAAAATTGCTAGCACTATAGACTATGAATTTGGAAAAAAAATATATTGTAGTCATCCTACAATAACACAACAACAAACAAAGCCAAAAATTTCTTCATTATCCTTTCTACACTTGCACCTCAAATGGGAAATTAAAAGAAGCATCATCCCCAGAGCTGCCCTACCCCAAACAAGAACCCTGACCTTGGGTCCCTCTCCTCACCCAGTCCGCTTCTGGTAAGTCACAAAAGCAATCATGATAAGAGAGAGAGAGAGTACATTTACGAATTTCTCTAATCTCTTTAAAGTTTTTCAACAGTCCTAAATTAAATCCCTTTCACCCTTATCGCTTTATCCATCAGAAAATCCGAAGGATATTTGGATTCTGACATCCATTGCACCAAAGATCTTTCATTACAACACACAAACAAGCACTTTTATTGAACAAGAACCCAATTACTTAACCCAGTTTCAGATTTCATTCTACCCTGCTGCTTCCACCTCGACATGGACCTACTAATCTCTTCTGACGGGCACTGCTACATATCAGTTCTGATACACAGAGATGATTCCTAAGCCTCCCTTGCAGAGAGCTACTGATTAAATAAACTCAGATGCCCATCTCTGCTTCTTTGGACCAATGAATAACAATGAGGAAATAAAGTTGGGAGATAGAGACCTTTTTCCCTTTAATATGAACAGCATTCAGAAATAGACAGAAAATGAGGGAAAATAATTCAGTAAAAGAAACAGGAATGGAAACAGCTAAGTGTTTATAGTGCCCTGTATAAATGATTCATTTATTATATCAGCTGGAGGTTATGCTTCCTCCTTTTGTTTCTCTGCAGCAAATTAGTAAACAGTTTCCTTGCTACTGTAATGGATAAGTGATGGTATAACTTCAAATTTACCAAGCTGAGGGTTATGAATATTGGAACACAAAGACTTCAACCTGCTCTGCAGAAGAACTCCACAGCTTAGTTAGTCACAGTGATACATTAACTCCTTGTTTTATTCCTTTCCCCAAGGGGTGACAGAACCATCACATGCTCCAAGCATGTATTGCCCAGATCACAAGCATATATACAGATGAAAGTTTTTTGCTACTGAAGTTGGGAAAATAAAGTATATATAGAAAAAAAAGAGGGAGGTCAACCTTATAAACAAATGACCTCTCTCTAAATCAAATCAGTTATTAGAAGAAAGATGTTAGATCCAGACTTCTACTAACTTCAGCAGCCCCTGGCCTCAAACTCAGTGTTTTAGATACAGAACTCTCAACAAAGAAATGTGCTGTTCACCTGCTTATATAAACAGCCTGCTGTCTAAATCAGCCAGCACACAAAACCACAAGGACCTGGACAAGGAGCCATTGCAACACATCACAAATAAGGACATTGATACATGGAAAGTAAAAAAAGAAGAGCTGGATAAGAACAGAATGAGAGAAGGAAGATCAAAGCCAGCAAGCCAGAGAACTAAATATGATCAGTGATAATGTAATTGTACTGAAGAAGTAGGAGAGCTCTAATATCACTTGTCTCAATCCATGGGGAGTTATGAAATACATACCAGTGAGAGCAGGATCACAGAGCCACTATGATCCGTTCCCTTCAACTATTCTAAGATTCATATTGCTGTACTGTTTCTTTCTAGAAAGAAAAAGGATTCTAATATTCAACAATGTGTTTCCAAAAGAAATTTTAAAACAAGCTTTAGAATTACAAAAAACAAGAACAGCTGAATCTAAACTATTTTACCTATTAAGTAGTTTCTTTTGCCTCTATCAAAATGTCTGCTTATTATCTGTGTTACTGAGATGCTTTTCTTTCATACAAATGTATATTTCCAAGAAAAATATCATAAAGGAAATGTAAAAGTTGGTGTTGTTTCTACATTTGGTATTTGTTGACAAAGACCTTGTGTTATGGCTCTTCCTGCTGCTGTTTGGTTGTTGTTTTGTGCTGACTTGCTTTGTCACATTTTTATCTCTGAACTAGGGAGAATTAATGACTTTCTATATTTACGTTGAGTTACAGACAAGTATTTTTCATGGAAAAAAACCACAAACAACTTACTTGAACCATGAGCATGGAGTAATTTTTAAAGAAATACCTTTTTAATCTCAATATTATTAATAATTTCTCTACAGAAGGAACCCAACCTTTTGAACTACTCCATCCTCTGCCTTGAGTTTCTAATCAAGATCTTTTCAGGCAAAGAAAGCAACACAGAAAAAAAACAGTTTTGTGGATAACCCTGTAACATGATAATCTCTATCTAAACATAATTTCAAAAGATACCTGATGTCTTTCATCACTATGCGAGACATTTAGACAATTATAGGTGCATTTCAGAGTATCTTCCATTTACAGTATTTTGACCCTTTAAGGAGCAACTAACACAACTACAGCAATAAGATATTCATATTATCATTGGCTGCCCCCCTCTTCTGACCCTACAAGGAAAAAAGCTTCTCCAAGACAGAGCTTGGTGTATGTTATCACAGACCTCTACTCAGCCTGTATTGTTTAAATTTTGTATTACTTGAAGCCACATTTGCTTGCCCTCCTGCTCCCTCCATGCTTTTATCCACCATGTAGTCAATGGCACAACTATTCTTTTATTTGCAGAGTGGATACACATTGCATATTCCCCACATGGAAAGAGAGGGGAATTTATACTAGTGGATAGAAAGGAGATGTAATGAGAACAGCATTTTTACAATAATTAAATTGCTAAAAATATGCATTCCTCCCCATAACACATGCCTCCCACTTCAGTTTTTTTCTTCCTTTTGTCTTTGGGCATGGAATACTGCATCTTTTATCATTTTTGGAAACAAATTACACCACTTGATTATATTAGTTAAACAGAGGTTGATTGATGTCATCAATGCAAATTAATTATGTCTAGTTAATGTTTCCATGCCAGATTCCCTCAGCTAATAAAGTGATAGGTAAATGAAGTGTCAGAAAGGACCATTATCTTTGATTTTCAAGGTCAAGTTGTCAATAAAGTTTCAACATGAACTCACTGGGCAGGGATAAGACTCATTGAAGGAGGTCTTTTAATCATGTTTATTATTTCTGCCAGCATAAATGTATTACTTAAACCTGTGGTAATAATCTTCACAAGCAAACATTAGGCCAAAAACATCTGCTTGTTATCCTTGCAGATCAATGTGAGGAGCTGCAGATCTATTTGTGTATTTACCTCAACAAAGTTCTAACCTACTTCTGTTTGCAGTGTCAAACATCAGTCTGTAGAGGTGGCCAGAAATGTTCCATCTGCTTATGATTAAAATATCGTACTTATCTACACAGAGTGCAGCCAATCTGCATGTGGGACAAACACCTCCAGTGGCTTTGCAGCCACTGTCTCCTATGTCACATTCAGAGGTTTTCCTTTGCAAGGTGTAACTTTCAGAGGGGGCACATATTTAATTAGAAGCCTTAAAAATAAGGTGAGTGAGCAGAGTTCATACAAACTGTTTTTCCCCATCAATAACAGATATTCATTAGCCAAAACTTACAGGAACTCAACAGTCTGTTTGTGTTAGCCCATAACTCAGAACTTAATGTAGCAACAGTCTCTTTGCTAGATGTAGAAGTGTTCAATAGTCCTCTGCTCTGTTGGCTTCATAACTTCAGGGGGAACTTACTAGGTTTTCACACACTAGAAGGGGAAAAAAATCAGCAAAATACGTAAGTAAATTCAATAATGAACAAACCCTAGGATGATGGTTAAGTACTTAACTTTGCCTGAACAACAGTTGAAGAGGGGTCTCACGTCTGAGCATTTCTGAAGTGCAAAACTTGAATTGCGGGGGGGGTTTTCCAGGAGAAGCTGAGTGGTCACAGGGTTTTGTCTGCAATCCGTGAGGCTCAAGGCCGGCCAAGCTCAGAGCAGTCTGTGCACTTTGCAGCAACACCTGCTGTGTTGGGCAGCTGTGGGGGCTGTTCTCTACTGCCCATCCCGGCAAAGTTCTCACTGACTCCACACAGTTTTTAACAGCAAGAAAATTGAGTTAGCTGTGGGAACAGTGTATCAGAAATACTGATAGTGCAGCTACAAATAGGATTAGGTTGTTATTTGGCATATTTGCCTGCAGGAAAGCCTCTCACCTGATCCTCCAGGACTGAAAGATAGGTGAAACCAGAGAAATGCTCTTCCCCTCATAAAACAAAAAGCTGAGTTTAGAGCTTCTGCCTTGCTATGAAGCACCAGCAGTATGATAAAGGTGCTCAAAGAGAAATATCAGATAGAGATATTAGGTGCTCAAAGAGAAACAGGCAACAAGAAAAACATGCTTAACAAATATAATTGTAACCCATAGCACTATTTCATGTTGAAAGACATGCATGACACCCCTTACTAGTATATGGCCATATATTACAAATACACAGACATGCATCACACAGCAGATCCTCATTTCTGTCTACCAATATTCAAGCCAAGCCACTGAAACATAGGATATTTTTGAATTTGCTTTTCAGTATCTGCACCATGGGCCTAAAGTCACGTATTATACTAAGAGATCAAATGAAATATACTTTTATTTATTATAGAATCTCTCCTTAGCAATAAAGTAAAAATCTTGAAATAACTGTAGCTAATAAAGACATAACAGGTCCAAAGAATCCCTCTAGAAGAATCTCATAGGCTGTGTAAGCAACCAAGAGGAAGCCACAGGTGAATATTTCACCTGACTGCAGTCAGTGCATTAAACACAACACAGAACGTGGCCTCATAAATCTGAAGCTGTGGTCAGATGTTCACTTCAGAAACAGCCTCACCAGTTAAAGATGCAAATTAATCTCTGCAGGGGAGTGTCAGTCCAGCTCCTTCCCAGAGCACTGCCTGTGTGAGCACTTCCCAGCCATTTCAGTGCAGTTACTGAGGTACCTGGACCTGCTGTGGGAAGCTCCTGAGATATCAATGCCTGCCTTGAGATCATGGCCAGCCCCAGACTGCCAGTGCCAACACCACGTTCTCCAGCACACACCAGCAGCAAAGCAAGCTCAATGGCACATCCCTTTCTTGCTGGTCATTTGAAAAAAAAAAAAAAAAGCTGTTGATCCTTTCTACAAGGCAATAGTCCCCCTGCTTCTCAATTCCAGTGGATAGAATAGCGACTGTATGTAATTCTAGATGATTTCATAACAATATTTTAATTTTTCTCATAATAAAAATATTGGTATTCAGGATATTATTAGCCTCAAGTACTACCAAGAAAGTATTATGTATCTTCCTAGTTTTGACTTTGCTATTACTTTTTGATTAGAATTCAGCTGACAATACAGACTGGAATAGAAAGCGCATTCAGATCCTGCAACACAGAGAAGTTAAAAGAACAAAAAAGGAAAGAAAGGAAAAAGTAAAAAACCCCAAGCCTTTGAGGGCAGAACATGCACACATACAACTCCTGAAAAAGGCAAATATAGCACAATACAATATAGTCTTTATGCCAGCTAAGAGTTTTTCTCCCATTTAAGCAGTCACTTTTCTGCCCAGTGCTGCACTTTCATTTCGAACCATCCCATTGAAAGTGTTCTCTGATATGACCCTTTTAGGAATTAATAATTCATAGAGGTATCGCTGCATGGTGCAGTTCTAAGATTAGATAGCACTGAGAGAATCTACTACAGCATAATGTAATAGCCAATAAAATACAAAAAAAATTGCACTATCTTGCTTATAAATTTAATATCTTCAAGATGCATTTTTATACTTCTACCCTGTTTCAAGAAGGCATCAAGAAACAAAAAAGGGAATAGGAAAAAGGGCTTTCCCTACTTGAGCACATTTTAGTACATACAGGTTCCCTAGCAAAAGCATATGTACAAATATATGTCACATATATATATACACACATACACACAGAGCATATCAACATTTTATCAATATCCCAGCCCTCTGGCTTGTTCAAACAGAGCCATGCAATGAATGCAAAATTTAGGCATCAATAGAAGGGCAAGAAAAGAAAAACAAACACTAGAGTATTTTCACTTTTGTATTTCTACTAAAACTTTTTAGTAATTCTACCTACAGGGCTGCAACACCAGAAGGCAGTTTTGCCCAGAGGCTGACAAGCTGAATATATTTTATTTATTTATTTATGGCTTGAAGTGCTCAGACAAACTCAAAGACCTTACTAATATCTCTCCCTGCCTAGCTGAGTCTTATGGTGTATTTTCATTTTTAATAGGAAAATTATAGGGAGAGAGTATGACATTTACTTCATTGTACATAGCTAGAAACCTGTGGATACCACGTTCAGTGTATTGCTGTCACTGTGCAGCTCTGAACTACTGTTAGCATGTTTTTCATTTCTCCTGATTATAAAAGAACTGACTGCCAGAATAAACCAGTTGGAAATAAACTGAAACATCCCTCCACAGGGGCATGAGACCCCACATTACTCCCTCTTGGTGTTTCCAGCAAAGTAAGAAAAAAAACACTCCTACTGAGTTGTACTTTTGCATCTAAGGCTGAAAAGAAAACAAATGGAAAACAAGATAGAGTGCAACTCTGTTGGCCCATTGAGTGTTTCTAGCTTTGCAAAACAGGTACATCAGTGTCAGTGAAGAATTACTACATGCCATAATCACATCCTTCGCAGTACTTTTCCCGCTGCTGACATCACTAATAGCATTGCCTTCAACGGACTAAAATTGAAAAACCATTTTTCATTCTCTGGAGACATTAATGCAAGCTGGATCACAAGAGGAGAGTCAGTATTTCTTAAAGGGTCCACTTGCCAACAGCCGCAGTACCCAAACCAGCTAAATTTTCTGTACCAATGGAAACCTGCACACTTCTTCCTGACCTGGAGGCTCCTCTTGCTGTAGCACAGCCACTCTGTGAGCTCCTGCCTCTCCCTGCTAGGCATTTCAGAGCAGGGATTTCCCCCTCTCTGCTGGATAGATCCATCACAGCTGGCAGCAGAGAGGAGCACAAGCTGCTGTTCCTCTCAGCAGGGTGGGTGGGCACTCTGCAGGATTTCTTTTGTCTATTTGTTTCTCTGTGGAAGCACACTGTTATATATGGGGTTGCATGTTTCTTTTTGAAACAGATTCTAATGTTATGGCCTATCCTAAATGAGATTCAGTTCTCCTAAGTGGTACATTTACATCCTGGTTTACTGGCAAAGGTTCGAGTCTTGAGCACCCACGTGGCTCTGGGTCTGCGCTCTCTGCAAAATTCACCATATGAATGCAAAATATCATCCACTTTCATTTATCCACACCTATTCTTTCTTTCTTCTGATGCTTAAAGCACTGGCTTTGTACACATACTATTTGAGTTCAATGACAACCAAGTATGGATAGAGAGCACTCAAAGACTCCTTAAGAAACCGAAAGACTTACAAACTCAGCTGGAGTATTTCTTTTCTCTCTTCAAGTGCAAACTGTGGAGGACTACAGTAGTTTATCTTCTTTTATTAACTAGTTTGACAAAACTTCAAACTGGAGTTTTGATATTTCCACCAAATATCCATTTTAATTAACTGGAGATAGACACCAGAGGTTATAAGTTCCTTCCTGCTCTGCTGCCTCTTAATACTTGCTTTACCCCAGAGGGGGAGGTGCAGAAGGTGTCCCTGCTCTTGGATAGATTAAAAACTTGAGGGACCAACAGCCAGCCCCGGTCTGAGGTGAAACCAGCAGGAAAACAAATCAAACAGCAGGAAAACACCACCAGTCAAAGACCTTCTAGGGCAGTGGAAGGGGAAGAGCTGGGCAGTCTCCAGCTATAGCTGGACTAATAACAACTTAACATGGAAAACCACTGGGCACTAGGGATAGTAAAGGAAGAAAAACAAACAAATAAGAAAACCCTGCAAGGCTACTTGGGCTTATTTGCTTCTTTATGCTATGCTGCATGTGAGCCCTCAAAGAAAATGGATAATCTGACCATTCGAAAATGAAAAGCATTTAGAGTCAGGGTGTTTAAAATTGGATGCTTTGGTTACGATATTTTAACTTGAAAGATTAATTAATATTTGGAGAGTGGAAGCTTTTTTTTTTTTTTTAAAGGTTCAGTGCTCAGCTGCTCATTAAGCACAAAATTGCATCCTCAGTAATTGCTCACAAAAGCTGAGCAAAATGGTAAACATTTCTGTTGCAAAGCAAGGTATGAGACTGCCTCATTTGGGGAAGGAAGTGAGAAAAACAACTCTTCCACAATTCAGTATAACCTTACCCCTATTTGTACATTCCCTGGCTGAGGGATGAAGTTCTGTGCAAAGTCCAACAGCTGTGAACTTACTGTAGCATTGAGATTAGGAGGAGAGGGACCCCAGTGAGGAGAGGGACCCCAATCTCTCCCCACATCATGGGGAGATCAATCATTAAATGACAGAAAAGGAGATTCCTTTTGCCACACAAGGTAACACCAGCCCTTGTGCAGCTCCTTGGAGTTCTGGCCTCTCCAAGTCAGGAGAGATGGAAGGGCGTTCCCAGGACCACCTGAGAGGCACAGAAAGGTGGGGCAGCCTGCCCAGTGTTGGGTAGGAACCCCATGGCCACATTTCTAACTAAGCTCCAAGTGCAGAGAGAGGTATTTCTAAGACAGAAGAGATATGGAATTCAAACAAGGTATAGTTTTGATATAGCCAGAAAACATATTACACACTCTATTTCAAATAGTGTGAACAAAGCTGATGTTCATACATATAAAATAATTTACATTTTCCTATAAGACATTCTGGAAAAAATAGTAATTCCTGCTTCACTATGAAATAATCTGTTCCAGAAGGATTTTTTGGCTATGAAAACCAAGTGACCTTTCATATTAACATTGATTCAAAATGATATTTTTATTTCATTTTGAAATGTCATTTTGGTTTTTTTAACCGCCAAACCAAAATGAAGTGACATTTTAACTTTAAATTCATTGAAAAAGAACTGTTTGCATTTAAATGCCAAACTGAAATAAAAAAAAAAAATCACTTCTCATTAAATTATTTCTCTCCAGAACTTTAGAAGCTTTTGTTTCATAACTCAACAGAAAAATGTTGTCCTAGACTTTTCTTTCAAAATTTTTTATCAGAAAATACTGCTTTGTACAAGCCTCAGTTGTTTTTACTGTAATTTAAATTTATGGATCAGAGAGACAAGAACATTATTTCCGTTGCTTGCTTCAAAGTTCAATCCCCAAACAGTCAGGCCTATTCTTTTTCACCTGCACTGCAATTCACTAAAAAAATCCTCAACAAGTCCCCTTCTACCACCCTGCCCTACCTTTAAATTCAAAGGAAAGGAGTAATTTTAGAATTTCTTCTGGACTTCGAGAAGTTAAATTTTATTTCTTTTGCTGTTAAACTCATAATCCTATTAAGATTTATCTCTCACATGAAATACTTCTTACTCATATGCCTTTTTATCTTATGTTCAGTAGCAAAATAGCAAATAAATCAGAGTTTAATGGCAAAGCTACATCTGTAATGGTATTCCTTTTAACTACTCATCTTGCCTTTTCTTTTTCGTTCCTTTTACAGGAATATTTTTAATTTTCTCAGCTAATTGCTTATGTAGCAAAGGCAATCCAGTGCATAAATGGATATGGAATGTGATTGATGTAAAAGCTGAAGTTTTAAGATTTCAAAAAGTAACCTCATAATGGAGCAACCCACAATAATGGGAGATCATCACAGTGTTGCACAATCAAGCCAGGATTAATATCAAAACTCTTACACAATTTGAGTCCCTTTGCCTCACAGTACATAGTTTTCTTATTTGAAAGTGGTCCAAAGTCCCTCCCTTTCACTGCAGGTTTTGGACACCAGAGAGCATAAAGCCAAACAAGGGAATTGTTCCATGTTCAATCAATCAACCTTTGATTCTGAGAGCAGTGGCCCTGCCTCTGATGGCTTTGGGCAGCAGCCGAGGGATGACTGGTTTAATGAAAACTGGTTAATTTTCTTTTTCAAAATTCTTTGGAAATCTCTGCCCCACACACAAACTGCGCCACCGTTTCACTTTGGGTCATCCTGTTCTCCCCTAAGGAGGGGCCACAAGCATTAGAAGTGTTTTTAGGGAAATAAAAAGCTCAGTGAGACAGGGGTTGCTCTCTGTGTGTGCATGATGTTATTATTCTGAGATGCTGCAAAGGGAGGATTACAAATTAATCTCATGTAATTAATAATAAGAGCAGCTGGGAAGGAAAGCAGGGGGACAAAAAAAACCCCAAACCCAACCAACCAACCAACTCCTGGAGAGCAAGCCCTCTTCTAACAAAATGCTGTGTGGGGAAAAAAAGGAATTTTTTGATTGATGAAAAAGAATACTTTCACGATAAGTGCCCTACTTGGTATAGAGGAACCAGCTACAGAAACAGGCCAGATCTCAGCGCAAGTGCCAGCACTGGTGCTGCCTCCTCACGCTGCAGGCTTAGGAAGGGTTTCGACTACAGCTCCATGACACTACAGTCAATCGAAATTATACCACCACCTAACCGATAACTGCTCATCTTCCTCAGGCAAGGTGTGATCTAACCCATCCCGAGCCATTATTGCATCTTTCACAGCCCCCTTTTGTTTAGCTCTGACAGGACTGGGATGGTAAATGGTGTAAACTCTTAATTTCCTTATTATTTCTCAAGGATTAAAGCAAATGGTCCTCACTCAATAGCCCTTCTTCCCACACTTTTCATTATTCCTTTGAAATTATTAGTACTTTCTTTTATTAGGAAGCCTTTCTGTGGAAGTTAGTAATTGGAAATAATAGAAATCTTTCATTTTACCTCAAGAATCATGCAATTTTGTCAGTCTTTTTAAGATGGCATTTCAAGCGATTTAATTCTAGAAATACAAGTCCTACTACATTACTTGACTCTAAATGGTTTATAAACCTGCCCATCTGCTTGGCACATAAAGATTCTTCCTAAAAAGGCTCGAAGTGTAAATCTGAATGGGAAAAACCCAAAATTATTTTCATAAGTATGACCTGCATCTCTTGTTCTTCCTGGTAAAAGCACAGAATCCCAAACTGAGGGTAGCTGCGAAATTTTTGGCTCATAAAGAGTAGCAGACAAGCATTGCAGCTGTGTTTTACTTCTGGCCTTATCCTAGAAAAACTGGGCTGCTGCCAGGTTTTCTCAAAGGAAGGAATCACATTTTTTTCTGTCTGATTAAAGGAACTGAGAAAGTACTAAACACTTGAGCTTCACACGCTGTAGTTTAAGAAAGGTTCACCTACACCTTTACATAAATAATACCTACAATTCTCTTGCTTGTAAACACATGAAAATTCCCTCATAACGGAGTTACTCCCTTCTTCCTGTTATTAAAATGCAAATGGCTTACAAATAATGAGGGAAGCACTTCAGAATCATAACAGGGAGCAACACTGATGAGGGCACTGACATGGGAGAACTGGTGCAACCCCTTCCTTGACCCTTCCCCAACCCTACACAAGCAGGTCAGACACAGATACATAAAGTATCTGCCTTGATCTCCTGCTGGAAACAGCTCTTCCTGTATAGATAGATAAATGTTCACCACAGGAGGAATATGAGCCTGGATTCCAACTAGGAAATGTCCCAGACTCACCTGCTGATCTCACAAGTATTCACAGAGTTGCGTTACAGGGGCTGGAACCAAGGACACCCCTATCAGACATCCTGCAGCAGGACACACACCCCCACCTCTCCCAGGAACTGCAGACAGGCAGGAATATGACACATCCCATATCCCACTGCTGGAATGCACTTGCCCCTTGCCAAGGTATTCTGGGACAGCAAACCCACAGTGATTGTATGCGTAAGATCTTAATTCTGGTCCAATTAAACATTTCTTGAAGTTGACAGTAAATTAATAGCATCAAAACCAATAGATTTTTTGGGAAGTGGACTTTCCTGAAAATGTTATTTCATTGACAGATTTTAGTTGAATGGAATTGTAATCACAGATGTTTTAAGAAATACAAAGATTATCTAATATTATCTTTCTTTTCTTAATTTTGCCCTTTGAATCTTCATAATTTAAGGCTGATATATCTCTAGTTTGAAAAATACTCAGTTTAAGACTGTAAACACAATCATTAATTGTTTTATGTAGTGGAAGGGTAAACATATCTATTTAAACAAACATCTGGACAAACAGGTGCTTCCTCATTCAATATCCTATTAATAATTCCACTTACTTCTCTTTCCTGCTGATGCCAAACTATTTGTGAGGGATTTAAATCACAGTGGTATAAAGTGTCACCTGCTGATATCAACTTATGTATTTGAAATATCCCAGGCGTTTGAGTTTATCATGTGTCTGGAGCTAAACTTCTGTCAAATGCTGTGAGCTAATTTCAGTCAATGTTGGCGAGACCTCAAATCAATACCTGAGTAATGCAGAGGTGTATCCATCATTTAGCAGGTGATACTTTGTCATTTCAGACACAGTCTAGTCTCCAGGTTTCACACAGGTTGGTTTGGATTATTGTTTGTTTGGGGGTGGTTGGGATTGTTGTTTTATTTTGCAATTTGTTGTTTTGTTTTGTTTTGTTTTTCAAGGCAGAAAACAGAACCCCAGCTCTTGGGAATGACAGAAATTTCCCTGTTTCACATTCTTGGGAGAGTGCTATTTGACCCAAGCATAGTGGCCAAATGCCAGTTATAATCATTACATTCTCAGCTCTCTGAATTCTCAGTGGAGCTTCAGCTGGATACACTGATCATCTGAGGGCACACAGATGAACTGACTGCCCATCAGTGCAGTGTGAAGTGACCACTGTGTATTTCTTACACATTGAACAGAAGTGTTATGTCTTGCAGCTTAGTCAGTTCATTGTTTGTAATAGGAGATCACTGGGTGAACGATGGTGCAGGAGTACTAACAGCAAGGATGAATAATACCTAGTGCTGGATTAGACTTATACATGTGAATGCAAACCCTGTCACAAACTCACCCCAGGCAGTAGAAGACATGCTTTCTCGGACTACTTGCTTTGTATGAGAAAAAAAGGTAAGAAAGATTGTTTTGTTGAACTAAACCAAAAAGCAAAAAGATCAGTTTAAGTTCAGTCAACCTGAACAGTCACCCATATTCAGTAATTCTGGATGAACAAGGAGTTTCTCTACACCCTATTTCAAATAAGAAAAAATATAAATGCTTTCCCCACTTCTCCCTCTGCTATAAGAAAAGATGGTTGTATTTTGGATGCAATAGGGATCCTAAAAGAAGAGGCAAACCAAAACAAATAAGAACCTGACAGCAAGGGATGTGGGCTAGTGAGTGGCTGCATACTCATCTAAATCTTCTGTTGGTTCACCCCCCAGGATTTAGATATATTAGGTAGGTATTTAGGTATATTAGACTTTACAGATAGATCTGTGAACAGACTGACCCCAGGCAGTTATGGTTGATACCCAGCTATAAACCCAACTGTGTTCTGTGCTATTTTTTGTAGAACAGAGGATAAATCTTAATGTTTAGTGTTTATCCACACTCATAAACATAATTCCCCAAAACTTTAAGTCAGGCACAAAGCATAACTTTAAGCAGGAGATTTTAATGCCAGAGTTACTAAACTCTGGGGGGGAAGCAGGGAGAACATGCCACGTTTTCCCTTTGCAGTGCATGCTCTTATTGGATGGAGCTGAGCCTTTTATGAACTACAGACAGCATAGTTCAGACTGCTATGATTGATGGCAAACCATTCATTACAAATTAGGCTCACAGAACCGCACTTTGATATGAATCAGAGAATCATGGAATAATTCAGATTGGAAGGGCTTCAGGAGGTCATCCCCACAGACAACAGAAGGCAGCTCTCACCACAGATTGCAGTACCAGTTATGACACTAGAATTGGACTGGTTTTTTTGAATAAATCGTCTGATTGTAATAGGAAGTGGGCATAAAAATAGAGTTCAGCAACTCAAGTCATCCCACACATTCATTGAAAATAAATAAATAAATAAAAATCTTTTCTCCTAGACTGGCAAATTAGAAAGAAATAGAACTTTTGTTATCACCAGAAAAGAAAAGATGAAAAAACCTCCCCCCCTAGGCTCCCTCCCAGCTTACACAGCTAAAGTGACAGGGTCTGCTTAGGGTCAGTATTCAATTTTTCTATTTCTGAACAGAGGAAAAGAGTTTCTATAGATCCAGAAAACTAAAAAAATGCATTTTGACATCAAGCATTGTGTCTATTAATCCTCTCCATATATTTTGCTTGCAGCACTTTCAATTCAGTAGTAACAATCTATTTCTTACAAATATTTGCATTGTGACAGAACCACTGTCAACTTGTGAACTTTTCTATAATTCAGAGTCAGTTTCAAGGGCTGGTACATAATTTTCAGAAGGTTGTATTGTTTTGGTTTAGTTGTTTGTTTGTTTTTAAATCTGAAATGTGTTTACACACTATGCACTTAAATGTTTTACACTGAAATATGAGAGCAGGTATTTAGGAGGGGATAATTCACATTTGCAAGCCTAATTCTCTTCAGTTATGCACTTAAGAATTGCTCCTTTCCTGTAGAATTGCCCATATGCTTCATAGCTATTGTGTCTGGGCTTCTGTGATCCCTGATGGCCACCCTATACTCAAGTTCAGCACTCCATTTATAAACACAGAAGGGCCAAAAGGAAAAGATGTGTCCAATTCCACAATCTGATCTAGAATAAAGGGAAATAAAGGGAATAAATCCATAAGGAAAAGGAACATGAGTGTCAGAGTGACAACAAGCACAACTCTGACCCCTGCAAAAACGGATAAGTAGAGCTCAGTCAGCTGCATAATAATCCATTGCTATTTTTTTGTCAAAATTACATACAAAATTAATTTCTCAGTCAGCTTCTGGATTTATTGAACAAGAGAAGTGGCAAAATGGTAGATCCTGATGTACCAGCACTATTTCCAGACACATAATCCAGAAGTAATATTTGCTGTGGCATCAGAACTAAGTGCAATAACAGTATTTTACTCCAGGACATGAAGTTTATTATTCAAAACACAGAATGAAAAATAAGATAGAACTAGATAGACAATGCTTTCAAAACCATCCTAAATATCAATAGCATAATTTTAATTAAAAAAAAAGAGTAAAATTAGTGCAAAGATCAATGAACTAGAAGCACAGCACACACCTCAAAAGATAAAGGATGAAAAATCCCTGTAGTATGTTCTTTAAAATGGCAAAACACAGAGGAGTCAGTTAGGTGTCTCCTGAACATTTTCCTTTTCCAGTAAAAATTCATTATTATATTTGTCTTGCTAGGGCAACATGCTCCATTTTGACACCACTAATGATGCCAAAAACTTCACAAATTGAATAGAAACACAAGAGGATAAATAAAAGTAGATCTTGGAATGCCTGGATTTCACATACCACATGCTGCTTGTGAAATACTCACTGCAGAAAGATTTACAGCATTGTTCATGAAGTTGCAGAATAAATTCAGAAAGCAGAGGAGACAGGAACAAAGGAATAAAAAGAATTAAAGTGCCGCTGAAAAGGAGATGGAACTGTTAAATGCAGTTACTGAAAATAAAAAACAGCTGAATGTGTCAGATTCCAGAGAACTACATTTTATAATACAACTTAAATAATCAGATATTCTTACCAGAAGGAGTGCTGTATTTGATGTACTCTGATGAGAACCAGCTATGTTTCCTCCTGAAAGAACATAAAATGAAAATTATGTCAGGAAAAGGCAGCTCGAAAATTCCCTGTCAAAACAGAAATGATTTAGGTTGTTTATGTAGCATTAGAATGGATTCATTCAGGAGTAAGTACTCTTAGTTATAACAATATAGTACAATACTCCTTTTAATAACACCCTTATTCTGGAGCAGGCTTTTTTTTTTTCACCAAGTTCATATTAAGACAGACATTTTTACATGGGCAGAGCAGCTATTATGCCTGCTTATTTACTGTTTCTGCTACAGAGTGCCTGGGAGGCACACAGCTGCAGGCAGAGAGTACTTTGTGATACTACATACAGACATGAGAAGGTGTAAAGTGTTTGTTAAAAAATGAAATACTTATGATTTACATTAGAGACTTTAGGGCAGGAGAACTAAGGAGAGTGGGAAGTGGAAATCACTGGCCTTAATTAATCTGACAAAAATTTATATTCTTATTCTAAACTCAAATGGCTGGTTGGAAACATTTAATTCAGTGTTAATGCAGGTAAGAGTTTCTGTGACCCTGGTTCTAGCATGCTGTGCAGCTGTGCAATAAAAAAACCCCTCACTTGACAATTTTTTTTTCTGTCAACCTGAAATTAGAAAATCCTATGGTATGGTCAAGTGATTGGCAAGATGTGTTGGTGTGTTTGAGCACACTCATGAGTAATCTACCAGAATTTTCACCTATTTTGCCCAGAAGGAGATATAAAAGCAGGTTTAGGCATGAAGCTGTTTCACAGTCATCATAAACTGTCCTTTTGTCCCTGTGTCCATCACTAGGTAGCAGCTTCCATCGTGGGATGGCACATTTATTCTGTCGTGCCAGGGTGTTTAATGAAGCAGTCACATGTATTAATGAAGCATTATATCAGGGTTCAAATGCTGCCCTCACTGACGCTGAGGCTGCTCTGTTGCTCCCTTAGGTAAGGCAGAAATGAGCCCTTTTGTGCCCATATTTCTCTTCTGCAGTAGCAGCCAATTCTTCCCATGCCAGAGCCTTTTCCCACCTGAATGGCTGCACTGACTCCCTCAGGACATGTGTCTCCTGTCAGACAGTCTGGAACAAACCCCACATGAAAGTCTCTGCTCAATATCAGGCACTAAATTTCTTCCACATCTAAAAGTAGAGTAATTTTTTTTTTTTTTTTTTTATAGAGAGAGGAGTAACAGATATCAGCTACATTTTTCATTCAGTAACTGGGGTTTCCTAGAGTCCATCTTCTAAGACTAATCTAACTCCCCCTCCCCAATACACTTTTCACACCTTTCTGCAAGTCACCTAGACAAGTTCCAGAACTAGCAGACTCTCACTCCAACCACCTTTTAAACCTTCACATTGTATTTCTACTATTTCTCTTTCCTGACTTAAGCCATCATTACTGATTAAACAAGAGACACAGCCTTTGGTCTCTCATGAATGTCTTCCTCCTGTACACATTAAGATGAAATTTAAGATCAAGACAGGTCAGGTTATTGCAATTGCTGACATTGATCCTCTTGTGGAGCCCTTCCCTGTCCCAGTGCTACACTGCACTGAACGGAAATGGGGACACCTTTACCACTTCACAATCACTTTATTTTCACCTACAATGGTATTGAGCAACCAGCTGTGCTATACATTAAACTGCATGGCAATATAATAGGCAAGGTATATGTATTGAAGCAAACAAAGTATCCTTTAAGTGTGTGTGATAGCAGCTGGCTTTTGTTATCAGTGCAGAAAACAAGTCACTGGAGTACAGAACTTACAGCACAAACCCTCTACTGAAATTCAAAGTAAGAAAGGTTCCTGACATGGAAATATTGCTTCTGAATGAGATTTCCAAGGAGATACTTTTCAGGTAATTCATACTCCTAAATGCAAACTGAAACACTGAAGAACCTCCAGCTCTACATGTCTGATGTGGCATTCTGTAGGATTTAGAACCTGTCACATTTTATCATCTGGTACCAGTGGAAGTGGATTTTTATCTAGTTCTGGGAAAAGGGCAAAACCATGAAAACTTTATGATACTGTATTTATTTGCAAACAATTTTACACAAAGCTTTCACAGCCTGGACAAATCTTTTACTTAAAAAAAAAAAAAAAAGAAATATAAAGGCCTGTTTAAATCAGTTATGGAAATACAACCTCAGTACACTGAGAGTACAATACTTACAGAGTAAACATTACCTGATTCGTCATTCACATCTCAGTTTTAAGATAAAACTTCTCCGGAAAGAAATGAGATAGTAAAGTGTACATTTTGGTAATTTACTAATAAATCCAGAATTGGTTTCATGGTCCAACTATGATGGCAAATAATCTGGATTATTCAAGAAGACATCAAATCCTCCAGAAATATATATAATTATATATATTATAATAATAATATTATATTATTATATTATATAATAATAATAATTATTATATATATATTATAATAATATATATAGGCTGCAATCATTAGCATTCCTCAATTCCCATCATGAGTTGAACCATATTAGGATAAGGATGGTAGCTCATAACATTAGATTGAGTGTGATACTTCTTTCCCTAAATGAATACTCTATCTTTAGATAAGAAATACAGCTTCTAAAAATATGCTTTTTTGTTCTTTAAGGCTCTTTTGGACACACCTCAGACAAGTGGGTAGATGTAGGTAACACAAAAGATCAGTACTTCTTTTGACATGCTACTTAGAAGAAATAGATTATTTTATTCAAGTACAATATAATTAATTTTTTTAATCTGCTGAAGCAGAGAAATTACTATTGTTTGTGTTAGAGTTAAAATGACAGGAAAGCCTGCTTCTCTGCAGCTTCAGTGGAGTGGAATGCATGGAAAGAATTAAGAAACTGAAATACTTGGTAGCTTCAGATTTCTAATAGCTGCACGTATACTGTAATTAGAATCTAAACCAGAAGTGATATACACATGAAAATACAGCATGACACGTACCAAAAATGAACATTGCAATATGATGTGCTGTGCAGTCATTAATAAGTTTTCTAACAAATGAGTGCCAGAAGCCACAGCACCTCTTCTAAAGGTCTTGCTGGCTACCTAAGGAATTTCAATATATAGACACATCTCCCACAGAATCCACACAAAAGCGACTGCTTCCCAGACAAATCCTGCAGAAAGATGAACGTTTTCCAATTCTTCATGGAAACATGCCAGAGAATTGGGGTCAGCACTGCAGGATGGCTTACAGGAGATGGATGTAAGGACAAGCAGTAGGGATGCTCCCATGCTTGGCTGGAGCCAGCTGCCCACACACTGCTCTCCCTCGGAGCGGGAACCCCAGAGCTGTGCTGTGCTGCCATGCTGTGCCCAAAGCCACAGCAGACTTCCACTGGCTCCTGCTGAGCTCAAGGATTCACCAGTCTCTCCAAAAGAGTGCTACAAATCACCCTCAGAGTGGTTTTGTGCCAGCCTGTGCCCCACTCTCTGGATTTCAGGTTGAACTGAGCCCACCCTGCTTGTTGCTTTCCCTGTGTGGAGCAGGAAGCTCTTGGGGGACTGGATTTCACAGAAGCAGTGAAATATCTTGCAAGAGATCTTTTTCAGGCAGTATCACACTACCTGAGGATGCTTTTCCTAAAAAGTCATGTGCCATACCACTGCTGAGCCCTTCAGACCATGCACTTGCCCCCAGCCTGACAATAGGAAGCAAATTTACTGCAAGTCATTGGAGATTGCTATGGGCTCTCACACTGGCAGTTCCCGGTGGTATGACTGGAGCCAAGACAACCACACTCTCTAGGACACTAGAATCTGATTTAGATTTGAAAGGAGCTCTAGACATCATCTCAAGTTTAACCCAGAGCCAGACTAGGTTGCTGTATATTCAGTAGAATTCTGAACAGGTCTGTGGATGGAAATCATCCAAAATCTCTTGGCAATCTGCTCCAGTGGCTGACATTCAACTAGAATCTCTCTTGTTGTAGCTTGTACCTGTTTTCCTCTGCCCTCTTGCTGTACCCCTCCATAAGTCTTCATCTTCTCTGTAAAATCCCTTTAAGTAATTGAAAACAGGAATAGGATCCTCCCCTAATTCTTCTCTTATAAGAAGAGATTCAGCTTTTCAAGTTTCTCCCCATTTATTGTGCTCCAATCTTCTAACAATTTTGATATCATGGATAACACCAAGGTCAGCAGTGTCACCATGCCATCCCAGCTACCTGGGGGCTTTCTCTACTTCCTGGTGCCACTGAGTCATGAGGTCATTAATTTCTAGGACTTTTTTTTCCAGTTATTATACAAATAGTCATTGCATGGCTACAAAGTCAAGATGAATTCTAAAGCAGGTTTGGATTTGAGCCATATTGCTTTATCAGGATATCATTTACTAGTCTTCTCCTCCCAATACCTAACAAAATAAAAAAAGAACAGCTCACAGAAGCACAAGACATGCAAAAACATGACTTCTACAGGCACCAGTAAAAGCTCATTCATTCTCACTTAATCAGAGGACTGTAATATGGAATTATGGAGGATGACAGCAAAACATCTTGTATCTCCCCCCCTCTGGGTTCAAATTTTCTCTACAAGTACCAATACTTTTTTTTTCCTACTTATTTAAAAAAAAAAAAAAAAAAGCCTATTTCAGACCCAAATACAAAACCTAGTAAAGTTAACCATCCACCACTATTAGAAAATGGATTTTCAGCCAGTTAAATGTGAGAAATCACAGCAGTAGCCCAAGGTCCAGCAGTTTTACTGACACAGCATTAGTCAATGCTCTCCAGTGCCTGCTGGGTCTGGGGTGAGTAGGAGGAACTGGAAAGAAAAATTAAAAAGAGTTAAAAAAAAAAAAAATAAAAGGGGGCAAGTTTGAGATCAGTCATCAGCCTGTATGTGAATGAGCTCTACTCTGAATGGAGAGTGTGATACATGGGAATGTATCCCCAACTGCAGATGCCACTCAGCTTTCCTCCCAGCTGCTCATCACAGAGTGCCGAGCCATCCAGGGCTGCACATGTTCATTTTTCCTGACTCCTCACAAAGTGTCACAGCAATATTTTGCCTTCTTCCTTACTTTTCGCTGCTTTTGCCTTCCTATCCTCTCTCAGCTGAATCTTGCATACATTGATGGACTAGATGGCTTTGACATTAGACTGACATTACTCAAGCTAAAAAATGAAAGTGCTCTTTGCTTTCTCTGAAGTCACCTTCTCTGAGCCTGTCTTTCACTTAATTCAGACTCCTCAGCAGCTTTTTGGTTCGGTGGGCAGGTGTGGCCAGTTCAAGCTGCTTCCTCCCAGGGGCTCTGAGTCCCATGAAGCAGCTAGACTTACTCTATTTTTGTACTACTATGGACAATGAGGCAATGGAAACAATGGCAGGGGAGAATCAGATGGGACAGATGTCATATAATGCAGCTCTACTTTAAGATGGTCATGCCGGGAAAAAAGGGAATGGTCTTTTGACAGAAGAGTGGGACCTGAGTAGGTCTAAAGAAAATGACCTCATGAAGTTGCAAACCACACATTAAAACCCATCCCACACTCACCTCTGGAGTACAAGGCAAGCTTTCTACTGAGCAGAGGCTGACAGGATTAGTTGCCTTTTGAATCATGGTCTCAGTGAAGTCACTTCCCCAAAGCCAGCAAGGCAATATATTTTTATTTTCATCAAGGCCACAGGTAAGACAAGTTCCTCTGATTTCAGCATCGATTTGACAATGCACCAGGAGTGAGCACCCCAAGCACAAGCCAGTAATAAAAGCAACCTTAGCAGCTGATTTGGTTGCCTTTTAGAAAGCACACTGTGAAGGCTGGTAGGAGAAGGAAGAGTAACTGCTGCCAGGACTGGGACAGGAATGCAGGTATCGTTAATGGATCATTGACTCTGGACCACAACAATTCCTTCGGAAAATTCCACCCAGTTCCTGAGCAATAGATGCCCAGAGCTTCACAGGAAAGAATGTTAAAGTGATTTTAGAAATGGGCAGTTGAATTCTGGCAAAGCTGAGAAGATCCTGGTGTGAGCATTCAGCAGATGATTTACAAATAAATGAAACCCGAACAATGCCTATTTTCAAAGGACACATTTTCATAGAATATGGATTTCAGCATGTTCTCTGGAGTCCTGCTTTCACTTCTAACACTACAATGGTATGCATAATATTTCCATAGAATTAGTTTATTCCCATACTTGCCTTCAAATGAGATTTTTGGCATGAAAGTAAAGGTAGGCATGTAGAGAGATACTTTTCAATGTCAGACTGTCAGCACATCCAAGCAAAGACACTGAGAGTAAAGCTGTGCTGAATGCAATGCAAAGTACTCACAAGTATTTATCCCGTTCTTGCTCTAGGAAACAAATAATAAAGAAGGTTTTGTTACTGCTCAAAAAATACTATATTAAATTGATACAGTAACCTTAAAAATTATTAAAATAGTACTACAAAAATTAAAGTCAATGTATTATTTGATCTAAGGAACAAACTTCCAAGTTACTGGGTTTGTCTCCATACTACAAACGTTGGATATTTCTTAATAATAAAGCCACATAAGCTATTGCTGGTCAAGTCTTGACAAGTCTTACTAAATTCTCCGGAAAGAATTTCAATATTGTGAAGACTCAATGCTTGAAGTGTTAAATACATTCTGCATTTTTACAATCATGATTTGAAAAAGAGTCCTCTCTCAAAACCAAAACATTTCTGTGTGTCCATGTTTCAATACATAAAAAAGATGATTTTTCTTAAAAATTAGCCCTTTCAATAAGACATGAGCTAGTAACATCAGGAAAAATACTTAAGTCTCTCTTTAGCTGTGAAGACTAATAGTGATAAAAATCAAACTTAAAATGTCAGTGCTTCAGTCTACACCAAAAACTCAACAGTTCTAATTGCATTGGTGTCACTGAGGCAGACTAATAAGATAAGTATATGTGCATTTACTGTGCATGGTTGTATGTTTGTTGGGGACTAATCATAGCAAAATAAATCCAATACAGCAATGGAAAAGGTTGTGTTACGACTCATAAATATTTATAAACCTGAAAAACAGTAAAGTTTGGTTTGATGTTCACGAAAGAAAAGATTTATTTTTCATGAATCCAATTCTTTAAGAGCTTCAGCATGCAACATTTTTAATCTTTATATAAATGACCTTGATAAAATGAATAAATTGAGCAAGGCTATCACCTAGTGGTCAACGGGAGCAATATTTCATTTTTTCTTGTGAGCTCTTCTATCTGTTGGGGAGGTGTTCTGGGGCTTGTTTTGTCTCTGTGGAACTCTGTCAAATACTAAACCTGCACAGCAATATTACATAAGCAGCAAATGAATATATTAAGAAACCCTGTTGTTCCAGTGCAATTTAT
The DNA here is from genome assembly GCA_038380795.1 of Pyrocephalus nanus. NCBI lineage: Eukaryota > Metazoa > Chordata > Aves > Passeriformes > Tyrannidae > Pyrocephalus > Pyrocephalus nanus. The sequence continues at coordinate 12,452,286 of CM076275.1, read as the reverse complement.
TTTTGTCTCCAGTAGCTCTCTTAAAACATTTCAAGTCTTGAAAAAGTTCTACTAAATCCTTGATTTCACTTAGTGGTTTGGTTTTTGTCTGAAGCTAACCTTAATGTCTACCTTAAAACCTACTAAGAGATTTTTTTAAGAATATGTAGTACTGAGTTCAGGCAGCACTCCTTTGACCATGTTAAACAGAGTGAAATACTGAGAAGGTATTTTAGGTAGAGAGAAAACCTAGACTGAAGGAAAAATGAAATAGAGCAGTTCCTAAAATAAAACTACAAAAAAAATTTCCAAAATATAAATGGAAATAATCAGTGCCTATTCCACAGTGAAAACAGTTTGGGTGCTCAGGGGGACTGTATGTTTTGGCTTTGGTTAAAAAAGTCAAGCAAGCAAACATCCCCCACACACACACTGTCCAAGCTCTGCACTGCCACAGGATCAGTATTCCAGAGTTCCCAGGAGCTCTGGTCACAGCCCAGTGCCCTGGAGGCTACACCGACACAGAACAAAGGCAGCTCCTGCCCTAAGCAGCTTAGTCCTTCCACCTCCTCCCGGTATTATTCCATGGCCATTAGAGAGCCTGTAGGATTACGTTATCAAGGGCACAAGGGCTGGAGCTCCGGGGCTTTAACCAGACAATCAGCACACTGTAATTATTTGTTACGCTGGAAGAGGAAACACTTTTCCATCTTGGAGGTTTCTCCCTTGTTTTCAGACAGTTTTCTGCCTCATCTGAGGCCAAAAAACTAAAAGTGAAAGGATGTATTTTATCAGGAAGTGAGGGTGCTATTTCTCTTCAAACCACTTGGGATAGTTATTGTTAGCAGACTTCACTGCTTTTTTAAACAAACCAAAAAAACCCCAAAACTGGAACTGTAACAAAAAATAGCTTCAACTTTGAAAAGAAAAGGCTGCTGCTCCCTGCAGTCCAGGAGACCATCACGAAAAGATAAGGGCACATTAGTGCAGACACAGCCCATCAGCAGCACTGCTACGTAGCTGCAGTCAGCCTTGGCTTGTACCTGCCAGCTCTCAGCCAGGGCAAGAGGCTGATGTACACCCATCCCAACTGCCAGGAGAACAAAGTCTGGTTTTGTAGGTGTCCTTTAACCATTTAAATAAATAACAATTTTAAATTTAAATTCATTCAATTAAATAAATCAATATTTAGATAGGGTTTACCATTTACTGCATCCAATTTACTCTGTCCTTTTACAAAAGTAAACTTATCCCAACTCACTATTTTTGAAAACATATATAGTTCTGAATCCAGTGTGAGGTATCATTTAAACTGTCTCTACATAGTTCATGCATCTCCATGTTTGAGGGCCAAGGGGGTAGCTGAGAGTGTTGTCCCAGAGCTACAATTGTTAGTTTTATTCTTTCAGCTTGGTCCACCTATCATCTTCAGCAAGGGTAAAGTGTGATGTGAAGAGAAGACAGAGCACTCCTGGGAGCCAACCTGAACTGTGAAACACACTATCCACTACAAAATCCTGCATTCTTACTTCCCCAAATTGATTTTGCCACACTGCTGGTATATGCACATGACGCTTCTACAAACAATTTGGAAGCCATTCCCAGTTGCTAGAGGAGGGTTTCATTCAAGGTACCATCCTTATTGCTTTCTTTGGGTTGGCATAGAAAAACAAAAAATTGTCACACAGCACAAATGTCAGAGTATTCAAAGGGTCTTCTTCCAGGTGGGCGTGAGAGGGGGGCTTTGAGGAGCCAATTCTATATCAAGTTATTTCGGTATGGTAAATGCCACAGCTCCAGAAATCCACTGCTGTGGCTGCATCCAAGTTTCTCAGTCCATGGACAGCGAAAAATCTGTTTTCTCCACGGCACTACAGAATATGTGGCAAGGAGTGACTTAATGTTACTTGCAGCAGTAATATAGGAGGAGTTGACCTGAAATGGTGGAGAGTCCCATTTATTTGAAAAACAGAAATATTTTCCCTTCAATTTGACCCATGACATCTTTTCCTCAAGCCCCCACCATTTTGTTTGTCTTGACTCCTCCAAACAGTTCAGTGTTTAACCTCCAAACAGGAGGGCAATGCACAGCTCCTGAGGACACAGGGAAGGTGACAGATCGTGTGTGCACGGTACTTCACTACAAACAGTGACCCAACCACAGCTTGTGCATCAAAGTGCAAACCTGATAAGGTTTGTCAGGGATCCCTGGTGAAATATGAAACTCCACACAGAACAAGTGCCAAAAGTCAAAGGAAAGCATCAACAGTTTCAAACACTGTTCTCAGCTTTCCAACACACTTCTTTCTACATGGTGCTGGTGAGTGATACATGAGTTATCAGTTTCTCAATTGACTAAAAGCAATTATCTCTTAGTTGCCGACAAATGACACCAACATTGAGAATTTGCATGTAACGTATATGTATCCAACAAAACACTCCAGCTGGGCCCTCACCTTACCCATCATTATGTTTCATGTATTCACATTTTGTTGCTGGAACATGTCCAGAATGGACATACAAGGAACCTACACGTGAACATATAAAGTGAATGGCACTTCAGATCTGATTTCCTACAAATTTTCACAGCTATGACTCATTAGAGGTCTTGTTTTTTCAAGTTCACAACTGTTTTCTGCAGTATCATTTCTGCTAAATCTTGTTATATTTGAGAGCCAAGCTGCCTGGCTCATCCCTTCCCAGGGAGGAGTATCCTCTCCTTACTCTGAGGCTGTGTTTACTTCCTTTTGAGTTGTAATGTAAAAATTATTTATAGTAATTGCAGCTTTTATCATGACTTAACAAGTCACATGTAGAAATAGCAGATCACAACTGTGCTGTGTACCCAGTTTTGTACTGATGTTTCAGATACAAAAGTCTAAGCTAAACTTCAGTGTGAAATTGAGTTCCTCTTCTCTGATACCATCTCTGATCATATCTGCAGGTGTTAATTGCTTCTTTTGATAATACCAAAACTAACTACATTAAGGCTAACAGTAGGAACATGGACTACTGCAACTTATTACCAAGGTCCCAAAGTATAAAGACAGCCCTTGTCCCCTTTTACTCCTCCCAATAAGATGGTTCAAATCAGCACAGTGTCCAATTCCCTGGAGACATTATTAACTCAGGCCTGCAGTGTTAAATAAGTCAGGTACCAGATCAGACAGAATTAGATTAGACAAATTAATCAGCAGAGGATGCATTGTACAATATCCAGTTCAACCTGCCTACATTTATATTACTGTTAGAATTTAGGGACAAGTTTCAGTCTTTAATGACAAATTCACTTTTTTCTTCACATGCCAGAAGCTGGCTGGCAAAAGTACTGACTGTGGAATGAGTAAAATAAGATAAAAAATTTTGCTGCAGAGTATTAGCATATTAGGCTGCTTGGTAGTTGGAGATTCACAAGGCATAAAATACATTGAAACACACTTGCAAATTTGAGCTGTTTAGAACCTTGCTGCTTTATCTGCAGTTCAACTTATTTAAATTGCACATTCGCTTGTGCTACTTCATTTTTGAAAAGAAATAGTCCAACATCTTCCAAGAAAGTTTTGCCTCAAACTGTACTCATTCCCCACCTCTTCAGACCTGACCACTGCATTGCCTAGTGGATTTACGTTCCAGATCTAAATCTTTAGCCATCTTTTCATCCTCTCACATCCTTTAGTCTAGGCACTAAAAAGATTATTTTTATAAGACTTATATTCAATTAAATTCAACAGCACAACTAACAACAGTATTTAACAGTGTGAAAATGAGAAGTGGAGCAAGATCCACAACAAGCCAAGGCCAAATCCCAAAACAATGTAAGTGTAAAAGCCTCCTTCTTTCAACTCCTTTTTACACTGTCAAGTGTCATATTTTAAATAAAAAAAAAACTCAGAAGAATTGACTATGTACCCATAAATTATATGTAATATATACATATATATTGGGATATATTACATATAGTGGAGCTCCACCCCAATCTCAGAGCAGGGACAGCTGTGACAGGACACTCATGGTGGGGTCCTGTTGATTCTGAACATCCCCAAAATCTCTCCCGACTGCCCCTGCCCACGGCTCATCACCCTGACAGTAGAAGAGACCTCTCCTAGGCTTACACAGAATTTTTTGCATTTAAATATAAAATTTTTAAATATAAAATTGCCTTTTGTCCTGACAGTGGGTACCTGAGAGAAGAGTCCTCCCTATATACACAACTGTAGTCAATTTAAGGCAGAAATCACAACTGACACTGAGGATAACAGATACATTTTTTTCAAAGTGTAATCTCCTTTTTGTTTTTCATAGGATAGTAACAAGTTTTCATTTTAAAAGAACAGCTGTGCAGAAGACAAATCTAGATCATTAAGATATCGTTATTTTCTGAGAAGGAATATGTCAAGGGAATTTTTCCTTCACTGTGAATTTTTAACATTTAAAATTTCAATATGATAAGTCACAGAATTTAAAACTTTCAGTCTCCAACAGAACAGCAACAACAAAAATAGCAAAAATGGTGTTTTACTGTTTGTCCTCACTGAAACATTTCCCTCTCTCCAAAATAAAATTTCACTAAAATTGACAGGATTTTGCCAACTGTTGAAACTTTATCAGAACTTTAACCACATATGTTGAAAAGCATTTTTCAAGTACACTCCAACCAGCAGCAAACTACATAGTAAGAAGCTGGACATCACCATTTTTTTCCCCAAAAATGGCAGCACATTTAAGATTAACTTGGCTTATACTCAGTGTCTAAATACAAGATCCTTGGTGTACTGCATGCACTGACTCAAAATCATGAATCAAAGTCTCCCTCAGAGTCAAAACAACTGTTTCTCTTGGCTAAATTCTGCAACAACTCTCACTGAAATTTTATTTTAGCTACATTGCTTCAAACTTAAGAGGCAAAATAGATGAACATGCATTGCTATCTGTAAAGCATTCCAGAAAGGGAATAAAGAAGCCAAATCTATTTGGGCTTGGCTCTCTCTCTAAAAGCCATGGGACTTGGAAAGAAGGTCACAATACAAGGTTAAAGTTAACACATATTGATGAGAGATGCAGTATAATGTGACACCTGCTATGGGCAGAATTACAGAAGAGCACAATTTCATCCTTGTTATTGGTTTTTTTGGGGAAAAAAAAAAAAAAGACTTTCAGGTGTCGAAATTCATAAATAATCTAGCCTCTACAGCTTTATTGTTCTCCTTGTCTTCCTTCTGGCTTCAGAAATCAGTGCAGAATGCTTAGCCCTGGCTCAATTTTTATTAGAGATGATAAAACAGTGCAGGGCTTGCATAGTCTCAAGAAGGCAATGACACGAGAAGCAGGATCTGTATTGCAGGCATTTGTATGGATGGATTGGACCCAACAAATGAATTAGCTCAATCCAGCGCTTCACAGCTAGCACAGAATCTTGTTTTGGATTAATTTTCAGGCAGTAGAACTGTTTCACTCAGAAGATGAAGTGTTTTGGAATGAGTTTGAATGAGATAGTTAGAAACATCACATCTAATCTTTTTTTAAATCACACACATTTAAACCGCCACAGCCAGAGAGCCCTGTTCACATTCTGCTTTCAACCACACCAGAAAAGGAAAAAAAAAACAGGGAAAGATACCATAAAAACCTTATCTGCTCTGTAATCTTTTGGGAACTGAATAATAATAATACTTAACAGTGATATAGCACTTTATCTCTTCAAAGCACTCCACCATCATTAACTGAAAAAAATCATCTGACAATAACTCATCTACCTCCCATCTGCCATCAGTGCTGCACTCCAACGAGAGCACTGCAAAGAGAACATTCCTTAGTGCATCCAACACCAACTTGCTTATTTTGTTCCTCAAATTTAACTTGTACACTCCCTGAATGGGGCAAAATGTGCCTCTGGGGACAACCCCAGTGACAAGAGCCCCAGTTAGACCTCAGCTGACAAACTGCTGCTGATGGCCAGGGGGATGCTGAAGGGTCAGCTCACATCACACTGCCTGAGGTCCCAGTTACTGTGTGACTCAGGTGCACTTATTGCAGACAGAAAATAGTGAATTTTGGAATTTGAATTAATATCAAACAAAACCCCAAAGAATTCTTCAGCTGCCAACTAAACACAGATTTGTTGAATGACCAGGAAACTCCTCTGTCTTTGGTGGGCATTAGAAGGGCATGGGTGGATCTATCCAGGAATAGGAAACTACTGAGCAAGTTTAATGATTCTTCTCCCCCACAATGTGCAATTTAAAATTGTAAATGCAAGATTTTCACACGGATTGGTACAGATACAGCAGACAACATTAAGTGGTTTTGCATTCAATTCAGCACAAGCAGGGTGAAGTAGTAATTTATTACCAACCGGCTACTTCCAAGTCACCTTTACCATTTGTCACATATGCATCCTAAAAAATTATTGTACAGAAATGAAAACCATGACAAGTAATCCAAAGCATTCAAGAGGTCACTTTCTGATAAATGCTCCCTGAGACAGGAGATACACACAAAAAGGATCCCTTGGGAAAGCAGCTGCAGCAAATCAAACAGATACACAAAAGACAGAACTTTCAGATTTACCTCTCCATCACCCCATTTATTCCTTCATCTACATCTTCTATATAAACACTTGCAACTGTGCTGTGTATTCTGGGTATTACGAAAACAAATCCTTTATTTGCATTTTACCTTAATCTGGCTTGAGTAAAGGGGAACTTCAAGGTAACTTTCCAAAAAGGACATCTCTCCCAAAGGCAGAGCAAATCTAAAAACCAGAACACAGGGATTCCTTTACAGGTGCTTTGGCTTCTCAGCACATCCTCCAAAACCGTAAAATCATTTGTCCAGGACAGTTAGGACAAACATTGCAGGATCAAAAGAAAAAAAAATTTTAAAATCACCCTTGAGTAATCAGGTATAACCTGTGGAACACTTCAGCTTTCTGCTGGGGTACAACAGAGCTCACCTCATTTTCAGATCTATGCAGCAAGCACCACCAGAGGTGTGTTATATTCATAGCAACAGCAGCCACTGATGGCTTTACCAAGCAATCTTCAAATCCCATTCACTCTCAGAAATGTTTCTATTTTCAACTTATTTGCACAGCCCAGCTGCATTTGGGCTTTATATGCTGTAAATGTTAGCAAAGCTGATGACTTTAAAAGAAACCTTTAGTTGTTTTAGCAAAAGCAACTTTTAGCTATAGCTCAGAACAGGAAAGGCATGGAAAACATCACTGCTTTAGGGAGTAAAGCACACAGAAAGCAACTCCCCTGAGGCTCACTATATCATAGCCTCAATTCTATATTATACCCTCATTTCTTTGGGGATTTATCACATATAATCACAGACAGATATACATGCCTTTCTTCTTTTCTATCAACCTACATTATGTTGTTTACATTATAGTTTCTATTTCAACTTGTATTCTCCTGAAAAAGGCTCTTGGCTGTGCATAAAATCACAGAAATAACATTAGAGGTACATTTACTTGTTTGGGTTTTTTTTTTTACAAAAGGGCACAAGCTTTACAGTTTCCTTTGCCATAATTAATTTACAAAGCATTAAAGACATTAACACTATATGACTCAAAAGCTATAACGGGAAAAAAAAAAAAGCTATGATGACAGTTTCTTTGTTCACAGGTTAAACTGGGTTTTTTTAATTTTATTTATAGGAGTTATTTTTTTCCCTCCCTTAATGGACTAATGCAATAACAAAGGAAGTTAGAAAGTTGATCTCTTTCCTCTTTCTTCTTTCTTCTCTGCAACTCTCCCTGCCTTCAATTATTTCCTTGTGCTGTTGGTAGCTCCTCCAGGGCTGCAGAACCACAAAAGAAGCCAACGTGCCCATTTCCATTGGGTCATAGACCCCGACTAGATGACAGTTAACCCCAGTGGCCAGTTTGCTGAGGAAGGGTCACAACAACATTTATAATTCATGACCAGTGTGTTTGAATGCATTTCAAACATTGTTTATGCCCTGTGGCAGTTTTACAGCTCTCCACAGTAAATCTAACTTTCTCCTGAAAATACCTGCAGTTGTCACTGAGGAAAGAATCTCTTCAAGGTCCCTGCATTCTTCAGGTGCCCCTGAATGGCATTTCCACAAATGATAAACTAATTTACTGCAGCAAGTCTAAGCTACCATTCTTTTGTCAACAATCAACCCTATGACTCACCTCTATTAGTACTATAAAAAGGTGGTTTTGTCATTCTTTGTCATTGGACAGACTTATCCTTCAAAAACCTTTGGAGGATTTTCTTCCCTGCAAAGAGATCTTTATGAAGCAAACCAAGTCATACCATATTTGTGCACAGTATTGACAAATGTGCACTTGCACACCCACTGCATTGCACAGGCTGACAACATTCAGGATAACCAAGGACAACACACATAGGGTGCAGCCATGGTAATGTATCTGCTACATTCCATAAATTAGTTTCCTCATGATCTTCTCCACTTAGCTCATTGATCCATGAATGCACTATTCCATTTTGGTGCTTAATACTGCTATGTCAGCTCGAGCACTTTTTCCACAGAAAAAAATGCAACTCTAAACCATTTCAGTAAGAAATTAGATTGTTCCTGCTTGCACTGCACTTAGCAATAAGCAATTTTTATAAAACAGCACAGCAACAACTAGAGAGGAGGGAACAAACTAAATTCAGATTCAGATCTGAATCAGATTTTTTCTTTTCAGTTGAAAATTGGACTTGAATTTTGCTGAAATTTCAGAAACAAGCAGTAAAAACTGAAAAGGTAAATATTGAAAAAGACATGCTGCAGCACATCCCACCTCTCATGTGAGCCAATTGGAAACCGTGTGCTTCAATATTTTGTGTAGTTTTGGTTGTGATGAAAGTATCACTATTTGGGGAAGTTTTTTTCTCAATAACCATGATCTCTACAGGAAGAAAAACTCTCTTTGAAAAAAAAAAAATATGATGGGGAAGAACAGAGTCTGTCCAAAGTTGTCCCAGCCCTTTTCTCTGCCAGCACAGCATCAGCCCGAGCTGACACCGACTGCTCTCACCTGTACAGCCCTGCAGGGCTGCCTGGGGAGCTCTGTCCTCACCTGGCCTCAACAGCACCAGCACTTTCCAATGTATTGCTTGCAGCAGTTTTGTTAACAGTGTTTGGAGGAACTCAGTATAGAACAGTCATCCTTAGTATTCAGCCTTTTCCCCCCGGGGATGTCACTGAGGAAAATCCAGGTAAGGAAACCAGCAAGTGAAAACCTGGTTAAAAATTTAAATTCCCTGACAAACGTTCATATTTGTATGTTCATTTTATTCTGCTTCAAAAAAGTGTAAGCTGCATTTAGAAGCAGTTTAGATCTACACCAGCTGGAGTAAAAACTATTATTCAAGGAGTAACTAATAAAATAAACTTTTACAAATATCTGAGGCCAGGTTTTCTTATGTAAATGTAACCATCCTGCATCCTCAGGCAATCAGACAGAAATCCCCTCTAAGAGGAGATGCTTTGGATGAAGGTCAAGAGAAAAGCATTCAAATAACATGTCAGATTACTTATGTTGCAGAGCTGAGTAAATAACTACCTGAAGTCTTACCTTTTTGCTGATTTTCACTCACTTGTTAACAAATAAAGCAAACTTTCATGTGCAGCTACTGATCTTTGCCAACAGCTCTCAGGAACTATAAAGTTCTTTTATGACTGTCAGTATTATTTTTGTCTATGTGACCCAAGGTAGGAATGGATAAGGATGTGTTGGGGGCAGAGGATCTTACTCACTGAGGCAAAAGACCCAATCTGGGCACCACAACGTTGAGACTGCTCAGGTGCTTTAAAGCCATATCAAACATCCCATATGCTTTAGCAGCACACCACCAGAAGCTCCAGCAGAGTGGTCAGCAAGACAGGAACCCATAAATCAAATCTGTGGCCACAATATGGGGACTGGTGGTTACAAGCACATTAAGGGAATTCAGAGATGAGATGGTAAGAAGCCAAGTCATTATAGTGACAAACAGCACCCAGATGCAGGAGCGTCTGCTCACAGAGCCGGACACCTGCCCTTGCCACAGCCACTGCTCTGAGCCCACAGCCTGCACAGCCTGAGACTGGAGCAGGACAGCTGTGCTGGCATCCTGGAGGGGAGATTGCCAGTGTCCCAGCCTGCCCAGGCACAGCCCAGCTCAGCCTGGTGCCACAGGCACCCTCTGGTGCAGGACAGACTGGTCCTGCGTCCTACAGCAACAAAGGCAAGTATTATCTTACATGATGCCAGAAAAAAAAGAGGCAAAAAAAAAGTCAATTCCCCTTCTCAATTTCCACAATCAGTCATTGATTTCATGGAGTCCCAAGTTTAACCAGATTACAGCAGAGGAAAAAACCCCTCTGATAACAAATATGAAATCCAGGGACATGGAAGCAGAGTTAAGGGTGATGTGCAAGCAGCAAAGCTGAAAAGTAGTCTTTGGATGGGCTCAAGGCCAAGTAAAAGACAGTTAAAGAGTACGTTACAAAAAGGCCATAGCCCAGATGCAGATTGCAGCACTGAGCAGACACCAGATGAGCACTGCCTCTGCCTGAGCCCCCACAGTTCACTTCCAGAACTGCATTTTTGCAAGCAACATGCATTAGAGGACATCTTTTGGTGCAGCGTTGAGCTTTTAAGTTCCTAAATCTATTCAAAATCAATATTTAAAGTGGAATTGTCATGTTTTAATGGAACCAAGTTGTGCTTTCCCTCCCCCATCTCATAAGTGTCAAAACACAAAGTTGGTTTACTCATTTACAGTAAAGAACTTTTTGCCATTGAAACTCATTGCAGAGCTACAGTTCAAGGGTAGATCATCTATATAGTTTTGAGATCCAGAGGCAAAAAACTTCATAAGGCTTTTGTCACCATAGGGAAAAAGCTGCAAATGCTGTAAATAAAAAAAAAAAATAAAGCTCTTTGATTACATTTCCCTAAGATTAGCAATGACAGATGCCCACCTATCAGAGAAAGTAGAAAAACATAGAGCTAATCTGCAAATACAATGACTACATTTTTGATATTTAAATGTGAAGCTTAAGCTATAATGAACTAATGCACTAAATTAATTTCAGTTTGCCAGGTATAACAGAACCATTCAGTTTATTTCTAATTGCTCCATCAAAGATTTTACTTTGAAATGAATGTAAAGATACATCATCCAGGCCTGAGCATTTTGTATATCCACATTTCTCAGTCACCTCAAAGAGCATTTCTCATGAATACTTCTTCAGAAATCATAATGCTTCATATAAACAAAGTCACAGAGGATTAAGTTGCATGTTAATTAATGTAATTTCTTCTTCAAAATGCTGCTCTGATGATTGACTAATAAACTTAATTATTTTTAAAATCTGATTACTTTGGAAACATAGTATCAAGTAGAAATATATTCAACAGCAAAAACTTGAGTCCCTGTAGCAAACTCTCAAAAATTCCCATTCAACCTATAGTCTCATTTTCTAGAGTAAATCTTTCCATTGGGCTCATGATGAAGACTAAACCTAAAATAATATTACAAACGGCTCCACTGAGCTTGCAGCAAATTATGAGTTTTATAGGTGCAAGGGGAAAGCAGGTTTTATGGTGACACTAAAATGACTGGTGCAAAACACTATAAAGTTTGCTGCTGCTTGATAAAGAAGTGCTCTGGATTTAAGAGGCAAAAAGAAGGCGTGTGCAAATCTGTATAAAATAATGGAAATGGTTTGTGTAAATAGTTGGACATACTTAGATGTGCATTTCTTAAATCACAGGCTAATAAAACCAAAAAACCTCCAAGGTCTTTCCTACTTTTGCCCTTATGCTCCCAAACACAGGAGTAATAAAAGACATGTAGCATCTGCTGCCCAGTTTGAAGGCTGTAATACTGGGCTTCATCTTCAAACCTGGAAGGAAAGTGTTCCAGTTTGCCCAAAACCCTTTCACATAAGCAAAACTGAGCATCTTCAATAGTCAAATGCCTTAACTATTCCTCAAGTCCTCCTTAAAACATCACTGACCACAACCCAGAGGATGGCTGGTGAAAGTCCTTGGGAATGGACAAGTTTCCATTGGTGCTTTGCTTTGGAAGAAGTCCTCTCCTTGCAACAATATAGTTTTAAAACCAGATTCCACACATACAGTTATAGATCTGCAGGAGTTTGCTGGCAGTCAAATCAAGCCGGGTCCAATTACACAATTTTGAAAGCAAGTATTTTGTACTTCAGTTCTTTCAACCATTTTCTAACGTGTCAACAGTTTTGCAGAAATCTGATCAGCAGACCTGCAAAGGAAATTTCCTCCCCCTCTAACAGAGATTTATGATATTGGGTTCTCATAATTCAATACATGGTGAAAAACAATCTTATTAAACAAAGATTTTAATCTTTTTTTCTTATTGTGATGAATTATCAATATCATGCTTTATCAATCATACAATATTATCTAAAAATAAAGTAGATGAGAGCTTTCGTGCTGTATCCAAGTTTTAGTCTTAATAAATAGCTTTTAATATATACTATAAAAAATTACTGTATGAAGAGATGCCCTTCCATTTTTTTGCATCCTGTTGAAGAATAAATGCCTTGCAACAGCAAGAGTTGCTCAGTGCTAATTCAACCACTGCTAGTTCCATTTGCAATAATATCATCCTTCAAACACCAGCAGTGTGCCTGACAAACGTTATGCTTTCCAGTGGGCTTGTCTGGGGACTTCGTGTGTCTTTTTGTGAATCACCATTTAATCAAGAACAACAACAACAATAAAAATCCAATACATTAATTACCTCTTGGACAAAAGCATAATATTTCAGGCCACTTTAAAGATTCATCCCATGCATGTTGCATGACCTCCCACTTCGTGCAAGCAAAAACCAGCACTTGGTGAGTATTGTCCATTTGAACCAGCAGGTATGGCTTTTTATAAATATTTTTAAGGTTAAGTTTCACATTTTACACTTCCAGTTCACCACTACTCTTCTACCAGGTTTTCTACAGCTGCTTCATTTTTAATGATACACCGGTTATTCAAACAATATTCATCTTAACAACTAACTAATTTACTGAAATTAGATGTTCCTATTTATCATGTATCAAAAGTTAGAGGTAAGACAGGCTCAAGAAATACAGCTGCAGAGAAGCAAACATTAAACCTTGTGGAAAGTAATAAATTAACAAAATGTGCTTTGATGTTACTTATCACAGAGCTACAGCACATTCACTTGAAAAGTGGGAAAATATCCTGGCACTTAAACAAGTAGAGTCAAACTCATTGATTTCCAATCTCTACATTACAAGTGACAGAATAAAGGCAGAGTATGACATAAAAATAAGATCAGGCTCACATTTTCAGAATGAAGCTCTGCTACAACTCTGTTTTTAGCAACATACATTTGCTGGGTTAAGACTGGTAGAGGATATTACAAGATAAAAATCAAGTGCCTGGATGGTCAAGGTGCAAAGCCCTTGCAACACTCAGGGCTGCAAAACTACAAAACTGGCTGCTCTCTAACTGCAACAGTGTCATGCAATACACTCCCCAGTGATTTCATCATTATCTGCTTCTGGCTCTTTGGTAGAGCTACTACTCTTTTTTCTGCTAAGAATAAAATTTGCATCAGAGGGTCTTGCTTGATTGCTTTTTGGTTTATCATTATTATTATTTATTTTTTAAAACTATTTCCTTTTCACTGAACTCACTACCAGAGAAGAACCTGCACCTATGGCTTTTTGAAGAAAGACCAGCTTGGCAGATCATGCCACTTACAGGAAGTGAACCAGAACTTCACTCAAGTAGGTGTCTACAGTACAGTCAAATTATCCACAGTAATCTAAAGTTCCAAAACTCAAATGGTGGCAGCAATAAAAATTTCCTATCAAAAGTATTTAAGTTTCCATCAAGGCAGAAATCCATGGCAGTAAAGTGCTGCATTTGTGCTTTATGGTTTCTGATTTGCCATTTGTGAGACAGTTGTTTCAGCTTTATTTACACCCCTTGGTGTGAATACTTCAAGTTGCAGCGGTGCAACTTAATTCTTGTTGCCTGGGGGAGTTATTAAACATAACAAAACAAACTAGGAAAAGTAAAGATGAACTCCCTACAACACCTTTCTGTCAGCATCATGTCTGCTGGAAGAAAATCTTTTGCTCTTTCGGATCTATCTCACATTTTGTGAATGTAATTCCTGGGGATTAAAAAAATGCTTCTGTCAGGACAGCAGCAAGGTACATGGCTAAACTTACAATAACAGGACTTATCAGGCAAAGAGTGGCCTTCCCACAGAAACCACCCACAAAAGGCAAAGTAAAATTAGATATTTCTAGAAAGACAGAAGAATGGTGCTGTATTTTGTGTAATTAGCATCACACCATCTCTCCTGAGTGATAGTGATCACAAGTCATGCATAAAAGCAATAAACAAGCCAAGTTGAGCTATTCACTCAACTTTCCACAAGAGTTCTGATCCCAAGCATTAAAGCCATTTTGCTTACTCTTGTTATCAAACCTTGCAGTATTTACATGCACTATAGGGATAAGAAATCATATACCAATTTTTTTTTTCTTTAAAAAAAACCCAACAGTTAAAGTTCAAAGAAAGAATTCCTTGAAAACTGTATTTTCCTAGCCCTTTGTCTGAGGCTCTGTATTCATACCTTAGCTAACATTGCTAAGACCCAAGGCAAGAAAATGATACTTGCTCAGTCACAGAGAAATCTGTTGCCATGGGAAACACGAAGATATCAACTCAGGAACTGGTAGCAGGAATAAATGAAAATCCACTTTTCAAACATACAAAAGAAGTACAAATCAACACACAGGGCTATGTAACAATTGTGATTTAATCCTCATTTAGATAAGGGTATGTGATTTTTGAGTATGGCAGCTCTATCTGCACAACCTACATGCAGTTGGCACTTCTTTTGTTTTAACTTAATATCCTTCAGAAACCCCTCTGTTCTGCCCATCTACAGGGTGACATAATTAGACCTGCACATTCACCCCAGTGTACATCTTTCTGTGAAATTACTTTCTCATCAAGGTCCAAATGGGCTCAGCAAAATACACAGGAAAAAAAATCATGGAGAATTAACTCATCCTTGTACAGAATATTACGTTAAACTCCTTTTTAAGAACTGACACTTACATGTTACCTTCTAAAAAAACCTAGAGTTTCCTCTCAGCTAGAATTCTAGTATGAACTCCTAAGCACTTACCAACTGATAACTCAATTTAAGTGATTCATAACTCACTTGAAAGTTTTGTTATACATGCTAATTTCTGCGAATCTAATTTCAACAAAGTTGTGCTGACAAAGCAGCAAAGTTAAATAATTTGTAACTTGCTAATGACAAATGAGATGAAATGTAGTGATATCAATGTAATAGCTTCATAATTTACTCAATATCCAGAGGATTAAAACTTTGTTATTAATCAATAATCCATCAGACATGGTGTTGTGAGGCAAATCTGTTATTGGTATTTAAATTTCTACTAAAGTTTCTAAGTAGAACAAAAGCTTAGGATGTTCTGTTAAGATTTGAAAAAATTAGTGCACTGATCAATGAAAAAAAAAAATGCACCAGCAAAGTGCTTTGGTTTAGTCTGAGTTCAGATATTAAGGTAGCCCAAAACAGACAAAATCTCAATAGTTCATTGCATCAAGAATGTTACTGGTGAACACTACGATTCAATGCTGCAGTTCAAATGAGTCAAATACTTTCAGCTCATTTCAGATCAGTATGTATTTTTCTACCCCTTTACACTTCATGTTCCTGACAGAAATTGTGCCTAAGGCTCTCCTAGACCCTTTGCCAAATTATAAATAAATAAATAAATAAAGATTAGGATACCTTGTGAAATTAAATTCCAATTTCGTGCTATGTTTTTCCATGTTCTTGGCTTATTGCCACCAGCACCTAAAGGTAGAGGCTCGGTAGCATCATCCTGTCACTGGCTGCTGCTCAGAGCAGCAAATGGCTCACAAAACACTCAGTTGAGACTTTGTTTACATGTTTGCTTTATAGTTTCAAGGGTCCATAGCATCATGTACATAAATGTCTCATTCTGTAGAGGTTGCTTATGAGAGAGTAACTTCAGATGCTAAATATTTAACTTAACACTACTAGTAATTAGGCAGTAATTTAGACTCAATATTGTGGCAGGCCTCCAATTTTATTCTTGAGCTTGAAGAGAAAATGCAAACACTGTGCCCAGACCCTCATCCACTCTAATGGCCAGAGAACAAATCTGTAGGTTCCTTATTCACCTACAGGCTCCAAAGCATGTTTAGACCAACTACCCCCCAATTAGTAAGATAGCCAAGAGTGTCCTTCCCTCTCAAGAAAGGTATACCCTGCAAGACAGATTTTCACAGGAACGAATTTACAGTCTAGACTGCTTTGATTTCTACTTGTTTGCAAAAGTCTCCAAGTGTTACATTCTCCCTAAACTGAATCACTCCCCTGGGAGGAACAAAGTCACTGCAGCACAAGCACTGAAGTTGCCTCATCTTGGAATAAATAAAGAACATGCACTGAGGGGCTGCCCTCAGCAAAAGTGACAGTAAGTGTGCAAAGGCTGAAGTCTTTGAGCATCCTGTCTAATAAACACGTTTCCAGGTTTTTCCTGTAATGGGATGCTGGCTGGTAACTGAAAAGCTTTGCTCGCAGCTTGCATTTCAAGACATGTCCAAATAATCTGCTTGACAGATAACGAAACTTTGTGCAATTACCTTTAGCTGGAAGCAGAGTTCTTCAAATATCATTTTCACATTGATTTGCGATGAAATTAATTATGTTTTCCTGCAAGCTGGAACCCACAGCTAAAACCAGAGTCTAATCAAACC
Organism: Pyrocephalus nanus; assembly: GCA_038380795.1. Classification (NCBI taxonomy): domain Eukaryota; kingdom Metazoa; phylum Chordata; class Aves; order Passeriformes; family Tyrannidae; genus Pyrocephalus; species Pyrocephalus nanus. Next base: position 12,435,491 of record CM076275.1, on the reverse strand, counting down.
GACTGGGACTAAGGCAGTGGTAAAAGAACCCTTAAAACACAGAACAGAAAAAAATGATTCTTGGTCTTTTACAGAGTGACTTGGCTCCCTGTAGGGGGATAAGGGTTAAATCTCATCACAAACAGCCAGAAGCCCTTGCAGTCCACTAACAAGGGCGGGGGATTACCAGGAGCTCCACATCTGTTATTGACAATGCTGATGAGCCTAATTGGCAACATGCAGCTGATCCCCCGGAGCAGCAGGGGAGAGAAACAAATAAAGAGCACAAAGGTGGATAAGACAGCTTGAGCAATGCACTTCCCAGAGTGACTGTGGATAACCTGCTCCTGCACACTGCAGCTCACCAGCCCCTCTAGCAGAGACACTACTCGAGGCTGGGGGGCTGCTGCAGGCTCAGCACTGGTGCAGCTCTGGAGTTCTGGCAGACACAGAGAACAGATAGACACACACAATCAACATGACAGCAAGACCTGTCCAAGAAGGCCACGACTTTCTGGTCGATCATACACACCCTACCTGCCTGCCACAAAATAATTACTAAAGAATTATGGTTCTGACTTCTCAGCAAAACCCTGGAGTCTGTGACACCACCTTTTGTAGTACATGTATTATTACAGTATTTGTTTGAACAAAATAAAAGTTACCTCGATTTTATTAATTTAATTTCTGATCTTTTATGGTTATGTTCTAACAGTTACACTAGAAGCAAAGAAGGATATTCTTGTTCATTACCAAAATTTCACCACCACCACTATCCCCAGCAGGACTTGTCTTTGAACAGGGATCACTCTCTACAGTTCAATGGCCAAGATGTGACAGCACGATAGCAGCTGTCTCAACAGTTAGGAGAAAATACAAACAATGTAATCAGGCCTAATGTCATAAAATTAAGTACAACCCAGGTTCCCAAAGTGACCATCAACCTTTTATTATCACTTACAAAATACTAGTTGGTGTCCAAGCAATTTTATTAGAAGAGTTTCTCCTTGCAAACACTACTCTACACAACTGGATTTCCTTCTTTCAAGCCTCTTTCCCCAGCAAGATCCCAGCTGCCAAGGCACGCTGTCGAAGTCTGTGAAGCACTCTTAATTAAAATATGATTAGAATGCTGATGTCTCCACACGCCAGAAATATGCCAAAAGGAGAGCCAAAGTGTGTAATTACTGAGCAACTGCAGCTACAGAGAGCCTTCAGAAAAAGCAAAGCCAGGTGGGAAGTGTGAGTCCACCCTGAGTACAGCTCCCTCTTACACTCTCAGACTGGCTCTGGCCACCAGTGACACCCACACTGACCTCAGTTTCCTAATTAGTTGTAATGTGTTTGAAAGTCATTGGAAAGACTCTCTGGAGATTTTTTTTTTTTTAGGGTTTAAGCTTTTCATTAGCTGGTGAGATCAATACATTCTCTCTGTACTAACAGAATATAAAAGAAACAAACCAGGACAAACCAAACCAACTTTTCACCCTTCTCAGACTTTCCCAGCCTTGATATGTACCAATTTATATCTACACTGGAAGAGACTGTCATTTAATTTACTCCCCTTTTGACTAAAGGTAACCATTAGAAAGAACAGTCAGGAGTTGGGTATCATAACCCACCTTAATATTGACAACTATAAAAGTCTATCCAAACACTATTACAGACAGCTGCTCCCAGAAATCCACCTCAGTTGAAGTCACACAGTGTGCAGCAAGAGTATGATGATTCATCTTTCATCAGCAATCAATGAAATCTTCAAGCAACGATCCTGTTTTCTGTTAACATGAAATCTCAAGATGACTGCCTAGTTAGAAATTACAGAGACATCCACATTAGGAAAGATAGGAGTATTAAACATGCCTTTCTCCAAGGGCTATCAAGAGCTAACAAGAAAATGATTCAAAAAGGCTCTATGATTGAAAATGCACTCTGGCAGATCCTTCAATTCTTTCACAGCCTTTTTTTATGCACACACTTCTCTCATTCTGAAGTTTATTCACAAATTTTGTGAGTTCATAACTAATATCCTTCCAGGTGGCATTTGTCAACACATCCCAGAGTGATGAACTGCTATGAGCTCTGCTTCACCATTTGGGATTCTGAATGCCCTATCCCAAACACCTCAAGAATCCCCAGATCAAACTCAAAACATTAGCTGCATATCAAGTAATTTCCATTCACTTCATATTGAAATGAATTAATTATTTTTGTGAAACAAATGCAAAATTTTTTGTGCTTTATGTTCAGATAGTAGCTGGACTTAAAAGGGTATTTGGAAAAGGAGTCTTGGCTGAAAAAGTGCCTGCAAGCTTTGCTCTGGCACCCTCATGAGCCTGGAGTCCAACTGCATGAGCTCTTCAGAAATCACGTGGGGTTTGGATGCACCTAAAATCCACAGCCCACGTAGATCCCTCTCCAGGCACATGAGTAAAATTTCAAAGCAGGTCAGATCCATTCAGCAATCAAACCTTCAGTTTAGACAGACTTCTCTGCTTCCAGAAGACAGCTCTGCTCCCTCATTCTGCTTGTTCTCGCATGCCTCTAATAGAATTCCTTGCCATTTCACGTGCATTACAATAGATTTGTTTCACATGACCAGAAAACAAGCTTTTAAACATGTGCTATGCATTAAATATCACATATATTCAGCAAGGAAAGAAAAACATATCTGGAGTAATTTTACAGACTCTGGTTTCTAATAAATTTTCACAGCAACCCTAAACTGCATTAGCAAGTTCCAGTTTATTGTCAAGCTCATGCACAACATCCCTCGGTGACATGTCAAATCTTTAGCGAGGCAGCTGAACTCCTAAAGCTGTCCTCATTGGCAGCAAACTTGTCAGATTAAATTGCCACCTCTTGTCAGGTAAAGATGTATGATCCGATATCCCTCTGTTGCTGATGACACAAACTGTCCTTTCACTTTGGATGTATTATGAATCTCCAGTGTTTCTTACTATGAGAAGAGATGCATCTCATGGGGAGAGAGGAAATATGGCTTGCTGACCACTTTAAACATGGTTTATTATAAATATAGGCAAAGGAATACAAAACTCGCAAGTGTTTTCAATTGTGTTTAGTTTTCACTCTGTGTCAGGGTATTTGCTTATCTGTCTAGGGAACCAAAAATAAAAACGTTTTCATTATCTCCTCTCTTAAGTGCTGTTTCCATAACGTTGCCCAAACATGTATTTACTATTTCCAAATGTTCTTAAAGAGGCTGAACTGGCAGGATGGATCAGATGACCCACTTTGGTGCCTTCCAGCCTTACCCATTCTGTGATTTCTGTAAATTATTGCTCCTCTTTGTATGGCCTTTGAAGCAGAGTTTTGCAAGAAAGAATTACCTGTCACAACATGTGCATTATTAGACGGCACATAGATAATGGAAGAGATTATTGAACAGAATTTGGCTTTGTGTCATGCCTTTTACAATCACAGCATGGCAATCTGTTTCCCATTAAGTAAGACAATCAGACAAACTAGTTGAGCTGTCAGCAAGCCCACCACCTCTGTGATCAGTGGCAGTGCAGACACATGGAAGGTACCACAAACTGCTGGGCAGACCATTTCAAAGACCCTGGGCAGTCAGTGGAAACTTTAGGGCAAAACACAAGTTCTCCAGGATGATGGTAAGAACTGTCCCAGGGAAGCATTTACTGAGCTAGGAAGCAACCAGCATGAAGTCAGGAATGTAGAAATCAGCTGAGGCAGCTGCACAAGGAGCCATCAGATGCCACAGCACCACTCCAGTCACTGACAGTTCCGTGGCATCCCTCTGTACTTAAAGTCCTGAGCGATGATGGTCAGAAGCTCAGCAACTGCAGTGTAGAAGTGACTCCAATAGCCCAACACAGAACTTGAACCTTGTGGGGAGGTAGTTTTTGGGTCCCAGATCACACCCAAGACTTGAGGAACAGAAAGGAGCAGAGCACCCTAAATCTTTGTGGCATTGACATTGAGTTGTTACTTCCATCAGCATTTTTCAAACAATTACAGTGCAAAATCCTACTGCTGGCTTCCTTTACTCAAAACATAACCACACAACTCTGACACACAGGATATTCTAAACAGCCTCCCTAAATTTGGAGGGGAAATAAAACCAAATGCTAACAACGTATTTCTGACCTATCTGCACAGCAAAGTTTTGTTAGACTCCTTTATAAACTGCATTTTCACATTTAAGCTTAAACAAGTTTTGCATTTCCACTTCTCATCCTGCAAATCACCCCAAAACACAGAGTATTAGAAATGCAAAACAAGTTTCAGGTAATTTTTTTTTCCTTTCTTGAAAGAACAAAGCAACCATGTCCCTTTACTGGAGGGAGAACTAAATTTTCACCTCTTTTTACAATTTTTCAGTCAGGAACAGGAAGTTACAGAAAATGCAATTTTTAAGGCTTTTTAGGCCAGAGAACAGAACTTTAGTGCTACCACAAAGACACAATTCTGTTGAGCTGCACGGGTATAGTTTGAGAAGTTGATTCACCAGAAATTCCTAATAGCAGGCAGAAAGTTTTCCAAAGCCCTCTGAAGCACTAGTGCTGATTAGTACTTTATTTCCTCACCTGCTTGCAGGAACACAGATTGCTTACTCTGGGCTCATCACAGATCGAAATGGCTCCAAGCAGTGCCTGGGAGCATAATTAAAAAAAATTGTGCCCCAGAGAAAGCTGCTGAGAGGCCTGAGCTCACTCAAAGATGCATTCACAACTTTCCCAACTGACAGCAAGAGATGAGCTGCATAGCAAGTTCAACAGACATCAGATTTAAGGTGATGCTGGAAATTGTCTGGGATTTAACAAAATCTTGCAAGCCTCTCCAAGAAGGTTGAATGGAAGTTCAAAATACCAATTTCAAAATTCCAATTTCTTCACTGAAAGTTTAAAATATGACACAGTACTCAAAAGGGGATACTTTTTTACCCATTTTTATGTCTTACATAAAATAGACTCTTTCCACTACCCAGTACTATGATACTAGACCCCAATTTAGATGATTTCATTATCATCTTAAAAGAAGAAAGATATATTAGGAAAATGAAGCTATAGACTAATGTTACCTTATTAAAATCCTATTTACATAGAATTACCATAAATACAAGTTGGTAAACCATATGCTATCGCATCTGTTCCTCTGTGTATTAATAACAAGACTGTCCCCTATAGGGCTCTCAAATTAATATGTATTAGACTACAATACAAAGCATTTGGATTCTTTTGACAATATAATTTGTAGCTAGATTATATGCAGGCTTCTAGCTTGGAATTATTGCTGTTACACTATACCTCAGCTGTTTCTTCTAGTGTGATTAAAGTAAAACACTTGGCTCTTCTTCTATTAAAACTTTATAGAGTTGTGTCAGTTTTCAACTATTTTCAGTCTAAAAGTGTGAGAATATGCAGTCCTTTACCAACCACAGCACTTTTCAGGAGCTTTGTTTTCCAACTTCCTGGACACCTAATAGATGCCAAACACTCAGAAGTCTTTACTAATTAAGAAAAAACTCATATAACAAAAGAACTTTGAAGCTTAAGAGATATATATTTCATTTCAGACACCAAACACTCTATAAATATATGTTTGCATCTTCCAATGAAACCAACAGATGCTTCCTTGCACTGAATAAAGCAGGTGTTTGTATTTGCTCTTGAAGACTATGAAGAATATTTTAGGAGATCAATAAAGTGTCTTATGCCTTACTGTTTTTATACTCACATTTACTTCTTTTCTTTGCATACACTGTGTGACCAAAAAAATACCCACAAACTCCCTCATTTTTTTCAGCTCAGCTACAAGGTTTAGTAACTAAAAAGGTTAAAAAACTAAATGCTGAAATAAGAAATTGCATATAAGTCATCTTTAGAACTATTAGGACCCCTTCTTCATAGGGGAGACACTGCCCTCAAGGGCTCATTACCAAAGGCTGCTCTCAGAATATCACTGTAAAATGCTTCCCCTGTTTTAAAGGGTAATCAAAAAAGAAAAAAAGCTGTATGTTGGCAAGTCATTTAAAGAGCTAGACAAACACAGATTTAGGCACAACACCTCTAAGTCTGTTAGGAGTATCCATGCCACAAGGTCAATACACTGCACTATCATCCTTCATTTTTATCAAGATATCAGCACCCAATCAAGGAAAGTTACCTGATGGATGCCTCGTGCCCCTCTGTGGTTTGCTCCTACCATACTTTCCAACCTCAAGATCTCTATTTTGTTGTTTCTCCTTAAGTAACTCACCAAATAAACCAGGCACTACCAAATCCATTATAAAAACTCACCTGGTTAGCCAGACCTGCAGCCAAAAGCCTGTTGATCCTCCCCATCTCCCATAACCTCTCTGCACCTCACCCATGGTGCAGAAACCACCCTCCCACACATCTCAAATGGCAGACAGCTCCTGCACACACCTTGAAACAGTTTATTAAAAGCCAAAACAGCATAGGAAAATGCCAACTCATCTACTGAGAGTAGCTTTTAGACCAAGCCAAATACAAACAAATCAACTAAGACCATCTGGGTGCCATTGTTACCTTTTTTTGAGCCGGGGGAACCTAAGAAATTCCTTTCCCAGAAGCAGCTCCAGCACCATATTGTTCCAGGCTATTCCTCACAACTCAGCAGTGGCAAAACATTCTGGAAGCCCCAAGCTGTGGACTCAAGGAGCCACTGCAGATGCCAGGTCCCAGAGAGGGGGTTCATGGGGCGAACACAGACCCCACCCCACCACGTGCTACCCTCCCCTTCTGTGGAGGATTGGCAAAGGAAGCCCCACCTAATCCTTCTCACCTGAAGACAAGAACAATCCTAGAATGTCACAGGAATGGCATCCCCATTCAGGAAGAGCCCCCTCATTCTCAGCAGGCAACCCTGGGACACACTGCCTTCCTGACCACCCACCACACAGGCTGCTGAACATCCTGGGAAAATTTTAAGAAAGGCAGTGATAAACTCAGAAGTACAGAAGTGTTTACATTGGTTTTATTTTTATACACTTAGACCAACTTTTGCTCTTCCACATCTCACAGCTGAGTTTATATTAATGCCTCAATGCCCCAAGACTAATTGCATGACAGGTGCAGGGCTGCAGATGCAACTCATGAGCAGATCCTATCCTAATGCTCTTGAAGTAATACTGAAAAGTATGTCTTGAGTTTTCAAGACATGTAAAGAAAATTAATTGTGTAGAAAATATTACTAAAAGGTTGTTCTTACTGCACTGGTTTACTTTCACAATTCTGGGGCCCGGCTCATTATGTTTGAATTTTCAGCTTCTGCTAACACAGGAAAGGATCCAACATAGCATTCTTATTATATCCAGAGGACAAGGAGAAACATTAATGGAACAGTCTTTCCTCCCAGTGCATTTTCTTCCTGCAGTTGTGTTCTGTGCAGCAAACCAGGCACCTGCTCAGGAGCCAAGTGACAGCAAAGGCCAAGCCCAGCCCGCTCTGCTCCAGCTGCGTCACAGGGAGTCCATAACTCGTCATAAGGCACAGCAGGCACGGCACGGGGGATTCCAGGTGTTGGGCTCAAACTGCACCTTTTCTGGGATCAGAGAAGTGTTAAAGCCGGAGGAAGAAATATAAAACTGAGTGGTCCTCAGCTTGTTCCACACTAAGTCTTCTTCTCCAGGTTTAAATCCACATTACTTTTATTTTCAGGCTCACAAAGTCTTCTGCCTGGCACTCCAGGAAAAGATGCAGTGATGCCCCACAGGAGACAGTGCAGAACGTGTCATCTCCTGGAATGAGAAAGAGCCTTAAGAATAACAGATCATCATCAATTTTCACTGGGTTTAGGTAACAGAGCAGGATTTTCAATATTCAAAAAGCAAATCAGTTGAGCAGTGTGAGAATGGAAACCATGCAGACAGGATTGAAACTGATTTTTAAATATGATCTGCAACTACTAGATTATTCTGCTTTATTATGTACATTTGTAAGGCTGCATTATGGGTCAGATTGCTGCATAAGGTATTACAGAAATATGTGAGCTCTAGACCTTCCCCCATGCAATTCCATCATGCCTGCAAAATTTCCTTCAGTTTTGCATATTCATTAATTGCTTGAGTTTTCACGGTCTTAAGTTCTGAAGTGTTTCATTAATTTCCAACCCAGACACAAATATAATGATTTTTCCAGCCAGAGACAAATAGATTGGATCAAGAGTAATCCTACTGAGCTCTGAGGTTCAAAGCAGTGATCACAAAGGGTCTCTCTTTTATAGACCAGTGACCCTTTTGAACACTATCCACATGTAATTAATATAAGCATGTCTTAATAAACCATATGCTCACTCAGCTGTTCTTTGCTGTATTAATAACAAGGCTGTCCCCTAAGGGACTCCAAAATTAATGTATATTAGACATATGTATCCTAATAACCAGAAGGTAACACAGTTGTACTTGTCTTACTTTAGATAAGTATTTAATACAGCATTATTTTAATGACTTTAACAAAACATATGTGCCTGTTGGCTCAAAAATACAGTTCATGAGATTGAAGATAAGATGAATATTGGGATAACAAACCTCTCAAATGCCATTCTTCCCCATTATATATGAATAACAAATGGGATTGATGATAATATGTGTCTAATACCCTTTTCTATAAAAAGGGAAAGTGACTAAAAGGCAAAGTGCAACATAAGAAAACCTCTGAATAGATCATATCATTTCAGGTTGCTGTTGCTCATTACCTTATGACACAGACTATAACAGAGTATTGCTCTTCACAGTATTAAAGTAGGCAAACCTATTTAAATAAAATAATCACCATTATCTCACACAAAGGTTCAGCTGATTGGAGTGATCTGAAATTTCCAACCACATTTTGTTCCTATCTGTTTTATCACAAGCAATTTATTTTGTAATATCCTAGCTCCCCCATACTTCTGAAAGAATAAGTGGCAAAATAAAATTCCGGTCAAAATCCAAGAGTGAGAGAGGATGTCTCTAAGTAGGAAACAGACAAATATTAACTGGAATAAAAATCTCCACCAGTGTCTCTCACTTTCCAAAGGAAAAGGAAAGCCTGGTCACTGAATTGTTTTCTTTTCTAGGATTGTTCTCATAGAAAGCTTTGACAGAGAGCAGACTGATCCTGGGGTGATTTATTAAAATCTGAATATGTCTTTGTGGAATGGGAAGGAGGCCTGATGGCATCACAGGAGGGCCATGAAGATGCTCAGAGGGTTGAATCAGCTGCTATGAAGAAAGGCTGAGACAATTGGGGTTGTTCAGTCTGGACAAGGTTCTGTGGAGCTTTCCAGTGCCTAAAGGGCCTCCAAGAGAGATGGGGAGGGACTTGGGACAAGGGTCTGCAGTGACAGCACAAGGAGGAATGGCTTCACTCTGACCAAGAGCAGGGTTTAGTGAGATGTTAGGAAGAAATTCTTTAATCTGAGGGCAGTGAGGCACTCAAACAGGTTGCCCAGAAAAGTTGTGGATGTCCCATCTCTGGAAGAGTTCAAGGTCAGGTTGGATGGGGCTCTGAGAGTGTTGTGGTTTTTTTGGAAGGGGAGAATAAAAATTAAAAAAAAAAAAAGGTTTTCTCCATGTGTCTGCACAGGACAGGAAACTGAGGAAAGCATTCCACCGTGGTCAGGTTTTTTTCTTACTGGCCAAAAAGGATGGAGAAAAAGGTATTTGCCTTTTTATTTGTAAAACTTTGTTACCAATTGCTACCTGCACACCTTGTCCTTCCTTCAACAGAGATCTTCTGTATGGCCATGATAAGCTCCCATATCTTGTATATACAACACCTGGATGAATAATTTATGAATAACTTTTCCTTATACTGTTTTCAATGACTGCCTTCCCTCCCCTTCCATATGCATTTTCATCCTGTGCCACTTTTAAGTAGAGATAGGAGAGTCACTCTTTTGTTTGGGGGAGGGGGGAAGAGGGAGGTAGGGGGGGCTCTGCTGTGGTGTAGAAGGACCATAGGTGCCAAAATAACACACTCATGTGGGATGAAACTTGCAATTATCATTCTACTCCTTATATAGGTCTGCATAATCTGATACAGCTCCCAGAAAAGCTCAAAGTTCCAGCTCCAGTTTTCTGAGCAGATGTGATCCCCACCTCACAAGATCCACTGATAGTTAACAATACACTTGTCATTTTGAGTCAGATAAAAAGCAGCTGTTCTTTAAGCTTTCATTTCAAAAAATTCATACTGTTCTGCAACAAATGGTAATTAACTGCTAAAAGGGGAATATTGAGAGCAGTTCTCCAGATAAAATGCTTTTGTTTATCATTAATTTATAACAATGCATCACAAACTTGAGAAGTAGATGCAAGAGTCACAGAATAATGAAGCCTGAATATTTTGATCAAAACAACTACAGCAGGTTAAACATCTCCACTGGGCTAAGTTAGCTGAATTGAAATGTCTGGTCTCAATTGCTTGTTGCCGTGTTGTGCTTTCACCAGCTGACATGAGAAAACTTCTTTTCCTGACAAAAGACAAAACATTTCTGCCAGCTGAGGTGACATTGTGTTCATTCAATAATGATACAAGGCCCTGAGGTTCTTCAGCAAGAAAGATAACAAAGAGAATCCTCATTAACTAACTGCAGAAGAATGAAGGTCAACCCACAGAGAGCATTTCATGCTTACATGTCACTTAGAACATTTGTTCTTCATTAATTCTTTAAACCCAAGCTGGGATATCATCTAGCAGCATTTTAATGCCCTGCACTCCATCAGAAATAACTCTTAGGATGTGGGTTTCTTTGCACAATGCTTAAGAGGCTTTATTTATAAGCACTTGACTTCACATTGTTGGGCAATAATAATGTTTTAGGATTGTTCCAAGACTGGATGTAATCCAGGTAATAACAGTTTGGGTATTTCAAGATGAAGTAAATGAGAACTGACATAATACATTCCAAGAAGTTCACTATATGGACATATAAAAATACCACCACTATTTTTTATGTTTGTGCACTACTTTGTTATTGTTGTATTTTTTAGGTTCTTTTTGGTGAATCAAAATACCTTATTTCTGTCAAGAGTATACTCCTCACAGACTGGTAGAATTATATGCGAGATACCTGTATTTTCAAATATGCATTAGCAAATATTGCTAGCAATAGCAGAACAGAAACATTAATCATTGTTTCTTATAATAATAATAAAAAAATTATTCTGTGTAAATTTTCCAAAAACTTTCTTGGTTTCTTAATTGTAACAATTTGTGATCAAGTATTCATACTGGCCACATCCAAAACATTTTATACTGTTGTTTTTCATAAGCCTTAATGCTTGTACTTGCTCAGTTTCTCATTGGAAAACAGATAATGCAATTTTTTTTCAAAATATACTCACCTCTGTCAGATTTTATTTCCTCTGCCCAAATCAAGATGACATATAGATCATACAGTACTTAAGCCAGAAGTCATTACTCAGAAAACACTTAATTATGAGAGTTAAGTGAGCCTCATATTTTCCAATTCATGAAATTTGAATAAGCTTGGATTTGTTTTTTTATTTTCTATTTCAATATGCTTCTTTAATGCTGGGCAAAATGTCTTCTTCCTCCAGTCCACACTAGTTTATTGAAGGTTGAAAATATGACTCCTTTTGAGACATACATGGCTGCTGCTAACTCTTTTCCAACTCTTCATTTTCATTTAATTAACATAACATATTCATAGTATTTGTGTAGTAGCATAATATTTGTGATGGGCTTCTTTGGACACAGACACATAAACAGGTTAATGCATAATATAAGACATAATAGAGGTCAGTGACCCCTAAAGTTTTCTAAGATCAGCACTTTTGACCCAACGATTCCTGGTACATTTGTCCTGGTTTCAGATGGCTGTCTTTCAGGGCACAGCTTATTCATTTCAAAGATATTAAAGTACATCATTTGGTCTACCACAATGTCACTTGCTCCAAGTATTTATATGTGTAGTTAAAATGAACATTACAGGTGCAACTATAAATATTTAGGTCTATTTATATCTTGAGAGTTTTGGACCTGTTCTGTGTAGTTGACCACTAAAAAGATGATAGCCACGCCTTTGTTTTCATAGGCTTTACCAAAAAAGCTATCCATATGTCATCTTATGGAATAATCTTCCACATTTTCCTCTTCCTGTGATGGCCACAAAAAAAAAATCCTCCAAGCCAATAACCTTCTGGTTCCATGTGTTTATTATTCTTAAGTACAGCTCAGTTCTCATAAAAGTCAGAAAACATAAAGCACAATGTATATTTGTATGTGTATATATATACATCTATATCCATATTTTTAATGGATACCCTTTTAAAGATTTAGTCCTGCTTCCTATGATTAGAATTTGAGGGCATTCTGCATAAAAGAGGATGTTAAATGTGAAACTTGGGAAGACTTCCTGCAGTGTGTGAGCACGAGCAGAGACTTCATCTGGTCCTACCCAAAATGCCAGAAGATTCCACCAATACAGCAACACTGGAAAACCATAGGATCAACACATTAGGCTGCAATGCCTGACTGAGCTGAAGCAGCTGAGGAATTCCCAAGCTTTCCATGCCATCAATCCTGGTAACCTCCATGTACAAGAGAAAAACATCTTAAACCTTTGTAGCTCCTGGTAATTTTGGCTTCTCTCTATGCCATATGACAATTCTGATTTTAGATTTATTTTATTATTTACATATTGCAATAGGAAGTATCAGAATCATCAGAGAGATTTTGGGAGAGGAAACTGCCAGATCATTACTGCTTCAAATGGCAAGGCTTACTGTTATATCAAGTTTGTTCTAAAGCAGTCTGTTGTAACCCCACGGTATCTCATGTTTGGGTTGTATTGGTCATCTCTGGATTCTTGTTAGAAAAATAAAAAACATGATGGAAAGATCACTGAAAAGCAATAACCAAATATCCTTTTACTGCTTCTTCCAAATCCTCAGTGAGTTATCTTAAATCTCCCTTTTAGCCAATGCCAACCTGATATCAATATATTATTTTATGAACATTGTGCAAACAGAGAAGCACTCTTGTCTCTCAGCAGACTTTTGTTTATATGTTTCAGGTTTAATCTGCAGGTGACATTATATTCCTAGATCAGCACAGAACCTCAGTGCTGTCTGCACAATGGTCAGAAGCCAGCCTGTGTCATGGAAATTTGATCAGCATGCTGTCTAACCTAGCTTTGAGACAGAAACATATGATTCTTTGCCTAGATCTTCAAATTAGAATCTGGTAATAATTAATGTTACAACAGGAAAGCAGAGAAATAAAATTTTAAACCACCAAAACACTACGGCACCTGAAACAACACAGCCTCAAATTTAACTCTGTTGTGGTAATCCAAAGGAATAGTGAAGCAAAGTGCCTATTTGTGTCCTGGATCACGAAGCAGGCTGCAGCCCTGAGTGGGCTTATCTAGCTGGCTTTTAAACTGTTTCCATCCAACCTTGTCCACTACAAAATCCTTGGTTCAATACCCTTGTTTCTGCTGTCAGGCAACGCTGCGAACATGACGTTTTTTCTACACTCCTGTGCACCTGCAGAGTTCTGATGTCTGTTCCTCAGACAGCCCAGCAGACAATTGCTCTTCTCTTTCACATGTTCCTTTTATTAGGAAGGCAGCAAATTATAAGCTATTCTCTCTCTTCCGAAATCTTGTCCTGATTGGCTTTAAAGGAGATCCCAGAGCCCACCTGCCACATCTGCTGCACAACAAGGCACCTGCCAGAGGCTTGAAAAGAACAGGAGTGGTATCCTGTGTTTTCCATTTCCTAAACACCAAGTGCTACATCAGTTCTACCTCAGCCTTCTCCTCTGCTGCTGCCTCTGTTCTTCATGGCTGGGGTAGCCTTGCTTCTGACAGGTGCCATTTCAGATTTAATGGCTACAGGACTCTCTTACAGACCATGACAGAGAGATGGTTGTTATTCCATCCTACTCTACTGGGGTATGCTAGGTAAATCAAGAAGCATAAGTGGTGGAATAAAATAACCCCTGCACTTGGGTAGTATGTCCATCTTGGCTGTCTGTAATACATTCCTCAAGTCGTAATAAAACTGACATTTACAAATCCCTCTCATGTATGTACTAAATTACAAAAAGAGAAGTGCAACAGTGTTCCTAATATAGAAAATGACCCATTCTGTTCCAGCTTTCCAAATTTATCCAGTCTAATGCTGATCAATGAAATGGTTTTACAGAGGGGAAGTTCCTTACCTAGTAGGTAGATGAAACACAGACAGTTGTCTGCAGCCCAGACACAGAGGCTTTCTTAATTTCTTCTCTTGTGCTTGGATGGTTTAGAGCACAGGATTTGGTTCCCCTTCTTCTCTGCTGAACAATTATGAAGTAATGTCTGGTCTGCTTAGCAAATGGTGCAATTTCCTCTTTCATTTTTATTCATTTATTTATTTTATAATGAAGAGAGAGCTCTCAGAGTGAATGAGCAATTACCCAGCACCTTCCTCTGGGATCTCCCTGAAAGTAAGGAACAGAAGCACTCGAACATGATTCCAATCCACCTTTGCCACCATCCAGTGGCAAAGTCAATTTGAAGAGCTGCTGACATATCCAGAGGTCTCCCAGGCACTCACATGAGTTAAGTATGTTAATGCTTTCCTAATCAAAGCAAAAGCTACAAAGTTCCTATTGAACATTCCTGGTAATTACTAGCAGATTATAAATGTCTGTGAGAAGTTCATAGTCCATCCCCTAAAGTTTACCTAAAAATAACACTTTCAATAATTACCTGAATACCCTGAAATTTCTGTAACAAGGTTGTTAAACTGAATTGTGAAAATGCCAAATTTTAATGGACCTGGAACCAGTTTTCCACCAATGTCAGATAAAAAGGATGGGTTTGAATCACTTGATCAGAATTTAAATGAAAGCAAGCAAAGTAGGAGTTTTTTTTGTGGTTCTTTTTTTAAAGGGATACTGAAACATTATATTATAAAAGCAAGAGATACAAAATAATGCTCATTCAGTTTCAGGAAGGTACATAGGTTAACTCTGAACCAATAATTTTTTGAATTCTATCCCACTATTGGCACACCCACTGAAAAACACAAACCTTTCAGTAGTGGAAAATTACCCCTTCTCTTCTCTGATAAAAATGTTTGTGGAAATAACATTCTTTTGTTATTTTCTCAGATAATAATCGATATCCACTAAGTAAAACATAATCCAAAAAATATTCTTAAAATACCACAGCATTTAATGTTACATGGCTGGATGGAAGCATGTTCTTCATGAGGGTTACATATTGCATTAAGAAAAGTGAACATTTCTTTAATATACTAAGTCTAGTTCTCAATTATTTTCCCCTTTGTATAAAACTATGCAAAGGAGGTTTGAAATAGTGCCATCCAAATCTGCCACAGTTTATAACTTCCTGTGAGTGGCTGAAGAAGATATAAGATAGTAGAGTATCAGTTCTACTTCACATACATTTAAAGAGACTGGAGGAATAAATTTAAAGCTTTAGAAAATCCTAATCAACACAAGACTTTTTATACAAGTACAAATATCATGTGTTACTGGGAAAACAGATTTTTTTTCTCTTCCATCAATCTAAGTCTATTTATTTAGAAATTACTAGGTTATTAGAACTGCTATCTTGTCTCTTGCATTTAATTTTCAATCTGCATTACATTTAGATATCCTAGTGACAGAGAAAGAGGCGGATGGTTCCATTTCTGCAGCTTCCAGTTCTGCAAAATGAATCTCAGTGTGAAAAATTAAGATTAATGGGCTTCATAATCATTTTGTTCTGCTAAAGCCAATTTGAATAAAAGGGAAAAAGAGTTCAGATATGAAAACATCTTTGATATGTTTGAATAAAAATAAGCATTGTACATAATGTTGAGCTCCTGCACAAATTGCCATTTTATTTTCTCCCATGCCTGTGTGAAGCACCATTATCACATGTACAAGGGATTTCACAACGTTCTCTTTCAACCTGTTTGCTCTGTGACGTGCAGGAAATGGTCTGGGGGAACATGAAGTGTAGAGTAGCTGAAGGCCACCCTGGGAATGTGATTTTAAGGATTCCACATACACTCTGTAGCTATTTAAAAGGTGCCACATGTTAAGAGTTTTGGCTTTGGATCAGCTTAAGAATCTAAAGGTGGTGCAGGAACAGCTGAGAGTTCCCTGCACTGGTCAAGGAATGTCTGAGAGAGGAGTGGTGAGACCACTGCCATCCCCATCATCTGTCATGTTCATGAAACTGCTGGCAAAGATAATGGACACAAATTTGGGCCTTTCCTTCCTTCTAAGATAAAAAAACACTCTGTTGTATGACACAGAAGTGACATTTGGTCAAATGTAATCCAAATTAAAACTGCTACAAAACCAGTTGTATAATGCTTAATGTATAATCCTTACTGGTTTTAAACTGATAAAACCAGAACTAAATTAGTTAAGATAAAGAGTATTTCATTCCTCACTGGCTGAAAATTACTGCACTAGCACTTTGGTTGATTACTCTTAAACTGTAGAGCTTCTTTATGCCTGGTCTTATTTCATAGGAGAATAGGCACATTTTAAATTCTTCAGTACAGGAGAAAGAAGAGAGCAGGTGATACACAATAAAGCATTTCATACCTATTCAGCTTCCTGCAGCCTCTCCAGACCAATGTCCTTAAATTAACAGAGTGATTGCTTGAGAAAAGCCCTCTGCCACAAGTCTGACCAAGTCCAGCATTGATCCGGGGGCACAGCTTTCTCACTGCTACCAAGTCACTACATTTCATCAGCACCTTCTGCTTTATTTTTAACTGTGCCCCTGCATCAGTTGCCACGCTGTTCTGGCAGGTTGAACACTGCCCTCCAGTAATCAACCAGGGAGTGCGAAATGGATGTGGTGTTCTATTACCTTAGGTAGGAAATACTGCAGCATCCCCTCCTCCCTGAAAGCTTGCAAAATCCCCCTTTCCCTTCTAGCAAAACTCTCCTGAACCCGTAACGTGCAATAAGTATAATTTAGGTTTTTGTAACTGCTGGCTGAGCACCAGCCCATGAGAATGATAAACATTTTACTGTTTCCGGCATCTGGCTCTTGGAAAACTTTTATTTTTAATTCCTGTTGTGCGATTTGCCATCACCTCAGATAACCTGCAATAACCAGGTGTTTCACTCTGTAATAGGAGCAGAGTGGATGCACAGGTTTTTGAATGCACAAGAGGTGCTGTGATGTCCTGACTTGGAGATGGCCTATTGTTAATCTCAGCTTTGGTTGCTTTCAGAATTGTTTGGTACCAGTCTTTCATGTCAGCAGGGTGATAGCACAAAATGAGTATTTGTATATTCATAAATACTCATTAATAGTAGCAGAGAAGAACTCTGGCACTGTATTTTGCAGATAAGGAATCATTTAGACTGGCCATATAGATTCATTGTATAATTTGGGCAAATCACCTGGAATTTTACAACTCATCTCTTTCTTGTACGGCAGAGAAAGTAACTTCTTTTCATTTTCTTTGCCCATTTAACTTTGAAAACCTGGTAAGATGGGGGTCCCTCACTCTGAATATGCAGAGATACTTTTAGAAACTACTATAACCTAAATGAAATAGCACCACTGACCAGACAGTCCTAAAATAATTCCAGTAAAGGTTGGGCAGATGCATGAGGAGGTCCCTAGGTCCATTTTCTCCTGCAAGAAAAGCTCAGGTAGCTCTTAGGCACTTCAGCTTTGGAAAAGTGCAAAGCTTAACCCATTAATCATAGTCATTCCCTGGGTCTGTATTAGCCCTGGTACAATATACTGTGTGCCAAAAAATTAATAGTTACTTCTGTGTGCAGATATAATGACTACATATATGAACCTTCTAAATAAATATAAGCCATCAAAAAATTGAAATAAAAACTCCCCCCAAATTTAATTTGAAGACTGTACAAGGCCTTACAAAATCAAGCACTTGAGCCATGGTTCTGTAACAGCAGAGATAAATTGTGGAAGCCTTTGACCTCTCAAAGCATGACTGTGATATCTGATGGAATCAGACCCAATGGCTGACAAACTCCTCAGGATAAAAAAAATCACATAAATTCAAAGAAATGTCAATATTAATGAAAAATGATTAAAGTAAACCAAGACACCGCCTAGTATAACACAGATGTAGAATTATATTCTCACAGAGATATCTTTTTGAAGTTTTCCAGGAGGCAGCAGTGGATCAATAAAGAGCAGAATTAATCCTTAAAACACTGGGAAATGTGCAGCTCAGGCTTTCATTTATCTTGCACTCATGGTGCTGCACCACGTATATCAGAGGTCTGACAGCACTGTGTGATATTGCTGCTGCACCATCTGTGCAGCAAATGCACACCTAAGCTCCAGGGAGAGGCTGGAGGAGTGCAGAGGAATTTTTAACTCAGTGTTTCTATTTAAATATTTTATGGAACCTCACAGCTGACCCAACATTAAAATATTGCTGATTATTGGACAGTAACAGTAAATGTTAGCAGAGCCTCTCTGTAAATAGGATTGGCTTTGTGAAAACTTATGACATGAAACTCTACCTTGGAGAGGACGAGTAGGGCTTTGGCACTCACATAATGAGAGCCAAAATTAATCTGTCATGTTCTCATATAGATGGTGTATTGAATTTATTTAGTTTCACAGTACTCTGATCTTGGAGTGAAAATACACTTCAAAGTGGAAAAATAGCCTTGTAATACTCTGCAAGAGATTTTTTTAATGTCATACGAAGATGAGAAAGATACTCAGAATAACAGGGAAAACCAAAGCACTGAATATAGAAGCTGATAGAGTGTCCTTCACAGAACTTAATATTTAAGCAAAATATCAAAGCATTTGCTCTTTTGACAAATGCACTCTCTGTGTGTAAATAAAAAATAAAAGCTGGTCTGACTGCAACATTGCCCAATTAAGTGTAATTTACTTGATTAGTATCAGGAGATTCCCTGGATGTCTGCATTCTGTATCA
This sequence comes from Pyrocephalus nanus, assembly GCA_038380795.1. NCBI lineage: Eukaryota > Metazoa > Chordata > Aves > Passeriformes > Tyrannidae > Pyrocephalus > Pyrocephalus nanus. Next base: position 12,416,587 of record CM076275.1, on the reverse strand, counting down.
TTTTCTTGCCATTTTCTGTATCTACATCCCTCCTAAATTCCTTATAAATTTAAAGCTGAAGAGTCTATTTGCTGCTTCCATAGGCAGTAATTGGAGTTCAGTTGTTCTCTCATTTTTAAATAGAAATAAATTTCTTCCATACTTCTAAAGCCACCTGTTTCTAACCACCTTTCCAGTACCACAAGGACAGGTTTGTATCCCCTTCAAATAATAAGTGAATAATTACTGTAGGAAATCCAAGTTTTGTTATCACATGCACAATGCTCTGCCCACTGGGAAGCTCAAGATTAGGGAAAAAAGATGACAAACATGATTTTCTTTTGACCCTCTCATGATCAAATATACATGAATAGGGGCTAGAACTTCATAGGAAGAGCAAATAAAAGCAATGGCAAGAAGGACCCTGAAGAAGTGCTGAAGTTTTCCACCTGCAGTGCCCTGGGAGATGGCCACATCTGCCTGGCTACAAACTTCACTGAGGGAGGGAAGAAGTGAATGGAATTATCAGCTGCTTGTGATGACAATGCTTAGTTTTTTAGTAGGTTCTTCTACTCAGCTTGTAAAGCTGATGGACGTTGAGATTTTCAAACTCATCTGGTTCTACCCTGAAAATAAGCTGCCTAATCTACACTTAGTTGAAACAATACATAGAAAAATAGTCAGAAAAATAAAATGTGGGCCCCTGATAGGTTTCAATCAATATGTAGCCATTAAAAACGCTGTAAAACAGTGATTCTTGAGCTTGACTCCAAAACATGTTCTAAGTTAATCAGGAACTCACAGGCTTTCCTTTCCTTTTCCTGAAAATACTCCTTCAGATGATTTCCACTCTGAGGATTTCACTCTGGATTTTTTCATTACCATCAGAGTTTACATTAACTCAATCTACCTCCTACCTACCAAAAGCTAATTACTGATCTCTCTTAGGCCCATAAACAGTGCTTTTACATTAACCAGGCGTCATTAAATACCATTTCTTCTCCAGATGGTTGGAGGGTTGTCTCCATGCAACATGTTCAGCATTTGTTCACCTGCAAAGACGACTTCCAATTAACATGTTTTAGCTTAAAAAAAAATCTACAATTTTTTAGAGATGCAGCTGTTGGCAGCTGTAGGCACTGTTACTGATCCTTGCATCACTTTAATTCACTTACTTCAGGATGACTCAGTGTAACTCCATGGGTTTCATCACTTTACATTTTTACTTTCTATGCATTTTTGGAAAACTCTGGTAGGATTTTACAAAAGTAAACATATACTTACAGTAGCAATTTTACCTCCTTTAGAGGGATGGGGCTGAATACCCAGCATGAATCCCTTGAAAGCCACTGGTAATTAGTAAAACCACTTTACACAGCATGAGTATTTTAAAAAAATATTAAAATTTCTGCACTTGTGATTGGAAATTCTATGGTATCTGGGTTATGCACCCATTTCTTGACGAGATGTGAAGATTGTGTCACTGACATCTGTTGTTTTTCTCTCCAGAAGGATATACAATGGAAATAGGTGTAACTATTAAAGAGAAATATGGTACTTCCTCCTGCTGTGTCATCTGGTCAGGTACCTTAGTCCAAAATGTTATGGCTGATCTGAATGAATTGCTGAAAAGATGGAAAAAACAAACACTCATGAAGCAGGGTACCTGAGGTCTGTGAATGGGAAGACAGGGAATCATCATCCAAATATCTGTGAGACTTTAAATACATAAAAACACAAAGAGGACACAGTTCCTTCCATTTGCTTGGGTGTTTTCCTTCAAGGTGAGAGATTTCCAAGACAGTCACTTAATTATTTTCCTATGTGTACATCCCCTGAGTGTCAGTGAGTGCCTTCAGGTGCTAAAGAAGAGATGGATTATGAATAGACTAACTCTTGCTTTCATGGGAAGCATAATTAGGAGAGTGTGTGAGAAAAATAATGGGTATTTCATGGAAAATATTCTGCAAGTGGACAGAGAACTCAGAAACCCTCCAGTGCATAATGTGGGGCAAGAATTCAGGGATTCTTAGAGCAGGTTGGGTTGGTTACTTTGAGATCTGGTTCCCCGCCTTGGGCTTTTATCTATTTTACTTAGCTCTAATTATCAGAAAACATTGAAATTTATGTTTTGAGTATTCCCAGCTATAATTATTAATACAAGATAGCTGTGATTACCAAAACTGCTGGACAAAAATTTTCAGATAAAACCACTATTTGGCAAAAAGGTATACTGAGCCACTGCTGGATGCTTCAGAAAGTCATTAAATTTTGCTGGATTGGGAGGAGGGACCACTGGATTTTCTTTAAAAATACTTTTTTTTTTTTTGTATGAGACTTTAAAATCTTGGTTGTTCTTATATTTTTTCAACTCTCAATGTTATTTTTATGTAAATAATTGCTATATCACGAGGTAATTTGTAATTTTTAAAAAAAGAATTATTAAAAGAAAATAAACCAATAAATTCCAGTATTTTGAGTCAATCTCAATGTTCTGTGAAACCCTTTCAAAATTATTTGGTGGAAGAGACAAGCCAAGAAATCTATTATTTACCTACTTGTAATCATGATTTCTCTGCACTCATGATCACAATGTAACCACTCATATATTTTCTTTTTTCAGAAAACATACTAAGAAAAATTAAATTAGTTCCTGATTAAACAGCAAGGTAACAGCTAGTGCAAAGGCAATAAATGACCAAATTTGAGGATGTCTGTGAATTATTTCTTGCTACCAAAAAACATTCACTATATAATTCACAAATTATTTTTGGGCTCTTTCCCATTTTATGAATGGTCTATTCTTCTGTTTTTATTAATATTGTTGACTCGCTACAACAGGTGACATTTTTATCCCCTTAGGCTGTCCATTATCCAAATGAAGGGCCATCTGGAAAGGGATTCTGTTCACTGAAAAATTTGACAGAGCTGATGGCTTTTTAACTGCAAGTCATCTATGATTGCTGGTAAACACTGAAAATTAGCATTGATCCCCCTCAAATGAAAAAAACAACAACAATAAAGTACTTCAGACAGGCTTATAGAAACACCTTCTTGGCAGATGTGCATGCTAATTAATAATTGTAGATGGCAACCCTTCCTCATTTTTGTAAATTAATGCCAGTTGAATTCTCTAAAACAAATAAACACGACTACAGATGGGGCAGCTACTTGTATATGCCCGGCACAGCATATGTAGATTAGGAAATGGGGTGGGACTGAAATCTCTGCCATGCTACAAACAGGTAGTAGACAAGCACCATTACCACAACCTGCCACACTCAGAAAATCAGATAGTTCATCCCTTTGCCCACCAGGTTCCATTCTGGGAGGCTTTCCAAGGCAGGAGCTGGATGCTGCATTGCCTCTGGTTCTGAAGGTGTTCAGTACAGAGGTTGTGTCTGGAGGGACTCTTACAGTCACACATCCAGGGGGACAATAATACTGCCACCATTTGGGCATCAATAACCCTCTAAACTGCATTTTGCACCAACAGTACAAGAGGATTTGAAATAGCAAATTAAAATATACTCCACTCATCTGCTTCCAGAAGTATTGTGTTTTCCTTCTAGGGTGATGGGGACACTCCTGGAGTGAATTCACTCATCAAAATCAACTGGAAACTCTTTGGGCTTTGATGGACTCAAACCAGGCTCTCTAACAGAACCAGCAAAAACTCAGAGAGAGTCTGACATATCCTGACAAAGCTGAAACCCACTAGGAACAGAAACAGCGAGGGTCATAAGCATCAGAAAATAGTTTCATAGTTTCAAATATCCTCTCTGAAGTGAGACTGTAAACATGTTTATTTTAGTATAAAACTGTGCCACATTTAGTAATTAAAAAAACATTGGTTCCACTTAAATTGGAAACAAACTCATTATCTTTTGAGCCACTGATTGACAATGTGTTTTGAGGGACATTTTTTTTACCAAGATCAGAACTGTAACAATGTTTGCTCAAGTACCTTTATGCTGGCACTGAAAATATACATAAAAAAATTTCTTCAACATACTTTGTCACCCCAAAAGGCATTAAGAATATAAATTTCATGCCTTAAAAAGTCATATCCATCAGAATGTATAATGACAACAGGACTAACAACCTTTGATTTACTTCTGCCTACTGTCTCATACTGGAAACCATCTCCCTGCATCTGGTGCCATCCTGGTGAATGCTTGAGGAGCAAGTTTGGGCAACATAAGACTCTTGATCTAGCAGGTGTGTGACTATCAGGCTTACACAGTGTTCATATATCAAACTGATTGCAAGGAAAAACTTTAAAGGAAAAAAAAAGATCTACAGCAATAATATTGAAGCTTTCCAATGTACCAACAAATAAAAGCACCAGACTTTGTCACAGCACAAAACATGAAAGAATTTTAGTTTTAAAGTACTGCTCTGCACAAAAAAGCAAACAGAACAATCAAATTATTGTCTGCTTGTCTAACATGAAGGCAGCATTATCCACAAACATCCTGCAGCTAGGAGATAAGATGCTGGAGAAGTACTGTAAAATGGTTTATAATGCAGCTAACAATGATTTGGTAATTTGGACATTTCATATTTAATGAAAAACTATTTAAATCAGAAATCATCAGACACACAATGACAAGGCTTATTTATACTGTTTGTGTCCTCAATCAATGACTGAGTTCTCTCCATTTTTAAAAAGTACCCTTTTAACATGAAGGCAGAAAGTTAGATGCTTGCTATGACTTTTAAATTAAACCACACAACTGGTATGAATAAAAGGAAACCTCCTAAAGCATTCCATAATAAGAGGGATAGCATCAGGGCTAGCAGAACTCTTTATTTTTTTCACAGCAGATTTGAAGTGCACTGTAATTTAATGTATTGAAAATTATTTCCAGCCCTCCCTGATATCACAAATCACAACCTGTATAAAGGCACATGGGCAATCAAAGATCCATTTGAGCTGATTCATATGTGCATGTGCTCAGAGCTGGGGCTGCTCAGTGTCCTATAATCAGGATTGCAAACATTTCTCATTAGTTTCCCTTTTCATTAGAGTTGTGAAAAGAAGGAAGAGATGGAATCAAATGTAAAAAGAATGAATTTGGGATATAAGGCCAGAGTGCTTTTTAAGGCAAAATTTTACCTGCTTTGTGTGTATGTGTGTGCACACATATAGTGAGAGGCGGTTTCTGAGCAATATTTCATAAAGTAATCATGGAAGAAGTCCCCTGCTGCCCTTTCAAGAACAGGTTCTTCGATCTTCAAATCCAGATGTGCAAGCAGAATCCTACAACCCATATCGAACATATAATGATAATTAGGATTTTATTCTCCAAAAATCATATTATGCAGAACAGTACCTACCAAGATAGCATCTTTTTTTTTTCATTTAGATGGAATGGTAATTAATGCCACTCTTGATATGTAGGTACACACATGTATCTCCATATTATTAGTACATAAAAGACATAATTAAGCCATATACCAAGATGTAGTTAAGAGAAGTTGCCTGCTCAGCGTCTCTTTCAAACATGAGTGGAAGGTATATCTAGAATGTAGAACTATTGGAATTACTTATAAAGTCTCTACCTTGCACTGAAGAAGAAAACATACAGAAATCACCTCTAAAGAAGATACGTGAGGAATAAAAGTACAGATTAGAATAAGGAGCTGAGTTGGCTCCCATCATTGTCTGGATACTGGTTTAAAAATGAAGATTTGGATCTGACACATTTGCTAAATGGTAGAACTGTGACTAACTGAAATATCTGATTTGAGTTGGAATTCAAAATCTAATTAATTTCTTGAATCTTATCTGCATAAAGCAGTTAAGACACTTTTTTATAAAAGCCCTTGCAGTTGACATAGGAAAGGGTTAATGTTTACCACTTCTTCCTTGCTTTCCAATCTCAGTGGCAAAACTGAAAAGAAGTAGTCTGATAGGATTTTTAAAATGGAGAGCAGAGAAAGAAAAATAGCTTGGATAATAATTTAGCAAAAACTTAACAATAATTCAGAAATATCTTTGCAGAAGATAAATACATCCCTATACTCACATATTCCACGAAAAAGTAAATTTGGCAGTAATGTTGACTTAAGGAAAGATTCTTTTTTTATGAAAGAAAAAAATGGAGTTCATTAAGTCTTCTGGTGTAGAGCAGGAGAGTATCTCAAAACCTTAGGTGGGCATAAAATCCATCTCCCTCAACAGAGCAGGATAAGCTACACTAAAATGATTTGTGACAGCTGTTTCCTTAATCTGTTCTTGAAAATCTTCGGTGTGTGGAAAAGACTGCAGCATCCCAGGGTGACACATCCAAGTGCTTAACTATTGTTACAGTTAGAAAAGGGGTTCTGGTTGCTTCTCTTTCCTGATGTCCAATCTAAAGGTCCCTCACTGGAAAAGAATCCCATTGCTTGCTGCCCTATCCCATATCCTGACCTGCACTAGACATGGAGAACAATTTATTACCTTCCTATTGGTGATAACCTTTATTCCTTTTAAGACTGGTATCCTCTCTCATGTCAGTTGTATTTTCCCACCTAAACAAGCCCAGTTCTGTCAGTCTTTTCTGAGAGATCATATTTTCTCTGATCATATCTGTTTCCATCCTCTGACCACTCTGTGCTGTTCTTCATATGCTTAAAATCAGACACACTGGTACAGCCCAGAGTCTGCCTGTCTGACTATGATTAACAAATCCTGCGAATTTGCAATGAACAGACAGTAGTATTTTCAAAAATCCTTAGTCATTAAGCAGCTGAGGCTCATTTTTAACCCTCAGTGCACATATATCCAAGTAATGCAATTTTCAAAGTAGTATGCCAAAGGTTGAAGCACATTAGGAGACCTACAGCCTGAATCTGTGTCAGGGATTTATTGTAATAAAAAACTTAAACATTGTAGAATGAGCAACAACTGAGCCAATCATGACCTCTCCCTGACAATAAACACAGCAATGACCAAAGGAAGAAGTAGCTGAACACCAAACCTCTGACACGCTGCTGGGTGAGGGCCAGCGATGACAGAGCCCGTGATGTAACTGCCCCTTCACACTGAAATAATGAATCCTCCAAGTGATCAGCCCTCAAAGTTATCAACTTTCAGAATTAAGAAAGCTGTCTGAGCAGCTCCATAAAATATGGAACTGCTTCATGCTGCTCTGAGGGAAACAAACATCATTAAAGAGCTACATCTCTGTTCTTCATCATGTTTCTGGTTAATACCCAGAAGAAAAAGAATTTGTACAAGCACTTGGATATGCATAAGAAAAAAACCTAATTGCATTAAAGAAAATATACTGAAGCAAAATGAAATTTTTTCTTGTTATTGCTTATACATAGCTCTTCTAGTCTTCATTGCTTTAAAATCAAATTTGATACACAAGTTCTCATCCCTCTCTCAGCCAGGAAGTTTACTATTAGTAAGGTGTCCCCAGGAGAAGTGTAGTAAAGTCTGCATTGATCAGTTGTTGATGTATGTAATTTAGGACTCCAGTTACACAAGTGTATGGCTACATTAATTTGTGTCTGGAAGCACAAAACTAACATACACAAAAAGGCCCCCTTAATCATCTTACCACACTGCTCAATCTAATTTTAATTCAGGTACCAGGGAAGGGATTTTGGTTCTTGGGAGAACTTTCTGAAATTACACAGTTATTAACGTAACACATCTGTAACACAGAGAAAAAAAAAAAAAGGCAAAAAACCTCCTGAGTACTTCAGGGTGCATGATGGCCTCTTCATCTTTATTGCAGTTGGCAGCACAGGAAACCATAGCTTAATTTATTGTGGAATAAGTGCCCTCACTGAGTCCATAGAAAAAATGAGGGCATTAAATTATTCTATCTCCAACTAACTGCAAAGATTAGTGTCTTTTATGATTCCTGTGGTATAAACTAGAAAATTTATAATGCTTTCAATGAAGTAATCTTGGATTTTTTTTCATTCAATTATAATAATAACTTCTAAAGTTTTGATTTGTTATTGAAAACAAAGCTAAAAACACCTGAAATTTCAGTGGGATGGAAACACTGGAATGTTTTGAAACAGCTTTCTTTTTACCTTTCTTCCCATAGAAAAAGAAAGTATGTGGCAAAATTCCTTATCAAATCAAAAAAATCCATAAACATAACAGGTATTTTCCTACTAAATATAGTATTTTACTGATAAAAACATTTTTTATGCCAGAATTTAATTTCATGAAAATAATTAAAAATCCTGCAGTTAATATGAACAAATTTGTTAACTCTCTCTGCGTTTTCAACTTCTGATGACTGCAAAGAAAGCAGCAAAACTCTGGATGTTCATCTTTCTTGCTCTTATGACCTCTGGAGAGCAGGTTACTTTCATCAAAATGCCACTGGATTAGCCAAAGTTTTGGACACCTCATCACTACACTTGCCTTTTCCCACCCAACATCAGGCTTCTCTTTCTTTTGGCATTTCCTTGCAGAAACCTTCCCACTGGCTTATTTTAGTGCAAAAATAACTGTTTAACCTCAGCCAACTGTTTAACCCCAGTTCCTTGCTCACTCTCCTCACTGGTGGGACTGGGAAGAGAATCAGAAGAGTCATGGATTGAAATAAAGACAGTTTAACAGGTAAAGCAAAAGCTGCACACACAGGCAAAGCAAAACAAGGAATTCATTCACCTCTTCCCAGCTGGAACATCCTTTGGGTGAATTCCCTCCCGGCTCCTTGTGCACCCCCAGCCCACACTGCTGGGGTGGGGAGCAGAACTGGCCTTGACTGTGTGACAGCAACACTGAAAACAGCCCTGTGTAATCAGCACTGTTTCCAGCCCAAATACAAAACACAGCCTACACCAGCCACTGTGAAGAAAATTAATTCTACCCCAGCCCAAACCAGCCCAAATCTGCAAGAAGCAAAGGCCGGTGGAAGGGAAGGCTACTGTGCAATTACAAGCCCCTACTGTGCCAGAGCAGAAAAGCAATATGAGCAGCTGCCCAGCTGTGAGGACCCATCCTAGTGGAAATACCTTCTGAACAATGCTATTTTTGAGGTCGTGTACCTCTCACCATCTCGCTACCTATTACTTTCTTTTTTTTTTCTCATCCCTCTGGCTATCTACTCTGGCAGTCACTTGCCCTCCCCTTCACCAACATATTTAAAATTACTGAGCACCCAACAAATGACCATTCACTAAACCTAGGGCTGAATGTATCTTAGAATGAAAATTTGAGGGTATAGTGAACAATTACAACTAAATTTAACCCAAAACATTCATGCAAACCTATGAAGGCACAAAAGCCAGTGTTTACTGCAACACTGTTCTCGGATGGTTTGCATTTCAGAGCTTTGAACTGAGAATCTTGAAGCACACTCTCACATCAGCTTTACAACCAGAGTGCTGAATTCTGCCTAAATTTTTCATGGACAAGGTTTTCCAAATCACAAAGTTATTGTATTACTTTTCTCAGAATTCTACACAACTATAGTGTATGAATTATTCCATTGGTGTGTAGTGTTACTAAAATTAATCCTGTGAAATTAACAGTGTATATATCAAATGTAATTCCTGTTCGTTCAGAAATATGACTGATCCTTCGCTCTGTTTTCTTCCATCTAAATACCTCAAATAGTACTAAATGTATGAGAACTATTTAGATATTTTTAATAAGCCAAAAGGTCAAATAGTTTGTGGGTATGCACAGAGGGAAATCTAACACTCTTGGGGAATTGTACCATCCTAGAGGATGCCAAAATGCATTCTGGATGCCAGGATGCCATTTTGCATTTTGGATGCTTAGAGGATGCCAAAATGCATTTTGGATGCATAGAAGATGCCAGGATGTCTAAATGTTTCCCACTCAGAAAGGGACTGTCTGGAGAGGAGGGAAAGCAGAAACACATGCTGCCTTCCAGTCTACCTGACAGGTTAGAGAGAGCTGTTATCTGATTCTAGATAATAATAAAAGACTTCCTATTATCTCCAACACCATGGAAATTCTAGGCAAAAGTATGCAGCTCCTCTGACATCAAAACACCTAACTCCATTTTCGTTTGGGATCTATCTGCATCTCAGAAATTTTGGTGGTGGTTTCAACTATTGTAAGAAAGCTGACATGTTTTTCAATCTGTAACATACTGTATCACACTGTATTTTTGTGCTGCAAACCTGAAATATGCTTTTTTTCCCCTTAGCAGAATGAGTCCCAAGACATCTAAACAGAGGCCCAGGGCCTCATCACTCTGTCTTCCCTAAAGTCCTCAGTGACTCTTTCCACAGATTTAGTTATCTGGGCTGGCTATCACCGCATGAAAAGATGGATGAGCAGCTTCCAGTGTAGCTGCCACAGATGTCCCACTCCATAGATCACCCACTAAGTTTTGCTGAAGCATTTTGCAGTCTGCACTCGCTGCATCATATCACATGTCATCCCCCATTGCCCGGGGCCTGGGAAACCAGGCACTCTCCAGCAGCAGAAAGCTATGGCAGAATAATAATCAGGTCACATTATTAGTCATGACTGGGGGAGTTAAAACTTGCAGTAGTAGTTTACAAAACTCCTAACGAGCTCTTTGCTGTCTCGTGAAAGAAAGCGAGCCCGCTGACTCCAGGAATCCCACCAGCATGTATTAGACAGGGAGCTGACAATCGATACGTGCTGGAATAAGGGCTATTTGTGTAGTTCTTACAAGCACACATCAGACCTGTACAATAATCAAAAGTCAGCCATCCAAACTCGAACTGAAATGACAGATAGATGGAATATCTGAAAGGACACATGCATTGTATTCAGGCAAGTCTTCCTAACATCTATTCCGGCGTGACAAAATAGAAAGCTGCAGTCCTGCTCCGGAGGGGTTTAGTGAACAGAACCTTGCACATTTGCTTGCAAATTTGAACCTGACCAACTTTAGCCTCTGAGGGGAAATATCATCTTTTCTTATTCTTTTTATTGGCTTATTTATCCTCTCTCCTCAGCACCATAATAACTACACACCCCTTAAGAGGAACTGAATAGCTTATTAGGTAACATATGTTTTGGAGAAGTTAGTGCAAATCTGCTATTCAGTTCTTCTGATCATTAAAATCAGAGTAAATTGCTGATGAAAAGGCAGTAAAGTTTTTGGACATAAGATTAAGACTGAAAGACTAGAGGTTTTTTTTTATAAAGAGCAACTGTAAGAAGCTACTTTATTATTTTGTAACTGATACCCAAGGCTGATGATTTGAGAAAGCATCACGTTATAGAGCTGCAAGTCACAGCCCAAAGCTCAATTCCACCATAGGTGGATTTGATTCTTTTGTGTGACAAGTGTAACTGATCTCAGGAGATGCACAGGATAACAAACCAGCTCTTTTAATTATACTACCAGCTATTATGACATTCTCAAAACCAAAGAATTGCCAAAACAATGGAGATTTCATAGTCTCTCCAGATTTATCTCAAGAACAATTAATTAGGAATCTTTGAATTGCTATCAACGTACACCTTAAATTAAAACCAAGATGAGCTTTTGACATGGGAAATGTTACTGGTATTGGAGATTCGGGGATATTCAAAGAATTCAGCTGCAGATAGGAAGACTGATGGTACCACTGAAGTTTTCCTTTACAGCCAAAAAATTGACAAAAGGAGAGGAGAAATGACATTACAAATTGACAGATCTGTTATGGAGGCTGGTGAAAAGTTTATATTAAAGCCTAACTGTCTGAATAACCCTACCCTAAGAATGCACTGAATAACAGCAATTAACCACTGTTTGGATGGTGTCACTTATTCTAATGAGATCCATGCTCAATACTTTAAAGATATACAAATAGAAGTATCAAAGAAATTCAGACGCCTAAATGAGTGATGTGTGCCGTTAGCACCTAATACAGGTTCATACAAACCCATCTTAGTCAAGCAAACCTACTAGATTCTTAACCTCTGATGTTTCACACCCGTTTTTAATTTTAAATTAGAAACTCCTGATATTTCTTATTGTGTTAAGAAGATTAAGAATGAAGATAAAAACAAAATGAAGATATAACAGTTTATATATATATATATATATAGAAACATCAGTCTGCACTTTCAAAAAATGCATGCTGATGAAAAATTAATCCCACTGTATTACTCATTATCCCTGTGAAACAGAAACCCCGTGTCTATGGTGTACTCTCTAAACCAAGGTCAATACAGGAATTTTGAAACTTTTCTTTGCTCCCTGTATTATTTTGGGTGATATATAACCTCGAGTCAAACTTTCATCTCCTTAGGTCTCCCACACCAGCCTGGCATGATGTTGAGAAAAGCCTTTTACCTGACAGTAGTGGGCTGGGAGTTTGGTCCTTAGCATGAAGGATGTGTTCAACTGCTGCTGGACAAAGTCCTAACAGCAGTGTGACACAGCCCAATAGACTAAAGCTGTCATTAACCTTAAAACCATTAATACATCCTCCCCTTTGGATTTTTCTAAATTACTGTATGATAATGCCAGACTCTCAAAAATACATCTTGAAAATATATTTAAAAAAAAAAAAAAAAGCAACCTACTTAATTGAAAGCATGCTTTGGAATTAAAAGCAAATAAATATTGCTATGTAAGCCACGGAACATTTATTTCAGATGTGGTTTTGTTTTATAGTTCTAGTTTGATTGTTTTTTGGTTGATGGCATTACAGGGAGGGAAAATTGCTTTGCTGCCCTTTCAAAGACATATCAGCACTTGAACAAAGTCTTCCCTGTCCTTTGAATTCTTTTGCAAGTGCCATCAAGTCCAAGTTTATGCTCATTCATAAAATGTGCACCAGCTCAGATGCCTGTCAGGCTCCTGAACGCAGGCAGCAGTGGGACAGCTGGCAGGGTGACTCTTGGAACCAACATGAGGAATGACGGCAGTCAGAGGAGATGCAAGAGGCTCTGGCTCACTCTGGGCAGCTGGAGGGTGTTCTGTGCCAGGTGATACCTTCAGGGCTAAGCAGCACAGCCATTTGTACTTACAGGAGTTTGGCATATCTGTCTGGGTGAACTACATCTTCTAAAATCAAAACAACTGAGAGAAGTAGAAAGAAGAAAATGTAATATAAGGTGGAAATAAGCCCAAGATATGTGAGGAAAACGTCTGGGGTATTTTTTGCATTAAAGCATTACTGCATACATTATACAACTTCCTTGATTGAGCTGCATGTTATCTAGAGAATTTAATTAGGTGATGTAGCAGATTTACTTGTTTATTTGCACCCACAGCCATATTTTTTTAAAAAATGTCTTTCCCCTGGAACACCTAAGAGTATTGCCTAAGCAGTCAGTTGGGAGCCTCCTAGTAACTGATGTTCCCAAAAGCCTGAGGTTCTCATGTCCTACTTCTCCACCATACAGAATCCATGGATAAGACAGTGAGTGCTCAGAATCATTTTAATGCAGATGCCAGCTAATTTTAACGGGAGCTTTCTCCCTGCAGTGTTTCTTGCAAAATGTTGCTTTATCTGAGATGACTCTACCTGCAGGGCTTGCTTCGGGTGCACTCTCCAGTGTGTGTGCACCTGGAGTGTGTCACAGTCAGAGGCATTGCCCTGCTCCTGCTCCCTGCTTTCTGACAGATGAACGAAGTCCTCAGTTTCCCAGAGCAACTCAGAACTCCTGGTACCCCCAGAAAGTTTAGACTGTGGTGCTCAGGAAGCAGAGATGATGATGAATTTTTTTAAAAATCTCAAAAAGAAACTAAAAGCCAGGGAATTTCAATGTATCGTTTCTCCTGATACTGAGACGAGACAATAGTAAAATATCAGCATAGGAAATCTGAGTTTCAGAAATATATTCCTCCATCAGCACAAAGTCTGCAAACACTGCTATGTCAGGCCAGCCCATTCGTCCCTTCAGTCCCATGTCAGCAAATGGTTTGCTACCTGTTGTCTTGTGTGGGGATGATTCATCTCCACCAAAGCCCTGAGCCAATTATGCTATTGTGTAGATAAGAGGAAAATGCTTTCCTGACTCCTTTTGTGGTCGGTGAAGGCTCTGAACCATGAAATTTTATTACTGTTATTTTAGTGGGAACTGCAAGTATCTTGAAGGATCCAGGCTTTTAAAAATTTCAGTCGCAACTTATTCCCCCTGGCACAAATCCAACAGGCTTTAAATAAAACGTACAGAGAAATTTTTCCTCTTAGACTCTTTGTAATTTTCCTGCTATTATTTCTGAGGATAACTTGTCCTTGTACTCTAAAAAAGGCAGGATCATCACTAGGGACCCTAATATTAACAGTGAATTTGAAGAGAAACATCCTGTTCCCAGTTTTGCCATCTGTTTTGTTTCTACATGATGCTCAAAGAGAAGGGAAAAGAATCTATTAAGCAGAGCATATATTTAATATTTCTTATGATATGAGATCTAAAGCTTTACCAAAAGCTGCAACAGAATAAAGCAGTTTGAAGCCCAAAGCAAAGAAAGTGTTAATTATTACACATAACAGAAATGGTAACAGGACAGAAGAAGAGAAGAGGAAATGCTGTAGTTCCCACTTTAACATTCTACGTCACACACTCAAGCTGAGGGACTGAAGGGCGTAAGAGAAGGGGGAAAACCTCACGCCCTACTGTGCCAGGAAAAAAAAAAAAGAAGCTGCCTACAGCAGATTCTCTGAGCTGGTCTCATATTTAACCCTCAGACGGTTTAACAGCCGTGGCTAATGGTCAGAGCAGGGAAGCTGTAACTCTCAGTGCAGAGCCAGCCAAAGGGGAGGCTGCACCAGGCAATTAGCCAACCTTGCAATTTAGCTGGGGTTTTATAGCAACAAATACCACTGGTATGGCTCACTATAATCTTAATGCTGCAATTTGTTCTTTAACTTTTGTAACTGTATTCCATTATGTAAATTTGTGTTTTAAGTAACTGCATTTTTACTGTTAAAGCCTGTCCACTGAGAAGCCTGAACTCATTGCAACACCAAGACGAATCCAAAGATCCTCAAAAGAGGCAAATTTGTTCACTATCCAGCACAACCACACTATGTGGTCTCAAATCCCCGAAAGAAATTGCCAGATAGAGCTCTTCCCTAATTACCTGTTAAGACCACTACCAAAAATAAAGACTTGTGATTTCAGGGGAGTAGAATTAACCCCAGCTGAACTCCATAATCCAGCAGATTGAAATACTGGATGTAACAGAACAAGAGAAAGGTTGAGGGAAGATATTTGATGAGTTTGAAGTAACTATCAGTACAAAATTTATTGGATAATTTGGACAAAACCAGTCCTAGGCTGAGCATGCTGCTAAGGTGCTATGTGGGAGATTATCCTTGGAGAAAAGACTTGTTTAGAGAAGTTCTTTTGGAATGAGTCTTCCCAGCAAGATGAGAGCATTCATTTTTCATAATAAAGAAAGAATTTTCTCAGTCTGCAAAGGATTCTACAAATCACTCCAGTTCCTACCCTTCTGCACGTCCTAAGAAAACAGAACAACACAATTGCTTCTGCAACTGCCTGCAAAAGAGGAAAGACAAGAGTGCAGAGATCACAGGGGACCAGGGGGGCAAAGGTGCGTCTGAGACAGTTACTGTTTCAAGTACCAGAGTTGGCAAGTGCTTGATTTCTGTTACCAGGAGGGCCTGAATTTCAGCTCTTTGGCTTAAGCGAGGGTAAGAGGAACAATCAGGGAAGGCTTGTACCTAAAATTTGTGCAGAATCAACAACCTCACAAGCTGAGCTCTGAGCAGCATTCGTGTTGCAGCAAAGCTCCCATGGCAAATCACTTGGACAGCACCAGCATTTCCTTTCTCATCAATTCACCCGCCTCATGTTTCAGCACCTCTCCCTGTTACCAGAGCTAGAAATTAAAACTAAGGACAGGAACATCTCTTGCCTTGGCTTTCTTTCTGGGCAAAAGAAGTGGGTAACAACAGAAGGGGAAATGCTGTGATTTGTCCTTTTAGAGACTCCCCAGTGTCAGCTTCATGTGTAACTTTTCACACAGTGAATGACAGGTGGGACAGATTGACTTTCACAGTTTCTTTGAGGTGGGACAGGATGTTCTTATGAATTCAAATTTGAGTTCACTCATTTGCAGGGTTGAAGAGTTTGCCATCTAGGTGGATAAAAAGGAAAAGAGGAATCAAGAGAATAATCTTTGCCTGAGAAGGTCACACAGGATTTTATCCCCAGTTCACCCTTCTCCTTCTTTGACATCAAGACTAAAAGGAGGAATATGAAATTCAAACATTTTTCTTCTCTCAGATACAGAATCTAAATAATTAAAGTACCTAAAGCACTTGATTCCCATGTAAAACTGATCTCGTGATAGTTTCTATAGAGAACTCATGCATCATGATTACTGAAGGAGGTACATCGATGCATTATTCATGGCCACAAAGTGCACACACCATCTTACTCTCAAATGACCCTCATTATTTGGGACATTCCTCATTTTAGATTCACATTCATCTCTATCCCATACTGAGGTTACCATCTGGCCATTTTTTTTTCTTTACTGACTCAGCCTGATACTTTTATATAAAAGTCATTTGAAGCCAAGCAGTAACCAATTCTTTCAAATAGCTTCAGTAAATAAAAATAAATAAACAGTGATCACAAAGGAAAGTAAATTGGCAGGCACTTAAAGACCCCACAGTGGTGTGAGAATGAAGCCAAGGTTAATATAATCAGTATTTGTTTCTTTAATAAATCTTCACATTAATTTATGAAGCTCATAACAAACGACGAGAAAATGAGATCCAGTACTAAGACATATGAAAATAGAGATAGATCTACACAGGTAAACTTTAACCTACACAAAGATCAACAAATCATTAGCAAAAAAAAAAAAAAAATATAGAGACAAAATGACATGAAACTAAACTGATCCAGTTACTTGAGACAGCAAGGTAGAACAGATAATACAACAATTATAACTTAAAACCACTGTCAACAGCATCATCTAGAGATTTGCACACAAGGGAGGACCACACTGGAGACTCCTTTTTACTGCTCCAGGTAAAATACTCAGCTTACTTTTTCTTTTCTACTTTTTTTTTTCTCTCACTTCATCCACAGCAGCAGAACTGGGCAAACACTATCAGTTATTATTCACTTGACTGAAGGAATCTATTTGCTCTCACTGCATTTCTGCCCCTTTTGGTTCATTTTTTTTAGCAACTTTCTAGCTATCTGCTGGCAGGAAGGGCTAGTCAACCAGGGTCATGGAAGAAACAGAAACATTGCTAGGAAAGGAACAGTCCCAAGCAGGAAAATAGAAGATACTGAGCTCAAAAAAGCTCCTTCTCTTCTTTACAAGAGCTACTATTCATGAGAACCCCCATCACACTGCACTGTGTTCAGCCCTAGGAGCACAGATGTGTATTTCTGCATCTGGCTTTCAAGTTTCAACGTACCTGTATCTTGTGTAACCTGACACAGAAAACTGAGTGAATTGCTGAGTCACACAATATTTTTTATAAGGGTTGAGAAAGGACTTAATAAATTTAATCAGAGGCTGTGGTTGGAAGTGTCAGAATTTTTGTGATATAGAGAGTCACAGGTGTCACTGCAGCTAAACAACCTCTTATATGGCTGTGCTTTCCCATTAAAAAATTCAATGTGCCTTTGCTTTTCTTAAAATGTCCATATAATGTATCAAAGCTGAATTATTTTAGTCACAGTTTTTAAAAAAAACTTGTCTTGTTATGCCCTTATTCCATCACTTCTGCAATAATACCAGGTCCTTCAAGGAGAAGGGATTTCTTCCTTAGAAGTGAGTGTTCTCTGACACCTTCAATAATAATCAGTCCTACCTGCCATTCTGAAAATGTTTGAGACAGTGCAGGACTTCAGCCTCAACAATCAGTGTTGTATTTCACCAAATGAATGACCCTTTGCCAGTTAAAAGTCTGAAAATGGAGAGAAAAAAAGGAGCCCATTAGTTCTAACAATAATTAATGCTGAGAACTGAAGCATTATCTCATTCAAAAAGTTGAGCTTTTTCCTCTTCCTAAACTCAAGAAATTTTCATGAAAGGTTGGTCTTAAAGACCAATTTTCAACCAATTTTAATTAGTATTTCTACAGAAACTGTTTCTTTTCAGGAGCTCTGCAAATTATGGCTGGGTTCTTGTATATACTCCATCACTGCCTCCTGCAGCACAGTTCATCTTTTGTCTCTGCAAAGTAATGAATGAGTGTTTTGGTCACCTTGCTCTTGCCTTTGCCCTTCCCATACTCCCCTGTGAGAATCTTCAATATCGTTCAGCACTTGAAGTTCAAACTCATCTTATTGTTATAAGGAACATTATTAAGAGCTTTGACTGGGATTCCTGCTTTAGATTTCTCAGTTCGATTAATAGAAAATAATCACTCTCACACTCTCCCTCTCTGGTGATTTGGTTAATTAACTGGTAGGAGCAACACAAATAATTTCTACACCACTGTACTTATTGTTTTTAAAATTATGTGAAAATTAGTCCCTTACTAGATGATTAGGGTTTTAGATCTGCTAATGAACAACAATAGTCTGCCATTGCCATCTTTTAATTTACGTTTAATCACCAGCTAAGTAACAAAGAAATGTCTTTTAAAATAATTAAGACTACATATCAGGTCTCTGTAGGACATCAACAATAAAGGGGTTAACGATGCATCCAGTCATCATGGAAACAATCAAAAACTGCCTTGCTTTAAACAATGCAGAGCAACCCACTATCTAAATGCATCTGTGCCACAAAATTCCCACGGCTTTACAACATTTTTCATCCTGTAGAGATCACACACACACGCACAGAGACACAAAAAATAATGATGGAAATCACCTACATAACAGGGCAAGATGTAAATTAAAATAACTGTGAAGAGCAGCCACTTTCCTCTGAGTAAACAGAACTCTCTCAGCATCGTAGTGTGACTTCAGCTGTGACAACAGGGCACAACAAAAGATGCCAACCCAAATACAGAACTCGTGGGCAGAGAAGGCAATTTTCCTCTCATAATCTACCTGCACTTGTCTTCTTTAGATACTTAAAAATAAAAAATTTAAGAACTCAAAAGTGGTTTCCCCAGTCTTTATTCCAAAGGGATTTATTCAAGTCTCTATAGCACGTAAGAAAAAAACCTCTTTTTGGTTGAACAATAGTAATCATTTTGCTTTGAATCCATTAACTTTTGTTAATATTTGATATTTATGTCTGCTGCTATAAGATTAACCCACCATAATTCTAGGATGGGATTCTCTTTTTTTTTTTTTTTCACACAAATCAGGCATGAAAGTTGTGTGAGTCTGTCCATGCACGTGCATCTCTTTTGACCCAGCAGTGAGAGAATGTAGACAGAAGAGAGACAAAACGAAGTTACCATGTCTTTTTGTCAAAAATATTAAAGAAAAAGAAAATTGGATAAAAAAATACTTTCCTTAAATGTAAATGTTTCACAGTATGAGAGAATAATGGCTATTAAGAGCTCCTGAAAGGGAAAGGCAGGTACTGCATTTAAAATTACCAAACCATTTTAGCATTTAGAGTAGTGTCCCTCTGAACAGTAAATGCAGTACAAAGTTCACTTTAATTCTTGACCAAAAAAAAAAAAAAAAAGAAAAAGAAAAGAAAAAAAAGAATTGTCCTAAAAATTCTCTATTATAAAGCATCCAGCACATGTATTGGTACTCCAGAGAGCTACTACACTCTAATGCATGTGCTCCCTTTTGGAAATGGCCTTTTCAAGCAGCAGGTTTGGCCCATGTGAGGAGGCTGCTACAAGGCCATCTGTGCTCTGGCTGAAAAGACTTTAGTTACTTACTGTGGGGGAAAAAAAAAAAAAAAAGCCCATTTACTGCTCTCTTCATAGCCCCTATTTTCATTTGGAAATGAAAATAAAATAAAAATGAGGATGTGAAAATGATACTAAAATGAGAGCTGTCATTGGCCAAACAGGTAACTTCATCCACCTTCCTGTCAGTACAAGATGATTTTCAGCCAGCAGTAAATGAGCAGCTAGAGAGACTGCCTGCTCTTGCCAGCTTTACCTTCCACACCTTCTGCAGCACCAGTCCCATCACACCCTCTCCTTCTGTCCTTCCTTCCATCTTTCTTTCCAAAGGTTTGCTCATTTTACATGAAGCATAAAATCTTCACGGTTACAGATACCCATGACTCTCTATGTTTGTACTATGTCTGAAAATTTAGGCTGACTGTCACAGAGGCTCTCCAGGGATGATAATAGTAGTATCAAATACAGTAATCACATTGACCAGACCCGTGGAAACCTGATTCTGAAGGTCTCAAACACTGTGACAGCTTGTTCCCTACTGTAATCCTCATCAGAATTTTACATTCACTGTGGGCATTGTTTTCTCACTTTCATCTCATTGACTCCAATTAACACTCTTTTAACCATTTTCAGTAATCCTCTACCTTGTTTTTTTGGTTCTCTAAAGACCTGTTAAATAGCCCATGCACAGTACTGGAGTCAGACTGATTTTAATTTTTCAGCAGCTCTTTGCAGAGCATCCCAAATGCAATCTGCATTGTGTAAGAGAAGGCTCTTTACCTGCCTGTCACTTCACGTCTCTACTTACCCACACAAACTTCACTTCTCAGATGCATTGCTTTATAACACCCTTGTCCACTGACATCAGAACCTTTCAGCCTTCTACAGATTCCAGTGTTAGAGAGTTCTGATTTTTCTGCACCTCACTTTACATTTTTCTTCACTGATCACTGTTAGGATTAGTTCTATTCCGTGAAGCTTAGCATGGTCTTACCATTGTTGCCTTATGACATCTCAAGCACACAAAATACGTCATTATTTTTTTATGTGCCTTAAAACCTCTTAAGCTCCCATTTAATTACTTCATTAGTGAATAAAGCCTCTTTAGAGGGAACTGCTCAGCAATCCTAGAAAATCAAACTGCCTATTAGGACCTCTAATAGGCCTTCAAGATGCCAGTTTTAAGCATCACTTCGGAAAATCTTGACTCAGATACTTGTTTTATAAACACATGAGATTACAATTGCAGGACAATATACACAGTAATGCTGAGAAAGGAAGCTTTTAAAAAAACCTTTTTAATAAATACTGTGGGAACAAATCTAGAGCAAAACTGTACCCAATTTATGAAGGATAAAACAGGTAATTGAAAGAGGTTTGCAACACACATTTCACATAAAGATAGCTATTATTTTAAATGCAATTAAATACTCAGGGTTTCATTGTTATTTTTTTACCCTATACATACTTTCAAAATATAAATACAGTTAAATTTGAAAGATGAATCAAGATGAAAAACTTGGATACAAATCTCCGGGATGAAGAGGTTGACTCTTTTCAGCTCTGTGTGACACATAATTTCCTCATAGACTTCAACAAGTGAAAAATATCAACTTTGCAGTTACATGTATTTTGTCATCTTGTACAATCCTGACTACTCTGCACTGGGATGTCTGAGGAGCTTGTTCCTTTTTTAATATTGATGAGTACCATTATGGTTATGAACCATTAACTTCACCCATGGGGACATCCCAGAGGTGTCTGTGTCTCTGATGAAAGGCCACATAAATCCAGATGCACATTGTCCACCATATGTGCAATAGTCCTCAGCTTTTCATTCTCCTGTAACAAAATGGCTCATGTGTATTCAGGAGACTTCAAAAGGGCAACCAAAAAGACTGAGACTCAGAGTGGTCCTTTTATGCCTTTGATGTACAAAGCAAACCAGCCTGAACTCATCAGAGACAACTGATGACAGGGGCTGGGCTAATCTTCGAGTGATCAAAGCATTCAAAGTCAGTGACATTTGCAAGGAAATTAATGATTCCTCCATAAAGGTTTTAACCATCCTATAAACAGGATAAATGTAGAAATCCTTAGATGGATAGGACCATTAAGTACAGCAAATGTTACTGAAAATAATCACAATGGTGTCTCATTTATTAAGAGACTGTTCCCCACATTCATTTACATTCCACTGAACAGATTGTATGAAAGCGGGGGTTTTTTCAGTCTGGTTAACGTTCTCTGAAATGAGAAATTACACACTGAAAAGTAGTACTTTGTGTGTGTCATGTCAGAGAATTACAAGGGATCATTATCCAGTCTTGGAGACACAGAATTATTACAGATTTATCAATTGTTTCTACTGATGTAAAAGGTCTGATAATGGCACAACGTGCCTGACTAACAAGAATTACTATAATGAAGTTAAGTGCTTTAACTTGTTTAATGATTCTGGTGGCAATTATTACTTATCTGGGACCAGAAGAGAAATTGTAAAATATGCCTCTATCCTTGATACAATTAGAGGTTAAAGGATGAAACTGTAAATTCAAGGTTGGCATTTGCTTTTTAGAAAAGATTTGTTAAATATGCTGAAGTCATATCAGTACTGGCACAAGATAAAAGCAACCAATCAACTTTTTTCAGTAGAGAGTCTCTCACTGCTTTTGTAGTGTCTTTCTTTATTTAATAACTACAAGATGTGCCAGGTTCACAAAGAAATTTTAGGAGTATTTTACCTTTTACTCTGTAGCCTCAAGAAATTCCCATACCAAACAAAATACAGGTGAACAATTGCACTTGCTTTTCCCTATCATACAGGAAAAAAATTTTAAAATACTTCTGTAATGGATTGTTTAAATATTTAGGCTCTGACCTGTTAGGAAAACAACAGTTCTGCCATTACCAAAGATAGAATTTTTGAAATTTTTCAGTCTCTTTCTAATATGCATATTAATACCCTAACAGAGCATGGATGCACTGTAGGAGCAGACTGCTAAGTCTGTTGCCTCTCAGTCTGCCAAGTGGGCCCTATTTACCCTATCTTTCAGTATCTGTGGGTGATAGATCAGTATTTACATGGAACATACAAACGTCAAAGTGCCCCCGGGAGCTGAATTTATTTTTAATGGATGGATTTCAGTCTATTCCATCAACCCTTACTTATAATTCCAGAATTCAATAACTGAATTTAATTAAGACCATATTAAGCATAATATAACATGATATTCTATCTAAAGTTGCTAACATTTTTACAATTGTTCAATACCAGAGAGTCCTGTAAGTAGACCTTTCAAAAGTGAATATATTTTCATATCACATTGCTGTTCTGTGAGTCCAAACACCACTGTTAAGATTAAATCCTTAATAACTTTACTTGCAGTCAAATATGATGCTCTGGTTTCAGGTCAGTGAAGCTCATGAGCTTTTGCCCCTATGTACTCATTTCCACATCACATTTGGGTTTGATTTTTTTTTTTCCCCTCACAGATGTGATCAGTTGCTTAGTTTGGTCACAAAATATTTCAGTCTGGAAGGGACCTCAGGAGATCTGCAGTCCAGCCTCTTGCTCAAAGCAGGGACAGCTCTGAGATCAGCCTGGGTTGCTCAGGGTTTATCCAGTCTTATCTTAAAAACCTCCAAGAACACAGACTGCTCGACCTCTCTGTGCAGGCAGAGCCTGGCCAGCCTCAGGATGTCAAAGGTTTGTCTTTTTTTTTCTCTCCTGTCTCAATGTATGCCCACTGTTGATCTTCCAACCATGCACCACTGTGCAGATGACATATTCTTGATGTCCCCAAGGTACCAATAGGCTGCAATCTAATCAATAACTGATTGCCTCCAGAGCTGTGTCTTGTCCAGACTGCCATCTCCCTCAGCCCCTCACTGCAGGGCAGGTGCTCCAGCCTCCTGACCATCTTGGCAGCCCTCTGCTGAACTTGCTCTACTTTACCAACACCTTTCCTGTATTGAGAAGCCCTTGATGAATTTGGCTGAATTTCTTTAGGTCTCAGCTGCCCATTCCTCCAGGCCATTCAGCTGCACAGCAGCTCTTCCTCAAGCATATCAATCCTTTCCCTCATTTTGATGTCATCTAGAGACCTGACACTGCACTCTCTCACCTCCTCCAAGTCAGTGAAATGAAAATTACTAAACCTAGTTTAAAAAAAACTAATTGTAGAGGATTTTTTTAATCCCGGATTTTTTTTTTTTTTTTTGTCAGACTTGGTTTAAGGAGATCTGACAGAAAAGTAGCTTTCAATATGGAATAGGAAAAACAGGCACATGGGAGAAATCTTCCCCTGTGCTCAACTGCAGCATCAAATTTATTCTGAAAGCATCACTATTCTCTTCCTTAGTATAAAGCAGTAGAAAACAAGAGGGTTGCAAAACATAAGGACATAGTTGTGACATTTAGACAGATTCCTCAAATTGTCAACTCTCATAATCCAGCATAGTCTTCCCATAACTTTAAATGCACCTGGTAGAACTTCTCCTTTAGCGGACCCATGGCCCTTCCCTTTCACACTTCAGTTTTTCTTCAAAGGTTGATTAAAGAAAAAATAATACTCTGAAATGTCACACCGACTCCAACTGTGCATACACATATGTTTGCAAGGCTCAGAACACTGAACAATCTGATCGGTATTTAACAGAACTCTCAAGATCTTTGCTCAGCTCCGAGTGCCATCGTGGTGTATTTCTGCTTCCCAAACCCAGCTGCTGTAGTTCCAGACTAAGCAAGTTGCACTTGGCCCCATTTTAAATTGCAGTGAAAAGGATTTTGTATCCAGTCTTTCTGGGGGAAGAAAAAATAACCATAAATGAATGAAAAGGAACAAAAGAAGGGCAGTGCTTTAGCAGTTTCACCTGAGAACTATGCTGGAGCTCTAATTGCAATGATCAGGATTAAGAAAAACAAAATCCAAAACCTGAGAAAAATGTAACTATTTTCCTAGTAAGAACTAAATCAGGAAAGCTAGGACTGCAGTGACAAACCTGGTCAGCTTTATACCTTGGAGTATTAGTGCAACCATGTTTATTAACACAATGAGGTGTAAAATTTGCAGCTACACACATCTCATTAGTCTTTAAAAAAACCCCAAACTCACACCAAAAACTAAATAAACCAATACAACTAATTTTACATCTGTCAATGAAAAGGACATAATTCGTTCTTCTAGTTGTGAGATGGATTGCTATACCTGCACTAGAAAGAGAACCTGGGCATGAACCTGTTTCACTGCTACCATTCTCTCCCTGCTTCAGCTCTTGCCTCTTAGTTCAGTTTCTACATTTCTAGGATGTTGTTTCTCCTTTGTTGAGACTGATTTCATTTAACTCTGCCTTTCTGCCATCACAAGCTTCCTTCTCCTTGTTTATGGAGATATGTGAAATATGTCTGTAATACTCATTCTGTTCAGTGTGACTGATACACTCCAACACTGCAATTTACCAAAGAAAATATCAGGCTCACATTTACAAAATAAATATGTTTGATGTTAAGTTTAGAGTACGGATGAGACACGTGGAACTTGCAGCACTTGTGAATCTCACCCAGGTGATCTTGCCAGAAAGAAATCTGCGTGAACCAGGGAGCACAGACATGTGCCATGCCTGTTATGGGTTATGGGATTTCTGCTCTTTTTGTTGGGCTTTGCAATTGGAACGAAGAGAAAATGAAGCTTAAGCTTAATTAGTTGCAGTAAAATAATACACAAGTGTTACTGTTATTTGTTTGCTCCGTATTTAACTTACATCCTTTTGGTTTCTTGTGTAGGGCACTTGGGAAAGAAAAGAAATGTGAAATATAATTAACCATATCACCAATTGCAATATTTTTAATAAATAATCCAATAAATTATTTGCAGGAGAAATATGTAAAAAAAATAAAAACAATTATGTTTGAGGATTTGGCATCCATTCACTTTTGAAAGTACAAACAAAACCCAAAATGAATGGGAATTAAATTATTTGTGAAATTATTCATTCAACTGTTGCCTTGCTATTTTCTTCCCTCTAAATCTTAAATACAGTTGATTTCATCCTAGAAATGGAATTAGCATTATAGCCATTCAGTAATAATCTCTGACAACTAAAAGGAAAACAATCACCTTTCTACAGCTTCATGAAAGAGTAAAGGGCTCTTTTGTTCTCATGTCAAGCTTTGCACAAAGACAGAAACTAATTCTGTTTGTGTGCAGTTGGGAAGTTTTAATACAGATTTTTTTTTTTTTTTTATGGCACTTGCTTATCATATTGAAAGAGAAAACAATTGTAAAATTTTCCTCCACAGCTTTCCTTAACAGCAATGTGTCTTCAAGAAGACAAGTTGAGGCCAGTGACTTTCCAAGTGCTGCCAACAGACACCTCTTGTGCGCTCACCAAATCAAAACATTTCTAAGAGGTAAGGGGCTGGCAACCCTTGAGC
This sequence comes from Pyrocephalus nanus, assembly GCA_038380795.1. NCBI lineage: Eukaryota > Metazoa > Chordata > Aves > Passeriformes > Tyrannidae > Pyrocephalus > Pyrocephalus nanus. The sequence continues at coordinate 12,390,489 of CM076275.1, read as the reverse complement.
CATTTAAATGAACAGCATTTAAATGAAAACTCCTACTTTGTGTAATCTACTGCATTACATATGATTACACAAAAAAACAGAGATTGCAGAAACAGCCCTGATATCTGTAGGAGGGCTCTGGGCTCGACCTGAGAAACACATGATGTACCTGTTGCAGGACAGATGGTCTCTGAGCAATGCCCCTTCCAATGAGATTAGAATTAAAACTGGGGAAGGATTTGATTTTTGGTGGTGGTGGTTTTTGTTTGGTTGTTTTTTTTTTATTAAAGTGATTCATATGATAAATGGAAACAAAATTTAAAGTGAACCACAACTGCTAATGATTTTCCTTAAATTTAGCATATAAGAGAAAGGAAGACCACATAAAAATATTTTGAAACAATACTTCCATGTTTAACTATACACTTGGTGTGAAATGATCTCAAAACCCCCAGATTTTTGTACAGTAGTTTCCTAAGCAAACCAAAATATGATTAACTTCACTACCTTTATTATGGTCTAGTTCAGCCTCAGAAATCAAAAATCTACAAGTACATTAAAGGTGCAAAATGTTGCATTTTGTTATGTATTCAAAGTGACAAATTATATCATTCTCCAGTTTATAATATTAAGCACTTTATCAGTAAAATCCAACTCTTTCCATGTATTAGGGGCCTCTAATAATTTAGCTTGATTTATTTTAAATGTCATTCCTGTATGAAACCTCCCTGTTCACTGAAAAGTCATCGAGACTGCTTATCAGGTAAAGGAAATAGAGACTCTCAAGCTGGCTGCTCCTTGCACAAGGGAGATTTTCATATGTCATATTTTTATTAAAAATTATGTCATGTTTATGCTTGGAGAAAATTCTTCTTTGAGAAAGACTTAGTTTATTCCTGATTTTAACATCCACTACTGACTATTCAGTATTTTTCATACATTCTACTTTGTTTAAACTCTCCAGAAAGAAGTCTGGGATTTTACCTTTATTTTGTCATCACAATAGGAAACCCTTTTTAATGCTGAGAGTGAATTGTAGCTTGCCCTATTACTGAAGATGTGTATTTGCAGCTATGAAAAAGAACAGTGTTATCAGTGACTTCCCTTGGTTTTGAAGACTTTACAAAGTCTTCTAAAGAAAGCTTTCTGTTACTTTCCTAACAAATAAGCTCATGTGTGTCTCCTTTATAAATGTCTTTATCTTAAGGCACAGAAGTCAATGTCGAAGTTACTTAGAGTAAAATTATCAAATATTTACAGGTTAAAGATGTTCCTGGGCCTGTAGAGAGTCATTGTAATTTGTGATGTATGATACTTTCTGCTGCAAATCCCACTAGTTACGTCTCTTGATCCCATTTTCAAGGGATTTTAGCTCGCAGGAGCCTAAAGGCATGTTTACAGTACTCAATGCAACTCCGGTTTGAGGCGTTGTAAGAAAGCAAACATGACCAGGTAAATTCAATAGCGAGGCATAACTTGCAGTGCTGTTTGCTGTGGTGACCCGTGATTTTGGTTCCAGCATTATCCTGCACTCTGCTTAGCTGTCTGTGCCAACTGCTGATTCATTCTAGGTGTTATTTATGTTTGAGTCTATATAACTTTTTAATAGTCACTCCAAGTTTTCAAAAGAATTGAGAGAGAAAATTCCCAAATGTGTTGAATGTATGACTCCCATTTGAATGCAAATGAACATAGTTCTCACATAGCCTAATTAAATTAAATGCCTAAGAAGATATTCAAAAGATCTTGGGTTCTGAGTCATTTTGAAAATGTGGTCTCAACTGTCAAGTTACACAACATATATAGAACTAAAGAATTGTATTGATCACCATTTTGTGAGTATACAGGGTCTGAAATATCCAAGGCCCAAATCAGAGCAGACAGGAAAGTAAACAATAATTTTCCATACTCTTCTTTTCAGCATTTACCAGCTCATGCATTTGAATTTAGAGAGTTTTAGCATATTATTAGTTATGAATGCCAGCTCTGTCACTGACATCCATCAAGTCATTCAATCTGTTTATGTATCAGCTCCAGTTCTGCAGAATGAGAAATTATTTCCTTTGCATCACAAAAAATCGCGAAGCCACCACAGTAATGGTTGTGATGCCCCCACTGTAAAGCTAAGCATCTAATACATTACTATGTTTTCTATCACCCACTTTACTGCCTTATTTTAATTTCCCCCCAAAGGTTTCCTGTCATCCACTTTGTTCATTCCTTCCTTTTTTTCATCCATCTACAATTTGCCTCCCATACACTTTTTCCTGTGTACCCTGACATGTACACCAGAGTGAGGATAAACTTACCACCCAAATCTTGATATTGGTATTTCCCATTATAAATGTCACATCATTCCTTCCCATCTCCTTCCTTCCCTTGTTTGTATTGTGTATTTAACATACATTTTGGTATCAATGAGATAGTTGGTGTTGCACAGAAGCTTTAATATTTCAAACCATTTGGTCATGACCTGGCCCACTGGAACAGCTGCTGACAATTTGCTACTATGAAGTGGCACTTGTCTGCAATGCTGGTTCTGGGATCTCTGATTCAAACAACAACGGGAGAAATGGAAAGACGAAGCATCCCCAGATTCTAAAACATTCACAGCTTTCTGTTCCTGCAAGTCAACACTGAGGGGGTGTGTGAGGGGTGTGGTTCTGGCATCCTGTAATGCAGAGAGAGACCCACCAAGAGACCGGTTCTCCCACAGTCAGGCCTGTGTGGTACATTAACAACCTGCAGCACAATCCAGGCTTATAAAGCATGCCAGAGAGAGGCACGATTCTGTTTGTATTCAAATAAAGAATCCTTTACGCTATCATCTCCTCTTTACTTTGACTCTCCTCTTAACCCCACTAATTAGGGTGTGATCCCAGTTGTCAAGGCTGTTTGACATCGGAAATTCAACATGTGCCCCTTTGCTGATCACCACAGTTAGCTGAAGACCTGACCTGGCTCTCTCCTCTGGTAGCTTATGAATCTTCTCACATTTTCTTTCCAGCTTATAGTAGGACAAAGTGATGCTCCCCACCTCTTTATGCCTTGCACAAAGAGATTTATTATAAACACGAGGCAAATCATGAACACAGAGGGAAAAGCACATCTTGTCATCCCTACATGACAATACAACCCAACCCTCATTTCAGCTCATGTTTACACTAAATGACCAAATGATAGAAGCTCTCACATTGAATGTAACAGGTCACTAATGTCTGACTTGAAAAATACCGGCTCACACAAGTCAGCTCTGCTGAATCCTCCTGGGACAACAGCAGAGATTTCCTGCCTCCCTCTCATGGGGTTACCACATCTTATGCAGCTGCTTATTCTGGCACCTCAAAAGTGTAATTTAGAGTGCACACCCTAAGCTCCACTGGCCTGTGAACCTCAGCATCTGAAGGGTAAATACCTGCCCCGTTTTGCCTTTGTGATGCACAGCCAGTGAGCTCTGCAAAGATCAGCTGGGCCAGGAGCAGGGAAAGCAGCACTGCTGCTGTTTCAGTTCAGATTTGGCAGGCAGACTTATTTGCTGCAGCCCAAAGAATCCCTCACGGAGAGTGACACAGATCGCAAATGACAGGTAGAAAAATTCTGCACAGAAGAAAAGAAACTTATTTCACTCATTTTTAACAAAACTAAATTCCAGGAATTTGCCTTCACATTATGCACATATTTGCTGCAGTGTATTCTCAGTATTTTTTTCCTTTGATGTCTTCAGTTTACCTGAAATATTCTGCAGCTAAATTATTGGCATATATATCACCAGTTTCTATAGATATATCTGGTCTTTGCCATTTCATTGCAAACTCCACAGAAGATGAAAATAAAAGCCAGGTTTTATGATTGACTTGCTGCTGCCTAATTATATGGAAATACTGTTTTTTTATAATAATGATATGTCAGCAGCTTGATTTACTAATCAGATTCAGTATCTAGGGATAGGAAGGGGTGTGTGAGCACATATGTACATGTATATTTGTTCCAAAATTTGCATTTTATCTAAGTTAGCATTGATTAGCAACTAAATTTTCAACAGTACTTGTAAGGAATAATTTGTCTGAATCATTAAATACAACATAGTACCTTTGCAAGTTAGAAATTCACAATTCTGTCTACAAAACAAGATCATACCAACGTTATTCTACATTGGAATCCAATAGTATTGATGGAATGAGTTACTTATTCCCCTGAATAAATAAGGCTAGTCAGAAAACAGAAATAATAAAACTCTGCAACTCACTAATCATGCAAACTATAATGAGTAATCAAAATAATTTGCAAAATGTACACTGAAACCCATTTGTTTCACAAGTTCTTTAGCCAGTCTATCCAAACCCAGAGTCACTGCCAAAAGACTCTGGGTCTGTAACAAATACAATTTACAGCAAATGTTCACACTGCTATGCTCAGAAATATAAGATATCAATCATTTCATTTCTATGCATCAGTTTGACTTCAAATCTATCTTAGTAGCAACCACAATTTGGCCTTATAACCAGCAAAGTGCGGGGCTGCTCATCAGCAGGCAAATCTACAGCATTCCAGGCACCTGAGTGTGCCACTGCTGTAACCTGGGGTGGCAAAAGGCCACAGGCTGAGCTGCCCATCTTCACATACCTGAGCCTGGACATTCTGGGGATGAAAAAGCTTAAAACTGTACTTTTTGTTCTATTGCAGTCCCGGTGCATGTCAAGAATGGGAGGAGAGGCTCAGCTCCAATGAGGACAGTCCAGCTGTCCTACAAAAATCATCTTAGTGACTCCAGACAGAACTCACCACTTTAGGATAACCAAAGAAGAAAACTCCCTGGGTATTTTGCTAAACCATTGCCATACTGATTTCTTTTACTCTACTGACCTCTTCTGAAATGTGGCTGAATTTGTTTGGTGTGACATCTGCACAGTTTGTCCTACTAATTGAAAGACTAGATGTGACTTATTTCCCCAAAGACTGTCTGCAGCCAGCAAGCAGGAACTAACTTCAGTCATTTCTGATTGGCCACATTTCAAAATCTTGTCCCAGATGTACCTGGGCTGTGTTTTCTATGTGCCACTCATTTCTTTTAAGCTGGCATTTTGATTTAGTTATCTCTGATCAGCTAAGACAGGCCAAGAGATCTCTTTGGTCAGAAGCCAGCTGCACTTGTGCCTAATGTGTCCCCCCTCTAGAGAGACAATGTACAACTGAAGCTCCTACTTATTCCCAAGTCAACCTGTATAGCAAAGAAATTACAGAGTTCATGTCAACTAAGAAGAAATGGGGAAAAACATTCCTATAAGGACAAATGAACTAATGTGAACCGTATAATTTCTATTTCCACAGAAAGTATCCTGAATTTTAGGCTTATTACTCACCAGCATTTGTTTCTGGCTCATTCTATGGAAAAAATAAACAACAAAAAAACCACTGAGGAAACACCATCACTAAGAGAAAATTGAGACAAAGAGATTTACCTTCTCCCACACTTGATGATGTCTGGGTCAGGAACAGAAAAAAATTAAAAGCATTTTTAAAACAGGAGATCTAAAATTGCCCTGGAACTGGAGGGGACAAGCATTCTTTGAAAACTGTCCCAGTGATCAAAGATGAGGTTGTCATGAGTCATTCTAGCAGATGAGCTTTTCTTCTTGACTCTGAAGACTGACAAACCTACTGGCAACCTTGAAGGAGATTTGCAAGCCTCTGCAGTTATCTGCAGGCAACTGCAGTACAAAGGGGACACAGACTCTATTATGATATTCTGGAATCAGTATTACACTCATATTTCAGCTGAACAGAAAAATGGGAGTTGATGACAGATGGTAGTGGAGAATTGGCAGGAACAATTAAAAGCTGAAGAAGGCATGGGAAACGTATTTTTTGTTAAATGCTTCTCTGTAATTAAGCAATATGTGTCTCTTGACACCATTTCAATACATAGATATGTTTTAAGAGCTAAGAAGGTAAGACAGGCCAAGAAATTCTTGGGTTTTAAGTCAGCTACTCTTGAAAAATGTCCAGTAGATCTTTGTTAGCATAGCAGGTTTTGCCTGGTGAATTCCAGGAAATGGAAAATACACAGCAACATTCTTAGATGGTGAAAATAGAGTATTCTCCCTTACCCCACTTCATCATAAGTCCTGATATATTTATAAAATATATAGGATACACATTTTTGCCAGTTAAGCACACTGTAAAAATCATGGATCTTTTTTTACAAGGATACCTCTAAAGCTTATACAACCAGAAAAAAAAAAGAAAAAAAGGTGAAAATGTTCAGCTACAAGGAGTTCTTCCTTTTGCAGTGACTAACCCTAGCAAGCACATTTGATGTTAAAAGTTCAGTTCTGAGTGATGCGGATTCACACTTCACATCTTCTCTGAAAATGACTCACTGCTGACAAAGGATGAAGCTGAATTGGTGTTGAATATGGTTCAGCTGAAAGTATGGTGACATTAAAAAATACAGGCCCCTTTCAGGGACAAGTTTTAAGCTGATGTTTTTGAAGATGTTTTTTTTGGTTTTGTCCTTGGCTTTCCACCCAGTTCAATTTTGCTCAGCAAAATGACCAGTGCACTGTTGAGACATGTAATTCAGGTCCAACTATGTCCTAATAAGGACCATCAGCAAGGATGCTAATTGGTGTCAGATGTGATTAGGCCACTGTTCTGCAAGAAGACTACTGATTTGTTTTCCTCTACTTCTTTACTGCTGAGAATTCAGCAGCAGGTGACTCACTACTCTCATCTGAAGTAGGATTCGAAGGACTAAAGTCATTAGAGCTTATCATCAAATCTTCTATTCCACCTACTAAGGTTTTGTTCCTAAGAGGAGGTTACGTATTGTTTTTGTCCTTTAGAAGGGACAGAAAATGTGGGCATCTTTTCCTGTAATTTTATGGAGAACTGTACTAGAGATCAAGAGAATTTTTACAGAAAACAATGCAGAACTGTGACGCATTGTTGACTGTACAATAGCAGAACATCGATCCAAGCCCTTTCCCTTTTGTAAGCCCAGCAAAACAGAAGCACTGTTATTTTGCAGTGACTGCTTTTGTATTGCTTTTCTTACCAAAGCACGTACATAAATAAATAAGATACATCTCTCCTCATGCCTAACATTTAAAAGCATATGCAGGAACTCTGGGCTACAGAGCACTGCAGGAGAGTATTTCAACACTTAAGACAACCTTCTCCTCTCCTGCTTCCCTCACCTTTTCACGATTCAGTTGACACACAGAAACCACAAGCCTCTTACAAAAAGTGCTCTACAGGATATTCAAAGCACAATGCACACAGCCTTGAGACTGAAGGCTCGGAATTCAGCAGATAATAGCTGGAAACCTCTGTTGACTCAATCTTGTTTTTCTGAGAAAACTATATCCAAAAGTAAAATCAGATTTGTTCCAAGAAGTCTGGAGTCAAGATTTGTCCCAGAAGACAAAAGTGGAGCTGGGATTGATTTGTAATTCCAGAAAATGCGGGAGGTGGGGGGACGTGAAAAAGATCTTTTCGATGGGAGCAAATGAGGTTTTCCTTTGGAAGGGGAACTATAAAGAAACCATGAAATGAAGGAATGGAGAAATATCTAGATAGTGAGATGGGGAAAAAAAGGTGATAGAGATTGGTTAAGAAAGTAAAAACATGGAGGTAAAGGAATGAATCCTATAGAAAAAAACTTGAGAGTAAAAGAAGCTACCAGTAGAGCACTGGGGAGATAGCGCGGAAAGCAAAAACTTAGGGGAGAAGGAGGAAGAAAATCCAAGGGGATCTGGATTATTTTATAAAGAATTCAGCGTCAAGTTATACCTAATCACCAGGTATTTGTGTTGTACTATGCTTTGCTTCATAGCCCATTTGATGAGTTCCCTTTGCTTTTTATTCAAGGTAAATCAATCACTGGAACTGGCACAGACAGATACAGAGTCAGTGGGGGGTGTTAGAGAAGCTATTTTGATCTCTGTCCATTATGCCACGTTTGCAGGACCTGTCACTGTTTAAACAAAACTTTAAAATACATTTCTGACTTGAAAACCGTAAACATTAAAACAGCAAGGACATAACCACAGCTTAGAGAAATGGGAGAGGAGGTTACATTTTTAAGTTTTTCTTTTCTCAGAACTCCTTTTGTGTTTGACAGAGAAGAATGGCAGGACAAAGGCAGCAGGGAGTGGGGCATAACACTCTCATAACATTTAATGTCCCATTGGCTGTAAAGTAATTTTGGTATCTCTTTGGGTAGGAAAAAGTATCAGTGCAAATTTCTTGACAGAAATCCCTCAATGTTACATATTTCCTTGACTTTGAATTCAAGGGCAGTCCAAAGACTGCTGCCTGCACTCACAATGAATGCAACAAAAATGCCTGCTGGCCACTGGGACATGCCCAGGTCACTGAAAAATAGCCGATGTAGTAAGAAGAAATTGGAAGCCCAATTCTCAGATGGAGCATAAGGTTTCTGAGCCCTTAGGCCTGGTTTCAAAACCTTAATGTCGGCCAAGCCCCACCCACCGACTTCAATAAGTCCTGACCCACACCAGCACATAATCACATGCACTAATTACAGCTGTCAGAGAGGAGCTTTCAGCTGCCACTCGCCTGCTCCAGTCCCACAACACATCATGCAGCATCTTCTGGCAGTTCTAGACGACAGTGCTTAAAGGGACTTGCAGGTTTGACAAAAAAGTTGCTGAAATTGATTGGTATTTAGAGTTTAGTGGTCTCCAATGAGTATTCCTGTGCTTCTCTGACTGATTTTGATGAAGTGCTTTTATTTGTCTTTCTACCGAGAGACTGCAGATGAATTTGCAATAGAGCAGCATGGCTCCTGTTTAGCTTTGTCAGGCACCACTTAGCCGTGTTATAATTTATTTTCCATGAAAAATTATTTCTCATGAGGGCTTCAGGCTAACACAGTTATAAAGCACCTGGCTACCGTTCAGCTTCATGTCTGAAAGCGGTTTCATTTCCATGCATAAACAGAAAAAACACCAAAGTGGTGAGGAGGAAGAACCAGCAGTTCCTCCAGGTACACGTGCTGTAAGTACACGGGTCTTCTTAGGAGGGGCATTTAATTAAATGAAACACCCCCTTCGTACCACAGTTAGCAGAGTCAAGGCTGAAATAGGGCTGTGCAGAAACACAAACACTGCTGTCACTCGTGTTGATGCCACAGCAGGCTCTGGGCAGGGTTATTCACTTAACAAAGCAGCCTCTCTCTGCTCATCCTTACGCTGGGAACTGACTGTTCTAAATTTTTGAATGGATTTAGACCTGTATTTAACTTTGACATACTGTATAATAGAGCAATCTTTACCTTGCTTCAGCTTTATTTGGTGAGAGTCCCTTTTATTCAGAGAGCAATGATTGTGGTGTTTGTTGGGGTAGTTTTCTTCCTATTTTCTTCTGAATTATAGTGATTAGTGAGCCGTTTGAAAGCACAGAGCTCAAAGATCGTCTCTGCTTTGATCACCATTACTGTTATTCAAGAAGAGGCCCAAGTCTGGTTACAGCATGAATATAAATATCAATTCAGTCTCACTGCATTTACAGAGACTGTTGTACTCCTTTTCCTGTGTTTTCTTCCTATTCTTTATGTTATTAAAATGCAGGGAAAGTAATGTAGTGATGTACATACAATTAAGACAAAGTCTTTCTAGAACATGCCATTGATCATATAAAGCGATTTCTAGCCTGATTTATAATTAAGAGAGTATTTCTGTTTGTCTTGCTTAAATCTTACATTTTAAGAAAGAGAGATGAAGATCCAATGAGAAAATGGAGCCTGTTTATAGGGAACTGCTCTCATTGCCAGTTTAATCAGCTGTGATGTTTCATTAGCAGTGACTTAACCAAAGCAGACAATGCTTATCGCGGCCCCCAGCCCTATAATCATTGCACATTACTACTGTCGTGTGGGGTTTTATCAATTGTTCACTGAGCACTCTGCAATATTGACAACAGGAAACTGCAGGCTCAGGCTTAGATTAAATAACTTACAGCCTCCAAAATGACAACAGGGCTGTTTGGCAAGAAAAACCACCCAAATTTTGCAAACTTTGGTACCAAGAGGATGAAACGCCAATTCTAAAATCAAGTTCTGACAATTCACTTTTCCTAGAACATGTTGAGCACTGCCATCCATCTGTACTGAGTAATTACATTCATTCTGTCTCTTCTACCTCCCAGACACTTTCAGGAGTAATAATTCAGCTGACCTAAAAGTGCCTGTTTATACATTGGTAGCATATTCTGCTTAATGCCACAAAACCATACCCTTTATTTAAATTTAGCTGCTGAAAACTGAGAGAGAACATGACAAAATTTACCTCACAATAGTTTTCAGGGATTGAATGTGTGGAGCCGGATGAAGGGAGCTGGATGGAGCACTGGTTGTGTATGACCAAGAACTGCACTGTGCTGCCTTCATGCTTTGAGGGCTGGCAGGAACAGAGCAGGGTGAGATTTGAAATTCTGTTTCCTAACAAACTTCTGGTGAAATCTAAAGCAGATCTCTTTCACTCTATGAAGCTGAGTTCCTCGTCTGCAAAATGACAATAACAGCACTTCCTTATCTCCAAGAATAAACAGTGGAAGGACTGGAAAGAAGTCAGATATCATCACCAGGAGGACAGGGTAACACAGCAGCAGTGTAACACAAGGAAACGGTTCTATTTTTTTCCAAGTAAATTCAAATCAAACTGGAAAAAGCATTTGACATCTCTGGGATTAAAATAGAAATGGAAAGAGGGTATTTGGGCATATTTTCCCCTCAGAAAATAGGATTGATATCATTTTGCTCTGACTTTATAATTCCCATAGCTTATTATAATGTAGCTGTCCTCTTTGATTTGTGTATTGGAATGTACAGTGCAACTGCATATACTCATAGAAAGAGGCTTATTATTGTAACAACTCAAGGGAATCTTCTGAATTAAGGGAAAACATTTACATTAGAACAAATTACGTTTTACCAAAAAACTAATTGTTACGCTGAGAGCTGTATACTGTTGTAATTGCACTGTCCTAATTACACACGTTGCATTATTTAAAAAGGAGAACATTGTTTATTTGCAATATCCTCTGCTTATTTACAGTTGCATATTTGAACAAGGAGCAAGGAGTTATTCCTACAAAGCAGCAGAGAGATTGTTATCTGCACAAAAACACAAAATTAATTCAGTAGAGGAAATCTACTCTCAAACAGAGCAAGAGAGAAATTCCTCCTGAGGCAAGACATTCTACAATTGTTTCTAAATTTCTGTATAATTAACAAAGCACTTACCATCTGCAGTGATTGACCTGTCAGATCTGCTCCTCTGAGATAATTTCAGTGACATTTTTTAAAAAATGGTGTGAATAAAAAAAAGACATATTCAATTTGTAGAGAACGGTGTGATTCTCTAAATAGAAATTACAAACACTGAAGATGGCATTAGTTTACGATGCCTGCTGATTAACACCAGTAGCCCTGACAAGATGAGTTCAGCTCAGGTATTGGTGGGAAATCCTTCCTTGGCTCTCATAACCATGACCCCATTTCATCTCCTGTCTTTTATTGTGCAAATGCCTCTCCAAAACATGAAAAGATATCTTGAAAATTCACTTAATACACTAAACAATGTTTACTCTTCACGTTAAATGGAATTACTGGGAACCTTCATTTTGAAGAAAGAAGAGGATGATTCTCTATTGTTTTGGACCTTCCCTGGACATTTATTTTGACCTAACTAATTAGTGTATGAAGTTGATATAATATAGTGGCTACCTTTTTACCTCAGTTATGTGAATACCTGAGTATGGTAAAATCCAGCCCAGTACTGTTGTGTTTACAGAGCAAAAACACTCTGTCTTTTGTCTATAATTTTTAATTAAATATATTAATCCCAAACAGCACAATTTGTGGATTACCTCCACCTCTTTAACTGTTCCTCCTTTCTATTCCCGAGTCACATTAAGTATTTATAGATGCTACAAAAATGCTTCTCCATTAACAGCCTGTAATATTTCTTCCTTCTCAAACGTTATTTAGAGACATGTAAAATACAACTTTATCCAAACCAATACACACTTTTCTCCCTTCAGGTTTTGTAAGTGATCTTTTTAAAAGTAGCACAGAAAAAGAGATGGATGTTGTGTGGCATGAGAGATGAATGCATCTTCAGTTCTAAGGAACAACTATTGAAGTTTCAGATTGGTAACGATCACAGTCAAAATGATATTTTAATCTTGGTGCACAGTAGGGAATAGACAGTTACTGCACAGTTCACTAGAATTTTTACCCCCCTTGACACATGAAAGAGCAAGTAGTCTGACTTTTCATCTTATTTCAGAAGAGATCCCCTTCTGGAGGTGGTCTAGTCAAGTCCAGCCAGTGCTCCTAATACAGAAACTTTCAGTTCTACAGTAAATGCGACTGATCTTTTATCTTTGATTTAAGTTCATTGCCACAAAATCAAGATGAATTTGTTAAAGTGTAAGGTAAAAAAACCTGCATAAATGAGAACTCCTGCAGTAACAGTTGTTTGTAAATTATTGATCAATGATTTTATTACAATATGAATTTTAAAAAGGGCTATTAAACTTTCCTAAAGTGCCTTTGACAATAAATGGTGCTAGATGCACCTTGCTATTTTCTCTTGATTTGATGACAAGGAAGAGAGAGAGAAAAGGATGCTTCTGATTTTTCTATGATCCCAGTTCTTAAAAAATATGTGGTTTGGGTTGATGGTGTATTTCTTACAGTTGAATAATGGTAGTTAAAGAGAAAGCAGCAAGGGCAGTTCCTTCTTGTTTGCAGGTAATGGATAATGAAAGAAGAGATGAAAATAAACTTATATGGTCTTTCAACAAACAAAAGAGTACTGGCACAGATTGAGGACTCTCTTAGTCTTTGAATAGGATTTTTAAAAAGGCATATATAAAGAAAGAAGAAGAAAGAAATATTCTGGAGGTAGTTGTTCTACAAAATCTGTCAAGGAAGATACAGCTGTGGAAACCACAACTCTTTAACTTGTAGAGATCCTCAGGAAGGCTTCCAAAGCCCCACCTTGGACTTGCATGTACCATGGAGATGTTCCTTGAGAAACAGAAGGGAAACATATGGTGGCATCAAGAATACAGTACATTCAGCCATCAAAAAAAGGGAAAAACCATGACTGAATCCTGGGGAACTGCATATCAGGTGCCTTAGAGGACCCACCAAAACAAGGAACTATTCTTACAAGTTATTAATCTTACACTGTGTAATCGTTGTACTTCTACACAGACACCTGAAATCAGGTGAATTTGAACCAACTAAAGGTTTGGTACTTTCTTAGGATCCCCCTGTCAGAGCACTGCTATAGTCTGTCCCCAAGAAAGAACTACTTAACTACTGAATTTCCAAAGAAAGTGTAAAACATCCCACAATGGTGAGGATTTATATTAAAAAAAACAATAACGAAACAAAGCAAAACCCAAGTGAGAGAACTCAGCCAAAGGAATCTCTGTCCTAGAAGAATCTTAACCAGTTGTGACTTCCAGTACTTCTGAAGGACAGTATTAGCTTAAAACCATACCTTGGCAAGCAATTTACAGACATGCTGTATGTATAGATAAATCTATTTTATATCACACTATGAGTGCTAATCTTATTGCAGGACACAGCGATTACAGCTCACACTGAATTACTACTTTTTAAATTCATTGTAGTGAGGTTTTGCTCTATGACATCTCCAAGCTAGGGAGCACTTGATTACTTTCAAACAGAAAAACTGAAGGAAACCTCTTATGTTGAACTGACTGTTAATGTCTTTCATTCTCATTCTAGGTCAGAAGAACAAACCACACAGTAAACCAGGGCTTCCTAGAAACCAGCTGGTTCAGTAACTGGGCTTTTAGGTGCTTACTCCTATCATCGTTAAAAATCCTTTAAACTGCTTATTTATGACCTCACACTCTATAAGCACACAGAATCAACTATACTGATGCCCACACACTATTCTACTTCCACAAGGCATGATTTGATTTTCAAGATGTGCATATATGCATACAAATGATGAACATCTTTGAAAATGCAGACAGGATATTAAAATTGTCAGTGATTTAGCTTTGCTTTTAAGGTAATAATGCCAAAACTTCAGGTTTCAGCACAGCAAGGACAATGGTAAAATGTTGCTTGAACTCATGCACATTATTTCAAATTTTAGGACACACACTCTGAAGGAAAATGAATTATTTTCCAAGGGACTGTACAAAGATTTTTCACTTGTGCTCAGACAGAGGAATATTCTACACGATGACACCTTTTTAATTCTCTATTTAAAAAGCTTTTGATGTCACCTTGGAGAGTCCCTGAGAGTGCTTACTAAAGGAAAGCCTAAGAAGAAGGTGTGACAGCTGTGGTTTCTGACATGAAAATATCTCTCACTTATAGGCACAATAACATTTTATTTATCCTATTTTGAGGAGTATGCGCTGACATTTAAGAGAGCAGAGAAGGCAAAAACCCCTAGTCCCTATGTTATAGCAGAAAAAGAAATTCTTTCTGTCTTTTGGTTTGGTTTTGCTTTTCTTGAAGATTCTCACATATCTTAGCTGGTTTAAATGTTAACAGATGTTCAGCAGACTTGAGCACAGTAAAAAGAAAAAACTCACATATAATTCTCTGGTTAAAAAATCAGCAAAAAAATATACGATTGCAACTTTTTAAGGGACGCATAAGAATTAAAATATATTTTATTTCCATGTTTATGTAAAAAAGGGGAATCCTAAACACTTGGATATTGGTATTTTTTCTTGATCTTTCTTTTCTTTCTAGTGTTACACCTGCTATGGTAACTTACAGAAGCCTCATAACATTTAAATAACACTGTACTGACATTTGCTGCACGATTATATGAACTGAGTTGCTTGTCTAGCTACTAATGAGTCACTATTTCATTACAGAACACACGACCTCAACTTACAGTATAGGTGGCAATACCAGTTTAAGAGATTAAGGCTTGCCCAACTGTGGAAGAATGCCTATGGCTGCTCTCATGCAAGGCTTCAAAGGGACATATGAAGCAGTTTACACCCCCAATATTGATATCAGTAACCATTAGACACAGAACTGAAGGATGCACGTGAGTACTAATTTCTTAAAAGCTTTTATGGAAGTTCATTCCATGAGCACAAAATGAATGAGGGAATCCATGAGCTCAGAAAGTGACTGTGACATTTTATTTTGCTTAGTCCCTGAAGTGCATACAAAAGTTCCATTTACATTCAGCACCAATCTAATAGGAAGCAGCTTCCTGTGTTTTTAAATCTTAAATGAGAGAAAATATGTCATTTGGCTAAATAACTTTTATTATAACATTTGGCTCACCTCAAGGAAATATATATTTCCAGAACTGCAACTGCCTTACTAAAGAGATACAATGGATAGTATGAAAGATTTTATAGAATATGAAGAAAGGTTTATCTGAGGCCTAGTCTATAAATTTATTTATTTTTTTGTCTCGGACATTAAAAATTCAGAAACATTGTAATCCTATGAAGGTCACAATATAGAAACAGCTCACTTAGAAGACTGTGTGTCCTCATCACCACAATATTCAGAAGCAGTCAGGCCCAGATTAGCTGTGCACATGAACTTTCAGTCACAGAAAAGGGCTTTCTGCTTCAGTTAAACCCTGGAGAACAGGAGACACGTGTTTTATAAGCAACACATTTTATAAGCAACAAAGGCATGAAGTAGCCAAACTCTTCTGAAGATTCCATATTGTATCTTTCCTCTACTGTCTGAATTTCTTCCATATTTGAATGAAGAAAAGATATCCTGAGTGTTTCCTCTCAAATCTCCTGCCCCTATTCTGTTCAGAAAATGTTCGGTTTTGGAAGACAGTTTCTTATATATAAATGAATACTTGAAACAACCTTTCTCTAATTAGTGACTCTGTCCACAAGCAGAAGTGGAATTTGTTATCACAGAACTATTCTAACCTGAATACCAGAAAACATCCCAGAGGACAATAAGATTCCTCTATTATCTTTGCAGAGTAATAAGTTTGTGATAGCACTATAGAAGTTGGAAAGCACCTTCTTCGCTCACTTGCCTCTTATTCTTCCATCCAATATGAATTCAGTAAGAAACTTACCTTGGCTTTCTTTTCAATCCTTTAATTTCCTGTCTCATTTGTCTTTGCAAATCTTTATATAATAGAAGCTAAGAGAAGTTCCCATTATGAATCTATATTGAAAGGGGATCTTACTATATTGCAAAAGGGAAAGTCTAAAAATCATTGCTCGCCCTTCCCTCTGCAGAATCCTATGTCATACCTCTGTTCTGAAGACCAAAGAACAAATCCTATGTTAAAATATCACCAGCCCTTCTCTGAAATGGATTATTTTCACCATATCACTCTCTTTCATCTGATCTGTAATCTCTCACTCTGCTCCTCCAGCTTCTATCAACACAGTTAATATAATTCGTACAAAATATTCCTCTCTCCATACTTCCCCATGTTCCTGATACACACAGTGTTTTGAAAACAATTACTATGTGTATTTACCTCAGAAACCTCTGAATTTTAGCCTATTCTTTACCCTCTCCCCACAACTTACAAAACACAGTTTTCTAGCATTAAAATATCACTGTACATAATAGTATTACACTCTATTACTTGGAAATCTCTGTATTCAGGAAAAAGGAAATAACAGGTAAGGAAATTCCTGCAATGCTTGTTCAGATTGTTTTTACTTCTATGTATTTGAAGTTTATCAGCACTTACAATTAAACAAGATGAGAAAAGTACACTACAGACAGCAGGAACACTAACCATGGTGCAAACCAAACCAGGTAACGTTTAGAAGTCAAAACACATCCTTCCCTCTCCTGTCCTGGCTGAGCAAAGCAAAAAACTTTGCTATTTCCCACAGTTGGAGATCCTGTGGAGGTAGAAGGAAAGGAAGGTACTTAGTAGGAGGGAGGATGGAAGGAGTCACAGACAGACAGCGCTTGCAAAGATGAAGGTTGGGGTCATGGAACCTGGGGGTGTTGGCAGCTGACCAAGACTTGTAGCTGGATTCACATAAAAAGCATATTCCTGATAGCTGGTTTGTGTATACAATTCACACATAAGCCAATTGTGATTTAAAAGACTGCGACACCCAATTCTATCAGTATTTTCTCCTCCTAAATGCAGTAATGCACAATGTGTTTCTGGCTATCCATCTGACTGAGAAAAAAGGTTAAGTTTACCTTTTCATTCTTGAAAATTAGCACATGGCCATTAATAAATAACACAACCTGAAGCATTATTTCAGTCTATCTATGCATTTCATAGACGGTTTGCAGCATCTCAGGACATTTTATGCTAGATTTTCTCTAAACTGCTTTTTTTTTCCCCCTCTATTTTTTTCTCTCCTGTCTTTCTGAGAGGTCTGTAAAATAGTTGCTGACTCCATGTTGACCTGTTTTTCTCTGTCTCTTCACCATATACTTAACTCAGTGAGTAGCCTGTGAAGTTTACTGAAGTAGATACCATCAGACTTGACAGCAAGAGAAAAACTCTGCCTGTATAAGCAAACAATGGTACCAGTATATGGAGGGCCTTGAGGACAAAAGAATATGACTATTGCAATTCTGTTATTTACAGCTTTGTATTACAGCTTTTATTTCTTTTTCCTTCTTGAGATTGAATGGAGCCGGGTTATCCCCAGGCTCCTTTAAGTATTTCTTTCAGAATATACATCAATCTGCAGTCCCTCTACAGCCTCCATTACTTTGGCACCTGAGCACCTTACAAGCTTTCACTATCTTTGCTCTCACAACACCTCAGATGCAGGCAATTTTTATGATATCAATTTACTAAGAGAGAATCAAAGCGCACAGAGATTTTTAGGTATCTGACATCCAGAGTGAAATCCAAACCTCTCCCTCTGCTCTTTTTATAGTACCAGGGATCATTCATCAGCTCCTCAAAATGAGATTCGGGACAATCTGAATCCTGAGCTTGGAGTCACCCACAGACTCAGAAAAAATGAGAATAACCTTCTCCAAAACAGCGGCTAAAGCTGTACTTGTGTTCCGAGCTGTCAGTACCACACTGCTGTGTATTCACAAAGTGTTACTACAATCCCTGTTTAGAAGAGATACACTCCTTCAGCTGAGCACAGATCTGTCTTTCCTATGCCTACAGGCATCCCTCCTAACATTTTTATATAAAAATCACCCATGATAAGGGAAATTTGGGTGCAGTTCCTTGCTCTGCCTAGAGGGATTCAAAATTCACATTTTTCTCCTCATGGGAGAGTGAGTGCCACAGTCATTGGCTGGGGAGGGGAGGCAGGATGTATTTCCTCAGCTACTTCCAGTAGTAGGACCATCTCAAAGAGTTCGAGGACATTGGAATGCAGAGCCCTGATGGAGGAGATCTCCAAAATGAATTCAATATAGGCCTGTACAGCTGGGAATTTCTATCTGAAAAGCAAGGAATTTGAGCCAGAAATAATTTTGTTTTCTCACTCTAAGACAGAAGTGCTAATTTCTTTAGAACAATACCACCAAACCTTCCTGTATGCTTGTGATGAAGTGCCAGCATCTTTTTATACCTATTGCTGGAGGAGAAGCTGCTATAACAAACTTTTACTAGCTTTTATCTTTTCTATTATGGTCTACTGAATATTAATAAATTACCATCTGCCAGAGTTTGCAGGAGCAGCTGAAACACTGCCTGCATTAAAATTGAAAATAACTCCTTCCCTCTTCACAAACTTCAAGAGAACACAAATTTCAAAATAATGACTACTGCCTGCACTATTTCAGTAGTGTTTCTCTTTAACAAACAATGTTAAGATTTATGTGATACAGTCAGCTTTGGGATTGATAATTAATTGTCACTTAATTACACACTTTAATAATATTTATTCTGAAGTTATAACAACTCTGGCTTAGAAAATGACCCTGAATCACTTTAATTTATTAATTCACTTAATTAAAATGCTTAATCTTGAAAAGAGCTTTCAGGCTGTTCAAATAAAGGTAAACAAATCTTCAAATTAAATCAACACTTTTTTTTTCCCTTTGATATATGTAATTAATTTTCACTCGACTCAATAAATAAACCTCATGTAAGGTTGTTCATGTGACAACAGAAAATGGCTTGCTGTCAGCTTAATCTTCCTTAACACTGTAAAGCATTTTTAGTTATGCTGACAGGCCTGCTGAAAACCGTTTGCTGGAAAGCAATAAATATTAGCATTTTTCCCACTGGCACTGCAGGAAAAACATTTATTTGTAAATGATGATCATTAATCAACATTTTTGTACAAGCAATCACAAAACCTCCCAGGCTAAAGCAAACTTGATGGAAATGAAACTTCTATTTGCAATCAGATTTAACTTAAGCACTGTTTCCCCTTAAATAATCACAATTTTTGTTTTCTTCTCTTACTGGCTGTTGGTAAAGGAGTTCTACTTGCCAAGGATTGCACTTTCTATCCCTCGTGAAAGTTTTGAGTCAAACTCAGTTACAGAGCTCACAGCACTGCCAAGATTTTACTCGTTTAATGTTACTGCTGCAATTAGCTCCACCTAAAGCAAGGGCAGTCAGATGAACCACGTGCATGAGGTGTCAGTGTCATGATGAAACCTGTCACAGGTACAGGCACGTGAACAACTTCAAAAAATGCAAGTTTTACTCTTAAATTTAGCACTTTTCCTCATATGCATAGCACCGATTTCACATATTTCATTGCAGAAACAAACCCTGCATTTTGAAAAGCTGATTTCTAATGAAAGCAATTTTGAATTGTTCAACAAAATTATTCTAGAGGTCTCATTACGGCATAAGCTTGACTCTACTTTCCCCTTACATTTCACTTTGGTTTCTATCTTGAAAACTGCTACAAGAGGATTCATCCTCCCCCTTATTCCTTAACAGGACAAGAATGCCACGTTTTTCATTAGTTTACCATTTCCTTATTGCATGTTCATAGCTTAAGCTGAAGTGATTCTGGTTATTTCTTTCTATCAGTCATATTTGAACAAGAAAAGGATTCAAAAATCTGGGCTGGGTATTTACAGGGTAAGTCTCACTCTCTCAGTCCAACTCAGCCCTGAAAAGCTCAAGTTAATTAACGACAGATCTAAGGAACTACTGTCATCTGGATGGTAATTAGATGGAACTAGATATGAAAAACAGAGGCTCTAGCTGATGTAGTTTTCCATCCCTCCTCAAAGGCTGTTCATAGTACAGGTGTTTGTATCTGGCTGCCATGATTTTTTAAAAAAATTGCAATTCATGAATATCTTCACTGAACTGAAACCCATATAAAATTCCTGTATGAACACACACTGTCATGAGTCTTTTCCAGCTGCTTCTAGCACTCAAGAGAGCAGAAATAAAGCAAAAAAACCCCCACTTCTTTTGAAAAGGAGGAATTTTCAAGCCTTTTTGCAGTTTTTACGTGTGCACAGCAGTAAGAAATGACTGCTAATGAGAAAATCGACTTCCCATTTTTGATGCAGTATTTTTAGGTGCCAACCTGAGTTTGGTCTGAATTCTTAATAAAGTCTTCAGAGGATCTGTTCTTTAGCTATATCATTATTCCATCCCTTATTTTCATCCTGAATAAAAATTCATGGAAATACATCTGGGAAGACTTTGCTTTGTTTATTTGGGTTTGTTTTCATTCTCAATGTGCAAATGCAAACACACCCCTTGTTTAGGAGACACCTAAATAAAGCCAGAGGTCATTTTCACACAAGAAATAAAAGTAGTCAATTTTTTTATGCATTTTTGGAGAAACACAGAATGATTATCATCGTGGTTACCCTCCGAGGGATTCCAGTCAGTACAGATGAATTCTTAAGCTTAAGAATTAAGAAGAGCTGTACCTACTGCACAGGAAGACCAGCTGGTGGCATCTCTGCTAACTGTGGGCAGAGTCTGCATGTTCAAGCTGTTTAATGATGCGGATTGCAAACTGCAATCAGAATAATTATCTATCTATTTAAAACAACTTTCCTTGCAACGTAATGCAAAAAAAAAAAAAAAAAAACAAACAAAAAACACACCACCACCGTTCAAAAATAGCCTGAAGAGATTTGGGTGTCTCCGACAAATTTCAGAGCTCAAGTGCCACTCCAGACAGCTGGCCGCCAGCTGCTCCTCCACAAGGGCACAGGTCCCCTCCTCCCGGCCAGTCTCTGAAGGTCATTTGGATGCCTATTGCTAGGGCTGAGACACATTTCACAACCCTGCAGACGTTTTGTAGGTTCCTAAAAACTTCTTAAAATCTGGCCCTGAGGGACTGAAGTCCTCTCTGCAGTGCAATGGCTGAAAACTGTTTTGCAGGTGGATTTATTCTTTTCCTGCTCTGATTTAAAAGGGTGCACAACCTCAATCCCAAAAGGTAGACCAGTGACCCTATTACACAGCTACACTTCAGCCATAAACAAGTTGCTTTATGTCTTATGCTGAAGCTCACAGAGGCTACAGTGCTGCTTGCAGGCACCTGGTTACCTTCAGCAGTGACAGACCAGCTACACCTCCTAAATTCATCTACTTGTATTAAACATCCCTGTTTTCTCTTGCCTGCTGCAGAACCAGGCAAAAATAAAATGTTGTCATCTTTGCAAATAGCATTTAAACATAAAAAATATTAATTGATCTAAATGAAAGTGATGCTGGACTGGGACCAGTTCTGTAAAGCCCTCATTTTGCCTGTGAATGTGACATACTATATATAATCTCTATTATATATTTTTATATATAACCACTGTAATTATACAGAATATATGCTAAATACAAAATATATATACTACAATATTTACCGATATATACACATTAAACTAAATATAAATATTATGTTTTTTAAAACTTAAAAGTATTTTCATTGTGGGGATTGGTAATTACTGACTCAGGCAGGAAATGGAAATATTTGGAATATTTGAAACTGGAAACACTAGAGAGTTTCTTATTAATTTCACTTATTGTCCAGCATCTCCCTCTGACAAGAAGCTGGTTCCTTTTGGTCTCAGATGCCGTCCAACAGCTGCAGTGTGTGCAGAATGAGGTGTGTGCACAGCAGCAGAGGGATGCAGGGGATGTGAGGGGCTCCAAAAGAGTCTGGGGCATGATCTGCCTGTGCCACGGCAGCTGCGAGGACAAAACAAGCAGCCTGGGGCTGGAAGGTGCCGGGAGCTCAGGGAACCGCAGGAAAGCAGAACAATAATCAACAGCACAAGGAAAAAGGAGACAGGGTCAGAGGAGGAACACAGAGAGCTGGAACATCAGAGCACAGGGGCAGAGGGAAAGCTGAGGGAGCACAGCAGAGGGGAGCTGGAGGCTGGATGGGCCCTGAGCTCCTGGGGAGCCGTGGGAAAGGCAGTGGGACAGCCCTGGCACTGCTGGCACTGTCCCAGGCCACCAAAGGCTGCGACCATGCAGCCACTGCAGAGCCAAGGGGGAGTGGTGCTTCTGTTCTACGGCATTAGGGCTTATTGCTGTGGACATTTTGGCAGCCTGTTTGGATGTGGCCAGTTTGATCTGTCCTATCATTGCTGGGATCTGCCTGTTCATTCATTCAGACAACGATTAAATCTTTGATCTGTTCACTGGTTTGTTAATAAAAGGTAGCAATGTAAAGATCCAGGTTGGAAGGGACGAAATTACACAGCCCTTACAAGGGACAACCCCTCCTATAAAACAGTCATATGGCAGAAAAAGGCCCATTTTTACTATTTTCAATGTAGTGAAACATGGAAATTACATCAGTGTGCTCTTGTTTACCAGCAATTCCAGTCTGTAAAATGAGCCTGAGTCAAGTCAAATGCCACATGGGCTGCGATGCACTCCCAGACACCTCACACTCACACTTCTCAAACCAATGCAAGCCTGGCACTGAGAGCCCAAAATAGCAGAGTTTGTTGAAATGAAGTTCACAAGCAGCTAAGTTCAAACCAAAGGAAAAAAACAAAGAAAAAGTGACTATGCAGGCTCAAAAATTCCTCAGCTCCAAGCTTCCAATGTTGATTTTTTTTAATATAGTGTTTAGGCCAGCTGTCCACAAACCTTACTTCCAACTTTTATTATTATTACAGCATCATGGTGCATGTGCTAGCACCAGCAAGGTATTGGTTGTCAGAGAGTTTACAAACATAACTGTAATGATTTAATCACTGTACAGTATAAATTCTGCTGCAATGACCTCAGTGACGACTACACTGACAATGTGTGTTTGGCTACTGGGGGAGCAATGGATCCTCACATACAGACATGTTGTATCACAGGAGTAGAGACCTTTCCCTCCTTGACTTACCCTGCTCACAGCAGCAATGTGAGAAGACTCAGACTTAATTGATTTTGGCTGTCAAATGCTGATAGTACCATGCAAACAAGGCTTCTTTTCAGGACTGCAGAGATCTTTGATTCAGAACCATACCACAAACAGACAGACCTTCAGCCAGTCACTTAAAACCCCGTCTGCCTCAGATTTCAACACACAGAAAAAAGACTTTCCTGACTAAGCAAGGGGATACCAGCACATCTTCAACCTCTGTGAGGCATGCATGCATTATGAGAGAAATTGGACTCATCAGAGCTGTATCTCCATGAGAGACAAATAAATCTCTTTCTGAGACAGTGACCACGATTTGAATATCTACGATTTAGCTGCCTAAATGTAGCAAATGTAATTTTATGGGTACTGAGTACCTGCAGCACCTTTTCTTGAATGTGACCAGAACCAGACTGGGAACAGAACACAGTGTGAGCATATTAAGGAAACACTTGAAGGGAAGGAACATCCACTGGCAAAAGAAGAATAAAAATTAAACAAAAAAAAGGGGGGGGGGGGGGAGAAAAAGGTAGATGATTCTGCCCCATACTAAACATTCGAATGCAATGGAACACACAGTTCATTTGGTTTTGCAATTCATTGCTCCAACTGTTGCTATTGATATTCCCTAGAACAAAGACAGTAATCCCTGTGGGAGACACCTCTGCACACAAACCAGTCTTATGTTAAACTTGACCTTTCAGCTTCAGAGAGAACAGGCAGATTTGAGGTCTAGTCTATGCCCCTACATTATGCAAGCAAAAGGCACAGATTTGCTGAAAATTGGTACAACTCAGGCTTTCCACTGCTTAAGGAAATCTACCTCTGTGAGCAACACGAACTGCCTGCCTGCAGTCCAGCAGCCTTGCAAGGACAGCAGCTGGGACTGGAAAGTTCTGTCAGCAAAACTAAGGATTTCACAGAATCAAAGTAGCCTTGGGAGGAGTTCTTGGGACAATTACAGGATAACTGGAGTTTAAGCAAGCATGATTCAGGTAATACATTGTCTGCAAAAATGCTTCAGTATGTGTAGCCTGTAACACACTGATGAATCAGTTCAGTGAGGATGATCTGCTTAGTTCTGTAGTCACAGAAACAAACAGAGACGTCAGATCTTGAAGATCATTCTGAGTACTCTGACACCCCTATCATTTAGCTTTGCCTCAAGTGAAGGCAGTGACATCACAGTGATATTCAGCTACTCTAAGATAATGCAGACTTTTAGCTTTCCAGTTGCCTAAAAAATATTTTGTCTAAATACCATTTGGAAGAAAGAAATCCAGACAGAAATCTCTTTCTGCCAATTCCTAGAAGTCGTAAGCAATTTTAAAAACTGGGTTCAGCAAATAACCTACATTTAGGGTTAACCTTTACTTACAAGTAGTCCCAGTTTAATCCAGTTTACTCAGATATCTAGGCATTTACTGGATCAGGTTCTAAAGACTCTATTATATTCAGATAACTACTACTTCCTACCAAGGACTCCAGTTCTTCTAGATTTTAATAAACTAGTACAAAATCAAGACAAACAATTACTTTAGAATCCTTGCTTTAGACAGCACTTTTTCATAGCTGAGAGGAATTTTGCTTTGTTTAGCATGAGAATCTTGAATTTAACTAATAATTCACATTGAGAAGTTCTGTTTCCATTTTCAAATCACCAACAACAGAATCACAAGACACTGAATCACTTTCCCCAATTTACTGTATGTGAGTCTGAATCTGAGCAAGAAAATTCTTATGAGACATTCAGGTATGACCAGAGGCAAAAATTCTGGCAATCTAGTGTAAAACATTGTTCTTGTGCGATTCCAGGCTTTGCAGACTTTTCTTGTCAATGGAAGCCTTTTGATTTCTATGAAGTCACTCCTGATTTACCCCAGGGGCAGTAAGACAGAAGCTGAAGACACAGTAGTACATTTTTTTCCTAAGGAGGTGCCTTGAAGTCAACTGTCCTCTGTGATTTTTGATTTTGCAGGATATCTCTTACTGTAAAGAAATCTCTCTCTCCTTTCCCAGATTCTGACTTTTCTTTTCCCAAAGTAATTATGTTTGAAAATTAAATAGTATTGTTATTTGTAAGTATTAAGACAAGTACCTTGAAAGGGAGGATGTGTTAAAAAACCAACGTCCAGTTCCATTGCTCAACTTTTTTCCTTGCTAGAATTTAATGAATTCTTCATTTGCTATTATAAACTAAATATTTCCTTTGAGCCCAATTAGCATAGCTGAAAGAAAAAGCAAAGCAAGGCAGTGTTCAGCATGCGTCAATGCAATGGAAAAATCAGTTCTTTTATTCGAGCTTTAATAACTGCAGCTTGATTAGAGAGGAAGAAAAAGCTATGAGAGAGGTGGGGGGGATGAGAAGGCCTGCCAAATTAGTTCTATAAGAATTCTCAACCTGTCTGCTCTCTGGCTTACTATTCAAATGCTAATTGAGCCTTTTTGTAAACAGAATGGGTAATCACGGAAGACAAAAACAGACACAGAAAACAAATGAAATATCACACCTTATCCAAACCAGCACAAAATTGCACTGATGAGCTTTAGAAGTCTTAAAATTTTGTGTCTTTGGTCTCTTTAAAGAACACAGAAAAGCATATAATTAATATAATAAAGTAAAATATAACATAATGAAGTAATAAATAATAAAGAGCAGTTCCTTTTGAACAATGAAACCAGTCATGTTATAATTAGATAAGAGGATTCATATTCTCAGCTATAAACATGAAAGTGGACCATGAGACCGGATAAAGGCAAGGTTTTAATTCTTAAAAATTAATTACATGGCATTATTGTTATCAGTACACAGGATGCATTAATTATACAATTAATAATAAGATGAAAGGCAAATTTTTTTGCAACTTGAAATCACTTGGGGACATTTGGTTTTATACAAGAATTGTCCTTCAGGCATTTCTATAATCTTGTTACTATGCAAAGTCAAGCCCTTAAACCTGTTAGTGGAAGTAGTGGATGGAATTAATCTCTCTTAATTTAGACTTTGTACTTACACATATTGCAGCAAATTTTAGATACCCCCTGTAATTGAGGTCTCAGGTGTAACAGATTTATTACAACCTCTCCTCATAAAATAAACTAAAGACTGATATTATTAGAGCAGAGCACATCCAATATGCAATCAGGTAAAGGTGGCTTCTCCTACAGAGAGCTGACACGATCTCTTGTACAAAGCCACTGATAATGTCAATATTAAACTCAAGCTTTCCTATGAAGTTTTCCATTTTTGCAGAGAGGCAGAGCTGAGCTTTGTGCTCAGTAGAGGTATCTTTATCCCCAGTAACTGAGGTATCAGACCTCCCCTCACTGTTTAATCTCACAGCTCCAAGCACAAACCTTCTAATCCCACAACTGGGCCCTTTGTTAGTCCCAGCCTTGCTCAAATTGGATTCCAAACACTTGAAACCATATCACGTGCAAGAATAATTGCCATAATAATTTTCATATATACACACAACATCACAACAAGGCAAGGCCTCCACAAAAAAGGCCACATTTGATTGTTAGCAGGCCATCAGAGGAACACCAGAGAGTCTGGACACCACCAGATGTACCCCAAAGGGGCAGGCATGGACTCTCTGCACAGATATGTGGGTGTACCAGGGAAGACCTCTTAGATTTTTGCACAGAGGCATTGCAACACAACTGCATTTTTGTTCCTATTTTGTTTTCTGTTAGATCTCACTGAAGTAACACCCTTACCATCCATTTTAACTTGTAAAGAATTATTTGGCAAATATCCCTTATGAGGAAAATGAATGTTTGCACTCTGTATAGGGTTAATGAATATAATGTTTAGCAGTGTCTGACCCCATTAAACTGCCAACTAGGTCTCACATAGGAATTCACAGAGGGGTGGATGTCATAAAAACAGAGGTTCATCTTTCAGCATAAACCTCTGAAAATTAAGACCCTTTAAGAACACAACTCTGTGTTATTATCACTAAGTAATTATTTCCAACTGCTATACTGCTTTTCTGTAGCATTTTGGTCTTAATTTCCATTCATATATTGTTCCAAATTATGGCCATCTGGGAGAAATGCACTTTATTTGCCAGTCATTTCCATTTCAGGTGTGTTCACTGTGACACTTCCTCACAGAGCAGCTCCCCTTCCTTTCATTTTGATCTCCCTCCTCTATATCTTGTCAGGGTTAGCTCTGCAGCTGAGGTGCACCAATCTGATATCACCTATTGTGAGACTGTTCATTTCTGCTTTTTAATATAAGCTGTATTTTGATTTGTTATTATTTTTATCAGCACAGTCCCTTGGGAACCCAAGGAAGGGACAAGCACCTCATTGTCCTCAGCACCATTATCTGTGAACAAAGCGCCTCTATCAACCACACAATCTTCATTGCAGAAGATGAAGGGTTTGCTTTCCTTTTTTGTTTCATTGAAGGGTATTATTTAGTTAGATTTCCTGGAATATTGAACAGCATTTTTATACAACAGGGCCATCAACTTACAAATAGAGTGAAAAAAAGTGCCCTTTTCTATAATCAAGATATGCCGATATTCCTTTGGACCAGCTGGCCAATTGTCCAGTGTTCAAACAGGAAGTCAAGTAACATAATAAAAGTTTTTCATTAAAACCTTTGTTCTTTGTGCCTTGCTAATAAAAAAAATCAACTTTCCATTTTCAAGCTAGCTATAGTTATATAGTTAATAGTTAACTATTATTATAATTAAGTTGCAATATTAGAGCAGCACCAAGTAATAACAATTAGTACCAAAAGCTCTTTTTAAGTACTGGGTGATAAGGAAAAAATCTGCTTTCACCTGAAAGAGTTTAGACTGTATACTAAAAGAAAGAATTCATCATAAAAGTAGTATTAAGAAACAGCAGATCCCAGTATTTGACCAGTATGTCATTAACGGAGGGTGAAGGACAGTTTATTTTCCCCCTGAAACCCCATTTTTACCTATTTTTCTTGTGTTCTCTGCACAGCCTGATTTAGGACTCCCATGCAGTAGCAGACAGGTTTCTCCCAAATCATTCCATTTTTCTCAGCTACCACTAGTGAGCCAAACAGGATTCAGACATCCTCAGCCTTATTTATCCCCCTAAGAGAGAGGGGTTTTTCCTCAATAGCAGGTTTGGGTAAACACTGAAGTGCAGCCTCTCTTCTTGTGCTCTTTATAAACTCAAACCTTGCCAGCCTGCACTGAAACATTTCATTTGAACATTTTCTAGTGTGGAAAAATACTTGTGAGGGATCACATCACTACAGCCCCACTCAGGCTCTGAGTGGACAGAGAGGGGGCAGCTAATACAGTGTTAATACTCTTAATATTTTTTTCCCATTTAGCAGGGTGATTCCAGGCTCTCTCCAGAGGACAGCTGGCTCAGCCTCTCTTCATGGAATGGGCAAAGCTGCAAACCTTTCCCTCACTTCCCAGGCAGCAGCCAAGGGCAGGAGGAGCTGCAGGGAGCCTGCTCTGCCTGGGTGTGCACTGATGTAATGGGGAGTTCAGTGTGCCCCCAGTGACTGCAGGGACCCGAAGGAGCTTTTAACATCACACTCTTCCAAAAGTTATACATTCATAACCACAGTGAAATAATTCATGTTACCAGTAATTGCTAGCAAAAGAGGTCTGAACAATGCTCGAGCCCTCTCTAAAAGCCTCTGCTGCCATCACTGGTGTCAAGGGCTGGCCTTGCACATACTTTCGCAACACAAGTGTGTTTTCAGAAGGCAGGATTTTTCAGCTAATGCTGGGGGCAACAGAGCTGGTGATAGAATAGCCCCTCCCACTCGTGAGACATGGTTTGGAAACAGCAGAGCAAACCAAGTGCCGAGCACAGCTCTGTGGATGGAGGGGTTCCAGCACCCTGAACAGACTAAAATGTTATCCCAAACGGTTACCAGAGAGGATGAAGACAACTGGGGTCATTGGGGCCCCCCACCTGAATCCAGGTGTTCCTACACACTGAGAGTGGGATGCAGGAAGGACAGTCCTTTTGAGAGAGTGAATATGTACAGTCATATTTGATCCCAGAAAATGATAAAGGCAAAGAAGATAAAGAAGGCAAAAGTGACACCATCACTATGGTACCAAAGTCATTGTGCCCTTTAGCTGATTCATGTGTTTATAGGAGTCACAAGGAAAGGAAGAAGACACCAAATCCTGACACTCTGAACAAGAGCACAGCTCTTTTTTGGTGTAGAATCAACAACACTGATTTTTTGCTCAAGAGTTTGTTACACAAAAAAAATGGAGCCTCATCTTGATGCAGACTTTGATGTCTGTGCTGAAATCCAAAAGTACTTCCCTTCCAGCAATGAACAGGAAATAAAAGAGGAGCATTTGGAAACATATTTCAAAATTAATAATGTTTCAAAGCTTGTCTCTGAAACTTTTTACAAGATGAAATTTATTTAATTTTAAAAACTGAAGAGAAGAAAATGAAAGTTTTAGTGAATTAATAAAACTATCTCCATATGAGCAATTTCAAGCCCACTTTCAAACAATCTTATTCTGATGCAAAAAAAAAAAAAAAGGCAAATTAAAAGTCTTGGACTAATACATACTTATTTAAAAGCACTTTCTAGTTCAGCCACTGATCTAAAAGTCAATATTTCACTCAGCTCTAGGACCCAAAGAGAACTGTCTCAAGTATTTGCCCAAAGGACTAAACAAAATCACTTGTATAATTAATGTGATTTTCTAAGAAGAGTAGACTCAATACATTTGAGAATACCAATGTCTCTTAAGACAGGAGGTTTCCTCACAAGCTCATCTTAAGAAGATTTCTCTGTACTTCTTTCCTATGCATATGTGTTCCAAGCTTTTAATGAGCTTCACAGACTTACTAGAGAAAAAGTAGTCTAACTACTTACTTTCTAGTTCTCTATTGAATTTCTTATTAATTAACATATTAATGCTCTGTTTTCTTAAATTTAACTTTAAAGAAAGCAAAAGAACTTTTCAAATTAAGTAATGAGACAAGAATGTTAACAGCTTTTTTCACTCTATTAATTCAGAGATACACTAAAATTTCTGAGGTTTTTAAGAAGTAAGATAGGAAAGATAGCAATGACAATGTTACTATTTTACAAATGAAATCCACTTCACAAACTAAACTCTTTCTTTGCTGTTTCCTTCGGAATTTTTTATCCAACAGAAATCGTCACTTTTTGTTTTAATCACGCAAAAGGTTTAAAGCACATCCTCAAACCAGTAAATCTTTATCGTCTTGTATCCAGCTATGTGTCCTTCACTGGAACAGTAGCAATAATCCTAAAGATGGCTACTGGAATCCAACTGTGCCACCAGTCTCCTTATCACTTGTACTATCTTGTAGCCATCTGCAGTGAGCATTTTCCTTATAATTTTCTTCTTACTTGCTCTTTGGCCGTGATCTGCCCAGACTTTGTCTCTCTCTACTGGCTGCCAACCACTGTACCACCTTCCACTGTTAAAGACCATGTACATGAATAAACATATATTAAAATCCTGTGGGCTAGACTGCCCAGAAATCCCTGCTGGCACCTTTACAATTGCTTGGTTACTTCAGAAACTGCTACAATTCCTCTCAAAATGTACCTGCATCCTTTGAAGTTCTAACAACAAGGACAAAGGATGGTGTAAATAAGATGCCCAAGGGCATATTTTTATTTTTTTCTTTGTAATCGTTTTTTAGTTTACAATATTTCCTCTATTTACCTATGCAATATTAATTGACAAAATAATCCTTGTTTCTAGACTGAATCTACTTGCAGAATGTAGTGACCAGGACGTGCCACGATCAGCCAGCTTGAGCAGATAACAAAAAATGAGCACAGCTCAGTTCCCTTTGCTTTTGAGATTAAATTATATGCCCCCAATTTCCTTCCAGACTTAGGACAACTGACATGAAGCAACACTTTCTGTCAGCATAACACTTACAAATAAAAGAAAAAAGAAGCAACAGCGCATAAATCCTTTTAGGCTAAAGAGAAGAGAAGTTTTTAGCTAAGTGAAGCCCATGCACAAAATCTGTTGGGGCAAGAGCACCAATAAAGCATTTGGGATCTGGTTTCATATGCCTGTAAATAACAACCACACGTGAGGAGTCTTAAACACCCAGATTCTGACAAAGAAAATCTTTCAGGTCACCATACAAGCTGTTCAATAGAAAGTTAATGTCTGTAAAAAAAATGTGTTTACATGATACTAAAAATTGAAATGTACCTTAAATGTGCTATAGTGCCTTGGTATAGGAAAAAACCAGATGGAGTTTTCTGTAGTCAAACCTCAGCTTGAAAGACACCAGCCTTGTGGAGCTGAAGCTTAGTTGGTGGTGCACTTCATGTCCTTCATGTAAAATATTCTGTCACTTTTAATTTTGTATCTTGTTTACTTTCTCTGTTACAAAAGAACTGGGACTTGTTTTTAGCAGCTCTGATTAAGTTTCTATTGATTTTCGAGATAGGAAATGGAACTTTCAGATTTCCCACATGAATTTAAAGCAAGTCAGATATTAACCTCGAGGTAAAACATCTGCCATGACATTCAAAGAATAGACAAGTACTATCTCACTGAAAACAGCATCTGTGCTCAAAGCTCAGTGCCTGGGATTTGGAATTTGAGAATAATAAAAGCAGTAGGACTGTATTTTTGTGTGTGTAAAACCACACAGAAACACATCCACGTTTACTGACATTCACATTCCCTCAGATGTGCATTATTGTACATCCATGAAAACCCTTTACATGCACACACCTTAACAGTTAAGTGAGTAAGAAATGGTGTCAAGGGGAATTAAGAAGAATGTGAAAGCCAAGCAGAGCTCGAAAGGCTTGGGTTTTTATATCACTGCTATTGCATCTAACCACATAATGGGTATTTATTATTTTTGAGGATCAATGTCCCCTTTCTCATCACGTAACAACTGCCAATGTGTACATACACTTTGTAGCTTAAAACTTTCATTATCAAATATATCACTGCTAAAGATGAACATAAAATAAATATACAGAACAATCTGAAATATATGCCATATGTAACACCTACTGAGCTGTAAACCATTACCTTCAGGTCCATGGACTACCTACCATGGTAGGTAGTCTTAAGGCCATTGTTTGGAGATTTATGTGATACTGGTGAATGTTTCCAGACTAGGAACACTGGAATATCTTTTTTACTATCAACACATTACAATTTTACTTGGTGATTGCCCCTGTAAAGATTGCAAAGCAACTGTAGTGAGATGAGATCTGCTTAAGCAGCAAAAATGCTTTAGAAAAGGTGGTTTCCACCTGAACAGCTGTGTGGTGTTGACATTTATGGAAAAAAAATCTACACCTTTCCATTTGCATACTTAACAGAAATCAGTCTTTGAGCAGCGGGAGTCAGTCATTTTGCATTTCAAAACACTGGGAACTCCTCTGAATTTGCCAAAAAAAAAGCAATCAACATTGTCCCCTCTGCAGGGGAAGACAATCTCTGGAACATAATCTGTATGTGTACAGGAATGTACAGAAACTCATATTCTGCAGGATATGATATAATATTTAACAAATTATATATTGACCAGTCATTGGTGTTTTAAAATAATGGAAGATGAAATCATCACCTCTTCCTTCAGCAGGTTTTTTATTAGCAATGTCTACTTCTGCCTATAGGACCATCTTCCTACCACCTTTCTCCAGCTGCCATGGAACATTCTCACTGTTTCTATAAGCACTAGAAATACATGAGTCTTTGGAGCAGGCAGTTGGGTTCACTAGTTATTACTGGGATCTACTGAGGCTGAATAAATAGAGCCAAAAGAAATAAATAAAAACAAACAAAAAATAATGCTGGTTTAAATCTTCAATTGGATTAGACTTAGGCACATTTGAATTGCACATGCGAGCAGCCCATTTATAGTCACTTCTCGTGAGCATTCAGTTTAGAGGCACAGATGTTCAGGGAAAATACATTTTAATCTCAGGATGAGATCATTTAAATATGGCCTTCTGTGAACATTCATACCAGTCAGGGAACAAGAAAAACACCAATCAAATGATATGACTAATCATTTCTAAGTTGTGCACAGATATGTATTTGAATTTCAGATGTTAATCTGAAAAAAGGTGTCTCAAAGGCTCAAGGAACATTCAAGAAAAGGGCTATGTGTTCATGAAAATTTTAATAATGGCAAAAGAATCACCTGTGTTCACATGAAAGGCTCAAAGCAGATTATCAGAACAATCTGGATAAAAAAATATTTAGAGAAAAACTGTCCTTAATGGAGAGTTTTAATGGAATGGACAGTTTTATGGAATCTCTAATTAGACTGAAATACTTTGATGCTTAATAACGTTTCTAAAAAGCAGATATTCAAATGGTAACAAGTGCAAGTTTACAAAGAAATTACTCAATCTGAATGACGATTAATAACTGGATCCAGTGGCATGACATACATCTTCCAATAACATTTTTCAGGCTGCGGTGATTCAGATGCTTTGACTTTCTAGTCTAATGAATCTCACCAGTAGTTGACAACTAACCCTTTTCAACAAAGAATTTCCCACAGAATGATCCTTTTCCAGGGAGCTCCCTGCTCTCCTGCTCTCAGCAGGCTGAGGTTACGGGTGTCTGCACTTAAAATGGGCTGGTTCAGAACTGCCACCGCTTCTTATTTCTCCTCT
The DNA here is from genome assembly GCA_038380795.1 of Pyrocephalus nanus. Lineage (NCBI taxonomy): Eukaryota > Metazoa > Chordata > Aves > Passeriformes > Tyrannidae > Pyrocephalus > Pyrocephalus nanus. The sequence goes on along the minus strand of CM076275.1, from coordinate 12,356,573 downwards.
GGGAGTGCAGCCAAACTACTCCGAGACCACTGCTTGCCCCATGAACTGTCACACTGAAATCTGTAGGATGCACCAGAGTCGTTTCAGATAAATGTCAAAAAAGAGACAGAAGGCATGAAAGTAGAAAGAAGACAGCAGCACTCCTCTGCAAAAAAGCTATTTTCCATGACACATGGCAAATATCTGTTTCAAGTGTAAAGAAGTTGGAAAACATTTTTAAAGGATCAGCATAAAATGTAAAGCGTATTTTGAAAAAAAAAAACATATTACAATATAAAATACTGAAAAAATAAACAAAAATATGTCTGCCTGTCTATGTGGAGGCTCATTTAGTTGCTTTCTTGAAACCTCATTCTGAATACGAAGCCACCAGAGCAATCCTCAGTTCATTTGCCTTTCTTTGCTTTCTGTAAATAGGCACAACCTTAATACATGAGGGTATTGTTAAGCCTCAGGTTTGGAAAATGTTTTGTGATCTTCAAATTGTGATTTCCAGAAATGGTAAAACCACTGTTGTTATTTTACCTCAACTTCACAAAATATTAAAATGCACTATTGTGCAATGTAGATCATTGTGTTAATTAGATGGAGGGTTGATTCTGAGCAAAGCTAATTTTATACAGACTTTCATGCTCTTCCAACATCTTCTGACAATTTTATTTCAGGGAATACAGTAATGTTCCTAGGAATGGAAGATATTTCTGTTGTTAATCACATTTATAGGAGTAAGTTCTGAAATACTGGGACACATTCAACTTGTTCAAATCACTGTAACTACTGGCACTATGCAAATTTTCACTCCAGGCATCATACTGTGTTTCTAAACTACTTTCCCAACAAATGACATGGAGTGCTAGGGCCATCTATACTTGGGACAAAGACTAAATCAGTAGAGCTATCAAGCAGCAAGTTAATACAAAGTTATTTTCCAATCTCTTTTTGACAGTTTGCAAAGCCCAAGGTTACTTGATTAATCCATCAGGTAATACGTTCTTCCCCAAAGAAGGAACAAGATGCCTCTACTGAAAAATCAGTGAAGTGAAATAAGCACGATACTAAGGAAAGCCAAGAATTTTACTCTTAATTCCATAAGGAAAAATTTAGGCTTATTTTTCCAAATAGTCCCAGCAAGACCAAAACACTTGGTGAAATGAGAAATATTTTTGTGCTGCCTGTGGCACATTTTTGGCATTCACATCCCAGAAATACAAACAGTAATTGAAGTTTCAGAAAAAATCTGAAAAGTGTTTTAAAGTCCTAAGTATGAATAAGAAAAAATACGCTGGATTTTGTTGCTTTAGTTCTTCCCAGAATGCTGCTATTTAATTTCATGCAAAGGAAGCATAAAACACTCTGCTCTTAATTAGTTCTTGATACAGCTTATCTGCTTTCATGAGGGTTTGTCAGCACAGCATGAATCAGAATCATTGGAGACCACTACTTAGCTTGAGTTTATGCATGATTTGTCTTTAAAACCAGATTGGTTTGAATTGTTGGATCGCAGAGTAATTGCAGACACTATTGACTTTGTGTAACAGGTCAAATGCGATTGGGATGCTCCCTTTTCAAGTGCAGTACTTATCATTGGGAAGACTAAGTTTCACATGTATTTAAGACCATAAATGGCACACATTTGCAGGGTTTTATGCTAGTAAGTTTGCAAGTCATTTATCAGCTGAAAACCAGAAATGGCAATCAAATACAAAGAGGAAAAAAACCAAATGAGCTTTCATTGCTGTGTTATTTTGTGGATTATAGATATTGCTAGCAGTAATCTCAAACTCCCAAAGTGCTTTTAAAAAACATGATTAACTCTCCCAACACCCTCGTGGAGAAGGTAAATGTTACCTAAACATTTTACAGGTGAGGCTGATGCTGTGCAAGGAAGCAAACAAGGAGGCAAACAAGTAGTGCAACAGGCTTTTTGGGAATGCAAGAGGACAGTGTGTGTGTGTGGCTGTCACACCGTGCTCAGCCAAGGCAGCCCTGCATGTCAGATCAGCTCCTGCACTGCCCACACACCTTTGCCCAGGACACTCTGCAAGGGGAATGCTCAGCACTCACACAGCTCAGGCTCGAGAAGGGATCTGAGGAGTTTTACAAGATTATCTTTGCCAGCCTTAGGTGTGCTGTCAGTCTGTGGCCACTAACCAGCATCTGAGCAGGAAAGTTTCATGCTCCAAAGTACCTGCTGCTCTTCCAAGAAGGGAGGAGAATAACAAGTCATGCTACAGAAGCACAACCAGGCAGCACCTTGCTCATCTATTTCAATGTCACATCATTAGCTCTGCACATCTTGTCTGGTGTTGCTCAGGCTAACAGGATCTACTCAGGATCAGAAAGGATTTTGCTTATTAATTCTATAGCTATTCTAAACAAAATTAAGAAAAAAAATATTTTTCTATTTATATTTTCCCAGCCGTATTTTGTAAACTTTAAGCATACATAGGGGTTTGGAACACTGCAGTAATGGGAAAGGCATTTCTCTTGTGAGGGTTGCAGTTTCTTCCCAGGGAATCCTGAAGTGCTCTACATTCATGGGCATGATCCTGCAAGTGCCGGGCATGAAGAACTCCCTGCAGCTCCAGGGGGAGTTCTGCTTGAGAGGTTTTGAAGCTTTTAACAATATTAGACTGTAACAGCCCCCTGAGGAGTCTGTGAACATGCCAGCCAATATGGAGCACAGCAAACCTCTGCTCTTATATAATGTGTCACAGGCCCTTTTATCCACCCAGAGTAGACAGATTATTTGAGAATGACTCAAACTGCACACACACAACCACTGCCAAACATCCAACCTCAGTAATTCCACCACTGTACAGTGTAAGCTCTGACCCGTATCATTGTGTTCTTTGTCAGACCCAACACAACCTGAACGTGAAATCTGGGGTGATGTTAAGTATGACTGCTTTTGAAACAAGAAATTAAAGAGTAATCCCAGCATTTGACTAGGGTAAAACTCTATAATAAGACATAAAACTCTGGCATAAGTACAGAGTAGCAAGTATACAAGCACACTTGTATAGCTGTGGAGTGAGACCAGTTCCAAATTTCAATGTGGGTACATACACGGTTCACAAAATATTACTTAAACTTTGAATTTAGATATTTCAGACACCAAAAATTACAGTATGTTACTGTAAGCTCTGCAGTGCTGCACCATCATGCTTTGTATTGTCAAACACAGCATGAGACTGCAGGGAAAAGGATAGTGTCCCATAGAAAATAGGATGATGCCATTATGCAGTTTTGATTTCTTAAAAATACAATACATATCTATTTGTTATGCTATTAAAGGTTGTATAAACATGAAAATACAGGACAGATGAACTTAACTTGCATGAGCAACCTCTGTAATGACATTTTCTAACTTACACTTATTTTGCAAACCAAATAATTTTCTTTAAATTTTATTTATGTGCATGTGAAATGTAATATCACAAAATATGCTCCAAATATGAGAAAAAAAAATTTAAAAAAAGAGACAACTAAATTTGCAGAGAATGAAAGAATATTTTGTCTTTTATTTATGAAATAACTTCTTAAATTTACCATACTAGAAATCAAATTTAGAATACTAGAAAATTGGTTTTTTGTTTTTATTAGTAACACTATTCTTAATAGTATTATTTTAACTTGTGGGGTTGTCCTCCTCTCCTTGATCTACAAAGCAGTCAGATTCACAAAATGCTAAGAATCAAGAGAAAAAGCATCTCACACAAAAGTTCAAGAAGACTCTTCCCCAGTTTTGCTTTAGAACCCTGTAAAAGTTGTGGAGAAGAAGAGAGAAACTTTCTCCTGAGCTGCTCAGTGTAGTTTTCCAACAAGAGCAGCCAGTGCTGCACTGAGCAGATGTTACACCGACCACCATTCCCAGTCAGTGGAGAACACTCCACATGGGGCACCTGCCCTTTCCAGCAAGAGCCAATCCCAAACAGGAGGGACTCTCACAGTGCTGTCCCTAATCAGTCACGTGCTTGCTGATGATCACATCTTCAAACACAGGACACTGCCAACTGATTTTTCCCCCCATCTTTGTGCAAGAGCTTCTTACTAAGAGCTGTTTAGCAACAAATCCACAAGGTCATCTGTAATAGGAAAATAATGGACTAATTTGAAAGCTGAAGCCCAAATATTTGCTTGTAAAAGGTATGTGGCCAATTGTCAACTTTGTAGCTTTGAGATAAGGTATCTATTTTGATAGCTTAGAGTCTCCAAATTATAGATGAGCACTGAAAACTGGAAAAAAGAAGCATTTCCACTGGGGAGCTCACACGGAGAACTGGGGGCCCTTGCCAGAGGCTCAGCCGTTTTCCTTGTCAGGGCAGTATTTTGACAGCCACATTCCACATGGAGGGAATTTGACAGAATTTACGATCTACTGTTGAATTTCTGAAATAAGTGCTCATTTCAATGGAATCATTGCCTAATAGTAGAAGAACAGCCTACACTGCTGGCACATGTTGCTCTGTGGGGATGCATAAAGGAATTACTGTTTTTCAAGGACAAGGTGACAGCAACTTTGAAAAATCACATACATTTCAAATTGATACAGGTTTGGGCTCTTGACTACTGATCAGATTGACTGTCCATTTGTTCAAACTTGCATCATCCTTTTAACTTTTTAACTACCAGAGGGTAACAGAATGAATCAAGGCACAATTCACACTTTGCTGTTGTCTCAATGGCTGGTGTTTGTTAATAATGTACAGTCTGGCTCAGGGCATTAGTATTTCATCACATTTAGCTGCAAATAATATTGCATGGGCATGGAATTCTTAGAACTGTGCTTTAATTTGGTCCACACAAGGATTAAAAATCCCTGCCAACTGCTATATTCATATATAGCTCATGTCACAATCTGCATAAAATACCCATTTTTGTAGAACACATAAACCTACCTAATAAAGCTAAAACGAAAGAGCTTTCTAATTGTATTAGAGTATTTAATTGAAGTGTTATCTATTGTTAAAAGAGTAATGTTTAAAATAGTTTATAGTTTCCCCTAGAAAGAGAAACAGCAATGCACAGAAGTTACAATTTAGAAAGGATGACTTTTTTAAAAAGCAGGAAGTTATGGTGCAAGATGGATTTAACCAGCTTGATTCTACACTGCTTAGATCAATTCGTTCCATGATAAAGAAGGAATCTGGTCATGTGCATTTCTCCAATAATTGTGCAAAACAATGCATCAGTGCAGCCAGTGAGAGCTTTCCTGTCATCTTAGAGCCAAGATTTTACCAGTTGTCTCTACAACTGGGTACACAGCCTATCTTTTGCCTGTCTTTTCTAGGCAAAAATATTTGAAGTATTTCATTCACGGTCTGCCAGCTTGTCACATATCTGCCCACAGATATAGGATATATATATTATTTACATTTTTAGCCTTTAGATCATGCAAGTACTGTTACTGGCAAACTCTGACTGCAGAATGAAATGTGGGAAGGCAAATAACATACCTTCTATTTTCCCTGACAACAAACTGCAAGGACACATACGTTAAAAAATAGATTATATTACTAAATATTTGACATGCATTATTAAAATATTTGACTCAGTATTCAAATAGTTAAGGATGACTGCTGACCCACACTAAACTTCCCTCCCTGTGTCAACTGGCCCTTCTAGTGGTATCATATAATATTCCTTCAATACAGCAAAAAGAACACAGTAATATAGTGCCATGACAGCTCTGTCTGCAGGTACTTCTGCTATAAACCAAAGACCTGCTTTTCATGGTTGTCATTATTTAGCCCAGTTAAAATCCTCACTGGTTTAGTAATATATATAGAAAATGTGCTTGTACCTACATGGTGAGAAGAAAACTAACCACTGGCCTAATGAAGGCTGTGTAATGCCAACCACATCACAGCTCACCCTCTGATCTATGCAATAAGGTGCCCCTTACAGTCAGAATATATTTTTGCATGGGCATCATTCTGTGGGGAACTGGTGATAATATAATTTTCCTCCCTCTGTAATGATCAAGGCAAAGTTCTTGTTACAGGTTGAAGTCTGTAAGCTGCCTAAATTATCCCAAGGAGTACAGAAAAGTTCTGATGATGTCCTTCTTGAGGAAGAACAGAAAATAACACAACTCAAGAGAACACATAGATGTTATTATATATATCTGGTTACAGAAAAATTTATATGTTATCAATGTGCTGGAGTCTGTTGTGTACACACACTCCTTTGATCCACAGGAATTCCATTTGCCTTCTTGTATGTGGTTGTCTCAATCTTCCACTGTTTTAGAATGGTTTTGCCACGGGACTAATAGTTAGGCCATCTGGCTACAGCTATTTCTTTGATTCTTTTCTCCAGGTTTTCTTCCAGGTTTCTTCTAAAATTAGACTTTTTTTTTGGCTGATTCATGTCCTTTGATTACAAATCAGTATTTAATACTAAAGCCATGACTCTGCTGTTACCTACAGCCTACATCAATAAGAGGAAAGGTGCTTCCCTATTGGAAGGCTCCCAAGGGAAGTTATTTTCTCTTGCACCCCAGACCCTTTGCTGCTTTCTCAAGCCTGTACCAGGTATGCCTGTGACATGTCTCCTGACTCTCAGTTTAGACATCTCTATTACCTTAAACATACTCTATTACCTTCTTTTGCAAGCTGAAGAACATCACAAGTGAAAGGTCCAGATTCAGCTGTCATTTGATAACATACAATTATACAGGGCTTGAGCTAAGTGTTTTTTGAAGGACTATGTCTAATCAAATACACAAGGGGTGCAAAGGTAAGAAGCCTTTTCTTGGACATGAAAAAGTTAACTGAGAAAACCCAGAATTTCATTTGTTCAATGTCACATGGCCTAATTTTCTGATGCTACTTAAGTAAAACTGAAGGCCAGACAGCAGCACATATTATAAAGGTAATCGAGAGAAGAATTTTAGATAATGCACTTATTTTAGAGTAGGAGCATTTTGTTGCTGGGAGCCATCCCTTATTATTGCTAAAATATCCTTTGTTGTACATGAATAAACTCCATCTAAACATATCATTAATAGTGACACAACTTAGGTCTTCTACAGTTTTCTTCCAGCATACTGTAGGTTTCCATCTAGAACATGGCATGAAGAAAAATGAAAGCTTTGTGCAGTATAATAAACATTTCCATAGAAGTCTATACAGTATTCCTGCTTTACATCATGTTTCATTTATCAACCTGAATTAGGCTTTTGAAAGAGGAAAATGCAGCTTTGCAGTTCAGTACCTTTTCTAGTCTTTTCTTGCAATAACAAAATTGCTTAATGTCATTTCAAGTTCATCCTGTTCCATACACACATGTACACAGAGCTATGGGTAATTCACTTACACAGTTCAACATCTCCTTTGTCACAGATGGTAAATGTGCAGATTTTTCCCTCAAGGAAAGAAACTCTTTTATAAAATAATTGTATATTCTGCTCATTTTTTTTTCTGTCACTGATGCTCTTGTATTCTTATTATACCCTGTCAAGCTGGTAATTAGCATTCAGGCTCCATCTGACACAAACACAGCTCTCAATCCCCCTTAAAAATCCCTTAGGACACACATGATAAGTAAAATAATGTAAGCCACTAAGGGGGGGAAAGTAGTAAAAAAATAAGAAAAAAAAAAAGAAAAAAAAAAAAAAAGAAAAAGAAAAGGGAAGAACGAATAAAAACCATGAGACAGTGAATAACCACAGGCTGCTTTTGTCGTGCAGTCAATGCATTGCTCTTGTTCAGTGAACGGCATGGAGCTAATCCTACTGCGTGGAATAAGCTTTCAGAATGCTACAGCTGTCTTCCTGCAGTTGTCCTTTGCTTTTCCTACACAAAGATCTAAATACTCTTCCCATTCTCACCTTTCTCCCAAACTTCTAAGGCATGCAGTGTCCCTGGGTTTCCCTTTTATTCACAGCGATTGCCCCTCCTTCTTTTTCAGGTCTCTCCAGGGAATAAACATTTCCTCTTCCAGATCAATCCTTCCTTGAACACTGTCACATGTGATACTTAATGCTCTGAACTATTGTTCTGAACTATTCTAACTGGACTATATCACTCTTGGTGAAATGATAATGTCACCTAAAACTTGTGCACCTACCAGAATTCTCCCACATTCAGTGACAATGCCATCCCTAGAAATAAGAAGAAAAAGGATTTTTCTTGCAGTTCCTACAAGATCCTCCTTTTCAGTAATTTCCCCTTAAAGTGACTGGTGTGATCACACATTAGGTCTAGCCCAGGAATTATGTAAGACTAGTACCATCACATAGTTAATTTTTTGTTGAAGCTGTTCCCTCACACACACTTGTGTTTTCATGTGAGACAGACTGGCACCACACTCACACTGTGTCACCAACCCATCTTAAATGAGATGATGACTCAGTTTTCTGCCTTCATACTCACACAGCAACAGGAGAGACAGAGCAGTAACTCTTACTGAAACTGGTGGTTTAATATCAGCACAGTATCCTAAAGTTACTGTGGAAATGACAACAAAAACAGGCTTGCACCTCGATATTAGAGTAGTATGAAAGATTGAGAGGCAGAGATCTCAGAAGTCCAATGGTCCACAGCAGTCCTGTAACAAGGTGGAGAGTGATCTCATAAAGAACTGTGGCTTGATGTAAATCCTGCACTTCTCTGAATATAGAAATCTTAATTTCAAGATGTCAAAATAGGGTGTGTCCTAATACAAGCACAGGAAATATCTGCCTTGATATGAGGCCACCAATTTAAAGGTTCTGAACACCGACCTCATATCTGTCTGTTGACATAAGACTCACAAATCAGAAATGTCCAGCCAGGAGCAGCACAGCATGGTGTGGCCTCAGAGTGAGGTCAGGTTGGAGTGCTGTGTCTCAGAGCTCACAGCCACGGTGTTGGCACTGCACCCACCCAGCTACAGCTGAGCAGCTACTGAACACACAGAAGGTCCAGTAACAAACACGCTATGAGAGTCTCAGATGTATAACATCTTCATGCAAAAGCTACTGAGCTGTTACAGAGATGTGTCCTTTAAAATAACAATATGACATTTAGGCTAATATTAGTTAATGATCTGGTCTGGCACTATATGCATTGACATCAGTCTTAGATCCTAGAAAAACTTACTCAGTTCACAGAATGTGTGAACGAGACACATGTCAGATCACTGACACCAAGGTGTCCAGTAAGAAGTTCCTGGAGATCTGTGTTTACACATTAGACCTCCACAGCCAAGGAAACATTCAAAGTGTGGGTGCAGAGGAGTTGTGCTTTATTTCACTGCCAGACACACTGCCCCAGGCCCCCAGTCACATGTTTGTCCACAAGTGGAAGAAAATCAGCTGACAGACACCACTGCTAAACAAGTGTAATTTTGAATTCTAAGATACAGTCTTAGAATGATTTGAGTATTTAACAAACACTGGATGAGCAGAAATACCTCATTCAGAGTGAACTGTGAAAATGAGATCAGTATGGGGATTAATATACCAGCCAATTCTGAGCACACTCAGCCCAAGCTGCACTGTTTTCACTGTTTAATGGAGTCCTGCCTGTTTTCTCTTGTTAACTGACTGATATTGTGTGAAACACCTGTAACATTCAAATATCTAACACAACAACCATTGGACACAAGCAGCATCACACCGAGACAACAAACAATAGAGTCGGCTAAAAATACTCCCCTAGATCTGTGTAAAAAAAAAAAAAAAAAAAAAAAAAAAAAAAAAAAAAAAAAAGAAGTAGAAGAATAATATTCAAACCTTTTCTCTTTCTGCATGTCACAGACCCAGAAGCATTCAGGATTATTTTGATAATTCAGAGTGCTTTCTCCTCTCATAACTTCATCTTTTACTAGGTAAACCAAAGAGGAGGATTAGGGATTCTGTTAGTCTGGGATTTATGGCTACAAGGAATTTAAGCACACGAAAACCATCTGCTGCAGCACCCAAGAAGGAACTATTACATACCCAAATCAGGGGAAAAAAACCCATTAGTGGTGGATTTTCTGCTTTTTGCAGTAGAAGAAAAGCTGTGCCTCCTCCTGACCTCTAATTCCAGCCTCTATACAATGATTATTTATTGCCAAGCTAATAAACCAATGTTCAGAACACATTTGTGCAGTAGCTGCTCACATGCTCACACTTTTCATGTAGCAGAATTCCCTTTTTCTGGGATTTCAAAAGTCCAGAGGCCCAAAAAGGGGACCTGCTGGAAGGACTGAGAGGAATAAATGTTCAGACTTGACATTGTTACTCAGCCCTCTGGGCCAACTGGCTCTCAAGGTGCCTGTGATTTTAGTGGCAACGTATCATATCAGGTGATGTCTCAATGACTTTTCATCCCAACGCTTCCCTCACAGTTCCCATCATGGACAGGAACCATTTTTTTCACAGAAGGTGCATCCTGCATAAATAGCAAGAAGTTTATGCATCTGAGTATGGAAATGTTACATTTTTGGGGGGAACTAGCTTGACACCTTTTCTGTAAATGCTACTGGCTTTCTAGCATTTTCCCACCAATTTTGGGGCTAATCCTAAACAGCCTCTGGAGAAGCAAGTGAAGGAAACTGCAATGATGATTCTATCCCCTGCAAATGCATAGCATTTTATGGAGAAAACCTCCTGGCATGTCCTTTCTTTTAGTTCTTTTGTAGTTTCTTGGAAGAGTGAAGGGTTAAGCTCTGAACTGTATTCTCAATACACCAAAATTCCTAGTTCTTTACTATTTTAAATCTTACTTTCTCTTTCTGAATTTCTTTGAGAAACATTTTAAATTATATATTTAACATCCACCTATCTTGCTATCTTTAAAGATCTCCCAGATGAATGATAGAGATTTCCAACTATTAAAAATAACAATCCATGTCACACATTTCCCATATTTGATCCCACTTCATTCATTGTGTATTTGAAAAAGCAGATTTGCATAATATCACATTTCTCTGGACAGTGCACTGACCTGTGTAAAACAACCTCCTAGAGAGTAATCCTCTTTCATGAAACACCAATATTTCTGATGCCTTCAAGGCAAAAGATGTAGACAGCCCAGTTCTCAGAGTCATAAGAGGAAAATATCTTCACAGATTTATGAAGGGAATAAATACAACTTTGCTAACCAACCCCTTCCATTCATTCTAATAGCAGCATGTTGCTCCTCCAGCAATTAATAACACAAGCATGCCCCACACCAGGAGAAAATGCTGACCATACCAGAATAGGTGAGCCAATACATTGTCCAAGCATGTAAATACATTAAGTGACAGCATAATTAATCCTCAGTACATAATCAATGAGGAACAGTAGGGTCTTGTGAAAAATTGAAGACACCGCAATGAGACTGAATTTTCTCTGAGCTAAAATGTGGAGTCACCAGTCAATGAATCCTCCCTCAGGAGACTGTAACAAATACAAAGAACCAGCTCAAGGACAGCCAGAGTTGTAAATTGAGAGCCATAAAAAAATAATAATCTAACGATTGTGCCAACGTGTTTATAATTTATAGGTTGGAGTTACAGGTGAGAAATAGGGGTTAGCAGTCTGTTATAATCTGAACTTGAGTCAGTAAAGCACTGCAGAACCACTAAATCACCACTTCTTTCATTGCACGTAGTTTAAAAACATATAATAAAACTATCAGACAAAGCCACTTTCTTTCAGGGTTTGAAGCTGGAGCTGTGGATACCAATCTGTTCAAAGTTAGAGAGCTACTGGGGAGTCCAGCAAAGGGAAGCTCTTAATTTTCCTTATAGTCTTTTCTTCTTCACATTGGGCACTTGCCATGAAAGTACAAAAAGCACAGGGGTCTTTTTGTTATAATTGAGGCAGGCAAGAAAATAAGAGTTCTATTTCACATTAAATTTCGGTGTTCTCAAATTTAATTCCATTTTGATAATCTAATTCAAGGTACCAAAAAAAGTTTGAGCATGCATTTAAATGGAGTGAAACTGGAACCTTTAATCCTCCACAGTGCTGAGTGACTCTGAGTTTCAAATTCCCTTCTCCCAGTGGGTGTTGAGGTCAGCGCTTACCACAGAGCAAATTGGAGTCTAGCAGGACTCTGTTCTCTGTAAATAGGGGAGGCTGCCTCGTCGTGCTCTGCAGGGGCTGAGCAGCTGTTCCAAAAGGGTTTATAACAAGGTTTGGGGCTGCTTCTTGGAAATGACTCCCCCTTAGAGCAAAGTGAATTAAATGGAGCAACTCTGCATGCATTTGTTAATAACTGGACAGACTGCAGTATACCCCTTTTACATTTTTTTCAGTCATTCATCTCTCAGAGTTCCCCCCGTTCCCATGAACAGACCAGTCATTATTGCCAATAAATCTTCTCACTTCCTATGTATAGGAAGGTACTGGAGCACAGTATGTAAAGATGGACCTATATTCACCCAGACTTTCCCTTAATGATAAAGTATAGCAATAAATACTTACAAATACTTATAAGCAACCTTCAAGATACTGTCCATTTATCTGACACAATCACCATTTGAGCTATAACTCATCTCCCCTTACAAATGATATACTGTATTCCTCTGGCATCGTGATGTGAATTTAACCTGAACTTTGAAATACCAATTGGCACTCAGTATTCTTCACCCATGAAAGGATATGAAAAATTTTCCTGATCAAATTACTTTTCTGCATGCTGTATCTTTCATTTAAATTCCAGCAATTTTCTATGTGCATTTCTCATGATTAAATGCTCCCACGGAGGATAGTTGCAGCATTAATGGCAACCAAAAATTACTATTAAAAAAAAAAACCTGAAAACTAAAGTAGGTCAGTAACACAATAAAACATGTAGCTAGTAAAAGTGCAGCCAACCTTTCACACTGACTGAGCCCAGTGGTATGGTTTTCTTTCTACATTTAGAGCCCTTTCTTTGAAACAAGCCTAATGAACACACTGACAGTTGTGTGACAGACAGAAAACCTACCAGGCGAGCTCACCAGCTGGATCTTTGTGGGGGCTTGACAGTACTTTGACTTGCTGGGGTACTAACTGAGTAAACAAAACCAAAATAGTAGCCCTCTGCTCTCACATTGTTCAGTAAATATGTTTCTCTCAGGCTCAGCTACACACCAGTCAGTGAAACCTCAAGATAATGTTAAACAATTATTGTGATCCATCACAGATTCTTCGATATTGTGAGAAATTGGGTCGAGTGAGGCAGTGATGTACCTGCAGACAAGGCTTAACGCTGATTTACCCAGCCATCCTTACACAGGAGCTTGTCCCTTGTACCAAAGGGCTTGGTATGGTAGAAATGTATAATTGTTTGATGAATAACTTACCACATTCTCAAGACAAATTTTAACTCTCCATAGGTTCAGCATGGTAAAATGACGGTTGAAAATAAGAGCTATAGGATAACAGGATACATCTGCTGAGTAGATATAATGTTTCCCTTATTCCAGAGGAAATAAATTAAAAGACAAAACCAAACAAACAAAACGAAACAATGGTTGCCTCATTCTGAGGTGATTTTTTTAGACTTAGAAATCACTGTTGAGTTCATCAGCAATCCAGCATCTTAGGAGAACCCCCACATACCGCAGGAGAGAAACAGCGAGCCAGAAAAAAACACTCCCAACCCACTTGGGCTCCGGGCTCATCTCACTTGCAGCAAGCTGTAATCAAATGCTGCTTTGCTGGAAAGCGTGTGATGGATTTAAAATCTACTTCTGTGGTTTACATTTTGCTGTAAACTTGGTTTAAGGTAGCTAAGCCAGGAGCAGGGGAGCACAGAGGTCAGCACCCGCTGCAAAGCCCACACTGGAAGCACCTGCTGTTTTGAGATTCCTGCCAGCAAGGCAGCATAAAGCTTCTGCAAGTGCAGTTAGAAAAGTGCAAAAATCCTTAAAAGTACTTCAGGAAAGAAAGTAGAAGCAGAGTACAAATCTGGAAGAAAGACAGGGCTTTTTGAGCAGCCTGCTTTTATCTCAAGGGAATTTAGCATTTCTGTAGACCACAGGAACTGCAGGGTCATCTCAGGCAGAAAGGTCCAAGCCCTCTCAACTCTCCCTGTCAGAAGGAGTTGCTTCCAGCTTTCTCAAGAAACACAGGGAGTGAGGAAAGTAAGGCCAAGTGTCACATGAACTCCATGATACGTGTCAGGTAACAGCTTACCTGGCACATTATCCACAAGCTTCCACATCTGAATGGATTCACTGTACACCAGCTCCGACCAAATCATGGAGAAAAGAATAAGCATGGGCACAATTTATGCTTTATGATTTATGCTGTAGTGGACAAATTATTTAACAGAGAAAAATGTGTGCAATATATGGTGTTGTAGGGGGTTTTTAGCTTTCCTTTGTGAAAAAAACCACAACAAAACAAACAAAAACAAACAAACAAACAAATGTGAAGTATATATTTCACTTGACATAATATTTAGCATATGCAAATACTTTATTTCCAAACTTTCCTTATTTATTCAGCTATTTCCAACATTACTTTTGAAACCTTCACTCCTTCTTTACCCGCTCTCAGCTTGGGTAACTGCAAATACGAATATCAGTCAAAAACTGTTGTTTAAAAATGTTGCCTGCAAAGGAACTAGATTTTAAGGAAGAAATTATGAGTTGCTCAGAACCGGGAATGAGGTGATGCCGTACAGAGTTGCTCCCTCACAACCTCGAAACCTTTCAGAATTCAAGTTAAAGCCTCATGGGATGCCACTCTAATGGGAAGCTCAAATTCTCAGAAGGCTTCAGGCTTCTAGTAGGTAAATCTTTGCCTGTATTCCAGAGCCAAAGCCACAGCTGAGGTTTAGCTGAGTGTAATTCTACAGACTTGGGGTACATTCAGGATATTTTTGCATCACCTAAGGAATCTGCTGTATCTCGAGTAGATTAGTTTGTTTTCTCCAGGAGATAAACAACTACTTGACCTGTATGTATATTTCTATATGATTTTCCATTTACCAACGTTTGTACCTATTGTCTAAAGAAGGAAAATGCCAAACATCCAGGAAAGCTTCCTCCAGGTCAGGCCTGGCAAACTAATAACCGAAAGCTCTGTGACAAACAGGAAAATGCACTTCCAAACTTGTCTGACTTCAGTTCAACAATCTCCTTAGCAAATTTACTAAATTTGTGTGGTTTGTTTTCTTTTTCTTAATCTTATTGCAGGTTCTTGAAAACAGGAAATTGCCTCCATTCTGAGAGATCGATTTGCCTGCTCAGAGCATGATGCTTCTCTGTGGTTGCAGCTGAAGGAATTAGCACGAGATGGGAAAGACTTCTCTTTTGCCAGCAGATTGGCACAGAACACACGGCCTTCAGACAACAGAGCCATGATGTGCACACACCTCAGGCACTCGGGGAGAGCCAGCTGGGATCAACCCCTAACTGCTCTTCCAGGGAGTGGGACATGCAGACATCCAGCAAGTGCTGGCCGAAGCAGTGCCATCACAAATTGTCTCTAGAGAACAGCAGAGGCTGCAGGATTGTGGTGGGGCTGTTCCACATGGCATTGTGTGATCCCTCTCCTTGTCCTTAGCTCTTCTGTGATAAAATAGTGATGACACTGTCAGGACTAATTCACCCCATATTCCCTCTCTGCTACTTGAGAGCTCTTCCACGGGAAGTTGTTCTCTGGAAATTCCAGCAGAAGGGCTCACAGTATTGTCTGGACTGAAACCACCTTGACACTGGAGCTCATGCCAGAGCAGACATGAGCAAATGTGAAGGTACACAGATAACAGACATAGAAATAGTGGGAAAAATTATATGAGTGTGTTAATGCAATCAACTACACAGCTTCTACAGGTGGGGAATGGAAAAGGGCCTTCTTTTATTTATTATTTATATTAAACCCTAGGTTGCTTGTGTTCTGGTGGGTTTTTTGGTTGGTTTTTGTTTGTTTGTTTGTTTTTTTTAATGAAAAAAAAACAAAAACACTGTACTTAGTCAATCTTAAATCATTTTTGGGGCAAAATTTTCAGCAAAGGGTTAAGAATTTTCAAATATTTCATAAGAAATTAAAGATCCATAAAGGGACCTACGTAGCTTGCATCATAATTTCATTGTATTCATTGAAAATGTTCCTTCTAAATGAATCTGAAACTAATCAACAAATTCAACTAGCATTTACTCATAATTTAATCTTGGATGCATTTTTTAGAAAATAATGACTTTACCAAGCCAGCTTTCTTTCCACCTAAAGTTGAAAAGAAATCTTACTTCCTTTCATGGAATGAATAATATTTCTTTCCATCAACAATTTTTACTTTCCATACAGATCAGAAACCTTTCTGTCCACACAGCACTCACTTGTCAAATTGGTTTCAGTGAAAAACACCTTTGAAAATATATACGTATATATTTCTTGTTAAAAATAATTTTAATAAATTGAGTGTTTCTAGGTCAACTTTGAGTCCAAAAAGTGCCATTTTGGTTCATAAAAGAAAACTGAAACACCCCAGTGATGCAGAATACTACTTCAGATGCTTGATTATTGCCTGCATGTCTACTCCCTGTCTTCCTCTTGTATCCAGCTCATGCTTTTATCTGACAATATATATCTTGCTTTTTACACTGAGTATTACCTATTTCCCTTTTTAAACACAGAGGAATAAAATTCAGAGCCACACCGAAATAAATGATCTGCAAAACACCAGCTGCATACCTCTCCTCTCTCTGGTCCCCAACCCTTTCCTGCATGTTCTGCAGGAGAAAAGGGCTCCTCTCACCATCTGTCCCTCCTGTGACGTGCTGTCGCCTGGCCCTGAGTCACAAGGACACCAGCACTGATGACGCCCAACATTCACCGGCTTGAGGCTGCACCTCTCAAAGCTGCCTGCAAGACTTGGCCTCCTATGCTCTCCAGACAGGTTTGGAATGCCACTCTTCCCTCCAGCAGGAACACATTGCCTTGCAGCTCCCAAAACCCACCCACTCCGAAAGCACACGCTGCCTTCACTCTTGGGCTTGTGAACACTGCAGTCCCTGAGGGCCATCTACATGCAGTTAACTAGCTATGGTTGCTCGAGCTTCAGAAGAGGGGCTCCTTGCATATCAAAGAGCATAATTTGGCTTTGTGGACTGAGAAGCCCTTAATAATTAAACTGACACACAGACACAAGTCTGAAGACTCAGTCCCGTAGAGTGGAAGCAGAGGGAGAGCATCAATGACTTTATACCTACATATCGACTCACTTCACAGTGTGCTTTCTGTACAGGCAGTTTTCTTGCAAAAGAAAAGAAAGCAGTGTCAATTAAACAAACTTCTGATCCCCCTTTTTTTGGTTTAACACTTGTGAGAATACAAAACAAACAGAATGGAGGATGGTGTGGTAACTTCTAAAACAGTCATTACATGAACAACTAATTGCTAACACAGAATGTGTGTGAAATATTTATTTAGTTTGTGCGGGTAGGGAAGCAAGCCCCAACATACTTTCATCTGCTGTTAAATATAAATGAAAAAACAATACATTTACTCTAAGGTCACTGTGGGAACAGAGGATCAGCCGAAGCACACGCAGCTTGTGATTTATATTCAGAACCCACCAGCAGCAAGAAAAGACAGACTGATACCATCATCTTACAATCAGCTTTTGATCATGTTGTGCATCTGAGAACACCAACAGAGTCCAAGGCTGTTTCTCTGCATTCAGCAAACCAGTTTCACTCAACAATCAAACATTTGCCTTTTCTACCCTTCAGTGCATGCAGCCATATATGATACTGTTTTGCATAGTCATTAAATGTATGCAGGAATTAATTATCAGATTCTTGTATGTCTTTTGAATAACAGTAAAAAAAGTATAAAGCCTGTAAGAAAGAAGATGCACAAGGCCATCAAAGTTCTCCAGGAGTCAGTGACAGACCTGTAATCACTCTTAAACACATGAAGAGATAACTGAGAGTTAAACTGTGTGTTCAGAGCAAACAGTTCTGCACAGGGAGGGGGAAGGATGCAGAATTGCACCAGACATTGACAGGAGTGAAGGACATTTTCATACAGGGCAGTGAACAAGTTAATTTGCAGGTAACTCTGGGAGCTCTCTGGGTACTCAGAAGGCTTAGCCAACAAGATTTCATCAAGGTTGTTAGTTGCCTCTCCATCTGCTTCACAAGGAACTCTTGGCAAGCTTAACTCTATTCCCAGTAGCTAGAGAGATATTTCAGCCTCAGGATGAGGTCTTTCCTTTAAAAATATAGCATTATAACTTCATTCTTAAATAATTTTCACTGCTGAGATTGAGTTTGGAAGTCGAATTCGCAAGTTTTCTCACAAAAACACCTAGCAGTTTATAAGACAAATATTGAAATTAAAAATATAAGAAGTTCAAAACTAACTGCAAAACATGATTGGTTTTGTGGTGATACTTTTGTCCCATTTAAGCAGCCAAAGGCAAACAATTCAAAATGAATAATTTATCTGACATGTATTTTCTTTCTGTTCGTAGAATTTCCACTAGTATTTCGTTTCAAGCTCAGGTACATTGCCTTTTTAAGTAGACAGTTTCCCTAAAAATTAAGCCACATTCTGAACTTTCTTGGCATGTTCAATACTCCAGAGTCAGAGAGCTGCACAGTAGAATAGAAATGAAGGAGAGCAATTCTGGCATGCACATCTTCAAGTTTAAATTTAATATTAAGCTTCTGTGAGTGTACCCTCATAAAACTTTGAAGTGTATTCCTTCCCCTACTCTCCCCTGAGGAACTGACTAGCAGAAGAGAACCATGTGAATGATCATGAAAAGGAGGAGCATGAGAAAAGCAAATTAACTCAGTGCAGTTCTTTGAACTAAAAAGAAAAGCATTTGGCAAAGTCTAGATTTAGGGTATGACACTGCAGATTTACAGAATAGGAAAGAGCAGAAATTCAGCTACTCTCAAATGTGCTGAGTAGAATATGTATCTACACGCTCATCACCTAGCAAGCTGAAGCAAAGATAATCTTGCTTGCTGAGCCATTGTTCAGATTTGCAATTTATAGGAGTGGAGTTAAGGTGGCAGAAAGCCCAGTGCTGTGTCCCTGTATTAGTGGTACATCTCTGCCTTGCATGGATTAGGCTGAGAAGCCTCTGGTGAGCCATGCTGACCCCCACAGCTCCCTGGTCCTCACATGGACGGCCTTGGCAGCCCAGCCCAGCCCTACTGCAGAAATGGAAGAGTCAGAGAGGTGCAAAGCAGTACATCGTTTAAGCTGCTTACAGACAAACAACCCACAGCCTGCTTCCTGAGAAACAGCCTGCTAGTCCCAAGTACCTCAAGTTCTGGCTCTACCTGCTCTTCATTACTTCTACCAGACACGACTCAGGGTCTTCCAGACTTAGGAGTGCACACACTCTCTGGTTTGGACCCTGTTCACATGCAGTGTAGTCCTTCAGTGCAGCCCCATTTCAAAGAAAGTATCAAACAATCTGACCATAACAGCTTACAGTCACAGAACCATGCAATCATTAAGGTTGGAAAGGGCCTCTAAGACCATCAAGTCCAACCTTTGTACCAAGCACAAGCACCACGTCGACTAAACCAAGCACTGAGTGCCATGTCCAGCTTGCTCTCCTGGGATACAAAAACCTTCAGTAGAAATGAAAAACAAACTTAATTCAGTGATACCTAAATTTGCCTCGGGTTCAACGTATGTGCAACAGAAGTCTTAGATAACAGAAGCACAGGTCACTAGTAATTAAAATCATATTGATTTTGCTCAGTATCCCAGTGGTGATATGAGCAATGTTAGCCTTCTTACAATGGAATGGAAAATATTAAGTGGCTGTGTGAATAAGATGCTTTCATTTTCTGTAAGATATCATGAGGAATTGAAAAAAAATATATATTTCAAATCAGTCTGACAAAATGTATGTTTTTAAGAGACTTTGACTGACATATTTAAAAATAATTTAAACCAATAAATACACAGACATTGTTCTCTGCTGAGCAGGACAGGAATATGCACAAAGAACATCCTGCTCATAAGTTGTGATTTAAGGCGAAAAAAAATGCTTATAGCAATTGGTCCCTCCCTTGTTGTTCCATAGAGTGCAGATGGTTGTTTCTGTCCCTCACACTGCGTGTCCTGTGCTCTGCACTCAGCTGGCCAGGCAAAGCAGCCCACAAAACCCACCTCCAACTCCATGAAATTCCCCTGGATATTGCTGGAGGAAAGAACTATATCTGGTGGCTCTTTAGTCACTGCAGCATTCTCCCGATCTGCCAGGGGCATGACGAATTTGCAAGTCAACATGTTTTAAGATGGATTATCCTTTTCAGAAAATGTCTGCGGGGATGGTTTGGGGGAAAAAAAAATCCTTCAAAAATCTTGTTCCTGCTTCACTTTTCACACTAAACACGAGAAGAAATATTCAGAGAGGATTTCTGCATTCATAGCTAATGGGGGAAGGGATGATTTAAGTTGGTATCCCATGTATAAGAAGGGTTAAACTGCCTTTCAATTTGTTTTGCTATTCCACAAAATCATATATTTATATGCACACATACATATACACAAACTCCAAAGACTATGGAGATAAACCTGTAATATCTATTTGTCCACCTTTAGAATGATAATGTGAGGAGAATTTTTCAAAGTTCTGCATCACTGCAAACCCCACATATTTCATAAAGATAATTAACCACTGATGAAAGCTCCCAGCAATTTAACAGATACAAGCAAAAATGTAATGCCTTGGAGGCATATCAAATATTGGAGGATAGCTTAACTACTGAATTATCCACTAACCTTCTCTTCCAGCTCTGCCTTGGGGATACTACAAAAGATGTTTCAAGAATGAGATTGAAGGACCTGAAGGCAAAGCCATGTTAAAAACTTTTGAGGAGTGGCCTGGATCTTGACCTTATCTAAATTAGCTTGGACTTGCATAAGATGGGAAAAGGTTGATGTGTGGGGGGGGGGGGAAGATGATAATGATCAAGTGTCTTGACTTGCAGACAGGCAATAAATCACTTCTATTGAACATGCCATGAATGACAACAGAGAGGCTTTAACACTGAGATTGAGTCACTGTAGACATTGTGTGTTCTGAGTCATCTGAGGGGAAAAAAGGTCTCCTTGTATAGGCACTGTCGTCCTAATTTGCAGAAATATAAATAAGCATCTTTCTCAGCTTTCAATAACAAAAAAAAATACAAGCCCCAAACCTCCTGGATAGCCACACAGACAGTAAGTCGCCTCTCCAGGTGAAAATTTTTCATTTGTTTCCTCAAGGAAACACATTACACTGCCCAGGGCTGACCTTTAGGATTTAGAAAAAAATCTCTATTGGCATCTATTGATTCTCCCTGCAAAGCCAGATGAGATCAGGGCCTGTCTGAAGGAGAAGAGTCAGTTCTAGCACAGTCTCCTGAGTGTCAGGGCAGCTGTCCCAGCCCTCACAGAGGGCAGGGGCAACATGTTCTCCCCTGCCCTTACCAAGGGCTGGCTTGGGCACTGAGGTGTCCTGCAGAAGGGGACAGTGTGCTGATGGCAAAAGAGAAGCAGTAAGTATGGGCTTTCCCTTGCAGTGGCTCTGCAGGGTGGGAAGCTGCAGAGTCTGACGATGGTTCTTGCCATACCCAGATCCATCATAGCTGATGATAACCAACAAATATCTCTGGGGACCTTTGCTCTGAAGGTTCTTTTTCCTGCTCTTTTCTTAACAAAGGAAAAGCCTAACTTAAAAAGAATAGAGATAGAGCAATTCATTTTAGTGACCTTGCTCACACAAGCCGTTTTTTTTAAACACAGATTTTAAGTCTAATCACAAACTTTGCAGAAGTAATCTCCTGCTGCTGCCCTCTCCAGTTTTTCCTACTCTCTTGCTGCCACAAGAGAGGAGCCAGCAGCCTGAATAAGATCACTCCACTGCTGCCAACTTTAAAAAGCACCAAACAAAAAAAAATATTTCAAATAAAGCCCAACTCAATGCACACAGCTTCAGCAGAGCAGTGTATGCATTCTGAAGGCCCTTAAAATTTATATTATATGCTTTACAAATGTTAACTGCTTAGTTCTTACACTTCATGCAATGCAAAGGCCTAAAGGCCTAGATGAATTCAGTTATTTCAGTTTTTTGAGAAGGATGGGGGAAGATAAAGGCTTACAGCTTACAAAAATGAGAACAAAAAGACCAATGGTACCCATTCTACTAAGTCATCTACAAGCGTTTCCACATGGGTGTACAACATATTTGTGAGCTGCTAAAGAAAAGATGGGCTATGACCTCTAACATCAGAGTATTTAGAAATACATGTCTCCTTCTCAGGGGTTTCTGATGGTGCAAGCAGTGTTTCCTTAAGTATGTGTACCAAAAGCAAGTATTCTGCACCTTCTTTTTTAATTGGTCATATTTTCTTTTTCAGTCTTGCAAATCGAGATGTACTTGTAAAAAATTTCTCAGTTCATCTCAGAGTCATGTAAGAATCTAAAGGGAACTTCTGCCTCACAGATGGCATGATCAGGTTTTTTCAGGAGTTCAGGCCTTTCTCTCTTCCTTAGTACATTCAGGAGGTTTGAACCTTTGCCTCTCCTCATAATTAGTTTGGTTCTCCAGACACACTGAAAACTCCATCCTAGTCGCAGGTAGCCAGCTTCCAAGAAAACAAAGGACAAGTTCAAGCCCTTCTTTCAGGTTCTTTCTTAAAGGTCTGTCAATCTTCTCCTTCTCATGTGAATCTGAGAGTCTTGAGGGACTTCATACCTATCCCTTTCTGTCAATGTGCTAAACATCTCATCTATCTTTCAACTATTTCCTTTTCATTTCACTCTCTGTTCCCCTCGTGCTCCTGCCTATTCTCTAATATCTATACATTAAATTATCTAATTTATTCTTCACATAATTTCCAGTACTCCCTGCTCTTGGATTCTCTTGGCCCCTGAACTTCCAGAGCACATTCCCACAGGTCTATGGCCAAGTCTCCATCCCAAGGTTTTCCAGCCTCATTGGAAATCCAACAGCTATCTGTCCTCACTTCAAGTGCTACCTCCACTCTCTGCAAAGAGATTCACATCTCTTTTCTCCCTCTGCACTGCACATCTGCCACAGGCTGGGGGCTGGGCTACTGCAGGAGCAAGTCTTCTGTCACCTGTGACAATTTTGAAAGGATGAGCACAATCCTCTCCTAGTTTCTCCACACACAAACACTGCTGTGGGCACCCCAGCAGGCCAGCCTCCCTCCTCACTCACTGATTTCCTACAGCTGGCCATCCAAAGCCTTGAACTCATTTCATCAGCCTTCAATATTCAGTGGGAGCATGAGAAATCTGTAAGAAAATGACTGCTTCAGAAAAACCTCAGAGGAGATGATTCAAAGGCAATGCCCTTCATTTACACTTCCCAGTCTTGGGAAAAATTTTGAATATTTGCTCTAGTGCTGCTTTCAACAAAGGGGTGCAAGTCCCTTGCACCCTATCTGCGAAAAGATTATTAATGTCATTTCTTTTTAATCCATTTTGTGAGACTGTACTTGACAAACTGTTCACTTGTGAACAATTCCACTTTTTCATCCTTCAGAGTTTTAATCTTTTTTTGTTCCTGGGGAAGAAGAAAAATTCCAAGTCAAGAAGAAAAGACACACAGAAGGCATGTCTGACTGCAATTACTCACATGGTGACTGCACATTCTAATCAAATCCTGAATACCTGGAGTTTTTCAAGTTTTTAGATCTTAATTTCACAATTATTATCATCCTCTGCTATATGCATATTTTCTATGTTTGCACTATGAAAAAGGTATTATCAATGGAATAAAGGATTTGCAAGAGATTGTTGTACAGTCCTATTAATAATATAAAATCAGTCTAAACCACAGAGCAATTTTGTTGACTCATGGGACATTAAACATGCCTTATTTAAACCCTTTTTATTTTTTATTTCTGAGTTCTCCTTCAAATCATTTTTATTGTCTGATTTAGAATAATTCAACATAAGATATGAGTTTTCCAGCTAAGAAGCCATTACCAATTGAAACATCAAATTGACTTTGCTTCCAACATGCAAGCAAGTGAACTTAGCATGTTAAACTTTCTTAAAATTAGAAATATTATATAGACTAGAAAGAACAAGCTCTTTAATGCATTAAATTCTTTTATTGCTATAAAACTTAGATGGTTTACTCACCATCTATTTTAGGTTCAGGCCATGAATAGACAGATAGTAGATCTTCTGCCTATAAATACGGGCCAAATGCATACCTGTGCATTATCTGAAATAGAGTGACTGCCCAAAATCTTTAGATAGACACAAAAGTTACTTATACATTTTACTCACAGTGACTGCATATAGCCCTCATATGAACTGGAAGAGATTATATGCTGAGATGGCTGGTTATTTTCTGATAAGGAACTGGGGTTTGGTGGAGCATGTTAAACGTTGAAACTTAGATTTTTCATAGGAAAAATCAAACCAGTTTTTAGAGACATTATTTCCTTGATCTAAAATGGAGCTGCAGACAGAAAGACAACTGTTGTTGAAAACTCTACAACAGGAGTCCAATCCTCTAGTAATCAAGTTTTTAACTGTAAGCCCAGCTTAGTCCACCAAGTACTGGGCTCATTTTAACACAGGACTGAAGGGCTGATCAGGCAGGTCTGTACCATCCATTTATCCAGAACTATGTCTTTTGGCATGATTTCCACAGCCACAACATTCATGGCTCCAATGGAGAGACAAGGGGATGTGAATAACTATTTGACTAGGACCATTCAGACAATAAGTTCCATGACTTGCTAATTACCTCCTTTAACCTTTCCTTTTGATTTCTGCCACTTCCTACACATATCTGCACATTCAGATTTTTGAAAGTCATCAGCATCTCTGGTAATGACCTTCCTTTTCACAGGAAACAGGTGAGTGTGGCAACTGCAAACACACAACACTTCTCTTAGTGAGGCAACAGGTTATTTCAGAGAAATGCACAGTACCATCAAGTGGGTCAGAAATGAGCCAAAGAGGGTGAAGACAGCTTTGCTTAGGACACTCCCTTAGCAGTCTGTTCTAGTACATTCTGGAAGTGAGAGAAGAAGAAGGGATACCTTTGGACTAACCTACTGAGCCCTTCAGTCCAAACTTGTAGCACTTATGCAACAAGGTACATCAAAATTTTATAGTCCCACCTGCATTAAAAAAAACATATCAAAAGACAATCACATAACCTTACAAATGCAAACATAATTCTGCTGTAATGAGGAAAATACCCACAGCAATGAAGGGGAATTAGATGCCTCATACAAAACTGGATTGTCTGAAATTTTAACAGGTTTTGAATAATTTTTCTGGTAAGAATTTGGCATAAGACACAAACTCAGTAAGGTTTTTTTTGTATGGGTTAGCTTACTATAGCTGCATGCTCCAGGAAGAAAATATTTCTAAACTGTCCATGGATAATCCTTTCATGTACATTTGGGATATATGTACTTACTATGCAAAGTTTTTCAAAAGAAATCATTGGAGATAAATTAAATATAGGCAAAAATGCCTTTACTCATGTTAAAAACCAACGTACATTTGAAACATGGGGAAAAGATGCAGTCCTAATTTCTTTGGGGAGACGTTCACATTTTGCTCAGAATCCCTCTAATAATTCACACTACACCTTTAGAAGGAATCTATAAAAACAATGAAAAACGGTACAATGAAATCATGAACACAGGGTTATTATTGCCCCAATGAATAAAAAAAATAGCACAAAGATTATTTCTTGTAAAGCAAAAAAAAAGTGAATTTATTTTTAGAAACATAATAAAATGGAATTCTTACATGCACACATACCAGCACACATATGTATTTTGGAGTTAACACAGATATGTGCATCAAGAAACATGAAATGTCCTTGAAATTTGTCTGGAGTTTACAGGGTTTTAAGGAATATTTAGAGACATACAGGAAAAAGAGACACACAAGTGCTAATATCTTTTTCCTTTTGTTTTTCTTTGCACTGACATTTGAGTTGGTAACATTGTACTGGCTGGTATTTTTGCATGAACGGCCACAGGGTGCCACTGTTCTGCTGCATAGAAAAAGAGCTGAAACAACAGTTTTGTTGTAGTAATAAGTTCTTTATTATTAAAGTATGTATGCTACTGCTTCATATATCCATCTTTCAGAAATGACACTGCTGCACAGTTCATAGTGAGCTTTTTCAGAGCAGAACAATGGGAAAAGTGGCACTAAGAGCCTGGAAAACCTGTTTCAACTCTACAGGCAGTATAACCTCAGAGAAACTTTTTTATAACAGTATATTTTCTACTTAATAAAAGACAGACCTGTTATCCAACTTCAGTTTTGATATTCATTTGCTGAATGACCTTGTGGAACTCGCTGGGAACTGTTCTGCCCAGCTGTGCACAACTGCTTTTACAGTGCACAAATGTGTTTGTCAAATGTTCACACGGACATGGAAACAGAATCTAATGCACTTAATGAGTTTTTTATGATAGACACCGTGTGTGCAGCTACAGTAACTGTGCACATGTAATTGGTGCATTTTTTCATGTGAAAACTTTATCCTCTGAGCCTTATTTTCTTCAGCTGGGAAATGGGGTTAATAATGAGTATGTCATTTAAGACAACAATAACACTGCAGGGAGAGACCTTTATACAGATAATAAGAACAGGGTTTGGCCTGTCTAAGAAGTAACTCAGGAAGCTGAAGTCCAGCTGAAGTGAGACTTGCAGCTTTAGAAGTAGACAACAACACCTTGGACTGAGAGAGGACAGAGGGTGGTATTGTATGGTTCTGAGCTGCCACTTCCCATCCAGGTAATTATGACTGCAGTACTAAAAGCCACCAATTGTCTCCAGGTGTAATATGAACATATTTAAGGCCTAAATAAAGCTCCCTGATGTCAATGAAGAAAGACAAGTTCAATTTCTGCCACTCTGAAACATTAAGAAGTAAGCAAGAAAAAGAAACAGTGATTGAAAAACTGAGTTCCTTGACAGTCCAGAAGATAGACTTTAAAATTTCCTTGAAAGTCCAGAAAATAGCCTTTAAAATATGCAAAACACAGAAAGAATGAAGCAGCTTGAACTACCCAGTAACACCTTTATGCCAAATCAGGAAGAAAGATCTTCCCAATTAGATAGACAGTTTTCAACATTTCAAGAAGAATATATATTATAATGAGAAAGAAATTTTGTAAAGTTTATTATACATTTGTCAGATTAATAAGGTAATTATCTTAAATAACCTTACTTAGTCTTCCTAATATGTTATACTGCCCAAATGTGAGCTCATAGTTATTCATTATATTGCTCTGGTGCATACTTGAAACAATTTCAGAAATGCTGAATGACCTTAGAAAGACATTTTTAATAACAGAATTGGGCTGGTCTTCTTAGTCCACTGCATAAGCCAAAACCCTATCACATTCTCCAGAACGATTTTCAAGAAGTGAAAAGGACACTGTTCATGGTTTAAACCCTTCTGTGCATGGGACGCCTCAGAACCTCTTTATTTTTAAACCATTCAGAACTCCAAAGAAAATAGTGTCCATCTCAAGTACCTCAGAGGATTTTGGAAGGGCATTTGCAAAGATCTACAGAATGCTTCTGATATCTTTCTTTATCTAAGAAGACAACATTTCTGGATTGAACAAAAAACAGTTCAACAGTTTGCCATCGCCATTTTTAGGACTGTCGTACATCCTGCTGTGCCCACCACTCATAAAGAGGAAGACTGTCCATCCTGCTTCCTTTCAGTCACTGGCAGCTTCTAATTCCCTCACCCATTCTCTGCAGTGTTCCCAGCCCTCGTGAAGTTCAACGATAAAAAAGCACATCAGGACAATAAATAGTTTGAATGGAGCCCTGAACTCCCCTCTAGGCAGCCGGGTGGGGAGCAAGTGACTGCGACAGGAAGATGACAAGGTTGTCTGCACTTCTTACCTTTCATGTTTGGACTTTAATAGGAGGTAAAAATTGGTTTCTGTCTGATGCTGCCTGCCTTCCCTCTCCTGAATTGAGACCAGCTCAAGTACCACATAGGGAAAACTGTTCCACTTCAAGGGACTGATGGGCGAAGGGCAGATCACAGCAGAGACAGATGTGACCTTGGGGCACTTCCAGCTGTCCTTGCTATATTGAATGGTTTGGAAACAGCTTCTACTCTGAGACAACAAAGATGAAGTTTATGAAAAGTGGTGAACACTCCTTGGCCTAGATAATTTGGGTGCACCTGGAAAGTTAGAGGAAACAATCTAAAATGACCACAGGTTAAAGTGCAAAATATCCAACCGATTGCACATTGTAAGCTTGGCCAAATAGATGAACTGGCAGCAGTAAGTATGGAAATTTTTATGATTATTAATTTTTTTTCTGTCATGTTTTCCAAAGTGCAATTATTGTGAAAGGGTTGGGACATATTTGCAGTTGTTTTTCTCTCATAATGTTCATCAACAACACACAAATGTGCTGTGGGTATAACGGCCATAAAGCCAGATACC
Organism: Pyrocephalus nanus; assembly: GCA_038380795.1. Taxonomy (NCBI): domain Eukaryota; kingdom Metazoa; phylum Chordata; class Aves; order Passeriformes; family Tyrannidae; genus Pyrocephalus; species Pyrocephalus nanus. Next base: position 12,328,211 of record CM076275.1, on the reverse strand, counting down.
CATCTAAAAAAAACCATGCTGAGATTAAATGTACTTTCAATTAATATTCAGATCTGCTTCCTGTACCCTAGTCAAACCATCTTGCAGCACACCCTGTATTTTAAAGCAGGCAGAAGATACAGATATACAGTAAGAGAACATTTCATGCTTTGGTAAAACAGAGGCAAACATATGGTTTTCACATCCCTAATTTCATTACAGCTCAGCTCTTCTCAGCAATAACTGTCTCTCCCATAATACTTCCAAATGCCCTAAAATACTCTAAGTGAATTTGGTAACTTGCAAACTGCTGTGTTTTCCTGTTCATTAGCATGAACTGTCTTGTTTCACTTCCCTATCATGCCAATGTGATATGGCATAATGCAGCACTACACGCTGTAACAAGTCAGAAAACATTTAGAAGGCCACATGTTTGGTTTTATACTTAATTCTCAACAGCCTGTGTATTGTCCATTACACAACTCAGGTAATTTAATAGCCCAGCTGCTCAAGAAGAAAGCAAAATGACAACTTTTTACAAGTTTTGAAACCTGTATTGCTCTTATTTATCTGTGAATGTCTGTCTATATGTAGACATGTCTTTTCATCTTTTGCAGAATCGAATGCTCGTAGCTTTTGCGAACTTCTAATACAACTTAATATAAAATATTAAAGAGTTTGGGAGCATTTTAAATATCCAAATTTACAAATGTTGAAGTGCTTGAACACTGAGAGTTTCCCAAGAGCTGGAAATTAAGCTTGGCTGTGGACACGTGAACACTTAAAAAGCACAACATTTCATTTTTCTCAAAAAGCTCAACCATATTTCTGATGAAAAGGTGAACAGTTATTATTATTTAACATCATATAACATTTTCTCTATTGCACACGTATACTTGTCCAAAACTGGCCCAGAACACGGAGGAGAACATGGTCCCAGACATTTTCCCAAGCCATTCACTGTAGGGAGTGAATTCCAACTGGGGAAAAACCTTGTTGAGGATTCAAGTGAGATTTCAGCCCACCTTCAGCCTGCATGGCTCAGTGCTGGGCTTATAGGCATCAGCAATGACTTCCAGTCCCCACACCTATTCTGTTCATGTGCTAATGAAGCAGAAAACAAATTGGAAAATGCACACTAAGGTAGTAGTATTTTTCCTGAACTAATTCAAACAGCCTGTTTTAGCATCACTTAATTTTTCCCTTTTCCAAAACTGGCAGCTTTCTCGGGAAAGATCAGCACTAAGATGCAGAATATTCCTGGGGGAATCCAGAAATAGTTCCTAGAAGGCAGAGTTGGGTCAACCTGAAGCTACACCTGTATCAGAGGAGATGAGTCATTTCATCACTGTTTTACATATCCTGCCAGGCACAGCTGAGGTGAGGGCATCTCTCTGATCTCACATTCCTTCTGAAGTGATAAAAGGAATCTCGCACTGTAGGTCTAATGTGAAAAATACTTCTCACCTTAAAAACTAGTGTAGTATACATACACACGTATCAGAGCTGGGGAACTTTAATACACCTGATCTCTTCATCCCCCTTCCCCTTACTTAAGACGCTTTTTTTATTCTAAACCAGCAAAGCCTGACACTTGTCACCAGAAGATCCCAAAAGAGCTCTGCATTATCTGCTGCACTGTACAAACTGGGAGCCTGCAGCACCAAGCACTGAGGCCACAGGCTCCCAAGCAGAACTCAGATGTCCAGAGTCCCAGCACATCCCTCCATCCACTGTGAGAGTAAGGAAGGAAAAAACAGGAAGGCTGAGCCTCCCAGCCTCTCACTGTGCCATGGGAGCACCTCTGGTGGGTGGCACCAGCTTTTAATATTAGTTCTACTTTCAGATTAGCTCTTTCAAGCCTATTCCAGCTTTCACTTGTACATAATCTTGTATCAGCCTCAGGGTGGTTAATAAATTTAATCTTTTTATCTCAGTTTTCTTCTTGTAGCAATTCTTTTGTATTAAATAAAAGTAGTAACATACAAAAGGTCAGGCAAGGCTGAACCTAATAGGATTGTTTTCATAGCATGGCACTAAATGCAATAAGAAGCATCCAGGGAAATGACCTTTACTCTTGTAAAATTTAAACACTTAAAATAAGGGTAATTTGGTGCCAGCCAAAACCTATTTTAGTTTACCCTTTATTGAAAAGACGTACCAAATTGCATTGTGTGGCTGCTTGATCAGGTACAGATTAGAGGTCATCACAAGCTCTATAAATCACTGTGTTCCTGGATAGGAAAGGAGCAAAATCACGGCACAAAACCAAACCAAACCAAACCAGTCAGAGCAATAATATCTTAACAGTGAAAATCTCTGATGCTGAGTCCTGTACGTCTTTATTCTAATTGAAAACCCTCATTGAATATTTACATGCAGGACAAGAGCCTGGCTGATGATGATTATGAAGTACCCATGTATTATTAATACTTTTTATTAATACCTGCAGAACACACAGAAGCTCTTTGTGTCAGGCAAGGCATAAACAGAATCTGTTTCTCTTCAAAAAGACATTCAACTTTCAAATAATAATGCACTACTGGTTTTGCCAAAGAAATGGTTTTGTTCATGCCTTACAGAGGCCTCACATCTGAGCACCACGAATGCCTACATGAGCAGAATTTGAGACATTCTGGAATATTCTGAATGCAAGGCAGACAGTAATGAATGTTTTACTTTTAATTGAAATATATATCTATTGCTTGCAAAATCCATAAATCACTCCAACAGAAGAAGGAACATTACATGAAGAATTTGATACACTTCAAACTGAAATAAATGCATCAACTATTAAAATAAATGTGTGTATTACAGGAAAAATTGATCAAAATCAGATACAATATTTCATTCACCAAATCAGACACATCCCTGTTGAATCACTGCTTATTCAATATAGAATGAGATACATCATCTATCAAAACAGATATCTTGTACAGTAAATCAAACCCACCATCTGATTCAAATATGTCTCCCACTGAATCAAAAATATCACCCAATACATCAACTGTGTGGCACCAGATACACGGCATTTTAAAGAATTACCAAGCAGAATGCCTCTAGATTTAGCAAGGATAACGTTTAAATTAAAATTTATTTAGACAAAGAGATCAGTACTTCCAGGCTCTCTCAAAGGCTGATTCTTGGAATAGGGACTGTTATTATTTTAAAGTTTCCCTGGAGCATCCTCCGTTTAAGGCACCCTGCCAGGAAGAAGTGCTTTCCCCACCTCAGTGGAAAAGGAGGGTTTCATTCCACTTGGATTCATTCCTTCCAACTGCTAACAGTGGAATCAAGCTCTAAGCAGCCACATGGCATCCCCAGCTTAGCTGTCCCAGTTCCTCAAAGGGAAATGCCAGTCCTTTCCGGTGGATTCAGAACACCACAGCCCATGTACCATTAAATACAGAGAAGCAAATATTATCATCATCAACCCAAAAATCAGGAACACTGACCATCCAACAATTAGCTAATAGAGTGATTGCCCATAGCATTTTTCTACTGCAGCCTCATGCAGAACAAACCAAAGTCCATGCTCAGCCCCATAGTGGCCTCCAGAACACTCTGCCAGAGTGTAAAAGAGATGCCAAACGTTCATATGGGCTGGAAAGAACAGTCAGAAAAGCTAGGGAAGAAGATTCCATCAAACATTATCAAATACACAGATGTCATTCCTGGCTTGGGAAGCTACTGCGACACTGACTCAGATGCTGGGAGAGTAACCCTGTGAACTCTCTGTACACACTTTCACTGGCTTGGATCAAGGATCCAAACTTGCTGTATTTTCTTGGGAGCTCTTGGGGTGCTGGATTTGAGACTGCTGAATGTGGGTGACCTCGTGCCTTTCCTTTCAAAGGCACATCAATGGGCAGCAAAAAAAGGGGATGAGTTCTGAGGTAAGAAGGGAAGCTGACAGCACAGAGCCCAACATCTCAGTTGTTGTGACAGTGAAGGAAACCAGGCAGATTTGGGATCTGCTCCCTGCTCTCTAGAAGGGAATTATCTCTCAATTTTCATCAGTGCTGAGAAATGAGAGTTCAATAGAACTAATGTTAAAACTGACCACACCTGATATTACAAGGGCTGTCAGGATCAGATTAAGCCATCTACAGTGGTAGAATGTTTAAAAGACAGTCCAATTAATGCAGCTAGCTTGAATGTTCTTTCAGGGATGGCAAAATTCACTCTGTTTCCATTGGGAAACTCCCAAATTCTGAGTTTAGCTTTGAAATTAGGCCATAGAAATAGTGCTCTTATTGGAAGCCATTAAAAGGAACAACAAACCATGCTTGTTACTCATCTGCTGTTCCCTATTATCACTCTGCTCTGTCAATACAGTTGAAATATAATTGCAGTTTTGCCCAACTCAGATTGATTAGAATGTAAAGCAACAAGACTAGTATAATTATGTCAAACAGAAGTGCCTACTGACCTGAGACATAAAGCTGAATGCTGCTTTATGGACTACTAGCAAGTAGAAGAAACCTATGTTTCACTTACACTTCCTCCCAATCCTACAGAAATACCATTCTATTCTGCATTTTGGCACTCTTCACAGGAAAATATACCATAAGGTTGGCAAATCCAGTCAACAGAAGAAGCAATTCACAGACATGATGTCTCTACCTGAAATGCCTTAGCTCTTGTGTCTGATAGAGTTAACCTGACTGCTGCCTGTGCATTTGGTTAATTAAGAATCTGAACAGCAGGAACAGATTCTAAACACGTGACCTTGTAGAGGGTGATGTTTATCTTAGGTCAGGATGGACACTGCTGAGCCTGGAGAGAGTTCAGGCAGCATGGGGGGTGTTGCTTTGTTCCGCCTCCTCTGCTGGATATTGTCACAGCTTGAAGTGGAACGTGGATAATAATTCCTCCTTTCCAAAGGACAGAGTAGGGCTGGCTGTGATAGCAGGAGACAGCAGGTGGGACATGCTAAATTCAGATATAGAATATAAATAACAGGGGTAAGCACAACTTCACAAACTCAGTGTTTTCTTTTGCAACACTTTTAGTTTCTGAATGGTACACAGAGAGCTCCAAAACCAAAATGTTGTGCAGGAATAGGCACAAAGATTTATTTGCTTCCTTTCTTTGTGTCCCTCACTTTCAAAGAACATCTTATCTTACTTTATATTGTACTATCTCTTTCTACATCTTGTTATTTAAATGAGATTAAAGCCATTAAACACTGATTTTGTTAATGGCATTTGCTAGAACCTAAGGCACAAGGGAAAATATTCAAAAGGTACTAAACTGAACATAAAGTTTTAGAAGCGTGGCTCGAACACTTAGGGATTTTTCCCACAGCTTACATTTAAAAGAAACTGCTATTCTTAGAGTATATCTTTAAGAAACCCTATGTTAATTAAGATAATATAAAAATAAGATACAAAAATCCCTTAATTTTTTTTTAAGTACAGGACGGTCTTAAGTAAAATTTAATTAATACAGATAAAAGCTAATCCTTTCTTCTTAAAGAAAAACATATCTAACTATACAGCAAAGTTACCAGCACTTTACACAAAGCCTCTGTTATTTTCTTTGCTTCCAAGGCATATTCAGGTACTCCTTTTAAAGCCTGCCCACAGAAGAAGTAAATCAATTAAACTCAATCAAATCAATTACAAATCCCTGTAACGTTACAATTAGTGAAACATTCTTGGTGAGCTTTAGTGGGAATGAAGCAGCTAAATCCTCCACTCTCCACTTCGTTAAAAAAAAAAAAAATTGAGAGAAACTAAATCAATTATTTTGAACGTTTCATAGGATCACAGGATTTGCCATAGTATTGTTCCACCTATTCAAGTATTTTCTGTCTGCAGGCAAAAGCTTCTTATGTTACACGTGGCTGTGTTATGTGTACATACAGGGCAATCCCCCCTCTGCCTGAGTCCTCCAGGTGATCTGTTTTCATGCTGATGCCTGAGATTAGATGAAGCAATTGCTATTTTAATTCACAAAGCTCCCATACTGTTAAAACTGTCACTAAAATTGTACTGCGTTTCTAGCAAAGATTCCTGATGTGCTGCTGTTCTGTGTCCGTGCATACGCATGAAAATTTTAAATACTTGCAAAACTCACCCCCGTCCCCCCCAAGACCTTCTTTCCTCGTTTCTGAAGTTTCCTGCTATGTGCAGCTCTGCCACTTCCCCAGGCAGGGCTGCCCCAGACAGCTGGGACTGAGCCCACGTCCCAGAAACTGGCACAGCTCTGGCACCGGTCAGTGGCTTCTGGGAGGGAAGAGATGAAGCCCCAGCAGCCACTGGAAAAGTTGTAATCTGATTTTTAGATGATATTATCTAAACCTTTTCAGAACAGAGATCTATGCACCCATATTTACATTTACTGTTTGAAAATGAAAGACTTAAAACAGCATTTGTTGACCACTGAAGAATCCTGCTGGCTGTTTAGTGAGGAGCCATGATCCATCAGTGAATTCAGTGCAGCCAGTTGCTGCAGAGTCCTCCAGACACTTCATTAAATTCCTACATTGCTTATTTTTATGATAAAGAAAATATGGGTTAACTAAAGATCACAAATATTACACGGTATTAGACTGAGAAGTTAATGAGCACAGCAAACTCACCATACCACTATCCTCTTAGAGTTATGTGCCTTTTTTATTTTAACACCAATTATATTTCTTAGCAGAACCGTCTAGGAAGCAAGCACATTACAAGGTCTGTAAACATGTTTAAGACAAAATATTTAGGCAAAATAGAGATTTCCAAGTCCCCCATCCATAACAGCAATGCTGACCCTTTTGAAATAAGATACTGTGCTTCTAAAATTTCTCTTGGAGTATACATAGTCTTTTAGGGCAAAACCTTTATAAGTCAAAATAGATAAGACCAAAACCACGAGAGAACTAGACACCATACAGATATATTTTTGATATCTATGAAAACATAATTCATACACACAGAACCAGAACAATGACCAGAGAAATGGGGTTGCAGACGTTTCTGAACAGCCATGTCTGAACAGAAAATAAAATACCCTTGCCTGCTATCAGCAGCAGTTAGCTTTCTTTTGTGGAAGAGTAAAGATCCTGACAAAGTTCACCAGTTGAGATTGTAAGAAATCACCTATTTTACATGCCATTCAGTGGGTATTTTGCTTGAGAAAATGCTTTTTATCCATCCCTTTCACTGACAAACTTTGCATCAGTATCTTCTGAAATTGCCAAATCTAAATAATTTTTGAATGTGCTACAGTGACTAGTGTACTGTTACTGAACACTATAGACATATCTGAGGTGGACATGGATATTACAGAGGCTCATTATCCTTCTCATTTCACACTTTATTATGTGAGATTTACTTACAGGACTGTAATTTAATCTCAGTATTAAAATAAATGTTACATGTACCTTGCAACTTTGTACAATGCATCTTGAATATTTTGTTGTTTCTTTTTCCTCCTGACTGTGTATTTAATAGGGGGAGGCCCATTATTCAGCCTCTGCTCTTAATCAAAGCTGAGAATTCTGTAGAGAAGTAGAAAATTGAAATCGGCTCCTGCAACCTAGAGCTGAACAATTATGACTTGATTTACAAGGAGCCACTTTACTACATATTTAAACACAGCTCTGCTGCAAAATCTGGGGACTTCTCAGATAATCAAAATGCTACAGATTTAGCACTTTTAATTTTTGCTCCATCTCCTGCCAGCTTGAACTCTGATTATAATTACCATTTCATCTTCCCCTGAATGACATTGTTTTATCAGAGGAAGGCACTGTATCTGGAGTCTGAGTGTGATGATTAGTAAGGAACCAGTTTTCAATGGGAAACAATAAGTGTGCGGTGAAATGAATCAGGATGGGAAGTAACACTGTGCAGCTAGAGATAATCTCAAGTCCTTGAGGCACAATGCATCACCCCCATAGCTATGCAATGCATGTGAGAACATACAGAAGAACTATGCAGAAATGTAGAACAGAATAGAAAAAAAAAAACCTGTACTGCACAGGGCAGTTTCCAAAGGAACAAAAAGGAAACAAAGCCTAATTACCGCCTAAACCCACTGGCATTTATCTCCACTTTTTGTCTTGAAAACTTTTGCTGCTTCATTGGACTGATCTGGCCCAACTAAGTGCCCAACAGACTCTCCTTCCCACGTTTTGTTTCCAGAAACTGTTTTAGAGAAAAATACTGCAGCAGTGAAGCACTCCCGATGCATCCCACCTGCTGGGATGTGGATGGATGAAGAAGGGGCGAGTGCTATGGCTGCTTCTGGCTCCTGTTTCTCTTGTTACAGATCAAAGTAAGCAAGCAATGCTCTCTGCGTGATTTAAAAAGAAATAAAACTAAGTGTTAAAAACCCACACCTAGAAGTGGTCTTAAGGTCTAAGATAAAAATAATATATGCTGAAAGTAAGAAAGAGGAATAGTATCCCCATATTAGCAGCATCTTTACATTTCAACTTCTTTAGGCACAGAACATGGAAGACTTTCCATAAATAAATTCAACTGTTAGGAAACCATGAAGCCTGATATATCTATAAGAGGAATGGACTGCTTTGGAAATTTCTTTCCTTTGTGAGAATTATCTTTTTAGTGAAAAAAAAAATTCCTGATAAAATGACATGAGGAGTAATAAATTGACACAGATGAGTGTGAGTACCTTTTGTAACAGTTGCAATAAATTCCGATTGGCATAGGAGGATGAAAACAAATGGTGGTGTCATGCTGCTCTTGCCAGAGACAAGATGTAGCAAAACATGTAACTTAAAATTCATAGCTGTTTCCTTAAAATTTATGTCAGTGCTGCTTGTCCTTTAGGTTCCATTTTTTGAAAACCCTCTCCCCCAGCTACACTTATGCTGAATAATGTTCTAAATACTCTTGTTCTGGTCAAGGAAACTGCGGATAAACTTTTGGTCACGGCTTCCAGGATATGTCATAAGATAGTACCTCAAAGGGTTAATGTTGGATGTACATAAACTTTTGCAAAGTATCACTGATAGATCTCTATGTATCTATAATGAAAAAGCCTTCCCTGCATAAGAATATTTCACCTGGAAAAAATAAATGCTCTGAAAAATCCCTAAGTCAAACAGAACTTCTGCTCATCTAACTCAGAATCACAGCGTAAAACTCTTCAGAGAAGATTTGTGAAAATGCCTGGAAAATGGAATGTACTTCACACAAGACTAAAGTGAGTAACAGGCACCATTTTGGAAAAGACTCAGTGAGAGGGAAGGAAAATCTCATAGGGAGTGATATCATGAGAGCTGCATGAATAGCGAGTGATTACTCACAGCTTCCCCACACGAATTATGGGGTGGCCCATGAACTTCTCAGGCAACAACTTCTTTAAAAAAGGATAGGGGTCTTTGGGGGTTTTTTAACAGAACTAGTAGTTAAGTGGTAGAATTTGGAATCATAGGATATTGTGATGTAATAATTATACACATGTTCAAAATCTGGACAAATCTGGAGAATACCATCAAAGAGCATAAGATCGCAAACGTCAACTGAATCTGTCACAGTAAGTTCTAGAAACATCTGATGAAACAGGCAAGGAGGAAATGCTGTAATGGGCCTTCCACCAGCACAAGCTGCTGGATTAATGGCAGCAGCAGGGTGGAATACAGTAATTCAAGTGTGGCTGATATTCTTGTTTTCTTACATTGGCTTTTTGCTACCTTATCTTCCCATCATCTTTTGACAGCAGATAATAATAAATATGTTTCTCCTTAACATGCCAGGAGATCTGTGAATTAACAGCACTGTCCAAAAAGAGTCAGAAGTACATGAGTATGGAGATGCCTCCACATGGAAGAAAACACAAGATGAAAATTACCCTGAAAACTAGATGTTATTTAAAATATCCGACACTGCAAACTGATATACAAACTTCAGGTCTATTTTTCTTCTTATGTGGTATTTTTGCAGGGAAAAAAAAAAATCCTCAGAGTTAAAGATCCCTGGAGAAAAAGCAAATCCTCAAAACCCAAGATTGCTTTTGCAGGTTTGCCTCCTCTGTTATCCAATAGGGTTAGTGTGCAACACCAGAAAGGACTGTTTAGAAAGATATATTTGCTTCCAAAATGGCAACTGGAATGTGCTTTTATATATATATTGTACAGAAGTTATGCAAAGGTAGAGACCACTAAGGAAACTAAGTTAAAAACAAAGAATAATTTTGCTCTTAAAGAGGACTTTTAAGGCTGAGCGTGCCTTGTCCTCATTGTACCAAATCACTCAGAAGTAGGAGACAAGCTGTAACTTAAGTCTTGTTAAGATAGGATTGCCTATATTCTTTCTAAAAACCTAACCAAAAGGTGTTCATGAGGTTTCTTGGTTTGCTACCAAAGCCCCAGTGTTTGAATAATGCAGAACTGTGTCTCCTGGCTAAAAAGGAGAAAGATGCCTTTAGGTTGTATGTGGCAGGAGGTGGAGAGGGACGGATTTCCTTTGAAAAGCAGCACTTGAGCAACTCCAAATACCTCTCAACTTACTGTACTGTCCCTTGTCTCCAAAAAAAGTGCCTTTGTTACTTGGTCTGTTAAAGCAAAAGCCACTGAAGGCTTTGGAAGAGGCAGCTTGCTCCCGTGAACTGCAGTTTAATTTCCTTCCCAGCGAATCTCCGAGCAGGCCATTCAGCACAAACTCTTCCCTAAAGCTGAGCTTCACCCACACTGAAAAACATGACCAGTTCAGTCAGTATGGTTGCTAGGCTAGCATGCAGCAAGGGAATAAATTAGCTGCAAAATAGTCAGAGTTTCAAGCTTTCGTGCACCTCTAAAATATCAATAAGTAGTGTTCTGGAGTTGTTGAAAAATTATGTGCTTGAAACAATGCCCTCAGGAAGCCACTGCCCCATACATTATGTAAGTAATATTGAGCTCTCTTTGGCTAACCTCAAACACTGGCCTAGAAAAAATCTTAGAATACTATTGGCTTCCTGAAAAATCATAATAAAAAAACAACCAAACAAACAAATCACCTACCAAACAGAGACAGGTATTTATTTGTCAAGGAAACTTAACAGTATCTCTATAACTTTAGGACCTATTTGACAATATAAAGCTGAGAAGTGAGCCAGGGATGCAGCTCAGTAAACTGAATTTTCCCCCTTTATGAGGAACAGGAGGCTTAGTTGCTTTGGCACCTGATTAACATATAAGACTGTAGGCCACAGGCTCAGATTCACTAAGGGTGAGCTGCTAGACTGAAGATTTCAGGCTGCATCTACAGTGTGTGAATCTGCCTAAAATCCCACAGATTTAGTTTGAAGATCTGCTGCCCTCCTCTCACCAAGGCAGGTCTTCATCACCAATCCTGCTGCATCTGTTCAGCTTTCAGTCAAAGTGAATTTCGGTTTGAGTGCATATCTGTTTGTTCTCCAAATGAAATCTTCAGAGATTCTGCAAAGGGAGTAAATACTGAAGTAAAGGGGAATAAAGGCCACAAGCAGCAAACAAAAGCTGCCCCTACAAAACAACTCTGCTCCAGGTACAGCCAACACTCCTTCCTCTGAGGAGACAGAACATTTCTTTCCTATTTCTGAGTGAGAACAGGGAAAATGTATGTGATGTACCTGCCATGGAAACCTGAAAGGAAGGGTCAGTTCATTTCCAGTATTCCAGCAGAATTCTGCTTGTGCAAAGTCAAATGCAGTTTTGTAATTTGAAGGACAACAAAAACATCCTGAATTCTTTGAAGAGACATCCCCCTCTGGCTAAAAGGTCTGCTTTTCATCTTTTACTACGTGGGCTCAAACAAACAAATTCTTTAATGAATGAAGACCTCACTGCTGTGGGCAGTGGACAAGTTTCAATATGCACCCCATGCATCTGACCAAGATTTCATCAGATTGAAATGCTCTAACCTTAATTCAGGACACATCAGCAAATCTACTACATTGGAATGCTACAAAGCAAGAGGCAGTATATGGGTCATGGGAGTCTTTGGATTACCTGGAAAGATCACACATAGTACTTAAAACAAGCACAACACTGAGGGAAAGTTTTCATCATGGAGAAAATCAGCACGGGTATTTTGCATTAGTATTTCTTTCTGCAGCATTGAGACTGGGCTGATGGTACTCAGCATACAGTAGGAGATTCTACTTTCTTGGGAAACTGGGCTCTGAAGGATGAACAAATTGACTTGATTAGTTGGTTGCCTTTCCACAGATACTATAGCATGGCAAAATTCAGGATCTATCAGCACACTGATGTTAATGAAAAATACAGTGACAAACAATCTGGAAAATGTTACTGCCTGAAGTCTGATGATGAGAGCCCCAGGTATTTCTAAGTAATCACGGTTTCATTTCTGTCAGAAAAATAATTCATGAATTCCTTATTTCTGCAAATGCAACCTTCTTTATGACAGTAATTATACTGAAATTATTTAAACATTTACATACAGAACATGAAGGATTTCTTAAGTGCATGCAGGACAGCTTAGAGACAATCCTGAGCATCTGCATTATTTAAGTTGAGGTAGCTTTCCCTCTGCAGATCACGTTTCAAAGCTATCATCTCGATTTAGAGATGAAAGGTACGTGAAAGAAATTTCAACTGCTTTAAAAGAGTTAAGAGGAAAATTAACTTCCCTTACAGATCTGGGCCACAGCAAACAACTTGCTGGATACTGGTCCCATTCTTGCTAGCCCAGAACTTCACTACTGCAATAACAAAGTATGAAGTTATTATCATAACACAGGAAACTAAACAATCCACAATTTCAATGCAAACACCAGTAAAGATCCTGGCAGAAGAGAAAGTTCTTCTTTCCCTTTAACTGCTAATTTGCACTTTGCTCCCAGTCTCCACTCCCTTTTCCCAGCCTTTCACCTTTCCTTGACAGATCAAGGCTCTTCTCTAAAGGATAACTCCGGTTTTGCATCTCTGGCATTTGAGTACTGAAGATAGAGACAAGTCAACAAATACTATAAATGAAAACATATAAGTGGTAGTAAATCCTGAAAGAGCATTGATGGCCTGTACACTATTATGGACTGAAAAACAAAGAAATGAGTCATAAATCACCCAAGACACAATAAACTCCTTTTGACCTTGGCTCTTTCTATTTTTTGCATTTGCCTAATCTTTTTAGGCAAGCTTTGGAACTCTTTATCTCAACTAAAATGTTAACATTGTGTTTACATTGCTATAAAGTTGCCTGAGAAATTTGAAATAAGAAGCTAATCAGAAAAAAAACGATTGCAGCATCCAGAGCAGGTAATTGGCACATTTACGATACAGTTCTTGAGAAGGTAGCCCAGAGTTCCCATGCAAATCCTTTCTCTTGAAGGGTGACAAGCAGCCAGGAACCAGACAGGGATGTTATTTTAGTTAATAATTGTAACTCTTGAAAGCAGGCACTGCAGATAAGATGTAATGAAGGTGTAGCACAAAGGGAAGGGATCAGCAACTATGATATACCTTTAAACTCTTCAGCACTTTGTAACATGACAACACACCACAAACTCTGTGCCCACCTTCATCTCCAGAACTTTGCAGTTCCTTGGTGCCCTTATGAACTGACACGCATTTCCAGAGCTCTGGGTCACCACAGCTCTGGGGTTATCATTAAAGGACAAAGCTTGAAAAGCAGAAAACACACACAGCATTTCTGAGGGTTCAGTCCTATCTGATCTGAGCACACATAGCTGGCTGGCTGCAAGTCGAATGCTGACAGCAAATGAGGGCACAGGTAAAATCAAATGTATCACAAGTTCATCATTAGCTCATAAATTATATGCAACTGGTTTATGTACTGATCTATATTAACGTTACTACATGGCCAACTCACATAAACCTGGAAAATGGTTCAGAATGGAAGTAACACAGCAAAACAGCACACAAAATTCTTCCTAAAATCACAAGAATTTCAAGAAGCCTTTGCAATCTGTCTCAGATCAGAATCAGTTGCCACTGAAGGCATGACAGACATCATGAATCCTTCATATAAACTCAATTAAACCTTTTCCTGTATTCAAGGATGAGAAGTACTAAACAGGCCTATAATTTCAGATAGTTAGTATATGATGAGCAATTGCAGTGATTAGAAATTGCTTTTTTTTGAGAGAGTAGTACGTATGGGGGTGTTTCAACTTACCATACCTGAAAGCAGCTTCCAGAACTGCATAATCCTATCACCAGAACTAAAGATCCTCCTTTGTAGCCATTGCTCAACCATTTTAGAGTTAGTGGATCTACTAGTAACATTTTCACTTTACTTACTAAGCTTCCATGCCTTAAGACAAAAATTACTAAACAACAGATTTACAGGGCATTTCAAAATTACTTTTAAAGTATTCTAGTACTCCATTTCCAGAACGACCTTCAAAATTGTGCAAAGGAGGGGAAACCATTTTTAAATCAGACTACAAGCTTGGCACCAGGAGAGCGTTTCAAAAATGCAATATCATAAACAGTTGTTATTTGGTTTTGCTGCTATTGGAATGAGTGTAATTCTTATTAATAAGCAGGTAGTTTCTAAAATTATTTCTCATTGTTCCAGATTCACTCAGGCATAAAGCCATAGTTTTACATTGCCAGAAATTGGAGTACATTTTTTGGTCTGGATTTTTTGTCTGAGCAAGGGAACAGCTCTCTGATAAGCAACTGGGGTTTCTGTGGGTGTGCAAAGGCTGGTGCAGCATTCAGTACTATTCATGTTACTCAGGTATCATCCAACAGTTGAGTTGAATGTTACTCCTCTGTCCACAGTCTATAAGGGAGCTCTTTTTTATGTAAGAAAAAATTACTCTTAGTCTTTCATAGGCAAAAGAAAACAATAGTGGTCATATTACCTGACTTCCCAGGGAAAAAAAAAAAAAAAGTCATACAATTTTATTGAATGACTCCTACTAAAATTCCACATCCTTTTGTAAGAACCTTTAGCAGCAATTTCATTCAACAAACTTCACTGTGTTAAGAGAGCTTAAATCAATTTTAAACCTGTTTTAAGGATTTTTTTTGTTTTCTTTCATATTCTGAATGCTTTTATACTGCCAAGTGCAACTTGAAGAAGTCTGCTGTGGTGAGAAAGCTCCTTCCCAGGAAGAAAAGCATAGAGCAAGCAATATTTAGCCTCCCTTTCTGTTAAATTTTTCTTTGATGAATCAAGATTTCAGATTATAAATGTCAGGGACTTACCCATATTTCTTCAGAACATAGTGCATTTTAGCTCATGCCTGCCTTTCATAAAATCTCATTAAAGTTCACATATATACATGACAGGGAGCCAAATGGCATGAAAACATACTGCATTTCTTCTTTTCTTTTTTATACAGAAATATTTATGAGACAACATAACATGAAATCTTGTTCTTCATCATACATCTCAGGCCTAAAAAAAAAAATCTTAGAAGAGCAAATGCCAAGTTATTTAGGGTCCTGAAGCACTATAAAAATGCAAACCACATGACTGCAAACACCTTACATATATATATATATATATACATACAAACATTTCTCAGCAGTGTTGTATAAACCCATTCTTTTCAGAAACCAACAACACTTAATAAAAAAATGAGGCACATGAAACACATCTCTGCTGATGACCAGTGATATTTCAGGGGTTCATGTAAACTTAACTTCTCTGCTCATTTTAACCAAAGTCCCCAGAGCACTAAAATTAAGGCAGTGGCTGAAGTGGAGCTTAGGACTTTGGCAGGGGCCACCTATTACAGATTCCCAAAGGAATCTGTATTAATATGTCCATAATTTCAACAGCCTGATGGGGTTATAGGCAGCCTAATCATCACACACAGTACAGACATCACATTTCAGAGCCTCCTATTGATGAAATGATAAAAATAATAAAAACATATAATTAAACAGGACCAGTTTAATGGAATAAATGATTTGGTTGATTAAAGCTGTGCAAATTCCCTTGATCTAACACTACTTCAGCCTATTTATGTTATATAACTTGTGCTGAAGAGGTCAACAGTTAATGTGAAACAAGCATCTCCTGGTGCTCATTAGCAAGTTATGATGCTACCATGATGCTACCATGTGGTGAAACTTAGGACTTGGCTCTTCTTAGATTATCTTCTGAGTAACACTTTGGAATCTGCACTCACTGGCATGCACACAAGGTCAGAATACAGTTTTTATTTTGCTGCAGTGTGCAAACTTTCTGCATGTATATATATATATAGGCAGATATATACCTATTTATATAATTTCATGGAAGTTCATTTGCATTGAAATGTATCTCATTTATTAACTTAGCCACTTTGTACAGGAAATAAAATGAGTCATTTAGAATGGTGGCTGCTGCTTTAAGACACTCTCTTTCCTGTTGCATGGCAGATGGATGTCTCTAATGCCATCACTTGATACCATGCCCAATTGTGACTGTGTCATTTTGTTAGAGCCTGCTGGTTTTGTGTAGAAATTTGCTGTTGGATTAGGGCTTTTGCCAATCCAGGCAGAAGAAAAAGGCTATTTAATGTGTCTTGAGCTACCATATGGTGTGGATAAAAGAAGTAGTTTCATGGCAGTCATGAAATGTGATGCATATGAGTAAGTCCATGTGGTTTTGCCATATTCCCTGTCATATAGTGCACCTGCTGCCATCAGGTATTTTACATTGAAAATAGGATTGTCATAGCTCTTGATCCTGGATGCACCTCAGTGTCAGAAAACAGTACCTCCTTCTGATGTTTTCAGTGCACATGGAAAAGCCAACCACATGAACTGGAATGTGAGGTGAGGAAATGCCTGGCTCACAGCACAGCTGATTCAAATTACACTTCAGCTTAATATTCATCTACAAATGCATAATATTCACTCAGAATGTCATAGTATTTTACTAACAAACTCGAATCTCACCATTGTGTCTCAGACTAGATGAAGAGAACATGGTATGGAAAGAACTGATGATAGCACTGTCTCCAAGGAAACTCATGAGCCTTAGTCTGGATCTTCCTTTGTTTTACTATGATAAATCTCATACTGCTTCTTCATCCATTTCTGCCAGCACTGTGAGTCCAGTAATGTCCACTAATATAATTCTTATCTTCTTTTCCTTCACTTCCCTTTTTTCTCCCCTTAATCCCTGAAAAAGTCTCAAAGAAAGCAAATTAAGGCAATGAGGTTTTCAATCTAACACTGCAGCTTTCTCCTCTATTGAATAATGGGAGAAATTCTGGCTCCACTGTAGCTTCAGTATTTCAGGCAGTATTTTTCTTGAGGCAGGCAGTCTCTAAGATGTTTAGCAGAGAACAAATTTCCTTTAGAGTATATGTGAATGTCACCATCATAGAGAAATACCATTAAGCTAAGGTTATAAGCACTAAAAATCCTGCTTATAATATCATTGTTCTTATCAGTGCTCAGTTCATCAGACATACCATGTCCAATTAATTACATTACTTTAAGGATCTAATTTTCGGGCTTTCAGCCTTAGAGTGGCAACCAGAAATACCAGAGCACAACAGGTGCTCTGCTGATCAGCCACTCGAGGGCACATGAGGAGACAAAACCTGAAGCTATCTGAGGAATTTCAAGGGAAATAATTAATGGTCTGTAGAGCTAAGTTGCCTTCAGCATTAGGTGATAGCTGAGGAAAAGTTTTCGAGACTATAAAAGTCCTAACACAGTAACTCTATCTAAATGCCATTCAGGGCTTCTTAATTCTGCTGGGGATATTCCTCAGGGTAACAAATCAACTGTGGAAAATACTACTTCTTTAGCTACCATTTTCCTTCTAGAAATACTTGAAGGCTTATATTCACTTGATAAAAGGAAAAAAGCTCAGGATGTCTGCAGGATTTGGACTGTGTCATACCTAAAGACTTATGGCAGGTGTGTTTTCTCATATAATTTACATGATAATACTGTGAACAACAACTCTGGTTTTGTTTAAGGCACATTTCTAGGAGCGAAAGCAAGGGCAGTATGAAGGTGATGAGAAAGATGGAGAGAGAAGATCATTCTATTAATTGCACAGCAGAGTGAGCAGCTTCAGCTCTGGAGCTCAGAGTTCAGATCCTCACAAGGCCCTGCATCCAAACCAGCTTATTCTGGTCAAACCCCCACCCAGCTTTATCACAAAACCGGAGTCCAGTCTTAAGCACAGCTTCTTCTCATCTGCAAAGCTTATTGAAACTCTTGTTCCAGTGCTGTCAGTGCAATGAACAGCAATGTCAAGCCTTATTTTCTGAATGAAATCCATTTAATAAAAGTCAACAGATTTCCAGGAGGGACAAAGATCCTAATAGCGCCTGGAGAACCACGCTGACAATGTCACACCCACGCCATGGCCCTGCAGTACAAGTGCTCTGACCTTGCCAAACTCGAGTTCCACAGTCCCTGCATAACTTCAAGTATGTGCTGAATATAAGGATCCTAAGTGATATTAAGGATTGGAGAAAGATCAGTTCAGAAGCCATAAAGAAAATTAAAGAGACAAATCATGACAAACTAGTAATAATGGTTATGCACATGTGTAAGATACTCCTGTAACTGTTCACCTGGTTCCACCCTGCTCAAAATCTCTTGGTTGTTTTTACATCTTCTCACCCCTGGAAAGCTCCACATTTTAACATAAACTATATCAGCCATCTCTCAAGGTACATCAGCTGGAATTTTCTCATCTACAACTTTCCTATATCCAATGTATTGGATACAACTTTTCTGGAAATTGCTTTGTGTGCATTGCATGTTTTGCTAAGTGATATTTCCCCAGAGCTGGCAGATCACTCCATAGTAGCAGATGTGCCTGTTTTAGAAAATCACTACCATAAGGAATAGCATAATTATATTTACTGCTGTTTGTTACTGCACCACATATCGACTAGCAGGGATACTGGTACAACTGAGACTCGCTAAGAACTTCTTTTCTTCCTTGGCATAATATACATAATTATGTTTTCTTTCCTCTAATTGCAGCTAAAGATTACCTGCTCACTAATAAACTTTTCTTGCAGTATAAGCCAAAATTAGGCCCTGCTGAAGGCAACTGAGGATGCATTTTAAGTATCAGAAGACTTTGGTTTACATCCTTTTGAGTTTTCCACCTGCCTCATAATTTCACTTTAGTATTGGTTTCTAAAAAGGTGAAATTATTGTAATAGAACATGCTCTTCTGACAGACTATCCTGTTAAGTTTCATGATATCCATGTTTTAGTTATCTGCTGACCCAAAGCACTACATAAAGTTCTGCAAGAATTTAAAGTGAACTATTGAAGATCTGTCAAAAACCTTTTGTGCTATTTTTCTGTTCAGAACCAAAGGGAATTAGAAAAGCAAGAAATACTGTCCAGGGAATGATAAAATTTCAAAAAGATTTTATTGAAAACATGTTGCCTGAAACACTCCAGAAGCTTTTTATTTGATAAGTGTTCTTATCCCTTTTTTGTTTCATTTCTGATTTGAGAATATATATGCTGATTTTCTTTCTCATTTAAATTTCAATTATTGCTCCATTAGTCCCAGATACATTGTGAATTTGTAGCCTTTTGTAATCTTATTATAATTTCCACATATATATGGGGCCAGAATAGCCACTTTTAGATTAAATTAAAAGAAAGAGAAGAAAAAATATTGTAGGAAATTAAAATTACTTCAGTTGTTAAAATGGCAGTGCCATCTACCAGAACATCATCTTTGAAATGTGTATATTATGTCTTTTAAAAAACAAAGAACACAGATGACAATATAGAAATTTATTCCCTTAGGAATAACCTTGAAGTCCTGGCCACCCTAATTACAACACACTGTCCTGGCTGACGTGTCTTATGACATGGCTCAAGTTCACATCTGAGAAGGCATCAACTGGTGTCTGAAAAACCAATTTGTTCTTCACAAACATGAGAGTTGAAATTCATGGTCACTATACATGTTTTCTGGGGTAGCTACTGTAAAATAGAGGCTGGTGAGGAATGAAACACTGTACTGAAGGATTGACATTCATACTGTGCATTAGGTAATTAAACCTGTGTGTGTGTTTGATTGAAGTGCAGAACTAACTGACCCACTGTTTTTCCTTTAACGAGAGGGCAACCCTTTGGTTCCATTAGTCAATTATGTAAAAGATACAGTGATTGCCATAACTCCTTCAAAGAATCCTTTGGTGTATTAGTGCTTACAGGAGGTTAATAATTTAACAGTAGAATGTCCAAGAACATAATGCCACGGTCATCAACAAATACGGGTACAAAATACTGGTAATGGATCTTGACTTTATAATAAATCTAACAGACAAGACCAAGGCCAGCCACATTAAGTGTATATAACATAATGTTCAGCTTTTTGATGC
This sequence comes from Pyrocephalus nanus, assembly GCA_038380795.1. Taxonomy (NCBI): domain Eukaryota; kingdom Metazoa; phylum Chordata; class Aves; order Passeriformes; family Tyrannidae; genus Pyrocephalus; species Pyrocephalus nanus. The sequence goes on along the minus strand of CM076275.1, from coordinate 12,307,988 downwards.
CTATGTTTTTCACAGTTTCAAAATTAAAAAAGAGACACAGCTTTCCGTCAACATGAAGAAAAGCATTGCATACTACACTTCGGACTTACCGGCGTCTAAATATCAAGGCACTTCAGAACTTATAATATGAACTTTTTCCTCACAATAGATAATTAAAAGATCAAGTCCTACTATCATCATTTATGGGACCAGCTAATGCTATGCATCCACAGGAAGCTCATGCTAAAATGGAAAATTCTGGTTACCCATGTCCCAGGCACATCTACTTCACTAAAACATTCTTCTGTCTGTACCAGCCTTTATGTTCCCAAGGCAAAACTTGACAAATGTTGCCTCATTTACAAAGCTTATCCTTCCCATTTCAGAGAACAAAAACAAACACTGATCAGAATAAGGCCATTTCTCAAGAAAATCCAACCTATGGAATTACAGACTCTCCCTTCCTAACTCTTACACACTTTCTTCATTCAAACACAGCAGCTTTGCTTCAAAAAGCTAAAGAAAAGTGCATCTGGAGAAAAGGGAAAGCCTTCTTAGACCTAAGCAGTGATCATCACCTATCTACACAGCAAAGAGGAGGCAGCTGAATGGTCTGAGCTGACCCAAAACTACAGTGTCCTACTAAGGAGTCATTTCTGTGTCCTTCTGTAAGGAGTCACTGCAGAAATAAAGGGACAGTTCAGCTTCCCTTTGCCCCTAAATCTTGGAGGACAAAGCAAAGGAAAATGGTACATGGGACTTACTACATCTGCTGAAGAGTCCTGACATATCTCAAATTCACTGGCAACACTGGTGCTGAAACTGGAAAGGACTTGTCCTTGGCCACAGTCAAACCCATGCCCTCGACTACAACAACCTTTCAACAGAAGGGTTTGCCATGATGAACAGTCAAAGCTCTTCACTGGTTTCTCTCACTTGTTTGTTCACTCCTGCAGAAGTGCTGTGTGACCAGGACCTTCTGAGCCTCCCTGCTCCCTCAGACAACTGTAGTTGGACAGTGGGCAATTACAAAGACTCTTATTTCATCTCCTTTAACAGTGCCTTTCTACTCCAGCCACACACTCTGCCATTCACCAAATTTTATAGTATTAACTCATCACTTTACATAATTAATGATCTTTTTCGAGACATAAGTGGTTTCATAAGCTTGTGATGATTATCAGAGAAGAAAGCAAAGGAGAAAAGATGGAGGCAACACATGATGAAAAAAGTAACTTCTTTAAAAGAAAAAGTTCTCACTTGTGCCGCCACCCTTCCCTGGGACATGGTGTTACTATGCAGTTTTTATCTTTGTGACATTCAATTTGCTTTGACTAGCAGCAATATCAGCAGCACAACTGAAGGTGAACCTCTCAAGAATTCATTTTTTTTTCCAGATAAACAAAACTTGGACAAGAAATGTACAAGAAAATGGAAAAGCTCAATTGGCTCAAATGCTTTTCTTCTTTCAGTTATCCAAAAGTTTCCTATTCAATAACTGTCTTGTCATTCTGACTTGATTATTTATCTACGCTTTTCTATTAATATTCTATTTTTAGAATACAAACGTTTTATCCCTCTGAAAAATCATATGTTCTTGAGCTACAAAGCTAAGATACATGCCACAATGGGAAGCAAACAAAATGTACTGAAAACAACTAATTCCACTCTTTTTTCTGTCCGAAAACTCTGCTCTAAATTTCCAAAGACTTAAGAGCCTTATTCAATAAACTGAACTGATTTTGCTAATTTTTTACTATTTTATAGTTCTTATATCAAAGCTAAATGAAACTCAGGAGGGGTTTTTTTTATATCCTTGAGATTTGTCTTTTAACTTGGTATTTAACCTCGTGTTTGGGTTCTCTCGCTGTTGCTGTTGCAACATCTCAAAATTAGTGTCAAGAGAATAATTTCCACCTGGTGGAATCTAGAGAAGGGATTTATATAAACCTGAATGAATCCAAACTGAGTGGTGCTGAATGGCTTTAAACTTTAACAAAGGGCTTTGGGTAAGGCCCATAAATCCTGTGGAAGCGTCCTTACTGCGTCAGAGAATCCCGCACTAAGCCAACACATCTCCTCTTCCCGCTTGGAAAATCCGTGAAACAAAGCAGAAGCCCAGTTGTTCAAGGGGTGGAAGCCCAGCTACGAGAATCTATTTGCAGGGCTAAATTCTGAGAGCTCAGTAATGGGTGAAGAGTCAGCTGCTATTGAGCAGGTGTTGGATTCCTGCAGACTTCAGATATCTGAACACTGCAGCCCTAGTTGCTAAAAATCCAATTTTACTGGTTGAACAATGGTAAAATTTAATAAAGTCTAACTATTACACATACTGCATATTGTGTTTCTACAGTATAGCAGTATTATTATAATGAAGTATGATTTCCACATACTTTATTAACTTTTTTAATCTAGAAACTATTTTAAAAGTATTACAACTCAGTATTAATTTTTGATTGCTTTTACTTAAAACCCATAGCTTTTCTTATAACTTTGTGACAGACAATGTTTATTAAGTATTCATGCCCTTCATTATATGTCTTTCAAATAATTAACCAAATAAAATATCTACTTTTAGAAAAAGTGTTTTTACAGGCACAGGTGAAGGTGCTCAGGTATTTCCAAAATTCTGGTATTGACTGCCACAGTCTAAATGAAACAGTTAGCAAAGACAGGGGAAATTCAGAGATTATCTGGATGGATAGAATAAAAGTTGCAGACACTAAAGCTTTTTTATCACTACACAAAAAAACAAGTATATGCAATGTATCTTTGCAATATTGATGCAACATCATTACATGTCAGCACATAGAGAACTCTGGAAATTTGAAATATTAATCTAGAATTCCAAAATCTTTCAGCTAATAGTACAGTTTCACCATCTCCAATTTCTTGCTTAGAAATGAGGACAAGTGAAAAGCTCTTCAAAGTGGTTCCAATGTTACAAAAAGGAGAAAGAGCAACACATTTCATCAGTTCTCAAAACAGCAACACAAAACTGCAAAAGCCAACTATCGAAATAAATTGTTCAAAATATTGATTTTCTTGAAAGAAAAAAAGCTGGAGCTGAAAATGAGACTTTTTTTTCCCCCCTCTAACTCGCAAACTTGCAAAACAAGAATCCAGATCTAGGTGGCCTCACCCATGCCAGTGTCAGGCACTCAAATGGAGCTGGCAGCTCCAGTAGTGACAGTGTGACCGGAAACAGCTGCATGAAGTTCACAATTACTATTTGGGAAGCCACAAAATGGTGAGAAAATACAGCACAGAAAACTGATTCTCCAGTAATGGGTGTTTTTATTGTTCTTTAACTCAGCTGCATCCCAATATCTTCCTCTTGCCTTCCGTCTTTAGCCCATCACAAATTCTTTGCTCATGTATTTTGTAATCAAGTGCCTTTATTTTCCATACTGTCTGATTATTTGGGGAAACTATTCCAGAGAAAGTCCAGCTTCAGTGTTACAATTATGAACAGACAGAAAATAATTTTTCCATTATCATTTGTGTCGCAAAATGATAAATTTGTTTGAAAGAAGTTTTCTGTTATTCAAATACATCATTTGTCATAAGTTTCTTAACTATTAGTGGTGGGTGAGTGCATTTCAGCCTTCGGAGTACAGGCATAGACTCCAAATTTCTGGCTAAGACAGGATGGTATTTCATTCATTGATCCAGGAGGGGTTAGAAAATAATCTTTCTTTTGGCTGGTTATAGCATTCTGAGCCAGTACACATCCAAAAGTTGGGAGCTGTCACATCCCCCTTTTCACTTTAGAGTAGTCTGATGCCTTCCTACTGGCTTTCTCATGCTTTTACTAAGTATTGCCAATTCTTTCTATCCCAAGCCTCATCAAGCTTTCCACAAACCAATTCCAATTTCTAATTTAGCTCATCTCTGTTAAATTATCTCCTTCACTCAGAATAATACTTAATGAGTACCATGAACTCAGCTTCCTCAGGAATACCATGTATTAAAATGATGCAAATTCAAAAAATGTAGTTAAAAACTCACTCAACTTTCAGTGTTCAAGGGCAGTTAAAGCAGCAGGTTTTACTCCCAATCCCTTAGGAGATGTCTTGCCATTTACTTCATCTAACTTTAGAAATGAATTGTGAAATCATTGGCCATAAAGAGAATAAGAGAATAAGGCATTAAGAACTAAGACCCCAAAGTTACCAACCTCAGGAGAAATAATTTTCTGAAGAAAGTGACTTAAATTTCTGCCCTGAACCACTGCCTCTGGGAGATAGTATAACTAGACGCTCTCCCTTGACATCAGCACAAATTGGACTGTGCCCTTCACGTTAGGAAAAACACATTGGGGGTGACAAGTCAAAAATGGGGCAAATCAGCTGTTTCAAATTGTATGTAAGCAGAGCTGATGTGGCTCATGGGATCCCTTGGGTAGGAGTTAAAGTACATCTGCAACAAGAGAAGTATGTGCTTAACCCAAAACAGTAACTAGGGAAGGTAAGTAAATAAAAATAATGAAGTAGCCAAAGAATCATTAACTTGTCAGCTTATGATGGCACAGCAACAAGCTTCCTGCTAGCAAGGGACAAGCTTCTGGAAAAACAAGATGTGATGATTTCCAATTGCAGAAATATGCAAGACTTGGAAAGGGAAAATCTGTCCAGTACCACAATAGCAGCTACATATAAACTGGCTACATGTCTTTTTAATTCATCCATAATACAATTCCTTAGACATAAATCACATGATAACCTAATCTACAGAGCCTGGGCAATCACAAATACTGTGGCAAACTGCTTTCTGATCCTATCAATGGATTGCTTCAAAGATTATCACTATAGATCCCACACTGGGGAGCAGCAGTTTGCCTGCACCACCACTGGACACCAAACCAGCTCCACAGCCCTGCTGAGAACCTGCATTACACAGAGGACATGGAGATACACTGCAGTGGGGTGAACTTCCATTCCAAATCTTCAGCTTTTGGGAACATGGAAGAACTAAAGAGTTCACACAGATTTGCATTTTTCAGAAGTCAGGATTGAAAGGAAACCTGCACTGAGAAACTATTGCATTTCACAGCAGGTTTTTCACAAGCCACACTACACCCAAAAGCTGAGTGATTTATGTGTACACGCAGATACCACACGAACATAATTGGCATTAATGCCAGTTATAAAGTCCCATAACTAACCTGATACAGAACATTTAGAAGCTGAGAGGTAATTAATGTCTTTAAAAGATCATTCTCAGCTGCAGATATGGTTTCTATCTGAAAGCAAATGAATCCAAACATCCAAGTGAGCTAGAGACAAGACTTGGATGTTCATGTTCAAAATGAAAAGCTACTTCATGCAGTTCTTTGCACTTTGCCATCTTTGGTAACTATAGTTGATTTCAGACCCAAGCACCCCAAGAAAAGTCCTGGCAATGTCTTTTCAACCATCCTCTTCAGTTTGCCTGGGCAGTTGTCTGTCTCTATAAAGCATGTGATTTATTTCCTGTTACATATATGGTTTGTGAGATTTGACTCAGAAGTAATTAATAAATAAGTCAGAGGAAAGATCATATAAAAACATTAAGTGTGGTAAAGTATTGGAATAACTGATGCTGCCTTAGAGTAATTATTTCTCCACTCTTAAAACATCTAAAGAATATAAGAGCATGATTCACATTGAGACTGCTAGAGTAGAACATAAGCACACAGATATATTTATATTCTGTCTGTGTACAACTAACAGACAGGTTTATTAGGTATATTACCTAGGAAATAATGAAAATCCAGTCTAGGGTGGGGAATCTAAACAGTGTTTTATTCCAAAATTTCCACATGAGAAGGCTTTTCACTGGCTTTCTCTACAATTCTCCTGTCATTCTTGCATTTTGAGCTACACCCCTAATTTTACATTGATCTCAACATGTGCAACCTACAGATACACAGACCATAACCCTTAAATATTGTCATTTTATTGGTCCTAAGAGTGAGGACAATGCAAAGAGATTAGTGAAAGCTGCTGCTGTTAGGAGGTTGTGAGCTCTTTACCCACTGATGCACTTGACAGTGGAACTGCTTCCAAACCACGAGGGGAGCAGAGACACCCCAGAAACACCACCCTGTGTAGGGTGAAATCAAGAGATGACAAGGCACGAGGCCATCAGTTTATTCAGCCCTTGTATTTACAGGTGAGAGTTGTAATCTTTTGATCAATTCTGGATTTTATAATAAGCTCACACCCCCACACATGTCAGCAAATTGATGCTGGCCCTTGCTGGCAGTCACTGCTGCACAGAAATGCTGCAGTGAACTCAACCAGATAAAAACATTTAGGGAAAGTATTTCCAGCTTGGAGAAACAAACAAACAGAAAACTTGCATGGAGATTTCAATGCATAAATCACCTGCAGAATTCTAATAATGGGGGCAAACAAACTGCCAAAATGCCATCTTTTAATGCTATTAATAACATTATTAATATTGTGAAGTATTAATACCAATATCTTTAATATCAATACCATTTACAGCAAATGCCAGTACAGGAGGAATTGCACAGCTTTCATACAAGAAGCCAAATATCAAGTGCAGTGACATCCTCATGATCATTCTGTGCCAAAGGATGAGATAAATACAGCACTAACCTATCTAAGTGGGGGACACAAGTAATTTTGGGGGCTGGTAATCTCCTGTGTCTGTAAAACACTGATGTTCAGTGTTCAATTACATGTTACTTAGAGAGAGACCACTAGTACAGACCACAATGCCTTCCTGCCTTAGCCAACAGAGAAAATAAATGGTTGATCCATTATTGGATTTCCCTCCCTCAGTAAAGTCAATTCCTTTAAAACAGAGTGCCCTGTTCTGTCAATTCAGCAATCTCAAGGCTGTGTCCTGTTATGTTCGTTTTAGAGTGAAATAAAGAAAGGGGAGATACCAGAATAAAGGAACTATATCACCACACAGAGAGTTTAACTGATTGATATATAATGCAACTGTTCTTCCTTGCTGGTATCAAATTTGCTGGTAGCAAATATCAAAAATATTTGCTCTGGAGACCATTTAGGTTTTACAAAGTAATTTTTATGTGTTCAGTTAACTACAAACTCTGCTTCTATAAAAGCTGAGATACTGAAGGGAAAGGTCTGTGTGTTTGACTACAGCATGCAACATTGTACCTGACTGTCCAAAGGTGATCACTCAGAAAAACACACCTGTGAAGAGATGTGTTGTGTTTGTCATTTAACATCAGATTTTCTGAGATTTTAAAGACTTGTGTCATACTAACTGTGGAAAAATGTTTTTCAGCCTGAAAACCTCAACTCTACAGAGAACATCACTGTAATCTCCGTATTTCTCGAGTCATCTATTCCCCCTCCCAAACCCCCCCTTTCCTTCCTATAATTTCCATATGCTTTTGGGCCAGCTCTATCCTTCTAAAGGACACTAAACAACCCAAATTTTTCTTCTTTCTCTTCCCATCTCTTCTACCTCAAAGAGCCAAATACTTAAATTTCAAAGGAAGTCTGTGGAAGGGAGTTATTTCATTGAAATTCTCAGCTGCTAAATTTTCTCCTGCTGAGACACCTGGGCCCAAAACTCCCATCCAAAATCTGTGTGAAACATCTCTCAGCTCTGTGTTATGTTGCTTATTAGAATATCTTTTATCAAGAAAGCCCAAAAATCCATTCTCATGGAAGTGTTTTAAGAGTAAGAGGGAAAGGAGCATGGTTTGCAAGTTTGCTCATTTGCTCATTGCTGCATCTTTCCTCCATTTTTTACTTACACATTGTTTACTTTTCATAAAAAGAGGGACCTGACTTCCTTATTTGTATGTTTAGCATCTAGAAGAGGGCATTCCATACAGCAATAATAGCATCTTTGTAAATTCCTCTCGAAAGGTAAAATTGAACCATTATTCTTCTGCACTGGAGTTATGCCTTTTTTTTTTTCAAATTTCATTCCAACAGCAGCATTTCATTAATAGCTACCAACACTCTCACCTCATCAATTCTGATTCTGTAAATGACAATAAAACCAAGTTACTCCACAGAGATCCCTTTTTAAATGCAATATCCCAAGTCTGTGACTGTGTGTCAAATTAATGTCCTAAAGTTGTGAATTCACCTCTGAACTGAAGCCTTAGGCAGCACATGGGCACAGTCCAATAGGTCTTACAGGGCACACACACAACCCTGTTCAAGGTCTGTGAGCAAAACAGCACTGCCCAGAAACACCTACACTGAACTCAGACCAGCAGCTGTTTTCCTAATGCTTTTGAAACTTCTGAAAGCTAATTGGAGTCTGATTTAATCAAGACCCTTAATTTAAGGACGAGTGAGAGAGAATTCATTTCTCTGAATACACACAACCTTTATGGGTCCTACATACCAATCCTGAAGATATGGACCTGCTGCCAGTCCCGTGCTATACCTTCTGGCCCAATAGGGATATCTCAGTGGATACCATGTCTAATAGGGCACCACAACTGTCTTTCAGCACCTAAATCACTTCTTCAGAAAAGTAGAACATTCAAAATCCATTTTGAAGACCCTATTCCCAAAATGCAAGCAAATAGCTACTGCCTTGTTTATTCTGCAGATATGTCCATATGTGAGGTGACCCAGTAGTCAACTGGGTCACCAACAGCCAACAGAAGAAGCACATTTTCCTGCTAGAGATTTCACTGCTATACACCTTGCAATGAACTGGAAAACTGGGAAGGCAAATAACTGACATTAATGCAGCAGTTGGATACGATAGTGAATAAGCCATAGAAATAGATGGCAAGAAAACAAAGTTTCTTCATTCTCCCTGGATAGTGGAAAAGCTTAAAGATTTATTTTGAATCATCTCAGTTTTAATAGTTTGCTGTGGTCTCCTCAGGTTTGTTTGTTGCTGGGGTTTTTTATTATTATTTTTATTGCCATTTTTGGCATGCAATCTTGATGAGGGATTTTAATGGCAGGGTGATTAATTTGTGGAAAGGTATGAACTGCAGATCTCATAAGCATAGCAGCAACATAAAATTCTGGCTGGAACAAGCAGATTTGAAGAGACCCCCCCACCCCCCTCCCTCAGGGTAAGATTTATAGTGTGAATTTCTGCAATATATTTATGGTGATACTTTCTCTTTCCTATATATATACTCTACTGCTGAAATGCACAGACTTGAGAAATGGAACACATATGAGGCCAAGCACAGTTTTCCTCACTCTTTCTCCCTAAATTGTTCATCTTGGCATTTTCAGCAGATGTATTAGGATCTTTCCAATACAAATGTTATCACAGCTACTCCACATATACTGTGCCACTAAACACAGGAGACTCATCTTTGAAACCAAATACCCTAAACCATAAAGGTTCAAAGCTTTAAAACGTCTAAGACCAGTTGTATTTGAAAATTCTGGCAATTTTAACCTCATATACCTTAGAAATCATTCTCCCAAAAGAACTCACTTCAGGCCTGGAGGCAAAATTACACGTTCCTAATTAAGTAACTGCAGTAGACATCGTGTCCTCAAATCCAGCAGCAGAGTATGAGTGTGAGTTTCATACTGCAAAAACATAATTACCAAACTTAATCAAAAACTGATGACAAATATTTTGGATTATTATAATCCAAACTGTCTTTCCTTCAGTTGAAAGGTTTACAAGCACTGCTCTAGGAAAGCTCACAAGCATCTCGAGCTCTACCGAATCCTGCAGGAAACTGTGGTTAGAAAAAAACAATGCACTGGTTTTTACATCCTCATTATTACAGTAAGTCATGAAAAGTTGGTTTTGTACCAACCAGCTCACCAGTTAAACTGAGTTTTGAACCTCTGGTTTCTTTTTCTTCTCAGATGACTCCAACTACGAAAAGAAAGTTCTGGATAGTTTTCTCCAGCTCAAACTCCATCTGTCACGGCAACCTTGGACACTGTCAGGATTCTGCAGGAGGCATTTTTAATATAAATCTTTTTTTGGTGAGCTTATAGATAATTCTGACTGTTCAAGAATTACAGATCACAATAACTGAGCAGCTCCAGCAACTATTAATACACAGCACTGCAGAAATTTTGGCCCTTGCTGTACTTTCCTCAGAAGATGTAAATGCAGTTTATGTGACACCATACAAACCACTGCATAATTCATTTGCCACATAGTCACATTTTGAATCATCAGCTTTTATTTTCCTCCCTTTCCAATGTGATGATGGACAGCACAAGCTTTTAAATTCAGAGCCTTTGGCTTACTAGCTTTGGGAAAGGTTTTCCAGGAGCTAAAGCACAGTTTTTTTGTAAACCCCACGGGGTATGCAAAAACAGAGGGTTTTGTTTAAACAGGCCTAATTGTTGGGTCCATTTTAATTGTCATGCTAATGGCATAATTCCTGAAATATTATTCTACTTCATCTTCCTTACAAGCAAAGATTATACTGTATTATATTTCCTAACAAACTTCTGCCTGCCATATAAGTTCTTAAAACAAACTTCACTGCACAACAAGCTGTTTTATGAATCACTAAAGTTTGATTCTTTTATGGTTTAATTGAGCTTTGGTACAGAAAAGCAACAAGGAACAAAAGGAGCTCTCTGCCTCTCAATTGGTCAGAAGTATTTTTGGTTGCTCCCTATTTCCAGAAGAACACCACTATCTAGGGTGGCCAATGACTGACTTTTAGACTTCTCTGTTAATCCCAAGATCAATTTTTAGGACAGTGCCAGGAAACTTCAGTAATAACTCTGCTGTCAGTCTGATGCATTTCTTCAGTAGTATATTCACATTTAAACAAGAATCTGTAATCCCATAAGGAGATATTGCTAATTATGTTTTAGGAGTATAATTTTATATCCATTCTTAAATGTAAACATAAACAGCTTTTATAAGATCATCAAATATTGGAACTACAACTGGAATCTCTGTCACCTTCAGAGGTGTTCTTTATTATTTATGACTGAATCTCCTCTGCTAATATATCACCAGAATACCACTTGCATTTTCATCACTGTTCTGAAGCAACTAGTAAATCATGCCCATATTTCTCATACTATTCTCTGTTCTCAAACCCTGAGTTAAATGTGAAGAATGGAAACTGCACTCATGCATTCTTAAAAGCCCAGCACAATCATAACTCAAATACTTTCTCACAATTTTTCTATTAAAGTCAAACTGGCAAACTTGCGACTCATCAAAGCAATTTTCTGATACAGTTCTCTGAATCATTTCCACTGGGGGACGGGGCCACGGGATCCACCGCCAGCAAATGAGGATGCAGCCCACAGACATATCAGTCAATGGATATTTAATCAAACAGAAGCACTTCTCATTGGCATGTATGGTTTTCTTTGAAATCTAAAAGGCTGATTTGTATCCTCCTCAGCCCGCTGCCAGCGTGGCTTTCCTCACTGGGGCTTTCTGGAGCAGACACACTGCGAGGCTGCTGCAGCAGCTCGGAGAAGGCGAACTGTGGAGCAGCTGATGACAGGATGAGCTGCTCACATCCCACGTGAGGATGGATCCTGAGCGATGAGCACAGCTCAGACAGTTGGCTCTCACCTTTCTCCAGCCAAACAAACAAGGGAAGTGGCTGAAAGGAACTAAATGCCCAGTGGTCATTTGCCTCCAGGTTGTGAGCACCGGGCTGCTCGCCCTGAGGAAACTGGCCTTGTTAAATATCCCACAATGAGAGCTTTCACCTCAGCCTTTAGGATGCCCAACTCCTAGTTTTAAATGGAGCATTTGCTTGTGGCTGATACACAAAATCTACTGCATATTGCGCAAATGCACTGGAAGGAAAGATGTTACAGCAAAGCTGTTTTCTCTCTGCATATCCCAGGGCTCTGATGCAGGGAAGTGGCAGAGCACAAACACAGGATTTACTGTTTCATTCAACTGTGCTTCAATAAGCTCAGGCACTTTCCATTTCTTTCCTCACTGAACAGTTTTAGCAGTCTTGGAATAGGCCCTATAAAGTGTAATTTAAGTATAAAGTTAAGTTTGGACAGCAAAACACATGTTCTTGTATTTAGTACCAGGATATTTATCTTCTAAACAGATTATTTTTACAGCGTATTAAGGAAGGTTAAAGAAATATTTGTATACCTTTGATTTTAACAAGAGGAAGAAGAAATGAGCTTGGGCTATAATAGAAGAATTACAGTACAGCTGTTATTCCCTAATTAATTCTGTATGTGAGTAAATCAAAGCTCTAATTATAGGCACGAAATATGCTCAATATTGTGGAATATTTATGCAAAACATTATTCCTAGCACTTATCAGCTAAAATATAATGTCTCACTAGAGCTGAAGCAGCAATTTTTAAAAGTGTCATCATTTTTTTTTGCCACTTCTTTATAGCTCAATACATGGAAAGTGCCTGATGAGAGTACAATTTCATTTTTTTAAGTACTTTGTAAATCCCCACTGACAACTGGTTCAATGCTTCCTTTAAGAACTTTATTTAAAAAAAAAAAAAAAAAAAGACACTCAAAAATCCAAAACAACACACTCAAAAAATCCTAAAATCCTTAAAATTGCATTTCTCTTCTGAAATAATGTCCTTCAGTCTCACAGCTGTCAACACACATTGAAAAATTATATCTGACCTTCTTCTCCATGTGCTCTCTCCATGCAGCCTGTCATTCTTATTTCCGTTACATCATTAAATAATAACTCCCTCCAACTCCCAATCCTGAAAGTTACTCTACCAAGGAAGACTTGGTTCTCCTCTGCCAAATTTAGAGAGCTGAAGCTACTCAGCTACCACAAAGACAGACCAATAATCTCTCTGGAGATGGTAAAGAAGAAAGGACTGGGGATGCAGAGTCCCCACTAGTGAATGCCCTGCTGTTACTCTGAGAGCATCAACCAAAGAACAATTACACCTTAATGGCAATAAAAGATAAAACAATATAATTGCTGTTTCGACAGTGGTGCCACCCAATGGGAAAGCTCTCAGGTGATGACTTCGTGGTTCTGTGCGTGACAGATAACAGACACATTCTAGCAGCATTGAACTGAGTCCCTAAAGTGGGGGCATTTTGGAGTATTTTCGCTCCATCCCTTGAAAATGCAGAAAAAACTGAAATAGACTTAAATGTCAGCGGACCTATTTAATGAGCTGTGCAGGCTGCTGTAGTTCCTTTGTTTTTATCATTTATTTATTTTAAAAGAGGACTGTGACAATTTATAAATAGAAAGGAAAGCCCAGTAAACTTCACAGTCACCAGCCATTTTCCTCCTAATTTTATTCCATGGAAATTCAGAGCCCTCAAATACTGCACAGGCTACTGACTGACACTGACTTCTATAAAAAAGTTGTAGTAAGCATCTGATCAAACATTTTTTTTAAAAAAAACCTAGGAAAGAGGCACAGTGCACACAAAAAAAGGTGCTAGCAAGATGGCATGAAACCATTTTTTTAAAGGTTAATTAATATTTTCGCTAGATCTGCATCTGCCACAAAAGATAATTAATATTTTCAGTAGATCTGCATTTTCCTCTAAAAGAAAGGTGGACACAACAAGTCTTTGCTAACCTTTAAGGTAATTCAAAGAAGATACATCACAGAGCACAATGATCTTGTGAAGCACAAGAACTTCTATTGACCTAGGAGTATTTTAGGTTGTTTTAATCTGGCTTCAACTTTAAACTCCACAGTTTCAAAGGAAGTGTGATAATGATCACTTCACTTCTGTCCTTTGAAGTTTCTTCATCTACTCTTGCTTGATACTCAGATCTCCCATTTATTCTGCACAAACACCTAGAAAACACAGCTTATTAGTCTTTCTGATATTATTAGGGCTGACAAAATAACTCTCACAAAGGAGTTCAAAGTAGCAGTGAATGTTGCAAAAATTACCATTTCTGGAAAACTGTGAAAAGGGAAAACCACAATAGAAATTATGTGTGATCATCAACTGGAACATGTGAAAAGATAAAAAAGAATCACTCACAGCATGGGACTGCATTTATCTCATTTACCTGATTCAGCCAAAGTTACTGGGCCAGGCTTGGCAGGCTGGGAAATGCAAGTACAACCCCTGTGCTGCAAACTCAGTAATTATAACTTCAGGGGGACCAGTGGGGGAATCAGAGCAAAAGAAGTCTAAATTTTGCTAGCTTGAGATACAGCCCTGAATGATCTTTGTCAACCTTTAAAAATAGGCAGATTTCTTCGTTTTTGCTACCGGTCCTGTATATGGAAGGGGATGAATAAATCAAACGTACACATACAAATACGCAGAACTCGCTGTCCCTGCCAGAGGATGACTTCAGGCTGACATGTGCAACCCCTTACACACTTCAGCAAATAGAATGTAGCAAAATAACTGCATTACGATGGTGAGAAAATTAGCTTTGTATCCTGTCAGCATTCTCAGATCCCAGAGGCTGGAGACACTCTAGAGAAATGGGAGGGGGGATAAAATAAAATAGTTGCAGCTGCTTCACCCTCCACAATGGGGTCATACTTGCAGCAAAACAAATTAAAAGACTAATGTTTCTATTTTGCACTGCCATCCTCCTGCACAGCAAAGAGAACAAGATGTGAGTGTCATTAAATCTTACAGCAGCTTTATCAGTCAAAAAGCTAGTGGGCATTTAGGACATTGAGTTCACCTCAGTCAGTGTTCTCATTGCACATCCAAACCCTCTTTTTCAGGCCACGCATTTCCTTTCACTACAAGGCAAAGAATCCAGGTCATAAAAGAGGGAATGAATAGAATCCTTTTAGGAATATTTCAGAAAAATGGAGCTGCCTAGCTCAGGTATGCAAATTATGAATTCCTTCTGACTCCTTCAGGGTGTTATTCAGCCCAGTGAGAGATACAAGAGCAAAGTGACAATGTATCAGCTCTATAACTTGTGCATTTATTTATTTATGCAGCCCATACACTTAGCTCTCCTAACACAATTAAAACAAGAATGCTAATGAACACAGGGAATATCCTGAGTCAGTCTTCTTAATATATTTTCAAAGTACCATTTTCTTCCAGTGTTAAATTTCCTTTTCACAGCACAAATGCTATTAATTATGACAAAAACAAGAGAACAAATAATTTTTTTCACCTTTCAATGCATAAACAATCTTAATAACATACAAGTGTTCATAAGTGATGTTTATCTTCTGCTACAAATGTGCTAAAGACAGGTGCAAGTGTGCAATTCAAACTCTTCTCCTGCGTGAGGTTGAAATATTTTGACTCTTCTGAAAAATGGACTCTAAATACTTTTCCTGATTTCATAAATTTCACCTGGAAATACTGATGTTTCCAAAGTGAACAAGGAGGAGATGAGTCTGGGAAATAGGGATGGAAACAGAGATTTAAAGGCAAATATTTGGAAACTGATATGGGAGGTAGAATCAAAATGCTGCTATGTCAAATATAGTTAGAAAATAATAGAGTTGGCACCTGGACAACTTCTGGAACTTCATTTGAGGCTTCTCAGTTTCTGTAAACAGCACAGCACTGGGGTGAAACTCTAGCAGTGCTTCCTTCACAAGCTAATTTTCTATTCTTATATCAATGCACCTTAATTCCAGTTTGATGAGTATCCCTGCCAGCAACACATTCTCATTTTCCTAAACCCCTGTCTGGGGACTGCTCCGAGCTGACAGTGCTGTTTTAGGGCCAGTTTTTTGCAGTCACTGCCACCTATTCCCATCCACACAGCCTTGCCAAGATACACAGTTCATACTACGGTGCTCCAGTCTAAATTAATTCTTTCTATTTGAGTTTTGCTGCTACAGCCTCAAATTCTAGTAACTACCTCCCCAAGGAACTTTATTATATCATCTATTCTATTAAGGGCACCAAATTAGCTTTACTTACTGGTAAATGCTGATTAAAGCTTCTGTGGGCTGAAAAGTTAGAAAGGTTATGGATTTTAGGTCATGAACTTCTATATCTATGTGCTAGATTTACTCCAAAAGTTACAGTGCTTTTAGGACTGAAAAAAAGGAAAATTAAAATTTTATAAAAGTAGATGGAACCCTGCTCAGAGGGTGCTTTGTAGCAGTATTTTTAATATACTGTGAGTTCTTTGCCTTTCTGTAGCCCATAATTCTGTTCTTCACATCTCTCTTCTCCACATTCTGACTTCCTGCTACTCTTATGCTAGACACTTCTTTGTCCTCAGGCTCCTCTTCCCAATCACTGTTTTATCTCTGGTTTAACTCCCATGCCTTTCTGTCAAGAACTACGTTTCTATTCCTCCTTGCAACTCCTCTTGCCTGTTTCCAATCATACTAATTTTCATTTCAGTAACAACACTGTGCCAGAAACCCTTACATACTGCAGCTAAAGAGTAATGCTTTGTTTTCCTTGACACGTATTTTTAGAAGACCGATTTTAAACATTAAGCTTCATTTTCCAGAGTTCAGCTGCATGAAATACCATAAAAATGTCTAACATTTCCCTCCACTAATCCTTTTACCTAACTTTTACTGGGGTTTCAAATCTTTATTCAACTTTGATATTTAATACATTTGATATTCTGCTGGATGCTAAATTTTTTCCTCTAATTATTTTACTGGCAACATCTGTGTTCAGTAAATTGGAATTCTCTAAAGAGGGCTTCATTGTATTAATAAGCCCACATCTCGTGGTCCTGATGTTTAATTCCTTGGGTTTTATTAGTATATTTCCAGGAGAAGATTTAATTTGTACGTATTAAGCGTCCCGACCACACGGCCTCGCACTCAGGATGTGTTTCATTAAGCATAATCCCTAGTAATGAATCTTTTCAAATCCCTCACACAAAACGCTCCTCCCCCTTTTCATTCCACCTCAGATGCTTCTGGAGAAACTTAATCAAATTTATTAAGAAGGAAGCTAAAAAAAAAAAAAAAAACCCCGCTGTGGTACGAGGTATCAACCTTTGCTGTGTGTAGATTTCCACTCATCCCATGCGTCGCCGTAATTCCTCCAGAAAGATTTCAGGAATAAAGGGGGCTAAAGGAATGTTCTCTCCCTCAGCTTCAATAGCTGTCAATTGCTGCAGCATTTACTAACAGACCTGAGACTGTGGTGTGAAGTTCTCTCCCTCAAGGGGCCAACTCTATCTCCATACTATTAATTATTATAGGAGGTGCAATCGTAACATAATAAGAAGATTATCTTTTAGGGGAAATATAATTTCTTACTAAGGCACACATAGTAGAATAAAGGAAATTAATCATGTATTTATTTACAGCACATGTTTAGCATTTCCATGAGTTTGTGTATCAAGTCTTGATTACAGGATTATCAGAGTCTGTTTTTAGTTAATCTGTTTTTAATGAACGTGTGCTTGCCAGCTTAGTGCCCCCATTTCCAACAATTTTACTTCATTTGCAATATTTTAACTTTACTCTCTGCCAAACTGAGGAAAAAAAAAGCTCATAAACCCAAAGAAAATTAGTAAAAGTATTTTATAAGTCCTAATATAAAGCTTTAATTAAGGGAAGCAGTTGAGCATGTGCCTGATTTTATGCCAAGGCTTAAGCACATGTGAAATTAGTCTTAAACATTATGTTGAATTGGACTCCATGTATCATTAACAGTTTGAATTGAATTGCAACAAAATAGTCACCCATGTTACACAGTTTTGTCTTCAGTAAGTCATCCATTTCTAAGCCAGGAACATCACCACAGCTACCAACAGTGTCAACTGTCAAGGCAAATATTCACAATAACAGAAAGGCTGCTGGTACCCATTCATGAGATACCTGGTGCAGTATTCTCCACAATGAAAGGCTACTAGAGTAGAATTCCTCAGGGTATTCCTGAAGGCCACAGTAAGCTAAATTCTGAAGGGAGTTTGAAAAGCTTTTGGTGCTCCTTCAACAGCACCTTAAAGCAAAAAGAGGAAACCAAGTCGAGCAGCCTCTTGCTCATCTCTCATTCTGGAACCAGACCTGTGCCAGCACAGCTCCCAGGGACACTTTGTTAAATATAACAAGTAATACCAGGCAACTACAGACTCTCCAGTCGTGTGTGACTCCAGACAGAGCCCCTGGTCACAACAAAAACTCTTGTCAAAGCAGCAGGGAGAAGCCCACACGATGGGGAAATCTTTCAGTGGTTATTTAAGACAGTTTTAGGGAAACTTTGTAAAAAAAAGACTAAAACTTTACTTCTCCGATGTCTCAGAAAAATGAATTCAGTCTCTTGCCACACTTATTCAAAATAGTGTAGTTTTACAGCAGATGGTAAAATTGCTCACTTATTACATCAGAAAAAAAACTAAAATTCCTGATATGGTGTTGTCTTTGAGTGATGTCCACATTTTGCATGGCTAATTTCAGTCTCTATGGAAGAGTTTCTTGCACAATGAGAAAAAAATCCCTGGAACAGTAATTTCTTGTTCACACAAGAAAAGCAATAGGGGTAGTATATGAAAGACATGCAGCCAGGAGAAAAGCATTTTAATTCCAAGGCTGCATACATTTGAGATTATTAATTCTAAATTCTTTGGTTGTACACAGGCTGTTGAAACAGACTGGTCGGATTAAAGGGCTATTACGGAACAGACTGCAAATGTGTTTTTCCAGTTGAGAAAAGAGGCTGCTTAAGGTGGAGACTAATAACTATTTTCAAAGATGCTGCCCTGCACTGGGATGATCTCTCACCTTCCAGAGTTAATTTTTGAACTAATGACTTAAATGTTTGCTTATACTGCACCTTCAGATCACCCCACTACGAGATTTTGCAGATCCCCTACAACTTGCTTGAAACCTTACCATGAGATGCTGCAGGAAATGGGTGATGTCTGGAGCCCTCCCTTAACAGGCTCTGGATCAAGCACGGTAAAACTCAGTAGAATTCGAGGCAGTTGTTCAGGTGGTTGTCCCAGCCCGACCAGCAGGAAAATTTAACCTCAACTCCAAACTGCTTTCATTGTTTTTAATTGTTCCCTAAACTTTACAATGATTCAGTTAGAACCTGAGCCAGCACCAGGACCTGCACCAACTGTGTTGCCAACTCCATTTATGTCTGCCAGGAAGCAATTTCCATGAGAAAAATCATATTTTCTTTCCTTTACATCTATTTCCCTGTCACATCACTTCTTTCTTTCACAATGATAAAACAGCAAAGGAATAGCAAGAAAATGCATTGATATGCAAAAGACTATGAGCTAAAGATGCACATTCATGAAAGTAAACTCCCCAAAATGTCTCACTCTCCCTGTGACTAATGAAACCCGGGTAATCAAATCAGTCATTGTCAAACCTCCTGCAATATTTCAAGATACAAATTCGTGTGATTGGATTAAAACATTCAAGAGGTTTTTGCCTTCATACATAAGCATAAAATTAGCAAGAACACTTATTAATTCATAGAGGAAGCACTTAGGTTTAAGTGGCATACGGCTGTGCCAAAATATGGCAGATCTGAGGATCTGACCTATGATTAAAATGATGAGCTACATTCATTTATACTCAGTTTTTTAAATGATACATCATTTTATTGCTTTGTTACAGAGACAAGAGGTTAGCTCATGTACTCAGAAGCAGAACAGTATTATCTCATCCAGAGGATGAAGGAAAGACACAGGGTAAGCAAAACTAAAAAAAAAAAAAAAAAACTAAAAAAAAAAAATAAAAAAAAAAATTTAAATACCAAGTTACATAAGTAAACTCCTTACAGGGAACTGTATCTTGCAATTCACACACGTGCATATTTGCTACTGTAGAGCAATTAAGCTTCACCAGCTTCCTCATTCTCCCCAGCAGAAAGTAAAGGAAAACTATTATTAAACTGACTATACCATTCTCCTATTAAATATTGCAGAACATGATCATGTTTACCCAGATATAGTTCTGCTGAAGGCCAGTGTGCTCAGGGACCTCTGCACAAGCAGCCTTACCAGGGAACTTGCCCCTGCTCTCTCCTAGGACAGCTTCCCTTTGCAAGGATCCAGATGAAGTGGAATAAATCCCATTAAATTGGTTTTACCAGAGAAAAATATTGAGGCCTTATGAAAAAATCAACCAGCCCATCAAAAAAAAAAAAATCAGAATTTAAAGTGTCAGAACCTCTAATTAAAGCCAAGCAACTAATTCTACTGTAACAGATAGTGACTGCCACTACCTATTAATTCTGCACATGGCACATACATACACATAACGTTTACATCTCACAAAGCCCGCCTGCTTTTTGTACAGGCCCAGTTCTCTCTTCCCCCAAGCAAGACATAAAACAGTGAGCATGGATGATGTTTATGGATGAAATATCTATGGTTTCAAAGAACATTTAAGTGTATAAGTCATTCAGCTCACTTCAATGTTAACCACTGCTACCTGTGAGGAGAAATATAATCAGCTCTGGATATCTTTTTTTTTTTTTTTCCTTGAATTAAAAGTGAATGCAATGTATGAAAAACCTGCTGGTTGTCTTAGCCTGTTTTGGGAAAGAGAGGCCATGGCTTTTGAAAATCCACTCAGTCCCTCCCTTGTCTCGGTAAGACAGGTCATCTCAATCAGACAGGGAGTCCTGCTGAAAAGGCAGTGGGGGCAGGGAGAAAACAACCTCCAAAAAATGGGGAAATGGAGCCAGTGACACCTGAGGACAGAGAAGGCTCCTTGAGCACAGCTGGCTTGCTTTGTAATTCTTAATATCAGCAAGTGCAAATCACCCAAGCAGCAGAACTCCAAAGCCTCAGGTTTGGAAACAGGAGGGAAGTGCCAAGAAAAAGACACACTCAGATGTGGAACAAGCAGCCTATAAGGAGAGTTGGAGAGAAGCAGTATAGGGAAGGAGCGTATCCTATCAAGGAATTATTTCTCCTGAACAAAAATTCCTTGAATTTTTTTCAATTTGGGTGAAGTAGGACCAAATGAGAAAAAAATGCATTACAAAGTACTTAGAGTAACTTTTTCTTCTTACAAAACATCTACATACTTCAAATCAATTTCTATTTAAAACATTTTGGAAAAAAAAACAAAACAAAAAACAAAACAAAACAAACAAACAAAAAACATAAACATAAATTCCCTTTCTTACTAAGAGACTGAAATGCCAAGGGTCACCTGCCAGTAATGTGATGCACAGGCTTGGTTTTGGCAATCTGCTCAGGAATTAAACGAGAACTGAAGATCCCTGCACAGCTAACAAGACACAGCAGGAGTGGAGGAAGCTTTGCCTTTATAAGATAACAGAATGTGGACCCTTGAAAAGGCAAATGTATCACACTGCAGTGTCTGAAGCATCACTGGCAGTGGTAGAACCCCTGCACTCATTTGCCAACACTTCTCACTTCTGGCTTGGAATGGAGCATCCATAACGTGAGATAATCATTTGTCTACCTTACCCTTTTCCCCCCTATAGAAAGAATACCAGTAAAAGATATCTACCCATTAATTCTCAGTGGTTTTTTTCCTATGTCAGTATTCCACTGCTTCCAGTGTCATGACTCCAGCCACACATTTCAGATTGGCTCTCAGAACAAACAAAAAGTAATTTTTGATGGATCACAAATAAAAATGACCCCAGCTAATATTCAACTAATGTAAGTGAATTAACCAGTCTTTAACTGCCAGTGGACACTATTCTCCTCAGTGATAAGGAAGGTTCTCACTGCTTATTTCTTAATGAGTAACATACATCTCTTTCAGTAGGAAAGAAGAATATTCCATGCAGTTGCATTAGTCAGTAACTGGAATGCTTTTTGCAATCCAATTGCTGCTTAATTTTGCTTCCAAATAGCATATCCTCAGATTAGAATGCCAAGTTCTTTCACTAACTTACCTTTTAAGTCAAATATATTAATACTTGACATCAAACTGAAACTTCACAGCAGAAATAAATTCTGTTGTTTAAAACCTTCATCTAACAAAACAGTTATTATTGCATTTAAACACTCACAGTTGTAAAGTACATAAGCTAAAGTTGATGATTTCAGTTTTTTAGTCACTTGCTGCTACTGCTTAGCAAACTACCACTATCACCTACTGAAGTTACTTGCTGTATCATTCAATGTGGTGAAGAAGCCAGCTGTGTCTTAGAGATAAAAGAACCTTCAGATAAGTATCTTGCCTTCAGAACCATCAACATAGAAATTTCTATCACCTTCATTGCTAAAAATTTTAGAGCACAACAACAAATATGGATTCAAGACCAACATAATGGCTTAAAAACTACTTACAAACTATAGTTTATTTCATCTTAATTTCCATACGAAATCCATTTGTTTTAATTTTCCTAAGGTTTTCATACATTTTGCAATCTGCTACGTTACACTTGCCATAAAACTTGACTTTGTTTGCTGTGGCATTCACTGGACCTTGATAATCATTAGTGATGTTTTCAGGGGTGAATGATAACCAAGGGCCTATAACTGCAGTATGTGAAACAGGCTGCACATCACCAGCTGCTAAAAGCTGACCTGGAGCTGCTGAGATCAATAGGGTTGCATTAGTGTGAGAGGAGAAAGCAGAATGACTAACTGCTGGAGTTAGAAAGAAATTACAGTCAAGTCCCCCCATAGTCAAGTAATTTGAAAATGGCTCATCACAGTCTCTGTTGTGTGTTCCCCTGAAATACCTACTGAACAGATCCAGCACAGCTGGATCACCAGCATTCTCAGCTCTTGTTCTTTTCCCCCAGGAGTGCAGGAGTTCCACTGGGTCAGTACACCCAGTCCTGTTGCAGCCACAGCCTGGGTCAGGAAGAGGGTTCTACTGTTTCTTTCTCTTACACAATTTGTGTCAATATTGAGAGTTAGCACAAGTTAATGCTAGATGTGTTTTAACATTCAAAGGATTAGTAGGTAGATTTTCAGTCAAGTTAGTTTTGAGGGCAAGTATAACTGCCATAAAATCCAGTTCATTTATGGGATCATGACAAGATTCTCATTCCAGTCTAACCAACCATCCAGTATATAAAGCCTTCCAAGCTTAGCACTGCCACAGACAGACAGTTCATTAACAGGAGCTACTGGAGCAGATCTTCACCAATCACATTTTAAAGCCACCCCTCATTAGGTTCATAATTACACTGTATATGTCCCACACATCACATATCATGTTTTTGAGCTATTAAAATATAACTTTCATTTTCTGAAAGGCTAACCACATTAAATCACAGAAGCCAGGAGTAGCACTCTCTTAAACAAATCATAACTCACAGCAGACATTTAAACTGAATTTTATTTGGAATGACACAATCTAGGAAGGTGCAGTATTGCTGATCTTCAGAAGCTGCTCATTCTTCAGAGATCAGATTTTAATTATGAAGAAAATGACAGTTGTGATGAAGAGGTTGGTAAATGAAATAACTATTTTTTGGTTTGCATGTGGTTTTCTAGGCACCATTATTCTCACCATCCCTTGAGAAAAGCCTGAATTGCACTTTAAATCAAAGTCACTTAAACTTTGTATGACCAATGGACTCCCAATAGTACATTTCATAGACAAAAAGTATTCATGATGTAACTTTGCCTGGATCCTGCATATCTTTAATTCCTTTAACAATAAGCCAGAGAATTTTCCATTGAAGTACTTTTCACTTAAATATGTAGACATTTATTTTTCCCAGGGAAAAACTCATCTAATTAAATGTCCTCTACAGGTCCAACAGACACCCACAATGAGACAGGTCCAGCTACAGCATTCAAAGTCAATGTCTGGAAAGCTTCCACACAAAATCCCATCACTCTTCTCCCAGCACCTATTCTGTCTGACAGCTTCTTTTTCCCAGTAATAAATTCTGAAATTCCTTCACCCTTTTCATCCTATTACCCTCGGTACTGCAAGTACTGTTCTTTACATACTTATGCTTTTCTAAAAGTATTATTATTACTGAAAGCACACAAACACCACCAGTGACCCTGCAAGAAGGCAGCCAGCCACCTTCTTCTTCAAGTGCTGGTGTGCAGGGAAGTTCCAGTGTCTGTAATTAGATATACACAGCCAGGAATGGTACTGAAACCGTCCGGGTATCCTCCCAGCACACCCCAGCAGAGGAATCAAGCAAATGAAAATGGAACCATGGTTTGATGTAGTTGCTTCTGAGCACATCTGAGGCTACTAAATGCATAGTAAATAACTGCTTTTAATAAGCAATTAATAATAAATTTTCTGACAGGTTATTCTATCTGAGGGAAGCATCATCCCTAATATTTAGCTAAACCATAAAATGTATGCACCAAGTAGTTTCTACTGTAGACTGCAATTAAAATTGTATCCAATAGGTATGTCTGCATTTACAAGATTCAGGATTTTTAAAAAGCACTTTTTTTTAATCACCAAGCTCTAGTGCATTTAAATTTGAAATCTTCTCCATGGAACATAAAACTCACATACAAGGGTATTACTTGTGTCCCCTTCTCTGTTTTTCCCTGTGCTCCCAAAGCCAGCTGTAAACCATTCCCAAAAGATCACAGTGTGACTTTGACTGTCCATCATATCTGTTCTCTCAGAGGTAAAGCAGAACAATGCAACACTGCACAACAGTGTTTATGTGAATGGCATAATAGAGAGGTTTGCAGAGGTATGAGATAGTGACTCTTAAAAGCAATTGTTACTCAATCCGTAATTTACAATTTCATGGGAAAAATCACGTATTTCCACGGCCCAAATTAGACAAAACCATTAAACATAAATACAGCCACTACTTTGGCTCTTAAGAGCACCTCAAGATTCTCTAGAAACCCAAAGACTCTCTCACAAAATTAAAAAAAAAATCAAATTCTTCTCATTTATTTTAAAAATTCTACATTTATCATTTCCCACAAACCTTTTTTTTTCTTTTCTTTATAATTATTCTGTGAAAATACTTTGGGACTACCCTGCAATATGAAAGACTTCCCCTTCAGAAGAACAATGAAAAGGAATTATTTAATCCCTCACTACTCCACAACTGTAAAATGTCATCAGCAATTCTTATAAGATCACCAGCTGTTGAAAATGACTTGACTTTCTACACTGACCTTTAACATTTGTAGTTTATAAGAGGAACTCTGTGCTTTTACATCTGCCTAAAACATATCACAATGAAAATGAGACTAATGTTAAAAATTACCTTGGAGAAATGTGCATGTGTGTGTGTGTGTTTAGGTGCCTATAAGCAGTCACCTGCTCATAATATTCATCAAGGCTTCCAGTGAATACTTAAGTATCTCTTTTTAAATTTTGATTAAATGCTAAACCCAGGAGAAACTCTACTGCACTTAATCTATATGTGAATATGACACTCAGTGTGGCGTTGTTTTCTAACAAAGGATGTCATCAGGACACCGTAAGGGTTGGTGGTACCTGGTCATAAACTTGGTATGAAGGACAACAGGATGAAAATACTATAATGCAAAGAGAATTTGAACTAATTTTTATTGCATCCTCTTATTTGTAAATAATCAAGGTGTTTGGTGTATTTATGCCTATTCCTGACACATGCTGAGCATGAAAACTCCTGTTACTTTTAATGGTACAGCAAACTCTCCTCACAAAGTGAGTGACATCTTCCATTTTAGAAGATGGGTGTCAGAGAATAGAGGAGGTTTTGCAAATCACTATTAACAATTTGCCATGTCAGTTTGGAAATACCAAATGTAGCTCCACAAAAATGAGGATTAACTCTTTAATGGGATCCTGCTAGCAGACCTGGTATTATCAGACCTATTTATTAGGCCTGAGAAAGACAATGCTGCAGAGTCCAGAGCTGCCAGAGGCAAATGCTGGTCTCAAAACAACAAAACTGAAGAAATAAGCAAATTCTTGCAAATCAGGCAGCATCAAATTCCACCTCTTGTAATGGAAAAGATCCTCCTTTTCTCCAGGGTTTCCTAGACAGCTTTAAGAAAAAATGCAGATGAAGCTTTGCAGCAAGAAACCATTCAAGCCACAGCCCATTCCTGACCTAGGGCTGCCAAGTAGAGAGATTACA
This sequence comes from Pyrocephalus nanus, assembly GCA_038380795.1. Taxonomy (NCBI): domain Eukaryota; kingdom Metazoa; phylum Chordata; class Aves; order Passeriformes; family Tyrannidae; genus Pyrocephalus; species Pyrocephalus nanus. The sequence goes on along the minus strand of CM076275.1, from coordinate 12,282,194 downwards.
CAAGAGGCTTCTAAATAATCAAATAAAAGTGTCAGGTTGAACTTTCTGGTGTTAGTGATAGTCACTGTTGATGTCCAGGACAAGAAATTAAACAGAACATAAATTCAAATAGCACTAAACCAACAACTATATATCTTTTAACAGCAATTAGGGAAATCCTAACTTCCTTTTCTGAATGAAGAAAAAAAAAATAAATTAGTATTTATTTTAATATTGATATTGCATATATACTCTGATTACTTTATCACTTTCACTAAATAAATTATAAATATCTTTAAATGTTTATAATATAGAGAAGGCACATAATAGGTTCCTCACACTTAATAGCTAGAAGCAAAACAATTTTTTCCAATTCTTTCACATTTTGCTGCCTTTCCTACCTTGCATCCTCATTTTGGATTATGACAAATTTTGTTCAACACAAATTTAGACCTATTCATTCTTGAATTAACCTGTCTTGTCAGCCTGTTGGGAGTCATTTTGTTTGAACATCTGGACCAACCACATGTTTCCTACTGAAAATAAATCATCCTTTATGAGTTACGAGTATTAGCAGAGGGTTGATGAAGATTGGACTGCATGTGTTTAATGCATTATGAGAAAATATTGGTAAAAAGTCGTTTTTGGGAAGTTTTTGGAATAAATGGAAAGAGAGATGCTCCTCTGCATCTGTAGCAAGGTAGTTTGTAGATTCCCAGTTCAAGTGGGTCTGCACTTATTAGAAGTTTAACTAATATTACAGTGCCATCTGTATATAATCAATATTTCATTATTATTTAACACCTCAATTCATCAAAATTAATTAAAAAAAATGTGATGCATACCTGACTAGAGGAGCCTTTTAATGATTTTACTCCACAGATTAGAGACAGGGCTATTCTTTTTTTAGTAGGTTACCGTGATCTCATAGAGCCTTCAGGCATCCTGGCCTTTGTAAGGGGATTCAGAATTTTGTCCTCACATCCATCCCTGAAGTATTTTTCTACATGAGAGACTTGAAATGGGAGCTATAGAAATCCACTACTCTGATTCTCTGCCACCTGAACATTCAGTAACACACAGGAGTCCTTCCTTTTTGTTAGGTATTAAATCAACATTTCTATAGGAACCTTATCATTTTGTATTCACAATATACATATTTGGCAACAGCAAGTAATTAATTGGGAGTCTATCAGTTACAAAACAACCTTAACATAAGTATTATTTCCCTGAACATAATAAAGGAAAACACAAACAGTTAATTTCAAAACCTTTTTTTCCTAAAATTTCACAAATGCAGAGGCAATTATTAACAATAATAAAAAGCTTTACCCAGCACTGGTCTTAAATCCAGAAAACAGGAAAGTAAACTGGAAGAACTAAATGAGGAAAGTTCTGTAAGTGTTTATGCAACCTGGACACTTCACCTCCTGATGTTCCCAAACCAAAAGGAAGCTTTTCTATCATCCACCGATGAGTTTTCTTATACCTTATTTATTGCTATCCTATCTACATATCGATCAAACTTAATTATTTTTTCAGGTGATAAATTTAAGTAACAAATTTAAGTTAGGATGGACTGAAAGCTCTACCAAAAAAAATTGCAGGATTTCATTGGTGTAGAAGTACTTTGGCCTCAATGCTCTAATTCCTAGAACAGTAAAACTGTTCTAAATCTTATCTAACAGTCTGTACAGGAAGTTTTATTTCACTGTGTTAGTGGGAGGTTTCAAAGTCTCACCTCCTTGAAGTCTGTGATTGCATGAAAAGGGTAAATGTTTTGTAAATAAAAACACACATTAGGGGTGTGGAAGTTAGGGAAAAAGGCTTGAAAGCCAGATAACTTTGGGGAACCCTCCAAAGTACAGCATTTAAAAATAATACCAACCCAATCTCTTAATTTTCGAGTGCCTGACTAATGCCTTTTTTATATCCTCACACTGACTATGTCTAATACATATCCCAACACTCGCTGCACCTACATCTTTGGGGCTATCAGAGGGTGTAGAATGAATATTTAATAACGGTGTGTATCAGGCACTGTAGATACACATTATTAACTGGATAATAAAAGTCAATTAGAATATCAGTGAATGCCCTCAGAGCTAACACATTCCATCTTCTTGTTTAGTGAACTGTTTGAATACCAAGAGAGTTCCTACCTTAAAGTTAGAGAGGAAGAACTGGGGTTTTATTCAACATATCTCTGCAAGACAAATTCAGAAATGGCTTTGAATTAACATGAATCACTGAACTTCTCCGTTTTTTTCCATCCACTTCAGTGCATACTTTTCACTGTGGGCACTGCCAGACATGGTGTTCTCACGGCAACTTTCAAGGAGCTATTTCACCACCCCAGAATTCCACTGTGAGAAGCCTGCAGTCAAAACTGCAATTTACCCTGGCTCTAAGTCTTAGCCTGCTTCTGGGAAGAACTGGTTTTCAGAGCAGATACACACTGAGAGGGCCTGGATGTGTCAAAAATTTGAATCTGCATCAACCAGGGCAGTTTTAATCCCAGCTCACGCCCTTTGCCCCAGGCACGTTGTACATACATGTAGCACTACTACTTGGACTGCTTAAAGCCATCTGTCTAATCTAAGCTTATGATCTAGGCACTCTGACCTCACCTAGGCTCTCTGGTCACTGCAGAGTCTATTCCTACCATGTAACTTGGACTCCTGTTGCCAAATTGCTCTTAGAGGTACATGCACTCTCCACTGACTTAAGAGGGGAAACTGCAGCGCCAGCGTAGAATAATAACCTGACCAAATGTAAGAAATATAAATACCACCCTCCATGCCAAAGTGAATCATTGCATTCCAAAACATCAAAATAACAGAAACAAGAAAGCAATTCCAAGAAGCCTTATTGTAAATAAAATATACATGCATTAGAAAGAAATTTAGATGTAAACTGCAAGTTTAGACTGTCCTGAATTTGATGCTTCAGGCAAACCACATGCACCATTTTTCAAGAAAATCTTTTGTCTTTATAAAAGAAATTATCAGCATTGGTGACTGCAGCACAGTTTGCCCTTTCCCAGATATCTGTATTAATTATGCTTTGAAGGTACTGAATGAATCCATTCTGTGAAATACATATCAGTTAATTAAAAGGTATTTTTCTTCAAGAAGGAATATAATTCATGATGAAACAGGAGATTAATGCTTCCCAAGTCAGAAATCCTTTGGGTGAAAATAAAATAAGGTTTGGAATAGACATGCTTTCCAGTCGACCTCATTGGTTAAACACTCCTGAAAGGCTGCAGATTTGAACTGAAGGAGTGCAAAGCATGGCATGGAGCTTTTATTATTATCCTCTGTCTAACTCAGAAGCAATAGGACAGGTAAACACTTGGCATTGTAGACCCAAAGAATGAGTTCCAAGTCTCCAAATGCCACACAATAGCAGGCACAGTGCCTGCAATGCCACGAACGGGGACACAGAGAAAGAGGAGATTTTAGTGTGGTTTTTATTTCATAGAAGCAGCAGATCAGGAAACTTATATGTTCAGTATCATGGTGAAAAGCCAGTATTAGAAACATCAAGGGCTTCTTAACTTGCATCTTTATGCATACATAAACTGCTCATATGGGTATGCAAGTGAACAAAATGTATTTTCTGTATAAATGCAGTCAGGTGAAAAAGCCTCCAAACTGTATAGAAAAAACAAGCTGTATTCTCAAGGTGTACAGGGGAACCTTAAAGTGACAGGAATTAATAAGTTTCAGTTCACTAGCAATGCAGCACAGCACTTTGAAAAACGCCAGTGACACGTAGCAGTATAACTCCTGGAGGTGGGATGAAGGTGGTGAATGTGAGGAATGTGCATTTCCTCAGAGGCTACAACAGTAGGTGTTATTCCTACTGTGGCAGGACGAGGCAAGGGAGAAAAAAAATCCTCATTCTCTGCTAGGCAAAAGGCCTTCTTGGCTGGTGCAGTGCTGACAAAAGTGTTCTGATCAGCTCATTTCCCCACTTGAGGCACAGAGAACTACTTGGAGACACCTGCTCCGTACTGTGCTCATTTTTTGCTTCTGAGAGGCCACACAGGGGAATGACAATAATGGAAGTTTGATCAGATTCCGTACAAACCACAGTTCTCTGCGTGGATCCATAAAATGCTGGGCCAAACAGCAGCTTGGCATAAGCTGTCACTGCTCTAATGCTTTCTAATTAAAGAAAAGTGCTTTATAGCTCATAAGCATTTTCCTCAGACTTTGCAAATATGTTTATGCCAAGACTTGATTAGGATTTCTGCTGGCCTAGCTCTGTCCATCAGGGTGCTCAGCAGACATGCTCCAGGACTAACCACAAACACAGACTTCTCCTGCAGGCACAGTTACACAACAAACTGACATTTCCAACAGACTGCTTGGATTCTCTTCCAGGACATGATTTTACTATAATGATACATGGCACAGCCTTCCTGCATCATCACGCTCATTCTGGGATCACTTCTGGGGGCATATGAAAGGCCTGAGATTGTTGTAGCTGTGCTAAAATACCTTCCAGCTTCCTCAGTCCCTCTCTACCAATATCCTAAGGAAAGGAAGTTGCTCAGAACAGGACTCAAAGTCTCACAATGTTCTTTGTAAATGCACTTATTGGTTGCCATCCTGGGATCCTGATTTACTCCCCATGATCTCCAACCTCAACTATCCTTCCTGACCAGAGCTCACCCACCCCTGTAGTGCAGAGCAATCCAGACAGCACCAGCATCCCTGTAGAAAACATGCAGACAGCATAAGCATCCCAAAATGGATATTGTTGACTCTCCAAAAGCCAGTTCCTCAACACGTGTTTCTCCTTTGATGTCCCCAGAACTACACTGATTGTTTCACTCAAAGGTTCTAATTAAAGATTTTGTTGGCTGTACCCTTAAGGTATTTCCTGCTCGGAAGTCTAAAAGTGTGAAACAACTATCAAACATATTCAAGCTTTTTATCCTTTGACTATTCTCCTTCCCCCCCCCCCCCCCCCCCTCCCCGTTTTGGGACAAGTAAAAATTCTGAGCCTGTAGATTTTAGGCAATAATTTAACAGGAAACTGTAGCAGACCTTTCATTTATTTTCAGTTCATCAGATTTAACATTTCTCCTAGAAATGCAGAGCTGCTGATTCCTCCCAACAAAACACCATCACACTTTGAAAAGCCATGAAAAAGTTCTAAAGAAAGTTTTCAGCTTCTCACAGATCTGGAAACTTGCACTATTTCATGCAAAAGCTCATTTTCTGCAAAGAGTATCCACATTTTCCCAGAATCAAAGCAACCCAAATGAAAAAAAAAAGTTACTAAAGTCCAGAAAAGCAATGAGATTTGTTCATTTTTAGTTTCACACATTCTTTCAATAAGTCACAACTGGATAAAAGGCAAGACAACGTGCACTGTGAAAGCTGGTCTGAATTCCACTGTGACTGGCAGCAGTATGACAACTTCAAATTAAAAACTAAGGAAAATGTCATCAAAAGTCCTTTCTCCTTTAGCACTAAAAATCTTGTATGTGTGAAATAATTAGAAAGAACAATAGTATGGTAAAAGACTTAAGAGGTGACCGAGAAAATAAGAAAGTTACAGGTCAGCATTTGAAAAGTATTTGAGAAAAGGCTTATTTATGTACTTCCTAGAATACATTATGTTTAAATTTTACGTTCAATGTCACTGGAGCAGTCTTTATTATCCATCCTGCTACAGTTTTCCTAGCTCTCTCCTCTCATCCATGACAGTGATTCATTTAGACTATTCTTTATGTTAAGCACAGAGTTCCAAAAATTATCTATGACACACAGGACAGACCCAGTCAGAGCCAAAAAAATTATCTTCTAAACTTCATAAAGATGAAACCTTTGCCAATATATTTTAGTGTTACTCTCTGTCTCCAAGTACCAGTCAGTGTTAAGACTGGAGAGAAGACTGGTTCTAAGTCTCTGCCCAAAAACATGCTCTGTTATTATTTGACCTGCCATGTACCAGCAGGTCAAATAATCAGCAGTGTTGTTATTTACACAATGCTGCATTATAACTAAGTCATGTTTTCTTTCACATAGTTGGGCACAGACTGTATTTGTAATATCATCATATTGTATTTCTTTTACTGAACTGCACGTTGATAAAAAAAACTCACTTGACCATAACAAACAAACAAAAAAAAAATCTCTTATGCCATGTGCAAAAGCTCATAACTGTATTTCTGCCAATTGGATAAGCATGACTAAACTCCTAAAACTATTCAGTTAGATCATTTAGGGCTGCCTGGGAATATGTGTTATTAGTCTAATTGGTGCATGAATCCTATGCATCAAAACAGAACAGTAACAAAATAAATCTTGAATGCTACACATTGATTATGAAACATCATATAGAAGCAGCAAGAGACAAACCTCAAAACACATTCTATGAACATATTGCTTCACTCAAAACTTAACTTTTAAGTTTTACAATTCACTATGATATTCAGTGTTTAAGAAAAATTTAAAATACATCTTTAAAGTATACTGCAGATGTTCTTGGGATTAAACTTGCCTGAAGAAAGCATTACATAAGAACAAACACAGTAGTTCTAAGTATACTCAACAACAGCCAGGCACTGTAGTCAGAAGTAGTATTTGTTACCATATGTTAACAATGTAGAAGGTGACACTTACGTAGAAATCTCTTACCTGCCTTGGTTGAATCTCTCCTGATAAGGTTTGTTCTGTGAGAGATGCAAGTCTTTATGTATAAATCAGAAGCAAAGGTGTGCTTGGCACATCCAGTTTTCAGCAAAGCTCAAGTGTGATATGTGTAAGTAATAAATTGGCTTCTCAAAGTAGCTCAGACCATATTAATTGGAAACAGAGTCACTGCTTGCAAGGTTGCTGATGCTGCTCCTTCTGCTTTGTGCCTTTGCAGAGAGCTAATGTACGAATAAGCCAGAGAGCAAATCCCTTTCTCTCTCTTTCTCTCTTTACCTTTCCCTCTTTCTCTTAAATGGTGAGTTAGAGTTCAGTTTATTCTGCAGCCGGTGGCAGAGAACAGGCTGACAGTGTTGCTTCCTCCCCTGCCGAGGCACACTGAATGTGTTGTGAATAAAGACAAAGCCCTCTACCAGTGCACCACATCACTCTGTAGGTAAGAGCTGCAAGGATGTGCTGTGCTGTTCCTCAGCACGCAGACAAGCCTTAAACGCAGCTGGACAAACTCATCCTGCTTTCCTCACTGGAGACCTGCCCCAATAACTTCAGCTGAGGACCACACCTCTCCTGCAAGGGGAACTCCAGCTCTGCAGCTGGCACCGGTTCTGCTTTGCCCTCTGGAAAGGGCTATCTGGATGGTTTTGCTTTTCTACATCATAAAGGGCAATTTCATTCTAGTTTCTCCTTATGGCTAATGGGGAACTAACTGGATAAACTGCCAGCTTTCCACATAGTCAATTAACCCCTGTAAAATCCTTGCTGACACCTCAGGTTTAGGGTTTGCACTCAAGTAAGGCCTAAATGATACTTGCTAAAGAGTTTTGGATGTGAATAATAGTGCTTTTCCCTCTGCTCCTCCATCCCCTTTTCTTTTCCACTAAAAGTAAAAAATTTCTAGATTAAATTGTTAACTTGTGGAAACTAACAATGATACCATTGGAAAAACAGAGTGAAGAAGACAGTAAACAGAAAGTAAAACTACCTAGCTGCCAAACACTATATAAACTGACTGATTTCAAAAGCCATAGTGAATATGTGGGAAATATATCCTGGTTTAAGTTCACAAACAGTGGATTTGAAGCAATTTTAAGCTAATTATTATTTTTCATGCTCCTGTCTGTGAATAGAAGTCTTAAAGCAAAGTTATTAAAAAAGAATTGCAGTTTATAATATTACATTTGTCAGATGTGCAAACCTTTGTTTTAGTACCCAGTATGAAACCCTATCAGCCTCCTTCCTTGATAGGAAAGGCAAAAAAAACCCAGAAAAACAAACAAAAAACAAACATAAACCTTTTTTTCTTTTAATATTTCTTTTATAGTTATTGAAAAGAACCTTCCCCCCTGCTCTCTGCAAATGACAAGAACTTCTTCACCAAATATTCCCGCATTAGTGGCTGTGAAATCTGGAAATCTCAAAGCCCCTTAAGCACCAAGATGCTTTGACCAGGGGGAGAAAGAATGCATTTGGAAAGAGAAGACAGGATAAGCAATTCCTGAAAGCATCTCTACTTTTGCCCTGCAAAACCTGCATAGTTATGGAGCCACAAAATGTCACGCAGAAACCCCAAAATCAGACAAAACTCTTGACTTCGTAGCAAAAATGGCTACAGTGTCAGATTTTTGTAGCACTGATGGCTAAGGAATGAAGCCACTCCTCTCATGTCCACACAAGAACCTCCTCAGCCTTGTCATGGTGCAATAATGACCATTTGTCATACTGAATAAAGACCTCTTTCCAGCAACATGCCCTGTGCATTTTTCATTGCAAATGAAAGTAAATCCATTTCCCATCAGTTCCAGTCCTGGTCACCATGAGATTTAGGTTTGACTAGCAGGGAAATCACTGTGAAATTTCAAAACTCTTGTCCAATTTTGCATGGCTTGAAAACATAACAAGCATAAACACTGAAAAATGCAATTTGTCCCAGGCTGATATTTACACTGAACCTGATCCAGCTGTCAATCCCACTGCCATTGTTTTATTGAACTTTAGTAACAAGAAACAAAAACAATATGTGGCAGCCTGTGCCAGTTTTATGAGTGCATGTAGAGAACAAAGAACATCAGGGACAACACACTTTTTACAACAGTGATCTGCTCATTTTCCCAAGGATGCTACTCCCAAATTTGTTGTGTCTGCTAATGGGAAGCTTGATTTTACGAGAAAACTGATATTCCTAAGGGAAATATTAAGCACTTGGCACTCAGCTTTATGTTTAAGAAGTTAAATCGTTAGATAAGGCTTGAGTACTAACACTAGTACTGAAGCCTCTTTGCCTTCTCCTTCTTATGAGGTAAAATCTTGAAGCCTGGATGAGAAATCCTTTGCTTTGCTACAGCTTTGTAGCACAGGGGTGTTATGGAATAATACAGCAGTAAATTCCTCTGGGAAAAGAAGACACATATAAAAAACCCCAAATTTTTCTCTAGCGCCTCTTAGTGAGTCAAAGGCTGCACAGTGCTCAGACTTCCAAGAGGAAGAGGAAGAGGAAGCTCTCAGCTCTCACTTTCTTCCACAGGAGTGGAATACTCTGAGCATTAGAGCCTTGCTGAGCAACTGCAGCCAGAGCAGAAACAGACCAAAGCCATAAAACACCACTAATCCTGTATTTACATAGTCAGCATCCCAAGGGTTACAGTTAAAACTGCACGAAGAATAAACAAGATATTATTAAAATATAACCACTACTCTAGAATTTAGTCTGTGCTTTCATTATTTTATTTAAGTGTTTCCAGTTTTTTATTCTCACACTACTATCTGAGTTCAAAAATAAAATGTATCACATCCAGTGGCACAGGTCAGCAGAAAAGAATTCAAAATCACTATTAAGTCATTGTAGTGTGAGGAAAAGATGTCCTCAAGATACTCTTTTATGACAAGGAGATACTGAAGTTACACCTGTAGAGAATTAGTGAACAAAAACAACTAAGTAAATTAAATTTAAGGAGTTAATTGTTTCTAAATGGTAGAGAAGAAGGGATTTTGTTCGTTTTGGGGGTTTTTTCCCTTTATTTCTGACAGAGTGGGTCATGTCACTTTAAAATTTGAACAACATTCAGCTGATGGTGAGAATGGACAACTGGTCAAATGAAATTGAGACGAGGCACCTCAAACTGGCCAACCTGGTAACCTTAATGAAGAGGTGGTGCTAAAATATTACCTCTGGCACTGACCTATATTTTACCCTCACACCTTTTACCTTTTGAAGTTTGCCTGTGATGGGCAGGCAGGGTGACAATAAACAGGGATGTTTCCAAATCCCCAAGCTGAGTATATCATTTGTTTCTAATCAGATGCTCTCACATGAAAGAATGATGTTGCATATATTAATTGCGTATTCCATTAGATCTTCACCTTCATCTACTGCAGCACTGTGGCCCCTACCAGTTCTTTAGTATTCCTGCATTTATAAATGTAGAGTGTCTCTTTACAGTTATTCTTTGACTTGTACATCACTACCATATAGAAGGAACATGAAGAGAGTGTGTGAGTCAGAACAGGGCAAAAGGTAAGGAATAGACTCCTATTTATTGCTAGTTAAGGTACCCCCAGCTGTTTTGCCAGACTCTGATCTGTGCTGCCTCCACATCAATTCAGGAGCTAATTAACTGACTCCATGTGATTTCTGACAGGTGTGAGTAATTTACTGATTCATGTTTTGATGACAAAAAGGCTTGACAGTCCTCTAAACTTTCAGAGCTGTAAAGTTACTAAAAAATGAAGTCAAACTCAGGACAGGAGGAAAGGAGCTTCCCTTTCTTCTTCTTCTTTTCAGCTTATCAACTGATGGTATTACCACAGGAAATGTTTCTGGGTTATGTGATGCAGGCCACCAATCTGGCCATCACAGCTGCAGAATTGCAAATATTACTTAAGACTCAGCATTCCAGAGTAACCAAACCAGCTACCTGGAAAAGCTTGAAGTTTCAAGGACCAGATTAAGCCATATCCATTGTTTCCAGAGATGGTTTAAAAACAAAAAAACCCCAAACCAACCAACCAACCAACACCACACAACCATGACCAAATGAAACAAAAAATGTACATATTCAAGATGCAGATTTTGCCCATTTTTCTGGATTATGCAGATCTCAAATGCTGGAGATGCTCTCATTGAGAACTTGGGGTGCTCTATACCAGTCAGGGCTATTGCTACATTTAGTCAGTGCCTGCACCAAGTCAGTGTTCAGGAGCAGCTTTAATTTCCTCTTTCCACAATCCCATTTTTTCCCTGTTCATTCATAGATCTTTTAGTCCTTTTCATAAGCATAAAAGTCATTCTTCAGCAAAGTAGAAAACACAACCAGTGCACAACAAACTTTTGTCAGATTTTTTCTTATATTTGTAAGGGATATGAGATATAGTTGAATGGCAGTTTTAAATTGTTAGTTTAGGAATGATTGCCTGTCTACACATAAAGAGGGAGACAAAATTCTGGCCAAACCCTGCATACTTTTTGTACATGCAATACTTAATGGCTTAAAAGGTTATTTGGATGGATGAAGAACAAGTAATAAGTCCTTTCTTTTGTACATTTACTGATCCATACAACCTATTGTATCTGGCCTTTCAAACACTGCTCTATAACTCAATATTTTTCATTTATGGCACAGCAAGTTTTTCATAAGCCAAGGGGTATTAAACCACCAACCAAGTCCATTTTCATTGTCAAAAGCATAACAACTCTCTAAATTACATTTGGTATACTTCAAATATTAAAGTACCCAATTTGAATGATAGCCTGAAAATCACTAGGGATGGAAATTCTGAAGTTTAGTCTCGAGAAAGTTGACAACAATATTCTCTACACGGGATACTAGTTTTTCAGCATAAAGGAAGGCAAATACAGTAGGTATAATAAAATGTTTCTTAATGAAAAAAGACAGAAATTTGTCATATTATTTTGTGATGTTCCCTTTTAATAATGAACAATGCATTTGACAGAAAAAAAGAGAATGTGTCAGGGGAGAAACACTAGCAAGTAAATTTTTACAATTACGTAGGTCGTCAGATAACATTGTAACAGCTTGGTTATTCCTAGAGCATAAGAGACACAAAATCAAGATCAATTCTGCCTTTGAGCTACTGGGATCCTTCACATGCATGAAATGCTAAATGCCCTCATTATACATCATTATTTCATTACTATCTAAATCATCTGTGTATTAGCTCAGATAACTATGCACCCAAGGGAGTGTTGTAGCTTTTGGGGGCTTCAGACATTTCATACTGGAAATAAAAAAGTGAAAGAAAAGCAGCAGACTTGTGCTCGAATATCTGCAAAGAGAACAAGAAAACGGTGTATGCAAAAGCATTGCCTTTAGTCTGAAAATGCAAATAAACCAATTCCCCTTGTTCATAAAGCAAGATAGAGATGGAGATTAATTTGCAGCTTCAAACTTCAAGTGACTTTGGCACATCTAAAATTAAGGACAACTCAGAATCACAAATTTGTACAATGAAAGAGGAAGAAAATTAGCTCTAAAAGCTCAACTATTGGAAGGGTGTGTGTAAAACTCTACAGCAAAGGAAAACAAAGATAAAATACTCAGTACCTTCATGGAACTGGATATCCTGTCTAGGAAGCTTATGTAATTCAAGGGAAAAATAAACACTTTAAAAGAATGATGTGTAACCTTATCTGAGGCAATTTAACACATCTCCTTTACAGCATTTAGGAAGTGAAATTCAAAGGTGCCTGGACATAATCCCAGCAGAGAATGGGTCCGAAAGGCATCCTTCCTGTGGAATTCTGCAGTGGCCCAAGATAGCTTAGAGAGGTTTAATTTAAACCTCTGTGCATCAGCATTAGTTAATCTGGCCATTAAACTTTAGAGTTATCCACTTCTGAATAGCTCTGCTCTTTAGGTGATGTAATAAATCAAACCATGCCACGTTAATGGAAAGCTAATGATAGCAGGTTAACCCATTTTTTCCACCTGGATTTAACTGCTATTTGTGTCCAATCAGTCTGTCAGCTCTAGCCATTACCCAGGAGATGAATCCAGTCATTTGGACAGTCCATCTCTGGTCTGATTAGTTTTCAGTACCTTCTATAGAGCTTCCCAATTTTATCACCAGTAGGATATACTGAAATCCATCCCTCAATTTAGCAAAGGGTAGCATCAAAGCAACTAATCTTGGGTCTCTAGTAAACAATTTGTCACATTCAGCCTAGCTGGCAAACAATTTCTCAAAATTCCTCCAGTGTCTTAGGCTAAATGTAAGCTTTGCAAACTGAACCACTCAACTGTTTCTAAGCACAGGTTAATAGGGGCAGAGGAATTTTTTAACATGCCTGTTTCCCTAACTCTCTTACTGTTTTGTTTCCCTAGGAAGAACTTTGGCTGGAAATTGCTGAACAGCAAGTTTAAGGAGCAAGACATTGGGTGGATATTTCATTGCTGCCCAGGGCCAACCCACCACAGGCCTGGAAGTTCAAAAATGGAAATAGCAATTCTTTCTCCTATGTAAGTAGTAAGGAGCCAACACAGTGAAGAATCAGTGTTATCCCATAACTGTCCTCCTACTAGAAAGGAGGCCTGGACTGAAGCCTGAACAAATGTGCATTTCACTCTCTCTCTACAGTTAATATCAACTTCAAGTAAGTTAACCTGTTCCTTTTCTAGGCTGTTAAAAAAAAATGTGTCCTTACCCTTCTTACCAGCTTTTTCTCTTTACACAGTAGACACAAATGTCTGACCCCTTTGTGCTGGACTTTGAACTTGAAACACCAAGCATGATAAGAAAATTGATTTTTCTAAACAGTCTTTTAGAAAGTCACCTTTGATCCACCCAGAAATGTCCAAATTGCAATACTTGATAAGTTAACCAATCTTTCCTTAAGAAATTATTGATGTGAGTTATCCAGTCAGGAATTCTCCTCCTGATTACAGTGGGAGCTTCAAGCATTTTGACTATTTGACTGTCAGGCTTCAAACTGATATCCTCTAGAAAGTGACAGGCACAATTTAAACCATTTTCTTTTCCATTCTTTGTTATTTTCAGCTGATAGAATTCATCTTAATTTAATCTCCTACTGATGAGGTTCAACAGTAGGATATATGGCTGGATAGATTTCAGATTGGTCCTGATGCTCTGCATCACATATAGTTGTTTGTTCAATGAAGTAGATTCAGGAATTCAGGAGAACCATGACAATTCTAACCAGAAGCTCTCTTAAAAAAAAAAAAAAAAAAAAGAATTACATTAACTTGTTCCTTGCTTCCCCTCCACCCCCAATAAAAAGGTTTGGGTTCACTTTTACTGTCTATAGGTGATTTCATAACTTCATTGAATTTACAAAATTACTTGAGCATGCCTAGAAATGCATAAGAAATAAAAAGGAACACTTTTTCTTGTCCTGCATACCCAGCACTTCCCTGTGCAGAGGCCACTAGAATCCAGGGAACATGACTGACTGAAGGAGCACTACCCTTTGAGTCGCTTCTGCTGCTTTCCCTCACTGAGAAGGGCAGAAGCAGCAATAGCTAAAGCTTGCTCAGTCTAAGACTGCAAAACAACTTGGCTCCAGACAGCAGTAACAGCATGAAAATGCAGATTTTTTTTTTTCTTCTTTCATTGGAAATAAAATGTTTTGAAGCAGATTACAGTGGGTGTAGAGAGCTGAATGTCTTTACTCTCTTCAGTTTTCCTGAAATGCAAAACCATTGCCACATTGGATGAGGGAAGAGGAACCCCCTGAGAATCTGGGGTGTAACACAGCCAGTAAGTGCACAGGCCTAAGGTGCATAAAGAATGGTGTGGGTGGGGGACAACTGACAACACCTCCCTGTGCAGATGGTTCTGAAAAACACTCTCATGGATTGAAACAGCTCAGCCAGCACAGCATGGGCAGCAGGGCATCTCTGTGGTTGGTGTTTAATCTTTATTTCCATGTTTGACTTCGATGCAAGATGGTCTGATGGCATCAAAGAGCAAACCCTGTCACTTCCTCTGGTTTTAGCTCTGAGTGTCAGAGGGGGCATGATGCAGGGAAGAAGACTCAAGGTCTATTGTTTCACTCTTTCAGTTCTTTAGATCTCTTTGAGACACTCTCTCAAGAAGTGTAGCTGTAGCCTTTATTCAGAGAAGGCAGAATCACAGTCAGAGAAAAAGATGACTCCTGAATATTTCCTCATCAGATGAGAGGAAGTATCAAGAGGTGAGGCTGACTCAAGCCCCTACTCAGCTGTAACAAACACACCAGAAATAATTCCATTCTTTTGCACGCTCCAGGAGCTGGGGAACAGCTGTATTTTACCAGCATTCTGGCCTCAACATCTGTCACACATAAATACATAACAGCACCTACATTCATAATCATAAAAGTAAAAACTGACATGCTTTTAATTGCCTTGTTTTCAGTTGTTTATATTTCCTAACTTGAGCTGTTTGCAGTCACGTTCAGTTACAGGAGCCTGCCCCTCAGGGAATTTATCAGAAAAATTACCTCCCTAGTCGGATTTTCAGATGCTGACACTGGAATCAGCAAAAATAAAGAACTGCTGGTAATAAAGATAAATCAAATGTGGACCCCTAATGGTTGGCTTTGGAAAGTGGGAAGAATGAGGATGCAGAGAGTAGCGGAGAGCCACTAGGATGAGATGTGGAACTGAGAAGAAACTGGAGGGTTTGAGTTAAATGTCAGTAAAGAAAAAGATGTGCAAGGGAACAAAACTGAGGAGATACAAACAGACGGATGAAATCAACTTTGGCAAAAGGAGGTAGGACAAGGATAGGAGAGAGACTTTGAGGATGAGAGTACAAAGCAAAAGCCCTTGCAAAAGATCTGTCCTTCACTGTCAGAAACCACCTGTGAAAGCCACTGCTGTAACTGGCTTGTTGTGCAAATGCATAACTGCTCATTATAGTCTTCAAATTTTTCCTGTCGTATTGAATGCATAGGAAAAACCTGCTTTGGGTTTCTGTCAAAAGGTTGCCAGAAAACAACAACAGATTTATTAGGTCAGATGAAAAATGCAATCTGGTGTCCTGTCTCAGCATGGAGAACACTTTATAAGTGTGGGAAAAGTATAAAATCAGAAAATATATATATTACTTCTGCAAGTATAATGTCCCAGCTTCCTGAGCTAGAGTTTGCATCTGCATCATTGTGTTTAAAAGCCCTTGATGGGTCCATGATTTTCTCTAATTGCTAAATTCTCTTTTTATACTTTGGATATATATAAAATCCTGAGTTACACACTTGAATTATGCATGGCATGTAAAACACACCATTTTGGTTTAAATTTGCTTTATAAGAGAGTTTCAGTGGTTGCCCACTGGCTCTTCTGTTACAAGAGGTGATGAATAATCAGTCCTTATTTGCATTTATTTAAAGACCTTTATTGTGTGCTTGGCTCAGTTGTTCCTTTCCAAGGTCTAGTCCATTTAACTTTTCCACACAAGGAATTAATCCCAACCTTCTTGTCAATAATGTGTTTCTTCTCCACCTCTTTTCCAAGTCTTAAATATTCTTGCCAAATTAAAGAGGAAGACCACCTTCTAAAAACGTGTCTGCCCTTTTCAGTTATTTTTGCAATTAGGTGGGCACTTTTGCAGAATCAACCACATTTGCCCAAGATGTCCCTGAATAATGTAGTGAAAACTACAGCATTTCTGAAATTGCAGACAGGTATCATTTCAAAATTAACAACACTTCAATTTATCTGTCATTTTTTTGCACAGTGACTCATGGCAGCAAGGTCTAGTTTCGCTGTTACTGTTATTTTATAATTTCTGAACTTTACACCTTGTTATTTGTTCCATGAACATGTAGAACAAAGATGCCTTTAAAGATTTTTACAAGACTCCATCTGAAATCTCCCTCATGTGTCCCTAGAACATCACTGCAATAACTCTTCTGACATTATTTGATTTAAAGCACATAATAAGAAATCTTATAAGCTTTGGAGAAATCTACAACAGCCAAGTCATTCTTAACCACATATCTTTGGCTGCTTCAAAACATCCTAATGTATTTATAATCATGATTTACTTCAACAAATCTATGTGAACTCCTTTTCATTACTAATAATTTTTCCCCTCATTACAGCTTTTTAGTACAGAAAACTTATTTAAGGATTACATGCAGAGTCCTTTCTAATTTTGTTTTTGTTTTTTGTTGTTTTGTTTGTTTGTTTTGTTTTTTGTTTTTTTTTGCAAAAGCTGGAGAGTGTGGAATAAAAAGGATGGAGATATCAGGTAAAAGAGGATAGTGTCATGCCCAAGAAAGATGAGCACTGCCCTGAGGAACTGAGATCTTTTTCCTTTTCTGACAGTTTGTACACAACGTTGATCGAACTTTTTCAATTTGTTCAAACAGTTCAGAAACTGCACAATTCACCTGAAGAGTTTTGCCCTCATGGAAATAGTTCAATACTCAACTTCTGAGCACATTGTCGCTTACTCACAGGTACATCAAAGATGATGGGAGATGAGTTTCAAATGCACAAATTGCTATGAAATGCTAAATATCTTTTGCAGACAGAAGAAAGGTGAAAAATGTCTAAAACAGAACATCCATAGTGAGTTCTGGCCTTAATCTCTCTCTGCTTCCATCCCATCTCAAAAGACAGATAACACTAATACCATTCATCTCAAAGCTGTTTTATGCAAGCTCATTAATGCTTTTGAAGCACTCACATACCTCAGTGATAAATATGAGGCAAACCATTTAAAACCCCATGAGAAAATTACTAACTCTGACTTGGGAGCTGGGTTTGTGCAGAGGGCAATAAATACAACATGGGACACAAACTGAACTTTTAGGACAAAAAAAAAAAAACATACAGCAAAAACCTGATCTTCTGTTTTGCTCACTAAATGAAATGGGTCTATAAAAGAAGTAACACCACACTACAGAAGTTAGAATTTCCAAAGCAAAGATGTACAACACTATTTCAGACATGGGAATTTTTAAAGGCTGGACTAAAAGGCAGCAGTGATGTCCCCAGACCATAATTTTGCAGAAACAGAATGCACAAAGTGGACACCCCTCCTTCTAATTGCAACGTTCATTGTACAAGTGCAGATAGATGAATGCAGTGTGATACTAATTTTTTTCAGGACAAGTACTGGAGTCTGACTCACTAATCAGATGAAACTTTCACTGGATGTGAGCTGGCTCTTGGCTTCTGCAGCCTGCAGTACGCAGCCTGTCCTGTGCTAGTTTTCTTTTGTCTCAGATTTCCCAAGGACATGGAGACACAACTTATACAGCAGAGAATTAGACATAATTTTTATCAATTCAAGCATTTTGAATAGATAATTCTTTGCTCTACTCCCTAGATATTACTAAGCCTCTAATTGTTACATTTGCAATTCTTTCGGCTGGACATGTTCACCTTCAGTTTAGCTGCTATGTAACAAATGAGGCACACTGACTGCCCACCAGATTTTGCCTACTGTGAGAAGTCAGGGGCATGTTTGTGCTTTTTTAGGAAGCTTTACATAAAGGGCAGGAAGTATTGCACACATCTGCCCATGCCCAACGCTCCTGTTGTTCTTTCAGCAGGTGCTTCACATACTTCCTTTCATACCTGACTAGATTTGCTGGCTGGTGAGCACTCAGAATCAGGGCTCTGTCTTTACCCTATCATTTTTGTGAAACCCCGTGGCTGTTGTAATAAAAGGAAGAATATGTGTTGAACAGAAGTACCTAGCCAAGCAGAAGAAAACAGCTGGTTTCAAGCATTTGCAAGAAAAACAAGGAGGAAGAAATTTATTTTAAAAACTCCGAAACCTTGACAAGAGATGCCACGATCATCTCCCTGTCATTCCACAGCTCAATGGAGACCTGTATTTTATTTTTAGTTCTACAAGAGCAGTTTGAACCTGTAGGCAAGACAGTGTCACTGCAGCATTTTCAAACTTGCCTATTAGGAGGATTTCACTTTACCATGCATTGGCATAATAAGGAGGAACATAAATGAACCTTCCCAGTTCTTACTGTAGAACTCCAGCTACAAGGCCAGATATCCAGCAAGAAAGATAAAAGGAATAACTACTTAGATAATCGCTAGAAAAAGGCAGCACCTTCAACAAGTGGAATTGAGACTTTCAGGTCAGTGCCAAGAACTCTCCTCTACAAACAGCAGCCGAACACAACGTGGTGTTTGTGAACATTATCAGGCCATCAGTCACCCAAGAATGAACTCTTCAAAGAGCTCCAGCTCTCACCAGAGCACAAACACGATAGAGAGAATAACTGCATAAACTCCTTCTGAATGAAAGTTGAGCATTGCATCATCCATCTAATAACTTAATGAGAAATTCAAATCTGCCAGAAAGTTTTCAAGACAAAGTACTGATCCCACAGGTGACTTACAAACCGTTCTGAAATACTATTTTGAAATATCAAAGAGACAAATTTCAGGGTCTTTGCCACCAGTTGTGCTCTGTGATCTCAAAAAATTCCCTTCAGTGCATTTAGTAAAGTAATAGATCAAGTGCAACACAAATACTGAACACTGCAATCCCAGTGGAAGACAGACCTCTATTGTCTGACCCACCAATGGGACACAGATAAGATGTACTAATGTTATTTCATGGCTGTGGGCAGTATCCCTGACTGCAAATTATATTGCCACATATTTCATCCACACATCAAATTTTAATTTCTTTAAAAAAAAAAAAAGAGGAAAAAGTAAATTTTTTTGAATGCAGTCACCTAAATTTAAGACATGGAGATAGATGCCTAAAATGGAAATCAGCAGATACCATCAATTGTTTAAATTGTCTTCTGAACACTTTGTGGAGGTCAAATAAATCCTTATTGCCAACTGTCAACCCAACACATTCAGTGTTTGATGTTCCAAACTTATCATGGCTCCAGGTAAGTGCTGCCAACAGGGGTATAATAAGAGAACCTTAAGAGTGAAGTATCTGTTCATAAAGGTTCCACATAGAAGCTTGTCCTAAAAATGTCTTTAAAGCAGTCCTGCTCTCCTTACTCAAACACAGCACTCCCAGTGAGCTGCAGATGAAGTCAGGTTGCATTATATGGAAACAGGGATAAAGGGAGGATGATCCCTATCACCAGATCAACATAACAGACAGAGTAAATAGCACAATCCAAGTATTTCACTTCTGTGTCTGATTTATAATCATTTTCTTCAACTTACCAGGAGAGATTATATACACATGCAAGGCAAGAGGGAACAAATGGTTTCATTTAGCAGATTCTGTTGACATTTTGAGCTTACAACATATTTTTTAATCTAGGGGTTTTTTTTTTTAAATCATTCAGCAGGTCAACCAACAACTCTTTGCATCCTACTCACTGTCATTGTTTTCAACTGTTTAAAAGGAAAAGAAAATATCCAATGCCTGACAATCTAATTTTCCATTCAGACTGAATGGTGGCATTGAGTAGCACTGCTATTCCTGTCATTCACCTTTTCTAACCTGAAGAAAGGCAAAAGTTACTGACTGACACCAAGGAAAATTTCTTACATTCTACCCTCACAATCAAAAGGGCTTTGGGAGTTGAAACTATCAAATTAGTGTCAATTTGAGGCATTCCTAAGAAGTAGGCAAAGGAAAAAAAAAAAAAAGGCAACCAACCAAAGCGCTAAAGATTACCTGCCTTCATTTCAAATGTGGCCCACAGCAAACTTCTAATCATAGGCATTGCCTGTCAGCTACAAGGACACATTATATCAAAGTCCACATCCTTCTTTAATTATACTAGTGAATAATCTTGCCTCACTTGAGCTTAAAAAGACAGGGATTTAAATATCAAACAAAAAATGCATTTTTAGCTTCTTATTTTCTGAAATAAATATTTCTTTTCTGACAAAGGAAGATGAGTCAGTTCCTGAAGTGTCTTGTCTTTCTTCAATAGGTACTTGCCTACCTATCATTCATCTTTTCAGTAACTCAGTTTGTGCATCTCCAGGGAAAGTGATGAACCAATTCTTTTAAAGTTTAGCCAAATAAATGTAGCCAATAAAGGACAAATATGGTATTTGTTATTTTATACATGAATGTGCTGTATATAAACCCATGAACTCTAAAATTGATAAAACAATTTAATCCAATCCTCCTGAAACAACATGTGCTTCATCCCTCATATGTCCTGTCCCTGTTTGCAAGTTTACTATTTATTATTTTAAAGTATCAGCTTTAACTGTTGATTGTCAGAATCAAATGTGAAATTCTTGCAGCATCTTCTCACTCACCACTTGGGTGAAGTTTAAGCTACTCAGAAACTATCTGTGGTCCAAACTGCAGTCACTGGTCAGGTGATTGGTGCAGGGTGGATCGAATGCCTGGCTGCAGGAAAAGCCCTGACTCATCCAGCCCTTGGAGCAACAGGACTCAGCTGCAGGACTGATGGGACACTCACTCTCTGAGCACTCGACCTCACTGCTTTTTGCAGCAATTCTCCAGCAGCTACTGAGTGTCCTATGGCACACAAGATATCTCCAAAAAAGAATGTTTTTCATTCTGTCAAAAGAGACAAGAATGTGCATTCTAGACACAGCATATTTCTACTCAAGTATCTTAGCTCAGTGTTTCATGTCTTCCACCTGACCTTGGCCCTCCAAGACTTGCAGTATGGAAGGGCTTTATATACCCTTAACCCACAACTATCCCCACAATATCTACCCAGTTCAGCCAAGGGACTGAAAATTAACATTTGTTCCTCTAGGTGAAATGTATCCCAAGCGGAGAATGAAGCCAGTGGTATTATCTGTCTTTTATTGCCTCATATGGTTTACACTCAATTATTTCTTGGTGCCCACTTCAGTGATTGATTCAATCAGGAGCACGTGCTGTGGAGCACTATTTCTGACAAGCATATTCCTATATGAACTCAGCAACATCTACAGAGAAATGGCCTCAGGGAGAAGAAACGGCAAAGCCATGAACACACACACACACACACACATAAAGCCAGGAATTTTAAATCTTGTTGGATCAGTTATGCTACCTTTAAATACATATTCATGAAAACATCTGCAGGTGCTGTCAAAGCCTCATGGAAATTTAGAACGTTTTTTTGGTTTTGGGTTGTTTGGTTTTTTTTGACTGATTATGAGGCATGTAGACTTGAAAATGCTGGGAAATGTAAGAAGATAAACACAGTGATGTGAAAAGAAAATGGTAAATCTCTTTCTGGGCCAAACTGAGTGAGGCTGCTGAATTCCACTGCACCTTTCCTAACCCTTTTTCTGACCCTTACACAAAAGACACACCTGAGGAATAACCACCAAACTGTCTACCTGGACATGCTATGATGGCTTTTGTTTTTGTGAGGCTGGAATTTCATTATCAATATACTGTCTATCATGTGAATAATGTTGGTGTTACTGACCACAGGAAAAATATGTGGCTAGTTTGTTTCTAAAAGGTAATCCTTATGATGGGGAGAGTCACAATCTAGACATAAACACTATATCTTTCACCTGTCCTTCCCACTGCAAGGTATACATACATTGCTCTTAAGTGTCAACAGAATAAGAAAATTAAACAGATGACAGAAGCATGACCTACTGAAATGGACCAATACAGTTATAAGACACAAAAAATTTAAGATAATAAGTACTATACAAGAACTGAGGTGGATGTGTGTACTTTCCCACTGCACTGCCCATGCTACTCACTTCTTATCCTTCTTAGGCTCCTCTCCCTACATATTCTGCCATCTGATTGCAGAGCAAGGGTGTTTTGAGTGGCACTTAAACAGTGATCTGGTGAAATGCAAGCAGGATCTATATTTATACCTGTACTTGCCCAGAGAGGTATTCACCAATCCTTCACTCCAACTCATCCTGGCCATCCACTTTAGTAGTAGTAGTAGAGAAAACCTTGTAATTCCCTGATATCATCTCTTTCTCAATATCAAAGCTAGGGAACCTGAGAAAAATTCAGCAAAGGAACGAGTCATTTCTAAATCACAAATACTCACTGAGACCCTCCTCTCTAAATTCAGAACCAGTGCTGAACAAGACACTGTAGTTATCCATAGTTAAATGGCTACCTGTACAGGCAAAATACCAGCTCTAGAATTCCTGCTCTAACTAGTCTAAAACAATTTAAATGCAGCATTTCTCTTAGGAAAAGCAAATAAATATAGTTTTCCCATGCTCTTAAAAGTATGGAAAAGAAAATTCCCAGAAGTAAAGACTAAAGCAAAGGTGTTCACTCCCCCGTCCTCTTTGAAATCTATAACACAGCATAATATTCCCCCTGCAGCCTAAAGTTTCACCTACAGGGGACTTTCTTCACAGTATCATAAATTACATTTTTCAGTGTGATTTCTGACCTGCAAGGCAGATTAAAATTAAATGTTTCCAAAGCTCACATTAATTAGGACTAGGGATGTCTCCACGACTTGTGATTTAGCAAAAATCTTGTACCTCCAAATAAAGTGTGTGGGGAATATTATGTTTAGGCAAGATATTTTACCTGTCTGACAATACAGGTGGATCTGTATTAAGTGCCATCTTATCAGAAATTGGGAGCAAGTCATGCCCTGGTGTTCTGCTTTGGAAACAGAAAGAGAAAACCTGCTCCTTTCCTAAAATAAGCCTGGAGTCTAGAAAGCTGCTCATGGCTATAAGGGAGTGTGAGCAGCAATAAATATTATGGACTTGTTGAGGGAGCCTGTACACATCTGTATTTTTCAGGAAAACTCTTGCACATGCTAAGAAATAATTATTATCTGGCAAAGAAGCTACCAAGCCCAGAAGGCTAATTCTCAGGTAGAGGCAGTTGTAACAAAACCCTAGGATCAAGCTAAGCAGGTTAGGTGGCAACGATTTTTTTGTGGTAAACTAAGATAAGCACCATTAAAAACAAGTTCCTGGGCCAGAGAAAAACGACTGTGGGAAGGAAAAAATAAGAGGAAAGGTGCAACAAAAGCTCACATTTCACTTTATTCCCTGCCCTAAGCACTACGACAACCAAAAGTTGTGGGCACTGCTTGACTACATCATTCACCAACAGCATTTGTATTTCACACAGAGGCAGCTGCCACTGTGTTATGTTTTATAAACCCCTTTCCTGGAAGACAACGTGCAGAATGGGGGACCTTCACCTGTCATCTACTCCATTGCTGTTTGCCCTGACACTCTGTGAGCGGATGATCACTGAGAATCAGGTGCAGAGCTGAACCAGCAGAGGAACTCGGCAGTGCACACCCCAGAAGGTAAACTAGAGTCAGCAATTCAGTCTTTTAAAATATGGATGCTCCTAAGTCTAATTACCATAGTTCAGTGGCTTAAATAAAGTGATCCAATAGGTTCAGACCTGTTTTCTAGATACCAACCTTCCAGTGAAAATCTTTAATCATCTTTATAGTGCAGTTTGTCTTCCATCTCCCTGCAAGGCTTGTAGTTTACAGAACCAATTTCTCTGTTAGGATCCCACCACAGAGGGGGGTAAGACAGCACAGCAGGCAGAGATTTAGGCTGCCCTGGATTGTAATGGTGCAGCTCTGCGTAATTAACTCAGGCTCGGGGTATCAGAGAGACATTTGAGCTCACATCTAAAATCCAAGCAATGATTTAAACAACTGTGTTTTTCACACAGGTTACCACAGTATATGACAGGTTATTGAAATAATGTTACGTTTGTAATATAAATTAGGAGGGAAAAGGCTGTTGAAAATCAGGGCTGATTCTAATTTCTGAATGCCTTAAGGTTGAAAAGACAAGGAGCATGAAAATTTAAATCATTAAATTCACTTAGATTCATTCTTGCAGGCTTCTGACTACTCAATGTATTTTTTATCTATATTCTGGAAAAAAAAAATTACTAGTTGCTCTTATTACTTCCTGCACTTTTCTACCTTTCAGTCTTGCACTTGAACCTGTAATACCTAGATCATTCTTGCTTGGAATGAACTGGTAATAGTATATCTGCCCTACCTTCACCTATACACAGGCTTATACCAGGTTAGAAAAGTATGTGCATGTTGAATATAGGTCTTTATTTCCTAGGAATGGCTTTCTCTTGTTACCAGACATAACAAGAAGTTATGAAGTGATATTACATAAAATGTGAAATAACAGCAAATGCTAAATAACGTTTTCTTTTTCAGCACATTTGCTACATGACTGACAAATTGACTGCATGCACATGCAGGTGTTTATGAAACTTTACAGGTATTCATGTCTGTGGACCATCCAAGATGAAACCAATTGCAACTTAACAGTAATCCTTTACCTCCCAATGGCAGTTTTTAATTAACAAACTCAGCTTTCTGGAGTGGGCACGTTGTGGCATTATAAAATCTGAAGCCTTAGGACTTGTAACAAACTAAGGGGGGGAGGGGAGGGAGGGGATTAATTCCTTTTCTTAAAATGAAAGGAATTGATGTTTCAATACGAAAAGAAAAGATGATAATGGCAAAATAATTGATGAAAATAATGGTGAAGGAAAAGAGTAGAAAATCACAAACATGACATTAAGAAAAACTTAGATACGCAGTAAATTGCTCTTAATAGAGCAAAAGCAAAGAACAGGGACCACAAATAGAAAATGAGGAGAAAGAAATGTTCTTTATCTGGAGATTATTCTTGTAGAAAATGTCAGCTGATTGATGCTGCGCTGACTTGCACTCCCAAGTTAAGAGCCAGGATGTATCCAGCATTTGGTTACAACATTAACAGGCACTGAACTCATGGAAGCTGCTTCCTCTCCTCCTTAAACCAACTTTACATGGATGGAATTGCAGTAGATTCATTGTAGTTATTCTTGGTTATATGAAAACAAGTCAGAGTAGGAGGGATTTTTATTGCTTTCTCCATATGTTGTGTATGCTATATCAGGTACTTACTTATTCCATCAAAAATACTTTGCATATTTTGGATGATGACTTGCCAGGAGTCTGAATTCTGCTAGTACAACTCAACAAAAGAGTCTCTGCCCTCTCACCTCCATGTGGGAGACACAGCAAAAATGTCTTATGAAATGTGAAATGCTGAGCTCTGTGCCCTGAACTGGAACCCAGCCTTGTGCTCAGCAAAAGGAAATCATTCGGTTATTTTGAAATGGCTGAAGTTAAACAGCTCCAAATCATCTCTTGGTGGACACTGGGCCTTCCCTGGCATTCAGCACTCACAACTGTTATAATGTGGTCTCACAGCTGCCAGCTCTCTGAAGGGATGGGAAGCATAATAACCACAGACACTGGCAAACTGCTTTGTTCTGCTGAGTTCTCCACTTTGCCTCACCTACCTCTATAAAATACCTTGTGTTTCTTAAAACAACCCTCACAAGGCAGAGATACACCTATCAAAAACAGAGATGAATGAATGAGCAAGCAAATATAAGAGAGCATCACTGAGTTAATTTCTATCAATGAGATTAAAGCAAACACCACTAATTCCAGTTCCTAAAATTTTATCGAATCTGAAGGTAATTCTATTTAAGACTGCCTGGTTGGGATTTGCAACAAATTTTATGAAGCATGAGTGCTAATATGCTACAAAAATTTACACTGGACCTCAGGATAGCACTTGGTTAGATTCAAGGATCTTTTATTTGCCTGGTTTTATTGTGTTACTTAAAACACCTCTTGTGTGATAGGAAGATTATCACTCCCTCCACTTTTAGCAACAAAAAACAAGTTATTGAAGAAAGAATGGAAAAGGATAGCTCTTCAATCACAATAAACTTATAATAACTCATCTGTTATACCTCAAAGAATTCTAACTTTGGATATAATAAACTGCAATACACATACATTAATAATAATATCAACCAGCACTGAGGAACAAGTATGAAAATAGCATGGTTTCACACTCTGCCTCAGACTTTTTGCTTATTCATATCCACTTTTTAGTAGAAGTAAATCTTTTGCTTTATTGACAGCTGTTTAATTCTTCTTTTGGCCAAAGTTGCATATACTGGAAAATAAATAAAATTCATATAGGAAAATGGGCTTAAATAATCAGGTGCCTTCACAGGCAGAGCTCAGTGTGTGACAAATGGAATTTCCTCTCTCAATTCTAGAACAAGGTTTTATCCTATTTCTTTTGCTATTTGCAAAGCAACCTATGAACTCCTTGGGATGGGGGTGCTTTCCTAACTGATGCACAGAAAAGCCAATGTGTCTGAACATGCATGTGTTGATACCTATACTCAATAAACACACTATAAAATGAAAATAAAAAAAATATGAAAAAGAGAAAGTAAGTCTGGAATACAGTAAGTTTATAAATTCCTGTATGTCACCTTCCATACATAATAAGATCAGGAAGCCTCTAAATACATACAAACATCTATGTGTGTGTGTATGTATATGTGTATATATATATATATATGCACACACCTCTATGTGCAGAACATGAGTCTCTTCCTTGCCTTATCCCATGCCAAAACATCACATGGCATCATATGCCAGGGTATGGAATACATGAACACAGCGCCCAGGCAAAGACCCCCCTCCCAGTATGTGGAACAGCTCAGCTTTTGTCCTCATGAATGAATTTCAACATGATGTGTCTGCTGGCATTCAGAAGTGATTTTTATGACAAGTCTGTGAAACAAAAACCTGAGGTTTCTGTCAGCTTCATTGGCACTGGATTCTTGAAAACTCCTGAATCTCACCAGTGCTCATGCTGCATATTAATAATGATAAAGGAGGTTTAATACTGGAGGGATGGAAACATCCACAAGTATCATTCAAAAGGAATGGGATCCATCAGATATCACTTCTACTTCCTGAGCAAATCACTTGTCTTTTTCTTGATTTCCCCATCTTTCAAATCATCTGTTTAGTCAGATTTGAAATACACTGTACATGCACATATTTGTCTAAATAATTGAGCAGAACTACTTAACTGAATAATCATGATTCATATTCATTACCTATTTTACTTAATCCTTTAAACCTATCATATCTACTATTCTAAATAGTAGATATATAGTAATATAATAAATTGACTTCAAACTAGCTGCTAGAAGGCTTCAGTCAAATCGGTCTGGGGATGTAGGGAATACAAAAAGTATTAATGATATCAGTAATCTTTAAGATTTAAAGAGCCTGTCTCCAGCTATTTTTTCATATTTTTCAGAAGGGCAACCAAATAGTGAATTTCTTACATTCCTTAAAAAAAAACTAAAACAGCAAGAATCAAAATGCATCAAACAAATCTGATTTGAGTCCATTAAGATATAGGATATATGGATTGGTGCGTTTTCTGAAGCTGAAGATTTCTACTCAGTATATATTTTATCTTTCTCAACCTTTCACCTCATGATCAGAAATCACTTCTCTGTGAAGGCTTTAGGGAATAAGAAAATCAGTGCACAAGGCCAGTGTCTCACATGTAGGATAGATTTACATCCTCTGCTTTGCATGTTGGCTCCATTAATTGATACAGTCCTGGGTAATAACAATCCACTAATAACTCTGAATGTGGTTTTAATGGAAATGGAAATGTGGAAAGCATTGCACTAATAAAAAGAAATGGAACAAGATTTATGCAGCAACAATAAATATTAAAAGGAAAGCAGAATTGAAGACCCAGTTATGATCCTGATGATTCAGTATCAGTTTCTTCCTTTTTTTTTTTTATGAGATCAGTTTTAACATGCCATTTGAGATACATACATATTCCTGTGCAATGCCAAACATACACCATACATCTTTTCTGCCTTTTTTTCCCCAATTATTAGAGTCAATTCTGATTGCAAACTTCTAAAGTATTTGGGGGGTTTTATTTCTAATTTTTTTCACTTATTTCATTTGAATAATATCAAAATAATCATCAACCCTTTAACCTGTTGTTAAGAAAGTAATGGCAGCATTTCTTCATGCTTATCTTTCAGATGACTAAGCATTTCAAAAAATTAATCTGTTAGTTAGCTTACGGTAGTTTAGAAGTACCAACAACTACTTTTTATTTCCTAACTTCCTCCGGATTCTACTGAAGCATCTGAACAAGTCTATTCTTTACATATAAACACATCAGAAAAGTCACATTCTGGAATAAACTGACAGAGAAATGAGGCAGAAGTACCACGATAAAGGTCATGAAACAAGTGACTGGGAAATCAGAAAGTCAGGCCACATTTGCAGATCTAGTTTTCCAGCTGGCATATGCAAGCACAGCTCCAAGGAAGTGTAACCCCAGCTGAGATGTTACCTCCCCTGAATTAACAATTTAACCCTACTCTCTACTGAATAATTGTGTAAGATATGTAAATGAAATGTGTGTCATGCTATCAAGTGTTATACCATCCAGTAGGCATAATTTGAAGTGTCTTGATTTTTAACATACTGCAGTCTTCTCTTGGTACTGAAAATGTGAAAAATGAGCCACTGGAGAAAAGGGATTAATATTGCCACAAGGAAAAAATGAATTAACCTGAAGGCCAACACAGAGTCAGAGCCTAATTTGAAAATTACTGCACTAGTCATTCTAAGAAAAAATACTGTATTTCAAGTAACTGTTTATACACTGGAATATTGGTACAGCTGCTGGGTAGAACCTCACCAACCATCTGTGTAGTCCTGGATTTTGCTTCCCATTGTGGTATTTGAAGTGAAGTGATAAGACAAAATATACATCACAATTAGAGAAAGATCCAACAACACAAGGAATATCAATGTAGTTATTACTTTCAGTAGTTGGTAAGCTTGACTCTAACAAATGGAACTGTAGAATGCTACCTCACATCTATCCTTTCTCAAATTTTACATACTTTAGACTTAATGATGCATTGTGTCAGAGAACTCCATCAATTAATTCTAAATGCAATAGTTTGGTAATCAACTTGTCACAAAAAAAGTATATAGTAAAGTCAAAATTAACTTAAGTACAGCAATTACAAGCACCACTGTGAAGATGTGAGCTACTTTCTAAATGCAAATCAAGTTCAGAATATTGTTTTAGTTTCAAAAAAAAAATAAAAATCAATGCCTGAAATATAGTGTGGATGGGCTACACTTGATGCTGTTACACTAAGCAGAACACAGAGTTTGCAGATCTACCCAGATATTGAATAAATTGTAAGATTTTTCCAATATGTTATTGCAGAAAGGGTAATTCAAGTACACTATTTACAGAAAAATCAATAATAAACCATTCATTTGAGAAAAATCTTTTCCATCAAAATGAGAAATGTATGACTTGAAATAAATTTAAGAATTTTCTTATTTCTTTCATTATCCTCCTTCTCTATTTTTCAGTCCAGGGAAGGCCAATTCTCAATGACAGACAATGAAATTTTTGTATTGATAAGGAGAAAAAATAACCTGTTCTCCTTCACTGTATTTACGTAATTACATTGTATTTTTATCCAGTAAGTCAGTATATTGCTCAAATGTAATTGCTTGTGTGCCTGTATGTTTGTTTGTATTTGTTAGACTCCATGATAGAAATGCATTAGATGACGTAATAACAGCACAAAAACAGCTCCAAAAACATAATTCTCTGCAATAATGAACTTTAAAGGGTTGAAGGAAGTGACTGTTCCCATCTTCTGAGCCCTCAGAAGGGCACACCTGGAGAACTGTCCCATTTTGGGTCCCCCAGTACAAGACAGATGCTGAGAAACTGAGCGTGGGAAGAGAGCACAGAAGGTGCTTACACGAGGGAGGCAGGTTCATTGTGCTCACAGAAAAGAAGCACCTGCAGGTGGTGCAGCAAAAGTTGCAGTGAGGAAGGGAAATTCCTACTGGATATTGGAGAAAAAATCATAATAAGGATGGCCAAGCACTTGAACAGATTGTCCAGACCCTGAAGAACACGAGACACCCTAAAGGGTGGTCCACAGGTAAACAGGTGATCAAGTTTAAAAGATTAGGAAAACAAGATGTCAAGTTAATGAAAGAGAAACCTTCCATGGACAAAACCCAAATGACCACTGCCAGCCTGTGGATATAACTGCACAAAACCCGCTCCTAAATTGTGCAAATAACCCCCCTTTTCCAAGCTGGATATGCAGAGCAGATCACTCTGATATCCTGTTCTCTACTGCTGTGCCCGTAAATAACATTTTACTAACATTAAAGAGCAAAAGCATTCCTAATATTTCCTCCACACACTTGGTTGATTCCACTTTCTTGGCCCCAAGGACTGGCTGTAAAATCTGCATGAAACAGGCTTCACAATACCTTTGTGAGACACATATGAAATACTATCCAAAATTAACAGATGGTCCAGCTAAAGAATAGAGATTAAATACTGTTAAGTTGATCACAATATGAAGTAGAGCTGAGCAAGATATTTTACCAGAGGAGATGCAAACCCAGATGGTAATTTTTTTTTTAGACAAATTTATGTTTCAACACATCAAATTAGGTAGCAGAACTCAAACTTTCAAATAAAAAAAAATATTAAGATTTAAAAAAAAAAAAACCAACACACAAAAACAAACAAAAACACCACCAACAAACCACCAATTGTTGAACCTGACAATTTCTGCCATGACAGCGTATTTTATTTTTGAAGGAAACAGAGGAAGCATAACTTCCAGGTCTAAGGAAAAAAAATTTCTTGTTGAAAAAGTAGGAAAAAAGCCTTTTGAGGGCCAAGATTTAGCATTATTTGGCAACATATTAGTTCTGACCAAACAGTTTTACTTATTCTCAGAATTCCACTATGGAGAGAGTAAAGCACCATCTCTTGGAACATTACAATAAAATTTAAAATATTGTGGCTTACCTAACGAGGAGTTTTACAGGTATGTAAAGGTGTGGTGAAGATGGAATAAGATGCAAGTTTTAAAAAAAAAGGCCCCCTTTCACCCTTCAGTTCCACTACCCACCTGCTGGTTATTGATGTGCTTTAGCCCTGAAGTAACCAGGAGTTGGCTTTTGTCTTTCAGCTGTTTAATCATCTACACTTACAGCAGCCATTCCATTAAAAAATAGCAGACTTAGGATAAAAAAAAAAAAACGTGTCTAGGCAGGTTACAATAAAATGAAACACCGAACTCCTGGCTATTTTATACAACTGTATGAAAATTAGAGGCAAATTTATATGGCCTGCTGACAAAAACTGTTATGCATCAGTGAAAAAGAAGCATTTCCTTGTTCATATACGTATTTAAAAAAAAAATAAATCTGGGTTTAATTTCCAATTTGTTGCAGGTGACACTCCCTTGAAAGAAATTCTCTAACTTCACCTGGGAAACTTGAATTCTAAGCTACATCTTGCGCAACCACTTCTGATTATGCAGGACATAAACATGATAAATTATCACTGAATGGAATTATAATGCCTTACATTATTTTAGGTTTGGAATCAAATCCATGTTTTAATTGTGCATTTTAATTCAGACTGATTCATGCAGAAATGCACTGACTTCTGTTCTCCTTGCTTTGGTCACAGTTTCTTTCACGCCTCACTCAGGAAACACAGGTTAACGTGATTTCAGAGCTGCTATGGTTAAAATCCTTTCAGATATTGGAATCATTTTACTCTTATATTGCTGATCCTTGTAGGCATTTGATCATCATCTCCTTTTTGTAATACTGCAATCAACATGCAATATCCTAATGGTCTAATTAAACAATGAAGACTCAGACAGGAGGCTTCCTGGGAATTAATGACCTCTTGGGAGGAGCTGATGTCCCAAAATATAGCTTAGGGTCATTAACTGCATTTGTTTATTAATCTTCAGGAAATGGTCCATGATGAGATTGCTACCTCTATTACAAGATGGAAGAATTAAATATATAGATATTTTCATATTTTAGCTAGCAAATGTCAGACATTTCTAGAGGATTTAATGAGCCACACAACTCTCCAAATTGTGCTTCATTTGTTTGTAATTTTGGATTTTAGAATAGGAAGTATAAAAACTTGCATTATTAAAACTTCAAGATGAGAAAATGAAAATATCCAAGATCTGAATAAAGATGTTGTGGTTGAGCACCAAAGAACCACAGGAGCATATCCAGATGTGCATTGAGGCAAAGAGGATTACTAACAACAATTCGCTTCTGGTGCTACACAAAGAGTACAAAACCAGATAAGGAGACTTGAAAGAGTCTTTTCATGACCCTCAAACCTCACCTTCCTGTATCGGGGCTAAGCAGCCTTAATTTCTTATTTCTAACAGTCCCACGAGTGTCACCTTGACCACTGAATTAACTTATTTACACTGAGTTTGGAGTTTCAGCTTGATTTAGAAGTTATGAACATTTACAGAACGTATATCCTGGCAGGGGTGAAGGCAGTGAAAACATGGAGTGTTTTTAACCCTATGAGAACATGGGGTTTTATCACCCCAGTTTGCAAAAGAAGTGGTTCTTCCAATTTTTCAAAATAAGATTCCAGAATGCCCAATGAAAAGCAAGTTATAATTTCCAAAACACTTTCACTACACTAGACATGAAGCATCAAAAATTCCTGCTGGATCAAATCCTAAGTGTAATTTCAAACAACCTAGATGATGTTCCATTTAAACTTTATTTTAAATAGCTGTATCTTGCAATTTAGAAGGCCAAGTCTTAGTTCAAAGTTCTTAGCCACATAATTCTGAGTTTAAAAGCCCAATTTCTCAGCCTAGACCCAAGCCAGCAATCATCAGATATTGGTGTGAAGACCGAAATCTCAAAACTGTAGATTACTGACACTGCAGAGGGAGGGGAGTCTCAGGGTTTTGGGGCTTCTGGACCATAAATCATTTTTCATTGTGAACTCAGGGGAGGAAAAGGAGTTGGCTGAATCTTCTGTGCAAGTAGATTTACTGCTAAGGAAGCATTCCTAAATAATATGCTCATTTTACCAATATTAAAACCAACAAATTTTGAGCAGCAGTATCAATACTATCATTAATATCAGACCTTCATATAAAAAAGCCTGTTTTGACAGTTAAGCAAACAAATATCAATGATGTGAAGGTATTCTGCTAGTGGGCTGGGCATCTACACTTTCATTCTGAAAAATAAAGGCTTAATCCAAAGTCACTGAAATTAAATAGACTCCTTCTCTCAAAGTGTTTTGGGTTTTTTTTTTGATTATGGCATTAAATGAGAATAACATTCAAGAAACAAGTGTTTTACCTCAGAGCACTAAATTATTCCAGCTAAAAGGAGGATGTTTTCTGTGTATTGGGTTTCCAGTGTAAAAGTGCCAAACACCCTCTTGCTCAACACATAGGGAAAAGAATAGCATTATTTTAGACAGAAGAGAATATAAAGGGAAGATAAGCTCCATGTAATCAATACGGTCACAACACTGCTGGCAGTTTCTTTTCTTTCCATTGTTCTTGTGTCAGACACCTTCTGACACGTTAACAATGTTCTTGGTTACAATGTGGGGGGAAAAATCCCTTACTCAGAGCTGCATATTTTACTGGGTAATGTAATATCTTGGTAGAAGAGGAGAAATTAAGACTAGAATTGATGATGAGGAGATCTCAGCAATCTACAACCTCCTCGTGAGGGGAAAAGGAGAGGCAGGGACTGATCTCCTCTGTGGGGACCAGAGGCAGGACCTGAGGGAACAGCCTCAAGTTGTGTCAGGGGAGGGTTAGGTTGGATATCAGGGAAAGGTCCTTCCCCCAGAGGTTGACTGGGCACTGAACAGGCTCCCCAGGGCAGTGGGCACAGCACCAAGGCTGACAGAGCTCAGGAAGCATTTGGATGATCCTCTGGGGCACAGCGTGTGACTGCTGGGGATGGTCCTGTGCAGGGCCACAAGTTGGACTCAATGATCGTTGTGGGTCCCTTCCAACTCAGTATGCTCTGTAATTCTGTGAATTTTCACTGGAGATTTATGTACCTTGGTGACAAGAACAGGCAAGAGGTTATTACATGCCACCAGCACGGCCTCCCACTGATGTCTTACATACGTTTCCCAGCTTGCATAAAGTGTGTGCTTCTGGTTTTCAGCCATAACGCTTAAATTGGAGCCATGAGCAGAGACTTAAAGGTAGTTGCCAATGCTGTATTACAGCAAACACTGTTCTATGAGGCTCAGAAGGATCACAACTATTATGTGTTTTGTAGTTTGCTGCAAACCTGGAAATACTCCATTTTTCCAACACAGCAGTTGACTTTTTCAAAGATGCCTGGCTGCTTACTTGAATTAAAGTGAACTTTACAAAATATCACTGAAAAGCACCATAAAACAGCAGAATTATTTGGATCTTAGCCTACTGAATGCTAGCTGATCTCTCTAAATCTCAGCACTTTTACAGTTGCCTAATAGCATAGCAAAAGCACAGCATTAACAAAGAAGATTGTAGACTTTGAACTATTCTATTTAACTAATAAAACAAAGGAAATTAGCAAAGCATAATTAGCTCCTGCCTTACTCGAGGTAAGAAAAGGCAATGAAAAGCTATTATTTCAAATGCGGAAAATCGAACGGGTGATTTTACAACACATCAGATGACATCATTACTCTCTCCAGATAAATGTCTAAGTATTTGCCACGTTAATGAGCCACAGGATAAAAATGCTTCTTTGAGCTCTACAAAAGAGCTCTTTGAGCTCTATTGACAGATCAATACAGAGAAGAGATGCTATAAAGGCTCTTTGGTTCATTTCTGGAGAACCAGTCAATTGTCTTAGGAAGAACAAGAGTCCAACTCTGACAAAGGAGCCTCACACAAGCTTCCAACCACCACAGATACTGCAAGTACATTATTGATATTGCACATTTATCAGGAAAACTGTTCTGGATATGTAATGTCAGAAATTATGAAAAGAGAGACAACTGCTTACAAATCTTTCTTCTTAAGTTGTGTCTCCTGTAACAACCTAATGTGAAATTTTCTGTTAAAAAATTGTCATGTTTCACTCTAATGATGAAAGTGAATATATTAATGCTTCAGAGCTGTTCAAGAGCCTCCTAGCATTTCACAATGGTAGTGGTAGTCTTGGGAAGAAATAGATTAGATGAATTACTGGGTTTTCCCTATTACAAGGGGTCTTCCAAGAAAATTGTTTTGGAGATCTTATTCACGCTCTTCACATTCAACCATATGTGTATTCTTAGTCAATTTTTTTTCCAGTGGTGAGGAAAGCTAGGATTCTGCCCTAAAAAATGACACAAGAGATGTAAGAAGGAAAAAAAAAAATATAAAAGACCACAAAAGACACAACTGTGTTGACCTGAAGAGGATACAGAACCAGTGATGGTAAGAGATGAGGGGCTCTACTGGCAAGGACTGGCCTTTTTCAACACTACTGTGTAGTCACCCTCAGTCATGGATCAACCAAGAAAATCTGGGATGCACTCCATGCTTGTTCTTATCATTAGTAATGGGCAAAAGATGAAAATATTCTGCCCATTTTCTTTCTTTTGTAGCCTTTCAGAACTAGAAAAACAGGCATCAAAAAATAAATCCCAGCAGGGACTTACAGGTTCTATATCCATAGTTCCTCAATAATCCCTGTCCTGAGATGATTAAAATATAAACACAGCAAGTCAACACTCAACAAAATCAATGGGATTATTCAGCCAGCTCACCCTCACCCAAATCAAATAGTTTCAGTTTACAGCCATGAAGGAACTGCCCCAGGTGAGTGTGACAAAATGAGTAAGTGCCACTGCTTCCCTTTAGTGTCTGTTCACAAAATACCTCCCTCTCTTCCCTGGCCTTGTGAGCTCACCAAGCAGAACCAGAGGTGAACCTGCTGTTCACATTTTTAGTGTGCTCAAAAGAAGGAGCTGTGTCTGCTGTGCCATAACTCACACCCAGGCACGGGCTCAGCAGGATCAATAACACAGTTCAGGTGCATAATTTTTTCAGTCCTCTGATAATAAAAGCTAATCTGATTCTAAAGAGCGGTTTAAAATCAGACTGAAAACAAGTCATTATAATCAACTGTAACCACCTTCAGAAAACATGAGGATGTTTCACTGGCATTATTATTTTTTGAATTGAAATGGACACAGTTGATACTGCTTATCTTAAATGATGTTTTGTATCCTCTCTGAGGCTACAGAAAAGGTTTTTTGTTAAACTGTTGTGCTTGTTCTTCTTTATTAATCTACATTCATTTGCTTTTTTCCAAGTGCAATAATGCTTTTGATTTCAAGGGTCACATTCAAATGCCACTATCCCAAGGACTAAATGGAGAACATTTAAGCACAGACCAGCATCTCACTGGGATTTGCAGAACCTTCTGTAAAGTAAATAAGGCCCTTGTGGCTTATCAGACATTGGTGTGTTCAGCTCCCTAAACTAAGAGAATTGAGGGGATTAGTTAGAGGAGAAATGAAATGTACCTAATTAATTCCCCAGATCCCTGCAGATTATAAGGCATGTTTGGAACAGCAGGAAACTGTGACTGAAATAAAAAATACATACCTACAGCAGTGAGGTTGAAAAATGCAGCCTTTTGTCCTTCAGTATTAGTGAGATATTAATAAAAGCTATTACATGTTACAGTTTTTTTCATTTTATAACAAGTTTCCCCATGCCACACTTTTTTTTTTTTAATGCATATTTAATACAGATCTGAGAATTCCAAGTCTCTACGTCTCTGACAAGTAGAAGAGAAAAGTAATGTTGGGAAATGGGTATTATTTATCCTTGTAGATTTGTGAGGGGTTAGCTTTGTTCTGTTTGCTTCTCCTCTCTCTTCCATGCTCTGTTTTTCTCTGACTCTTGATCCATTAAATAAAATATCAACAAGATAAGAATTCATATGTTCTTGGTGACAGAGATATGAACTTGGAAAAACTCAGGGGAGCCTAAAAGTCTTCTGGATTTAAGTAAGGGCAAGAATAAAGCAGAAGCAAACTTGATTTTGGGGAGAAAAGAGGGAAAAGGTAAATAAACATGACTAGTTCCAGCAAAAGAAAAATGAAGGCAGTTTCAATTTGTCTGAAATGAACTTTATATTTTATTTCCTTTCTATCCCACTTTGGAAGAAGGACCTTAGTTGCCTCTACATATTCTCTCTTATAGCAGGGAAGAAAAACAAATGTGCTGCTTACGGAGCACATGACAGCTTTTCAAAAATGATCTTCAAGAGAAGATTACAGAAACATTTCTCTGAATTCATGTCTGCAGAGTTCTCCTGGTTTATATCTTTTCAAACCACATAAACTAAAACTGTATGTTTCTGCAGTTCTGAGCAGTTTTACAGAAGTGTTTGCCACGTGCTTTTGCCTGTGTTCTCACTACAGATTCCCCACACATTTTCCTAATACAGAGTATAAATAAATATCTTTGTTTGTCTATCCTGCTTTGTGGTACTCTCACATGCTCTCATCCATGGAATTGAATAGCTACTAGAGATGAAGGTTGTTTTTCTGCCAGAGCCCTGTATAATACCACTGCCAGTAAGCAGAAAGATTTAAAAGTAGAATTTCAAAGAAAGGAGTCTTAAATAAAGAGGAACTGAAGAGCTAAAGAGGAACTTCTGCACTCCTCTCAGCAGCAAACTATGGGATTGCACAGAGAAGGGATGAAGAACATAAAAACCTGTCATAAACAGGCAGGAAATCAAGTGCTTTTTTGTACACTCTGTAAACAAGAAAGGTGGTCTGAATTGACCACAGAGAAGGGCAGACAGGAATTCAACAAAACCACTTTGGTAAAATCACTCTACTACATCAGTTCCCATAAGACAAAAGCATTCAATTTGCAACCCATCAATCATTTGCCATAATAATGGGAGTAAATACATCATAATAGAGGGATGTCATAGGATCAATGTCTTCTATTTTCAAAATAAACATTTTGGGGATTGCTCCAGTATTTACTGTCCATAAAACAGATAATTGTAAAATAAATAACTGGTTTTACTACAGCATTGAAGTGGAAACCACTGCTTGGTGATATTTTATTTCAAGAGCATTATCTCTAAACAACAACAAAAAATAATTTAAAAAGGTTGATTAGTTGTGCATCTATCACACACTCCATTTACTCTACCCTACTCTACCTACCAGTGGCTCCATAAGAGCCACTGACTGACAAATAATGTCATTTTAAGGGAAAAAAGACTAAATTAGTACTATGCAATTGTCTTCATCTGCAGATTTCTGGACTTATATAAGACCTACACACTTCTTAAACATATCTAAAAATGTACCACTAATAAGCTACTTATATTTTGCCCCTAAACTAAAGCTTGCTATGAAGTAGAAAGGTATCTTTTGGAGACATTTTTCATAAAGATGATGAAGTATTTGATTAGAGATGTCAACAAAAATACCAAAACCCCAGACCACTGAAAATCCTGCCATAGTTTCCTTTCACTAGTACTACTATAATTCAGCAGTTTCAGTCCCTTGAAATGAAAGCCCACATTGTCTCCATTTTTGTGAAATACTGAATTACCTAATTGTTTTCCCAGTTTGATGCCTGAATAAACTGAAAACTAATCTGTGGGTAAATTAATTGAAAAGTGTCACATGCTTTTTGATTTCACATGCTATTAAGAACTTTTATCTCCTGGAACATCTAAAGATAAATTTGTAACTCAAACTGAAACTCAATGCATCTCAAAAAGTTCAAGTAACTTAGGTACCATACCTAAGCCTTTGGATCAGGAAGGAAAAGTATGGGTGATCCTGCCTGTAACCACTTCTTGCCAGTGGCAGACAGAAACCTTAAAAGATTGATCCAAGGTGAGAGACAGAGTTATCACTGAATTCCTCAGAAATGGAATCCTCATGTTTGGTTTGTTCCAGTTTAGGGTAGAAGCCTGAATTCTGTGCTATAATTCAGGTCTTGGCAGGTAATGTCTTTGAGTTCACCTTTACTTTGGTCGCTTTAAGTTAGTGCTGCTGATGTAACGAGCCAGGCTGGTGATTTCATACACCTCTAGCTCCTCTCGATTAACTGTTTGCAGAAACTTGTTTAAGCATCTGCTCAGGTCTCATAAAGCACCTCAAGACATCCCAGGTTGAGCCAACCATCTCCTAGAAATCTGCATAATAATTTAACAGTGCAAATGTTTCCAAAGGGAAATATATGTAGTATGACCAAAGTATTATGCAAATGTTGTTTTTACAGTGATTTAGCCCTGCCATAATATCTTATGCCATTATACAAGCAGTGCATTAAGCCATGTCATTGCTGACAAAAGGAGGCAGGAGCTGGACCAGACATCCTGCAGCCTCAGCCTGAATGTATGGATGCCTTGGGGGCACACTACCTATTAATTTAAAATTCTGAAACTAATTATGTATGTCAGGGTGACCTCTTTCTAATCTACATTCATCACAGAACACAAGCCTTCTGTCTCTGTTGTTCCCATAATAAAATAGCTGCTGATAGACTTATATAATTGACTGTATCTGAAGTGGACTCATACCACAGTGCTACATTCAAATTGTATGTAATCCCAGCTGAATAAAGATAAGCAAAAATAATCCAGCTATCTCAAGTAATTAACTTCTAAGGTTTCAGAGTAACACTGGAAAAAAAAAATATTACCCATGATCTTAAAAACAATGTATCAGAGTATACCAAAAGTCACATTCATTGCTGAGCTACCAAGAAATTATTTTAAAATGTATGTAGAATAAGATGTAGCCACTTCTATTTATTTATCCCACATATAGCTTGACATGATCAAGACACTTGGATGAAATACTCCTCTATGCCTACAAAGGCCCCTGAACTTGACACTGGGATTTTTAGAGATGCCTAAAAGAATTAAGTACCCAATTCTCATTAAATTCTAAAGGACATAATACTTAATTCTCACTGAATTTTAAAGGAAACCGAGAAGAGCATGCATGGTAGAGCATGTACCTTCTGCTGAACCTCTACCCACACTACAATTGAAAAACACAGGAAAAAAGGAGCTGCTGTTGCCTTCTCCAGCCTACACTGGGGAAGTCCTTGGAGTTGCTCTTCAATCCCATTGCTTTATGAGAGGTCAGATTTACAAACAGTCCATTTATATGCCCAGCTTTGAATACTAACAAGATGAAATCCCAACATCCATAAGTTCCCTTTTCTTTGGCATTGCGATTTTCAGTGAGGTTTGTGATCGAGGG
Source organism: Pyrocephalus nanus (assembly GCA_038380795.1). Lineage (NCBI taxonomy): Eukaryota > Metazoa > Chordata > Aves > Passeriformes > Tyrannidae > Pyrocephalus > Pyrocephalus nanus. Next base: position 12,241,642 of record CM076275.1, on the reverse strand, counting down.
AATTCCAAATGGATTGAAAGTAACTTAGGCAGCGCTCCTGAAAGCCTCGAGCTCTGCACATCTCCTCACTTTGTGAGCAGCCCCATAACCTCAAGCCAAGAGACTGAGATGTGTAAGCCTTTATAGGATCACATTTCTGCTGAAGAGCTTTAACACCCCAAACAGCATCACCATATTGCACATGTGAACAGTGAGACCAAACTGAAAAATCATCGTTAAAGAGAGAACTGATCTCTGAAATATCCCAGCCCAACAAGCACATGTACTCTAAGGAGACATCTAAGCTGTAGTAGAGGCAGGTACAGAATGTAGTAAGCAATCAAAAAAGCAAACTTTGTAATAATAATATAAGGACACATGACAGATACATCTTTTTCGAAGCATGTTGAATTTCTAGTGTTCAGGAACAGAGAGTTTGCTGAGGCAAGAATTCATCAGTTCTTCCACTTAAAAAGCAATTATGAGTACAGCTACACTACAGAAAACTGGAATAGCACATTAAAAGATGTGAATAAGATCCAGCTTAAAAGTCAAAAGTACATTTATATGTGGAAATTAATATTAATTTCTATTACCAGGAATGCATCAGATGTCTTAAAAATCACAAAAGCCCTCTGTTCTATATAAATGAGCTGCAATGAGGAAAGGATATGGTAAATGCAGTAACAACCCTGTATGATATTATATTATAAATATTTGATTTAATCAGTTACAAGCATTAACATTTAATCATCAGTTAAAAACATTAACATTTTCCCTAAATAGGTCATTGTGAGCTCATATGATAAATATCTGAGTTATAACTGTAAACCAGCTACAAACCAGCTTGAACGAAACCAAAGCTTCACCACTTCTATGTGTAACTTATTTAGCAAATCAATTCTGCTCTGCAATAACTCAGTTTGTCTCCTGTTTGTAGCCTGATTTTTCCCAACACTTGTTTATGGTAATAATTAAATATTCAGATTTCTTATTTCACTGGAATACATTCATTTGCACAGTGCAGTGATCCATCAGAACTCAGCTCCTCTGGAAATGACAGACACTCTACTTTTGAAGTGCTTCGTGCTTCTCTAGAAGAGACACTTCTAGAAAAACCTGTTTTTTGGCTCCAGGAAAATGTAGCTGGATGAAGTTGTATTGAATGATGAAGAGGATGTAACAGCTTTGGGGAATCCTGTGATTATAAATCCCATAGGTCTGAGGACCTACATAAGCCACTTCAGGTAAAAATCAGGGGGTTTCAACCTCAACTTCTCTAGTAGATTCACACACATGTCCTTTCCAAAAGAAGTATTCCCCTGAGCACATTTCCTACATGGGAGAATAAGCACATGGCACCTTCTGCACTGCTGGTGGGATCCAAATCCTGTGCTAACAAATGTACTGTAAGGATAGGACTGAATAAGCACAGAACATCTTCCTACAGTACCCAAAACCTGACAAAACAATACTTTACAAATAAGGTTACTTTTCACACAGTTTAGCTGCATATTTTGCCTATTTGAAATGTCAGTCACTAGCATTCTAAGAAAACATGAATTATGTTGACTGAAAAATGCACGTTACCTTTACTGAATGCAAAGCCAAGCTCCTGCAACAATACTGCTAAGTGGGACTAGTGAATCTGGGTTTACAAAATTCCCCACTGAGCTTCAGAAAAAAAAACATAAAAGACAACTTTCTTTGCCAAAGACCGGTATTATGCCCTCCCTGAAAGGAGTTTCTCTGCACAAGTCACTTTTGATATTTCATACTTAGTGGTCTCCACAAAATTCAAAAACATACCGTTTCAGGAAGCATTCACAAAATATCAAGTACTACAATAATTGAGAAAGTATTTCTTCAAAAGACCAGCCAGCTTATCTAATGCCTACTGTTTATATTCTTTGTGTTCTTATTATTGCTTCCACAAAAGGAGGCATTTCTTTGTGAGAGTGTAGTGCTTAGTTTTTTATACTTCCTACATGCAAATTTACTCTTTTCTCGAGGCACAGTTTTACCTTTGTCTGTTTGTTTGAGGCAGGGTGTTTGTGTGTAAATTACATAAAAATTTCCACATAGAACAACACATTTTCGTTTCTTTCATTACTGACAGAAACATTTCTAAGGGAAGATGCAAGAAAATGATCCCTAAGTCTGGGAGGGATTTTTGAAGTCACAGCTAAAAGGGCAGGAAGCTGTAACTAACTTCCAAACTCTGTTACAAGTTCAACAGCTGTTCATGAATTTTCTGTAGCATCTCCTCTACAGCATTTGCACTTTTTTTGTTGAGAATTTCTTTACCAACTGAAGCTGGGAACCACATACCTATCTATTCCTCCATTAGGAAGTGACTGATGATTCCTGAAGTAATTACCATTACAGTCCTTAACAAAAAGAAAAAAAAAAAGGGTATTTTGTCTTTTTCTTAGAATAGTGTTTTACAAATTATGTAACTTTATTTAAACCCTTGCAAGTGGGAAGCTTTTCATCTCCTACAGACAAAGACTGTTCCTACCTTTTTCTTTCAGTGTCAGAGGAAGGGCTTTTCCACATGGCCATTTGTTGCAGCCAGGCATAACTCTGGGTTTGTCAGAGAAGAGTGGAAAACCTTGCAGGACATCAAGCTAATCCATGGGTTGTGACTGATCCAGCTACACCAATAATTTACATCTCCTCCTGTACAGAGCCAATACCATGCTCAATGGATACTTAGGGTTGTCTCACAGAAGACTGTGGAGTGATGTTTAAAGTTTTGCTAAGTTTGAACTGCTTGGCAGAAACCGATCTCACCAAACATCTGCCCTGACTTCCTTCTGTTTATTTAACTTATTTAGTGCCAGGCAAAATAGTGCCTGGAGATCACTTTGACAGGAACCGTGTCACTACTGATGCTGAAACAAATGTGCTATTTTTATGCTAAGAAGCTTCAGAAGTACCTGTAGGTTTCACGGTGATTACCTCTCCATGGATGTACACAAGGAGCTGCTTTACTACTGGGATTTCATCATTTCCACTTGACTTTGCACCCAAACATTACAGTGTGTCTGTACAAGAGGACACCAAGGCCATCAAACCTCACATTTTACCAAACCAAAAGAAACGCCCCTACTTTGAAACAATTCAAAACTTTTGTATCACTAATAAGTTCTGAAAAAGATTTGCACGTATTGTAGACAACCTGTACACTACTAAATTATACTGCACACTGTACTTTTTAAATTTGCATTTTCTGCTGTAGGGGCTTGGTGTAAGAGTTGGTTCAAAGGAAACTTTATTTTTATCAATTCTTCCAAGACAGAGTGAGTCATTAAAGGTATAATTTGTTGAGCTAATTTAAAATGGTTCGAGTAGACTTGCAAGTCATCTGGCAGTAGATTATTTTTATTTTTTTTTTAATAATTTGATTTTTTAAGACTACCCCAAACAATGCATTTTTTCTTGTAATCCACTATTTGCGATTCTGGGTGGACCACATTATAAATGTAGCAATAATCACACTTTTGGAATAGCCTGCTCACACAATATAATACAGGTAGAGGCACAGGAAAATAGGTCACTAGAGCTTATCGATGTGCAGCTGTCAAACCTTTTATTCATCTCAAGGTTTGGTGGTTTCTGGACAAATGCACTATGATTGAAATCCCATTGCAGAAGTAAAGCTTTCAAGGTGAAATAGTATTTCATTTTCATTATCATGGAAGAAAAGAAGAAGAAATGTCTGCAGCAGCAGAATGCCCCAGCAATATGTTAAGACTGGCAATTCTATAACATTGTTAAGTGTAAATAGAAAGGTGTTCATTGCTGTCTTTCCCTTTCCTTCTGATGCCCATTCCTTTCCTTTTCTTTCTCTGTACTCTTCCAGCAAACAGAAGTTATAAACAAAACATGCTGCACCAGAAAATGTGCTTTTCAGGCATTGTCCACAACATCACTGCCTTCTCTGGAGAAAAAAAGCCACCACTTTGTCTCAGGCACTTTACAAAGAAAGGCAGAAAATGGCAAATAACCTTGTTGTTACCTATTAAGCATAGCAACGTTTTTACATATTAAAGAACCAAGTTGCAACATTCTGCCCGGTGCAAATCAACTCTCTCCTGGAAGAAGGCTGCCCTCTGTCCTTAATCCTACATATTTGTCAGAAGGCTGCTCCCAGTACTGCTTTACCAAAGAGGGAAAGAAGCAGCTGAATCTTCAGTGCAGCAGCAAAGCCGAGGCTGTCGCTGCCAGTGCTCCACGTCCTTTACACTTCAGTTCACAGGGCTCTGCTGCACAAGAGTCTGCAGGGAGCCCTGCCAGACAACGCCCACTTCATTATCTGCCCGTCAGCTTTCTGAACTGCAGCAATGAAACCAGGGAGTGTCCGGGGGAAATAATCATCCAGTCCCAGGACAAACTGGTAACATGGAGACATTGTTTTCTGGATTCGTCAATTGACAACTAGCAAAATATATTAGAGAAAGCTCCCCAGATTTGGATGACTGATATCACAGACAGAAGATCCACTACAGAGGCAGGAAGAAATAGCACCTTGCAGGACATTTTCAGTCAGAACATGAGGTTTCATACTGCAAGTACATATTGGACTGTGTTCAGAGAGACTAAAAAATATGGCAGAAAAATTGTAGAAACAATTCTTACCTTTTTTGTGGAGCAAGAGGAAGTTCTTCTTAAGCTCTTGAAGAAGTTAAGGCAGATCTGCTTCTTCTGAAAAAAAGAAAAGTAAACAGCTTTCAAATAAACCTTTGAAAGAAACAGGCTTTAAAGCCTTGGTTTTCTTTCATATCACAAGAACTAATCCCAGTAAGTGCTTCTACAAGAAATTTTACCCATTTTTCTCATTTTCATTTTAATTTGACAGAATATTTTCTTTCTCTGTTTTAGGTTTAAGCAGATGGATTCATGCTTTCTGGTTGTTAGGGAAATAGGGTTCAGGCAACCATTGCTGTGTGTGCTCTCTGTGTTCACAACTGTTGCTTGACTTATATTTTCAAGTATTTGTTATTCAGCTTATAACATAATTAATTTTCTCACATTATATTGCTTCTACTTCAGTGGGAATGTGATTGGACAAGGATCTGATTGCAAAGTGCTTAGGTTTTTAAAATATTTATTTATACTCAGCAGTGGAATTTTTTTCTCTGTCTTTATCATGTCGCAGTTTATTTTGGCACATTCTAGTCTTTGGGTGAGTTTGGCATCTCACTTTGTGACATGAACAGAACAGCAGGAGGGCAGTGCTGCACCACTCTCAATACAGGGCCCCAGCACAGGGAAACTGTTCAAAACAATGTGCAGAAGCCTGGGAGCATGTCAACAGTTTAAAATGCTCATTTAGGCAGCAGTGAGTGCCCTAGATATTACATTTCTTGGCTGTGATCAAAACTATATGGCACCCAGATGTTTATTGCTATTCAGGAAAAGGAAAAAAAAAACCCTAATCTGTATTCTTCCCAACAAACACTGGGAGCTCTACAATATCACTGCACTATATTATTAATGGATGGAGATGAATTGCTTGATGTTGCAATTAAATTTGGGACAGTGCTTCATTGATCTGTGAAAAGTGAAACCCTTAAAAAGGCAACAAACTGCATCTCCAAGATACAACAAACAAGTCTGTTCCTGGGAAAGTTTGTCTGACCTCTTGGATACACGGGAAAGGGTAAGCCTAAAACATCTGCTGCAAGATAGGCTTCAGAAAAATCTAATTAACACCATGCCCAGGAACGAGGAGAGCAGATGTATCCTGGATAAAGTCACTGACAGGAGATCACTTTGTTATGCCAACACAATTTCAGCTTGGAAAGAAAAAGGTTTGGAAAAGTCTTCATTGAAAAAATCATCATTAAATGACAAATTATGGCAAAGCAGGAAGAGAATCACACCTCATGTAAGAAAAAAAAATTGCATGAGGAAAAAAAACAAGTTGAGAGGGGGAATCCCATCCTTGCTTACACTGGACATTGCAACTGTGAAGGTCAATACATTATGGAATGGCTGCAGACATTCTAGTGAACAGACTAGTGTCCTGAGCTGATATAAATGTTTTAGACCCTGTTGAAGGTGTTGACTGTAATTAAGGGCCAAATAATGGCCTCAAAGTACTGAGAGCAGATATCACTGTCTTTTCTGCTTGGATTCAGCAGCAAAACAAGCTTGGTATCTGTGTGACTTCATTGCCAATATGGTCCAGTACAAGATTCCTGCAATCTACAATAAACTTCTCTTGTCACCTAAACAACAAGGAATCCAGCACTTTTTTTTTTTTTTTTTTTCCAACAAACTTGGACCGATTTTTGAGTGCAAGAGAATAATCCCTCATTATTGCATGTGTGGCCTACCCTTTACGGCGATTTTCACTTTATTGATTGGCACTGCCCAAATCTATTTCATTGCCTCCCCAAAGGACTGAACTCACAGAGGGAGATAAACAAAAAATATCAAGTTCATCATGTTTAGAACTGCTTCTCAGCATCTGTGCTGCCTCTCCTCACAACGACCTTTTGCTGATAGCTTTTCAGAATCATTTTCAGAACGACTGAAGAGAAGCAATGGCAGCCCGGTTTGCTCTAAGTTTTGTGTTACGTGTCTGAGAGATTAATGTTTTGATTAAAAGAACCTTGATTGAATTTTCTGATAGAAAAATCTTTTATAAGCACATGTGCCCCTTATTTTTTGATCCTAGGTCGGTTTTCTTGCTTATAGAGAGGCACTATATGGAGAGGAGAAAAAGAAGAGAAGGGAGACACTAAACCCAGGCAGTGCTCAGGCGTGTCATGGTTAAATGGTAGGTGGCAGCACAAAACAGGCTGTCAGGCTTCATGCTCATTTTAGTGCCAGTTTGGACAACAGTTTTCCTCCTTAATCAGAGTTCACAGGTTCCCACAAATAACAAGTGACTTCACTGTACCGTCTACTAAACATTTTACTAGTGACAGGTCATGTTTCAGGAATGAAAACAGATATGACACAGATGGCAAGTAACACCCTCATTCATTTGGACTTACAATTAAAATCTTGTCACCTCAATGTTTTTAAGTGGTTCCAAGGAGACTGATTTTTTTTCCAGGTTGTTTTATTTATTTATTTATTTATTTTAAGTAGACGCATGCATTAGAACAACCTTTTGATCACATATTTATGGAGTAACTAGTGTCTAGTGGGGAGAGAGGAAGCTGGCAATGAGGCTTCCGGAATTTTACTTTTAAGGTAAGTCACTGATCTCTATGTTGCTTTTGGCAAGTCACTTGTTGTGTTAGACTTGATCTAAGCATAAAATACTGTAAATAATGCAGGTGTGCTGAAGTCTATCTAACTTCTGTAAATCATTTTGCAGGATTTAAGCAAAACAGATGCCCAAACACCACTGTGGTGGGAGGGATAAAAAAACCCAGCTGGACTAGAAAACCCACTACTGTCTTTATTGAGATTTCAAGGGTCAGACTCAAAACAAGCAATTTTCAGTTATCATTCCCATATGATGTGCATCCTCCAAATTTTTTTTCATTAAAATGTTTCCTTCAGTGACTGACAAAATAACATTCTGTTAAGTGTTAATGGTAGGAGCAGCTGACTTTTTTTTTTTTTTTTTTTTTTTTTAGTTTCAAGCCCAATTTTTCCATCAACTTAAATCCTGAATAGTTCCTTTACCTTATGATTTTTCATTCACTTTGAACAGCTATAAATGAGAATATGTGGTTTAAGGTGGTAAGGAATCAAGCTTTTGATGCAGAAATTTGAATAGTTAAACAACTGTCATTTAGCTTTCATTTTAGTATCCTGAGGTGGAATGGAAGGAGACATCCCATCTCCAGCATCCCATAATTGCTACAAAAATGAAGGCAGAAAGCTATTTTCTGTTGGTAATTTCTGTGCTGCTTATGTGTAATAGCAATAGAAAAAGAAGAGATTAAGTTATCCATCAGCCTTGGACAGATGCTCCATGCTCACAAGACAGCAAGAAAGAAGCCTTCGAGATGTTAAATCAAATACAGACACTGCCAAAGAGGAAGGAAGCCAATACACATGGGTAGACAAAGGAAGCCAGCATGCTGAAAAGCATGTAAAAACACTTGGATTTGCTGTTGAAGAAACACAGGCTAAGAAGGGATTAAAGAAAGGATGCAGGGTGACAAAAAATACAGGGAAAAAAGGAAAACTGGGCGACAATGTATCTCAAGTAACAGACGACAAAACAGGCAGCAGGTACAGTTTTAAGCAAGAAGCAAATGCTGAAAAAGAGCTGACAACAGCATGTAAAATAAGTAAAGAGATGACAAAAAAGGAGAAAGAGGAGTAAAACTAAATATACAATGCACTGTTCTATCTGAAATTCTTTCAGTTTCCTGATTCACCTCTTGTGATATTTATTAATCATATCTCAAATCTTTCACATGTCACCCTTTCTACAACATTTAGTAAAAATCTCTCAGGATTCTGCCCTTCTTCTGTCCCACAGGCTCTCGAATGCTTCCTCCACAAACACAACTCAGGCTTCATCTATGATGTCTTGTCATTCTTCGCTCTATTTCAGACCTATCTTTGCTCAGACTAAAAGAGCAAGCTGCATCTGTGACCTCTCCTTATGGATCTGCATGATGCTACTTCCATAGAATTACCTCCATAACTGGAAGAGAGCTCTCAAACCCTCATTCTTACCAAACATCTTCCCTTTGCCTCTCTCATAAAACTAACAAAGTATCTACAATCTTCTCAGCCTTCCTTTACCATCCTCTTCTTGGGGCTCAGGGTGCTCTTTAGACATCCAGAGCAGGCCAAGTCCTAACGGAACTTTTCTGTATGACATGCCAAGTACACAGGTACTTGTGCAAACTTTCATACTGGTCTCTGAAAACACAATTTTCCTGACTTGGCAGAGGAGAAGGAGGAAGTGCCTGAAGAAAGGGTGTGTAAGAAAACAGTTACCTCAAACATGAGCTGCTCATCTCCATGTTCAAAGCCCTCCTGAGCCTTGGTCTATCTTGTTGGCTCTCCCTGAGTGTTAGGAGGTCAACCCTCACCTCAGGTTAGACCACGACCTCAGCACCTTTTATCTGCTTGTTACATTTCAAACAAGCACTTGCTCCCCTACTGCTCAAACACTGGGAAGAAGTCCCATAAATATCCATGAAATTATCCCATTGTACATCTTCAAACAGCTCTTTAAACCCTACTATGACGCCCACAAAAGTTTTAACAATGCCTAAATCACTTGTTTTATAAGAACACAGCCAGCTAGTACTGTTTCTTACATCCCTGTACATCTAAATCTGTTCTATCCTGTCAAATACTTTAAGGAGATATCTGTATCTCTTTTTGATCTGTGTTCATAATGTGTCTGGTATATATCTGTAAATATATATATCTGTGAATTTCCAGATGCTACTACACAGGGCCACAGTTCCTGTGTGCTGCATTGTTAAACATAGAAGCCTGCACTTTACTAAATCATGCAGGCATAAAGCATAAAGCAGAGAGAATGAGGCCCTAGAAAATGAAGCCAAGATTTAAATCACCGACTCCAAAATCTAGATTTTTACATCTCTATTATTGTCATAGTGCAAGTATTAAAAAGAAGCTATGATGGAGTTTATGGGGAAGCACTAATAAATTGTAACACAAAACAACAGAGACTGATTAACAGACTGACATGAACAAAGCTTGCTGGTATTATTCGTATATGATTAGACTAACATCCATAGTTACAAGAAATGAGTAATTTTCTGCCCACTGCATGTTTATAATTCTTTCTCTTGCTAGAACAGGAAATGTGAAGCCACCTGAATTCTAATTTGGAGAAGAAAGTATTTTGGGGAGATGTGCTCTGTTTTTTAAATATCAACAATACGCAGGATTTTTTATTAAAATCAAAACCTAATAAAAATGAATGACCAAAACGTTAAAGCTTTCAGTGCTTCAGAAACCCTGAGCTGAACAGAGATTCACTTATTTACCACACTTTGACATATGCTTGATTCCTCAAAGTCATATTTTAAAATAAGCGATAAGTCTGAAGAGCCTCAATGTTTTAAATGAAATCATTATTCTGCAGACTGAACCTAATGCTGAGGTAATGTAGAGTCTGACCTTTCCAAATAAATCTCTCTTAATAAATGTTCCTCTCTAGTTTCTGGAACAACAGAAGCCTCTAAGGCAGCAACAAACTAGAAACAAGGGCAAGATGCAATAGTGAAGCAAGAGGCAACATGATTTAAAGGTGAAGGGATTTGGACATGACCCTACTGGGCAAAAAGAAGCAGAGAGGCTACATTTTTCATGAGTGCCTAGGGCATGTTGTTTGCAGAGTGTGGACCTCTGGTGAACAGCTCCCTGCAATTCCTGTCTTCTGTTTTTGAATTTTATCAACCAGATTTTTATGTCAAAGAGATGAGAGGTACACTGGTTGCTGTACATCAGTTTACAGCAGGGAATTACCACTACATGTACCAGACTTTCATAACACCACTAGAGGTGCTATTATTTTTACCAGCATCACTAAGTTTTAATTCCCAGGTATAAAGACCACTTCTTTTAAAAAGTTATTGTAAATTTAAAATTAAATAACCCCACATAGATCCTCCTCCGGTAGGATGATGCTTCACTTTTTCTGTAAAGCAGGGATAAAGGATTGCAGCAGACAGAAACGATGCTAATAACCTACCTGAAATGAATATTTGAGATTTCCTGAGTGAGGATTAAACAAAGGGGCACAGCAGGGGAGCCATCCAGAGTCTACAGGGCAGCACTAAGAACCCACTTAGGGCACTTTGGTGGAGTTCTTAAACAAATTGCGCCACTTACTGAGTCAGGGGAAAGTTCCTTTCACATGTAATAGGCTGTAATGGTTCTTCCTTTGTTATCCGGAGCATTCCAGACAATGCAACTCCAGTTAGACACTGGTTCTGATTGGACACCTGGAGAGGTAATAGCAGTCAATGACACATCTTCTGAGTGACACACCAAACACAAAAGGACTTTTGAGTCGTTTCTAGGATGAGGTTAAGATACTACACACAGAATCACACGCGGCAGAAATGCTGACAGACGCACAGCAGAAAAGCAAGTTGCTCACACAACTTAAACCCCAGGACTATGTAGTTATCCTGGGATTTCAAAGTGATGTTCTCTCCTCAAAGCAGTGCCAATTCTTCCAGTAGATTTTTGCTACCCAGGTGAGGAGCAGCTGTGCACAGTGAGGCCCCACACTGGCGGTTCACTCAAGTCTCTACTCAAGAGTTTATTCAATGAGTTCATACTTGGAGAAAATTCTGGATGGATTTTCTTTTCCTCCTTCAAACTCTTTAACAGTTTGCCTACAAGTCCACTGCAGTGTCCTCTAAAAATCCTTCTGGAGAAAATATATAAATAAAAATTCATTGTACGTTTAGTAACTTTGCTCCTATAGAGGACACAGAGAGACCTATGCTGAGGTAATACTCCAGTTATGCATTCCTAGGTAATGAGCTTTATCTCTCAGGATCAATTTTCCATTAATAGCATTCAGTGCACCATCCAACTTTCAAATTAATTTGAACTGTGAACCCGGGGTGTTCCGATGCTGCTTTTTAAACTACTGGAATGTAATGTCAACACAACACCGAAAATTTACAGCAGCCAGACTTTAACGGCCAAACTGATGCTTACTGGAGAATTTTAAGGCAGCTTAATGGCAAGCAGACAGCCCAAATGACACTGGGAAAACCCCCTAAAATTAAAAGACCAAACTTGAAGAACATTTTTTAAATACAGAGGTATCTGCCGTTTCTACCTTAGCAGTTTACTCAGTAAGATAAGCAATCTAAAACTGCTTTTATCAGGATTGTCTGAGGCAAGAAAAGAAAGCCTGCTATGCTATTGATCTGCAAGAAGTTTATTTCTTCCACTCTGCAATGTTAAAGGAATCAATCTCTTAACTAAAGAAAAAAAAAACGGTATTGATAATCAAGATGATGGCTGAGCTTTTGTAGGACAATGAGCGCGTTGTGTCAGTGGTGTAATAGCGTAAATGCTAGGTTTGATTGTGTCTTTGACATGCCAACTGGTAGGTTATGATTATTGGAATCAATTCTTGACAATGAAAGAGACACCTCCAAAATATTCAGTGGGGCAAGCCAATTATTAGGACAGTGACTGCATTAATCTCTCAGTGTTGTGCATGGCACAGGTACATTTTATTAAACACAGTCCAAAGGTCTGAGGGCACATTCAAGTGAATGCAAATGAACTAACTGTAGCCTATGTCAGCCTAAAGTACATTTCAAGCCCTATATCTGTGGCTGTACACATGAGCTTGCATTCCTACCTGCTTTATTTAATGTTTGGGGTTTGGGCTTGTTTGGATTTTTTTGAGGAAGGTTTCTTAGTGGGCATTTTTTTGGTTTAAAAGGAAAAAAACAATCTGCTATACCAAAAAAAAAAATTATTGGAAAAAGTTGCTTAAACTTCTATAATTAATAGTTTTGCCAGAATCCAATACCTTGTTACAGGAAGTAAAGATTAAACTGTTTGCACTTATCTAGAAGTGTACAGCCAAAAGATAAGAAATGTCAATTGTTTTCTTGCATTTTTAATAAGCAAGAAAATATCACCAAATGTCAATAAAGATTTGGAATATTGAGGTTTTGGCTGTGAAATGCAAGTTATAACTATTTTAGGAGTCATAGTTAAAGATGCATGCCAATTAATTGAAATCTTGAAGGTAGGGAAAATATACTGTTTTTCAAGAAAAATGTTATCCGTGAAACAGTCTACTTCATCATGGAAAGGATATCCAAGTTTATCAGTGAAGTGAGAAAGTACTGGCACACAGAGTAAGTACTGCAGATCTCTGGGTACTGGAGTGGATGGAAAGGATAAAAATAGGGGCGTTGCTATAAAACAAGTGCACAGACATTCAGAGTAACTGAAAAAGCCTGTTTTCTATGCAACTCATCAATGAACCAAAGCACAGTGAGTGAGATTACACACATCACTTCATCCCTGACCTTTTTACTCTGCTCTGACCCTCGGGTAGTCACCTCCCTGGAGCTGTATCTGCATAAGAATTACCGCCTTTTTTGTGGGTGTTTTTAGCGTGTTGGTTTTTTTTCTTCCCCTTTTTCTGTCCCCAGCCTTTCAGGTGATGCAGCATGCTATTATAATTTAGGGGGTGATCTGTCTTTTCACCCACAGCAAAGGAGAAGAAAGGGCAGGTCCTACACAACTGAGCCTCTGAGAACACACTGTGATTTCCAGAACTGGTACCAGCCACAGCAGCAATGGAATCAGCTATGGGAGAATTCAGCTCACAGCTTTAGGAAAGCTCATGGAGGAAGGAGCCTGACTTCCTTTTTTCAAGTCTTGCCTTTGCCTCTTATTCTCAGGGAAAGCAGCTAAATCACACAGATGCTATCTGTATTTTGACATTGCCTAGTGCAATGGGGCCAGGGCCTTTGAGAGGCTTGCAGTGTAAATAACACAGAGTAAATAACAATGACGTGCTTTTTAACTGCAGAAACTCATCAGCCATGCTAAAACATACATCACACACACTGCTACTGTCTCTCACTATTCATTAAAAGAGAATGAATCCTGAGGGAGGCATCACTGAATACAGATATGTCTCCAACACACCAAATCATATCCTGAGCCTCCAGTAAAGCTAATAAAATCATATTAAATACGTTCCAAAAGTTCCCTTGGCTAAGTCCAAGCCACTTGGGCAATTTATAATTTAAAGGAGAATATGAGATTAGGGAGTGATGAAAATAGTGGGATCTAGAATTTGAAACAAGAGTTTAACTGTTTTGTCCTATTCAGAGGATGTACTGGTTTACAGTACATAGTACTGACATTTGCTTGAAGAGAACTCTGAAGTTCTCAGTATTTTCACTTTCATAAATTGCATGTAGAGTAATGTTGGACTCCCAAATAAAGAACAAAAATATACTTCTTGTATAATCAGTATAGTCAAACCCACTCTGTTTTAAAGATAACAGTTTGTAAGAGTGATTGCACATATATTGTATATGTTATATCCACCCTAACAGTAAATAGCATCCTACTCTCTGGGCTGATGTGGCTTTAAAGCGGCAGTGCCTGAGATGCATCCTCTACCTCTGTCTAAGCTTTGACCTTTAAATGGTGTAATATTATAGTTTTATTATTTTAATCAAAAAGCTCACCATGTGATCGATTATGATCTTACCATAAACAGTGATTGTTTATGAACAAGTGCACTGAAATTCAGCTTGAACTCTACAAAAATACCTTAGCAAGGTTTTTTGAATGATTAAGATGATATCAATTGCTATTTCCATTCACCAACAGGGGTTCTGATGCTGCCCTGAGGCAATGCTGGGTACGGCCCCTTTCTAAGCAGAGCTGTTTCACCACCTGAGTTCTGCCCCAGGCCCACAAAACCATGTCCCAGCAGGCACACCAGTAAAACCTGCAGTGACAATAACTTGATCTTTTTAAAAAATACTTATAGAAGAGACTGCCTGCATTGCCCTTCCAGAGAAATGTCATCTCTGGATACTTTCTCCTCAGCAAAGAGTCTGTGTGAAGTGGTGGTGAGATAAATAAGCTTAGTGTGATGTCAAGTGACAACTTCATATTTATGTTTTTGCCAATATTCTGTTGAAAATACAAAATTTCATTTGACTTGTCTCTGGCTCAAAAGCAACCTGATTATACTGGGTACTGATTAGAACTAAAATCCTCTAAATGCAGTTGACTGATAAACCTTACAGCTTATTGTTTTACAAGGAATACCTCCCTTTGACAAAGAAGGTCTATTTGAGATAATTAGAGCTTTTCAAAACTTTTCTTATTTTCATAAACTAAACTACCATGAAAGATTAATCTAAAAACTATGCAAAAACCCAGGTAACATTTTCATCCAGAAAGAAATAATTCATGCTGTATTTTGAGATATATCAGGGAGGCATTCAGATAGACAACTTATAACAGGACAAGGTGAAAGGGAAAAAAACCCAAACTTGCACATATGGTAGCATCAAAATCTGTAAATGCTCTCTTCCAGTTCATCTTAAGTCTTAAAAACTGCAGGAACCCTTAAAAAACCCCTGTTATTATTAATATGTCTGAACATGGTAAGACACAAATTTCACTGAAACCCCCTTAATTTAATGTGAATTTCTTCCCAGACTAAGCAACAAACTGTCTGTAACTTTTTCTGGAGCGTCTACAGAACTTCTCAACCAGAAGAAAAGAACTCTCCTGGGTATTCAGATAACCAGACAGAATGAGTGCTGGCTGCATTTTCCTATCTGAAGATTTCAAGAACAAATCTTCACTGCAGTTTTGAGAGACAGTTTTTCCCTAGTTTTAGGATAACACAAAAACAGTGGAGGGAAGAATTCCTTCATGCTTTTCATTTGTTTGAGGGTGACATATAGAAGTATCTGTGCTGTAGATGGTTGCTGCACTGTCAGCTAAAAGAGGAAAAGCACCAGGGAATTCTACAGTTCTGATACTGCGGGGGGTCTACAGAAGGACCTGCTGAAAATGAACAATGACAATGTTGCCATATACCCCCAATAAAAACAAAAACACTAACAAACAAACCTCCATTCTTTCTATTCCAGACATTTAGCTCAAGCCAATCTCTTAAAGAACCAAGGGATTCCTAAGAGAAAATTAAACTAAACTAAGAATGACCATAACAAATAGTTGATTAGTTTAAATGAACTGGAGAACAATTACTGAGACAATGAAGTGATAAAGTAAAATGAGTGAAATAATGTGAAATAATGAAAACAAGTTTCTTGGCTAATTCTATGACAGTTCTTATGAGATTGAATTGAATATGTAAGGTTTTGACAATGGCAGCAAGTTGCAAGAGAAATTTAATGCGAAATTCAGGGATGTGAGTTTATTTTCTTATACAGCATTTAACATCTAAAATCCCTTTCTTGATATTGGTGTCTCACAATGTTTTACCAAAACGTTTTGCTAGTACATCTGAGCTTCTAGACTGGAGTTGGCCTGGAAGGGGTTGAGGGATCTGGTTCAATTCAGCAGTCACTGGAAGGGCAGAAATTCCCCCATCAACACACACTGGCCCTCTCCCAAGCAAAAGACTGCCACCACTTGTAACCTGTACAAAGCCACTGAAGGCTTCAGCCTTGTCTTTTTAGATAATGGAGAGACCAAAATACCTACCTACAGCACTTCCTTAGCAATAGATTTAAGGAAACTCATCCCTGTGAGGTGGTTGGTAACTTTTGTCTAATTATTGTTTCTTTGTGAAGTCTTCCCAACAACAACCAATTTAATTTATGTTGTGAAATATTAATCTCCTAAAATGCAGTGACAAGAACTTATCCTCAGGAGTCTAGTTCTCTCTCCCAGCTAATGTTCAGGGTGCACTTGTTTCTGCAGGATACATTAACTATTAAAGCTCATATCACCACGTGCCAACAGCAAACTGGTGACAGCAGAATCCACGAGCTCGATTTTCTCCTCACCACTCCCTCTGCCTGCCCTGCCCTTGCTGATCTCCCACTGCTCTCTGGACAGGCGACTGCTCCTTCCACACTGCTGATAAGCATTCATGCTTCTATTTTTAAATAAAGTAAAGTCTTGGCAGTTCAACCTGAAACAAGCCACTTCCTGGGCACATTTCACTCCTTTGATCTGTAGTGGCTGAACGGTCTGTGAAGACTTTGAACCACAGATTGTCTTTTGGTGTCTTTGTAGAGCACCTCCCACAACAGAGGATTGATCTCACCTGGAACCTTTCCAAATTGCTGCCACCAACGTGACTGAGCTGAAGTGGTGGGAGGCAAGTTAAAACCATCATTAGCTAAAGCTTGAATTTTGCTCCCTATGGAAAGGATTTTACTCTTAAAGACTGGGTTTTTACTCTTAAATCCAAATTATCCTACAGTAGTAAGTTTTCCTAAAGCAAAAATAAATAAATAAATAACATCCCCCACAGTTAATAACACAGAAAAGACAACAATTCAATCTAGATGTCACAGTTTTAAACTTGTGGTCAATGCACAAGTCAAGCATTATTTTGTGATAAATCAATTATGAAGCCAATCAAGAATAACTTATGAAGACCTGTAAATCTTTTTGCATATTCAGTCTCCCAGCTGAATCTTTCATCATCTTTGGTATTTTCAGTCTTACTTCTGAAAGATATTGTCATCATGCATTTTATTGGTATTGTAAGAAACATGAATTTACCACCCCCACAATTTTCTTGTCAGTTCGTCATGCTTGTCTACTCCTTAAATACTTTAAAATCCTTTACTTGACATAGAAAAGTCACCTGATGTCAATTTTTTCCTCAGTTTTCTCTCCCTTTTTTTTTTTTAAACTATCCAATTTACTCATTTCTTCCATCCTTTACATTTAACTGCATGATTTCTATTTATCCTGATGTATGTTCTTAGGTTCATCCCTCTAACCTCTTTAGGACAAAATGACTTACACCTGAGACTTGGATTCTACTGGAATGAAAAAATCTATCAGGATGTTGTTCACTGTGACTAACATTTTGTTTCCTAAAGTCCAGATGCTGAGCTGGAATAGATTACAGTCCATTTAGGTTAACCCTGCATTCAGAGCTACAGACAAATTCCTGCAGGGATGGGTGCATACAACACAACAATGAATAGAAAACCTAATTCACAACTGCACTGTTTCATTTTGAAGGTTTCTTCTCATGGAGAAATCCCCCCAGGGCATCAGCTTAGCATGTAACATCAAATCATTAAGGTTGGGAAAGACCTCCAAGGTCACTGAGTCCAGTCTTGGACCAAACATCACCTTGTCAAGCCAGAGCACTGAGTGCCAGTTGTTTCCTGAACACTTCTAGGGGTAGTGACTCCATCACTTCCGTGGGCAGTCTGTTTGAATGCTTAGCCACCCTTTCAGTGAAGAAATTCTTCCTGATGTTCCACCTGAACCTCCCCTGGCACAGCCTGAGGTTGTTTCCTCTTGTCCTGACCCTTGTTCTCTGGGAACAGAGCCTGACCCCCCCTTGGCTCCCCCCTCCTGTCAGGGAGCTGGAGGTGGAGAGAAGGTTCCCCTTGAGCCTCCTTTTCTCCAGGATAAGCCCCCCCAGCTACTCCTCATATCACTTACACTCCAGACCCTTCCCCAGCTCCATTGCACTTCCCTGGACACGCTCCAGCACCTCAATGTCTTTCTAGAAGTGAGGGGCCCAGAACTGGGCAGTATTTGAGGTGTAGCAACACCAGAGCTGAGTACAGACATCATATAAGATTTCAAAGAAATATCTATTTTCATCTCAAAGAATCATACTTTTTATGTAACTTTACTCATTAAAAACAAACCAACAAAAAATGCCACACAGAGCTATTACTATTCTCTGCAGTTGTATTGCATCAACAAATCTGGAATTAAAAATAAATCTAAGGAAGTTATTCCATATCACTGTTGAACCCAGTCAGCTTTTCCTTTGTATATCAAGTTGAATTATTTGATGGTTACAAGCCACAAAATGTCTAAAATGGTGTACAGTTTAATATGGACACTGACAGTAGTACATTAGTATTGTATTTGTCTATAGCATTTGGAGCACTTGTCTTTTTGAAATAAAGCATGCATTCAGTGAAGTCACATTAAGGGCAATTGAATTGCCCTTCATCTGTTTCTGGGGCTCTGAGGACTAAAAAGCAGCATCTGGAAGCTTTATGGGTATTATCTGGCTTTCTGTTTTATTCTGTTTCAGCAGACTTGTCTGTGTTTTCACACATTAGACTCAAAGACAAAAGGATTTCCAGCAATAACCTCCTTCTGATGAAACTCATCTTTATCTGCTGCTTCTTGTTTCTTAGCAAGTGATGAAAAAATCCTTTATGGGCATAAGATTACTTAAATCAATAGTGACTTGTCCATGCACAGCAGGGCTCAGCTGCCTGTTCATCAAAATGTCTGTTTACTGGCTGCACTCACTGTCAGCAGGAACACTCACCTGTCCAAGTACTTAGCTCAGTGTTAGAGTAAACAGGGACACTAAATGTTCCAAATATTCACGTTTTCAGGCTTATTGGTATCAGGGGCAAAGTTTCTCTATTTATGATGGCAGTAATGCTACACTTGAAGACAGCTGGCAGTTCCTAATAACTGGACAGTCTGTTGTCCATAGCGCAGCAAGTGCCACCTTATCATCCCTCCAAAAAAATGGCTGGTACTTGCTTCCCAGGAAACTTCCCTGAGCCTGCAGGCTGGGCTCAGTCCCAGGGATGTGTCTGTTCAGCTGTCACTGGCCTCCCTGTCCAGACAGCTTGCAAAGTGATTACTACATAACTATGAATTATACACCTTGAAAATCAGTTCTCTTTGGCAGCCCCATGATCCCCTCTCTGTGCCTGCTGGCTCTTTTGACCTCTGCTCTCTGGACAGCATTTTATACCACACTTATTGGATATTTAACTTCTCATTTTCCTCGCACACTGTCCCAAACAGCCAGTCCAGTTCCTGCTGACTCTGACCTGCCAGCTAATCCCCACTGGGCCAAGCTAAAGATACACTCCTGACATACGGTTAGCTGGCACATTTTGGTGAACATCTGGAGGGAATACCCCAGGCATAATGATTTTGGCTGGATTAAGAGAAGTGCTCATTTATTATATCACTTGAAACCAGTTTGTTCAACAGGGCATTTTCAAGGCCAGGTTATTGTGCCCAGAGCAATGAAAGCACTGCAAAGAGCTGTCCCTGCCAGGAGGAAACACAAGCTGGAGTTCCACCAGTGTCCAGATTTATACCCCTTCCACAAATGGGCAGTGCCTGCCAGCTCCCCAAACATCAAAATGCTCCTTACCACAGACCTCAAGAACAAACAGTCAGGCACATCTGCTAGAGAGATGCAAGTCACTCTTTATGGAATAAGCCCATGGAATAACAAAAAAGTTCTATGGAATATCTTTGGAATATTTTCAGAAGGCATTCACTCTACTGTGATCCCAGGAAAAAATACAGATCCTGAAGTAGGCAAAAAAAAGCTTCATCTCAAGAACTGCATCCTGAGAGACTTTTTGCTATAAAAAAGAAGGGATATGAACTGAACTGTGACTTGTCTCTGTGAGCAGAACATGGATACCAGCAGACAGCACAACTTCTGGAGAACTGTTGGTGGAAGGGAGGGAAAAAATGGCTAGTTTCCATTTTCTCTCCATTAAGGCTGAGTGGAAATAAAAGGATTGGACCATCCTTATCTGGTGCCTCGGTCCTTTCCTTTATCAGGTGTCAGCCTGGTTTCCAGCTATTAATCAAACCAGCCTTACTTCATTAGCTTCTTCACCTTCTCCTGGATCTTTTCCCACACCCGTGACAGGGGATGCTGTGTCACACAGCAGGAATTTTGGCCAGGTAGGGCTCTTGACATCTGCAGCTGACTATGCATTCCCACCAATGCATCACGCCACACAGCAAGCCTGAGAATCTCATTTTTGAGGGAGAAATAAATGGAGGGGCAAATGAGAGAATAAAAGGGGCAGAGAGGGAAGGAAACATTCCTCCAGACAGCAGGTTTCAGGATAAGCATACCTTAAAAAACTGGCTGACTTCCCTTATGAACACTGAATACAGAGGGGTCCTACAGAACCCAGTACATTGATTTAGATACCTACCCTAGCAGTACCACAAATGAAAGATGAATTGGGAAGGGGAAATAGGAAGACACGAATTAAATATCACAAACATTACGTGGCTTGAAAGGTTTTTCTAGTATGGGGTAGGATGACATATTTTAGCCTTGAAAGAACCATTTTTGTTTATTTTCTTAGATTAATGTTGTTTGATAGTTTAGAAATCATTTAATTCCTCTAAACTGTCAGCAAGTCTGAGTGCACATGATTCTTACTATTTTCCTCTTGCATATAAGTGAAAAGGAAGTCTGTTTTCATTAAGTCCTGCTAATAGAGCACAATCAAGAAGTCCATTGTCATTACCAGAAGGTTCTGTTACAATATCACTACAGGTAATCTATACAAGTGAATAAAACAGCACCCTCTGTTCCCTAAATGACAAGGGCAAAGCACAATATACAGATTATTTTCAACCAGCCAAAGAAATCAAACCTTTGTTAACATAGTTCATAAAATTAATCAGGCAAAAAACCCTTTCAATTAGGTTAGCAGTCACGTCACCCTCAGTATTTTAAATAATAAACACAAGAATGACTCAAAAATACCACAGTGTCAGCATAACACACCCCATTCAATTCAACAGCCTTGAGTCTGCAAAAACTTTCGTTCTAAAAACTTTCTGGAAACCAACAGAAATTCTGCCAAGTGTTTGTGCATGGGATTAATTTTCCCTGATCTTGTTCTATAAACTTATGGCTTCCATGCTGCAAACATCATGGATAGCATAGCAAGAACACTACCACTTGAAATGCCAGATTGCTTGGACATTGAATGCAAAGAATTTTTTCTCTCTGACTATTAACATCTGAAAGCCCTGCCAGACTTGGAGAAATGCCCTAATTTATACAAGTTCTCTGTTTGGTTAATGGAAAAATACACCCTTTTGCCCCCAATCCAGTTTGGTGTGTGAAAGCATAGACATTTCATTCCAATAGAGCAGCAGAGCACAACATTAAATTTTGTACACTCTTAGCATGATTACTTTGCAATTATGGCATATGTATTATGGCAATCCCAAGTAAATTATGAACTTTGTACATTACAAAGGCACTGTAAAACACTGATTGATTTGGACAGTTTGTAGTTAATTAAGTTCATTTCCAATTCCATCTCTTTACACAATTTCAAAGCATTCTGTATTGAGAGCCCATTTTCAATTAGTAAGGAGGATGAAACAAAAAAAGAATTAATTATAAAAGTGGCAATCCCCATTTAAATCTTTGTAGTGCAGCAATTATTTATGTTAAGTGTTGAGAAACTGGAGAGTTGTACTTGTCTAATATAGTTTTTTCCTTGATATATATTGCATATATATTAAATCTGTACAAAGTAGTGGCATAGCATTTTATAAAGTAAGGACTAAATTACTGCTCACAAACTTGTACAAAGCTCCAAAAGGTAGAAAAAAATGTCTGTGCTTGGCTAGAGCCCAATTAAGGGTCCTGACTTGATTCTTCTCACTACTACTTCACTTTTTCCTTAAGGTAATTCCATTACTTGGATGAAACCAAACATCCCCATGGAAAAAGCAGTAAAGGAATACTGATATCAGTAGAACTTTATGCTGTCAAAGGACTACCAAAAGCAGTTACTCATTTTATTCTGGAGTTTGATGCTGTTCAAAATGGCATTGCATGTCACCACAGGGAAGGGTGGGCAGGAAAGCTTTTAGATACCATTTTCTAAAATCCTTTCCATGGGTACATCTTCACATCTGGTCACCACTTTCAGATTTCAATAAAGTGAGAGGTAAAGAACCTAACACTATGTGTCTCTTTACAGAATAGGTCCAGGCACCCCTTACCAAACTGTTTGTATAAAGATTTACAAATAACACCATTCATAAACTCCTGGGAACATGAGTTTAAAAAAAAAAAAAAAGAAAAAAAAAAAAGAAAAAAAAAAAAAGAAAAAGTCATTGCTTGAATTATTAATGTTACTCTAAACAGATGTTCTTTAGCACATTAATACCTTGCTTCATTTGAGCCAAATATCTCCAATGCCCATTAAAAAGAGAGAGAAGAAGGAAAAGACTCAATGTATTTAGAGGCATCATTTAAAGATGACAATCTTAATTTGCTGATTGCATTCTCTTCACCTCTATCAAAGACTGTCAGCCACAAACATGACACCAAAATGAGTAAGGCCAGCAGATGCACAGTGCTGTAAACCAACTTTTCTAACTTCGTTTGCTGGATTCTAAAGTGTCACCTACCAGCCATTTGTCACTGGCACTGACTCCCTGCTCCGATGCCAAGATGACTTCTTCAACCACTGGCACAAACTCCATGGCCTGACTCAGTGCTGGCTCATTCCCTCTGTCCTTTCCTCTGCCACTTTGATAGCAGGCTTTGTAACAACACAGCAGGCAGAAGGACAGCCAGTAACAAAAAATACAACCAAAAAGAGCTAAAACAGAGAGTAGGTCTTTATGAAATGGGAAACCTAAGTTAAAGGGAAAAAAGAGAAAGTTAAACAAATGCAGACAGTAGTCTTGAAGCTTCAAAAATGAATGCAGATTAAAAAAAAAAAAAAAGGACTGTACAAATCTTTCATGCTTGTGAGCTGTTTGCAGTATTCTGTGATGTTCTCAGCTCTCACTGAACCATTCAAGACATTATTTTCCAACCATACAGGTGAAATATATTTAAGCTAAGCCTATCTTTTTGGTTGGTTTGTTTTGTCCAGGTACACGTGACTGTCCCGCACTGGCTCTTCACCTCAGGAGCAAGTGCTTATCACAGTGAGCAGCACTGATCACAGTCACAGCCGTGACAGACAAACAAGCAGGAAAGGTGCAGGCACTGAAAATTCTGCACCACTCAGGAGCTTCTAAGGAGCAGGGCCCTGTCAGGGTATTACTGTGTACTGCTCAGGTCACATAGAATTCAAGGCAGGTGAGATGAGGTTTAGACTTTATACCATGATCTTGAGGAAGCCACAGCAGCTTCTCCCAAACACACACCAGTAATGGAACCACTGCACAAGTGCTGGTCCCACCTCAGGCAGAGGGAGTCCCCCATCAGCTCTGAGCTGCCTGACTGAGCGCTACAAAACTGAAGAAGCACAAAGCATCTGTGTAATTCCAGAGAACTGGAACCATTGCTGTCACTTAAATCAACAGCTGAGGTCCCCTCAATGCCAGCAGAAATAAGCCGAGGCCTCCTGTTTCTTAACAACCTCTTCAAAATAACTGCAGCAACAAGCGTGGGATTGGCTTGACAATCATTTACATGCAAGTGTGACCTTTTTACTCAGTGGTGACATTTGTATCCTATTAGCAAAATACTGTATTGTATTTAAGCAATAACTGCATTTTCTATGGAGACAAATGACATGTAAATCAATAAATGACGAGGCTGCAGGCCAAGCACGTTATCGATTTTCAGTCATGTTCATCTCTGAGCTTAATGCTGAGAAAATACAGTATATGCTATGATTTTTTTCAAGTTACATCTTTTGGGCCAGATAGAAGTTTTCTGAGAATTAAGAAATATAAGAAAGGTGCTCTCCAGCTGAGAGAGAACAGATTAAAGAGGAGTGAGAATTCAACAGCTGTAATCGAAGTTAACACCCAGTATCTTAAAAGCAAACGCTGAACAGATCAATAATGGCTTGTATGACACCCTTGTCATCTCCTCAGCTGCTGTGGTTGATCACGCTATGCATGCATATCATCTATATCAAACCAGTGGTTAAATGTAACATCACTGAAACAAACTGGAGGTTTACAGAATTCTTGGTGAGAACCACTCTTCATGAGAAAACCAGATTATTCAAAACCCACCACGACAGGACTCCAGCAAGGGGTGCATATGAAAGAAGGGCCTTCCTGAAACACGAACAGTGTTTCCAAATATGCTACCTTTTCCAGATGACAATATAAATTAGAAATATTAATACAAAACTAAGAAGAGAAGGAAATAATCTCCCTCTTTTCCTTTTATAAATAAATAATAAAATGTTAGAGTCAGATTTTCCCGAGAATAGGCTGTGAGAAGGCCAACTTTCAGAGGAAAGCAGCTTTAATTTAAGAACCAGGTAGTCAATTATTAAAGATATGGTATTCCAACACTTAATTGAGGACTATGGTTTTATAAAAATTTATTTTTAAAAACACAAGCTTAAGCAGTTCACGATTCCTCTCTTCTGTAACTGCAGACAGAAAACCAAGAAAAATCTGGAATGGCTTTCCTAATGGATCAAAACAGTCATCACTGCCTGATCTCCATGAAATGTGCACAAGTGGTCTGAATCTCCTGAAAGCAGAGCACTGAGTGAAGAAAACCCTCAACACACAGGCAGCCCCAGCCATCCTGGGAAGATAAAAGCAACCTTCGCTGCCAAAGGCACCAAGTCACCACTGGGAATGTGAGACAACATGTTGTCAGTCACAAGAAATAGGAAATTAATGACATCTAACTGGAACGTTATGGCAGTAGAAGCACCGACTTTTCTAAATCTCTTCTTAAATCATTAGTAAGGTAATTGACTCCTAATTAAGGAAACTTAGTCAGCCTGATTCGGGATACTGTTTCCCATACACTTCTCTGTGACAGCCATAATTTAAGAACGTAGTGTTTATAACTTCTTTACTGTAGTAAATGATGTGATAGAAAAACTCTTTGCACTTGTAGCCATAACACCAACAAGTGGGGTGAGGAACAAGTGAGGAATAATCCTGCAATATTATTTTATGCTGACCAAACTCTTCTATACAATACAAAAGGAGCAGACACAGACATTCATTTCACCCACAAAGGCCAATTTTCCTTCCACTAGGCATTATTTTGAATATGGATTATTCAATCTAAATGCAGTTGTTCAGTATGTAAGACTCCATAGTATGCTACAATCGAACCAACAGGCTAATACACTTTTCATCTGACTGCACTAAATTATTGATCTACTGGTCTCTTTTTCAGATTTTAAATCACCTAAACAGAAGGAAAAATAAATGCATTAAGACTTTCCAGTCTCAGTGAGAAAATATATGTAGGTAGTTTGAGTCCCAATAGTAAAAATAATCACAGAGTATCTTGCAGTAATCCATCTGATTTTGAATTAACCACTCAAAAGACAGTTTATTTTTTAAATATATTTTTAGTTTGCTTGAGAGTTGACTATATAAGTCCCATCTATCAATTCCTGCAGTTTGGGTATTATAATATGAATAATATATGCCTTTGTCATGTGAATAAGATAACAGCCTTCACTCCTCAGTGCTCTACATTTCTTGCTCCAAATGTGACATAAAAGACAATTTTCCTCAAGGAGCTGAAAAGGAATTTGGAATAAATGAATTATGAATATTTCAAGGGAGATAGACACTAATTTTTTTAGGGCAAAAAAAAAAGAATACTAAGCAAACTATCAAGAATTATTTATTAACTTTAGTCAGGCACTCATAAGGGCCTAAAGATTTAGCTGAGGAGTGATGTTTATTCTCAAAAAACACGCCTGAATACCTGCACTTAACATCTTTTTAAGTTACCACTTTAAAAGTTTCTAAGTCCTTTTGAGCCTTTTTCAGTAGCCAGCAAGCAGTGTGCCCCTTGACCACCTGCAGGTGTGAATTCAGATGGATTCAATTCTGGTCACTTTGTCTTCTTTTCAACATTTTTTGCTCTATTTTATATTCTGGAGGCTCTGGCAACCTCTTTCAAAGCATCAGGAAACTGCATCTGTTTAAAACAGGTTCCAAGGCTGGGCAGAACACAAATACCATCCTGTGCAGCAGCTCCTGAGCTCTTGCTTGGCAGAGCCACGATTTGTATTTCTGAAACAAGCAATATATTTAAATATCTGGTTCTTTGTCCATCAAGCAGCATTATGGATCTGCCTGGATTCTAACTAGAGTACATACAGCCTTGGCAGCCTTAATAATCCTGAAAAATTATGAACTGACAAGAATCACTACGAAGTGATTGTTTAGCCCACAGCATATGACTGAAACCTTCTCTGTATATATATTTTTGTCCTGTGGCCTCCCTCCCCATTTGTTCTTTATGCTCTTAAAAAAAGTAAAACAAAGTCTTAGCTTTCCCATTATTCACTACCCAGGACAAAAAGGAAGTGGAGCTTTATTATGACCAAGAGTCAGGAGGTAGCCCAGTACATATTTGTTTGGAATCAAAAACTGTTTATTTTTCTGATTCCTTTTTTTCCAGGTTTTTAACACTTGGGCACACGCAGTTATTTGGACTATCACAACAACTGTTTAAGACATCTCTGTGTTTGATGTATGGTGAAGGAGTCATAGAAAAAGACAGGAGTGGAAGAGTCAAACAATTACAAGCAGAATTACAAGGGGTCATGGTGGGAGGGAGAGGGAAAAGAAAAAACAAGATTCCACAGAGCAACAAACTCAAGAAAGAACTGAAAATATTAGAATTTTAAAATTTTTCAGAAGAAAGTACTTGGATTTATGTTTTAAAATGTGTATATATCTTAATTAATGAGTAAAATGAGGATTTCCAGAGAGAAATATTTCTCTGATAACCCAAAATGATTTTCAAAATTATTTTTCTTTTCCTGTGCCTGAGAAAAACACAGTCTAGGATAACTCAGCAAAATTTTCTTGCTGCCTTCTCCTCTGGTAAAATAAAAAATCTAATAAGATAATTTATTCCCACAGATGTAATCAGTAACTCCACGGACCTGCAACAGCACTTTGTTAAAACCTTGGGAGCAAGCCTTGGGCTGGTGGTCACCATGAGAAAGCAGCCCAGCAGTTTAACAGCAATGGACTTAGGCTTATATTCTGCTGTGAGACAGAAAATACCCTTATGTCAGATATTTTAGTGGCTTGACCTTTAAAAATCGCAAGCAACCCGAAGAAATGCCCCAGATGGATAATGGTTAACGATGTTCACCAGGGCACAGGGACATCAGACCCAAGAAAACAAAGCCATATCCCTGCCTCTCCCCTTACCCTTGTTAGAAATGGAAAGTCACAAGCACTAAAGCAGATGATAACATTTGTTTTAAAGGAAATGTTAATTGAAATTGGCATACTGCTGCTCACAGCTGGGAACAGAACCCCAAGAGATCAGCAGAAAGAAAGGGGGGGGGAGGGGGAAGGTGAGTTTTGCCAGATGAGCACTGACTCTCAGCCAGTGATGGGGAGGGCTTCATGCCTAATAATCCATTTTTAACTACAGCAAGATTAACTTTGACCTGAATAAAAAGCCCTTTCTAAAGTGCAAAAAGCCTATTATCTACCCTCTTAAGCATGTGAGTGGGAGGTGAAGAAAACAGTCACATAAGATCTACGTTTTCTTAATTATTTTTTAAAACAGATACTGGGACCTGAAAAATCTCAAAATAAGAAATGAAAATATTCATTTTAATGCATGCCATGTAATGTTTATCACTTAATCACGGCAAAGTGCTGTCGGGTTTAATTACAGTCTTCAGTGGCCCAGCAAGATGAATAAGTCATGAATCTTAACACCCAAAACATCAAAGTTAGGTCTCACCTCCCCTCCCAGTGCATCCTGGATCCCTTAGAAAAACCAACATATCTTAACATCCGTTTCTAAGCAGAACAGCAAACTAAAGTAAATAAAGTCTTTGTTAAAAGCTGATTTTATAGTAGGGACCAAAGCTTAGTTATGGGCAAGAAACAACCTAAATCAGCCTCGCTCTGCATTAGTTACTGTTCAGCAAAGCAGGAGCTATCCAGGGCTGGGGCTGCTGGACAGCACTTGGGAACAAAACATCCAGGTATCAGTTACTGCAGTGACTGAGCAGAGACACAGAACAACCTCAGAAAGCTCATTGCAGCAATCTGTCAAACCCAAGAGCTGCTTGCCTACCACCAGGAACTGTGGCACTCTTCCCAGGCATAAAACTCCAGGGATAAGACTTCTTCAAAGTTTTTTTTTCCCATGCTCTGCTCCACCTCACAGGCATCCTGCTGGCAAGAACAACCACTAAGCCTTAAGCTGCTCATTTCCCCAGGAGCTTGTTTATTCACGATCACCTAGATGTTTATCTAAGTGATGAATGCAGTCTAAGATGTACCAACACCTGAATGTTTTGAGGAATGGCACTTAAGAACCTGATCAATGAAACATCTTTGTTTCATTGACTTTGGAAGTAAGTCCCATTTCAGACAAAGGTATGAAACTCTATTCAAGGTATCGAGCAACTGTTCTCTGATATTTTGAGGGTCATGGTAATAATTTTTCTTTGTTAGAACCTGGAGAATAGAATATAATTGAGAATAGAATACAATTTGCTGGCCTTTGAGAATGACCTGCTGGGCATACATTGTAGGAGACAGGTCACTGTGCCCAGTTTTCCAAATACAATTATTCACATCCCTGGTCATGAAAAAAATCAATACAACAAAAACACAAATACAAATTGAAGATTATGTCAAAGTCAAAGCCCCATCGCAGCCACTCTTTGTAGGGTTAGATCCCTTGCTGCTGGATGTGGACTTGGCAGCTGGACAATTCACTTCCTTTGTGCTGCAGGGTCACCCCTTCCCCAATCACTGCAGTGTTTTACTGCTTCCAGATGCCAATACAGCAGGAATGAGCCTGATGCAAAATTCACATTGTTCAGCAGGATGCCTTCACTGTTTTTTCAAACTGTCTACCAGTGAGATTTCCCTGACTTTTGTTCTCTCCTTTGCCCTTCTGCATCATCTGAAAAGAAATGCAAAACACTGCTCTCTGTCCCTTCTTACCCTCTTTGCTCTCATTAGGTCTATTCCTATCCCTAGATTACATCTTGTTCCAGTGGTTGTGTGTGTGTTTGAAAACCCACTTCCCTCACTGCAATAAAGAAAGCCTCCTTACAACAACTGCCATTTCCAGGCCTTTCCAATGAGCTCCAGTAATCAACAATGAAAACGAATATAAACATCCTTACCCTGAAAAAAACATATGTAAGAACACTTGCACCTCAGACAGTTAAAATGTTGCTTGTACAGAAAAATAAGATGGTAATTTATTGATAAGATCAAAAATTATTAAATTAATTCCTCTGAATATCAATATCTGTTTTTTTCCTTCTTATTCATTATGTTGAAGTTGATTATTAGTTGCAATGCCCATTGTTTGGAGAAGAGATGGGACATAATTCGCTGCAACTCTTTTCTGGCCTGAATGGGCTGTTGCATTTCAGATGTAAATACTCAGTATTGTCTCTTTTCACAGTTTTTGACTCAGCAGCCAAATGATGCTTTTAAGGGAAAGGAAAGCCTAAGACCCATACAGGAAAAAAAAAAAAAGGATGCATTAGTGCTATGGAAATAATTTATTCACACCCCAGTGTGCAAGAGTCACTCTCAGCCAGGCACGTGCAGCAAAACTCTTTAGGAAATCAGCCTCTATAATAGAACATATTTGGAAAGGTAAAGCTGATAACGTATCTGAAGTACATTCAATGAGCTTCTTCCTTAGAGCTTTTATAATTACAGCATTAAATTCTCTGCTTTTTAATGCATTAAACACACTGAGGACAGAGGACACTCAATCAGCTTCATATAGGAAGAAAAAAGTGAGGTCTTCACCAAAGAACTCAAGAGTGGAATTATATTCTACATACCTGCACTGAGCTTCCTTCTGGGAAATAGTAAGAGGGAGAAACATTTGTAATGGAAAGGAGGATCATCTTTTTGCTGACTGATACTTTTAAATACTACTTTTGCCTATGTTTTATTGGGATAAATATTAAATATTGGTATGTAGAGAAATTGAAGCAGTTGATAGAAGAAACTTGGCCCATCATTTTCAAAGCTGTATTCCTGTATACAGGAATCTAAGCTTTGATAAGGGCACATACACGGAAATTCATCCCAGAGCAAGAATTAAGAGGCTCCTGATACAGAATAATTAGAACCTTGGGGAGGAGACAGGTTGAGAATTCAAAAATGCAACTCTACATGGCTTACAAGCAGATGTAAAGTGTAAGGGTTTTCTATTAATCACTCTTTTAAGATGGTGGAAACTCTGTATTTTTCCACCTGCGATTGCCTGCAATGCTTTTTATCTATGCCTTACCACCAACATTCATTTTTCTTATTTATACAGCTCTGAGAGGAAACAGTAGATTCTCTGGAGTTCAGAAACAATTCATCCACATAATACAGTGTATGATTCTGGGTACCTTGTTGAAAGACTGAAGTTATCACAGCTCTAATCACCTTCCAGTGTTAGGGGAGAAAAAAAAAAAAAAAAGAGTCCCCTTGCAGAGGGTCAGAGCAAATACCACGCGTGTGCAGCTCCAAAACTCCGTTCCAAAGTTGTGCTCTGAAATAAGGGGTTAACAGAGTGACATCTCCATTCTGTTTCTGGCACTGTCATTATGCCATCTATTACTATAATGCCATCTTCTAACAGGAATTTCATCATGTATTCAAATTGGTGAGCAGAGTCATTCAGCAGCCACAACAAATTGAGCTCAGCAGGTTTTATTTCAAGAACTACAATGGTGTCAAGTGGTCAGTCCCTCACTTTTAATTTCTGGTTATATGAGATGCAAATGCATGATCTCTCATTGTAACAGCCAGCCACGGCAAATAGTTACAATTACATTCTAACATACCCTTAAATATGGGTAAACAGTATTATCAAGCTGGGAATGGAGCAGTTCAGATCCCAAAGAAAAGATTTATTGTATTATGGAAAGTTTTAATTTATTTTTCTCTTCATTGACCACAGTCACGTCTTCCTAATCAGAAAAGTAAATACCAGAGTTTGTACCTTGAGCCAATGTAAAGAAATTCAATAATTGCATGAATTACTTTTTTTTTTCTCCTTTCTATCTACATCGGCAAGCTTGAAAAGATAATTAATTAATCATTCAGTTCTTCAGTCAACAGTCTGTTCCAAGGACCTTCTTCAGCAATAGTAAAATCTTTCTTTTTTCTAGCTCCTTGAACTATCAACTATTTTAATTTGGCATTACCAAATAACTTCTTCTGACATATCAGATCTTTGAAGTCCAATCTACTGTTTAAACAGCAAAAGTGAAGCTGACACTCCTTCCTCAACTTAGGTAGAAAAAAACCAATAACTATAAATGAAGCTCCTGCTTCAAATGTTGCTAGAAAAAATTGCTGAAATTTGCTGTAAAGGAGTTCAAAACATGCAAGCTTAACATTTGCTTTCTGAGCTGGCCACGTCAGTAAAATCTTTAATTGTGATATGTGTGCTAAGAAAATGATGGCCAAAACAAGAGACTGACCTGTGAACAAACCAAATTCATTTTAACAAATAATCATGAATACTATCAGGAATTTTATCCCTTCTGTGTTGCACATCCACATTCTGAGCCTGAAATGCATCCTGCCCCTCCAGCAACCCATTCCTTAAGCCCTGATGAGCTGTAAACACTTGTTTCTGTTGCCAGCCTGCCAAGGTACTGACCCATAGCACCTTATGGTTGTTCTGATTTGGACAGAATAGCTTGAGGAAGATGCTCACTTCAAATGCCAGATCCATTCTGCTGTTTGCACACGGGAATGGGATGAGTTGATGTTTGTAAAATCCAGTGGAATGCAATGGGAAAAAGGTCACCTGGTTTTGTACTGGGACACTGTAGAAGGCAAGAGTGGTAAATCCTCACTCAGACCCGTCTATGTTACAGATCTGAAGCCTTATTTACACTGTCACAGCAGAGTTTATATAAATTAGGTTACACATCACTGGATAAAATAAAAGATGTCACTTTGTGAGTTTTTAATTTCCTCTGTACTAGCTGAATTCTGAACTAATTTGAAAGAATCCTCTCGGAATATAATACCAAACAAATTACAACAGAACCTGCTTGTCTCTACCTACATTATCTTTGCATTCATTGGCCAGTCCTCAAAAATCCAGGCTCTTCTTTCACAGTGTTGTAGCAAACCCCAAAATGCTTACTGAACAACATCTAATTATACTCTTTCCTTCCAGTGTGCACAATTCAGGTTTTTTTAAAGCAGAGATCTGTTTAGCATTGGTCTTCTCCCCATATTACATCAAAGATAAACATTATTGTTTGGGAGACAATCATCCCACATTTGTTCACTCACAATGTATCTTCAGCAAATGTCTCAGTGAAGAAACAGGCATTTCTCTCTCCTTTGCACCACCCCAGCCTGGCTAAGGTCCACCCATCTCACCTTCTTGCTACTGCCAGGGCCCTGCAGAAGTGCTGTGTAACACTGCTGATTCCTGCAACATCCACACAAAACTGAATCCTGACTGAATCTGGATAAATTACAAGTCATGAAAAGAACTTCAATAGGTTGCCCAGAGGAAGCAGAATATTTATTTCAACAATGATCCAATTTCCAAACAGTCCTAACTGAGCTGGTTGTCAGCACAGTGAGATTACAGTGCTTTTCATTGCTGTTCCAGCAGATGGTGAGGACTTGTAAAAGCTGAATGCTCTGCCACTCTGCTGTTCTAACAAATTAAAACTGAAGTCTTCAAAAGTTAATTCCATCAACAGCAATAACAAAAATGTGAAGTTTAGACCCTTGATATGCATGCACATATATAATTTTAAAGGCACTTATGCCATCTTCTGAGAAACTCAGATCATTTTTCTGTGAAGATTTTGGATTTTATCTTTATACATGTTCTCGATAAACAGTCATAGTTCATTTATTATTTCAATATACAGTTATTATAACTGCAAATGTCTCCAAGTTCTGGCATGGCACTTGAAAGCTCCAGAAAAGGCTTCCAACAAAAACGTGCAATGGATTGTGAACAACTAATTAAGTGTGATAGCCAGCCTTGTGTATGAGAGAGCTGTCTTTGGATGTGTTACATTATTACAGCACTTTCTGGAATAATTTTCTTAGGAATAAGAGAAGATTTCACTCTCTGTCCCAAATCCACAAAACATCAAAGGACAACAATGTTAAGTGACATTTCTTACTGTCTTAAAACCATAACCAGGTTATCTATAGACATTATTCCTGAAATAGCTGCTCTATGGATGGAACCAGTGCAATGTGCTCACTGACTGACTCTGACTCAGGATGATTTCTGACCATTTCATAGACTACAGCTATTTTTCTTACAATTACTGTATCTCTTACAGTGTCTACACATCATACAGTATCACATGATATGTTTTGTTGTCAGCATGGACACTTCTGCTGAAACAAATTATGTTTATCCCCATTTTACAGATGAAGCAGAAAGATGATGAATCTGTTTTGGATTTGGAGGGTGTTTTTATTCTTGTTTTGGTTTTTTTAAAGGCATCTGGATGCCTGTCTGCTCCACAAAACAATGGCAAGTGCTTCATGAAATCCTCTGAATAAAGGCAGATGTTCTTTAATGAAGATGCTTTTGGAAATAGACTTTATGCCTAAGAGCACTAAGCAGATCCCATATCTGAAATATGGGCTATGGGAGTACCAGAAGGTCACCCAAGAAGTTCCCAGCGGCACAGGGAGGTGAACCATAGCTTTAGCAATCTGCACTCCATCTGCCGAGACAAGCTCTTTCCTTGTGTAATCCCCACCCACTAAATTCTATGTCCCCCCTTTTCCCTTTATCTGCTCTCCTCTCTTACCCGCTCCTGCTCCAAAATTGCCCAGTTCACCTTCACAGATGCACTTGTTAAACTTTTTAACAAAATACATATGAACAAATCCTCATTTAAGTCCTTTTCATATCTTTTCCTCAACATTTGTCTTTCTGTAGCCCTAAAGTGCCATGGAACTTGCTCAGCATTCCCTTGTGTTTGTACAACACCTGAAAAACATCTCACTGATCCACTCTGGGGTTCCTTTGGTTACTATGGAGATAGAAATGACAATTAGAAATAGCAAAAGGATTTAAGATGAACAAGTCTAATAAGAAAAATACACAGCTATAAAAATTACATCATACTGCCTAGACCCTTTGAACTCAATGCAATAAACTGATTGCGGTTATGTTTCTTCATTGGCTTATTTAATGAGGAAGGAAATCAAAATTTTTCTCTCTGATGCACATGACAACACTCTATTGAACATCCAAGCTGAAATGTTACTGAAGTAGAAAACAAGGATAGAGGAAAGAAGCTTCAATATTGCTTATATAGTGAGGGAAGTTTATCAAAATTTAGAGAAGTGGCCTGGAAGTCTGCTGAGGTGTGCTATGAAACCATACAAATATCCAATTAGCACATTAAAAACTATTAAATTAGATTGATGCTACTATTTGGGCCTGATTTAAAAACCTGCATGGATTTGCCAGTCTTTGTGGCTTGTAAATATCTATCCCTGTTAGATACATAAACCCACTGGCACAAGAATTCCTTCAGCTGCTGTTCCTGATTTGTTCTGCATTTCCTCCCTCTATTGCAGTTCTGAAACTTCTCTCTTATGCTGCCTGGCAGAATTAATTCCAGACATTTAATATTGCAAAGCAACACTGCACAGAATTTTACTGACTCACAGAATATTCTGAGTTGCAAGGGCCCCACTAAGATCATCAAAGTCCATCTCCTGGCCCTGCACGGGACAGCCCCAAGAATCCCACCATGCTGGACTTTTGCCTGTCCTCCTCCATTTTTCCTGTATTGTTAGGTAAGGGAATTAAAATGTTAACAATAAGCATCTACAATAATAAAACCTTTGCCTTGAAGCT
This sequence comes from Pyrocephalus nanus, assembly GCA_038380795.1. NCBI lineage: Eukaryota > Metazoa > Chordata > Aves > Passeriformes > Tyrannidae > Pyrocephalus > Pyrocephalus nanus. The sequence continues at coordinate 12,206,427 of CM076275.1, read as the reverse complement.
TGTCACATCTTTGCTGGCCCTGTGTGTTACTTTGCTTTTATTCCTGGACAGACCTGCAGGAGAGCTCCCTAACCCCAGGGATACAACAGGAGCAGGGACCTCTGAACAGCACCCCGCTGCTTCTCAGCAATTTACTGCCCAAAGAATCCCCTCCCTCTGCACAGACCTCCCTTATCCACACACTGCTTCCCTCAGAATCTCCAGGGCTTTTCTATCAGCAGTTCAGCTAAATAAAAGTTTTCCAAACAGATGACAAGATTTCCTAAAATGAAGCGCTGTATTGGAAAATCAATGTTGTTTGGAAAGCAAAGCCAGCACACCTGTGTCTGAACCAGACTCAGGTGAAAAATCACAATTTAGGTCTGTGTGCAGAAGCAGCTACTGACAGTTGCACTTGCTGGGGGAGATGGTATCATTTCAGCATCTATTTCACAAATACCCACAAAAGTATTTTGAATATAAATATACATAAGGTGCAAATTAGTGGTTTCACAGCTCTTTTCCCTTTCCTTTCCTCCCACAGTCTGCTACAATAAAACCTCACTTCACAGAATCCCAGTTAAATATAAGCAAGGTCTCTCGATCTATGTTCAAGTATATCACCTCTCAAAATTATTTAAAATAATGATTATTTAAATGTTGCTGGCATCTCTGAAGCATGACATCCACATGTTAATACTGATTTTCAGCTAGAGAAAATAATTGGAAATCCCAAAATATTTTGAAAAAAGGCCAAGAGATTAAATCAATGGCCAGTTCAAAATCTGTAGAGTTAACAAAGGTATCACACATAGCAGGTCCTTCTTGAAAAAGCTTATCTCAACAGTGTGAACTTCAGACAGCATCAGTGTAGCAAATCATATTTGTTTTACGGAAGGAGGGGGGTGTAGCTTGGAAACCCTTCGTGTGCTGAGTGGGAGGAAAACAACAGTTTCCAGAGGGGAAACAAAAAATCCCCTTTCACTCAACCATGTGCTAAAACAAACACCTCTGAAGGTAAGATAAAATATATAGGTCCAGTCCTGAGTCCTGACTCCCATAAAGTCTCTGTATCTGAAAACACTGACTCCTAGTCCCACACTTTGAGCTTCCTTAGGGTATATTTGCCCTAAAGGGTAGGGCTCACTGACTCAATATCGAAGTCAGAAAACTCATACGGGACAGACAACACTGTAAGGAAACCCATCCTGATCTCAGGACTGATGAAACGTCACCTGCAGCTCCCACTGCTGCTGACACTGTCTATAGACCATTCACACAACATCCTCATCATGAGGGCATTGCACGTGTTTTGTATAGATGCTGGCAAGTTTTTAGAAAAGAAAAAAAAAACACAACAAACTACTTTCTTTTTAAAATGCAGAAGATTGGCTCTCAATCCCAGGCTCCTAAATTAATAGTATTTAAGTATTTAATCTGAACATTGAAGAGATTAATCCCTATTATTTGCTTATATACAGTTAATCACATGCATGATATCTGATCTATTTACAGTACTGTTGCATCTCTTACTAGGATTAAAAGAATTCTTAGGGAAAAAGTCCAATTTGAAGCTGAGCTGGAGCTGATTTATGCTGCAGACCCTCCTCAGCCATCAGGCAACCTTTGGAATGTCAGAACTGCAGAGGGTAGAGGACAGCTCTGAAGGAAACTTTCCACTGACACCACTGTCTCAACCCTGAGATGCTGTAGAAGCTCATTGTGTTTTGGGTTATATGAACTAGGAGAAATGCAGCAGCCATGGAACATCTGCCTGTTTTGTTTCCCTTTCTTCTCTTGCTCAACATTTGTTTTCTCCATCATCTGATCTCCTTATCAGAGAGAAGAAGAGTTAAACATTTACACCAGCTCAGGCAGACACAGTGAATCCCTTTAACAATTCCCCTGGGAACTCCATCTGTCTGATTTCGTTTTCAAGGAACCACAAAACAAATATTCTTTCCTACAAATACAGATGACACTAGTTCCACATTCAAACTATTTTCCCCCAGTTTCAAACCCAATACCTGCACAAACAAATTCAATTTGCTCTGCTGTTTTATTCCACTGCCCTTACTGATGGAGCTAAGCAGAAATGTCATCATGTTTCAGTGATTATTGGATATTATTTATTTGATACAAAATGAGCACTGAATGAACTGACAAATTAGTCAGCAAATGATATTATTGCCCGAATAGATTTAAGCTACTCCGTGTTCAACTATAGCTTTTTGTTACACGACTTTTATCACAGGATAAATGTACACAGGCTACAAATTTAAAATGCAGTAGGAATGATCTTTATAGAAATAAGACTATTATGTAATAGGAACAAGGTAGATGGTAGAGACATTATTCACATTTCATATTAGAAGCCAGAAATTGTTATGAAATTGAGCTGAAATATGCTCTAACAGGGAGGAAAAGGTGATCATCAATAAATATCATTTATTGGAGTACTCTGGTATTGACATTTTCTAAAATTAGAAATCATGGGATTGTTGCCTTCCACAAGTTTGCCTAGGAGTAGGATCATTTAATAGCATACTGGGAGAAGGGAAGCAGCTGGAGGCACACAGTGAGTGAAGCATTTTCTCACAGAAGTTTTAAGATATTCTATGCAAATTCTTCCCCTCTTCTCACATGAGCTACAGGGACACACGTAAATGTGTTCTTTCAGCCCCACTTGTCAGGGCAATGCCCAAGACAGAGGGCACAGAAGGACTGATGTCCTGAATTATTGGAAGGAACCACGTAGCACCCAGCTCCCTCTGCTATTCTGTCTTCTCCAAACACTCTGACTGCAGGAGCTGACCATCATATTCCACAATTAAAATTGTAACTCTCTGTCATATTTGCAAGGCAATAGTCCAGCTTCCATAGTCAAACTTTACTACTTTATAACTTCCTAGACAGGCAGGCACAAAGCACAGATCACTCCATTTTTGATCTCTTAGCCAAAGCACTTGATAGGGTTCCTAATTGCTCATTTACTAAACACGTCTCATGCCTGTTTCTAACAGGAGGATTTCCAAGAAAACGTTACTATCCACACTAAAGAATTCATTATTCAAACACATACTCTGAATAGTTTCCCATCCTCTAGATAATTTCTTTATTTGCACCTTTCAGTATTTGAGACATTTCCAGTATCCAAATGTTGCATTTCATCTTTCTTAACCTATTCCCAAGAGAACCATCATCATTTATAATAAGTAACTCTGAATGGCAGATTTCTGAGGCGAACACATGATTTACAATTCAGCTTTAAAAAGACCTCTTAAATTTAACATTCAAACTACTGTCAAACATTCTTGTAAGTCAACACATTCTGACTGGGACAACCAGAGTCAAGTGAAAATGGCTGATAATCAAGTTATTCCTTTAATTTGGGGGAGAATCATTCATCCAGTTCTGAGGTGACTGGTTTGTGCCCACACATCAGCCTCATCACCAAGTGCCTTCCCCAAACAAGACTCCTCACTACAGGTACAGGTGTTTCACTTGAATCACCAAATCAAAACTAAATCAACATCCTCACAGCTAAAATTGACTCGGTAACATTTACAGCATCATTCCATATTTTATCTTTACACACATACCCTGATAGGACACTGAATTTGCAACTCCCCTCATCCCAGAAATAACTGAACAACAAAAAAGTTATATTTGGAGCTTGTTACTTCCCCTTTTCACATGATAAATAGGTTCATAGATCACAATTAACTCTCTCATTCTTCTTGTACGTAACATACACCATATTTATACCCATCAGCTTTGCTTCAATGACTATATACAACTATAGCATATATTTCTATATATTCTTTAACACACACATACAGGACAAATTGAATTGTCCTGAATTAGGACTTTTCTATATATTATTCTGATGATATTCACTAATGAACACCTAGTAAACTGTGATCCTATTTAAATACTTGATCAAAGAATAGAATAACTTCTAAAATTTAATATTGACCTAGAGAGGCTGTCTCCAAATTGCATGTAGGCCCTTCTTTTAGGACAAACTAATCACAAAAAGAGTTTTCACCCCTAAACTGAACTAGTCTGTAGGAAATGAGCTGTAAAAGAGACAAGAGGTTTTTTGGCACAGCTGAAAGCTTATGAAAAATAAATTACAGAAGAAACATTTTTAATAGACATGCTTAATGTTTTTATTGGTGAGTGTGCTGAAGTGGCTGCCAATTCAACTTTGCATTCAAATTGTCAAACATAATTGCTTGTATATGTGACATAATAAAAATCTTCATTGTAAAAGTCTGAAGAACACTAAGTAATATAACACTGGCTTTTACAGCACTAAAAAGAAATAACAGACTTGTTTCCAGTTATCATATTTAGAGAAATGCAAAAAACCCATTAGATTTCATCAAAGACAGACAAATTGTTAAATGGTTTTTGCCACTTTGATCTGCACAAAAGACAGAAATCATTCCTTGGGAACATTTTCAATTTAAACTTATCTCCTTAAAAATTTGCTTTTTAAAGTGTGCATTAAAATAAAAGCTACATTCAAATGCAAACACTCAACTTATAATTTCTCCATGTTGATAATTGTATTAATCGGGTAGCAATCTGTGTATCTGTGATATTGTTGTGACCTCTTCAGCTGAAAGCAACTTCTAATAAGCACTCTGAAAATTCAAGAGTCATTGACTTGAGTGCAAGAATGTTCTATTTACAAAGAAACATGTTCGGCTGGTAAACAGGAAAAAAAGAATCCAAGATAATCTGAAAGATGAAGCAAACAAAATAGGATCAATTGAGGCATAATAAGAAAATGGGGAAGCAAAAACAATTTAAATGGTTCTCCTGCTGCCACAACTAGTCCAACATGAAAGTTTAACTTCTTTCCTTAGGGAGAGAGTAGTCCTTCCAAACACTTCCAGTCTAAGCCCAGCATATCTGGTACCTTAGCAAGGGCACAGGGGAAAATTAGGCAAAAACAAGACTAAAAACCTCCCATAAGTACACTGGGAAAAAACCTGTGAAAGGTAATGTCAATGTCTACAGAAAACAACTAAAGGAAAAACAAATTAGGAAGCGAGAAGGTCATGATGGAGATCTGAGTTTATCATATAAAAGCTTTATCCAGGCAAGATCCCTTTGACAATCACAGGAAAAGGGAGTGTAAGGAAACTTTTGTTGCAAGACAAGGATGACACCCTCTCTCTCTTACTTACCCCCAAACTAGAAATCAACACAAAAAACAGTAGGTAAAAACAATAAAAAAAAAAAAAAAAAAAAAAGAGAAACTGAAAGAAAAAGCTGCTAAAAAGGCAGTCAGAAGAAAACGTACAGCCTCATACTTCATCATGCTTTGAAAATACAGCCTTATTTAAGTATTTAATTTATGCAGAGTAAGAATTTCGTATTAACTCTTCAGAAAATAAATCTTGAATGTCAGCCTTGATGTCTTCAAAGCAGTACAGAGAATAATCCATTCCTCATAAAAACAAATAATGTCGTCATGGCACACACATCATTTTGGAAAGGAATATTCTATCTGAAAGTGCCACACTCCAACTGTCCTCAACAGTTAGCCTTTGAAGGGAAAGAGAATACAAGATTCATACCACCTAAGATTTATTAATCTAATTTGGTTTACTCAGGAATCAAATCCGTGAGAGTTACATCAGACTACCAGTATCAGTGCAAGAAGAACTCACTTCCATCTAAACTGACCTGACTCCTTTTCCTCTGCAGTAGTAAAGTCATAAAGAAATAAAGAGATAAATAAATGTTACAAAATCACATCCTCAGAGATCAAAGTCACTCCTACCAATTAAGAAGAAACTAGGGAAAACAAAGCTATTGTTCACTAAACCATGTCCACCTTCATGTGGCTTTTCTTTTAAATCCTGATCTGTTACCAACTCCCACAGGGAAGCAAATTTGGAGACCTAAATTAAGGCAGAATTCAAGAACAGATAGTACAAGTAGTATGAAGGAGCAGTTGATTTTTAGTATAAAAATATATAAATAGAAATTACATGCTTATGAGAGTTGCCTTCTGGACACTACTTAGCTATTATCTGGCAGTAATTTACCTCAGGCTTCACAGTAATAAGTTTGAATGCATGAGGTTTTATACTCAGAGTTTCAACATCACCTCCTTATTACAGTTATTAATGTTCCCTTTAATTTTCTATAACAAAACACTCAGTTAGGAACTGTTGCCATTGCTATAAACCTGCATTCTGAGGACACACTAAGGAAGACACTGTTGCTCCAGTCTTTAATCTGCAAATAGGATAGGTAAGATGCGCTGACAGTGATGAAAATCAGCAACTCTAAGGAGCAGAGACACTCTGAGCCTGTTCTGCACTCAGGAGGTAGGATCCCCTCCAGACTGACCCCAGAGCAGATGCCAACAGGAGGCCAATCCTTTGCAGGGTGTGTGGAGACAACATACACATCCACAGCTGTACCATCATCAGTTATGACTTGCTTACATGTACTACCATCATTCTTAGAAAAAGCATATCTTCACTCCCCTCTGTGCCAGCTATTATCACCAAGTTCCAACAGCTCCTCTCCTCTCCTGTGTCTGTCTGGATCTCATTTCCTACTTCCTTGAACTGTTACTATCTATCCTCCAAAGAGGAGGGAAAAAAAGAGAAAGAAACAATCAGTACAAGATGCAGGTTTCAAGCAGGGTTTCACAGTGTCTCGGGTCAAACTGGACAGGGAATGGCAAGAAGTTTGAGGATGGGAGAATTCATACAAATAGGGAATCACAGGAAAAGCCAAGGTATGACATTCCACATTGGGCAGACAGGCTGAACTTGAAACCTCTGTGGCTCTTTTCACCTACAATTCCACACCTTGAACACTATCACACTCTTTGAAAATGCTTATAACAAAAACTCAAGGAAGCTACAAAACTCTCTCCTGAATCCTAATGCCTAAAAATCCAATGTAAATCCTGGGCAGTGCCAGCCCACCTCCCCCTCTCCTCTGGTACACTTGGCCCACTGCTGTTCTCTCCACAGGAGAAATATTTACTTCCCTTAGTCAGTCTCACCCAGGCAAATCTCAAAAGCCTGCGAGTTTCTCTATGCCAGTATTTCACCAATGTCACCTTATCCAGCTTATGCCAGTCCCCTCCTTAAGCTTTACAGTTTTAATATTTGCACAAAGGTATTGTATTCTCTTAACATTCACAACTTCTATTCTCAATCCTTATCCCTTACACTTTGCTCATTAATTGACCCTGGTGATTTGCCTGTCCCAGTCCTGAATGACACCTAAAAACATTTATGAGGAAAAGAATTTTAAAGTTTCAGGGCACAGTTAAAGCCACAAAACCTACAAATACATAACTGCCACAAATGCCAACTTCCTCCAAACTGGCCCCTTTAACAAAATTTACCTTTTCAAAATGCTTCTCTGCCCAAAACCTGACCAAGCTGAAGAAGGTTTTTCTCCATCAAGTTATTTAAATTCCAGCCCCTTGTCCACACACCGGAGGATTTTTCACTACAATGTTGCAGAAAGGAGCAGCAGGAAAACTGATCCTACACATACCAGGATAAGATGCAAGAGCTACCTAAAATCTCAGGAAACCTCATGTTATTTCTTAGAACTGTTCCCTTCCCTGGGCTGGTTGCTCAGCTGACAGCAGGACAATGCCCTTGGTCTCAGCACCTGACACAATGGGTTTCTCAGAGGAGCTCCAAGATTTCAAGACTATGTGAAAAACTTCAGGTCTATCTTTCCTTTGCTCAGCAAAGACAACAATGCCTTCTAACTAAAAATGTGAGATACTGCAAAACATCTAGTTATAAATGGCACACTGTGTATGTATGTCGATAAATCTATATTTCCATTACACTCAAAATAAACAAGGGAGTACTACACCAAAACCAGGATTTTCCACTCTTTCAGTAAGAAAAAGAATATTATGAACTTCCAATTTTGCATTAGGACAATATGACATCATTACCATGAGTTACATATTTAGCTAATGTGTTTTAAATGAAATAAACACTTGAAAAGAAAAAAGAGGGGGTTTATCCAAATGAATAGCTATGCAGTACCCATGGACATGTGCAGAGAAGAGCTGGGGCACATCCTGCTGAAAGGTTTTAGGTCATTAGGAGAAAGTAAAAGAACAGCAGTCCATTCTGCAGCAGCCAGCCACAGACTTGGCAAGCACCCCCTTCATTTTGGTGTTAAATAATGCTCTAGAACACTGCAGAAGACACACAGAAAATCAAGATTTTAAATGGAACAGACAAAGAAATAATGAAAATGAACTCAGACACTTAGAAAGCAGATTGAACAGACAGGGAAATGAAACGGAAAGAGGAAATTCAAAATTATCGTGCAGGGCACCTTTGGATAACTAAGCATTTAAGTGCTATCCTGATGAAGAGAAACTTCATTAATCTTTTCTGACAAGTGACTTGCAAGAAACAAAGTTGTGGCAATATTTCTGCTACTAAAGAAAACTTCCATAACAGCAGCAGCTGCAAGTGAACCAATATGGTAAAACTCACCAAGAACACAATAAAATTGCTTTAAGGAATTGCAAACATAAATCTCTCTCCTGCAACATTATTTTCTCCCCCAGTGCTAAGCTTTATGGGGCATACCATCAAACAGAGCATTGCTGCAGTGCCATTGACCCCAGCAGAGCTGATGTGGAACTGCATCATGCCTGGTCCTCAATCTGGGTTTGTTTGTCCTTTTAAAGAAAATATTCTCCTCCCTCATAATTCAGGTGCTGTTTCAAAATCAGAAAAACAAACAGTTTTCATTTCTTTTCAATCAGAATGGATGCCTACTTGTATTTTGAAATTCTTTTTCTATCTTTATGCATTGTCTTCCCTTAGGGTGGCATCTCTGAGATGGGGCTACGACAGTGGCACAGGAGGGCAGGAGGAAACCTTGATACTGCCTCTCAATCTTCCTCCTCCTCCTCCATAAAACAGACCAGATGCTTTTAAAGCAAAACCTTCAGCCTGCTCTGAATGCCCAGGCTTCTCCTTGAACTTGCCACCAGTGGGAAGGAAGAATGGATGGCGTGGAAGGAAAAACAATGTGGCTCAGAGAACAAGGTCGAAAATAGTTTCATGCCCTGTTTTCCTGTGACAAAGAAACAATCTGACTGTAAAATACTGAAACAACAAGTTGGCTCTACAGTTAAGTCATTAAAAGGTGTCTTGCATTTAATTCCATGTCAGAGGCAAATTTTCTCTGCTCATGCAGAAAGCTTGCTCCTCCTGAAAGCAGGAACTGGCCTCTCCCCTATGCAGCAAAGGGACAAAAAATAATAGGTTTCCTTCATGGGATCACACACAATTTGATCACAGTGACAGTGATTTATGCAAAAGCTTATTTGGTTTCTTGTTTCTCCCATTTCAAGAAAGTTTGCTTTCTTGCCTTAGAGCCAGCTGCTTGCCATCAGAGGAGAGAGGGATCTGGTGGAGAAGAGGGAGTGCAGAGCCCTGCACAGAGGCAAGAGGAGGTGAGATGCTATCAGAAATGGGCTCTTTTTCAGGTTTTTGAAACATTTGGGACCAGTGCAGAGGTGATTTCTCTTTTTTATTGGGTATAAACACCAATAATAAGAGCATTTGCATACACCTGGGAGGAGGGAAGCTAGAAAAGAGTCAGCTTTGACTTCTCTTTTTATGAAAGCAAAAAACAGAATAGACCTTAAGATTAAGACACAATATCATAACCATGGCCCACAGAGAGAGGAAATAACAGCTGCAGGCACCCATCCATTGCTGCTTTCTTGTGACATGAACATTTTAACTGCTTCATCAGAAATAGGGACTATATGTCTATGAACACACCACCTGCAAGTAGCAGGACATGGTGCCCATCTCAAGTGAGAAAAAATCAACGTCTTAATACACATAAAAAAAGTGCTTGAACAAAATACAGGTTTTCCTCCGTAAAAGTATAGATTTTTACTATGTATAAAACAAAGTCAGCATTGTGGGTGTTGCTTTAGGAGAAAAAGAATTTAATTAGAACATTTTTGTATTGAATTAAGTACAAGACAGGGCAGTTCATTAAATTCAATAAATGCAACAATAAAGAGAGCTCCAAACATCAGATCTTTGTAACAACAGTATTTAGATTCACCCCTCACATTAGGGGCTGGAAGACAAATCAAATTACAGACTGAGAAACCCTTGAGCAGGCTGACTCCAGGAAACTGAGGGCAGTGGCACAAATACACATTACACATTCTGCAAGGTTAGATTAATGTGAAGTAAATTCCTCAAGTTATGTAAATAAATTATAGTAATGCTGCCTGACAGCTTGCATTAAGTAAGATTAATTCAGCAAGCATGAAATATGCAGGGGACTTAACACATTCACACATCCCAATGCCTCTTACAAACTCCAGGCCCAAGGAAGATGCTGCAGATTGAAAGCCCACAGAAAAAAGTCTGCTCAGCAGTGACAGGGCTCTTGGATGGCTCTGGAAAGCTTGTTTCTGAGGCTGAGCCCATCTGACCAGTGCTGCAGACAGTGCACTCCTGCAACACCAGCCAGGTGTGATAAACCAAATTCTGCACTACTACTGCAAAAGGCAGAAGCTTGAGAAGTGAAGCAGAGACTCCTCTGCCCCTTACAGCATTGAAAACTGACCACCAAGTAGGTTTATAAACTGTCCAATCCGTGGAAAAGACAAACCAGAGAACTTGCAGGTAACTCAGAGGAAAAGGAAATGGTTTTTCAAAATCAAGGTCTTCCTCTCCCCCAAGCTTTCTTTTTTTTTTTTTTTTTTTAATCTTCTTTCACAATCAAGACCCCTAACACAGCCAGCCAAAATTCCATCAAGAAGTAGCAGCAGAGGATCACTCCTTGATAATTAACACTGATATTTCCATTTTTCTCTAACATTGTGAAGAGCTTCGTAACCCAAGATACTCTTTAGGGGGAAATTGATACAATTCCATCAAAGCCACCATTAAAGAATTCATATTTTGTCCTATTCTCCCCCTTCAGAGGAGCTTGGTATCTAGCTCCTGGAAGGTCTATTCTCTGGTTCTACTTTTACACACAAAAGAATGTATTTCTGTAGTAAAAACAAAGCACCACATAGACACATATACCCACACTGCTACAGAAAAAGGAGAGCATTGCATTGAACTTTGGGCTTTTGAAACTCAGCCTTAAACATTTTACCACAAAAAGTCCAAAGTATTAAGGGATAGATTTTATTCTAGTGACTGTGTATAACAGGATTCGGTTTATAGACCAAGTGAAAAAGGAAATACTTCCATTAAAGGAAGGGTAAGTATAAAAAAAAAGGGTTGTTTGGAAATCTCAGAGTAACCCTAGCTATGGAACAGAAGAAAACTAAACATGTGGAGACACTAAAAACAGCACTAAACCCATAAGCCATTCATTGCACAATATATTACCATTAGATTAAGACTGACTTTATCCATCTATCTCTTTGCAGGCGTGACTCTACTCCAGCAAACAAAATTGTTCTGCCCTTGTTAGGTTTAATCTTACTTCTTAATCTTCATTTCAACTTTCATCTTAAATTTCCTGCTTTCAAGTATCAAGCCAAATTGATTTGATGCTTAATGCTTGACAAATAAATAATGAGCCTTTGAATTAGCCCACATGTGATAAGGCAATGATCCCATTATTTCTAACATTCTTATAATCAGGCAATGATTAAATTATTTCTAATGTCCTCAACATGAATGCAAAAATACACTAAAAAGATCTTTAACAAAGCTCCCCACCATGTTTTTTTATTAAATGCTCTTAATTTGAGTATTTTATCACATGATTACACTAGCTGGGCCATAAGAGCTTATTTTAATGAGAATGGGAAGAGCTCAAACAGTGGGTGTTCTGCATATCTCTTTGACATCTTTACAACCATTTGCCATTTTGAGTGTGATTAGCTGAATAGCAACTATTAGGAAGGCTGATTAATACTTTTTGAATATTCCAAATCTTGGATAGCACTCAGCTTATTTTCTTAGGGAACAGACTGAAACAAAGACTTCCACCATCTCCACCCGAGGACACAGCACAGCATAATGTGGGTAACCAAGACAAGACCTCACACTCAGCTCACTGCCTGCACCACTGACACTCCTATTTACAGAGATCTGCACTCACATATGATATCCAAGGACTTCATTAATATCATGTCCACATTAGAAGTGTGAGCACAGTCCCAGTTAAAGAAATGGTGTAGGCAGTGTGGTTTCAATGGGTGCCTCCAGGACACTGCTATTGATAGCAGACACCTATTAAAGTGCTGAGAATCAACATGAAATGCCATTTAACATGCCATTAAAAAAAAATAAATTAGAAAAATACCCACATATTGAGCTTGCAGAACAAAGAAACGCATTAAAAGCACTGATAAGGGTATTAAAAGGCAATATTTGATGTATGCCTATCTAGTACATTAATATTGAATCTGGCTGTGATACGAGTTGCACTAGTTAAAATTACATATTTCTCTTTTTCCTTGAATCAGAGGAGACGGTTACAGGAAAAATCAATATCTAAAGCTTACAAAGCCAAAAATCTTCTTTCAGCACTAAGATACCATGGTGATAAAGGCCATGAAATAAAGGTCAGAATATATAAAATAGACATTAGATGCAGAGAGACATTTGTAACATGTACTGAGATTAATAATGCCTTGCTCTTACGGAGGGTTACCCTAAGAGCTGCTCCTGCCAGCAGAACACGCCCTCTTCTCTCCACAAGCCCACAGGGGTGCAGAACAGGCCAAAAAGTGACTTGTCTGAACTGTGTGCCATGATTGTGCACTGCTGGCACTGAAACCAAGCAAACACAATCTTCTGTTAATTCCCTAATATTCATCCTTAAGGCTAAAGTCACCCATATGAAAATATTCCAGAGGAATTCTGGGATGCCTCAAGTCTCTGTAGGTGGGAAAAGAAATGGCTGAAGGCTTCTTGGCTCAGCAGCAGTTTCTGAGTTACTGCACTTTTTTGAAAACAGATGAGGGACAGAACTCTTTGAAGAGGTGGGGAAGGAGGAAGTGATGCAAAGCCAGAAAACCATATCTTAATGTGCTTTTCCATTGGCTATAGCTCATGGATATTGCTCAGTACTCAGATATTCATCCCAAAATTATCACTGTCTTACCACAGAAAGCAATTACAGAGTAGCAGATCACATCACTCCTGGCTGTGGTAAGCAAGAGAACTCCTCCAAACCAAGAGCTGCCAGCACTGTCCCAGTGAACAGGCAGGTTGCAGGACACTTCCAGGTACCTGTCTGGCTTCCACTGGTTCAGACAGCACTGAAAGGGAAGCAGCACAGACTGTGCAATTAGCAACTTCTTCCAACACAAATGTCCCTCTGGAGTACTGAGGGAAGGCTAATGGGAATCAATCTTGGTTAAGTCATGAATTCACCACATGACCAGTTGTAATAAGGATGTGCACACACAGTCGTGCTGCTGGTCACCTGTGTACTTAAAAATAAAGTCAAGGCAGGAGTTAGAAGGCAAATTTTAGGTGGAAGAAACAGTCATAACCCATTCCATTGACCCAGGTTCTCCAGATGGAGCTTAAAGACTGTCATGCCAAGCCAGTCCCTTATGAGGTGAGCTGGAATATTCTATTCAGACATGAAGAAAACATGGAGAGACATGGAGGCAGAGAAGACAGCATGTGTTTGCCTGCAAATGAGAAAAAAAACTGCAGAGGAATTTCTTGTGCTCCAGACATACTTGACGTTTAGACTGTCACTGGTAGATAGGACTGATCCCTGGCTTCTTCGTGTTTGTGTGCACTAATTCTTTTGTATTAAGATGAGACGAAAGCCTTAAATGTATTAGCCCCATCAAAGAGCATGAGAAGGGTCCAAAAAAAAAGTGGAAAAAGAACAAGATGGAAAAATCAGAGAACTGGCATTACAGGTGTTTCTGTAAGGAAGAAGGTGGTGTTATGATTGAATTCACACTTCTATCAGTCAGAGTTGCTTGGTAAGCTCCTCTACACCTGCAATTTGCCCTGGTGTGCCTCCACTTTTAAGGAGAAAAGAGCAGAAAGGAGTGGAAGGAGGCCTGGAGGAAAAGGGAGCTGGAACAAGAAATGGAGAACAGTGCAAGGGGAAGGGTGTTATGACAGTAACAGAGATGAGCACATGCAAGCAAAATGGGTAAACAGGGATAAAGGGAAATGGGAAGTTAAATCAAAACCTATTCACAACTATTACCAATTTCTTGTATTGCCTGTCTGAAGAGTACAGAGCAGGAAGTGAAAGGAAGCATTCCCAGGGGACTTGCCTATGTCTTCTCATGTAGGGGCGGATTAACTGCCTTTTTAAATATATAATACAGTTCTCCATTCCTCCCAGTCTCTGTTCTCACTGCTCTTAAAAGAAGGTGTATTTATCATGACTATATGACAACTCTGAAGGAACAAAATTTACATTTTGTGCCCCAAGCACTGAGGGTGGCAGAACATACTGATGCAGGGAAAAGGGTTCATTTTGAAACATGCAGAAAATAAATGGAAAGTGTAGGAGAATGGAGAGGAGGTTACATTTACTTTTGAAAAATTAAAGCGACAAATAACTCCTTTTCTGAGATGACCTTGCAATTCCTACCCTCAAGGGTCCAGAATTTGAACATGGGAGCACCAGGCATTGCTTTCCCTGGCCTGTGTTGGTACATGGGCTATTTGTGAAAATGTCAGAGCAGCACTGGAACCATGAAACCTTCCCACAAGTCAGTCATTCCCTGTTAGCATCATACCTCTTTAGCTTTTATGTTACAATCCCAAAAAATTCTCCAGCAAGCTTCCCATGTAACAGTCCCTGCAATCAGACAAGTTTGCCTACAGCAAAGCAGGTACTAAACAAAGAACCTTCCCTTGCTTTGTGTGCATAGGGGAAATCACATTTCTGCAGACAATCCGTTTTTCACGAGGGGAATAAAATCACCAAAAACATTTAGTCTCCATGAAAAAGCAGTGAGCATGCTTGTCATTTTGCAGCAGGATGCTGAGCTGCAGGTGGAATGGCTGCCAGGGCTCCAGGCTGCGTCATCACTGTCCCTCCTCACATGTTTAAAGCCACAGAGCACACCATCCTAACAAATCACAGCTAAGTACACACACCATCATGGTTATTTCCCAGCAGTGAAATGAGGCCCTTTCCTTGAAGCTGATGCAGTGAATGGTTAAACTGAGGGCCCAACTTAAAAATGTTCCCTCAAAAAAGTTAAATGATATGCAAACACGAATGGAGCTCTCAACTCATGGGAAGTCAGTACATCTTCACTGTATCACCTGGCATCCAGCACTAGAGATAATAAGACAGAGGACACTTTAGAAGTGGTCTGGAGCTACAGGCATCAACAGATTGCTGCCATTAAAACAACATTTATCAGAACACTGTCAAAGGGGCTTTAATTTCAACAGTGAATAGCTGGCCCTTGGTAAGATTCTAGGTCAGAAAACACACAGAAGTGGCCAACAGCCATATTCATACCCACATTGCTCAGCTAGTTATTATGACATGCAGCAAAGTAGTTATAAAACAATCTTGTCTCATCCCCTGCAGAACGTAATTCTACCACCATCAGAATTTGCTGTGTCCTGAGAGTGCTTCATCTGCACAGCTAGGAAAGAAATGGAAAGGACAAGCAGCATTTACCCATAGGGCAAGATAAATCCAGTATCGCAATCATTTAATGAGGACTACAAATCCTACTAAGTGCTTTTTCATTTATAAGCCCCAGATAAAGGGGCAGGACAAACCATGGTTTCCCTCCAGAACGCTCCACACAAAGACAATGCCAATTTTGGCCTCATGACAATATGTTAATACAAGAGGATCTGCAATAAAGCCTTTACGAAGAACACCACAGAGTATATGTTTTAGTGACTGTACCACAAAACTGGGATGCTTTAGCAGCATAATTCCTCATCATTACAGTCATGCTTCAGTGAGGTGGAGTCATTTTCCCATGACAACACTCTTAACAGTATTATTCCATTTCTTTTATGCTGTGTAATAAACAGGAGTTTCAATTACTTTATTTGGCAGATGCTGGAGCAGAACCAAGCCTGTTGTTCCTTGCCACTGAAGCTGTTATGCTGCTTTAAAAAGCATTTCCATGTGCTGTTTTCTCCTTACCAGATCAGTCAGTGGGACTTTTCCAAGATAATCTTTACATTATCTGGATCACAATAAAATATATGAAAGATAGGGAAACAAACTCGATTAGAAAAAAATACAAATTAACTCCCACACTCTTCTTGCCTAATCTCTTGGGTTTGAGATGCTGAAGAAACAAACTAATCATTTCTGTTCTTAGAGGACACAGAAGAATCATGCTCTGCCCAAATGCAAAGTCCTTCTCCAGGTTCTCTCACTAAGAAAACAGCTTACACTATCACCTTCACACAGTAACTATCACAGCATCTTCAAATATCAACATGCATCTGGGAGAAAGAAACTTCTACTGAGATAAATCAGACAGAAACAGGAACACAATCCAGGCTGCACTCAGCTGACAATGCACACAAGCTTTGTGTGATATTCTGCACTTTGATTCTGCAAACAAAAATGAAGAACACAATGATGACTCATTTTCCCTCCAGGTTACCTTTGCTTCCCTCTCCCCCGTGTCCCACCCAGACTGTTGCCTAACAGGCAGCCTTCAGCAGGAACAGGGGCCTCAGCCATGTAGTTCCTTACTCATTCAGGGCTTAATGTCCTGCATTCAGTGTTCAGCTCCACTGTGCTTCTCTAATTCACAGAGCCTTTCTAACAACACCAACACATGAAAGTTGATTTCTATACATTATCTGAAAATTAATTTCCACTCTCCAGGATAGCTCTGGATGAAGAACAGGCAGAGCCATGTGTTCACACGCCAGCTATTTCAAGAAAAATAATCAAATTTATTGTTCTCCTTTCAAAAGGCAAAAAACCCCACCACCTTTGCTCACAGTTCCTTGTTGCTTTGCTTTCCTCTGCATCAGCAATGAATGACTAGCAGTCAAACCCATCTATAACACCAAAATCGCAGAGCACATGCTCCCCCTTGTCAGCTAACAGAGTGGGACTGAGGACTAGAGGCTTTCTTGCTTCTGGGCTTCCTTTGTCCTTGATCAGCCCAGCAGCCACACCAGCCCTGGCCAAATCATTTAGGTTACAAGAGCAGAGACCCAAATCAAGGGGTACAACTGTGAATTTAAGAATTATGCAAAATTGTCTACTTTATCTGCCAGAGAATGTAATGATTAGAAAAGAACCTTTATCTGCATTTACCTGCAATTTCCCCATTGCCAGAATCTGCTGAGAGAAACCAACTTGTATGAATATAGTCTACATTTAGATTGACTTGGTAATTCTTCTTGCCCCTATAACCTATGTCTGCTGGTGAGAGTATGACCCTCTAGCTCCTTGTACAGAGCTCCATCCAATGCAGAGAGATATAACTTGCTGGTAGCTTTCACCACACATTAGTTTGCATTATCAGCACAGACATGTTGAACCAGTGAACCATGGACACTTACCCTCTTAACTCACTTCAAACACTGCAAGGGCTGACAAGAGTGTTGCT
The DNA here is from genome assembly GCA_038380795.1 of Pyrocephalus nanus. NCBI lineage: Eukaryota > Metazoa > Chordata > Aves > Passeriformes > Tyrannidae > Pyrocephalus > Pyrocephalus nanus. The sequence goes on along the minus strand of CM076275.1, from coordinate 12,188,864 downwards.
GTTCAAACTGATAGACAGCACAGGTTTACTTTCCCTCTTCCCCGTGCAATAGGGTAGATTACATTGCATTTTGCAGTGGACTGTAATGTCAATGCTGGCATGTCGTGCAGTGTCACATCACAACAGGACACGATGAGGGGCAGCGTAATGGCATTTGAGATGGGCAGCTGGATTTGCCAGTAATCCATATTCCAGTGACCCCTCCAAGCTGATAGCTATTTAACATCTACAGTCTCTCCATCAATTAGTGTCACACTGACAAAGCTATACATATGTATGTGTATGTTTTCTCTTTATATACGTATGCCTGTGTGCACCAACAGCTATCTGCTCAGCAATCAATCCTCCTTTAATCAGTTCCCCATTAAATACAAACATCTACATTTCCACACTCTGCTTCACCTCATCATAACTACGAAAATCCCTTTATGATGACTAAATTGGCCTTTGAGTAGAACAGTTTGTCTGCTGGAGGAGGGAAGGGGACAGGAGGAAGATACTAATTGTGCAAGTTAGAGTTATGAGGCAGGAAAAGTCTTTGCACCTTTTAAATAGGTTCTTAATCAAAGAACTAAGTCATCCTCAGCACTTAAGAATCTGAGAAAAAGCTTATTATGTGAAAAGTGCTTGGCAAATCTGGTACTTCAGGTTTCCCCTTGAATTCCCAAAGAGGACTAACATTACAAGAGTGCACAACACAAAGCTGTGCAGCAGCAGTTCCTCAGACAGCATCGTTCCTACCTGCAAACCCAGAGAACAGAAGGAATGTATTTCTATCCCTGAGGAATACAAAGGACATAACATAAAATGTCAAGATACACTCGATGAAAAGTTTGCATCATTACTGTGTTATCACCTAATCAGAACTAATTGAATTTTTGCTTGCAACTTAAGGTGATTATCAAAGACTGTCCACTTACATGCATCGTGCATAGAAGACATTAATATAGCTTTAAAGTACCTTGAATCTACAAATTCTTTTAGAAACTAATGTTTCTTGTGTTAAGGTACAGCCTCAGTCCAGGTTAGCCACAAGGAAAAGAATATCACTCAGCTTCACTGACACAAAGACAGAGAGGGTCAGCTCCGTTTGTCTCACAAGCATGGAGATCACTCCAAAAATTCCTAACTGGCAAATCCTCACCCAAAATTTTCTCTTAAACCAACCTACAATCTTTTTCTGGCAAACATCAAAAAATAACATCTCTGTAACTTTTCCAATCTGCTCTCCTGACAATGCATTACTAGGAATGAATTACACTTGGAATAAGGCACTGAAGGCTATACCTGTTAATACAGCACATAAAGATCTCAGAAATTCATGTCCTTGGAGAAAAATTGAAACCTTTCACCCTTTTTTTCCTCCAGAGACAGGGAGTGATAATATGGTTTATGGGGTGACAGAAAGATAGCCTGATTTCTTAAAATCATTTCTGTACATTTGTCACTACAGCAGAGTGAGAACATGAGGGCAAATACTATTTCAGCAGGAATGAGCACAAAACTGAATCTGCTCAAACTGGCACAAAGAAGATGAAAAAGGACAAAATTTGGGGTGAAGTTGTTGGTTTTTTTTTTTCCTGAATAAATAATCCCTCCATTTCCTGAAATGCCACAGACTTGTTGCAAAAGGCTTACAAAATTACATCTAAAAGTTTTGTCCAGCTTGAAATAAAAAGCCCTGATTGACAGCAAAAATAGGTCTTAGCTAGTAATCAACTTGCTTTGTTTTTCAGCCTCTCTGCATTTTGTGGACAACAGCCCAGATTTTGGCAGATTATTTCATTAGGGGAAGCTTGCAGTTTAACTAAACGCGGCTTTCTCAACAGAAAATTGATATCAATCATTTCACATTTTTTAAGCAGACTGAATGATTCATCTCCAGGAAATCTGTATGAAAATCTAGAGTTACAGCTGATCAGACAAAATAAAAGGCGCAAAGCAGTGGATTTTTGCCACTTACACTATTGTATCTTTACATACATGCTGGGGGGGGGGGAAGAAAAAAGAAAACAAATCCCAAATCAAGTCTGTTTCTTTAGTTATTTTTCTCCATCTTCCATCACAAATTTTAATTCCTAATATATCCACTGCAATCAATTTTTTTGCAGAAAGGTAGGAAGAATTCAAGCTACAGCCAGCTAATATAACTCAGCTTTATGACATTCACTGCTTTCTATTCACAGTAGCTTGCATAGACCTTTTTGTGGCTGTGTTTCAGCTGCATTTTGCTCCCAACATCCTGCTTAGATACAGTGGGTCTGAACAAAACAGCTTATTTCTGCCAGGGATGGAGAGGAAAACAAAGGGGAAAAAGAGTTTTATCAATAAAATTATAAATAGTTCCCTACTCAATCATCAAGCCAAACTTGCCAAAGCAACCCCATTTGCTCAGCATTTGATTACTGGCAACATCTCAGGCCTCAATAAACACTCAAGTGAACAATTTTGACTGTCTAAACTACAGTGAACCCAATGGGGCAGAGGGCACAGTTTCTCCCCTGGACTAGTTTTAAACTTCAGTAGAAACATGATGCATATCTAATCCTACTAACTTATTTACCCATCAACTAGATCTACATTTAGACAACTTTCTAAAAGATATGCTCTAGGTAAGTAAATAACTTTACCTGAGTCCTCCCATTCTAGGTGCCCGCTCAGAACTGTGAAGAGGGTCCTTTGTCTCCTCAGGGGTGGGGCACAATAGGAGCAAACACTCCTACCCCTCACCTGGGCTTTAAGACACAGGTGACTTAGATCTCATCATTTGGTGCTACATCATGCCCACACCTGATCATAGTCAGTCATTTTCTCTGCCCACAAAGTGGGGAAACACAGTGACTCCAGTTGAAAGACGAGGTTTAATTTTCTCTCTGAGAATTTTTGTTCCTCCCTAAAAGAAACAAAAGTGTCCCCCTCCCGCCCCACCAGCATCTGCAATTTTCTTTGCAGTCACTGTTTTACTCAGCCAAGGCATTGCCGGGTCAGACAGTCACTTTAAAACTAGAAGAAACCAGGTGCTTTTTATATAAACATAATTAAGCAACTTAATGAAAATCTGTTGCGTCCACCTCTCTCTGAGAATATGCAGGGCTCAGCTTGGTGTATTTCTGCTTGTTTTTCAATGCATGCTCCACTTAAATGTAACTTTGCTGTCACCAACAGGTTGCCATGAGAATTAAACATCTTTCATTTATTTTTTTTTATTATTTTATACCTCAGGCTAAAAATACAAATGTGACTCACCCAGACTTAGTCTTAGTGAGTATTGTTTTAATTTGTAAGTAGTCCTGTTAACTTTGATGTAATTAATGATGACTGAGTTAGTAATCTCTGACTAAGAGGGATAAATGGGGTATGGGAAGGCAGAATAAAGTTGCTGCTGTTCAAAACATCACAGATAAAGAGAGAACATAATTAAATTATCTATCTAGATTTTCAAGTTGTAACAGAGATGCATCACACAGCATGTCACTTCTGGTTTTTCAGAGAGCTTATTTTTCTTTTATTATGAACAGAATCATCTCTATCCAGTGCATGAGACAATTGATTGGCTTCAATATAACTGGATGTTTTGCCAGCCTTCACTATGCTCCCACTCAATATGTCATGTAAAATAATGTGCTGAAAACTGGCTGACCTACCTGTCTGCTTGGTGTTTATAAGGAGTTTGTCTCCATGGTATTTCAGTTCTTTATCAGAAAACAAAACAGGAGATACAGGAAGCCAAGGAAACCTTGAAAGGAAAGCTATAACAGTGATAAATAAGATTTGATGGCCCAGACACAATCCTGGGAGGCTAATGACATGTCAGCATCTCACCCTGCTTCCTGAGAAGCCCTGGGAACACCACAATTCTCTCCCTGCTTCCACCTTGCTCAGGGCATGAATCCTGCTCTCCTCTCCTCCTCAGCATATCACATACAAGGAGGCTGAGCTGCCAAGCACCGTGCTGGCAGCGAGGACAGAGCCAGAGCATGACTCAGTCCCCACCTCCATCTGTACTTCACCTCGTCCAGCCTCTTCCTCCTGGTTTCAGCTGAGTTCATTTTCTTAGTAGCTGGTGCTGTGTTTTGGATTTCGTATGAAAAGAACGTTGATAACACAGGGATGTTTTGGTTTTTGGTAAGCAGTGCTGAGTTGCCAGCTGGGATTGAACCACAACAGGACAATTAATATTACAGACACAAAAAGTGACAGCTAAGTCTTGAAGTGCTTGAAGGGAACTGCACAATAGCAGCTGTGTACAGGAGATCAGCCAGGGCACTGGAAAGCTGAGCATGGAGGAAGGAATCAGAGAGCACCGGACATTTCAATCCAGGGCTCTGTTTGCTACTGTTGGGGCCAAGCTAAATAAATTTTAGGAACTGAATCATGAGTTTGCATCTGTGACGACTCCATCTGCCAGGAGTTAATCTGGTACTTTGCCCAAGGCCTAAGTACCTTTTGTACAGAGCACTGACTTTATCATGCACCTTCATTTGTCTTGGCTCTAATGTTTCCCATTCCTTAGACAGCTGTCTCTTCTGCTCACACACTCATACTACCATGAGCTACAACCAGGTTAGGGTGTAATTCTTAGAGTTACATATGGCACAGCAATAAACAGATCTCTAGAAAGCACCTTATACCATAAGGCTTATTCCTCTTGGCAAGCAAGAACAGGTTATGGAATAAGAGTGTGCCTGCACCGGGATAACTACATCTGGAGAGGACAGTAGTGATTAAATGACACTAGTATCATAAAATTGGTACAACATTTATGTTTAGACAAGGTGGTAGAACCCTCCAGCATCTGTTGTTTAAATGGGGATCAGGACGAGAACAAGAAGAAAACAGGAGTGGATGAATTTCAGAGCTGTCAGGTTAAAATGGCCTCAGCACTGCAGCAGCTCTGTGCTGCAAGCTCACATAGCTCAGTGTGCTTGGGAAACAGCTGAGTACAAGACAGAACAAAAACAACAAAAAAAAAAAGCAACTCACCACAAGGAAGGTTTTCCCTAGTGTCCTCAGCTAAAATGTTAACCTGGATGTCTTTCAGGATAAATATCTCAAGAGTTATTTGTACACAATGCTGCACTGTTTACCTTTTGATTACAGATCTTTACACGCTGTCCATTATTATTGAATGCCAGGATGAAAGGCAGCCTAAGGGCTTGAATGCAATGTTCTGTCACAAAGAAAATACAGCAAAAGTAATGGCAGGCTCTGAAAGTAGAGATATATGAGGCTGGAAAGAAATACGAGCACAGTATCGGGGTTTCTTATGCAGGGTGTTTGGCTTTTGCTTTAAGAGAGAGTTTCATGCAGTTTTGACTAGACAGTGACATGTAAAGCCTGGATTTGGATATAAATTAAGAACGTGTGTATAAAATCCTCATGACTAATTTTTGTCTCTTCCATTTGTGTCTGTACAAATAAAACAGGAATTACAGAAGTGTTAGTCTACCTGTATTTCTATCCAGAATCACAATGAACACTAGACTTTTTAAGCATTTTAACAAAGTTTAATTTGTAGCAATACTCATGTTTCAAATTACTTGTACAAATATCTACAATTTTTATTAATCTTCTCTTCTAGCACATAGTTTACTCCTTAGTCTGCTGCTGGAGTCACACAACTCGTTTGCAATTTTTATGCTCATGTTCCAGCAGTCCAGACTTGGATTTTGAAAGGCCAAAGCCTGGGGTTGCTCCCTGAAAGCATTTTGATGTGTCACCTGATACAGATAATTCATATTTTCAACGAGGTCACTTGTGAAGTGTTGACAGCAGCAGAGCAACATCCAGACTTCTTTTTATAATTGCATCATGATACTGCCCCACTTACCATCATACTTTCCTCCACTGGCCAAATTTTGGCAAGTTTTTTAATGAAAAACCTTTCCACAGCCATTTATTAGTGCACTTATACTGGCTGGTTAGTGCAGGTTTCGTGTAAATCTTGAGCTCAAGTTTTTATTCTTAGTTCTCTTTTACAATATTTCAGTGCTTCCTGCAATACTTTTAAGAATACAAATCCCACTTACTACACTTCAAACATTCTACCTGTTGGCAAGATCCACTTGAAAATACTCCTGCCATGGCTAAGTCAGGCTCTGCTACAAAATACCACAGCACCACCTGACTTCACAGAACAAGAGAAAAACTAACTTCAAGTACATACTACTGCTTTAAATTTAAGGGTAGGAAAGCAGGCAATAACATTTTTCATATAATCATGTGTTAGATTTAATTCTTATTAATAACAAATGAGAGTCATTAACACTATTAAAATCTAATTACATTAGCAATTTTCTATCAAGTCATATATGAGTAGTTAAGTATTGATATTTGTTTTTCCTAATGGGATTCAAAAGTCTAATTAAAAGTCTCTCTTTTGTGGTTAAAGTGGAATGAATCTTTCTGAAAAACAAGACACTTCTAATAGCCAGAAATGGCATATTTCCTTAAACATCACAACTGTCTTCTAAGAGGCAGCCAGAAAATCAAACAAACTTACTTGGTGCTGCAAGAGAACAACTGTGAGCCCCTTTCTCCTAAATTCTCCCCCCATGCCCAGTTGTCTTACAGGTTATAAGAACTGGGTAATGGTAATAAGGATAGGTATAACAAAACCTTTTGGCCCGTTAAAGTAACACTGTCTAAGAGTATGATTGTGCAATATTTTTCAGTCACATTTGTAAAAGTTTCATTGTGGACAGAGTTACAACGGAATAAATTATTCCTCTCAAGAAATCAGAACAAAAAAGAGCAAAAAAAGCCAAGTTTGCCTTACAAGCTGCCCCACACAGTTTGTCAATATGCCCTATCTTTCAGCACAGCCATTCTAATAACATTTGGGTAGTTTAGGCTGAGCTCTCAACTTTATTTTCTAAGCATAACTGGTAATACATTAAACACTAAAAACTGCCATTATCACTGGAAGCTTCCGTACTCTTGAAAAAACACTGCCCTCAACCCAGTTAGCATTTTGAAGAGACTTCTTATCCTTGCTTATGTTGAACACTGAATCACATGTTTATGTAACAGAAAACACTAGTAAGGTGGAGAGCGACAGCAGAGGTAAGAAAGCAACAGCTACAGATGGTTCAAGATGTTCAGGACCCCTCAGAACAGCCAGAAAAAAAAAATATGTGAGTTCAGCACACCAGTAAAACCAGCTATTCCTTAACAGCCCAGGACTTGCACTACACCTGCAGACCGAAGCAGCAGTCCCCCTATCCTGAAAGCAGCCTGTCCTTCAGCTATGCCACTTTATTAGCCAGTGATGATATATGGGGATTATTTTGCATATCACTGAGTGTCGCTGCTTTATTCTGTGAAAATCAGAGCACTTTACCACAAAATGCAAATCTGAAGTGCTCCACAGCATGCTGGCTTTGCTTTTCCTTAACACGTACAGATCAATGACAGGTTAATGCTTAGTTAACATTTATTAAGAGCAACATGGTTTCAGAAACTTCAGACTAAAGGTGTCAATTAGATGACAGATCCTTCATGAAAGATGAAAGAACCTCTGTGTTGGGCAGGTACTCTTATGTTTTGCTGTCAATGATTTATTAGCTACAAGGTCCCGAGTGTCCAAGCTTATCAGAAATGAGAAAAGCAAGTATGAACTAAAAAAGAACTGTTGATTCTTTATTTCACAGAATTTCACTAACGATGACTGGTATGGAAATAGTCCAGAAATTACAGATTCACATGGCCTTACAGTGACTACCACAAAGTAACACAGACCGGTTTGGGTTGGAAGGGTCCTTAAAGTTCATCTCTTTCCAACCTCCTGCCATGGGCAGGGACACCTTCCACTATCCCAGGTTGCTCAGAGCCCCATTTAAACTGGCCTTGAACACTTCCAGGGATGGGGCAGCCACAGCTTCTCTGGGCAATCTGTGCCAGGGCCTCACCAACCTCACAAGGGAGAATTTCTTCCTAATATTTAATCTAAGCCTGCCCTCTTGGCAATGTGAAGCCATTCTCCCTTTTCCTGTCACTCTAGGTCTTTGCCCAAAATTTCTCTCCAGCTCTCCTGTAACCCCTTCAGGCATTGGAAGGTGCTCTAAGGTCTCCCCAGAGCCTTTTCTTCTCCAAGCTGAACAACCCTTGGCTCTCTCAGTCTATCTCCAGAGCAGAGGGGCTCCAGCCCTCTGAGCATCTTCTTGGTCTCCTCTGAACTCACTCCAGCATGTCCCCCTCCTTCTGGGCTCTAAGTGCACACTGCCAGGTCAAGGTGAGGTTCTCACCAACACCCACAAGTCCTGGTCCTCACACACAGCACTGGGGAGTGACCTGGTTTGAGGTAAGTCTGCCCAAAGCCTCTGTCAGAGTAACCAACCTGTACTCAAGGTCACTCTAAAATCAGAAACATCAATGCTGATTGCAAATTAAATTCTCTACTGTCTTTTGTGTCAGTGCAGACACTGAGACTGTGTGAAGTGTCTGACATCCTGCACATAATTACTACTAAATCTGAATGGGAGTAATTCATACCCACTTGAGCAATGTACAAATGCTGACAGGACAGCAGCAAGACAGGATGCTTGACTAGGCAGCATCTTACACCCAAGAGGTTTTCAGGCCTTTTCAATTTGTGAACTCTCAACAATTTGCTGGTGCAGGTGTAAACTCGGTGCAGCTGTCTGAAAATGGTCTTGCTTTGCCTGTTTGTGCCCTGGAGATCAAACCCCACTGCACTAGACTGTCATTTTGCACAGGTATGAAGGGCTACACAAACCACAAAAAATGTCAGCAAGAACCCAGATCTGTAAGTTTTATCCCAGTTCAGCCTTAGAGCACAAAATACAAATAAAAGCACACTACGAACAACAGTGAATATCCAGAGTACAAATCCACCAAGCACACTGGAATTTTAGAAGCTCTGTGCTCTCACTTTAAAGGGAAGAACATCTATGGACAATTGACCCCGTCTTTGTGTGGACTGGCAAACAAATCTGACTCTTTCTCTTGCTTCCAGTAGGAATCTCCTACCAATACCTCCAAAGCCATCTTGTAAAAAAATATCACAAAATCTCTGCTGGAAAAGACATAATATCAAATACCGTTTTTCTTCATTTTCTTTGTGTATGGCCTAGGCTCACTTTCTTTCATGGCAGAAGAATTTACGAAAACAATCATCCTAAACCTTCAGGAAGATTTCCATTATATATATTTATTCTATAGTATGTACATCACTGAACCTGACCTCAGTTTACCAATAATGGGAGTATTGGGAATACCTTTGGATGCAGGAGTTTTATTCTTTTTCAATCATTGCCTATCAATAGAAAAAAAATATCCCTGAGCAACGAAATAACCCAGTGGGCTGACAAAATTTTAAAGTAAGGAGAGAAAACCAGATCTTTTTACAAAAAATAGAGACAGTAAATTCTATTACAAAATGGTATTATCAGAAGCTCTTTGGCATCTCAATCAAAAGGCTGCAAGCCACAATCTTGAATTTCAATTGCAGATGGTAAGATGACATACAATTAATATGATTCTATTTATGTAGTCTAATCAAAGCATGAGAGAACAGGAAAAACAAATGTAGCATACTGTGTCTCTTCAGTTTCAACCTATGATGCACTGAAAGAGACCATGAGCATATCAGTACCAAATTCACAGTAATCTCCCTGCATCTGCAAGTCTTCCCTTCTTTCTAAATACCATCATGCCATCCCGAGCCAGAGGCAGCTCTTATCTCTGAGGTGTTTACAGAAACTGCCAAGAACACATTTTTTTTTCCTCTCTGGAATGCACCAGATGATATATCAGGTGTCAGATTCTTCTGCCAAAGTTTCCCCAAGGGTAGATCATAAAAATCTTCTTTGTTATATGTCACTCATCTCGCATTTGACTACCCCCTTCCCCTGCTCCTCTATTATTCTTCGTGCAAAAAAACCACCTACTGGAAGAACAATGTTTTGCTCCTGATCACACTCTGACATCTTCACTTTCTGTTGCTGCATCTCCTACAGAAACAAAAACCTTCAATGCTTTCCTGCTCACCACTGCACCTGACTGAAATCTCAGCACACGGTGCTGTGATCCCGTTCTTTGCAGTGACAATGGATTTCTGTCCATCTGGATTACTGAAAGCTGCAGAGAACAAGGGGAGTGTTCTGCAGGGAACAATGGTACTTTGGTTAAAAAAAAAGGAGAGGCATTAAGATGACTAATAACTCTTCTATACCCTATCATGCACAAGCGTAGTTACTTTTCCTAAATAGCTCTCCCTTCTTAAAAATCCTGTTCTTGACATAATAGAGCTCTGCTATTAGCTACCCGGTTCTGATTTTCTGATATATCACCACATCAGGAGATAAAAAAACAACAGCCACTTAACACTGCACTGACAAGGAGACATTTCTGAACAGACATTTATGTAGTCTGATCTTATAGATATATCTCATTTGTGGTTTAAACTGGGAATTTCCTTGAAAAACAGAAAAAAACCCCACACCCAAATTAAATCTTTAAAAATAGAACAGATCTAAAAATGATGAGAGAATGACAATTTACTAATTTTTCTCAGAACAGCACTATAGTCATAGAAACCATTGGCTTATTCCTCCCAAACGTTTATTTTTTTTTACTCCTAAACATTTTATTGTATCAATTGATTTATTTTACTGTACCAAGTGAGGTATCGTGTCCCTAATGTCCTTTGCAAGGTGAGACACATGTGGACATACTGAAGCCTGGAAAGAGAAGCCAGTTTGCTGCATCAACACCAGCTCCTGGTCTGGCTGAAGCACTGCCCATAACCATATCATCCCCCAAAAGGAGCTGTTTCTTCAGCTCTAAGACCCTCAGATCAAGCAGAAAAAACACTCAATGCTTCATGCAAATTCATTTCATTCATCAGATGACTCATAGACTGGCATTACAAATATTCATCAGCATTTACCAGAGCTGAATCTCCAGCCACAACCAGCACTGTGCTCAGTATGGGGCTGTTAATATAGAACATTAAGAGTGTGTGGGTAATGGTCTGTACCACTGCACAGGCTGAATTTCATCCTCTTAACTGCATGACAGGTCATTTGGTACTGTTTCTGCTCCCCCTTTGGATGAGAGTAATTGTGTAAACTCTCAGATCAAAACTGTGCATGTTTGAACACGCACGTCAATAAAACTTTCCTCCTCTGAACCTCCCAAACAATAAAGAATTGTTAGATAATGCAATCACATACTCCACCATTACCTCCTATAGAATTCCTTACATATTATTTTCGCACATTGAGACTTATCTGTCTGTGTCTGACTTTGCAGCTCAGTTAGTCCATTCTTAGTGACTTAGTCAAAATTAATTTTCATCCTACGTATGGAATTAAATCCACAAAGGCTGTTATGCTGAGAGACATAACACCCTTTTCCACCCCATACAGTTGTTACTGCTAGAGAATACAACATATGTATAGTGTGACAGGCATGTAGAATGTTAAATGAAACATAAATGAATAATTCTCTTTCTACACCTAATTAATTAATCAATTTTCAAGCATATAAGTAAATGTTAATAGCAAAGGTTTAATGCCAGTGCATAATAAATAAACTTAAATATCACTGGCATCTATTTTGAAACATCAAAGGAGGGAAAGGAAAAAGGAATTGTGAAAGTGAACAGTTTAAAAGAAAATGAAGTTTAGGTGACCTAATTAAAGGCTTTTCCTCAGCTACAAAAAAACATCAAAGTGCTGCTTCTGAAGTTCTTTTGCCAAACCAACAGCCTCAAATTAAAAGACTGCATTAATTTCAAGGAGTGAGTCAGATAACTACTACTGTAAGAGCCTTCAGTCCCTCTGTGTTGCCACAGAAACAGAACATTATGGCTAGTTTATAATCCAAGTGCTCCATTTATATAAGAGAATTTATTTTTCATTTTCACCTTTTCATTTACTTATCCAGATATATAAGAAAGCCCCTCAGAAATTAATGATGCCTCTCCCATGACTGACAGCTGGAGTTTGGATGTCAAACAATGCCAGGTTTCCATTGTTCTTTCCTAATGGCTTTCTGACAGGAGTGACAGTGGCAGCATTCCGAGTATCTGCAAAGCAGAACAGCCAAAATGGGCAACCTCTGGCAAAGCTGGGCTCAGGTCCTCTGAAACACAGCCAGGATCCAGAGACTGATCACAGCTCATGGCAGCGACACCCCTGAGGGTGGGCACAACGCAGGAAATTCACCCACGGCAGGAAACACCTTCCTGGCAAGCCCAGATGTCACCAGCAATAATTAAGGGACACCTTGTGTTGTCACCCAGGTCCAGCTCAGCTGCTCACAAACCCTGGTTCCTGTTCACTCTGACAGGCTTGAAGAAGTGCCACCAGCTGCAAGTCTGGACCAGTGTCACAGCTCAGGGAGAGGGAAGGCAGAGGCTCCCCAGCACCAACACCTCTGCCCCACACGCTGCTTCTGCCAGTGAGAAACCTTCTGCCACTGATGTTTGCTGATTTTAACGGCTGCATGTTGAACCTGGAATAATCCATTTTATAATATAAACAGATGAAATTTGGGATAGATGAGCTGGTATAAAAACCCCACCCAAACAGATCATTTTAGGGTAAAATTGTTATAAGCTTTCATTTCACTCATCCTGCGTACACTTTGCTACAAAGGACATAAACTGCAGACTCTACACAAATTCAATATATATATATATACTATGCTCAAAATATAAGTTAATCAGGTTGAGTACTACCTTCTTGGAAACAACTAGCAACATGTCTTGTTTCTATGGCTTTTAATGAATATTCTAAATTCAAGAAATGCATAAACATAAGGGTAATTTACATTGCTAAAGTTAATCAGTTTTCTTATATACATTTTATGCATCCGCATGATTTTTCATCTGTATTGCATAAATGCATCTTCTCATTTTTAATATGCATATGTACATCCAAACACTCCACTCACAGTGCCTTCTTGCTTTTACAAATTTCTAGAACCATGCCTGTCTCGAGATTTAAGGAGTCCATGGCTTACAAGAAAAATTATCAGCAAAAGGTTGTAAAATACTTACAGATTCAAGGCGGCATTTAACTCAGACGTGAACTTGCCCTTTTGTAACTCAGTTTTTCTATCAGTAAAATGATAATAGAAGAATCTCCTCCAGAAGCTGGCATATCAGCAAACGCCCAGCACAAAGGACAACTCCATTAAAGAAATGGGTTTGTACATACAAATGTTAGGTATGAAATTTGACAAGGGTACAGAAAATCTTTGCTGATTAGCATTAGCAAAGGGCCCTGAGATGCAGGGATGAAAGGTCGCCACTATGAAACAAAATGCATATTTGTTGTTAACATCATTCTGCATTTACAAGCTTTCCCAGTCCACACTAACTAGATACTAATGAACCTTCAAATGTTTCTCTAGTTCATTCCAGCACAAAATCAAGGACTTCTAAATTCTCCTTTGGCAGGGTCAAGAGAATTAGGTACCTAACGAAATAACTTATGGTTGTTTTTTCAAAAAGGTTGACCTTTACCTGATTTTGTATAAACCACTATACATCCAAGTCCCCATCATTTTACATGGGTAGAACTGGGAGCAGTATAAACTTCACCTTTTAATATGCAACATTTCATTATTTACAAGCCAACAAAAGAGGTTTAATAATATAATTTGGGAACTGCAGCACACGGGCTAGTTGAAGGGACTTTTAGATCAGTGAAGCTGCTATTAAAGTGCCATCAAAGCATTTTTGACTCCATAGAATTAATCATGAAATCTGTTCCTGCCAGCTCACTTATCATATCCGAAATATTAATTTTGAGCAAAATTAAATTGGACACCCACCGACAGCAACATTTTGCCCTTCAGAACTCCCCTTCACATTGATTTATTAACGGCTGCCAGAACAGTGTACCACAGCAATTTATTACTACTTTCTCGATGTTTCCCTGTGCTTACAAATAGTTCTCCAGAGTGAAAGGTGCTACCTGACAGCATCCTGACAAAGGTGCATTTTTCAATTTGCATAATGTTCTTCAGATTTATTAGGATGTAAGAAAAGGCATTTCTTCCTCTTATCAATGGGAATGGGTGATTGAGGTAAAAGAACTCAGAGTGGAGGTTCTATGTTGAGCTGCTTTCAAACAAAGCAGGCCCAGCATTTTCATTAGGACTTGGTGTGATTTCAGACAGAAGAGTCAGCAAATTCTTTTGTTTTATTCGTCAGCATCATTTCCTCTCCTTGCAAGACAGCCAAAGACATTTGTACAGAGCAGTAGTAGCAGTGGGTCTCACGATGCAGCATTAGCCTGAAGAGAGCTAAAGGCACACACACACACTCACTGCTTTTTGAAAAATACCATGTCAGAAAAGCTCATTTCATTGGGTGAAAAGCAGAAAGACACCCACCAAAGTTCCCCTCTGACCAAACTGAGGTTTCTTCCCTCTGCAGCTAAAAGCCCAGGGATATCCACAGGTAACATGGAAGTTTGTCATGGGGTGTTTTGATTTGGCATTGTAAAACTAATAGCTAATAGAAGGGAAACTTCAGGTCTTGATATGCCTAGTCTGTGTTAGAGCTACTCTATTAAATGGGGAGCCTGATCCAAATCCCTAACTTTCAGTGGCTTTTTCAGTCTTTGAAGCACTTGATGTCTGGGAGAAGATTCTAATTCAGCAGCTTTTAATTCTTTTTGTAGAACTATTCCATCCTTTCTGCTTCTTCCATTTCTGTGGCTGCACAAAGCAGAAACAATCCCTCTCTTACAGGTATTGGTTTATGAACTTATTGCTTGAGAGGAAGACAATTCATAAATACCATGGCTGCTGCCTGTTAATATTCCTGGCTCCAATCCAGCTTTTCAATCTATGTGCTTATTTTTAAGCATGAATAGTCCCATTAACGTCAATTGGGCTGCCTCTGTTCTTAAATAAAACAGGTGTTTAAGCACTTTGCTGCATCAGAGCCTATGAATGCACATCTGCCATCTTCCTTAGCTCAGTTCAAGGTCCCTTCCTAATCATTAGACATTTATCCAAGAATTCCTCTTGTTTATACTTGCATACATGTTCAGACTTTGCAACAGGCTACTTCACACATTTAAAAGCAATTGTGTTTTTAATCAAAGACAAAACTGTCTAGCAATGTAAATTTGTGTATATGTGTTGAAGGAACACAAGGAGCTGAAAGTATAATAGGAGAGAAGAACACCCAGTTGGACATTAGTGGATGGGAAGCCTTCAGTAATTGACTGGAAGGCAAAACAAGTTAAACATGCGCAGAACCAATTAAGACACTCCAGATGGGGCTGGGAAAAAAACACGTCACCAGCATGTAGCAGAAAGCAGTCCTTTAAAACATGAACATTAAAAGCAAAAAAACTCTTAATGCTGTTGCCAGCTCTGAAAAGTCATTAAATAGAAAAACTCCTGTTCCTTTTTAGAGCCACCTATGGAGAACCTGCTGCTAGCAGTTATTTGCATCGTTGTATGTAGTCGAGGCCAACATTTCCAATTCTGTGTGAAAATGGAACAGCTCCATGTTCACAAAACATGAAAATTCTCTGATGTCCACTGCCATCGTGCTCCTGGGTATATATGTAGCATGCTAGGATGTTTTATACTCTACACTGATTATCATTAGGTGGCAAAGATCCCTCTCTGGAAGATTTAACATGGTTTTGCCTGTCTTTGACAGCCTAGCAAGTGCCAACTTCCTTGTAGCCGAGTTAGCTCCCTTACGCTGTGCAGTTTGGTATTTTTACCTTAAAACTTGAGCCGTTTGACACTGTCCTCTACCTCTCAAAGAAAGATACACCCTCAAAGTGGCATACTGATGTACCAAAGGTTACAATTCTGCCCAGGAGGTGCTGATGTGCAAAGGTGACTGTGGCAGGGATGGGGCCGGCACAAATCAGTCTCTGGAATTTCTCAATTTTCTCCTGAATGTGGCAGACACAAAGCACACCTCTAATAGAGGAAAGGACTGGAGGAACATCCTCTTTAGAACTGTATTAGAACTGTATGTATTTCTTGAAACCTGCTCCAAAGCCTAATGGATTATCTAGGTTTACAATGGAGCTCTTTTCCAGTCTTCTGATTTGTCTCTTGGAAAGCCTAGTTCCTATTAAAGATTTTAAAGTTTAGCCTTCAGAGGACTTTCTGCTGTAATCATACTGCCAACAACAAGGCTAATGCTGCAGTCTTCATCAGGATCAGTCACCTTCAGTCCTGCTCTTTCAGGAAAGATAAAGTGTCCCAATAAAAGCAGAGTAAACATTAGTACAGTGCAGAAGTACAAAGGCTTTAGACCATCACACTGCACTCAGGATTAGGAATGGGAAGGGTCCTGTCTAGTTTATCCCCTTAGCAATACCAGATTTCACATCATGTGGTATTCCACGCTCCTTTTCAAAAACTATTTAACCCACTTTCTCCCTCAAGTTCCTTCTAATGTCTAGAATAATTTATTTATTACTTTGATAAATATCCTTTGACTTCATTCTACTTTTTATTTCATAGCACCTGTTATTCCTAGTCACAGTTTAAGCAAGCTGTCAGGTTTTCTGAACCTAGTTATCCTTCAGTGTTGTCAGATGTTTATAATATAGATATTTTATCATCATTGTGGCAAATTGTTTTTATTTATTCAGCTTACTGTTTTCTCTTAATCAACCTTTTCTAGTTGTTTAATCAATCATTTTTCCTGACCTTTTCTACTCTACCTTCACTTTAGGCAATTGCTGTCAACTCTTCATGTGCATAAAGGACCAGTATTCTCAAAGTAGTATTTACAATTTAAGACTCAAATACACCAGAATAAGGTTAAAAACACAGTGCTTTTCAAAAGTACTTGAGTTTCTTTTTACTAGTCTTATGAGGTAATTCTTTTTCTTATTTAAATGCCAGAAGCTAAAGATTCATTGAAAATTAAAAATGAGACCCTTATAATAGCATCAGGAGCATGGGGGCTTTCAAGAAATAGGAAAGAAACTAATTATTTTTAATTTCATATGCCAAATTCACAGCAAGTTCAAGCAAATGTAGGAATTCCGTCTTCACCATTATTCTGCACCTAGTTTATTACATAATAGCCCTGTAACTATTCCTTGACAAACCCTCCCCCATTATTTCACACACATTTCACTCTGTGAAAATATACTAGTTTCACTATCTCATCTCCTTTGTGTTGAAGTATTGCTCTCTTATTACATTAAATACTAGTTTCTCCATTTGCACACTTTTTATATTACTTTATTTATTACTTTCTGTCCTATTTCTAACTGCAGGATCTTTAAGTTATCATCCAATCTCACAGATATTCACAGCTCTTCCAAAATTTAATTCAACCTGTGAATTTATTTGCCATGCTGCTTACTCTGCCTCCTGGATTATTAAGGTGTAAAATAAAACCAGGTGTAACAATAAACTCTGAGATATCTCCCTGTAACTCAATCTATTTACCAACTTTTGTGACAGATAATGCTGATATCTAAGAAAGTTTGAACTATTTTTTCCCAAGTAAGTTATGGCATCCTAGAAGATTTAATTCTCCTCTTGGATACTACTATGCAAATACAAACCATAAAACCAATATAGTGTGGGAGGGATCAGTTTTGATATCGATCTCTAGACTAACCATTGCTGTTGATCTTCCCTCCATTATTAGATTGTATATTTTATAGATAGACATACAATGACACAAGGAAATCTCGTTTCCTTAATAGGTCCACAATACTTATTGCTCACAAACACATTTATACACTGCTTTAATCAAATTTATCACACAAATATTACAATATGCACATGTTAACAAGACACAAATTAAGAGCTGAGGAATCAAAGTATACAACGATCAGAAATAGAGAAAAAATACGTTAACCACGTGGGGACTAAAATAAGCCTCAGCGATCAGTTTTCAATGGCTTGAAGACTTAAATGAACAAGAAAATGCTCCAATTTAACACAGAAAGTGCCCTCATTCCGAGGTAGGAAAAAAAGTATTCTACACTGCCTAGTCCCTCTTAAAGCTTTTTGTGCTTTGGTCCCTCATACATCCATCAAAATTAAAAAGAATCAAGCCAGGATCTGTCGCTGAGAAAGAGTCTTCTCCTTCCTTCATTACAATCAAGCACCTCCTTGCCCCTCTGCCTTAATGGACTCTGCCGCCCTCGGCACCGCTGGAAAAAGCCCTGCCTATCTCGTTTCAATCTTCTCTAAGTTCCTGCCTTCAATTTACACACGGGGATGAATCTGACTCGGAACCCCCCTCCCCCATTTCTTATCTATTTATCTTCCTTAAAAGAGAGAATTGTTACTGGAGGACCGGTCTTGCAGCCGGGGTTGAGCAGTGCAACAGTGACATCCGATGGCTGCCTACATCAGGCTCCAGAGAGCTTTCCTGGCTTGCCAGTGGCCTCTTCAACCTTGATAAAGACAAGTGATGATGACTGAATATTAGCTGCCCTCAGTGCATTTTATTCATTTACCTCTACATTAAAACCACCTGGGCAGTTTTCCCCCTTTTTTCAAAGCACCAGGAATTGTCTTGGACACAGACTGACTGACTGAGCTGTCACTGCACTGCATGGGAGTAAAGAAGGCAGACTCAGGAACAGACAGGTGCACAGGTATTCCTATAACTCCTCATTTATAGCTGCAAGGGAAGGACACGTGTGGCATTTTCTGTGGTGACCACAGCTCTCAGGAGTCTGCTGCATTTCTTCATTTATCAAAAAGGTAACTAGAGCCTAGATGAAGCACTGGTGAGTGTGTGTGCAGCAGTGTTCTGTATGCAAAGGGAGTGGAAAGGTCATGAGAAGTATTAAATACAGAATTGCTATTTAGTTCAAAGGAATCCAAAATCTACATTTCTCAAATCAGAGGCTATTCAACTCCAAGGTTAAGTGAGCAAACTAAACCCGAGATTTTCACTGCCTGAAATCTGAACTCTAAATTTGTATGAATATCAGAAGTGAGGAATAGTTTCTATAGTTTGATGGCAACAGATTTTAATACGCAACCTTTATTATGTTTATCTAATGTTGCTTTTCAATATAGTGTGACAAGGAATAAATAAGTTTTATTATGCCCTGGACTTTTCCTAGCACTGAGTGCCCTATTCTGATGCTCCCCAGGGTGGCTATGGATCTCCATCAGCCTCACCACACACAAATGCTCTGTGTTTTCTCCCTACAGACATAAATTATTCAGTCTTGACTGAACAGTTTGGTACCTTAAGCAGCAAAGCCTTCCTCAACACAAGATAAATCTGACAAAACAGCCAAGCAGAAGCAGCCCAAAGGAACTACACTGTTCACGATCAAAATGGATCCACAACTCAAAGCTGTAAGACAAGAGAACCAATGACTACCCTGATCCAGTATTCTGTATTTGCAGACAACCATCTGTGCTCACATTAAGCACTTCACAAATTATGAAACAGTCTTAAGACCAAAAGTCACAGGTACATTGTGTCAGGTGGAGCTGAGCTGCAGTTACTGTTTGTTTTAAAGCTCTGTTTGGACTTGACACACTATAACGTGGCACCTTCTATTTCATCCATTTATTTCATAAATAGTGTTTGTTATGTAAAGCTTGATTATTAACTAGTGCAGTAAGAAGTTGATATTTTTTTAAAGCCTGAAACTTCTTCAACTGTGTTCTCTATATATCTTGTGCCCATTGTATTTGTAGGGAAAAGTCATCATAAAGAACTGCCACTCTTCCCACAGATTATTAAGAGGACTGCAAGCCATGTGTAACTATCCATTTTTACTCTATAGGCTTTCACTTGTGTGCAGAATACTCTCCAATTTACACACAGACACACCTTTCAAACTAAAAAAAACAACCAGAAGTGAAGTAATTTTGTAATTTTCCTTTTTCCTGCCTTTTTCTTCCCCTTTGTGTTATTTGTCTACTTTACTCTGTTTTTCCTCTAATTAATCTTACTTTGCCCAAGTCTTATTGTCATTTTGTTGAAACTATTCAAAGTGCCTCAAGCTGCTAAACAGCTGGCAAAATACACAAACATTTAAGACTTTAAAGTCTGAATATTAAATTGCGATTTCCAGGAGAGAACAATGGGGTCCTTCCTGATTTAATACTTTCTTTTGAACCATATGTCATTTTTGCTTTCAAATTAATCTGAGTATGGAAAACAGGTTGAGTATATTTTTATTAGAACACACTCCAAATATTTAGACAGTTATTTGAATCATGTTTTGGCAAAATGATTATGCTTGTCAGTCTGGAAACATACAATTTCCATATTTCCCTTACATTAACTCTCTTTAACAAAGGATTATTAAAATCTTAAATGCTATTTTCTCTTCTTTTCCCCTCCCTTTCTGGCATGAATAGTTAAAAGAAGCCCTAATAAAATATTTGGGCTGCATTAAGAAACATCTGAATTGCAGTTGCAATTCTAGTGTAGTCACAAGCTTGTCATTAAAATGCACAGCACAGTGCTAATGCAGCTGTATACAGCTTTTATTATTCAGGCTGCTAAATGGATAAAACATATTTTAATTCAACGTAAACTGTGCAAACAGAAACACAAGAGTATGAGGCTTTTTTATTTCCTCAGGAGGAGCCCAGATCCTTGAGCTCAATAACTTCTCTTGGCCAAGGGCCAATCTAGATTTATTGCAAGAGTCCCTGTGCTGCCTCTCCAGACACACATTTTGCAATACTTGAAGAAGTTGGTGTGAATGGCTTTCAGCCTCTACCACCTCTTTTTATTAACATGTCCCTGTTAATATTTCCAGGCTCTAACTCCATATTCCCTAGCCAGGATACAGGCAGCAGCCCTCAGGAGTCAGCTCTGGTACCACAGGAGTTCAGCTTACACAGAGATGCACTAGAGCCCAGGGCCTCCCTTCTGAGCTAAAACCCAAAAATGTTCCCAACCCTGCAGCTTTGGGGACACACTGTGTGATGTCCTGAGGAGTTCACAACAGCTTAAACACTCTCCTGCAAAGACTCAGTCAATCTCCACACTGACCAAATTCTAGCTGACCAGTGCACGAACAAGCTTTGACACAAATTCCATGTCCCAAGCATTAGTCTGTGTTATTAGCTGCTAAACATCCATTATTTCTAATCGCGGCGTGTGTAAAAATCCCTAATTTTTATGTTGAATTTCATGTCTCAGGACAAAAATAAAGCAGAAGAAATGATTCAAAGCTCACACGCAAATCATCTGGAATATGTTGCTGGAATAACAGCAAGAACCATAGAAGCACATTGAAGACCACACAGAAGTTTACCGATGCACCAGCAGACAAAGAGTTTGGCAAATACATCCCTCTTTAAGGCAGATTTGCAGCAGAAATGCAACAGAAAATAAGAGTGCAGGCCCTGAAGGACAGCCAGCAGAGCCCAGGAACCAGATGAGCCATCAGTGTGAGAAGTACCCTTAAAAGGCAGAAGTCCTTTGCCAGATTTCAGCCCTCTGTAAGCTCAGCAACAAGGTATTTTCTGGCCCATTGTGTGCCCTTCTATTGAGGTGGCAGCAGAGTCTCATTATCTCCATGGGCTGTAAAAGTGCCTCTAATTAGCTAGTCACCAATGCTCTACCAGAGGGTATTTTGGAGTAGATATATTCTAATTGTCTCTGTTGGGCGTCCACAGTGATTCCATAGAAAACAACCTTCACACAGGGTATGCTCAGCTTGCAGGCATTCCTGTCCGCTCTTTCACTCATTCACAGCATTTTAAGCCTGGATGCCACATAAAGCCGAGATGGACGTGCTACGATTAAAGACAGAATAAAAATGAAATGAACCAATAGACCGAGGTTAAAAATTGGAAGTAGCAACAGCTAATTAGTGCCGTAGTTGAAAAGAGAGAAGCCACAGTGCTTCTGTTCAAGAGGCTACTGCTGCTATTAGAATATACTAGTATTCCAGCAATGAGTTTCTACATTTCTATTTTTTTTAAATAAAAATGTTGTATTTTATTATTGATTTCCAGTTGCTAAAGCTTCAGTATTTCTGTTTTGCTATGGCAATCTGTTGCTTGTCACTTTGACATCTACAATGACAGTCATTTCCTACTTCCCCCATACCACAAAAGAGGGCTCTGTAATGCAAAGTAAAAGAGAATATTCATTAGCTATGACAGAAAATTACTTGACTCTCAGTCTCCATCCTCTTTTCCTCTAGTTAAAGGCTAAGACAGCCATAAACATTCAGTTGACTGTTATCCCTTCTTGTAATATTGGTGATACAGATGCTCAGTTACACACACAGGCTTTCATTTCCTCACCTAGATCCAAAGGGCCAAATTCTTCTGTATTCTACAGGGTTAAGTGAATGCATACATGCCTCATTAAACATTAATATTCATGGAAAAGGAAAAAAATGGTTACTTAGAAAAGCCCTTATGTTACCCTATTTTAAGAATTTGTAAGATCCAAGGATCTTAGTGAAAGGCTCTTGGGTAACATCTTCTGAAGTGCAAAATGATTTCATATGATTCACACATTTGGAGGGAAAAAAAATTAAGCTAAACAAAAAGTCATATATATATATAACACAACATCTAAGTGATTCACATTCCAGACGTTTCACTTAAAATATGTTATCTGCCTGCTGACAGGATTAGTAGTGCATCTGAAAAGAGTTATCAGTCTTTGTTGTTGTTTTTAAGGCTTCTCTGAGCGGGACCCCACTGGCCACCAGGGGAACTCTAGTCTAGACTAGTCTGGGCTACAGCAGTTTTGGGCCTGTGACAGATTCCCTTGCAACATGATCAGTGCCAGCCAACCGGGCCCCAGGCAGGTATCACCCATTTGGAGCAGGATTATGCTTCCTTTCTGCTGGAAGAAATTTTACTTCTCTGAGTCTGCTTAGTCAGTCCTCTGTCCTACCTCTAATTATTACTCAGATCTTTAGACAGGAGCAAAAGATCTATGAATAATGCTGTCAACATTAGAGGCTCAACATACACCAGTAACCTCAGTCTGTTGGTACATATGTGTGCTGCATCCAAGATTATTCCTATTTACAGCAGGATATTTCCAGAAGCTCTCTCATTTTCCATGCAATTCACATTTTTTTTTCTTGGCTGTTTTTGAGCATATTTAATCCACTTGCTTTAAGTTTGAAGGTTACTGGAGGTGCCATTCCCTCGCATTTCACAGGCTCATGCATGACTTACACTTTGATCGCAAATGCAAATCAGAGCAGCATATTTTCATTAATTTATTGCTCTTAATCAGAAATGAGACTTTCATGTCTGGAGATTTATCTAGATACTTCATCACTTAAGGTGGGACACAAGTTAATGAAAAATCACAGGATGCTGACAATACTGGTTGAAAAGTTCCTATTTTCTATCAACACAATGTTCTTCCATCCCTCCTCCAAATCAAATGTCTTTATGTCTAACAATAAGAATATTTTTCAGAAATAGTATCTGAAGCAATGTCCATCTTCCCTTTCGCTCTGAGAAACACATTTCAGTTGACTGAACAAATTAATTCACATAAAGCATACAGGTAACTGAGTTTCTCTGCCTCTCACTCCTTTTAATCTTGCTGATATGTTATTTATGTTCTGTTCAATAAATAAAATCAAGATTAAAAAGCTGAGCTGCCTGAGGGCACTCGTTGCTAACAGAGCTTTCCTTTGCTAACAGATATTTTCAAGTGTACAACTTGTTTTCAACTTTTAATAACATCCAGAGAGATATTTTGTTTTATAAATTACCCATGTGAGGTGTGTGCATAATCACTGCAGCTCCCCAAAATTAAAAATTTCTCTTCAATGTACCTGCCATCTCTACTTTGTTCTCTATGATCTGTATGAGCACTCCACTCTAACAGAACCTAACCAACTTCCTGGATTGGGACCAGGAGAGCAGAAATTCATGATGTGAACACAAAGGGAAACCCTCAGTGAGAGTAAGGGTGATAAAGCAGTGTTTAAGAATTGCAGTGCTAATGAACCTCACCAGTGGAGAACAAGGACTGGGCTCTGGGTGGCACACTGGGTTTGTTGGGGGGACTACAATGTGTAAGGCCCCAAGCTGAGTGGGATTTGTTGCCAGCCTAGCAGTTGTCACTGTTTATTAGAGCCATTTTCCCTCAACCAGTAGACTGAAAATGACAAGAAAATAATCAACAGTTGTCTGAGAACATAAGCCACCAGCGAGCAGCCCTTCACAACAGCATGGAAACCAAAAAAAAAGAGCAGCCATTAAGCTGCTTATCACAGCTGGAACTGGAACTGGCTCCATTTCTGAATTGCTGCTGAAAGCAATGGAAAAGCCCAATTGAGAAAGAAGTAGCTGTAGTAGCCAAATTGCAAATGGCTTGGAAAGAGGCCTTTTCAGCTGACACATTCTTCAATGCTTTATAAGAGGGGTTAACGACCTCTGAAGATTGATATGACAAACTGTGTACTTCTTTCCCAAATTAGGGGTTAAGTGTGCAAGAAGGACCTTGCACAGAAAGCTGGATTTCTGAACAGTTTCCCACTTTTGCTTGAATTCTGCTGCTTCTCTCAGCAGGTTGCAATTCCCAACCCTCAGGTCTGTGTTAGTGATGCCTTGTGCCATCCAAAACTTGTGCTGATCCTGTCTATAGTGTATATATGTCACAGGTAACCATCCTCTCCCACTCTTCATGCCATCAGTGTATGTGGAACACAGGAAGAACCTCAGAGAGAGGGACACAGATACAGAAAGCTTTTCAGAGATGTCTTTGTCATTTCCTCCCTGACAGATAACCACTGGACTGACACTGTTTTGCTTTCTGAGCTGTTTCCAAAACAGCGCCTGACAAGTAAATACACACAAGTCTCCTCTGTCCTCAGTTGAACAGGATCTTGGAGCAGCTCCAAGACACCAAGGAAGAATTCATGCAAACCACTTGCTCCTCTTCCTTGCAGGGAAAGGGGTTCCTTCCTATGATTTGTCTGTTCCATTTTTCCCTTTCCTTCTCTCCCTTCCACATTAGTGCAGTTACATGAGAAAGCTGTAACTATAACAATGCTGCATCTCAGTAAAGTGGGAAATGGCACAGGAATACTTTTATTACATCTTGAAGTGTCCAAGGCTTAGTGAATGCAATGCTTATAAAAAACACTTCAAGTAATTCGACTAGAGGTCCTAAGCTCACTGTGACATAATTGCACTCTTGCAGGTGCACTACTTAGCCTGCAGCCATTTCACAGAATTGCTAAAAATTAAAATGGAAAAATAATTTAAAAGTTCACCAGCTCACATAAAGGTTTGTACTTTAAAGAAACAGCATTAAACTCTACTTTCATTCAGGTATTCCTCAGAAAAAGAATTACCAAGTTGACTGTATCCCCTTTACTTGCCTAAATGTACACAAAGAAATAGAAATTGAAATTACTGAAAAAATACATTTTGCAAAGATGTTCGAACTATTGTTAACTCCAGAATATTTCCCAAGATGCTCCAAGTATCTGAAATTCTAGATTTTTGGCCATGTTTCTTGAATAGACACAGCCCACAATCAAAACCCCAAACCAAACACAATTAATTTTGAGGTTTACCTTTCAATACATCATCACCTCTCTCCTTATAAAGAGAATTTCTTTACAAGATTAAAACCTGAATATGCTATTTAATCCCCTAATGTCTAATAACTGCTTTACTTTAATGTTGGTTAACAGTGAACAGCAAGAAAACTTCTCAAGAAGAAAGAACAAGAGAAACAAGCAGCAAATAAAAGTGATCAGCCACAAGACTGTCTGGAAACTTATTAATTCACATATATTTCTATTTCTGAAACCAGATGACAATCACCTGCTGTTAGGCCAGCTCAGAACTGTGAGATTTTAAAAAGCACAAGTCATTAGCTCTTAGGAATTACCTTGTAGAACTCTCCCAGTTTTCCTTTGTGCCCCACAATTCGATAGTGCTGATTCAGTTCTTCTGTGGCTTTTGGCAGAAAGTAATTGAGGTTGACAAGGCTCAGAAGGTCTGACCACTTCCACATTTATTTGGGTTTGGTTTTGGGGTGGGCTTTTGCTTCTTGGGGGTCCTTTCTCCTTTGGCTACAGGCAACAGATCCCTCCAGCACCCAGAGCTGAGGCTCTTCCCACCCCTCCTGAGCCACACTCACAGCCTGACTCACCCCAGGGTGCTTCAAAGAACAACAAACTCATTTTCTCCTGCCTTCAAGAAGGCTTTTCCTATTAAGTAAAACTGAGAGATTTACTTCTATTTCTACTAAATCTGTCACTGTTCTTCCCCTCTGGCTTCTGCCAGTGCTCCTTAGCAGGGTGGGGTCACCCTCCATAGGCTCTTGCTGAGCTTGCCCAGACCACACAGCATTTGTCCCCTTGTCCCACAGCTGCTTCCTTGACATCCACTTCTTTGGTACTGGGTACATGGAGCAAGGTGTCATGTAAATAGACCACATCAGCCATCAACATGATTTCTTATTATTCATCCAGCAGGAAGAAGTTGTCATACCCCACGCTGGTATCTAAATATTTCCTCCAGATAATGACTGAATAGTCCTTGAAATTGTGCCCATTATGCTTCTGACCCCCATTTGCCACCTGCAGTCATCATCTTTGTCCATCTGCACTCATCATGGCTGTTCATCTTTGTCAAATTTACAGCAAACAGTCTTGGAGGAAATAATGCACAAAGCACAATTGTAAAGATGAGAAACAAAACGGAGGGGGGGGGGGGGAAGGGGGGGAGATATCTCTAACAAAAGCCAGGTGTAGAAGTTATTAAATAACTGCAGAGATTTCAAAGTACAGTTTAAGTAATTGGCACAACGCATTTTTTTGATGCAGCTGAGAATTATGTGCTCCTACCCTTTCACTAAAGCACCATAGAACATAAAATTATTTAGGAAAGAATGTTCATTAAATTCTGCCATACCGTGAGAAGCAAGCCTTAAACGAAGTATTTAGAATAAAATATTCACATTTCAGATGATACAGGCAGTAAATTTTGACAGCATCCAATCTCTGGGACTGTAGTATCTGTACTAGAGGCCCCAGAGTAGTAGTGTTAATTGTTTCTTTTTTTAAAGCAGTGCTTAAAAAGAAGAGCTTTAATTTGATCAAATGAAACTTAATGAAGGTGATTTAGCCTATAAAGTTAATCATCACTTTGGTGTCACTGTTTCACAGGATTTGGAGACTTTCCGTTCTGAGGCAGGAATGCAAACTTCACAGACAAGGGCATATCTGTGTTTCTGCTGCTATAAGTTCTACAGATAAAGGAGAAGATGCAGCGTCTGATTCACAGGCACACTGCTTTTCCCAATTGCTTTATGATAAATATAATCTTCCTCTTCTTGGACTTATTTGTAGATAAGCCTCTATTCCACATACCTATCTGTGTACTCTCCAGGCTCCCCAGTGTGTATTTCTGTGCTACAGCATCTTAAAGAAAGGAAGGTCTGTTAAACCCTCGTCTGCTGGGCTGGGCTTTCCCCTGTGCTCTCATCAGGGCCTGATCCAACAACCACATTAAATAAACAAGAGGTTTTTTCAGTAAACGTAATACCAATTCAGTCACCTACCTGATTATTCAGCCTGCAGAGGATATGAAAGCACTGTGGAGGCAAAACACACAACTGCAATAAGGATGAATTCTTTTCCCCCCTTTAAATTATCTTCCTGTGGCAAATACAGCCTGGGACTGCAGAAGCCAAAAGGACCGTCCAGAGATTTCCAGGCTGTTTCACTTTTTTTCTGGCAACAAAAATAATCAGAGAGATCAGGAGTGCTGAAACTACAATTAGAGTAGCTACATATTTTAAAGCTGCTTTCTGCATCACGTCCAGAAGTGATTTCTTTTCATTACATTCATGTTGGTAATGATAAACAGAGGATAAGGTCTGGTGCCAAGGTAGATTATCTTGTTTCTCTAGGAGAGAAATTTGGCTTTGTGAATCCAGCTATTTGGTGTCAGACACAACTGTGTCCACAATATTCTCCTCCTTCAGGAAAGCAGATGAGCAGGGCAGCGTGAGGGGTCATCAAAGCCTAGTATTGTGATTAATTAATTAGCAATGAACTGTTTAGCACCCCAGTACAGCCACTGCATTCAGAACATACAAGGCAATTCCAGGGAAGTGTTTGAACCCTCCATTCTACATTTAGGTAGGAAACTCAGTTCTGTGTTTGAGCTTTCTCACTTTTCTATTCCTCTTCTCCATGACATATTTTCCACTGCTTTACCACCCAATATAATTAACCTGAACACAAATACACACAGGAACTTTCATCTACTACATCCAGTTCAGAGCTGTCAGATCTCAACTTCTAATTTCTGTGCTTTTGCTCATTCATATCCTATCAATTGCCAGCAACTAATAGTGGGGGTTTTTTTCATGTATCATAAAGCTTTTTCTTGTGGAATATATAACATTTTGATAAATACTATAATTTTAAGTGCTTTAAAGCCCGCTTTATACTGTTAATGAGGTCATACAATAAAGAAATGGCAATTACAATGAATTTCTTTAAAGCTTCTTTGCTTGGAAAATAAAATGTCTGCACAAATTTGCCAGTTAAAAATCAAAATTGTCATATACTACATGTAAGCCTTTAGTACAAATAGAATTTCTGACAGATTTATGTTCAGGATAAAAAATGCTACCTGTCAAAAACAGCTATAAAAAATTAAATATCTGCTTAATGTGAGGCTTCAAGTATTGCAAATGTAGCATTCATTATCATAAATACAGTAGTATGATCTAATTATGTATTCTCTACTAAGTTTGTCAGATAACACAATTCGAAAATGGCACAACTAAATCAAATATGTTCTACTTACCTATTGAGTGATAGTGAAATTGCACATAAAAAGGCTTCTTTACAGTCAATTTTAAGATGCTGTAACTTTGTGATGGGTTTTATTTTATTTTAGGTTTTTATTATCAGTTTACCAACCAACTTTAGAGATTTTTCCAACATGAGTGTCTTCATATCCAAACACAAATAGATGAATTGCCATATGAATAATCAATCTTATTAATGTTTATTTTCATCTCACACCCACTGCCCAAGTGTGACCATCTTTTTCCACTGTCCTGTGATTCATTATTTAGGCAAAGGCAAGATAAGAGTTTAGAAAAGCAAGGCAAGAATCTGAAGGTCAGTTTGACTGATTTTGTTCTGGTTTAGGCTGGGATAGACTTCACTCTGTTACTCACAGCTGGTACAGTGCTATGTTACCCCACCAGTGAGCAGCCTGGGGGACACAGCCTGGACAGCTGATCCCAGTTGAGCACAGAGATATCCCAGGCCACATGGCATCATGCTCACTAAATATAAACTAGGGAGAAAGCTGGCCAGGGTGTAGCTGCTCAAAAACTGGTTGGGCATCAGTCAGCAGGTGGTGAGCAATTACATTGTGCATCACTTGGTTTGCATATCTTATTAATTTTTATTATTAATAATGATTGTTATACCTTCTATTTATGTTCCATTAAACTTTCTGTATCTGGAGCCACAAATTTTACAATATTTTACACAATTTTCTCCCCTATCCCATCAGTGGGGGTGAAGAGAAAGCAAAAAACTCTGATACTGAGCTACTTGCCAGCTTAAACTGGGACAGGTTTCAATATCAGCATTATCAACTTCAGGGACAAAAGAATGTGGCTTGTATCACACATCTTAAACTAAATAAAAAATAGCTGGTCCAGTTAAACTAAAACTAGAGCTAAGAAACCTCAAGAAATTGTTTTCTCATGGACTAGAGAGGTAGAGCTGGGGTAAAATTAAAGTAATTAATCTTTCAAATAACTTCTCTTCAACATCACATGAATTTTATCTCAATCAATCTAACCCCTAATAGGGATCCTTGCAATCTCAGATAGGTCTGACTTTTGCTTTCCACTCAGACTCCTATGCCATGGACTGTTTCTCTCAGGAGCAGTGGAGGAGCCCACCTGCTGCTGCCTCAACCTTCAACCAGAGTCATTTCCTGCAGATCAGCCCCTCCCCTGGCACTCTCTGACACACATTTGCCCTCCCAGCCTTGTGACACGACTCTTGTTCATCGGGTGCGTTTTTAACCGTCCTTCAGAAATCAGGAGCTTACACCTGCTTTCTGTGGTGGTCTGAATTTTCTACTCCTTCTCTTGCTCCCTCCCTGCCAAGAAAGGTTTTGGTCACTCCCTTGTTCTCTGGCCCCCAGCTTCTTAATTGTCAGTCTGAAGGTGTTCTCACAGTGCCTCTTTTTACATCTTCTGACGCCTGACTCGAGCATCTCAAAAGGTTTTGAAAAACTCTGTTAACACAAGGAAATAGCCTAATTATTATCATCATCATTTCCATTCCTGTGACTTGCAAAACTGATCCTGGGGTGACAATCCCATTCTGTTTGACACACACACAAAACATCCTGCTAAAAGACCATCTCTATAGAAGAGACTGTAAAAATGGGTTCTGAAAAATCACTTTAGGTTCTTCTTGACTTAGAGGAAGATGTCTTATGTACCAAGGCATCTGTATTCAGGTTTTTTCCTTAGTTTCTTTAAACTAAAAGCAAATTTATATCTGTTTAATGAAAAACAGGACAAAGAGTGATCCTGCTGCACCCATAAAACAACACAAGGCTGCAAGGATACATCAAAGAAAAGAGAGGAAACATAGTGTAAGCACACATTTTAAAGTTATTCAGCCATGATATTGTTCAAAAAGAGTGAAGAATTAAAAAAAAAAGAAAACTCCACAACTTCAAAAGTATTGAAAACCCAGAAACTCTGCTCATAATGTTGCAGCTAAATTATGAATTGCAGTCATTCCATTATTACATCACACAATTGGGGCCTACAGGGGAAATATTGGCACACTACAAATTACAGTTGTAATAATACAGTTCTTGATTCCTAATACTTAAAATTATCCCCATGGTGATTATAGTAAGACTAGTAATAATACTCAGCAATAACAGTAATTAATCTAATTAGTTCATTAAAATGATGATGGCTATTATTACTATAGGTCATAAATTAAGATGAAACCTTCTCTGAGCATAAATAGAGATGAAATATGTTTTCCTTTGCACAATGGACAAGGCAGCAGCTGTTTCTTTGGTGAAAAAAATAGTGAGATGATTATCTAAAGATGCAAATGAAGTTTCTTTCACTAACCACCGTGAAGGTCGAATATCAATGACACGAAAATAATTTTCCTTCAGTCGGAAAGGAAAGAGTGACAGCCCGCTGCAGAGCAGGGAAAGCTTTTCATGTCCCAGTTCAATACTTATAACCTGGCAGCACTTCCCCTGCCCTATTGGCTCTCCTTTATCCCCATCCCCATAAGAAACTTCCATGTAAAATGATGTATTTATCACTAAAATTTTAATAACGTGTTTGCTTGATTTGTAGAATACATTTAGGGTATTTAATTTATGATCTTTTTGGGTATACATTTGTATGCGTGAACTCCACCTATGTGAAATATCATGTATGATAATAGACACGTATCTTAAGATGTGGAAGTGAAAACCTTGGGCAAAGTTGCAGAAACATATGATAAATAAATTATTTATGTCCTTTTTGTTGCCTCACTGGTCAGATAATTCTGTGTTCCCTGGAGCTTCAACATTCCAATCCAGTGAGCAGATTACAGCATCCATCATTTGCTTGAAATCAACATGCCAAATAAATATTTCTTCCATCTGCCTCTAATGTGAAATGTCACCTCTTTTCTGCAAGCACTGGTACGATTCTTAAAAGAGCTCCAGGCTTCCCTGCTATAAAAACTTCAGAGTCTAACAGCACCCAGGCCTAGGAAAATGATGCCAACAAGAAAGGACATTCCGGTGCCTTGCTCACATCCACTCCAAGCTTTGGAAAATCCCAAAACCTTGAAAACAGGTAAACCACATGCAAAATACTTTATCAGAAATGCAAAGCACTACAATCCATCTTTTCTTGGGCTTCCCAACAAAATGCATTAGTGGAAAATGGCACTATGTGAAGCTCTCTATGAAGCTCAGCCTCCTGTGCCCCAAATATTGCCTCCCTCTCCACACCCCAGAGCCTGCCGAAAAATGCCATCCTGCAGGGAAAAGCAAGACAGAGAGAGGAGAAAAGTGGAAGCTATAGAGAGATTTTGCCAAATGACAGAATATGTTGTGATCACAGACAAAAGGAATGTCATAAAAAAATAAAAAAAGGACTGCAAAATCTTCTGGGTTAGCACACTTTGGCTCACCTTGACCGTGGCTCACATTTAGACTGCACACGTCATTTAACACCGTCACAGACAGTCTGATTCTTTCCTAAACAAATATTCTATTCAGAAAAGAGGTTTACTATATCCTGAATTGCATCCTTCACGTATTACTACCGGTGTAACTAAGTTGTCAAAAATACGGGGTTCTGTTCATGGACAGACAAATGCCACTTGCCCGCCTCCCTTCCAGGAGCAGCCCTTCTGCAGCAACTGCTCCTCCTTCTCCAGCCTCCCAGATCTTTGCTTTGTAAGGCTGATACTTTAAAATCACTTATTTTATATTTTCATGACCTAACAATTTAGGTTAATGCCAGTCGATACAGACAGGAGTGAACCTGAAATATGACCGGACTGTAGTATCTCCATATCCAAAAAATAACACGATAAAAAGAAATCATCTAAAAACGTGTTAGGAATTGCAATAAGATTGCACTACAGCTGGGAAATGGCATCTGATTTTTGCTTTCAAATATAAAGCCAGAGAAGTCACAAAACAGGTAACTCTCAAAGTATGATAATTAGTCAGAATCCATGGATGTTTCCTCGGCATGGATTTATTTTTGTTTAATGTGCAACTTCAGTGGCAGTCTTAAGTTAAAAAAAAAAAAAAAAAAAAGGATATTTTCTGTGCATTTTTAAAGGAAATGATGAATAATTCAATTTTAAGGATGGAAGCATAGAACAATTGACTCAATCTTTCCTTTTCACTGGATTATTTATGCTGGCCTTTCTTTCCATAAGAGATAAACTTCTCTTTCTTTAAAGAACTAATACTTCCAGAACAATTGCTTTTAATTACACAAAATATCAAAACATTTTCCAAGGACTAAGCCTCATTTTGTGAAATGAGCTTGATGAAAAAATAGGAAAAGAAAAAATAATGCATAAAATTTGAATAAGCTTCAAGAGCAATTTTGGCCAAAGTGTTACAGACTATTAGCATTTTTCTTCCAATGAGCTGTTTTATTTACAGGAATAAAAATGCTAGTCTGCTGAAGGAACTAAAGAAAAACAGGGGGGAAATCCCAACCTCTAAAAAACCCCAGAACTTTTAAGAAAAGTGTTCTACTCAATGGCATCATTTTCTTTGGCCTTGACCTTCTCAGAGCCTGTGTGCTCTTAAAAAGGTAAACTGAGACAGAGGCAAATGTTTTCTTCCACAATTCCTGATTGCTTCTCACTCTGCTTTGTATTTTTCTTAATAAGCCAAATAAAATTCGTCCTCCATACTTTAGGATCCTGTAGTATCATATCTTGTTTAGGATCTGATTTTGCTTTTGTTTTCTCTTGTTTCCCTTAATTTGCCGCTGTCAATTTATTGTTCCTTCTGTTCAGTGTTGTAAGAGAAATATTTCTCTCACTAGTCTTATAACTGTTTGTGATGCACTCCAGCTGAAAGATACAATTCTTCCTTTTAAAGAAACACAAGAACTACAAGTTATTAAAAAAAAACCCTCTCCCTCCAAATCATAAGAAAGTTTTTAAAGTTTTAAAGATCTTGTGTCCAAAAATAATGGCTCTGGTATTCGTTCTTTTATTTTGCCTCTTTTTTGGTGTTATGGTTCGTGGTTTCAACTTCTCTGAAACTATGAGAAGAAAAAAAAAAATAAAACACTTAAAAAAATTAAAGCTTACTCTTGCAAAATCATATCAGCCTGGCAGCTGGAGCTTTAAAAATAATATCAAATATTGCAAGGAAATAAAAACTAGGGAAATAATTGTGAAAGAACATGAAATACAAACTGCCTTAGAGGAGATAAATTTTGTCAGCAAAACCCAGAAGTCAAGGTGACCAACCAGCCCCTTCCTCTTTGCTCACATCCTGCACTTGTATCTTCATGGTTATTCCTGGGATTTGCATAATGGGCAGCACTATTGGTAAGCATACAACAAAAACTACAGAGCACTGTTCAAGATCCTATTTCTAATTTTGGCATTTTCTATCTGTGTCTTCAAAAAATACTAATATACAGGTTAGACGTTGATGAGGCCTAAAAATTTTATCAAAAAATACCTTTGTTGACTTAGAGAACTTTTCCTCCCTGACACTGGATGTAAAGGCATCTCATACTTGGAAAAAAAGCTCACTGGAGCTTGTGCATAAACATATTCTGCTTGTGGCTTTATTGGTACAGAACCCTTGCTGATCTTAGGAAGAAAATGGAATATTAGAGAAACAACTAAGCAAGAACTCTTAATAACACCTTCAACACAGTGGTTTCTTCTATAAGGCACACGTGTTAAAAACACTGCCAGCAAGTTTCCCTTTGTCCATCGTGTTCCTGCTGCAGCCCAGATGTTTCCCTGTGTTCCACTCCAGTCAGAAAAATCATGAAATGTTTTCTGATTTCCTCGTGGCCAGAGCTGTATAAGCACAGCGGGGCCAGCCCAGTGACTCACAGCCTGTCTGGCACCAGATGGGAAGGAGAAATCACTGCAGAGCTACATCTCAATGACTGCCAGTCACAGTTTTGTTGCATCTTTGGGTGAGGAGCAGAAACACACTTTTGAACCCATTTGGATCATCTGCAACACTTCAGGTCACCTAATGCAGGCCTGTGCCACCACAGCTACACTGCACTCCTGCTGGTCAGCTGCACCATCCCCTTTCCATCCCATAAAACATTTTCACCTTCAGTCAGGACTTGGACATGAATAACATCTTGTCCCTCAATTTGGTGAACTAGTGTGGTGAGGCATTGTCATATCCCACTGCTGGAGCTGCAGGGGATCCTCAACACGTGACTGTCAGAGGGAAAAGCAAGGACAGCACCCACTGGGACCTCCTCTGCAGGGAACAGCCTCCCATGTCCCCCTGCATTCACTGACCTCTGAGCCCATGGAGTACGTTCAAGGAAAGTCTCAATTTATTTTCTGGGGGAAATGCATCATTCTTTCAAGTCTCTCCATTCCTAAAATTTACTCTCTCTGCCAGAAGTATAATTCTCCTCTGCAGGGGGCTGAGCACATGCTCAGACTGAGAAGGAACACACCTTTGCTAAGGTCTGATTTTTTTGCCAAGTGACACTCATGTGCTTAAATTAAATTCCAATGTTTGACTGTTGGAATTCAATCTATTAAAGAATACTGAGCAGAAATTGCATACTCGTGCCATTAGTGATAATTTTAAAAAGTGAAACACTTTTGCATAGAAAAACAGTAAAATAATCAGCGTTTTTTCCTGGCTTAAAACCAAAACATGAGTCATCTCTCCTGTACTAGAAACAAATAAAACAATTAAAAGAGAAAACAGCTTTGCTTCTGGGAGAAATTATGACTTTTTCTTAATCAAATTCATGAATTTTAATCAGTAAGTGCCTTAATGTGTGAAGGGAAAATGGCAATTTTCAGAGCTCTTCTCCCTGGAAAGATATTACATTATATCTTTTCCATTCTGAATGTCCCAGACATATTTAACAAGTGCCTACAGATACTTTTAAGTTAGGATTGAATTCTGTATTTAAATTGCAACTCATCTCCAGTTTCAGGTCATTGAGATACAAAAGGTCATGATATTTGCCTTTCATTTTTCTTCTCTCAGAATACTAAAAGTTGAGACTATAAAGAATGCTGTATGAAATATAATTTCTTGCCAATTGCATGAAGAATATACAGTGATTAAGTAAGTAGTTTGACTTGAGTTGTTTAATCCTATTCACCTAGGATCACCTTGAAAAATTTGGCTTCTCAATGCAAGTATGAATATTTTAAAGAATACAGGAAAAGATTCCAGGTGAAAAAAGGCCACAAAAGATGAAAATCTGCTTCATCTTTAGGTCAAAAACATTGTTTCTGAATAAAAACAATGCAAAAAAGATATAAGTGACTTTTATTTTACCTTCAACAGAGAATATATTATTTTCAATGTGGGACCTAAGAATTTTAAATCTGATAAAAAAGGATCTGGGCTAGAGATGAAGTCTGTCCTCCCATGCCCAAAAGCTTGCAGACAAGTTTTGGAGTAAAGCTTTCAATCCTAATTACACAGAACTTCTTTTTCCTGTCCTACTAGTGAAGAAAGAAGTCCAAGTCAGTAGATCTTGCATCTACTTTAAGTCTGTTTAACATTTCCAGATGGATATGAGAAGGTCACAGTGCAAATGACAGTCAGAGCCAGCATTTCTTCTGAAATTATTAGATTCACCAATTTGTAGGAACTGAAACGGACCATTATCATCATCCAGTCTGACCTCCTGCATATTGACAACCATAGGTTTTTGCTAATTTATTCCTGAAGTGAACCCATAATATCTATTCCAGCTACCTTATATCTTTTGAAATATGCCCTTTTTTCATTTGGGAACATTAAGGAATGGATATTCTGTCTCATTTCTCAGTAAATTTTCTGTCAGTTAAATGAGTCTCACTATTAAAATGTAATGCCTCAGCTCTAGGACAATGTCAACTCCCCTGTTTTCCATGTACACTCAGAACACTGTCACAGCTTTGCACACCACTTTTGCCAAGCACGTATTTATGTCTCAAAGCAAAGGCTGCTTTTTAGCATCCAACTGTAGGGATTCCACAGACTCAAAATAGCCCATAAAAGTTACTGTAACAGAAAGTGCAAGTACAGAAACTGCACAATTAACTGCTCAATGTATTCAGGCTCAGAAATACAGCTCTGAGGATCAGGTGCCATGGGGAAAGTGTTGCCTCATGTCACCTATTCACCTTCTTTCCCTTTAGTAGTGTCAGGGGCTCAAGGAATATCAGGAGGTTTCATTATATGGAGCAATACACAGAAACACCCTAAAAATGTGGTCTTGTCTCCCAGTACCAGCACTAACTGCTCCCATTAGACCTCCAGTGACTCATAACAGCTCTCTGCTGGAGATCCCAGAATCCTAGAATCAAATAAGGTGGAAAAAGACCTCCAATATCACCCAGTTCAACCTTTGAACAAATACCATCATGCCCACTAAACCATATCACAAAGTGACACATCTACTCATCTTTAAAATACCTCCAGGGATGGTGACTCCACCACCTCCCCGGGTACCCTGGTCCAATGTTGCTTGACCACTCCTACAGTGAAGAAAATTTTCCTAGTTCCAACTGAACCACCTCTGGTGCAGCATGAGGCCATTTCCCCTTGTCCTGTCATTGGTTGTCTGGGAGAAGAGGCCAATCCCCACCTCGCTACAGCCTCCTTTCAGGTAGTTGCAGAGAATTATAAGGTCTTCCTGGAGCCTCTGTTTCTCCAGGCTAAACACCTCCAGTACCCTCAACCACTCCTCATAGGATTTATGTTCCAGATCCTTCGCTAGCTTCACTGTATTTCTACACACACACCCCAGCACCTCAATGACCAGCTCAAGTGGTGGAAGGCACTTCATCCTCCAAAAACTGAACAGGGGAAAGTGTGTTTTTCTGTTTTTCCACAGTAGATTTCATATACTGCTTGGTGTCATTCTCCTAACACTCCTGCCCGAGTACATTGACAGCTACAACCCAAAGAGCAGCTCAGAGATGTGATTCTTGTTCACCTCAGCCCCTCAGGTGGGCTGGCAGGCGACAAGGCAGTGACTGAACTGGTTGAGCTTCCCCTCTTTTCCCTTCTTTGTCTAGAACACCACCTCAGAGGTCAGAGAACAGCCCCAGAAGGAAGGCAGAGAGGAGAGGCCACTGCCAAGAGGGAAGGGGTGGCACAGGAATGTCTGTCTGTTCACAGGGACAGGGCTTTCAACACCTTCCCTCTGGCAGTCCTGCCCTGCCAGCAGAACTGTGGGGCAGGTGAGACTCAGGTACCCATGAGGACAAACTGATGGGAACAGGAGTTTGACACCCCCTTGTACCCCACCTTGACACTCCCTCATCCCCTGCCTTACTTGTGGGGCCAAATTAATGCGGAGCCCACTGTGGGCAGTCATGAAATAATGTCATAACCCACCAATTCCAGGATCAGCCTCCTGAGCACCCTGTGAGGAGCACACTGAGCTGTGTTCACCAGCGGGTAAGGGCTTTCTATTTACACAGCTGTGGATCTCCAAAGATAACTGGTTTGCCTTTTTTTTTTTTTTAATCTGCTTCTTTTGAAGAGATAAAGTATTCAGCAGGTTGATAGAGCTTTCAGCTGCAACTCTCTTGCTTCCTCACTCTTAAGCCTAATGGCTCATCAAGATGCAGCTTGCCAAAGCTGCTTCTTTCCCTCCTCCCCCATCATTTCCGCTGTCCTTTTCAGCATTCAGGGTTTTAAAGAATTTCTGCTTATGAAGTTTATAGGCAAGACACTCATGTCTGCATGATGCTGCATCACATTACAGATTTTTAATCCCAAATCAGCATCTTCTCACTTTTAAATAGATGTGTCTTTACTAGCTATTTGGTTTGTAAAATTTAAATTTGACTCAGTGCTGTGACTGCTACCTAATGCCTCCAACTGCTGCAAACTACTTCAATCTTTTTGTAAACATCACCTACAAACATCTATTTAACTTCCCTGAATATATTATCCAACTGTATTGTGCATTTGTGATCCTACTCTTATGCAGAAATCACATTTTATTACCATTAAAATCTTGTTAGAGAGGATTATTTTCAATTTGTTGAAATTTAGCTTCTGAGCTAGAAAACAGGGAAGAAAGATGGAAAGCAGGAGTGTGATGGACTTATTTTCCAGGATGCTTGTCTGCATTCA
Source organism: Pyrocephalus nanus (assembly GCA_038380795.1). Classification (NCBI taxonomy): domain Eukaryota; kingdom Metazoa; phylum Chordata; class Aves; order Passeriformes; family Tyrannidae; genus Pyrocephalus; species Pyrocephalus nanus. The sequence goes on along the minus strand of CM076275.1, from coordinate 12,150,056 downwards.
TGCTGAGGGTATAAAATGGATTTACTTCCTCAAAGAGGAGTTAGAAGGGAGTTAAAGATAAAAGGAAGAAGATTAGTTTGACACTGAAGGACTGAGAAGCTTCTTTTAAACAGTATTTAGGAAAAAGAGAAAAACATAAAACCTATCTTATGCCAAATCTTCCTCCCACTCTTAGCTTCATTGTAGGTTATACAGGTAGATTTTCAAGTAATTTATTATTGAAAAAAAAAAGACTATTAATTTGTTTTCTGTTAAAGAAATAGGAAACATAAATAACTCTCTATTCTTTCACTTTGAAGTGTCAGGTGTCACTTTGCAGTACAAAGTTTATTAGCCTTAACAGTCTTTTTCTTCTTTTGCTTTGTGCTACTGCTCTTTTTATCATGTGTCACATTTATGGAAATCTTAACTAACATTTCAGAGTCCCCTGTTTATACCACAGATGGTGTATTTTTAATTTATAAATTTATTTTTATTTACTGTTTTTTCTTTTCTGACTCAGAAATTTAATGAGCTCTCCCACACCTCGCACCCAGGGGAAGTAAGAAGACTGAGTAGGGCACATAGGAAGCAGTAGCCGATTTTATAGCTGTTAAATGTGAAATATGCTATTTATAACAGAGAAATTGGAGCCTGTGGCCACTGTAAAAATGCTCAAAGTGATGAGGAGATGCCTTTCGTTGTGGAGAAGAGTAATTTCTTCACAGTCATCCTACTAAACTGAACAGGAATTTCTGCATAACAATTGAGTGTAAAAACTGAGTGGCTACTACAGAGTAACATATCATAGAACCACAGAATGGTTTGGGTTGGAAGAGGCAATAAATACCATCTCATTCCAACCTCCCTGTCATGGGCAGGGATACCTTCCACTAGACCAAGTTGCTCCAAGCCCTGTCCAACCTGGCCTTGATGTGGCATCCACAGCTGGACAACCTGTATGATGTACTTTCATAACAAGCACCATGTCAACTCTATTTTACATGTAGAATATATATTATCTATGTACGTTTTAGCAATCCTGTCACTGCAATAATATTTTTTCTGCTTCTGGTTGCAAAAACGTTGATAGCAAACCGATTGTGGCAGAAAAACTGTGAAGCTCTGGAGAATCTACTGTGCTCATATTTGTACATCAGCTGGGGAAGGGTATCTTCTGAATTGCACAGTTAACTTTCCAGCTATTTCCATTTCCCCCCCATGGCATCAAAGAAGTCAATGAGCAATTGATAAATCCTCTGTCACTCTGGGCAATTAATGGGAGTTACACAGCACTGACTGCATCAATTCTTGTGTATGTGAAAAGCAAAAAAAATCAATTTCACAAACTTACTGGTGCCTATTGATTTAGTGCCTGTTCCCCAGGCCATTCCCATTTAACGCCTTTGTGAGGTCATTGAAAAAAAATTTCAAGACTGTCAAATAAAATCTGTTTGTTCACAGCTTTCTCAGTTAAATTATTTGCAAGTATTTTTAGCCTCAGCAACATTTTATCAGGCTGAGCTTTAGGCTTGTAGGATTTTCATCATCTGCAAGGTGAGCATAAACAAACTGACCCAACCAACCATTAAGTGAAGCTGTTTTGAAGGTTCAGGGTCCTTTTAAGAAAGCCAAGATTCTACCCACAAAAATCCTTCCCGAGACTTCATAGGCTCAAGACAGGTCTAGAGGCAAATCAAAGTACTTGTGGACCTAACCAATTTGCATCTGCATGCATCTGATTGGCACCTGAATACCAGGAACATCCATAGAAATTGTTAGTCAGAGCAGCCAGATTTGTTCCCAGGACTGAACAACTGGCAGAGGATCCCAGAGACAAATGCAACAGAAGTAAACTGAATGTACAAAAGAATAGCAGCTTTCTTGGAAAATCTGTCCTCATGCACCTGTAGCCCACAGCTCATCACCCACGTTTGTCAAGACACAATAGGCAGAACAGCAAGAAAAAATTACTTTTCTATTTTTTATTTTTAGATATTAACTCAATTTTTTTAAAAAATAACATTGAATGGGAAGTCATTTGCTTCTGCATCCTCTTTAGCTTCATCCTCTTTCAGGCCTACAACAGCAAAGTTGATCCCTCTATACACAGATGCCTCAGACAAATCTAAAGGTGCTTTAAGGTCTCTGGATGCATAAAACATGATCAATATGACCTTCACCCACCCCCAGGCCATCATACCTTTGCTTTCTGAGGAAGACACCAGTCTCTGATAAGAAGTCTGCGCTGGGTCTGAACACACATCAGGTGGAGCAGTCTCCAAAAACCTGCTTGGCTCAGCATCTCTCCAGGGTTTAAACTGGCTGCACTCCGTGTCTTCTTCTGGGAAACAAAAAAGTAACAGCTTTTTAACAGAGTCTGCCTTTTATTGCCTGTAGAATGCAGTGAGATCCTCTGAAAAATTAAATAAAAATCAGGAACAGTGGTGTTTATAAATACGTGGTAAGTACTGAGGTAAACTTTAATATGTGAATTAAAGTACAAAGAAATCAGAAACAACAAATAAATATTCCAATTGCTTAAGTGATATCAGAAGCACCAAATGCATGCATCAAAATACTGTGAGAGAATGATAAAAGTAATTGTTAATAGGAACTAACAAACTGAAATTTAACAGGATGACTTGTCAGTTTGATATCCACCAAGTCAATGATCCCATATCTGAGTAAGGACAACTAATTATTTAAGCAATGTTGTTGTGGTGGCAGTGTCAATTCCATAAAATGTTTCCATTTTTCATTTGACAGAATAAAGGATCCCTGTTTATTCTAGTGATGACTGCCCTTGAACACTGGGAGAGTGTTCTCTGAAGTGTTTCTAAAGAAATAATAAATAAATAAAGAAGTAGCTATTCTTTCCTTATTTTGTTTAATAGTTGTACTTTAATATCCACTGAAAAATTTATAAAATAATCTTTAACTGCTTTTTAAGTACTTATTGGAAAACACTGATTGGTAAGAATTTTAGGACTAAGCCCACACCTTTGGTGGCATTTTAAGCCCTTGCTCCTACTGAAATGAAACTCCTGCAAAAAGGATTAAAATGCTCAAGAAACAGTTAGATAATTGGAAAATAATTACATGCTAAAACTCTACCAAGAACAAAGAAAAAGTATGTTACACCTATCATGTAATTCACTCACAGTACAAAAGAAATTACATTTTAATGGTATTACAAATATTACATTTACTCAGTGTGTATGATTTATTATTAAAACAGTAAATGAAATATTCTGTTTAATCAAACACATTCGAAGTAACTTCCTTGGCTGAAAATGTAAACCCCAGTGTTCTTTTTAGCTCTCCACAGAGATTCCCTCACAGACACGGACTGTGCCCATGCTCTGTGGTGAGTTCTGCACCTTCTGTAGGGCAGCACTCCCCCCCTGGGGAAGGGTTCACTCTGCTGCTTCAGCCCCTGATCCAGCTTTGCTGGATCTAATTTGAACCCCACCAAACTGAGCAGAAACATCTGGACTGATTTCTCTGAGCTGTGGACTCTCCCTCTCCAAACCTCGAGCAGGAATAGGAGTACCCATTAAAATGTTGATTTGGCCACCACTGATTCTGGAGCTGAAGTGTTCCCAAGTAGCTCAGTGGTTTAAGAACCAAATCAATTTTATTTTTTTTTTATTTCAGAAGCCTATGTTTTCTTATAAAGTGCTATGTACTTGCAATAGTAAAAATAGTAAAAACCCTCTTTATTCACAAGTCTCCAATAACAATTTGAAGAATCTCTGAGAATAAATGCAGTTCTCAGATAATTTTTTTCATCTCTGGAGTCATTTTCCAACAGCACTGATGCCATGGAATAAGAGAGAGAAATTTTGTTGACTATTGGTGGATATCATGGATATTTCAACACTTATTTTGGCAGTTGTTCGATTTATTTACTTTTTTCCACCAAGACCCTTTCTCATGATGTACATGCTTTGCATGGGCACCTCAGCCAGATCCAAGGAGGCCGCCAGAAACAGCAGGAACAGCTCAGCCACGATGCTGTGGCATCCCAAACGAGATACCTCCAGAGCAGCAGCTCAGGCAGATCATGCTCTTATGGTCTAACACAACTAACAAGCTGTAAAGAGGGGATGCAGGGAATTGTGGCCATGCCACGTGCACAGTTATTCTTGGATGGGGCTGCTCCTGCCAGTGTTACCGTGGCTTAACACTCCCTTTGCCACAACTGTCTGTTAATTTATTCCTTTCACTCACATTTTCCATCCTCTCTCTTTTCTTGGACTTCAGATGAGTCCAGCTCGTGTAGCTGTTAATGATCTTATGGCCATTTTTCTATCTACAAGGTCTCTGCATGGATATATTTTATATTGTGAAAGAAGCCTTCTCGATGTACAAACAGAAAATGAGAACTTTCAGTTCCAGTTGAAAACCTTATTCAACATAAGATATTGAATTGTCATTCAACTGTTACAAAAGGTAAACATCTGTAAAAGCTTGTTTTCAATTATATTTGTACCTTTAAATAGTGCATTCAGAAAAAGTAAAGGCATATCATACAAATCTCAAAAAAAAACCCACAACAACAAAAACCCCAATGCAAAACCTCAAAAAACAAACCACTTTTTAGAGCTTCTCCTTCTCAGTAAAAACTTTTCCAGGGAGTTGGGGTTTAAATATATTAACTACTGGCTACTTCACTGGATATACTTTGTCAGCAATTTAAGATTCTGTTGCCTTAGAAAAAAATATAAGAGAAATAGATTGCTGGAGAGTTAATTTCAAAAACAAAATGAAAAACTGGCATACATGAAATGAAAACTCCAAAGAATGGAGAATAAAAAAGTAAGCAGACACCTTAATGCATAGTTTATTATACTGAATATTTTCCAAATGAAAGATTCAGAGTATTAATGTTTTATTATTGTGGGAATAGCTAGGTGTAAATCAAAAGAATGAGCTACTGCATCCACATCAAGTAGGTTAATTTTCCACTAAAATAAAGTTAGTGATTTCAAGAGCATTATGAAGTCTGACTGTGTTAATGACTATTCAGTTCTCAGACTGTTCAGTTTACAGGGAGGTTGTTGTTTAGTCCACCTGTATATTGATTTTATATGGTGCTTGCCATGGTTCGTGGTACTCCCCAATAAAGCCATAAATATCTTATTTGCACATTTTACCTCACCTGTATCAGCTCTACTCGAGCAGCGGGAGCCCCTGAATGATGAGGAAGATGCTCCTTGTTACTACCCAGTCATTCCTGTTTTCCTTTCTCTCATATTCTCTTAAACAAATGCAGAAAATTCAAATACTGCCTTCTACCCTTCTCTGAGTTCCAAATTCCACTTCATCCTGCCACAGAAATCATCTACCACACTTCATTTTCCAGTCCACTCTTTAGACTCACTGTACTGCAGCTGTTAAGGTCCTCCTGGCTGCTGTCTCCTGCTGCAGGAACTAGAGGAACAGTGCCCAAATTTAAATCCAGTACTTACTGAGTAAATAAAACTCATTCAGTCCAACAATGAATATATCAGTTCTTGAAGTACTCTGTAAAATAGTCTTTCATGGGCCAACCATCACTTTAATGGAAATTTTCCCTGGCAGGAAAAATAGACACTTTATTTTCCTACATCCAGAGCTGTACTGATGTGAAATTTCAGCCCTCATTAGACACATTATAATAAAGCAAAACATCTTCCACTACAGCTTCAGCAAGAGCTACTGAGGCTGCCTGGGAACTGACAGTCCCTATCCCATCCCATTCCTTCTGAATGTTTCTGGGCTCTTCAGCTTGGATTATCTAACTCTCATCAAAGCAACCATGCAACCAAAGCCTACCCAGTTGAATTCTGACATCTCTTATTACCAGGCCAAAGACAAAGATAAATGCTAGAGTAAAGTATGTTGGAAAAAGGCATCCCAGCTAAATATATTGAAAAGAAATGTAAATGTTATTTTCCCTCTACTGAACCAGGTGATTACAGTTCCATCGAACTCAGAGATGGAACCCAGTGTTGGGTCATCATTCCAAAATATCCCTCTAGTGATGTAGGTCATGCAGCAATGATCTGATGAAAAATTGCTGACATTTAGGTTATAAACTAACAAATATGTTAATTCAAAAGGTGAAGTACACCAGAGCTCTCCTGAATTCTAAATAGTTCCCATCAGCTATAAGGGACTAAAGGCCAAGTGGACAGGCAGATTCTGTTATCATCTACTTGCCTCAGATTAAATCTGTGGTAATTATTTTTACCTAGAAAAACAATCAACTTTGCTGTTCCTCTGCATTTCCTTGCATGGGAAAGGATGGCAAACCAGACACTGGGGTTTATTTTACATATGGCAATTGAACCACATGATCAATGAGAGAGAGAAATCGTTCTGCACAGCTGCTACACTTCTCTTCCTGGTCTGGTAGGAGGCACCTTATTTTCTAAATATTGCGACAGATATGTTGGAAATTTGTCCTCCTATAGAAAGGAATGACAATCCCTACTTTTGTATACACAAAAAGAGAACCTATGTGAGATAGGAGGTGTAAATATATTGATCTTATCTCCAGAAATTGATCTTTTTCCTCTAGTCAATCCTTCCTTTTCCCGTCTATAGAGGTAACAATATTTTTTCTTTCCTATTCTCTCATCTCCTTTTCTCTCATTGATCTCAGTCCATTTTTCCTATCTTTCTCTCTCTCTCCCCTTTGGCACAGTCAGGCTCTTTCATCAGTTTAGCTTCAACGATACATAAATCTGAAAAACTGGTAACCACACATGGCTATGCTTTGACTTCCACAATAAGAGAGGGTCTCCCAGGCCTCATTTTAAAAGGATCTTCCTTAATGAATTTTGTAGCTTATGGTTTTCATGCAGGGCTTTTCTTTCACTGTTATAACAAATACTTGCAAGTAAGGGGAATTTGCTACTGAATCCTTGATAATGTCCTTTATTCTGCAGTTCTCTATAGATTTGGAGTAATCCAGTTCTGTATTTGTTCAATTAATGCTACGATGCATTTCATGCTGGTCATCCAGTCCTCTTAAGCTCCTCAATGAAATAACAGGAGCTTAAATAATTTTCTATTGCTTTAGGATTTGAATATTTATAAATGCAAATAAGGACTTAATTCTGCTTGATCAGTACTGTGAAAACTGTTTTCCTTTACATTTTATCAATCCCATAATTTCTGCAGTTTTAAAAAATATCCTAAAACTGTTGCTGTCATGGTTCAGCCTAAAGTCACGGGAGAAAACAAGAGGTATGTGCACATTTTGCATAAAATTGAAACTAACAGATTTCATCCATTTATTGAAATGGGTGAATAACTATTTGCCAGATGGCAGAGCTTGGTGAGATTTTGCTTGAAGTGTTTGTGAACTTCCAGGAATAAGGTACATTTTGCACATACTTATATTTTGTTTATTTATTAAAGGCTGAGAGAACCCCTGAGCACATTCTGGCTCGAGTCTGTTCCCCAGCACAGGGCACAGCTGTTGAAGTTACCTGCAACCAACACTGTGTTCACTGTCAGACCCTGTACTATTCCAAGAGGCTCCCACAAGAGCAGTGCCAATGAGGACTTATCCAAATTCTACTGAAGTCAGTGGCAGCACTTCCAGTGGTCATGACAAGTTCTGTGTCAGTTCCATGAAGAAATTAAGCAACACTCTGCCACCTCCTTTGTGATCTATATCACAGAACTGGTTATGACTTCACTGTGCCTCCCAGTGACAAATAGCTGCTCAGGAACAGCAAAAACAGGTTCTTACAACTGAGCCACAGAGTAAAGTTTCAGCAAAGTAATACATAAGCCAGAGAGGAGATTTGTGACTTCGTGTTTCAAGTTAAGATATAGTAGGGCACTTTCTCCTTATAAGGTTGCTTCTGTGTGCCATTGATTTTACAGTTTATTATTAAAGTGTCTTACAAGAGAAATGGCAACCAGATTTGACACTGGGAGACATATTAATGGCATGAAACCTTAGAAAAATGGGCACTCTGGTAGTTATTAATCAGACCGAGCTACTGCATGAGCCTCCCCTTGCTCCCCTTTGCTTTGACAAAGAAGCAAATCCTCTGGCATCCTCCAACTCATTCCACCACTTTCAACAACTGCAGATTTCCCTTCTGCTCACGGAACAAACTCCTTCTTCAAGAACTGTCACCCTGGTTTCCAAGCAGTACTTACTACTTCATGACTCTACAATAGCATAATACATTAAAAAGTAATAAAAGCTTGTTCTTCCTTTGAAAAAAAAAAAAAAAAGAAAAAAATGCAGAAAGTTACATTCCTATAGCGAGCTGTGATTAGTTCTAATCTGCCTCTCCGGAGGAGGAGGAGGACATGGCATTTAAGCCATTGAGCCCCTCTATTCCAAAAGGCTTATTCCTAATAGCATTGAGAGAAAAAATTGACTCTTTTGATCTTATATTTTAATCTTAAATTTTAATTTGAACCATAAAACTTTAATAGCTGTCCTCTAAGTTTCAAAGAGAACAGCAGTAAGTATTTTTTCCACACTGCATATTACACATGTAAAGCCAGATTTCTTTGTATCTGCAAGAACTGTGAGGGCTGCTTATTAAATTAGTAACGACCAGCAGTCAATGGCTTTCAACCCCTCTGAGTGTGTGTTGTGTCTTAAGCCAAGAAAAAGAAAATCACTGTTGTCCATGTAGAACCTTTATTTGCATAAGCATCATGGCATTTTAAAATAATTATGCATAATGCTTCATCTGGGATTTGGAAAAAAAGCAGGATTTCCCTAATGAAACTTATCAGGTTTCACAAGGTTGAAATGCTAAGTAATTACTTGTGTCCTTCCAAGATCTAAAAAAACTGATAATTAATTTTATATGGTACAAAGAAACATGTACCAGCTGGTGCAATAATTTTACCATACAGCTGGTAAGCAACAAATTCTCTAATATGAGCCCAAGAGGAGAGAAAGTGAGATCTGTTGAAAGGCACTTATTGCAACCTGAACAGGTGTCGTGGCATTCTTAGGAATGACCAACAGCTCTATTTGGCAAATCAGAGATATAATTTTTATCTCAGCAGAACAGAGGAAAAACTGTACTTAAGTTCTCCTGGCATAAAAACTTCATAAATTGCAATAATTTATGAGCCAGCTGACTTGCTCTAACGTGCCTGTCCATCCTGCCACAGGGCAAGGTTTACCTGTGAGGAGTCTGGTGCCTTCTGCAGCACATGCAGCTTCCACCAGCTTATAAACCAAGACAGCATCTCTGACTTTTACCACTTTCAGTGGCAATAAATGTTATTCCTGCTGATGGCATAATTACCCAGAATAGAAGCAGCCACAGAAAAAGTTCAACTCTGATTCATTTTACTGTATCAGCTGTTTGCCTACAGTTCATAGTTTAAAAGGCCAGGAAGGCTTTTCAGTGTTTGCAAAATGTACCACTATGGGGAGGTTAAGGCAAAAGAAAAAAGAAAAAGGATAATTCTGAGGCAATAAAGACTTCTTTCCTTTTGAACTCCCTTTAATATAGTTTCTATTTGTGAAGAAATTACCTTACATTTACCAGGCAACACAAAGGGAGGGGAAAAACTTTTTAGCAAGTGGTTCTACCCCTACACACCATTTTTAAATCATATGTGCTTGTGTACAAGGCAGGATAGCTTTATAGAAGGTTCAGGCTTCAGCCAATTAGGAATTTTGATTAATGACGATTTCTTACATAAAACTGTGGATCTTTTCTGTTTGTTGCTATAATGTAGGATTGGGTGAAAAAAAAATGCCAATGGTGTTTAAACCAGAGTGAAGAATGATGGGCAAACATGTTATTGAGGCTTCTTATTTCTGTATTCCGTGGATGTGCCTCTACCACACCAGCACAGCATTTCCTTAGTACTGGTGCCACCACTGCTGCTGTTCCAATGTCCTGCTGTCAGCTTTTATACAGGCCAGCATGGAGAACAAGGCTATGGCTGCATCTTCTCATCTCCTCTGGCCTCAGGGCAGATCAAACCCTGCCTTGTCACCCACATCACTGTGAGTATTCCTGCATAAAACTGCTGGAATGCTACTGCAGGGACGTCAGAGCTTGCACGTGAAGAGCGGAGTCAAAAGGCTGAATGAAGGCAGCCTTTGATTCCATTTAGAATAAAAGCTAAGTTGAAATCAATCTGTAAATAAAGATTCTTATTTCCTGAAGTATAATAGTTAACTGCTGTTCCAAGAGATAATAAATATATATTACTCTCAACATATAATATTAGAGGCTTGTTCCTGAATCCTTCTCATACCTCTCCCTTTGGATGCCTAGGCAGAAAACACCCAGGAGGAAAATTTTTAAGACACTGTAAGATGATGTTCTTGGAAAACAGAACACAATATATTGCCAGGAGCTGGAAAATACTGAAGATATTGTTAACTTTGGTGATTATTTTACCTGAATCATAGCCCAGGTGAAATGGTAACCACTATTATAAGGCCTTTTGCAAAAATGGACTGCAGCCCAAGCTGATACCCACACACACTCCTCGAGGTGCAGCCCATGCCTGCTGAGAAGCAGTAAGGGAATTGCCAGGAGTATTTCACTGAAGCCAAAGGGGATTTCTGAGAGCCACCTTTACACACACAGTCATGGATGTACACATCTCTGTGTGCTTGTGTGTGAACTGGTTATGGTATGAATGTTGTTCTCATCAATGTACATTGAAGTCACAGTTATAATTGTAGCAAATCCTATTGAATCAATTTTCAAATGTCAGTAATTAAGTGCTGCTAAATCCTTTTGTACCCTTTCCTTTTGTGTCCATATCCTTTCCACCTAACCTTTTGCTTTCCCAGTCTCCATGCAAATCATTCTAAATTGATTCTAACCAAATTGTCCCATGTATGCTTCATCTGTGTACTAAGTATTAGAGTGAGTCTTGCCACTGAACTTTGCTAAGTCACACTTGCACAAATTTATACTGATACTTGCTTTTTGCCACTACCTGTGACAGTGATTTTTTAAGGGGCCCAAGCCACTTAGGGATGGGACTGGCTGTGTGGAACACTGAAACCAAGCAAGACCTCCAAGGGAGAGAAGAACAATCCAAGATTAATGGACAAAGACAAGATTCCAGTTGCAAAGTAGTAACTGAGAATAAAGAAGGACCACGCAAAATATAAATTGTTCACCTCCACCACAGCAATCTGCAACGTGCAGCACAGCTCCTTTGCTTTTCCTCTCCCTCCCTCCCTGTGTTTCCGTGCATTGTGACAGACTGGCTGTGCACTGACAGAACACCTGGTTGCAAAAGGAAACAGCTTCCAAATTCAAAGCTTGTCACAAACATCAGTTGTGGCCTGTGCACGTTTGATTTCATTCTGTCAAAACCTTAGGCTGATGTGAGTTACCTGCTGCACTGCATCGCTTACATGAAAGCTGTCACTGATTTTCTACCTCCTCTAATGCTGCTCTAATTATATTATATTTAAGAAGATGCAGCTAACAAACACAAAACAATCATGGATGAATTAATTTCATCAGATTCAACTACCGGAAAAATAGTGTTTATTTTTAACCAGTGTCAGATAGGAATTCTGTATTTCTAGAGTAAAACACTGCCTTTTCATTTTTTTTTTCTGAAGGCATTCATACAGAGAGCATTTTAATTTTCCACACTATAGCTGTGTTGACCTTCCAGACCTTGCAAAGTAAAGTATTTATGATCCCAGAGTTTTTTTATGGTATTGTTTCAATATTTTTGTAACATTTGTATTTCTTGCCGATGTTTTTGGCATTAAAAATCACTCAAGCTGTGCTGAAATATAATGATATTCACTGAACCATAGTATGGAAGGATAATTCAGTTCAGGGAGGTTATTCTAGCTCATCATGTACACAAAGGCTCGAAAGAAAACGCAGAGGATTCTCAGTTCTTGACATGTGCACTATTCAATCTCTCTTTAAAAAAAATAACATGACACAGAGAAGACTTCACTTACATATTGAAATATGCAGCTTTGTGTCTGCAGAGCCAGGCAGGCAAAACAGGTATCCAAAATGCACAAACAACCTTTATGGTCTTTCCATAAGCACACAGTCTTTTAGATTCAATTGATCATGGAAAACTCAAGTTTGTTAGAGTCTGCTTTTTCTTCTCTTCCAGTACCAGAGCCTGTCACCCATTAACTCATTGCATCTCAAAATATTATAAGCCAGTCACAAAGTGTCACTGTGTTATTTTTTTCTACAGGCTCTGCTGTGCTTTACATTTACCCCCATCTTCTCTTTTTCAGTTCTTATCATCCCTTCCCTCTCTTTGTCTTTTTCTTGTCTTGTCCTCCCTTTGTCTTGTCTTTAGTGGCAGAGGAGATGCTCATGTGGAGGAAGGCAGTTCTGCACTTACCCTGACTGTTTTGGTGCTTCTGTAATGGCAAAACTTTACAAACTTCATCCACATACTGTCTCCTAAAGCTGACCACTTTACAAACTTCAAGGGGATCACTGTCAGTAAATTAGACATAGATCTGTGTTTTTCAGGTTGGAAAGCCAGTTCCACCTTAAATATCCACAGCTGGAGCTGCTCAAGTGTATGTTAATTTAATACAAGCTTTCCAGTCTTCTAATAATCTCTGAAATGAGACTACATGACTGCAGAATCTCTTCTGTCTTGGCATCAACTCCCATGCAGCCATTTTGTAGTTTACAGTGGTATAAAGTACAAATTGGACTCTAAGTGTCCATTTTGACCAACACAAGCTCCACAGCAGCATTCTCTGCATTTCTCAACAATGTTCTGATATGAAGTGCATTCTGACCAGTCTAGAATATTTAAGAAGACAATAAAGTAATGCATAAAGGCAACACCAGAGCATGAGTACATATGACTTACTGCTGTGATGTATAATATGAAAAACAGATAGTGAAACTTAGCTGAATATGGGTCCTAAATTCTGTCATTCTGTTTTATAAGGGATACTCTCAATAAAATTTCTCTGTAAGAGCCAAGTTTCAGAGAGGAAACCTTCACCGCCCCCCATGCACATCGTGCCTAAAATAAAAGAGTTCAGAAACAAGAGTTAAGGAATCTTTTAGACTCCTGTGTTATTCATTACACTTCATAATGTTAATATGCTCTATTTCTGAAATATGAACTGATATACAAGGATAGGCTCAGCCACCCAGTGGGTGTAAGAAGTCAAATAGAGCACTTGCAACAGTAAGTCATTAAAAATGGACTCAGCCCTAAAATAGATCTATATTTTTTATGGTTTTCTGTGAGACATTTAATTAAGTTCTCATCACAATTCAAAAATTTTAATGAAAAATATAATCATAATGCTGGATTCCCAAACTCTTCAAGGAAAGATGATATATTTATGAATAAGAATCCTTCATAGCAAGCAGTAGAAATATTATATGCCTGACTTTTTTATTTCTTTTTCCTATCCCAGTCAAGCATGATTCTCTCACACACTATGATTGCAAAAGTAGTTAATACATTACAGATAATTTCCATTTCACCTCATGAGATTTTTTCGGATATGTTGTAATAATTACAAAGTCCTACAAAATGTGCAAAATTAGCATTGCTATTCAGCTACTAGTCTGAAATAAGCTTTGAGACCAGATACAGGAAGTTAATTGGGTACAAATATTTTTCCTTTTCTATCTTTTTCTTTAAGCCTGGAGATGCAGTTCTTATCATAACTTCTCTATATTTCTACAGTTCTATCATCCCTGAAATGAATGTTTCTGTTTTGAGTCTCCATATTCCTTTTGAAAATGAAACTGAGACTTTCACAGCCCAGCTTGAATTTTGGGAACTTCATTTTCCTTGATTCTCTGCCATAATCAACAGAGGAAGATGAATATGTGACCTCAAGTTGTGTCAGGTTTAGATTGGATGCTAGGAAACATTTACTCACTGTTGCCAGACACTGGAACAGGCTACCCGGGGAAGTGGTGGAGTCTCCATCCCTGAAAGTATTTAAGTTGTGTAGGGGACCTTAGAGATATGTTTTAGTGGTGGACTCAGCAGCACTGGGTTAACAGTTGGATTTGATGATCCTAAAGGTCTTTCCAAAACTAAAAGATTCTGTAACTCTGTGACTGATGTTCTCTGAACACCTCCATGAAGGAAACTGCTGACTGTAACCAGAACACAAGGAAATCAGCTCATCTAAGAAAATGTACACCTCAAGTGTCATTCTCATGAGGTTTTTAGTCACTCAGATGCTTTGAAGTACTTTGTTCATCTGTCCTCTTTCATCCACCAATAACTGTTTTGCATTTGTACTTAAAATCAAAATGCCTATATAATGTCACTAATCTCCTATCCAGGACCTGCTCATACAACTCAGGTACAGGCAGCCTGTTATCTGTTTGTAAGGTCTGAGAACCTTTTATGCAAACCCTCTCTTCTTTCAATAAGGTTTTCATAACCTCATAGACCATTGCTGCCCAGTTTTCATTTGTTTTTGGGGAAAGAGTTAGTGGAAAAAAAAAAATTCACCATTTCAAGGGGTCAAGTGAATACAGAGCCTTGATGAAAGTTTTGCAGATACTTTTTTAATTCAGAGTCAAAAAAGGACTAACCATCCCATATTTTACATGGTTTAATCTGAATACTTGCTCCTTGTATTTCTGTACTGGGAGATATTTATATTATCTATTCAGCACAATACCAACCATCAGACTGACTGTTCCCTGCAGCTCTGCTGACTCAAAATAATGACTTGGAGGAGAGCTCTAATGACAGAACAAGGGGCAATTACAGACACAGCACGAGCCTTGGAATAACTGTGTGATGTATTTTGTGCAGTTGATTGACCCCGTGTTCAAGTTCATTTGGGCTCTGCTGCTGTAGATCTGGCCTATGCCTGAAGGTATATGGCTTGTTAATCTCAAAGTAAGGAGACAGAACAGATCAGGTCACATCAGATCACTCAGACAAAAGCAAAACAGCTCCAGTGCCAGGACAATAAGTGACAGCAAGAATATGTGACTCAAAGCAAATATCCCTTTGCCTGCAGACAGTAAGATCTGACGCTGTAAGAACAGATTATTCAAACCACTTTAAATGTTGATCTCCATGCATGAAAAAAAAGAGGATGCCACTTTTGCCCTCAGGTATTGGAAAAGACCACAAGGAATTCTTAACTGATCTATGGACCAGGGGCAAAACCAATCAGACCATGTCCCTTCATGTTCTCGTCTCTCTGAAATACAATCCTGCTGTAGCTGCTCAAGACAGAAGAGCTTTTCTGATAACTTGTCTTAATCCCAAAGCCAATAATTACTACTAAAGAACAGAGAAGAGGAAACTGCAGGTGGTTTCTCACATCAATACTAGTATTTATCATCAAATCAACTGCAGTTATCCAATGTTAATGTGAAGAAAAGGAACATCAAACCAAAAAAGGAGAAAATGTTTCTGAATCACTTTGCACAGAAACAAGACTGATTTTGAACTGGTTCAAAACTCGTGTTCCCCTTAATGGAGGCTCTTTACAAGCAGTCCCAGTCACATCTTTGAAAATTGCTATTAATATGGATATTAACATTGAATTTAAAATAAGTAAAAGCAATAGGAGCAGGGTTTTTTACAAGTGCGTGCATGAGGAAGGAGCCACAACCTGGGCTGTGCAAACACAGAAATGTTTCTGAAACTTTTGTCCCCCAAGTATCCCCTCTGATATATATACTTATGCTAATTTATGCTGAAAGGTGGCTTTTAAAAAAAAAATAATTCTGTCACTGTGAAAAATTGTTAAATGCTAGCATATCATATCTACCCATTTTATGATCTCTCTATAATGTCAGAATTGTGTGAAATGGTCTCATAAATCAGAATGCAGAACACAGCAAAATCAAATCCTAAAGAAAAAGAGGCATGTCTTTAAAACAAAATAAAAATAAAAATCATACTTACAAATACAGACTTGTGTGCAAGATACAGATTAGGTTTCTCTAAATAATAGTGATGTTTGACTGGTTTAGAATTATTTGCCCACTGTGCCAGCTACCAAAGTACCTAAATGGTTACGTATGTGACAGATACAGAGAACTTGCAGTAATACAAATGCTAAACTTGTTTGTAGAAACCTTCCATGAATACACAGTCTTCCCAGACAATATATTTCTACAATTTATAATTTTTATATTTAATATTTATGCACTTGAACAGAGAAATCAAATTAGTATTGGCCATGCTAAATGCCTCCTGCAAATTTAGGGTTAGCTTTTTTTAGCAGAAGAGCTTTGCTTTGATAGAGCCACGCTTGTCATTTCTAACACTAATAAGTGTAGTTAAAACCCCCTGCATCTGAATCCAGTGGAACTATCACCACCAGAACAGGTCCTCATAACCCAAATATTTAAACAGAGCAGCAATAAATCTTAGCAGAAACAAGTTGAGCACAAATGAAATACTCATAACATACTCCTAACAAGTAGAATACATCAACCATATGAAGATGGATATGACTTTTCTGTTTTCATGCTCAGAAATGAGCTTATGACTTACCACTCAGAAGTTATCAAGGAAACAGAACATCTACCATGAGGAACTGAAAAGGCTAGGACTGAGAAACTAGGAAAGTCTTCTCTGGGTAAGATCATGATTAACAAAATTCATGACTGCAGAACCCTCCTCCCTCAAATCTTAAAACCGTGGATCGAGGAAGAGGCAGTGAAGGTCGGAGGTTTTAAGAACAGATCACAGATAGAAAGGCCAAGATACCTCTCTCCTTCAGGATTTTGGCTTCCAGGACAGTTTCTTACATGAACTAAAACAGTAAAAGAAGTGTGGGACATTTGGCTTTGTCCTTTAGATCTTGTTGTATAAGCATTCCCAAGCATTGTGCTCTGTTACTTAAAAGGACATTTACACCTGATGAAAAGCAGCAGCACTAGGAAGAAAAGTCTTCAATATTTATTTAAACATCAGGTAACAAAGCCTCCCTTGAATCTTGCCCAAAATTCACACCAGCTGTTCAAGGTGGTTATTTCAAGATTGAAGGATCTGTGTTGCAATACTGAGTAATTTATCTGGAAAGGACTATTAGATTCAGTGGCCACTGATTAACTTCATTCTAAGACCTGTGCTATTAAGTATTTTTATTAGCTGACTTAACATTTTATGAATCAAAAGAACTAGAAATAATATATTGCTGCCAGATAAGCTAATGAACATTAAAGAGCTGTGCTAACTCAAGTCAAATGCAAATCAAGGACTTAGATCTCAAGTGTCACACCTTCCATTTAAGGATGCAACTCAGATCAACATTTTAGCATAGCAGATTTGCTATAAATAAACTACTTAAAAATAATCTTGAGATTACATCAAATTTAAAAAAAAAAAAAGTACAGATAAGAGAAATAACAACAGGTTAAAGGCTTTCTGTGCCTGAAAACAGGCCTCTACAGCAATGCATGGCCAAGAGTCTGCTGAAGTCTTACTGCAAGGCAACAGGAGCAAGTCATAAAACATCCTAAAAATTCTCTGCTCATGAGGGGCAATAAATGAAACATTTATTAATTACTAAAGAGCAGTACCATCTATTAAGATCTGGGGTTTGTTTGATAAATTCTCTTATGTTTTTTCTTAATAGCAGAATTTATTGGCTTGTGTGATATCAGTGACACAGATAAACTGTACAACTGCTACAGTGCAACACAAGATTTGTTCCTATCCATATCAGAGAATGTCAGTGAGGCTCTTTCTCCAATCAGAAAGGTCAATACCTGATTACAACCTGAGGTGGAAATAAAATAATTTAATGGCATATCCCAAAGACATTAAATCTTCTCTGCCTCTGATGAGCTGCTTCCTTCCTTCACCGGGATGTGTTACCCAAAATGAGGTTTATTCCCAGCTAATGAAGGTAAGATCGTGAGATGTCTGACTTATTTAGCAAGAGATCACATCAACACTAACAGACAACTAAAATGAGGCAATGTCATCTGTTCTGATTTGCTAAAAGAAGTCTGACTTCAGTCAATCTCATCT
The DNA here is from genome assembly GCA_038380795.1 of Pyrocephalus nanus. Lineage (NCBI taxonomy): Eukaryota > Metazoa > Chordata > Aves > Passeriformes > Tyrannidae > Pyrocephalus > Pyrocephalus nanus. Next base: position 12,132,116 of record CM076275.1, on the reverse strand, counting down.
TTTGATTTACAAGACTAATAGATTTTTCTTAGGTAGCTCTTCCTTGAAAAGTTAGAGACAGAATAAAATACAAAAAGCATAAAAGCATCTATTGCTTTTTAGGTAACAGTAAACTCTCACATCCTGGTTGCAATACAGATTATGCAAAATTGCTTCAAATGACAAAATCTCTTCTTTTTGAACAGCTTTTTCCCCACAATAAATGGGAAGCTGCAGTTGTGTCCATTCTCTACTGAAATATCCGTGTACATATCAAAGGGTAAGGAACATTGTTATTGTTATAAGCAATATTGGGGTTTTTATACCTATTGACTCCATTAAACACTTATCAACACATCAGGGGATGTGATAGAAAGGAACAAACACTGCTAAACTGCTCATAAATGCAAACCACATTTTGAGACACTCCTCTGTGGAGTCAATACATTCAAAGAAGTGAAGACAAAATAAAGGAATTTAAAACCAAACTGGGAAAATGCAGCATCTCATCACATCATATGGCTTGCAGTGAGAGCTCCTGCAGAGCTGAAGCTTGGGATAACAGTTTCACCAATAGTTCAATAATTTATTCAAATAATTTTTCAAATGATGCTCAACAGTCACAAAGAGTGGACTGAAGCATTTTGCACCACCTCAGAAGAGAAGCTCCAGTTGCTCATTAGTTGCTGACTGGAGCAACGCAAGACAGCAATGACTAATTTGAGGCTGACAATGGCAACAGGTAAAAGGCAGACGTTTCATCTTGTAACACTTGCAAATGAATTAAGAAGGTGTAAAGAGAGAAGACTCCTAAACATCCCACATTCTCTCTGCTCAGTGTCAGACACAGCAGCATGAACAGGGATTTCTCTGGTTCTCAAACGTTGATGTCATTTCTGGGAAAAAATCTGTCAGGGGAGGAACACCTAGAAAACCCCAGGAACCGGCTCCCAGCCACCTCTGCTGCACCTCCCTGTCCCTGCAGAGGGATTTCAGGCAGCCAGGACACCCTGCCACCACTGCCACTGGAGTGACAAGGATGTCCCTTCCCCTTCTAAAGATTAAAAGGCCCAAAGGAAAGGCAAAGAACAGCTACATCTTCTCATCCTCGTTTTTTCCCCACAAGCTTTTGCTCTAACAGCTTCAACAAGCTAACAATAAAATTACTTTTGAGACTGTTTGGAGAAGATTAATTTGCTCACTGATCATTTTATGCAACTAATTAGTCACAATTACTATGAGGAGGGGAGAAGGAAAAAGATATAGAAAGCAGATTAAAGAAACAAACCATAACAAATTCCATAAAGTCCATGCAAGTGTCAAAAGCTTGTCAATCTTATAATTGCCTATGTAAATATCCAGGTTTTATTCCCAGTGGCTTAACAACTTCCATTTAAATAGAGAATAGCTGAATATATAATAATTGTTTGTTCATTTTACAAGCACTACAGTTCATTAAAATAAAACCCATACTCGGCTGGATATCCAGTACTTAACAGTGATTTTATAGCACATGTAGATGTTGATAAATTAAGTTGACAAGAACTGACTGAGGATATATTCCAAAGTCAATTAGAATTTTAACTTCTTCCTTTAATTGTGACAATGATAGCTAAGAATAAATATACTACAAATGTAAGATGGAGGAAGTATTATATGACAAAATAACCCAAATGGTATTTCCAGACATTTAACTTAGGCAACTTGCTCATGCAGGAATCAGAAATGTAACACAGTTTTGTACAATCAGCAGGTCCAGTAAATTCTTTTCAGTTCCTTCAGCAAATGAATTCTTTCACCAAATGTGTGTGGGGGGGGGGGGGGGGGGGGACACAAACAAAGAGCATTATAAACATAAAACATCAGCTAAGTTAAGTAAGTGCAAGTGACAACGTTACCAATACCAGTGTGGCCAAAACATATTTGAATACAGATTTAAATGACTGCAGCTTGAAACTTAAAGAAGAGAACAAACTGACTACTCTTCATTCAGCCTAGTTAAGCTGCTTAAGAGAGGCAGGTACCTAAAGAGGGATCTCTGCCCAAACAAGCAGAACATACTCACGGGGCACTTGTCCTCTTAGCAACAATTCTGTGAAACAAAACAGGCAGAGAAAAGCAGCAACAAAGTAGACAAGCCAGATGAAAGCAGGACCAAAAAGATGTCCCTAAATAACAAAAAAAAAAAAAAAAACCAAAAAAACAACAACAACAAAAAAATACACACACACACACACACAAAAAAAAAAAAAAAACCAAAAAAAACAACCACAAAATGAAACACCAAACAAACAGAAACCCAACAACAACAAACAGGAAAGGGCTTTCCTTTCAGGAAAGGTCCTGAAATGAGACTGAGAACTTTCAACCCTGCCATGGAATCATGTGTTGGGCTACATCTTTTTGCATTTCTTGAAAACAAGATGGATTTCATGGTCAGAGGATTCAGTAACTGTTTTCTTTTTCCAAACTTAAGGCCCTACAGGAACCCCAGCTCCAGACACTTGCTCTGATCAAAGAATAATGACTACTTAAAAAGAAAAATTATAGAACACATGAACCAGACTGCCTTATTAAGTAGAGAAGTTATAAACTCACATGATCTGTGACTGTGAAAAGGCCTCTAAGTTTAATATCTTCCTCAGTTCTCTGTATGGCAATTGAACTCCTTTCCTCTTGCCCACCTTCAGTACTTCAAACCACTTCCCTTCAGCTGGAACATTCACATCCCCCAGGGAAGAGTAGATGGCTCTCCATGTCACAATCCCACTCCTTTTCTTAAGAGCCCCAGAGAGTGGTGGTGCAAACACCCAATTTCACCTTTACTTGCTGTTTCCTGTGGTCTGCAGCATCAGGCATGGACAAAAGCTGATAGAAGGCAAATGCTGCCACATCAGAACCTCAAAGAAATACCTGAAGAGTTCTGGCAGTGGGGAAGGAGATTCCTCGGGATCTGGGCTTTGGTCAAGTAGGTAGAACCCCCTTCTGACCTCTGCATTCAGCACTGTGGCCTCAGTTTTTGCATGCAACAGAGGCCAGTACTTCAGTGTTTAAAATACATCCTTTCATATGACCTTCCTTTTCTAAAAATAAAGCATTTGGCTCTTTATTGTACGCATTGCAAGATATGCACAAGTTATCCATTGGTTTGGTTCCCAGGCATAGAAGTAAATAATTCAAAAAGGAACTTGTTTTTTGCAGCAAACAAAAGAGCAGTTCAGCCTAGATGTGCTTCTATCAAAACAAGAAAAATCACATGAAATAAACCCATGAAAGAAAACAAAAAGCCCACCCAAGCAGGTAAGCTACAGTCTCGTAAAAACACAAATCTGACGCGTATCTGAAACTTCTGATTAACCTGTACAGTAACAGTACAGCAATATTGGTGGAACACAGTGATCAGATTTCAGATTAGGTGCCAGCAGAATAAATCTGAGCACAAAGTCTGACAGTCACAACATTTTAAAAGTTTTTCACGTGCTCATTACTCCGCCAGAGGTCTGACACAGCACTGACACGCTGTCATGGCCTACTAAGCAGAAGATGGGGAGGGCGGGGGGCTTGCAGGAGGTCTTGTCTTTTTCTCCCAGAAAGGAAGTGGCAGAAAGAGGCAGGTTTCCATAAAACACAGGCTTCTGTAGAGCAGTACATTTGTTCAAAATTGCAGGGATGCTTGGGTTCAGATCCCCTCAGGGAAATCGTCATTACAGAGGTGGGATACACACTGACATCTAAAAATAACTCTGCTTTGGTGCCAAATGCAGCCCCTCTTTCTGAAATCTGCCCCTGGTCTGACTTCAAGAGAAAACATTCAGATCCTCAAAGACCTCTCTCCTGAGCTAAAGAAAATCTCCATTATCATTTGGCAGCAAGAGATATGACATCTTCTCTGCATGTTCCTGCTGCTACAGGGCATGAACATCAGACCTGTGAGCAAAACACACGTACCTAGAAAAGCCGTAACAAAAAGTACACCAAGGGGAGAAGTTGTATTTTTACCAAATCTCCCATGACCTATTTTGATATATCAATGGAAATTTTTATTTCAAAGCTAGTGGGGGAAATGCCAATCCTATCTCAATTAGAACATCACTCTAGTTTCCCTGCAAGGTAGCCAACCTCATTTATTGTTTCGAAGGATGACTGGATGAGCACTAAAAGGCAGAAGGTATTATCAGGGCAATGACCTCTCTGATGCTTTATAGATTCACAGCAAAGCAGCTTTATTGATATGATTTTAAAGAGCTCTCAGAGGCACAAAATGCAGTTGCTATAGGAATAAATAGCAGACATCCCTTGGAGAACAACAGATGGCAGCCAAGGTGACTTATCTCCCAAACAGGTAAGCGCTCACTTTCACTTATTTGTAAATAACCATCATTTATCCTGGTTTGTTCAGCAGGTCCCAGTGGTGTCACCTGCATCAGTGACTGAAAGAAAAACGGATGGCAAAAATTAAATGCAAAAGTGCAAGTTTAACTTCTGCCCCTCAGCACATCTGACACCTGAAGTGCTACATAAAGAAACCTGAGAAAATAAAAAGCAATGGTACTCTTGGTAAAAATTATGCATTCCAGTAGATTCTGAATACAGCATAGGGGAATCCTAATGTCCTTTCTTTCCTGTTGAGATTCTAGTACAAAAAGAAGTTACCTCACTAGAACATCTGGGTAAAAAGTTTTTTAACTAGCTTGGACGTCAAGAATGAGCATTAACTGTTAAAGTGGAGATGCACAGCTGCAAGTTGCTTATTAAAATGCTTTATCATTCATTAAGTCCCAGTGGCAGAATCCAAAGAGTTGGAAGACCTTCCAGGCTGTTCTTTGAAAGTGTTTCACAATAAGCATTAGAGGCAACTCAATTAAAAAGAAATCATGTCTCAGCTACCACAAAAAAAAACCCTAAACCACAAAGACAGACCACCCTGTCAGACTGATCATCAGGCAGGTCTGCAGGATGGCTCGGTCTGTAGAAGCAGAAAGATGTCTACATTAGCACTGCTCTTTGGATCAGCAGTGCACTTTGGAAGAAAACTCTTCAGCGGAGCACACCTTGGTCGGTGTGACACTTGGTCCTACAGCACTGTCATGAGGATTTCACTTTCATAAGGTGCTGATGAGAAGTTGCTCACTGATAGCAAACCAAGCACACTCATCTGCTAGAGGGCATTTAGTCCATACAACCAGAATAAAGGTAGTTTAGAGTAAGCTCCTCCCTGCTCCTGCCAGGTCCTCACTGTTGTGCCTGCCTGCATCATACTGTGACTAACAGATTTATTTCTGAAGGCAGGGGCTCAGCTCTGAAGGATCCCACATTATGCTACTAAACTACATCATAGTCACACAACTCCACATTCCTTCTGCTACAGAGACAGCATTCCTCCTCTTCCTCAGCCTAGATGAGACCCTGTTCCAGCCCAGATACCCTAGAAGCAAAATACAGGTATTTCAGACCAGCCTTTCCAAGCTCTCAAATGAAGTGCACAACTTCTCAGATATTCAGTACCTCACAGAATTTGTAATCTTTAAAGCTGATGAATAACTGCATTTTTGGCAAACAGCGTTCATCATGTTAGAGAAAAACATCACTTTTCTTATATCTGAAGAATAAACTGCTCATCAGATCACAATGCTTAATTTTTCTGTTGTCACATCTTGAGCCCTGACAATTCAGGACAAAACATAACCTCCCATAAGATCTTGCTTCTTAAAAGTCTTAAAAGAGAATCCAAGAAAGAAAGGAATAGAAAGGGCTGGGACTATATAGCTCAAGTTTGCAAACCAAAGTAATTCATTTGGCTGCGATTACAAACAATTTCAAATTACTCCTCCCATTTGTACAGAGATACAGGCACAAAGGATATTCAGGGCTGTCTGCCTGGGAGTGCCACTGAAACCTGCAGCAGCAAGAACGCAGCTGCTCCCTCACTGCAATAACCTGCCAACAGGGCAACAAACTCCCTTATGGTGATTATGCTGCACCTCCACGACCACCACTGCCTGCTGTCCTACTGTCAGTAAGCTAAAGCTCAATCCTAATATATTTCTGAGAACCCCTCAAACATTCACTTCTCAAAATATTGCAGCGTGAAAAAAAAAAAAAAAATCACCCTTTGCGATGAAGAGAGGGATTTGCAGAGTTGAGGACTGGCTGTGAAGTAACACAAGACATTCTTCAATAGGTGAATATTGCCCTCACAATAATGCCCCAACCAGCAGATTTAAAGATATAAAGATTTAAAAACAAGTGTCATCCAGCCATCAGCAGTGCTACCACACTGCTAAGTCACATTCCAAATTAGGCCTCTCTTCTCTCTGCTTTTGTACAGTTTCTGAACAGGGAAGCCTTAAGGAAGTGGCTATGAACAAAAGAATCTCAGAAGAGATTTGCTTTTCCATAAGAAATTGTTAAAGGGAGATGAAAAATGCTCAGTTTACCAACACGAAGATGTATTTTGGTGATAAGTTTCCATACTGCACATAACATCTCCTCCCCCCTCCTAAAATGTTTTTCATGAAATATTAGCATTCAAATTCATCTGTCAAAATGATTGTTGATGTGGTATAGAAGGGCTACATTATCATCTGCTCTGCAGTTTGCCTCAGAGCAATCTTGATTCACATATTTACATAACCAAAGATTATGACATATTTTCCAGCCCTTTTGATGTGTCTGTCAGCAAGATGTCAGTGGAATCAGATTAATTCCAGCTAGATTCTTTCCTGATACCCCAAGAATAGCTGTGAGGCATGAAGCAGTCATTTTGCCAAGGAGAAAGTTTGTTTTCAAAAAAAGACCCCTGACAAATCATTTGAAGCAGACAACACATATACACAAGAGTGAAAAATGTGTGCTTTATTATCCTTGAGGCCCAGATGTAGTGAATTTGAAGGCAAGCGTGACCATTGGTGGAAATATCTTAAAGGATAGTTTAAAAGTACTAAAATACCTTCCACGTCTTATATCAAATATCTTATATGAAATATCTTATTTTTTTATTGCTAGCCCTTGTAATATAGTGATAGATGTGAACTGGAGAGAACTGCGAATGCCAAAGGACATAGAACTGGCCTCCATTCAGACAAATCTTGCAAAGCACAACTATTTCCACATAGTGTTGAGACTTGTCAAGGTTCCCAGGTAACAAAACTTAAATGTCCATGAAGCTCCCCACTCCACAAAACCTTATACCCACTTTGTTTAATGCTCTCCTTCCTCCACAGTAAGAGGAATGGGACAGAGTTTGTTATCATTGATGAAAATTATATTCTAACTTGGCCAGAATTAATTGTTGGAGAGTAATTCTCTACTAAACCTTACAGCACAAAATATAAAGAATATTTACAGAGGATATGTTTGTATATGAACTGATGCTGAAGGAAAGATCACTGAGCAAATAATAGAAAAGGATCCAAAACAACAGATTAAAGGACAGAACTGAAAGGGAAGAAATGCAGTAAAGAAGGATTGAGAGCTTCGGCATTAGCAGAAGGAAATAAGAATAATCAATGACAACCCAACAGATGAACAAAGAGTTGGATGCAAATACCAAATTAGGGCTGAAGAAGAGATCAAATGAAGCATCAGATAACTCATGAGAACTTCTTCAACCCTTTCATTCACCTCCTCCTGCAGACGGATGAGTAAATGGGGTGCCCCTTATGATCAAAGGAAATCACAGAGTAACAGTGGAAGTGAATTTGTCTTAGAAACAGTCTCATAGTTGAGCTTTACAGTCCCAAACATTTCAGATTTTCTAGACTGTTCTGCAAAACTTCCAGTTCTTCCAGTAAGACCTGTGTCCTGTTTGTCTAACATCTCTCATTGTCAGGAACAGGTTACAGTGATACAGGACATCTGCTGACCTTACTTGCTTGTTCATTTATAAATATATCATTCCAGAGAGAAAACTCTTAGTCTACAAGGACCCAAGTTAAATCTCACCTCAACCATTCTTGCCCTCAGAATACAGTAACTACTGTCATTTCCAATCACCTGTTGGTTCAACTGTCAGGTTTAAATCCTCCTCCATAATTTTAAAGCTTTTTTCTTCAGTGTACCAGCACCTGACATTATATGATGCTCACAGATGAAAGACAAAGGTATGTGACTGATATTAAATGCTGTCAGTCAGCTGAGGCTGGGTGGATGCCAACTGGTCAAATTCTCCAAAATCTTTGAACACATGCTGTGGATATTCCAGTTATTACTTCAATTTCACACTCTTCCTATCTATGCTGACAGCTGGTTTTGACAGTCTGCTCTCTTCTCAGCTCTCATGTCAACCTCAGACACGTAATAGCTGGATTAGAGCTTAAACAATAGTGATTAGATCAGGCAGAGAAGGAAGCATGGTGGCAATAAAAATTAAGATGCTTCAGTAAACCTTCAAACTCTGGCCACTTCAGCTGAAAGCAACTTTACAGAAACTGATCCAGCAAGACAAAAATTACTCAGAGGAGAAGAGTAGGAATTTTATCAAGGCCTGGGGCATCTTGCTGATTTTTTGGGGTTTTTTAATCACACTAAGTTTCATGAAAGGGTTTGACTGAACAAGTCTATCTTCACACTCTCAGGATTTAGATGAGTCAACAGGTTACAAGACATGACCTTATCCTTGGCAGATGGCTATGAAAAAGTCCTACAGCCTGCAAGTCATTGGCTACAATTTAGGCCTCATTAAAATAATGAAGCCCCTTGGCTTTGTAAATCATTGCAACATAGGTAATATCAAATAAATAATCAGAAAAACGTGCTGTAGATGAGAGCCCATCACATTTAAGCATGCCAAGGAATACTGTGTGCTGCCAACAGTAGGACCCAGCCCCATATAAACACTGCTCTCCTCCACAGTAGGGATAGTAATAATATCTGAAATGCATTTTTGCCATCTGTTAAATAATTCACACAAACAAGAGCTGCAGATGTATTTTTTCCAGAAATGCTGGCTGTATGTTTAAAAAGGTAACCTCTACAATCCTCACACCCATAATTAGGTTTGTGGGTAGACTGAAGAAAAGAATTCCATTTGCAGAAAAGCTCAACAGATGGTATTGTGTATTAAAGTAGAAGCATGTGAAAACTATTTGAACAAATGGCAGATGTGTCTGTCAACTTTCTCCTGTGCCATTAAATTAAAGATTGGCATTTAGGCTATTATTCAGACTACTAAAATTTTACAGAAGTCTCTGAAGCTTGTATTGGCCAAGGATTTTTGCAGGCCCAGAGATAACCAGCCATGGCAGGAAAAAAAAAATAATTTGTGGGACTTGCATGGCATTTAGGGTTTTTTCCTTATCCAGTACCACTCTCAGCTTCTTCCCAGAGGCCTCTCTTTAAGTATACAGGAGAGATTGCTCTTAGCTGGACTTTAGACAACACTGAATTGCTGTCCATTAAAGATAATTATATCAATCTGTTTAATCTGGGACCACTACAAAAGTTAATGTCTCTGAACAAAGTAATTTCATGCACAGACTTACTCCTAAGTGCCTATACCTGCTACTAGTGAAGGAGGGCAGGAGGCTTCCCATTCAAAGTTAGAGGTGCCTATTCACTGAATCAGTAAGAATTAAAAATTTTGTTCAGTTATAAGAAAAAATGCTGCTTAAAAAATACATTTAAGAAAAAGAACAATCTGTTTTACTTTGTAGAGCTTAGATCATTTTATTTTCAGGAATACCTTTGAACGAGTCAAATCCTCTCTTAAGCAGCAATTGCCCAAAGCAATAAAACACATCAATATTTTTATGATAAAAAAATTCATAGTTAGCTGTTATGGAAGTTAATTCTTAAGTTAGGCTTATCTTAGGCTTTCATTTACCCAGAACACACAAGCTATCTTCCCCAGGGAAGAACAGAGAGCCTGCCAGCTAGTTCTGATTAGCCAGGAATCAAAGCCTGTCTCACACTAACATTTGGGGGGCTGCCTGGTCCCCGTTCTGTCTGACCTGCAATCCAGGCTCCAGTTCTACACTGCACCACAGACTGCCTGATTGTGATAACTCTTCAGGAGTCACTTTCATTCTGATGAATTCTCTTACTAAGAGAAACCTTGCCTAGATCCACAGTGCGAAAAGATCCCAAGACAAGAGACAGCAGGTGTTAGAAATGCTCTCTCTGTGCATATTGGTTTTAACAGTGGGGAAAGTCTATTGATCCAAATTCAGTGCACACAGGAAGGACCTGTCTGACACTGGGGAGGCAGAACACACCACCATCACAGCAGCTGCTTAAACTCAAGTAATCCCATCACACACATCAGGCTGTGCAAGAGCATCCTGAGCAGTCCTGTCCTCTCTATCCACCTTTTATTCCCCAGCTGTGCAGCTGCCAAGCCAGGGAGGGACAGCAGTGATACCAAGCAGCAGGAAACACACCCAGAGCCTGCTGCCCTGGGCTCCTGTCCCAGCACAGAGCCACTCGGGCCAAGAGGAGAGGCTGCTCCCCTCCCAGGGGCACGAGTCACAGCTCCATGCAATACTAATGTAAATAAAAGGCAGCTGTAGCCCATGCAACACAATGCAGCACCCAGAGAATCAAAAAACAACACACAACTCTACCCTCTCCACCCTCACACCTGGTGTATTTTGCATACATATATAAAGGTATAATATATGCATATAGAGAGATATAATGACTGCTCTTTGTGTAATCCTCTGCAAAAGTAAATCCCTTTATCAAAGAAAGCTTAGATCAATGGATCCCCCTACTTCACAAGCAGAGTTAATGCAGAGAGCCCTTCTCATTGATACCATGCTCCAAATCTTCTGAACTATTGGCAGACAGTTGCTGCAAAATTCTCTTCTAGTTTACTGCATCTTCCCACTTTCATGTACTCATGTTGGAGATTAAAAACTAATCTTGAATAACTAATTTGTGTAAGACATTTTTTTTTCTCTTCGGTTTTGCATACAACAGTTCTTTTCTGCTATCAACTCCAGCTACTTTGGGGAAAAGTGCTTAAGCCTGTAGCTAAGTGGGCTGTTTTTCTAAGGAGTTAATTCTGTACAGATTCCAGCTTTCTCAGCAGGTTGCAAAGAAAATGGATGCACAAATGTGCCTGTAAATATAGATTAAAACATCGACATCACATCCTTATCTTAAAATGGAGGGCACTGAGTTTGCAAATTCGCCTGTATTTCATAGACTGTCTCACTGAAAGAGAGAAGACTTTCTGTTGCTTTTGTAGCTTCTTTTAAGTTAGTCATAAAGCAAAAAACAGGTAAATGCACCAACCCGAAGATCACATGAAGCAAAATTAGTTTGCATTGACTTACAAGACTTTGGATTGCTTACACTAAAGCAATTCTGTAAATGAGCACACAGGACCAATTCACAGCTCTAAATGAAGATTCACAACTAACCAGCCACACAGTAAGTTCAGAAATACACTACAGTACTTTCAGTTCTGTTGTTGGGTTTGGTTTTGTTTGTTGTTTTTAAACAGAGCAGACAAAATGCCAGAAAATACACTGAGAATATCTTCAACTTGCCCAAGTTCTCACAGCTTCAGCTGGTCCCTTCTGCAGCAGCCTTGCTGTGCCCTGAACTGGCAAAATAGATGGTACAACAGCAACTACTATTAGAGAGGTCTTGCAATGAAAAGAGTAGAGAAAAAAGAAATTTCATACAGTATGTTCTCAAAACAATTTCATTTTGTAATTGACCTTAAAACAAATTGCTTCATACTGGATGATATCAGGGCTTAAAAGATCAAACTATAAAAGAATGAAATAATGTTTTCTAAGAGAGAGGGAACTATTTTCAGGAATGCTTGTGGCATGACTGGAAGATCTTATTAAACTTTGTTCTTTATCTCTGTTTACATTTTGAAATCTTTTTTTTAGAAGCAATGGCTTAACTTGATAGTATCTATGTCTAGAAAAAACAAGGGACCCTTTTGTTCAAATAACTAGACTGTTACATCAACACTATACCTAAAACATTTAAAAAAAAACCCAAGGAAAACAAACAAACAAACTGATTCATTTACTACATAATTCCTGAGAAGCCTGTATTTGCAAATTCTGATTCCCAAACTTGGGCTTCATCCAAACCCCACTGCTGAGGAAACATGTATGTATTTCATCTTTTCCTGTATCTAGTACATCTTCACCATCAACTACACATCAACAGCAAAAATCTGACCTGAAGCAGGTGTAAGACACTAAGCTGCACCAAATTGCTAAGCAGCAATTATCACACCACCCCACGACACCTCCCCCCCCCCATTTCAATCCGGCCCCTTGTTTTCCCTAAAATGCCTGTGAAGGAAAAGACAGAGCACGGCACTTGAGGATATTCCCTCAGAAGAGACACTTGTTACCAGTGGACAGTGTTGAACCAGACAGACCCCTTGGTACACCAGAACATCTGGAGAAGACACATCAGGGCAAAGCAGAAATGTGACCTTAGGAATGGTTTTCCTCTCTGTTTGCACTAAACAGTTGTGCTTCCTTCCTCCCTGAAGATCAACTGAACTACACTAAGATAGGGAGAATACAGTGGAGACAGAGCTGTTCCTACCCAAAGAATTACAAAAGCAGCTGAGAATTAAAGAACTTTTTCACCAAGTCAAATAATCAAATCAGTTCTGTACCGATGATCATCATTTACAGATTCGTGTTCCATCATCTGCACAGCCCTAAACAGAGCTGGAAGGAATACCAGGAGGAAAGGAGTGTCTGACAAAGAGTCAAGTGCCAACACGCACAGTTCTCTGAGGAAAATCTGCACTGACACTGCATGGGGGGGAGGGGGGGGGGTATTGGAGGATTTCTTTGGAAGGAGATTACAGTCCTAATTGCTATCAATCTCATTCCTTTCATTTGTGTTAAGCTCACTCCGACAAAAGAATCAAACAAAAGAAATCTTGCCTCCTACTGATCAAAATCCCATGCAGGCTGTTCAGATGAAATTTATTTTTTTGAGAAACATTTATATTCCCCATTTCTAAAGCACGCTACTTTTAGAAAATCAGAGTTAAGAAATCAGAAATGTTTCCCAAGAACAGAATCCTACTCAACTATTTGCAACGTGACTTATCTGTTTAAATGGAACTTAAATCACTCTCACCTTTACACCTGTGCCACATGTCACAGTGATGTACTGCACACCGACAATGTTTGGGTTTGATGCTGTTTTTTATACTAAAGCCCACATTACACTGGTTATTGATCCAGTGAAAAGCATGATTGATTTCCTACTTGGCTTTGCCATTAAAGAGAGAAAGTCCCAGCAAAGGGCTCTCTTTGTAAGGTGTCCTAGCACATGAAAATCAGTGCCTACCCCTTAATTGCTGACAGATGGCTAAATTCTAACTACAAGCTATTAGAGAAGTGGAATAAATGCACCAGGGAGTTGGCATGTACTAGATTCCAACTTGATATACCTTTGGGAAAGTTAAAACTTCTGTCTAACAGGAAACATTTTGGGCAACTAAATTCTTATCTTCCTATTCTTTAATCTGCTGTATTTAATCAGCCCTTGACACAGAGTTTTAAGACTTTCTGCCATGTGACATAATATCAATCAGGCTGTTTAGCTCTTTTCATCTTCTGACACCATTTACCTTTTCAGATTATCTGCCTGGATATAGACTGAAAACAGAACCTTGGCACTGAAAAAAATTGTTTGCAGTAAAACAGATTTTACTGATGATGTGAACAGAACTCAGTTCATATCCAAGATCTCCCTGACTACTTGAGGAGATTGAAAAAAGGAGAACAATGAGATACTTCAACAAAAATAGAATTATTGCATTTTTGCACTAATCATTAGATGAATGTTCTACTAAGATCCAAACACCAATAAATAGGAAGAACAGTTTTTTGTGTAACCTGATTTTCCCCAATATCTGCTTGGAATGTGAGTAGAACCACTTTCTGATTCACAGAAAAAACCCAGGGAAGTTTCTCTGACCACACCACCTCGTGAATCCTGACATTATATTCTCTATTTTTAAGTGTCTAATTTCATGGGATTTGAGGGTAAGTTGAGGTCAGTGAAAGTTCTGTACTTTTACAGTAATTGCATCCCAACACTTTCACAGCAAGCAACATGAGCCACACTTTGAATTACCGTTGAACACAACAATTTCAGCTACTAAAGGAATCAGTTCTTCCAGTGGTTAAATCAGCAATTAACTTTTGCAGTGATTAAGTGTTCTTATTCATACAGTCATTCCAAGATACCAAGTGGTCTTATGGGGGAAAAAATGGTATTGCAGGACAGCAAACATTCCCCACCTTGTTAGTTTAGGAGGTTCATGACAAACAGAGGGAAAAAAGAAAGAGAAAGTAAGAAATTCAAGAGAACTTTCCTTCCATAAGGAACTAGGAAGAAAGGAATGAATATATTGATATGACAGTGGAACCATTCCAATTCAAAATGTCCAATTCAGAACTTACTGTTCCTTATCTCATTTACTTGTCAACAAAAGGTATCTTAAAGCCACCACAGAACAGCAAACAATTCAGAAGACAGACCAAGTTTCACACAGCTAAAGGTAGGAAACAAAGTGACGCCTAGAGATGATGTACTTCACAGAAGAGGACTATTTTACTCTAGTTTTTCTTGGAGCACACTATAATATTCAGTCCTTTCAGAGAGAAAAATAATGGTGTTGTACGGACATCTTTCAAGTAGCATTTGCTTATTTTAATAAAGCCTTCTCAAGACTTACAGACCTGCTCACTGTCTCCCTTCATAAAAGGTGTTATCCTGCGAGGTGGTTTATCCAGACTCCCTCAAGTTTTAATTATCTCTTCACTTAATGAGTACAGTAGCTGATCTAGATTTATTGCAGTAGCTAGAAGCTTGTGTGAATAAAATATCAGTTCTGTTTGTGATGTGGCAGTTATCTTTGTTTGCAGACTCTTCTAATTACTTCCAGGTCATTAAGCCCATCTCCAGCAGATATTTTACTGTCATTAGAAAAAGTGTTATAATGATACTAAAAAAGTCAATGAGTACAGAAAAAAAAAAAAGCCACAAACTCAGAAAAGGTCAAAATAAGGCTCAAACCTCTTAATTGAAATCTGGATTACAGACACAGAAATCATGCAGACTTGGCACACATCCTATGAGACACCGTAGCAATCAATAGGTTACACTGGGCATGTGTCAGGGCAGGATTTCAGCTTATCAGTCACCACATTAAGTCATTTGTTTTATACTGAGGTTAAATTATAAGAGTAGTTTAAGTTTCTCATTAGTTTAAACCCTGACTTCCCAATATGCAACATGTGGAGGAAAGGATACATAAGCACCAAAATACATCTAATATATATATATATATATATATATATATATACACACACACACATCCATGTGTGTGCATGTGTCAAAACTGACAGTGAATAAAGTTAGCAAAGCTTCTGTACTTGACCAATGGCAGCACTGGACCATGTATAATTTTTTTCCATTTCACTACTGAACAATCTTTTTAGGGGCAGAAATCCAAACACTTATTTGCTACATCTTCTCCTGTCTCTTCCAGAGGTACTACTTGCTGAGGCAAAACCCTGGCTCTAATTGCTTGATCCACTTCTTCACTGAAGGATTGCCTCCATTACCAGCATTTTCTAATACCAATCCATCCACTATCTGTCCTTTATTCAGCTGTTTGCTTGTGATGTATTTTAAAAAGGTACAGCCAAGGGTATTTCAGCAATAATTAGATTCTGCCACTTCAGCTATCTGGTCCATGGCCGTGATTCTAATTCCAAAGGAAGATTTCCAAATGCAATGTCACAGAACACTTAAAAAAAAAAAAAAGAAAAAGGGCAGTTTAACTTAAATATTCAATTGACCACTTATGCTGACAACCCTAACTGTTCACAAGTGGACAAAACTATGCATTAAAATGTCTTTCAGCATTGTTCTAAATCAAAGGATAACCTGGCTTCAATCATTATGTTTGAATTTGCAAACTAATTGCATCTCTTACATTTTCTTCCAGAAGTTGTTTCTACAATGTGAAAGACTGCCAAGATACTGTTGGAGAAAATCCTCAGTCTTCAAAAATAAATAGGCATTATTCAGCACTCCCCAAAAAATGGACCACAGAGCTTCATATTCAGTGTGAATATTCAAGAGGCTTCTGAGCCCCCTAAGTGCATGGTATTGCATTTCATTCCATATTACCTGGGTATCTGTAGGCATGGTCTGTAAAGGAGAAAAGAACAGAGTTGACACTTGTAGCTTGCAGCTTTGGACTTAAATCTAAGTAAGGAGAATGGAAATAGGGAAATTTAAAGGGCAAAGTCTATTGGAAAATCTGAGGTTGGGCATATTATAAAGGTAGAATTTTTGAAACTCATCATTCCAAGAGGGTACCCCAAGGAAACTTTCCCAGTACTGTTTGCATTTCCATCTCTAATTTTCTTTCATCAAGCCCTTCTCTATTAGGCAAGTGTCACCTTAAGCTCAAGAACATACATTTTTATCTTTTAATCAAAAAACCCTTTTCCAATAATAAAGAAGCAGCCCAGGCTGTGTATCATAGTCAGTACATTTAGTCCACTAGGCTTGCTTTCCAAAGTATGTTTGTGCATGATTGCTCTTTGATTCATGTGGATTTGGCAGAACACCATAATGGTCACATGAGTTTGTCCTTCCCATTCTGTTCAAATATATACTGACAATGTATATTGGTCCCTTTCTTTCACTCTTTGTATTTTAGCTCTCTAAAACATGATGCACTTGCAAGTGAATGATTGCAGCAACCATAATCCAAACCAAAAAAACACAAACAAAACAAACTACACACATGAAAGATTCACCAAGTATCAGACTTAAGAGAACAGAGGATTTGATGAGTTCCCTGTATTGAATATACTGAGTCAGCACACAGATTGACTGTAAAATGAGTACTACCAGAATTTCTGAATCAGCCCCTCCCATTTCATCACTCAAGGGGTCATCTAAGGATCACTGATACATACGAAGCTGTGGGAAATTATTGGTCCAATGAGCTACACAATAGAGTTTTGCAGGTGAAGCAGAGGCTGGGAAATGCAGAAGGAACTGCACTGTGGGGTAACTATCAAAGCAAGTAAGTCACTGCTGCACTAAGAGGGAATTTATACCAGTGTCTGGAATATCATACATTTCACACAGTCTTTTG
The DNA here is from genome assembly GCA_038380795.1 of Pyrocephalus nanus. Classification (NCBI taxonomy): domain Eukaryota; kingdom Metazoa; phylum Chordata; class Aves; order Passeriformes; family Tyrannidae; genus Pyrocephalus; species Pyrocephalus nanus. The sequence continues at coordinate 12,115,006 of CM076275.1, read as the reverse complement.
TTACAAAAGGCTAAAGAGAGATTTTCCTCAGCACTTCCTTCCCCCCTCCAGATCAGCAGCAGCCGTCTCTGGGCTTTGCTCTTTCTGCCCTTCTCTCTCCAGCTCCCTGAGGCCTCAGGCAGCCAAAGCTCCAGAGCTCTGACAGGACCCTGCCTAGTTAAGAATCCACTGGCAGCCATCAAGGTCCTTTCTCAAGCCTTGCCCTACAACTTCAGAATTAATTCCAACTCCTCAGAGCCTGAGCAGATTGTATTCCCAGAGATACTTCCTTAGATCTATTTATTTTCTCTGCAGTAAACCAAACAGGAACTGCTTGATAGCCTTTTCAATTTTTCCATTACTACTGTGGGTCACTAAAAAAGAAGAAATGGTTTCTTCACCAGACACATATTTTACAGTGTCATGGACAAAACAATTCATAATCACCTAGGACTACACTGGTTCTTCCTTTGGCCCAGATACTAAAAGATGTGTTTTCTATTTTGAAGAGATGGAAGAATACTGAAAGTGCATCCTTCAGCTCAGAATGCTTAAATCAGCTTAGTTCCATTCTTGTATTCCTTTCACTTGCAGACTGCAATGATTATAAATTAAAACAGTATCATATCCAATTGCACTCCAAAGTCATAATTTAAAGGATAAATAACTATATATATAAAGGGGCATCTTAGTGATGCTATAAAAACGTAAAATTTCCATGTGCTAATGAGAGATGACCTAGCAAAGAGTGAAGCAAGTCTCTCTCACCATGGACGATTAAGAAGCCACTGGAATGCGAAGTAACTCTTCTTGGAAAGGGAATTTAATAATACAATCTTTATAATGCCAAGGAGTTGTCAAATCACTCAGATTGTATGCATTCTATTTCTTCTTCCAAACTAAATATGCATTAGAAAAACGATCACAAGATAGAGCTACTAATAAAAAAAATTCTGTTTCAAATAAAATTTATGTCTGTAACCTGATAGATACACCAGATTGGGCAATTAATCTCCTTGGCAAAAAATGTTTGTGTCACTCATTTCTTCTTTTAAATATAAAATCCCATACCTATTATTAAATAGTCCATAAATCTTAGATAGAAAAGCCTCCAAAAAGCATTTAATGCAGAAAAAAACTCCCATTTTATAACTGAACAGTAGCTTGAATCCCAAAAGAAAACTGATATAGTATGATAAAATCCCAGTTGTGTTATCTAAGTGATTTCTTTTTCAAAAACATCCAAGATATAAAGTATTAACTATCAATAAAAAAAGTTCTAGAAGGTATAACCTGTGTTGTTGACCTTGGACTTTCAGTAATCATATTACCAACAAGGCACATGTGTCCCTGAACTAGTTTGTGCTGTGTTTCAGAGTCAAATCATTGGATTTGCAATACTACAGAACCATGGAATCTTAGGTTAGGGAATTTTCAATAGTATGGAATAGGATGTCAAGTTCTTCTCCATTTTTGTGCATTTGCTTTAGACCACAGGCTCAAGAGTTTCTCAAGCTCAAACTAACTAAGGTGGAAAGACACCAACAGTTGTGCACTGGTACCACGGTGGGGCCAGAAGGCTCTTTCAGAGATGCAACTCCTGTTTGAACATAGTTTAGAATACCTCTTGAAAAATAATGAGGTGGTGAAGTTTAGGAAGTAAGGATTACAGATAAGGAAATGACGCCCTTGGAAAAAGAATTTTTTGTTTCGTGTTAGTCAACAGTATCAGAAACTGCTAGTTACAAAAGCTGCAATTAATGCTGCAAGATCTTTGACTGAAATAAGGGAATTAGAGAACAACCTCAATCCTGCCTCCCTATTTATTAAAGATTAAACAGAGTTGTTTTCTTTGTCCTGTAAAACACTAGCTCCATTCCTAATGCTGATTCCATGTGCCTAACTGGGTCCTAAATTGGAAATATTTCAACACCTGTTTCAACCTTAAAGTGTCTGATTTAAGTTATTGACTTCATTTGAACTGAAGCACCATCTCACTGACTCCAGTTTGTGTGTTTCTCCAAGACTGACATCCACTATTTAGCAACCTGCATTAACCTCTGCAATGCAGGACCAGGACTCAGCAGTGACAAGAAAACAAGCACATACATCACTGAAACCACCTGCACAGCCACTGACTGTCTCAAAGATGTTCTTTAGGTGGTCAAAAAGAGAACGAGGATGAAGGATTAAAGCAATCCTTGCTGCCTAAAAAAAAATCCCAACCAAACACAAAAAACAAACCCCAAAACCTCAGGTGGGAAAGGACACAGACATATTTACAGTGCCTGACCTCAAACCACTATGGTCACAAAGAAATCAGGTGATTTTTTTTTCTGGATTGACCAAAAAGGGCAGTTCAAAAAGTCACTTGGATCAGGGAGTTTGTGGTCCTTAATAAGCAAAGCATTCCACAGCTGTGGCTAGAGGTGTTGCATATCATAAAGAAATTATTATTGAAAATAATACAAAATCTTGGGGGAAAGGCTTATATTAAACAGAACTTTATAAGATCTAATTAACTCTTTACTGTTAGTAACTAACTTTGAGGATTGAAGTGACTAGACTATATTATAAATTATTATTACACCATATTATTTGTAATTCTTGCATTAACATTGTGTTTAAATTAAGTCTTGTAAAAAATTGTATTTATTTTAAGGTATGTAACATGAAGCCATCCAGAGAAAACACTGAGAATAGGATTTCAAACACTCTGGTTTTGCTTTTCAAATACAGTAAGTTCTTTTGTCCCCACTTAAATAACTGATAGGAATCAGTGCTTCAAACTCCTTGCTCTTGTATCCTACAGATATTTCATGCCTTACACATGGTTTGTTCCTAAGCTTTAAACAGTGATAAACAGAACAGACTGTGCCAACTGCTCTATTATGCAGCACAGAAACTTTGGCCAGCCAATTTTGTCTGATTAGTTCAGTAAGTCCATCTCTCTTTTCACATACCAGCTTCACTAAAGGTCTGTGAATCAGTCACTTCTTTTCGAGTTATTTCAGGGACACTAAGCAATTGCAAAGGATGTTCCAAAGCACATGTTGTTCTTTTTCCTCCTTGGAAAAACACTTAGACCTGAAATACACTATTGTAATGGTTCAGAAATGTTGTTTTCCAGGTATCCCTTTTTGGTTGCCAGCACATTCATATACATATCATATGCAGTCCACGCTAACATATGTGACTATTTAATCAATATGTACCTAATAGATTTTATGCTGAATAACACATTTGGGATATAGCTCTGGACAGGAAGAAGCCCAATCTCAGTTTGTAATTAAAGCTAAGATTAAGCTTGTATTGAATGAGTTTTGGTTGAAGCTCAGGTCTAGTAAAACCTTCTCAGAGTTCTGCATCACCAAGTTTCCCGCTACCACCCAAGCTGAGTCGAAATTACTCAGAAATGCATCGTCTTCTGAGACTCACTGCTTAAATATACAGAAGGTTCAATCAGATAAATTACTGAATCTCATGGTTTTACTTTTCTTGCACAGAATGTATTAGACTACTGCCTTTTACAATATTTAATTAAACAATTCTATCAATTATCCTGAGCAAATACACAAATACAACCATAGCCGCTTCATGCAGGTTTTTTCTGACTTAGCATTCATTAAAAACTCTGCTAGACTGTGTAGCACATTAAATCCATTTAGCAAACCTAGCAATTGTCTTACCTAAGAAAACTGTTTCTTTATAATTAAAACATTTGCTCTTATTTGGCGCTTTTCCCTCTGTAAGTTGAATTAAGAAGCTAGAAAAGGCTCCCCTGCAGCACTTGTTGGTCTGGTCCCTGGGGGTGGAAGCACACGCTCAGAGCTGGGTTGAGGTTTACATTTCCCCTGAATCAGAAAGCTGTAATTAGCCATCACCAAATCTTTTGGTGCATGGATTTTTCATCTCATCCATGCAACAAATAATAGTCCTGGAAAACCCATTCCCAGAAGACACTGCTGGGAGCAGGGCCTTGGTATGGTGCACAGTTCGACTGGCTACCTATACAGAAAATGCTCTGTAGTGGCAAAACTGAAAAAGAGTAAGGTTTTTGGAAGGGATTCCAGCTCCCATGTCTGCATGGCTCCACCTGCCACTGGTTCAGGGCTACCTGCACTACAGAACCTCTAAGATAGTACATGTTTGGGATTCATCTTACAAATGTACTCAACCACACTGCAGTGCCCTGCCCCCCACATTTATGAATCTGTGCAGCATTTCACGTTCTCTGAGGCATCACAAGTGTGCATCAGGTATCTCTATATAAAAGTAGATCTCTCCTAACCATCTGTGCACAGATTTGCTGTGTCCATGCCTGCAGACTCCCTGCTGCAGCACCCCCAGAAATTCCATCTCCTAAGAGAAGAGAGAGTTTGAAAGTGGGTGAGAACAGGTCTACATTCAACTGAAAACTCAACAGGGTTCCCTCATGCAGCCTGAACCACTGTCAAGATCTGAGTTTTGAAGTTTAAATCTCAGATACTTGTCAGTACAAGCTCAAGAATAACCTTCCTTTTGCAAAAGGCTACTTTCCACTACTGGAGATGGCAAACAAATAAATCCCCAGCCAACACACTCCTGGTACAGCCTAATAGAGCCACTGTCATAGTGATCAGCAAGCACAGTGCACTCTGCTATCAGCATTAGCTTAAGTAATCTGTATTAGAATTCATCTCCAGGACAAGACTGCTAAAGCAAACTAGAAGCTTTTCTTCCCCCCAGACTTTCACACGCAAAAAATCCAATTCAAGTCAAGAAAAGGGAATGGTCACATGCAGAGATACAGCTTTATAACAAGTACTCACTGCAGAAAGGACACAGCAACCTTTGTGGACCACATTGACACTTAAAAGACTGATCAGGAGATAAAATGCCAGGAAGTTGCTAAAGAAATCAAACATCAAACTAACTGTGACACATCACCTTGAATTGGTGTGAAGCAGGTCTGCTTTTATTTCCACTATATGTTAGTGGTATTTTTATTTTTGTAAATCTGTGCCTGGGTAAGATTTTCTCTTTTGTTTGAGAAAACTTTTTAAAGTGTTAGAAGTGTTTATTACTTTTTGAGCAGTTATAAATGGACCTGCACTTTACACAGGACTGTTGATTCTGTAGTAATACACTGGCACCACTGGCAACTGCTAAAGTGAAATTTTATCCTGAAAATGTTTAGTGGAATACTTTCATGAGAACATTATTGTTCATAGATGAAAGAAAACATTGTCTGGCTTTTCAAAAACAGGTTACCAGTAAACTATGTTTAAAAATAAGCATGTTTATCAATACACAACCACTAACGATACTATTTTAAGAAACAGATCTTATATGCATAAACAGTATTTATGTTAAAAATAAATATAAAATTTTAAAGCAAAATAAGCTGTTTAGCAATTCTTCTATTTTTCCTTCTTTTTATAACTCATAGCTGAAAGCGAAATAAAAGTACAAACCACTAGAAGCGTGAAATCATATATTGAAACTGCATCCTGAGCACCCTGAAGTGTTTGGTGGGTTATATTTGATACATAACAAAAGCACTTCCTGTTCTTATCACAAAAGCTTTGTAGTTATTTAGGGAATTTAGCCACTCGAGCAAGTCTTTGCACATAAATAGAGAGTGGGAGCATAAAAGAGAAGGCATTTTCGAGGCTTTTAAAAGAGATAAGAGATTAAACAGAACTTATTTCTCCATTTTATGGGTTCTGTGGACTGAAAAGCAGTGTTTCATTTTTCTTCACAGGCCAGTATTTGTGTTTGTCAAATTAGAAAGCAACAGTAGGATCTAAAATCCTTCATTTTTTGAAAACAGTCTGAAATAGTGCATTTCTGACTTCACTCTTCTTAAGGTATTAAAATCACCAGAAATCAGTGGAACGAAACTACTGGACTTTGGATTACACCTTAGAAGAAGCTTCATTTAGATATCACACGATGCTAATTTTTATTCCCTAATATTTTTCACATTCTTCTTGCTTTTATACTTTATTACTATCCAGTCTCTATAACAAAAACAAAAATATTCAAATACACTCAGGTATCTCCTTGCTAAAACAGTAAAATCATCAGATGTTTCCCTTGCTCACGGTCAGTATTTCATTGCACACAAGAATAATATTTAGACACCACAGCCATGCTGCACACTGCCCTCTTTAAACCTCAGTTCCTTGCATTTAAGCATATTCATAAAGGTGGTATTACTCCTAAATCAACTTGCACTGTTGTCAGATTGCACATAAATTCCAAAGAATTTGTTCAATTAGGGCATTAATGATTCCTTTTTAAATCATTACTAGTACAGTGGGGTGATGTATTAGTATTTGCATGTGTAAATAAGCTCAATTAATGAGTTAATTGCACAGAGACATGAAAATTAGTTTAATCAAGTCAATTAAATCATAAACAGTTCAGAAATAAGAAAGTAAGCTTGTAATGCAATTAGTGTTCTAATATGCTAGTAACTTTAGTAAACAGGATCTTAATTACATGGCAGGTCAAAAAGACAAAATATTTTAATGGATATAAAATGGAGCTTTTCCTGCTACTTTCGAGTCTGGCTTACTTTAGAGAAAAATAATCTGTGCTAATGAGATCAAAATGCTGTTATATAAAACAAAAATAAGATATTTTTTTTTTAATTGTAATAGACATTCTTCTCCAAAGTAATCCAGACAACTGAAGGAAGCATTATTGACTGTGAGAAACTAATCATGCCATCATCTACACGTGATTGAATTAGACATTCACACAGTGCTCTCCCCAAAGCTTTTCAGAATAGTAAAACAACTGCCAGAATAAAATATCTGGTAGTATGTTAATATTAATCACCATAAATTAATTTTATATTAATACCCAGAGCAGTACTGCTGCTGGAAACACGATGAGTGGTAGTGAAGTGATGACTCACGGAAAAGGCCATCGCTCTTTTTAATGCGTAATTGGGTGTTAATTTATGGGGCACTGGGATCTGGGAGCAACACATCCAAGGTTACTGAATTCCAGTCACCACTTGCTCTTCTCCATCACACAGTGCCCACCTGAGGGGCTCCTGGTGGAAAGGCTCCTCACAGGAGAGTGGACAGTGGGGTCGTCATCAGCCATGCTCAGGTTCACTGAGAACAAGAGATAATACCTTAAATGCAGAGGATGGATCACAATTAAAGGACAACTAGCAGGTGTTAATGTGCCAATTAATAACCTGTACTTAGGAAAGGGCAACAAGAAAAAGCCTTGGAGCTGAAGGAGATAAAAAAAAAAAAAAAAAAAGCCTATCCATAGGAATAACTTGACTTGATAGCTTTAAATTTAAAAATTGAGCCGAGCTCCTCTAGACTGCTGCAGTGCTGAGACTTGAAACAGTTTACACATATGAACTAGCTCCTGAAAAACGTGAGTGTCAGATTCCTGCATGCCTGACATGGAGCAGGGATGCTGTGCTACCCCATCCTTCTGCATTGGCAAGAGAGCAACTACATTCCAAAATCCTGATTTCCCACACAGTCTTGGGAAAAAAAAGGGCACAGGAGGGACCATCTTCATTATCAATCAGTTAAAATTTTAATAGCAGCACTTGTGAACATTTAATTCCTACATTGAGCAAGCAATAATACCTCTGTGTTCGGAGAATGTAAACCTAGATAGCACGAGACAAAGCCATTACTCGCCTGCTTTTTAATTCCATGAAAAATCTCCAATATTTATTCCTTTATTGAATCCACAGTCCAGTAAATTAATGATTAGCTTTACAGGAAGAAGTGGATAAGAGGATTTTCCTAAGAAGTATTTGCCTAAGGCTCCTACAATAAAGTCTAGATGGAAAGAAGGCTATAGAGGAAGAAAAGTGTTTTCCTACTCGTATTTATGGAGAACCATTATCATCTTATCTTGTGACACACGATATTAAACAACTTGATCATAGAAATCATCCCTTAAAGGCAGAGAAGTGTAATTATTGCCCTAAAAAAAAGAAAATGAATCTAAAAACCCAAAGGCAAAAGACAACCCACACCAAAACCACACAACAAAAGCAAAACAAACAATACTCCCACGAAAACAATAAGCAAACAAACCAGAGCTCTAGTCCAGAGACTTAAATGGTTGGTTTTAAATCTGTTTTGGTTTTTAGCAAAAAAGGTCATCTACTGGTGTTCTCTATGTCTCAAAATTTGGTTCCTGGGGACTTCCCTCTTGTCACACAGTAATTAATCATTCTGAACTGTTGTTTTTTTACAAGTCATTAAAGAAAATACATTAAAAATGGAAATCAATTAATGCCATTTTTAAAATATGCAACACCTCTCATCATTGGATTTGCTCATGTTTTCATGGTTTTACTCCCTAAGAATGAAGGGCATATTTACCTGTTCACTCAGAGCTGCCTCGAGACAAGGACAGCAGGATCAGGGAAACAGCCTGTCACTGCCCCAGGAACTCACCACCAGAACAAGTGGCACAGGGACCGCAGAAACACTCAGCTGAAATGTGTCTGTCCACTCTTTCCTCAAAGAAACAGCAGTAGGGTTGGGATATCAGCCTGTGCTGAGTGGGAGAGCAGGATAGGGTTAGGGATAAAGGCAGCTAAGAGAGGATGGAGGTGATAACAGAGCAGGACACATCAGCACCGCTGACCTTTCTGGTTCTGGTACCATTAACAAGAGGTGGACCACAGGTACCCAAACTTGTCACCCTGCAATCCAACAGGGATGAGTATTCACTACCTCAGTGACTTCTCAGTGCACGTCTCCAGAAGAAAACAGCCATCTTACATATCCCTACAGCATTTCTTTTACAGCCCTGCTGTAAATCAGAGCAGGTATGTGCTGTTTCTGTCCTTGCCTGACTTGGAAATCACCTGCATCTCTTGCAATAGGGTGTAACTATAAATGGCTATTCTGCAGTGTCTGTTCTTTTCAACACTTTCATGCAAGAAGATGCTACGAGGTGGGGGGGAGAAACGTAACTTACAGGATATACTTTTTTCAGCTAGAAGGAGTTTTTCCTCCAGTGAACTCTAGCAGAATACTCATGAGCTCCCTGAATTTCACAGGGAGAAAAAAAAAAAAAAAAAAAAAAGGGTAAAACCTCAAGTAATATTTTTAAACAAACCCCTGAGGCATTCCTGCCCAAATACCTTTGGAGAGGTCTTTCTGTGGCTTTATTTACGTCAGCTATTTCTAGGCTGCCAGCCAAGGGCCTACTGCAGAGAGCCACCCATCCTTGAACAGTGATCAGACCCACTTCAACTGCCCTCTTGGTACTTTCCTTTTCCAAGCATAAGAAAGCAAAGCTTGAAATGAAATTTACTCTTTGCTCTCAGCAGGAACTAATGCTTATCAAACACCCTGGCCAAACACAACAAAAATCACACCGGGTTAGGAAACGGCTTTTGCAACTGATTTCCCAGTTTTCATAGACAAAAAGAGACTTCAGAAATGTCTTCATAGCCCTCCATACACAGCTAGATCTGAGACAGCCTACAGGTCATGGAATCTAAGGCTGTAAAATTCAGTCTACAAAGAGCTCTGGGCTTCTGCTGTTTGAATTCAGTTGAATTCAGTTGTCAAGATACTCTGAGAATGTCCAGCCCCAGGGCATGGTCCCTCTGTCTATAAGATGGCTCTATCCTGTCACACATCATCCATTATGAGCTCAGAACCCTCCCAAAAAATGGAGTATCTACTGATTTTAAAAATATCAATATACAAGTCCTGTAAATAGTCCCAGGTTCTTGATTTTGTCCAGTTCCTACAAAATATGAGAATAATAGCAGGCAGAGTAAAGATCCTAAGAATCTTCATTAAAAATCAAACTTAGTTTCTAGTGCCAAATTTCACATTAAATGCTAGGTTGACATTTAAAACACCTTTTTGCACAAAGGGCACTGTTCATATTACAAAAAATTAATTAACCAGATTTCACATGCTTTTATGTATTGTAATTCATAGATTACTGAGATTCATAATTGAATAATATGTAGATGTCACCTAGAGGTACTAAACCAATTCTCCTACTTGTAATTGCCTGACTAAGTAAGAATGACACTAACTTGAGCATTTTCTCTCTGATTAAGGCTGCTATAGATCTGCGGTTGCCTCTGTGTAATATAAATCAATAAAGAATAATTTTCCAGGCAGTAAATCAATTGTCAGTTCACAGACCCTAATACCTCTGTGCAGGATTTATTGAAAAAATGAATGGCAGGCTTGTTAGTGGGTGTACAACATGCTGCACAGGCACACAGTGCTGCAAGGCCAGTCCATTCCATACCCTGGGGCACCTGCCAAGCTCCTTAACTCTTTCCTTGCCCGGCAGAACTGTGAGGAAGTGGAAGAAAGGTGAACAGGCCTCTTAACTGGGAGAAAGGAAATGAAAAAATTGTATTTGCTTCACACTTCTCCATGTCTGCATCCTGGTGTCTGGATGTTCCTGTTTGTCCCATGAGACTTTAGGGCAAGGGGGCCGCTATGCGGTGCCAAGCTGTCAAACTATCAGTCCTACAGAGGTGAGATTGGTATTTTAGGAGTTAAGTTACCTGAAAAAGCACCAGCAGAAAGGGAAAACATTGGAAAATGCTAACCTTATTAGATCTAAGCATTTTGAATGCGTATTTTTGCCAACTTTTTTTTTTTTTTTAAAATCAGATCAGACTCCTTTTCTGTATTTCTCTTCTTGGCTTTTATACAAGTAACTGCATTGTTACAGGATACTATCCCAGACCCAATGGACCTCTTCCCAGATCTATCATAATGTTCATGTTGGCACATGAAAGTTTTTTTTGTTTTCTTTTTTAATTAAAACCAGTTTTAATATATCTCAATGCCGAAAGAAATGTGCCACATGGTAAAGGGCTACTGCAAAATTATATCCAGGAAGACTTAAGTGCCACCTACCAACATCTGTGGAGCTAGAGAGCATTCATGCAGATCACACCTCTGGACTAGACTAAACTTTACCTCCCTTATATCCTTCTTAAGGGAAGAAAAGGAATCCTAAAGACACTCAGTGAAAACAATCTAACTGTGAATAACAGGCACAGTTTTTGCTAGTGCAGGACAAAGATAGCAAAAGTGACTTTACCTCCTTCACAGGCAATTGCCAATGGCAAGTTTGGCTCCATCTGAAGTGAGAACTAAAATTAGAAATAAATAAAAAAATAAAATAAAATAAGTTTAAAACACTCCACTCTCCAGGAAAGTTTTTAAAAATGGTTCAAGAATCTGTCCCATGACAGTCAATCTGTATCACTAATTCTCTTCCAAAACACCTCCCATTGCCACTGATGTCACCTTTAAAAAATGAAATGTATTTGAATTTTTCTCTGTACAAGGAACAATGGTTGCTCTCTTTCTTACAAAGCAGCAGAAAGAAAAAGTAAAATAGAAGCTCTACACACAGAGTTTTACACACATGGAATTTTATGCAGAGAAGGCAAAAATTATGCCTTATGCCAGACTATTATGAAGAAAGAACTTGTCATAAATTCAAACTCAGGCTCATTCTCTTACACATAAAATAAAGGTTGAGTGCAGCCTTCAAGCAAAGGAGACAGAAAATGTGCAGGCATTGTAATATCCACACTCTCCCATGGTGCTGAGAAAATAGGACCTTAATTATCCAACACTCTTGTCACCTAAAGTAAGAACTAATGCTCCCCCACTGGTTTTTGAAAATCCGTTCCACCCTCAATTCAGTATCAAGCCCACACTGCACAGTCTAACTTCTCATCCGACTTTCAAGGCTTGCATTTTTTGGTAGCGTGAATTTCATGTCTTTGCTGGGAAATAAATAGAATTGGACAAAAAGCATTCATTAAAACCCATTTCTCAAGCAAAGTGGGCCTTCAAAAGGAACATTCTCCTCCCTTCAACTCCTGCCATTTCTACTGACGTTTTTCAATAAAAGAGTGAGATGCTATTTAAAAGCAGTTTGCAGATTCTTTTCATGAAGGTAAGATCTGTACATCTCACATGAGAGAACAGATTATTTAGGGGTTCTAAGAAAGAAGAAGAAAAAAGGCTCTGTTCTCAAACTATTACTTCACATGTATTTGTCTTTTGCCATCTATTGAAATAAACTGATTTTCTTGCAGGCAAGTCCTCTTCATTTTTCTTGTCACACAAAGATGATATAGTTTAGGTTGGAAGGGAAGTTTGGAGGTCTCTAATCCAGTCCCCTGTCCAAAACACATCCAATTACTTCAGCTTCCTTAGTGTCTTACCTAGACAGGTTTTGAGTTTGAGAATGACATTCAAAAATCTTTTTGGGCTCCTATTGATCAAATCACTCAGTCCAGAGAGAAAGAAGAGCAAAGCACATTGCAAGGAGAACTAAGGCAGCAAATACGAGGGGTCCAGTTCCTGTTGCAGTTACAGTTGATGGATGTCATTCAATACCTGTTTAACAAAGAATGGAAACACTCAGGGCAAGGACTGAAGTCCTGAGCTGTTCAGTGGAAAAAGGATTATGACCATTTCCCTCTGTTCTTAAGGTCATGTGGTAAAAAGTAATCTCACCTTCAGTTTTGACAGCAAACCTGAAACAATCCAGAGCTGGGGTGAACCTTGTTCTGAAGCATCACCTGGGGAGCCTTAGGACTAAAAACTGTGTACTCAAGGACAGATGCCAAAACAACCAGACTGAAACTCTCAGTCTTGTGCTTTATGTCCCTCTTAATTCTTCTGCAGATTTCAGTCCAAGAAATACAGAAGCTTTAAGAGGTAACGAAGTTCACCAGGGCTGACCACGCTGTCATGCCCACAGAAACCCACTCCACTGATATTCCTGCAAGTTCAACTCTTTTTGAAGATTTCAGAGGGTTGAACATTTCCCACAAACTCAGAATGAATCCTTTCTGCTAAACTCACACTTCCTGCACTCACACTCAGCAAAAATAAATTCTTGCTCTTGCTAATAAATGATGCTTTTACACAGAGTCTGATCTACAGCCCACAAAAGATGTTCCTATTCACACAAAGCCCTGAAGTAGCTGGCTAATTTCTGTTATTTTAACCATACTTTCATATTGAGCACAGTATTAAACAGTCTAACACATCCAGATGGCTGGATGACTTGCCTGAGATACAGTCAATATTTTCTTTTTAATGAGTTTAAATGCCTACAGTTTTTTTGCTATAATGGGCTCATCACTAACAGTAATCCAATTTACCATTTTTTATATGCATGTACATTATTTTTAATACTTGATCACTCAAAATAGATCAGAAATGAGAGAAATGGAAGGAGATCTCATCTGCAAAACTAATATTGTTGCAAAGACATCCAAGCTGACAAGGGATTTGAACTCAAAAACATAACATAAGCTTCAGGAGGCTTCATCCAATAAATTCAGAGCTGAATTTAGCCTTATTTTATTTATCTTTAAGGCTTTTGTGCGTATTCTCGTCTATAATTTGCACTTCGCCTTGTTCATTATTGAAATAGCACTTCAGTACATGTCTAATCAAAATAATTACTACAAATTGTTTAGAGCTGTGAAGCATGTGGGACTAAGTTTGCAGTTCACAAGTCTATATAATCACACAGAGAGCTGCTCTAGAGACTTTTTATAAAGTAATCAAATTGTGAAACTTAGCAATGGAATTGATTTTCCTGTCAGAAGATCTACATCACTGCCTGGGATGCCAAACCACTGATGAGAAATTCATTCATCTACAAGCCTGGGAGCAATCACCCGCCCACCAAAACATTTGAGGAGGTGGGGGGTCTGCTTTAAATGAGTCACCTAATTATCTGCAGTACACTGGTGCAGCAAAACCAGCAACACTGAGGAATATGCATTTTACTCGACACTTTCTTTCCTTTCCATTTCTCGTTGGCACTTTTTCCTTCTCAAATAAAGCCCCTTCTTTCATGCCATGTCAGAAAAGACATATCATGAGTTGTAGCATTCACTGAGGAGCTGCTTCATTAACAACTGAGTTATGTCACATCCTTTCATGTCTTGCTATGTGAGTGCAAGATCTTGTCAAGACAAACCCTAACACAATGCATCAGCCCAAGTGGATAGAGAGATGCTGCTTTCAGAAGCCTGCTGTCATGACAGCATTTCTTTATTTTTTGTTCTGTAGGTTGTGCTTGCTGAAGGCTGCACAGGTCCTTTAAATATACCTTGGCAGGCCCCACACTGACCCCAAACTGTTACTTGCTAAGAGGAAGCCACGTGGCACAGAACTGCTTGAAGTAAAACTGCAGACAGTACCACAGGACTGTACACCAAACTATTGTTCCTTCTCAGCTTTTAATTTGGAATTTCCAAATGCAAACAGAAACCATGCTATTATTAGGGGCTTCATATTGTAGTCCTGATTTTCCTATTGCCTGCATGGTCATTTGCATAACACTTTGCCTTGCCCTGTCTGCTTTCCAGTCTCAATACAATATGTAATATAATACAGTTTCATTCCTCAAGTCTGTTATAGGAATGCACAGGTTGTTAAACAGGTTAAGAAGTTTTTCAATATTGTCTCATAGTCTGCTTTTCAAGCAAAAAAAAATAGCTCTCTGATCAGCAATTTCTGCTGTTATATTTCATTTCACAATCGCTGGGCCCTTTGTGAATATCACCAGTGCTAATACTCTCTTTTGGTGGCCATTTCCCTTCATTCCCTCTCTTCTTTCCAATATTCCAGTCTAATCTTCGTCTCACCCCCCTGATCCATTCACCTACCTCACCTTAATACTGAAGTCTGTGCCAATATAGAGCAGCCTAAGCAGGTTCCTCTTGCTGTTGTAGATCTGTCTGCTTATTGTCTCAGACTATTACAGTTTCTTCCCCACTGAGCTACCATTTTAACCAGTCTCTTAAAAAAAAACCCCACAACTATTACATTAAAAGAGGCTCAGTCTTCTCCAACCTGAAGACCACTTTTACAAAGGCACAGGCATTTCATGCCTTTCTTTAGTTATTGCTCAGCACAAGGCAAACTTTCATATTTTTTCATAACTACTTTTATTACATCTTTCTCATTCTCCCATTTAAATAAAAGCCCTGGAAACCTATGGTTTCATAGCTTGCCCACAACCCACAATTTATGGATGCTACTTGCAACCTTCAAAAGCTTTAAAAAATAGTACTGAATCTATTATTGTGAATTACAGTAATTGCAGCAAAGATTTAAGAGGCACTTTGAGAAATTTCAATTTCATGGCAAGTTTTTGAACCCACTTCCTTGGCATCTGGGGGGAAACGCAGTAATTTTTTGTGAAAGAATTTCTTATTGCCTTTTCATGTAAAGTCTCAATTGTAACCTCAGTATCCAAATTTCTCTGAAGAAAAAAAAAAAAAGCTGGGTTTCTAATTCTAGCTGCAACAGAGGCTAAGACAGTACAAAGACTCACCTCAGCTGTGTGAGAGTAATCAGAAAGTAGTCCTATCAGCCTCTGGGATCTCTTTTCTTCAACATACTAGCAATTTCTTTTTCCAAGGTTTAAAACTGAAAGGCCTAATGTTGGCAATATATTCTTCGATGAACAACCAAAACCCACATTGGGAATATGCTGTTGGGAGCATTAGCATGTTTGGGCTGAAGAAGTACAAGTCCATTGATGTACAGGACTGGAAGAAACACTCAAGGAGCTCTGCAGCTTCCCTTACACAGCCTGGCCACCGCCATTATTTGTAGTACATTATTGTGCTATTAGTCATTTTTTTCAGATTTAGATGCCATCCAGATGTTTTCCCTTAAATTCAGCTTAGACCACCTCTCTCACTGAAGCTGTAATGTTACACTTAGTTTGGAGGAAAGGGAATTACACATTTTTGCTTTCAATTTTATGTAAAATAGGGGATGATTGAAAACTGGAAAGTTTTTTCTGTGCAACTGAAGTGGCTGCAGCAGTCACATAGTAGCAGACATATCTTGCCTCCAAAAAACAAGCAACTTGTAGGAGAGAGAGAAATGATCACTGGAATCATTGGCTTGGCTTCTGATTTGTGTGCTATTTGCAAGGCAGTTTCATTGATGGCTCATCAAGTTTGAAATTACTGGTATGGGAGCAATCATGTTGTTCAGATACCGGAAGGATTAGCTGTTACCACAGGAACAGGATCTCAATCTCACTCTCCTGTCTCTCTTCCCCTTCCCTCACCTCCAACCCCCTCACACCACAGGTGATACCAGTGCTCAGGTTTGGATGAACAGCCTGCAGAGTCTTGTTTATACTGATCTTCAAGTAAGAGATTCAGACAATTGCTCTACTGATACGGGTCCAACACCATGGCATTAGCTGGTGTTAAACTTGGTCTTAAATTTCCTGTTCAGAGGGTTTTAAAGAGACTTGCCTATCAGAACTGCACTGCCACCATCCTGAGCTTTGTCTCTTCTTGGAAATCACCAGCTCCAGGCAGGACAGGACTGAAAACAGATGAGAAAAAAAGACTAACAAAGATTTGACTTCTCAGAAGCAACAAATGAAGACACTTCTTGGTTCCTTTGGATTAAAAGAAGGTTTGCAATCCTTCTACACATGCAAATAAAAAACCCCAGCCCCAAAAGTCTATTTTTTCCTTCAGTGATGAAACATTTATTAACCAGAGGACAGGTAGGAGCAGAATGGACAGAGCTGTGCAGAGAGCAGAAAACAAACAGATGCTTAGGACATGTTTCTGCTTGAACAGTAAATGCAGCGAAATCTATGGCGTAAACGAGAACATGTTAAATATTAAGTCTCTATAAATTCTTGCTACAACAGCATTATGACAGCACAGTAAAGGGATTCTTTCCTCACACTCATTTCTCCTTTGACTATCAGCACCAGAGAAATAAACTGGCCTGTCTCAGAGTCTGAGCTGGGCTGCCTCTGTTACTCTGACACACCCAAGTCATGCCAGCTCCCAAAATTGTCTTCCTCTATTGCACTGATTTACTTAAATATCTCCTGCAGCATGGCAGGGATTGTTGAATAAGCTCTTTCTGAAAAAAGCACTATTAACAAAGTACATTTTTTCCTCAAGGTTTGTTGGTTTTTCTTCTCCCTACTGCTCTCCTAATGAAAAGATAACTACATTGCCAACATACTGTAAACACTAGTAAGTACTTCTACTGTTTTGTATGGCTCAGGTTCATGCAAATTTTGCCACTCACAAGCAAGCTTGCTCTATCCAACGGTATTTCATTATTTTAGTTTCTCCAAATACTGTGGATTTTATTATATGTTTACCATCCAGTAGGCTCATTTAATAGGTCACCTGAGGATGAGTAATCTGGGAGACCCCTCCTCTGCCTGGCAGTAGCTTAAGCTACAGGACAAATCTGGTTTTATCAGCACACATTTTTTTCCATCTAACAATGGAATATATAGTCAGGAAGCTGCAGCTTATTTTATTCCTTAAGGAATGTTTCCCACCAACATATGTTTGGTTTTCAGTGGCCTTACTCCTTCCTTGTTAGCAATAGACTGTGGAGCCTGGAGCAACATGCTTCAGTTCAGAAGCCAGCCAACTATCACTGCTTTACAAAACAATTCTGTTGCTGAATCAATATTTTCATGGCCTCCAGCTACTAGAAATGCCAGTATTTTTAGAGCTGCCAAAGCACTGAAATGTCATTTTCCAATCAAGGCCTAGATGATGATCACCATTACACCTGTATAATTGGATGTCAGCAGAATCACTCAGAATTTGCAGATGGATCTGCTCAAAATACAGCCTCATCACCTTATTTATTTTCTGCCTTGTCTCTGAAGGAATTATTTTTAGAACCCCTGATATTGAGGGAAGGTAAGAAGCTAGAAGCCTGACTCCTATTAGGACAGCCGTTATTGCTTCTTAATGCTCTACTGACCAAGCTCCTTGCAGGTTGTTACAGTTTTGCTGCAGCAGGAACATCATCAAAAGAGCAGATGCCTCAGCTGGTCTGCTGACCAGACACTCTTCCCAGCAAACTCAGTGCTCCTTTTGATTTTATTCCCTAGCTTTCCTTCTGTCATTTATTTTCTCCTCTTCCTGTAATATTAGCCAAGTTTCTGGCAATCAGTTATATTCCTGATAGGACTCCTTTGACTTTCTGAAAGCTGATAATCCAAAGAACAAATCCTTTACTTAGAAGTTCATTTTTTACCCTGTCACAGATGTTTTTTTGTCAGTTCATACCTTGTTACCCAACTGCACACACAGGAAAGGCACAACTTTTAAATATGACTGCTGACTGTGAGGGTTGTAGTGGGGAACCGCAACTATAATATATCCACAAAGATAATGATTAATGATCAGATAAAACTTAAAGGAAGTAGGAGAAGGAAGGAACAAGTAGTTTTTTTCTCCCACCTGGCTACACGCTCATCATCATCATGAAGTGTAATGAAGAGGGAGTGACATGAGCCAGAGAAGAGCTCCTGCATAGAGTGAAGGCCAGATCAAACAAGTCAGCCCACAATCTCTTGGGTCAGCAGACAACCAGCAACTGAAGAGAGCTAATTAATCAATATTTTTGGTGCACGCCCATGCTCTTCAGTTTTAATTGGTGACAAGTGAGCAACCAAAGAATTGTAAGTGGAATTTCATTTATCTGTATAGGGCAGATCAATATTCACTCAGCATGCAACAACTCCTTGCATCTCAAAGGGATGAAATAAATAGTCAGTCAGCAGCATGCTTTTGTTATTCCTGGAATTTTTCCAGCTAAATTATTCACCTTCTCAAAAGGCCATTTGATAAACGTTTATTTCTTCACAAGTGTGCTGGTTAGGGCTGGGGGAGAGCTAATTTCCTTCACAGTAGCTGGTGTTGGGCTGTGTTTCGGCTTTGGGCTGGGAACACTGCTGACAAAATAGTTATTGCTGAGCAGTGCTTGCATAGAGTCAGGGACTTTGCTGCTCCTCACCCCACCCCACCATGAGCAGAAGCTGGGAGGGGATACAACTAGGACAGCTGACCCCAAAAGGGCCAAAGAGATATTCCCAATCATGGCATCATGCTGATCAATAAACTAGGAGGAAGGTTGTCCAGGAGCTGCTGCTCCAGGACTGCCTGGGCAAGAGTTGGTTGGTGATGAGTGATGGTTTCCATGGTGGGAGGGGGAAGGGGCGAGGGGCTGTGTGGTGCTTTGTTGCCAGCTGGGGTTACACCACGACAATAATGCATTCTAACAACTGCTCATTTGTGACTCGTGCAGTGACCAGAATTTAAATTCCGAGCAGGGCTCTAGGAAAACAGTAAGCAGCGCAAACAAGAGAGGGCTGGAAGAATTTGCTTCTTTTTCTGCGCTTCAGATATTGCAATGGCCTCCTGTGGTATAAGGGGCACTAATTGAATTTAAGAGATGTCATAAGCAAGAAATTCTCCCTCTCACTTCATATCACAATGAATGCCAACTCTACAGTCCTGGCAGCAGCAGCACCAGAGGAGCACTGTGGAGCTGTAGAGTTCACTGATGAGTGTTAGCTGAGGCCAATCCTGTACAACAGCAGGGAAAGTTTCACAGGCACTCTCTTCAAGAGGGTACAAAAATCAGACTATCCATTTTGCAAATAATAATCCTTGACTGATGCCATTTCTCAGTGTCACAGAAAACTTAGATTTCACTCATCGCTTACCAAAAAGTTCAACTGTGTATTTCAACAGTATACTACAAAATCTAGAATCAGAGTCCTGGAAACAGAGGTAATTGCAAATAGCATTTCTACATTAATGCATTTCAGATCCTGAAGTATTACCATCTCAGGAGTTTAACTTCGTTTTTACTAAAACATAAGTATTCTCTGTTAGCGTGAGTTCTACTATTAGTACTATTATGCAGAGCATAATGCAGACACAAATGCATAATTCATACAATGAAGAGCCCATAAAGAAAAGCACCTGCAAACCATGACTATGACCATTAGTATCAGTTTGACTCCACATGAACACAGAGCTCAAACCTGCAGCGTGCTCAGAGCCACAACAGGACCTTAGCAGTGATTCAGAGTGTCACCTTAGAAAGGGTAATTTGAGAAGATCAGAGGGGAAGACTCTCACGAATACAGCAAGACTAAATGATTACCCAGGGAAGTTAAGTGTTTTGAAATGTTGCATTATCTTTGTTAAAAACAACACTACCGAAGAATTTCCTTGAAGAACTGGGTCTCGGTATGGATTCTGAATGATGAGATAAGCAACACTCTGATTCTGCTCAGAAAGCCTCCAAACAGCAGTTTGGCAGAAAACATCAGTTAACTGGCAGGAAAAAACAGAAAGGGGTTATGACCATTAATAAAGTATAAAGGATTTGAACAATGTAATAAAAGATTATGTAAGAAATGAAACCGAGTATCAGAATATGTAAAAAGGCTAAAACAAAATAAGAATCTGATGAGGCATAAAGATGGAGTTCATTTAGGGGAAGGCGTCATCGGCAGGATGTTCAGAGCTGTTGCATTTTAATATACATTGGAAGAGGGTGATACAGCTTTGATAGCAGCTTGCAAAGATGCTGCTGGAATCCAGATGGTAAATTAAGAGAGCCTGTTTAAAAGTCCTAATATCAGAAAATAGAAAAGGGCAAACCAACTTATATTGCCCAATTTTGATTGTGGCACATCTCTCACTTGATTCAAATGCTGCTGAGTTTCCCTCATTTCTGTGGCAAAGCATAAGCATAGGGAGCATAAAAGAAAACTACACTGAGGAAAAAAATAATCCTGGTGAACATGGATTAATCTCTAACAATTATTTTATAAGTCAGGGAGAGAAATACAAATTGTGTATTAGCTGTAATTTATGTTAAATGCAGCTCTAAGTGCCACATGTGATATGTCTATATCCTCAAAAACAGAAAAGGGAAAGTATAACAGATGTTGCTGCTGTAAAACATTAGGCAACACGAATGACATGGTTTGCTTTCCTAAATAAAAATAAAAGAAAGAGAAATGAACACTGAGGACCTAAATTCATAAAATATTAAATACCTCACTCAGTTGATATAGCATGTGACACCCTTTCTTGCTGCAAATCTCACAGTTGCTGTGGTAAAAGAAAGGAAGTAAAGGAATGGGCATTAATGTAAAATGATGGGGCTTTGACACAAGTTATAACTGGGAAGAGAGACCCTAAAAGCTCTAATTTGGAAGCTTTCAGAAAATTTGAGGTTGCAGAGCTTAAGGTGATAGCCTCAAAGACCTTTCTATGGTTGGGTTATACAGGGAGGGAAGCAGAACAGCATTTAAGTCTTGACATGGGAGTTATTTGGAAAAAATATCTGAAGGCTCTTCAGAAAACATTCAAGACCTTTGCTAGCTGAAGAACTTCATCTGTCCCAAGAGACTTCTCTGAAGGGCTTTGTAAATAAGATACAGGTTTTATCCCTTCACCTTCAAGCTGGTGAGAGTGTTATTTGTACCTCAGTACTTGCGAGTGTGCTTGGGGCAAGCTCCAAAGTCCTTCCCTCTCCAGCCTAATGACATCCTGCCCATCTGACTTTCCCAAGACAAGGCACATCTAGATGTAGGAGGGGGAAACTAAGAGAAAAAGCAGAGGAAAGCAGAACCTGCACAGAGCTGGAGTCTGGGTCACCCAGCAGCAGTGCCCCAGCAGATGGACTCTTTTGCAGGGGGTATTTGGTTGTTTGGGCTTTGTTTGTTTGTTTTTAGTGGTTGTTTTGGGTTTTCTACTGGACCTTCAGCAATTTTCAGTATTCTTTTAATCCCCCACAATTGCTCTGATTGCTATTGTTTGCTCTTTCATTATCTTGAATTTATCTTCACAGAACAAAGGCTTCCGACTGCTCCAGTTCACCTCATTCTGTGCCACTCCCTCACTCCAGTGACTGAACATGGAAAGAAGTTAAAGACTGCAGGATCCAGGTTTTGCTCTCACCTTTCCCAAGACCCCTGGGGCAGGGGGATAGAAAGAAACCCAGTCTTGTATTCCTATGCTTCCCCACACCTCAGACTCCCTGACAGAGAAATTTGAAGATTACTGCCTCATTTTTATGCTCACATATTCTCTCCTCCATGCATTCTCTTGTCCCTGAAATCAAACTACCAAATAAAGCTTTGTAGTGTTACATCTGCACCATTCAGTAAAATCTAATAAAGACCCCACAGTAATTGCTGAGAAATTTTTCACTTTTTCCCCCAATAAATGAAATTCCTGCCTGCTGCCTGCACATCATCCCTCCCCACTGAGCCAGTGCACTGTGATAATCACACCAGTAGCATTCAGATAGAGATCAAGTGACGCAACCAGCTTTATCTCAGCTCTGACTTTCAACTTCACATTTTACTTGGGCGTACATTTTTTCCTCTAATGAAAACTGCTTTTAGATAACAGCAGAACTACCCCAGATTTAGATAGAAAGGAAGGAGTCTAATCCATCTAAACACAGGGAAAAGGGTTTGCTGGGTTATGCTGTCCTTCTTAATATTCTCTGAACACTGCTAGAACCATTTATATCTAAAAAAAAAAAAAAAAAAATTAAAAAAAAAATCACAGCTTCCTCAAAGGGCCAGTACAGACAATATGTTGTTTCTCTATCAGCTTTTCCAATACTGGATTCATACTCCTACCAGAAGCAGTCCTGTACATATACACACAGTCAAAAGAGGGAATAGCTACAAAATTAATACTGACTATGGCAGATCCCAGAGACTTCCCTGAGCTGTACAGAATGGCAATGACATTACTGAACACAGGCAAATAGGAACATATATCCTGGTATACAATGCCAAAATCTGAGGTTCCCTTCCTTGTTACAGCTGATTTAGCTAACCTGACTGAACTTTCTGATTTTTTTTGGGTTCTACTTTAAGTCTTGCTTTATGCTGGAACACTTACAGAAGAGGGAGCACTTGGCTTTGGTTACTAAGAACACCAAACGACGTGGGGTGGGGGGGTGTAAGACATCCAAGTTTTCATGGAAGTTGTGTGTGCATACCCACAACCACTGCCCTACTCGTCACTACTCTGTATTTTAACAATGGACACTTTGGGATTCTGGAAGAGTTCACTGATGAGGCACTGCCAGAATAAGCAAATAGCTGTGAACAGCCCTATTGGCTTCAGAGGGGCTGCTCGTGTAGAAAGTGATTCCTCAGCCACGAATAATATTAAAAACACATCAATACCCTCTGTTTCTGTCACAGAGGTGGAACCTGCTGACAATCACAACTCCAGTTATATAAACTAAGCTTAAGGTAAAATACATCACCTTTTCACCTTATTGCTACAACGGTTGTCTCCATGACTTACCACAGACAGGATTCCAAGTTTCCTTTAATCTACAATCAAGGGCTAGAAAATTGTATTCATCCATCTCCAGCTGCTTTTATTGATATGAATACTTACAGGGTGCCAGCACACTTAGAGCAAAGACATCCCCAAATGAAGAAACATATCAGCTTATGCTTCAAACCACAGTCTGTGCCCTCTGATTCACTGCCTGCTCTCCCTCTGCTCTCATATAACAGCTCAAAACTTGGCTTCTAAATCAACTGCTGAAACAATGATGCTGCAGCAGGAAGACACTGAGGGAACCAACTCTCCCCCTGGAAATCTAGTCAATTAAATTTTGCCCGGAAGGAATCCAATCTAATATCAAAAATGCTGCCAAAAGGGTAAGTTCCCTGGAGCTCAGGGTTAATGATTTAGAGCATGTCAGGCTGGCCCGGAGCAGTGGAAAGGAAGCCACACCTAAATTAATAAATAAATACATAGGGAAGCAACCAAACTAAATACCTGTAGTAATTAAAAAAATTACCATGCAGACATACTGCTGTAATTGGCACTCCATTTATGGGATATTCAAATGTTCCTGAAATCTCACCTTAATGCCTGAATATTTTATTTCCCGAGATCACTGAAACACAAACCACCAAAGAGTCTGTTAATACCTACAAAAAAACTTCAAGCATAAGTCAGTCATTTCTAAAAGCTACTTCAGTTCCTGCTAGGAGCAGGTGAAAAATGTTTTCACATTCAAAATGGAGACTGAAGGTTGGATGTCTTCTTTACAGCTTGTAATTCATCCTTACATATACATACAGTAACCAGCATTAAAATACAACAACCTTACAGTATCTGAAGTATTTATCTGTGAGATCACAATGAAGCAAAGGTATCTGGTGATACGAATAACAAGTTTTTCTGAACTTAATATTCCAGACCCAACAGGTCCAATTAACTACACTAAAGTACAAGTATGTTTCTTTGTTTTTAATGAATCGTTTTTGTGTTTATCTCACTGCAAGTGTCACACAAGAATCTGTTTTTTTACAACTGCAGTTAATTCAGTATGCAAAAATTAATAAAGCCTTTCTTAAATGAAAGCAAATAAATGACAACTTCTGTAGATTATGCTGCTTCTGAGATTACTTTTAAGCTGACTTTTCTCTATGTCTAGAAGGGTTACAATTAGAAGCAAAAAGGTTTACACTTTGCATTTACATCTAACATATAAATGAACCCCATCTTGGATAGCTCCTTCTGAGCCACAGCTGAGCAATACCCAGAAAAAGCCTTGTTCAGACACAGAGCAGCAGAGGAGGAACCCGTATGAGAATCATTAACATTCAGCACACATTTGAAGAAGCAGGTTAAGATTCTATCATGATTTATGTTCTGGACAAGATCTCACCATTAACACTTCCCAGTGCTCCAGTTCTCTATCTAAAAAAGTGATTAAAAGGTAGTGTCAAGATATTTTTTGCGAGGAATAATGGAATCTACATCCCCCAATGGGAATTTTGGAACATCAGTTCTCTGGAGGAGAAACATAGAACTGCTGCTAAAGCAAGAAGCGTCTTTAACCACCAACTCAGTGCTTAAACCACATCCTCAGGATATGGAAGACTCATCCTGACCTCTCTCCTCTTCTTAAGAGATAATGATTCTCCCTCTTATTAAAGCATCAGGTGCTACCATACTAAGCAATGGGTCTTGTACCTTCTCCCACTGGCCATGCCTTCCTTTTAATAAAGGAAAAGTAAGAAAGAACTTAAAATAAAATAACAGTTAAAAAGCCCCTCCCTTGACCATCTTGACAATATACATGAGTATACATCATGGTTGATCAAACAAGAAATACTTTTGCTTGCACATTTTCCATTAATTCTACCTAGACAGAACAAGGGCTTGTCACCCAGAATGCAACAGCTCAAATCCTCTTCCAGAAAAATTCACACTGCCCCTTTTCCATTTGCTTCCAGCTCAGCTGCTAAATTACCAACTGGTTTTGCCCCTCAAAACCAGAACAGAGTCCCCCTTTCCTATTTTGTGTGCACTACTCAATAAGATGTTATAGCAAGGACAATTTACCCACTAGAACAAGAACCATCAAAAGCTCTGAGAGAATATTTTGAACTATTGTTCTCAAGGAGCAGGAAGAACACACCAAACATGTGCTTCATGCTTATTGCAAGAACACCAACAGCCACAGGAATCCATAAAGGCTGAACTACTTCTTTGGAAGACAAAAAATGTCACTGGCTCTTTCCTTCAGCAGCTGTCCTTGATAATTCTATATGTGCAACATATCATTTCTTTGTATGCATTGTAACTTTTCAACTTCTGCAACATAACTTTTAAATATATTTGTCTAAGAAGATTTAGAAAACCATAGCAATATTATAACCTAGGTGATAACTGTGTTCCTTGTTAGCCTCATTCTGGCTGAATTCCCTTCCCCTCTAGAAGCTGCATCTAATAAGTTAATTAAGTGACTGGAGTTATTTTCCAGGAGCATTAGTAGACTTTGGTAAAGTCACCAAAAAGAAAATTCTTTAAGAGTTGGGCAGGTTTATATTCAGGACTGAAAAATATTTGCCCATTTTGCAAAATTAGTTCTGTCATCCTTTCACAAGAATACTGGATATTTTTACTCTGTCAAAAAAGCATCTACATACTTGTAAATAGATATACACAAAAGCCTTGTTGTAGGAACTCCCCATGCTATAATTTTTGGCAAGATAGTTATTTATGCTACTTATGTAGTCTGGATTATCTCAGCATCCTGGTGCTCCACTACAGGCTGGGACACAGGGAGGGTTCAAAGGAGCTTTCAAGCATAAAATTAAGGCCCTGAACTCAGGATCTCTTTAAAGTGAAAAAAAAAAAAGACAATATTTCATAAAATGTATTTGGAGAATAAATTCCTACCAGAGAACTGCTAGTAAAACGCAAAACCCTGTTGATAGAGGACAGGACTTACTGACTCCTCTTTGTGAGCAGCAGCCCGAGCTCAATCCTGTGGCAAACAAGAAAGCCAGGACTGAGCCTTCAGATCCTTCAAGAGGACTGATGCTAAAATAAATCAGTTCTGTGCTGTTAAGGGGAATGAACATGATAGTGATGGGCAAGGTATAAGAAAATAGAAGTCAAACCAGCAACAGAACAATCAAGTAGCTAGATATTTGTTCCTATGGCAACCAAACAGCATATGCTAGAAAGCATATATGCTAGCAAGGGCCTCTGAGAAATTACAAGCAGAAATGAGAGAAACTGCAACCCAATCAGGGGTTTGGCTATACTAGACCTAAAAAGTAGTCCTAATGCTTATCTATGAGTAAGGTCATGACATTGAGACCATGATACATTACCTCCTGGATAGGTTCTTCAGGAGCATCCCCGGCACAGGGAAGTCGTGTTCAAGTTTGGCAGTAATGCCATAGCATGAATGAAGATGGTAAAAGGAAGTCTGAACTATCAATTAAAGCAGACTGTTCAAAGACACTGCTATATCCCCTTTGACAAAAATCTCTCCTTGGCTTCTGTATATGAGCAAACCAACTTTATTTGTATCTTAGTGCCACACTAACCCCCAGCTGAAAATCCAGGTATGTCTCGTAAAATCTCTATTTACTGTCTAGTAAGTGTCACATGGAAAATTAAGGTCTAATTACTACATTTTTACTTCTCTCTAAGAAGTTTGACAAGTTCTACAGGCAGCATTTGATGCTTCTGTGAAGTGTCAGCAAGGAGAAAAGGCACTGGTGATCTAAGACAGCACAACCTACATCACCTCAAGACACTTCCACGCCCAGCTCATTAGTCTCTCCAGTATTTTTCACCTCAGATCACCCAGATATTTTAGCTTTCTGCAGGTAGTCAGAACTTTTATTACTTCTCTCTTTGAAGAAAGGGAGAGAGAAGGAGAAACAGCAGCCAAGGGTCTTGTACTTTCAAGCAGTCCTTCCAGGTTGGATATTTAATGTTGGCAGTCATCCTGTAAGCTCATTCCTTTAGAAAATTCCTAGGGGAAGAAGCCCTACCAGAAATACTGGCTGAAATAGTAACCCTTCATCTTTAGGGTCAAAGGAGAAACTCTTCTTGTAAGCTCAACAAAAAATGATCTGATGGATATGAAGGAAAGAAGGGAAAAAAAGTTGCCTCCTGTATAAACACCTCTAAAGTAAATAAAACCCTTAAAGGAAAATGACAAAGTTACAGAGTCAAGGGAAATAGCAGAAAGATAAATTATCTCAGGAAGCCAGATTCACTCCTGTGCAGTATGTCAGTGGCAGAACAAAAAAAGGGTTGAAAATCATGGCAGGTTTTAATAGATTAAAAAAAAAAAAAGGTAGTAAAGTCTGACCTAACAACTGCACCTTCTCCCTCAGAAACAAGCAAACTAACACAAAACAACAACAACACACAAAACAAGCCAAAACAACTTTAGAGAAAACTGCAACATTGGAAATTAAAACCCAATAACTTCTCTAACCATTTCAGATTATGGTGCTTGGGACCGAGTGTTAGAGGTGCTCATTTTAGACTGGCAAAGCAGACAAAGATCTCACCTGAGAAATAAAAAAATTGTCCAAAAAGGAACAGAATAAGAAAGTTCAGCACCAGCACTGATGGAAGGATGGACACTAGGCCCAATTCTCTAAAATCAAAATGTATTTCTTTTAATGGGAGCGATCTGGATTTACAGAGCTTTGCTGAATGGAGTATTTGGAGCAGTTAACATCAATTTGGAAGGAAATAGCTGATTTAAGAAACAGCAGTAGCACAGGAGTTTGCTGATGCTGAGGAATGTAAACATCAGAATTTTTTCTGTGTCTGTGGTGATACACAATATTGACAGTTATAAACACAAATGGTTAAGGAGATTATTTAATAACAGCATATATTCACGTGAGCCCCATTTTGTCATAATACCCTGCAGTATTATTTTGTGTGTAAAGCTGTACCAAGGAAAAAGTACTCCAAAGGCAACATGGCCAGGGCACAGGATCAGATCTGCTTTCTTCGCTCTGTCACAAGCCCATGCTGACTTAATCTCCATTTCCATGTTTTTGACCATAGCCAGCCCCATCCCTCTGGGCATACCCTTAGGCATGTCCTGCCCTACGGACATCCTTTGAGTATTTACTCAATTCCTCTTTCTGGCAAGAGCCACACCACCTGCTAGGAGATTTTCACTGGAAATGGCAATGGACTGATGGCAATTCCATTGCTGCAAACACTGCAGCTCTGTTTCAACACACACAGTCATGTCTCCCTTCACCCAACACAACCAAAGCATAAGAGGTGACCTCAGCAGAAGTCCTACCACAGGCTGGGATGTTTGTGCCCTCAGAAAACACTTTCTAGGCATTTTTCAAGTGCATAGCAAGACAACAGTTCTCCTGTCAGCGAACTATACAAAGCAAGGATCATTTTTTCACTTTTTGCTTCTGCTCTAAGCCTTTTCTATATCTTTCTTATGAAATCTCAACATTCTCTTTTGATATGTTATTAATATCATGAAATCTTTTGCTGCAATACACAAAACAGAATCCAGTTCAATACCAGTCAGACTCATGATATGACAGGATTTAAACAAAAACAGCTCCTTCCACTTTCATTTGAAAATATGACAAAGCTTGTTTATCAAATACAACAAACCCATCTATCACCTTCTAATTGGACGCCTTTTCTGCCAGCGTGCCTCGTGTCTCACTAATCTGTACACAACTTAATAGGGAAGTTAATAAATTATACAAGAGAACTAATTATACCTATTTGTCAAAAGATGAGATAGTTAAACTGAGGATTTAAATAACAAGAAATGAGCATTTTATCCTAATTAGTTTGACCTAAACTTTGGGGGACAGGAGAAAAGAGGAATAAGTTTTTCTGCCTAATCTCTGAGTGGTAAGAGCTATTATCATACAGACAATACAAGGCTGAAAGGGCTACTGTTTCATCAGACACTGGAACATGCATTTCTTTCAAATCACAGTGTACCATCCTGACCCCAATCTCCCCAGCTGTCCAATCTGCTTATGGTAAAAGTCCATGAAAGGGAAAAGTTAACATTTAAGCCACTTTATCCCCCCTCCTTGTTACTCTGAGATTGTTTGTACCCATATAGTTACCAAAAATCCACCTTTCTATCTTCTATGCAGCCTATAAAAACACTAACAAAAGAGAAGACAATTATTAGGATTTTAAAATAAACAAACAAATAAACGACCCAACCAAACAAAACACCGAAGGAAGATATTACAGGGGACAAAATTATTTTCTTTAAGCATGTGTAAGACAGGTCTAGGAATGAAAAATTATCTGAAAACATATGGAATACCAATGGAACAGAAGAGGTACTGCCCAGAAACAGAAGACAAAGCACTGAATGCATGACAATCCACTCAGCACATTTCCTGCATTTGGTTTTACCTGTTGACTGCTGTGCCCAGAGCAGTATAGAATTGTCTCTCTTCAGTTTGTATCACCTTGTTTCTCACTCCTCCTGTGCTTAAGAAGCAAATGACATCAAAAGAGATTGACCATTTCTGCATAAACACTCTTCTCTATAGATAATTTTTTTCAAATACAGTTGATATTTAGGTGAACCCTCTTTACCACAGCTTTACAGAATGGACACTGCACACCAAGTGATGATTTAGGGAGATTAAAACTGGTTTTGAAATGAACTCTGAACCTTTAGTCATTATGCAACACCTGTGGTTGTCTAGTTAAGCATCTCTAAGAGACAAAAAGCAACAATAGTCCATATTCCAGAAGAAACTTACAATTCACCATTCCAACAGTAGGACAGAGAATCAATATAAGGCTCAGAATCCCGAGTCTGTGTTCTGAGCTAACCTTTAGAAATAAGCTTTACGAGAATACAAGAAGTTGAGAGCCTGTCACAATGTCAAATCAAAAGTGACGAGACCTTTTTATTGACTTAAGCCTCAAACCCTACCCTAAGTTATTGCTTCTACCACCTTCGCACTGAGCAGCACTGAATGTGAGAAGCCCAAGAATGTGGCATCCAAGGAGTACCTGGTGTGTGTGCTGTGCAACTTGAACATGAACAGAGGAACTGGATTCTGGCACACACTCTACAACAGTGCAAGCACAAGGATATACTTGCAAAATATCTATTACTATCTAACTCAGTTCTTTGATGAGCTAACCTTTTAGCAGAAGGAAGCAAAAAGAAAAATGTATTAATTCTGCAATTAATTCAGATACTGTTAAAAAAAAAAACATGTGGGGACTGCAAAAAGCAGGCAAAGAGTCTGAGGAGCTGAGCCAAACCTGCCAGAAGTTGAGAGTCTGGGCATATAATTGAAAGCTGACTTTCAAGTACACTTCAGGACACTCTGAGCCAGCAGTGTCACTGAAAGAGGTAATTCTGACCCTTTTCCATACATCTTGTTCCCATTCCTGTCTCACTCCATCACTTGTCCTGGCACAAGTGTTGCCCCAATGCAGTGGGACACAACTGGCTGAAACAAAACTGCAGGTGATAGAGAGCTGAGGAGGAAAGTAAAAGTTACCTTTAACCACACAGATTTTTCCCAATCCACATTACCTCACAAATCTTTCCCTCTCTAAGAGTGTGAAGACAGACTGAACTGGCAAGCAGGTAACACTAATTTAAACCTTCTGACTGTGAATGTGTCATTGCAGTCTTACTAAGGATATACCAGGCAGACTTTAAGTCTTGCCATTCTGTTTCCTTACAAAATGTACATTTGTATCCTTATTCCCTGCTTTTTATTCCAAACAAACGGAGAAAAATATGTCTCTGTGCAGAAACTGGACTAAATTCTGAGTTTTGCTACTTGCAAAAGGTACAAGCACTTAAAATTAGGAAAAAAGCCTTTCTTTTTTAACGAATCTAGTGATCACAGTTTCTAAAGGGAAAGAATTTTTGTAACAAAAATAGGAAGAAATTGTTATTCTCTTCCTTTGCTCATTACAGTTCTCATAAGCTGGTTTTTTAACTTAACCTTGGCTGGCTTACAATATTAACCAGACAAGTGCACATTTAGTTTTTTGGAGCTGGTTTTAAGGGAGAAGAGAGAGCAGGAGGAAACAGATAATATTTACTGCACAATTTTATGATTCAATCTGGATGAATCAAAAGCAGTCATCTCTCGAGCCAGGAAGTATATGTGAACGTTTAAATGCAATTGAAAACTTCTTCATTCAGTTCTACAAAGAAAATTCTCCTTCCAGCATAGATCAACCACTGACTGTCTCAACCCTTAAATGTTAATTGTAATTCTTTATAAATCCTAAATCACTTTACACAGGAGCATCATTTAGCCAAATATTCCCCTGCTGTATTTATGCAGCTAATTCATCCTGCTGAAGTGGACTACCACTGAAGTGGTCTTGTCCCAAAGATCATTTTGAGTTCTGTACCTGTTTCCCCACATCTTATTTTCCTTCTCATTCTGACACGGTTGAGAGACTCAGAAAACACTCTGCTTTCTACTGTCCAAGTCATTAATAAAAATACTGATTAATATGAAACAGAATATTGATGAGCCCTCCTTGATAAATTACCGTGTTCTGACATTTGGACAATTATATATATCCTTTTGATTTTTTTTCTGAGCAATTCTATATCCCTCAAGCAGCAGAAGACTCCTCTAGACCACTTTTCCTCATCTGACTCCAGAAAACACTACATGAATACAGTGCAAGAAAGTTTAGTCAAGTCAAACATTGTAATGTCTAATGCTTCTCTCCTCACCACCTGATCTGTACAAAGAAATTAAATGGGTTTGTCACAATTTGCCCTTGAGAAATCTGTTTACTTGATAACTGATCTTGCTAACTGGCAGGGGCTTATAAGATGTCTATCCAATTATTTCTTGCTATATTTAAGCCAAACAGACTGGTCTTTAATTACCCAGCTCATCCCTTCCCTATCCCCTCCTGAAGTACTATATTTGCTTTTCCCCAGATACCACTTTCTTCCCTACACAGCCAATTCTTTCAATGCCCTAGGATTAATCACATCAGGCCCAGTTTCCTTGAAAACATTTAAGAACTACATTAAAGTTAGGAATCTTCTGCAGCTCTTGCTTCATTGACATAAGTCCCTCAGTACAGAAGAGTCCCTTTAAGCAGCTAAAAAAGTGTTCTTAAAATACATAAATCCCAAAAGAAAACACAAAGTGGCAGTTATCTGGCTTAAGAAAATTTTCTGCCCATTCAACAGGCTTTGATGTCAAGAGAAACAGTGATTAGTACCAATAAAAATAATTTATGATATTGGAGCAATTGAGAGCATAGCTGCACTTGGGTCTCAAGATATTTTAGAAGTGCATTTTTAGCTCTCCCTCCCACCACTTATTTGAGCTTTAGTTGTTCCACTTTTGGAAACTGGATCATAATAGTAAAGCTTCTGCTTTACCACCTTGAAAATTCTCTTTCTAGGAGCCAAAATAATTAAGATGGAGTTAAGAGAAACTTGGGTTTAGTCCCAGAACTGTGCCTGTAACTCACGAAAACTTCTGTCTTCCGTGCTTTTAACCAAACAAATAGCTGAGATATAGTGAGAAAAAAAAAATCAGTTCTTGAGATGTGTATTTAAGGGAGGTTTGCACAAGAAGGAATTTATTTTGACCATACAGTCCATTATGGTATAAATATCAAGGCAAGAATTTAAACCAGGTTCTGGTCCCACTTGGATGGCAGCAATTCCAATGCTCATCTTTACTTTTCAGTGACCAGTGTCATCAGCATATCTTGGTATGGTTGGACACAATTTTGAACCTTACAATGACAGCCCACTTAGGAGATAGAGCCTAGTTTCACATCTAAGGTAAGGTATAAACCTCCCACCCTCATCTTTTCCCTTGTAAAAACACCTCTGCTCTAGAAGGAGCAAGCCTCACTAGAACAACAAAGCAATTTTCTGACAGACTAATGCCTTCTCCAACTCCAGCACTTACTCCTTACTGGATAACACGTGGTCTCTACGATAAAGAAATAATTCTTGACAAGTCCCTGCTTCCAAATATCCAGAGATGGAGATGTTTCCTTGTGGGAGGCTACACTCTATTTAACCTCTCCATTTGTTCTTCCCATATTACTCTGTTGTTCACAGCAGTCCTACAGATGCCAGAGCAAACGACTCAGCCCCTGCACAATGATTGTTGATTGATTACCAAATCATTACCCCAAGTCTTTTTCTTTTTTTTTTTTTTCTTTTTGCCAAAGTTGCTGTAGGGGTAGAATATCAATTTCCAGCTTAGGTCAGCTTAAAAGTGCTTAAACAATTACATTCAGTTGATCCTAATGGAAACAATCCTGAAGTATTGCATTAAAGACATCATGATATCAGAGAGTAAACTCTGAGCCACATAAGACAAATACAGCCATTACAATTAACTGCACTCAACTGCCTGAGCCAGCAGCAGGGGGAAGTGCCAGTGACCTGAGGCAGGATCACTCTCCCCAGCAGAATGCTGTGTAAGCAGGAATCAGAAAAGAACACTGGCTTTTTTTGTTTATGTACCTGCTATATAAGAACTTCTTTAGGAAGACTTACAATTTAGCACCGTATTTTTTTTTAACAGGTAAAACAAAGAAACATCACTGAAAAAGAAAGTATCGATTCCATTTTCAGGGGGGCAGTGTCTCCTTCCTCAGAATATCCCATCTGTTCAACGTGAAAAACTCCCCTTGATCTTCAAGTGGATCCCTCCAACCCAAAATTTATTTGATATTTTGAAAGAAACTCAGAGGAAAACAACACAATCCTTAATCTAACTAGTAAAAGGAAATACACAAGCTCATTTTTTTTCTAATTTTCTTTTCCCAAAGGGCGTTCAGCCCTTATCACAGGATCCAATCCCCCCAACCTCCTCTCTACAACTCATGGAGAGACTTTCCAACTTGGATTCTTAATACTTATTGAGGTTATTACAGATTGCATAAACAGCATAACAGTGTATTTTCTGTTGCAAGATGTAGAACTAGTTGCTTCAGCCCTCACATTCTCCTCACTTGACTCTCCCACTTCAGCAGACAGATGCATTTTTCTTTCAAGGAGAATAGTTCTCTGGAGAGACCAGCAACGCCCCACCCAGAAATTCTGCAAAATGCCCACCATTATGACTTTCTCCAGAGAAATGGAATATCACAAGCTTGACAGAACTGGCATTTCAATCAGTCTTTCATTCCTGAACTATCTTTTGTCACTACTAGTTCAAAAATATTCCAGTTGAATGCAGCCTAGTCTAGGGACCATTGGCAGAGCAGCAAACCTACTGAGGGCTGTTTTCATCCATTTTCTCCTACCAAAAAATCTGCAGTGCTACTTATGTTGCATGTGATAAATCCTTGCCTAAGTATCTGCATGCTATTTAAAAACATATCTTCAAGAGGAAGTAAACAAGAACTGCTGCTGACTGTAACAAATCTCAACCCAAAGACTACAGATGTTGTGAGATCTGAAACACTGCTTTATGTTACTCAACAGTGACAGACTAAGGATGGTGAGGTTTACAATAAAGACAGCAGAGCAAATCAATAAACAGAGTAATAAATAGCTTGCCTACTGCATATGTCTTTCACATCAAAGACGTAAGAGAGGGAAAAAATACAGAGAATTTTGTCCTCAAAGTGAACTGTAACATGGTACTTGACTGGAGCTTGTTTCTCACTGATACACATTCCTCCTACTTCTGCAGACAGGACTAAACAATAGGTAAAAACTATTGAGCCACTGTATTAAAGTTCTGGGTTTACAGTCCTTCTCTACTAATTTGCTGGTAATTATTTACTTCCTATAAGTTTAATTACAACCACTTAAAGAAACATAGTGCAAGTCTGTAAACAAAGGTTGGTCAATTTGAGGTAATCAGTAATTGTAGCTAAATGAGATTTCTACTCAACTATGTTCATATGTACTCTGCTGAACATGTTCAATACTGCAGCACGATATTCCAGAGGAATCTTGAAAACTAACTGTGGAATTGGTTCCCAAAACAATCTAAAAATCTGCACTTTTTTAGATTGACAAACAATATCCTCACAACAACAGACTCGGAGAAACTTGCAGCAGTGATGTGATCAGTCCATAGGACTGCCCTAGAAACACCCCCTAAAATAAAACAGAAAAACCTGGGTGAATAGAAAAACTTAAGGTGAATTCTCACTCCAGATTAACAGAACCAGGAAGTCATACTGACTAAAAAAAAAATTACATCAAAACTTTTCTTAAATTTGCAAGAGTAAACAAAGGGCGTCTGCTAAGAAAACTTGGGGTTTGCAATGAAAACTACTCTCTATGGGTGCACATTTCCATCGGCTTCCTGCTGATTGAAATCCAGCTCGTTACATTGGAGCTCCCCACCCAACTAAACTCGGAAAGGCAAATGCAGCAGCAAGGGCCACAGAAAATCTAAAGGAGGAAAACAACACTGAAGGGGCAAGAAAAGTTTCCCTCAAGCACTTGCACAATAACCACCATTAGATTGTCCCCGGATTTCTGTCTCCTTCCCACACAGCTCTTGGGCTGTACAGCTAATTACACTCATTACCTATTCAAGGTATAATTCAGTGAAGGTTACAAGTTCATTGATTATGACTGAGGGGCCAACTGTCCTCATACACATGACAGCTCCTGTTCCAGTCCCTTCCTTCACTGGCTATTCCTGTCTATTCACTCTACAGCTTTTCTGAGTTGCTCTGGCCTATGAAACTAATAACTCACACTATTTATTACTGCTTACTGCTTTGTTTCATTTTCTTTGCTAGACATCAAAATACTGCTCTCCCAGTGGCTCTGTTTGAGTCCACATGTACCATTTTAGCTTTCCCTTTGGACAAGTTTAATATGCTTTAAAGTCATATTACAAAACAGATCTTTCAATGTAGCCCTACATAATTACTTTCTGGTACAGAAATGCAGTTTCAGTCTTCCTCAAATCCACACATATCCTTAAGCACTTGAGCTAAACAGTATGAATCTTGGTTTAGAACTGCAATCACAGTTCCTTGTTAATCCCCAGTGTAAACTCCTAAGCACTCAGCCTGTCCAGGAAAACATGTATTGGTCCAAAAATTCTTTTTCAACACTAAGACAGCTACAGGCAATGTTGCTTGAAAAAGCACCCGGTATAAATGGAATGCTGGCTGATTAGTTCCCATTTATCAAATCAATTTTCTTCCCCTAGAACATACTCAGTTAAATCCCAAGGAATTATTCCACATAAGGTACTGAAATAATACCCCGTTCTGACCTTTGTGGTGGGATACTTGAAGTCAACGTGGCAGCATCATGTTTCAACATTCCAAATCACCCATTTCCCATTAATCAGTAAGTCAATGGATCACTAATACATTTTTCATGGTGGGCAAACATAAATGCTCCTATTACAATGAAACCAAACACTTGGCTATTTGTTTAAGAGCCTGCCCATAAGTGCTGAAGCCCAGGCAGTCAGCACCAGAGACAGAGGCTCACGAAGAACCCAAGTGCAGGAAGAGTGTTTGGAGCTTTCTGCCTTCCCCCCAGCCTGCTCCAAAGGCACTCGGTGTGTTCTCAGTTAATGTGGTGCTGCAGCAGTTCAGAACATGGATCTGACCACTGCAAACAGGGCTGCTGGAGCAGAGGGAGCCTGGCAGGACTGCAAGCTCAGCTTAAGGGATTTAGCAGAGTTCCAATAGTTCCTTCAGACCAAAAAAAAAAAAAAGCCACCTCAACATTATTAGCTCAAGTTCACCTCAGACTGCACCATCAGATGCCCTGCATTTAAAGTGCTTGTTGATCTCACTCTGCTTGCCAAAGCAAAGTTACCAGGAATATAAAAAGCTGGTACTTTCTGTGATTTATACAACTTACTAATAAATGAAACAATTGAGTCTTTAGGTGTTAATCTACTTTTTCACAGATCATCACTCAATTTTCTCTTGCATCTTGGCATATTTTCTCAAATCCACCTTTGCTGACAAGTTATTATAACTGTTTAGTAGTAGAAGTTGTTTCAAACAGTATATTTCTGTCTTCTTGTTTACACCTGCGAGAACATTTTAAGGTTATTTTCCAATTGTTAAGATCTACTGTTTCATGTGTCTCATCACCACAGCCTTAAAAAGTCAGACAGACTTCACGAGCTCCTTTGGAACGTTGTTTGTCTTTCATCATCAAAAGCACATGCTGCTTTATGTATCTATGCATAAAATTTTTCATTTTTCCCCCTGAAAGTTGGCAATTGTCAGCACTGCCATTTCACAAGTGACTTGAAAAATACTATCACAGTCTTATTTACAGCAAGTATTTCACAGAGCACTATGCATACATACAGGTGGGATGAATGCAAAAGAGTTACATTGATAAATTAAGGTAATTCAGAACCTGAGCCTTCTGCTCATCTTGCTTGAAAACTCATCTGCACATATGTCAACCCAGGCACAACATCCTTGCTTTGTACTAGAAGTCCCAGACAAGAGCAAAGAGAAGAGAAGGAACAGATTTTCTGCTATGTCTCTACATCTAACTTGAATTTAGTGTAAAGAAATCCACATTAAAGTAGAGTAACAACAACTGCCAACTTTTATCAAACAACTGGCACAACCCTTTTGTCCAGCCGTGGATGCTCATCATCAGTTGTCCCACA
Organism: Pyrocephalus nanus; assembly: GCA_038380795.1. NCBI lineage: Eukaryota > Metazoa > Chordata > Aves > Passeriformes > Tyrannidae > Pyrocephalus > Pyrocephalus nanus. The sequence continues at coordinate 12,077,230 of CM076275.1, read as the reverse complement.
GTTTAGCTCCTCATCCTTTCAGATGGTGCAATCCTGCCTCCAACTCTTAGGTAAGAACATTTACCTCAAGAAAAATCATTGCTTTGTTTTGCCATCATCATTTACAGAACCCTGTAAGGAGAGGTTATGGTCTCAGGATCAACACAGCTTCCAACTCCTCACTACCCTTTGAAAATGGCCACGTGTCTCCTTTGGTTCAGTTGCACATTTTGGGAAACAGAACAACAGTGCTGGGGTTGCCTGTCAAGGAAGGACACAGGCTGCACAACACTTGTCAGATCAAGACCCTACAGTCTAAGCAGACAGATATGCTACGCAAGAAATACTTCAATAAATTGAGTAAGTAACACACATGCTGCAGTTGTCTGTAATTTTTACGCAAATACCTGCAAGAACATTCAATGGCTGTCCCTCCTCAGGAAAGGAAAAGTCTCTGAAATGGTTTAGTCCAGTTTCAGGTTTGAACTTAACAGCAGCATTAGAAAACAAAAACCTGCAGTCCTTTCATAACCTCATATTCAGTTTAAAATCCCCATCACAGACACCATCAACTCCTTCCCCTTCTGAGCAGCATCAGAAAGCTGTCCATCAGCCCCCATCTACTCTGCCTCAGACCAGCACAGCTCAGAAATGGGTGTTCAGAGTGTTGTGTTTCAGACAACACTTGGCAAACCTAAAGGAAGAAAAAAATCTGTTATTTTGGTGAGACTGCAGTTCACAAAGCTAGAGTGGCACCAAGTGGTGAGCAGATGAATTTGGGTCTTATTTTGTGTGTTTTTTCCATCACACTAGAAGCTACTCTTGACACATTATGAGTTAAAATAAAAAGGTTTGGCAGCTCACTTTTGCTGGGGAAATACAGGGGTTTTTTTAGAAATCCTATTTAATCCAGACACACACATTCACAAAATAACAAGGGGTAGAACTCTTTAAGTGAGTAAGGTTCAGAATTACTAAATTGGCAAAAAGCATATGAATGTAAGTAATGAATAGGAAGTGAACAAAGGTATACTTATTTTCATAGTCAGATACAGCCACAATTAATCTTTATCTGACCATATGACTTTTCCCACTCAAGGCTATCCAATCGTCCACACCGGAGCCATTACATCTTATTATGTACTAAAAGGAACACCTTTGTGTTTATTTGCCTCCTTTCCAGAATTTGTGACATGCCCCACCAGCCCCATTCTTAAAACATCTTGCACGCTGTCACTTTTCACAGTAGCTCAAAAACAATGAAACAAAACCACCAAAAAACCCCACAGAGCACTCCATACCAAGGATACCCTGTACCTTCAGAGACAACACCAGGGGAAGGACATTCCCCTCTGCTTAGCCATGATTACCATATACTTCATCCCACTCCTCCCCACAAAACACCACATTTCTCATCAAACCCATGGAACAGAAGAGGAAGACAGATGAGTATTTCTGTGAATAATAGTTTAAAAAAAACCAAAACAAAAAAACTCGTAAAACACAGGAACAGATACCACCCCACCTCCCATTCTGTTGTTCTCAATAAAAAAAAAAATTCCCTACAGCTATTTCAAGGGCACCAGTGCATTATTTCTATAGAAAATGAGAGATTGTTTTCATCACTCATTTGTACTGGCTAACACCTAATTATTTACCCAGGCAACTGACAAAAGTGCTCATTCACATGGAACAAAGTATTGGATGTTAAATATTTGTTGGCTACTTCGGCCCAGTTTTTCAAGTAGTGGAAAGTAATTTCACCTTTTGCTTGATATCACAGATATGCTGAGGATAGAAAAGTCACTGTCCTAGGAGCAGTAACTAAATCCAAACCCGACTGAACAGCCACATAAATCTGGAAAACAAACAAACAAACAAAAGAAAAAAAAAAGAAGTAAGAGAAGTGAGGAATTGCCAAGTGAAGCCTTATTCAAGCAGGTCTTTGTTGCACACAAAGCATCAATAGTAACCATGGGCAGGTTTATAATATACCAAATGTAAAGATGACAGCCCAAGACTGCAGCTGGAGGGAGACTTCATTTAAGTAATTCGACAGAGGATCAGAGGTTTCAACAGCCAGAGAAGTCCCTAAAGCTTCTGACCCCTTGGAGCTGCACAAGCTGTCAGTAAAATGATCACATTAATATCATAATCAGGTTATTTTGTTTTGTTTTGTTTTTTTTTTTTACTGCCAGGTAACAATGCTCAATCTTTACTTCAAAAGGCAGATGATACAAAATCTGAGCTATTAAAAGGATTTCTACTACCCAAAACCACTAAATGTCTCATTGTTATTTTAAAATTTAAATTCAAGGTCAGGTGGTTACATTCTGTCTATGAACATCCCGACTGCAAATTAATGCTTTGTCCATAAGCTCGACTTTCTTTCCTACTTTTAACAGATGGTAGGAATGTTGATCTACACATTAACAGCAACTGATTTCAAATTCCAAAACAAGAGAAATGATCTTTGTATCATTTCCCACTGAGAGGTAATTAATGGATATTTGCAAGCTGCTTGGAGATCCTCCAGTAAGGGTTTTTTTATTTGTTTGCTTTGGGGTTTTTTTTTTTGCCTTTTCTTTTTTTTTCTAAATGCTGTGCAGTATTTAGAGCCTGTATTTCTCAAAGTGTTACAACAGTTTACTTTTGTGAGATTCCTCACACCTCATTTTCTCGTGCTTAAATTAATTCCATCTGAGGCACCACCACCTTCACTCTGTGTCCCAGACCAAACACCTTCCCCTACCCAATCTCAAAACCCTCTAAAAGCTGGAGAGTGTAGACTGTGGCAGGCGTGCTTGTGGCCATTCCTTCATCACTTCCCTGTCTCCACCAACTCCATTGTCCAATTTCAATACTGACAAGAGTTTTATGCTTAGATTATAAATGATTTAGGAGCAAATTACGAGCTTCACGTTGTGTATTTGTACCAAGCACAGCAGGATCCCAGTCGAAGGAGCCACAGTTCCCCCTAATTGCTATTTATTAGGAGAGCACTGAAAGGAACAAGGTGATAAGACTGTGTTGTCTGCAAAGATACAGCTGCCCTAGTTGCTTTGTTTTCATCATTATAAACAATGAGGGGAAAACCCATGGAAAAAATATCCCAGTGCTCACTGAAGTCAGTGTGCAGTGCTTTTATAAACTGTACAAGGACAGCTCTGCTTCCTTGCAGAAGTGGAAACTCAAAAGTATTTTACAATAGCACTCATCTCCTTGGAGATATGGCCACTGGTAGGCAAGTGTTTGAGAATCAAAATACTACCTAGCAATTTATTGTAAATGAGAAGTTGCATGTTGTGCTTTATTTTTAATTCTTTTATGAATGAGTGTTTATCCTGGGATAAGTGGATATGGATGAACAGCAGACTAAAGTACCGACTGCTTTCTTAAAAGAAGATTTATCTGAAATCAGATCTCCTCTGTTGGATGAAACCTAAATTGCAGAGGGAATATTTAACTATGTAAGGAGAAAATCCATAGATAAACTACCCCAGACTACAGTTGGCAGAGCTAATTGTCTTTATCACTTGCTCTCTCAGGCTTCTAATGGAATGTTTTGTCTAAATAACAAAATAAAGTGTCATTAATATCCTCTGATGCAGATTTCTTGATCATTAGGCTTTAATGATAACAAAGGGCTGGTATTTGGATTGCTTAGCAGATAAAACTTGTGTTTGCTCAAGAGACCTCAAGCCAAGTTCACCCTTTTGTACTAAGGCAGAAAAATCTCAAAACTGCGCAGTGGGTTTAGCAGCATTTCTGACTGCAGCTGGAATATTGACCTCCTAGCCTTTGATGAGGACTCTCTCTCAGGTCAGGCATGTTTATTTTGCTGTATTTTTGTCTACCTTCCTCAAGTCCCATTTTATGGTTCTCTTCCAAGTGTACAGTACATATTCTGACACCACAGAGGAACTGAAAACTGCACTCCAAGATATTGTTTACTATCAAAGATAATACATCTATGTTTTATGTGCTATACATAAAGCCTGCCTTTTGCATTTCCTTTAGCTAATTGCTGTGCCAAAAAAAAAACAAAAAAAAAAACAAAAACAACACCCTGGAGTTTTTGTTAATAACCACTTTTCACAGAGATACACAATGCAAAAACTAAAGAAGAGCAGAGCAGAAGAGGTAATTTCAGTTACTGATGTCATATGACCATGCTTGGTTTTATTTAATTTGCTTTCAGAGAGCATTACAACTAGCTGAAATATCTAAAAGGCTACTAATTATCCTTCTTGAAAGAGAAGAATTATAAGGAGTTTCTCATAAAAGTCCATCTACTTCTCCTAGTTCTGTCTAATCACTTGCTACTTGTCTGCAAATGGATTTGGTCTCATACATAATAATAATAGTGACAGATGTTTTTCTGCCAGTTAAACTTAAAATTCAAACTTCATTTGATTATTATGAGTAATCTACAATTTCCTCCATAATTAAGGCTGCAACTCTGTTCACATTAACAAGTTCAATTTTGACCTCCCACTCACATCTATTAATGAAGGAGAACTTGAGTGATACGTGAGAATCATGGCAGAAAAAGAAATTTTCCCTCCCATTTCAGCATAAAGTGAAGGAGGAAATTCCAATTTATGGCAATGCATTATAGATATTGCCACCTGTCAGTTATCTGTCACTTTATCGAGGGGAGACAAGGAAGGAGGAGAAGAAAACAATATAACTTTACTGGACTCAAAACATGTTCTTGTGTCTACAACTGAAGCTGAGACAACAGAAGTCTGATTTTAAAGGTAATTGACAGCTGCTTTACTAAGATCAGGACAGACTGTGGGCTAAGAAATAATAGGCAACAAACAAGCACTGTAGCAATCTTCCCTCTACTTTTGCCTCATTAAAACCAAACCATCTTCCTCCAACCACCATCAGTAAGACCCAGAGAAAAGCAGAAAATTTTCATAACACAGCAGAATTTATTTGGATGAGCTGAATGCAGTTCCCATGAAAACTGATTTATGATGTTCCAGTATTAAAGGCACTCACTGGATTTCTAAAAATTCCTCTTTGGGCAGTCTCTAACAGAGAGAGAAGGAAGGTGATAAGACGTAGTTTAATGGATTTATCTACTGAAAATCTAATGCACAGGGACAACATTTTGTTACCCAGAGTCCAATTTTAAAAGTTATTAAGATTTTAATAGGCTCACTAGATCGGTATGTTGACTCTGACAACCTAATTTAGGCTCACTGGCAGTTTCAAAGATGCTGCATTAACTGTTGGAGGGGGCCAGTTTAAATAAACTCCTTACTTAGAACAGCCACAAACCAAAATCAGCTCTTCAGAGCAGCTCAGGTTAAAGGATTTGAAAACAACTGAGGGACCTGAATAGGCAATACAGAGCCAGGGCCCATAATGAATTTCTAAATAGACCTGTATTTGATACACAGGACAGAAGGCACCAAGGAATAGCCTTTTTGAACAACTTCAGGGGGAAAAAAAATTGAATCGTGGTTTTTCTCTCTGCGTGCAACACACTGAGTAGTAGCAGGGGGACTGAAATACAGCTGAGGAAGATTGTAGATTAAGAAATTTGTTTTTACAAAAACCTCTATTTCATTCCAGAACCTGTGGTTAATCAAAACTCACAATCATTTTTCTGTCAGAAATTACTCCCATGCAGCTTTTATCTTTAAATAGTGATGGGGGGAAAAAAAAGAAAAAAAATTACTTTATGGGTTTACTGGTTTGACTTTCTGCTGTACATCAGCAACAAAATAAAAAGGGAGAAAGTAAAACAAAACCTTGGTGCCAACATTTAAATAGCATCATTTTTATTTCTAATCCTTTTTTTTTAAGTCAGAAATTATGTTTAAGCTTAGAACTGGTAACTGATGCAAAACAAAAAATCCTCGGCTGCTAAATAACACTTAAGAGTGGTATTTATTACAACAGAAACTTAAGATTGCTCATTTACTGAGGGTAGTTTATTCTCTCACTAAAGCTCTTTCTGAAGACTTGAAAGCAACATGAGCATCTCTAGTGGAAGCTTTGGAAAAAAAAAGAAAAGCTGCCAAGACACTTGTCGACTACTCCTTCTGCATCAGCTGCTCTGAGGTTTTCCATTAAGAGCATTTCAGCAATTCTGGAAAGACAGATGATGTGCCAACTCAAAATTATCATTAGGTATTAATACTTATAAGTATTCACCTGAGTCTACTCTTTGCACCTTATTTTTAAGAGCTTTACATTTCCCTCAGACAGAGCAGTTTCCATTCTGTGTAAGATCTTTAGGGTGTGTTGGAACAACTATTTCTACCTAAACAGGATCCAACTGCTTACAAAAAAGAAAAGCAAGACCACCACAATGCTGGAATGCTGGCACCCACCAAGAGCCCAGGGCATTCCCTGCTGTCCCTCACATTTCAGAGAAGGTGATTAATACCTAAGGGGAGTTTGCTTTCATCATTGTGAGAGGATGAACCTGATCAATAAATAATTCATGTTAAGGGCTACTAGGTCATTTGAAATAATTCAAGACCTCTCTTTTTACCTTGAGCACTTGGGTCTAACCCCATGTTTACTTGACTATTTTTAGTGTTTATGAGTCAAAGACCTCAGTTTACATTCTGTTGCCAATACTTTGGGAATTATTCCCCATTGGGTTCACATCCCCTCTACTGGTTTAAGGGCATCTGCTTCAGGGTGTTTACAAGTAACATTTGTTCACATATAAAGTGAAGAAACAAGTATTATTCCCTGGATGTCTTACTTGTTGTCCTGACTTGCCAAGAGAAAAGAAAATATGCATTTTTAAGTATGATACACAAAAGTCTAAAATGTTAATGTAGTGGTAAGAATGAAACTTGATATATCCAGTTACTATGCACAGTTGTGTTATTCCCATATTTTTATTTGATCACAGGCCAGTATTACCACTGTGAAGTTGAAGAATTCTTCAAGGAGGCAATTAAGATATGAAGGTTCCTCAAAAATCGTGGTGAGGTTTGATTCAAAAAGACAATTCCTATCCTTTCTAAAATTCCATTTAACTCTTCAGATATACACCCTGCTAACTCAAGATGATCCTGCCCAGCCAGCATTGCTTGATATCTTGATAAATGTTTGGCCCCAGTCAATCCTGCTGCTCATTCCTTCCGAAGCAATGCTTTGTTTTCCTCAGACAATTGTCCTCCTCATTTGTCCTCACACAGCACTCCCCTTGTGAGGCTCAAAATCATCGTGATATTCCACCAGTGCTGCCTCAGGGCCTTTGACTTCACACCCATTTCCCTGTTATTGATTTGGATTCTTTGCAAAGGCTGGGTTTCCTTTGCAACATCCTGAAGACGTTGAAGGAACAGGCTTGACAGTCCCAATGTTCATATTCCAGATGGCAAAGTTAGGGGAATGCCAACTTTATCTGCTCCCACCTTCTTGCTTATTGGTACTGAGGCTTCTGCCATCCCTTGGAGTTCATCCTGCATATACTGAAGTGTGAATTCTCCTTATTTCACCCACAAGCCCACAGGTGAATTTGAAGCAGTGCAGCATAAGCCAGACACATTACCTAAGCTCAGCTGACTTTTCCATCGAAGCTGATGCTTAACAAATCCTGTGTTGGCAGCTGGCAAAGCTCTGATACACAAGGACTCCAGAGTCAGCTCCTGCCTGCAACAGGCACCCCCACTAGGTAAGACTGACTTCCAGTGAAGTGATCCCTCAGTGGGGCTTGCTGTGTTTATCAGAGGAAGGGGGGCAGAAGGAAAGGTTGGTGTCCTAACAGCACCAGCACAGAATAAACAGATCAGTGTCCACACTGCAGTATCAAATACAAGGATGCAGGGCTTCCTTGAGATCCACAATGGAATACTGCAGATTATTTAAATTAGAAGATTCCAAGATGTTCATCAGCAGAGGGCCAATTCCATCTTCACACATTTAAGGCACATCAAAAACAAATTATACCAACAGCCAAGCACTTACTCACACATTAGTGATTTGATTCAGTCACACACAGATTTCATATGGCACTCCAAAGGCACCCATAGCCTCTTCTGAAGTACAACCATTTGCATCTTCCACTTAATTCTCCCCATCTCTCTAAACAGAAATCACCAAGCTGAAGAGCTCTGTCAAGTCTTTCTGAACAGGGAACACTTTATTAACCTAATCAAAACATCTCCCTTCCAACACTTACCATTCAACACTACATTTTACCCTTCTCTTCTCAGCACTAAACCACAGCTATGTTCACCTTTGTTTCTTAGCAGTACAGCTGATCAGAATGCACCAGCCCAGTCAAGAGCACCATGGTACTCAGCAATTCACTTCTCCCTTCCACAATTACCCTGTCACACGTAATAAAAAGAAATCACACACCTAAAACCATCCAAACAAAACAGCGCAGTAGATGAACAATATTAGAGCATTGTACAGTCCTAAATCAGCCTGACAGGGTAAGGGCAGTAAGTGACATCTCTAATATTCTTCTCAGGAAAAACAAATATGCACAAACAAGCACTCAAAGTACTATGTAAAGTTTTTAAACATCATACTACTGTCACCAAAAAAATGAACAAAATTGCCATCTTAGGAACCCAAGACACCAAGTAATTTTAACATGTGTTTGTAATTGGTATTGCCTGAAACACGAGTCTGACTTACTGCTTGTTTAAGAAAAAGACCCACCCATGTATGCATGACCCATCTTCAAAACTTCTTTGTGTAAATCAATGAGAAAAGGCAGACATTTACCCTATCACCTGTGTGGAGCTGATACCCTCCAGCTGCAAAAATGGTGTGTATGAAGGGGCAGTGGGGAGGCTCCATCTCAGGGCATCCCAACATCCCTGCACTGCAACAGCTACAGCGAGGCAGAAACGCTTCAGGGGGATCTGCTGACACATCCTGGGTGGGCCATAAAGCCTCACTTCATACTAACACTCTCAGATTCACCTTGTGGGCTGGTGCATAAAAAAAAAATTTCCACAGAAATCAAGTTCAGAACAAAACATCACTATGAAACAGACATTTTAAAGTAACTACTAGCTGCTCTACCAACATCATAATACATCTCATCAAACACTGGCTTTATCAACCTAATTAGTAATCTGTGCCATCACGACAATGAAAAGAATATAAACCATTATATGTATTGCATGCATAAAATGCATGGATCTAATTTCAAATCCCTTACAAATTACCTGTCACAATTAAGTCATTCACTGGGAGAAGCTGATATACACACACACAAGCACACACACAGTTTTTTAAACTAAGATAATGGGCACACTGCTGCTGGTGGGCAAGTCCTGATCATACATTATATTGCACTTCCTAACAATTTTGATGAAAACTACAGGTGGAGACAGATTATAATGGGTATATCTAATTGAAATTCATCTCCATTTTGCCTCGGATGGAAGACACGCTGCTTGAGCCCTGAAACATATTCAATTTCATTCAAATTGCATGCAGATTTTCAGGCAAAACTGAATTTATTAAAAAAAGTTTTGGAGACTCCTGAAAGAGTTCAGAGTGCTGCAGACACTTTATAACTGTATTTTTGGTGTCTGTGACTCTCTTACCTCCATGAAAGCCAAAGCAAGGAGAGATGTAAATCCCACAGAGGTCTGTCCTTTTCATGGGAGTGACATCTTCCAGTGACATGTTCAGTCCTTGTGGATTCACTGGAGCTTTAGCTGTTATTCAGTGTGGTTCCTTCCAACACATTCCCATCAAAACATGGCCAACTCATCTGTCTTTCACCTTTCAAAATCATCATGTGACTCAAAGTTGCAGCTTGTGTGTTTTGGAAATTTTTTCATGTTTTGGTGTTTTGCAAGTGAGAAGACTCAAAGCTGCCAGTTACACTGAAGATTTAGGAGGGGGGAAAAGCAAACAAATGCCACCACAGCATTCCCTTCTCCTTCCATTTGAATACGAACCAGAAGTCTACTACATCTCACAATAAAAACCTTCAGCAAATTCCACTTAATTGTGAAGAGTAATTGTCTGAACTTCCATAAAGAATAAAGATACTGAAAAAGACATTTGAAGCAGTATTTGTAGTAAACAGTAGCTAACATGGCCTTTCTCTTCCTGCCAGTCATTGATGTAATCCCATTTTAAGTTAATTCAATGAAGAGCCTGCCCTGTCATGTAAACTAATCATTAATCCAATTACATGACAGAAATTGATACTCTGTTGCTCCTGCTATTGCCTCCAAACACCAGGCACAGAACAGCAATCTCCTCTAACAGTCACAAGCACACAGAAAACAGCAGCCCCAAATCCCTGACCTTCAGTGCCACGATTGCAAAGTCACAGTGCAGGAATGTAGGAACTAAGGGTGCTGACAAGTAGTTGACCATGTGATATTGGCCCTCATTACTGCCTAATGCTCAGAAGAAAAGAAAAATATACAAAGGGATTTCGTTTATGTTTTGATAAAGATTAGACAGAGAAATAAAGGGTTAACAGAAGAAAACAGAAATTTAGACGTCAATCTCATGGTAAGAGTGGACTCTGCATAAAGTTCAGAGTTTGAAAATGCCTTATTAATAAGGCTCAAGAATTTTCTACTGCATTTTAGTTTCATGTACACACAGGGAGAAAAAAGTACTAAACTTGCTACCTTTATGAAACCATAGCTCAAGAAGTATTTATCACTATCTGAGAAGACAGTGACAAACCTGCTTTCTATTTGTGTTGTTTCAGAATGGAGATTTTCCCTTTTGCTGTTTAATTTCTCTTAATCAATCCAAGAATACAGAAAGGTAAACCCTGGTTTGTTCCACTTTCCTTCATTTAGGCAACAATAATTAAAGTAAGCTAAAACACCCCTACACTGAATTTCCAAATACAATTCCTCATGAATGGAAAAAAGGTGGGATGGGAAGAGTAAAAAGTGTATGATGAGCTGTAGCAACAGCAAGCCAAGCCAACTACCAAGTCCTGCAGGCACTGAACTCTGAATCTGAGACAATTCTCAAGCAAAGCATTTCTCAAATGCCGGCAGAAGATTACAGGACAATTCCAAAGAGCAAAAATTAATTTTCTTCTACTGGAAGCTGGATAACAAAATATGATTTGACCACAAACAGGGAATAATGTTATACAATACAATATCCTTAAGACAGGACATACAGTCATCCAATTCCTCCAGTTTCTTTAGCCATTTCTCACCTCTAAGTATAACCAGCACTACAATAAATATATAGTTACTATTCAAGAAAAGGATAAAGTGGTGTGAAATGTTAGTTCCTGATGACACTGAGACCCTTCAGTTGCCTGAAATAGGTATTGGCAAGGCACACCTCAAAGACAAGAGTAAAAAGTTGTTCAGTGCACCCACACGTGAATTACTGACACTGGGAAGCTGCCTGTACAAGAACCAGCATGGATCTCCTGAAAGCATAAGCAGTCAGAAAACACACTAAACTGACCATCTGTTCCTCTCTGATAACATGAAATTAAGTAATTTATTTATTCAGCACTTAAACCCTCTCTTCATATTAGTCAAGGATGATTATGCTAAATCCAGATGCAGTTAACATATTGTGCACTCAAGTGAGCAATGTCCTTACAGCACATGACTTTCCTTCTGGCTCCCCACCCTCACAGTCCCAGCCGTGTTGCCCTGCAGCCCCTGTTTGTTCTCCTCCTCTGTGCCTGCAAGCTGGGCAAGTATTAAGGAATTTTGTACAGTGATTAACCAAACAACACAAGAATTATACGCTCTCCTGTGGGCCGCAGTAACCAGAAACACCTCAGTTAATCTGCACATCTGGCTACAGCTCCTTCCTTTCTATAGGACACAGGACTGCTCTTTTAAAGGTTATTTAAGACCTTTGAATTGGTGCAGCTTTAAAACAACACGTTGACCCATCAATTTGCAGAGTTTTCTGAGGAGGTGTGTTTGGTTTAGTTTGGGTTTGGGTTTTTTGTTTGGTTTAAGATGAAGAGGCTGAATCGGAAAGAGAATTTTAAACAACACCACATCTTCCTGCAGTCCTGCATCCCACAGTAATGCCTCTGGAGTCCCAGAAGCCTCCAACAAAAAGGTTTTGTACATTCTGATGCTGCACACAGACAGCCCTTCCCTGGACCCCTTTCAAGATGACACATTTTCATCTGCAGCAGCTTTAGGATTAGCCTCTAGGAACTCATTAGAAAATGAGTCCAGGTTTTCAATGGACTAAGGCTTTCTTGCCATAAAGGTAGATATGACAAAAGTTCTTCTTTAAATAGCAGCTTCCCTGTATTCTTCCACGAAAAGAATGCCAACATAAGATATCTTGAGCAAAGCTCACCCTTTGTTTTGGAGGCTTGAGTTATGACATTTCTGCAGTCACTACTGGCATTTCTTTGAGGTCCAAAAAGCCCTTGATTCCTATATATATATATAGCCTTTTTCCTATTTGCTTTTACTATTAAAGCATAAAGGTTGGATTGAACCATTCATCCCTCTTGTAAACCAAGAGGAACAAAGTCTCATAAAGCTCAGCAGCTTACCAGCACTTGTCTTGCAGGCTCACACATCTTTTCAAGTCAAATTTCTGCTCTGGAAAGTGAAGCTGCAATTTACCCCAGCTCACTGAGGGCATTTTTCACGTGATAATTGCTTAATTCCAAAAACTGCACTTCAAACCCAGTTTTTGTTATTTTACCTTCAAGTAACCAGCACATATTATTTCCATATTGCAAACACAAGTGATTTTTCACTACAAATCCACGATTTCGCTCAGATTTGCACAAAACTGATTTGTAACAAAACAGAAAACTGCAGAGTGCTCCAAGTGCCTCCCCACTTTAACAGCAATATTGAATGAATGTGGGCAGGACAAGGGGGAGAGGGGAGAGACAGGAAAACCCCAAAACATTTAACCTCAGTGAAGCTAAAAGTTAAAGTTTTAGAAAATCAAAAGAAATCTGTGTTGACATTATTTTTTTAACTTAGACATCTTGTGATTCCCATGATGTGAAATAGTAGTTCTACAGAAAAAAAAACCACAGACTTCAGCTGAATCAATAAACAAATCTCAAGAATATAGTTTATTTCATTTGTATGTCCTTATGTTGGCAAGGAGTGATAAAACACCCTTACAAATATGAATTTCAAATAAATTCACACACTTCTCCCATAAACAAAGATCCTGCTATGTAGTATATGGAATGTAGCAAAAGGGTATGTTTATGGACCATCTGATTAGAAATTGATACAACGTCCAAAGTAGCAGAAAACTTCCAATGTAAAAATATGTATTTTATTTTCCTCTCACTCCTACTGTTCTTATTTGTTACAGTTTGGTAAGGTTTGGACTTCTTTCCAATTGACCAAAATCATTAAAGAACACAACAGTCAAATAAAAAAATACTATTAAGCAAGTTAAAATTTATTTGCAGGTAGGGTCAAATACTCTGAGTCTAAAATAAATTCTAGTTTTCCAGAACTTTTCACATCTTCTATTTAATTTTGCTATGATTTATGAGTCAGTCTCCTGGGTACCTGCTGTATATAGAGGAAACATTAACTCAGTAGAGGCAATAGTTTGGTTTTTAATAATAAAAAAAGCATACTGTTTATACCATTATTGCTTAGGAAATTAGATAAGATCCCTTCTAATACCCTGCTCACAGGATACTGTAGCAAACCACTTAACATGCAATAATAGAGTATTGACTGGCACGGGGATAATGCAAGACATAGCTCCCACCAGATCAGACACATCCCACACTGTCGGAGCCTTGGTAGGAATGTGTTTGTTCCACCTTAACAATAAACTTCCAAAAAATATTACCTCCATGGCATAAAAAGATCACATTTAAGTGGAATATTTTGTGGTTATTTCATAATAAACATTGTTCATAATAATCAGTTGTTTATTTAATAAACAAAACATGATACTACTTCTTGCCTTTTGTCAGTAAGGGCTCTGTACTGGGGTTCTCTGGAGTGCTGCATGTGCACCCCAAAAAGGCAACACAGCATTTCCCCTAGAGGACACACAAAAATGCACAATCTGTCACAGGGCTTCTGCAGCGCTTTCTGCCTATGTTTTTGAAGTCTTCTTCAGTTAGTCCTGAGCAGATGTGACCAGCCACACCTCACACGAGCACAGGAGGCTCTGTTTGGTTGATGTGATCCTGCAGACACAAAGCACTGCAATCCACAGGAAAATGCACTCTTAACTTCCTTAAATGAACCTTAGCTCTTTCCTAACTTGTCAGCACATTTATTGCACTTCTAGTATAACACTGGCAGCACCTGACTGTTCAAGTGGGCAAAAAAAGCATCTGCCCAGGGCCAAAGACCATCAGAAATAACATCCCAAATCCTGCTGCCTCCTCAACCAGCATCCCATAAGAGTCTTACCAGTGCTGCCACTCTGGGGACCACTGTGACACCTCCACTCCTCCCACTCTCCTGGAGCAGTAGACCTGGCAAGGCCAATCCTTGAGGCTTCCCTCATCTTCCCAGGCAAACGTGACTATTCATTCCATCTCTTTATGTGGAAGAGCACAATGGAGTTACTGCCAAACTGTCTTGGGGTCCACTCTCCTTATACCAATATATCTGGCTGTAAATATCCAACAGACACATAAATTGCTAATAAATAATTCCCCTAAGCTTTCACAGGCACCACATCCCACTCTGCCTGTAAAGTTCTGCTTCATTAAAAGAAAGCCCATCTTTTTATATGTGCTTTTGTACAGCTGTACATACCAGTAAGAAACAACAACGATACCCATGTAAAGCAAAGCCATCTGCTGCTTTCACAGGGAGTTTACATTTACTTTAAAAGTACAGAGATTATTTGTAATTTTTCAGAGTTTGGCTGGTCAGGCATTTTTTATTTGTTTGTTTTTTTCTGTACTATGTTCACTCTCAAGTGCTCCTGACAGAGTTCCTCATTTTCACAACCACTGTTTCCTATTTTTTTTTCCTAAATATTTCTGTCTCCCAAGCCAACACATGAAAGATACACAAAAAACCCCAGAGGACTCATTGACATAAAGGAGCCATAAATGGCAGGGCTGCCTTTGCTCTGAAAGCTGTCCAATGGAAAAAGTGAACTAATTAACAAAAATGTTTTCCCAATGTAATGAACTTGAATAGATTAGGGAAGTGCCCTATCCATACATGTACAAGTAGAGCTCTTCTGAGATGGGAGGCAGAAGAGGGAAAAGTAGCAATAGACAAAGGAGAATTAACATTCTGGGCAATTTCACCCTTCTTGGAGGTAACTGGAGAAGAACCAAAATGTTTTTAGCCAAAAAAATTAAAATGTACAGACTATCTCTCCCACCATGCACAAAGGCGTTTAAATACTTTGCAGCATGGGAAAACCAGTTAGCAGAAGGGAGACGTGAAACAACAAAATGTCAGCTCTCATGAGACTTCAAAATATTTTTATTTTCAGTAAAAGCATTTACAGGCAAAGGAGATGAAGTTTTTTCTTTTTTTCTTTGTTAGGGACATGTGAAACAGGTCACTCAGCAATTGGGTTTGCTTTTCCAACACTTTTTACTGAAAACCGTTTTTCCATTCCAAATTTTCAACTTCAGCTCTTGATTTTTAGCTGAGTTCCAGAGCTCTTCCTTAAAAATTTTAGCTTGTACCAGGAAAAGAGGCTGACCTGCACAAAGGCAGCATTTACTCCCATGTACATACAAGCTCTGTTCCACCCAGAAATTCCACTAAACAGAAAAACGTAGATTAAGGCATCTAAGTGCTTTCCATCAAAAGTACAGATCACAAAGTGGAGCCTTGTGCACATTATCACAAACTTACCAAGTAATTGTACTGAGATTTTTTGAAACTATTTTGATATCTGTTTCATTTAAAGCTATAAGCTAAAAAAATCACTTCAGTTTTATATAGACCAAGTATGAGGGTCTATTGAAGAATGATGACATGAAACTCTTCCACTGCAAAAATGTTATGAATCCCCAAGGAGGAGGATTCAAAGGTGCTTGGGGAGCAGAATCCTTGTTCCTTTAGTGCTGACTTCAAGACAACTCCCAAGTTCCAAATATTGCAATAAAGCCTGTTTTGACATCAACAGCAATAATCCACATGAAAAAGACCCAGATAAAACCACAGTCACTTGAGAATAGGTGTTTCTGCACTCATACAGATGCATCCCAAACTCTTTTAATATCAAGTTATCCAAGGGAGAAGAGGTTACAGTGACACCTGATTGCTCTAAGGCAGCCCAAGGCCCTTCACTTGGTACAGGCAAACATCTTGGCAGCATTCCTTTCAGGTGAATGCAACCCAGCCAACAAAGAGGAGTTTTGGAAGAAAGTTTCTCTGGCATTTAGAGTTATTTGTGGGTTTGGCCTTCTAGAATTTAGAAGGCTTCCCTTTATCCAATGCTAAACAACCAAATAATATTTTGGCACATTAGTTACCTGGAACAATGTCAGGAAGGTGAACTCCGTAAAGAGTTCTGTAAGTATGGAGACAGAAACAACAGCAGCCTCAGTGAGGCAAGGATGAGCTAATGCTTGAAGGTCATCTCTGTGTAATATGTACCTTCTTTCTATTTCTATCCCCAACTTCACCTTCCTGCATAACTTAAAGCAAAACACTGAACCCTTCTTTGTCTCAGCTCCCCCAACACCTCTGCTTTGAGGTGCTGTACAGCTTGTCTCATTAACATCTGCGCAGTGCTTTTCACTTCTTTATGGTGTATCAGCTGAGAAGAGCAAAACTTGAACTGCAAATGTGAAGGTATTTTTACTCGTTTCTTTGGAGAGCAGCAAGTGGTGCATGAATGAAAAGAAAAAAAAAAAGCATCAAGGTAGAATTAACACAGATGAAAATATAAAATTAACTTGGAGTGGAGTACAAACACCTGCCAAACAGACAAATATGGTGTGCACTAGCTACACAGCTACCACTATTTAGATTCTACATCTGGGGCATTAATAACCTACAGAAGGGAAAACCCTCTGCAGTGACCACAGAAACACAAAACCCAAACAAATACAAAAAAAAAAAAACCCAAACTTTCAAGAGTCAGTCTGATTTTGACAGTAACTCAAAGCCTGTTAGTCAGTCTCCCACCACAGAAACAATGCATCCCTCCACTGTCTATAGGTAACGAGCTGTGATGAGGCAATTCACTTGCTAGCACTGCTGGTGTTCCAAGTGAAGACAAGACAAGTGGGACTTCATGCAAATTGAACTAATCATCAACACTTGATCAACTCAATTAGCTCAAAACAACCCAGGTGTTTCTCTGTCTGCAGTTACAGCCCAACATGGACGCAGGCAGGCTAGAGTGGCAAATGACATGCAAAGAAATGTAGATTTGCTCTGCCTACCCTCCAAGATGGCCAGACATGACCTGGTTTGAAAGTTCCACAGCTCAGTTAGCAAAACACTGTTTCTCTGACCTGGTCAGATAAATCCTGCCATGTGTCAATATGGACTGGGAATATTTCTAAGGAAGATATGTTGTTCATAATTAAAATATGGAGGAACAGCACAATCAACACCAGTATTCTACAAGAAATTTCTGCATGAAACCAGAGAACTTTTGAGCCTTACATAGGTTTTCAACTATTTCAATGCAGCAAGATAGGACTGCTTTGTAGGATAAGAGAATCCCATCCTAGATGACCTTGGTGCATTTGTCCTGAGATTCCAAGATGACTCCATGCAGAGAAAATGAGAGGAAACACAACCAGCTTGCCCCCTTCACTCTCCTTTCTCTTTGCTGCCAAGAAACCACGCTGGCCACTGAGACATGGACAGATTACAGCACTGAGGAGTATTGGTGATTTTATTGATGAGTCTCTTAAATCATTACTAAACCAAAATAAGTTGTTCGCTTCTCAGCTAGTCAAATGGACTGATGACTAATATCTCAGCCTTGGCAGATGATAAATGAAGCTATCATACCCATGGAGGTCCTTGACCCAGTTTCACAGTTACTCGGTAGCTTAGCCAAAACCTTTGAGAGGACAATGTCTAATGATGCTTGTCGCTACTCAAACTATTCTTTGGCAACTCTACTTGCATCTCATCTGCCAAAACAGATATTCTTCAAAAGTCAGCACAGCTGCCAGTGCACCTCATGGAAGTCAGTACTTATTCTTATTCTGCCCTCTCTGCCCTCCATGGTTAATATATAATTCTTTTTAGTTCCACCAATAGCCTCAAAGTTCTCTTTTTTTGATGACAGGAGGAATCTCTAAGAAACAAAACAAAAACGAAAAACCACACACTTGTTTCAGTCAAGCCCTTATAACAATGACCCAAGTGCCTATCTCAAATTAAACTTTCACTACATATTGCAGCAACGAATCAGATTTTGAAGACACCCAAATTTGGCATAAAGCCAGAGAATCACTGACATTTTTTAGGAGTGAGGTCAGGGAAACATAAGGGTAAGATTTCTGAGACACATAGAGAAGAACTTTACCCAATCCCAAAATAAAGTGTTTTCTACACTCAAAGTCTGGGTATGTTGTTTGGGAAGGTGGCACTGGTGGTTTGTTTTCCTTTGAAGAGGAGGGAGATTTTGTGAGAGTTTGGGATTTTTGAAGAATATTTCCTTGCACATCTGTGGCACAGCTTTTACTCCTGCAGGACTACCCACTTGTGTAAAAGCACATTTGTGTTAGGGACAGACAAGTCAATATTCCACACTGGAATCAAAGATGCTGGTGAGGAAAAAAAAAAAAAACTAAATTCAAAGCCTGTACTAGTTTTGGTTGTGATTGAGTTAATTTTCTTTGTAGTAGCTCCTATAGTGCTGAGTTTTGGATTTGGGCAGTAATCAGAGTTTACACAAGGATATTTTAGCTCTTGTTGAAAGGCGCTCACTCAGCCTCAAGGCCTCCTCCATTTCCCTCATCACCCCCCCAGTGAGCAGGGTGGGGGTGCACAAGAACCTGAGAGGGGGCCACGCTGACCCCAACTGACCACAGGGATATTCCAGACAATATGAAAATGTGCTCAGCAATTAAAACTAAAGGGAAGAAGAAGGAAGGGGGATGACGTTCAATTTTGTGGTGTTTGTCTTTTTCACGTCACCTTTACACGTGCTGGAGCTCAGCTTTCCTGGTGATGGCCCAAATACCTGCCTGCCCATGGGAAGTAATGAATTAATTGCTTATTTTGGTTTGGGATCTGTTCAGTGTTGCTGTATTCATTAAACTGCTTTTATCCTACCCACAAGTTTTCTCACTTTTACCCTTCAGATTCTCTCCCCTATCCTGCTGGGTGCAAGCAAGCGAGTGGCTGCCAGCCAGGGTTAAACCAACACAAAATTCCCCAAACAAACCACCAACTACAAATGCAGTGTACTAATCTAGTGTTTATTAATATTCAAGCCACATATTACTATCCTCCACACAGTCACCCAAGCAGAAACAAACAGATATACCTTACAGGGGCGTTATGAGATTAATTAGTTAATAACTAGAAAACAATTTGAAGGTGTAAAGCCATGTTACAGAAATGCTAAGCACCATAATGTTATATATGTAGAAATGAAGGTGAGCTTGCCTGAAATTCTGAGACTGACTGCATGTGAAGTAATTACAGGAGCAGTTCAAGTTATTTTCTTGCTTAATATAACAATCCATGTCCCAGCCCATCAAACCATTGTTTCCAAGGAGTGAATATTGAGTGGAACTAACAGCTCACAGTAATGGAACTGTTCTCCAGAGAGCACAATACATATCACTACCTCATAAGAAATACAACTGCAACAAAGCAAACTCAAAATGAGCACAGGAACCAGGGTGATGCTATTCTTTTATCCATGCCACAACTAGAAAAATTAAAAGAGAAGATTAAGAAAGAACCTCCCCGAAGAAGAGTTTTAATCCTATCTTTTGTGCCAGTGCAGTGCCTATTAACCTCTCTGCACAGGGAGAACACAACATTGACAGTGACGCCTCAAAACCTGCCCAGTCCATAGAGATTTCTGTGCACACGTTATCACCACTTCTAAAGCTTCACCTGAAAGCCAAAGGTGATATAAGTGGAAGTACTGAGTATTTAATTTTCATTTTCCTCAGTGCTTTCTCAGATTCTTTTCTTTTCCCTTGCCATTCAGTTTACAACACTACATTCTGGGTATTCTCACACAATCTTTGCAAAGCCTCCCTATTCCAACCAGCTTTACCAAGTTCTGCTGCACTAATTATTGTCAACTCCATGACCAGTGTGGGAAACATTCTCTTGAAGCTGAGGACAGCAGAGATTCAACCCATGAAAAAGTAATGGGCAGAAGACAATCTCTCAGAGATTATGTTCCATAAAATTGAATTGGCAACATCTGCTCAATCTACTGTAGATAAACAGTGAACTATTTTCCAACTCATTAACTCAGAGGATAAGATATTAAATAAACCCCAGGGGCCTCATGCTTTGTTATCACATTTAAGGCTTGTCCCAAACTCAACAAGTGAGTTCTTCTGTGCAAGAGAGAACCTTAGAATTGAGTTGGAGTTGCATAAGAAACACATACCCCCTTAAATCCCTGGATGACTGAAAAAAACATCCCTGCTTAATCTAGCTGTGTTTCTAATTACTAGTCACTTAGCCTGAATTATTAACCGTGTCCTCAGCAGTGATGTATGGTACATGTAAATCTCCAAACAGGGTTCTAATAGAATTATCTAATTCTATTAAACCACAAACAACTATCCATTAAATATTTATTAGAAAGCTTGCATTCACTTCAAATAGATTGGAATGTCAGCAAAACACTTCACTAATCCCTTCTTTGCTTCAGCCTTCTATGCTAAGGGTTCAAAATGAGCTATCAGAATCACACATTGATTTAGTACAAATTAGCTGGCTAATCAGAGCCAATAAAAATAAAAAGCTCTAAGAAGAATTTACAAAGTAGACTATGGATTTCTCTAAAAAAATACACTCTGTTTAAATAATCAAGTTAGTTAAATTCCAGATTACTTGATTATGTAAAGCTTTTTAGCTCATTCTACCATAGGGCAAGGGTGGTAAATAACAATTAAATTTTATTTGTCACAGCAATGAGGTGCACATCTAAAAGAAATAACAAAAACAATCCAGAACTGTTTTAAGACACTTAAACAACGCAATAGCACTTTAGGTTCTCTGTACAGTTGTTAGATTGGATTTTTCTACAGCTTATTCAGTCTAACCTGGCACCAGAGCAAAAGCAGTACTTTAAAAAACCAAGTGACAAACAATCCAAAACATTCAAAATCATGCACAACAGCACCTGTTCACCTTTTAAAAAAAATAATTCTGAGGACAGGTAGAAAGAGCACAAAGGACAAGTAACAAAATGCCACATTATCTCTGTAATGGCAGTAAATGAGTTATGCAAAGCCAATCTTTATGTCATTACATTTTGTGGCAGATCCTGCTTTGATCAGTACAGTTTTACATATATTTACATGCACATTTGAGTCATTCCAACAAAATCCATGCTGCATACCGAAGTGTAACCAGTCCCTTCTAGTGACACATCCTCTAGAGTCAACCCCTTGGAAAAATATAAATCTCCATTAGCTGAAAAACTAAAAAAAAATCCTCATGCAAATACTACAACGTGCCTGTCCCAAAAGCAGACAGTTATGTGAGCTTTGAGCTCAGAGAACATCCTAGAGTCAGTCTCTTCCTTCCCTTTTACTTCTGTTCTTCTCATGATATTTATATTTGGAACTTCCCTCCATATGAATCACCTCTGGCAAACTCCAGACCACATGTGATGCAACTATTATAAGCACTGCCATCACCCCACAGATGACACTGGACACTGCTCAAGATCAGACTGGTTTAAAAGGTTTTGCATGTTTTGCAGGGGAGGAAAAGTAGAATTCCTGGAACTTTTCCATGCTTAGACGAACTCTACACCAATGCTGAAAGACACAGAGAAGCAAAAGGCAAATCAAACAAATAATATATTTCTCCTAATCTTAAAACTCCAAATTACCTTTTATTTCTCAAAATCACAGCTATCCACACACAAGCAGAATTAAATTAACTGCTTTTTAATTACCTGCATTGTTAGGCTGTTGAATGCTTCCTGAAAAAAAATCCCACTCAAACAGTGCAGAAGGAATCTACTGCTGACATTACTCAAGGCCAATTAGTGAGAATGAATGAAACAAAACCTAAAACTTGCTATGCTTAACGCTCCATAGACATATGAAAGGTGCTTGGTTATGCTCAAAAGTCCACTAAGTTAAGGAGCTCAGCTCCCTGCAGAGCCTGACAGATCAGGCAGCTCATCAACAGCCTGATCTGCACCTCAGGAGCATCCAGTGAAAGCAAAGTGATCTGCTGCTGTCTTCACTTCTCTCAGGGGTTTTTGGAGTTGGAGTCTTTTAGATGCCTGTCCAAAGTTCTTCGTGTTTCCATATATTTTTCTGTGGTCTTAGTTATCAAGTGCAATTCCTCTGACTGTAAGAAAAGCAGGCCTGATTCTGCACTCTAGGCTACTTTTTGAGGTCTTGTAGACTGGGCACAACTTGAGATAAAACTCTATCAGCGCATAAATAAGAACAATTTACAACCACTTTGCACAGGAGTAATTGGCTGCAGAGAGCATAAGATGGGGAGGCAGAGGCCTGATGAGATTTTACAAGAGAGCAAGGCAAGCAAAAATTGGCCCTAATTTTTGTACAATAGCCAGCACTTTAGCTCTTCACTTGGAAACTTCGCAGCTGTGAAACATTTACAGAAAGGGAAAGCAATTACAGAGCACTACCACTGGAGGAGCTTAAATAATTTAAGGTTCACCATGTCTCTGATTCATTTTATTTCATTTTTTTTTCCTCAAGACCAGATGCTGCTCATTTTAACACCCTTAATTTCCACATATTGAGCTGGCATTCTCTTTCATCTAAATGTATATAGACTACATATGGGTTTTTTGTTCCAAACACCTTTCTCTACTCATTTCTGCTCCAATTCTACTCTGTGATGCAGAATTATGCCACTAATCCAAATTTCACTCCAAGCAAGGTCAGTGCACACAACACACAAACCCATCAGCTTTAACAAAGACAACCCTAAAAGTCTAAGCTAAATAGGTGGTTTGATGTTTTTTTTTTCCGTTGGGGGGTTTGGCTGGTTGGCTTTTCAAATGTTGCTGTAGAATTTAGAACTTGATGTTGTGATACATTATGCAAAATTCCATTGAATCTACAGTTGGAGAGGCCAAGTCCTTACTAGGGAAAGGGCTGGTTTGGAGGTGGGGGTGTTAGTGTTGATTCTTGGTGAGGTATGTAAAAAATGATTACTGCCAATTTGAATTGCCACTTATCAGAGTGGCATCTTGATTTGTGAAGTTTTCTACAAACTTAAGACCTTTAAGATCAGCCCTGTCAATAGCGTCACCGAGTCACAGGTATCTAGCAGACATGCTGCTAAAGAAAATGCTATCCAAAGGTCAAACCAACTGAACTGAAAAGACAACTTGCTCATAAAGTACCATTTAACACCCTGGGGCTTCAGTGTCTCAGTGTCATGGATCACACAGCCTTAAAAAGTCTGTATAGAGCCATAAGTTACAGAATTTACACTGTGGATTTGAGTGATCCTAATCTGAGTAAGCCTGGAAGATGGCTACACGTGGTCTGAAAGCAGAAGTCAGGATTGCTCAAGCAAAATAGCCAGACCCATAACCCTCAGGGCCACACATTATCTTTTATTATTCAAATAATTCCAAATGATTATTAGGAATTAGAGTCTCCGTCTTTGTGCCTCGTGGCAGAGCAGATAGAGTTCTCAAGTGTCAAAATCTGAACTACTGCCTGTTTCATTTATAGAAGGAAGTTTGAAAAGGTATAAAAGTTTTTTAAATGCACTCTCTTTAAAGGGAACAAGAACTCTAGAAGAGAGAGGGAGTGATAACAGGTAAGCACAAAGCTCAACAAGATGAGCAAAAGAGTTCCAAAAGACCTCTAGTCACTGAATTCAGCTTGCACATTTTTTTACTTCTAGGTTATAGTGAGATTCGGGTTATCAATAGTTAGTTTTAATCCAATTTTAAATAAACAGTGTCAAATACACTCATTTCAATTTCTTAGGACATAAAATCACCCCAACACCCTCATTACCCAGAGTGCCCACCCCAGAAACAACTCAATTAACCCTCTGCCACATGACAACCACTATATGAGAACGCTCAGAAGAATTCCATCCCACTTTTCTTCTAAAGGTTTTCTGGCTTCTTTCATAAACACTAAAACACTCTGACTTGACATATTGAGTTACTAGGAAAACTTGGCAATAAGAAAATTATTTATATTGCTGTAAATGAACTCCAGTTAGCAATTTGTGAGTAACTGATAAAGCAAGCAGCAGTAGGCTCCAAACCATTAATGTTTAAAAGGCCCCATGGAGCAGTGTATATCCTTGTATGAAGTACTAAGAAAAAGGGACTAATAACCAAGCATACATAAAGGCATTTAGTTCACTTTATTAATGAGTTTTACGTCAGTACTTTCCAACAGTCCGAACTAGCACAGGCTCAGCAAAAGGCAGCCTTGCTCCAAGCAGGCATTAGGGAAGGGACTCGTAGGATGATCTCTATAAACCCAAGTGTAATCACACCGAAATCAGCAGCTGATTTGTCTGAACATAGAAAGGGAAAATGTGCAATATCTTTAATATATGGATGGTTGGGTAGACTAAATGACTGTCACACAGAAAGCTTATCTGTAAACACCGCAGAAAGCCTTGCGATTTTACCACAATAAATGACTGGTTTCAATCAAAGGCTGCTCAAGCAAAAGGCAAGGCCCACAAGAGTAATTACCAGTCTCTTGACTGAAACAAAGGGCAATTACAGCAAGCTGAAGTATGCTCACAATACTTGAGCACTTGATTATAGAGTGCTGCAGCAGTCAGCAAGGCAGGGATGTTTGAGGGGTGCTTATGCCTATGTGGTCCCCGTGTGACAGTGCTGCATAGGGAGGGATGGGCTGCCGTGGAGGATAACTTCATCTCATGCTTAAATTAACTTTTAAAAAACAAAATACAAGTCTTATAAGTTATTGTAAGGAATTCTAAGTACAGAAGGGGGAGAGATCAGGAGGCAGACAAAAAGAGACGTAACTCCGGGTGGTCTTTTCTGCCTCTGGTTGTAACCATAAAAAGGTGTAGAATTCCTGCTGCAGACACAAATACCACCTTGCAGAGCTGCAGTAAAGCAACACTCTGCTTACAGTCATTCTCTGCATTATTTTTAGGTCTGTCTTCATGTCACTGAGCTGAAGCAAAGCTAACAGAACCACACTACTACACTGAACTACAGAGCACTAAAAGTAGTTTCATAGAAAGCAACTCAGGCTACTTCTAAGACCAAACGAGATTTGGCATTGCTCCTTTCCCATTTCAAAGCAGGATCTCAGAAATTCTGTCACCTCATTAAAATCTCCACTGTGGCAAGACTAGTGGAGAAAACATACCTAAGCTGACAAGAGAAGAGCTCTTCTCTGGCTTGAGTAGTCTGAAATGCAGTACAGCTACCTGGGGAAAGGGAGTTTGTGAGCATGCACCATACTCACAGCACAGGGCTTTGTAAGAGCACCTGTGGTCACAGAGATTCCAGAGACACAGTACTACAGCTTCCTTAAATTCTAATTCCACCAACTAGCTTATACTACACATTAGTTCTCCTGCGCAGAATTCATCTTCAGATTTATCAACATTGTCTTCAAAGCACCACTCAAGCATTCCAGCTCACTACATGGCCCCAGCCTCTGGTTTAGTTTTACTGTACTCATTTCCTCCTTCCTGGAAGCAGAAACCCCCTGGCACAGACAGAGCAGTTAATGGAAGGCAGCTCAGAGGATGGTGGTGGAAATTTCCAAGTTCACAAACAGCCACTGTAGGGAACTGCTGCACAGAAGTGGGTTTGAAGGACTCAGCAAGAGCCTTTGCCTCGCACTCAGGCCAACTGTAGCTCCTTCTGCTGAGCACCTGCAGACAAGGTAAGACAAGTTGCCTTGGGATACAGGGCTCCTGTTTGCTCCACTGCAAGGTAATGACTTTCACTCTGGTAGAAGTTCCATAAAAACAAGTCCTCATCTTAGAGGCAACCAAGTGAAAAAAATACTTTTCCATCCAATGTATTCTTTAGTGCACTAAAATTATTTGAGGAATATTCTCTTAAATGCCACAATCTAGAAAAAGAAAAAAAGAATCTGGAAAATGAGAGACTATTTCACTTCTCTGTTCTCAATACAGCAAAGGGAGATGAAGAATTTCCCCGCTCCCCAGCCTCAAATGGGTTTTCAGGTGCATCTCCTCAGTCACTCACAAAAGTGCTAATGGATGGTAGACAAAGTATAAAACAGAGTACATAAAACCAACACTATCCCCTGGCAATTAGAAGATGTACCTGGGATGATGACTTCAGTAGTTTATGAAAAGTTGATCAAAGTCAACACGAGAGACTGAAAGTCATTTCCCAAATGCACACATTTGGTCAACCCAGGACATTCTCTCATAGATGTGGATTCTAAAACTCTCGTGGCAGAGGAAGTTATTGTAACCCCTTCCCCTCTCATATAGGGTGTAACAAACAGCACTTAATGTATTTTTCCCCTTGGCTTCCTCCAACTTGTGCTCATTTTACTTCCAATCAGTTCTATATAAGAAAGAAATCATTCCATCTCCACTGGAGCAAATGGAGCCACAAAGATTGCAGTCGTCACCCCATGAGACACAGACTTTAAGTATGAAAGAAAAATGGTAGGAAAAATAAAATCTGATTTATTATTTGTGGTTCATGACACCAGATATCAAACTGTTTAAAGAGCAAGCCTGTGTCCAAATCAGAGTAGACACTATTATACTCAACATTATCACCCTTTAGAACCTTTTTAAATACAACCTACAACAGTTTGAGTTGTTTTAGTTAATTAATTTTGGAACAATAACAACAAAAATAATCAGTAAGTGGGAAAAATAAAAAAAGATAAACAAGATTTCAAACATATTACTAAGCTAAAACTAATGAGGCAGCAATCTTCAGTTTGGTGCCTATTTTTCTTGAAGTTCACTACGTCCCTGTAAAAAGACATGTTCTATATTTTGCAAATTATCCTATTAACATATTTTAGTGCTCTTATTTCATCTTCAATTAGATTTTCAGTGACATGCGAAAATGCAGTGAGAAAAAACCCACTATTTTTCCATCAATCATTTATGACTGCATTATACTGCAGCATTAAGCATTCCTGTAATTTACACTCACAAACACACACACACCCTGCCCCAACCTAAGAGCTTTGACTATCCTACCACTTCTATTCCACATCATTAAGCTGGAATTAGTATAGATAAAGCTTCACAATTATAAACCATGAAAGATGTGCAGGAGTCAGTTTAAATCTAAAATAATAGCAAAGTAAATGGAAAGTAAAAAATTTTTAAAAATCAAGAAAAAAAAAAGTAGTTTTATGATGCTAAATTCAGATTTGTTTATACCTAAAAATACAACAGAGCAATGAAACAGTGAACAGGTAAAGACAGTGTGGCAGAATGTAAGTAGCATCCAAGTTGAAAACAAAAATAGCATCTTCATCAAACTGTTTTATTCTCTCTGCTTGCACTGCTCAATCTCTTTAGCTCATCATCTTGAAAATCTACCCATGTAATCAATACATGCCAACACATCACAAAACAAAATGAGCTAAAAATAAAAGAGCAAGTTGCTCACAGGTGGTTCTCAAGCTGTGGCCTGTGTTCTTCTTTTCCCTGTTACAGACATGAAAAACCATACTCATCTTTTCAAAGACAAGAAGACATGCACACACAGAGCCAAACACCTGAAATGTCGAGTTCTCAACTCCTGAAAAGCAAACTTAGGCAACAGCAGGACACCTCTCAGCTTTTTCACAAAATGCAGGTATGCTGAACAAACTCTGGATATTGTTTCAGACTTCCTGTTTTCCTGAGCTCAGTCCAAATACTGAAACTTCTCAAACTACCTTTTTTTTTTTTTTTACTTTTTAATTTCAGTAATGTTTTTGTGCCATCTAAATTTATGTAAGCATATCATAAATTTGGTGCGGCAGAAATAGATTCCTTCCTTTAACTGGGTATTGTCTGTGTGGCTTTGTCATTAATAAACTTGATTGGCTTAACCTAATTCTGGGCATTCTTACACAAAGGATATCTGGTCATATTAAATCTATGACTTCTGTACACAAATACAGATGTTTCCCTGGCTGAATTAAGAGATCAGGACAGTTATCTTGGAAGGCAGTAACAGTCTCTTTCAGCAGTCCAGGAACAAAGGAAGCAAAGTCCTGCAGCAGGTTAATATGGGTGGTATTTGTTATGTGGGTAGGGCTGACATTTTCCAAGCTGCCTGAGGGATCTGAATGTCCAGTTCACATAGTGCAAATAACAATTTTGATAGTAATGCAACATCTGCAGGCTCAATCAATCTTGCTTATTCAGGCAAGACTCCTCATGAAAATGAGAAAATATTATCAAGCTTCCATACAAATCCATTTGTGGAATTAACCTCTAAATAACTTTCACTGATCCATCTGTTGATAAACTCTGCTCTGAACTGTTTTTGAGTACTTTTGCAATTTAATGGGTACTCTACTAATGCTTAGCCCAGAGTTGCCCTTAACATTCATCTCATCCCTGGGTACCAGCTTCCCTTTATGTTTACTGCAAGTTCCCTTTATATTTACTGGCATGATCTAGTCTTTCATTTGAACTCTGTCCTACATTCAACAGCAGTACAGTACTTTAAGTTGATCAATCACTATGAGATGACATTAGAACACCCTAAAAGGTTTTTTGGGTTTTAAGTGTTGGAAAAAGGCAGCAGACAGCAGGAGAAACTAAAAGTTCTCCAGCATTCCAAAATACAGACGCAGCTTAGGCAAGGATGGTGTTAGCCTGGTAGTGCCCCATCAGCATGCCTGGATGGCCAGAGGGACGGGCCACTTCTCTTGTGCAGCAGGACAGGCAATTTTATCTGGTCTTAATTATACTGACATCCACCTTTGAAGAACTTGATCAGTATTTCCAGTCATCTGCTCCAGGCATCAGTGATTTTTCTGAGCACACAATTCTGTGTGTGTGGCCTTCGTGCCTTAACCTGAAGTGTCTCCCAGTTTCACAAAGTACATGAGTGAGAAAAAGAGTAACAAAACTTGCAGAGAACCTTTCTCCCAGGCTACGGAAAGGGATTAGTTGTTACAGACCATAATTAAGTGAAAGGGAGAGGGAGGAGGACACGTCCGTGCTTGTTTCCATCAGACAAGGAAACGTACACAGGAGTCCAACATCACATAGAATTAGTATTGTCACCAGAACAACAATTAATCACTTCAGACACCTTATCTGTCTCCCACACCTCCCCTGCTCAGCAGTGGCATCATTTACATTGTATAATGTTGCTAACTAAAGACAAACTGGAGGCTTTAATGGCCCACAGACCAAGGAGCTGGAAGTGCTAGTGTTGTTTCCCTGCCCTCTGACCCTTTTACATAACGTGCAAATAACGCTGTTACATCACCAAACACTTGTTATGGATTTCACTTGCCATTCAAGGGCACACAGATACACACACTGCCAGTTACAAAAGGCAACCTGGGGGAAAAAAGAGGCTTCAGCACACAAAGGGCACCTCGTGGTATCTGTAGTGAGACAGAGACACCCCATCTGAACTTCTGCCTCAACTTTTTAACAACACAAAGGCATCCATTGTAGAAAGTCCAACAGTCAAGAAACACATCTGAAGTTCTGCTGATAGCAAGGGTGTAGGAACACACAGGTCAGAGCACTATTTAGGACATTCACTTTTCAGCTAAGGCCCCTCAATTCTCTTTTGCAAATGGCTTAATAGCCTTGAAATTGCTACAAACACCACTCTGAGCTGATCCGTATGCAGGGGCAGAACAAACTCAGATAGGCAAGTTTTGTTATAATCAGGCCATTAAGCTTTTACTTTCCATCCACAGTCTGACAACAACTCTCCAACAGCCAGAGGGATGCTTTTTCAGGAGTAATGCAGGTGTGTAGGAGTTTTATTCTTTTTCCCTTACAATTTATGTACTT
This sequence comes from Pyrocephalus nanus, assembly GCA_038380795.1. Classification (NCBI taxonomy): domain Eukaryota; kingdom Metazoa; phylum Chordata; class Aves; order Passeriformes; family Tyrannidae; genus Pyrocephalus; species Pyrocephalus nanus. The sequence goes on along the minus strand of CM076275.1, from coordinate 12,047,216 downwards.
CAGATAAAGAAGTAGCCATCTGCAAGAATAGAGAAGTGATCTGGAAATCTTTGAAAGGCCAGGTATTCTTTGATACCAGTAGGAATTTCAGAAGGCTTAACAAATGTTTTTATTATTATTATTGTTATTATTATTAAAAAGAAACTTCATGTATAAATACCTCTGAAAGCAATACCAGTCACTGCAGATGACAGACTTTCATGCGAAAATCCTTAAGTCCCACTATAATTCAGGGAAAGAATAAGAAAAAAAACTCACACAGACATGCACTGCTAAAACTAATCAGTAATCTACAATCTCATATTTTTACGAAAATATTGTTCCACTGAGTTAGTTGTGCTTTTGGTTTGTCTGTTATTCAAGATTTGTCTGTTTCTTTGTTCAGAGTGACTAAAATACTTTAGGTTGGCAAAGCCCAGCCCTTGAAAAACAGGAAACCTGCACACTGGATTGTAATTATTCACTGCCAATTCACACGCTATCAATTCAACTCAAACAAGGTTATGAAGAAAACAAAACCAGATGTTTGTTCTACTGGCACATACCACCACAGACCAGGAACTTTATTTTACATAGTTTGGACTATGTAACTCTGGGGATGAATCTGAGAAAGGCATAAGCTCTGATGTACTGCTCAGCTAAGAGGCCTTTGGATTTTGGTTTTTATCAGAAATAGGTTTAACCATTTACTTATTTAGTTATAAACCCAGTGAAGAGCCTCCACTTCAACATGCAGCTGTAGGTTACAGGACCCTTTGTGTAGGACCACCCTTCTCTGCTTAGCATGGGCAGCCACCTGCATGGAAATCTTCATTCCACATACTGGGATGCCTGACCTGCCACTGCCTGAAGTCATTTATATTGTAAAACTATGGATCACAGCGGGTTACTTCTGCTAGGTCTAGTATCTAAAATATTATGGGCCTGAAAGACTAAGGGGGAAGAAGATTTTGCTGTGTTTTTCTCATGATTTTCAACTCAAAAGTATTCCTGTGGGTGAAACTGCCCAAGGTTTTCTTGAACAGAACTGGTTTAGGTTAAATCTTTTCTCTGTTCACTCTGTTCCAGCAACAGCATCGTTATGGTTCTGATAAGCTGGGGTTAGACAGCTATCAGCATCTTTCCCAGCACAAGTCCAAAACAAAGCCCATACCCAGCCAAACCAGCCCAAACCAAAGCACAGTGGGTGTCTCACTTAATTGCAGGTCCAAATGGGTTGTAATCACAGAAGGGATTTCCCCCCCTCCACTGTTACACAAGATTGAGCTGCTATATAAAAGGCGAATTCCAAATAATTAAAGTAATAATAAATACAATAATATATATTAAACATTAATATGTAAGCATTAATATCTATAAAATAAAAATAAAGTGAGGAGAAAACTTGTGCAACAGAATACATGTTTGCAAAAACTTCTAACAGGAGAGCTCTAAAACAGTGATACTAATGTTTTCTCCTAAATAAAAGCAGCATTCCTATCCCCCATCCCCATGGAGGATGATATGAGAGAAGATATCTGTTTTCTAGAAGAATCTGTCTTCAGACATTTCCATTCAGGATCATACAATCACAAATGTCAGAAGCAATGACCTTCTATGGCCTTTACTATTTTTCTTTCCTCAGGTCTGGATTCCTGGTGGATTATGTTCTATTGAATACCTTAGGTATCATAACTAAAGGTATTTTTACCTCTCATCTGGGAGACTACCTGGTGATATCTTAACTGACAGGGTACTATTTTGGTAGCCCATTTTATTATCATAATGACTGGATAATGATAATTGCACGATGGAAGCTAAATCCTGACACAAACTATCCAGCTGAGCACTGAACAGTGTTTCTTACAACTTGCTTGATTTGTTTCCTGTTGCTTTCTGCACATCAGCTCTAATTTTGAACTCAGAAAATGCCCCTCTCCCACCCACTGTCTCCCCTTTCGTGCCGGTAGAGGTGGCACTGAGCAGGCTCTGGCAAGACTGCAAAGTCACCTCAGCAGAACTCCCTCTCAAGCCTCTTCTGGAGCAGAAGAGTGACCCTAATTTACTTCTTTCGTAGTTTATTAATAACCTAATGACAGAGCCCTGTTTTCTCTTCTTGCCTACCAGTTCAGCTGCAGGGACAGCCACGCTGCCAGGACGAGAGACCTGATGGCACCCAGCCATTTGCTAGGGGAGGTGAAGGATGAGCAAAATCAAAGCTGATCACTTGGGCTCATTCCAAAGCATTAATGACTTAGAAAGAAAAGTCTAAATTCTTGATTTGACAGTTTGGTATTATCACAACAGAGACAGGTAACAAACCCACCAAACTGCAGAGCCCACCTACTCGGTGGCAATTTGAGATCTTAATCTCTGGAGTTCTCTAACTAATTACTATTCACAGTTTAACAACCTTCAAAACAGCTCTGTGACTATAAAGAAGTCATCAGGGGACTGTCTTAACACAGAACTTCAACTGTTGCAAGAGCTGGTTATAAACCCCAGAGGGCAGGCAATGGCAGGAAATGTGGCATGATGAAGCTGCCAGGGCAGCCTAGCAGTCTGCAATCAGCCACGTGACATTTTGGCTGTTAATATTATTCTCTCCTTTAACATAAAAAAAAGAAAAAAAAAGTTTAACAGTCAAATACTAAATCTGCATTTCTTTAAAACATCCAGAATTCCCAGCATTGTACAAGGTCATGGGTTTTGACTCTCAGAGGAAAAGAATAAGTTCATTTAATCAGACCATGTTCCATAGCACTTGTTGCCCTTCAGTACTCTCAGTAAAGCATTTGGAAACAGGCAGGACTTGCACATGGGGCAAATGTGCCATAAGAATTCCACATTCTCTTCCCAGCTGCCACTTGCTCTGTGCGTTCTCCCTCAAATCACTTCCTCAGTTTCTGCAGCATCACACATGGAACAGCTAGACCTCCAGAGTCATGAGACAAATAATAGTCTTTATACCCTTTAAGATGGGTATGGAAGAGCACAAATTCATTGGGTTTTCCTGCCACTTCCCACTATCCCCTGGAACACCAGCTGTTGATGAGCTTTGCTGCATAGCACATCAGCCAACTGGCCTCGAAATTCAATTTAACCAGCCTTAACAGAAAGGCCTACAAACAAGTGAAAATTAATTTCTAGCTGCTTCTTTATTGCTGGAAGTAGCCTGCACTCCTAATGAGGCACATTTTAAGCATGCTGGTAGAGCGGTACAATAAGAAGCCTGGAATGTCACTGATTGCTCCGTGGCTAATTAAACAATCCACCTGAATGGCTGTCAGTCCAGGAACCTCCCACTAGAGTCAAAAGGGAAAGAGGAAGAGATTGCCCATGGTTTAAAGGCATTTCATTATTGCATATCTTTGGTCATAAATTACTGTTTACCTGTCAACTGGGTTCAGAACACCCACCCACACGGTGTTCTTTGAAGTTAACCTCTTGCATTTAAAGACCTTTATACAGCTGTTACAGAACTGTTTGATCTGGAAATGTGAGTCTTTTGAAGCTGAGAGCTAATGGAAGATTTTTTTTTTTTTGACAGTGATCAAGCAGTTAATAAGATAAAGTGATGGGAAGACAGGCTTAATATGTGGATGCATCTCGTGGTTTGGGGGTTTTTTTTGTAAGGATTAACAGGAAACCCAGACATACTCAGGGCCACATGAGTCAAAATCATAAGGAAGAAAATTAACTCTAGTCAGACACAGGTCTTTACCAGAATTTAAGCTATTTTGGGAGTGTATTCTAAATCCCCTCACCAATGCATACAAAATAGAAAATGGAGCTATTAGGGATTTGGTCTGTGCTGGCTTTGCATGCTAAGATAGCTGGTCCCTGACACAGGGCTAATACTGCAAGGAAAGGGCATGGCTGAGCAAAATGAAGATCTGAGATAAATGAACTACACACATGCTCTTAATGTTCTTCAAGCCCATCAGGCACACAGTTTTTATAACACCACAAACATTCCAAGGAGTGCCTTTTGAACCCACTGAGTGAACCTTTTGAACTTTATTATTGAAATACAGTGCTTCCCAAAAGTAAAGCTAATATTAAGGCATTAAATGTTTTGAGATACAGAAACATCCTGCTGCTGTCAAACAAAAGCCTCTGACAACAGAGTTGCCCTAGTTCCATGTGCCACTGGCATAAGTGAGCTGGTCTAATTCACAGCACCAGGAAAATCAAGACACAAGAAGAGGACTTGTGCTGTTCCAGGACAAATTTTAAGCTGTGGACAGGAAGTGTAAGAAGTAAAAAGTTAGAGGATTCATTTCCTTTTATTAAAATATAAATAATCCCAAATCATTGCCTAATTTATATGAAACTGAATAACCCACTTGCCAGTTGTGTCTGTCTTGGTCATCATTAGGTTTTGTACAAGTCATTTACATAGGCCAGAAAAAGAGGTCTAAAAATACAGAAAAATGTTTTTAATAGACTTTTTAAAGCAGGGTCATATTCTACAAAGGATGGATAATAACAGTATTCTATTTGCAGTGTAAAAAGCTTTTTCCCCTAAATTCTTGCTACTTTTGCAGAAGAACAGCAAGACTACTTTGAGCCTTAAAAACAAGAAAAATCAAGCTTCAGATACAACCCACATTTATTTGTGCCTTTCTTTAGATCAAGCACAGTGTTCCTCTTGAAATCCACACCTGAAGATGATCAATCAGTCAAAACAGTTGGCGAGCAAATGAAATGCTGAAATATAAAGAAAACACCCCTATAAAAGAACTTGCAATCTGGCTCAACAGCTTTGTGCACTCTACTTTAGCCCTCATAAGTCACGATAAAATGGCAGAGGATTTCAGTCCTGCATCCTCTAAGGCTGCAATAAATGTGACAGAAATAGCAAACAGAAGCCATGGGGGGGAAAAAAAAGGATACTTCCATTTATTTCTTTTGGCACATTCTGTTCTGGGGCAGCAGTGCCAAGGACACTTGTAACAGAACTGTCACATGACCTCAGTAAACAAGATAAAATATAAACATCCACCAAAAATATCAATAAAAAAGTGGGGGGGAAAAAAGCACATCTAACACATAATTTAGAAATCATGTTACAAACTGTAGATACAATCACAGCTACATGAAAGCAAGCAGTTTTTACTATCCTTCCATTATTGCCCAGAAAGAACCTAATAATTAGTAAATATATTTGTACGTGTTCTTGTAAATCTTCTCTAATGGCACAGTTAATAACGGGAAACCTCAGCCCAAGACACATTTCTACTCTTTGATATACTTGCACAGTTTATGTCGTACATTTGCTGCTAATATTTCCAGAAGGGAGGGGGAGGAAATACAAACCCCACAACTATCCAATGCTCAGCTAATCCAGCATCTCAACTCTGACAGAGGCAATAGCAGATGTTTCAGGGAATACAATGAAATCCCAAAGTAAACCCATCAGAATATAGAGGAAAGATGCTTATTTTTCTCCTTGGGGTAAATATTACTTTATGCTCAGTTTTGTCCAATAACCATCATCAAACTGAAGTGAAGAACTGTGGATAGAGTAGTTGGAGTATCAAATACAATGTTCACAGCAATTCATTGCAGAGTTGCAGCCTCCAACACCTCTCCTGGACCACAAAGCAGCCAGTTCAGCACTCCCCGTGCAAAGGAAAGGTAAGATTATTGGAGATGTGATGGGGAACCAGAAATGAGGGCTAGAAAGCTTCATGTCACCCAACCAACACTGCAAGTCTCCTGCATTTGTGGCAGTTCAAGGAGCAAGAGCTAGGGAATAAAAATCTCTTTTTTCTAATTTTTTTTCCAGTTGTATCAGGAAAATCCACAGTCATGTTTAGAATTACTGCTCATGTTAAAGGGAGATGTTTTCTCTCAGCTGTAGCCACCTGTGAGCAGGGAACAGTCACATCATAAATTACAGAGTAGATTCTTTCAGTAAATCTGATTAGAGCCTCATTTCAGCTATCTTTTCTAGTTTTGTCTTCCATTATATTGTAATATTTGTTGTTGGAGTGAGAAGAGAGGAGGGCCATGAAGATGAGGGCTGGAACACCTCACCAAGGAAGACAGGCTGAGACAGCCTGGAACAGAAAGCTCTAGGAAGACCTTAGAGCCCCTTCCAGAAGCTAAGGGGGCTCTCAGAGAGACGAGGAGGGACTTCCTACAAGGGCATGGACTGACAGGACAAGGGGGAATTATTTCCTCATCCTACAGTCACTCATCTACTCTAAGCTTTTACCCAGTTTTAAACAGCCATTGAACAACCTGAAAGCCAAGGTTGTTTTGTAAATGTAATCTCTTAATCAGCATAAACTAAGTAAATAAAGTGTACCTCGGGAATCTCTTCCCAACACCAGATAAAATGAGTATTGTACTCTTGAGCTCTAGAAAACTGTTTAAAACCTTGGAGAATTCAGTGACATCAAACTGAAAACTAAGTTGTTCAACACCAGCTTAAGATACCCACACTGCTGAAAACCACTTAGTGCTGAGTTTTGCATTGTGTAAAAAAAAAAAAATGTAACTTGAACAATTTTACCCTTCATTTAGGGTGAACACACCACTGTGCAGAAAACCAATTGGAGCATTTTAGTGTTTGGAGTGATACATACACCTTGTACATGGAGCAAGTCAGCAGTCATTGAATGCCAGTTTATTGACAAATGTGTTTTTTCTTACTCTGACCTACCTTGGCTTTTCATTTCCTCTTAATCCGATTACCTGGAAAAGCCTTTTACATACTTACCTGTAAACTAAATTGGCTGGGAAGGAATATTTACTTCCTTTATAGAAGCTAATTTTGAGAAATTCAACTGGAACTAACCATAGTTATAGAAGTCAATGTTATAGAAAGAATTTTTCTCTCCTCATACAAACAAGTCTCAATTTCCTTTGGATTCAAGGAGTATTTGCAGCTTTCTCAGTAAAAAATGAAAAAAAAAAAAACAATTCACAAAACAGTGAAATAAGAGAATCCACTCATGTTCCAATGTCAGAAGGCAACCCACAACACTCAAACCAGCTCCTAAACAGAGAAAGAAGCACTGCCATAAGACCAGATGAGGTTAAATACAGCAGGTGGCTTTCCTGTGTCACCCAAGTCAAGAATGGGACTCTAAACTTGTATTTTGAGGAAATGCACACTCAGAATTAAACACAAGGCATCCTGCACACAGTAGCCACAACAACTAATTCCAACACTAAATAGAAGATGAGCACAAAGTGGAAGAACTATTTTAGATATGTCAGCAGCCAAGACTAGGCTTTACAGCCACACCTTTCTGAAAGTGCTTCCTAAATATGTCACAAAATTAATTTTAATATTCCCATTTTAGAACAACTCACTTGAGCTTTTCCCTAGCATGTACAGCACAAGCATTTTTGAGAATTGGAAACTCAGAGTAAAAAAAAAAAATCCATGAAGGATAGAGAGGGTACTCTGACACTATTAACCATTAATAACAACCAGGGAGCTGGAAGCCAGTAAAACCAGTCTGATTCAATCCAGTTCAACCCAATCCAAACTCAGCCAGTAAATCAGTGTGCTTCAATCCAGTCCAAATTCAATTCAGTAGATCACTGAGGCAAAGTCGTTTTGCTATCTCTATTCAGATTTTTTTTTTTTTTTACATTTCTATCTTTTCCAAATCACTTGATTAAGACAATTACATCCTAAATTCAAACCATCTCCCTAAAGTTTAAAGTGAAGACTGGTACAAGTTGGCTGCATTGATCTGCTTGAAGTGCCTGCAAGGCCTGGTATCACCCTGAACTTTGGCAGCTCAGTTTCACTCACACCTGTTGTCAGTGAGAAAGGAAGTGGGGAGAAGAAATATTTATGAATATGCATGAAAACTAAAGCTGAACTTTTATTTGGCTGCATTCATAAGCCGTTTATGTTAATTTCTGTGGATGATCAGATGCTAGAGATTTATTAATGAAAATCAACTGAGCACTCAGTCACCAAAAGGGAATTCTGAGCAGCTCTTTCAATACCAAGGTTTACCAATGCTGGTGAGCTACACAAGTCACCTAATCAGACAAGGGACATGAGCAAAAAGGAAAAAAAAAAATATCAATATTCACAAATAAGCTGCTAATCAGTACCAATTCACTGAGGAGTGGGAGCTCAGTGGTCTGGGTTCTGTCCTGTCTTTATTCTCAGGCAATGTAAAGCAGCAATAACCATTTCTGTAATAAAGCATTTGGGAAGTTGCACTCAGAGGCATGAGAAAAGAGAGATGGCTATCAGAAATAAACCAGGAAGCTGTACAACTGGGTGCTGTCCTATCACAAATGAAACAAAACAATTAAAAAACAAAAGGGAAAAACGAGCTGATTGTTTGTGATGACAAGATGCACAACCCAACATGACAACCTAGACAAGGACTCAAGTTAAGCCCATTATGATTTCAGGTTTACTGAATATCTGCACAGTGCTAAGGCAAAACCTAATTGTCCCCAAGGAAGAGATTATCTCATCTGTTCTCTCATTTAAAGACCCTCTTTGCACACTGGACAGTTCTCTAAGCTATAGAGAACATCAGATTTCAGGAGGGCAAATGGCAGCTCAGCTTAATAGGAAACCATCAGGAGAGCTACATCACACCACTTTCTTCTCCAGATTACAAGAAAATCCAAGAACTGTGTTACAAGAGATTTAAGTTAGAGCAGCACAGAGCCCCCACTGTAAGACTCTTACATTTCGGACTTTCAAATTCTTAAATTTGCCCTTTACTTTAAAAAGTCAATGATTTCACCAAGAAAGTTTGATTAGTTTCTTTTACTTTCTGTAATGAAGTGCCATCCTTTTTACACTTGAAAGGATCTTTGTAATAATGCAACATTGATCTTTTGAATACAGATGAGCTAACCTAGATAATAGGATTTGGTCCCCGAAAGAAAGGGCTTCTGAGCACGTATATCTAAGGCTCCAGTGCCATCAAGAGGATTTTGAAGATAAGGCACCTGTTCTTGAGCAAGTGTTCAGATGAGGCATTGTAACAATACCCTTTCATTTCCGTTTTTTATGTAGGTGATCTCTGAATGCAAAGAAAAAATTCCATGCCATAACTGAGAATGTAACAAGCACACACACAAGTAAGTGATGATGCAGAATCAGCCATAGAAGAGGTAAGACATAAGAAGCATCCATCAGCAGCTTCCATGGGTAAAAACTTCGGAGCTTTTCCTTTTGGCAGTCCTGACCACACCGTGGTCAGTTCATCATTAACTGTAAGAAGATCTTCTGGAAGGAGAAAACAGTTTGGGAAAAGCATTAAGAGCCTTTTCCTAGACAGAAAGGAAAATGAGGAATTTTTATTTCTTTTTAATGTATCTGTTTCTATATTTAAAGTTCAGTTTCACACCAGAAACTGCACCAACAACAGTGCCCAGTGGAAAACTTACAAGTTATTATCAATCCTAACAAGTCACCTCCATGTCCCTGCTCCTTAGAGCGCCCAAATACAAAACAATCATTGCAAGCAAACGGAGCTTGGAATTGGGCATCAAAACACTTGTGTTCTCTTCCCACTTATATGACAAACTTGTTGCATTCACTTTCTAGCCAGCATAAGAAATCCACACCTTTACTCCTTCACCTTTCTCCTTGTCTTTGTTAACTTTCACAACCACCATGTGACAGGAGCAATTTCTTGCCCTGTGCTTGTAGCACCCTTTCATTGCCAGGTCTGTTTGATAGTCTGTAAGAATTTTATTTAATTCTGTCCCTTGCAAACACAGGTCTATTCTGATAAGGAAAGCCATGCTGACAATAGTCTTCAAAATAATCCAAGATGAATTTTGTGTCATCCATGACCTCAAACACAGAGAAACGTTTAGCACAAAACCAGCCATATTAAGGAAACAAAAAACAAACAAACAAAAAAACCTCAAACTACCTGTGCCACATAGCACTTTGTTAAAATCTTACAGAATCCAAAGCCTTCCCCTCCTCCTAAAAGAAGAAAACAGAGCTTCTAACATCTCATCCAAGTTCTTGCCAGGCTGCCAAATCATTGTCATAATGGAATAGCAAGAGCTAAACTCAAACTGTGCCTCTGTTTCAAACAATTCTACTCCACGTGTAGGCAGACCCTTTAAGGAAGATAACATCAAGAGTCATTTCAACTGACCTTTTTGAAATCTTTTTATGATATAGCCCATTAATAGGCTTAATGAATGCAAAGTGAATGCATTTTGCTCCAGAAAGTTTTGTGTGGGTCTGGATAATTTCAATTGGGTTTTCCTATGCGGTGCAATCATTGTGCTGGTGACAGCACATGTGTCACCATTTCAGCTTCAGCTCTCCAGGCTTTCAGACTACACAATCATCCCACATTCAGAACATCAAGCATGATAGCAGCAGATCATCTCCTCATTTTTTTTCTTTGCAGGTGCCTTCAGGCAGCACCTATAGATTGGTAGTTTAAGAAGAAAGACAGTCTGAGCCATGGCTTTAACTTGTAAACAGAATCTTTGAAAGAGCAAAGGTGTGAATTTTTTTCCAGTAAAGCAAACTTACTTTGTTGTTTGCTTTAGGCGTTTTTGTGATAAATCTACAGAGTAGGAATGGATTTCCTGTCTGTCTCTGCAAACTTGCCTTTACTGAACCAAGCAAAACTGCCAGAATTTTATTTCCAATGCCAACATGTGTGTCAGGGTCAAAGACAAGGGGCCAAAAGTGCATTTCAGGATTAGGTGCATTTCCTTTCAAAACTTACACAATCTGCTGAAGTAAGTGAAAATTAAACACTAGGATTTCTAGGGTGTCAAGAGGCAGAACAAAAGGCTCTGGCATTTTGTTCCTGACTTTTTTATTAATGCACTTCTGTCATCATGTACGAGAAAGTGACACTTCCAAATGAAGCAGATGAACAGTTTATTTAAAACAGAGAAATTTCACACATTGTGAAAGTGAGATTGTTTATACTTTAGCTCAATAAACAAAACTAAATCCTGTGGAGTGTTTTCCACCCCAAAATCTCAGTATGTTTGACAAGAAAAATCCAAAACCAATTGTTTTCACAGTTTTTGGGGGTTTTTTTACCAGTTTAGAAAAGTACAATGCAACAAAATGCTTGAAAACACACAGATTTTCAGACTTTGAGCCATTGTTATAATTCCTCAGCCATCCAGCACAAAAGGAACAAGCAGACACATTTCCACACACTCCTCCAAAAAAAAAAAAAATATATATATACACACTATTGCCTCCAACAGTGTTACTCTCCCTGTAGAAAAACACACCTGAAATCTGAACGACAAGCTTGGCAGACAGCACCCAGCAAGTGGTGTGCACACATTGCCTGCTAAATATCCTCTATTCCACAACCACCACACGTCCACCAAGCTGAGAAGGGAGGATAAATCGGCCACTCGCGTCAACATAAACACACAAAGAAGAAATAAACACTGTAAGTTCTTAACTGCCCATCTTCTCCCACCTGCAAACGTGAAATTCCCCCTCTCAGCCCTGGGAAGATTCCACGGGATGTTCCACCCGAGCCGGCACCGCGCGGGCGGCACCGCCCTCGTGTGGCCGCGCCGCGCAATTACACCCGGCCGCGGGGGGTGCCGCGGAACACCGGGAATTCCGCCGTGTCCAACCCCGGCGTTTGCTGCAAACTCTGCCATTCTAGGATATCCCATCCCCGTCACTGACCACACAGGGGTGGCCGGCTAACTACTGGAAACAGAATTTTCCTACATGCCCTCCCATCGCTGACCGACCGCTGCTGTTGCAGCGACGCGAGCGAGCCCAGGTCACAGCGGCTTCGAAGGCAAAGCCACTGCAGCTCCCAGAGACAGATTTCTGAGCAAGTTAGCAGCGCTCAAAGGGGAAAGGCTGTTGCAAATCATCTTTGCTGCTTTGCTTCATTTTCAGTCTATTCCATCTCTTTCACAGAGCTTCAATTAAACTAATTTTAAAAAAAGCTTTCCACAACAAAACAGAAACAAACAAAAGAAACCTCACACAGTAACAAAAACAGGAAACCTCCAAAATAAACCAAACAACCTGCCACATACAACATACACAAAAAACACACCTCTCTTACAACAGAAGGGTTAAGCATGAGAACATTTAAGGAGATGGTATACTTTCCAGGACAGGCTGGTCTCAAGAACAGGCTTGTTGAACTCCTCCAGGATTAGCTGTGCTTGTTCTTACACCAGGGCCAGGCACGGGAGCAGGTTTCTTCCCAAGCCAGCATTTGGAGCTCAGTTTTCCTAACAAACATCTGCTTTACACAGGCTCTACTCCACTGGAGTTCCTGGCCTGGTCATATCATTGTCACACATAAAGCTGCACTACTTAATGCATCACTAGAAGACATTAATAACCATCCTGCATCACGTCGTCCTTTTATAGGGGGAAAAAAAAGCCACCTCAGAGAACAGCTACTCTTTTTCTAGGCACTGAATTTACTGCTAGCTGCACTTACCTTAGGAAAAAGCCAAGGAAAGATGTGGAGATTTCTCCTCCTGAAGGAAGAGATGAACAGGCTCATAACTCTCCATTCTGTAACTTCTTCCCAGCACAAGACCCAAATAAAAGTGTGCTCTCAACGCTCGCCCTTATAAAAGGAGTGTAACTACCACCCAGAAACCTCATCCACAGTTTAAATGCACACCACCTGTAGAACTGAGAACCTTCACTCCTCTCACAGGTGTGGTTGAGTGCTGACATCACAATCACCCTGACCCTCACCTGAAGCCTTTAGGAGCGTTACTGGTTTATTCACCTGATCTAAATAAGGGTAAATGCAGGGAGTGTGCTGACAAGCTGATGCAAAACACCTGCGAGAAGCATTAGAGAGCCCACTGCCCACAAAAACAGGTGGTCAAATAGACACCAGGATAAAGACACATGAACTCAAACCAGATGCATTGCCTGAAATATCTCCCAGAGCTGTGTGTTTACAGCAAAGAAGGCAATGAAACACTGGAGGCAGAGCTGTCCCTTCCCACACCTCCACTGTCAGCTCAGCTTACAACTTGGGGAACACAGAAATATTTAAAGATCAGGGAGTAAAAAAAAAAACCCTCAGGACCTCTTTGAAGTGATCAGCTTAAGCCACTATACTTCATGTGGGGGGTTCATTTCCAGAAGAGAAAAATGGAAAAAACAGTCTGGCACAGTTCAGTTTTAATCACCACATTTCAGGGGTAAAGGTGCCTCTGGCTTTGGACCCCCCAGGGATTGGTTTGTACAGAAAATGTAGGGAAATGATTGTAAAGCACAACTCAAACAGAAGTGCTCACCACATTACAGTCTGGGCAGCACGAAGCAGGTAGTGAGTGCATTTAAGTGTTTTATCTGAATGCCAGAGGCCCCCACAAAACAGCTCCCTTAGTGCTTGAGAACTAGAAAATGGGGCTGTCAACTGTGAAAGGTACTCTGAGCAATGTAATTCCTCTGTGTAAGCTGGATGAGGCCTTCAGAGCAGAGTGAAAACGAGCTTTTGAAGTGATTTCAGTATTAAAGCTGCAGCTGGTTTTGATCCCAAGGAACACTGGATGCCTGCTCTGAAGTGGTGGCACTGCAGCAATGAGGCCATAAACAGAAGAGCAGGATGTGCCTTGGATGGGCACCTATGAAACCTGTAACCAGGGATATGACAAACACACCAGGATCCAATCTGTGAAGAGTTTTCCAGCCCAGCCATGTGTTCCTGCTCTGCTCTAAATTCTGAAATGTTTCATGTAGACTAAAAGTGAAATCATAAGAATGGGTGATGGAGACAGAAATGAAGATGGAGGCCCAGAGTGTTGTCCTGAATCTGGTGGTTTCCATCCCTGAGTTAATGTAACACATGGTCTTAACACATGTTCCACCACATCCTAAAATGGGTGACTTAATCACTACCAGGGTCCCTGATGCCAAGTTGGAGCCCTTCCTCTGTTCCTAACTTCTGTGATAGTGGATATTCACAGGTGAGTACAGGCTCAAGCCTCTGCTACAGGAACTGCTGCCAGGACTCAGGTTATATTAGGACAGCACTGAAGCCAGTGGGGGTTACTTACATGCAACAGAAACACAAAGCCTCAGGGGTTCACTAAGCAGTCTCTGAAAATCAGATGGAGAATTTTTTTAATATAAGTGTTACATGATATTTATGCCTGTTGTCTCTACCTGCCATAATCCAGTCCACCAGCTTTCTTTTCTCAAGCTATGTTTATGGACTTTGAAAATGAGTCATCTTTTGGTTTACGTAGGATTAAGAAATTTTCCCCTCCCTCCCCATAATCCAGATAAATGATATCCACTCTAGCTGTCCTGCCTACTCAGAGCTGCCAAGCACATTTATCTTGCCTAATCTTCTTTTCCAGGATCCATGCTGACTCCCCTCAAGCAATTACATATATCTAAATGTTCTGTGTGCATAATTGCTCTCCATGTATTTTCTGCTGCTGAGATCAGATTTACAAGCCTGCAGTGTTCTCAATCTTCTTCTAGTCGTTCTGCTTCTATTAGATGCTCACTGGTGCCTAATGCTGTGCTTTGTCCTTTAATAAATTATCAGTAAAGTATATACTTTGTAAAGAAAAAGTCAAAATGGCCACCACTAAGACTCCAGAAGGGAAACTTTTAAAGTTATGTTTCTCTAATCTCACCCAGCCTAGAGGTTTTTCCTTTCCTATAGGCCTGACTATAGGCCTGCTGACATCTGTCTGCAGTATACCCTGATGGTCTAAATCATCTCTCTGAGCCTCTCTCCACTGTTAAATATATTACCTTGCATTTTTCATATCTGTTCAGTATTTGTTGTTTCTTGTATTGCCCCTCATAGTTGTTGCCATACTCAGCTTTCTATGTTGTATCTCTTCCTGCTTGAAGTCCTCATCCAAAATCAAACAAAAAAGAGATCTGAAATCTATAACTAAAATAGAAACAAAAGAAAGACCGAATACAGAGGGTAATATTCTGTTGAACTTCCATCTAACTCTGCCTGCACTGCCCCATAGAGAGGAGGAAAAAAAAGTCCTTTGCTCTGTCCTGTAAGCAGCACAGATAAGATGTACTTATCAACATGACAACTTTATTTTCTTTAATCAAAATACGACATATAGAGAATCTAGGACATTGTGTCTCTGTAGCATAGAGCTCTTTGCCACAAAGGAATTTACAAACACAGAACTCCTTCTGTTGTTTAATTGTCCATGGGTCTGGCTGGGTTGAGGAACCTAATGAAAAGCAGAGAACTTGCTGCCCTGGGTTTCAATCATTATAATTATAGGGTTTGATGTGCAGAAGAGATAGGGACACTTCATGGTTCCTCTCTTTTTGTCTGGACTTCTTGTTTCCAAATCGCTCTTCTCATTTCTTCTGCATTAATTTAACATTAACCTGCAGAAGCAAAGCCTCGAGATCTGTGGGATATGCAGGCACTTACCAGGAATGTCCCCGTGTCACAGTTGGATGAATCAGGATTCCAGAAGCTGAAGCAGCTCTACTTTTCTCCTGATAGAACAAACTAAACAGTTCTCAGCAGGAGGGAGGAGGGCACTGTGCAAAGTTCCCCCCTTGATTGCTTAGTAGATACTGAAGAGAAGGGATATCAAAAGTACAAGTAAAAGTTCAAGGCATTATTATGCATCCAGTTCACATGGACTGGTCAGGTTGAAAAGAACAGTACTCTTAAAAAGTATGCAGGTTGTGTGGACGTTGAGACAAGCAGAAGAGTGGTCAGAGACTGTGTGTGTGATGGAGGTTTGCTCTTACAGTCATTATTTACCTCTTGTTTGCATGAAAAGATTAATATTATGCATATTAATACTTTAGTTATTAGATATATCTTCATTTACACTGATGTATTTAATTTGTCTTCATACCAAAGGACTTTTGTTTATGGATACTGGTTATCTTGTACTTTCACTGTGTCTCTTTATGCTTTTTTTGTCTTCTAATATCTGTTGCCTTTGTGCATCACTGTCATCAGTGTACACAGTTGCAGTTTTGTTGGGAACTAATTATCCACTAAAGGCTTGAAACAGTCATGCAGAGATTTGGTTCCTGTTTCTTTTTCCTTTAGCTAACCAAAGAAAGGACAGTTCCCCATAGCCCAGGGAGTTTGGTGGAAGTCCTCAGGGAGAAAATCCAAAGCTACTGCTTTGTGATCCAAGCAGCTCTTCATAATGCCTCTGATATTCACACACCTAGGAGGGGATAAAAAATACCTGCTGCTGTCACCTACTGGGCTATTTGTGCCTGTATTGCCTGTTCTCCCAAGGAACAGTAAAACTATTGCAAGACTGTTGATTTGCAGTTTAGATTAATTATTTTGAGAAAATATAGAGAGCATCACACAGAGGAATGTGTTTTGCCTTCATCCAGACCCTTCTCCTGTTCACAGACTCTTCCCTTTCTGCTGTCTTCCTTTGGAAACTGAATTTGGGCAAAATGAAACCTATTTACTTACCAGGGCATATTAATTATTTTCATTTCTTCAGACCTACACCCATCTTCTGAACCTCCACTGTTGCAAAGCATCTGCTGCTCAAAATATTTGTCTTCCCACTCCTGCTAGAATACTGAAATATCTAATTCATCTTGACCTTGTGCCTTGTCAGCTTTTAATACTTCTAATTACCTGTCTGCTCCAGTATAATCATAAAACCTTTTAACATCTTACTCCAGTTTCCAGAATTTGACCTTCTCCAGCCTCTCTCAGGCCCAAATAAATTCACTGAGACTCCTGCCAGTTGTCTGTTCCCCTGTTTAGATCTGTCTGAACGGCAGCCTTGCCCCTGCTCCTTCACAATTTGGTGCCATCTGCAGACTTGCTGAGCATGCATTCCATCACCTCCCCCAGGTCAGAGGTTCATCCCATTTGTTTCTTCCAGCTGTTCAAGAAAAGGACACAATTTTCTTCACAGTAGAAAAGGGGCAGTTGGTGTTGTCCTCCCAGTCCTTGTTCCAAGTGTTTGCCCCAGAGATGAGTTCTTCAGGCTTGTTGTTGAACTAATTGAACTTACATTGGATATTTGTGCTACCTCTTTTGGTCTCCTGAGGCAAGAGAGGACGTGGCTAGGACTGATACACAAATACAAGCTTCTTTTTTATGGATTCTTTAAACTTGACCCCTGTTAAGCCTTTTTTCCATACCTTATTTGCCCATCCATCATTTAAAACTACTGTCCTGATTTTTTTATATTCTCATGACTCAGAAATTGCAAGTCACTCACTATTAGATCATGATTAGTAATGCTGAAAATTAAAACATTTGTTAAAATGGTTAAAAATAAAAATATACCAGTTGAATCAAAAGGCAAGAACAGAACCTGGTATTTGAAATTGTAAAGTACTGGGTTGTTTTGGAAACTTCCCAACCAGGCAGTGGCAACAAGCACAAGTCTGTGCACCAAACATATCAGGCAAATATCTATAAAAGGAAGATCAGAAACTCCAAGCAATTAAAATTCCTACTGATGACTAAAAAGATTTGTGTGCTGGAGTGCCGGTGGAGGGAGGAAGAGGATAGCAGGAGGTCAGAAAGTATTTTTATGTACAACCAGAGGTTAAAAGTACATCAGCCCCAAAGGTTCCAGGGATGTTTTTCCTGGACATATTGGCCAAAAGTGTCTTTTCTGTCTCCTGGTAGATGGCCAAGCTGGAGGATTAAGAGCCTGTTCCCACAGCTGTGGTTCCCTCAGCTCAAACAGCAGAACCACGTGCGTTGGTCCAAGAGACCCTTTCCCTATTCAGCATTTCCCTGATTTCTCTGCTTGACTACTGGTAACTAAGTGTGAGCAATTAGCCTTCCCAGATTCCTTTCAAGTAAAACCTACAAGCTGTTTATCCCCTCCTTTGCCTTTTATCAACACAACAATCCCATCAAATGCTGAGCAATCCCTGTGTGAACACATTCTGACTTGCACAGCACTGTCTCTGGGGCTGGGGTAGGAGCAGTGGCTTTGGGGATCTGACCAGCTCCATCCCCTGTGATTGCTCTCACTGCCATCCCTTCCAGTTCCCAGACTGCAGTGAAAAGGTTCAGAACTCAACTGCTGCACTCTTTGATACCAATGTGAATTACAGTAACCCCAGCAGAGTACTATCACAACTTAAAAATAAGTGTGAGGCAATCATCTGTATCCTTGTTCACCTCTCATCAAGGTACTCCCAAGCATCAAGGCTTCCAAGTTTTATACCTGTACTTAAATGTAAGCACAGTAAGGAACCCTACTGAAATCAGTGGAACATTAAGCACAGACAGAAATCTTTTCTGTAATAGTTTTCTTAATGCAATTCCTAATCCCTGCTGTCTACACACTTTTTCTTTTTCCATGCCTATTAATGCTATTTTTTCATGCTGGCAAGTGCCCTATGACATTACACAGTAGTCATTATTTTGGAAGTTGGTGTCACAGAAGAGCCAATCCTCCTCAAGAGCCCTTTCTCAGGGTATAAAGGAGCCATTTCAGATAGAAGCCTCACTTCTCTAAGGTTTTTAATTAAATACAAATTCAGGCAAGTAAGAGTTATAAAGTAAACAAACAACACTGCCAAGCCACCAGTTCCCTGAGCTCAAAGCTACAACTCGGAGACCCTCAAGACAGTGCTAATCTTACCAATTAAGTTTATCTCTGAACTGCAAAATCTCATCAAAACCAGTGCATATTGTAGGAGGTTAGGTATTTGTCTGAATATATAGTTCACCTAAGTTCCTGTTATGCTGTAATCCCTAGATGTACAAGCAGTTCCATATGTGAGTGACTGGCTGTAAACACACCAAGCCAATTGGGGAAATAAAGATGCATCACTTAAAAAGAGCATCCAGATTTGATTTAATTACAGAGCAGGTGGGAACAAAATGGTTAAAAAACTTGGGTAATTTATGTCATTAGTGAGTTAGTGTAAAATAGCCTCGTGTAAATTAGGGCAGAAATCACTGATCCAATTTGAAATCAAGTTATCTCCTCTGCCTGGTGACACACAGGCACAGGTCACCAGGGAGCTCCTGCAGGTACCTCCTGAAGGTGCCTTGGAGTGCTCTGGAGCAGGAGCTGCTTCATCTGCTGCTGCCACACTCTCTGCAGTCAGGGCATTTCCTGAGCCTCCTGCACAGCTGTGCAGTCCCTCTGAACACACACTGCAGAGGAAGAGAGGAGTCCTCCTGAACAGACTTATTTCTCTTTATATTAATCACTGAAAAATTGTTTTCAGCCAACTGTCCTAATTCAGACACCCATATTCACCTCTGCAGCAGAGCAGACTCCAGTGCAACGAGTTGAGATAAATGTGTTGTTACAGGGGGGGTGATGTCAGGCAAAGCTGAGTGAATTATTTCAGCTGTCTCTCTAGTAGTGAAGTGCCTTGAGACTGCAGCCTCCAAGGGGAGTGCTGAGGACACAGAGCAACTTGTGGTTGTAAAAGAAAGAAATGACATCCAAATGGAGTTTGGTATTTATTTTATGTAGTCCACATAGGGAACAAAATGGAAAATCCATTAATAAATAAATATAGATTGCTAAATTTTATCACTACCATAATGAAATTTAAGTGTCTATTTATCTGAATAGAATCCACACATTTATATAAAGGGATTGGATATCTCAGCTTGGGACATCCCATATATTTAATTATGACAGCTTGAAGTTCATCACTACTTTTGCGAGAATTACTCCAAAATGCCTTGTAAAAGGATTAACATAAGAACATTCACCCTAGGTTAAACTTCTGAGCCATACTATAAAAGTTAAGGAATGAAAGGAGCTACCCATTTAATCCAGTTATAGTCAGTGTGACTTACTCCAAAACCCTTCAGGTTGTTTTTCTTTCCTTGCACTTCAAAATAAATTTTGAATTGTCCAAACTGTGCAGCATCACAGTTCAGTGTTTAGAGCACTAGGACTGGGACTGTCTTACTTGCTCAATGTGAAAAAAAAAGTTCAAAAATTGCAATTCCCTCCTCCCAGTAAAATGCCCAACTCATTCCAATCAGGTGCTTTATGTTTGGGAAAGAAATCCTCCTTCTTCCCTCCTGATCAAACTGCTCCCTGCAAGGGGAGGACGTGTTTTCAGAATCTGATCCAGCACTGAGGCCCAGGATGTTTCAGGCTCATATTTTCAAAACCTTCTGTACCTTTTGTACATTTATCACATCCCCAAGGCAGTGACACATTGACAGAGAAACTGATCCAACCTAATGTGACTCTGGAAATAGTTACTGAAATAAAGAGAGGAAAAAAACCCAACACTGAAAGGGCACAGAGATTTCAAGGAGAATTGCAAATATTCATGATCCAGATAAACAAATCCTGATGGTAAAGAAAGAATCAACTACCGTTTCTCATGCTAACAATATACATTTATTGTAATTTTGGAGATAAATTACCATGTGTATAACAGGATTTCAGACTAAAAACAAATTGGGATTATGAATGCTTAGCATATGCCAGTTGAAATCAAATGACTGAACATAAAGCTGACCTTTACAAGACCTTCAGTTGGTCTATTTTTGTGTGTGTCTCCCCTCAACTCCTTTCTTTCTTTTTTTTTTTCAAATTAAATCTGAACATCTTTCCCTCCTCCTTGGTTTAAGCCTCAGAAAAATAAATGATCATCCAACTGCACCTTTTACTGGCTTTCCTAATAAGCTGCTGCCAATAGGAGAGCATTTATATTGTTAATTCTACAAACTTCAGAAGGAAGCAAACCTTTAAAACGTGTTCTTCCTCCACTCTACCTGGCTATTTAGTCCAGCTTTAAAGACTAGACTTAAGCAGACTAAAGACTTCTATTGGACTATTGTGGTTACATTATTATGCTGCAAACCTTCAACACAAGCACTTTGCTGTTCCACAACAAGCTGCATCAGTGCAAGGTCTGCCAATCTGTGCAAAAGAAGCTGCAGTGCTACAAATTCTTAAACACCTTTCCTCTCCATCTCACTGTATCAGCTAACAAACAACTTCCTCCCATCAGTTTAGCCAATCCCAAATAGTCCCCCTCAAAAAGAGAAAGATGAAGATATTCTATGCTTTTGTAAAAAAAACCAACCAATCACCCAGTCAAAAAAAAAAAAAAAAGAAAAAAAAAAAAAAAAAAAAAAAGGAATACTCCAACTCCAGTCCCCCACCCAAATAAAACCCAGGTCAAAACTTGGTTTTTCCCCACCCTCCCCACCCCCTTCTAGCTTTTACAAGTCACCATTTAAACAAATGCATACAACTTACTGTACAAATACAAAGCTGCAGGCATTCAAGTTACAGAACATTCTGAAAATATTTCAAGCCTAAAAAGTACACTTGATAATTGCAAAAATAAGGTTTCACTTTTTTAAAAAACATTTTGATCAGAGCTCAAGCAAAACAAGTATTTAACTATTCCTACTTCATCTTAACTCCCTAAGAACACCACCTGCAGATGTTAAAAACAAAAAACTCAGGATTTTTGGGTGATAAAGTAACCAACCATGTCTTTTAATGAGGAGAAATGGTATATACAACAATGACACAGACCTTAAGCATCAACAACATAGTTCAGCCAAAAGTAAGTCAGCAAGTGAAGTGATTCTTAGCATCACATGGCACTGATTACTAAGAACCTCAATCTGCCAGGAACAGACATGAAGTTAGACTGGTACAAGTGGAAGGAAAGATGCATGACATCAAACAGGCTCAGTTGTTGTCACTGAACGATTTTTAGGCTTACAGTTTCACTAGTGCAAGACCATTTGTTTACCCGATTAAATGAAAGCTCATAAATGTCACAATTTAAGAACACTCATACAAAACTATTTTTTTTTCTTTTAAAAAAGTGCCACATAGCATACTTTTACTAAAAAAAAGTTACAAACTAATGGAAGACTGTCTGCCTCCATCTCTTGTCAACAAGGAAAGGCCAAAGTGATTCTTTGATCCCAGCTCGAAACGGTGTCCTCTGGCCTATCCCCAGCATCTCCAGCTTGGAGCAGTCCAGCTGAGCGTTCCTCGGGCGAAGAGCACCCACAACTGGACTGTCAGTAATCTAAAACAGAAGACAGAAAGCCAGCACACCAACAAGTAATCAGAAGTGACAGAGAAATACTTAAATATGTACATTAAAACTTTTCCTTCATCGCTTTGTATGTAGGTATGTTCCCCTCCTCCTTTCCAACTGTCTTCTGTGGGGTTTTTTGTTTGGGATTTTTTGTTTGTTTGCTTGTTTTATGGTTAACTAACTTCATTTCAACAGATGTCAGGCAGGCCAGTGTGGAGTTAAATTTTTCTCACTCAATTACTGCTGCTATTTGTGCTTTTCTACCTTTTATTCCTATTTTCACTCTTTGATTATAACCACAAGGTGAGAAATGCTCCAGAATGTTCACAGAACCATGTCTTGATCAATATACTTGAAGAGTAGATTTGGGCAGAAAAAATTCAGACTCAGTGTTCTCCACTGTTTTTCTTGCCATCTTCCAAGCCACATTTCAGTTCCAGTGTTTACCAATTCAGAATCCTCGGAATTTATTTTGTACATAAATAAAATACTATTTACATGCTATATTCTCACCACATTAACAGTATGTCTTTAAAAGTAGTCTTACTTTTAAGTCAATAAAACTGCAGGAAAGGAGTTTTAAGCAAAGCAAAAATGATTTGGAGTTCTTAAATGCATGTATTCAGAAATAAACCTGGACATTGCAGAGTTTTTACAGCTTCCTACCTTCAAGTTAATGTTCTGTCAATCTGTAAGCTTTTCTTAAGGTCAAAGATCCAACAAAGATATGGATTTACTCATGACTCAGGAGAACTGCTCTGTAGAAATACCATTACATTGCAGATTGTGAAACTGGGTAATTTTCCTAATTCAGCAGGTCAAAGCAGCTGTTGTTTTCCTGAGCTGGATCCCAGACAGCCCCCTCAGCAATGCAGCTGCTGGGCCAGACAGGCACAACCCCTCCTGAAGAGGAAGCTCCCTGGCACAGCCAGTGTGAGACCAACTACTTGAAATGACCAAGCACATCCACCTTTCTACAGGTCGAACAACACGTCACTTACTGGTCTCAAGTGGCTGCTGGGGAGGTTGAAAGCATCTGCAATTGCACAGGCCATCTCATACTTAGTCATCTGCTCATTGCCAGACCAGTGAAATGTTCCTTTTACTGATGGGTCCTAGAGAAAGAACAGGAAGCACAGATGAAACGCAGCAGCCAGCTGGCCCTCAGACTAATTCCTGGGCAAGAGCTGTGCAGAATAATCACCCAGCAAGACTCCATCCTGAAAGGCACCTCACAGCACCTCACTGGTGTTCTGGAAACTCAGCACATTTCCAGAGAACACCTATCTGGGGACTGAAACTGGAAACTGGTGTTACATGGATCTGACCTGGCTCTTCACAAACACTCTGTGTTCTGGAGAATGAACAGGAGGCAAAAGAGCAGCCCAGCAACCAACCAAGGTCACAGAGCTGGGGAGGAGCAACTCAGCTGCTCTGTGCTATTTGCTTCCTTGAAAACAAGGGCAAAAGGCACCACACACATTCTGAATGTCAAACTGCAAATCCTGTAGGAGTCCAACCAAACTGCACCTTATCCACCTTACATGCACGGTCCATATTTTCCTTGTTACGTGTGTGAAAAAATAAGGGTGGTTGGTTGGTTGGTTGAGTTACTTTGCAAAGATGGCAATCTGAAGGTGCTGTAGTGAACAAACACGATAAAGTATTTCAGTTCAGTGGCTTTGTTTTGCCACTTCAGTGTTCTTAAGATAATAATCAAGGGCATCTTTGAGAATTACATTCAGCCACCATGGGAGTTTTTTCCACCAAAACATCAATTTGTAAAAGGCATATCAGAGTAAGTTAGGCATTTCCATTTCTCTCCTCTACACTACAAGATACAGGACAACTTTCAGGTTTTGTCCCATCACTTCATTCACTTATGTTTCAAAGACCACAGTTCCCCCACAGTCATGTAAAGGTACTGTAGTATTACAGCCACTTCTTTCCTCCCTCCCAGCATTCCAGAAATGCAAACAAGAATTCAGGTTATGTGCAGTTCTCAGTTGTTCAGAAACAAAGCTGAGAACTCAAACTGTTTTCCCCTTGCGAAGGCTCATTTCTTGACACTCTTACCATCATTCTCTTCTCTGCCAGTTGTCTGCAAACAGCTGCTACATCCTTGACATTGGTAGGAAATCTCTGCTGCCAGTGGTCCATGTTGGCAGATTTATTACTGAACTGCACTTTATCAAACATAACAGTCACAGCACTTTCCTCCAGTCTTTCTACCTCTCCATACAAGACAGGAATCCTAAGCACTGCAGCTCCTAAAAGAAAGAATATTTTAAAAGCATTACCATTGGTATAGACAGGTACAAATGCTGCAGCATAACCTGAGAAGTAGTTTGGAAGTGTTAAGAAATATGTTGATGATAGTAAGCACCTACAAATCACAAATAAAAGGCAATTAGTTAATATGCTTGCTCTCAGAGAATAATTTTAATTTATATCAAAGCAGTTTATAAACACTAAGATTGTATAAATTTATTTTCATTTATGCCATTGGTTTCCAGAAAGTTAACAAGCTTTCATTAACAGCACAACAGGGCCTGTTTGGGTTAGAACAAAAATTAAAAAATTTAAAAATTAAAAAACCTGACTGTACTACGGAATTACTCTAGCACTCCCCATCCCCCCTGGAAAAGAGCAAGAATTAAAATTCCTGCCAATCACAAGTCACCATATTCAGGCATCAATTCCAAAGATTTTTCATCCAGCATGCCTGCATCAAGGATACCATTTACCAGAAAAAAAAGACATGAATCTTGGATTGGAAAACAATATTTTGGAATGCATAAAAAGCTTGACAAATAAGGAACAAGTTCACAGAACAGTAGTAAACAGTATTAGATTTCAAGACAGTGATTTGAGAAATTAAATTAACAGTGAACAAGTGGAAAGAGAAGGATATTTCATGATGGAATATATCATACTAGTCTATCTCAGTCATGAAGACTCAGAAAGGCTCTCAGGGGAATTCCAAGATGGTTATGACAAATTCACTAAAAGGAATAGCTTTGCTGAAAGAAAAAAAAAAAAAAATCAGTCCTGAAATTTGAAGCTGAAGTCACCAATCATTGCAATTCTTAAAAGATTTGGAGGAAAATGCTATGGCTATTAGAGAGACAAACAGAAAAAGCTAACACAGAAATTACTCTCACAGAAAAGTAAACCACAATAAGTACTTAGACAAGAAAAACAAATAGAAAACCCAACATGACACTGATTTCCTGCTGCTCTAGAAACAGTAATTTGGTCACTCTGCAAATATGTTCTTCTCTTTAAATACTGGTTGAAACACCTCTTTTTTAATATCTTTAAAGTATTAATTGTTTGAGAAGACAAGTGCCTTCCTTTTGTTCTCAGCTATCTGGGACAAGGAGAGCATTAACCTCATGACCAACTGCTCTGAAGACCTACTGAAACTTTGCAGCTTTCTGTGCATGAGAACTAAATATAACCCATATTCCCTCCTAACTAAAGTAGCTTTTTTTAAAATGTGAAAACACCCAAATTATTTTTGGAGATTCTTGCACTGTACAACAGAATTAGACAGGGCAGTTCTTCACCCAACTACACGTTTGACAGAGTGAATTCAACCTACAAATTAGGGGTTGAAAAACAAATACATGTAAAATATTTATATTCGTATGAAACAAGAGAACTGGTATTTTCAAGCACCTTACTTAGCACCACCTCAAAACTCCTTCTGCTAATAACCCCACTCTGCACTCCACTGCTGCCTGACACATCCTGCTCAAAAAGGTTACAGAAGCAAACAATGTTGAGCTGGGAGAAGGGTCTAAGCAAGATACCCACACATACTTGAATTTGGTGAAGTCTTACCTTCATTTCCAATCTAGAAGAGGGAGCAAACAGCATCGCAGTCAAAGTCAGAGATTATATTTAATCAAGAGGTGGAGTGAATAACTTATCATTTAGATTTATTCTTTACTTAAATAGGGCTTTTCCTATCCAAGTATTTTTTAGAAAGTCTCTTTCTTACTAGTAATGCCAAACCTATCTTATATAGTTTATACTGACTTACAGAAAGACCATCACACTAATTTATGTACTGCTCAATTCTCCCTGTTTGGGCAGTATCACAGTGCAAGTATCATACTGACATATCAGAAGACTTTTCTGCAAGTGTACTGAGATTATTTTCTTCAAATTCTTTGAGAAAATACAAGTGCTTCTTTCCTTATAATCTGTGACTGGAAACTGATGGCACACTAACTAGAAACAGCCAAACCTCTCTTTTATACAAGACAGAAGTCTTAAATGAAAGGGAACATGTTCAGTCCCAAGCTTTTTTTCCTTATTAAATAGATTTTTTTTAAATTACATGTGCACATTTTAAATGCCAAATTTTCATTAAGAAAAGATTTAAACAATAAATTAAATTAAAAAAAAAAAAGAGTTGCTTAAAATCACAAATGCATTATTAACCCTTGCAATGCATCCCCCTGAATAACAGCAGCTGCATATTGAGTGAGATATTTTATCTTTTCTTAGGAACAGCAGATTCACAGGAGACAAAGGCTCATGAACATCCATCAGCAGAAACAAGTAACACAAATGATGATGAGAACAGGTAAGAAATAAAGTTTTAGTCAACCTATAAGCAAGAGCAACCGTTCACAAGCAAGGACTGAGTGCTAATCATGTTCTTCTCTGGATCTCGTTGCCATGGTTTTGCAACTTCACCACTGACTTAGGAGTCTATTAACCCAGTCTACAACTCAGCAAAAATAGAAAGCCTCTATTAAAAACAGCTGAGTGTATTCTTACCTTCATTGTTTTCCAGGACTGCCTTTTCACCCTCCAGTTTGGTTTTACCGTATAAATTCAGGGGATTTGGTGCATCAGTCTCTTTATAAGGAGGGCTTGTTCCATCAAATACATAGTCTGTACTAATGTAGATCAGAAACGCTCCTACTCCAGCTAGGAAGAAAATGTTTATACACAGTTTATTTTAACTCATGCCTTGTTTGAAATCCCAACAACCCTCTAAACAAATCTCCCAAGGACCTCACGTTTTCTCCCCATTCATTCCTACTGCTCTGTTTGCTGATCCTTCACATATCTGTGCACAGCACCCTTACAGAAAATGGATGGATGGCACACTGAAGGCAGAAGTGACATTCAGCACTTAGAGGAACTTATTTGTATTGATGTCTCTGTATAAATAAATGCAGTATTTTAAAAAGAAACTCAATCCATGAGATGGTCTCCTTACCTGCCTCTTTTGCCAGGTTTGCTGAAGCAGCCACATTGAGCTGAGAAGCAGCATCTGGTTGACTTTCTACAACATCTGGCCTTCTTTCAGCAGCACAATGCACTATAACATGAGGCTGGAAATTAAAGACTAATTTTAAACAACCAACATGGTCAAGAGATTGCAGTTGCACCCTAACTGTAGTGATGATGCCCTTCAGGCAAAAGTGAAGCAATAAAGGTAACAATGTTACTTTTAATCATGGCACTCCGAGGAGCATGTGTTCCCAAGGGAGTACAGTACAACCTTGCTGCCTCAAGATACCAAAATAAAAAATTATCATTAGTTTTGCAATTGTGATCTTCAGTAGCTTCAATTTTACAGTGAGATTGAAGTTGTTGATTTTGTCTTTTTAACTCTGTATAATAAAATATATTAATACAAAGATGTATTTCTCACACACACACTTCACTGCGCTGCAGGCTACACACAGCTCCTGCTGTTGTGTTCAGGTGTTCTTCCACTTCATCAGAACTGTGTATTGACCCATTACTGTGTCAATAACTCACACTGATCTTGTCCTTTCACCTGGCAGTGCCAGCAGGCTGCCATGTACAGCTGTGCCTGTGGAGGTGAGGACAGCACAGGTCAGAGCTGTCTGTCCCTACTCAGCAAAGCTACACTCTGGGTGGGGCACAACACACACATTTGTCAGAGCTCTGCCCGAGCATGGGCCCCACTGCAGCCCCAGAGCTCAGCAGCACCACCCACTGACTACTGTACAAAGTACCCCATCCATCCACTTCATGCTCCAGACTTACCTGAAAATCATGGATAATGTCATGAACTGCAATAGAGTCCAGAAGATTAATCTGTTCAAATCTGGGCTGAGCTCTCCTGTACCCACAGCCAACTGCATTCCAGTTATTTTCACGGAATTCCTTAAACACAGCTCTGCCAAGAAGTCCCGTAGCACCAGTGATCAAAACTCGCCTACTGGGAACGTCAACATCTTCCTAGGGAAATCACAACAGGAAAAGTTTTGTTTCTACTGCAGTTTTCTACTGTTTTTTCTTTAAAAGTATGCAAGGCCACAGTCAGAGCTACTGTATTAAATAAGCTTTTCCTGAGTCTTTTGGAGTGTCTCATGGAACACAAACATCTGGGAGCACCAATACTGCAGCCAGACTAATATTTAAACATACACTTGAAGATAACGAAAACAAAACTTTAGTGGGAAACTCATTTACTTCTACAACAAACCAAAACACTATTGAAGACAGAACTTTAGGTTCATTCAAAAGCTGATAGCTTTGTGCAATCTGAAAGGAGGGAAACAACTTCTTTAGGAAATGGACCCAAAAGAGGTAAGATTTAGGGTCCAAATGGTACAAAAAATAATTTTGGATAGATTGTGCCTGTAGAAG
Organism: Pyrocephalus nanus; assembly: GCA_038380795.1. Taxonomy (NCBI): domain Eukaryota; kingdom Metazoa; phylum Chordata; class Aves; order Passeriformes; family Tyrannidae; genus Pyrocephalus; species Pyrocephalus nanus. The sequence continues at coordinate 12,018,610 of CM076275.1, read as the reverse complement.
CTGCAGCAATACAACACAAATCACCGTAAGAAGACTTGAATTTTATTATTAAATTGAACACTAACCGATTGTTGCTCAACAAAACAGTCTAATAAGTAAAACCAAAACACAGATCTCTTGTCAGTTTGTTGGTGGGGAGGCTCTCGAGAGACATACATACACGACCTATGAGATCTAAAATATGCCCTATTTATTAGGATAGCTCAGGGTTTTTATAGCATCTGTATACAAGGTCTCATGACAAGAAGCACATAATTGGTTACAGATCACTGACCAGATGTAAACATGCATTACAAATACCTTTATAATTGGTTATTAACAGGTAACAAGGCAATTGTTTACTTTATCGAACTCCACCTTCTTCTTGGCACTGAGTTCCTTTTGTTCTAGCAAAGACACCTGCGGCCATCTTGACACGTATAACTTAGAGTACTTATAAAACTATATGAAAGTTTATAAAAGTCTATAAAAGTACCACACACAATATAAATTGCTCACACATTCATCATGTTCCTCCCACATCAGTTTTACAAAATGCACCTGAAAATGATTTGACAATTTCAACTCTCAATCTACACAACAGACTAGAACTGTACTTCAGCTCCCCGTTTTGATACTGGGACAACTTTGTACATCAGCACACATAAACTTTATCAACCTCTCACTAGAACATCAAGTTTTAAAGGCAGCAAGCACAAGATCTGTGTCTATCTGTGCAATCTTTATTTTCCTTTCATGCTTTGCCTCTGCATCTACCATGAACAAGAGCCTGCTGAACACAATGAATGCATATGCTTACCAGGCCAGCACAGAAAAAAATTTGGGGTGTGCAGAACCCACAAACCTTGGATTTCCTGACCACTTTACAGAAAAGGACAATTTGTGATAACTGACTATAATTTTCTACACCACAGAATACTTCTGCTGTGCAATTCCAACAGCCCAGGAATTTCTGAACATTGTAACAGACTGGTACTTTTTGACTGCAGCTCGGGAAAACACAGCAATTGCCTCTAAATTACTGGTTTTCACCCTTGAAATTACAAAGCTCTTGTTCCACAAGGTTATATGCAGAGCTCTGGGCATGACAGAAACAGCCCATCCCAAAACAACTGCTTCCAGTTCCCAGCACAGTGCATGCTGTCTCATCTCTAAATTTCCAGGTGAAGGATGACTTATTCCTATCAGTACTGGATGAAAATGAATAATTTATATCTGGACAGTTGGCTGAAAATGTCAGAGTATAGCAAGTGATGTTTCAAAAATGTTTTTATTCATGTCCCTAAATTTTACCTCACAACACAAGATTATTTACAATTTTTAAGGCTATCCATGTTTCTCTGAACAGCATGAGTGAGAATGTGCAACTACTGTTTTCTCCTGTACTTTTTCCCTTTGCAAAGTCTGCCCAGAGTGTCACAGACATTTGGTCAGTGTTTCTTACAAACATCCAAGACTTGCTGCAGAACAGAGTCAAAAGGTTCTCTGAAAATGTCACCAAACATCTTTAGTAAGTAGGAAGTGACCAACACAAAACCAAATGTCATTCCTAAAATCTGACATTTCTAAGCATCATTCATCTAAGTTTGTTTATTCTGCACAGCATAAAGAGGATGTTACATCAGCAGCACAGCTTGAACTGGACACAAACACAGCTTTCACCAAGCACATCCTGTTGCTCTTGCCTGCAAGACTGATTTTAGTCACTTGTTTCTGAAAAAGCTAGATAACTGGTAGATATTTCCCATAAATCCAACACAAACTAACTACCAGTCAGAATCTACTTCACCTTGCCAGAAGTTACATATTCTGGTGGTAACAAAACCTGCACAGATGAATTCTTTCCCTATAAGCTCCTTCACAGGACATCCCCCAGCTGCAGCAGCATTTTTGCCTCAGAACCACAGAACTTCTGAGCCACCACTGCTGTTTGCAGGTGCTCTCACAGATGTGCACAAGGTGCTGCTGTTGTCCACACACAGACAAGAGAGCTACAAAGCACACTTTGATTTTGAAGTAATTTTATATACAGTTACTATACGTAAAGAATAAAAGACATTCTAGGACTCAGATATTATCCTTCTGCCTGCAAGTTTTATAGGTATAAATGCAGGTCCATGTTCAGATGAGTCTTTTGCTAACAAATCCTTCACATGTGTTTCTCAGCTAAGCCACAACGATATTCCAGTCATCAAGCACACAAAAACTTGTCTTCAGAAACCATTTTGAACAACACCACTGACGTGCAGAATTTTGAGCTTCATAATGAAGCATCCAATTTAATTCTCTTCTATCTGATGTCAACATTAACTAAGAATTAACGCAATAATAAAAGAATTGTGCTTGGCTTCTCATTGACATAAAAATAAACAAGTGACAACATGGGAAGATTAAAAATAACACTTATGAGACATCAGGTTACTTTGCAGACACTAACAAAACACAAAATAGGAGTGCAATTTACAAAGAGAGCAAAGCGTGATGCGTTTCGAGGTGAAAAACAGAAACAAGTGCTTTTTAAGCTTTACATTTTTATTCAGGAAATCACGACGAACTCAAAACACCAACTTTAGGGAACGGCCACTACAAAGCGGAAGCTCCTGGTGTAACACACATTTGTAACATAATACGGGGATACACAAGTCCCAGCAGGGAAAGCACGGGGAGACCGAGCTGCGGCTGAGCTCTGACATCCCCGGCAGCGCCAGAAAGCAAAACGCGAACCCTCGGGCTCTGCAAAATTCCGCCTGAGAGCGAACCCTCATCCGCACTGCCAGAAGCTGTTCCGCGTTCCCCTGGCCCGTCAAATCCCCGCTGCTGCGGCCGCTCACGGACACCTGTGGGGATCACGGGCACCGCCCGGGACCGCGGGCAGGGGCGAGCCTCCCAAAGGAATCCCGTGGGGAATCCTGCGTGGAATCCCTGCCCAGGCTGCCCATGGCAGAGAGACCCTCCCAGTGCTGTGAGACGGTGCTGCGACCCCTCAGCGCCCTGCGGCCATCCCGGTCAGACACGGCGAGCGGACACCGCGCCGCTCGGCCCCCGGAGCCCCCGGCCGCGCTCCCCACTGCCCTCAGGCGCAGCCCTCGCGGCCGCGCCCCCCCCACCCCCGGGCCTCCCTCAGCGCTCGGGGCCCGCCCGCCCGGCCCCGCGCCGCGCTCCCGCAGAGACCCGCCCTGGGATCTCCCCCCGGAGCTCCCCGCAGGGACTCACCTCGACGAGCTCGCAGCGGCCCGGCGCGAAGCGGATCCGCAGCTCCTTCTCCCGGCCGACCATGGCCGGGCCTGCTGCCGCTCCCGCCCCGCGCCGCGACACGGGCTGGGCGACAGAGGGCGCCCGAGCCCCGCCGCGCGCCACGCACGCGCCCCCCGCCACCGCGCGCTCATTGGCGGAGGGGCGCGGACGGAGCGGAGGGGGCGGGGCTTTGTGAACCCGGAGTGACGAGCGGGAGCCCACGCGGAGCCGTGGGATGTGGATCGTCCCCAACACCAAAAAAGCGGCTTTTTTTATAAAATACACGGCCCACGGCACGCGCTTTAGCAGGCACACAGCGGCGGTCCCACCCCCTCTCCATAAAACCTAAAAGCATACTGGCAACAGCTCTTGGATTTTAGGAAACCAACCCCGATCGCCCATTACTGGTGTTGATTTTCTCGGGGTGAAGACGGAAGAGGGAGTGAGCTGGAGTGTACCCGGGCTGCCTCAGCTGCAGGCTGGCTCCTGTTTTCATCGTGTTTATGGTGCTTCAAACAGTAAATAAAGTTAGTGCAGTAATCACATGTCTGACCTTTAGCATTACCAAGTTCACCTACTGAAACTCTGATCTTCCCGTTGCGGTCTTTCACTTTTTATAATTGGACCAAAACATCTTATTTGGCTCCTAGAATATAGCTCTTAATATAGCTCTGTCACAATCACTAGAAGTTACTTCATATCTCGTTTTAGAATGATAGAAAATAATAAGCATTTTCAATTTGCCTTTATGCAGTTTGACCTAAAGCCAACAGGTAAACCCCACAGAGAAGGTGAAGCTGCCTTTGAGAAAGCAATGACTGCTTATGGTACACATCCCATGTATATACGTTTATGCTTACATCATGATAGATTTGCTTTTCTTTGATGCAAGTTTTGCAAGTAACAGGAACATGCATACAGAGTGTTGCTCTACCATTTCTGACTCCCAAAGGCAGAGACCATGCCTGGCATTCCTTTAAACAACAGAACTAAAGGTTAAGTAGATGTGTAAGAATTAGTGGCGAAGACTCACTTTAGTTCACACTGACATCTGCCCCTGATGAATTTATTTCAACTTGACTTGATTAAAGCAGTATTTAATTGGTAGTAGTCAAGGAGGGAAACCAGCTGATACTATAGGAACTAATACACAGTTGAAGAGAAATCAGAAAAACCTACCCGAATTTAATAGAATCATGCTAAAATGTAGTAAAATTATATTGTAAGTGACCTTTACTTACGACAAACAACTAATATTCACAGGACGAAAAAGTGAGATTTATATATATATATATATATATATATCTCCATATAAACTACTTTAGGGAGTTTCTGCCTTCTTCTAATGCAGATGCCCTTTTTTTCCTTGTAACAAGCTACTGACATTTAATTCTCTTTCATTCAACTCAGAATTCTATTTTAAAATAACAGTAATTCATAACTTCAAATCTAGAAGAAAAATCTACAAAGAAATACCAAACTGCTTAGCAGTTCTGAGGTAACAACTCCCAGCACATCAATGCCACATCACTTCCTCCCAACACGGACTGCAAGAGCCTCCTGTGCATCTTAACAAAAAACATGACATGGAAATGAAAATTTTGCCTTCTAGGCTTAGAGCAAGAGAAAAATAGAGAAAGCATGAACACTGAAGCCTCAAGCTAGAACCAAAAGTCAGCCTGTAAAATATCTTCACTTTTTTGTCACCAGTATCAATTACAAAAACTACGTATAATTTGTTGTCTTCCTTGCATAATATAATCTAATTTTTCATCAAATATTTACTTGGATTCAGTAGTGTTCTACCTATACTTACAATTTCTTTATTGTCATTACATTCACTTTGTGAAACACTCTGATTTCATGGAACAGCTAAACAAAAATTATATTGTTGTCTGTATCACAATCATTCAAGCACAATGCACCCCTGGGTAACCTAATGGACCATTCCTTAAATTAACCTTTCAGACTGTAATTCACAGAGACTAAAGAGTAATTAAGTCTCTTTTCTCCCCTCCTGTTTCTGCTCCCTTAGATTCTGTAATCAAAGTGTGGCAGCATCATATTAATGCAAATACCCAGAGTCTTACCTGCTCCATTCCCACCAGCATTTCAGGCATTGCCTCAAACTCCAGAGGGAATCACCAGCCTAGGGAGTTATTGCAGTTCACCTGTGCTCTTGTTCCTTTGTGAGCTGTGCCTGCACAGAGCACACACCCTGGAAGCAGCAATGGCTCTGCTGACCTTTGGAACCCAAACACTGATCCAAGCCCTACATCACATGTGGCTCAGAATCCTGTTAAGCTTTTGGTCTGGTCCCAGTGGTACCATTTAAGCAGCTCAGTGGGAGCCTAAACTTTTACTTCATAAGAGGCAGCAGGAGCAGGCACAGCCATTGTGTATATAAAATTCATTCAAAGCACTGGCACTGAGTCTTACACAGTTTTCCTTTCATTGGAAACAGGAGGAGGGCTCTAATTAGGTCAGGCAGGTTGAGGATTCTAACAGCTCTTCATTTTACATTTCAACCAAGCACAGCCCAGCCCTTGCTACAATACAGCATGATGAATGATCAGAAAAATAACTTCTTGTTAAATTATGGATTTTTCAATTAAAATCAAAAAGTTCCCCAACATGAAAGTAATGGATTTGTGCAGTGAATACTTAAGTCAGTTAAGCTACCAGTGTCAAGGTTCCAGTTTTATTACAGACTTTAGTTGATATGTGCACAAAACTGGCAAAGCCTCCTTGACTGAAGTTGACATAAAGCACTGGATTTTCCCTTTATTTCCACACCTTTGCTTCTCTCCCCAGTCTGTTCTACATGATTTATCAGTATTTTACAGCTCGAGGATCACCATTGCTGGAAGGTGGCAGAAGTATGTGCCAGAGTTTCCTTGTTCTTCTGCCAATATAAGCAGCTCCTTGCAGCTCTAGATGTAGCAACCATAAAAGCCCAGTCCTGTGACACCTGCCCTACTTGGCTTCACTTGGAATATCATACCCTCTGTCAAACTCTTTCTACCTCGATGTCAAAATAAATGGCAACATATGCTACATGCTCAGTTTTGGGTACTGCCTCTCTGCAGCTCCTCAGTGCAGATACAATAACAATAACAATATCAGCAGATACAATAACGAGAACATCGAGTTCCACCTTTCAGTTAAGTTCAGGATTTCCTTCTGTATTAAGAGAAACTCACAGGAGATGAGAGGATGAGAGAATAGCAGGTCATAGTTATTGTACAGTTCAACTAAATAATTTCCCTAAGACCAGAGAACATGTTGCTTTTGAGGCAAGAATGACACGGGGCTGTGTTATGAAGACAAGACTAGAACAAAGAACATTAGGTGAGTCACACTGCTTTGGCTTTTATCCTTGTCTTGGGAAGGAAGTAGACAGATTCTTTATTTCAAAAATTTTATTTCAAAAATTTTAATGTGCTAAAACATGCTTAATTTTAGATGCAGTTAAACAGATTCTTTCCCTCTTGCCAAGATTCAAGTCTATACAATGCCTGCATGTGCAGTGGGTACCCTCCCACCCAACTGAGACAAGTTCTGTTGTTATTCCCTGTCACTAACACTGATCAATTCCAAGAGTTAGTTGAAGCAGGCTGTTGCAGTCTTCTGTAGCATACAAATTTATCGGTACTTTATTTTTCTTAATACCAAGAAGGCATTAAATTTTGTTTTTATTACCTGCAATGGAAAAACGTTACTAAGTTTGTGTTTTTCACTATTGCTCCCACCACATCAAGTAGTTACTTATCTGCTGGGGGGTAGAAGGCACTACACTCCATCTGACAGAACAACCAGGATTTCAGATCCCAGAACAGACTCTCTAGTGCAGGTCTGGTTCCCACACTCTTTCCCACCCTGCTTCCCTTAGTGCACATATATGCTCTCTCCATCTTTTCTTCCACTCCACATTTATCTGCAGGCCTTTTGCATCTTTCCTTGACACCTACAGTAGCCTAAGGTTCTGACAAGTAGCAGCTAAAGAACCAAGGCACAGAACTCTGCCTGAGCCACTTGTAACTCACATCCCCATGCAGGGGACACTGCCTGACCCCCCCATCAGCTGTACCATGAGCTGGATGACAGGAGGAAAATGGCTCTGCTGTCTGACCCAGCACAGCACCTGCTCAGGTCAGCAAGGACCTGGCCTGGAAAGCACAACAGCAAACTGCACACTGGGAGTGCCCCATTGATGCAGCTTCCAACATCTGCTGTGAAATACAGGAGATGCCATTGTCCTTCCTTCCCCAAATGTAGCAGACTGTGCAAGGCTCTCATACCTTCTTTGGGTAAGTTTAAGTACAAAGACTTGGCTACATCAATATCTAAACCTACCTTCTTTAAGAGGGGTTTTTGGAGGAATATTCTCCTTGCTATCATACTGGAAAGCTTTGGAAGGATCCAAGTGCTTGGTGCCCTGGACTGCACACAGCTGCTCCTGAAGGTGTCTGTTGGTCTGCTTTTCCTTGGATAGCAACGCACGCAGTTGGGAGATATCCTACAGAAAACATCATACTTGGAAGTTAGAACAGGAGAAGAGCCTGCTTCATCATTTACTTTAAAAGCCATTTTGCCTAATGACAAACATAATACACAATTGCTGGTGCCATTAAAACCCCAACACAAACACAGAGGCGCAGAGAAACCAGCAGCACTGTACAGTGGTTGTGCAACACCACTAAGCAGTACATTAGTCTGAAACTTTCAGCAGCTAGTTTACTAAGTTTAGAACCTCCAGAGGAGGTAAGAAAAGCCAACTAAACTAAGAGTGGGAGTAGTTACTTGCACTGCTGATTCTTCTGTTATGCCATACACTCAGTCAAAAATAAAACAGATTCTCTTGGTGTTTCTGGAGGCTGGTGGTTTGTTCTAATCTGGTTTGTGGAAGGAATTTAAGAATCATAGGAAGTAAGGAGCTTGCAGGATTAGTCTATAACTATTTAGAGCAATAAGCGACATCAGGAACATAAATAGCTTGCAGGTTTTTAATTTCACAAACCTGCTTCAGGTGGTTATTCTCTTCCTTCAGCTTCATAACATGCTTGATTTTTTGCTTCTGGTTCTGGTGACCAAGTAGGTTAGCATAGGCATCACTTAGTTTATTCAGTTCTTCCTGGGCTGCACCATGCTCCTGTAGGATTGCATTCTTCTCTGCTTCAAATGCATTGAGTTGTTGCTGAAGTACAAATTGAATCCCTTAGAAGTCTTTCAACTAAACACAGCTTTTTACTGAACTGAGATCTACACACAAAGATTGGTTTGGGAAGGGGACTAGCTGGCTCAGTGCATAGTAACTCAAGAAACCACTGCAGGATAAATGCCTCGCCATGAGAAGCAGCACATTTACTTCTCAAAAGCAGAATTTGAGTCAACTGCAAAAGTCTTTAGTGAACAGATACTAACACACACCTACTTCCCAACACACCTGAAAAGGCTTCGTTTTGTTATACAAGTCTTCATATAGATTATGCCAGGTCTCCATCTCTTTTTTTAAGCTTGAGGTCCTGTCTTCATTTACGGAGTTCCTAAAAAGCAAGAATTGAAGTTTCATCATGTTCATGGTTAACTCTCAGCACTTCTTCCCAATACAACTTGGATGTGCCATAATATGCAGGGTTAGTTTGAGAAAGTTACCTTGACCTTTCTGCTTCAAGTTCCCTTTTCAGTTCTTCAGTTTGCTCTTCCAGTTTTTCAAGTTTAGTGATTTGTGCAAGGCAAGACTCTTTTGTTCTCTCTGTTTCTGCTTCTTTTAGTGCAAGCTTGGTCTGGACTTCTAAAAGCATCCTGAGGAAGATATCATTCCTTAAGAACCCTTAAATATATCTATTTTTTTTACACAACTCTGAATCTGAAAACACAAGTAACCACAACTGAAAAGGTGTCAGTAGAACTGAAATAGACATTTGCACAAACAGTGCCACAGAGAGAACAACACTACAGAAAGCAATCAAGTTTAACATGTATAATAATTAACTTCTCCAATGAGGAAGTAAGCACAGTTTCTGAAGCAAGGAAAGATAATGTTTCTCATTTATGGCTGTTCAATGCCAACAGCTTTTTGCAGAGATAGTTTATTAGGCTTTACATACAGAGATTTGCTCAGGCAGAAAATCTGTTCAGTGTGGATGCACCTCAAGATTTTAAAAGCCCTACACCTAAAAGCACTGTCTCCCCTCTTCAGCCTCAGCTGTTTGTCCCATCAACCAGGTGGAGATTAAGAAACCCTTCCAAGGGTTTCTTAACACTCAACCAGCAAATCAAACAAAATAGCCAGAGGACATGGACCACTAAACTGCTGTTAGATAGTCAGAGAAGCGTGTCCTCAGCTAGTGGCCTAACACAACTTCTTGGGTGTTAGTTCTTGTAACTGTGGTGCCTCATATTAGGCAGAGAGGATCTGGGTGTACATCACCAGTGTGGCAATTCATGGATGGTTAATTGGCATCTGCTTTAAGCAGAATTTGAGGTGACACATCATTCAGAGTAGAGTGACAGAGACTGAGCTCTGCATTAAGTATTTGTCTGTGGATCTTAGCTGTAGAACAGTCACTGTAACTGATATTTCTGAAAATGATAATATTCCAGCATATTTCGTTCAAGTATTTTCCTTTTCCTCTATGTTCTGCATGTAGGCAAAACTCAAAAGAACTGATTCAACCTTTTGCAGTGGGAAAACCAGAAACTCCAGTTTACACCAAATGCTGATCTTATCTAGTAGAGCACCACATTAAGTTCTATTTAGAAAGGCAAGCCTTACTTTGCATTATTTATCTTAAGGAAGACTGACTGCAGTACCTTGCACATTCTTCTTTTGCTTTGTTTTTAGCGTATTCTGCTTCCTGAAGCAACTGCAGATTCTCTTGGCCTACTTTTTTTAGGTTGGCAACTGCTTCTTGCAGAGAGGTATTCTCCAGTTTAAGACAGCGTATTTCTTCAGCTGTTGTCTTCTTGTAGCTGACATTACAAGGCAAATAAGAAAAATCTTGTTACTTCAGGCAAAATAGATTGACACGTTCAGGCCTCACAAGAACAATGCAAGCTCATGCTGACAAGTGCCAAAGATTTTATAATCTGAAGATATGGCAGTGTTCTGGCACTGATAAATCCAAAGGTAAAAAGCAAGCCACAATACAATTCCATAAAGCCACAAACACTAACAAATTCTGTGATACAGATATTTTCATAGTTTTGTAGACATTTTAAAATACAAAAAACCCTGCTATATCTGAAGCTTATTTTAAACACCAGAAGATTTACTGTCTGCAGTTTACATGGGCAAATATCCCGCTGGTTCCTTCATAGGTGCCATGCATACCTAGGAATTACAGTACCACTTTTTACATACTTCCATAATCTGGATATTTTGAGATAACATATTTAGAAGAAACGTAGGAAACTAGTCTTTAATTCAGTCCAAGTTTGAAGCCTAAACAAGAAGTCTTTTTGCAAGACATTTCAATGCAGAGAGAACACCATCACTAGTTACAACTCCTATTCTGATTCAAGAGCACTTAGCTACTCCAACTGGTTACATTTTGGAAGAAAAAGCATCCAGTTTGCCAAACCACATACTCAGTATGTCATTACACTCACCTAGTACTCAAGGAATAAATTCTTAATGCCATCAAATACTTCATCAAAATCCTCTGCTCTAATGCCAACACTCACATACAGTGTGAAGTACCAAGGCATGTGAATGGGCAATGTCATACTAGAGACAATCCCTGTCCTGTATCTTAAACTTAAATACCTTTCAAAGTCAGCAACAGTCTCTCCAAGTTTCTGCAGTGCATTCCTGTGCTCTTCTTGGATTTGCAATATCGCACTCCTATGAATTGCATTGATTTGCTCCAACTCAGCATTTATCCTGAAATAAAAATTCAGCATTCCACACTGGAGAGAAGCATCTGAACACATTACCAAATGCTCTTATCAGTTATACAAGGCTTGCAGTGGCAGCAATCAATTAGTTGTGACAAACCAGTAGCTCCTCACATACTAAAGCACAATCTTCACAGCAGATCTAACTAAGCATTTCACCCTCCCCATATTTTCCAAGACAGCTATAGGATAGACTAAACACCTAATAGTAAATTCCTAATACATGGAAGGAAGAAACAACTGGCTTGAAAATCTTTTCTAGTCATTGCCCTCTCCAGGGCAGGGCAGAAACACCCAATACAACAAGTACTTATTTAGTTTACCCTGCACTGCAATACTAGCCTTTCAAGAAAATCTCCACAAGCTAATAGTTTTAAAAAAAGACAATGTAGAACTGATTCAAGTTGTTATTCATAGTGACAAGATCTAATCACTATCAATAATCAACAACCAGCAAGAAATAACCCTAGACCTGCCCAGGTCTCTAAAACCTGAACTGGGCTCAGAAGCTTTGTTTATACTACTGATTTAACATTTTTACTTTCAAAGTTTTAGAACCAGAACGTTTTTTTACCAACCTTTTCAACTTTTTTTCCATCTGTGCAAGTTCAAGACCTCGAGATTTGTTTTCTTGTTCAAACTGCTTCACCAGCTCTTCAGCTTGCTTCTCCTTTGCATGTAGTTTATTCAGCTCATTAATGGTATCATTCAGCTCTTCTTCAATAAGAAGTCTCTCACTTTTTACCTCATCCTGCAACTCCAATAACTTCTGCTGTGTTGATGCAGATGACTCCTGCATGCCAGAATACCACAGATTTCAAAAATTATAATACTTTTCTAGATAGTAAAGGCTAATTTGCTGTGTTTAAACTTCATAGCACAAGAAGAAGTTCAGATCTACAGGAAGAACCAAAACACCCATCATACCAGCACTGATTCTTAGACCTATTGGACCACACACAGTTTCTGCTGGCCAGCCCCCATGTGTACATGAGACCATTATTAATACATCTCATGCAGAACCTAAACCAGAAACTTTAGTGCCAGTCCTTGGGATTAGAGTTTATCTTTAGATTCATTTATAGTCTGTATTTACCTTCTCTTGCTGCAGCTGAGAGACAACCTCCTCATGTTTCTGAAGCAGTTTTTGGTGTTGTTCTTCCTTCAAGGCAATTTTTTGTTTCAGGTCTTCTATTTCAGCATTCATACTCAGGAACTTTCCTCTGGTCTCAGACAACTCCTTCTCTGCACAGAGAAACTGTCAATATAACACAAGCTCTCTCCTCTATTTTCAAAGAACTACAGCACCTGTTCTTCATAGTACTTCCATTCCAGCTTTAAAGTTAATTTGGCAAGGGAAAACAAACAAACAAAAATACCCCATGCAAAACAAACCCACATCTTAAACCCATATGGACACTCCTCAAAATTGGCTCCAAGTACATCACTTGAAAATAATTTTATCATCAGGAATGTTTGGATCAAGCAATTAGCCTTCATCAGAACAGCAGTATGGCTGGAAAAAACAACTCCATGATTTCCCCAAAGCTTCTTCCACATAGTACTAGCACACAGAAGCCAACTGGTACAGAGAACTGAGGACCTGTCCCACATTGAACGGTTGGCGGTGTTGGAAGAGAAGGGGTAAGGAGGTGAAGGATCTTTTACACACTGCCAGTACCTCAGTGAACCTGTGCACAAGCTGCTAGCAGTGACTTCACACAACATTATCCTGCTTCTCAGTGAAGAGTAAGGAGCAAGAACTCCTTAGTGGTCACCTTTCAGATTAAAGCCACTCCTACTATACAAACTATTTTCATTCCATATTGTCTACCTGAGTAAGCCTTGATGGAAACACCAAATCAGACTTAACAGATGTCAGATGTGAGGTCATTTCCCCACCGTTAAAAACATGTTCAGCTGCTTTCAGCTGGAGCTCAGAGACTTGACTTTTAACTTGGAACAAACCAGTCTAAGCTGACATTTTAGAACAAACCTATTTGAGATTATTTAAGATATGTCCATCATCCTACGTATGGAAGAGCTAAAAATTACCTTTTTCTTGTTGAAGGAACTGACACGTTTCATTAAGTTCTTTCATCACTTTACATGATTCCTCTTTTGTTTTGAGGATATCCCTCAGGTTCTCGATATCTTGGTCTTTCTTAATCAGTGTCTCCTCCATCTGAGCAATATCTAGTTTGTATTTCTCAGCTGTTTCTGCAACACTACTGTAGGAGAAAATTCAGGCACTTGTTACTACTAAATTTTATTTGCAAACTTACACTTCAACACAAAGGAAAAATGCTTAGGACTGCTGGTTTCCAACAGGAAAACTGCTTTCACCTACTTTTCCATACACAAGTTTTTGAACTGTAAGACTGGTTTACACGGACATAGAAGTCTTTCACAGTATTGCTCAGCCCAGAAAAGCACAGGGGCATTTAGAAAGATAATTAAAATAATATCTTACAATTCCTTTCCATTACGTGGAAAAATACCTGCTTTCTTTCCCCTCCTCTATAATTATTGCCAAGGTTCTACTTCACCAGTCGTAAGTGAGGCTTAGTTTTACCACCTTTTAACTTACCCCAGCCAACTTGAGAACAATTTGTTGTTACCTAAGCTCTGTGATGTATTCCAGGAGTTTTTCAGTGTCAGACTTCTCTTCAATTTTCTCTCTCTCAGTAGCAGACCTAAAACCAGGAAGTTTTTATGATGGATACATTTAAGCAAATTCAGAGCTACACAGTACCACATACTTTTCATAGTCCAGTTTAGCTGACAAACTGGTGTTGGCTCTAAGTGGGGATTCTACCCTCTTTTAATACTTGTTCCATATGGTCTTCTGATCTGCACTAAAGATGCTGAGCCATATTCTGCCGCAAACATCATAATGCATAAACATAATGCAGCTGTTGTAGCAAATTAGAATTTCCTCCCTTTGTGACCTGCATTATCTGCATTACCAGCTTTGTGTATTTTAACATTCAAGTTGTGCTGCAGTGCCAATCATGCAAAACTGACAAGAGTTCATCCTTCATAGATCACCATCCTCGGCAAAAACCTACACACAGTGTTCCTGTGCAGCCAGTGACTGAATTCTGAATCAACACTTCCTCTTCTGCCCAAATAATGTCTACACAGAGCTGCTGAAGCCAAGCCACTCTGCAGTTGTGTTTGTTCAGAGAAAGTGTCTACAACAAAGCAACTATGAAGGCACCACAACGGCTCTGCAGTGCCCCTCTCTGGAGAACATGCACATGTCCAGGGAATCTGTGTGAAATGCCTGGCTGCTCAATTAGGATTTCAGCTCCTGTTCTAATCCTTTTTCATTCTTGCTTATTCCTAACTTAGTAGTCTAAAGAGCCAGAAGCATCCCACCTATATGAATGTCTTGCTCCAAGGTTAACAGTAATTCTGAAGACTTATGTGTTTCCTCCTCATCCCATACCCAAGAAAATTTCCCCCATACCACACTGGAAGGATTAAGATGATACAGTCTGCCTTTTGGAAATACACTAAAGGAACAATGTTTTGTAGAGTCATTTTATAAGAACAATGTAGTTCTTAGAACTTCATTCCACCACATTTTTTCCAGGTTACCAACACTGATAATGTCTGTTCCTTCTCAGCACGGAGACAGCCTCTATTTTGCTTACTCTAAGGGATAAGCAAGGAAGCAGTTAGGTGGTGTCAACTAAGTAAATTCTCTTCCTGCTACTTACAGTTTTTCTTCTAACTGTGCTACTTTTCCTTTTGAATGCTCTAGATTCCTTTGCACTTCCTGCAGCTTCATTTCCATGTTTTCCTGCTTTGCAAGTACAGTCTTAAAAAAAAAAGACACATATTAACATTAAAATGAGATTTAGTAAAAAACACCAAATCCATTGAGTAAGAGACAATGGTAAATTGAAACCAATTCCTCACTACAGTTTAATGATAGCACCTGATATTATGCTAAATGTGATTCCAAGTATCCATCTGTAAAAATATCAGCCATTTATTAGAACAACCACTATCACCAGAAAAATACAAACATATAAGAGCTTCAAAATATACTTACAATCACTGATTTTCAAAGAGATTCATAGTGTGGCAAGACTGGTATTAATAATACCATAAATAATAATATCAGAGGTATTTCTATGCTTCCTAATTTGAACTCAGATTTACTCTGCAGATCAGCAAAATCAAGAACATTCATCAGCTGATCTTTGCTTCCCTATTTTCACTCTACAGAAAGTGGAGGAAGCTTTCAAGTTGAGGACAGACACAACACATGATCTGCAGTTCTGTGCTAAGCCTTTCATTCTTTGTTCCTGAAGAGCTCATGATTGCTATCCTGTGCAGTACAAATGGTCCTACCTTCTCCTTAGCATCCCTCATGTTTCTGAGCTTCATTAACTCCATGCACAGGCTGCTCATTTTCTTTGGCACACCATCTTCAGACAGCTTGTTAGACAAGAATATAAAATTACTAAGCATAAATCCTCCATATGAATTGCTCTTCAGGAAATCCTTTCAAAGTCCTCCCCTCCCACTCAGAGTGCACAAGATCCCAAAACAGACATGCTCCATCCCTGTGTGCCAATGAAGGGGGCACAGGGAATGGCAGAACAGATGCTGATCAGCAGCTAAAGCTTCCTCTTGCACAAGGAGCTCAATAACAGCAAAGGAAAAGCAAATATGCACTTATTTGTCTGAATACCTTTGACTTCAGTAGTTCATTGCTTCTTTTTAATTCCAGAATTTGTCTCTTTAGGCATGCAACAGTTGCTGAAAGAGATGTTTTCTCCTGAACTGCAGTACTCAGCTTTGCTTCAATCTTCACAAAATCCTCATCCAGAGCCTGAAGTTTTTTATCCTGCTCTCCACGCTCTCTCACTAATGCCCGAATCTAAAACAAAGAAAAAAAAAGTTCTTTTCTTTATTTCCTACTATCATTTATCTTAAACATCATTAATTTAGTCTCTCCAAGAAAACCACAGGCATAAGTATCCAAACTGTATTAACTTGCATTCAGAATATCTTTAACTGTCATGCACAGGAAAGACGTAATAGAGAATAGTGGTGATTCTGTTATTGCACACCATATTTACCATCCCAGTACAGTGTGTTAGTTAAAATAGTCTTAGCTTTAATTTGCAATAGAAGCCAATTCTCCTCTTTGGCTGTGATGCCTAAAATGGAAGAAAAATTCTCTAAACAATATTAGTATAGGTAAGAGAGAAAGCAGCTCAAGAATGAAGGCCTTCGGGTGCACCCAATACACAGGCACACACTTGCATACAGAATTCTTACACTTTCATCTTTAACTAATTAAAATATCTAGTGGGGATAACCAAGCAAAAACCTCTTTCACCCTGGAACCACCCTCAGAACTGCCCCACTGGAGCCCCTCCAAGGGCCTTATATCTTGTTGTCTATTCCAGTCCAGATGCACATCCCAGCGGAATGTCCTTGCTAAAATCTATTACCTTGAAAAGTTAAAGCAAAGCTTCAGGAATGAGATTCAGACTGTGAGAAAGTAATAGTCTAAAGCGAGAGAAAACTACAAAGCTCCACTGAAATCTACAAAAGCTAAAAATCTTAGGGCATCAGCTGCTACAGACAAGAAGACAATGTAACATCTGAGGCACAAGGCATCAGTTAGTACACAGAAATGTACTGATACAGTGTAAGCTGTCTCTTAAACATTAAAATTATAGCAATTAGTAAGCAAAAATCTCAGCTAGCAGTTGTTAAATAGAACCTTCCAGGGGTACTGAACATAGGACTTAGTTCTCCTGAGAAGACTGCCAGCACAGCTGTTCTTAGCAAACCCAATGCTTTGTACATCCCATAACATCTGATAATCTCTGCTCTGCACAGAGCTGTTTGCAAACTACTTGTATGCTCTCCTATGCAAGAGGCCAGTTCTACCAGCTTGTATTTTTTATTTTGGTTAGTGGCAGATATGACAGGAATGCACTCTATAACACATTCATACCTCCTTCTCCAGTGCCTTCTGTTTCTTTTTCTCTCTCATAAGTGTAAGATCTTTTTTAGTCTTCAGAGTCCCATTACCTGGCTTTGGAAACCACTTGTGTTAGAAATAGTTCAATTGATCTCTAGCTGCACACCAGCTGAACAACACAGCCAAATGTAAGATTGAGTGCCTTCATATAAAGATAAACATAAAATAAAAAGCCAACCTTTCTCTCCCCCACACAGCACAGACAAGTATCAGGTTAGGATGGGGTTTACCACCGTACTTCCTCATAAGCATAACTCTGAAGGCACAGCTCAAAACAATTGCAACAGGAAGTTGAAGACATTAACACTCCCTAAACTTGATAAAAAAAAACCACTTTAATCTTTTAACCACAGGTTTGTTTGTTGAATTTCATCCTAAATCATCAGTAGTAGTGCACTAAATTAGTAAGTCAGGACTATCATTTTTTCAGCTTGTTCAGCCATGCATCTTCAAATCCACGTCATGGCACTGAGAACCTGTTCATGCAGTACCAGCCTCTCCTTGTTTCTTGCACCACCAGGATTCTGCTCTGCCCTGTCCACCCCATGAAAGTAGGAATAGAAACATAGTCTTCTTAAAAAGGAGCAGCCACACCATAATTACATGGTGAGCAAAGGAAAAGAAATCTAAACTCTTATACCAAAGATAAGGCACTTTGTAACCCCAAGTAACCATCACATGACTCCCAAAGATCCTGCCATTTCATTTTTCCTGCTTAGTTACTACAGAACACAGGCACAACAACGTGTTCCATGGTTCTCTGGGGCAGGTTAACAGTAACTGTATGAAGAGGCTACATGGTTTAACCACGCAGAGGTTTAGCTGGGAGTGTGCTACAGACACCACAGAAGAGTCTTACTGTTGATCCAAGGGACATGAATCTCCTTTTCGTTACAGGGGTGGGTGCACTCTTCTCACTGCTCAGATTTGAGTCACCTGCAGAAAAGAATGGTGAGGGAAGAGGTTGCACAAATCACACAGGGAGGGAAACTTAAGCAAACTAGACAAGGTTAGTTGACTCTGTGTGCAGAAGACACCACCTGGTTATTGGACTTCCCACTTCAAACCCACCACCACCTGCTTTTTTACTGCAGTCAGGCAGTTCAATGTTAGTCATCTGGGCCCTTGACAAAGTTTAGAGAGAGATGACCAGATGACAGCCAGATCTGAGAATTCAGCTTCTGCCAAGCTCTCCCCACCACAGTCCAGATCCACAGTGTCCGTTTTCAACTGAGGGATGCTTTATGTATTAAAACCCCCATGCAAACATCCCTAAAATCAAGGTTAATTAAGTAAAAAAGTAAAGCTATTTTTAGCAGATGCAGCTAGACATGTTTTCACAGCTGCTGTTCCCTTGAGCTGGAAGGCAGGCAGTGAGTCTCTGCAACAGAGAACAACTTCTTAACAGCAGAGCAGTAACAGCACATCAGCACTGACAACTGTAGCATTCAAAGATACCACACCACAGCGTTCTGTGCAATTTTGACAGCTACTCACTCTTGTGTCTCCCAGCCCCTTGGCATGCTTCAGAGGGCAGCAAGCTTCTCCCTCCACCTGATGGTTTGACATCACAGGGTCCTTGCAGGGGGGTATATGCTAGAAATGAGATTTTCAGATATGCAAAGAACCACGAAGGTAAATGACAAGGTTTTCAACTTCAACGAGTTAAGGCTGGTGGCACATTTAAGTTAAATACACTTTAAAAAAAAAAAAAAAAAAGAAACCAAACAACTGGAGTCTCAGTTCTCATCCTCCCCATAAACACAAAGAAAATAAATGGCCATATGGTAGGGGAAAAGGTTTGTTTATCATATTGCTGATAAAATTACAAACTTATTTATACACACAACATTGCAAGGCATTTTACTGGTGACAGCAGCACATTAACTCACACAACGAAAAAACCCAAAGGAATTTAATGTTAATTGGGTAAAAAGCCAGCCTGAAGTGTTAAATAGAAAGCAAACTTCACTTGCTTTTTTAATATTCATTTTCCAATTTAGAAGATACTACTTAAATATTAGTGAATGCCTTTTCCTTCAAATAACTAAGTCACTTAAGCTTTTATAAAAAAACCTAAGTGTTTGAGGGTTTTTTTTAGAAATTAAACAATTTTAAGGGAAACAGCCAACAGAAACATGATGGCTACAAGCCATTTATTGGATTATTAGTCTCAAGCCCAGTAAATGCTTATCTACTCGCTTCAACTTTCTGCAAATAAAAGCATCTTCGTTTAACACGGGAACAGGCGACGGCAGCAGAGAGGCACCAGGTAAAGCCGAAAACACATTGAGAAAGTCGTACATCACAAAACACCCCCAAGAGCAGCACTTCAGCCGTGACAAGCCCTGTTACGCGTCCCTTGCCGTGCTGTACCAGGGAACCAGAGGACACCAAGGCCCGGCACGGCTTTAAGCAGTGCGCACATTATGCACGTTCACTGCTGTATTTGTCTAGCAACAGCCAAGGTTGGATACGAATTCGGGATCTTTTCCCCTCAGGAGACACCTGCGAGGGCTCGGGGGGTCCTGAAGCGCCCACGCTACGGGCAGCTCCGGCAGAGAGTGACACGCTAGGGCTCGGTCCCCGTTCCCCTGGGCAAGGCTGAGGCGCTCGGTCCCCGTTCCCCTGGGCAAGGCTGAGGCGCTCGGTCCCCGTTCCCCTGGGCAAGGCTGAGGCGCTCGGTCCCCGTTCCCCTGGGCAAGGCTGAGGCGCTCGGTCCCCGTTCCGTTGGGCAAGGCTGAGGCGCTCGGTCCCCGTTCCCCCAGGCACAGCTGAAGGGCCCCGTTCCCCGCCCCGCTCTCCCCGTACCGGCGCTCTGGTGTCGGCGCTTCCCGGGCGGCGCGGACGCCATGGCTGCTCCAGGCTAGTTCCCCGGACCCGGCCTTTCAAAGGGGCCCAACGGCCGCAGCGCGCGCCCTGCGGCCAATCACCGCCCGCCGCCCCGCGCGTCTCAGCCAATCGGCTCGAAGTGGCGGGGCGCGTGCGCGGGGCGGGGCGGGGGCCGTGCGGGGCTGAGGGCGGCGGTCGCTGCGGGGCCGGGCTGGGCCGTGCCCGCCGGAGCTGCCGTGCCCCATGTCGGCCCCGTTCGAGGAGCGCAGCGGGGTGGTGCCCTGCGGCACGCCGTGGGGCCGTTGGTACCAGACGCTGGAGGAGGTGTTCATCGAGGTGCGCGTCCCGCCCGGCACCCGCGCCAAGGACGTGCGGTGCAGCCTGGGCAGCCGCGACATCGCGCTGGCCGTGTGCGGGCAGGAGCTGCTGCAGGTACCGGCGGGAGGGACGGGGCGGGGCGGCGGCAGGGCCAGGGCGGGGGCCGCGGGGCGCTGGGGAGGTCACAGAGTGACAGCATCATCATCGAGTCCTGCCCGTGACCCAGCAGCACCTCGTGGTGCCGAGAGCCACGTCCAGTCCTTCCCTGGGCACCTCCAGGCACGGTGACTCCACCTCCTGCCTGGGCAGCCCGTTCCAATGTTTTATCATCCTTTCTGTGAAGAAATTCCTCCTAAAGTCCAACTACGTCCTCATGTCCTGTCCCTCGTTGCCTGGGAGGTTTCCACACCTGTGCCCCGTGGCTCCTCCTTGTTCCTTAGAGATCTAGGATTTGATACATGAAAAGGAATCATGTAACTGGTGAAGATTTCAGTGATCTCTTCAATGGCTTGTTGTCAAAAGTAATTATTTCAGTGAAGAGAAAGGTTTCTTCCAGCAAAATGAAGATAAAGTGTTACCAGCTGATTTCTGAGCTGCATTAACCTTATAATATACTAAGGGACAAACTATAGAGAAAGGTGCATATAAAAGCTAACATCTTTAAGCAGAATGTTTGGTTTGAGTGGTTTTTTTTCTTCTTAGAAACAGTATAGTAAACTAATCAGTTATAAGTTTATTAGAAACAGTTTTGTCCAGCTGCACCAGGTTTTTCCAGATGGTACCTGTGCTCCAGTAGCTGAAGGGAGCCAAAAAGAGAGCTAGAGAGGGACTTTTTACAGGGCCATGTAGTGATGGGTCAAAGGGGAATGGCTTCAAACTGAGAGAGGACAAGGTTAGATTGGATATTAGGAAGAAATTCTTCCCTATGAGGGTGGTGAGGCCCTGGCACAGGTTTCCCAGAGAACCTGCAGTAGGGATGTGGGCAGTGTTTCAGTTCTGATTGCTCCAGGAAGCCAAAAAAACAAACCAGAGACAGATTTACTTTCACACTGGTAAGAAACAGTTCATCCTGTTTGTATGTACTGTATGTACCCTGCACCAGACCTTGGCACAAACCCTGACATTTTCATGGCAAGATTACTAAAAATGGCATTATCTGCTGAGAAACAGAAGCCTGTTCAATAAATCCAGATACTGAAACATTGATGGGTATTAAATGATTCATTTAAAAAAATTGCTTAACAAACAATAATTCTTTGACAGTCTGCGTGCAAGCCTAGACTTGTAGGGCCAGATTACCCTATTCGTTTTCAGCAGAAAACAAGATGGTAAGTTGTGAGTAAAACTTCATGATTCAATATAACTGGATGCTGCTGAGGTTTTCTTGGTTTGTAATACTGTGCTGTCTTTTGCAGGGTAAACTTTTTGACTCTACAGTAACTGATGAAGGCACATGGACCTTAGGTAATAACCTGCATCTGAAATGACATAAAGGCAGTAGAACTTCTCAATATATGCTGCAGAAGAGTTTATACCCCCCCTTTTTTAATGGGAAAGATTGTTCCCTGTAAATAGCTTTGTAAAAAGCGACTTCATTATTGCTGGATTAAGGAACTGAGGTACTATAAAAGCCCTAGAGATTAAGGTTAATGGGAAAATGCCATATCCTGGAAGGTCACAGTCAGTGGATTACAAACACTTGCATATAAATGAGAAGTTTTTTGGAAAACCATCATTTAAAGGTAAATAATTATGGTACAGCTGTGTGATCTGTGCCTCTCCATAATTGTTACTTTTCCTGGTTTTTTTTTCTCCTTCTCTTATGCATTATATTTTTGCAATGGGTGACAAAATCTGTGGTCCTAGAGAATCAAAAAGAAATTTAAAAACCCCACTAAGGTAGCTATATATAATTAGCAAAAAAAGCATATCTGATTTTTTTATTATAAATACTGTAAAATATTCAGCATATTTTGGGTTTTGGCAATCATATTTGTGGACTGTGCCTCTCACTTAATGTTTCCTATGAAAAATTTTCCATTCAAGATTGGTTCTAAATATAGATTAATAATTTAGTAATTTAAGCATGAAAACTAGAAGTGTTAACAAACATTGTTAAGCCCATCTTTGTCAGTATGTGAATAATCTTCAAAATACACTTAAAATGCTTTATTTATTCACTAAATAGAACTAAGCACCCTAAATGTTAACTTTGAAATGTGCTTCCAATATATTGTCTATGGGAATGCACGCTGTGTCTAAACAAATTAATTAATCCCTTCATAACCCTAACCCTAAAACTTAGTTCTGACTTGTTGGTAATAACTCTCTGTAAAGCCTGACCTCAAATCCTTCATTATTGCCTTAGCACAGGTGTCTGGATTAATAGATGAAATCTTTTCTCTGTTGTGAACCTCTCCAAGAGTTTATGTTTGCAGTAGAAGTTCTTACACACTGTGTTTTAATGCCTTAAAACAATTTCAGGCCAGAAAGGGGAGAGATGACAGTCCAGGCCAGCTTTGCTACAGCCTTTTTGCTTTTTGTTAATGTTTATTTATTTATCAATAACCCAGTTGGCATTGACATTAAGAATTTAAATGACTTCACACACCCTGTGCTTGCTAATGGTGAATTCACCAAAACAAAAAGACTGGCACACGGGACTGAGTCTAAAGGTTGTTCTCTGTGTTTTCATTCAACAGAAGACAGGCAGCTGATAAGAATCGTTCTAATGAAGACAAATAGAGATGCTGGAAATTGTTGGACATCTCTGTTAGAAAATGAATACGCTGCTGATCCCTGGGTACAGGACCAGATGCAGAGGAAGCTCACACTGGAGCGATTCCAGAGAGAGGCAAGTTAAAGGACCATAAACTCCTTACAGTTTGTGTTTGCACACAGAGGTCACGGCCAGGAAAGCTGAGCAAGATGGTTCTGCTGCCCAATGCCATGGAAACATATGCTTTAGTTCAATATATATAAAATGCTTATAAGGCTTTGTCACTGTACTTTCAAAAGGTTATTCTGCAGTGCCATGACAGATGACAAGTTGGTTATTTTATGTCTTTGTTACAGTGGTAGAATATTACCAAAGTGGTTTAGGCTTTTTGTTTGTTGGTTGTTTGGGTTTGGGGTTTTTTAAGCATTTTTTTTTACAAATAATCTATTAATTGAACAATTTTTTTTCTTTTACCTCCATCAGAACCCTGGATTTGACTTCAGTGGGGCAGAAATTTCTGGGAACTACAGCAAAGGAGGACCAGACTTTTCTAGTCTTGAAAAGTAAACTTTTTATCTGCGTTCTTATAGAGGAATTACGTGTTACAGTTAAGGACTGGAATCATGTAACTGGTGAAGACTTCAGTGATCTCTTCAGTGGATTGTTGTCAAAAGTAATTACTTCGGTGAAGAGAAAGGTCTCTTCCAGCAGAATGAAGATAAAATGTTACCAGCTGATTTATAAGCTGCAATAACCTTATAATACTAAGGGACAAATTACAGAGAAAGGTGTACATAAAAAACTAACATCTTTGAGCAGAATGTTTGATTTGGGTATTTTTTTTCTTATTAGAAACACCATAGTAAACTAGTCATTTATAAATCTACCACTTGTTTTTATACATCTTTTTCTGGCTTACCTACACCTGAGGAGGAACAGCCCCAGGCACCACCACAGGGTTGGGCTGATCTGGAGAGCAGCTCTGCAGAGAAGGCCCTGGGTGTCCTGGTGGACAAGCTGTCCCTGAGCCAGCACTGTGTCCTGGGGGACAAGAAGGGATGCATTGGGAAGAGCACTGCCAGCAGGTCGGGGGGGGGTGATCCTGCCCTGGTGAGGTACATCTGCAGTGCTGTGTCCAGTTCTGGGCTCCTCAGGACAAGAGAAAGCTCCTGGAGCGGGTCCAGCAGAGGCTGCAGGGATGAAGGGACTGGAGCATCTCCCTTTTGAGGAAAGGCTGAGGGAGCTGGGGCTGTTTAGCCTGGAGAGGAGACACTGAGAAGGGACCTCATCCATGTCTGTCACAGGATGGACCAAGCTCTGCTCAGGGGTGCCCAGCAATGGGACAAGAGGGACAAGCAGGAACTGATGCCCAGGAAGCTCCACCTGAACATGAGGAAGAACTTCATGCCTGTGCAGTGACCAAGCACTGGAACAGATTGCCCAGACTGGGTGTGGAGTCTCCCTCACTGGAGGCATTCCAAAGCCATCTGGACACAATCCTGTGCCATGTGCTCTGGGATGACCCTGCTTGAGCAGGGAGGTGGGACCAGATGGTCCAGCCTTATCCATTCTGTGATTCACTGTTGCAGAACAGCTGTTATAGTTAATATTTTCTCTTAACTTGGAACAGCAAGGATATTAGGATGTCTACAATTACACTTTCCCTTTGTAGCAGCCCTCTGAGAACTTGTAATGTCATTCTAAAAAGCGATTTAAATCAACTACTGTAAAACCTTACTTGAGGCAAGATACAATGTGCTGTCAAATGTAGCACTAATTATTAATGCTTGCTACCAGGTAAGCAGTGCTAGAAAACTGAAAGGCCAGGTGAAAATCTGAATATAGATAATTTTATGTGTTAATGTAATATAGTCTCCCCCAAACAAATATTCAAGATTTTAAAAGTAAGAGAATATAAAGACTTTTCAAAGGAATAGGAAGGAGTTCCTAAGTAGGAAATGGTATCTTGCATCTATCATTGCCAACATAGAGTGTAAACTGTTGACAGTGTATCTAGAAAGCGGTACATTTTTATATATAGTTTCAAGTTTAATAGCCACATTGTAAACTCAGCTATTATTTTATACAACATTTTGCATGTGCCAATCAGGAATTTTGTACTCACCTTTAAGAACACAGCCCCGAAGCATTTCAACCACTTGGAATGATATGTACTATTAGATAAATGATAGAAGAGCTGAAGTCAAATTTGAACAGTCTAAGCTACTTAACTCAGTCTTTTCAGTCTTGACCCATTCACTTCTCCAGGGATTTAGAATAATTGTGGGCCAAGTTGAAAAAGTTGTAATCAAGCACCTTGAGTTTCTCCTGTGGTTGTCCAACCCTTCCCATTCAGCCACAACCTCTTAAAAAAACAACCAAACCGAAAAAACTTCTCCATAATGTCTTACCTCCTGCCTGGAAATTTTCCTTCAGGTACTGTTCAGGTGTAAGTCACTTTATAGGCTTCCTACTAAGATGTTTTATAACAAGAAAGAGAAAAGCTGCTTGGTTAAGCACATTTCAATGTTTAATTGAAAGGTACATATCTTAATACTGAGACAGGACAATGAGAATTGTATCCTCTCCCAGTAGGCTGAGCACACCTTTGTCCAAATCCCTGGTTTGCTTTGCACAGGCCAGGACAATGCCCAAGGAGCTCTGGCAGGTGCAATACCCAATTACATGGTACATGAGCAGTCACTCCCACAGGCTTGTGAGACTTGATTTGTCCAGGGCAGAGCTTTGGTATGGAGTCTTCTGTGAAAGGTTTAACTGGTTTGAATGGTTTCCCCCTCAGCTGTTCCCATAATGGGGAAGGCTTGGCTGGCTAACACCTAAGCCCGCACTCTGATCTCTCCTTCTCCACTACACTCGTCCATATAACAATCAGTTTTCACAGCCTGTTGCTAACATCCCCCATCCTACAGTGATGCAGAATTCAAGAGGACATTAGCAACATTCCCCCAGCACCTCTAGTCATCTAACATACAATAATACATTCTTACTATTCACTTCCTTGTTATCACTAGAATCATGATATGCTTCAGGTACTGATCTGGTCTGCAGAAAAAAACAGCTGTATTTTACAAAGGCTACCATTAGAGATCAGAGTTGAAGCAGTTTTAAGTGTTTCTCAACTAGATTGCTCATACACACACAGGCCAAGATGGGGAATTAGCCCTGCTCCTACCGTGCCTGTGACAACGTGCCTGTTCAGCATCAGCATTTACATCTAGTACAGCAAAACTCTGCAAAACTAATGTCAAATCTAGGGCATGTGAGCCAGTACTTTCCCTTGCCCTCCATTAGGTATCACAAAGTTTTTACACTCTGTGAACTAATTCCTATTTGTAATCCTGGTAAACTACAGCTCTCACGAAACACTGCAGTTCCTGATGCTGCATTAGTGACTGCCTTTTATAAGGAAATGCATTAAACTTTCTCTTTCCTCCTGCTCTAGCTACTCAACATGTTCAGTGGGTATCACAAAGGCTAATTTTTAATGTGTCTGTGGTGGAAGGCCAGTAGTGCCCTGCTCAGCAGGGACACGGGGACACATGACACTGCCCAAACAGCACATCTGGTGGGCTGACAGGAATTTGCTATTGTCAGCAGCAGTGAGTGGGATTAGTCTGCTGTTTGATTAACACACTGCAGCACTGCACATCATATCTTTCTAGTATTACATAATCCTCAGAAAGTGAACCAGATTTTTAAAATTAAATTCGTAATTCAGCACCTGCAGTTACAGTAAACCAAGATTAGATTACACGAGCTGCTCTACAAACTATAAGGTGTTAAAATTCCTTGTATTGTGGTGTTTCACTGAGTAGTGAACAGTCTGTCAAATAAGACTGAAAAGCGACACCACATTCTGTTGTAATCATCATGAAAAGAACATATTTGCTGGGAGGATCTTTAATCTGAAATGTTACGTGTTCTTTCCATGAGTTGGGTTCTTAATTTTTGAGATCGTGGTTCAGACTTTGTTTCTCAAGTATTCATGTGCCTGTTGACAAGGTCACAGGATGTTTTTTTCCTCATTTTATTGTATTCCTGTAAAAACAAACAAACAAACAAACCAGTCAACTGAGGGGCTTTCTACAAGAGCCAAACAAAACATGAGATCTTAATGCAGCAAAACAACAGCAAGATAGCAGGAAAGGTGTAGCCTCTGGAATTAAAGTGTAGGTAAGGAAGTAGTTCACAGTTTCTACAGAGTAAAACAGCAGTAGTGAATGACTGAATTACAGATTTTAGACTTTACTGAACAGTTATACCAGTAACATGGTATAAAACTGTCTTCCTGGTAAGTGGTTTAAGTGAACAATTACAAGAAACTCATTCTAACAGGCTGATTTTACTTTTCTTTTTTTTTTTTTTTAAGAGCAGGAGCGAGTTTTTTCTCTGCCTTTTTACCAGCTTTACTCCAAATTTTAGTTTGAGTGAGATCCCAGTGTCCACAGAACATTTCTGCTCCCACAGCACACCAGAGGATCAATCCTCTAGCGTTCATATATTAGGTTGTCACTTCTTTAGGTACAGCACTGGCTCAAGCACAAACACAAGAACAGACCTGCCTCTAAGACAGGCCTACTGTGTTTAAGTTACATATTTTCCATGAGGTAACCTACACGGAATTAGAAACTTTGAGGCAGTTAACAGCTAATTACTTCCACATTATCAGAAGTTGATTTGCAAGGAGTTACCTGTTATGAGCTGGTCTCTGGAATGGTAGGAAGGTGTGTTATTCTGTAGTAGCTGTGTTTGAGCTGCCGTGCTGTACGTCCAGACACAATCCACTTTAATTTCTGGACATTTGGTTTGGAACACTTGCTCGAGGAATATTCTGTAAGGCACTTGAATACCAGTTCCTTCCAGAAGGTCAAATCTCTGTTGTTTATCTAAGCAGCAAGACAGAAAATATTCTGTCATTAATAACTAGTTAAATCATTATTTCATACATGTACTTCCAGCTTTTTCACCTAAAATAGGCAGCCCAATATCCCAGGCTAAATGGGGGAAAAACCCAACAAAAGACCACAAGAAAGCCACGAAAGAAACCAGTATGACAAGGCACCTGCCCCTTCCCCACTTTGTAGACCATTGCATGCTTTTAATTCTGTCCTCCCCTGAAACTTTGTGTGTACATACCTTGGAATGCAACTGCAGAAATTCCAGTGCCTCTGTCAACTCCAGCAGCTTTTGTTCTTCTATCTCTAGCGCCAGAATAGACAGTGCCAAGACAGAAGGCTGGAGAGAGAGAAAATGTCTTTGAACACTGCTTTGTTAAGTTTCAGTAGTTTCATTGTCTTTGAACTTTCAAGATGTTTACCTTGGCTTTAGAAAACATGATTCTGCAGTGACAGGCCTTAAGTTGAGTCTCAAGTCTCTCAAAATTAAGATACTTTCTCCTAGAATAAAAGCAGATGAGTGAATATAGAAGAATGCAAGCTTGATCATGGCAGCATCACCCTGGGAACTCAGAGAGGCAGCAACAATATTCATTATCTAAACAAAGGCCTTGTTTGTTCCAAAAGTTCTAGGGTTACAGTCAAACAGGTGTTCAGCTTTGGCAGTCCTAGTGCCAAAAATAAATCTTGTGTTACGCTGGGGAGAGTTGCATTGTCAAAACAGGCTTAACAACAGGGAATTTTAGTGATTACTAGCAAAAGGAATCTTTTTTAAGCCAGATTTTGCAATCTTTGCAATGAGGCAATACTTCAGTGCAGCATAAGCAGAGATTCATTATACCATCATTACTGAGCAAGTCTGCTTTTCAGCTGAGAGAGCAATACTCTTTAGATCAATTTATGCAAACAATATTTAAAATAATATTAAACCACAGATACTCACATTTATGATACCTACCAATAAAGGGGAAAGTCTGTGGGATTTTTAAAGTATAGAAATGCCAATTACTTGAGCAATTTCCCTGCTTATTTTTCTACATAGGCTTCCTGATCATATGCAGTTAAGAGCAAAATTAGTATTAGCTATTTTACCTTTCACAGCTTAAATTCTCGTGAATGAGTGAATGGTACAGCTGTAGAAAGTGGAAGGCTGTTGTAGCTTTCACTTTCCAACACAGCTTCTCCAATATGATTTTCTCCATTCTCATCATATCAGAAACGGTGAACCTGTACTGGCTTATCCGAATTAAGTCAGTGGCCAAGGGCACATTTCTTTCTTCTTCTGATGCCTTCACAGCCAAGTAGAAGCAGCTGAGTCCAACACAGCCCAAGTGTTTAGGCTGCACCTAAAGAAAAGTAAATTGTTGTTACCTTCAGAGAGCAAGGCCTTTGATCAGCCACTACAACATGTAAGTACCAAACTGCAGACACCAATGTACTGTAGGAAAATATTATGGGGGGCAGGAGAGGCTGTTTTGTTTTTTGGAGATTGAGAACTAAGTCTTTTATCTTACATCCTTTTTATTTAACCAAAGGAGAAGACAGTTACACACTGCATATTCCACCTCATTCATCTAAAAAGCAAGACTGCAGAACAATATATTTTGATTGAGGTAGAACTGGTTTCTTAATGAGGTTCTATATATTGTAGAACTAATCAGAAGCTTTTAGAACTTTAAGTGTTGTACATATTGGCTGATTAAAAAAATGGGGTTTTCTAACTCTTAAAAAATATATATACACACATATATATATATATATATAAATTGATTTATTTTATTCCATAGACATTGCAGTCCCTGTTTTTACTGCTTATTTTGGATTCAGAAGTCTCTCAAATCATCATTTTCCCATCCACTACATCTAGCTTTCTCATGTTTGTTTTAACACACAAGGAAAACAAGCTTTTGTTCTTGTCCAGATTGTACAGTGGTAATCCTGTCTTGTCAGACAATTAAAAACAACCCAGGTCAGCATGTCACTTCTGCACGGGAGAATGGAGTGCTAACTGATGTTTCACTGAACTCCCAGTGTCGAACAGCATCTTGATACACACAAGATGGTTGAAAAGGCAGTTAAATAAGAAGTAATTTTATCTGTGTGACAGGAAAGACAGTCTGTCTTGGTCTATCCCATTAGCTGCCCTGCATTTCCCAGGCTATGGGCACCCTCAAGTTGAAACTGATGCCCTATTCCTTGTCTTCTCCAAAGGAAACAGGTTTATTAACAATACTAAAATCTGAACAGGGAACACCTGGTGCAATCAGAGTCTAAGGAAGCAGCTAAACCTTTAGGTCTAAACCCAGTACGTTGTAACGCCACGAGCAGGTGCCAATGACTGAGAGCTTATACTTTAAAAAGCCTTACCTTCATTTTTGACAAGAATCTATCCAAGTAATTCACAGCCAGGGAAAACGTCTCCGTGTGGAAGCCAAAGAACTGAGTTAGGCTGAGCAGGTCTTTCACTTCGAAGTCCCGCAGCCGTGCGGTCATCCGGAGGCCATTGTCGTGAGCAGCCTCGACCAGCCTGAGCCCGGCGGGCTTGGGCTGAGCCCGCAGCTCCTGCTCCAGCAGCGCCGAGAGCTGGAACAGGAGCTCCTCGGCCTCGGTGCTCGCCAGGGTGTCGATCATCTGCAACACGAAACAACCGCGAGCGTGTCAAACAGCCCAACGGGGGAAAACTCACCGAGTCACAGCCGCCTCTAAAGCAAAGGCGCACGGCCGGGCACACGCGGGGTCAGCCGGTGACTCCTGGGTTATTCCCACCCGCGGGTGATTCCCGGGATGCGCGGGGGATGTGCGGGGCACGGCGGGGCCGCGCAGGCGCCGCCTCCCGGGACATGCCCGGGCCTGTCCCTCGCTCCTGAACCGCGGGGATTCCGCCGGCAGACGAGACCCCGCCTGCCCCCCTGCCCCGCTGCGCCGGCGGGACGGGGGGACAAGGGGACAAGCCCCGACCCAGCGCCCGCACCGCGCGGGACGGGCACGGGGGAGCCAAACGCGCCGCCGGCGGGACCCGACCCCTCGCCCTTACCGTGTCCGTGCCGCCCGCTCCCTGTCCTGGCGGGGCGGCCGCGGCCGGAGCGGGGCCGGGGCTCGGTGCCGGTGCCGGGGTCGCTGCCGGGCCCTGGCCGGTCCCGCGGGCACCGGGACAGCGCTGCGGCCCCGCCCCGCCCGCCCCTGCAGCGCCCTCCGGCGGCGGCGCCGCGCCAGCACCGCCCGCACGGCCCTCCTTCGTCCCGCGGCCGGGAGGCGGGATTCGGTCCCTGGTTTTAAGCCCTAAGCCTGATTTTGAGCCTCCAAAACACAGCGCTTGGTCTCTCCTTGTGAGCCCAAAAGTTGGCCAAGCGAGCCTGGTTCCGAGCTCCCCACAACGCAGCACCGGGTCTCTGCTTGGGAGCCCGGAATCGCAGGACTCGGGCTCAGTTCCGAGCCACCCACAACGCAGCACTGGATCTCTCTTTGGGAACCCCAAAACCGATCACGTGAGTCTGGTTCTGAGCCCCCAGAATTGCCCAGGGGACATGGCTGAACTCTGACGGGCAATTGGGCACCAGCAGCCTCCAGCAGTGGGATGAGGAAGAGATCAAAGATAAAAATACAGCTCGTGGGGTGACATCAGAATAGTTTAATGATGGAAAACAAGAAAAATATAATAATTTAATATTCATGATAATACACAATACTAACAATAGGAACAATAGTAGTGATAAGAATAATAATGACAAGGAGAGAGAGAAGCCCCAAAACAGCCAAGTGCTGCCTAACCCACCCTCCCCACGCTCTGGCTGAGCCCCGCTCACTCCTTTAACATTATAAATCCAAAATATAATCCACAGCACCACACACTCTCAGTGCATGGAATTTCCATATTCCTGCTATTTTCTCTGTACTCCATCCCGGGGATTCTGGGACTAAGGGAGGCACTGGCCATCTGTGCCCTGGCACACCACAGCTCCCACGAAAATCCAAGGGAAGGGACAGAAAAGCTAGGAAGATGGAAATTCACGGTCCTGGCTGAGCAGGACCTGTGCCAACAGCATTTCCAAATTTTCCAACCCCCATCTTCGGTGTACGGGCAACATGAAGCTTTGGCCTGCTTTGGCATTACCTGTCTGTGTCTGCAGGGAGATGGGAACTGCAGCTGCAACTCTCCCGTTCCCAAGGATGATAGACCCCTCTGAGGTATTTAATATCAAATATCATGGAAATTCTGAGGAATTAAAAAGTAAACAAAACACTAAGTTCTACCACCTTAATTCACAAACATCCTCGGAGTTTGTACTTGGTACCTCAAGTCCTGCATGACCCAGACTGGAGGCTTGGGCCCATGCGGGCACTGACAGCAAGTGCAGGTAAAGTTCATTCCTGTGCAGGGGCTCCCTGTGGAGCAGCATTTTAGTTTTTCAGTCAGTGGCTTTTCCTTGTCCCCTGAGGCAGAGGATGATCCATTAATTTGTCTCTCCTTATTTCTCAGACACTCACAGACTGAGGTCCTGCTCTCTTTGCCCTCCCTCAGGGGCTGCATTTGCAGAGGGTTGTCCATGGAGGTGAGGCAATGCTGGCTGCTCCAGTGGATTTCCCTCCAATGCAGGCTTATGGGTCTGGAAGCTCTTGGGTTTGGCTGCTCAAACACCAAAGCATCTGACATCACTGGGCTGAATTTAATGATTTTTTTCCCATCCTGAAAGAGAGGAGAAAAGGAAAATTAAGTGAACTGTGGAAGTCAAAGGCTCCTCGCTTTCACACTTCTGTTCTGATTACTCACTACAGGGGCTTTCTGGCATAAAAAATGAGAGGTGACACCAAATAAAAGTACCTTTTTAAAATTCCTATTTATTAGCATTTTTATTTCTATTTATTTCATACATAAAAAGGATGCCTATTTTTATTTATTGTATTCTTTGCCTTATTTTGACAGAACCATTTTCACTCCAGACCCCACTTGTGAGTTATTCCATCCTTTGCCAAGAATCTACAAGTGTGGAGTTTGCAGGGCCTCTCATAGCATTCTGGCTGTTGCAAACTGACAGCAGGAATGAACAATGAAAAGCAGCATCAGGAAATAGAAGTTACAAACTTCTAGATCTAAGTCATAGAAAACAAAACAGCTTTCTGCTCCTTGTGAGTTCACAGAGGAACTGAGAAGGAGGAATTAAAAACACAAGCAAATGGGGAGAGGACACCACCACCACCACCACTCTCGTACCAATAAAAAACCCCAAACAAACAAAAAACAACAAAACCCCCAAACAAACAAACAAACCAAAAGCCAAAGCCCCCCAAAGCAACCAAGAAGCTCAGTCTCAGATTCCTAAAGAAAATCAAAGGAACCCAAACTGCATAACTTGATGTGACTGTTTTCATACTCAAGATTAGAGCTACAGTTACAAGGGCACTTGAGCATTAACGTCAGTATTTCCTGGTAAGAGCACCCAAGTCAGTTTTGTTTCCAGACATAAGGTGGCAGCATAGGATATCTAAAGCCTGCTGGCGCCATCTCTGAGGGAGCCAAACAGCTCGGATCCGGGTATGACACAAGCTGCTCTTCCTAACGTTGAGAAATGATTAGAAATCTCTAAAGCCTGCACAAAAGAACTCTGAGCATAACTCTTTCTTTCACTTACTACCATTTGGCTGTGTGTGCCTCAGAGTACAGAAGCTAAGGATCATGGCCAAGACCTTCAATCACAATTATCTTCAGAGCAAAATGCTACTGCTGTACATTTTCTTCAACTTTGTCATGTTTCCAGCTCCAGTTTCCTGGCTAATTAGGAAGAAACGTTCCAGACAGTATTCTAAAAACCACTGTTGACATTTTGTTCTAGGAACTTTGTAATAATGTTTCCTTATCGAGTCTGGCCCTTCATTTCCGTATGTCCCAGTGTTTTTCAGGTATTCCAACAACAGAGTCAAAACCATTAAACATGGTTAAACTAAACTCATTCACTCCATAGCTTAATGACATTTCTTTGACTAATACTTAGGCTTTACTAAGGTGTGTTTACAGTATTTTGAGGGTTCCCCAAGGCTGCTGTGACCAGAATTCCTGTAAATGCAGGCAAATCCGGAAGCATGGTTTCAGTTCATGCACTCAGCTCACAGA
This sequence comes from Pyrocephalus nanus, assembly GCA_038380795.1. Classification (NCBI taxonomy): domain Eukaryota; kingdom Metazoa; phylum Chordata; class Aves; order Passeriformes; family Tyrannidae; genus Pyrocephalus; species Pyrocephalus nanus. The sequence goes on along the minus strand of CM076275.1, from coordinate 11,984,564 downwards.
ATGTCACGTGCTGGAATGCACCAGGCAGTTCAGTGACTTGCTCCATGGCTGGACACATTCAGGTAGATAACCTGAGAGACACACTCACACCTGTGCAGTCAAATGAATGCAGCAATTAGGATAAACACATTTCAGATATTCATTATGTAACATGATTCCAAGAGCTTCTAAAGCCATTCCCAGCTAACCTTGTCAGATTGGAGAAGAGCCACTGACAGATAAAAAGTAATGCTCAATCTGCTTAAAACTTTTAACTGCGTCTTAGCAAAAGGCTGAAGGCATTCACTGCATTTAACCATCAAATCAAACTTCCAGCTCTGATGTTCACAAGTCTATTTGTGATCAACAGTTTTATTGCTACAAGGGAAGGCCACTATCACAGCACTTCAGGTAGCAGAACTGAGGTCATATTGCTCAGGTCACCCTACAGAGGACACTGGACAGCAGAACTTCCAACTATCAACATTTACTGGTAGCACCATTGTGTAACATCACTGGCGTTTGGAGATACAAAAAAGTAGTAGGAAAGCACACGAAAGAAAAAGATGAGCCTATATGCTTATTTAAAAAAAAAGTTCAAGAAGAATACTTATGTGATACACTCCTTCGTAACCATCCATCATTTTCATTATGACAGCACCAAACGATGATCACAAATTGAACCCTGCAAAGTGCCAGAGAATACGTGTAAGCATCAGCCTCAGCCATTTGGAAGAGAGAGCTTACCATAAGTCATTACAGTCTATCAGTCAAGGCTGATTTTTAGAAACAATGTCACTTTGATTGTAGTAGAAAAACTTAACTATTATAAAACTTCTGGTTCTTTAGCTCATATTTCATCCTAGAGTCTTAGTGCACTTTAAAGCATGTAATCTCTTTTCCAGGTCTTACTAGTACTTGTTAGGGCTACATTCTAGTGTTTAGTTCAAAAATCCCACAGCCAAGCCCTCTTCATAAATACAATAACTACACACATAACTGGAGGATTCCTGAGACTACTGGGCCACAAATAGAAAAAAATTTGAAATAAACATGCCATAAACATACCAAAAAGTCAAGGAATACCCTAGCCCTAGTTAGGAGTTTGATTTAGAAAAGGTCAGCCTTTGGTTTTTTTAAACAGTTTGGTTTAGAAAGGGTCAAAGACGATCTTCATGAGCCAGCCTTCAGCCACTGCATCCAGCTTTAGTCAAACCTGACAGTGCTGAAACCTGGGCTTGGGGGCAGCCCTTCAAGGGCATCTGCTTCAGCTCAGAGCACCTTCCCTCCCCCCGATATCAGTTCAGGGTCTACAAAGTTACTTTTCCTGGCGTCACCTGAGGTCTTGCTCAGGTGCACAAAATCACCCCCTGTGGTCTGGACCTGCACCAGTGGGAGCCCTGGAGGAGAGGAGGACGCGCGATCACGCATCTCTTCACTGCAAAGTCTCTGCCTGCAGAGAACTCTCTCCGCTCCTCGTTAAATCTCGTCTCTTCAGTCAGGGCCCGTGACCTACTTGGTCAGAGCGATTCTCAGTCTCAACAGAATTACCTTTAAAAGCTGCATTTCACCAGTTTTTGCAGAGAGCCTCCAGTGGCATTTCCAGAAAACAACAGGACACAGCGCAACAGTACAGCACGGGAGACACCGGGCTCTTAAGTACGCCTTAAGCGATTTTTAGCTCCTTATTTCTAAAGGGAAAGGAAACCGAATAATCTTTTTTTTTTTTTTTTTTTTTTTTTTTTTTTTTTTTTTTTATCCGGCGCATACAAAGCACAGAGCAGGCGCCCGGGCTCGGAATATCCAGGTGAAGAGTCGCTCGTGGAAAAGCCCCGCAGAGAAGCCGGGGTGGGGAAGGTCCTGATGGACACGGTCACTTGATCAGGGGGATCAGGCGGGCATCCTACCTCTTTCGGAGGCTTGGGGGAGGGAAGCGACTCGGCCCCTGCCGCGGACACCGAACAGCAGGAGCGCGGGGCAGCGGCTGGAGCGGGGCTGTTCTCGATCCGTGCCCGGGGCGAGGGAGGGGCGGTGTCTCCGCGGGGTCCGCGGCGGCTGCGCGGGGCGGCCCCGGAACGGCCGGGGCAGGAAACGCCTTTTTTGGGCCTCGGAAGTGCCATAAAAGGCCGCTCAGGAAGAGCCAAATATGGTCCGCGCGGTTCCGGCGGCCGCGGCGCTTCCGCCCGCCCGGGGCCGCGTGACGGGGCTCGGGCGCGCCCCCGGGAGCCGCGGGAGCGCGCGGGGCTCCCGATCGGATCCGAGCCGGGATTGAATCGCCGACAGCTTTACATCGCCGACAGCTTTACATCGCCGACAGCTTTACATCACCAGCAGCTTTACATCGCCGGCAGCCGGGCTTTGACTCGGGCGAGCGCGGTTCCTGCCCGTGAGCGGAGGGGGGGGAAAGGTTCTTCCCTCCCTCCCCCCGCGCTGCGCTTCCCGCAGGGAAAGGGCTTCCCCCGGTCGGTGGCAGCACCTGCTGGTTCCCTGGGAACAGCCTCCTTGGAATCGGCTCGTCCTCCCAGCTGGACTGGAAGCGAACTTTTTAAGAATCGGAAGTCCTCGGCCCAATGGCAAACGGGAGATCCCGCAGAAAACGCGCGGTCGGTGCTTTCCCAGCCTGGGAATCTGACTGCTTTTTATTGGGATGAAGGCCATGGAAATAGCACGTATCCCAGCCACTCACAACCCTAAACACTGGTGATTTGTAGAGAGCCCACCCGAAAGGACAGACACCAGAACCCTGTTCTGTACCTACACCACCAGTTCTCGGGGATAAAACTCCTCTGACCTCAGTCTGCAGTGGTCACATAACCCCTGAAATGTATTTCAAACCATCCCCTAAGGAAGGGTTTTCTCCTATAAATACTGACAGACCTGTAATAAAGTCTATCAGGGCCACACACTTGCATGACCTATGTCGTGTCAAAGAGGAACTCAGCCCTCAACTGAGCAGGGCTACCTTCTATCAGCCAGCCATTACGACCGAGCTTATTGTGTTGCCAGCCTTAAAACTGCTCTATTACCTTCCCACCCAGTAAGATTTCTCACTACCTACAAACACAGTTGAGATTGTAATTTTCTAACTTAACTTTCAGCACTGGAAGAATCGGTTTTCTTCCCAAGATTAGCTGACATGCTTCTGGAGAAGCCAGAAAACAGTAATCATGGCTACTTCAAAAGAGCAGGCAATGCACCTAATGCAAGGATGTGTGTGCTCCATCCAAGACTTTGCAAACAACTGGACGTGAGATTGATCTCCTTTCTTTAAGCAGGTATTTTTCCAAGAAACCAGCAGCACTTATGGCTTTGCAGCCACTGAAGGAGTCAGGATTGCTGTAGCACAGTCTTCCTGTATAGTAACTTAAAGGAAAACGTGGAAGTCTGCACGACTTGATATTTTATTTATTTTTTTCTGAAGGGTATTGTACACCAAATATCCCATTGGCAGGAAAGCGCATTCAATGTGTTTAGAAGCCAAACAGTCACTTTCATTTTAACAAACACAATTATAAAGTAAAAATAAACCACAAAATAATGAACTGCATGTTCATAACATACAAAAATTGCTGCCTACTCAGTAGGTAACTACAACATTCCAACTCCTGAATATATATATAAATTTACATTTTTGTAACAAAAATAGACTTTGAGAGGTGTGGGATTTTTTTTTTTTTTTTTGCTTACATTCCATCCCCCAGGCCTTTCTCCTGCTCCACTCCCCACTCAGTCCCTGCTCTCCTTTACATTCTTTGAGTAACATCCCTTTCACTTTAAGGCAAGATGCAAAGCATCCATTCACACAAATGCATGACGTCAGCAAGGCTTCACAAAAAGGCACCAAGACTTTTAACTTTTAAAACAAAACTTCTGCCACATGTGAGTGTCTCATCAGATGATATTTACACAGCATCACTCTAACATGCTCAAATACAATAAGTGCTGTTCCCAAAGAAGTTTGAAACGCGTTATAGCATTGTCACTGAAATAGAATTAACATTTACAAAATATGGCCCTGCAAACTCCAAATAATACAATATGAATATGCAAAGATTTTTTTTTTCCACATCAATAGTACCTAAAGGAAAGCAAAACCATGGCACATGTACAATTTACATCAGCTAGATACTTAATCAAAAGTCCTTTCTTCCTAATAAAAGACTATTGTTTACGGGGAAAATTATATTGAAATTATATCCACAGTCCATGCAAATTAAGTCATTCAACAGAGGTGGAAAACTTAAGCAGCAGTTGTTTCAGGCAGCTGAAGTTTAAACTAAAGTTAAATAGCCTTGCAACGTATGGTGTTGGGGGAGTAATTGGAGACTCCATGTCTGATTGATAACACCAATGGAAAAGGTGAATTCTCCTGTTCCAGAAGGTCATCTCAGCAGATCTCAATTGTCCTTGGAGAAAAGGCTGAGTTCATGTCTGAAAGTGCTGAGGTCACCTGAGAGCTGAAATTGTTGGTGACCCCTGGAGATGAGAAGGAGGTGGCCACTTGGGTCTGAAAAGTGGCAGTGCCAGAGGGATAAGTGGTTGCTATAGAAGGGGATGGGAATGTGGTGTGTGCAGGGGAGGGATAGGAAGAGGGAGCAGGAGAGGAATACACTGTGCGCACCGGCGAGGGATAAGTGGTGGTGATGGAGGAAGGGTAGGATGTAGTCACAGAGGATGAATAGGCAGGAATTGGGGAAGCAGTTGAGACTGGAGCTGCCTTTTCCACTTTCTTGTCCTTCTGCCTAAGGTGGATTTTAGTGTGCCTCTTCCTCTCATCACTCCTGGCAAACTTTCTGCCACAAATGTCACAGGCAAATGGCTTCTCCCCTGTGTGTGTGCGGATGTGCGTGGTCAAGTGGTCACTCCTGCTGAAGTTCCGCATGCAGATGCGGCACTGGAAAGGTTTCTGTCCTGTGTGGATGCGGATGTGCCGTGTCAGCTCATCGGATCGGGAGAACCTCCGGTCACAGGACTCCACGGGGCAGGCGTAGGGTCGCTCGTGAGGGGGGGTCTTGCTGGGACGGTTTGGGTATTTCCTCATCCTGCTGGGCTTGATCAACTGGGACTGATAGTTAGTGTTGAGGGTCTTCAACTCCTGGGAGCCAGTCTGAGTAGCAAATGCCTTAATAGTGGACAGTGGCGTGAGGGAAGGCTGCTGTGCTCTGGTCTCAAGGGCTGGGAAGGGCTTCTGCTCAGCTGGAACAAGACTGAGCTCTCCCTGTTGCTGAGGGAACAGGTAATCCGGGATCATTGGCACCTGAAAGTTGGTTTTAGCAGTCGGATAAGCTGGAGGTGGGTATTGGATGGGGGCTCCAGTGGGGTTGGGGAAGGACTGGGTCTGCGATTCCGGGAAAATGTCAGAGCTGGAATTGGGAAACGTTGGTGCAGCTGAATAAATTGGACTGTTCTCGCTGGCTTGGACTGAGCAGCTCAGTGGGGAGCTCTGAGAGGAGGAGGATGGCGATGATGAAGTAGGCGTCGAGGTGGGAGGTGCATTAGCCATGCCCACCAGCCCACTGACGAGGCTGAAGAGAGGCTCTGGCCATAAGGTGTTGCCGCTATTGGGGGCCGGCTCTAAGGAGAAGCGCCCCGTGTAGGTTATCGGCGGCAGCCGGGTCGTTTGGTTGGGATAGCTGGTTTCTGGCAGGCTTTTCTCGGTGTTCAGGGAGATTTCGGGAAAAGTGTCTGAAAAGAGAAGAACAGCGATTACTTCCAGCAGCCACTGCAGCCGCTGCCGGAGCTTCGCGAGCCATCCCCAGCGCAGCGCAGCCCCAGATTCTGGTTAATCACTAATTGAGCGTAACATATTGCAGCGCCGCTGGCAGCGCTCCAGCCGCAGCCAGTCCGGAGCTCTGACGCAAACAGGAGGATCCCCCCGCGCGGCCGCCGGGACCGGGGGCGCCGCTGCAGCGCGGAGCTCCCGCAGGCGCCGCTGCCCCCGCGGCGGACCGGGACTCCCCGCCCGCCCGGGCCGGGTCGGGTCAGCGCGCTTACCTGCCGCCAGGTGCTCGAAGTGCTGCTCCCCGGGCTCCCCGGCGGCGCCGAAGCCCCCGCTCTCGGGCGCCCCGGGCGGGGCGAGGAACTGCGGGCCCCCGCCGCCCAGCAGCATCATCTCCTCCAGCTTGGGGTAGTGAGTGTCCATGGCAGGGGGCGAGTGCGGGAAGGCGGCAAAGGGGTCGGAGATCTGCAGCGGGGGCAGGAGCTGCATCTCCGCCTTGGCCGCGGCCATGAGGGCGCGGGGCTCGGGCTCTGACGGGTGATGGCGCTGCCACCGCGGGGCCGGCGGACGGGCCGGCTGCGGCGAGGCGGCCGTCGCCTGCTGTGCGCCCCGCGCCGCGGTGGCCCCGGCGCTGCCCGCTGGAAGCGCTCGGCTCCCCGCCCGCCCGCCCGGGGCTCCCCCCGGCTGTGCCCGCTGGAAGCGCTCGGCTCCCCGCCCGCCCCAACGCCGCCCCTATATATCGGGTCTCACCGGCCGCGCACCGCCCCGGCCATGACGTACATGGCCATATATGGGAAGCAGGAAGCCCTTATATGGATGCGGCCTGGAGGACCCCGCCTGGCGTCAGAGCCTGGCACCGGGGAAAGCCGGGCCGGGGGACCCCGCCCGCCCCGCGCCGGGAGCCCCGCGCCCTGTGCGGGGCTGTCCCCGGCCGCGGGCAACGCCGCCGCAGCGCCCCGGCCGCGCCGCCGGCCTCGGGGCGCGGGGTCCCCCGGCCCCCGCCGGCCGCGGCAGCGCCGCCGGAAACCCCCGCCGCACTTTCCATATAAGGGAACGGCCTTATAAGTCCCGGTTCCGGCGGAGGCTCCCGCTCCTTATTTGGCGGTTCCGGCTCCGGGTGGGGGGGGCGCCGAGCCAAGGCCGCAGCCGGGCGCGCGCCCGCCCCCGAGGCCGCGGGAGCGCGCGGGCACTGCCCGGGCGGGCGGAGCGGGGGGCGCTCGGCGGGCCCCGGGGTTGTGTCCGCGGCCGCTCGCCCTGAGCCCGTGTCTGCTCAGCTCGTACTGCTCACCCACACACACACACACACACCTCAGCCCCCGCGGAGGAGCCGAGCGCCGGCGGCGCACGGTCAGCTCGGCAGCCCCGATGCGGAGGAGTTTTCTGGGCGCTGGCAGCGCGCCCAGGGCGGGAGCTGCCCGCTCCCGGAAAAGGGGAATCTCCGGGATTCCAGCGGGCCTACCGGGAGAGCCCGTCTGCCTCCGCCCGCTTCCAGCGAGAGCGGCGGAGCCCGCACCGGGGCAGACCCGGGCTCCGCGCGGCGGAGAGCGGGTGACGGACACAAACAGAGCCGCGGGTACCACATGTCCGCGGCCGCCACTGACAGCGAGTGACAGCGCTCGGCACTCCGCTCTCGCTGCCCTCGTTAGGGCTGTCCCTTGGCGCGGCCGCGGCTCCCTCCCCCCACGGAACCCCGGCGCAGCGCGCACCGCCGCGGGAGCGCCGGCGGGGTCGGGGGAGCCCCGGGCGCCATAAATAGCGGCCCCGGCGGAGCCGCCGCCCCGCCCCGGCCCCGCCCGCGCGGCCCCGCCGGCGGGGCTCCCCCGGCGCGCGCCCGGCCGGCGGCGGCGGCACCGGCGACGCAGTGCGGCCGCAGTGCGCGTGCGCGGGGCCGCCGCCGCCGCCGCCGCCGCCGGGGCTTCCCCGCAGTGTGCGGGGACCGCGGGAGGGGCGGTGGGGCCGGGGGGACACCGGGGGACACCGGGGGCGCGGGGAGGGCCGGCAGCGCCGGGGACCGCAGCCCCCGCGGTGGTCCCGGCCGCGCCTGCCGCCCGCCCGGTGCCGGGCATCCCCCCCGCGCTGCGGACGGGCTGTTGTGTAACTCACTGCGCTCCGCCGCCTTTGCGGGCTATACCCGAGTCGCAGGGCTCTGCCCGCCCGCTTTTATGGAATATTTAAACCTCTGCCGCGTGCACGGGTTTAACCGAGTTGCTATATTTAGGGCCGTGCCTTGTCAGTGTCGCTGTGCGGTGCCTCCCACACTGAGGCATTTCCAGCTTAAAACCCAGCGATGGGTTTGTAGCCGCACGATGCCTCCGGGAGAAATGTGGAAGGCTCCCGCTTATCTGCAGCTGGTGTTACTGAATGGCAGCTAATGCACATCTGTTCTTCGGTACTTGCTCTTTATGGAGAGAAATCGTACTACTTTTCAAATGTCAGTGCACCAGGCCAGACCTCTATATTGAAAATGGGATTTGGTGCTTTTCCTTTTTTAACTAATACCTGCTGCAGGGTTTGTGACGTGCCATACATAATGATTAAAACTAGTCTGTTTTTCACCAGCCTGTCACAGTGTGGAGCCCTGTTAGAAAGGGATGAGTAGCAGAACTTGACTTTTTTTTACAAACACCATAGTTTGTTTTGGCTTCTAAACACGTTTACTGACACTGCAGAAGCCACTGCATCTTTCTTTCCCTCTTTTCTTTATTCTATTCTTCTTCAGAAAGAACTGCCTGATTCCCAGAGAATTTCATTCATACACTCTACATCTATTAGGCCCAATATTTCTTTACTGGTATTGAACTACATAATTCAGACAAATTTTGTTTTGTTTTTCCAAATCTGAAATCACAAAGAGATGAAAAAAATCTATTGCTTTCTTACTTTTCAATAACCTCGGATGCTGTTTTCATGACCATCTTACTTCAGGTCTTGCCCACCTGTACTGTGAATAAAAGTAAAGTGGTCACTGCTGCTGTTGGTGCTGAATCAACTAAGTTCAACTCCAAGTTCAAGAAAAGTTAATCAACTTTATCTTTGTAACTTGCCCGGTATTCTAATACAAATTTTTGTTCAATTAGATGCACTTTTCACTTCATCCACAAACAGCTTCCTTGTGTCTGGAATGCCCACTCACTTTTGGCAAAATTAAATCATTTTCTTTCAGAAATGCTGTTTTTGCCTGGATATGTAATAATAACAGCATCAGTCATAATTTCTCTAAGTCTCACACTAATTGTTCAAATACACGTGCCTTCAATTGTCTTTATCCTGAATCTCCAACTACCTCTGTTTCACCTGGATACTGTTTTTAATATTCCAGGCTGTAAAACAAGTTATTAGATATCCCTTTAAAAAGTTTTATTATTCTCTAATTTTATCATTCTCTACCTGAATAATTAGAAAAGAGGGGATATTGCAGCTTTTTAAAGAAATGCTGTAGAATTGTTTCTATCTTCTCACCCTGCACTCTAAAACTAAGCCATCTGATTTTAAAAACTGTGACATTTTTATGCATTGTACTGCAGGATATTCTACGGATATATTAAACTTATTTATAATTAATTTTTCTTTCTTTGCAGTTGCATTCATTACAATAAAAGTCTGTTGCTTTTGGATGGGGCACAGAGGGAACGGGTAAAAATGCACTCATAAATGAGGAAACACTTAAATCTCAGCATCCTTTTCAGTTCTATAAGGAGTGAAAACCAGTTTTTTTGAACGCATGGCTTTGCTGTAGTGACTGAGACAGTGTTTGCTGCAGAATTCTCCCCTCACTGTGGTATGTGGTTCTCTTTGCTCTGTGTACAGGCCCCTGGACTGCGCTGCTCCCGCCGGCTGTGGTGGAGCTGTCCATCACCCAGGAGAGGGAACTCTTCCCTGGGATTACTCTAGAGCAGGGTGTGCTCTACAAAAATTAAATAGAGCAGAGATTGTGTAAGAATTGGGTTGCTTGCTTGGTTTTTTTCCCGATCTCAGACATTATAGATGGGCGGCAAGATGACGTCATCGATTTTTCTCGGAAATCTAAGGCAGCTGAGGGCTTTCCCCTCAGGCTTTCCTGCTCTGATTTAAAGAAAACCCTTTAAAAATAGTTCATTTGGGATGCATGGATTAATAGACTTCAAAAGCCAGTACAGTCCTTGAAGTATCCAAACACTTCCCTGGTGCTGAAGAGCACCTCTATTCTGGTGAACCTTAATCCTCCAGTTGAGGTAATTTGGCTGCGGTTGCCAAGAGACAATGCTTACCTCAGTTTGCTGTTAGTCCTGTGACAAATGGTATTAGGTCTCCTATGGTATCAGGATGAGTAAGACGATTCACCATATACTGGTGTCCTCTTTGTCCCTGCAGAATTAATATATGAGAAATATCAGCAAGGTAAAGGTAAGAAGGTAGTGGAAGAAAAGCAAAGCAGGTAACAATTATGAGCATTCAACAAGTGTTACCAATGAACAAAGACAACAGATGCCTCTGCCAGTGCTGGGATCTCACTGCTTCTGTTACACAAGCACTCATTTTCCTCCTTTGGTTGTTCACTTTCTTCTTCAGAACAAAAATCACCGATGCCATCTACCGTATGTGTGTGTATCTTTAGACATGAAGGGTTATTTTAGATGCCAGGCAGATTCAATGTACTGAAGCTAGGGAAGCCTTCTCACATTAGGTTAACATTTCATTTGGGGTAAGATTAAAAAAAAAGGAAATACAAATTATAAGCAGAAAGAGCTTCATCATTCTCAACTACTGCCCAGATGAAACTGTAGCCCCTGATGTGGGCCTTGTATTCTGTAGGGGAAGTGGGGCTGGTGCTAGTGACAGAAGGAAAAATGTTGTGAAAGAGCAATTTAATTGTGTATTCCTAGCCCAGTACAAGGAACACACACTGCAAGTGAAGTGTTGCATAACACAGCCTTGGGAACAAGCACAACAACTCTGAGAGCAAATAAATCAACACTGGGGCCAGTGACTATTAAACCAAAACAATGTAACAAATTTGGTTTAACACACTCTGGTCAGATCTGTCATTATCTCACCCCTTTGTGCTTTACAATAGGGCACCAAAAAGGACTATTGTGGTTTAAACTCAGCCAGCAACTAAGCACCACCAAACCTCTCAGTCCTCTCCCCACGATGGGATGAGGAGGACAATCAGAAAAGTGAAAACTCCTGGGCTCAGATAAGAAAAGTTTAATAATTGAAACAAAGTAAAATACTGCTAATAATAATGATAATAACAATAACAATAATAGTAATGAAAAAGAGAGAGAAATAAACCCCAAGATGCACAACAAATTTGCTCACCACCTGCAGCCCAGCAGTAACCATCAGCTTTTGGCCAACATAGGTAGTGTTTGTTTACAAGATTTCACACGACCACAGAGGCAAACCACCCTGAAAACAAAAGGCTTGGAAGTTAGATAGCAAAACACTAGGAAATTCATCACAGAAATACCTATGAGCTCTTAACTACAATGCCCTTCTGCTTAACCTGAAACATCTATGCAGAATACTCTCCCTCTTGCTATGATAGTTCACTAATAAACAAAACCAAACCACTGCTGCATACTCAGGATGTTATAGCAAGGATAGAGGCTTATTGTTCTGAAGATTTGTCTTGCAATTTTCATTCCCTGTGACTCTGGTTTTTTCCGCTCTCACTGCAGTGCTTGATAGAGAGTAACATGAAAAAAAAAAAAAAAAAAAAGGTGTTATTACAGCCATACATCTCATATTCTCTCCAGCCTGTAACAAGAATTCAGAAGATAGGAGTTTCCTCTTGAATGACATTGGCTGCTAACCCAATCAGAGTACTGAAGGGAGATTCTATTCTAACTGGCTTCCAGCTCACAACAGCAATGCCACAGTACCCTCCCTCTCTTACATCAGTCAGCTTCCTATCCCATGCTAGCACATGCTCAAGTGTGGTGGGCGTAATCATGCACACACATACATACACCACAGTACATCACTATATATATATATATACATATTTAATTGACTAACCATATCCCAAGCACATGAGCAATTCAAAGGCAGATCTTTAACCCACTCAGGCCGTGGCAGCAAAGGGCAGCAGCAAACTGCAGGACACCATGCAGTGACTACCACAGTCACGGTCACTTTGCAAATAAACTGTGTGTTCCATTAGAATATGAAATTTAAAAGAAAATACTCCCCCTTGCATTCCAGTTAGTCCTCAGAGGTTGGAGGGGCTGGGCACAGCAGGTTTAACTTCTGATTACAACCAACTTGTCACTATAAATTCTTGAGTAGGAGCAACAGGTCACAGATCAAGTGTTGAAGACATTTCTCGTTTTACTGCCTTTCTTCATGGATGTTACCAGTGTTCATCCTGCATTTGATGCACTGGTACATGGTGTGAATAAGGCAGTGAGTTTCCTCAAATTTCTATCCCATGGCAAATAAAAATACAGTACTTGATACTACTATGAATCAGAGGGGATTTAAAAATGCACATAATTGCAAAATATCTTTCTTCCTCTCACTTGTCTTATATATTTTTAATGTGAGTACACCACCTATCACTATGTCTGGCAGTGAGCTTCTGTGTAAGAACTATAATTTGGCTTTTCTATATGGTGTTCTATATTGTATTTCCAATTGGCAGATATAACACATTTTTTTTTTTCTTCTTCTTCCAGTTTTCTTTCATGAGTGCTGATACACACATTGCTGCAATCACCTGGCTGAACAGCTAAGTTGAAACCACCTACAGCCCTGCACTGGAATAGGTACTCTGCTCTTAATATGTCCTTGGTTATAAATCTGTCCTTACAGAGGCCTTGCTGTCATCCTCAGTGACTGCCAAAACCTGTACAGGCTACAGCCTTTTTTGTCCCCTAGTTTTAATATATTTTACTCCTAATTGTAGAATAAAATTATGCGAATCACTTGCATTTCTTGTACACAGTTTTACTAGGTCAGGGGATAATATTTTTTGTCTCTACCTGTTCCTCAAATGTCCATCTGCCTCTTTTCCTTTAAAAATACAGAATAAAGCTCATGGGAGGCAGGGGGAGAACCCTCCTTAGGAAACAAGCCTTAGGGAAACTAAGCTTGGAATTGCTGATAGTGTCAGTGCTGCTGCTGGCTCAGTATCCATGGAAACCTGATTTCCCATTTTGCTGCAGGAATTAATTGAAGATCCCAACCCACTTGCTTAGGGAATCACTATGATATTAACTCACATCAAGCTATCAGGCTCACTTTATTATCTCAGATACTCTTTTCATTACTTTTTATCAGAACAAAAGGTTCAATTAGCTTTCACCAACTTAACAAAAAAAGACCACCTAAATCTTTACCTCCTCAAAACTAGGGCACAGCACACACAGGCTACATCTTGGAGATCTACATCTTGCAGAAGGAACTTGGCCAAAATGTCAACCACAGGAGAAGGTGCTCTATGCAAATCTTCCCAACATCCTCTACTCTGTTTTTCACCTATGCTGTATCATCTTGGGGGGGAAAAGTCACTGTCCACCCTTCAATACCAGAGTGTAACTTTGTCTTCCACAGTTCGTTCTTGCCTAAGATATAACGTGCAAAGCTTCAAAGAGAATAAACCAAAAGGGACTTTTGCTAAGGAATATTGTTTCCAGACTTCTCTTTGAAGGCTTTTCATTAATTACAAACATAAGCATGCCAAGTTCCCTCAAGGTCTGCTTCTGGATCATACATCTCTGGTTATCTACCTTTGAACTTTCTTTCCTCTTGCTCTTATTTCCTGTTGAATTCCCTAGCTGCTGTCCCCATTCCCTTTATTTCTCCCTGATCTCCAGATCATCTTCTCTGCTCTGCGTCTCTTCTGCTCGGACATTGATTTTTCTCCATTTTTATCTTTCCGATACTTTGTTTTTAGCAGCTGGTCCTTTTGTAACCATGACAACTACATCATATCAGGAAAGGATCTCACTATTATCTGAGGAACCAGATCTCATTAAATGCCAGGGATGTTTGCTTGAGCTGACGTTTAGTGTCCTGTACCCAGGGGAGGAGCTTTGCTTGGAGTTCTCTATATTTTATCTGTGAGCCAGGAAAAGCCAGTTTCTGATGTTAGCTGGTATTCTTCAGACAATTGTCCTCCTCCATCTTTCATTTGCACTATCAAGACATAGTGCCTTCCACAAATGTGGACTATTGAAGAATATTATCACAGGGAAGATGGCAGGGATGTTATAGACCCATCATACAGTCCCTGGACCGGATCTGTTACATCTCAAACACTGACAGTTTATAAGAAACTGATTGCTCTCAAACTGAAAATCCAGGTGCTGCAAAAGCTGCATATACTTGCTACAGAATGGTTTTGCATTTATGGATAAAGCTAAACACCACTCTCTTATCTAACTGGTAAGTGCAGGCAAGGGAAAAGTGAAAATAACATTTTGAACTGGCTTGGTGGTAGCTCAAGGAATGTCAGACAAACAGGAGGATGAAGGAATACCATAGACCAGTGAAAGACTACTGGATTACAAGAACACCAGTATTCTCAAAGGAAATAATTTTCCCTCCTAGCTGGATTTACAAATGAACATGTGTTATATTGTTACTCACCACCAAGACTGAGGTCTCTGTCTGTGGTTAATCACTCCTCAGTCTCAGGCTGCAATTTCCCAGCATCAGACTCTTCAGGCATCTGGAGACTCAGATGCTGTCAGAGATGAGTTAGGCACATGAAGACTTTCATAGAAAAGTCCAAGGAGAAGAGAAATTAGTAGGCAAGAACCTACATCCCACCCATAGCAAAGCTGGACTGTCTCTGTGTTTCTCTTCACCCACTGTAAAAACACCAACTCACTTGTACTTTCTGCCTCTTTCTCCTCACATCAATAAAGACCATCAGGAGCTGAGAATCCCAAGTACTGGGATGAAGTAACACCTCAGTGAAAGCACCTGCCCTATGTTTAGCTGCAGTGAGAATACCAATTGTTTTACTCTAAGAAATTGCTGACAGAAACCATAACAAAAACAATGCAAATTCATCATACATCCTCTTCTATCTGACTTCACTCAGTTCAGGCCACTTACACTTCAAAAAGAACTTAAAAAAAAGACAAAGCTAGGAAATGCAATTTGATGGGAGCTTAGGATGAAACAGTGAGGCAGCAAGTGTGGAGCAAAAAAGCAAAAGTACTTTTCTCTAGTAACACCCAGTGGAACCCAATGCTGAGTGATGCTCCATGGGCCATAAGTATGAACAGCTACAAAAATGGGCTACATAAACAAATCCACCAGTGGCTGTTAAACATAATTTTGAGAAGCAGCATCTGGCTCAGGAATCACCTAATAGTATATATGGGACAGTGGGAGCAGGAGAAGGAAAAATCACACTGTGCTTGGTTTGTTTGATATATATTATCATCACTCACTATTGGAAGCTCACAGCTGAAAATTAGATGGGTTGAGGAGACTTGATCTGAGGGTTTTTACAAAGGCAAAGCTCAATAAAGTACAGAAAAATTCTCACAAATTTCAAAAGTCTTGCTTTTATGAAAGGAACAAGTAAGACGCAACTTAACTATTAAAAAAAACCCAAACCCAAACCAAAACTCAACATATAATCTCTTGGAATATATGAGAAGGAACACCATGAAACGAAAAGGAAATATGTTTCTTGCACAGTACCTAACCCATGGAACTGTCATGAAATACCACAGAGACATACAGCCAGCAGATGCAGCAAACACAGAGCACTACATCTGGTTAGCAACATGCTTCAACCTGCATTTAATTTAAAGAGACTAATTCTCCTCTCCCATCACTGCTCCTTTGTAGCACAATCTAAATTAAATATTGGTAAGTACTAAACAGAAGCACCATCAACCAGGTCAGGACAGTTAAAATTCCTTACAATCATCTACCTGTGAATAACTTGGTACCATCAGAGACAGAAACCTGGGTTGGCCAGACCACATAACTGAGGTGATTCAGCTGTTGTATCCTAAGTTTTATTGGGAAGAGTTTAAAGTTTGCAGTAGGAATGACAGGAAATGGAAATACTATAAATTTCAGATCAAAGGGCCATTTAATAAATCATTTTTATATCATGGCCTTAAGAAGCAAAAAAAGACAATCCTGCTCCATTATGAAAGAAATTTCAAACCAATACCTTAGAATCTGAAATGTCAATAAGAAACTCTTATTGCTACTACATACCACACATAGCATTCTGTTTGGCTTGTTTCCCACAAGCAATTGCAGTGCTTGTATATAAATTAGGCAAATTCTCCTCTTTTCTATGTTCATTTGCTTTTCTTTGCTGTCCTTAAGAAAATAAAATTCAGTGTTTCTCAAAACCAGTTCAAATTTAGGTGCTATTCAGATGCTCTATTTACCAGGATTTATCCAGTGGGTTGGATAATGTTAGCAGCGAATTTCCTGCTGGCCTTTACAGTCCTCATGGTTCAACTTGCCTCCTCCTGTTTTGCCTCTTTAAGGCTTTCAATTTTGCTTCTCTGCAACAGCTTCTAACTCTGGCCAGATAATCTGGTCAACAGCTGGCTTTTTGCTGGGGAATGTTTTGGTGTAGCAAGGTGTGATGAAATAGTTCTACCAAAGCTATTTAAGATTTTCTCCATATCACCAGACAGCTCCCTGCCCCCCACCCCAGCTTGTTTATCTCTATATTTGCAGTGTTGTGGGTGGAAATGCCATTTGCTATACCAAAGGGAGCAATATCTGAAAAGGGACAGGAGAACTAATGATTCCTCAGCCACTAATCTAAAAGCTAAACCCCAAGTCTCAATGTTATTAATTCTCTCTTTTTCCCCCTCTCACTTTAGCAAATGAAATGTTATTTTCACAGGCATTTATTGGTCTCATATTAATCCTCCTATTCTGCAGAATTAAACATCTAGTCTATTCAATATTTTGCAGGGTTTCAAAAAGAAATCTTTGAGAGCTACAGTGGAAAAAGCACCCAAGCTAATCCAGAATCTCCCAAGAACAGCAAGAGGAGTGCTACCAATTTTATTCAGTTTATAAACGTGTTCTCTCCACTACACAATTCCACAAAAGTCACTGAAGTGAGAAAAACACATTTTTTCCAGCCTGTAGAGCACAATATTTCTGTTTCTGCCTTTCTTCCCCCCCCCCCCCCTTCCCCCCAAGTTCCTGAAAGACAATATAGTCAAAGTTTAATGCACTGGAGACAGGGAAGGAGGGGAGAACATTTTCATGGAGAATTATTTTTGGGGAATGGAAACTCACTAATCCAGGGAATGGCGTAGCCCTTTAGAGAAGCAGTTCCAGAACAGGTCAACTCTGGCTTCTTACAATAGTTTTGTTACAGGTAATACCAGTAATACAATTAACAAAAACAATGCCCCAGAATCATGGCCAACAGAAAACTTTTCCCATCTTTTAGGAAAATTTCAAAATACTTTTAGCAGTGTTTTCATGTATTTAATTATATATGTGATCATATATTTAATTATGTGTGACATTTAACCAACATTTATTTTTCATTTTTTCTTGCACATCTTTAAAATATATCTGTCTTTGCATATTTGCACTTGGCAATGTAAACACTTGGTCAGTAAGCTCTACCCCCCTTCTCAGGTCCAAATATCAGGTAATAACTCCTTTTAAGTACAACTGCTTTGAGTTAGATTTGAACCTGCAGCTGTCCTCAATGTTATTGCTGGTTTCCAGAGGCAATCATTATCCCTGATTCTTGCATATTCTAAATTCTTCAGATATTTTACTTTATAAAATATTAACTTACTAAACAGTCCCCAAAGCTGTTTCTTGCTAATCAGGGATGTTTCACTTTTCATTCAGTATGGCTGAATGAAGGTAATTCCAAGGGATTAGCACATAAACTTTCTTGTCTCTTCAGATGGCAACATTTTAATCTTCTACCCCACCTCTCAGTAGATTGTTCCTGAACGTGTATCATTCACCTTTTTCTCAAGGTTGGTCTGCGACAAAAATTCCAAAATAAAGCACAAAAATTACTTGAGTATTCAAAGATGCTTAAGTATTTATTAAGTTAAAAATCACAATCTCCTGACAGGAAAAGTCCCATAGTATTCAGAATAGTGGCAGACTTACACGTTTTTCTTTGTCTGGCTTATAAAAGGTGGGGGAAGAAGTGTGATTGTAATAACACATGGTACAAACATCACTAGAGGCAAAGTCCCCTTCTACTTCATGATGGAAATAGCCCAAGTCTGGACTGTATCCTTATCCTGATTTTGGGTTTGCTTAAACTGTTCTCTTACTGAATGCTGGGAGTTTTTATTGCAAGCTGAGCAAGAACTCTAAAATCAACCTGCCTGAAAACTCATTGCTGCTTCCTCATTAATATGCCAGAAGGACTGTGACATTTCTATGGAATGTCTGTGCTCTTGGGACTGATGATTCAGGGTAGAGCTGTGTGGAATTTCTACAAAACTTCAGCCCTCCTCACTTTTCAAATGGCTTCATTTTACCAGGCTGTCAAGCAAAACTAAAAATAATTGTTTTGTGCGCAGTTACAAGGGAAAAGATGGAAATTTCACTGCACAATTTATTAGGCAACTCATTAGAAAGCAGAAGCTGCATTTTCAAGAGCAGTATGAAATATATCTCCCATGTTTAATTAATTTTTTTTTTTTTTTTCTGCAGTTAGGGAATCTATAGTATCTAGCAGCTAAATTCCTTCTGATTTTGGGGGGCATAGGTTAACATCATCAGAAGGGTAAAGGAAAATCATGGCAATAAATTAATTAAAAAAAAAAAAAAAAGGAAAAGAGAAAAGCAACTTGAAAGACAATCTTCCAAGAAATCATGTCTTTAAAATCACCTGGAAAGAACTCTAGAAAACAAGATGTACTGAGCAGTGAGAAATCACTGGATCAGTACTAAACATATATTATGGCAGCAAGAAAAGATCTCTATGTAATTTCCATCTGCATAGACTCACATGCAGGGAGGGCATTCTACTTTTAAGTAGTCTACATTCATTACTGAACACTTCTGCACAAAAAAAAGGATTCAAAAGGCAAAATGCACAATATTCAAATCAGAGTATATTTTATACGACAACATTTGAAGGTTTAGGTGTGTAAAGTTTAATAAAATACCACCTTTTATATCCACAAACCCATCTGACGTGCAGAGTTCAGATGAATACTCTATAGGAATGATAATGTCGAATCAGGATTAAATTAATAACTATGTATTCAATTACTTATTTCTTCTTCTATTTTAAGTAATTCTCAGCAGGCCAGAATTTTCCAGACTTGATAATTCTGGTTAACATCCCCGTTCGAGTCACTTCTTCAGGGTAGGTGTTTCCTTCCATCACAGGTGTGCACACCTGTGTACAGTGACTTATCCTCCTGATAAGATGTTGCCCTTGGTCACTGCTGTGTCGTACATGATGCTGATTGATTCTTCTCCTCCTGCTTCTGCCTTTTGCTTCCTTGTTCCACAGAAACCTACCGTAAATCCTGGCACGTGAGTTAGGTCACTCTCTGAAAAGGACCCAAATTACTTTGGTGGGACTATTTCTCCTCTTTCACTGCTGTAACACATAATTAATGCATCCTGTAAAAATCAGTTAAGGTTCTGACTGCTTTTTCTGCAGGCTGAGTGTGGCAGCATTTGCAGTGTCTGTCACTGTGCTGATGGCAGAAGCTCCATAGCAACAGCATGTTTGCATTCCTACAGGAACCACATTGCTCCTGTACTATCAGGAAAACCCTTCTGACATGTGCAGTCACAGTTATTTAGCTTGTGTGCTGAAGAACTTATTCTGATTAACAAAGATTTAACCAAAAAGCTGTGTTTATTTGTCCACAGTTAGCACAGGGTTTCACTGCTCCAGCTCCCATGTAGAGTGACAGTGTTGCTTTGGTGCTGAAGAAGTGGAACTTTTGTCTTCCTCCACCTGTATAATACTCAAATGTGTAAAAGCTGTTTGGAGGGTTTGAACAGATATTCCCTGAAATAATCCTTCATTGGGCACAATTATATGAAATAGAATAGTACACATTTTTAAGTCTAAAACCAGAATACCACCCATATACCACTGTACTCCAGATACTACCACTTGTAGCCAGTAAACAAAGAGGCTCTAAAATGAAAATGTTTTACTGGCAATCACATAATATTCAAGATATTCATTGCTCTGTATCCTTGTTTTCATTTTGATCCCGTCCTATGTAGCCAGATGACACTTATGATTTAGAAATTATTCTTATGGCAAGGAAGAACTCAAATCATACCCCCTCTAACTGGTAGAAAAAGCACACCAGGTCAGGACAGGCACTTGTACTCTCATTCCATGGGAAATGAGGCTGATGAGATCTTCCACTGGACGCAAAGAACGGTTCCAAAGCCTCAGGGTTATCCACATTATTAAGTAACGACAGCCCTAGAGAGGCAACATCATCAATCAGCACGAATATTCCTCACCAGATAAATCTCTGGGATTGAAAAGGATTATCTCCATCACTGTGCTAACAGACTAAGCAGTTTGCCAATCATCTCTAACCTATTACTTAACAACTCACAAATTCAGTGGTCATTTACACTGCAGCCTGCTGGCCCAGCAGGAGAACAGGCTCAGCTTCAGGAGTTGCCAGTGATTCTAACAAACAGGCAAACTCAAAGTCCAAACCCAGTGCAGCTCATTAATTGCTCCTGTAATCATTCACAACTGTGCACATACAAATGCTTTCTGTCCTCCTCAGAAGTCATTTGCAGTTACAATTTAGGTAGGTCCCCTCAATGCTTAACAATAACAATATTTAATTCTGCGGGAGCAAAAAGGCCATTGAACAAATACACTTGGGATATGAATCCAAGTCCTCAGCCAACAGCTGGCAAGTGCACACAACCTAATTGAGAAGCAGCATTTGAGTGAAGAAACAAAGCCAGGACACACCAGATTCTCAAGACTTGCCTTATTTTTACACGGCAGAAATAGCAGGACTCTGTATTAATTTTCATATCTTTATTCATTCAACAATGGAGAGGGGGAAAGGCAGAAGACTAAACACATAAGACATGAAGATAAACTGAAACAATTTAGAAGCACAGTTTGAGAAGTTAACAAAACAGCATTTTTTAAAAGAAAAATATTCACAGGCATCAGTAGTAAGACACTGGCATGAGGTGGGAGAAAACTATGTAAACTCAATTGCAAAGAACAAAAAACCATACCTGCAACTCATAAACCTGTAGGCCTATCCTAATGACACATGGAGGTTTCAATTCAAATTATCCAAGACGTTTATCTGTCAAAATAAACTGGAAATAAAAAGTGAATAAATAACCTCCAGAACCTCTCTCCCCCACCCACATCAACAACTAGACCTTATCACAGCAACGTTTTGTTCAGAGGTGCCATCATATACTTGTGTTCAGCTATGCTTGGAGCACCACTTACCAGAAAGACCCACATGAAACAACAGGAAGAAGTAATGTTCAAAATTTAGTCCTTAGATGATGCCTTTTTTGTCTTGTCAGCAGTCTTCAGCAAGCTGATACAGCCTGAATAGACACGGTGTAATGAGATTTCCCAAATACTCTTTAACCCCAACAGAAGGGTTGTATTTACAGGTTTATGACCCTTATGCCTCAGAAGGGAACTTGGCCAGGAGAGCTGCTTCCAGCAGAAATGTCAAAATAATCGAGAAGGGAAATAAGGATTAGCTGCCACCTTGTGGAATGAAAGCACATCTGCACTGATAAAACCTTGTGTAGTACACTCTGGGTAGAAATGGAAGATAAACAACGGGTCCTTCAAAACAGGAGAAAATAAACGAGGGTAGAAGAGCAAGATTTCAAAGGGAGAAATACATGAGTTTCTTTACTGTTCTCCACAAAAGAGAATGTAAAAAGATACCTAGAAAGAGTCTGGGTATCAAAGCAAGCACAACATGAGATTTAGGTTTTCTACATTTAATTCATAGCAGCAAGTGACCAAACTTTTAATGACTCTACAAAAAAAAACCCCAGTGATAGAACTCAAATGACTCCCTCTGCCAGAAAACTGCACTAACCCAGGCATTTAACACCACCACGGTTCAGTGCAGGGTGAAGAGGTGACTGTGTCATAAGGAGGCATATTGCAGTTGTGTTTAATTCCAGACTGCCATCAAAGGGAATGAGCAGTATCAGAGGCAGGAGCCTGGACTGGCTGAACAATTCAGTCAGGGCTGGCCTCCTCTCTGCTTTCCCATTTCTGGGATAATAGACTTTGAGTGCTACAATGGCTCCATGCAGCAGGTGTTCCTGTGGTAAATACAGAATGGGCACAACAGCTGGCTTTTACAAAAATGAAGCTATTAAATGCAGTTTAGATTCTATTTAATTTGATATATTCGTTGCCCCAGCATAAGCAAGTGACAGCAGCAATGTTGTAATTTCTATTCAGTTCCCAGATTCCCCAGTGGAGACTTGGAAAAAGAGAAAGCTTGGAAAATTCTGTGGTTTGGCTTTGGCTAAACTTATATTTGCACATTTCCCTACCAAACAGATGTTGTGTGCTGGGAGTAGAGAGCCTTTACATTACAGCTCTGTGCTGGCACAGCCAGCCATTCACTAAATACAAGGCTTAGTCATGAGAGCCCATTCCTACCTCCCTCAATACAGTAATGATTTCTTACAACTCTTTAAATAATTTCTAAGTGTTTTGTATAATGCAATACATGCTTTGGAGATGGAGCATGGCAGGACAATTCCACAACCTGAAGTTGAAATTTAGCACCTGCCTGAAAGCACCGTGTTCGTTTATCTTAACTCCAATCACGTGATGGAAAAATAGAAAAATACTGATTTCCTACCCAATCCCCCCCGAAGTCTGACACTGAAGAATCCCCAGCCCTATTCCAAATTCTGTTTCTCTTCCCTACAGTAACCTCCTGACACATCCTGGATCCTTCTTCAGTCTGCAAGCCCCCATCTATGATGCTGCAAACACAAGATCTCCTCTTTCTCAGCACTGGGAAGGATCTCACGCTGTCTCACTGAGTTCCACATATTTTGAGAGCAAAGGTAAGATAACCCAATACCTCCTGCTGCTTCCTGCACGACCTTCTGGCCTATCAGCCACTCCTCCCAGTTTTGCATTGCCTGGGAACTCGCTGAGGGCACATTCTGCCCCATCCTCCAAGTCATTAATGAAGAAAAAAAGGCCTGGGATGTGCTGCTGGCCCCCAGTCAGACTTCGTGGGACTGATCTGCCCCCCCAGGCCTGCCCATTCAGCCAAGTTTTTTTTTCTCCACCACATTGTCTGCACATTCAGCCCATTTTTCATCAACTTTTCTATGTAAGACAATGCCAAAGTTTGTTGGACCCTCATGATCTTGTACTGTTTACAAAAAAAGTCAGGTTCTCTTCCTGAAATGCTTGCACCATTAATTAGGTCGTCAACTGGAAAACATAAAACCCCCACAAAACAACAACAAAAACAAACAACCCCCAAAACAAACAAACCACAAAGCCCCCCAAAACCAAACAAATCCCCAAAACAAAACGAAATGAAACAACTCCACCAACCAACCAACCAAACCTGTCTGTTTTTCAGGATGCTAACACACCGTTGCCATGGCCACAAATTGCCATAGTGACATTAGATACATCTGTATTTCTAGATTAAAATTGCTTCTATTTTCACAGAAAATAAATCGAACTGAAAGAAACTACTCATCCATCCTTACCAGGAAATACTACTAAAATTCAGAGTATAAATTAGGGCAACACACAGCAATTGGTTGATTGCAAAAAGGGGGGAATAAATCACAAACATTGCCATTTACAGAGCTGCTTCCTGCAGCTAGAAAATGGTTTGAAAGTACAACAAAAGAATCTGAGGACAGTTATTCTCTAATGCTGTTGTCTCAGCAAGACTCACTGGATAAGAGCTCAATTAGAAAGCCCAGAAAGCTTAAATAGCCTTTTTAGTCAGAGGTTAACTGCAGTATTATTTCCAATTTCTCTGTTAGAGCCCCAGTTTGTTCTTCCCCACACCCCCAAGGAGGACCTTCACTCTCATAGAGGGGAAATATTGCTGTTCAACCTGTGATAACTGAACTGTTACCAGATGAGTCTTTGCTCTCCCATATTCAGTGATTTTATGTTATGCTTATACCCTCTAGTGGACAAAAGGAAATTCACAACCCTCCTTGTGCCAAAGTGCCTTTAGATCAGCGCTGTGCTAACAGAAGCCCTGACATGAAAACGCTGGATCAAAACAAGTCTCTAATTTCTGCACTTCCAGGAACACCCTTGAGTCACCTGTACCTGGCTACATCTGCCTTGGCTCCCCCATTTTCTTACTGGGCTGTCATTCAGCCAGCACTGGCCCATACAAAGCTCACTGTGCCCGAATTTAGACAAAAATTCAATGTCAAAATAAAAAAACTCATTTATCTCTGTGTGACATTCACAATATTTGAAAAATGATCTAATAGGGGAGTCAAAAGTGAGGAATGAACACAGAAGGTTTGTATTCAATATCAGGTTTGACGACTGGGATAATTTCTCTACATTTTTTAGTCACCAAAAATTTCCAACTTCCTTTCTTCTTGGTAAGTTACTAAGCATTACTTGTGATAAAAACATAGTGCCCTCATATGTAAAATTTTATAAGCTTGCCATCCAGACTGATTTTCCTCCCAAACTTGCTGCAAAGAACACAAATTAATTCCCCATCTATGCAAGCCACTAAAAAATTTATGGCAGCAGAGGAAATGCATTGCTATACTGACTTACAAAGATAGGGAAGTTATATATTACAGAAAACTTCAGCTTTTGTTCCTTTGGTGTTCACTGATTTCTACAGCATTCCCACAAATGTTATTTCTAACATTATTTGTCTAAATATGCAGACAGAATGCTCTTGTCAAAGGGTCTGCATCAAACTCGTTTCAGCCAGAATCCACTGCAAGAAAAGGGAAATACATCAAACTCTGCTACTGGCAATCATGCTGATTCCACCTGGGAATCCAGCCTTAGGCCTTCCTGTACATGTATGAATCTAGGTCACAGGATTAAATAATGGAAAAAGGCTAAATTTCAGCTTTAATACACTATATTTCATGTCTCCCCAGCCAGCAGAGTGGAAGCAGCCCTTTGCCTAATAAAAGATAAGAAATACAACTGGTTCACAGAACAGATAGAGCTCAGAAACAGAGCAAGAAAGTAACAGTTTTCTTGCAAGGGGTTTAGGCAAAGAATTTAGGCATCCAAACAGCAGTGACCTCAATTTACCTGCAAAGTTGCAGAAAAAAAACCCTCACTGTTTCTTTTCACTTCATATTATTTTCATTCCAGCTCTCATCACAAATAGAGCACTGGAAATTCGGACACTGAATTTTGGGATTCTACATACAGCTGTGAGCACGAGCATAGCAAAGTCCAGCATTTGGTTCACCCAAAAACGCAGCCTTTGGCAGGGGGAGGGTATAATTTCCCAGATGAATGTATCCTCTGGAGCTCCCTGCTGGTGCTTCTCCAGCACAACACATCTATCACAAAGCGAGGAGAGAGACTTGATACTCATCTGGTCCTCCCTGCAGATCAGCTGCCTGCTGAGGTAAAAGTCAGACTTTATTGTTCTGAAGTGATGAAGGGCTCAAGAATCTCAATCCATGTAGCTCAAGCCCAGTTTAGAAAGCTACAACACAGAGAGAGAGAGAGGTGTTCTAAGACAGAAATCAGCCTCTAATCTGTAGAATGCAGAGTTTAAGTGTTGCTTGGGGCTCAGGAAGTCAGCAGCATTTACAGGGCAACTGTACTGCACACAGCCCATTTCCCACTCTAATTCTACCTCTCAGGGCATTGTCTCCACTTACTGATGAAACCAACTGTTCACACCTCTGAAGGTCTCTCCTGAAGCTTCCAGGCTTTTTAACAACACTTATAAAGAACATAACACTGACTTTCATTTACAGTGTCTTGCAGTAGCACCACATTCCAGACAAAAGGTGATCAGGAAACCTTCTCTTCAGTAACACTCAAGCACATTCCCATCCAGCATATGCATTTCTGCACTTGTCAGCTCTTAAACATTAAATTCAGTAGGCTCCAGACCACAGACAGCACACAGGAACTCCTGGCTCTAGGTGGCTTTGATTGAGCAGGGAGGTTGAACCAGATGACCTCCAGAGGTGCCCTCCAACTAGGACAGCTCTCTGATTCTATGAGCTCATGCAGCTTCAGAATACTCTGCTGGTTTTTCACATATCTGACTTTGCAGGACAAAACTCAGAAAGCAGCACCACGAGATGCCTCAGCCAGGTGGACACTACTAATTCCTAGTGGGTAAAGCAGGAAAAGCTGTGGTACAGAGCAGTTCCACAGAGATGGGATTTGGCATCTCCCCAGCAAGCAGTAACATGACAATACAGTGTCCCAGTTAGAATGAAGGGTAAGAATGCAACTTTTTTCCTCTACATTTCTCCCTTAGCGAATAAGCCACACTTTCCAGCATTATATGCAACTTTGGAAGACAGATAGGAAAACTCAGCTCAATCCAACAGCTGCTCCCAAGCACACAATGACACCTCACAGTTAACCTGTGAGCCTCCTTAATACAATGCTATGTGTAGATCAGAGAACCAGCAGAATTGTCCACAGCTATCCTACTTTCCTCCTAAGGCACTGTGTTTCCTGCTGATTAAGATGGCACGAATAAATAACAATTGGTTCTCTAGAAATCTTGCTTTTCAAGGCTGTATATTGTGAGGGAGCAATACTTCCAAGAGGGATGCATAAGGAAAAGCCCAGCACTGCAAAAACACAACGAATGGAACTCAATTCACTAAGATGAGGGAAGGTGAAGCTTCCCCAGAACAAACTTTGCAATTTTAAGAACACCAGCATCCCTCTCTCTATTACACCCTCTAACTACCAAGGAAGTTAATCCTGTCTAAAAGAAATCAGTCTCAGAGATGTGAAACTGGAGAATCAGAAACTCAAGAAAGAACAGCAAGTAATAAAGATGTTTAGCTGAAGTGTAAAGGTTTAAAACCTGACAGTAGTCTCCCCTGTATTTTCATATCTTTTACCCACCATGGAGGGTATTGCCAAGCAAGAAAACATTTTTCCCTTTTATGCCACAAATCATTAAAGTTTCTCACATGAGAAACCACATTTCACTATTTTCTTTACCAACATCAGAACACTGACTCGTAGTACTATAAAGCAAGAAGGTAAAAACATTTCTTTTCAAAAGGCAGTCATGGCTTCAACTTTGAATCTCATGGTACAGGTATTTTAGGATAATTTTTAGGCACACAAAGTTTGACACACACACACACCACCCCCTCCCCACCCCCTCCCTTCAGGTATCATTTTCTCTCACTGCATTTCTCTCTGTGCCCAGGCATATTGGGAAAAGGTTATAAACACTTAGTGAACACAACAGGTTCTACTGCTAGGTGAAGATTTAACCATTTGCTTAATTGCACAATGAAGCCCACAGATGATACTGAAGAGAAACTACATTCCAGCATTTCCTGCTGAAAACACTGAATAGCAGCTGATAAAAGCATTTTATCAAAGCAGCACATTCAGCGTTCTCATTAACAAGAGAATTTCTATGCAAGACAGTGCCATCCAATGCAGGACTATATCTAGAAACTCACTAAGAGGTCACGTGGGTGGTGGTAGATCTGCAGAGGCTTTGATCAAGCAAAGCACAGTCTAGCAGTCACATTTGTACGAGAAGAAAACAGTATCCATGCTAAGACATTGTTCTTGCTCTGGGTAAGTTCTGCTGCTTGGCATCATCAGCTTCGTATCACACACTAGATAACAGTCCCTGACTCTACTCCTGACTCACTCCTGCAACCAAAAGTCATTTAAATCCTGTATAAACAAAAGTCAGAGTAAAACTAACCTATACTTACCCACGAGCTAATGACATCAAGCACCAATGCTAAGTAAAAGCTACTTAGCACAGGACCCAGCTCAGGAAGACAAAAATAAATCCAAATGCCAAAACAACCTTCAGAAAATTCTTCCTGTGCTTCAAAGCAGAAGAGCCACTACCAATGAACTGATTCTGGAGAACATTCTGGAAAGTCACTCTATGGAAACCTGGTAATCATAGACTGTCACAACACAGGCACAAGGAAAGGGCATGAAGATCAACATAAGGGGAGACTCAGCTTCCAAATCAAGTCCCTCACAAGGGCTTACATAAATACTTTGCTGTGGAAAATTTTAGCTAAAGAAAAACAAATAAATCAAGAAACAAGGTCATAGAGATACTTGGTATATAGAGAATAATGGTTCTCTCTTGCTCAGTGTAGTAAAGGGTAGGACAGCATTTCCTCACAACTGAATCTTCCACATAATCATGGAAGATTTTTATCCCTTGGCTGGAGAGAGGAATTTCCTTTGGAAACAGAAAGTATTCCTGCTTCAGGACATGCATTTGCACATGCTAGTGAGACATGAATACAAAGTTTGATAATAAACTAAAAGGAATAAAATAATTGTTGGGTTTTTTTTGTGAAACTCAAAACTCAAAGCCAAATCAAGGATTTTCTACTGGTTTCTGGATAAGGCCTTGTGGATAACTTGGGACAAATATTTCTGACAAGATGCAAATTTCTGACATGGTCTGTCAAAATCTCAACTTTTAAAAGCTATAAATAAAAGTAATAACGACTTCATTGGTTTCCTAAAATAACTGGTCAATTCAACAGCAAACAATGGGAAACAAGAAAAAAATTCAGTCCTAATCTTCAACTTTGTAAACTTTTGAAGGGCTATTCTCTAGGGCAGAAATACTTGTGGAACTTCAGTTGCAGAAGTGCTTCTATACCTTGTCAACAGCAAAACACTGGGCTCTGTGAATTCACTGTAATTTCAGAAAAGGGACAGCAAGAGATGTGGGCAGACAAACATCTGCACCTCGAGCTGGGAATGGTCTTCAGTGGGGAATTAGGAGACAGGTTCCTTGGATAACTACTTTCAGTAAAAATTAAGACCATCAAGCATTCATTCAGACAACCATATCTGTAATTACAGATCTCAACAACAGAAACCCGACTCATCTCATAAATTCCGACTGACTCAGTTGGCAAGTGTGCAGGGGATCTCCCCTTAACAATGTTCGAGGGATTAGTATGGCTTGGCATGATGTGAATTTTCTCTGCAGCACTGCAATTTCACTCCCACAATACATATTCTACATTCAGTGTAGTTTTCTGTCCCAAGTGTTACATATTGCTCAAGTCTCAGGACACTGATAAACATGGCACGTGGTCTGACAGAAAATGTGTGCAAGGGCTGCAGTAGGATCAAGCAAGAGGACTGATTAATCACAGCATTGTGCCCTACTCCCTGCTTTTTATCCCCCATAAATGAAATCCTGGAGTTAGCAAAATTCATCCATCAACTGTTTATCAGTTCTCGTGCCCTGAGGATTGAATCTCCTACAGCTGAGAGAGGTAAGGGCTTCTGAAATCCTCAAGTATGCCCACAGACTATTTTGAGACAGACTTTCCCCAGTCATCTGCTAGAATAAAAGAATTTGTCTGCAGTAACAAAATCAGGATGCCATGGAGTTCAGCCTCTAAATGGCAAAGCAAGTACCCTTGCCATAGAACTGCACGGGACGCCTCATTCTGATGCTCCCACAGGAGTCAAAGTGGGCACCAGAACCTGAAATAAAATTCAAGCAGCTTCAAAAAGAGCCAAAAATCTTACAGATGCCAAACTTTCCTTCTCAACAGTTAACTACTCCATCATACAATGTGCATGGTAACAGCACATTTTCTTCATTATTCAGTTTTTCAATTATCTCCCTTCACCTTCCAGAAAAAAAATAAAATAAAACCCAATCTCTTCATCTTCCAGTACGAGTAACGGGAATCTAGCATATTCCTCCCATGAGCTAGTCCTTTGTGTTCAAAAGCACCCAGAATACATCATTTCAGTCAGCTTCTCAGAGGGGATGGACATGTCAGGTATGGTCCATTCTTAAGGAATATGACTCATGGTGGGCACTTCTTAACAACACACAGCTGCAGAAGGATACCCAGAGCAAGAGAAGACATTTTTGGGAGCCACCCACCCCTGTGGAACTCCAGTGTCTAGTATTTTTCCAGTTTCTGTGCAATGGATGTCTCTAACCCTAGTCAGTTCTTCCAGCAAAGATTCTCAACTAGGGTTATACAGTGGGAATTCCAAAGCAACTGGCTATGTACAGACATATCAGCATTCCCTCCAACAGAGGGATGAAAAGGAGAAAATTCCTGAGGATGTGTATCCTCTACTCCGTTTTCTGAATCCCAGCCTCCCCCTTGCCTTGGAATGAGCTCTACAAAGCAGTATCTGTTATGTACAAGAATCTCAACTCCCTTCCTTTGGAGAGTTTCCCCTCAAAAGCGAAAATCCCGGGACAGAGACAGGTGCTGGGGAGGGAGAGGTCGCCTTAGGATGACTCGCCAGAGGCAAGAGAGCCAGCAGCTTTCTTCTTGGGCCGGGCTTTTGCACTCCTTACTGGAAGCTGGGGAGAAAGAAGAAGAGGCATCTTAGACCAGTTTACTTTAACATCTAAATGTCAGACAGAAAGATGAAAGAATGAGGAGTGAAAATAGGACAAAACAACTACAACAAGACTACCCCGTTCATGTCTTCTGTTGTCTCAAAAGGCTACTTAAACATTCTTTTTTTTTTTATTTATTAAACAAATCACTCAACGCATCCATCAAACAGCAACCAGGAGAAAACATTCTAAAATAGGAGAAGTACAGTAATAAAATCAAAGTTGTCTCAACAGAAGGTTGGACACAGCGATGTTTCTAACTGGCAACATTCACGCAACACTTCACTGCTACAACTTTTCTGCTTCTTGACTTCCATCACCAATGCAGTTCTCTGAAAGCTGCAGAAACATCTTGAGCTACCTTACACACTTTACTCCTGTGTCTGTCATTCTGGATATTGGCTAGGAGAGCAGGTTTTTTCATCTGTGATGCATTCAGCCCTGACAGACAAGATCAGAGGTCTCAGTCAAAGGCCTCCTACAAATGCTGCATCTGAACCAAAGATCCAACAGTCTGAGCATAAAAACCCATATGCCTGCAAAGGGCTTTATCAGTATTTCTGTATTCACAATAAACAGCATAAAAGATTTCCTTTTGTCTTCTCATAGTATCACTTTAAAAATTCCTCACTAGGAAGCTTGGAATTGAATTCTGATTCTCTTGTTTCCCTGCTCCTGTCTAATATCCTAGGGAAGAAAGCGGAGGGGTCACCTCAGAAATAAGCCATAGGAACCTGAAAAAGATCCAGGCTAATTTAAAATGCATCTTTAGACAAAGATGTCCATCCTAGGAGATAATCAAAAGCCAACTGGGCCTGGTCCTGGGAACTGGCTCTAGATGGCCTTGCCTGAGCAGTGAGGTTGGACCAGATGAATTCAGAGGTCCCCTCCAACCTCAATTATGCTGTGATTCTGTTACAAGGAGTACTTAAGCACATGCAAAGGTGTCCTGTACACTGCAAAATCAGGTTAACAGCACGACCTAAAATGACGCTCTAAGCAATTACCTTCCTCCAAATTATTTAATATTTAGCCTGAATAGCTCAACAATGTGAGGCAGTTATATAGCACTCTTTATCTTCGATAAAAATAATAAAAGTAGAAGACCAAGTTGAATCAAGCAACTCCACAAAAAGGGAGAGGCATTTTTATCACATGCAAATCAAACCATAAGAAATGTTTGAGTCCAAGCCTGGAAAGCAGCATCTCAAAAAGCATATTCTACAAAACACACCAACAGCTTGGAAAAAAAGATTGCTAAGTTTAAATGACTCTTGGACACAACTGGAGGGGGAACAGGAGGAGTGGGGCAAGTGGGGAATGGTGTGATTTCCCCAGATCTAATATGTGAAATCAAAGGAGGTCTTAGAGGGCACAGAACTGCTGCATTTCAGGTTAAGGCAAAGTGGCTGCCCCAGGGATAAATGCCACAGTACCATTACACCATCTGACTGTAACAGACAGCAGTGAGGATACAGTCAACAGAACATGTTAAAAATAATTAATGCTCCACCCTTCAACACAAAACCCCAGTGAAAGAGAAGCTGGGTCCTGGCTTATGACAGAGGCCTCCAGGCATGATAAAAATGCAAAAGCTAAAGACAGTATGGCAAGCAGACAACGAGTCCTCTGATTCAACTAGCAAAGACAGTCACACAGAATTCATATATACAGCTTTTAAATGTGCTGAGACTATCAAGCTAGAGTCCTCCAACAAAGCTCACAAATCAGTGTCTGTGCTGGAAATAATCTATACATCAGCTCACCTCAGTTTTCGTCACCTTTTTAGGAGCTTTGAGACTCTGGGTACGTTTAGGAAGTTTGTCTCCTGCATCTTCATCTGATGGGTCTGTTCTAGGATCTGATGGGGTTCCATTAGACCTATGTGTCACACTGCTCTCCTCTCCTGAGGAGTAACAGGAAGCTAAGGAACAAGAGAGAAAGTTTTAGCAAAGCCTAAACCATCCTGAAGGACCAAATGAAAGGGAAGTGCCAACAGTCTTGAAGGGTAATCCAGAAGTACAGAGATGCACTGGGAAGATGATGAACACAAGGGATGCACACAAAGGGAAGGCTCTAGGGAAGACAATGCATCTTCTCCCAGACAGCAGCTATCTTGTACTCCTTCTGAGATCCAAGGCATGGCAAGTGCAGGGAACCCCTCCTGGCTCACCATATGAGCCCAGCAGGGCTCTGTACCTGAGTCCTCGATGGTTTCCAGCAGACTCCCACCAGAGGAGTGCAGCTGTGGATCGCGGCTCCGCATGTGCACAGTGTCCTCATCCCGGATCAGAGTGAGGTCCTGCATGCTGAAACTTCGAAGCTTCTCAGACAAAACTCCCTGGCCCTAAGGGGACATAAAAATCAGGGTGAAGGGCTCTTCCCCACGGTCATCTCACATGGGATCATTCATTCAGAAGAGGAGGAAAAGTGCCCTATTACCCACTAGGGTACTCTGAAAAAAACAGAGAAGGGAAAAGAAAAGTATCCTCCCAACCCCAACAATGAAGAGGTTAAAGCAAAACCCATTCCACTCCCCCCCCTCTTTTCATAAGTCAAAGGGTGGGATTAACTGCAAGGCAAACTGGAGGAAAGAAAAAGTAGACTGGTCCCAAACAAGTAGGAGTATCCCTAACACAGCAGACAAAACTAAATCATTCTGGAATTCCAGAATGCCACAGAAGGTGCTGGATTACCTTTGCAGCTGCTGTAACTGCTGCATTGGCAGCAAGGTTTAACCCTCTCTTGCCAACTCGCATCATGGTTTCATAGCTCTTGTCACAAGCCTGAGTAATGTATTCATCGATTTCCTAGGAAGGCAATGTGGAACATGGCATTTAGCTCCTCATTATAAACATGATCAAAGTCTCCCCATCAACACCCTTAAAAAATGCAAAGCTCAGCTGGACACTTTTTTCCCAGGCTACCACCATCAGCTGTCACTGATCACATAACAGGAGTTTCTCTGCTACTTACAGAAAGCTTGTAAATGCAACTTTTAATTACATGTGTTATTTCCAAATTGTCACAACTGAAACTAAGCAGTCGCTTACACTGACAATGAAAAAACAGATGGGCTACAGAACATGCTGCTCCTATCACGATTCAAAAAGCTTAACTACTGACAGTGACTGTGAGAGCTCATGACAGTGGGTTAGCCAAACATGCTTGCTAAGCTTTAGGCAAACTACTGGCTATGTTACAGTCTCCAGTAAACTACAGTGTGACATTGCTGCCAGAGACAGAATCATTCTACATCCACTAGTGTCAGCACAAGCATGATTCACACATTTCAGTTCTTATTGTGGCATAACTGAATCAGAAGCCACTGAGCTCCCAGACAGGTCAGCATCTTCTAACAACAAGCAAGTACCTTCTCCTTATTGGAGAGCGTTGGGTGCACAAACTTCCTGTAGAGGACACTGGAGCCCTTGGTGTAAGGGGAGAGCAGCCAAATCACAAATGCGATTTTCAGCTCGAAATAAAAGGGAAACCTGAGAGAGAGAGGAAAGAAAAAAAAAAAAAAAGAAGGAGAAAGAGAAAGATGGAGAACTGGAATCAAGATCAGCACAGAGACAGATGGAGATAACTGGTAGAGAGCAGCACAGGCAGAAAGAGTGCAGGCAAGATAAAGGCTCAGAAACGAGAGAACTGATTAATCAGGTCAGAAAAGAAGAACCCTCTTTAGAATCCTAGGACATACCTTCTTCGAGTCTCATTTAGTCTTTCATCCATAGCCATGAAAACTCCATAAACAGGGCATCTCTCAGCCCTGCAAACACACCAAATTACAATCTGATAGCTACTCTCATCATTCTGAAGTTTGTTCAGAGAACATCCAGTGGATGTTAATATCACATTAGTTTCCCTTCTCATTTTCCAAAATTTTCAACTACATATCTTAATAATGTCACGTTCCTGCTAAGGCTGATGGCTGTTTCTGAAAATTCCTGTAGGTACTCCTCAGATAAGACACAAGGGACAGTGTCAATGAAAAAGAGCAGGCAGGTTGTAAGTCTTTTATTCTCTAACCCTTACCCAAAAAACACTCTGGGAAGATACAACAGCAGAGATCGAAACAAGTGAATGCAAACCCTCTACTGACTCTACTAGTGCAAGAAACTTCTATTCAGAAGGTTCACTTTAAGTATGTGAACAAGATAAAGCTCTTGCACTTTTTAGATCTTTGTCTGCTTTTCAAAGTCTATGCAGGAAGAAGCAAAACTGCTGAGCACTTCTGAAAGGCAAGTGTAGCCATTTCATGATTCTTTAAAAGATGAAACTCTTGACTAATATTGTTTCAGAGATGTATGCAAAGCCCAAGCAATGAAGAAACTGAAGGCATCCTGTTCCAAAGGTTCAGCTGAAGCCCTGTAACAATTATTTGTCATTTTTGGAGGCCTCTATACTGCCAAGCATGACACAGAGGCACTGGAAGAAGCAGAAACCTGCTTCATGCAATCCACTCATGCATGTGATCTGCTCCTCCACACAACAGGCTGTCAGAGCAAAACAGGTCCCTTCCAACATCTTTTTTTTTTTTAAAGAGTCTTTCAGATCATCATTTTTCAAACTTTACCAGTTCACATTAACAGCTTCTCAAAAATATTTCTTGTCAGGAATGCATAAAGATCCTCTTACAGATACTGTGCATTTACCCCAACTTTGCAAGGATAGGAGATGAAACAGCTAAGGCAGCAGCTACTACCCACAATATCTACACACCTGCTGACTCTTCACAGGGATTGAAAACTCCTAAAGGAGAGACAGCTTATGCATAGCATCCTAACACTTCTCTCTCCTTAAAAAAAGCCAGCAAAACAAAACAAAACCACCACCACAACAACAGAAAAAGATCCCAACAAGGAACTCACCAAGAAAGAACAATGTCTGTGAGTGTTTCTGCAGTGGTGAAAAAGGCAAACACAATCCAGTACATCATCCACTTCACCTGCAAAAGAGCAGTCACTCAATAGACATCCATCAGACCCAGGAAAAAAGTGACATGCCTTCTCAGCATAAATGACTCATCAACTCCACACATTAAGATGAATTCAATAAGGAGGATATACAATCAGTAATGGAGAGGGTCATATCCTAAATGGTACTTTATAGTCTGGGAAAACATGTAGGATTAATGTGCTTTAAAAAGATAAATGCATACAGATAGAATGTTGTTCATCAGTGTGATGCAACAGTGTCAAGGTCCCAAATGAGCCAGAAAGACTAATCAGTTCACTTTAAGAAGTTACACTCTTTTATATGTCATGAATATTGTAATAAATATATATATATACACACACATATATGCAAAAGTTTAAGTTTCAACTGTAGCCCTATATTTTCCTGATGTAAAGTTTTTCTTTGGGAAAAAGAAGAAAAACAACAAACCAAACAAATATATTATTTTGCTCTAATCCATTAGAGCAATTCTTTGCCTTAATCATTATTCCCAGAAATTATACAAGCAATCCTTTCTTTGTAAATAAAGGCTCACTGAGAAAGGTAAAAGGGCAAAGAACATGGCCCATTGATCTCATCTTCTTGTTTGAGGTTTTGAGCATCTATATATAAAAAGTACTTTGTGCTATTATGGCACATCTGCACATTCCTATTGTCTGTCTCCCTCTTTTCTCATACCTTTATCTGGAGCAGTATTTCTTTCAAAGCATAAAATAATTTCCTGCTAACAAACACCTGTTCTAGTAACAGGTTTCTCTGTTACAGGCCAATTATTCCTAAGGAAGAATCAGCTGAATTATAAAAACTGCTCTCTTGTAAGAGAAATTGCCAGCTTTCTATGCTGTTGAGAATTAAAAATAAATGTAAGTAGGGGATAAATGCAAAGGGCACCTTTACTAAAAGCAATTTAACACTCTTAATGTCATCAAGAATGGGAAAGAAGAACTAAACCGAATCAAGGAAATTCCTCATATTAAATCCACACATTAATCCATATATTAAAATTACATGAACAGTCACGTTCATGTAATAATGACATGTTGAGAATCTTTGTTACAGCAAACGATATAAAAGCAGGTATTTCCCCAAACTTGCATGTGTTGGAAAATTCGGTGATTTGATCTCGAAAGACCCCCCCCCAAAACTTTCTCAAATAGAATCAATCTGCCTCCAGCCCCTCTAACATAGTGGACAAGTTAGAAGATAGTGGTTAGTAATCCAAATTATTTCCACTTTATTGTGATCTTTTTTTCACAAGAGAAGGTAACAAAACTTGTATTGTATGGTTCTCTCCTGCCTTTTTTTTTCCCTTGTATCATCAGTTTGGACAGGACCAGGTGTCATTCAGTTGATCTAAAGCAACTCTATGAAATGAATGGTTAATTTTTCAGCACAGCAACATAAATCAGCTCTTGTATGAAAAAGTGTGTGAATAATGATAAACAAAAGTTTGCAAAAAGGGATCCCAAAGGGTGAGAGATTTCAGTGAAGCTACATACTAGTAAACTTTACTTCAGCATTAGGCAAATGGAAGGCAATATTAATAATAATAACAGCAATTAGCAGATATAATATATATACACATAACAAAATAGGGAATATGTTTGGGGGGGTTTTTAAATAAATTCACAACTCTGTAGCAGAATTCTTATGTTTCTATAAACTCTTGTTGTAGTGCTTCCCTTACAGGCAGGGTGTATGGAGTTTCCAATTAGTTTCTAACAAGTCTAAATAAACACTTAAAGAAACAAAACTGTCAAGGATAAAAAGGAAGGGACTCTTGAGGATTAACAGTTGGTTAAAAGAGAGGAAACAAGGGATAAAAATAAATGGCCACTTTTCACAATGAGGAAAGTTACCAGTGGAATCCCACAGGAATCAGTGTTGAGATCTGTGGTGCTCATCTTCATGAAAGATCTGGAAAAGGTTGCGAATAATAAGATGACAAACTGAGCAGGAGATAATTTTCTACCCAAGAGATTAAGGTATCAGTTGATTAAAGAATTCAGAAAAGGATCTTGACTGATCTCCAGTTGATATTTTGTCTCTAAATGTGATCAAATACAAAGCACTGAACTTAGAGCATCTGCTTTTTCTTAGTGAAAACTACTGCAGTTACATAAATTAGCTGATGTCACTCAGGAGGGGTCACTGTAGGCAGCCAGATGAAACCAAAAGCTCAGTGCTCATTAGACTTTTTCACTCTGCTAACAGAATACTCTGGAGTATTAGATGATGAACTGAGAACAGAAAACATTGCTTTGTACTGCTTAAATAAACTGCATGTTTGCATCTTTGATACTGGACACAGGTCTCCTGCCTTCTGTCCCCTCCTCTTCACCCTACGCTCCACAGCCAAAGATAAAAAGAAATACAGCCCTTGAATAAACCAGAAGGATATAACTTCTGGTTCTAGAAGTCCCTGAACTGCAGATGACCAGAAACTAGAAGAGCAGAAAGCAGAGGGAAAGAATCAGTTATTTTTTTTATGACAAACACCTTCCAAAACTGAAGCTTAAACCAGGCTTTTTTTTTTTTTTAAGTCACTGAAAAGAGTCAGATCTCTGCTGCTCAAGCTGATGGTCACTAACTTCAGCTAACTGCACATACACTGTCTCCCCAGCTTGCACCACGAACCTAAATAAATTCAGCAAATGCAAAAGTACAATCCCAGTGTAGATCTGACCAAAGCTGAAGACGACATGACAGAAATCTGAGCTACGAGAAGCACTTTGCCACAGCTGCTCAAGGGCTTAGCATAAATTTATATCATGGTGGTGGAGAACACTAAGTTTGCACTGTATTCTGATGCCATGAAGTACTGCTGGTGGTAGCTTGGTCTGTGCCAACTCAAGTTTCAGTACCCCACTACAGCACAGATACCCCTGTGAGACCTTTCTCCACCACCAAACCCTGGCCAATGCTGGCTCTCAAGCACTAAGAGCAAGCAGCTGTACATGGGAACAGCTGGCTTTGAAAATGGGCTGCACAGCATTCAAGTTTTTGGCTGACTTTTCACAGGAAGAACAGTTTGAATAGACAGTGATCCCTTTTGCCAGGTTTAACATAAATGCTTTTCCCCCATCTTTCCGCTTTTGTTGAGAAGGAAGAAGCCTTCAAAGGTAAGTGAATTAAGCAGATGGCAACAACATCTAAATGCCTATTTCTGATGTAGTCCTCTCAAGGAGAAATAACTAATATACAAAATAAGTTTCAGCAGTTCAAATACATGTTCTTGAACCAACTACAGTGTCTCCACTGAAACCAGAAAAATAAGAACATTTTCTGCTGCAGGAATCCGGAACTATCTACTTCAGGAAAGTTATACCAATGAATCACCAAACAAAACCCAAAAATGAATGCCATGCTCTTCCACATTCGCCCTAGGGGGGATTACAACCAAGTGATCAGTTGATATTATTGTTAAGACAACCTCATGATGCTCGAGTACTCCCTCTCATTTCTGTTTGTGGATGCTTTGTCCCTCGAAGTGCTCAAGGCCAGGTTGGACAGGCTTTGGAGGAATTGGTCTAATGGAAGGTGTCCCTACCCATGGCAGGGTGTTGGAATAGATGAGCTTTAAGGTCCCTTCCAACCCAAATCATTCTGTGATGCCATGACTTTTCACTATCAGATTAAGGCAGTCTTGGGGCTGCTCAGGTAACACTTACCAAAAGAAAATGGGATCAATACAACATTCACATTCTGCAAAGAATCAAAGCATTTATGTATCTCAACAGCACCTACCCACAGAAAATAATCAGGGTTTTACTGTAAAGAATGCCAGTTGCTTCAAAAAAATGAGGGCTTGAGGGGTTTTTTCCCATCAAGTTCTCAATAAAATGATTTAAAACTCTGAAATCTGAGTGTGTGTTCAAGTTCAGATTCTGTAAATGGAATACAATCATTCCGTTACAGACATTCATGAGCCAGAATAAAACTCCAGGTAAAAAATATACATTTCATGCAACAAATGAAGGTCACTGGCAACTGGAAGGAAGGAGGTGAGGAGTGCCAGAGAAGACAACAGTAATATGATACTACTTAATGTGTAACCTCCAAGGTAACTATGAAGTCACGGGATAACACGATTATTCATTGAGTTTCTTTCTTTCCCATTTCTAATGCTACTACTACTAAACTTCAAAGTTTAGTAAGCTCATCATATTACTGACTGTATCTCTAATACTGTGTCTCTAATACTCTAAACACAATTTATCAGTTATCAGTGCCTCACGAACATTCACATTTCAACTCTTCTGCTGAGATCAGTATTAAAACAAAAAACCAAAGCCAAACACCTCAGCCAGACGCTGTAGTTTGTAAAGCTGCCCACTGTGAGCGAAGTTCTCAGCTCAATCGGTATCTACTTAAAAACCTCTGGGCTGAATTTTAAGCCAATGCCCAGGAAAGGTCTGGTCAATTCCAGAGGGCTGGAGCAGCGTGAGCCAAAACAGGGCTATATCCTGCAATATTTATTGCTGACATCTCATTCTGTAAGGAGCACAGACTGCTGGATGAAGTCTCAGACTGTAGCACAAAGCAATACTGACAAATTATATCTTATTCACTCATATTACTTCTTCTTCACATTATTCCTTGGTCTAGATGAACGGAAACTCATCCCACCTATAAGACAAATAGCTCGTCTCTGGTGATCAACTTAAAACCCCCCTTCTGTAAGAGGATGACACACCACATCACAAAAAACCTCTTAGTGTTTAAAATCTGGTAACTGTAATGATGCTAGACAGAGAGAGAGAAACAATTCCAGGGGGGAAAGAGGATGAAATCTTGTCCAACAGAAAACACTGATCACAACCAAAGTTGATAGGAAGACACAAACCAAGCAAGATTACTCAGCCCTTTGGAAGAAAACTAAAGTGGCACTGAAAAAGCTGAAAAGGACACAGAGTAAGGATAAAGTTACAGGAAAGAACTCGTCCTGGACTTTCATATGCTTCCAGACTGCAGTGTTTGCCCCGCTTTCCCTTCCTCACTCAGCATCTCCTGAGAAAAAGCATCCCAGGTATACGGTTTGGAATCTCCCATTTTAGTGAGCGCCCTTTCCTCGGCAGCATCTCCAGAGCCGGCCGGGGCCGGGGCTGAGCCGAGCCCAGCGGGGTCAGCCCGGGGGGGGCTTTGCGGGGCGGCCGCGGGGGACGGGGCGGGCTCTGCGCCGGCACGGCCAGCCCGTACTCACATATTCCTTCACGTTTTTCGTCTTCACGGCCTTGTAGGACGAGTACGCGGGGTAGAGGGTGCCGAAGATGAGCCTGCGGGCAGAACACACCGCTCAGCGCCCCGCCCGCCCCCCCGGGCCGGCGCTGCCCGCGGGATGAGCCGCTCCCGGCAGGATGAGCCGCTCCCGGCGGGATGAGCCGCTCCCGGCGGGATGAGCCGCTCCCGGCGCGGGGCCGGGGCCGGGCTCAGCCCCCTCCCCGCCGCAGCCGCCCCCCACCCACCCCCGGCCCCGCGGGGGACACCGGGGCCCCGCTCCGGGCCGGGCCCTTCCCGGCCGCACTCACACCACGAGGCGGGAGATGATCCAGGAGACCATGGCGGCGGCGGCGGCGCCGGGCGCGGCTCGGGAGCGGCGGCGGCAGGAGGAGGAGGAGGAGGAGGAGGCTCTTCCAGGGCAGGTTCCTGCAGCAAGTGCAGCCCCGCCCCGGGTGCTCGGAGGGAGGAGCCGAGCGGCGCAGGGAGAGGCCGCAGCGCCCCGAGCATCCCCAGCTGCGGGGCCGCGGAGCGGGGCAGGGCGGGAGGGGCCGGACCGGGGCACACCCGCACCCCCCGGCAGGGACGGGGCGCTGCTGGAACGGCGGTGGCAGGGGAGAATTACAGAGGAAGATCGCTGACGTGAGATAGCGGGCACTTGGGAAGGCAGAAGGAGCCATTTTCCATGCAGTGGCCTCCCCGAGGGAGGTCGAGGCAGCAGCTTGTAAATGCTGCGAACAGCGAGTTAAGGGTAAAAGCCTTTTTAGAGCCCCACGGCTCCCCGCGTCACCCAGAACCGGATGCAAACCAAAACCTGACTTGCCGATAATGAGGTTTGCGTTGTCAAACCAGAAGGATGAAGGCTGTTACTTGTAGTTTCCAGGGTAATTCAATGTTGCCATTCAATGTCTCCTTGAAATTTCAATTGAGATGCCGAGGATTACTTAGCTGACTACACAAACAAGGCTGAACAGTGTGTGTGTGGGGCGAATATCCTTAGTGCAGGGTGGGAATATGTGCGGTTAAGCATACTGGAATCCCAGGAATTGTTGTATTTTAACAGCCCACCAAGGAATACTGTTAGGAGAATCCTCCTCCTCAGTCAGTGCCAGAGTTCATTACTGGGCCCCCCGGGAGCCTGTATGAACATTACAGTCAAGGATTGATTAGTACATAGATCTGTGAATTACACTGAAATGACCATTACATAAGCGGCGTTTTAATTTAAAAAGAAAAAAAAAATGCTAGAAATCCACTGTGTTTCCTCAGCTAACCAAAAACAACTAACTCTGAAGCAAGGTGCTATGGCAAAATCTCATTACTTGCCCAAATAGCCTTTATGAAAAGGAATGAGACCAAAGAGAGCAAAAACAAAGAGCTCCCAGGGAAGAATTTTCTCACGAATGCATGAACTTTAGTATAATGAGCAATGATGACAAACACAAAACAGTAGCAACTTTCCATTACATGCAAGTGTTGTGAACACAAATGTCTTTACAGGCAGTGACAAAGAACATTTTGTCAGTTTCTGCTTTTGGATATGAATGGGCCACAAAATGATTGCATAAGTGACTGCACAATTCACACCACTCATGGGATAACTGACCTACTAATAGGATAAAAGGAATCTGCTTTCAGACATCCAAGTAACACCAACACGCAAAACCTTCAACAAAATAATTATGTTTTGAACTGCAGCAGTTTCATCTCAGTGACCAGCATGGCAACAGCTCTGGTACTTGAATAACGTGTTCATTGGGTGAGTGAAAGATGCAAACAGAAGAGAGAAAATGCAGAGAGCTGGTGAGTACAATGTGTGGGAGCACTAAATAACTGCAGCACGGGTAAGCAGCACCTAAATAAAATGTGCCTTACTGTTTAACGTGCCGAGGAGCCACATGAAAATTTACAGTGCATTAGACATAAATGGTGATAAGAACAACCATTTCAACATCAGCAGAGCAGGTGGCCTTGCAAATGTTGTAGGTGGTAGCTCACTGTTAAGTAGCTTTAGAACAAGTTCAGCAAAAGTATTTTAAGCTAGCAATTTACATTTAGCAAAAAGTAGCTCAATTTCTTTCCACATCACAGAGAAGAATGAAAAATTAATTCATCAACTTACCTTTTCACAAGGAGGAACTACTGGGTTTTAAGGGCTATTTTTGGAAAAAAAGTCAGCTTCAAGTCCAGTGAAAATAGAATGATTTATTAGTAGTATTTTTAATAATTTATTAGTAATATTGTATAATGCTGTGTAATTAAGCTCTTAAGACCTATCCAGGAAAGCAATATATCAGTTGTTTTCAAATCAAGGCTATATGTTTTTTTAGCAGATATACTACTGCCAGAATAACTCATGATGAATTTGTGTCCTACACACGGTCCAAACAGGTGACCAAATATCTATCAATCTGTTATGGCTAAACAATAAGGCAAAAAGCCCCTACAGATTATACATTTTAAGTAAATTTTATAACCAAGGCTGGGGACTTGTGGTATAAGCTGTTTATGAAGTATGCCAGAAGTAGTTTGTGGTGGGTACTGGAGGGAGAG
The DNA here is from genome assembly GCA_038380795.1 of Pyrocephalus nanus. Classification (NCBI taxonomy): domain Eukaryota; kingdom Metazoa; phylum Chordata; class Aves; order Passeriformes; family Tyrannidae; genus Pyrocephalus; species Pyrocephalus nanus. The sequence continues at coordinate 11,941,610 of CM076275.1, read as the reverse complement.
TGCTCATACTGACCCTTCATGCAAACCCTGGTAAGAGAAAATCATAAGACATGCCCGTGAATGGGTGTGTGAGAGGGCCCAGATTAGCTGTCACTACTCAGGGAAGACAGTACAGTCATGACTACTGGAAATCTTAAGGCTTAGCATTATTAACAAATGCAGCAACTGTATTGGAAATTGCTGATCCTTCTGCATTACACATTGCCAAGGCTCTGCCTTTTTGGTCTTTATCCAATTTTAATGCTGATACACACACACACACACACAAATGAGGGAAACAGCTATAATTACTCTGCACGCAGAGAGTACAACAGAATTTCACAAGAAATTCTACACAACAGAATATGGTGGGGTTGAGTGGTTCATGGGTCTGGAATAACCCATTTTATCTCCAGCAGACTGAATTAGCCCACAGTCACAGGATAGCTGCAAGGGTATGAGGCAGCAAAAGCCTGTGAGTGGACTTTGCAGCCAGCAACCAATCTGAGCAACTGCCAGCAATGCCACATGTCAGTGACCAGAACTGCTGCTGCCATCACAACCTCCTAGGTCAGAAACCAGGGAACCTTTACCACCCCATCCATATCTCCAGTGGAGAGGACAGCTCTGGACCCCAACCTGTTAGGAAGGTACTGAGAGGTGGGGAGCACAGGACGAGAGATGTTTTTATGACCAGACAGATCCTCTACCCAAACCACCTCCAAAAACCAAGGATCTGCAAGGCAGCTGGGTGTGCTCCCAGCAGGTACTTGGGATGCCAGGCTAAACCACCCGAGCCCTCTGGTCAGACACAGGACATGGAATTAGCAGGCAGCCCACACCGCCAGGGGCTGAGGCTGAGAAAACCTCAAAGCAGGAAGATCAGTGCACAAGTATGAAAGAAACTGCCCAGGCTGTTACAGTAAATGACTTTTATTTTTTAAAAAATGAAATAACCGTGAACATATTAACAGGCCTGCAAGTGGCACTACAGTACAGCTGGAGATAAGGTCGATACATTTCCCCATGTACCCAGACAATGAAATCCATTGCATCAATGCTGACATTAGTAAATTCTGAATACAGTTCTATCAAGCAGGAACATTTTACTTAAAATAGTTCTGGACAAAGTTGACACTGAAAGTTAACTTTTCCTTCACTTTGGAAAGGATAGATGTTTTCAGCTAGCACTGGTATTGGGTGAACTATTGCCTGCAGTCACCAGTGCAGGGAGAGATGTACAACATCTCCACATGAGAACAGAGTTTATACTCCTTTTTACTTCTCATTCTGAGGAAGCAGGGTGGCATAGAGAGAGGGGGGAAGATAGGTGAGGTAATATGGGCAAGGGAGGTGGGATGTCAATTTCTATTCGATTCTCCTTTGGCTGTTTTTGTGCTATTTTGGACTGCTTTCTAAAAATCACTTCTTGATTTTATTGAAAGGAAGACTAAATGTAATGCGCCTTTCCTTGAAAATCCAGGAACAATTGTGGTACTTCAAAAATACTAAAAATATCTACTTTCATGAAATATTAACTGTTTCACTACAAACCTATTTTTTCACTAAATACACAATTCTCTTATCTCTGGAATCTCCCGGGGGAAAAAAAAGTGGGTTCTCCCTTTAGTTCTGCAACTCTACAGTGTATAGAGAAACGGCTACAAGAAGGGGAGTGCAGAGAATAGCTTTATCCTTTTCCTTGGCCTGTATCTCACATGGGAAGTTTGCTTGAATTTCTGCAGTTGGGCTGCTGTTGGTCACACTCTTTCAGCAGCTAAACTAAGTCTGCAGCAGGACAACCCACCTCCAGCACGCTCCGTCTAACTTTGTGGAGACTAACTAGGCATGAGGGAAAAAAACATCCACACTCTTTATACCATTTCTAATCATAATATGCAGGAACATCCAAGTGGTTTCCACGTTCTTCCAATTTGCAAAAGGCCACAGGAAAGGGACATGGCACCTTTTAGAATCCGGAATTCTGCATGTTAACAGTGCGACCTTCCATTAGACCTTCAGTGTTGAGGCAGCGTAGGAAACAGTGGCTGAAGAGTGTGTGTAATACTGACCACTCCAGCTCCCAGTGAGAAGCCCCTGCTCCTGCAGAGGCAGTCGTGTGCAGTCCCTGTAGATACCGTGAGCAAAAGGCTTACTTTGACAGGGCATTTGGAATTAGCAATTCCTACGATCTAGCTAGTTTGGATTCATGAGCTTTCAGTGTGCCAACAGCATCTTTCACCGCATGGTAGATAATGTTCTTCACCTGCAACAGGAAAAAAGAAAGCAAATCAGCTTCTCCAGACTTAACAAGGAGAGGCTTACATACCTATGCAATCAACTTTGACAGCTGAATTTGTAATAGCTGGCAACTATATACAAAGTATATGCTCTTCCTGCTTCAGGATATCAGCAGCACAAATTTTAACTGTCACAGATGACAAGTATGTTCTGATTTATTAACTCATTCTCCGGTCACCCAGCAACATATATTTACTCATGTTATTTTAAGATAAATTCTCTCTTTTGTGAGAGCTAGGAGGAAGTGCGCTATGAAGTGATGTACATGAGTTTATTTTGAAAAAGTCCGTGTGATCCAAGTCACAGATTCTCATGAATCAAACCTAAAAGGTGAAAGAAAACCATTTGGTTTAATCCTATGAAAATTAAGATGATGCAACGGATCATCCTGTTGTCTTTGTATGGAGGTTAGAAATTCTTCTAATCTGTGAATCTTCCAGAAAGGCAAGTGAGATCAGAGATGAGAAATCCACCAGTACTCACAGCAATCCGTTTCACAGGTAGCTATTTAACAATCAAAGCTCAGTCTTATTTCTGATTTTTTTTCTATTTGAATTTTGCTTCTAGGTATTGAACAGAAGTTTCACCTCTAAGTGAGCAGCTCAGTTGCACTTGCAAATTTACAGCAATGTTTCACTGAACTGGTTGGAGAGAATTAACATGGTAAGTTCTGACATCCCTGGAGTGCTCACATTTTCAAGGACAGCCATCCTGCAGATCTCCACCCTGCTTCATTTTACGTGAGTGTGATTCCTGATACACAAAAATTGCTGACAACAAAATTTGCCAACTGAGCAGACACTAATGCTTCAGAAGCAGCAGGAAAAATCCAAAAAGGCCTCCTACAGTCTTCTCTCTGCAGAACTTACTGTCTTATACACAATGTTCTGTGCATAGTTATTAGTTCAAGCAGTCACACTTCTTCAAACCAAAACATTTAATTTTAGGACTACCTTAGGCTGGATAAGACCTTTAAGATCATTGAATCCAACCACAAATTTAACACTGCCGGCTCTACCACTAAACCTACCCCTGATTTAAATAAGCAAGCCTTCACTTTCAGAGCAATTTTTCTTTAGGCAATAAAGAAACAAATACAAGTGTACTTGGGCAAATAAACATTTCTCTTCAAAACAAAACACTGCTCTTTCCTTTGTAATAGTGGGGTTTTTTTCTTCTGCTATGCTTTGCTGTCATTAGGATTCAGTCATTTAAAAACTTATTAATACCAACACATTCATTAGTCCAAGGGGGGGAATTTCTCTGGAAATCCACATGTCTAATACTAATTTTTATTTGCATAATACTGTAGATGTAAGTATTTAAAAATTAATTGATGTACCTATCAAATAAGAACCTCCACATCTGTGGAAAGTTATTACTCTTTCCTTAAATCACAAGCCACACATTTTTAATACTGACCAAAGCTGGCAAAATGCAGGATATATTTAGTGACCACTGACATAAAATGGTTACCTGCAGTTTATCCTCATGGTTTGTGTGAGTATTAGACAGGTGCCTGAACTCCTGGGTCAGACGGAAGCAGTGCTTCACGTGTTCCGGAGATACAAAATCTTCTGCCACTTTAATGCAGCTGTACAAATTATGGACCTAAAAACCCATATGAAATGACTGACACATCAAGACTGAATGAACCACACAAAACCACAAAAACCCCAACAACCCTCCATATATTTAGGTTCTTTCACATTTACTTATCAGAAACAGGAACTGACAGAATTGTGTCTAAACAGTAAACCCATAACAAAATACATGACCTCTAACAGGTTCCCTGTTCTCCCACAGACATTAATGTTCCCTAAAGCAAGTTCTCTTATCTTTCTCCAGGCTTTTATTGAATTGTTTCCCTGGCTGAGTTTCACTACAAGAAATGTTTTCCCACCATTCACCCCAGCTTCCCCCTACCCTCCTTAATTTCATCACAGTAACGTGCACATAATTCAGATATTCACATAATTTTTACTAATACAATTATTAAGATCCAATCCAAATAGTTCCTGTAAGAACTGCATATTTAGAAAAAGGAACCTAACTGAGCAATTTTAATTAACAGTTATTTTGAAGCTGCAGTTCTGTTGTGCCCCTAATTCAATCCTGTTGGTCACTTCAGCCCAGAGGTGCCATCCTTACCTGGTGGGGAGCACCTGCAGGAATGAACACGGCATCGCCAAGGAACTGCACGATCGCCCAGCCTTGCACTCCATACTCATCGTACAGTCGCTTCCGTAAGGTCTGGTCCAAGTACCAACTTTGGTCATGAATGGGGTCATGATCTGGAGGATTTTCTTGGCCTTGTTCTTCTCCAACCTAGGGCCAAGATATGGGGTGGGGGGAAACCATGACACAGCACCTTGACATTGCTGGCTCACAAAATGGTCTGTACCAAAAAACATAACAGACAAACTATTTCAAGGTAGAACATTATTTTTGTTAAGGTCATTTAGGTCTTAAATAGTGACATGTACATTAGTATGAAGATTCCAGACCAGGCTGAAAACCTGGGAGCATGGCAAATACTGCTGCCCTCAAAGACAGCACTGGAATGCCTATGCATCTGATGTTGATAGCAATTTGTATCAGTCAGCTGCTATAAGCAAGACTTGTCAAGTCACCCTGCAGGCTCAGAAGCCTTCTCTGTAACCAGCATACCTTCCGGAGAAGTTCCCGTATCTTTTCAGCATCCTTGGCAGCGTAGATGTGCCACAATGCTCCGGGTTTCTCTCTTCCTTCATGGATTCGCTGCTTTGTTACATCATCAGCGTCTCCCTCGTCGATTGTTTTCAGAACCTCTGGAAGGGGAATCCAGGTGAAAGCAATATGGTTACAAAGCTGCTCATTTTTGACACACAGAAGACTAAACAGTGTTTTGAGCTCCTAAATCCAGTCATCCAGTCACACTGCAACTGCTCCATCACACAGTGCCCCTTCTGAGCACATCAAGCTTCATCTTATCAAAACTCAGGGAATGTGTCAATTGACAGCGAATCACAAAGCTCAGTCATGAATTCAAACTGATCTGCAACTATTCAAATACAAGGAAAAGAAAGAGTAACTTATTACCCTTTCTCCTCCTTTCTTCAGGAATGCACCTAATTTCTAGCAAAACTCTGCTGCTTCCACAGTTGGAAACTCATGAAGCATTACTGCCCTTTTAAATTTGTGCTGCAAATGTAGCAAACTGCCTTGTATACTTGGATTATATATCATGACAAGCTTAAACAATAAAAGAGAGTCTTCTTTCTCACACACACATTTGATTTTTAATGTACAGAAAACAGCTCTCCTTAAGCATTACCATCATCATGGGTTCCTTCCCCAATGGGAATCCCAACATACACCATGACGTTAACAGCATCAGACACATCCAAGTGCAGGTTCGTGGTACCAACTCGTCTGTCTTCTGCAGTAATTAAACCTGTAATAGAGTGTAAAATCAAATTCTACGATAAACCTCTTATAGAAATAAACTTTGGTGTGCAGACTCCTTAACTCAACTCATGTCATGTCTCAACTCCTAAACCAAAGCACTGAATACCACTAAATACTGAATAAGCTCAATTTGTCTAAGCTGCAACCCCCTTTTTTAAACTTTTATTTCTGATGTCATACTGCTAAAAAAAATCCCAGAAACCCCCCCACATCTCTTTCTCAGAACTGCAATATGTTGGTTTACAGCTTGAGTCTAATTCACATTTGGTTACTGAGTTAAAACATTTTTTAAATGATGAAACAATGAAAAATCTTTCATGTCCTTGGGTGAGTTATTACTGTAGGTGTATCAATGTTTGGAATGCACAACCTAACAAAACATTGCACCCCTGTCTCACCAATATTCAAAGATAACTACAGAAACTACATTAGATAGGTTTGCTTCCACACACTTGCTTTAAAAGATGACTGCAACTTTTTACTTATCAGCACTGCTTGACATTTTTCAGTATATAAAAAACCCAGCTACTTTAAATGTCATTTATCTTACACCAAACCTGCAAAAGTATGTATTTTCAAACCAATCAGTTACATTTGTTTTAAATTAAGAGTCTACAAAGCCTGCTTTTGACCTCAAAGTCAGTACATTCAGGAACTAAAATCATCCCAGTTGCTATGATATGCATTAATTGTTCATGTATCCTCCACAGTGCTATGTTACACTCATTTAAAAGTTTAATGCTTCACAGTCCCATGCAGGGTATGTATTCAGATAAAAGTTTCCTTTATTTGTATGCTATTTATCTGCTATACAGTTAATCTTAAGAGGACAAAACCATCCAATTCAGGTGGCTGAACGTGGGGACAGTTTGGCTTGGCATGTTGTCTGTGGTCTGGGCTATTAGACATGGATTAAGAACATTACAACCCTGATTGGAGACATGAATGCACAGGTCAAAGTGCCCATGAGAGGGGTAATTTTCCTCTTAAACGAATCAACTGGTCACAAAAAGATACTAACTATTCCTTGAACCCTCTGTTAGTATTATGCTTGTTATATGTATTCATATTTGTTTGCAAACTTAACTTACCACATGTACATCTCTTGGATGTACAAGGCAGAATGGGGCACATCTTGACAGACAGAGGACAAACATAAGAACAGACTGCAGGACTAAATGAAAAGAAAATGACAGCAGGCTCTAGGATAAGCACTGAGGTTTGACTAATGCTACAGCCTTGTATTTGCCCTAAGTAAAATAAAGCATCACAAACCCCAACATCTGCAGAACTGTACTCACATACCGTAGGCATTGTACATTTTGGGACCCAAGTCAGGACGGACAAAGTAACTTGGCAGCCTAGAAGCCAAATTCAGTCTGCCATCTCTCTTGGTATATTCAGGAAGAGGAAGATTTTCCATCAAGTCCTCAAACCTGGAGAGCAAAGGGAGACAACAGCAGGTTTTCCCCTGTAGCACCTACAGCAGCATCCTGTCAATGATCCTAAGGGCAACTTACCTCGTAGGCATCATATCTCTGAAATCCTCCCCTGGAGGCCAATCCTTTAACTTTAGTACCATTGGCTGCCCATCCTCTGACCTGAGCCGTTCTGCAAGAAACAAATCAAGATTTCTTCATGTAATATCTTTTTACCACAGCCCATTACCTTGTTTAAGCTGTCAGGCTTTTTGTACCCCTTACAATGCACAGCAAAATGGTTTTATTTTGGGCTTCCAAGCATTATCATAGGATGACCAAACAACAGTTTAACAATTATGTATATATTTATACATCTCATTACCTACAACAGAAGTTTGACAGATCTGGCACAGCTGCTAAGTTCTAGAATACTTTTTATTCAACTTCAAAAACAAGCCTTTCCAAAGCATTCTTCCTTACTTCTTTTACCAAAGTCTAAGGGAGTGTTATCTTTAATTTCAAGAGGAGTAGTACTTCTATAAAATTAAAGTTCTTGGTTCACGCTCTGAAATTATCCCTAACCTCAGTGTAAGGCAAGAAACTATGGTACAGCACACTCAAGAAAACTAAAGGGCAAGTGGTCACAGAGGCAGGCAGACTTTAGGTTTTTTTTAATTCTTCTTTGCTGGAGGCACTCAAATTAGCAGGGTGCCAAAACCAAATATTTGTTCTTCACTTTGAGAGTTTTACCCTGCCTGGTAAAAGAGAAAGCTGGCAGCACAGAAAGATGGCCTTACACGTGCAAGTGATGTGTGCTAGGACAGCACTGACCATGTCAACTGCTGCTTTGCCTCAGATCCTGCGAGGGCTAAGAGAGTCTGTCTGGAAGTGGTAAAGGAGCAGCCAGAATCAGTGCAACATTCAGAGAGAAACAAAGGTCACTCTTCTACCGGATTTTTCACAATTCCACACGAAGCCATCAGTTGGGAAACAGGGTGTGCAGCAGTGTGACACCTTCACATCCCCCTTCCCTCGGAAAGTAACATCCTTCAGTGCTTCCTACCTTCCCAAGGGCTGCCAGCCAAACAAAAAGCAACTGCTCTTACCCAGATCTAGCAGAGCTGCTGACAGCAGAGAAAGCATACCTAAGAGATTAGGATTTGGAGACCTGTGAATCACATCTGTGTTACATATCAACAGCCTACAGAAGACAGCCTTAGTTTGCAAAAATAATTTTATTGAAATTAAAAGGAATTAAGAACTGTGGATATGTAAACCAAAGTGACTGATTTAAAGATAAATTTTGACGAGCTACAGAGAAGCAAGCAAACCGAAAAGATCAAGGACCTGATTTTAATGTTTTACAACTTCTCATATTCAAGATTTTGAACTCATCCAGGATATTTGTTCTAAAACAGAAGCAGCTTGTAGGAAGGCTATTCAGAAAGGACATACCTGGATGAAACCATAGAGATCTGACAAATTACACTAAACTGGACAAAGCCCAGAAAACATCTGATCAGCAAAGAAAAGCAGGTCTAAGAAGGATCAAAACAAAAAAGTTAGATCTTCCAAAAGTCCATTTTGAACTCAGAAGTATTAAAAGAAACAGCACAAGATTAAAATTAAGAATAAAGTGTCATATAGAATAATCTCAATAACACCTCCAAAGTCAGTGGCTGTTCTACATCTCTTCAGTAACTTAAAGTGAGGGTGGGGCAGCCACATATTTTTGAAATCTAAAATTCATGTAATGCAGAGAAGTCAGAGTCATTATATAATTTGCAAACAATTTTCATATGAGCTACTGTGTGAAATCTCTGGACTAACAGCAAATAATACTCCTCTGTATTAGGGATCCTATGGCTGAAAAACACTAAATAAAATGCATGTAAAAGAAACTAGCAAGAGTGATAAGGTTTTCCAACCTAGATCACTGATATTTCTCACATAAAGTGTAGTAAAGGTCTAAAAGAAAGGCAGAAGCTGATTTTGCTGGAAGGAGTGTATCTGTCTGGAGACAAACTACAAATAACATTTCTCAAAAACTCAATCCATACAAATTTACTATTTTCATGAATGACCCCATCACAAAAGTGAAGAGTTGTGAAATTTCTCAATTACCACCAATACACAAAAGACCACACCATTTTATCCTTCTAGACCATTTATTTCTGATTAAGAACAGAAATGGTAAGAAATTTAATGGTACAAAATACAATACTCTGTACTTGGAACCATATAAAAAACAAGTCAAAAGTTGGAAGTTCTTTGAATGGAAAATGGCTAGGGATGGGAATATTTTTAGTCTGCAAATCTCTCATTTCATTGACTGTTGAACAAACATTCCTTTAAGTCATCCAACAGTTAACCATTTCTGCTCTCTGCACATAGCAATAAATGCAGAAAACATTTTATACACAACATTAAATAAGCAACATTGCAATGTACTGTTACAACTTTAGCATCTGTAAGATTACTCTGATCTAGGTATATACAACCTAAAATGGAGCACTCTGCTTTTCAGAAGCTTTTTAATCTGCCCAGTTATATCCCCCAACATTTTAAGTGGTTAGTTTCCCCATCCAAACTTGACAGAAAACCTTAAAGAAAACCTTAAAGAACTCAAGAATTAAGTAAAGTGTTATCACGTGAGACATTCATACAGCATTGCTATTCATAACAAATAGAAACTTGTATTTGTACTCACAGATGATTTACTATATAAATAATTGGCAATATCAAGTTTACTTAGCTGATATATTCCCCCAAGTCCAAGTTTTAGTACCAAAAGCCTCAGTCTGTTTTGGCTCTGCAGGTTCCCTCTGGTTTGACAATAAAAGTTGAGGTTGGAAGGACAAATTACTTACTGTCTTAATAACAGTAACTGAGGATTAATTTCACTCAGAAAAGTTTTTTAAAAAGTAATTTCCCGTGAAATGGATCATTTTTTGACACATGAAAGTAACACACAAAGCAACAAAACCATAGTACAGAGAGTTCTCTTGGGCAGTCCTGTCCTGCCTTCACCAAAAAGTATTTTCTAGAGTGCGCTACATCTAAGGAACAATGGCTTCTTTGGATGAGACTGATAGGTATTTGGATTTGTTTTTGTTATTTTTTTTTATTTATTTTTAAAGAAAGTAAGTGGAAAAGGAGGAGTTGAAATGGCAAGACAGACTGCTCAGTTAAACTAGTCAGCCATAAATATTACTTACTAGATATTATCTCAAAGCCATCCCAGAAGTCACGCACTTTCACGTCTGAAATTATGGCACAGTTCCTGCAGTTCACCAAATCTACATCTTGATCTCCAAATTCCAGGCTGAAAGCTTCTGGTTTCCAAAGCTCTGACTTCAACTTCTTATGGACACCAGATACCAGCACGGGCTGAGAATACAAAGATGAATGCTTACTCCACCATAACCAAATTTCTTACACATGCAGCCAAACTTTCCTAAGAGCAGAGACTCCTGGCTACATCCATTCAAGACACCACAAACCTACTTTCATCCTGCACAGTGGTCCAGCACAGTGCCCTTCCCTAGCTGGCTCCTTGGTCAGCTGTCCACCCCTCTGCCCCTCGCTACCAGGATTAAGAAAACCACCAGGGCTCCATGGCCTTGCCCACTATCCCAGAGCCACAGAGTCACTCTTGATACTGCCTCGATATTGTGTGTTCCGGTATGGAAGAGCAGCAGAGGGCAAATGTCTGAGGGACAGACAAGCTTAGGCATTCTTTCCACTGTGTCCCAAATGCGAGGCCCTGACAAGCAGCAAACCTCCCTAAAATGACAGAGCAAATACACTGATCTCAAGTTTAAATGTACTCCCTGATCCCAGCAGAAACTGCAACATTAAAGCAATGAAAAGGTTTTAAGCATATTCTGCAAATAAACCTAAGGATCATATACAAGGAGTAAAATGAAAGTACCTTTCATAGAATGGGTGGAAAGCATTGCCAGGGAGTCTTTAAGCTGATGGATAAGCCAATTGTCCTCAGCACAGGAAAATAATGATAGATTTTGATCCCTATTGTATTCACTTGACCACTTGTAAACAGCAATTAAAAAAGATAACAACCAAACTACTAACTTAGCAGAACCCTTCCAGCTATTAAGCCGTGAATTTCTCATGGAAGAAAGAAAATATTCTCTCTAGTGAAGAACATAGCTAGGGTTGCAAGGTAAAATGATAGCAGGCTTGCCTGGTACATATTTCCTGCCAAATCTGCTCTCAGACTACAGGGACAGAACAAACAAAAAGAAAGCTCCAGTATCATCACAAATTTTCAGTGTCTTGGAAAAGAGAAAGCCTAGCATGAAGATCCAGAAAAGAACAGGTTGCTATGGGATGAAAATCTTGACAGTTTCCCCAGATAAGCAGCAACCATTTTCAGGAGAGTAAAATGCTCTTGAAGAACAGGTTCATAAAAAATTAGTCTTATGGTCTCTCAGTGAATTCTGGGATAAGACATACTTCTTTCTGACAATTTCTGAGAAAAAGGAGTCAAAAAGTGTTGCTCTTTCTGCACAACACTGAAAGACTACCACTTATTATCCAAACATTAGGGGAAAAGAAATGTTCTCTTTTAATAATTTGGGATGTCATCATAACCAAGATCTTCATATGGCTCAGATGTCCAGTGCACTTATTGTGCTGGGAAGGGTAGCTAAGAAATTTTTTTTTCAAAATAACCTTTTCCAGCCCACAAAATAGGAAGATGATTTGGGAATGGTGGTGGAATTAATGTTCTTTCACTTCACTTTTAAGGTGTAGCTGGGATGTATAGGAGTATGTAAGCCAAGGGAGAACTGTGACTGAGCAGAGATTCTTAAGAGAGTCTCTGTTTGAAGAAAGTCTGTTTAAAGTAGCCTTGTTGAGACAGTGATGCCTGCCTGGGTCACACCTCTCTCTTGTGCAGGAACAAGGGAGGTCCACTTAGCTTCCTTTCCACATTTCAACAGGAAACTCAAGTGAGTGCAACACCACTGGAGGATCCCTGAATGAGCCCATCTGTTCTCATTCAAGGGGTTCTCTGAATGATAAAAGTCATCCAAAAGAATCAATAGCACACCTTGGGGCAAAGCCTAAAATAGTGGGACAAAAAGAGCCCATGAGCGTGACACTTGTAGCCAGAGCCTCAGAGTGTGCACTGCCTTGGAAGGTGACGCACCCTGCAAGCTATCTCTATGGGAGAGAAGATCTGCCATCACACCTCAAGACTCCATAAGGAGTCTCTCAGGATTCCTTAACAGCCAAGAACCCCAGGGCCACCACCAGCATCTTGCACCTGGTGATTAACCAGTCTCACTGGCAGACAAACTGACAAGCACGTTTTTTGTAAGCATTCCCAAAACATTCAGGATCCTCCTAAGAGAGACAGCAGTATTTGCTGACAGAAAGTGCTGACAAAATTATCAGAGTACACTAACCAGGAACTAAGGAGCTCTTTACAAAGTTAGGCAGATGATGGACACCACAGCACTGCCAAAGTCTGAATGGACTTGTCAATGACCACGGTACAGACTGAAATCACAGCAAGGGTTGGATACCTGTCATCACCCACCTGGCCTTGTTTCCAGCATTCCCTGAAGATCTTCCAGTTGTTTTTGTTGCTGGGGTCATGAAGGCAAAGGAGTCTACCATCACACAGCCAGGAGTGGGAAGTGTGTGGATCCAGCACATTTAATCCCATTACCATTTCCTTCACCTCTCTCTGGGTGTCAACAAGATTACTGGCTCGCTTTGCAGCATCAGATGTCTTCTTATTTTCCACCACAGAAGCAATGATGTGGTCTAAGAAGTTAGGCAGGCTGGCTTTACCTTTGGCCCCCTAGAAGATGTGAATCCAGAGGTAAGTTTAGTCTTACAACACTAAAAGTATTAATGAATATCTGCTCTCCTTCAGATTTTAGTTACACCTTGCTACCAGAAAAACATGAATCAGTGAACAAACTGGCTCAGAGACAGACAGGTAACCAGGAACAGAAACAGTAAAAAAATCAACTACAGGCCACCTAGAAAAATATTATGCAAACAATCATGACACAGAAAACTTTAATGATCTAAACTTAGCTACTTTAATAGCAAAATTGGTTCATGTATTTTTTTTTTTTTTAACTTCATTAATAACTCTATTTCCTCATTTTCCTCATCCCACTATTAAGGAAGTAAATTCAGCCCTGACAGAAGCTGGTGGATGTGTGAACTCTAAGGAAACACAGACAGGAGAAAGTGCTTCCTGTATGTCAACAGAACCATCAATAGTCAGCCAAGTATGTTCTAGCTCAAATGTCTTTCAAGTTTACACAAGTTTGTTTAAGGAACTGGTTTACTCATGTTTTTGTCTCTTTTCTGTGGCATGCTTTTGCACTGTTTTTAAAGTTTTGAAATTTAAAGTGAGCCTGTACAGGGACGCTGATTAGCAGTTCAACAATTTAAAGGCTGTACTTTACTCACTTTCTTGGTCTCTTGAAAACAAAAGCCTCTCCATGGCAGCAGTAAACTAAAACTAAAAATTGGCATGAAAATTCTCTACAACTTTGTAACGTGGTGAGTTTAGGTGAGATATTACATTTGTTTCAACATTCAAGAGTGAAATACTACAAAAACATTTAGAGGAAAACTGTTAGATCATCATGAAATTCTTCCCTAGAACAGTTATCACTGAAGGAATACAAAATTATTTACCGTAGAAGCTGCAGAAAAGACTGGAGGAAAGGGGATTCCTGTGTCTGATGGGACCTGAGGAAGCTTTCCTGGCCCTGTGTGGAGCAGATCTCTGAGGCTGGAGCCTTCAGTTTTGTTGCTAGATGTCACTGGGCCCAACAAGAGGCTATTAAACAGCTTTGGGGTTAGAGGGGAAACCTTTGTACTGGAGTTGAAGGAATCCAATCCAAAGGGTGAATGGGATTCTTTACTAAGCACTGATCTCAGTGATCCTGATTCTGCAAGATAAATATAAACACTGGTTGAGGAGGGAAGAAAAAGCAAGAGGCAAAGTCCAAATGATCACAAAGTTTTCTGAAATTATTTGCTCTTGCATTAAATAGGACATGGACAGAATCCTGTGGTAAAGGTAAATTATCACTGCAATAGTGAATGAGGCACCTCAGTGAGAATCAAAGACGTCAGATCCTTCAGACAGATTTTACCCTTCATATGCTGGTTTTGAACAGCACAATAGATCTGATCTGCAAGGGTCTGACACACACAAACCCACAACTTTGTAATAGATTCAATTAAAAAATATTTCCCTGAAATTCTGAATTGATGTTTTGATATTAAATATTACAAATTTTAATGGTAGTCAAAATATTACAGTGACTGAGCCCAGCAAAACTAGCGAATGATTCATGAGCATTTAACATCAACATTTAAAGTACTTCCTGCCAGAAATATGGATAGGAATAAATCCTGTGCTAGTCATGCTACCTCTGTCATCCAGGAAGTGTAGTCACTCAAACTATCAAGTATTCAAGATGCTCTAAGCTTTCATCTGATCCTCCAACTGGACTCTACTATCTCAGTTCTATGGAAATGCACTCTTCCCATAGCACACGGAAGAGCTTTATTTGCTTCAACAGTTACAAAGTGACAAAGCTGCATCTGAAATTAATTACTATCATTTTACATCAGCATACCAGCTTCTGAGAAAACAAATACACAAATTGGCACTGAAATAAACTATGAGTGACAAGACAGTATTATCTTCAGCTGTATCATCTTTCCAGCTTTGCATTTTTCTAAGTCTCTAAATCAAAACTGGTTCTAAGAGGCAAAGGAAGAAAAATGACCTTGTTCTTTCCTTTTAGGGCTAGGCACTGTCACAAAGTACAGCAACCAAGCAGTACATTATCATATCTCTTTTAATTTCAACCCCACAGGGCATGTCTTCTGCTCACCTTTTGTTTCCTCTTTTGCTTTTTGTGTTGCTAAATCTGCAAGCCAGTGTAAAGCTGACGATGGAGCTGTTTCTGGGCAAAGTGGTCTGTTAGTCTTTATTTCACCAGTGTTATTGGTTGGTAACGTCTCTGTTTTTGTAGATTCTTCTATCCTACTATCAGATGCTTCAGATTTTGGTACAGTGTCCATTTCTAGCTGCCCCACTCCTGCTGTCCCTGCTCCAGTGGAAAAGGTGCTTTCGTTTCCAGAGGCTGATGCACTAGGATTTACAGTCGGAAGCTAAAACAAAAACAATAAACAATTGCTAAATGTTGAATACAGGGAAGAGTTCAACTTGAGACACAGTTATCCAATGCATTTGGGTTTTTCTGTTGTTTTTCTTTCTCCATTTGCTTTAAGTGCACAGTGAAGCTCATTTATGCTTAGCAGCAGAGTACTGGAGCTTCCTATCTGTGTGTGTTAGACCTTGCACTGTGGTGTGAATTCTTCCCACGTCATCTTTTAACACAAGCACAGCATTTTTGATTTCTTTTCTTTATTTTTTCTTTCTTTTATTCCCCAATTATAGGAGGATTTTTTTGTATCAACAGTAACAGAATTGCTCTTGATTCCTTCAGGAACCATAATGAAATAAAAGCACATGTTTGCAAGCTACTAATAGTGGCTTGTTTTAAAATACAGCATCAGTATGAATGGCTTCCAACACAACTTCTACATAGGAGTATTAGCTCAAATACCCACTTGGTAAGTAACAGATGCAGTTCAGATCCCCAGAAAATGTCCCAAAAGACTTCTGCTAAGCTAAAACACTCAAGAGTGCATATGGAGAAAATAAAGCTTCTGTTTCACAACAGATTAGCCTAAAGGATGTAACATCTCAATAGATCTTACAGCTGTAAATGCCAAAGAAGGCAGTTTCAGCCTCAGAGGACGTACCTGTGATATTCCATTGGTGACGGCTGGTCTCAGCACCGATTTGTTCTGCCGGTTAATACACGGACAGTTGGCTTTAATGCCCCACTTGCCTCGTGCTGCATGAACCATGTCTCCAATGTTGTAAAGCGCTGTAAATAAAGTTGAGTCTTTAGCAGCACATGTAAAGAAATCTAAAAGAAAGGCCTTCACTATAATGTGTCTTCAGAGGGGCGGGGGTTTTTAGCATTACTGCCAAAGTATCTTTAAGATCACATGTTATCACAAGACACTTGTCTCCCAACGGTGTGGCCAACGGTGCTGACACTACGTTCACAGTGGCACTGAGAGGCTGTCAAACCTGGCAAATGCTACAGATCATCATCTGCTCCTAGTATTCCCTACATTACTAAGAGCATCATCCCAACACTCTTTGAACTCTGGACAGGTTTAGTGCCCTGACCACTTCCCTGGGAGTGGTTCCAGTGCCCAACCACCCTCTCAGAGAAGCAGCTTCCCCTACTGTCCAGTGTGAACCTCCCCTGATGCAGCTTCATTCCATTTCCTTGTGTCCTATCGCTGGTCACTGAAGAGAGGAGATCAGCAAGTGGAAATCTCTTCTAAATCCATGTTAGAAGAGGTACCAGCTAGAACACCAATCATTCATCTTTATATTTTTTCCACTTCCTTGCTCAGAACTGAGACAAAATTTGCTATTTTTCTTTTCATGTTTTAATCATTACCTGTACCAGGGATGATCTGTGTTGGCATAAGATTCTCTGGTTCATGAGACTGACCCTTTGCACACTTCAGCCATGAGAAAACTTCCTCATCACCAATCTCCTCTGTCTCTGGAATAAAGAAGAAAAATTAGATTTTGTACTAAAACTTTAAATACAGAATACTTCTGCATTAATATTGTTTCTTTAGATTCTTTACAGTACAGGAGACTAACCTGGTGATCTCAAAAATCAGCTATAAATACAGACCATTAGAACAGGATATACAGCAACTTTTGCCTCTTCAGATCATAAAACTACCAGTCATTTTCCCTTCATCTCTAGCAGCTTGCTGTTTTCAATCACCTAAAACTCTAGGCTTCTAGCCTAGAACCCTGGTGTGTCAAGGAATCAAAAAAAAGGAGAAAACTTTCCAATCTCCCTCCTGTTAGAGACAGCAGTTCTCTGCAGTGTCTGCTTACTAGTTCACCTCGTGACAGTTCTGAACTGTTAAGATATCACTTATATTTCTCTTTTATACTTTCTGATGAAAAGACAGAACTATCCAGTCATCTGTCTCAGCACACAGTCTATGCCTGCTGATGCTGGAATTTTAGTAATCACATTCTATGCAAACATGTAAAATCCATGTCTTTAGCATAAAGACAGTACCGCCCAAGTTCCAAACATGCAGCCTTCCAGGCTGATACTCACTAAGTCTCCCACAAAACCTTCAGCAACTTCCCAGAAACTGTCCCCGCTGACAGCCAGTCAGCTCAAAGGTTACAGTGGGGTAGAACAGCCCAGTACTCACCGCTGCGTGGACGGTTCTTCCTCAGCCGGTAACAGTCGAGACAGACCCCGAAGCCACACTTGCGACACACCCAGTGGATGTTGAAGAGCGTTGTCTCACACACGTCACACATCTCCCTCACACCTCGCACCGCTCGCTTCCATGCCACCTTCTCTATAAAGAGAAGGAACACTGCGAATTATTGCCTTGACATTTTGCATTTCTCCCGCCTAATTTGAGGGTATCACAGTAACACTGACAAAGAAACAGTTCACAGAGACATGACCTGAAGGCAGAGCACAGAAACACATACTTTTTACGTTCAGACACACATTCTTTGACTTGCTAGTCTTGTGACACTATTAAAATTGCCCTTTGTAAGAGTGGGTAGGGTCAGGTCCCAAAATGGGCACTACAGGGTAACACAGCACCTTACAGTGTTCTGTAATAACTGAATTTCTAGGAGCACTCATGGAATTTATAGCAAAATTATAAAAATTCTGCTAGTTTTACGAACAATAACGTCACTTTCTAAAACAAAAAAAAACATATTTAGTTTTACTAATCAGATGCCAGTCAACAATCCAGATTCTATACATATTTGCTGAGGAAGGGGAAGCCTTCTCCAAAAGGATGCCCTTGTACATTCCAGTAACTAAAGGGAAAAAATCAGATAGTCAGTTACCCATGTGATAGGCTAAGCTGGCCACCTTCTTATTTTTTATTAAAACTATTCCTTTTGAAGTGGAAAGCTGGCAACTACTTGCTCAATTGAATCCTTGCAGGCTGAATGCACGTACTGCTCCTTTCCTAGAAACCCCTGATCTTTTACATGATGTCCCTGGAGCATAAAAGGATAGGAATATATGAGGAAAGCTGATTAAAGCATAGCTGGTCAGTGTGTAAGTGTTCTCGATTTATTTCTGTTTTCTTAGGTCGCGAGTCAGCAGATTTCTGCATTTATTTCACATCTGGGAAAGTCACCATTAGCTTCCTTGGCAGTAATTGTTGCACTGATCCAAAAGAAAAGTCCCAAATGCTGGTCCCACAATTACACACAAAGAAGTGAATATAGCCTTCAGTGAATACAGGAGAAGCATTTTAACAAGAAATTACATGACATTTTCAACTCTATTCCACTGCATTGTACACACATTACACAGAGAGGATGGACAAAAAACATGTCAAAAGCCCAGCTTACGATGTGGCTCCACCATCATCATTGCCTCCTTCTCTGACATAACAAGTTGGCAGAACTGGTCCCCAACATTGGCCAGGATATATTTGGAAGTTTCCAGATCGATGCCTTCCGCAGGGGAGGAGGAAGGAATCCATAGGCTCATGGCATCAGGGTCACTTTGCTGTGGGTTCAAGAAACCCTCTACTCGTAGGATACCTTTCCGGGTAAATACCAGCCTGCAGGAAATAGGATGGAGTAACTGAGAAACTGATCAACCACCTTTAAGAAACTTATAATGCCATCTATGTCAAAACATAAACCCACAAAAAGGGGGAAAAAAAGGCTTCAGCTAGAGTGCTATATTCTACAGACAGTATATTTATTTTGCAAATCCCAGTAACAAGAGAGTAAAGTATACACAGCTATGGCTGCAAAACCCACTGGAATGAATCCACAGATCCCAGTAAGTATTGCTGGGAAATTCCACATACAAGAAATTTCTACAGCTTGCCAAGTCTCACATCTCTATACTATTAATACTAAGAGACGACAACATTCAACTTATTTGGGTTGTTGCATGATGCTGCTTGCAAAATTCTGAACGGTTCTAGTTTTTAGTTTTAACTCCTGAGAAAGCTTTTCCCAACTTTTCAGTTCTGGCTAGGGCTGCCAGCACTTGTTCTAATGGCTCACATTACAAGACATGCAAAAATCCTCCTCGTACTGCTCTCCACAGAGATGAATCACAACTGTTTTTACCAATAGCTTTGACCCTCCTCGTCTTTGTGTGGGTTAAAGCTGTAGCAACATATTACAGGACCCTAAACGTCTCCTGCCAGTATTAAAGGCAACTGCATTTTTGAGCAGAAACCATCTTGTCTTTAACCTCAAAGCTAGATTAATTTTTAACAAGCTTAGGAAGAGAAGCAGCATGATTACTGGGTGGGTGACACATACTAAAAATTCATTTCATCCTTTATATGCTAGAAAGTCAACAAACATTTTTGGAAGAAGATGCACAGCACTTGCTAGAACAGGCAGTAAAGGAAGATGAAGAGAAGCATGACAAGTCTGTAAGAACTGTTAAGAGCATGTACAGAGAGAACATAGATGCAGTGTTCTCCTAAAAATCAGTCCTGTACTCAACAGAACCTAGTCAAACATTAGCCCCATGATGGAAATGTTTACTTACCTGTTGAGCAAATTAAAATTTTATCTTTGTTCTGAATGCCTTATGAAGGAGGGAGAGAACAGTTATTGTATATAAATTGCTACCCAGCAGTAAGATTCTACCCAATAAAGCAAATTCAATCTCCTGAGCTAGACCTTGAGACTCACTTAGTATCATATAGCTTTATCTTTGAACAGCAGCTCTTCCCACCCTAGTGAGGGAATTCCAGTCAAGTGATGCAGAGAAATGCAAGACACTCAAAACCTTCATCATTGTACCCAAGCATATTAAATAAGTAAAACATAATTACTTTGTGCTTGGACATGGTCCAAGCTCTGCACACAGACTACACATGAAGGAAGGAAGAATTTGGGCACCTCCGGAAATGGAAGAAGCGACAGGCCACAGTTGAGTCATCCTGCTCTTGCTCCTTAAATTTGCGGTACCGCTCCAGACGGCACTCCCGACACTTGTGCAGATGTGGAGCTACATTGATGCAAGAGCCATCCTGGAGAAAAGGCTCCCCTGACTGCTTCAGCTTCCTCACCTTACTCATATCTTTCAGCACAGACTGGCCAACTGGGTGAGGCAAAGTAAAAGTAAAAATCTATTAGTTAACTGCAACAGCAAAAGGACACTGGCTCCAGTAATCATCTTTTCAGAGACCTGTATGTTCATACCCATGTAAAACCAGTCTCTTTAAATCTGCAGCACACCACACCTCTGTCCTGACAAATACATGTTTAAACATTTCTCAAAGTGAACATCTAATTCACATACAAAAGCATTAAGCTTTAACCTTGCAAGCATCCCATTTGCTGCCTACTGAGCATAAATGAGGTTTACAATTGAGGTTAGTTCACGGAGTTCACACAGGAGATAACCCAGTATCCCACCTCCTTGTGCTTCCAAGACATCACCTGCATTCAAGTCATCACCTTTTAGGGGAGCTGTGCGGGGCCGGCCCTTTGGGGCTTGCTTCCCCTTTCCTTTACACAGCAGCAGTTCTGCATTGTGCTCCGCATGGGGGCCCAGCTTTGCCATCAAGTGATCTGGGATACCCTTCATACAAGCTTTGACCTGCAACTGGTCTTCAGAGTCACTCAAATCTGACAGGTCGCTATTTGTACTGGAGTCAGAGTCCTGTTTGGATGTTAAGCTCCGCTCATCTAGCGAGAACCTTTTCACAGCTTCAAAAGGAGCTTTGTTCTCCTGTGGAAACTCTGCCTGTGAAGAGAAAAAGCTAGATGGATGTCTGCCAAACACATTAGAAAAAGTTTTCAGAAGAGGATTGTCCTGCTGCCCAGGCCCAATGGCTGGTTTTTCTTCTGTTGGGCTGGAGGAAAGTGTGGGCATCTCGATGGGCTGTGTCAGGTTGCTGGTTGGTGAGCTGGATCGGCCATTCCCTACAGTGGAAGGGCTCTGAACACCAGCAGCTACTGTTGAACCAGGAGCACTGGAGATCATCTTTGAGGAGTCAGTTGTTATAAACAAGCTTTTCTTCTTAGCTAAAGAGTCTGCAGAGGTGAGCGATTCCGGCCAGCCAGAAGTGGCCTTGTGACCCACGGGTGTCGAGGGAGTAGAAACCCCCGTCTGAGATGAAGATGCAAAGCCACTGAAAGGACTAAGTTCTGCTTTCTCAGCAAATGCCAGGAAAGGGTTTGAGGGTTCCTCTCGTGATAGCTTTGGGGGCTGTAAAAACAGGTTCTCGTGACTATCTGGGGGACGAGTGTTCAACAGACTTCGTGAAAAGGCTGGAGTAAGGGTAGGCATGGATTCCATAGGCAGCTTCCGCTCCGCAGAACCACCAGACTGGGCTCCTGGTTTAGTGTCCACTGAGAGAATTTTACCTTTACAGATCCCAGAACCCACACTGTCTGTACACTGCTTGAATGAGTCCCGACTAGACACATCTTCAGTCAAGCTCTCTGAAATGACCGTGAAATAGTTACTGGAAGGAAGATTTTGGGACATGCACTGAAAAAACAAGTTCTTGGATGGATCAGAATCTTTCTGAGCCTCTTGTCCAGTACTACAACCAAAAGGAAATCCAGAAGACTTGCTTTCTGGAGTCATTACTCCATTTGATTGGCTCCTTCCAGCCCCAAATACCAAGGACTGGGAAGAACTTGGAAGAGACACTCCAAATCCAGAAGCCAAAAGTGAATTTCGGGAACTCTGAAACAAAATTAATAAGCATTAGCCTATTAAAGGATTGTTGATTCAAGAATACTGTTAATTCAAGAATCCAACTCATCTATTTGTACAATTAGCATTCTACTTATATGGAATAGAAACTTCCAGCAGACTTATTTATGATAAAGAAACTTCTTTTAAGATTCCTACCCACTACTGAAACTAAAGACACAGGGAAAAACTAACACTTTATATCTTATCATGCTTTAGAACAAGGGTGAGACACAAGACAAGGTGAGCTAATTCACCAAAAAGCAAATTATTAAAGCTGCTGCTCATTTAAATTCAAATCAACAAGAGGGCAATCCCAGCTGAAACTGCTTTTGAGTAACCTCCCATCTTTCACCCTCCCCCAAGATCATCCTGATAAGCTTCTCCTACTTAAGTAGCACTCTTGAAATAAGTAACTAAATTTGCACATTAATTAAACAAAGCAAGCCCTCTAGCAGTTAGAACAAACTATTCCTGGTCCCAGCAAGCCACATCTGCTGACAGGTAGATAAAGGCCTTTGCCATGATGCTTTCAGGGGATTACTCAGCAGAGGTTAACCACAGAGGGCTTTATTTCTGTGATCACTAAATACTGGAAAGTTTCCTGACTGATAGAATTCTACTGAAACCGTAACTGTGATATGGAATATTCACTTCCTCTCTTCTCAACTGATACTTGTTCAGATTTTCCAATTCTGACAGTCCTGCTGTAGCTGATTGCATCCTGTGACTAACTCCTCATACAATCATTTCGATCAGTTCTACTCCTTTTCTTTGAGTTTCCACTTAGAAATCTGCTCATGATTAACACACTTTTATTTCAAGGTCATGTTAAATACAACCACAGACTCTATGCAACACATCCTACTGGTCAATGAACACCTACCCCACTGCACACTCTGGTTTAGCTTGTTCCTCATTACCAACCTCCAGCTGTAGTAATTTCAATAACATATTAACAGTTCTTCCAGGTATTAGAATTTCAGCTATTTCTTTTTAGAGACAAAATTAATTTTAAAAAATCCAAGTTCTAGGAGTTTTAAAAAGAGTATGAATGCAAACTAAGCTTGTTAAGTTATCTCAAGGATCAAATGACACTACGATAAAGTGGACAGTCTGAAGCAATAACATGTGAACTATATAACACTCTTGCTGGTTTATGTCATGTTCCCTCCCTCAAGAAAAACACAGTTTAAAATGGACTAGTGGTCTGCCTGCAAACTCTGAAGCCAGGTTATTAATGTTTTAAAACAAGTGATTTGGGGTTGGAGAGAGGGAAAGAAGGAGAGGTGATACCAAAATTTCTCAGTACAATTAAAGTTGCTCCTTAATACCACTGACAATAGAAAAATTTTTTATCATTAACCTACACAATGTGTAGTTGCTCCCAACTCTGAATTTTTTTCTTTTTTTTTTGGGGGGGTGGGGGATAGAAAAGACAGGAGGTTATGTTATATTATGCTCATTATGCTACACCCCTGTCTTCAGCAATTCTGTTTCTCCTTTACACCTTACCATTTAGGAATCCCAGTGTAAACATCTAACCTTTACACTCATTCCATTAGCCAATACACAAGACAGGGATGACAATAATCCATTTAATCTCTTGGCAATCACGTTGAACTCTTGGACGTATCTCCCATTTTCTTCACTTTTTTTTAATACAGTAGACTGCAAGATTCCTAATTTTTGTTGTACTTACTGAGTGGGGTTTTGGTTTGGTTTTGGTTTTATAACCCTACCTTTGATTCTTAAAAGGTCTTCTGTTTTGTTTCTAACAAGGTTTCCCTTCTATTTTTCCACTCCTTCCCTTGAAAACAAAGACACAACTAAAAGGTCTTCAAGCTGCTTCCAGACCGAGCTCTTCATTATAATTTATTCTAAAGGTACTAATCTCAAATATTTTAATTATTTGTTTGGGTTTAGTCCTAGATAGCATATAATGCAACTGGCTCATTTTTCTCCTATATAGATAACATAGCTGTAACAAAAAAGCTGGGCATCTATAAAAGGTCCTCTAAATGTGTCCTCATAATTTTTCTGGTTCTAAGGCTTTTTTTTTTTAAGTAACATGAATGTTCAACTCAATGCACATTCTCATGCAGATTTGTTAACATAAAGGCAAGAGGTTTTAAGTAGGTTATCTTCCATATGACACAACAAAATTAAGTGCAGTGCTTAATGTGACTTTAAAACTGCATTTCTCGGGTTAAGGCTGAATAAACACACATATACACAGTTGTCTCTTACTACTCTCCTTCACCAAATAATTTTCTTTTGAGTCATTTCTTAGATCAGATAACAGGTTTTCTTTGTGAGGAGAGGGACTAATCAGGGAAAAAGTAGTTTTCTCAATTCCATGGCCACCCCTTGTAACAGGAGGATGTTGCAGAACATCTGTTGCAAATATGCAAATCCTTCTTGGACACGCTGGATCAGGAGTTACTCACCTCTCCCTGGGCTTGGGATCGGACTGTTTTCAGTTTCTCCTGCCCAGTAACAGACGGCAAACTGGTGTCAGAGATTCTCACCGTTGTCGGTGTCAAAGCGGTTGTAGTAACGGTGGCTGCAGAAGTCACCGTGCCTTGGCCAACCTGCTCCAGTGATTTTCCTGCCTCTTTACATCCAGATCCAACGAGCAACGTTTGTCCAGCCACAGAGGAAAATGGAGTGAAGGGCAATGGTGTGTCACCACCAACGGGCTCATCCTGCACTACCAGCGTTCGGCCGTTCTCTTTGGTGTAAGTAGCAAAGCGAATATTGCGATTAATCTGAGGAATGAACGAAGGCAACTGCTTGGCCCTGGGATCCAGTCCTGTTTCGCTACTGGAGACTCCTTTCCAAGGACCTCTGCTTGCCTCACCTCCATCACTACCATTGCTATCCACCTCACCCCTCTCCTTCAGCTTCTTTGTTGCAGGATCGCATCCAGAATCTGATGCATTTTTCCTCCTCCTTCCATCCTTTCCCTCCAGGCTTTCTTTCTTCTTTTTCCCTTTAGATGATGATTTAGCTGCTTTTAGGCCCCCTCCCTATAACAGACAAACCATGCAATCACTAAACAGAACAATCAGGATACCCATTCAAAAACCATTTTTCTGTTAGAACACAAGACATTACACTGCTCTGAAGCTTAGGAACATTTTACCACAAATTGAGGCATCTAAAGAGAGATGCCATGTGAGCACAGAACACAAGCATGAGTGCAGTCTTGTCTTTTTTTACTAGAATAGGATCTGCACAAGAAAACTTTTAGCTGAGCTACTTTGCTGTAGCATGTACCAAATCAAGGCAAATTTTGAGAAGCATCCAATACTACAACATAGTTCTTCACAATGCATGAATACTGTTTGCACACTCATTTTTGCTCCAAGTGTAATCCCCACAGTTCTTCTGAAGGGCACACTTTCTGGGCACTACACAAAGCCTACAATATTTAACTACAGGAGACAGCTTGCCCTTTAGCCTAGGGTAAAACTACAGGTTCAAATGTTACCGTGAAATCTCTCAACTGAAGCAGTGTAATGCTTACAAGGCATACAAGCCAGATGGCAACTTCTAGAAATGCCCCAAAAAGTCTGTGATGCAGCACAGTGAGCCCATGAGAAAAAGGCAGCAAGTACAGACAATCTTTATCAGACAATCTTTATACACCTTAAAATGGAGCACACCCACCATGGTTACTGACCCCCTTCCAAGACCCATACTAAACTTCGTAAAACAGGCCTAACAAAAGGAGAAGACTGTTTAAAGAAAGCTATGGCCATCCTAAAAATAGCAAACAAAATTTTCCCATTCCAACTTTTAAGCGGAAAATTATTAAAATTATCAAAAATCCACAGTGAAGACTGCATCATTTTTTAGTTGTTTCCGTGTTTAGATGTTTCACATCTAAATTTTTATGAAGTTTCACACTGTATATACAAGACCTGAACTGCTGGACTACCTCGCTTGGAGAAGTGTTGTCCATCACCACATGAATCAGTCGAGGATCCACCGACTTTATCTCACCACTCTAATTTTTTATGCAGATGGATAATGTGGAGGTAGGGGAAAGAAAAGAGGAGGTTAAATATTAATTCAGAGTATATGGTACATAAAAGACCTAAACACAGGGTTACTGTGCAGCCCCTCTCCCATTACCTTTCCTATCCCACTTCCTTAGGAACACTACAGGCTTCCAATTTACCTTCCATCCTTCTGCTCCTCGACTGCAAAAACTTGCAGATTTGATTCCTACTGCTGTTACCTTGTATATTTGTTCTGTTGAGCATTTCTAGAGGCATTCATTGCATTAAACACAGCTCTTCTTCTATTTGATTTAGCATTGTGCTAGCCTTCTACACTTCACTCTGCCAGATGCAGAAAAGACAACTACAAGAGGAATATCAACTCATCCTAACTCTCCTCAGCAGTGTGCTCCCCAGAAGGAGCAATGAATACCCAGCCTCTAACTGTGCCTGGAGGTTACCATTTATTTCACAGTAAATACACAGCAAGTTGGGTGCTTCTGAGCATGTATCTGCTAAAACCACAGGAGCTGGCCACTGGTAAGACTGAACTACTGTCAGACCACACAGAAGCATTGGAATAAACACCAGGTAACTCTAGCAGTGCACTGATCCTCTGTGCTATTCACAGGTTTACTGACAGGAACAGGGCAAAAGCAAACAATCTAAGCTAAAATGCATAAATCAAATTTATTTAGGCTAAGACTTCATCTGCTATGCCTGTACTTGTTTCAAACTACTTGTACAGGGTGTCAGATGGAAACCAAGAGAAGGCACAGGAAGACCACAACATAAGAGAGCCAGAGGGCAGCTTTCTGTGCATCAGCACGCTCTCCCATCCAGAGAATCACTTCCAATATTTTTTCATACAGCACTCATTCCCAAAGCAATTCTTACAGCTTTTTTTTTTTTTTTAATAGAAATGGCCTGTGTAACACCATTTATTCTGGAAAGTCATCATAACAGGAAAAAAATATTGGAAAAATTCTATGAATCACAACATGAGTAATGATTCATCTTTTAAAACAAGTAACAAAGAACCAGAAGAACAACTTTTCATGAAGCTGTCATTCTCCACATATAGATATTGAGGAGTGGTATTTTAGGAACACTGAAAGTGCTTCATATTTTTACCTCAGTCAAAGACACCTCCATGAGACGAGTTATTGGGTCTTGATGGCTCACAACACCACAGAGCCAGCTATTTTCATCCTCTGGTTGGTAAACCTTAACTCTTTGGCCTTGGACACTGTAAGGACCTGCAAAAGAAGGACTCTGAATATATTTTCCAGACAAGCTTTGTGTCATACTAGTTAAGTCATGCAATAAAACAGTTCTGTACACTTAATTAGGGCTTGAAGTATCATCTTTCAGATGGAAAGAAATTAAAGCACTAGGGCTAATGCTGAAAATGCTGTGTAAGCAGGTATTCTGTCCTAGAAGGTCAGTAGGCCCTCAATGCTGTAACTCAAAGCTATTGTAAAGACAAAACAAACACAGTTTACAAGAAAAAAAAAAAGTGGAAGATCAAAACAAACTCAATCCTTTGACAAAAACCAAGCTAGACGGAGGCTCCTTGCTAACTAAACTCTTTTGCTTTTCTAACCTATGGGTTAATAATTATGTAGCATCAATCCAGTGGACAGTCCTGGCATTCTGACTCAGTCCAGATCCCAGCAGAAATGCTGTGCAGTTTGGACCAGAAACAGGTATTTGCATATCCAACATCTCCAAACCAGCTGCTCTCAGTTCTTTCACACCGGTGATGGATCATCTACAGAAAGGTTTCCTCTGACCCTGCCCTTACTCTCCACATCAGCATGCAGACAAGAAACTCCCTGCTAATATTAGATCATCAAAATCCACATGATCCAACAACCTGTACGTGATACAGCCAGAATTAGGCAGAAGAAGGCTCCAAATTGGACAATTCTAAAGCTACTTGCTCATGTAAGAAGTCTTGTCCTCAGAAATTCTATGAATACACCAAATTCCTGTAAGGAAGTACATCTCCCTTCAAATGTAAAACAGGGGCCTATCTCTAGGGTGGCCCCTGGCACATGAACTCTAGGTAGAACATTGTTTTAGTACTTGACCAAGACTACCCAGGTCTACAACAAAAGCCACAATCAGGCTTAACCCTAGTACAGGATCCAGATAACAGATAAGGTATTAACTCTGTGCTGACCAGCTGTGTCCACACCACATATTCAACTTAAACAATTCCTATAATAATTAGCAAAATGCCAAGATTTGAACTGACACTGTGAAAGACACAGTTTCTGAGGATCAACAACTTCAAACCTAAATTTCCAGAACTACATATTAGAACCATAAAAAGGACCAAAACTTTAAAAATTCAAAACTAAAACTTAAAATAAGGGAAGTTGTAAATACAAGGAAATTGTCCTACTTTAACTAGTGACCATTCACAGCAGGTATTTCTGGTTGTATCTCAGCAATTGCTTACCTGTATCTGTGACAAAATAATGCTTCTTTGTGAAGAAATTGCAAAACACAGAAAACTGACCTTCCAAATCAAACAGTAACAGATACAATTACTATCCTCCTTCATAAATCCCACATAGTCTAACTATTCCACAACAAAGTAGCTCTGAGATAGAAAATACATTTCTCACCTCTACTAAAAATCTCCTGGAGCTTCTGGTCGCTGATCAGTGCATTGACAGATTCTCTTAGTGAAGGCTGTTCCTGAAGAATCTGATTTTGACTCTCTGTTCCCATCTACCAACAACAAACAGTTTTAACACAAAAGTATAGTCTTTTAAAGTAACAGAATCGTTAGTTCTTAAGGGACAGCTCTTCTTGGACTGCTGTCAGAGACTGACAAACCAAAAAAGAAAGTAAAATCAAGGACAACATTACTGAGCATGTCAGGAGGAATAAAAGGATTAGCTATGCAAAAGCTGTTGCAAAACTTGCATTGCAATTATCAGCTACACAATGTTTGACAACTAGCTCTCCACATGAACAATGAAGAGAGTAATTGGGACTTTTCGAATGCAAATGGAGGGTAGTGTAAGAACTTGGAAGTTCAGGGAAAGAAACACCAACTCATGACAGGATAGCAAAAGGAAAAAGACAAAGATATGTTGGTGGAACAGTAAGGAAAAACTAAAATTAATCAGACATGCACTGGACAAAGTTAAAATGTAAATTTAACTAAACACAGCTCAAATACCTGAAATAAACGTAATCCACTGGCATCCGACAGGAAACGTAAATGTCTGTCCAGAAGAAACTCTACTGGGACCACAGTGCCCAAGCCCAGCTTATCTACCAGAGGAGTGAAGGTCTGTGAGGAACAAGCAAAAAAAATGTTATCAAAATGACTGAGCACACATACAGGCCAACAACAGTGGATTTCACATGCTATTTACATTCAGAAATAATAAAAAGCTTAATTTCTCAACTTGTACTGCCCAGTGCCTGAGTTTTAATGCAAAATATTAGTCCTTATGTCTAAGCTACTAATTCTTAAATATTACAAGCAGGCATTACAGACAATTGCCTCCACTTCATTAGATCTTAAAGCAGAAATGAAAACATCCGTCATGGTATTTGATTTTTCACAGGTAAGCACCTTCTGATGCTCAGGTTAAAAAAAAAGCTTTGATTAATAGTTCAAACTATTTCATATTTTCAGATATAGCCTCTTGAAAGGAGTGTTTTTATTCCTGTACAGAAGTCAACTGTAAGTAATTTATAGGCCTATTTTTAAAGGGGGGCTTTTTTGCTAGTGTTTTGTGCCAAACTGAAGTTCATAGTTAAGTGTAGTATTGCTGTTCAAGATGCAGAACAAATTACTAAAAATACCGAGCAGATTCACAATGACCTTATAACATAACTTGCTGATAGCAGAGGAATTTGCCAACCACTGGAGTCTCTGAAAAGTGTTTTTAACACGATTTTAACACACAAGTATTTTTCCCTAAACAAGACATTTTTCCCTTAACAGCTCTCATCAAGTTTTTTTCTTTACACTCCATCTTCCTGTACACAGCAGCATAAATATGAACTTTTTTTTTCAGCTTATGTAAAACTATTTCCCAGAAGTGAACAGAACTACAAGAAAGAGACAATAACACACATTCTTAAGTGATGTATCTAAAAAACAAACAAACAAACAAAAGAACCCCTAAACAAATCAACATACCATCCCCTTTGTAATGCTAAGTAGTTGACTTCCTATTGCATATGTGTACACTACCCTGATGCTTTGGTTAACTCCAGACTGCATTCCCAGGCAGTTATCTGGGTCGGCCTTTGCTTAGAGAAAGCTTCAGTGCTCCCGCGGCTGTCCAGAGCACTGAGGATAGAAACACTTTTTTAACTATGCTACAGATAAACCTTGAGTTGTAGTGGAAATGCTCTGGGATCCTCACACAGTCACTGTGCAAGACTGTGGTAACACCCCCAAAATCAATCAGATGGTGACAGGCTTGGGAATCATCTGAAAGAAACCCATCCTGCATAAAAACAAGTTCCCCAGATGAAACTAGCTGGAGTGCACTTGGAGGCAAGTTAGAAATATTATGACAGGAAAACTCTGCCCGTGGAAAAAGCACTATCTACAGAATCTCAGCTGTAAAAACCTGGTTTGCTTCTGCCTTAAGCCAAATGCAATAAAGAAATTCTCAGAGAAAGATGCAGTGCTGAACTTGCTGCTTTGAGCCCAACTGTCCATTTAAAACACTACATTCAAATTCTATCAAGGCACAAGATCCTTGACTGGAAAAAACATTTCAATGTATCCATGCACAAAATGTATTAAAAAGCAGACAGTAGGATCCCAAGCAGTTCAAGGCCTGCAAGAGGAGAAAAGAAACAAAAGAAGGGCCAAATAATAACAGTTAAACAGCAAGAAAATGAGGGAAGGATTCTAACATATTTTGGTCAAATACTCACCAGTGCAGGCCACTGTGCCAGCGAGACTCGAGTCCCCTGAAGCATAACTGGGTCATTTCGAGGTGCCCAAACCAATGATCCCTC
Organism: Pyrocephalus nanus; assembly: GCA_038380795.1. Classification (NCBI taxonomy): domain Eukaryota; kingdom Metazoa; phylum Chordata; class Aves; order Passeriformes; family Tyrannidae; genus Pyrocephalus; species Pyrocephalus nanus. The sequence continues at coordinate 11,910,566 of CM076275.1, read as the reverse complement.
CAGCAGCAACACTATAACTTCTTCAGCATGGACTTTCACCCAGGCGTGTTGGTTCCAGTTACAGCCATCGAATTCCACAAAGATCTGATAAAAAAAAGAAAACTTTAGAAGGCATTTCATCTCTTTTCAGACATTGAATAGAAAATAATATTCCCACAATCCCTATGGAAAAGGAGACAGCAGCTTTAGTCAGAAAAATCAGGATAAGTATTGTAATGGTAACACTGAGAACACCACATCTACATAGCTATCAAATGTTACAAGAGAAATCGGAATCAAATTCATAGTAATTACCATCCTATGAAACATTATTTATCCTAGCTCCAAACACTGCATTTTCCCATACAAAATTAAACAAATGAAAATTGTTCATCCCAAAATACAGCTGATGACCCAATGGAAGCCTCTTTCACAGTAGGATTTTTTAGAGAATTTCTACACTCTTACTTGGCACTTCAAAGAGCCCTTCAATCAGCTTGGTTAACTGACATTCACAGAATTAAATGCTTCAGCATGGAAAGTTTGTGTTTATGGAATACACTCTACATCATGTTTTTGTGTTGTCTTATACATTATTAAACTCCCTGAACAAACACAAATAATTTGGATGGCATGAGATTACCGAGAATTAACTACTCACTAGATTTTTCATGACCTTATTTACAAGTGTAACAATATAAACCACTCTACACACACTACAATTCTAAATCCTTATTCTATCATCCCTTTTTTTCCTATAACAAAGGAGAAATGTTAAAACCATATGAAATTACATGGCAAGAATGCTAAGAACACAGGTTTCAAATCCTATTCCATGTGCTTACAACTGGAGCTTTTAAATGTTAAAACACAGCTGCATTCCAGTCTTTCATCTCCAGAACTCACATACTCACCAAATACAATCAAATATGTCAGATGGACAGCAACACATTCCTAATCAGCTAAGGAACATGTTAAGCTGGACAAACAGTCAGAACAGTTTTGTAACCATCACAAGACCACTGAGGGGTAACAGGGCACTAACCAGAGACAGCTCTCTGCTTTACCAATAAACCTTATCAAAAGAAGTGTTACACTTACACATTCCTCTTCCCCACTCCTCCCCCCAAACCCAAAAGCTCAAACTCCAAGGGGAGTGGGAACGAAGATGAAACAACTCTCCTGATGAATTCTTGAACTCCATTATTGCTTAAGCTGCCCTGCAGGGAAACAGTACTGGACCTTTCAAGATATCCTTCCTCCAATTCAACACATTTCAGCAATATAGTGGAAACAGGACTTTTTTTTAGGACACTGAAACCTTTCCAGTTTCAGTGAGCCTATAGATTTCTTAATATTGTAGTTGTGCTACTTTGGTAGTAGCATGTGATGTAATGAGAGGAGTATCACATAAGAGCAACAAAGTGGAATCATTTGTTTACAAAGTGTACAGAATTTGTGAGGGAATCATCTGGTTATGATTCACTTATCATAAAGGTTATATGAAAAATGATTGCCATAAGGAACTATCAGGATAATGCTGACTTTGGAATATATGCTTTTTTTGCAAGATATTTAAGAATTTTGATTAAAAGAGGGGGAGATTTTATAAGTAACTACAAAGAGAGGATCTCTCAATAGCATGTCCCCCTCAACTACATGGCAAGAATCACGAAAAGCAGACAAATCCAAACAAGCAATGAAGTGCAGCTTACCACCCTTGCCCCAAATAAATAAGGATACCTTTCTGAAACCTCAGACCAACAAACTATGTCAAATGGAGAGAAAATACAACATTATCATATTCAGATCATCTCTCTCCCCTGCAAAACAGAGAAGTCAGGACAAGTTTGTTTTACACAATTTACATTCAATATTCACTTCTCTTTCCTCTTGGTATAATCAAATAAGCAATGCAGTCCCACCAAACTTTGCCTTACAATCACTACAAGAGTTGTTACTAATTCTCAGTCAATACCCAGCAGAGTATTTTCCTACACATGGATATGCAGGGCAGATGTTTCAGGTCCACCCAACACCACACAGGATATTGTCAGTAGTTTCAAACCGATCACACAGCAACAAAAAGGATGAAAACTTCAATATGTACACTCAGTTTCTGCTTCCAGAATCTGCAACAGAAATCACTTTGTGTAATGGGTGTGCAGGACACAGAAGGTGACTTGCAGGGCACACCGAGTGTTTGTGCAAATACCACTCTGTATTACTACAGAAAACAGCTACAGCATATTCATGAACTAATGCCAAATGTGCTTAGATTCTTTAATTATGGGAATCCTGAAAGAGGTGGCTAAAGAAGGAAAGTAAGAACTCATAAGACAGATGTGAGAGTGAATGAACACATTGCCTTTTGATATATAAAGTGGTAAAGAGGAATATTCTACCTTTGCTTGAGGCTTCCGGGTTTTACAACAAAGCAACTGCATTATAACTGAGAATTTCTCACCTTAATTTGAAAATTGTGTCCTTCTCTGTCAAGAGGGAATCATTTCTGTGCTAAATCTTGGCTATATCAGAATAAAATACCTCTCCCATGTATCAATGGACCAACAATTCACAGGGTCACATCTACTGACAATAAATATCTTCTGCTGACCTTCCTGACTCTGCTCACAGTCAGTTAAGACAAACCACAAATAATAACACCAATGTTTTACACAGTGGCATAGATTGCAACTATATATGCAATTAGTGCAGATATGTCTGTATCACATTAAAAAAAATGATGCTGCTTAGACAAAAATACATCTGCAGGATTTCCCAAATTCTCCTACAGGGAAGAACCCTTTCCCTAAGCAATATCTAATTGCAAACAAGAAAGATTTTTGTTCTGGTCGTTTGCCTTTTTTTTTTAATCTACAAAACGGGGGTTTTTTCCATCACAAAAAAACAAGAGAGTGCATACACACCTGTAATTCTCCCCCTTCCCTTTCTTTTTTTTTTTTTTTTTGCCTGGCCCACTAAAAAGTGACACTGGAAAGCTGAGCTGTTGCTCTGTTTTTCTTGATATACAAAGACAGCCTGAAGCATTTTTTTCCAGAAGACACATTCTTGTCTAGCTGCTACCCTAAAATTCAGACCTTAACTGTAGTGAGAGAACTACAGTCTGGCTCAAATGGAATTTCTCCTCGAGTTTTCCAACATCAGTTCTGCTATAAAAGCAGCAATGACAGGAAGACCACAGTGTAGATAAGACAGATATTTTGGTCTTTTTCATCTTGTGACACACAAGCTCTAAATATGATTTACAACAGAAAAAATACCGCAGCTTACTGCATTAGAAATTGCAGTAGATGTCATCTATAAAAACCGTAAAATCTTTACATTTTAGGGGGTTATACATCATAAAAAGCAGCAGATGGCCAAAAAAAACCAAAACAACCCACAAACCTTTAAGAGTAAAAACATCCCTTAAAATGGTCTTAAATTTTACCTAGTTTTGAAAGGAAGGATGGTCCATCAGTTGCTAGAGAGTAGCCAGAGACCCAGGTTCAATTCCCTGCTTCATCAGAGGCTTCCTGCATGACCTTGGTCAAGCCATTTAGTCTCACTGGCTGAGTTTCCCCATCTGTAAATTGGAATAATAGTACTTATGCCCAGAAAGGAGGCACTGGTGGGAATCTGTCGCAGACTAACCAAGTAAAACTAGATAACAAGTTGGTCCATGACCTATTATTTGTGATGTAGAAAGACCTACATTGTCAACATCTTGGAAAGGAAGGAAGGGAAGGCAGAAACTGAGATTTCAATGTGGCAAACACATCCAAGGCCTCATGCAGCAACTGAACTAAAATAGTTTTCTAGTAGTTTTCTGATGCAAAAAGTATTATTTTGGAATCCATTATGTGAGACAGGTGATGTATACACCAATACTTAAAAAGCTTTCAGCTTCCAATTCAGTAGCCATGTTTCAAACTATTTCTTACAAGCAAAGGCAAAAAAATCTGATCTGAAATATATATCTACACGCACAGTTTTACTGTAGCTAATTCACAAACATGCAAGGGAACAAGCCTCAGCTTTGGAATACCTACCCCTTGCTGTACCAACCTCAGTTCAGAGTCACTTTAGAGCACATTGCACCTGACACATTCCTGTTGTAACAGAGCAGCTCTCAGAGCCCTGCAGGATCAGCCCCGTGGGTGCCTCTGTGACCCAGCAAGAGGCTGAAACTTTAATTGTCACTGGTAGGAATGTCACAGCAATCCAGTTGGCCTCCAGCCATGCTACCTCTGTAACAAGACACTACTCAAAACTGCTGTACCATTCTGTTTACAAAACAAGGCGGAGTACAAGCAGATTTACATTGTGCCTGCAACTCCAAAGACTCCACTTAATCCAATCCAAATACAGATTGCAGGTGGTATCAACACCTCTGCCCCCTCCCTGTGAGATTTGGCCACCATGCAAACCAGATCAGCAGTTGTCCAAAATTCAGAATTGGAAAGGAACAAATCTATCATTCTGTACGCCAAGTTCTTTAATAAGTTATTAAGTTCTTTAATAAGTTACTCGTAAAAACAGCACCTTGAGAAAATTATGGAGGTTCTTTGCAGTCACTTTAAGTAGTTAATATGTTTAGGAATTTAGATAGGTAAAACCCCTTAGATGGGCTGGGATGAAGATCAGCAGCTTGCTGTTACTGCAAGCACCAGGACGTTTCCTCTCCACTGTCACTGCAGGGTCCCGTTGCTTCCCCTAAACATGTCCCCCAGCTGACCCCACTGTGGCTACAGTGAGGGAACAGTGGCACTGAGCACACACAAGGAATTGCTAATTTCCTGCAGTCTTCCTCTGTTCTATTTATTTAAGAGTCCAGTGAAGCATCAGGCACAGGAGATAGGAAGGGCAATTACTTTCCTTTTTTTATAGCAGCTAGCTACTATACTGACTTAATCATAACAACATCAGGCCAAACTCTTCTGCTCTAGTCTTCATCAACAAGCTCCTTCTTAAACATTAAGAGCAGGAACATGAAGTACTGGTCTATTGTCTCTCCTGCACTGCAGAATCCCTCTGCTGTAGTACTTTTTTCCACTTTAACCACTGAGCAGCTGAACATTTGAGAGAGATGAGCTGATTCTGATGAGTTTGGTTTATGTCAAACAGGAAAATGACTGTGCTCGATATCTCGGATACCATAACGCTTCCCAAGTCAAATTTGGGATCTAACAGTAACCTCACAGGTTACCTGTGCCTGCAGAGCCAACATGGGGGTACCAGAGGAACCAGACCCAAACCAGCACCAGGCACCAGAGGCACTTTATGCAAGCCCCACCTCAAGGCAGTCGTGTAACACCCCTCACACTTTGAAACAAATCCAGTCACTGCAGTGTATTTTACACCAGGCAGAGCCAAATATGTTAATCACCATGCTTTGCTTTTTAAGAGGAACTTTATTTCAGAAAATGTTTGCATTCCTACGGAAACTTCCTGCCATTTGACACCTCCTTGCTCACAGCCAGAGACAGACTGCCTTTTGAGGCAGCACCAGCCTATTCTGTATACTGAGAACTCATTCACCACTCCCTAGGCCTATCCTTAAAAACTGACCCCTTTTTTCCTTAATTTATACTAAAATTAACATTTCTGAATTTTCCCTGCTATTAGTAATGTGAAATACTTGGCTATTGGAGCTATTGGAAAGTGTGAGTTTCACAGAACAAATTTGTTTTGGAAACATATATATATACTTTTGCTAAATATTGTGCTTTCTGGTGCCACTCCTAAAATGCACCTTTGCCTAGGGTCTCCCTGCATCCCAAAGTATCAAAAACGACCTCAGGAAAATAAGAGCAAGGCAATCTTTTTTGACTGTTGTTTCATTCTGCAGCTATTTGGACTGTAGAGATAATGTTCTTAACCCCAAGTATTCTGCAACTCAATTAGCAGCAAAAAAAGTGCATGAGGATCTCCAGAACTCTGAAGGAAAAGAAACACCTCAGATCATAGTTTGGATACCCAGACTGAAAACAATTTAAAATTGGTGCCTTATAACTGGCAAGTGGCAAATACAAACACTGGCATTTAAATAAGGAAGAAGGAACCTGATAACCATTAGTGTGTTATGACAATACCAGCTGTTTATCAAACCTTAGAATAAGTTTCAGGTGAGGGATGGGTTAGAAGGCTGCAAAGAAAAGAGAATGGCAATAAATGGAAGGAGTTAAAAGAAAGTTTTAACTACATCTTTTACACATGACATAAAGAACTTCCTCTTACTCCTTCTAAACTGAACTTGAGTATCCAAAGCATTAAATGGTGCTGCACTAAAAATGAAGAAGGCTGGGATTTACAAAAGTCTAAAGGGAATGGTAAAAGCAGGATGAAAATTACAATGGCAAATACTGGAGCAGCAGAATTATTACTGCAACATAATTAATAATGTCAGTGATAAAGCTAGCATAAAAAGTACCAAATTTCTTTATACTCATTCCTAGTCTCAAGCCTGGCAGCACCTTATGCAGATCAGAGAAAAACCTGAGGAGCTTTTTTAAGTTCTTAAAATCACAGCCACTGAAAATTTGCTATTCCAATTGCTAATTCTGGTTTGACTCACTCTTTTTCCTTTGCTTTCCAAGTCTGGCATGTTCCTTGAAAAACATTACTGGTAAAGTAATAATACATCTCCTTTTGGCCAAGTTTTACAGATTAAATCAGATAAACTGAAGAATTTATTTTAGGTTACTGGATGATAGACCACAGGACTATAGCTAAAAGAAGTCCAATCTCAAAGAAAAGCTTTAACCTGGAGCTTAATGCTACATTCTCAATAATCCAAAAATAAGAAACCAAAGATGTTCTTTGCAAGTAGCAAATTATGCTGTTCTTTAGAAGAATGTCTCAGAAACTGTCAGTCTTTCCAGACTCACCCACTTCAATGTCATTTATCAAACTAAGCAACTCTACCAAATGGAATTCATCTCTGAAATGCAATCATTAATGACAAAATGAACAAGGTGGACATTCAACACGAGCGTGACTTTTTGGAAGAAATTCGGAAGGACAGTGTTGTGGTCTGCTAAGCAAAATCTGCAAGGAAAACTCGACAAGAAAACCTCCCATTTCCCTTTGTGTTTTGCAAAGGGAACATCAGCATCCAGTGTAGGTGAGATACTCCAAAGGGCCAGTGCTGGCAGCAAGGCAGCAGCACTACCTCAGAAAAGCATGACCAACAGTGTTCCTAAATAAAACATACCTAGAAACTACAGAAGAAAATAAATCTGTCACTGATTGAAAAGTTGGGTTTGATCTTGATTGGATAGAGCATCTAACCAAAAGGAGGTGGCAGAGATTATTAGATGCAGATACCAGTGGCTTCCCAGGGAAAGTATGAGGCACCACCCAAGTAACTGGGGTCACCAGTAGAGCAACCTCAGGACAATAACTACGTGGGGATAAAACTGAGTTTTGTTGTTGTTCTGCAGTCAGCAATTGAAACTGGAGATGACTTAAAGAGCACTCTAACACTACTGAGGGAAGTTACCATATGAGCACATGTATTTTATGACCATATTAAAAAGCTATTCAGCAACCAAAGGCTAACGTGATAAACTTCCTGCAGGCAGACTTTGCCAGGACACAGTAACTTTGCAGCCTTCACTTCCAAGAGCTGGATCTGAATACTCCCCTTAATTTAAGATACAAGTACATGATTTGTCATGTCAGTATAAATAGACCTTGATGTAATTATCACTAAATATAAAGAACATGGGTAACTCTAGTAAGAGATTCCTTGAAAATACTTTTTAAGCAGTAAGTCTATATGAGCTGCACTTTTCCAAAGTCAAATAACCATGGTTCACTGTCTGAAATGGGGAATCTGAAATCTTTGCTTCTGCTGCAACAAGCACCACAGAGAAGGAGAGAAAAAGGGAGAGACAAAGCCAACTCAACACTTACAAGCCAATGAACTTTACAGATCATCCACTACCAGACAAGCAAAGACTTATTTTACAGCCCTTCACTGATGCAAATATTATAGCAGTCACGCTGTATGTGATTTTACAGCTAAGCATCATTTCAGACAACTCTCACCTGGCAGCATATTGACAGAAGGCTCATCCGACCAGTGCAAGGCTGGACAGGGCAGAGGTGGGGACTAGGTGGACCTCTGACCTTGCCCAATGCACCTGCTCTTTCACTGACACAAATGTAAAACACCGTGGTTTGACACTCACTGGACACCAGGCACCTAAAGCTGCTCTATCACTCCCCTCCTCAAGTAGACAGAGAAGGGGAAATGGACCCAAAGGCTGCTGAGTTAAGGGCAGAACGAGATTCTCACTGATTACCATCAGGGGCAAAACAGACTCGACTTGGGAAAATTAACTGAATTTATTACCAATCAAAACCAGAGCAGGATAATGACAAGTAAATACAAATCTTAAAAACACCTTTCTCTCACCCTTCCAGCAGCACAGGGAGACGGGAGGTGGAGTGTCTCAGAGGTTAACAGAAACATGGAAGATAGCAGGGTGAGAAAATATTCAGCAGACATGGAACCAGTGCTGCACACGGACAACTCTGCAAGGGGTTTAGCCAAACATGTCAGACTAATAAGCCTCTTTCAACCACTGCCACACATTTTGTTAGTTAACTCTCCATTACCTGCATTTTGGAGGAATAGCCCTTCACCTCCCAGTCCTACTGACAGCTTCGGTAACACCAGTGCTGAGCTGTCCCACCAGTCCCTCCCACAGCCACCATCTGCCCTCCCTCACTATTCAGTGAGCACAACACTGGACACCTGAGATGGCACAGGGCTGGGAAGGCTTCTTAGCTTGAGCCTCCACCCCCCTCCTATACCTTGATAACCACATCAAATCTAAGATCCTTCTGAGCATGTTGCAAGTCACAGTGAGTTTCCTCTACTGCAGTTACACTGCCAAAGAAGTGAAGACCTTTTTTTTTTTTTTATAAATCACATAAACTTACACAAGCTACAAATGCAGAGGTACTCCATTCCCCTCATATCATCCCTGCCCCTTCCATTTCAGTACCACAGCTGGTTAAAGAATATCTCATGACCCTATCAAGCTCTGAGAGAAGTTATCAGTGGAATTACGGAAGACATTCCTTACCACATGAATGCATATTTTTCAGTGTGGATGTCTATCTTGCACGCATGGGAAGACAGAAAGGTCTTCAGAAAAAAAAAAAACAAACCCTGTGGCATAACAAGGATTCAGAGTACTGTGTATTTAGGCCACCAATAAAGTATCACAGAGTAAGCAGAGAAAATGTACAGCCACTACTTCTGCAGTCAGTTCCCTTCACAGAATTGTACTGTAATTGCAAAGCGAGTAAAGATGTATTCGAAAAAACATTCAACATTCTGTTTGTTCTTAAAATCTCTTTTACAACAAGAAGCATTAAATATATTCCTACTGGTCTTGCCAACACCCCACCAGCCCAGTGCTCTGCTTTCAACAGCAGCAATATGAGACATTGCTTAGGGAGGGAGACGAAGCCTACACCACTGCCTGGGGTCCCTTCTCATGTACTCTTTCAGTACCCAAACACATGCAAGTGGAGGGAGAATGATCCAGGAACATGATCACCTCTGCAGAATGGAAGGAAATGAAGAGGAGAGTGGCACAGAAAACAATCTGAATATCCCAGACTCACAACTCCAGCTTGCTGTGAACCTTCCCACCACTTCCACAGAGTCCCAGCCTGAAAACTCCTCTTTCCATACACTTTGAAGGCCTCTACAAGTTCCCCATTCAATCCTAGAAGGAACTGAAACTCTTCAGCAGACACATATGCACAAGAGGCAAGAACCTCCACACATGTGCCCAACAGACAGGACAGGCACATTTTTCCCATGCGTTTCCCTACCGTTAGATGACTGTCAGGTAGCATTCAAAACTTGCTTAAGGGCACATAAACCTAAATCCAGTCTTGCAGGGTTCCAGTATCCCTCATCTACTCCATATAGCCTCCAGATAGGAAGATATTCTTTCTCAATGTGATCTAGTTAGAAAAACTAGTTGAAATACCCTGATATTTACAATTAACTATGAGTTCTGATACCTCAGAAATAAATTAGCTTATTCCACAATCCAGGTAATTTCTAAAATGTCCAGATAAATCTAAATTTCTAAATAAAATTTCTAAACTTTATTCAATTAAATCCCTTACGAATAAAACACCTTAGATTACCTGTTTTTGTTAGACTGTATAATCTATATATCATGTACAAGGAAAAATGTCTTTAGAATACATTCAATTATGTGCAGATTACTGTAAGAAATACATGAAAACTCAAGACATAAAAAATTCAAGACATAAAAAAACCTTGGATAAGACATAAAAAAACCTTGGATAAGACATAAAAAAACCTTGTTTACTCCTGAGTTTTCTGCCTTAGAAATGTGCAAATATTCAGCTGCAGTTTTGTATTTCTAAAGGCCCTACATCAGATTACAGGTAAGTGAAACCATCCTTTCAGGATACCATGAGAAAGCACAGACTTAAGTAAGTCAAAGAGTAGAAAAGATGTTTTTCCTAGCCTTTTTCTCACCTAATCCACATTATTACTTTTCCTTAAGCGAGTATTTCCTAAGCAGTGGTTGACTGCTTGATGCCAACTCATCACTTCTGACAGAATGAGTTTAAAAAGGACTTTTTTTCTGATGGTACATCATTACCATTGTCACAGCAATGTTCATTGCGCATGGAAGGGTCCATGAGAACACTATATGTTCCACGTTACTCTGAATTCTGCCTCAAGTATTTTACATGGTTCACATTCTAGAGTTCTTGCACAGATTTCAAGACTATAGAGACAACTGCACCACTGGAACTGTGATAAGTGGGAGGTTATTGATGAAAGGAGCTGAGGAGAGAACTGCAGTTCTCTAAAGTAATGCATTCACACACCAAAAAAATCCTGTTCTTCCCATGCTATCTATCAAACACACAAGTTGATTTTTGCTTTGTGAGGGTAGTCTAACAGGTGTCACATGGCTGGACAGCAATGACTAACCAGGAAACAGGTGCCTACCTTTTACAAAACCAAACCAAACAAATAAACAAACAAAAAACACCTCCAAACAACAGAGGCAACACTTCACCAGTCCTTCCACCAAAATAGTAATTAAGATCAGGCACATGGAAAATTCATTCCATCATACTCATATTTGCAGTGGATGACTCCATAATGCACTGATGGCACACATGTCCAATGCAGTCTGCTACAGGAGCAGCTCTCCAGCTCTTAGCCCCAGTACATTTTCACAGTTCAGTCAGTCTCAAACACTTGCCACATTTTCAAGAACTCCCTTCTCCACGGGTTTTCCTTTTCTCCTCCTTAAACAGGTACAGCAGCAGCTGGAGCACATCACCACGGCCCTCAGCTGCAGACACAGTGTGCTGGGCCCCCTTTGCAAAGCCAAACCCAGCACTGCTTCCTGCTGACAGCCCTGGGTGCAGCTCTAGAGCAAGGCCAAACAAAACAGCATCAAGACTGTAGGATGTCAAGGAAACTTCTCAAAGTTGGAAGTCTGCAAAGAAGCCCAGAGAACTTGTCGTGGCAACTAATTTCTGATTTTTCAGAAAAGCTAATCATAAAGAGAACTAAAACTCTTCACAAACCCAGAACCTCATTTTCCCTACCAGGGGTCATAGCAACAGACACAGCCCTCCGAAGCACACCATCACTTACAGAACTCACGCGTGCAAAGGGAAACAGTACGTTTCAAGATACCAATACCTTTCAAGACCTCTTTTTAGGGATCTCCACCCAAGCCTTTCACTGAGCCATACTAGAGATACACCAAGGAAATGCTAAAGAGTGCTTAAACACAGTATAAAAAGCTCAAATTCCCACAGCCGAAAACAAAACCTGAGAATTAAGCTGATGATCCTCAACCAAGATTATGCCCTCAACGTATATTTCCATGCACCATTTAGCCTTATCAAGAATATTTAACATCTTCCCGGGGCAGGGGGGAGAAAAAAACAAACCAAACCAAGCCAAGCAAACCCAAACCCCAACACTTGGGAGGTGACGCACAGCTCAGCATCCCTGTCCCGGACGCGGCTGTCTCCCGTGCAAGTTTCAGCCCCCTGCCCGGCGCTGCCGGAACCCCTCGCACACCTGCCGGGCCGCTCTCGCCGCAGGCCCTGCCCGGCGCTGCACGGAGGTTTCGGGCCGCCGGCACCGCCCGCCCCCGGCCCGGCCCCCGCGGCAGCCCCGACCCGCTCCCCCCCTGCCCCGCCCGGGCCTCACCGCCAGGTCCTGCGGCACCGCTCCGCTCATGGCCCGCACGGTGCCGCTCCGCCAGGCCCGCGCGGGCAGCGCAGGCCCCGGCTCCGGCCCCGCCGCCTCGCCCTCGCCCGGCCCCGCCGCCAGCAGCAGCAGGAGCCGCTTCCCCACGGGGGAGGCCGCCGCGTCCGCCATCCCCGCCGGGCAGAGCCGCCGCCGCCCGAGCGCTCCGGCCGCCGCCGCCCGACACACCGAGAGGCTCCTGCCCCGCGCTGGGCCCGAGCGCCGCCCGCCGCCGTCCCGGCGTGCACCGCGCCGGCCGCCCGGCCCCACAGCGCCCCGCGAGGGACGGGCGGGACCGGCGGCGGGAGGGGAACGGGACAGGGAACGGGACCGGCAGTGTGAGGGGAGCGGGACAGGGAACGGGACAAGGACCGGGACCGGCGGTGTGAGGGGAACGGACGGGGGAACGGGAGAGGAGCCGAGGCGGTGTGAGGGGAACCGGGATAGGGATCCGGGCGGTATGAGGTGACACTGGGACGGGGAACCGGGACAGAGAACCGGAACGGTGTGAGGGGACACCGGGACGGGAACCCGGGCGGTGTGAGGGGCTGCTGGGACGGGGAACCCGAGAGGGCCGGACATCGGGCAGGAGCCTTCCCGTGGCAGGGCCTCTCACGAACGCCAAGTTCAAAACCCGGACTTCTCACAGAAATTAAGGAGTTTCAGTGCCCGCGTCTGAGGCTGGATCCCACGGCTGGCATGAGGAACTGCACGGCGCCAGCTGCGTTGCTTTCCCGTGAGGCAGATTTTGGAAAGGCATGTATTTAGGGAGTGATTAAGATACAAAATCTTGATGTTAATGAATTCAGCTGTCACGAGGAACTGGTAAATTTGAACAGTTCTTATGCAGCATAGTGCAGCGCCCTAAACCTGCCCCTTTTCAACATGAACCACCACAAAATACTTCAGAATCCCATCGTTGTAAAAATGACGTGATTTTACATCTGTTTCTGTTTGTTCAGAAATAGTACCATCCTGTGAAAGATTCCAAGTGGTCCTATGTCCCCTTCCTGTTCCACCAACTCAGACCCACACTGCCATGATTAAGCAGGCCAGCATTTCCCATCTCTGGAGCATGCTGGTGGGTATTCCAAAGGCACACAGTGTCAGTTAGACCAACAGTGACAAAATCCACCAAACCAGGGAGTTCTTAACAGTCATTAATGATCGACCCAGGGAGCGTAGGCCATAAACATGGATTAAACTTCAACTTATGAAATACTTAACTTTTCTATGCTAATTGCTAATTCTGCACCAACTTCTATTACAGTTAGAAAACTGAAGTTTCACAGGTTAATTCTGTATGTTAATTTCAAATACTGTTTTACTGTAAAAGGGTGAAGACAGCTACTGCTGTTAAACTGCACGCTTCAGTGGCTGCTAAACCAGATAGAATTCCAACTCGTGGGAAGTCAGGTAAGTAACCATCAGGTGCCATCCAAAGGTGTCCCTTAAGCACTGGACATGGCTGCTTCTCCAGTCTGCCACCTTCATGGCCTTGCCTGATGGTCAGTGCTCCAGAATCCAAAGAAAGTAATTAGCCCGAGTGGCTGATTCAGGGACAGACTGAGTGGTTTCTCTAATTTGGGATAAGCAGGACTGATGCAGACACTCACCTGTACAGGTTTTCCACCCTCCCCTTCAATATCATACCTAAGGCCACCCCTTCCATAGACAGCAGCCATGTTCTTTGGAGAATTTTATTAAAATATATCCAAGAAGTAATCAAACATTTTCTTATGAGTCAGGAGAGAACTGAAGTGAGAAAAACATCTGTACAGAGGACAGTGCTGTAAGTTTTTCTTTACATGCTTTATTTCAATGTTTCACAGTTTAGTCATTGTCTACAAAAATATATTTCTGAAACTCTGAGTCCTCTATAAAAAAAGCTGGTCAGCAGCAGTGACCCTGACAAACAGAATGTACCTTGGGACAGTGTGAGCACCTCCTGTAAGCAGATTAGTGCAGCTAGGGCACTCCTGCCTCACCCTGGGAGACTTCTGTTCTTTGGGATTAAAGCTCTGCACTAGTTCTGAAGGAAGGCATTAAAAAAAAAAAAAAATCATTCCACTTCTGTATACTGCACTAAGCTTGGGAGGGGGAGCTGCAAGTCAGTGTATCACACAGCAGAAAGTGCTAACAAAGCACTTGGCACTCAGGGAAAGGAGAAGACCTCAGGGTGCTTTAGTACTGGTAAATTTTTCTTTGAGCTCTCCGTTCAGAACAGCCTTTGTCTGGTGATAATAGGTTCAGGCTGTCAGCAGAGGTACAAATGGCAAACAGGCAGAGTAATCCTATAAGCGCAAAGAGAGTCCTTTTTTGAGGACAGGATAAGAGTTCTGTTCATTTTTACCTCAACGTTTTCTGCTGTGGCTTTAATCAAGGGGAAAATTGCCTTCACAACCAATCACAAGTTGTTGGATAGAACAGAGCCACTATCAGTGCTGTCAGCTTCAACTCCTTAGTACCCACAACTGGAAATATTCCTTATAACATCAATTATTTAATTCCTACGCTTACTAGTCACCAGTGTATCTAGCCACCACAAATAAGAACTGAGAAACTCAAGTGTCCCCCAAATGAGATCTTTCTACTCTTCCTCTGCTCAGTTATTTGACTGGTCTACAGAGATACCTGCAGTTGAGAAAAAAAAAATAAATTGCCTCTTTTAAAAAAATAAATCTATCTTGCATTGTGCTCTAGAAAAGACAAGGTCAACATACTCTGATCATCAAAGCTCATTATTAGAAGCCCCTTACCACAAAATAATCTCAGACCTGAACCCCTAAGCAGGGCAGGAATTTTCAGCAGCAAGTAAGAGTAGTTATTGACAGACTGCTTCCCTAATGTGGTAACAGACAGAAGATGAGCTCTCTGAAAACTCTTCCACACCTGCCTGTCAGAGTTTCCTGAGCCAGCAGCTTGTGAAGTCTAGATTTCCTTGAGATTAGAGAATTCAGGAAAGTGCTGCTGGTTATTTTTAGGTACATCTGCAATCAATGGGCTTCTGAGCTTTAGGCTTTTGTTCAGAAAAAGTTCTCCTGTAACTCGTGCCTACCACCAGTCCCAGTCTGATCTGCTAAACCTGAGCAGCCAAGGAGGTATATGAATTTTAAGTAGAATCAGCATCATCCACGAAAACACAGAAGCCATGAACCTTCACTGAGACAAATACCTTATCAAAAAGACACTCAGCACTAGAAAACTAATATAATTTCACTAATGCTAAACAGTTAAAGTGTAAAATCTGTAAGAAAACACCTGAAGTTTACTTCTTGACTATTTTCCTTTCTTGAATTGGTGGAGGGGGGTGGAGGAGAAAGGAAAGAATCACTTCACTGTATTAGTAGTAAGCCATTATGTAGAAGGCAGTGTTGGAGAAAAATTTAAAACCAGGAAAAAAAATCTGAAAACTTACTGATTCCGAAAGCTTTCCTCAGCTTCCCAAACTCAACAGCCTAAACAGAGGATTTTGTCCATACTTTTCCAGTCTGTTCCCATCTGTTCAGCTTCCAGTCATAGACACACAACAGAGAGAAGAATCAAGGGAAGCTGAGAAACCCACACATAGGGTTTTGCCTCCCATATAGCACCTACTTTATATATCAACATGAACAAATCAACCAGAAATTGTTATGTCTTGTGCACAGAAAGGCTGTAACTAAAATGTAACAAGATGAAATTAAAGGAAGACTTGGAATTACAGAAAAAATTTGTCCTGTGGAACCTCTTTTTCTGAAGACTCCACACCCTACAAAGAAGCAGTTCATATTCAGTCATTTGTGAACTGGAAAGTACTTGTCAGCAACAATCCTGCCTTGGCTTCAGGTGAAAAGCTGAGTGTTCGTTCTCCTTTAGTATCACAAAGCCTATTCATGGAAAACAAACCGCTGTCTGGCCTTGCCCTGCCCTGCCACAAGAGGTGCAGGGTATCAGAGAATCATAGAATACACTGAGTTGGAGGGAACCCATCAGGATTGGAGTCCAACTCCTGGCCGTGTGCAGGAGACCACAAGAATCCCACCAAGTGCCTGACAGCGTTGTCCGAACGCTTCTTGAACTCAGACAGGCTTGGTGCTGTGACCACTTTCCTGGGGAACCTTCTCCAGTGCTCAATCACCCTCTGGGTGAAAAATCTTTTCCTGACTGTCCAAAGCCTTCTCCATCAGCACAGACAAGTGGGATGTCACTTCCAGCTGATGCAGTTACACAAAAAGAAAAAAAAAACCTGTAGCATAAAGTTTAGAATCCCATCATGATGGATACCTTGTGGATAAACACTGCCACAGACTGAGGTACTTGTATGTGAGGAACCAGCAACTGCAGCTGCACGTTATTGCTACTTGCTGTCTCTCAGGGCAAGCTTTTCCCATTTCTGCATTCTCTTGCCTTCTCCAAGTTACAGACTCCAGGGTGAGCTATTCTGAAGCCTCACCAACACAGTGGCCACCAGAACACATTTGATGACATTTTAATCCCTTCCAAATTATTTACAAGGCTGGCTTTGAGACTGTTACTTTTAACTTCAGGCCTAGAACTGCATAGAGAAAATTCTGTATGGTCAAGAACTAGCAGTGCCTGCGCTATGTCTCTTCTCACAGGAAGCATTAATTAAAACAAGCAAAGTAACACACAGAGCTTAGCCTAGGCTGCATTCTATCAAGGGCATAATGAAGACAATAGTCACAACTTCTCCAATTCACTAGTATTTTTTCTAATATTCCAATGGCTACACTTAAGAGAGTTTCAGCCAAATTAAATTTAAGCTACAAGTCACAACTGAAAAGTGTGCACTGAAGTCTGGTGTTAGGAACACTGAGGACCATCCCTGATCAGGCGGCTTCACTTCTATTTTTGAGTGCACAAGGACAGCTCCCTGTCACGGACAACTGAAGCAGATACATGGGAAAACTCATTCATTAAGCCAAGGGGAGGCAAGGTCACTGCTGCCATGCCCCAGAGAAGGAGAAAGATCCATTGAGAGATTATAACTAAAGGGTTACAAAACAAAGGCAAGAACTAAAGTTTGTCGGTAATGAAATGCATTCTCCTGTCCCATATGAACAGGAAACAGTCTCTGTAGGGTGTTAAAGAAGGTCCTAGGAGGAGATACCCTCCTTTTTTCTGCTGCCAAAGGAGAGGAGAAAAAGACGCTGCTATTGGTCAGCGGGAATCTCTCTGTCTGCATCCAGTTTGCTCGTCTCTCCTGGGGAAGGGGTACGTGGTGCAGAGTGAGAAACTGGAGGAATCCCATGAGCTACAATCCCTTCCACTACTGGTGGTTCTGGTAGCCCAGGGGTGGCTACTCCCACTACTCCTGGAGGAAACCTAAAACCAATAGAAACATAGAAGTTACAAGCTTGTCCAACAGTTATTCAAGGAGAAAGGAGCTGTGCCCTCAGACAACTGCTGAATACAGATCCCTCTTTCTAACAGAAATGCTCTGAGATAGAACACAGGAAAAGTGTCCAGAGCTGAAGAGTAGCAGTGATATCCTAATGCCAAATGACACCTGTTCACAGACAGAGATAGTCTAAAGTCACACACTAAGCATTTGGATAAAGGTACAAAGTTTATCTCCAGTGGAAAACAGCGTGAGGCACTGTATGAAAGCACCTGGAATTCCCTCCCCATCAGCAGGAGGAATATAAACTGCAGTTATCCTTCCCGGGGCTCCAAGACAGAAAAAGTAAGGAGCTGAACTAATAAAACAGCTAGATGCAAGATGAAAAACAAGAGAGCAACACTCATGAATTGCTAATGAACTATTTTTCCATTACATCCATTCTGCCTCCCTGTGCTGCCTTCATAAATATATCTGAACCTCTGTAGATCTCTCATAGAAGGGAAGTATATATTACCTACTTTGCAGATGGGAGAAAAACAGGGGAAGCAGCCTGCCCACAATCACTTGGCAGGTCTGTAACACATAAATAAACTGAAATACACTATATTTAGACCACTGAACAAAATCCACTGGACAATATCTCAATAATAGTCCACATTTGGGCTATGGGCAAGAACTGTCCTTTGTTTTTATAGCCCTAATGATATCACAACTTCTAAATGTTAAGTTCCACACCCTTTTTGGGGGCATCCAGCAGGCTTTCTTATATTAAGATATCTCTTGGGCAGGTCTTGCAAGGATTTGCAAAAACTGAACTAGTATTCTAGCAGCTGGAACTAAATATGACCAAGTACGTGTTAAATCCTAGAACAGCTTTAGAAGAGCTGCTGTTAAGTTTTGTGGAAGAGCTCATGCAGAGAGTATACAGGAACACAGACATACCTGCTTGCAGGTACAAGTACTTCTCAAACCCACAGAGGGATGTTGGCCTGCTTCAGCAGGAAGATATGCTTGGCCAACCTACAGATCTCACCTGTAAGCTGCAGCTCCGTTGAGTTCTGGGTGGACAGTTGCAGGATCAATACTGGACCACTGAGCTGCTAACAGCAAGTACTCCTTATTAACACAGTTCCTCAAAGCATCAGGTATGTGACCTGCAAGAGCACCAAGAATGACAAGAAAAAACAGGACACAGGTAGGGGGGAGCTTGTTCCCTGCAGCATTTACAAAGGAAATGTGCAACATCTTTTTCATCTACCTCTACAGGATAAGACTGGGCAGGGGAGACTCTCCTTTGAGCACCTGGTCTCTGGAGAAGACAAGAAATTGATCCTTCCTTCCCACTGCTGTGATCTTGGGAAAATTATTGACCACAACCTGCAATTGCTAAGCCTCGCCCTTTTCAAGAGACAACACATAACTACTTCAGGAAAAACATGCCAGGTAACTGTCAAAGGAATTACTACAAAGGATTTGGAAGATGTAGGTGAAAGGCTTCCCCTGGGATAGAAAGGGCCACTCCAGCATTAGGTGCAAGATTCTCAGAAGGCAGAGATACAATTATGAACTTACACTCCAGTTCCAGAAACCAGTTACTGAGTCCAAGTTTTCAGAACAAGCAGCATAATCCTTGCAGGGAACTAAAAGAACACTAATTCAGCAGCAGCTGCAGAGCACACAGTCTCCTTCATTACCTGTAATAGCTCTGCGGATCTCTTTAGCTGCGTCTTCTCTGGATTCAATGGAAGCCTGTTCACTGTACCAGGCAGTGTGAGGGGTGCAGATAACATTGGGTGCATCTTTTAAGGGCCCCTGAGCAAAACTGAGGGAGGAAACAAACAAAAAAAAGTGTTTTCTTTCCAGAAGTGATAACCCCATCTGTCCTCTTGGGCATCACTGTAACCCAAATAACAAAACAATCCCCAAAGAATCATCCAGTTTAGGTGATGTGAGTCACCAGACAGCAGCAGGCATGCAGGTACAGTGTTACCTGAAAGGCTCAGACTCATGCACATCCAGTGCTGTTCCTCTGATTCTCCCTTCTTTCAAGGCTTGTGCTAAGGCTTTCTCATCTACCAGCCCTCCCCGGGCTGTGTTCACTAAGAAGCAGCCCTGACGCATCTGGAAGAAGAAAAATATTAAGTGCATTGAGAATGAGACTTTTCATGGAAGCTAAGTGAATCTTGGGAAGTCTACTGGAAATGAGCAGGAGTCTGCAGTGATTAGATGAGGCCTGCAGGAATTAGGAGTGCTCTCACTGCAAAGCTAACCACAGGGGAAATGCCTGCAAGCAATGCTCGAGAAATTTGCTTTAAAAATGAACAAACAAAACCACAAGACGCCAAGGGCAAAAGTGGAACTCTCAAATTCTGCACTCCATATTCATCCTACTACATTAAAAAAGAAAGAGGACATGAATCAATTATCCAGCTATACAAAACTGGACTACAACATCCAGATGTCTCTCATAAAAGCACTGGAAAGCATTCATATACTAGTGGAGTATAGCCCGAGACTGACTTTGCAGTGGGCTTGGGCAGAGAAACTTTGGCAGAGTTGTGTAAAAAAAGGTACACAGTCCCAGCCACACCACTTCTGGCTCTAACCAGCACAGTAAATTACACATTTTAAAGATAGTCTGAAATTACTGAATCACCCAAAATATTCTTTATAAATGATATTACTTGGCAAGAAGAGCCAATCTTATTCCTTTCTTAACATGAAATTCTACACAGCACAAAGCACAGGCACCCGGATCCACACGCTCCCAGCCTCCCAAGGCAGCAGGAGGCACACAACAGAGGCAGCAGGATTCACACGCTCTCAGCCTCTGTGAAAGCAGCAGTTTCTGTTTGCATTCATTTCCACAGCGCTCTGTGGGGGAAATCAAGCTCCTGCTGCACCTGTTTAATAGTGAAGTCATTGATGAGGTGATGGTTATGTTCATTCAGGCTGCAGTGCAATGTGATGCAATCGCTGTGCATTAGTAGATCCTGCAGGGTTCCTACTCGTTGTAAACCCAAGGATCGCTCCACTCCATCCGGCAGATAGGGATCATAGAAAATCACGTTGAAGCCAAAGGACTTGGCTCGCAGAGCCACTGCCTGTCCAACTCGGCCTTCACAAAAGAAAACCCACAATCATCAAGGAAAGGTAAAACAAACTTTAAAGACAAGATACTGAGGTAGACTGGGAGCCTACACTGGAGTTAACTGCCAGGGCCCAAGCTACTGCAGCCCTGGAAACCCCCAGGATTGCCATAGGGATCCGGAGGAGGCTATTTGGTCCTGATCCTACGTGGCTAATTCTAGTCTTTCCCCATGCAATAGCCAGAGCTTAGTCTAGAATGAGCTCTGTTTCCAAACCAAATCTGGACCCTGAGTAGTAGTAGTAATAATCTGACTACAAGAACTTGGAGAAGGAATTGGTAGCTTTCAGGAGGCATTGTACTGATACAAAGCCCAACACACGAGGAAACAGTCATCAAGAAGAGCTGTATGAATGTTCCAGTTCTAACCACTTGAAATCAAAAAAAGAATCCCCAATCCCATGCCATACACCCAACTCTTGAAGATATCCAGCATGACAGAATAGGGCACTAGCATTCCTTAGGAGTCAGTGTGTTTCACAAAGCTGTAAAATTATGGCTTTTTTCAGTATGTGACTCTTAGGTTCCCAGAAACTTCCAGAGTTCTCTTTTCAGTGTAACAATGGCTGTCACTTACCCAGTCCAATGATGCCCAAAGTCTCCCCACGGATACGCACAGCGCCTCCAGCCACCTCTCGAATCTGTTCCACACTCGAGGCTCGGTTCCCTTCCCGCAGAGCCTGGTGGAGCCAAGTGACTCGGCGATAGAGGTTCAAGATGTGGCAGAGGGTGGAGTCAGCAGTCTCCTCGACTGAGGAGGAAGGGATGTTGCAAACTGCAATGCCTACAAAGCCACAAAGGTCATATAAGATTTTTAACCTTGCAATACTAAACCAACATAAAGCTCTTTAGGCACAAATCCTGAAAGATAATTCAGTTCTCTGGAACTACTGCTGAGAAGCACGGGATTCATTTCAGAAGCTCATTCTACAACAACACAGATGTGACGAACCAGCTCTTCAATCCCCCAGGAAACACCATTCCTTCCTTATAAATATCCACTTGATTGACACACTCACCAGAAAAAAAAGCCCAAACAGGCCAAAATGAGAAAACTGGGTCATACAAGTGATGCAAGAAACTGACTTTTAGGAGATCTGCATTCAAAAAGATGCACTCCTTCCACAGATACCCCTGACAGATTAATTGGCAGACTGAAAAATTAAGACAGATGGCTGAGCTCCTTCATGCATCACAGTCCAGATGCTCACTGCAAGCATCAGCCACCCCAGGAGCAACAATAAGTAACTAACTCATTAAATGCAGAGAGAAGCCACAGGAGCCTCTCTATTCACTTGAAGTTATGCTTAAAAATAACAATACAATACTACTTTAGAATAACATACAACCACAAGGACCATAAACCCCCTGGCTAGAACTATCAGGTAAATTAGTAATGCAAATGAGCTGAAGTCCTAGAAGCATAAATCAATGTCAGAAAAGGGAAAGATGGAACACTGTATATAAATCTGGTCATTCCTGAGCAGTCTGTTTACTTAAAAAAGAAAAAGAGGGAAGGGGGAGGGCTGGCAAAATACTAGGCAACTCTTCTGCCTCAAAAGACCACCACCCAGCTAAAAACTAGGAGTAAAATCTAGGTAGTGGTTGAAGGCATCACTGTTTTGTAAGCCTATTCAGAGGAGACATTTCACTTAACCCAGACCATGCTTTCCCATAAGAACTGCAAGAGCAATGGCCACAGACAATCCCAGATATCTGACTCCTCCTCTCTATCAAATCATTTCCAATTGTGCCATAATGCCATACAGACAAGTTGGAGTGGCAAGCAATGGCCTGATGGTGAAAGAACTTTGACTCATTTTACCTTGGATTAATGAGCATTAGAAAGCTCTGAATCTCAATGAATCCAAAATATGGATGGTGAATTTAAGTAGAGAAACCTGAGACTAGATCAGCTTCCAAACTCAGCCCAAATATGTAAAGGCTGGATGAAAGCCAGGGACCTTGCCAGGAACTCTTGAGACTATTCCCTCGAATCATCCAGATGAGAAGGCTCTTTAGACTCAATTCAAGCACTGGCCAAATACACACTCTTCATTTATTTGCCATTCATCTGTTCTTACAGATCTGAACACTGTAATGTCTATCTCCATTTTATATACAAATACCTACACCTGATTTAAGCTTGATCTGATCTGCATTACATTGAGGAAGGTTTCAAATCCCTGACATTGAAAAAACTTGACAAAAGGGGCAGGGTAGTTCAGTGATCCATCTCACCTTGGAGACTACAAGGTCCAGAAGTCTCACTGCCATGTGTTTAAAATATAGCAGCTTTTTGTCACCTGATCCGGAGGTTCTTCACATGCCTAGGGCTCTACAGGGATCACTAATAAAGTTTTGAATCAGAACCTACCTGCATATATAAAATTAACAGGAAAACTCATCAAGCATTTACAGTGAGTTTATCCTGTATCAGCATTTGCAAGCAGCTTTCAGACAGCAGTTTGCTAAATGCTCACAAAAAACCCAGGGTTGCCTCACCAAAAGTTACTTAGACCCCATATTCAGGTTTCTGAATCCCTCACAACAACAAAGACACCAACATCTATAGAAGAGCAAGCTGAGAACTGAGAATCTTTCTTCCAAGGCCCAATATTTATCAGGTTCCTCAAGATGCCTGATACTGAGCAACCCCAAATCTTCACAGAGAACTTTTTAATGCACTCAGCTATAAAGCACAAAAACACATGCAGTGTTCCACCCCACATTCAGTTCTGATTGCAACACACACCTACTGTGCCATCATACCTAATTCTGCAGCAGATTTGATGTCAACATTGTCATAGCCACTGCCAATACGCACAATGACCCTGAGGGCTTTGAATTTCTCCAGATCCTGACGAGAAAGGGTAATGGTGTGATACATCAGAGCTCCTACTGCCTCATTCAGCACCTACAACAAAAACCAGTCCAAATCAATATCTGCTTTGGTTACCAAGGAGGCAGAGCTCTGCTTCTGAATGCTTGCACATTTTCTTGCCCACCTTTTCATGGATTTCCTGAGTTGACTGAGCATCACAAAATGCCACTGTAGCTACATCCTTCAAGATGGGCATCTCCACAGTGCAATCTCGTCCATCCAGGAGTGCAACCAGTGGCCGTGCTGGCATTGGACCATTCACAATAGGAGGCCGTATGCCTATTAGGAAAGTCAGCAGGAGTGATTACATGAAAGACAAGAATTCAGGAACCCTCCTTTGCTAGTCCAGTAAGTCACTAATAGTATTTACAAACACATTAGGCAAAGCAAAAGACATAAATACATAGGAAACAAACACAGGAAAAAGAAGCTGGAAAAAAATACAACCACCTCTGCCACCACTAAATAAAAGAAAATAAAGTATGTTTTATCAATAATGAGATAATAGAAGTGCTCTACTCAGAAAAGCATCATCTTACTCCAAGCTCCTGAAACGAGTTACAGAGGCGGTTCAGGCCTCCCCATTACCGTGCCCAACCCTCCATCGCAGCCCAGACACTGCTTCCTCCTTGAGGGAGAAAAACTTGTGTGTTCTCGGGCCCTCCGACGCTCACTGGCAGCCACCCCTTTCTCCCAGGCCGCAGCAACCCCCGCGGGCGGCGGGGCCCGGGCAGGGCCGGTGCCGCCCCCGCCGCTGCCCGGGCCCGCCCGCCCCGCCTCACCTTCGCAGATCCGGTCCAGCCGCTGCCGCTTCACTTTGTGCCGGTCCATGGGCCGGGCGGGACGCGCCGCCCTGGGCGCCGCAGGGACCGGGAGCGGGACCGGGACCCGTCACCGCCGCCCGCGCCGCGCCGCGCCGGGGGGAAGCGGAAGGGCCGGGCCGGCCCCGCCGGCAGCGCCGCTTCCGCTTCCGCACCGCGGGGCGGGACCGGCCCATGGGGGACCGGCGGGACCGGCCGGTGGGTGCCGCAGGGACCGGCCCGTGGGTGCCCGGCACTCGCAGGGCACGGCCGGGCCGGGGCTGTGCGGAGCGAGCGGGCCGGGGAGGGTGGTTCAGGAGCCTGGGAGGATCCTGGGATCAGCCTCAGGGCTTCCCGGGAAGCTCCCTACGGGGAGCTGTTCCAAGCAGCCCTGCCCCTGTGCGGCCGCGTTCACACTCGTGTGTCCCACTCCTGTGCCGCGCTCCCGGGGCTGCGGCTGGGCCAGCGCCACGGTACCCGCTCAGAGAACCCGCTGCACGGATCGCCACAAGGATGGGGCGAGGGACAGCACCAAGCAGGTGCTGAGCAGTTTATTGAAAAACAAATTCAAGCTGTTTATTACACAAGCATTCCTGGTACCTGATTTGATGTCCGTACAATCGATCTACTCTCACGCAGCCCTTTTTTTCCATACACCCCTCATTCCGTTCAGATATGCCATAGCATGTTTTAACAAACCTGTGTGCCTTCATCCCGCTCTACGCCGGGGTTTGGTGAGCAAAAGGCAACACGGTGAAAATGGGAACTGCCCACTGGTGACGAGGTGTTGGGAGGAATGGGTTAAAAGTGGGAGACTCTGGAGGAAGATTATAAACTCGCATCTGTGAATTGCTCTTCATAACCCGTGTGAACAGCAGCCCGTGATTCCCCTGGCAAGGGCAAAGAGCATTTCAGTGTAATGCAGCAACTATTACTTGCTCGTGACAAAAAAAAAAAAAAAAAGGCCATGAAGTGGGGGTGATGAGTAGGGCTTAAAAAGAAAATACTGCTTTTCTCTTCGAATTCTGCTAGGTGCCAGAGGAAAATGAATTGCAGTCTACACTTGCTCCCGCCCTACGGAGCAATTCTGTAAGCTGCGATTCTGGGAGGCGTCCGTAGTCATTTATGAGCCGGGGAAAGTGTCACCGTATCTGTTCGTCCTTTGGGGATGGTAGAGCCCCACCCGTGTGTTTCCAACCCCGCGTGTGCGGGGACCGCGCCCGAGCTGCGGGGATCGGCCCCGGCCGGACCGACAGGGAGCGCTCTGCGGCCCCGGGACCCTCCGGGACAGGGGAGAGAGATTCCCGGGACAGGGGAGAGAGATTCCTGGGACAGGGGGGAGAGAGATTCCCGGGACAGGGGGGAGAGATCCCCGGGAGATGGGGGAGAGATCCCCTGACAGGGGGGAGAGCCCTCCTGGGACACGGTCAGAGTCCCCTCGGGACAGGGGTCAGAGCCCTCCCAGGAGAGGCATCGGAGCCCTCTATGGGACAGGCGTCAGAGCCCACAGAGGACAGTGGTCAGAGACCCCTGGGACAGGGGCTGAAGTCCTACCAGGAATATTGAATATTCTTGAGCCTCCCCAGACCTGCACAGGCGGTTGTTCACCCCGGGGCATCCACTGTGCCACAGACTGCAGCACAGCAGCCCCTGTGTGTGTTTGCTCCAGAACAGATGGTGCTGTACAGCTCTGTGTCATTCCCAGCTCTTCTGCCTCTCCGGCCATGCCACTGACCAGGGCCCCGGGGATCTGACTAGGACATCTTCCATTTTATGGTAAATTATTTAGATCATTGGTGTAAAAGAGGTGCATGAGCATAGCTGTGATGGTGCCTCATCTATTGGCACAGCTTCCCTTCGGCGTGAGTTAGTAAAAAAATAAAACAGACCAAAACCACCACAACAGTGTCTATAAATAGCTACTAAAAAAATTGGGCAGCTTTACCCTTTTGGTTTGCACGCAAAACCTCAGAGACAGGCCTTCTCACACATTAGCCTAACGGCCTTAGTGTTCTGGAGCACAATTGCCTACAGCCCACGGAGTCTCCCTTTACATTTGCTCTGGCTGACCTTTGTGTCAGTATAAAAACCTCAGTTAAAATCTGAGTGCAGTGAGGTATCCTCCTCGACTGTCAACACTCTTGCTGATAGCTCTTAAGGCAAGTACTTTGTTGGCTGCTTAAAGAGAACAGAAGGGGTAGGAGGGAAGAAAGGATTTTTCTGAGAACAGACAAAGAAATTGGAAATCCTAGAAACCTTGTTGCTGGGGCAGAACTAGTAAAGAAAGCCTCGTCCATCTGGACAGAGCAGCTCTGTGCTGTGGTCCAAAGTCCTGCCATGTCTCATAGAATCACAGAAGCAGAGGGTGAGCTGAGTTGGAAGGGACCCATCAGGATCATCGACTCCAACTCCTGGCCCTGCACAGGACACCCCAACAAGCTCACCCTGTGCCTGAGAGTTGTCCAAAGGTTTCTTGAACTCAGACAGGCTTGGTGCCATGACCACTTCCCTGGGGAGCCTGTTCCAGTGCTCAGCCACCTTTTGGGTGAAAATTCTTTTTCTGATACCCAACCTAAACCTCCCCCGACTCAGCTCCAGCCATTTCCTCGAGTCCTGTCACTGGTCACAAGAGTGAAGAGATCAGTACCTGCCCCTCCACTGCCCCTCGGGAGGATGTTGAAGACCCCAAAGAGGTCTCCCCTCAGTCTCCTCCAGGCTGAACAAACCAAGTGCCCTCAGCTGCTCCTCATACGGCTTCCCCTCCAGACCCTTCACCTTCCTCATGCCCTTCTTTGGACACCCTCTAATACCTAATGTCTTTTTTATATTGTGGGGTCACAAACTGCCCCCAGAACTTGAGCTGAGGCCACCCCAATGCAGAGCAGAGTGGGACAATCCCCTCCCTTGCTCAGCTGGCGATGCTGCCCCTGATGCCCCCAAGGACAGGGCTGGCTCTCCTGGCTGCCAGGGAACACTGTTGACTTAGTAGGAGCGGCTCAGAACCTGGGTCTTTCCTGGTAGCCTCTAAAGCACCTAATGTGGCTGATAAGATGTAAAGTAAACAGCCCCCTGGCTGCTGCTCTGCCATGTGCCCATCTCTTTTACAAGCAAAGAGGAGAAAATTGTCCTGCAAGCCAATTCAGCTTCACTTGAGACAAGGAGAATATGCGTCATGGACATACCAGGATCAGAACATGATCACAATGCATCACTTAAGTGTCTTTGAATCAAAATACAGTGTAATGCATTATTAAAGCTACTTACTTTTTCTATGTTCTCACCTCTGAAAAGGCTCAGACTTAAAGTAGTAGGGCAGCACCGCTCTAAGGTGCCCCTGCTTTCTTCTCTTGAAGAAATATTTTTGCTCTTCTTTTACAAATCATTTTTCTTCTGAGCTGCTCACGCCTTGGACTGGTTCTGTCATCCAAGCATGTTCACACTAAACACTGCCTTAACTAGTTGGTGGGAGGTGACTTAGAGAGTCTCTAATCCAACCCTCTGTGCTAGGCACAAGAGAAGTCAGCTCTGGCTTTTTCTACACGTTTGGATACAGACTCCAATACATCTCTACATAACCTACTCTTGCACTGCACCAAATTCTTAGTAAAAAAATTTCTCACAGCATCCAGCCTGAACAACCCAAGCTAGAACCTGTGGCCATCATCACTTCTTATATCACCTGCCATCTGGATTTGCTGCCTTTCCAGCTCACCTTCAAGTAGCTGTAGGCTGATAGTAGATCATCTGTGAAGTTCCTGTTTGCCAAGCAAACAAGCCCAGCTCTGTTAATCTCTTTGTAGGTCCCATGCTACCATGTTGGTAGCCCTCCACTGGACCGTCTTTAGTTCCTTCACATCCCCCTTGATCTTCAAGAGGCAGAAAACTGTGCACGACAGTCCAGGTGTGGCCACACGAATAACTTCCTTCAGTCTCTGGCCATGTTCTTCCTAACACAGCGTGGTGTGTGGGTTGTCTCGTTTGCAATCAGAGCTTTCTGGTATCCATGGCAACTGCCAGGTCCTTCCAGTGGGGCTGCTCCTCAGCGACTCAGATCTCAGCCAGGCAAGATCTATGGGGTCACCCTGCCCTGTTACAGAACTCCACTCTCCTTCCTAAACATCAGAAGGCACCTGTTGACCCAGTCCTTTCATTTCTCAAAGTCCCTCTGGAGTGAAGCTCTTGTTCAGCATGTCAATTTCTTACCCTGAATTTTTATCATCATAAATTTCCTAGTTCCTTTTTCCTGTAGGATGACTTACAGACAGTTATTCTTCACCAAAGACAGACTCTACCCATTGAGCTGTATGATTGTAGCTATCCAGACAGACACTTAAATGTCTTGACCTTCCTGCTGTGAACCACACTGAGGCTAAAATACAAGAGCAGCTTTGAATGCTTTATTCACAGGAACAAAAGAATGAAATTATCTGAGGCAGAAATGGCCAAGTACCCCAGGTACTGAAGCAGAAAACTATGGGCAGCTGCTATGGATATGAAACCGCTGAACTTTCTTTGGCAATGAGCAGCCAAGGCTGTTTGGGGCACTAGCACTCATGCTAGGAAATGGAGGAGGTTTTTATTTGGTTTTCTATAAATATAGACATGAACTTCTGCCAGGTTGTTTGCATTAGGTTAATATTTCTGTAGCGTACAGGTGTTGCTGTAAGCTGTGAATGTCTGCTGCCTGTCTCTAGCCCTGCAAAGAACGGAGTGTGGTGCTGTAAATATTAGCCCAGGCAGAGAGTGTTTGCTCAGCCCTCCCCTGTGCTGCCTCCCCCAGCAGTACTCTGATAGTGCTCCTGACAAACGGCCCAGGCTCAGCATCTCCTGCACTGCACAGCAACGTGCTCTGGTTTTGTCTCAAGGAGGGTTGTAGCAATCAAAGCCTGGCAAAAGCAGCAGAAGCACCAGTGTGTTACAGTCTTCATCAGATTAGTGCCACACAGAATAAGGTATGACTGAGTAACCCAGCACATACTGCAAACAAAATACTTATGTGGTAAAACCCCTTCTTTACTGGCTGTGGCACTTGTGGATGTGGAGAAGAAATGTCTCGCACATCACTGGAAGTGCTGCCTGCTTTAATGCAGTGATATACAGTGATTTCAGAGGAAAACTAATGATTTTTGCTGTCAAAAGGGCAATAATGGAAAGGACTGCCCTTTCCATTAATGGAAAGTCCTCCCTAATAATGTCCATTGTCGTTGGTTTGAACAGAAGGAACTATCCTGCAGATACTGCAGGGCTCTTCCTGCTGCCAAAGACAGGAACAACAAATGAGCAAACAACACCAGCACGGTAAGTGGGTTTCCTCTTTCACAGAGGACCCCTTTATGCACCTTAGACAGAGTATTTTTTCATAAAACAAAATACTGGCAAAGATCTGACAAAAATTTACTTACTGAGCCTTAGTCACAGATCTGTTTCATAGAATTATAGAACCATGTAATCGTTGAGGTCAGAAAAGACCTTTAAGATCATGGAGCCCAGTCATTAACTGCAAGCCACTGCCAAGACCACCAAGTGCCCCATTTACATGTCTTTTAAATCCTTCCAGGAGTGGGGACTCCACCACTGCCCTGGGCAGCTGTGCAAGGGCTGGACAGTCCTTTCCGTGAAGAAATTCTTCCTGATGTCCAACCTGAATCTCCCCTGGCACAGCTTGAGGCCATTTCCTTTTGTCCCATCCCTTGTTCCCAGA
The DNA here is from genome assembly GCA_038380795.1 of Pyrocephalus nanus. Lineage (NCBI taxonomy): Eukaryota > Metazoa > Chordata > Aves > Passeriformes > Tyrannidae > Pyrocephalus > Pyrocephalus nanus. The sequence continues at coordinate 11,880,409 of CM076275.1, read as the reverse complement.
GAGAGAGAGAAGGTCCCCCCTGAGCTTCCTTTTCTCAAGGCTGAGCCCCCCCAGCTCCCTCAGCTGCTCCTGGAGCATTCCCTGGGGTTGTTGTGACCTAAGGGCAGGATCCAGCACTTGGCCTTTTTGAACCTCATGCAATTGGCCTCAGCCCACAGACCCAGCCTGTCCAGACCCCTCTGTAGAACCTTCCTACCCTACTACTGCCACCCAGCTTGGTGTCATCTGTCATCACAGGACCTTACATGAACCTGCAAAGAGCAACAAATACAACATAAAGCACAGAACTGGGGCTAAAAGCTGAGGAAATCAGATCAGACTTGATCACTGTTTATGTAGCTGTTTGAGAAGGTCAAAGGCCTGGACCTTGCATGGAATTAGAGAAACTGATTCCTGACATATTTTACATTACACTGGTAGGTGACCCTCACAGGTCAGAGCTGGCCTATACAATTTCAGATGGAAAGAATGATGAAAGCCTCAGTCGTGAGAGACTGGTAATTATCCAACTCTCTGAGATGTGTAATGAGGTTACAGTGCTGGTAACCTCAGTGTGGGGAGGGAGGAGTAACCAAATAACCCTGTATGTCATGGGTCCTAGGCAGAGATACACAGAGGTCTGCAAAATCAAGAAAGGGACCCTTCCAATGCAGTCATAGGCTGTGCTGGCTGTTGAAGAGTAGTGAATTGGCCAACCCTTTGCCAAACATCAAGTTAGAGCTCCTCTACTTGGCCACTTGCCAAGGCACCATGAAAACACAGTTACACATTCAGAAGGGAAAGGAAAATTTTTCCTTTCCTTTTATATCTGCTGCAGAGCATAATTCAAAGGTAAGTTAGTGAATCATTTCAGAAGGCTTTGGATGAAGATTTATAATCACAGAATCAGAAAAACAATCTGGAAAGGAACTTGAAAGATCCTCTACACTGTTTTCTTGTACCAAGCTGGACTGATCTGTCTACAGCTGTTCTTAAAGGTCCTGAGTACATACAATCTCTTATTTTATTTCCCTCTCTTATTCTTCCCTCCCCATGAAAGTTGTTATCCTATTGTAGAAAAAAAATGTATTAGTCCTTGACAAATCCATCTGGGAGACAAATAGCAAGTCTGTTATTTTCCTAGAGCTTGAAAATTAATTGTTTGTATCCTTGCCTTTATTGAGGCACACACACTGTTTTCTCTTCCCCAGGCTCTTCTCCTGTGAAATGCTGGCTACCAATTTACTGAGTTTACTGAAATCCACCTTTGCTTAGGAGAAGCGTAAAAAGAGCAAAATAGAAACAAGATACAAAGGAGCACAGACTGACAATCACTACCAGCCCAATTGCCCTTTACATTAATATTCCTGAAAAGCTACACCTGTCACCTACATCAGGTCTAGCAGAGCTTCCTCTCCTGAGGTTGTCATCATCTTCTATATCCAGAAAGTTGGTAACATGTTCCAAAAAAATCCCCGTACCACTGGTACTCCCGTAATGAGGGATGTCTGGGGAGCTCTTATCTCTCTCTGCTGTGCAGTGGATGATTCTGCATGGTTTTGCTGCCAAGCAGCCTGGAACACAAATGGCAGTGCCCAATTTTCTTTCCTTTTAGCTATCATTCAAATCGTGTAGGAAAGATGCTGCTAAGGTGTCAAAGTACACAAATCCATGATGTAGAAGGCATCATCTCTTCTTTTTCTCTTGCCTGTTACTCCTCACAAGTTGCACACTAGTGTACTAATCTTCCAGCCATATTAGTAATCCAAACAGGTCTCTACTGTGCCACAGTCATAACTTGGATCATGATTAAAAGCTTTCAGATCTACTTGTTTATTCTTACCATGTCTCACAACAACATAAAGTTCACATCATCAAGCCAGTTCTTGTTTTTTTCATATTGCCATTACAAATAAATCTCTTTGCTTCTAGTTTTTCTTCCAACTCCTCTGTTTCCTCCTCCTGAATGGTAACTGCAAACAATTAATTTGAAAGTTACAAAGGCTCTGTCCCATCCACCATTTTCCTTAAGCTCCTCCAACTACTACACTTTGATTGAACTTCAAGCCATGGTGAGAGTGGTTTTCCTCTCCTCCTTAAGCTTGAAATACAGTCTCCAGCGTTTGTGGACGCAGTGACTTTTTCACACTGGTTAATGTGATCTTAGGGTGCAAACTAAAAGGAAGGATCTGTTCAAAAGAAGTACAGCTGCCTGAATGCCGTGTGGGCTGTCGGAAATGCCTGGGTGCACACAGGCAGCTCTACCAAGGCGGAGCCAGCAACAAGTAAAAAACTGACACAACACCCTTCACAACAAAACCAAGAAGCACCAGGTGAATCCAGTCAAAAGCCAGTCAGCATCTCTCGCCTCCAAAAAACACTCCCTCTGGTTGAGACTTAATCATCCTTTACCCAGGTACGCCCCCGAAGGTGCGCAGTCACAGCTCTGCCCTCGGCACCGGGATGCGCTGAATATCAACAAACAAACGCTCCTTTCGGAGCTCCCCCGGGGTGGGCAGGGCCGGGCCGGGCCGGGGGCGGTGCTCGCCGCCCGCACCTCGACGGGGCGGGCCGGGCCCGGCAGAACCGAGGCGGGGCCGTGGGCGGCGGGGGGAGCGGCGGCCCCGGCGCTCGGAGACACCGACGGCGGGCATGGGGCTGGCGCTGCTGCTGGGGCTGCTCCTCTCCAGAGCCGGTAACGGGGCGCGGGGCGGGCAGGGCAGGGCAGGGCAGGCGGCGCGTCCCTGTCCCTCTCCCGGCGGGCGGACAGCGAGACCGCCCGCACTCCGGTCCCGCTGCGAGGCGGCTGCGGGCGGCGCCGGGATCGCGGCCGTTCGGGTGACCGATGCTCCCCACGGTGCTTCCCACGGTGGTCCCCGCGGTGTTCTGCACGGCGTTCCCCACGGTGCTCGCCGGCGGCGGGTCGGAATTCGCGTTTCCAACCGGGAAAGGCGGCTGCTGCTCTGCCCGGAGCTGGGAGTCGCCAGTGTGGCTGTGGCCAAAGTGGAGGGACGCTCTGGGGAGGGGAAGGTCTGCCCTGGGTACGAGGGGTGAGGAGCGAGGGCCGATGCCGGAGCCGATCCCTGAGGAGCGAGGGGAGATGCGGAGCCGATCCCAGACCGCGGCCGGACGGGTACAATGCGAGGATGCGCCTGAGCGGGTCCCGGCTGCGCCGCGCTCTCGCTGGCTTCGCCCAGAGCAGTTTCTGATACCTAACCCCCACCCATTCCCCCTCGGGAGTGCTCCGGACCCATAGTTTTTCGAGGAGAGGCTCAGTCTGCTGAGACCAATCCAAGGAGCTCCTGCAGAGATGCAGCTGATGGTTCCACTCTGCCTTCTATTACTGCCAAATCACAAGAGCCGAGGGTTGAAATTATTCCTCTTTTTCCAGTTCATCTCTTGTGCAGCCTTCGTGGCTGATGTGACTGGGAACACACAACCTACAAACGGCTCTGAAGCATTCCTAGACCCTGGCTATGGGATTTCAGTGCTTTACACTCAGGAAAAGCTGCAGCTGCTGAATATCACAATGACTGTTGAAAAATGGGCTGTTGCACCTAAACCTCAGTAGCGCTGTCAGCCACATGGTTATGATAGATTTATCACACTTTTCCATGTTCAAATGCCAATTCTTCTTTGTAACTGTTTACAGAAAGGTTTCTCTTCTGTAACTGTCCTCTCTGTCAATACCACAGGCAACTGGATATATATAACTATATTGAGTGAAAAGGGAGAAAAAAGATATATTGTACTACCTATCCATTTTTTCTAAGGTATAAATAATAATAGTAGTCTCTTAATTGGTTATCACCTTTTACCTTTTTTTTTTAGCTATGGAAGGGATTCCCATACCCATATGTTTTTAACACGTTCTGCAACCTTGACCATAGGTCTAGGAAAGAATTAGCTTTCTCATTCTTTCACGCTGTTTTCTGAAATAATTTCATTTAAAAAATTAAATAACTTGTCAAGTTTCAGGGTTTACAACAGTTATGTCTGTAGAGGAGGACTGTTTTAGGTTTGAGGTTTACAGCAGCTTTACCTGAACCCACTGTGCTAGGTACAAAGCATTTCTAACAAGAGACTTTTGGGGAGCTTAGAAAATCATCGAGTTTCTATGTAAGAGCCAGATGAACTACAAAGTGCAGCAAACTGATAGAAAAATAAAGACATTTGTACAGATGAGACAAAAGTACCTGTATACAGTATTACTGCACTGTAGGAAAAGTAGAAAGTCTGAGAAGCAGACTGGTGTAGAATTATGCAGACTACTGCCTACAGCAAATAAACTGATGAAGCCAGCAAAAGGGGAGTGAGAAAACAAATTAGGTGGTGAAGAGGATACATCAGGCAATATGAGCTTACCAAGATTTTTTCCTAATCTGTAGTGAAGGCAGACTGAAATAGTTCTACTGCACCTGCTGAACGAAGAGTGATAGGTAAGATGGTGTACCCAAAGAACATTAAAGGTGTGTATATATATATATATGTTTTTAGTAAACTGTGTTGTTCCAAGACTTCATTGTACTTGTACTGTAAACACAGGTTCATAAACTGCAGAAATGAAGAAAGATTCAGACTGAGTTCACCCACCTGTGACAACATAATAATAGAATCATAGGAAGACTTGGATTGGAAGGGACCTTAAAGCTCATCTTTCCACCCTCTGCCAGGGGCAGGGACACATTTCACTAGACCAGGTTGCTCCAAGCCCTGTCCAACCTGGTCTGGAACACTTCTAGGAATGGGGCAGCCACAGCTTCTCTGGGCAACCTGTGCCAGGGCCTCACCACCTTCTGAGTAAAGAACTTCTTCCTAATGTCTAATTTAAATCTCATCTCTATTTTAAAATTGTTTTCCCTTGTCCTATCACTATCTGCCTGTATAAAAAGTTGCTTTCCCTCTTTTTTCAGAAGTACCCTTTAGGCACTGGAAGGGGCTTTAAGGTCTCCCCAGAGCCTTCTCTTCTCTGGGCTAAAAACCCCCTGCTCTCTGAGCCTGTTGTTAAAGTAGAGGGGCTACTGCCCTTGAAGCATCTTTGTGGCCTTCTCTGGACCTGCTCTAACAGGTCCACAACTTTCTTGTGCTGAGGGCCCCAGACCTGGATGCAGCACTGCAGGTGGGGTCTCACAAGGGCAGAGCAGAGAGACAGAATCTCCTCCCTCACTCTGCTGGCCAGTCTGATTTTGATGCAGCCCAGGACATGTTTGGCTTTCTGGGCTGCAAATCCACATGGCCAGCTCATCCACAAGAATCTCCAAGTCCTTCTCTGCAGGGCTGCTCTCAATGTGTTCATCTTCCAGTCCAGATTCATGTCTGGGATTGCCCTGACCATGTGCAGCACCTGCACTTGGACTTGTTGAACTTCATGAGGTTTTTGTGGGCCCACTTGTCAAGTTTTTCCAGGCCCCTGTGTATGGCAGTGTTAGGTGTCACCCCTTAGGAGACAACAGTCCATATAAAAAAAATAAAAGCTGAGAAAAAACCTGGTTTTAAAGATTCTATTGTTTAATCCAAGATTATTTAATACTTCCACATAAGGTAGCACGTGTGTATATATGTATAATCAGTGCATGTGTCACACAAATATATGTACACACAGAGATATAGGTAAGGGTTTACAGTCAGTCAACAGGTGAAATCTGGCAGGCTAAGCCTTCATCTGCATTTTTGGCAGGGATTTCAGGGACTGGGTTTTATATACTTAAAATGACTGCATATCAGCACTTCTAGATGAAGCTCCTTGCATCTTATGTTAAGGATTTGTTTTATTATGCAAAAAAATACAGGTCCTTATGTTTTCAAGCTCAGTAAAGTGGTTGTTTTTACACCCTATAAATGGCTTTCTCAGTACATCTCTTAATGACCAGCATATACTTTAGTAATTGCAGCAGCACTGACTCACAGCACACAGTATGGTGTTACTATGTGCTTATTGCACTGCGGTTTTCACTGCTCAGATAGAAGAGCTTCTTCAAAGCAGGCCTCAGCAACCCCGAGGTTTCCCGGGGATTTACTGCTCCATAAAATACAGACCCGAGCTGAAAGAGTTAAGGGTGATAAGAAAAAGGTTTTATTAAACAAAATTTATTTTGAGAATTTTATTTGACCTTTTGTTCCCTCTTCCATAAATACTCATCCTTTTGTTTCTGAGTGGAGACAGCTCTTGTTCCTTCCTACTCCATGTGATAGACCCCAACGAGTTCTGCCTCTCACGTGGAGTCCTTGCTGCAGACAGGATGCCTGCAGAACAATGACAAGGTGCTTGTGTGGCATTCATCCTGACTGGGGTCCTAACAATCTTTTCTCCACTCGACCAGGAGACCTCCTGGCTCTGCCCAGGAGTGACTGTGTCGTGGCAGAGCAGCTGTGCCTCTCGGACTCCACCTGCAATGCCACGTACAGGATCCTGGAAAACTGTGCCCTGGCCAAGACTCGCCTCCTTCCACTGGATCACGATAGCAGGGTCAGATGTCTGAATGCAGAGCTGGACCTTGGGAACAGCTCTTTGCTGCACTGCAAGTGTCACCGGCGTATGAAGAGACAGGAGCACTGCTTACGTGTCTACTGGACCGTTCACTCCAGCGTGACAGATGGTGAGATGAAATAATAGGAATTCACAGGGTAGTAGTAAGGCTTATCCCTGCCCCCCCATCTGAAAACAACTGTGAAAGGCCACTTCCCAACACTGCAGGTATTGCTTTTGGAACCACATCTCTTAGTTAAGAGAATTCATTACTGCTATGTTTGATAAGCGGGGAAAACTGGTCTGGTCTGGGACCAGCCCTTCAAATACACCAGGGACTCCAAGATACAAAGACAGCTACTCTGAGGCACTTACATTTAGCATTGTAAAAAATACCTCAAAATGGTCCTATCTGTCCAGCACTGAAAAGGCACTGGTGATTATGACACACACGGTCAGGGCATCCCTGAATGTGCTGCTGCCTTTTTTCATGGGATGCTCCTACTTGACCTCTCACTAAAGCCTGTCTGTGCTGCTCAGCTCCTCACTCGTAGTGAGGCTGGAAATGCCAGATGACTTTTAGACCAAATTCCAGCCAAACAAAATGTAATGCTGGGTTTACACACTAGTACCTTTGCATTTCCAGCAGAATCATTCTTGGCATTTGGATTTGAGCAAGACAGAGGACCTCTGAACTCCAGCCTGAGGAAAGAGCCAGGCATAAATAAGAAAAATACCCATTTAAGAATAAGCAAACAAACAAATAAATAAGCAAGCTGGTCACAAAGCATTTCCTCCACTGCATGAAATATCTTGTATCTTGCCTAGGTTATTTCAATTTGGAGACCTCTCCCTATGAGAACCCAGCAAATGAAGAACACTGGAAGACAGATTACAATAAACTGGCAGCTCTGGTATCAGGTAAGAATAGCAATGGTTACATGATATAGTGCTGCCCTCTTACCTTTTTAGGGGCTGAAGATTATTAGGAGGAATTTGGGGTAATGGCCCCTTTAATCAGAGGAATACCTGCTCTGGATACTTGCCTAAATTTGTCCCCACTATCAAGTGTAAATACAGCCACAGATCCAGGCTTATAAAACTGGGAATAACCCACAATGATCAATTTTATGAAACAAGCACCCTGCCATGAACTAATTAAAAAAATCCTCTTTTGTAACTAATATAACTACAGTGTCACACTGCAGGCACATGCAAGGACTGACTTGCTTTGCTCTCTGATGTTCCAAATCTGGCCATCAAGAAAGGGCTATTCCTGCTTCCACACAGGATCTCTTCTTGGGGCTTGGTTCATGGTTTCTGTGTTGCTTTTGCCTTTATAGGCTCGCAGCTAGCGGGAGATGCAACAAATCCGTGCCTGAAAGAAACTCATGTCTGCAATCTGAGCAAAAAGTGTGTTCGTCTGCGCACAGACTACGCCTCCATCTGCACCAGGGCAGCGGGGAGCGAGGACGTGTGTGACCGGCGCAAATGCCTCAGGGGGCTGAGGAATTTCTTTGAGAAAGTCCCTGAGGATTTCACCAAAAGGATCCTGTTCTGCCCATGTCAAGATGAATTTTGTGGAGAAAGACGCCGGAAAACTATTGTTCCTGATTGTTCCTTCCAGTCTAACACCAAACCCAGTTGCCTCTGGCTGCTGGACTTCTGCCTGGAGGACCCTTTCTGCAAGTAGGTCCAGCAGCAGCAGATGTTGGCCAAGAGAGGAAAACAACGTAGACACTGATGGTCTCGTTTTCCTTCCTACAGATCCCGACTGGCTGACTTCCAACAAAACTGTCAACCTGCAGACACCTCTCCAGATGGCTGCTCCCTGCACAACCACGCTGCATGCCTGCAGGCTTACATGGGGATGATTGGTAAGTGATATCCACAGGAGCATACAGGGTGGATGCTTTCAGGCCACAGACTTGCAGGCACACTCTGATCTGTAAAGGACCATCCTGATGCAGGAGTTACATCCCATCACAGCAGGGATTAAACACTGCATTCCATCACTGCCCAACTTCTATATGCCTGATGGTTTGTTAGTGTTGTGCACACTGTGTTCTCAGGGCCAGCCAGAACATGGCAGTACCAGCTGTTTGAAGGAAGGTCGTTTTTGGTGTAAGTTATTTACTGCCAACCAAACTGCCAGTGTTTTTTAGGGTGGCTCAAAAGAGGAGCTGTGAAGAGCAGCAGTATCTCAGAAGCTGTAAATCTAGATTATACCTTCCATTTTTCCAGATATCTCTGCTGGTTTTGTGCTAACTGAACACTGGCTGACTGGCACACTATGAGTGTGCAGTATTTGCCTGGCAAAAGGCACCTGGCCACACAGTGTCACCAGCTGCACAAGGAGCAGGAGCACCTTTTGCTGCCATATGGCAGTACTGGCTTCAGTACCCAATACATCTCACCATCAGAGTGCCTGAGTCAGGGGTACCAATCTCCACACTTCCTCACAGCCCAGCAGACTTCAGGTTGGTTCATCAGGCCTGGGTCACCTGGCTGGGAGTCCTGACCTGGCCTGGGTAACAACACACTTACCACAGTGCAAGGCTTCTGCCTCCAGGGCAGCATTCCGTTTAGTATAAAATGATTCATGATGCTTCTTTCATCCCGGGGTTTGGGACAGGCACACCCATGACACCCAACTATGTCAGTAACTCCAGTGTGGAGGTCTCCCTGTGGTGTACCTGTGAGAGCAGCGGCAACCAGAAGGAGAAGTGTGACCAGATACTCGGCATGTTTGAGAGCAACAAATGCCTTGGTAAGCATCAGTCACATCACAGACAAACAGCTCAGCATGGGGGAATTCAAGTCCTGTGGTTTCAAGATCCCACTTTGCACTGCTCTTGTGTATAGTTCTGTCTTTTTCTGCAATGTCTCCATAATCTCCTCTGCAACATATGGGACCAGCCTGGGTCTGCTCTCAGAAGTGTTTCTGTATCTTTTGGAAACACTTCTGTTCATCTCAAACACCATGAAGCTGTTTCCAAACTCCATTCAAATGAAGGGCATTGCAGAAACTTCACAAGGGGAGGTCAGATGTGCTGTATCCATAGGTTGCTGAGTAAGGACATGTGTGAGGGTCATGGGTCAGGATTCCCCTCCTGTCTTGGTTCCTCTACTCTCCTTTGGCCCTCACTTACTTGATCAAGATAAGCAGCTCCTGAGGCAGCCTGTTATTAGATTCAGCAGCATAGCAGATACGAAAAATCCTGTTACATGCAACTGTAATCCTAAGTCTGGTGTTTTTTTTTTATCTCCCTAGCATTTTAGCAACATACCTTAATGAGATTTAAATATTTAATGTTTGTAAAAGCTTCCAAAAGGTTATAAAAGAAACCAGCATCATTATGTAAAAGATTAATATTTAAACCTGCCTCCTGCAGTATAGAAGATCCTTACACCCAGCACTATAGATACATTACAACCTAAACATCCCCTCTGAGATACTACAAATCAGCCCCTTACAAAGTACACAGCTGGGGAAGTCACAGAAGGACCCAAAAGTCCTCAAGTACAGTGCAAACACTTCTGCAGTCTGCTCAACCTCACAAGCAAACCCACAAACTGACAGGCCATTCACTGAACAGAGAATACGTATTTTCTAAATCAAGGCACACAGCCTGTGAGTGCATTTCCTAAAATAGCTTCCCTAGATTTCTGTTCACTAGACTCCAAGACTGCACAAGAAAAGCACAATAAGACTCCTACTTTCCTTCTGTTTGCAGAAAATGCCATTTGGTCTCAAATGCACCTGAAGCAGACAGCTCTAGAAAGACAGGAAGACTTACCTTACTCATCTTCCTTAAGCTTCCAAGGAGACAGTGCCAGCACATCTCTTGCTTCAGAAATGTCCCAGGTATGTGCTGCTTTGAGTGAGTTAAGTAGCCTAGAGACAGTAGTTGGAAAACCTTGGACCTGGATATGTGTGACTGGACATCAAAGCGAGGGATGCCATGTGCATGTGGAACACTGGACCACTCTACCTTAAGTTATTTCTTTCACAGACAAGCAGAAATAGGAGGCCACGTGCTTGGCCACAGGAATTTCAATAGTCTCACATTAGTGCTCAGAACTGGAGGCTCTGCAGCCAGAAGTTTGAGCATAAATGTGTCAAACTGGGACTCATCCCTCCTTTTCATTTCCTAGGTGACTGAAAGGAAGATGCAGCGAGACAGCTCTGAACACAGCAGTATGCCTTTGGCCTCCTCTGAGCATTCTGAAGCTGCTACTTCTTGGCCTTCTCTGGCTCTGTTCCTGCCCCTGTTGCTGAGCATTAACTTGGCATAAATGGAATTTTCCCTTCCCATATTATTAATCTTATTCCATATCCAGGCATGTCCCACTACAGATTTACCTTTGGGAAACAGAAGGCTTTGAGACAAGAGGAATGGAACAGCCTTAACCCAGAATGGAAGTCTCTGGAAACCCCCCACCTACTTGCTCCCCACTTTCCCCCTCGCCAGTTTGCACTGAGCTCTGCAGATGTGGCTCTCACCATTGCTTCTGCCATGTATGCATTGTGAGTAACAGTCAGGCTCATGTTCCAGCTCAGTAGTTTGAAACAAAGGTCTGAGCTCTGTCAGAACTTGTGCAGGGTTTGGTTTCTGACTGCAGGGATGACCTGACACAGGATGTCCACCCACCCCACCTGCCGGAGCTCCTCCTCGGGCCTGCAATCACTGAATGGTTTCTGTTGGAAGGGACCTTAAAGATTATCTTGTTCCACACCTTCTACTAGACCAGGTTTCTCCAAGCCCCATCCAACCTGTCCTTGAACACTGCCAGGGATGGGGCAGCCACAGCTTCTCTGGGCAACCTGTGCCAGGGCCTCACCACCCTCACAGGGAAGTTTTTCCTAAAATCTAATTGAAACGTATGTTCTTTCAGTTTAAAGTCATTGCCCCATGTCCTGTCACCACAGGCCCTGGTGTATCTGCCCTTATCACCCTCCTTTATGTATTGACAGAAGATCTACAACAGGGTCTCCACAGAGCCTTCTTCTCTCCAGGCCAAACCAAGTCAACTATCTCAGCCTTTCCTCATAGGAGAGGTGTTCCAACTCCCTCCTTTTCATGGCATCCTCTGGGCCTGCTTGAACAGCTCTATGTCTGTCACATAGTGGGTACCCCAGAGCTGGATGCTGAACTCCAGGTGGGGATGTGGGGTGGGGTGGAGGAGAAGAATCACCTCTCAGCCTGCTGGCCATGCTGCTTTTTATGCAGCCCTGGCTGCAAGATGGTTTTCTGGGCTGCAAGTGCCCACTACCGACTCACATCCAATTTTCCATCTACCCATATCCCCAAGTCCTTTTCTGCAGGGCTGCTCTCAATCCATTCACCCCCTACTCTGTTGATATTGAGGGCTGTCCCAAACCAGGTGTGGGATCTTGCACTTGGACTTGTTGAACTTAATGAGGTTTGTGTGGATCTATTTTCCAAGTCTGTGAAGGGTAGGCATATTGTCATAAAGACTGGGAGTCTGTGCTCCAGGGTGGGTTGCAAATAAAGCTCAATAAACAGACACATAAAGTCCTTGGTAAACACCATTTCTGGATTACTTTCAGTTCCCTTTTCAAATCCATTTTTTAAGTATATGAAAAATAGCATTGCAAATCAAGGACACTATACTAGAGTTTCTATTCTTGCTCCATTCTGTTTTGCCCCTTGCAACATATATAATCCATTATCACAGCTTGCAACACACTTGGGTTTTGTTGTTCAAGATGAACTTCTGTGCTCAGCTCCAGAAAATTTAGTTTTACCTAGCAAAAGAGGATCTTGCCTGGCCTCAGGACAAACCTTCTCAGTAATCCCTAGGGAATGCATATAGCTCATTGAAGATGTATTGTCCACAAAACCCCTGGGACACTCAGTTGCAAAAATCTCCTTGTACCTCTGCACATACTCAAGTTGCCATTGCCCCTTCCAGCTGCCTGCCCCTTCCATCTCCTGCTCCTCTGCCAAGTGCTGCTTCATGACCTGTTTAATCCGAGTGTAAATGTGTGCACTGTGTAACTGCTGTTAGTTTGTACTGCATTTGCCTGTTAAAATGTGGTGTTAAGTGAATATTGATTTCTAAGCATAGGTTAACAGTCTGCAATCAATTGTGTTCAAGAGTTGCCTCATCAGTCAGCTTCCACTTTCGAATAGCCAGAAACTCGGCTCAAAACAGCTCCTCCAAGCACACACACAGTGCCCATTGCTCTTCCTGAGAGGCAGCAGATCTGAACAGCACTATACACACCCAAACAAGATTACAGTCCTGAACAGAGGCAGAACAGGTGAGTATTCTTATTATCCTGTGCTTTGTCTGTTGCCAGGGAAGCACCAGCTAGGCAATATGCTGTGGTTCCCAGTCACTGTCAGATGCCTTATTACAGAATCTTACATTGTCACATGTATCAGAGTAATTATCCTGCTGCAGAGGTAACATTTCCATTTCCACTTCCACTCTTCTGTTTACTTCCTGGGCAGGTAGAACAAGGAAATCACTGCATGGAGCAGAATGATCTCCTCTGTCACACAGAGAAGCAGTACCTTATTTCCGTGCAGTAGAACAAATACCATGTCTTTTTAATAAATAGGAGTACTAATGCTGGTATTTCTCATTACCTAATGAAATATGGCTATTTGGAGCAAGAGACAGCACTAGAATGTTTGCTACCATTCTTTAATAAAATCAGAGTCTGTGAACCATAATATAATACCCACATTAGACCATCCTCTATGTGGTGGGACTAGAAATATGTCAAGACCCTTGACTGTAATGTAATAGCATCTGTCATCTCCAGAATTTAATGGAGAGTGACACTGAGGAAGAAAGTGTTGTTCTTTGCAGTATTCCACACATCAGAGGGAATATTTGTGAGTATAATGGAGTAGATTTCCCTGAGCTATCTGTACCACACATACTGGTACACAATGTACTGCATTGATCATCTCCTCATCTGCACTGTGATCTTTCCTCTTTCCCAGCTTTGGTGTTCTAAGACAGGCTGATAGTGAAAAAGGAATGAGCATTTTGTTCATGTTTAGGGCACTGTGGACCTTTAGCTCTTAACCCTATTAAGAAGGTTATTGATGGCAATTGCAGTCTCCTGTCATGTCCTGGATTACACTACAGGAAAATACTTGACACTGAGGCAAATCCTACTCTGGACTGAAATTAAAGCAAAAAGTGTCAGTTTGGGTTTTTTTTCTGAGTGTCCTGCATCCCTTTCATATGCATGTTTATATACACAGCTGCCTCCTGAGGCTTGTTCATCAATAACTGCAAGAAAAATTCACTTCTAACTACACCTGCATTCTCAGGTACTCACACTGCGGGGAGTACAAACCCATTTCCACTTAGACTTTTCTAACACCTGATCTCCAGATATCACAGTTTTTCAACTACACAGCATATATGCATGCACAAGTATAACTGCTACTAGAAATGTCATGCCAGTATCAGTATCAAGAACAGTTCTGTCAGCACCACCAATGTTCCAAGGCTGGCACAGTTACCCAAACCCATTCAGAACAGTTCTTGCTGACCATACTACAGGGCAGTTTACAACCCCCCCTCAGCTTCTGTTCCCAGAAATTGGAATACAGCATCCTGTGAGCACATGTGGTCTCACAAAATATAATCCACAAAATACAAAAATAATCCAATAAAGATTCTCTATCCAGACAGTCTTAATATTGAGCTCTCAGCAACCATATATGAAGAGGGAACCTTCTAATTGTTGTAATGTAGATTATTTTTTAAAGAGCAAAATAATGCGAAGTCTCACTAATAAAATTTATCTTGCAACTCTAGAAGTCTCCTGCCTTCTTTTGCATTTAATAGAAGATACACTCATTGTCTCCACTGCTGGAGGCATTATGAGAAAGAAATTCAAAGAACAGTTAGAATCTCTTACACAAAGCAATCTTAACAACTTTTACAGAGGGTACCCTGTCAGGTACTTCAGATGTGGCTTCTAGAACTCTGGTAGAGCTTTAGATCCCTCAACACGGTCCAGTGTAGCATTTACAAAGGGCATTCAAATAGTCCTCCAGCAGGGAGCTCAGGCAACTGTTAGGTGAGTGGTTTCTTGTGACAAGTGGGAGGAGCAATGCACATTTCTTGCCCGAGGTCACAAGCAAGGTGATGACAGAGATAAGCCTTGAATTTGGAAGTCCAAAGTTATGGTGTCCTTACCCCATTAAAATTATTCCCACTGCCTTCAAGAAGTGCCTGTGTTTCAATAAGAACCAAGTGTCTGCAGTTTTCCTTTTAGAAGGGGGAACAATATGTTGTTGCAGATGAGGAAAAGCAAAGCCTTGCTTCAAACTGATTCCTGGCTAAAGGTCTCTGACACACCTCTCCAAATCTGTTGACAATAAAAGGTAACTTTAATTTGACAGGAAGATGCTACAGGTTCAGCATCTTCAAAGAATTAAAGTGTCTTTTTCAATATATCCTAAAAACCACATCACTATTTGCCAAAACAGTAGACAGCTTTACACAAGAATAAAAAGGAGAGTTGTCAAAGTAATATTTGAGGTGTCCATGAACCAGACAAAGCTTTTGGGAACAACAGTGGAGAAAGAGGAAGCCAACCAGCACTGCTGAGCTCCACAGGATCGCTCGGCACTGCTATGGAATCACAACCCACAGCTATTCCACAGCTGCTTCCCCCATCGAGACAGGTCCTGGTAAATACGATCAGAGGCTAATCACTTCTACTCCGGGGACTTCGTGGCTGAACCTTTCTTCATTTGAGGGAGGGTGGGTTGAGGCTGAGCTTGGTTACTCTCTAATGGAAGCTCTTCTGATAGGTGATTAGCTCTCCTCCAGGAAGTGACTTGGTGTTTGGGTTTCTTGCAAACCCCAGGGTTAGCAGAGGTCAGGGGATGCTGCACTTTCTCCAAGTGCCTTCATGAAAATAGCCCCACATACTTTCCATTTACAGCTGATCACCTCCATTATCCCCAAGCTAGGAGGAGATGATCAGCAATTGTTAAGTGCTTGAATCAGACTAATAGCTCACTGCTAATTCCCCCAGTAATGGGAATCTAAATTCCTGGTAAACAAACTGACTGCTTTTCACACACAGGGACGAATGCCAAAAGCCTAATATTAGAGCTCTGGAACTAAAGCTTTTAGAGCAATCCTGTCCACTCAAAGATGTTTAATGACATTATGTACTAAATAATTAGAAAATGAAGGCCCTCTTGGAATCAATGGGTTACTGTCTAATTAAGATGACAAAGGGGCTCTACCCTTTTTTAAACAAGTTTATACTAAAATGGTGTACCTGATAAATGGTGCTGATAACTATGTCTTTACCTTTGGGCAGAACAAGCAGACATTAAGCTAGCACAGAATAATTGTGTGATTTTTGGCTCATCTTTCTTCCCCTTGGTCTCTCCTGTTTTCCTGTAAGGCATGTGATTCAGCTGTTCCTCCCCCCATCAAATGACAGAATTTATTAAGCAACATTCAAATCACTTATCCTGATGGAGATAAAACCATCTTTGCCTTTGCTTTATTGTATGGCCACAGTCACAGAGTTCACACCCACAGGATGCTTGAAGAGCTGAGAGGTGTAGACTGGAGCTTCTAGAAGCACTTTGCAAGAAGAACTGCTCGTGAGCTTCTGAACACAGAAGAAGATTATCTACACACAGAGAGAACTGTAAAAACACTGAGAAATGTTCTACTGATAATATGGCTGAATTAAAATTAATTAGCAAATCACGTGGCATCCTTATCTCCAAACTGGAGAGACATGGGTTTGAAGGGTGGACTAATCAGTGGATAAGGAATTGGCAGCCAGAGAGCTGTGGTCAATGTCTCTGTGTCCAGGCAGGGTGAACAAAGTGCCACTGTACTCTCCTCCCTTTCACTTTTTCCCCCCACCAGTCTAGCACTTAAATTGCCTTTTCTTCTATTTAAGTTTGCCCATTAGATACTGTCATTATAGGTCACTAAGCCCCACTGCAAGAAGCTGGAATTTCTTTAACCATCTGCACGCAGTTACTTGTTCTCCAGCTTTCCAAACCATCAGCTTTTTCTTTTTTTTCCCCTCTCCCCGAAGAATCTTTTGATTAACTGAAGTCAATTTTGCTAAGTGCTAGTGGCTCTAAGAAGCTTGTTTTGTCAGTGATCCCCAGGGCTCCATTATGTTTTCAGGGCTACAAAACAGGAATTGCTCTGTCTTTCTGTAGAAATGTGAGATTAGCAGCTAATTCTTCCAACCTCAAGCTCTTTGGATTTCACAACCATCATTCCAAATCAGGGTATGTGCATTTGTTATGACAGTTCTAGCAGAAATTAGCTAAGAGATTTCCCATATTTTTCTCCATTTCCATCCATTCTTGTGCAAAATTTTTAAGGCACAAGGAATCCAGCTCTACAAATACATTACACAGCTGATTGCTATTCTAGTCCCGACTGGGAGCTGCAGTGGTATCACAACAGAAGGACTGGTGTGCACTGAACATTCTGAATATGCAAGCACAAATCACAGTGTAAAGGGAATAACACAGATCATGGAGCAAATGCCAGTTTTATGGACATTTTCAACACAGGAAGACCCTTAGACAGAGAAAGATCATGACTTGTCATGAAACAAGTTACTAAAATGTTGGGAGTAATATCTGAGCAATTTTATTCACACTACGTAGGACATAACACCCTCCTTATAGAGTTGAAATGCTAATATTAGGAGCTCAAGGCTGGCCTGTCTTCTCAAGCATCATCAAGTAACATCTTCCAGCTGGTAAATCAGATACAATAAAATGGTAATGAAATGGAAAGATGATGAGCTGATCAATTTACTAAATTGTTTTTCATTTGTTTTTGATTGACCTCCGTTAGAAGATGTCACCAGGAGCAATACTACATAGAATTGCCCAGGTATCCACCTCAGTCTGTATTTTAATTTAGGTTTTCAAGCATGAAATTTTTCAATTCAGATCCCAGTTGACTGTGTTAAGGTATTTCCAAGACTGAGTCTAATACAATGGTTTTTTTCTTCTTGAGATATCTTCTGTGGTTTAGTTCTGATTATATCTTCAATCAGCAATGCCACATAGACACAAGTAAAAATGATCTGCACACTTGCTAACCTAATAATTCACTTCTGCTTTTGGGTTAAAAGTTCATATAACCTGTCTGACAGGAGACTGAAGAAATTCTTCACAAGATTTTTTTTCCTCCCAACTGTTTAGTGCCAACCACTGCAATTCAGGACTCAGAGAATCACAAAATTGGTCAGGTTGGAAGGGACTGCAGTGGGTCCTCTGGTCCCACCTCCCTGCTCAAGCAGGGTCATCCCAGAGCACACGGCACAGCGTTGTGTCCAGGTGGCTCTGGAATATTTCCAGTGAGGGAGACTCTCAAATAATACTCAGTGGAAAAACCCAATAACATTTTCAACACAGAGCAAGAGAAAGCAGCTTCCTCCACCACCTGTCACTGAAGCTTCCACAGAGGTAAAAACAGAACAGAATTCTGACTTCCCGTAGTTTTTCCTGAGACTCACAAACTTCTCCCAAAGGAAATGGGCAAACACATAGCTGGCAACAGCCCCATAATGCACCCAAACAGCTGCTCATGATGAGCTTCTGCAAACTAGTGTCTTTAACTTGTTATGTGATGTAGAAAAAAACATCTTATTTTGCAGATGTTGAAATCAATATTTCTCTGTCTGAGAACTGGTGTTTGTAATTCTGGCAAATTGGAAAGGGCAACAAGCAGATTGTCTCTTCAGAATCTAGCAATGGTTTTAGTTTGATTTAAGTCCCTTATATGTGATGACCTAAAATTTCTGATTTCATGACCTAAAACATACAAAATGACCCATTTGTCCTCAGGTCTTCATAGCCCATCTTTATCTCCATTTACACCTTTTTTGACAGCCACAAATCAGTCAAAGGAGCTAATAATCCATGGGGAAGGAATGCATAGAAAAGCATCCAGTCAGTGAACCAGCTCTGGACAGGCTTCTCAGCAACATAACTCCTGGATACAAAGGCAGAAATGTAGACAGTGGGAAGATGAACCTGCTTTGCAAGGTATTTAAAAGCAAAGCCGATCCTTTACATGGTCTGTTTTGCACAGACTGAACTAATCTGGACAAAATCTGAAATAAAAGGACACATTTCATAACACAAACAAGTGGATGTCTTCAAGCAAGGGGCTCTTTTTCAGCCTAATGCAGATGTCAGTTAATTAGAGTAGAAGGTTATATCATTAGCAGCCAAATCGATATAAAAGGAATTAAGAGCTTGAATAGCAAGCTCCCCTGCTTTCCAGCACAGCACCCGGGGCTGTATTTAGCCAAGATTCAATACACATTAGCGGACAATCACTGTAGTCTTGTATGGGGATGTCTTCTTGAAATACTTTAATTGGACTCTCTAGTGTTATCAGTGCTAAACAAGATGTCAGATTAACGTAGAAGCCCTTCCCAAATGGGACCAGAAGCCCACAGGCTGGAGAAGCCACATTTACTTCTATTAAAACCTCACTGGTTTTCCAACATGTATTAATAATATTATTTTCACAGTTACCTTAAGGAATACTGGCTGAAAAGCATCTTTACATACAGCTGCTCCATCCTGTAAAACTCAGCCACCTCCATACTGGCAGCAGCAAGATCCCCTTTTTGCCATTTCAGTCCCAGGTTCCATTACTCAAAAGCCCATCAGTCACACCAGACCCACAGTTTTGACCCTGAATTTAACACCTCTGCAGAGAATACAAATCCATATTGAAATAGGCAAATGTAAAATACTCAGCTGACAACTCCTGTAGCTGGTGAGATTTGATACGGCAACATTATGCAAAGCACACGCTTCTCGTGACAAAAATTTAAACCCCCTCCCATTCTGTGTGTTCCCTAAATAAAACTGCAACACTGCCTTGGTCCCCTGACCAGGGAGTTGAACTTTACCTTTAAAGGTAGCACACGGCAGCTGCACTACAAATTTCCTGCACAACAGAGTGGATGTTGCAAAACAGAGGCAAATCTTTCCACTGAAATGTTTTATCTTACAAGATCAGGAACAGGTAGATCTACAGGAGGACAGTGCTGAAAGAAATAAGGCTCGTGTTCCCATTACACAGGTGTGTACAACCTAGGGCTTTGACATTTCAAGCAGAATAGGGGGTAAAATTAGCTATATCTAAAATGCCACTGAATATTTAGTTTAAATATTCTCTGACAGAAATTTAAATTCCATAACTGACTCGGAACAGACAGCACTGCAGCTAGTACTGACTGGCACTATAATCTGATAAGAGTGGTTACAACATCCATGTGCTAAGGGAGACAGGAATCTGTAAGACAAACAACCACAGTGACAGGGAATTTTCATTATTCCTGTTTAGATGGACAAGCAGGACACCATGGAACATTACACCAGATTGAGAAACACATTACCTTTTTATTGTTTAAAGCCTTTTCAAGACCTATATTCTTAAAATGCATGCATCTCTACCTCTCCTATAATCCCTCATTCCTAGGAGTTTATTGTAGGACCTTATTAGATAGTTTATTTTCCCACATTTGACTTAAACATAAAAAGGAGAGTGATAATTGACAGCTCTTCTCTCCCCTTTTCTCATACCAGATCTCCATCCTTTCATGCTTAAAACAGGACACAAAGTTTATCTCTAGATTTCAGTGTCTTCAACCAAAAGCCTTTTTGAAACTGGTAACTGCTTATGCAAAAGTATTCACACTAGAGCACAACTTATAATTTTGGATTACAATTACAACTACTACTACACACTTTCAGTTGGTTTAATATCCTGTACATAAAATTTTTGGATACTGCAGACTATCCAAACTTTTAAAAATCTGTCCCATTGTCCCACCCTGTACAATTCTTAATGACTTTATTTCTAATAGACTGTCATCTCAAAATACATGCTCTTTCACAAAGTATCTTTCACCAGCCTTAACTTTATCTATGGGGTTAACAGAGTAAATGAAAAGAGTGACTTCATGGTCAAAACCATCAGAAAGGTTTCACAAGAAAAGCTGGGAAACAAAAAACATGAAGAGTCATTTGAGGTCTGGGGAGAATATATGAATTACTATGTAATATAAAGTAGAAAGAGCTGTTTTCCACTGGACTTTCTGAAGTCAGTGTAAAGAACAGAATCTCTGAATAAGCAAAATGTTCCAAAAGTAAAGGATCAGCAGCGCTCACTGCCCAATGTGACTGTCAGGAGAAAAATTACAGTGTAGTCTGGGAAGAAAACTGACATTCACTCACTGCATGGCACCTTCTTGCTGAAGGTATTGCTCAATTAACCCCCAGCTACTACTGGATTTTAAAACTATGCCCCTGAAAAATGCATTGCAAAGATCAGCTGCCCCTTATGCAACTTCTATAGAACACAAAGTGCACAGTTGCCCAACAACATAAACACGTAGCGCTGTCAATCTGCTGCTGACAAGCAGCACGTTCACCCAAATTTTCTCCATTCAAAAAAGCCCCCAAACCCAAACCCAAACCAAACAAACAAGCAAAAACCCCACCCAAACCAAACAAAATCACAGGGGGAAAAAAAGAAAAGAAGAAAAAATGACAAGTCCTTCTAGGGAATCATAGAAGCATTTTAATAGAGATGATACAATAAATTACATCAAGGAAGTGTCATGGCTATCAATAACTGCCCATCAATTCACAAAATACATGGACACAAGGAATCAAATTACAGACTATGGCTCCATTACTGAATTCTGTAGAGTTTGTTAAAAGAGCTTTTTAAATAACAGTGCCTTCAGATTCTTCACACGGACCACCAGAATTTATTGCTTTTGAATGTACAGTCCAAAAAAACAACTCAGTTCAGTAAAAATTCTTAAGGTTATATCAGTGCAATCTGTGTAGCTTTCAAATGTTATATCACTTTCATACCATGTCCTGGAAAAAACATGAAGCCTTTATTTCTCCCCAGTAATAAATCATCTAAGCAACGTAGTACTTTCTGTAATGGAAGAGCTACACACTGTATCTTCCATTACCTTCTGGTTTAATTAAATGTTCCTTGAATAAATCTTGTGCTTACACTCTCGTGACATGCTACCAGGGCCGACTTCTCCATTTATAAACTGGCTGGATTCAGTCCAATCACCCTTGCTTATTGTACCTGTCACTCACAGAAAACTCCAGGCTCTCAGGCTCAGTCCTCCTTGAACCCTTCTTTGCTAGTTATTAATTCTATATGTCTGGAGAAGTGAATTAATCATGTGAGCTACATACCAACAAACCTCTTTTAGCTTGCTTCTTTGGAGTGGCCAAGAGGTTGAAGGAGGAGAGGACACCAAAACTTCTTGAAGTGAAACGACTAGGACAAATTCAGTTTATTAAGCAGGAACACAGGCACTTGATTTAGGTTCAGTTTTCAATTAGGCAGAAAGCATGAAAAGCCTCCTCTTTGCCTTTGAATGCATGGGAAGATGACTTCAGACAAGCTAGAGCAATTTTAAACCCCAAGAATCCTTCAAATGGCTATACATCTCTAGCCCACTGAAACACCAGGGTGATTTAAGCTTTTTTTTTAGTGTTAACAGACGAGAGCAGAATGTATGTTCAGCTGCCCTCCTTCAGGAGATGAAGGGATATGTTTCAGAGAGGATGCTGTAGCAGTTTAAATCACTATTAATGATTTCAGTCATCTGACCAAATGCCACTATGCAGCCTTGGAAGAGAAGGCATCAAGTGCCACAAGAACTCTTCCAGATCATGTCAGCACAGAATGAGAATAAGCAGTAAATCCAATGCCACTGGCAGCAAACTTGAAGTGGTATTTTTCTTTCCTGAACCAAGGCAGTTACCAGGAATTTCTGTAATGTTGTATTTTAATATGCACTCCACAATGATGGGGAATCTTCTTAACTTTTCATGATGATGAGAAAACTAAAGGAATCCACTTTCATTGAAAACATCCCTACAAATTCCCTTATATTGCATATCCATTATATTAATCCAGTGGGGTTTGTGGGGATTTTATATTTCCTGCTCTTAAAAGGGAGGAAAAGAGGCATAATCCATGCACATGTTTAAAATACTTTAACAACTCAGGCACCAAGGCAAAACTCACAAAACTCTCTCAGAAACAGTTTAAAAGCATGGATTATGGAAATTAGGTACTTCAATGGCTAGAAATAACACTCAACATATTAGTGTTGGAGTTAAACTGAAGGTTCTTGTTACCTCCATTTCTGTTGACCTGTGGAAAATTCCCAGGAAACAAGCTGTCACAGACTGGGTTTTTTGGACTTTCTAATCCATCATAATGCAGCTAGCACCAGACAATTTAGATACACTAAATTCTATTTCAGGACAGCATCACTCTCAAATAAAGAAAAGAAAGTCAATTATGTGCAGAACATACTTTAGTAATATTTAACTTAATTTTCCTCAGGATGTCTAATAGTATACACGGATACATCAAGGAAATAAATTTTGCATTTGTAACAGATCCAGTGACAGCAGAAAACACTTTTGCAGCAATTCATCAACTCCTGTAGGAGTAAAGGACAACACACAACCCAAGAGTTCTGCTTTACATCCTCCTTATATTCTCCATTTTCTTACCTGCTGAACTTTTACTTTTTCTGGCTATTAAAACAAACAAACAAAACCAACCAAAAATAACCAACCAAAGAAAAAACAAAATCAAACCCAAATCCAACCCAAGCCTAGATGGCTCTCTTCATTCTCTTGTCTTTCTCAGACATTACAGTTAGGATTTCTGCTCTTGAGCAGTGATAACAGTGCTCTTCAACTCTCACAAGCTGTCCATATCTGCCAAGATAAGCTGGTTTTCAAGGTAAATTCTACACAGGCATCCAGAGTGCCAGCATCTTTAGCATGTTCAGAAGATGCTGATCACACCATTTTGACTACTACCCACCTCTGTTTTGTTTTGTTCTCCAGTACATACAATTCTACTTTGCACTATGCCTCGACAGGAACTGTTCTGCAGAAAACACTCTTTTGCTGGAGAGACAGTGGTTTTATAGCAGCTATTTTAAGAACTGTTTTTTCCTTGATGCAGTATGTAGAAAGCATTAATCAACAGTAAGGTTCGAAAGAACATTAAAGAAATACAAAAGAACATTAAAGAAATATTGTGTTTTATTTGAAAATATCAAGCTGATGATGACATCCTTCCAATAAAATACATCCTCTCAGTAACACGGATGCAAAATGGAAATGCTACCAAGCATTCTGATTTTGTGATGCACCATAAGTGCAACCATAAGTCTCTCTTACAGTCAGGAGGAGCTGTGGATACTGGTCATTTAGTTATTTTGTAAGGTGAAAATTACTGCTCCAATTTTTATAAAATGCTGCTGCCTTAAAACATAATAATGGATTGCTGGCCACTGTAAAACATCCTCCTTTTTCTCAAATGGAGAATACGTATAATGGAAAAGGAGAAAGAAGTGTCTCGACAGACCAAATATAAATAAGGATTTGCAGAAAGAATTTTTAGGTTTCCTGACATTAGAAATCTGTTCTGACTTGCTTAGTAACAAAGCTCACACATCTGGAAACTGCCAGCAGCTTTGACCACTATTTAACTTCCGCGCTCAGTTCTTAGAGGGAGACGAGGAAAAAAAATCCTTGCGTATCAATGACTTCTACTTTTTCCATCATAAAGTTTCACCAATAACAAAAGGGGCAGTTCTGCTTTCCCAAATTCAGTTTCTCCACTCTCAATTCTGGTGTCTCCAGGAAAAAACAGCAACGGATTTGCACCCCAATTAGTTTTTTCTTTACTGCCTTGGTATCCAATCATCAGCACTGAAGGGAGGATGAAAGGTGTAGGACTGACATTCTCAGCACAAATCACACACCTGGGCTGTCAGACAGTGGGACCTCAGCACTGCTGGGGCCATCAGCCAGCCCAGATTCCTGCTTCCACCGGGAGACAAGGAGCACTAGTGCCTGTGTTGTCTCCAGACCCTTCTCTCCTCCACGACTCCCAGGACAGACAGCACCACACTAAATGTGACCCAGTCGAACTAATCTAGTTCCTACAATTCAGTCTAACCATAATTTTTGCCCAGTGGCTAAAACAATTGTCTTGGTCTCTTGAAAGGGGAGCAAGTCTATTCTCCATTAAGTCGGGAACTGCAGTTTAGCAGCAATCTGAGGGCTCTTGAATAACAGAATCCTAAGCATCTGCATGGTTCTTTACAATCTCACTGGGATATCCAGGGGTCTTAGTGGGCATTATGCTTGCTGGTTTCCTCAGAGTACATGGGCTGAGTATGCATGCATAACTGCTGCTACTTTACAGCTCATCAGAAGCTGCAATTAAATAAAATCTCTCAAAATCAGAAAATATGTGGCATGAGTCAATGAATTTCTCAGATATAAAGAAGTGATTTAGGCACAGTAAACACTTTTGCTGCATTACTCCAGGCTCCTAAGAGGCGTTTTATGTCACTTCATCTCAATTAACCTCCCAAGAAAACAATTCACATCTAAACAAGAGAGAGGCGAAAAAGACATTACTGACAATACACAAAAGCCTACTCTGATGTCATAATGCTGCATTAATTGAGTCATAGGCAGATTTCCTGGAATTCAGGTTTGAAGCAGGAAAGCGGGAGATATAGACAGAAGAAGAGCTATGTGCTGAATCACAGGAGAAGTTATTTCTTATGTCAGTGAAGTTGCACTGTAACACATTATTCAGCTTCAAAATGTTCCCCATCTCTCAATTTTGCATATAATGTAAATGAATACTACAGTAATTCTAACTCTCTCATAGTATCTTTTGTCACAATATACTTTTCTATCTCCTTATTTCCAGACAACTTACTGTATACTCCTACCTGCAACTACCTGTTCTGACACTGTTGTTCCAGCACCATCTTTTCTTAGCAGCACTGCCAGAAATAACCATCAGTATTTGCTACATTAATTTAAGACACTTTTTTCATTATGCTACACTGCATTCCACACAAGAAATGTATATCAAATCCTACCTCCTCCCCCTCTCCACAAGTTGCAGTCCCCATCACAGCTGTGTGGGCCCCTCTAGTCCCATGGTCTAATGCTATCTGTAAACCTTGAGTTGTTTAAACATTTCTGTGCCCTCTATGCCTTTTACTCCTCTTCTGCATTTTAACATTCATTCTGAAGAAAAGATTGGTGTGGTGAGGAGAATTGTGAACAGGTTATTGAAACCACAAATACTCTGGAAGTATCCAACCAGGATAAGTGTATTGGTAGCCTTGGCACAGGTAGCTTAGGCACCTACAGCTCTAGTGTTCCTCTTTGTGCTCTCCCTCCTTTACAGGGACCATCTACTGGGATCCAAGCAATCCCACTCCTATTTGCTGGTGCTGCTCTATCAACCCTCTCATATATCCTCCCAATTCCCTATCAACCTTCCTCCTGTTGCCAGTCTTGTCTCTCATATTCCCAGAATGGCTCTTCCCCTTCTCTCCAGTACTGTACTCTCTCTAAGCACTAAGGAGTTCAAGGATTAGCAGTACCAACCAGGGGGACTAGACATGGGCTAATGTTTCCACTGTCTACACAGACTACTGATAACTTCCAGCCTACACCAGGTCACTTAGAGAGCTCTAACACAGCATACAATACAGCCTAGGTATAAATATAAATCTAATTTTATTAGAAATAACTCATTAACTCCTAGAAAGAAGAAATATAAATGATATTGGAAAGAAAAACTTGTCTGCATGGGATTTGACAAGAATCCCCTTAAACAAATAAAAGTAAGTCCACATGACCTGTGTCACAGAGCTGATGCAAATCTCAGGGGAACTTTTTGCACTTCTGACAAGCAATCTCCTACCTTTTGAAACTATCCACATTTGGTGACAATTTATTCTTTGGTCTCGATGTAAATCAAGTATAAATGGTTTCCCTCACACCCTAAGGTCACATGGTTTCCAAGTTTTAATGTTAATGATGTCCCAGCAGACTACAAAAGCAGAAGTGGGAGTTGCATTAACTCATAAATGGAGAATACAACGAATAGTAGAAAAGATGTTCTTACTACATCAAATTTTTCAGTGTAAAATTATATAGGAATGTGTAACCATAGCTGATTTATAAACAAGTTAAAAAGCACAGTTTTATAGCATCATAATAAAGAAGTTGAATTCAGATAATGCAGGATTTTCTCTAAGTGTCAGCAGATGAAATTCATTGTATTGGCAAGAACACTTCACTTGGCAAAGGCCACTTACATTGGATTTCACTGAGCATCAGCTGTACCCTTGAAGATTTTAACCTTGGAAAAAAATATTCCTTTTAAAGCACTTGCACAACCCACTGATATGATGGACACAATTCCCGCCCTCCCATTACCAACCTTCATTGGTTTTGTCACTGTGCCTCTGTTAGGGACTAGAGACAGTCTCATCCAAGTGGCTGTGCAATAACATGAGGAACAAATTCCTGCTCTTCCAAGAGCACCCAGTTAATACTGCTCAGTTAATCTGTATCTCCCCAAGATTTTATCTCTTTTCATGCACAGAGGACTTAATTAGTCACCCCCCTCTAAAAGCCATCCCCGTGTGTCACTTCAAAGACCCATCTATTACAGAACGGAATGACAGGAAGAATTACGAGTTCTCGTTATGAAGCACGTCGTGAGCAATTGAATTATCGAACTCTTAGCCAACATGAACTCTCCTTTCACCTGCTTCTTGTTGCTTCGAGAGCCCAAAGCGCCATCTCCTGCTGAGCGTCTGGAACCACAAATACCGATTTCGGCAGCCCGTGAACTGCTGCAGGGACAGCGATTCGCACGCTCAAACCCGTTGGTTGGGTACCAACAAACAAACAAACACGTTTTCTCACCGAACTTTTCGGTCTGTCACAGCTGCCAGAGCCGCTGCCCCTCGAGAGGAGCGGTCACAGGAACAGCTGGAGCACAGCTGCCCAGGGGCACGCACCAGGAACAGGACAAAGAGCATATTTTGCCCAGATTTCAGCAAGCAGCCAAGTAGCACTCTGTGCACTTTTGCAGCAGGTTCCATACTTTGTATTGAGGTCTCACCTCAAGCCTGTTGTCACAGTTTCCAGCAGGAGTACAGCGGGTGACACCCAGTGGGCCCGAAACTGAAGATAAACAGATCTTGATAAAATTACTTCATAGACCTTACACACACACACAGATGTGGTTTTTTGTGTTTTTTTTTTAATCACTCATTTTATTAATGTAAAACTAAACATCCTTAAATTAAAATCAGCACAGAATCATTTAGGTTGGAAAAGAGTTCAAAGATCATCGAGTTCAACCAATGGATCGATATAATTATCATACAAATATCAAATACAAAGCTCAGGAGCATAGAACACTAACAGCGGATCCCCAGAATTAGAGAACGTAACAGAGACTGTAAGGACAACCAAAATTTATCATCATGTAGCTGTAAAATTAAGTACTTTATTAGAAATTGCTAGCCACAGAATATATGTACTGTAGACTACGCATTTTAAAAGGAGAGTGTTAGCAATTCAACTCACGTGTTTTAGTAAGGTTGGAAGTTCTCAAGGGAAAGTGAGCAATAAAAGAAGTAATTTTGAAGGACAGTTTCATTACTCTCAGAGAAAATAAAAACCCCAAAAAATTTAACCTGCAAATGACATATGAAAATTATTTTCACAGTGTTGCTCCTTTATTTCTGTTTTAAAATTGAGAGTTATTCTGATCCTGGGATGAGCACACAGTTGTAGTATTACTTTTCTGGAAAGCTTAAAAAGTTGTGGAGTGCAATCATCCCAAAACAAGAACTTAATTTCTGTACTGTTAGAACCAAACACCATAGTAAAGATACGGAGTATTAATCATACACTGAAAAGTACCTCTAGTGGACTTTGTAGGGCATCACAGGAGAAATCCAACAGGAAATTAAGTACTTATTACTCCATATCTTTGCTATGGTGTTTGGCTCTAACAGTACAGCAACTGAAGTCCTTGAGGGGCAAAACCAAGAAGAAAATACCGTACAGGATCGAGAGACCACCATTAGGACCGATTCTCCTTAATGCTTTTAAATTATGATTTTCAGCAGAGGAAGCAGCAGCACGTGAGTGAAAAATCTGGAGCTAAACCTGCCAGGGCCGGTGTGCCCCGATCCCGGGAGGGCTGAGACCCACTAATAGTCCTCGCACAGTGTTTGTGTGCCCCTGAAGACCAAATGATACCGCTCACGTGGATTTATTTTTTTTTTTTTTCAGACTAGTTCTACTAAGGTGCCTAATTTTCCTGTGGAATGATGGGCAAACTGAAGGTGAACAAGCCTTCGTCTTGTGAGCCCCAGTTCGCAGTGGGACGGGCTAGTTAGTGATGTGCGTTTTGAAAAGGGTTTTAAAGAAACGGCTTTTGCTGCGAGTAGAATTTATGCTTTCATAAAGGTCCTAAAACCCGGTGGGAGTTTTAAGAGACTCACATGATTTCCCCTAGAAAGCAAAAGGAGTTCACACTGCCTCCTCCACACACGTTACCGAAGCAGTAAATCTCTAATAAAACGGTTCACGGGAGGAAATGCAGATATTTTAATATTAAGAGTCTCTACCCGCGTTTCCTGACACAGCCCGCCCTCAGCGCCGAGACCCCGCCCTCAGCGCCCGGGCCGGAGACCCCGCAGCAATGGCGGCCGCTGTGGCCATGGCGCCCGGCGGCGGCAGCGGCGGAGACTTCTCGGACCTGCGGGAGATCAAGAAGCAGCTGCTGAGCGTGGCCGAGCGGAGCCGCGAGCGGGGCCTGCAGCACAGCGGGAAGTGGTGAGCGGGACCGGGCACGGCGGGGAGCGGGAGCAGGGCCGGGCCGGGCGCGGCGGGCCCGGCGCCAGCGTGTTCTGTGAGAGGCGGCTGAGCGAGCCGGGGTGGTTCAGCCTCGAGGAGGCTCAGGGGGGGCTCATCGCTCTCTATACCCCCTCGACAGGAGGTGGCGGTGCGGTGGGGCCTTGTCTTGGCAGTGAGAGAACTGGGAGAATGGGCCTTGGGCTGAGGCAGGGGAGATTCAGTGAGATATCGGGCGGTCGGGCATTGGAACAGATTGCCCAGGGAGGTGGTGGAGTCACGGTCCCTTGGAGGTGTTCAAGAGGCGTCTGGATCTCGCCCTGGGTGATGTTTAGTGGTTTAGGGCGTTCCAGCGGCAGTGCTGGGCTTGGACGTGACGGCCTTAAAAGATCTCCCGCGCCCCTGAGGATGCTTTGATTGTAAGAGTGTGTGTCCCGCAGGGCCGCCGAGCTGGCGTTCGCGCTGGAGCCGCTGCCGCTGAGCGAGCTGCCGCCGCCGCCCGCGCTCACCGAGGTACGGCCGGGGGCGGGCTGCGAGCCCCGGGGAAGGCGCTGCGGCTCCCGCGGGCTGGGCTGCTTCATCCCAGCTCCTGCGGAAAAAATGCGATCGCGACCTCCCCTCGCAAAGCCCGCCGGGCGGGAGGCCGGAACGCTGGGAGCTTCCCTTTCCATTGCGTGTTCGGTGGGGCTGCAGAGCTGAATGTGCTTTCCCAGATGAAAGCGTTCTCTGCTGCCGTGTCCTGAATGAAGTACTCCGAAAGCAAAATTATTCCTCTTTACTGAGGTTAAAATTTACTCTAATACAAATTATGTTATGCCACTAAACTTGTGCTCCTCAGGGCACAAGAGAACCAAGTTGTGTGTCTCTATCCCCACCTCTGTAGGTGTAGGGTGGGACTCATAGGTGTGTGCCTGTGCCGATAAATGGCACAAGTGTCGCGTGTCATAAATGCATGTCAAAGTATAGTTACCAAGGAAATGTTCTTGTGTATATTAGCAGGTTCATTTTCTTTGATATGGAATTCCTGAGCAGGTTTCTTGCTTGTGGTCGTTTGTACTTATTGGGCAGTTAATTCCTGCCTTCTGGCAGCTTGCACAATTTGTTTCTGGAATCTCCCTGTTTATTTTAAATGTTCCTGGCTAATCTGTACTTATTATTTGAAAACTCCAGAATCTGATCGTGTGAGGGAGCAGAGGGACTCTTCTGATAGTACTCAAACCATCTTTGAGGGCAAATAAACTAATTTTAGCTTTTGGAGTAAATTCATTGATATGTTTGTAACTGTGATCTTCCTAAAGTACATTGGAGCTTCTCAGGTCTTAAAACTCCCATGTGTCCCTGCAGGAGGATGCTCGTGACCTGGATGCCTACACACTGGCCAAGTCTTACTTTGATCTGAAGGAATATGACAGGGCTGCCTACTTTTTACGGGGCTGCAAGAGCCAGAAAGCTTACTTCTTGTACATGTACTCCAGATACCTGGTAAGGGAGAGGAAAAAGTTGCACTTTAGCACTGAACTCCTCTGCTTCTCACCCCTCCCCAGCATATCTTATTTTTTGCCTAATCTGTTCCAAATGACCACCTTGAGGTCCCAATTCTGTGTTGGGGGAAAGGAAGATAGGACTGTTCTTTGCAGAACTGTAATGTTTGTGAAAGCTCAGTTTACATGCTGCTGAAAGCACTGCAGCAAACATAGGGAATATGCTATTGTAATCTTGGATTTCCTCTCTATTCCACAGTCAGGGGAAAAGAAGAAGGATGATGAGACAGTGGATAGTTTGGGTAAGTCTCTGGTGTCAAGAAATACAAGACAATATAACAAAACTCTCACTATTGTCTCTTCAAGTAAATCATCTTGGGTGTATGGCTTTCCCCTCAATTTTTTGCATAATAGTGTGCTGTAACATGATTTCCTTCATTCTCTTTCAATTCATTGGCTTAATTACAACTTACAGATTTTCATCTCTTAGGTTTTCTGTTAAAGTAGGTGACCAGACTAAGTGATTATCCCTAAAATAAGGAAAATATTCACAGGCTGGGAAACCTTCATGTCGTGTCAGTGATGACTGTGAATGTACCCCAGACTTGGAAGTTGCTGTGGTGAGACTCCTGATTGAAAGCTCACTGTGTGACTTTCTCTTCATGCAGGACCTCTGGAAAAAGGACAGGTGAAAAATGAAGCTCTGCGAGAACTGAGAGTTGAGCTCAGCAAGAAGCACAAGGCACGGGAACTGGATGGATTTGGCCTTTATCTGTAAGTGTCTGCATGCCTTTTTTATATATTTGTGTGGATACGCAGAGTTTTATGATTGTGATTAACCTGATAAGTCTTTTTACAGGTATGGTGTCGTGCTGCGGAAGCTGGACCTGGTGAAAGAAGCAATAGATGTATTTGTTGAAGCTGCTCATGTCTTGCCTTTGCACTGGGGAGCCTGGCTGGAACTTTGCAACTTGATTACAGATAAAGAGATGGTAAAACTTGAGAGATACCAAGATGTGTTAACAAATTCCAGAGTTAGGCTGATTAAGTACCCAGTGATCTTGTTGCCACAAGACTGATGTTGCCCACTGCTTTATTCTATCAGGCAAAGCAATCCAAGACTAAATCATGTTGTTAAAGCCCCTTTTTCTTCAATTGCTTGCCATACTGTAGCTTGAGAATCTTTATAAAGGCAGGGTTAATTTCTTTTTATTTACCCACAAAGTGGTTTAAGAAATGTCTAATTCATGTATTCTGAAATAGTTGTCACCAGGGTTATCACCTTGTCTCATGAAGGAGGTCGTCCTAAGACTTCCTTTTTCTAAAGCTGAGACAATAATGTACACAAAGCCACATATATGAGGTGAATGGTGTCAAAGAACCAAACTTAGATATAAATCCAAAATAGATTGTATTTCTTTCTGCCTGGAATTTATGAGTCCACTGCTGAAAGTCTTCAGCAAATTCTGGCTGATGAAGTATTTAAAACAGTACAGGTGACACAGAGTAGAGCCTTACCGATTTGTGGAAGAAGGGAAGTGCATTTTTTATGAGCTCATTTGGAGTCTGTTCACTTAGTTCCTTGAAAACAGTGATATGATATTGATGTCAAACATAGGAAGAAAGTGCAATCTTTTGCAGGACTTCTGATTTTAATGGAGGAATAAGGTTAGTGGCTGAAGCGAGAGCCAGGTTATGTCAGATTTGACAATATCTTCACCCACTCACCAAATGGTTTCATTTTATCTGCAATTTCAACAGTCATGGGAATAGATTGGGAGTAACTAAGTAGAATGACATGGTCCATATTGTACTGCTTCTTTAGACAGGATGTCTTAGTGCTCCTTTGCTGTTTCAATACTCAGTTTATAGGTATTATTTAGTCTGTCCTGCAGAGGAACCTGATGTTAATTCTTGGTCCTATGCTGCTCTTTTGTAGCTGGTCTTATGGTTTAAAAAAGCAATTCCAGGAAAGCCTCCTACCTTGAGACCATCTGCTAAATCATGGGAGGGAAGATAATGGATTCTTTGCCACAGGTGGCTTGTAGAATGCTTCTGATTGTCATCTCTTCCTTTTCTTTGATTCTTGCTAGTTGAAGTTCCTGTCCTTGCCAGATACATGGATGAAAGAGTTCTTTCTTGCACACATTTATACAGAGCTTCAGCTGATAGAGGAGGCCCTGCAGAAGTATCAGAGCCTCATTGATGCAGGATTTTCCAAGAGCACTTACATCATCTCTCAGATTGCAGTTGCCTACCACAATATTCGAGGTCAGTGGCACTAACTAGTAGGAATGAGCCCCTTAATGCAAACTTGGCATTTATAGTTCTTGGTGTCCCATCTGCTGTTCTTTCTTCAGATATTGACAAAGCCTTATCCATCTTTAATGAGCTAAGGAAACAAGATCCTTACAGGATAGAAAACATGGACACTTTCTCCAACTTGCTCTATGTAAGGGTAAGCACTCTTTCCGTGGCTTGTCCATACTTGTGGTGTTTGTCAGAGGTATGTTAAACACTGGCAATGCAGCTGGTGCTGTCTGGCCTCTCTGAATGCAGCTTCCTGCTTCCCAACTCCATAGAGGAGATGTATGCATTGCTGACTGCCTAGATTTTCTGTGAAAACCTAACGTGCTCTCTTTCTCATTTCTTTAATTTCTTTGTTTCTCCAGAGCATGAAGCCTGAGCTGAGCTACCTGGCTCATAATCTCTGTGAGATAGACAAGTACCGTGTTGAGACCTGCTGTGTCATTGGTGAGAGCCAGCTCTTTTACATGTTCTTACTTTGCCGTCTACAGGCTGTGCAAGGAAACACTTTTGAAAGTCATCAGCCAGCAAGGCTGTCCATACCATTTGGTCAGTGTGGATTCAGGCAGTCCGAAAAGCAGACTGAATGACAGAATACCCTTGTCCCTCATTTCAACCAGTGCAGGAAGGAGACTTATGTACCTGAAAATCTCTTTATATTCTTCAAACTACAATGGAAATAATTGTGTGTCAGCACCAGGAAATTAATTTGTTAGATCATGACATTCCAAGGGGATGGAATCTTAAATTGATTGGTACAACTGGAAAAGGATTGACCAGAACACTGGATAACAGTGCTATTAGGTCTCTTGAGGCCTGAATTAGATCTGCCTTTAATAGGGCTCTTTTTATAATTTAAGTTAGGAGGTAGTAGATAATACCTGTTACATCCTTTTTTTCTACTTCTCTATTGGTGTTGGGGTTTTTTTTGTTGGTTGGTTGTGGATTTTTAAAATTTATTTAAATATTGTGACTTTTGCTTTAGGAAATTATTATAGCTTACGTTCCCAGCATGAAAAAGCAGCACTCTATTTCCAGAGGGCCTTGAAACTGAATCCTCGTTATCTGGGAGCCTGGACACTTATGGGACACGAGTATATGGAAATGAAGAATACATCTGCAGCTATCCAGGCTTACAGGTATCACCCTTGTACTGCACAAAATGGTGTTTGTGTCTGTAATAATACCTTCTCTTTTTTGTTAGTGGTTTGCTGAACTTGATGGCTTTCTGACAAGTTCATCTTTTCTTTGACAGACATGCAATAGAGGTGAACAAAAGGGACTACAGAGCGTGGTATGGCTTGGGGCAAACCTATGAAATCCTCAAGATGCCATTTTATTGTCTCTACTACTACAGACGGGCCCACCAGCTCAGGTAGAGTTGAGAATGGAGCCTTGTTTATCGGTCTTCATTCTGACATAGTTGCTACTGGCTGAGGAATTACATACAGGAAGTAAGTTGGGGAAGGAGAAAAACAATCAGTACTTCGTGATTTGTGCAGTCTCACTGTTCCCAGTCCTTTTAGTTGTGTTAGTTAACTGTTAAAACTTTGTCAGTTAAATTCTGAGCAACATTGATCAGGAGTATGAAGGATGCTTTATGCAAGAGAGTAACATCCAGAGTCATCCAGACTCTGCCAGCTGTAGATTATTTTTTTTCTCTGACCCCCCCCACCTCACCCTGAGATCAGCTGGCTGTCCATTAAACTACATTAAGGAATTGCTCTTTGTTGTGACCCACCCCAGGAAAAGGTGGAGGATAACCCAGGTTCTCATCAATAAATTCTTGATCCACTGGGGCTGGGGGAGGGAAGGCCACACACTCAGAGAAGTTGTGAGTTATTATATACTTGCAGCTCAGGTGGGAATGCCCTGTACCTCCCCGGGGTGGGGAGTTTTTCCATGGATAGTGTCACGGGCCATGCCATGAGCTCCCAGTGTTCAGAGTTTTTGTGAAGGGCATGGCAAAAACGGCTCTTCCCACCTTTCAGGACTCTACCCCTTGGCAGCACTGGAGGGAGGGGAATGGGACCCGCTGGGTGAGCAGCCCCCTCTTCTCAGCCTGCAAAATTTCCCCTGGCAATCCTAAAATGGGTAAACCATTAACCATTTCAGTTTTTTGCTCTTTTACAGACCAAACGATTCTCGTATGCTGGTTGCTCTAGGAGAATGCTATGAGAAACTCAATCAGTTGGTGGAAGCTAAAAAGGTGAGAACTGATGTATGAGCATTTAAAGTATCTCCCAGGACAGTGGGTGGAATCACAGCAAAACTGTGGAGCTAGTGCTACCCAAACTGCACATAGCTGCAATTCATTCCTGTGGCAGTTACAACTTCTGCAATGTAAATAGAGCAGCTGATAAATAAGGAGTTGTTGACAGATACCTGCCCCTTTTGCTGACAAACCCTGTAGTTTTCTGTTGTTGACTTCTGTGCTGGGGTCCTTTTTTGCCCTGCTTGACTTACTTTCCTTCCTTGACAGTGCTATTGGAGGGCTTATGCCGTGGGAGATGTGGAGAAGATGGCACTTGTGAAACTTTCCAAGTGAGTATGTACTGTCACTGAACCGTCAGGGTTGTGCAAAATGTGTCACACTTTGATACCTAATGATAAAATACTGAATGTAAATAAGTAGAATTGCTGTTAGGTAGTATTACTTTTGGAGCTGTGTAAGAGCTGGTGTCTTTAGGTCTGCAGTGACTGCAAATTCTGGTGTCCAGCTTTAGCTTTAAGTTTCCATCAGGATAGCTAGAGGGAATGATAGCATGATGCAGGTTGCCAGGCACCTCTGAATCCTGAGGTGATTTGAGCAGGCACTGCTAGCAATTGCATTTGTTGTATTGCAGCTTAAAAGCAATCCATGATGGTAGATGATGTACAAAATTGTAGCTTGACTGACTTTATTTTTCCTCTCTAGTATATGGCTGTAACACTGGGAAAGGGTCTAATGTGAAATAAATATGAATACTGTGACATCAGTACTAATTTTTTTAGTGGGGATAAAGTAATATAAAGTGGGAAATATATATATATATAATATAAAAATATATATATAATATATATTATATAAATATAAAATAAAGGGGGAAAAGTGATGGGAAAAAAAAAGGCAAGTGAAAGGTGAAGCCGCTGTACAAATTTGGGATGTAGCAGGGGAAGAAGGAGCACTGGGGGAAACAGCATGTAAATAGAATGGCAAAGGTCTGACAAAAGCTTTAAAATATAACAAAATAAGCAAAGGTCCCTGCTTTGGTTGTCACTGTTTTGGGCAGTCAGTATTTGACTGCCTCCCTGCCTGCCAGCCTGAGTGTTCTCAAGCTGGATCATCTCTTTCCATGAAGGGCAGTACATGGTGCATGTCCTGCAAATTCGGAAGGAAAGGACCTGGCTTTAGTCCAGGTCAGGTTGAGCAGGTGCTTTCTTATAGACCAAGAAGGTCTTCAATAGTTCAGGCTTGTTCCAGTGACCCACTTTTCTCCTTTTCTAGGCTGCACGAACAGCTGAATGAATCTGAACAGGCAGCTCAATGCTACATCAAATACATCCAGGATATCTATTCCTGTGGGGTAAGAGGATAACTTGGGAATAAAAGGAGAAGTAAACATGGTGTAGAACTATCTTGCAAGGCACTTACAGAAGGTGTTTTTTACCCCCCTCACTGTAGGAGATAGTGGAGCACCTGGAGGTCAGCACTGCATTCCGTTACCTGGCCCAGTACTACTTCAAGTGTAAGCTCTGGGATGAAGCCTCAGCATGTGCTCAGAAATGCTGTGCCTTCAATGATGTGAGTAGCTGCACAGTCTGTGGTGCTTCTTGCTTAAGGGATCTATGACCTTGATCTTGGTCCCTCTCAGAGTCCTTTATGAGGGACTGAGGGCTGTCTGCCACGCAGGTCACATCCTGAGTGGTGGTGGTGGTGGTGTACACCTGATAACTAATGCTGCTTATTTGATTGATAAAAGTCATGGAATGTGGTGTAGATAGTGAAACTGAACCCTATCTCGTTGGTGTTTACTAAAAGAATTTGAGGCTCCACATGGCAGTCTTAAGGCTGCTGAAAGTCTTGGTGGTGAGAAGGTAGTTAACTAGTCACACACTCCCATACACTAGTAGTGTGATGGCATTCATAAAACTTCTTTTATCTCATCTTCTGTGTAGATAGTGCAGAGGATCTAATAGTGCTTGGGTTTTGTGTGCAGCTCCGTATCCTGTGATGTTCTATATCAGTAAGTGGGCAGTTTGGGATTTTTAAGTCCAGCCATGAGTGCAGGGTGTTTGGCCTATCCTTAACAAAGCTGCCTGGAGCTCTGGAAAACCTGAATTCAGCTTATTTGAAGCTTTTCCAATCTACTTTTTGCTGTAATGCTTCAGTTGTTGACTGTTCTGCTCTCTGAAATATCCAAGAAATGTGCCACTCAGGGGAGTAAAAGGAGGAAGGACTAAACCAAAAAAAGTCACATACCTAAATGCTTTAAGGAGCAGAAGAAAAAAGAAATGAGGATGGTTTTTATAGCTTGTAGCCTTACAGAATGACAAACTACTCTAACTTACACTGTTTACATACTGAATTTGACCCAGAAACCACCCATTCATTTTGTTTTCTACAAATGAATTTCAGACTAGAGAAGAGGGAAAGGCCCTGCTGCGGCAGATCTTACAGCTTCGCAACCAAGGAGAAACATCATCCACAGATGTTCCCGCTCCCTTATTCCTCCCTGCATCACTGTCAGCCAACAACACTCCCACACGTCGTGTCTCCCCGCTCAATCTGTCCTCTGTGACACCATGAACATGAACAGTGCTGATACCTCTGGCCTGTGCGTTGGATGTGACATTGCAGATGGGACGTGTAACCACTTCTTTCTAGGGAAATTCCACCTTTGGTTGCTGCCCTCCCATGAAGGGCAGCAGTTAGCAGAGCCCACAGCTGCAGGCCAGATGTGCCCCAACGGGCAAAGGGGCAGCCGATGTGAAAGTGCCTGTGCCGAGAATGTGAGAACCTGCTCCACTTCTCGCCACGTCATCCCAGTTTAGAGGGGCAGATGTGTGCCAGTACACAGGGCTACTAACTGAGGCGTGGGAAAGTGGTTGTCTGCTGAAGTTAAAGTACATTTGAAGATTGATTCTGCCCCGTGACCTCTGGTCTTAACTGCATTTCTTTGGATGACCTCTTAGTGACATCACTGCTGTCCTCATCAGAGACTGTTACCTGCTTGGCTACTTAATGGCTTTGGCTTGTCTTGAACAACTCGGGAGATGTTTCACTAAAGCAATAGAATAGGCACTTGTAGAGGTGCCATGTCTGTGTTGAAGGATTGACAAGTATCAGAGGAGTCCCAAGTAGCCGCAGGTGACAGCTGTCTGGTGTTCTGTCAGTGGATCTGACAGATAATATTTTGGCTTTCAGTAGAAAAGCAGCCAATGTGATGGTATAATTAAAAAACTAACTATGAAGTTACTGTCCTTGGGCTTCTTTAATGGTGCTGCTTTCATATGTACTGTAGCAAATGGAATTGGAGGAACCATAGTGGATCATTTTGTTGGGGAAAAAGATAATTATGGCTTTGTTTCAGAGTTGGTGTCCTTGTTCACCCCTATAAATTTATTATAGCCTTGTCCCTATGGCTGGGGTGTGATTTTAATCCAGGACAAAGCATTTTAAAAGCCCTTTGACCTGCAGCTTCCTGTGCTTCGTGAGACCACTTGTACAGGTGGGTACACCAGGAAACCTGTGGGTCACCCTGGGCCCTCTCTATGATGCACGTGCGTGGAGCAGAGGGATCCCATGTCCTGGGTTCTGGGCACCCCTAGAAATGATTGCTCCATAGCACCCATTGAACCAGCATTTCTACAGCAGATGGTTTTAAACAGAACAACTGGATCTTGATGTATTTTGCAAGCACTCACCTCATTATTCCATGCAAACCTGAGGATATGAACGAGACCATTTGTAAATTATTTTCACTGAGGGCAAATTGTGCCTGATGAACTTGGTGGCCTTTCACAATGGGGTTAATGTGTCGGGGGGTAAGGGAAGAGTAACTGATGTCATTTACCTGGACTGGGGCAAAGCACCTGATACTGACCCGAACAGTGTCCTTGGCTCTATGCTGGAGAGACATGGATGCGATGTGTGGGTATGGAAATAGCTGGATGGTCGCATTCCATCGGCTCGCTGTCCAAGGGGAGACCAGTGACGAGGGGTGTCTCCGGGTGGTCGCAAGGCCTAGGGCGAGCTCCAGCTGAGCCCCGAGGGCTGCGGACGCTTCGTGTATGCCCGGCTGTGGCCCGAGGGCTGCGGTCCCTGGGCGGGCGGGCAGCGCCGGCGGTGCCGGGGCGCTCCGGGCCGGTCCGTGCCGCGCTCCCCGCGCAGCTGCGGCGGGGCGGGCGGGGCTGCCGCATCCCCGGCCCGGCAGCGCAGCCTCGGCCGCGGGGCGGCGGCGGGGCGGGCGCCCGCCCTCAGCGCCGGCGCGCAGGAGGCGGCGGGGCCGGTGCGGGCGCTGGAGCCGCCGCGGCGGCGGGAAGATGGATGCGCCGCGCTCGTCCCTCGCCGCTCGGCATCCTCCCCTGGCCGCGGCACGGTGAGCGGCGGCGGTCGAGGAGGGTCGCCCGGCGCCCGCGGCGGCGGAACAATGACCGGGCGGCTGCGGGGGGCCGGGGCGGCGGCGCGGCGGGGGAGAGGCAGCGATGGAGGTGATGGAGGGGAGGGGAGCGGAGCGGGAGCCGGCGCTGGTGATGGAGAGGCGATGGCGGGAGAGGCGTGGCAGGCGCAGCCCGCAGCCGCCCGCCGGCCCCGCACCATTGTGCGCCCGCCGGTCATTGTCCGCACGGTGCGGGCGCGGCGCGCTGGGCGCGGCGGCTGCTGCAGGGGAGGGAAGGGATGCTCTGGGGCCGGGGGCGATCGGCGGAGCCCGGGATGCTCCGGGGCCGATCGGGCTGGGCCTCGGCTGGGCAGCCCGAAGCGGAGCGGGGCCGGCGCGGCCCTGCGGGCGCTCCCCGAGCTCGTTCGCACTCGCGGAGCATCCGTGGCCGCCCCGCCGCTCGCACGGCCGCGCACAGGGCTCCCTGCCCAGCGGGATGCTCGGAATGGCACCTGTGCGTGTCCTGCGCTGTCAGGGCTGCCGCGTGTGTGTGAAGACATTCTGTTCTCCCTTGCAAACACGGACCCCGCAGGATGCATCTCTTTGTACGTGCAATGCCTTTTTCACAGCCGTTGATGGATGAAACCTGCCTCTCGGGCTGGTGTGCAATTTATGCTGAAATTGCCGGGTTGCCATCCCTCAGTTTCATTATGGCTACTCAAGTCAGATCTAGATCCTGCATTTTTGCTACGTTATTGCACTGAATACTCATTTGTTGACCGTTTCTTGTTTTTGCTGGGAATGCAAATATATAAAAGGTGTTGATCATACCTTATAATTTGGGAACACGGAGAATTACATATTTTAGAAGTTTAATTTCAACTCTTGTAAGGAAAAAAACGAACTAGGTGTATTATTTAAGACATTTGCATTCTGATGCTGTCCAGTGCATCACTGTAAGGTGACACGCTGG
The DNA here is from genome assembly GCA_038380795.1 of Pyrocephalus nanus. NCBI lineage: Eukaryota > Metazoa > Chordata > Aves > Passeriformes > Tyrannidae > Pyrocephalus > Pyrocephalus nanus. The sequence continues at coordinate 11,839,814 of CM076275.1, read as the reverse complement.
ACTCCCATTCTCAATGTCTCTGATTTGCTGGGTCAGATTCTGCAGTAGTGCAGTTATCATGCCTGGTCGAGCCATCTGGGTAGCCCATCAGGAGAATGTTTTGTCCCTTTTCAGACAATAATGTGGGGTTTATTGCATCTGCTCTGACTCAGGTTTTGTTTCTATTGATCTGGCCTGCTGGTCTGCTCAGGAATTTCAAACCCAGCCCTGCTGTGCTGTAAATGCTGCCTCTGCTGGCACTTGACCCGGTTCAAATGGGTGCTTCGGTGAGGTAAATACCCAGTGATGTTCTCCAGGAATGGCTACACTTTTGGTGAAATCTGGGAGTGGTGAGATGATCATTGTTGAAGAGGGCTCAGGACACAAGTGCTCTATCAGTAGTTCTGTGTCGATCAAAAGGGCGCCTTGATACAAGAAGGACATCAAACTATTGGAGGGTGTCCAGAGCAGGGCAACCAAGATGGTGAAAGGTCTCGAGGATGAGGCTTAGGAGGAGCAGCTGAGGTCACCTGCTTTGTTCACCTTGGAGAAGAGAAGGGTGAGGGGTGACCCCATTGCAGCTTCCTCAAGGGGGTCAGCAGAGGGGTGCTGTGGGTCTTCTCTCTCCAGTGACCAGCCATAGGACACAAGGAAATGGAATGAAGCTGCATCCGGGGAGGTTCAGATTGGACAGTAGGAAAAGCTGATTCACCGAGGGTGGTTGGGCACTGGAACAAACTCCCCAGGGAAGTGGTCAGGGCACTAAGCCTGTCAGAGTTCATGGAGTGTCTGGTCGATGCTCTTGGGCACGTGGTTTAGTGTCAAGTGGTCCTGTGAGGAGCAGGGAGTTGGACTCAGTGATCCTCATGGGTGCCTTCCAACTTGAGATATTCTGTGATTCTAATCAAATTATGGGACTGCAACCAGTTCTACCTTTGCTTCCACAAGCAGCAAAATCCCAAGGAAAAACCTCAGGGAGGAAAGGCTGGCAAGTTTTTGCTGGGATTTCCATAGGAGTTGCCTGGTGGAGGTGGCTGCCAGGAGCTGTTGATGGATTGTCCCTTTGGCTTTGTCCCTTTCTGTGGCAGTGGGGTGGGCTGCTGGGATTCCCTGCTTGTCAGCAGAACTCCCAGCAGAAAGGAGTAAGCTGCCAGTGATATGTGCTGCAACCTTTCTGATTTTCTGCTCTCAAACTGTTCTGGTAGTGCCTAAGGTAGATAAACATGGCCCTTACCTTGGAGATTAATTCAAGCCAAGTGTTTCCAGTGTCCTCCCCAAGCCTCACTTCAGGCTCAGTGATTGTGCCAGTGCATTGCCTCAGCCTCCCTTCCCAGAACCTTCTTGTCACCTTTCAGTGGCTTCTGGTAATCCCTCTGCTTTCAGGGGCCATTCCCAGCTAATAATCTTCTGAATAACAACTTCTGTGTCCTGCTCATTACGAATTGAAAATAAGGTACAGCTAAAACGTGGTTTGGCTGTTGTTATTTGTAAATGTTATTTGTAAATTTGTAAAGGTTCTGGTAGACCTTTTATTATCAAGAGTTTAATGTATCTGGAAAGATGCTGGAGAATTTCTCTTCCATTACAAAGGATAAGTCACCTCAGGGTATTCAAGTCAGGAAAATGCTGTGAAATATAACTGGCAGAACAATGCCCAGAATAATTTTCAATTTTTATTCCTATTAATTCATTTGATAGTTGATATTGCAGTTTAGAAAGTTATAAAAATAATCTTCCAACTGTAGCAAAGGTGTGGTGGATTCTACTGTCACAAGGCTGATATAACTCAGGTGTAGCTTGAGCAGTTGAAATCCAAATAGTTTGTTAATTATAACTTCTGTTTTTTCCCTCTCTTCTTTTTAACCAAACTATGTGAGCCTAAAGATGCTTTCACTACTGAGTCATGGTCGTTTTTAATTGTGGCAAATATTTGTGCTTTCTATTGGCTTTGTGAAGTCACAAGGCACCAAAATAGTCCTTACCAGCTACCCAAATTTTGAATCACTTTCCAGTGATTTTGTATCTTCTGGATTCTGTCAGATTTCTCTTTAATCTTTGTGCATGACAATGCAATGTTTGCACTACAAGACTGCAAAACAAATGTTTTTGTTTTAAAACCCAGTTATTTTGTTTTATATTTATGTTTATATTCTTTACTTGAATTTACAATTACATGTTTGCATTATGTGTTTCTAAAGCAATAGCTTACTTAAATTCCAGGCAGGTAACTTCAAAGTTCCTCTATAAATCTATATCCATTGAAGATCTGGTCTTTATGAGATTATAACAAATTTATCTTCCTATCTTCAGAGATGGATTCTCTGCTGCCTTCTCTTTACGGGTCTGTGCAAAGCATCTGTGCAGTTCTCTGCCATCAGCTCTCAATTATCCAGAACCCATGAGGGCAGAAAAATATGTAATTTTGGTAGTACTTCTAGTTTTTGTATCTTTAAGGTCTATTTGAATTTCTCCTTTAAAATATGAGGACTAGAAGTCTTTGCTCCAGGAGGTGGGGCTGTAAATAGAAAATTCGACAGCATGCTGGGAAGAACCATGAGAAAGCTCTGTGGTGCAGCCACACTGAACACTGTCAGGTCAAATGAGTGTAAATACAGCTCCTTGGAAGTGACAGAAGAACAGTGTGGATCACAGTCTGCAGTTTGGATTCTAAAGCATCCAATGAACTTTAAAGGAGAAATGATACACGCAAACATTTTCAGGACCATGGGCTTTCAGTCCTTCTCACTGGAACTGATGGTGCTGTTTGCTTTGCTGGCCACGCATTTGGATCACCAGTGGGCTGCTGAGAAACTGCCACACATCCTGGAAACTTTAGGATCTGTGTTTTCCCTGGGAGATGACATTTGGACATCGCAGTTCCCTGTGCTGAACAGTCTGCACCAGGAAGTGTCAGAAGGAGCTGTCAGGAGTGAACTGATGTCTGTGACCGTCCACACGGCAGCGTCGCACGAGAAGGAGGCACCGAAATGCAGCACACGTTTTTGTACAGAGCTGCACAGTGAAACCTTGGTAGTTAACAGCTTAACAAGTACCAACAAATAAGGAATACAAATGAAGACTGGATAGACTGCAATTCCTCTTCTAACTTTGGATGAAATGTACTCAGATGGATAACGAAGCAAACTGCTGTACCTGAGAAAATTATTAGGATAGAAGAGTTGGTGTGGTATGCCAGATCTTCTTTTATGTTGAAAATGATAATGCAAAGTATAATAGCATCTCAGATTACTTAATAAAAAAAATAAAATTAATAATTTGAATTAATTGAGAACAGCTGATGCTCAAATGCATGTTGTCTCCCACTTTTGGTTTATTCATTCCTTCCATCTCCTCCCAGGAGGTAAAAGCTCCACACCTATACTCCATTTCTTGAGCCATTTGTTGACATTTGTTGAAATTTTTTATTGTAATATTCTTTTAAGTATTTAGGGGAAAGACTTGTTAAAGCTTACATTGCGTGGACTGTAAACAAAAGGTCTAAGTAACATGGAAACTAAAACTGAAAAAAAAGAAAAAACAGCTGTTGAAAATTGCTGTCAGGTCCCAGGTGATTTAAGGCAATCAGTAATGAGGGAACAAATAAAGTCGGGAGAAAAGGTGGAGTCAGGGCTTCTGGATTTGTTTTTTTCTGCACGTGCCCTGCTTTGCTAAAACTCACTAAATTGTTTTTTTAATGGTTGTAAAAATACTTTTCATTATTTATTTCTATAGTTTAAGCAAAATCCATCTTTACAACTCTTAATGTTACAAGTGAAAGAAATTAATTAGAACAAATACTGTACTGTTTTGTGTGCAATTTTAAAAATACTTAAAATTATATTAATACATAATATACACTTAAGTTTTCATGAACGTGAATGGGATTTTTGTTTTGAACTTCTGTGATTTGTAGGTAAGTCCTTGAGGGTTTTTTTCACTGTATTTATTTGTACTTAATGTTTAAGGTTCTGCAAGCTGTTCTATTCCATCTCTGCATTGGTGAGGAACAAAATGAGATGCAGTCATTTTTGGAGTCATTTTAATTTAATACAGTCCTTAAAAATATCACCTCATGTCCCCTCTCTGATGGGATATTGGTGATCAGTTACAATCTTTGGCAAACAAAGAATATGTGGGGACTGTTGCACTGGATGAAGATTGGGTTATTTACAGCTGAGAGAATGATTGTGCTGGTTACTGTTTAGTAGCTTATAACTAAGGAAGGGCTGCACTAATTAATTTGGAAATGCTTTAAAGAACGAAGCTGTGAGTTTAGAGCGTGTCCAGTGCGTGTTTCAGGGGCACAGCTGATGGGTGACACACGTCCCTGCCTCCCCAGCGCAGCCATAGGTGACACACATCCCTGCCTTGCCGGGGGTGGGATCCCTGGCCAGCAGGGCTCTGTGCTCACAGATCCCTCCTGCACTGTGTTTTTGTGGGTCACAGCCTGACCTACATGTGCCGTTTGCTTGGAATGTGCAGTGGGTGTCGGTGAGCGGGAGCCTGCGGTAGGTGAGCTTAATGAAGATGTAAGCATTGCCCTTGGAAATTGATTTGAAATTGTATCCAATAGCTTAATGAATATTCAAATCTCTCAGAAATTACCAGAAAATGATCTCCTGGTTTCAGCCCTCGTGGAAATCTGTGTGTTCAAAGCAGTATCCTGAATGTCTCATAAGGGAAACCTATGGATTTTTTTTTTTTTTTTTTTTGGTGCTTTATCACGTCATGTATGAACCAGTATCTCAGCTGGATCTAGTGGGTGTTGTTTCATGCTTACACCTCTTCCAGCTGAGAATCCAACTCATCACCTGCTTACATGGGAGGAGAATACTGCCCTGCTCATCATCATAAAAATGGAAGGTGGTCCTTCCATCTTTAAAGCAGCACAGTTCAGCTAAAAATCACCCTGCAAGTCTCAGGGGTAGTTTTTAAACATTAGACTGTAAGGATTAATTCTACATTTAATGTGAGTTTCACTTTATCCTAATTGTTTATTTGTCGGGTTCTGTTCTCCCCATTATGGGCAGAACTACTTGAGTCAGCACCTGTGGTGTTACATGGTACGTTTTCATTTTTGTTTTGTTGAGAGGGCAAGGCATGACAGGCACTTGTTCCTCAGCTGAGCAGTGCCACTGGTGGGAAAAAAAGGTTTCTATTGTTGTCTGATGAAAGTCCTGTTTCAGGACTTCATTCTTGAAGGGTTCACAGACTCCAGGGATGACGAAGGAACCCATCTTTCAGCATGTGATAGAAGAGTGAGATTCACAACAATTCACAAATGAGACATGTAACTCAGGTTACAGTGTGTTCATAAACGAATAATCTTGAGTGTTTCTTGTCAATGTTGCTTGTAATGTTTTTATTTTTAGAGGTGTTTTGACTAATGTAAAATATGTGTTTACATTTCTGCTGAAAAGCTGATATGAAGAGAGAAACTCTTGGATTAGGTTTTTTTCTGAATTTCCCTGGTAATGGGAACATTCATATTCTTTTCCCAGAATTTGAAAGGAAAAGGCAAGAGGGATACAGGACATGGGAAATTAGAGCAGTGTGTACCTGAGTTCTGTAAGGCATTAAGAGCAGTAGGGTGGGAGAAGAAAATACATTTTTTGAAGCTAACCTGAAAAGAAACTGCAAGAAGGTAGTAATCTGGTTGGAAGTAAGGTGTCCAAAAGAGAAAAGAATTCATGCTAGAGATTTACATTGTTAAAAGTGAACGTGGGAGGCCAGAATGCAGATTTTTTTTCCTGCTTTATTCTGAAACCAATATCTGCGATTATTGTCTGTATCAAGAGCTGAGCTGAAAATGGCAAAAACTTCTGAAGTTAACCTAACTACTTTAAATAGAGAAATTATTTAAATATCTGACAATCTTTAGTGGTGAATGTAAAATGTCTTCCTCTGGTATCTGTAAGACAAAAGATAATCTTGGTTATGGCCTTAGAAAGAAAAGGAAGGGTTTTCAGGAGAAGGATATGGTGTATGACATTTCCCTCACTGTTGTTGTCTTGTTTATGTGCATTTCAACTAAATAAAAGGTGGAGTTTAAAATGAAAATCAAATAAAGGAGGAGATGATACTATAAGCTTTGTGAACTGCAGAGTTTCTCTTCCAGGCAGTGCGTGTTGTCTCCTGGGTGAGTGTGACCTTACTTGCACAAAATACATTTACAAACCCCATCTTTTTTAGTGAACTAAGAATGGTCCTTGAATAATGCCCCCAGGACAAACCCACTGAAATGTTTCCTTGCAGTGAGCTGGGCAGGTTGGTGGAGCTCGTCCTTGTCCTGACAGTCCTGCTGATCCTAAATAGAGTCTCCAGTCAGTGTCCAAGTGCATCTCATGCTGGAAAGAACCAGTTCTGGAAAATGACCGTTTCCTTTCGGGGTAGGGCAGGATTTTGTTTCTCACTGGCTGTGCTGATCTTGGTGTGCATTGTGTTATGGCAGCTCCTGGGGAAATAATTGTATGGAGAAGAGACAGATGGTATTTTAGCCACAGAGTACTGGAATATTGGTTTAACAAATCTGCTTAGCTTTGCTGCAGATAACAATAATGCTTCTGTCCCCTTTTGACTGTTTCCATGGAGTCGCCAGCAACTTGGATAGGGTGTTTTTGGTTCATGTTTTAGAGCAAGAGCCAATGGTAATTTTAGCATGAGCGGCCTCGCAGCGCCAGATTCATCCTGTATTCTGTGTGCAGAGCCCCAAATCCAAGGGATATTGTGAGTTCAGCTCAGAATGCATTTTAATATTCCTGAAAATAACTATAGTATTGATTAAAAATCCAACTACAGTGCAGTGATTTTTGTGCAGTCAAAAGCAGAGAGTGGTTGGGATTTGTTCTGAAGAGCTGTTCGTCACCTTTTGGTGGAATAAAATACACATAAACCACTACTATGTGAAATTTGAGATTTTCTGACTATAAATAGAAAAGCAGAACAGAGATGTGTAAATGGTGGAAATATTTTCAGCCAGTCTGAGTTTTTTGGGTTGATCTCGGGATGCTGAATTATGATGTAATAGTAAAATAATATAAATCGTGCTATTAATCACAGCTTTCATTGTGTGTTTTGTTATGTGGTATAACATGCACAGGGTGGAATGCAATAATTAGGGCTTGAATTTTATTCTGAAAGAATGCAAAGCATAGATGAAACCTGGTAAAAAAAAGCCAAAGGAAAGATTTCATTTAGAATTCATTCAGATCCCACTAGCTAAATGAGAGGTTTTGGAGACATAGGGGATTGTGTATGGCCAGTGTTCCCCTTGTAGTTAACAGAGTTGGTGCAGTGATGGGAATTGGTTTATGAGGAAGTATTAGTTCCTTAAAATATTGCTTAAGACCAGATCAGCAAACAAGCATGAATCCAGTCTAGCTACTGGGATGAAATTTCCAGCAGGTAAGCACTGGAACTGCTCCTTTAGTTCCAAGGGAGTTCCACTGTTTTGTGGGAGTAGAAAACGCCTCTCTTAAAATTGTTGCAGATTGTTGGCAGGAATTGTGAACCACAAAAAGGATTTGCTGAAGATGAAAAAGCTTCACATGGTATTTGCATCACGCTTGCCATGTTCTGGTGTTCTGGTTCTAGGGTCAGGACTGGGATCTAGAGCCAGGCTGCTTGGATCAGCAGCCTTGATTTGGAAAACCCCCTGATGTTAGGGTTACCTAACCTGAATCACAGCACCCTTTTGTGATGGGGAGTTGGGTCAGTGGAGTTCCAAATTAGCATGTTAATCGTTACCTTGGCGAGAGCTGAAATGCTGGCTCTGGGCCCAGAAGAAAACAAGTTCAGATCAGAATTTTTGCTTGCTCACATGACATTCTCCACTGTGAAGTGGATTTAGTTACTTGAGCAGAGCCAAGTGTCTGAGAGCAAGGTGTCAGGAGGGACATGTGTATGAGTTGTGGTTTCTACCTTCTCTTGCCCTGAGAAAGCAGGAAATTATAATGGAACTGAAATTGAAGTCTGACCCTTGGAGTGAGCTCAGAGGGAGCGAGACCTTTGCTATGGGCAAGAAAAATAAAAGCTCCTTTCTTTTAAATGCAATTTCATCTATAAGCAACTTGGTCAATGGTGGAAAAATTGTTTGCCCATGTGACAGTTCCTTTTCAGTAGAACACAGATGATCACACAAACAAGACAATTCAAGAATTTCTGATAGTCCCTCCCTAATACTTTAGGTGCTGTGTTATCCTCAGAAATTTCCTCCTGGGACTGGAGATTTTGGATCAGGTGATCAGTTGATCCTTGAAATGGATGTAGAGATGAGCTGCTGATTGTACCAAAATCCCTATTGAAATGTGGTTTTCCTTGTATTAGGGATTTCTGAGAAAGGGGACTATCAAGTCCTGGGAATAAGTAAGCAAACCTGGCATGTGTTCTGTTTCTCATTGTTGGTAGAACAGGTTATATTAACAGTTCACTGAGCTGTTAACTTTTAAGTACTGTTCAGAAGTGATTGTCAGTTGGGCTGAACTGCAGAGTTTGCTCATTTTTATGTTGTCTGAAACTGCCCCTCTGCTCTGGAAGTCCTGAGTGCATTGATGCTTTTTGAGTTCTGATGAGCCTCGCAGAATCAAGTGTAGTGGTATGAACAGTGAGCAGATTCACTGTGAGCCCCTGACTCTGCAGCTACCAGGGGAACTTTAGCACTTACAGAAGATTGGTGAGGTTCGGAACCCCAGCTGAGGTTCAGTCAGGTCACAAAATCCAAACCTGGCAAGGGACTGCCCAGACAGTAACTCAGAGAGGCAGAGTGCTTTCCAGAGTTAGTGTGTGGTGATGCTGTGGTTATAAAGCTATGTTTTGTACTGCCCATCACAATCCTGTCCAACAAATGTTTGCAGCTTCTTCAGGCTGCTTTGCTTTATCTCAAGGGCTACGCTTAGCGAGGGCAGCATTTGTTTCACTTCCTTTGCTTTGAATCCGAAGGTACTCCATAAATCTCTTAGCTCAGATATGTTTTTTCTGTCCAGAAAAAGGACTTTCTCTTTTGAGAGGAGACTAGTGAGTCTGTTCTTGATTTTCACTATAAACCAGGGTGTGTTAGACTCCTGTGCCTGGGTCTGATAAATCACCACTCTGAACTGTGGTGCAGTTATATTCATCGTGCAACACCTGCCAGTGAATATTTTCTGTGTTTCTCTCCAGCTTGCCCTGCTCTGAGTTTTGTCTGCTGTGTTCCAAGTTATTTTCATTTGAATCCCAGTCTAGTATGCCACACACATCTGTGATTGCAATATGTGCCTTTTAGCATTCAAGTCTGTGGTAAAGAGAGTTGGAGTGACCCTGAAAAGAGCAGCATCCCCTGGAGAGGTTACTTGGCAGAGATGAAAGTTGGGTACTTGTGCCCATCTTCAGCACACATCTAGAGCAGATAGCACCCATGCAGCAAAGGGGACTGTTCAGTTATGTTTTAGTTTAAACCTGCTTTCATATTTAAACTTTAATCGGGCTAAATGGTGCTTCTCTGGATCTCTCTTGGGAGAGGAAATTAGGATGTGGTATTCTGAATAGTCTGGATGCTGCTTAACACTGCTGAAGTGTTCTTAGACCAAAGCTATGAATTCTCAGCCCCTCACTGCAGCAGTCTGGTACATGTGTGGCATTGTTCAAAGAGCAAGAAAAAACATGAGCACTTTAATTTATTCATTCATCAAGATGAAAGGCAGTATGGCTGATTAAGATTCTAAGAGTTAATAGAATTCTGTTTCCTTCTTTTCTCCAAGTCCCCAGGCTCAGCTGTAAGTACATTTTATGGATTCACTTACCATGGGAGGCATGTTGGTCTCCTGCTTCTGCTCCTGTTGCAACCCATGGCAAAGTTCCCTTTTTTTTTTTTTTACTTTACCACTGTACAGATGAACTGGTAAAGCAGTTTTCAACTGCAGGCTTTTTTTCACATTTCAAGTAAGATTTTTTTTTTTTACTGCATTTTCTAGACAAGTGGATAACTATTCGATTGGAACTTCTTGTTGCGGGGATGGAACCAGTTTTTCATTGGTTTGCTGTAAAATTACTTCACACAAGTGTTTCAGATGCCTCTTGCATTTGGTGGTCCTCATATTAGGCAGCTGTTGCATAATTAGCAGAGTCATTCTACTTGCTATAAATGTACAGCTATATGCATATTTTTCTGTAATGAGGCCTGCTGGGAGATGCATTAATAACAGAGTAAGGGACTGTGGTGACTGTGGTACAGATTCATGCTGAGCAGTCAGAATGGACACAGCACCTGGCGTTAGAAAAGGGGTAGGTTTCTCTGTGTTTTGGAAAGTACTTTGTTCACAATAATTGAATTGGGTTTTTGAACGAGTTACAAGATTTTTGGGGCAGAGACTACATCTAAAATTTTTCCTGTGTCTTACCTCTATGGTATGCAGTAACTCACTGAGGAAGCCTTAATTCTGAGGATTTGTTGTGTGAGATTTCTCCTCTGGCTTTGAACTGAACTATTGCTGCTGCAACAGGACCTTTTGCTCTGACGTGCAGGTTTGAATTCCATAGGTTATCTCAGCTTCCATGCTGACTCCATCACCCTACAGAACAGGAGATTTGTTACTGTGCTTTGCCTGCTTTGCTTTGTGATACTGGTGGCAAATCCCATATGATTTTCTGGCTAAACAAGGTTTGTGGATGCTCTCAGTTGTACAAACAGCACTCCACAGCTGGAGCATGCCAGGGAAAGTGATCCACAGCTTACAAGTGATCTGTCTCTAGCAGCCTTAGTATTAAGCTGCTCTCATAATGTCCTGATGCTGTCACTGTAGCACTCTAGAGAAGAGCAGGGATGAGTAAAGTGACATAGGAAATACTTTCAAATGATGGCAAGACTTACTGGAACAGTCTCAAAATTCCCTCTTGGGTTAAAACACAGGGAATTTAGGTTATTTTCTTGCCCTTCCTTCTATTGATGCATGCAAGTTTTTGTTGAGTGAAACAGACTTAAATATTTAGAGGTCTCTTTACTTCTGTTTGAACACAAGAGATTATTATGATTCTGTTCATGTTTTGTACTTAAAGCAAATAGAAAATGAAAGTTAATGTGCAGCCTGAGAATAATGCCTGGAATCTGTCATTGGAGCTCTGATCATGGTTCCTGCAAAGCTTCACCACTGGCACTGCACTATGCACTAGCCCCTTCTTTGCAGTCTTCATTTTTCAGCACTTTACCCACCTCCAAACTGACAAACCAGATCTCCAAACACTGTCTTATCTAGCAGCCACAAATGGGAATAATAATGCTATCAAATGAAAATGAATACAGGGATAACGATGATGTTTGTCTTATGTTCAGGATTTTATTTTATGCTGTTAATAAACAGATATTCTCACCCTGTGGCAGGTTGTAAGGTGTTACTCCAAGGAGATAAAAAGGTTTTTCAAGATTTTATTTGTTTAAGGGAAAACATTGCAGCTGCATTTTTACAAAGCCTAAAAGAGTTATGGGCCAAAATTCCACAGAAATATTTGGGCACAAAATATGCTGGAGGGAGCATTCTTAGTCTTTTTTTGGATCCATTTCTATTGGGTGTTTGAAGGCCAAATGATGAAAGTTACTTGGATGAGCTGTTATCCCTGCCCTTGCAAAAGGCTGCTCTGAGCATTTGTTTGGTTTTAGTTTTGCCTTTGCTAGGTGCCTGCACTGTGATCTTTACCACTTTGAATGAATGTAGGTTTCATTGTTCCTCAGGAGGCACAACGTGTGCTTTTCTTCTTTCATAGTCAAGGTTATTCCTGCGTTGAGATTTTGTGTATGGAGGCAAAATTTAGCTCATGAGACACTTTGCCATAAGGAGGGGCTGTGCTTTAGAATGTGTTTTAAAGGGACATTGAGTGACTGTAAATCCTATGGAAACTGCCGTGTTTCGGCTTTTCTGAAAAATTACCGTTCAGGCTTGCTTGCTAAGTACAGGCATAAAAACCTTTGCTCTTTGACCTTGGAGTCAGAATTGCATCTGGGTTTCAGGGGAGGTCACTGCCACAGGGCTCCATCTAAACAGAAACTTCAGAGGGACCGCAGTGACAGCGTGGCTGCCGTGCTGCGGCGGCCAGAGGAGCGCGGCCCTCGCTCATCCCGTCTCCGGCTGCTCTTGTTCCCCTGTTGTCCAGATCAATTCCGATTTGCTGCGTTTTTCTGGGCACGCCGAGGCTGTGTTTCTGCTCTGGCTGGGCCGTGTGGGGATGACCTAGAAAATGCCCACAGCTGCAAACCCTCAGCACCACGGGGGGGGTCACGGCCATGCGGCACAGCCCGGCATCCTTCGTCTGCCGGCGCGCTCACCTGGAGAGGTGGCAAACCTTTTGGGCAAAATCACCGGTCATTTTGAGAACTTCTGTTTCTGGTACAGGAAAGATGCCCGGAGATGTGTAATTTAGCCTGACTCCTGTGGCTGGAGCGTGGCTGTTGTCACTTTTGGCTGCACTGGCAGCCCCTGTGCTGTTTGAGCCCATGGAATGTTCGTGGCTGGGCTGCCTCGTGCATGGCCCAAAGCCGGCTCTGGGTGCTCAAGGAACTGCAGAAGCCACTGAGTGCCTCATGGATCCCCATGGCCAGTGTTTTGGAGAGTTGATTAGAGAAGACAAGGAGGTGGATGGCTGAGAGAAGGACAGAAAACACAAGGTGCCCAGAGGAGCAGAGGTGTGTCTGTGTGGGCATGTGGACAGGTTCTTTCCTTTAGCCACAGGGCAAGACTGCTGCATTCTGAGCAGGAGCTTTCCTGTTTTGGAAAGGCTGAATGCCAGAGCCTGTGTCCTCACGGCTGGATGCCTGGGTTTACATGATGAGCAGTTAATGATCTGCCTGTCACCCCCATCCTCTCCTGTTCCCCATCCTAGACCAGCTCCCTCCGGGCACTGAGGAGGAGGAGGAGCACATCAGGCTGTAAAGTGTCTGGGGCAGAGGGGTTGCTCGACCTGCTGTCTCTTCCCTTTTTATTTGGAACCGATTCCACATAAGAATAAAAGAATGCCAAGGAATTCCCAAAATACAGCAGCAAGTCTTTTCAACAGATGAGAAAGAATCTGTAAGTCCCAGAAGCACTTACTTGTTTTATTCTCGTTTCTTTTGTTTCGTTCAGTACAAGTGGAAAGTTAGCTTTGTGCTGATAGATTGACAATAGGATTGGTTATGTTCTGGTTTTTGTCTTCTCTGAGATCATGTTTTACAGATTGTTTCTCTAGTTTTTCCAGTTAGCTGTAGGCAAGAGTGATGGGAGTGCAACATAATTTATGTTTTTCTAAGGACTTGTGAGGCTGGTCCAGTTCTTTGCAGTTAGACGTTGCCAGTGAGACCCTGTGCTGCCTGTAGACATGACAATTTAAAAGTGAGGTCAAGATGGAGAGTAAAGCATGCCTTAGTCCCCCAGAGGATAATGTGCCCAGAATTATTTCCCAGGGGTTAGAAAGAGCTCAGGACTATTGTTTTAAAGGCTTCTTTGAGCTGATGTATGCTTGCACTTGTAGCTATGTTTTGGAATTCATAGACAACCTACCTATTAACTAGCAGGTGGGAAAGGCACAGTCTGCAGTCATGTCATTATATGTATGCCCTTGAATGTAGGTTTGCATGTCTAGCCACACATAAAGGTGTATAACATAGTGTGTTTGCTGGGGCAAGAGCAAAATTTGCATTATGCATATTATTTTCTAGTGTGTGTACCTTGACCCTCTTTGCACCCACAGTCAAGTTCTGTCCACCACGTACAGCCCACCATGAACTTCCACATGAAGTTCATTTTGCCTGCACAGTTTGGGCATGCCATTTGAAGTGGATCTTGTACACAGTTGGTGGAAAAAGCAAACTGATGGTTCAGAAGACAAAACTGGTTGGCTGGATCCCTCTAATGCACTTTATTACAGTAAAACAAGATAAAACAGATAAGAGTCTTACTAAAAATGGGGAGACTCCAACAGAGAGTTGTAGAGCTGTGAGAGACAATGGCCTCAGCTTTTTTCCTGACAGGGCACCAGGCGATTTCTGTAAATATTGGGCCGCCTGTCACATGTGCAAACTGGAGCATGTATGCCCATGGCTGTTTGATTGGTACATGCTCACGCCTCTTCATACGTGGCTGAACTTTCCCTGCAAAGGCAGTGTTGTTTCTCTTGTGCTGTTATTCCAGTGAAACTGGAAAGGCATTTTCTGCAACTTGTCTTGTTCCTGGCAGACCATAACAGAGAAAGGAGCCAATTTTGAGCCTTCAACTCTCATGACAAAGTCATTCCCTAAAAACAGACTGCTTTGAAATAACCTGACCCCAACTTGACAGATTAATATTCAGTATAATAGTGATTTTTACAGATTTACTGAGGAAGGCTAAACTCCATCCCTTCCCAAACTTTCTGATATCCTTTATGGGATTGTTTCATCGTGGATCTTTTTAGATGAAGTGGGTATGACTGACCTTGTCCTGATGTGAACAGGCAAGCATATGTTTGAACTCACTGCAACAGCAGCTTCAGGGGACAAGCCCTGGTGAGAAGCGTGTTATCAGCTGAATCCTGCCCCTACTAATCCATCTTGGTTGGCTTCACCACCTCAGAGGCTGAAGGCTGTTCAGCCTAAGGTCATGCTGACATTTTAGTGCAAGCATGAAGGAAGCAGCCTGCAGTGTATTCAGGTCCTGCTCAGACTTGCAGTAGCATAGGCAAGTCTGGGGTCTGACTGTGCCTGTGACTGTGGGGGCCTGACTGATGAGGATTTGGGTTCTCTTGGCCAAAGCCATCAGAGTTCAGCTCTCAGCAGCCATCCCAGAGCCACCTCTTCATGTGCCAAGAGGTCAGATTGACCTTCCAGGTGCTGGCAGGGCACGTCGGTGTCTTGTCTTAAGCAATTGCTTAATTGCTTAACCCTGAAAGGGAGGGATGCCTGGCTTAAAAAGAACTTAGAAATGAAGCAGTCATTCCCAAGGCCTCACCAGCAGGATGCATCCTGAAAGAGAGAGGAAGAAGAGGGTTCAAAGTGAGCTCCATTCCGCTCCTTTTTCACTTTCAGCCTGAAATTGCGTTTCAGGGTTGTAATCAATAGAGAAATGACTGATTGAAGAACAGTCCAACCCCTCTCCTTATTCTTTGCTTCTGAGATCTGGGTGTAACCGGTGGAGGCTTTGTGTCTCCCTGCAGAGACCCACACACTTCAGACTCAAGGAGCTAGACATCTGTGACCATTTTCCTGCTCTGGATAGTATCACACAGCAACAATTTAGCAGAGAATAAAAGCGTGAACGCTGCTGATGAAAATGACTGGCTGATCTCCAGCGTCTCTGAAGCAGAGACACAGGGCTTTGCAACGCTTTGGCATCTCCACCTACCTCAGGGCCCAGAACACTGATTCAGCAGGGTAGAGGCTGTGGTGGTGAAGTGCTTTCTTCCTTCTCAGGTGTTTCCATCCCAAGGTGTCTCTTGTAAAGACAGAGAAAGGTGTTTTTCCACTTCTATAAATACGCAAAGCCTGTTTTTGTAAATAAATGTGTTTGTTGGCTTGGAGAAAACAAAACAACAAATAACTATAGGAGAAAGGGAGAGAAATTGATTAGATAGGTATAGGTGAGCTGTGTTATACATAGATTATCATTGGGAGCAACATTCAGAACAGATTCCTTTTGCCACTTCAGATAAAGGATAACGCTGTCATCGAGGAGCACGTGTAGGAGTTTTCCTCTGTAATTTCCTAACTTATCACTAAAGCCAAGTATCAACAAGAAGGTAACCTGGAATGCCATGGAAAAGTAAAAACTAGAGCAAGCAGCAAATAAAGGGAAAATGAATTTAAAAAGGAAAGGATGGAAGCCAAAATAAAAGAAATAGCAGTGGGTGAAATTTGTAGGAAGGAAGGAAAACAAAAGAATAAAGAAACTCAATAGGAAGAAGCTTCCAGTGTAATCGCTCATCCAGTTATACTTGTCTTTTTACATTCAACCTTAAGGATTATGGAGTGTTTTCCTTGAGGCATGTGTGCTTTTATGGCTTGTTCTGCCACGGGAAGCAACACACTGCTATCTGCACACTCATTGTTTGTCATGCTGTGAAGCTGATATTTGTTTGAGACCTCTGGGAGTGTGAATACAAATAAACTTCTACCTGCTTATATCATGCAGCTAAGCTTGAACTGATCCTAAAAAAAGCCCCAACAGAAGTCAACCCACCAAAACAATTAACAAACAAACCTTAAGAGTCAAACATGCCTTTTTGGACTGCTGGAGCAGTTTAAATTCCATTGTAGCCATGATCTTTTACTGATAAATAATCCACAGCCTATAGCAACGTGCTATTACTTCTGATAAAAAGTGTGGCAAATCTCCAGTGAATTGACTAGATTTTAACTCAATATGCCTTTCAGAAGATGCAGTGCCCCATAGCTTGCTGTGAAGTCTGGTTCTCCAGGCTGATGTCCATATCAAGAGATACAGTAGGAATAGGCTCTTCCAAGTTATGCAGTTTTCCTTTCAGTGGAAGCTAAGGTGGGGAAGTGACAATGTGGCCTGGGGCTGTTACAGTTTCCATCCAGTATCCTCCAAGGTGTGCAGCAGCTTCAGAGGGGTTTAGGTCCTCCTTGCTGTTGCATCAGAAGTCAGAGAGTCACCTGCATCTTGTTTCATTTTAAGAAGCTATCAGAAATTTGAGGAGGATGATACTGCTCTTGGCCTTATTCCTGTTTCCAAGCTCTATTTAGTTTGGACAAATGGAAAGCTGTTCTTTGTCTCTCAGACACAGTTCAGAAAAGGCAGAGGGCAGTCTGCAGTGATTTCAGCAGGAATAAGCTTTTGGCCCCCTAGGATGCACTGTTTACACTGACTGCTGAAGAGCAGCTGTACATTCATCAGTCATTCTGCCATCCTTGACATCTGCTTCATCCTTATGGCATGCAGATTTTCTTCTCATTCACCAGGACAGTTGCACACAGCACTGCACTTCTGGTGACATTATTCCCAGCTTTATCACATTCATTCTTTGCAGGCCAGGTAGACAGTGTATACCCACACTTGTGATTCCCTTTTAGATGGTTCTGGTGCTTCCTGTTTCCTTAGTATTTTGTGTTTCAAAAGATCAGGGTGGTGGCTTCAGTTATTAAGTGATGCCTTTTGCTTTTCAGAGCAAATCTTTGTGTTTTGACCAAACATCAGTTGTATCAAAAGGCAAACTGCACACAAAATAGCAGAACTCCTGGAGTTGTTATTGTTGGCAGCACTGCTATGAGCACAGGCCTTTGCTGGAGGAGCCTGCAGGATAATATTAAACCTGACAGTGCTGGTGAAAGCAATGAACCGTGTAGGCTTGCAGTGAGGAAGGAAGGAAGGGGGCTCATAAGCAAAAAAAAATCACTTTCAGTTTCTAAACCACCGAATTGCTGGTGTTTTGTCACAGGATAATGAGAATAATTTCATGCTTTATGCCCCATTTTTCCTTTCACAGGAGTAGAAAATATTCTGCTTTCTTTGTTTGCCCTTTGCTACTTTCCTTGAAGCCTTGTCTGCTCAGCTCAAGATCAGTAGCTCAGCAGTCCTGGGGTCCCACAAATTTCTATGCTCTCAGCATATCACTGCTGCCTCTAGAGTGGCTGTGCATACTAAATACTAAACCTCTGGTTTAAGTCTACAGAGGAAAAAATAAAAATGTTTTTTTGACTAGCTGTTAAGGAGTAAATTACCCTTTAGTAGAAGACTATGTTTTTTGACCCTCAGTACGAATTTTCCCTTTAATGTGTTCTTTCTCCAGCTCAAGTGTGCTGCCATTTGACATGGCTTTTTTGCTGCCATTCAGTCTGTGCTGGCCAGAGGCACCCCAGCATTCCATCTGTAGGGTGGGCACCTCTCTATTTATCTCTTTATTTTTTCAGGCCTAAACATCCCAGGTGGCTCATTCTTGATGAAAACAGTTCATAAAAGACCAGTGTTTAGATGCATACAAAGCAATGCCAAGATTTGAGGTGGTGTACCTGGCAGCAGCATAGGAAGCCCTGGGTGATGGAGGACAGCATTTTCAGGGTAGCAGGATCAGTATGGATGTGTGTCATTTCTGCAGGTTTCATGGATGTGGCAGGAATGTCAGAGTGACCATGTGAGCATGGACATGGCACCATCTAATCCCTGTTCATTGCTGAGATCCATGGACACAGAAATTTCTAGGCAGCTTATTAAATCCATGTTTATTTTGTGTGTTGTCAGAATGCCTCTTTATCTGAAGCTGTCAGTCAGTGCCAATATCCAAAACAAATGCAAACCACCTACCACCTGCCCCTCCCAAACCCCTGAACAATAGGTATATAGGACAAAGGGACACTCGTGTTCTTAGTGATATGGAGAACCCCCTTGGCTTCCTGATCTGTATATCCTGCTGATGTGCTTGTGTTTAAGCTTATTGCATCACTTTGGCTTAGGACAGAATTTTCCTGATAAAATTCAGTTGATGGAAACCAATGGTAGAATTTTTTTTACAATCCCTTGGAAATGGTGAAGGGGTCAATTTTCAGTCTGAACTGGCTTTTGCATGTCATTAGTTCTCTGATGAGGATCAGCACTTGCCCTTCCCTCCTGTGGGAGATGGTAGGAGTGCTGTGGAAAGTCTTTGAGTTTGGCACAAGATCTTTCAGGGGACCAAGGGTTGGGAAGGGGAAGAGAATGACATGCTTGGTAGATCCTTGAGAGTGAAGTGTCTGCTTTGGCTACCTCAGACTGCAAGGACTGGATTAAATAACCAGTCCTTTCTACTCCTGTGCCCTCAACAGCACTAATCCTTTTGGTAAAGAACTCCTGTCTTCAGTGCATGGTGCCCCTTTCTGAGAACTGAAAAAGGACACACATGCAATCCCCACGAGTGGGCCAGGCTGGTGGACAGAAGCATGATTGTGCTGGGGTGTCCCTTGCAGGTTTTCAGACAAAGATTGCAGTGTTTGGATGTGGGAGCTCTCTCGTGTGTTCTGTAACCATGTGAGCTGTCCTGCTGCAGCGTCCACTGACAAAAAATAGCATGTCTTATTTTTTGCAGGGCTTCCAAAGCAGCTGAGTCCAGGACCTTAAGGAATGTCACGCAGTGGTTGCTGAACTAATTGGCACTGAAAGGACCAGAAAAAGATGGCAGTCTGTATTTGAAATAAACACGTGGACTCTCGCAGATCAGAAACCATGTCAAAAAAAGGACGTAGCAAGGGCGAAAAGCCTGAGGCACTGATTGTTGCCCTACAGGCTGCCAATGAGGAACTCAGGACCAAGCTAACAGACATTCAAATTGAGCTGCATCAGGAGAAATCTAAGGTGAGTGAGGATTTGGTTTTAAGTAGCAGTGCCTGTGCTGAGGAAGAGAAACACGTGGAAAAAGTGGTATCACAGAATTCAACAGATGCCACACAGCTCTTTCCTAGAACAGTGCTCTGATTCTTTCCCAGCTTAAAGCATTTACTGGGGATGTCCTGTGGCTCCCTTGGAAGAGACTCCTTTTTACTGAGCTACAAGTTTAAGAAGCCTCTTACCCCAGTGGAGCAGTATATTCATGAAAGTTGTAGGAAACCTTGCTACTTCTGAGCCCTCCAATTTTCTGGTGAATTTGCCTGATGTTGACTGCTGGGTTAAAAAGTTTTTAGACAAATGCACACACAGACACAGAGTCTTCTTTCCTAAGGAAATATTGAAAGTGCGTGTAGTGTCGCTGTGAGAGGCAGGACGCCTGGAGAAGATGGGGTTGTTTTGTTTGAGTAAAGGCAGTGTAACCCATTGAATGCCTCAGGAGCTGGCCCATATTGTGTTGTAGGAGGGTGGAGGATTATCTGGGTTCTGCCTCACGGTCTTGACATGGGTGTGTCTGGGTGGGCTTGTTTTGACAGCGTTAGGTTGGTAGCAGGTGACTGTCACTGTGTCTCAACGCAGGTTGCTAAACTCGAAAGAGAGAAGACCCAAGAAACGAAGCGCATCCGCGAGGTGGAGCAGCGCAAGCAGACCGTGCAGATCACGGAGCTGAAGGCCAAGCTCCATGAGGAGAAAATGAAGGAGCTGCAGGCTGTGAGGGAGAACCTCATCAAACAGCACGAGCAGGAGATGACGCGGATGGTGAAAGTCCGGGACAGTGAGATCCAGCGCCTCAAGTCAGCGCTGTGCGCGCTGCGGGACGGGAGCAGCGACAAAGTACGGACAGCGCTGACGCTTGAGGCTCGCGAAGAGGCCAGGAAACAGTTCGACTCCGAGCGCCTTAAGCTTCTGCAGGAAATTACTGAACTGAAGTCTGCCAAAAAGCAGGTAGATGAGGCCCTTAACAACATGATCCAGGCCGATAAGATCAAGGCGGGGGATCTTCGGAGTGAGCACCAGTCCCACCAGGAAGCCATTTCCAAGATCAAGTGGGAGAGTGAAAGGGATATTCGACGCCTGGTCAGTAATCAAAACAGTTCATGTGTTCTCTTGCCCTACACTTAGTTTACCTTCTGTGTCTCTTAGCTTTTTCTCCATAACAGAACTGTGCAATGCACCTCACCTTGAAAAAGTGTTACAAACGTCTCACTGTCATTTCTCAGGAACATTTAGATCATGGTGAGTCAGTTAGAGCACTGCAATGGCAGCTAACAAAGGAGGGGAGTGAGTAGCCTAGACCATAAGGATCTGGCTTCCTGAGATGTTAATACATGCATGGTGAAAAGGGTGAGATAAAGAGCGTTTGCATCTGCACTTGCAGTTCGTTGGTTTCTTCAGCCCACATTATGGTATCCTGAACATGTTAAACCATGGCAGGAGGGGAGAAATCTTTTGATTTGGCCTTGGCATAGCCTTCAGTAATTACTGGGGAAAATGAACAAAATGAGGCCCACACCAGCAATGGTGCAGGTTCCCTTGTTTCCCCGTGCCATGGTTTAGGAATGGTACTTCCCCAGTTCAGTGCTCCCACTGAGACTCTCCAAACCACGATGGCACTTGCTCGTTCCCCCTCACCCTGAGGACAAACCACACTTCTTTTTTTCTCATCTGAAATTGAGGACCTATTTTCAGGCTTTTAATATAAGAAAGAGCTATTGTGAATTTCAGGACGAAACAAAAACATTTAGTAAAATCAACTCAGGTTCTACATATGTATTCTATGGTTTTATCTTTAGGAACTGATGAAAGGCTTTTTGAAGGCTATTTACTTGCATAAGAACCTTGAACCAGTCCAGAATTACTTTTCTCAGAGTTACACAAGTGGTTTCCAATTGTATTGTATTGCTGTCAGAGTGGAGGAAGTTATATCAGAGTGCCATCTACTTAATGGAGATCATAACCTAGACCTACTCTTTGAAAAATACTATGGGGAGGATTTTGGCCAGCCTAGAAAGCTACAAGACCAGAAAGGATCTTTGGCAGCTTCAGGAAAAATTTAACTTAGATATAATTTTTTTTTTCAGGCAATGATTCATATAATTCCTAGACAATATTTTGCCAGAGTGATTTGCAAAAACTGGTGCAGTTTGATAGAGCAGATCTGAGGGTTGAACAGTGCTCTTAAGTAAATCATATACTACAAGATTGCAGAAGGCTGAAATGCTGTTGCCTTCACGCAGTAATATTGCTCTGGTGTTTCTCTTATTCAGATGGACGAGATCAAGGCTAAAGACAGGATCATATTTTCCTTGGAGAAGGAACTGGAGACACAGACAGGCTACGTGCAGAAGCTGCAGCTGCAGAAGGAAGCTCTGGATGAACAGCTCTTCTTGGTGAAGGAGGCAGAGTGTAACATGAGCAGTCCCAAGAGAGAGATCCCAGGAAGGGCTGGAGATGGCTCAGAGCACTGCAGCAGCCCTGTATGCAGGTTTTACTGGTCCCTGAAAAACAGAAGTATGGATGTGTTTTTCTTGCTGAAAAAGCTTCTCAGGCCCTGGAAAACATCCTGTCATTTTCACTACAGAAACTGTAGAGTTTTCAGAGAGGATGCTAGCTAGACAAAGCTTTGTTTCGCTCAGTGGTTCTGTTTACAAATATAAAACATCTTAAGTAATTAGTGCCCCTTTGAAAGACCCATTTGATGGCCATACCTACCTTGATAACATGCATGCTCAAAACCAGATAAAATTAGGAGGGTGGGCTGGGAGGGGCAGGGGGTGGAGAATCCATGAGACTCTTAGGAGATCCTCCTTTTTGTCTGTCTTACTCTTCCCACAGACAGCCCTTGGTGTCATTTACAAAGCATGCAACTCACCCATTGTGTGACTAAACCGAAGGTGTTTACACAACTAATGTATACATAAACTCACCCATTGTGTGACTAAACCGAAGGTGTTTACACAACTAATGTATACATAAAAGCATATTTACACATACACAAATGAGGAATAAGAAAGTAAATGCAATTGATACTGAAAGGGTTGTCCTTACTTTTTCACCTGATGTAGTGGCTCAGCAAATAGAAGTAATCTGTAGAAAAAGGCAATAAAAACTAGAGTCTTTTAGCTTATTTTCCCCCATCCTGAAAAATTATCACCTGGTTGTTTTCTCTTTGTTTTTTTTCAAACAGCTTAACATTTTCAAATAAAGTATCCCCCAAACCAGACCCTTCCTTCCAAAAATATAGATATTTTTGCCAGCGCATTTGGCGTCGCAAAAGTCCCTAAAGATAACTCGTTGATGATGGCAGCTTAGGTTGGCTGGTGTGTGTTTTTTGAGGATTCTCTTCCCCAGCGTGTGTGTTGAAGAGGATCAGTAACTGTGACGTTGTTACCCGCAGGACTTGCGCCGGAACCAGAAGAGGATAGCGGAGCTGAACGCCACGATCCGCAAGCTGGAGGACAGGAACACGTTGCTCGTGGATGAACGAAATGAGCTGGTGTGTGAGCTTTGCCCTGGTAGAGAGAGGAGGCAGAGAGCCGTAGGGAAAGGCAGACAGGGGAGGCTGAGAAGGATTTTTTTATCCTAGGATTAAGTAGTAATTTCACTGAAGTTATGAGAGTACAAAGTCACAATGGAAGTTGCAGTGAGGCTTTACAGGATTGTACAGGAATGTTTCTGTTTTCTCCTTGACCTTTTGAGCATACAGCAGTGTGTGGTGAGACTTGTAAATGAAACTATGCTGTCTGTAGCCCAGTATTTAACCAGGCTGAGAATATTACAGTACTGGGTCTAGGGAGAATGGACAACAGAGAATTGATCTCTTTATCTGATTTTCTCCTCTGTGGTGATACCTGTGTGTTGAATCAGGACCCTGGCTTTTTGACCTCTTCACGTTCCTACTTCTCTGATTAAGGATGAGTGTGATAAGTTCAACTCTTTGTTGTTTTTTTTTTTATTCCTGAGCTATAATTCTTAATGCGCTCCTGTCATATCAGCTTAGCGGGCTTGGATCTCCTCAATGTCCTTGATGTCAAAATTGCAAAATAGTGTCTTATCACGATTGCAAATTACAAGTATGCTCATGTCTCTCATGACAATTATTTATTACTATTATCATCCAGTTGAAGCGTGTCCGAGAAGCTGAGAAACAATGTAAACCTCTTCTGGAAAAGAACAAGTGCCTCACGAAGAGAAACGATGAACTTATGCAGTCTTTGCAGCGCATGGAAGATAAACTCAAAGCAGTCACTAAAGAAAATATAGAAATGGTTGGTACTGAAGAGCAAAATGAGGATTAGTGGATGATCTATGCCTGTGTTGGTGACCAAATCTTCATAGTGTATGCATGCATATACACAGAGTATCTGTCATATATAGAGTGTAATACTAATATTGCTAATATACAGCCATGGTTATATCTGTATTATTACAGACTTACATACCAGAACTCTGATATACATTAATAGATATATTTAGGTAAATGCATAATCACAGTCTTTAATTCTGTCCCCAGATTTAGAATATTAAATTTCAATTGCTTAAAAAAAAAAAAAAAGAAAAAGTTACATTATTTGGGCATGTCCCACTATTCTATTTTGCACCTGGAACTCAAAAAGGAAGCTGTTAAGAGGGATGTTTTCAGCCAGCATGATGTTCATCTTGCATGTGTATGTTCCTGTTAGAGCTGATGGTGACAAAGTCCAGTTCTGGTATGGCACTGAGCATTTACATCTTTCCATAAAACATATACATGATAGATGGGTATGGGAAAGGGAGAATGGTGGTGTTTAAATTTGTCTAGGGCTATAACTTCCATGTGTAGGGGCTATATGAAGCAAGGTCTAGGCATTTCTGTCTGCATATCCTTCAAGTGGGATTGCCCTGAGTATCAGTCAGCATCCAGGCTCTGTACCCCTACACATGCACTGATGTTGCTTTGGTGTTTATAAAAAGGGAGACGGATGTTCTGGGTTGCCAGATGTGAGCTTCCCCTGCTAGGTGTGTCTGTGGGCCTCATCCCTGGCTTGCAGCAGCCCCTGCCCTGAGCAGGCTGAGTGCCCTGCAGCGGGAGCAGCTTTCCTGGGGATTAGGCTGAGACGATCAGATTCACTTTCTTGTCTCATAGAAAAAAGACTTCAGTGTTACAAGGTTAATCCACTTTAAGGCTGCAATTCACCCATGCCCAGAAGACAGATAAACTTATTGCAGGTGTCACAGGTCAGAGTTATTCTTCCACAGCAGTGGTAGTGCAGATCACAGTCCCCTGGGCTCTCTCACAGCAGAGAAGGGACTGGGGAATCTGCAATGCATTAGGCATCAGTGGGCAGCACTGCTGGTGCATATCTGCACATGCAGCATATATGTTCTAACTCAGCTCCCTGACATCTGCTCTTCATGCTATGGATGCCCAAATCATGGAAGTTAGCAAGCTGTGGGTGGCTCCAGCAGTTCTCACAGGCTGTAGCCATCTCTCTTGCCACATATGCTCAGGAGCAGGCAGGATATGGTCTTGTAGTTAAAATAGATTTGTTATCACCAGTTTTTGTCTTCCCTCCTGGTCTGACTGGATGCATGTCTTCCACATAAGTGAAGCATGTCCATTCCTCACTGTGTGTGGTCATACACTGAGTATCAGTAAGGATATGGGGTCATGGGAGTAGATACTATCTGCATACCCATTGGACAGGTTCAACTCTATTTGCCACATGTGGGGGCATCTTGATGGATGGCCAGGGAAGAACTACAGTATGTGACCTTTAAGGGCTGCTGGAGAAGCTGTATTGCCACACAGTAACTAAATAGATAAAGCTTTGTTGTTCTGGTTGAAGAACTCAGTCTTGCTGTGCTGCTTTATTGCTAAAAAGCTCTGGTGGGTATTAATAAAGAGTGATTTAGCTGAAGAATATTCAAAGGGCTGTTCAGCTTAACTGAGAGGTAATGTCTAATTTTTAACTGACAGGTGGTCTTTTCGGTGCTGGATCTTATTTTATCTGTTTCTTCTTACCACAGAGAGAAAAAATAACATCACATCCCCCTCTAAAGAAGTTAAGATCTCTCAATGACCTGGATCAGGCTAATGAGGAACAAGAAACTGAATTCTTAAAGCTTCAGGTCATAGAACAGCAGAACATAATCGATGAGTTAACAAGGGTATGTCCAGAGCACCGGGAAATTAGGAATGATTGCTGTGTACTGTCCACCACTGGGGGTGTTCCTTCTTCTAACCAGAGGTCTGAGAGTTAATACTTTGCCTATGTTTAACATCTGCAGGTGTTTAGATGTAGGTGTGCATGTGTGCAGTTTAACTGATTTTCTAGTGGAGCATCAGCCTCTACAACTCAAAACATAACACTGTGTGAATTAAGCTCCAGAAAGGAATCCAGACTAAGAACTGTGGAGCTTGGGAAGGTACCTACATGTTCCCAAGGCATGTTCTGTCATTTAATGCTGACAATTTGTTTGTCAGCCGACTTTGCATTATGAAATCAAGGAGAGGGAGAAAGACTCCAAAACAAGCTGTTGTCTCTTCTGAGACATCACTGCTAGGAGTGGTGAGATCAACACTCCCATCAGTTAATAAATTTGAGATAGAAGCAGCATTTCCTTGGTAGGGAAGGCAGACAGCCCCTCGTACAATGCCCAAACCAGTTCTGTGCATGAGATCTCCCAGGAACTTTAGAGGGCAATCCCTCAGTGCCTGCTGTCTGACAGCTGCTCAAGGGGGGCTTTCTTCAGGTGGTTTTCAGCTGGCACACATTCAGATTTGGATATGAATCCTCCCTTCCACATGGAATCAGACTCCCGTTTGAATGTATGCAGAGAATCACTGGAAGTTTTATGATTTATTTCCTCTGTAGATTTGGGCTTCTACAGCTGCAAAGAAAAGAGAGAGTAATTTTTTAATCTTATTTTCCAGGACAGGGAGAAACTCATTCGTCGCAGGAAGCATAAAAGGAGTTCGAAGCCAATTAAGGTGAGAAGAAAAATTGTTTTCAGTTTATAAAATGGTGGTAGGCTCTGTAGGAAAACACATTTTAGCAATCTGATTACCGAGAGTTTTGTGGATTATAACAATCTGCTTTAATGATCAGGTTTATAAACACCTCAGTTACTTTGGGAGAGCTTTTAAAACCACTTTGAAATTCATTTAAGGGTGTGCAGCTATTTTACTTTCAGCAAAATGGGGCTTCCCCTCTCCCCCCAAAATAGTAATAATCGTCCTTCCATCTGGTTTCTATAAATATTGGTCTCAGGGTCTGTTATTCTGAGAGTTATTTACATTTCAAGAGACCTTCCCACTGTTTTCTGTGATATGTTTTTCACAGCACATATGGGCTAAAGCAAAATCCTTGTGCCTCTCTACTCTTCAAGCAGCAGCTCCTGCCTGAGAAACTGAGTGTCATTCTCTCCTGCTCAGTTCCACAGGCCTTTGACTAACCTCTGTATCAGCCTGAACTGGGTTAAGTCCAAAACTGGAATAATTTACAACAGTTTTAGAGCTGAGTAGTCAGTAGTGGTTCAAATAGCTCCTTTATCAGCTGGATGTGAAGAATGACTTTGCAACACCCATGTCCCACCTTCAAAAACCAGAAACACTGGTTGCTTGCTTGCTCTTGGTCCTCCAAGGACATCTCTCAGTGTGTTCTGTGAAAGTAATGCAACACTGCCCTACACACGTGGAATTTCAGACCAGTAAATCCTAGAGGTGTCCTCACGTTATTTCTATATGGGTTGTGAAGCAATACACAGTACACACAACTGGGAGACAAGGATTGAAAAGTATTTTCATCAGTAAACTTTATTTCTAAACCAGAGAGTATGACATTGGAGAACATGCCAATTATCTTCACTTGACAACACATTGAATAAAAATTGTAATATATGCAAAAGGTAATTGGCATCTTTGGCACATGTTTTTTGTGTGATTCAAGTTCCAGATTTAGAAGGTTTTAACCTGTCAGCAAAAGGGAAAAATCTTACAAAGCAGAAGTGCATCTTAATGGCTCGTTGATCAGTTTGTCTGCAGAATTATTCATAAGCCAAGTATTTAAATGCTCAAATCTGTACCCTGAAACCAAGCCTGCAGGTTCAAACATCTGTGCCTTCACAGGACACATCTCACCCTTTTCCTTTGCTTTAATTCAGCTGCTGAGATTGATGGTAGTGAAGTGTCAGACCTACAACCAAACTGTGCAGTGTGAGCACTCTTAGAACATGTGCCAGTGACTGCAGTCCTGGAAAGATGTGATAAAAGTTTCTTCTCACTAGTTTTGTATTAGCAGGGTTTTCACTCACTTAGTCCAACAGCAATATCAACGAGAGAAGGACCAAGACATTAAAAGTGTCAGCAGTGTCCATGAGAGGAGAAACAGGGCTTCCTGTTCTGCACACCTTTCCAGCTCTCTGTGGTTATTACCTCTGTGCACCAGTCTGCATGCTGATAGATCTCTTCTGAAGAGCTTTGTGGTTAACAAACAATTCTCAGACAGATCCCAGTTTGGAAAAGTTAATCAGCAAACTTATTCTCTGCCAGCACAAGACCTAATCTTCAGTGTGGTTTGAGTTTATTTGGATTTGGCAATTGCAGGGGAAGCCCATTACTCGTTTTTCATACCTTGGCTTTTAAGTAACCAGCAACTCTCCCCTGCCCCCTTCCAAAACTTGAGCTATGAGTTTCCAACAAGGTTCAAAAATCATGTCTTTCCTTCTATAGAGACACGTGGTGGATACATTTTTTGGGTATGATGATGATTCTATGGACTCTGAAACATCCTCTGTGGCCTCATATAGAACAGACAGGACACCAGCAACCCCAGATGATGATCTGGATGAGGTAAGATCTGACTCTTTCCATAGGCAAATACAGGTTTTCAGGAGACTATGACTTGCAAACCAAAGTGGTCAGGCTCTCAAGAACAGGTTTTTATCGTGCATGTTGAGTGATATGTACTTCATTAAGTTTGACCTTTATTTTGGTTACTCATATACTGAAATGCTGAGAGTTTCTTCCACAGTCTAGTCCATAGAGTCTACAGCTATGACTACATTGCCATTTGAGGTTGGTTTTTTCCTCTCCCCCTTCAGGGAAACAAACCTATCACATTCCTTTCAGCGTAAAACATATAAATGCTATCTAAACTCCCCATTCTTATTATTTCATATCACAGCAAGCTCATTGTGATTCAAAAAGCTATTTGAATCAAGATCTGTAAACCAACTACTGTGCTTAACAAATCACACTTGCATTCCTTGCTTTGACAGGGCTTTGCTGTCCCAGTGCTCAGACATGTCCCTTCCTATTCTGCAGGGTTTGGCAGCAGAAGAGTCAGAGCTGCGGTTTCGGCAGCTGACAAAGGAGTACCAGGCCCTGCAGAGAGCATATGCACTGCTGCAGGAACAGACAGGAGGGGTCATAGATGCTGAAAGAGAAGCCAAGGTCAGTATTTGTTTGGGGGTACCAGCACCTCATTGGCCTCAGGACATACAAACCCCTCAAAGGGACCTGCAGGGGGATGGAGTACGTAAAACATCCCTGACACTGAGAGATCTCTGTTCACTTGTTTGCTGAGGACATTTCTAAAGAGAGTGACAATTGAGGATGGACACAATCACTCTGTTTTCAAGAGGCTGTCCTCCACCTGAACCTGAAAACTCTGCAGTTAGGCAGGCCTGCCAAAGCAGACAACTCTGCAGCCTGGCACAGAATCACAAAGTTTTCTCATCTTTTGCCTATGTATGATAGGGTTGAATTTTAAAGGTAAATGAAGACCTGTGTTTTCACAAAAGCACATGTTGCACCTACTTTAGGAACACCTGAATGTTTCTAAAAGAGAAATGGGAATTGAGTTCAAATTTTCATGTGATACAGACTACAGTAAACTTTCCAAGGCTAAAAATGTTGTCCCTCTAATAAAATTATAGAAACATTCAGGCTGGAAGGGACCTCAGGCAGTCTCCAGCCCAAAATCCTGCTCAAAATAGTCAGATGTGAGATCATACCAGTTTGTTTAGTCTTTGCTGAGTCAGCTCTTGAAGACCCTCCCAGCAGGAGGGTCTGCCTCTTCCCACTACCTCTTGCCACTGTCATCTACTAAGCACCTTTATTTTTAAATTCAGGGACTGCCCTTTACTAGGGTCTTTGAGCAGAGCACCCCAAGTACCTGAACTTCTGATTCCAATCCATGGCAATAACAGGCTTGGGTGGGGAGCTGGGGCTGATCCACCACTGTGTTCCCGGGTGTCATCTGTGTGCCAGTCTGAGGGGTGGCACAAAACATCACTGAGTCCAGATCTTTCAACTGGTTTCCCACTCAGTGGAACAGACAGCATGAATCCAGGCCCTGCTGGTTTTGGTTTCCTTTTACTACCAGTCACATTGCTGGTTTTTGGTACTGTTTAATTCTGTGCCTGACTTCAACAGGCTCAGGAGCAGCTCCAAGCTGAAGTCCAGAGGTATAGAGCCAAAATAGAAGATCTGGAGAAAACCTTGGCACAGAAAGGGCAGGTAAGTAATTATTGTGGGGATTTTTTTTCCAATTTTTTATCTTACCCGCTCTGCTTATAAAATAGGAAGAACAGTTTCAGTGTAAAGTTCAATAAGATGCAGTGTTGCTGGTCAGTAAACAGGCAGGTCTAGCAAGGTCAGAAGTCTTACTTCAGCTTGGTAGACTAATATGTTGATCTGTAAATGACAGTTTGTTCCTGTAGGATTTTAAAGCCTGAATATTGTGGCTACAATTGTCAATAAATGTGCCCAGCCCTGTGGAATTTGATTATTTTGTAACAGTAATGCTTCATCCAACAGGACTCACACTGGGTGGAAGACAAGCAGCTTTTCATTAAGAGGAACCAAGAGCTTTTAGACAAGGTATGTTCCCCAGTTTTGCTTGTTCACTCTGGAGGGTTATCTGGGTCCTGTGAACTATCTCCAGGGTTTTGATTTTGCACAGCCTGTGCTACCTCAACTACTGCTCACCAAATGTTTGATGTTTCTTGTAACAGTCACACAGATCCTGATTTTACATATTTCTGTTAGATAGAGAAACTGGAAGCAGAAAACAACCGTCTGCAACAGGAGCTGCAGGATGCCCGAGACCAGAACGAGCTGCTGGAGTTCCGCAACCTCGAGCTGGAGGTGATGGATGGGCTCCTTACAGGAGAGCTGTAGAAAATCAGAGTGCACTTGCACTGGACACCCACTTTAATCAAGGGTTTAAACAAGTGATGCAGCGATAAAACAGTAACAAATCAGGCCCAGCACTGTTAATTGTGAGCTGAAGTACGGATGGGCCAGACCTCAAGCTCCCTCTTCACAGACTGCCCCTAGTTAGAGACCCTTATTGTCGTGGCAGCCAACCAAAACTTCACCTGCTTTAATATCCACTATAAGCTGGTTTATTGTTCAGTTGTTCATTTCAGTTGCTGTCCAAGGCCAAATATATTTGCCCCACAGAGCCCTTCCTGAGTCTCATAAAGCAGTGCTGTTTGAGACTTGCCTCTTATTTTTAGAAGTGTCCCACAGTTTTACTTGACAGCTGTGTTTACATGGAACAGGGAGGTGGATGGATCAAGTGAATTACATGTTCATAAACTAAAAGTGCATTTAAAAGGGAAGTTTTGTCTTGACTTGTGCTTGCCTGAATACCTGAAAGGAATAAGAAATAACATCATCAAATTTTTATTTTTGTCTTTAGTCCTTTAAAACTGGACGAATATTTGTAAATTTTAAGCAACAAAGATGTAGAAATACCTGAGTTGATCAACTTTTTTGACCACATTGTTTTCCACAGATGTTAGAAAGTACAACACACCACGACAGCAAAGGTGTGATCCAAGTGTCCTAATAGTGTGAAATCAAACACCTATTTCTAAAGAGAGTATTTACAACAACACATAGTTCTTAAAAACTTCAGATTTCAAATCACTTGATCTAGGTGACAGCCTTTCCACAGGCAGTTTGCAAATTGGCATAATTCATCCAATAATCTCCTGTAAAACAATTAGCTTGGGTTTAGGATCCTGTCCCACTTGGCACACTTTTTCAGACTAGGTCCAGATGTTCCTTCCTTCTACTTGCAAAATTAAGAGCTTGGCTTTGTGAAACATGATGTAAACAGCAGCTATGGCATTTTCTGTGTGCATTTATTTTAATATCTTCTTCTGGCGTGTTTGCCAATTTGTTTGCAGGAAAGAGAGAGACGGTCCCCACCATTTAATCTCCAGATTCACCCCTTCTCAGATGGTGTGAGTGCTCTACAGATCTACTGCATGAAGGAAGGGGTTAAGGTAGGTCAGTTTTATAAGGCAGTGCTTCTCCCTACAGGACTGGTGGGTGCTGCCCATATAACCCCTTACTAACAATCCCACTAAACTTCAGGCACTTAAACACAGCGTAATATAAGAGTGTGATGACTGACATAGTTCAATTAGACTCAAAATTCTCACCATAATGTTAAAATCTGGTTCAGTGGCAACTGAAATCAATGTGTGATGCATTTCCACATGGATAAAACAATGTGGCTGATTTCCACATGGTTCATAGGAGGGATGGATATTGCAGAAATGAAGAAAGGTGCATGCCATGCCTTTACCTTATTCTCTCGTTGCAGGATGTCAGCATCCCAGACCTCATAAAGCAGTTAGACATCTTAGGTGATAATGGGGTAAGTTGAAATGGGAGATATTTTCCCTTTACAGGCTGCATTTTGTACAGTAGAGTAAGTGATATCTATAATTATGGCAGTTTTCTAAGATGCTTTTTAAATTAAGCGTCTTTTACGTCCGGTTTAGGAGACTGGGAAGAATGTCCAAAGGCCACTGATATTTGGAACTGGGCCTGACTTTTCCTTTCACTCAGGAAAGCATATAAATTAGTTTGGCAGTCTGAGTCAACCACTCTTCATCAGGAATAAGGTTCCTCCAAACAGTTTCATAAATAGGCAATAATTATCAAATTCCCTGTGGCTTTCTAAGAGGGCATTGCTGCCCACATAAGAGATCATCCTATATCTTTGGCCAACATGAGATATGTCTTAACAAAGTGTATAAGGAGAAAAGACTCAAAGCATCATGGTTGTCTATTCATGTGCTGGTGTAAATCAGTATTATTTTTACAAAAGATTTAATAATGGAAACTCACTTTTGTAAAACTAACATGAAGACAAACAAATGGGTCTAATTTTAGTTTACAATTCTTATAAGGTACAATTTAATGAAGACATACAGTCAGTCCCTATCATACAGAAGGGTAAAAGCAGTGGTCTTTTTAATGTGTTTACCAGACCCTGAAAGTTTCAATGGGAATAGGATATTCAGCACTACAGGGATCCTCTGAAAACTGTACACCTCGTCTGTAGGCTGGCTTGTCTTTATTCATGCAGGAAACTGCTGCCAATTTTCTTCTTTCCTCACTTTCTCTTCACAGAATTTAAGAAATGAAGAACAAGTGGCCATAATTCAGGCTTCCACTGTATTGTCCTTGGCAGAAAAGGTAAATTGTATTCTTGCTTTTCTCAGGTGTTATCTAAAGCCTCATCTAACACATTTTATGCCCTGTTGTCAAAGCAGCAAAAATATCAAACTCATGTGGCCCAAGCTGTGAAGTAGAAACAACAGCAAATACAAAAATAATATCAAACGAAACTTGAAATTGAAAACTGAATGAAAAACCATCCGACATTTAAGCCATAAGTAGAATAGTTTGGGATTTCTAGTCCTGAGATTTCTAAAGCTTCCAAAGGGATCTGTGCTCAAAATTTCACTGAAAGTATGTGTTTTAAGTTCTGTGTTTTGGAAATTAAAAAGCAAGTGGTGTTAAAAGTTGGTTAAAATTGCCTTCTGAGACTCAAGTGCAACACAGTTTTGTCAACGTGAGAGCTTCGAAGGACCCTACTGAACAATTCCTCCTCTGCCAGCTAAGTTATTGTTGGGAAGCTACAGCCTCATTGTGGGCCTTTATCCATGGGATGAAAAGGGTTCACTGTCCATCCAAGGATGTGTGCTTTTCCACCTTCCAGTGACCTGGCAGTGGTGACCCTCTGGCTGCTTCCCTGCCAAGTGCCACCTGCAGACATCCTGGCTGCCTCTGTCACAGGAGGGGAACAGCCCCAGGATGAGCCCAGAACTAGCAATAGGTTACTAAAAGCAGACTAACAGGATGCTGTAGGTATCCCACTTGGCACTGCTCCTGTGCCTAGAAAACACAGCAGGTTACAGCTCTCATTTTCTTCCCTCCAGTGGATCCAGCAGATTGAGGGAGCTGAAGCTGCTCTGCATCAGAAAATGATGGAATTGGAAAGTGATATGGTAAGAAAACTCTTCTTATTACACATTCTGGGGACACTGAGTGTGTCTCACTCAGTTGATGTGCCAAAAGATAACCAGGAGGGTCTACTGGCAAATGAACTCTGCAGCCTTTCTCTGATTATTGGTGAATCCATGAAATTGTTCCTGGCCTGCTTCACATGAAACAGCATAAAAACAGAAACAGAAATAGTGGAAGTTTGAAAACGTTCTCTTTCTATGAGGATGACTGTTTATTAATAAGTACAGAGGGCTCAAAGGTTGCTTAATATTTTTCAGGGATGTAAATGCCTGCATTATTTGTTTCAGAAGATTCACAATCTAAACATCAGCAATTGTATTGCATTTTATTCAGGACCAGCATGTGAGAAACTAATGAATTAGGTAATGAAAGCAAGCAGTGTTATGTTAAGTAAAGTTAGTAGTTTATTAAAAACTCTGCAGAGAGTCAGTTGAGAAACAGTCTCCTCATCCTGCTGAATCAGGTATCTGTATATGATTTCATGAAACTTCCTGAAATATTTGAAGTAACTAATTCATTTTTCTGTCCAAATGATCCTTCATTGTAGGAGCAATTTTGCAAAATAAAAGGTTATTTGGAGGAAGAATTAGACTACAGGAAACAAGCTCTTGACCAAGCATACATGGTATGTACAAAGGAAATTCTGCAGCACACACTGGACAGCCCTGCAATAGGACATAGACTCTTGTTGAATCAGGAAGAGAGGTTTTTGCTTTTTTCTTAACATTGGGATTTTTTTTTAATTTGTTTTTTTTTTTCTCATTCTTTGATGTACTAGCATGCAATCTGCACAGCTTCAACACAACATCTTGCCTTTTCATGACATCTCCTGATGTCTGGAACACTTTTGTCAGTTAAAGACAGATATTGCTCATTAATGTCAGCTTGTCCAACTGGATTTTTTTAGCACAATGGGTTGAAATTTTAGAATTGGTGAAATATTTTACACTTAAAATAGGTATGAAAATTCATCCAACTCCACCTCTGTAAGTGCATCAAAAAGAAAGTAAGAGTGTGGGACTTCAGTGAAAATTAGTATTAAAATATTTTAAAAATAAAAGTTCATATCCTTTTTTGCAGAACACAGAACCATTTTCCAAGTTCTGTTTTTCACATTTTTGCACAATTGAGCACAGAGATCACCTCTCATGCAGGGAATCTGCCACCAACCCCCCCAGTTCCCAATGTGTTTTAAACCATGTTTCATCTCTAACTGGCTTTTGGTATTGCATCAACCAGAGGATCCAGGAGCTTGAGGCCACCTTGTACAATGCTTTGCAGCAAGAAACGGTGATAAAGTTTGGGGAACTACTCACTGAAAAACAGCAGGAAGAGTTGAGGACAGCAGTAGAAAAGCTAAGGCGTCAGATGCTGAGGAAGAGCAGAGAATATGATTGTCAGATTCTTCAGGAGAGGATGGAGCTGCTCCAGCAGGCTCATCAGGTAAGCAAAAAGAACTACACACGTGTATCTACTCAGCATTGCTGTACAGGAACACAGTCTGAGGTCAAATTCAGGCAAGCTCCAGGCCATGAGGGAGCCTGGCGTCTAGCTTTTTGAATTGTTTCATACTTTGTCTTTTCTGTGCATGCAAAGAGTATAACCATGATCTTACACTTTCCATCTATTTAACAGAGGATTAATAAAAAAAAACCCAAGCAAACAAACACAAAAAACCAACCAAACAAACAAAAAAAACACAACAAAAACAAACAAACAAAAAACCCACCCAGATAATGTGAAACAGAACCACAATTGGTATTAATTTCCAGCATTTGAGGATCCAGTTACACATGTGCAGGATCGTGTTTTGAGCAGTTGAACATGCAGTAAAGCTGTGGTTTGGCAGGGTGAGGGGATGGAGTCACAATATGACACAAGGTTATCCCTGCCACAGAAATGGATTTATTGATTTTTAGGTTTTTTGCACTTGGAACATGAAGTTACCTGTTCAATGGAACAGATTTACTGAGAATTTAAGGGAGATGCTTTCTTTTCTGATTTCCAGAGGATCCGAGATTTGGAAGACAAAACTGACATCCAAAAGAGACAAATTAAGGATCTGGAGGAGAAGGTTGGTTTTCTTATGCTTCTGAAGCAAGCTGATCAACTTTGGTTTGAAAGTAGGCAGCCAGTGCTCTTGAACTGCACGACCTTTGTGTTCCACTCAGTCAGCTGCACCCACTGGTGGTGATCTACTGTCCTTTCTTTTCAGTCTGTGTCAGTCTATACAGACTTCAATATTACAATACTACATCACATTATTAAATGTGTTTGTTAATTAAAAATTGTTAATTAATTTAATAGTTGGTAAATATTGTGTGTGTGTATGTGCATAAATACATAGATATATTCCCAGGCTATTTCCAGCATGGATTGCAGCCACTGTTTTTTAATGCACTTAAAAATACTCCCCATGCTATTTTTGATATCCAGCTTTGTGGCTTAAGTCAGCCCGTGGGGGTTCATAGTAACAGTTACACCTCAGGCTTTCAGTGTTGTGCCAGTTGTAACCCATCACCAGAATTAGTGGGATCTGTTTTCTAAGCCTGGGAGGTGGTATGGTACTTACAGAAGTAACTAGGGAAATACAGTCTTTTCCGAATGTATAATCACTCTAATTGTTCTGCTAAGTGCAAAAATAATTCTGATGCTTACAATGCCATTACCTTTAGTTTTTACACAATCTTTTTTTTTTTTCTTCTGCAGTTTCTATTTCTGTTCTTGTTCTTTTCTCTTGCCTTTATTCTTTGGCCTTGATGTCAATGTGCCTCTTGGAAAGGTAAGACTGTTTTATTTATCTCCCCAAAGCTACCACTTCTTGCACAGAGCTGAGGATCACATCCTTGTGTGTTCTTGTGGATGTTTGGAGCCAGAGAATTCAGCAAGTTGTTGTCAATATGTAATAGTTCACAATAGAGAGTTGTCCTGCTACTGAGTTACTGGTGATACTGTGCTATTCAGGATTGTAAAAATAAAAGCTAACAAGAATTTCACAGTATCACACAGCCAAGAGAACTGCAGGTGAAATTCAGTGTTGATGTTTGCCCAGGGGTGCAGATGGAAAACAGTTATAATAATCTCAACCATATATACATTGTGATGGGCTCTGAACCGACACTCAGGTCAGGAGGTTGTGACAGGTAGAGCTCCATGTCCAGCAGTTGGAAGGATACAAAGGAGGGCAAGGGAGAATGATCAGCTGCTGAGAGGCAGGAACGGGGAGACAGAGAGATGGAAGGATTTCTCTGGCTCAGGAAGTCACACTGTTAAAAGGAGGTATGGGAGAGGTCTAGAAAGATTGTCATAGGATGGATAGCTTGCTGTCATTCTCTGTCTCCTCAAGTACAAGCAATTATTGTGTGATAAGCTTAAAGGAAACGAAAATTGATAGTTAAGGATACAGGGTTGTAAAGAAGTCTTTGTCACAGCATGCTTAGCAGCTGAAAGTTCAGAGTTCCAAAAGCAATGTCAAGATAGGGAAATAAATCAGAGAACTGTAATGGTTCTGTTTTCCCATCTCTGGCTAGCAACTTCCAGAACCAGGATGCTGGGATAGGACAAACTTTCCTTTGATCCAGGATAACAGAAGTAGAACATAGTCTAGAAAACGTTATGGTGAAGTCTCAAGAACATGTAATGGTGGAGCAGAACTTTCTGTTTTGGGAACAGACCCATAGCATTGAATCTCTGTATCTCTTGGCTCTGGCTTCAGCTCTGGCAGTGAATAAATTCCTCTGCTCTGCACTTTAGCCAAGCAAAGAATACAGTTGTGTCAAAGCTGTTCTTCCATGTCCTTCCACCATTTGTACCAGCTCAGCCTTTTTTTCCAGGTGCAATTCAAGGTATTGATTACAATTAAGTGCCGTGAGTCCAGGTTGGTGGGTTTTCCTTTTCCCTTCATGGAAAAGCCCCTACTTTGTGCTTCATTCCAGCTAGATCAAGGATTTCAGTTTTGTACAGATGCAGACACAACTCTGAGTGATCCACATCAAATGGAATCTGCTGCCTCTTTGTCCAGCCAGGCCTCAAAATGAATGTTTCCATGGGCTGAGGCACCAATATATATGGAGGTTGGGCTGGATGGGGAAAGAGCCGAAGAAAAGAATCAGAGGAAAGGACTGATCAGTGATTACAGCTCCTGTAAACAACAGGCAGTATCATTATTGAGCTGCTGCTATTTAAAACATACTGCCTCGATCCAGTGATCATTAAACGGATTAAGTTCTGACTGCATACTTACTAATGTTCCTGCTGCAGGGTTTCTGGGAACCGTGACACAGCACAGCAGCTGTGAGATGTTCCCAGTGGCTGTGACTGGTGGAAATTTGACTTTACAATTTCTCACTTATTCATAGTGGGGAAAAAAAAAATCAGAAAGTCTTCTGAGGCTGTCAAATTACGGACAGGGTAATTTTAAGAAGCCCAAATTTTCACAGTACACAGTAGCAGCAAATAGTTTTGTGTGACTGTGTCTTCTGCTGTACCGCAGGATCAGGAGTCCAGAACAAGCAGTCAATGTAGGGGGGAGATTCCAAATTAAAAAAATTCTTGGATTTAAGGTACACCTTGAAAACTCACAGGAACTGACAGTGACATTTGCAAGAACCTGTCTGCATGAGGGTTTTTTCCATTTGCCTGTAGTGTCATCCTTTTTCAGTTCCTTTCACAACTACAATAATGTCCTTGTGCAGCATATGAGAAAAACTTGGGTAATAAGAGGTTCAGAGTTTGCTGTATATATACCTTTTGCATCTACATTTTCCACCTGTATGGGTATGGAATTGGTTCTCTAGTGAGCATTTGCCTCTTCTGGTACAGCTACAGAATTGGTAAGAAGCTTATCACATCCTAGTTTGACTAATACTGGTATTGGCTGTGGTGGAGGAAAAGTAAGAAACCAGGGAGTACCACAAAAGACAACATTGCTCAGTTTAGGTCACCTTGATTAAAAATGCATTCATGACATTCAGCTGCTGAACAGTTTTTTCAGGAAGGCGTGCTGAGAATTACAGACCTTCCAGACAAGAAAATTGGCTTTTCAAGTATTGCAATTATATAGCAGTATCTTTTGAAATAAGCATTTCTCAAAACAGGAAAGAAAATCCCCTATTATTCTGAAATTGGAATTCCAGTAATGCTGATTAATCTTTTGTCTTGGAGCCTATGAAAATATCTCTAGTGCCTTGTAACATTTCAGTGTCTGCATGCAAAGAAAAAATGTGTTTGAACAGCTTCACAATGAGCTCTGCAATGCACTCGAAGGCAGACTGCATTCTTCATTGCAGAGCAGCCATTCCTTCCCTCTTCTCAAAGCAGGAAGGGGGGAGAACCAAGAATAGAAAAGGAGAAGAATCACCCTCTGAAATACACCACCACCTCCACATTTGCTAACACTTATGTCCTTTTGGCATAATTCTAGGGCTGGTTAGAAAAGCTGATGAGGTGTTTAAGGTCAGAACTCCACTTTTCTCCCAAAGTTCTAGCAGATTTGCTGTTATTCTCTTGCAGTCATTCTGCCTGCAGGGGCTGCTGGGTCCCGTCCAGCTTTGGCACGTTCCTTGAACAGGGCTAGTAGTCAAAGGCAACATAAGCCTTTCTCTGCTGCCTTTAGGGCTGACAGGACTGTCCCAGCTGCAGCACTGACTGATGTCATTGCAGGGGGTTTTCATGGATCCCTCAGGGATGTGTCAAGATTTCACTTCCCTCCCTGCACCGTACCCTGCCCCTCCAGCCCAGCCCAATCTCCTTCAGTGGGTTTTCCACTTGTTTTACACAGCATCTAAGGTTTGCCAGGTGTAAATGCCTTTGGTGAGCCCAGGAAGGCTGCTCTGACTACAGTGCCAAGATGAGTTTCTCTCATGGAATTCACTGTTGCTCCATAGTGGCTGGTCCCAGGGGCACACAGGGGTCCAGTTGCCCACAGAGAGCACAAGAAGCATCAGTGAGAGCTGAAATGTGGTTTACAGCCCCAAGGAGCCTGCTATTGGGTTCTGCCACTCCTTAGGACCACCCAGGAGATGAAGGATTCCTTTGCATATTTGGCTTTATGAATGCCAGGTAGGAATCAAGAAGATGGGTTAGGCGAGCTGAGTGAGCAGGGAAGGAGCTGTGACAGCGGTGGAGATACAGTGACAATGAAAGTGGAAAAAACTTATGGGTGAGGTGTGTGTGTGTGGGATACATAAACTCAATGCTTTTCCAGAGCCTCTGCACTGCTGTGAACTCCCTTGAACTGTAAGAGCTGCAGCAGGCCCAGCATCACAGCACACATGATACCTGTAGAGTGTTTTACCAAGGCCAGGCACTCCACAGGTGCAAAGCATCGAGTCTTGTAGCAGTTCCTCAAAAACAAGGCAATGGTAAGCTCCTCACCCCCTGCCTTCACCCCTCTGTTTTCCTCCACGGGATTCTTTCCCCTCAACACCTGAGGGAAAATCTCCAGACAGAAGCAGTTTGGGAATGGAGCTGACAAGATTGAGAGGGATTTTAACAACATATTTTCTGAGGCTGGAATACATGGAATCAGAGAGAATAACTAACATTGATTTGTGTGTCCCACTCACATTAAAACCCACCTGCCTACCCAGGTGACTAACTCAGCAAAGATGAGAAGGCATGAGGAGTGTGCCATCAGCATTTCTTCTTCTTACAAACAAACAGCACAACTCCTCCTTGAAATGCACTGAGGGAGCCACTTGGTGGTGAAAGGTTTTTGGGTTTGTTCATGCCCTGGCGCAGTTTATTCTTTGTGGACCTTTTAACCAGCTGAGAGAAAACCACAGTGCAGTCACAGATTATACTTTCTGGTTTCTTTCTTGCCCAGAGTGAACACAGCACTTGTACTGAGATAACAAGGGACAAGCATGGAGGGAACCATGTATGCAGACCAGAAGCTCTCTAATTTCTGTTTATGTGGGATTTCCCTACGTGCTTTCTCTCTGTGCTTGTGAACTTACACATTCACTTATTTGTGATCACATAAGTGCGGTCTGTGTGGATTTTTGCACCCAGTGAATTTTACTGTGTAGGCTTGAATGCTGAGAGAACAAAGACAAAATGATGCCCTTTTTTCCCCTAGTTGCAAACCTGAGAACTAAAGTTGTTTTCCAGAGGGAAAGCTGTAGGGAAGGCTTCCTCGGGACAGCAGCAGTCTGTGTTTGCCTCAGTGCTGCATTAGCCAAAATTCTGGGCTTGCCCTGACACCACAAGGATATCACTTGCTGCCATGTCTCCCGTCAGTGGTGAATTTTGGCCAGCTTTGGTTCAAGAGTCATTGAAGCTTGTGCATAACTATTCATCTGAAGATGCCTGTGGGAACTTTTATGGACAGAGGGCTGTGCTTTGAGGGGTTTAAATGGACAGGCTTAGCAAAATACCCAGAATTTTACCAAATGCTTTTCATACAGGCAAACAAAAACAGTTTAACACTTACAGCCATAAGATCAGACCTTTTTCAGCTTCCTGATTGATAGATTGCATCTTGGCAGCTGGGATAGGTGGGTAGAGGAACTTACCACTTACCTGATACGAACTTTTTTTTTTTTTCTTTTTTTGTTTTTAGAGTGCCCGACCACCCAGATAACTCCTTATAAAGGCAAATGCTTCCATCCCCCAATGAAGAGAATATTGTTTACACCTATTTTAAAAAGTATAAAAATGAACAACCTGTAGCCAAGACTGCAACCACCTTGTATTTTAAAGCCATCACTCCAAATTTGTTACCTGACAGTTCCTGTCTAAAGCTATGATATATGCTGCATCTAATGAAATTCTATATGTTGAAACTACGAAAGGGGAAGAAAAATAAACTGTGAACCTACATCACCTAGGAAGAACTTAAAGGGAAGGAACCACTTTCAGCTGATCAAGTCAGTGTGTCTTGGGCATGGAACCAAAGTTACAACAGAAAAATCTATCCCTGCTGTGCAGGGCAATCATTTAAATGTCACCCTGTCATCCCACAAATGGATCAAAAGTGAACAGGACAGAGCAGGAGAAACTCAAGCCGTGGAGAGATGCTGACAACCAAGCGCTCGGCCTGAACTGTGTGGCTTTCTGGCTGCAGGGACTCCTGCTCTCCCTCTTTGGTTTTAACCTCAGGAACAAATGACAGCTGCAATGTGGGAGGAAGAAAGGAAAATAAACTGGTCTAGGTTACTGCAGGATGGGCAGGACAGGCCACCTGGTTTTGTGCTTGACACTGTAACAGCACCACCCACCTTGGCCAAGGAAGGGGAGAAGAGGGTGTCTGCTGTAAGGAGGGTTTCCGACAGAGTTGAAGCCTTATCTCTCTTCACTGTCCCTCCATGAAGAACAGCCTGTCTATTATCAGATACTTTTCATACTCTTTAAAGACTGCCATTGAGATAATAATGACTATACTTGGTTTTACTATTGAATAACCACTGAGGATCACTGGATTGGACCTACAGAGTAGCTTCTGAGAAAGAAAACAAACATTGGAGGATGGGGTGGGGGGGGAAAGCCCATTTGACATGGTCCAAAAAGCATCAGCTTCCAACTGTTTTGTCCTGGCTTGGAACAAATGTTTTGGTTCAGCTTGTCTACCAGCTTTGTTAGTTGGCTTCCTGATCAGTGACACTTAAACCAAAAACAGGGAAGAAAAGCTGTGTGAACACAACCTTATTACAAGTAAGAGGTATTGCTAGTCTGTTTAGATTTTTCCACTGTTAAGAGTAACTAAAAGCAGTTTGCATTTCAAAGCATTACTTACCTCTCTAATCACAAAGTCTGGAACCCGGCCCTGGTGCCTTCCTGAAGGTCACAGGTCCAAGCCCCCAGCGCTCTGTTAAAGCGACCCTGAGAAGCATCACCCTGAAGCAAACACTGCGAGGGTCCCCTGCCCACCCTCCCTTCCCTCACTGGTGGGCTGACAGTGCACTTCTCTCTGCCTCGGCTTTCATTTTCCTGGGAACAGAGTCGTGCCTGGGCAGACTTTGGGTTCCTGTGGCAAGGCTGTGTCTTCCACGATGGAGCCTTAATTTTAGCTGGGAGAAACGGATGTCTGTACTACAAACTAGAAAATTAAGGGCCAGAATACAGCCTGTGCATTACCTACACCTTCCAAACAGGGCTCACATGTGCCAACATCTTACGCACACAGACGGCTCATCAAAAAGTGCTTTTCAAAGAGCTCCTCCTTTGTTTGCCTCTTTACTTTTACAGATGAAGCAGCTGAGGCACAAAGCAGTGAAGTGACTTGCCACAGCGACTCGTTTGGTCAAAAGCAGTTCCTTGGCCTTAGCAGGGAGAAAGTTCTCTAGTACTGAGGGTGCCAGCCCCTCACAGATATCTTTTTTTTTTTTTTTCCAGAATAGCTTTTAATCACTAATGTCCTTTCACCCAACTGCGTAGCAATGCTGGGCTCAGTTTCTCCACAAAGACTCCTAACATCCTCATTTCTTGAATGCCAGGATATCGTGTTAAGCCTTCCATCAAAGGCTAGAAGCTATTAGCAAGTGATTTTTTTTTTTCCCC
Organism: Pyrocephalus nanus; assembly: GCA_038380795.1. Classification (NCBI taxonomy): domain Eukaryota; kingdom Metazoa; phylum Chordata; class Aves; order Passeriformes; family Tyrannidae; genus Pyrocephalus; species Pyrocephalus nanus. The sequence goes on along the minus strand of CM076275.1, from coordinate 11,796,725 downwards.
TGCTCCTTAAAATTGATTTAAATTACAGAATGACCACGTCTTCTTGAAGCACTCTGGTTCAGCCGAGGGGTTCACTGAGTTCTGCACCAAGCTGTGTTTGTTGGTTCATTGTTTTAAAAGACAGGCTTGTAGGCATATATGTTACTTGACTGCCGGTATGTTGCATGCTCTTTGTTCAAATTCCTTTTCCTCAGCAGAAGACTCTGTGGATCAGGTTGACCCAAATATACATGTGCTTTCCATGAGCCAGCAGTTCAGTCCTGAAGTTCTGGAGTCAGGGGGGAGAAGTCTTGTCCCGCTCCTGTGACAGCTGGAGATCACTAAGCAGCTTTACAACAGCTTGACAGCTACAAAAAAAGGGGAGGGTTCCCTCTGGCTATTCCTTCTTCCTTCCTCTCTCTTTTCTCCCCTCTTGCAGCACCACTGAATTTCACACCATTAGGCTGCTTTCCTCAGCATTAGGACCGGCAGTTAAAGCACTGAGCTCTTCTTGCAGAAGAATGAGCAGCACCTGGTTTCAATGACAGTGCAATAACTTCCACCACTGGTTTGGCTAAAGAAAAAAAAAGGGACTAGAAACATTTATTTCAGGCAGTCAAAGGGAAGGTTTATGGCATGGATAGAAAAGCTGACTGATCTTGTGGCAGGCTCCATCATTTAGACTCTCTGAGCCGTGTTGTCTTATTTCATTTCTCTTTTTTACCTAATTTGCTCTCCCTTACTCCTGTGTATATACATATGCCTGCAGGTGTTCCATTCCCAAGGGCTCAGGATGGGGTGGTGGTCTGGCCACAGCAGACTTGGGTCTGCAAACCTTTCAAAGATTGCTGTTCCCTCCAGGGAGCTGAACCACTGCTGCTTTACTCCCCTTGCAGCGTAACACAGGCCATGCCTAAAACACACTTGCTGATATGAGTTAATACAAACATCCTGCTATCAGCTAGATCTAAATGAGTTTGATGTTTGTGTATATATATATATACATGTATCTATATATAGTATATATGTATATGTACATATATATACATATATATGCTTATACCTATCTATTCCCTCTTGTATATAGAAATCATTGCTATAGCTGATGAAAGGATACTTCAGTCTAGGTAAGGGGAACTGAATCTAGACTTGTTTAGTTGCCCCAGCTGGTACACTCCTCCAGTTTTAGTTTCACATCTCATGGGCAACTAGTTTTTTGATCCTTTTTCTGGACTCTTCTCTGTCCTGGGACTGTTAATCCTGGGCTTTCTGCTGTTCCTGTTGTTCATCGAGGCAAAGAATTGAGAATCCTTCCTCAGATTAGTCACTGCAGCCAATCACCCCTCCCCAAAACCAACCAGCAAAATAAAAATCAATTTACTGCAGCCTTTGAGGACAGCAGATGCAGCCCTGGATCCCTCCCATCCATCCCTCTTCAGGAGTACCAGCACTCCATGCTCTGCCCAGCCAAGGCAGGAGGTGAGCTACAAATCAGCTTGACCACAATTTGACTTGCTGCTTTTTCTCCACTGACCAAGTTGGGAGATTTTGAAGACAGTTTCAATTTAAGCACTTCAGGGGAGGGCCTGGTTGTGTGAGATGAATTTAGGCAGTTGGGGTTGGAGAAGGCAATGGTGCTTTTTGCAGTGTTGTCAGCCTGGCTCACAGATCCATCCTCTCTTACTGATGTGCCTGGGGGATCATGAAGACTTTTTTTTTTTAGGTGTTCTTCATCTTCCAACCCCCTGCCCTCATCTCAGTGGGAAACATCCTCTGAACCTCGCTGCTTTCCGTTCCATGGCATCCCAAGAGGACTGCCCAGGGCAGGCTCTCCTGACTGGTGCAGGGCTCAGACAACAGACACACAGCTGCTGGTGATCCAAAGGGTTTTCTCTTCCCCTGCCCTCCCTCACATCAGCACCTCTGTGGTTTTATATATACTTTTTGTTCCCAATTTTTTTGGTGTCTATTCCAGAACAAAACTGTAAATGACTTGGCAGAATGACCCTTTGATAAACACTGGACATGTATCTGTACTATATGTATTAACGTGTAGGAGAGAATCCTTATTGTATGTAAAGTTTTATGAATGGTTATTTTTTAATTTATGTATTTAATATAGGATTCAATGACCTCTGGTGTTTTAGTTTGTATAAAAAATAAAACAGCAGCATTTTTTAAAAAAAATAAAAAAATTATCACTTTACATTCACGGAGATACTCGGCATCTGTCTGGAATCTGTTCAGAGGAATCACTGTAAAGTTGAGCTGTGGGGGCACAGGCTGGGGCCCGGCTGGGGCGGGGGCTGTGACACGGCATGGGGTGGGGCGGTACATTGGGGTGGGAGTTCATCGGGTGGGGTCTCACTGGATTGGGGTGTACATCGGGATGGGGGTAGTTCGGGATGGGGGTACATCGGTTAAAGCGTTAGCGAGGTCCCGGGGGGATCAGTGGGAAAGGGCGGGGGCAGGCAGCGGTCCCGGCAGGGGCCACGCGTGAATTTATTGCTTTTTGCCGACCCTCAGCAGACACCAAAACACAACGGAAAGCTGCTGCCTCCCTTTACTGGAGCTCGGGGAGCGGGGTCAGGGGGCTGTTTGAGTGGGGTCGGGGGGTCCTTCGAGTCTCTTCTCCCAGTTTGTAAAAGAAGCCGCCGATTAAGAGGGCGTGGTCGGGGCGTGGTCGAGGGGGCGTGGCCTCAGAGCCGCTCTCTCCGCGCGCCGCCAGGGGGCAGCACCGGGACAGCGGGAGCGGCAACGGCGGCTCGGGAAGGGCTCGATGTCCTGGGAGTGACCTGGGAGTGACCAGGGAGTGACCAGTGAGTGACCTGGGAATGACCAATGACCTGGGAGTGACCAATGAGTGACCAGTGAGTGACCAGTGACCTGGGAGTGACCAATGAGTGACCAGTGAGTGACCAGTGACCTGGGAGTGACCAGTGACCTGGGAGTGACCAGTGAGTGACCAGTGAGTGACCAGTGACCTGGGAGTGACCAATGAGTGACCTGGGAATGACCTGTGACCTGGGAGTGACCAGTGAGTGACCTGGGAATGACCTGTGACCTGGGAGTGACCAGTGAGTGACCAGTGAGTGACCTGGGAATGACCAATGACCTGGGAGTGACCAGTGACTCTGGGAGTGACCAGTGACCCTGGGAGTGACCAATAACCCCTGAGAGTGACCAAAGACCCTGGGAGTTACTTGTAACCCCTGGGAGTGACCAGTAACCCCTGGGAGTGACCAATAACCTCTGGGACTGACCAGTAACCCCAGGAGTGACCAATAACCTCTGGTCCCCAAGAACTGCAGCTCATACCTTTAAAGTGTTCTCAGAAGACTGAAACACGTAAATGGGTTCAAACCACAGAAACTTGGATCTAGACTTATTTCTCTACTATTACAGACATCAAACATGTTCATCTCCATCTCCCTTGCACAATAATCTTCAAATAATGAATGAAGCAAAGAACTTGAGACAAGCAGTCTTATTTCCTTTGACTGCAAAAAAATGTAAGGGGCGTTTAATATTAAATGCACTAATTTAAACATAATAGATATGCAGTGTAAAATAGGTGTGCACTACAGGGCCCGTGGGACAAGCTCAGCTCAGAAGGACTTTGTGGATCTTCCCTGGATGAGGCTGTGGGGTGCAGCTCCTGTGCCCTTACAAAGGTCCCTCGTGCAGCAGTTGCTCAGTGACCAAACCAGCAGACATTCAGACTTTTAAAAATCTGTAATAAAATTAGAAATGTATTTCAGGCAAGGTGCTGAAAATGGGACTCAGATCAGTAGGGGTGTAGAAAAACTCCTGCATGAGCTTCCAGCCTGAACATCTGCTCCTGTACAAGGAGTACTTTGCTGATGGAATGAAGAGACAGTGCAAGGAAACTTGTGTTTCAAGTTTCAATCATCCTGCATGGATACAGCTCAGAATGGTAATCCTAACTGTCAACATCTGTTATGTCTGACTTTGCCATCTCCTGTGTATACATGGAAGCAAGGCCACCCAAAGGGATCATTTTTATAAGTGATAGTAAAAAGAACTTTAATAAAAGAACTCTTTGGGAGATTTTGGGTCCAGAATGCTCTGGGTGTTTCTCTGGGACAGCTGCAAGGTGTCTTCAGCTGCAATACAATAAAAGGATGGGATGATGCAGGGGAGTCCCAGACTGTCCTGGGACAAGCCATGGGCAAGCCCAGTGTGAGGCTGTCCCTGTCCCACGACAGCAGGTCAGCCAGGCAGGGTGTGTGGTGGCAGGATGAGCCCCAGGCTGCAGCTGTGTGGGCCACCCTTGAGACATCTCCAGTTTGTGCAGTGGTTTATCATTGAACAGGCTTTGGAGAGGTTTGTGCAGTGGTTTATCACTGAACAGGCTTTGGAGAGGTTTGTGCAGTGGTTTATCACTGAACAGGCTTTGGAGAGGTTTGTGCAGTGGTTTATCACTGAACAGGCTTTGGAGAGTGCAGGACTGAGCCCTGTCCCAGACTGTGCCTCTGACAGGGCAGGCATAGCCAGTGCTCATGGGTTGTGTGAAGGGAACTCTGGCAGCGTGTTAGAAGGTCTCTGGGTTGTCTCTGCAGCCCATTTGGAAGGCAACAGTTTTCCATTGTTTGGGAGATTGTCTAAACATAGTAAAAGCCCTAATAGCTGGCAGCGTGCCATATGCTTTGTGTTGAGGGGGGCTGAGTCTCTGAACATGGCAGAAAATACACATTCCAAAGTCCCATTCCTGCCTGGGACAGAGGTGCATCCCACAGTTTGTGCCACGCTGACAAGAGGCCATTGTGCAGTGTCTGTTCCAGTGCCTGGACAGCAAGAAACAGCCATGAACAAGCTGCTTTGCACAACAAAGAAAATCCTGTGAAAACCATTTTAGAAGCCTGAAACAGGACTGAGACTCGAGATATAATGATTTCAGTGTGTACAACAGATGGAGACTTTAGAGCATGGAGCCACTAATCTGTGGATTACAGGCTCCCTAATTATAGACTAACACTTACCATTTATGAGAGGCACTTCCACTGAGGGAGGGACCTTGCAGGTCAGTGCTCAACAACTGAATGCCATGTTAGGGATAACTAGGGAAGGAACACAGACTGGAAAATTTCACTGTACCAACTTCTTGCTCATTTGTATCTTGGAGCATCTTGCATTCGGTTCTGGTCCGCTGCAGATCTTGAAACTGGGACATGTCCAGGGGGCCTGGCATGTGCACTCAAAGGCAGAATCCCAGAGACAGAGCAGGACCCCAGATATATGGATCAGGACCCCAGCTGCAGGGAGCAGGATCCCAGAGGCACAGAGCAGGACCCCAGACACATGGAGGAGGACCCCAGCTGCACAGAACAGGGCCCCAGCTGCACAGAGCAGGCTCCTCCATGCCAGGCACTCCCTTGAGGACAGACCAGCTGTCAATCAGCCAGATTTGTCAACACAAAGAGGGGAACCTTTATAAACCAGTCACAGATCTTCAGCTCCTCCAAATGTGAACCTCAACATTGTCTGTAATACTAATCCCAGTATGATCCCATCTTATTGAGTCCTGGCCTTGGAGCAGATGAAAAACACATCATTCGTGCTCTTTTGTGCTTACTTGACAGACCCAGTCAGTTGTATAACAAACCATACACTGAGATATACACAGCCCACAAAACTGGACCCTGGTGTTACCTCTGTCACTGGATCTGTTCTCTAACTGATACTTTGAGCCCTGGGATATGAGAACTAAAGCAATCATCAACGAAATAGGTGATCCCATTGTCACTAGCATGGGCCAAACAAGGGTCATCTGTAAACTAAGGTCAACAACTCTTTTATTCCAGATCCCTAACCCTAAGAAAAATCCTGTCAACCTGTCCCCATGTTGTTTGTTGTTTTCAGATTTAGCTACATGATAATGGCTGGGAGAGAAAACAGCTTTGGCATGGATGAATCTGGGGAGCCTGCCTAGAGCCAGCAGTGCTTTGAGTCCACAGCCCTAATCAAGACCCTGTAACCAACCCTGCTTCCTATCATACCTAAATTAATAATATCTCTTTTATTTACTTCTGTCTTTACCCTATACTAACCTACTTTGTAAAATGCAGACATTAACCTAGTGTTGAAGTTGCCCAAATTCCTCTGCTACTTCAGACATCCATATTTGAGCCACAGAAGTCTATCAGGAGCAGGAAATTCAACCTCCAGTCATGACTTTGGAGGCCTTTTCCAACCTAAATGATTGTGTGACTCTGTGACTTGAGGACACCTCTTACCCACAGAAGTAAGGGCAAGGCAATGGCAGAGATTAGTAATGAAAATCTGGGATCTGGCCAGACGCAGTCATCAAATATGTTTTCAGTGCCTCCAGGCCAAACTGCTGACTTCAGCCATGGTGATGGACCTCCCCTGTGAGTTCTGGGCTGCTGGGAGGACAGCTGCCCTTGTGCCCCTGCAGCAGCACCCGCAGCAAACCCGCTCCCCAGGTCCCTGTGCAGGCATCAAGGTAGTTCCCTGCCCTGTGCACGAACACAGCCTGGCAGGGCAGGACCCACCAGCTCCCACGGCCATGGATGCCATGCCTGGCACAACCAGGGAAGCAAACCCACCCAGTAAAGCCCCGTCCCCGAGCGAGACACACCATGTGGTGTGCTGGGGCACAGGTGGCAGGGCCCGCCCTCTGCAGTGGGTGCCTGCGCTGGGAACCCCTGTGGGGGGACACTGGGATGAGCCAGCAGCACAGGAGGGAGTTCACAACCAGGGTAGACACCAGTTTCCTTCCCAGACAGCCACACACCATGACCTAACTGCTGTAGAATGCCTGCAAGAGGCAGATGTGCAGCCTGGTACCCACCCACAGCAGACATCTGTGCAGGGAAAGTTGCCTCCCTCGGAGGACATCTGATCCTTTGCATGAACTAACATTGTTCTGAAATGCTTCATCTACGCCCCAGCCCGGGTTTGGCTGCCTGACCATGCTCACAGACAGCAGAAGATCTCCATGTGCTTTCTGCTGTGGCTCCATTCACACTCTAGTGAAGTTACACCCATGGGTCAGTGTCTCCATGGCCCAGCCTCACACCTGCTGAGGAGCAGCTGCTGACTCTCAGGTGCTTCAGAATCCTCAGGTCCTGAGCAGACCATTTCCTTTAATAACAAACTGTGATAAAAAATGCAGTCAGGATCATGTAATAGTGGCTCATTAGTTCTGATTTTTTATAATAGCCTAATTAGGTTATGTGCATTCAGAGATTTGAATGGAACTGGAAATCTTTTGTTTGTACATTCTTTGTATGTTTTGAACCATCCCAGAAGTTAAGTCACGTTAACCTGACACAGAACATATTTTACAAAACAAGATTATTATTCTGCTTTGCATGGTCCAGGGGAAACATAATGAGCTTCACTTCCTGGAGACAGATAAAGGAGGACTGAGCTGGCAAAAGACAACATTTTTCAACAGCAGTTTCCAAGTTAGGGATCTGAACTCCTGTCCAGGCATGCAGACAATACAACTGGGTGTTTTTTAGGATTAATAGAGAGACTACCCTGAAAAAGAAGGAGGGAAAATGGCAGATTTGGAAGTGCTCAGCACACAAGAAAATCAGTCTGTTTTCATTAGGCATCTAAAATAGAATTTTATGAATGGAAGCCAAGTAAATTCTACAGGATCATTCTGACAAGTAGTACTGGCTGCAGTTATCTTTTAGGTCCTGAGTTTGCAAGCTGTGATACTCTCTCTAATTTAAAACCATGGAAACATTCTAATCTACCAAAATAGCATTAGTCATGAGCGTAGAACGCATGGAAGAGTTTTTCAGGATGACAACCACAGTATCTTAGAACCACAGTAACTGTCTCAGTCAGCACGTTTTAGGGCTTTCCTTGCCATGTTCTCAGCAACATTTCCTCAGCTGCAGTCCACCCCTGATGCCTGCACTGTCCCCACACCCCACTTTGGGTTGTGCCATACCTGCTCTTGTTGCTAGAGCAGGGAAAATGTGAACCTCTCTGGTCCTTTCCTCATTGTTGTTCCTTTGCAATCTTCAAAGGAAAAATGTGAGAGCGTTAGAAACTGTTACAGTGCAAGTCCAAGTAAAGAAACTGCCGTTTCAAACAAAGAAAAGCACAGAAAAAGTACAGAAAAGGTACACACTCCTTAACAGGGTTAAGGCACACACATTACTTGTCTGTAAGACAAGCCAGAGGAGAGCAGAGGGCAGCTGTGTGAGCTGGAATTCAGTCCCCCTGAGCCATTAGCTCTCTCTGTAAACCTCCTCATCCAGAACCAACACACACTATCAAATCAGACTCTTGGTTTTGGACACAGATAGAAAGCATCTGTGCTAAACTTTCCCTGTCACCTCAGAGAATGAAGAAAAAATGGCAAAATCTACCAAGTATTACAGTAAAAAGACAACAATATATAGTAGTTTGGATTCCTTTGCCTATGAAACATGGAACTTTTAAGGTGGTCAGTTCCCCAGTCCCAGGTAAGCCAGCCAGTGCAGTTGCAGTTTCTTAACTGATAGGGGCTGTGAAAAGAATTCAAGCATTCTGACTTGGCAGGCAGGACAAGCCTCTCTTTTCACATTCTCAGCACAGAAACTTCCAGAGGTTACCGTGGTATCTGTTACATGGATTTTTATCAGCTAGCCTAGTCACTGAATGAAGGATTTGAATACTCTGATGATGGACAGTCACTTAGCCTAAACCTGTAAGAACAAACCATGGATATGGTACTTAACACTGTCTGATCACCTGCACATATCAGTGTGTAACATGCACAGGTCCTCACTTCTGTACAACAGTGTCAGAAATAATGGAAAGGTAAATCACCAACAGTTAATGCAAAAGTAACCTGCCACCTTCCTATCCATGTTCTACCAAGAGAAATCTGTAGCAACGGAACAAGTACAGGGAAAAGGAAAAGGATTTTAGCTCCACAGACTGAGAGTGGTTCATTTGGCAGTTATGGGGCTGAAATTCTTAAAATGCTGTTTGTTTTATGGAAGCACGAAAGCTGTATTGCAGTTAAGGCATTAGCACATCTGGGGTGCAGACTGATTTCAACTTCAGGCATTCAAAGTTTATCGTGAACAGATACAACATTCGTATGCTTTTGTGGGGAAATGACTAACAAGCTGCCTTTTCCCAACCCCAAACACCTCACCATGTTATGAAAGTTCACAGCAACTGATGCTGATAACTCACCCGTGCTCTGTAAAATGCTGCATTTTGACCTTGGGGTCCAGCCTCTCCAGCAAGAAAGCATCTAGCTCTTTATCAGTTCATCTCTCTTTTTGGTCTTTATTTTGTTATATTTAGTAAAATTCATAGAGTGGTGACACTCAGCACAATGGAATTTTGTGGTGCAAAATTCCCTATTAGACAGGAACGAGCCTGTGGTCTGATGAGTCAGCTCAGCTCCTTCCACCACACTCTGCCCGTGGTGAGGCACTCACAGGCCACTGATTTAGAAGTAAAAGCAGCTGAGATGAAAGAACCAAGCCAGAAGTTAGGAAAAGCCTCTTCATCCTGAGCAAAGGTGGGTATGAACATGTATTATACAGATAAAACATTGATGTTAATTTAGTATCTGTGCAACACAGTAATCCTATAAGCTAAGGTGAAGATTCCCCTGGGAAATATGGATGGTGGGTGGTCTGGAACTGGCACAACCTGCTCTCTTCCACCCTGTGGGTCTGTCACAGCTGACACTGACCTCGATGTAGCAGGATTTACTCTGGACTAAGTCCCTCTTTTTCAGGTGACTTCTTCACTTCTTCCAGGTGTATTTGATGCAGCTTCAGACAGAGCCTTGGGTTTCAGGAGAGCAGCTGAAAAAGAGTTTAGGAAACAACCCATTCCAAGACCACTTGCAAAAGGGTGATCTTGCAAAGGAGGTGGCGGGCAGGCTGTGTTGGGGTGATGAATGTTGGTAGTACGGAAGCCTTTTTCTATCCCCTGAAAAAGGGAGCCTGTAAGCTACATTTGCTTTTCCCTGGGACATACCTACGAGGAACATAAATGTACATTATCTATTTTTGTTTATTTTAACATCTGTGTGGAAGGGATAGCCCCCCAGTTCAGAAGACTGGGATAATTTGAAAGTGATTTAAAAGGAAAGTTTGGTGGCACAGTGAATACAGACTGAACACAATTTCTAACATAACTAGATTAGCTGGGGGTGTGAAAATTAAGCGAAAAATTAAGAAGTAGTCCTGACTGTAACAAGCACAGGTTCTATTTCCTGCAAGGCATCAGTCACTCAGTTTACAGTTTTCCTCCAGAGTAGCAGCAAATGGGCTGACAGGAAAACAGAGCAGGATTTTCAGTCACAGTCTGGTTCCTGTGGAATTTACACAGCTTCTGTCATGGGTTATACCAGAGAGGACAGGGCCATGACAAAAAATGTGAACAAAAGGCAGCTCTGCCTCCTTCACCAGCCTGGCCAAAATATATTTGACTGCTTGCTTCCTCACAATCACAAGGAACCATATAAACAAACAAACAAACATAGTGCCTTTAAATCCACAGTAATTCTACTCTGTTGACATCTAATTACTGATTATAGGCTTGTAATCACTGGCATGTAATCACTAATTATCTCTAGATACACCACCTGTTTTTGCTATAGAGTGTCAGTGTACTCTCCTGAAGCCATGGACAGGGAGGTTGAAGGCAAGGACATTTGAGGTCTGCAATGGTTGATTAGGTCAAGTGCAACACCATGGAAACAAGGAAATCTCAGCTTAGTCCTAAAAGTCCTTTCTGGGAATAAAAGCAGGCACAGAGGAGAGTAGCTGGTGATCCCCGGGATAGGCTGGAATGAGAGGCAGTCACAACAGCAGGCTGATGTTTGGAAGCAAGTCAGCATTTGCCATCACAGCAGAGGCCAAATGCAGAGTGAGACCAGCCAAGCCAGGCTTCACAGCCTGGGAAGATGCTGGATGACGCCATCTGGGAAGCAGGGAACAAACAGAACAAGTGGAAAGAGACTGATTTTGAGAGGCAGAACCTGAACTTGGAGAAACTGAGCTGGCTGCTCTTGAAGTGAATCTGGCACATGTAATGGTAGAATATTTTAGGCTTCAAACTTATACAGAATGTATGTTTTCTTATGTAAATCCATCTCATCCAAGCCCTAACAGTCTTCTCCACATGAAGCTAGACAGCTCTTACAGTGGCTACAGTCTCACCTTTCCCCAAACTGTGATCTTGAAAATGCCCACTGACCTCAAACCAACAGAAATGTCTACAACTTTACTTGGCTATTCCTGAAGGTCTGGAGTTACATCTCTGGAGTGGTCCTGAACTACCTTCATCTTAAAGGTGGCTGGAGCTCACCTGATGTGCACAACCTCCTGGGTCACCACCTATTCCTCCTTGTTACTTCAGGTGGGCCCAGCAGACTCTAGCAAGGTTGGAATATTTTGGGGTTCATACTGATGCCAGATCTGTGTTTCTGAACCTCTTGAAAATATTACTTCTTCTGCCTTGTGAGAGCCTTATCTGTGTTCCCTTCTGTCCCCTACAACTTCATAGCAGAGTAACTCAGTTTGCATCTGACTGCAAGGCCTGCAGTGCCACAGGAGTCCTTGGGCACTGAGGAGTCCTTCCTTGGAGGACTTGGAGAGGGAGAAGGAGAGTCCAGATTCACCACAGGGAAAGTTTCAGAACCCTTGTTCCACAATTATTATTTGTTAACATTTTGACTAGCAGCTCATTTCAGTAAGAAAAAAAAACCCAACACATGTTGAAATGCCAAAATTTTCCATAGATTTTGCTCAGCACTAAACAAATCCGGGAGCAAAAAGCATTACTGCATTTCAGAAATATTCTTGGAATAACCCAGTACAGAACATTATAACTTCCAGCTGCTCATCAGAGCTGTGGTCTCTGTTAGCATGACAGACTGACAGCACGCTGAAGTCAGGCTGTGTGTGTTGCTCAAAGTTACACCCTCCAACAATATAAAAGCATTTTGCAACAGAAATTACCACGCTGTGAACCCACTTTCCCTGTGGCTTTGATATGAAACACTGAACAGGCTTTTGACAGAGTCAAATGCTTTGTCTTACTGACTCTGCAGTAGTTTGACTTTAGTAAAAGATTTCACCAAAGACACCACGCTGTGCACAGCAGTCCCACAAGGACTGCTATGCAGATCAGCCTGGAGGATCACAAAGGTCCATCTCATCTTCTAACCTGCTATGTCCAAAAGTTTAAAAACTGGGTGTGGTGATGGAGGCATCAGCCCCTGGCCCATCCTAGTGGATTGAGAGCAGGTTTGTCAGTCACCTGCCCTTCATGAACATGCCATTTCTTGGGGAAGGAAAGAGCCCGCCCATCTCTGACCTCCGCTTCTAAATGTAAGTAGGACAATCAAATTTTCTTGTCAAGTTTGGCTCTTTCACTGTTTCTTCTGTGTTTGTCCTTAGCCTGACTCTCCCTGAGGTGCATGAAAGGCTGTGCTGGGGGCTGTCCTGATGTTGCTGCAAGAATGAATCAGCAGAACAACCCTGTTTGTCTGGCAGTCTCCAAAAACAGGACACCCCAGTAAATCAGGACTGCAGAGTATGAGAAGGCAGCTCTGACTTTGCATGAAACAAGACAACTCGGACCTATTTCACCACTGCTACTTAATGTGCATTTAGTGAAGGGATGCAGTTTTATTAAGCCCTGTAGGAAGCAGATGAGGGTGAAGAAATCAGAGTTAACCTGCCACTGCTACTGCCCTGCTGCTTCCCGGTGCTTCTCCAGCTGAACCCACAGACCTTGAAGGAAAATGAGCTATGGAAGCCAACGCTTATTTATCATGCTAACAAAGTTACACTGTTATTACATCCCTTTCATGTGCAGTCAAAGATCTGCTGCCTACAGGCCCACAGGAAAACTAGTGTTAAAGCCATTCTATATGGATTTGACATCAAGGAAGGAAATGTCCTCATTCACAACATGGCTTTCCTTTGCTTGAGCTCATGAGCATTGGTGAAGGAGGGGGTCAAATCCCAATTTATGTCAACAGTCTTTTTCCTTCAAATAACACAACATTCTCTGAGTCTAATGAACATTGTAGTCACAGCTATGGAGCCTGAGATGCTTCCTGGTGTAATAAGCAACTTCCAATGACACAGGCAGCATTATGTGAACAAGAAGTTGCAAGCAGGGACATGCTTCACTTTTTCCATTTTCTGGTTTTATTATACATAGAATAATGTTGAACAAAGCATCTGGGATCTGGGATTCAGCAAAGGATGCAGGGTTTTTCCAATTAAGAAACTGCCCACTACCCTGACAAATGGAAAATGAATTAGCAAAGTCATCAGAAAATACCCATCAGAGAAAAACGATGCCTTGGCAGTGGCAGGCAAGATGACCTAATTTGACTTCTCTGTCAATACTTTTGCTGTTTGAACGATTCACTTGGCAGTTTAAATTCCTCTTCAAACATTTTAAAGATAACAGTAAGTTGAGAGCCTCATGGAGAAAATGCTTGTGAAAGTTACACCACACGTTGTGCCTCTCACTGGTTACTCTGCAGCTCCGGCACTTGGAGCCCCTCATTCCCTGCAAGCCTCTGATGGGAACCCCGGTCAGAGCTCCGGCAGCAGCTGAGAGAGCAACAAAGAAAACCAGCATGGGGGCTGAGCGCACAGAACAAGAAAATGCCCACCCCAGACAGGATGATTATGTCCCATCTGATTACCTAATCCCTCTGCAGAAAGGGATTTGCCTAAAGACCACTTCCCAGAAGGCACCATTCCCCCATTCATAACCAGTGAGGCTCACCTTGTAATGTGACTGATTTCCATTTCTCAGTGCCGCCTTAAACAGTTCTTACTCCACTGGAAAGATGCAGTCGGATGTGAATGAGAAGCTTGCCACTACAAAACATAATTTCCCATTTAAAAAATGCTGTTCCCTAGATCAGAAGAGCAGCCTATGCCTTTTCCTTCATGCTAGAACCAGCAGTGCCCATCTGGCAGGCTCAGCTCAGACTCCTGACCCACAAGGACCAGCGCTCCTGTTCTGGGGTCAGGATGTGAACCCAGCCCTCGAGCCGAGGAAATCCCCGCAGGGCTGATGGTTGGCTCTGCTGGGTCCTGAGGCAGCACCAAGCACATGAGCTCACATGTCTGCCATCTCCATCTTCCCTGGGCTTGGGCAGGGGAGACAGCGTTCCCGCCAGATCCCCTCCCTGATCTCTATCTCCCATCTGCTTTGCACAGAGAAGAGAAAGGAGAGCTGTTTTCCCAGCAGGATCTGAAGATGCACCACTCATGACTGTTTGCCTGACAAGCATTTTTGTCCATGACCATGTAAACATGTGATTTAAAGAAAGGAAAATTTCCTTAATTACAGGAGGCATGCATTTTGTCATTGTGTAATTAAAAGCTTCACATCTGATCCAAGACATATATACACAGAAATATAAATAATGTATTCTGCTGGGCCCAAAAGCAAGGGTGCAGTGAACATACACTGAACCCAAACTTCAGTTTTCATGGTATTCTTGACCTAGTGCCCTTACAACACCTCACAAAAATGATCTTAAAAGCAAAAATCAAGAATTGTCTTTTACACAGTGAGTGATTTTCCTTAAAGGTTAGATTTTAAAGCCTCCACTTCTCAGAAGAGCCCCCATACTCCTTTACTGGTGCAAATAATTGCAGTGCAACCATTTATGCAACAAGGCACTAGGAAAGATAAACACTGGACTCAGGATTTGAATAAATATTGCTATTAAAGTACAATGCTGAAACTTTTGCACATTTGCAGAATCAGACAAAGGCCAGGCCTCGTTCCAAAGAATTTTAATTCCCCATAAAGCTGCACAACCATATGGAGAGGTCCCAACCAAAACAAGGGGTTCACTCTAACCTCGCTGTGGTCAGTGCACGCAGCCACAGAGCAGCTGCATCTCAGGGCTGTTTGTCTCAGGAAAGTCTCAGCCCTCACATGTTTGGCCCTGGGGAGGTCGTGGCTCAGCTCTCTGTGTGGAGCAGGACGGCCGCCAGCTCCAAGACCAGCACATCCCTCTCACAAAGGGCAGAAGCTGGATGAGATGGTTTTCATCTTGCACTCAGTGGATCTCACTTGCAGAAGGGGGAGGAGAAATGTCTTTGTGCTAAGCAGACCCTTAGGAAGGTAATGACCTGGTGGGCGGCCCCTCTGTGTGCATTTGTTTGGCTAGTACTGGTGGTCCTGCCACTGAGTGAGTTACAGAGGCAAAATATTTGCCAGGAGAATAGTAGAAAAAACTCCAAAACAAACTTGTTCTGGCTATTTGAAGGGATATTTCCTTCCTTATCTGCCAGGCACTGTTGCTGCCCCTGCACCTGAAACAGGACAGTGAGCACCCCACTGGGATGGGCACCGGGCTCTTCTCCTGGCACATCCCTGTCGGGAGCAGCGGGGCTCTGGTGCAGGCATGGCACCCGTGGTGCTGAGTGCCATGAAGACACAACTCTGGGGCAGCTGCACGGTAAAGTTCATGTAAGAAGAAGAGAACAACCCAGTGCAACCCTCTATGGTGCTGTTCTAGAGAACGTAAGGGCAGACACTGACCAGCATTTTACTTTGCTGCGTGACACAAGGCTTTTAAAGTAACTCTTCCAAATTTGCTGACACAGTCTGTTTATATTTAGTGCATCTTTTCTTCTCCTAACCCTTCAGACCTGAATAATTAGTCAAACATTCAAGGTTCTGTAGATTGTTCCACTTAGGTGGCGAAAAACCTGAGTGAGTTAATGACACTGGTACAAGTCCAGTTACAAAAGCTTCCCAGAGTGCAAAAGGAAGGAAACAATCCCAAACCATTTCCTCTCTCATAACTTCAAGCCTCAGTCAGCCAGTACCCACAGACCGCCTCTCCAGGCTTAATCACAGGGTCATTGTTCTCCATGATGGGTCAGGCTCCATGTGGATTTTCCTTAAGAACCACCGGTCCTTGGAGGACCGGCAGAGACAATGGCACTGCTTTGTTTGTGCAAAAAAGGTTGGAAAAAGCATAGCTGACAGCATATCATAACGCAAATATGTGGTGTGAGAAATCACTTGGCAGGAATGTTGAGCCCAGGTACCACGTACACTTGTTTTAGATAAAGAAATGAGCACTTCGAAAAACTATCTCAGTCAAAGCTCCAGTTTTGGTGCTGCACGGTAGATTTCAGAGACCGCTACTGCTATACAGCCATTAGCATTGCCTTGGCTCGCTCTCTGTACTTCTGAAATGAAGTAGCAGTGGAGCTCTCAAAGCAACACCTTAAATCAGCGAACACACGGAGCTTGTTTGTGCGGCTCGTCTGGTGGTGTTTGCGTGACAGCAGCACCCGCGTGGGAGCAGAGCAGCTTCTGTGCACCAGACATCGCTCGTGCCGGATTGTGGCGTTCACCCGACCGCAGTGCCCGTGCGGGGCCCGTGGCCAACCGCGGTGAGGTGAGCGAGCGCCGGTTTGCGGGCAGCGCCCAGGGACCGGCGGGGGCAAACTCTGCCGGGGCTGCTGCCGGTGCGCCCGGGCACAGCCAGCACCGAGGCGCTCCCGTGTGTCCGCTCCGTCCCGGGAAGGGGCCGGTGCCAGGTCCCTGTGGCTGCCCGGGCAGCCCCGCCCGGCCCGGGGGACATCAAGGCAGCCGCCCCGGAGCCGCCCGGGCGGAGCCCGCCCGTGTCCCGCGCCCGCGCAGCCCCCGCCCCGCCCCGCCCCGCCCGCGGCCGGGCCCGCCCCGTCCCGCCCCGTCCGCCCCGTCGGTGCCGTCCCGCGGCGCGGCGGGGATGGCGGCGGACGGGCGGCGCGAAGACGAGGAGCTGCCGGTGTACCTGGCGCGGCCCGGCTCGGCGGCGGTGCCGCGGCAGAAGCGCGGGGGGCTCTTCTGCAGCGTCGAGGGCGCCTTCGAGAGCAAGACCCTGGACTTCGGGGCGCTGCGCGTCGGGCAGCGCCGCGCCCCGCCGCCCTCCCGCCCCGGCCCCGAGCCCACCACGCCGCCCACTGCGGCCCCCGGCCCCGACCCGGCCGCTGGCGACCCCCGCGCCACCCCCGGCGAGGAGCGGCTCCAGGACGCGGCCCCCGCGGACCACAGGGTAGGGGCCGGGTTGCGGAGGGGCTGGGCCGGGACCGGGGCGGAGGGCGCGGGCCCCGCGGTGGGGGCTCGGGGGGCCGCGGGCGGGTCCGGCTCTGATCGCCCCCGGGGCCGGCCCGGAGGAGCCGCCGGTGGCTCCCCCGGCCCGGCTGCCCGGCGGGGTCGCGGCCGTGCCCGGTGCGCGGAGTTCCGCCCGTCCGGCGGGATGCCGGCGGTGTCACCGCGGCAGCGGCAGCGGCGAAGGCCGAGTGTCAGAGCCGCGGGCTCGGTTTGCTGCAGCTGCTCTGTTTTACTTGTGTGAAAGGATACCTGCCCCCGCGCTACCGGGCATAGGGAAAAAAAAAGAAAAAAAAAAAAAAAAAAAGTGGGGATTTTGGAGCCGTTGGTCCAGAGCAGGCGATCCTTATCTCCCATGGGCACAAACCAGAAGTGAAGGGCATCACGTTGATCTGGAAGTGGCAGTGCCGGAGGTGTCATCAGGCACAAAGTTTCTCCACTTACACCAAACTGAAGGGGATAAACTGATCCATCCAGCTCCACGGGGTAGGTCCTTCTGCCAGAGGGTGAGATGGCTCACTGTGCTGGTTCTGGTCCCATTTGCACTGGCAGTTGGGCAGGAAGATGATTAAGTTAATGGTGTTGAGTGAATCCCCTGGTTGGAGTTTCAGTGGGCCCTGTGGCTCATTTTTATATCAGGCTGGTCAATGAGTTTGTTTGGGGCTGAACTTTTTAGTAGCCATCTTAAGGTCACTCATTTTCAATGGTGAATGGGACAAATTAATAAACGCCATTTTTGAAAATGGAATCAAAAGTCACCTGCGTTTGAGCACAAAGAGGTGGCGTGGATGTGTCAGGGTTCTGCAGAAATCTCCACTTGGGTCTGGAGTGCCAACCCTGATAAACTGCAGACGTTTGTGATCTGGAGGCCTGACCTCAGCAGCTAGAGGCCGGTGGGAGTGCAGCAGTGAACTGTGATGACTTGGCCTGTCTGGCTTTTGGGGAAGAGCACCAGGCTGTCCTCAGTGTTTGCCGTCTTCTGTAGGAATGTCCAGCTTGGCAATGCTTGCCTTGAGCTTTCTTTGTTGCACTTCTTCAGCCTCTGCTTTTTGATTTCTTATTGGCACACTTCTCAGTTCCTGTTCTTGAGCTTTGCTCCTTTACAGTCTGTTTTACAGAGTCAGGATTATTCCTGTCAGTACCAACCTTGTCCATGTGGTATGAATAGCAGCTGCAGAACTGACCACTGCATTAACAATTTTATGCTGCTGCTTGTTGGAAAAGAAGCAGAAGCTCCCGACAGCCTGTCTGCAGGCTTTGCTGTGAGCTTTTCTTTATTAGCTCTACCAAAAATTTGAAGCAGTCTTGTTCCCTTTTAAGGTCTTATGTAGACCGTGTCTCTGGTGTTTTGTAGCTGAGATTTTCCTTCAGCAGCTCCTCTCTTCCTGATGATTTCTGCCCCTACATTTCTTCCTCCAAGGCCTTTCACCTGATAAGCATCAGGAACCAAACCCCTTTTTTCTTGCCTAAGAGGGTGGGAAGCTTCATACATGTGTTCTTCTGAGTGCATGGCTGGAAGGAATCATATGACTGGTCCCCGAGTAGGACAGTCCACTGGGAAATGCACGTGGTGCACACCAAGCCTCACTGCCTGCACAGCCACGGGGAGTTTGCCTGCATTGGACTCTGCAGACTCAGAGCACACAAAGGCACTTTTGTCAAGGCAAATTGAACTTCTTTGAATAATTTCACAGATTAAGAATCAGAGAGAGAGAGAGCTCAAGTCGTCTACCCTTGCCCAAGCAACTTGTTTATTAGAGAAGGTGAGAGTAAGAGACTTGCCTGTGCCCAGGGCAGTAGATAGAGATCCATTGTCTAATTTTTGCAGTGAAAAGTTTCTTTTTTTTTTCTTTCTGTAGCATTACAGACATTAATTACAATTAAAGCACCAACAGTTTTGCAGGGACACAACTGCAGTGAATAACTGCCCAGTGATAACATGTGGTGTCATGCAGCTGGATGGTGTAGTACAGGCCCAGGCTCATGGGCCTCACTTTGTTTTATCACAAAGTCTATTGGAAGGACAAAACCTGGGCTGTGTATTGGGGAGCAGTGAAGCCATAGTGGGGATGTGGTTCAGAGCATTTGGGGGCCGTGCCTTTGCTCCATCAGTGGGAATTTGAGCTTTGCCAGTGGATTCAGGGACAGAGAGTGACTGTTGTTGGGGCAGGGGCCAAGGGGCTGCTGGGGGAGGCCCTGGCTGTGATGGGCTGCTGCTGCCTGCCTGTGTGGGCAGATGGGCTTCCTGGGGAACAGGACATGTGCCTTTCAGCTGCTCTTTGCTCAGAGCAGGAGGCCCCTTTCCCTGGTAAAAAGTTCTGCTGCAGCAAGAGTTGCCATTGCAAAACACTTAAAATTTGGGGGAACAAGGTTGGGAGGCTGCATTCTGCTCTGATGTGAACTATTTGCAGAGACCTTTTTTACCAAGAATGATTTAACTCAGGGCAGATTTCCATCAGTAATAGCCAATATGGACTCTACCCTTGTGAAGTGTCTTGAAGTTTTCCTTGAGAGCTGTCATGCCATTTGTTTAGCCAGAGTGGATTACTACGCTCACTTTACTATAATGAAGTTAAGGAGAGTTTCTCTGTAGGTCGCAAGTAACACCCTCTGAATTGCTGTGGTCAGGACGTTCACTGAGGGCTGCTGATGTATGAACAGGTACTGGAGAGCTGCAGCACTGGGCATCTGCAGAGGCAGCAGGGAAGGAGCTTTGCACTCTGTGCCTGGTGCCTGGGAAGAAGGTCAACCAGACGCCTGTGGTGGCCTCCTCCACGTGCCTCCTCGCTGCTCAGCCGTGCAGAGACCCCGTGTTTCCATCCTCCTGTGCAGTCACACAGGCAGGAGCACATGGCTCGTTGTGCTCACCCCCAGACACTCTGTCCGTCTGTCCTGCTGCGTGGTTCTGCAGTGAAGTCGTCATTTCCAAGGCAACTGGCTGTGGTCCCACAAACACGGGATTGCGGCTTCGCCACAGGCTGGGGCAGCTCCGTCGAGGAGGAGGAGTGTGAGGGAAACTGTCAGGCAGTGAAAGCAGGTGAAGGGTCTGTCCCCTCCATAAGAGTGTTGGGAGTCAGTCCTTGGCTTTCTCCTGCAGGCATCCAGTGTCACACGTGTCCGGTTGTGTGACACCTCTTGGGTTCAGCTTGTGATAAAGGCTGGAAAGACAGGCAGAGCTGCCTCAAATGGAGAACAAAGCTTGGCCTAACTTGATGCTCTCTTAGTTTTTCTGACACTTGTAAAATGTGCTATGACTTCTGCATTCAGCTTTCTGGTTTCCATTGCCAGTAATTTATGGCAGGAGCACCAAGCCAACAGCAGTCTGTGCCTCACGAGGCAACTTGGCACAGTCTGAAGTTGCAGTTGTGCACTGCCTTTAGCACAGTTTAAAATCTTGCATTTGTGGAAGGGACCCTCATAAAGCACTTTGATAATATTAATTCATCACCTCAATGTCACACCATTCAGGATCTGTGTTTTGGTTTTACTTGCTCTTTTTATAAGACAGTGATTTGGAGTTACTTTGTTTCTGTTACTTTTACAAAAAACAGGAACAAATCCAAGCCAGTGAATTAGTTCCCATAATGCAAATACAACAGTGAAACGTGTTACAATTCATGGAGTTGAATGATAAACACTCTGGTCTTTATTGAAAAAATCCTACATGTGTGTGTTTGTATTTTTTAAGAAATCTGATGCCTGAAGCACAGCAATGAGTCAGTTCTTTGGCTGCTCATGCCAGGACAGAGGTTATTGCTAGCAGTTATGAAAACTGCAGAGTTTGATAATCCAACCCATGTATAAGAAGACAGATACAGGATCCTGTGGGAGTTATGCAGTAGGGCTAGATTTCCAGAGAAATTAGGGATTCATTTGAAGCGTTTCTGCTCGCTGCTTATGATTTACCACAAAACTTACTCTAACATGTAAATAGTTGGATCTTTCACTTACCCTAACATGGAAATAGTTGGATCTTTCACTTACCCTAACATAGAAATAGTTTCATTTTTCACTTTCCCTAACATAGAAATTAGTTTGATCTTTCACACTACCTTGTAGTGACAGTCCTTGGTTTCCTTCTGTCCTTGTTCTCAGCTCTGGGTGGTCAAGGCTTTGGAAGTGGCTGGTCCCTGTGTGTGGGCAGTGCAGTGGGAGCAGGGAGCTGTCTGGCAGGTGTGGCCACCAGAGTACCTGGCCACCATGTCCAGGGCACACCAGGCTCGCTCTGCTGGTGCTTGGGAAAACACCTACAGCAGGACATGGCAGCAGTGAGACCCAGCAGGGTATGAGGGGTCTCTGTCCCTGCCACGCTGCTGTAGCACGAGGCACAGTGATGAAGGGCTGGTTCCTTGGTGTCTGTGGTCCTGACAGGGGTGTTGTGGAGCTGTCACCTCCTGGTAGGTGGCACTCAATCCACAAATATACTTAGGGAGCCAAACTGCATGAGCAATGTGGACAAGTCTTCATGTTCTCACAAATTCATGTGACGCTTGAGATTTGAGATTTGCAAGGCAAGGCTCACTGCTTTCTCACTTGGAAGAGGCTTTGTTGTGTTGGAAGCTCCTCCAAGCATTTTTATGAACATAGTTGAAAGTGTCAAATGCAAACTTCAGTAGATTTAAGTTGAAACTAAACATTGTGGTTTGGCTGTAGCAGAATAGTTGGCTCTGTCCAAAATAACCTTTTCCTTTTTATCTAAGATGTCAGTACCTCCGGTGGGCCAGAACCTCCTGGCTCTGCCTGCCCAGGCTGGGGAGAGTGTTTGTTTCCCATACATGCAGCCACAAGTGGATCAACTTTTGGGGGCTTTTGTTTCCCATCTGGAGTGTCTGCACCGGAGAGGGAGCTTGGAATTGGCAACAAAATAGGGAGGTTTTTTGATGAGACCCAGAAAAGTAATTTGCTATGTGTGGTCTACTCTTGAGAGGTGGTCCAGGTGAGAGCAAAGCTGGTCACTGACAGCCATAATCCTGAGGAAAACCATGGCGGAGAACAGCTGGAGCAGGGTATGCTCTGTCACTTTATTTTGGGCAAAAGCTTTCCCTACACAGACCCCTTCCATTGTCACCTCTGCCAAGAGGTGGAAGGCAGAGAAGGTTGATTTTTCTCCCAGGGAACAGTTGTTGGAGGTGGCTGGAGGAAATGGGAGAAAAACAAACACCAAACATGCAGGCAGCCTTCCTGGAGACAGGGCTGAGAATCTGGAAAATATAGCTGGACCTTGGCTCATTCAGCTGGGCTGGCTCTCGACTGTGGGTCAGATTCAGCAGCATCTTTCCCTTCGCTCTGCTGGGAACAGCTGAGCTCCGTTTTACAGCGCACAGATTTCTGTCCAGTATCAGATGTTTCCATACAGCTGAGGGGGTAAAAGAAGTGATGCCAAGAAGAGAGCTCAGACCTTTCTAGTCCTTGCTCTGCATGTTAAAGGGGGCGAGGTGGGTGCCTGTGTTTCAGGGACTCAGGCTGGTCCATCTGTGCTCTAATGGAACCAGGTTGTTTCAGTGGAAATCCAGATGCTCATGTGCAGCCAAAGCTCACCCCGCAGAGGGAGCCAAGAGTGAAGTGGGAGCCTTTCCCTGCAGGCTTGGCATAAGCCCTTCGTGAGGGATGACTGCCTGTGTGAGCAGCCCAAGCGCAGCAGGAGGAGGGAGGGATGCCCCTGCCTGCAGTGGGAACATTTCCATTGTGCCTTTGGAGAGAGGAACCAGAGAGAAGGGATTCTCCATCGGAGCTGGCAGGGGTGAAATGTCTCAAATGGTCACTGCTGCTGGCAGCAATGCTGAGCAGAGGGGCAGGACCCCCACCAGTCCTGTAGCCTGTGGGGCCAACCTCTTGGCCTCGAGTGGTTCGCTGTGGGTCTCGCAGCTAACCCAGCCTCAGGAGAGGAAAAACCCTTGTTGAGCCACCCAGCTCAAGGACATTTCATTGCTCTGAGGGATCAGGCTGTAATTGAAGTAATTGGCCTTGAAGCAGCAGTCACTTGTGTACACATATGTGCATATTCCATTTGACATGTTTGGTTTCAACCTCATTTATTTTTGGCAAAGAGAAGAAACAGCCTCTCCCTCACCTGGACACCTTCTCTACATGCCTGCAGGGTGCAGGAGCTGTTCTGGGGCCATGGGACTCCTGGCTTTGGTGCAGGGATGGTGTTCCTGTCCCTTGGATTCAATGCCTCTGAGGCAACTTAGCCCCTAAAAACTTGCCTGCTAGGAGAGTAGAGGGTACAGTTTCATGCTAAGAATATGTATGTGGAGGAGAAGATGGTGTGCATGGGGACAGGCTGGCCTGACAAATGTGCTGAACATTACGACATTTGAGCCCAGATTGTTCCATGACATTCACTGAACCTCAGCTGTGGCTGCCTGAGAACCATCAGTTGTGGACACATAGGGCTGGTGGGATGTACTTCTGTCCTTTGCACTGTCAGCAGCCTCTGGGTCCCCACAGATGGTGGTTGAGCCAGGCCACAGTCAGAGCTAGGCCTGTTTTGGTGGCAAAGTCCTTGCAGCAGCACGTGCCTTCTACTCCGTGTTCACACCGCTGGTGCTCCTTGCTGTGCTCCTGTCACTCATTGCTGGCCACAAACATCTGGTGCCATGTTATCCCTGCAGGTGTTTCTGAGGATGTTGTGAGCTCTGAGCATTGCCGTTTTAAATAACTTTCAAATTGACCATGCTTCTCATAGAGGATGTTTTGAAGCATGTGAGTAATGCCTCGCGGACTGCACCTGGAAGAGATCCTATGGAAAAAGCCTTTTTCCATTCTGAATGTTTTGGGCCCAGGGCAGCATGTTTGACTGTATTTGTGTGAGTGTCACATAGCAACCAGGAGTAAAGCACATCCCTTCAAACGAGGGGTCTGAAGTCACCGTGGCTGGCCAGCATCCAGGGGGCTGATGCAAGCTCAGCTCTTGAAAGTGTCCAAGTGTTGAAGTCAGCAGCATCTGTCTGCATAGTCATTTATCTGTTATTAACTAATTAACTGCTGCTCTTTCTGTGACTGATTCCAAAGTTGAAGTGACACCACTCAGCCTGGGGATACTCTTAAACTTTCTGGAGAATAGGCATGTGAAGTTTCAGGAGGTTTGGGGATAGGAGTTGAGCGTCTTTCTCATCTCCCAGCCCCATCCAGTCTAATTTCAGTAGAGACCAGGACTTGTTCTGGAAGCATTGCAGTGGTGTGACAAGAACAGCATGGTCTGGTACCTGATCTCTCCCCGTGCTCCTTAGCTGCAGAGGCTCTGGCACAACACTGCTCCTCCATTCCCTGCCTGGCACTTGCAGACACCCCCTGCCCATGGATCCACTGGGAAGGAGGGGGAAATTTTCAGCTGCTTCTTGCTGACTGTGGAGGTGTAGCAGCGCCCAGGCAGTGGCACAGGAGCTGGGACAGGGAGGCAGCTGGGTCAAGCAGCCCTTGCAATTTTGTCCATACTCTCGCAGTCCTGGCAGTAATAAGTTATTGAGCATCTGCTGACTTTCACTTGAAGCTGGTGAAAGCTTTTTGGGTTTAGAATAAATACATATCCAGTAAAATACTCCAAGAGCTTCAGTGGAAGCACACACAGAGTAACAGACTCAGTGGGTAATAAAAGCTTTGGGCTGAGTTACTGAGCCGGTGGAGACATCCAAGCTCGTGGTGAGGGAGGGCTGGACCAATCTTTGTACTTAAACCCTTCGGCAAGGAGAACAGACAGTTAACGCTGCTGTGACCCCCTGCTGAACCTGGCGGCAGAGCACGCACTCCTGACAGCCCATGCTGCTGTCACCCGCTTCTCCAGAGCTCAGTAGCAGTCCGAGCTTGCTGCAGTGCCAGGGGTTGTGCTGTGAGATGGCTCTGGATGTGCACACACTGGTGAGCAGGATGCTCATGAGGCCCCTGCTGTATTGTTAGGTTCTAACAAGAAAGCAAACTGGAGGAGGGTTTGGGTGTTGGTCACCCAGGTCAGATGGCTTCTTTTTCTGCCAGGAGCTAGAAATTGGATTTACAGCAATGTCTGTGCCAGGTGTGTCTGTAAAATTTGTCTAGTGGAGAGCACACCATCAGCTGCTGCCTGGCAGTAGGATCTGTAGGAACATCTCGCTGATGGTGTTCAAAGCTCTGCACGTGAGCAGAGTCACAGCTGGCTTGGGAGAGAAAGTGAGATTCAGGCCAGCCCTGGCTCCTGGACCTGCTGGCAGCACCACAGATCATGGCAGGCAGGAGAGGGCAGACGAGTTCATCCCATCATTGCACAGCTCCAGCTGGCCTGGTCCTGGCCGGCCATGGGGTCCCAGGCTCAGCTTCGTCTGTCTTAGCACACACTGGGTACTCGTAGCCAATTCCACCATTCAGACCTTCCTACCAAGGTCACAGCAGAGGAAAGGCCAGAAGTCCTTGGTGCTGCCAGCACCTGTGGTGTTTATGTGGCACGCAGGATTCCCGGAGCCAGGTGTGTGGTGTATTTTATTATTTTTTAATGTTTCTAATTCTTGTGCTTGTGAAAGAAAGTTTGAGGTAATGCAGGTGCACTCCGGTGGCCCAAGATAGCCTGGTCTGTTACAGCCCTTGGTCACTGTACTCGCTGTTGTTACTTGGAAAGTCTTGACTGGTGCAGAGCCCTGGTTGTGGCCATTCCCCCAGGCCCTCCCTGCAGGCTGGATGCAGGTGCACATCGGGCAGTGTTAATGCCAGTGCCTGGTGCCCAGTGTTGGTGCCTGCTGTCAGTGCCCAGTGCTGGTGTCAGTGCCTGGTGTTGGTGCTTGTTGTCAGCTGTCAGTGCCTGATGCTGGTGCCCGGTGTTCAGCATCCAGTGCTTGATGCCGGTGCCTGGTGCTTGGTGCCTGCTGTCAGTGCCCGATGTCAATGCCCGGTCTCAGTGCCCACTCAGAGTGCCCGGTGTCGGTGTCAATGCCCGGTGTCAATGCCCGGTGTCCGTGCCCGGTCCCGGTGTCCCTGCCGGGTCCCGGTGTCCCTGCCGGGTCCCGGTGTCCGTGCCCGGTCCCGGTGTCCGAGCCCGGTCCCGGTGTCCGAGCCCGGTCCCGGTGTCCGAGCCCGGTCCCGGTGTCCGTGCCCGGTCCCGGTGTCATTGCCCGGTGTCCCTGCCCGGTCCCGGTGTCCCTGCCCGGTCCCGGTGTCCCTGCCCGGTCCCGGTGTCCCTGCCCGGTCCCGGTCCCGGCACCTGCCGCTCCGCGCGGGGCGGGGCGGGGCGGGGCGCGCCCTGCTCGGGGCCCGCGGCCGAGCGCCCCCTGGCGGCGGCGGGCGGCGCGGTGGGCGGGGCGGGCGGGCGGCCGTCCCGGTGCGGCGGGCGCGGGCTCGGTCTCGCCTTTGTGCGGAGCGGCGCGGAGGCAGCACGGGCGGCGGCGGGTCGGGCCGGGCCGGGCGGCACCATGTCGTACCAGGGCAAGAAGAACATCCCGCGCATCACGGTGGGTGCGGCGGGCGGGGCAGCGCGCCCCGCGGTGCGGGCGGTGCGGTGCCGGTGTCCGGCGGTGCGAATCGGGTCGGAGCGGGGCGGCGGCGCCGCGCAGACAAAGAGCCGCCGCCCGCGCAGGTGAAGCGGGCTGGGCAGAGCCACGCCCGGCGGGGCAGCTCGGGCTGGAGCGTCTGCGGCGGTCGGTGCCCGGCGGCACCCGCGGGGCGCGGACCGGCCCGGAGAGCCCGGGGCTGGGCGGGCGGCTCCCTCCGGGCGGGGCCGGGGGCGCTCCCCGCGCTCGGTGCCCCCGCCGAGCCGCTCCCCGGTCTCGCCGCATCAGGTGCGCAGGGACCCGCCTGCCCCGGCCCGCCCGGGGATGGGTTGGTGCTGAAGCTGCGGGAGCCCCGGTGCCGCCGGTGCCCCGCCGTGCCGCTCCCTCCGGGGCGTGCTGCTTCAGTCTCTGCCGGGCCAGCTGTGCGCCCCGGCCCGCCCCTCGAAGGCTGCACGGGGCTTGCTCCTGGGAAGGCAGTCGGGTCTTTCATCTTGTTCATGGCTTTTCACTGGTTTCATGTAGCTCCTGATTTTTCCCCTGAGGTCTGCTCTGGCCCCCCGAAGAAAAAGGAAAAGCAAAGCGTTTGCTTTTAATTCTTCTTTTGAGTGTACAGATGTGAACAAAATGCTCCCAAAGAATCACTGAGGGCTCTACCACTGTAAAGAGAAATTCCTTTGTCAGCCCTGATTCAGTTGCTTTCATAAGCAGTGTTATGGCTTTACATATCTTGCCTCTTCTGTATCTTTAGACCACTATGGAGACACCACCATTGCTAGTGCAGGTGGGATTTTTCCCATTCCCTGGGGATTTTTGTATAGGAACCTTTATGATATGCTTTACCCACGTGCAGGGCTTGTGCCTGCTCCTCTGGGATTCGACAGGAGCTCTCTCACCTTAATGGTAACAAAATCTCCCAAATTGCTTGATTTCTCCCTATTAAGCCCTTTCCTTTTCTGCCGAAGCTGACAATGCTGCGGGCACATGGTGTCTGTGTCACTGATGTTACAGGTCGCTGTTGTTCTCCTCTGACTTGTGCAGCTCGGGGATGACCCTCCAGGACTCACTGGCCCCATTCTGCAGCATTGTCATGTCCTGGTTGGAGTGGCGGAGATGGCTCTGGAATTCTGGTCAAATGACCTGTATGTCCTGAATCCATGCTTAGGATGCAGGGGAGGCAATGAAGTGAAGTCAGGTGTTGGGTGGACTCGTCTGTTTTAATGGACTGACAGAAATAAAAGCTCAGCTCCGGTGACTCCCCTAGAACAAAGCCTCTTCTGTCCCTTTCTACTGATTGTGTCCCCGGGCACTGCTGGCACTTTTTATTCCTCCTTCCTAGATTTCTGCCCCAGAATCTTCTTGCATATCAGTACAGATAGCAGCTGATGGGGATGGCAGGTTGTCATCTAAGCTGTGCTTGTTAGTAGAGAAACGTTTGGGACTGTGTTGTGCCATTTCCTTTAAAGCATCTGAAGCATTGCAGGCAGAGGGGCGGGGGAGGGAAGGTCTGGAGCATGAGAGTATACAGAGAATACAGGAGCCACCTCCCACTGGCAGGTACCCCAGCTATAGATCTTCGAGCTGATAGCACTGAATCAGGGGCTGAGCCCACAAATTAGGGGAGCAGTGCTTTCCTTGCTTCTGTCACCCAAGCAATGGGCAGGTTGGGCTTTCATGAAGGATGTATTGGAAAACTGGGTATTTGTACTTCCCAACAGCTATTGTTTGAACTGCCTAGTGTGTTTCTGGAGATGCAGAAACACTCCCCCCTGGTTCCTCTCGTACCCAACAGTGCTGCAGTCAGTATTTGTAGTTGGTTTCTGACAGTGACATCTGAAAAAACACAGTTAGCCTTTTGTATCTGTTTGCAGCAATTTCTGGGCTTTTCTAGGACAGCCATTTTATTGGAGAAGCCAGGAGCACGAGTGAGTGGTGCATGTGTTAGTGTGAGATTAAATTGCTGTGCTAATTATTCCCAACCTGAATTGTAAAGGTCTGGTCAAAAGCTGTGTGTGACGGTGTGACAGGCAAGACTGTAGCCATTGATGGAAGAGTGGGAAGTACAGGCGTGTCTGTTGGTTATGCAGACTGTTGGAGGAAACATAGGGAGGGGAGGTTAACCAAGCCTTTGGATTTTTCAGTGATGGCTCCATCAGCTTGTTACGGATGTGTCGCTCTTCACTGTGCCTTGGGTTGTACACCATGCATCAGAGACCACTAAACATGGTATTACTTTCTGGGTGTGTGCTGATGCTGGGATGCCCAGTTCAGGAGAGTAGTCATTTCAAATCTTGTGTGTCTATTGAGAGACTTTTTAGTAGTTCCTTTTCTTTGATTGTTTGGAGAGGTAATCAAAGTATTTCCCTTCTTGTCCACAGTATATTTTCCTCCAGAAAGAGAGGTGAAAGACTAAAGTCTTGCCCTGATTTCACAAAATACCTGTTAGCAGAGCTGTTGGTTGAAACAAAATTACTCAGTTGTTGTGCTTTTGTTATAACATACTTTCCTAGCCCACATTTTTTCTTGTTGTGAGCCATGCCCATCCCAGTCCCTTGCCAGAGCCCATGAGCACAATATCTGTGATGTCTCTGCCACTTGTAAAAGCAAGGAGGTGGCACGGGAATGGCCAGTGTATTGTATCAGGTGCAAGTGGGAAGGCAGGCTTCAGACAGATTTTGGTAAACTGGCAGCTATTGCTATATCATATCCTGCCCACAGGCCACTGGGAATCACGGTATAGCTGGCAGCTGGCTATCTGTCCCTTTGACTCCAGCCAGGGGTTCTTCCGTGCTGTCCTGAAGTACATTAGTAAAGGAAGACATACCAGCTTCCGATGAAACACCACTGCAATTAGTGTCTCTTCTTTTACAAGGAAGAAAACAGTAAAACCATACACCTGCTTCCATGCTCCCCTAATTATGCCCTTGTGCTTTGTAAATGAGGTGAGCACTGTTCTTGGCTGGGTTAGCAGCCTTCTGGAAGCTGCTGCCTGCCTCTCCTTCGGCAGCATCGCTCTGAGAAATATTAAGAGACCACCTGATATTTTGGGAACTCAAAAGGACCAGATGATGCTTAAGAGCATCAGGAGCAGAGTGTGGGTGTGAAGCAATGGGTAATGGGTTTGAAAGCTTGATCCCAAATGCCAACAGGCAGAGAGAAAGGGAGCGTTCAGCAAAAGGGCTTCTTGGTGTGGTGAGGTGTTGGGGGCTAGTGGTGATCCTGGCAGGTTTTGGCAGAGCTGATCCGGAAGAAAACTTGGACTTGGCCTGGAGATCAGGCCAGTGATCCCCACAGGTCAGTGCCAGTGGTCAGGCAGAGCCTCGAGCAGCCACGTCTGTGCAGCACCTCGCAGTCACCGCTGCCCTTCGCCCCAGGGCTGTGCTGGGCAGTGCCCAGGGTCAGGCCCTGGCTGCTCCTCCCTGGCCGTGCCCCACAGCTCCTGGAGCAGGAGAGCTTTTCCCTCTGCTGACAGTGGCTGATGACACAGCCTGACACTGGCTGGCGGGAGCCGTGGTGGGTGTGCAGAGGCACAGCGAGCCCTGGCAGGGGAACAGTGTGTTTATTGTGGTCTGGGGCTGCTCTGGCAGCGTGTGCTGCAGAAGCCTGGCTATTAAATCAGACTCGTTTCCTCATAACTGCTTCATTTTCTTCCTTTCTTCTTCCCCCGCCTCTTGACATCTGGGCGCACTCCTGAACGATGCCAGAGCCTGTAGATGTGTCATTTGGATTTTCCTTATTCTACTTTGTTACATTTTTTTCCTTGAAGTCGGTGGGTGGGTGCCAGTGCAGCCCCTTCACTGTTGGGTGGGCGTGGGGGGTTCTGGCAGTGCCCAATCCCCTGAATGGACGCCTTGTTTGTGCTCCAGCCATTATGGACCTCTCAATTTTGTGTACTAACAGAGTTAGCACTGAGCAGCCCTTCACATCTGCCACAAAATGACCATTTGGGGGGGGTGGGGCCCAGGCATATTTCCTGAGCTCATATTAACAGTTCATTCAGTAATTGTCAAGGGCTACAGTGTCCCGCCCCTGTGATGCCTGTGCCTGACTCCCTTGGCTTTCTCTTGTCCAATATATAGGGAAGGGCAGGCCAGCATCAGTATTTGTTGTTGCTCCCACTGTACTGAGAATGAACTCCAGTACTGGGGAAGGTGAGTTGAGGAGGTTTAAAGGGTATGGGCAAGACAAAAAATGGAGGCCCAGTTGTGCTACTGGATCTGGGCAGGTTGAGTCTTTTTTTCTCATTGTGTAGGCTAGGTAAAGCCAAGGGGGCTCTGCCAGGGAGTATGGGACTGGTTACGTGGGAGAAATTCTACCTATGGTTGGCTGAAATAAAAGACAAGAATCTTCTTCCCTGTGTTTCTGACCTTGGCCCTGATTTATCCGTAGCTGACACCTGAGACCATTGCTCAGTAGTTTTTGTCTGCATCTCTTGTACGTTACTTAAACACTCATCATTTTCCTCCATGGGAGCCACAGCTCAGCTGCCTGCCCATTACCTCTGTGTGCTCATGGAGGTGTTGGAAGGAGCTGTGACCAGCAACGTGCCCTTGCTTCCAAACCCCCACTCAGAGAGCACCGTCCGGGCAGGACCTGCCCGACGTGCCAGCTGCGGTCAGGGGAGATGCGGGGCTGATCCCAGGTCTGCCTGTTGGAGAGGATGGTGGTTGAGACGGGAACCGGGGAGCGGCTCGGCTGAGCTCTTTTCTTGGTGGGAGGCGAGGCTCCCCGTGGGCAGCGCTGGGCGGGGACGGTAAATCCACACGGGGGGTGCCGGTCATGGGCAGAGCCGTGGGCGGCCCCGCCGGGGATCCGCGGTGATCCCCCCGCGCTGAGCCGCGCCGGCATTCCCAGCCTTTCCCCACCCAGTTCCTTTGTCTCGGCTGCGTGTGGATGAGACTGCTGTAAAAACGCACGCGGGGCTCTGGGCTTTGGCTGCTGCAGGGACGCAGGAGGATTCTCTGCATCCTTCTGTTGACAGGCAGAAAGCTGCAAATTACCAGCACTGTGGCGATACTTAAAAAATTGCCCCAAGGGCGGCGGATGGCGAACAAACCCGGTTCCCTGCAGAGGAATTAATTGTGCTAGAGCTTCATAGGGTGAGGCTGGCGTGTGAGCCCTGCTGAAGGCTCTGGTCAGCCCTGGTACAGGCTCAGACTGCAGATGGAGAGTGTACTCCTGTGCCAAAACCTGGGCTGTGGGCACTGGGGGGATCAGAGAGGAAAGTAAGGGGTTATCAAGAGCTGGAGGGTTGCTGGAGGTGTTTTAAGCAGTGAGGGACACGCATATTCTCTGGCACAGCACAGTCAGCCTAAGTCGCCTGAATCCATGGCAGCCATGTGTGAGATTTGGGTCGTTTGCCCCTGTACTGCCTGCAGCTGCTGTGCAGACTTGTGGAGGTGGAGGTAGGTGGAAGAGCAGAACCTCAGCCTTCCCAGTTCCTCGGGACAGGGTCTGTTGCCCTCAGGACAGTGTCCATCCTCTCCCATCAGTGTACACTGAGCTGTCCTGGTCCAAAAGTGTGAATGCAGGAAGAGCATCAGCACAGTCCTGGTCTGGTGTTCCTCGGCTGTCCTGTGATCCTTTGGAGAAGGCTGCTGGCCACTTTGGTCAGTAGAAAGGAGAACAGAGGAGGAGGTAAATCATTAGATGGGAATGCAGTCCAGTGCCTCCTGGACCTTCTATAGACCTGTGAAATGCCTCAGAAGAACTACCTTGAGCACAGCCAGGGGAGGGACAGGTTCCAGCAACAGACTGCCTGTCCTGGTGGTGGTCTTTGCAAGGTGGTAATAGGAGAAAGTAAACTGTCTTCTTTAAGGCAACTTATTTTATATAGTATCTGGATAAGATGTAATGACAAGCCTGTAGCACAGACTCGCTGTAAATACTGGTGTGTGGCTCATGCTGCCTACAGAGTTATGTGCATAAAGTCCCGGTAAGTTTTTGACATCTCTGTATATTTTATGGAAGCATATTTGCTATGTCCTCAGTGACTCTCGTTTGTGCTCACTCTGCCTGGGTGTTGTTTCTGGCAGCCCCCATTCCATTCAGAAACAGCCTTTGGAGTATGAAGTTTTCAATTCTTGCTCTTGTCTGTTGTTTCAAGTGTCATTAAAAGTGTGACCTTTCAGCAGCATTGCCTGTTGAGATGAGCAGTGGGAGAGCACCCCGGAGGGCCCTGTACAGGACACTGCAAATCACAGAATCACAGGATGTTAAGGGGTTGGAGTGGACCCTAAAGATCATCTAGTCCCAACCCCACCTGACATGGGCAGGGACACCTCCTACTGGACCAGGTGGCTCAAGCCTTACCTAACCTGGGTTTGAACACTGCCAGGGCTGGGGCATCCACAGCCTCCCTGGGCAGCCTGTTTTGGTGCCTAATTACTCTCCCAGTGAAAAGTGAATGAAGTGTGTACATTACCTGTTACTGACAACTGCTGTGCTCTTCCCTTCTCAGAGCGATCGTCTCCTCATTAAAGGAGGGAGAATAGTAAATGATGACCAGTCATTCTATGCTGACATTTACATGGAGGATGGCCTCATTAAGTAAGTATGGGACTTATATTATCTCCATCTCCCCTTAAACCAGCTTTAGGTTGGGTGATTACCGGCTTTTTGTGGATGAGCTCTGTATCCAACTTGCCAGCCAGGAAAACTTGATAGCCCTCTGTGGTCAGAGGCTCAGCTCTCTGTGTGAGCACATACGTGATTGCCTGACATGCTTTCAGGGTAACTCCAGTGACTGAATTGCAGTCAGGCTTGTGGGATTGTGATACAGTGTCCAGTGTGCAGCAAAGCTGTGTCTAATTGCACCAGGAACAAGATTTATCTTTGACTCCTGTTTTGCCCTGTGTTAACCATATTAGCATGAATGACCCCGCACAGGATCCTGTTTGTTAGCACTAACAAGGACAGTGCTGTGCTGCAAGTCATCTGCTCTCTTGAGATTTCCAGGAATTGCAGGGAAACCTTTGAGTTCCCCCAGCTTCTCTGTGTGTGCCTCAGAGCTGCAGGAATAGCTCCATTGTGTAAAGTCTGCTGTTCAAACATGGGAAAGGTGTCATGTTGGGACATGTGAAATGAAGGTGAAGTGAAAGAACCGTGGAAGTTTATTACAAAGAGCATTTCTTGCTCTATGGTAAGAGTTAAATATCCAGTGTTACCAGGGTGGTATATGTTAACAATCCAGCAGCAGGTAAATACTTCAAGAAGTGGGACTTTATTTTAGGAGGCTACTTTTAGATGAACAAGAGCATTTGTGACTGACAGTAGTTGTACCCAGGCAGAAATCAGAGCCAGCTTCAGGTCTTGTTATGGCACAGGCTTTCTGACTATCCTTGGGCAAATCACTGAGCCTCATCTGCAGTCTGGAGGTCACAGAATGTCACTGGCTTGGAAGCAAAATGCTCTCACAAGTGAATTCTGGTGAGAATACAGTGAGCAGCTTAAAACATTTAGTGATAGACTGATCTCCATAAAAGCAGTGGAAAGAGCTGCTGCCTTATTGCTGTGAGGACCTGGAGTGAGCAGTTCTGTCCACAGAATTTTTGTTACGTTAAGGAAAAAACTTCAGAGTGACCAAGCTTGAATAAAATGCAAAAATGGAATTTGCTTCTCATTTTTACCTCCCCAGTGTGCCAAGGAAATCAGAAGTTTTCCACTAAAACCAACTTGTCTTTTGTCTTGATTTATCAGGGAAGACTGAGGAAGGCTTGATGGAAATAGGATTTCTGAAAGAAGAGATTTGAAGGCTGAGTGCTACATATGGACAGATAAAGGGATTGAGTGGGCAAGGGCTGAGGGAAGGGAGCACTGAGGTTCAGGTACTTGGCCTGCAGGAGGGATGGGTACCTCGGGTTGTGCTCAGACAGGACAGCCTCCAGAGAACTGTAATTGTGTATTAGGTTACCAGTGGATGTATACAGGAACTTTCTAGATTTCCTGTTTTCAGAAGATATTTTTAGGTACTTGTGATTTTAGCTGCCTTCACCTCAGCGTGGCCCTGCTGATAGCAAAGCTGTCCTTCAGGGCACAGAGGAGACAAGGTGAGAGGGGAGGACTCTGGGCTCTTTGGGAAGACAGTGAGTCCAGCGGGCTGGAGTTGGGCTGGGCACTTGCTGAGCTCCCCCCAGCCCCCAAGAGTCCCTTCACCCTTGGGACTTTGTGCTGTGAGCAGCACTGCAAGTCCCTGATGAGCCCTGAGCTCGTCTAGCAGCTGTGGCATTACAGTGAAAATCATCTTTCTCTGCAAGTAAGCCTCAGACTTGAGCCTTACTTAAAGTGGGCAGAAGGACGGGGGAGAGGAGAGATTAGGGGTGCAGCTTACTGGGAGCTGGTGTTGGGTTTTGTGAGCGTGCACCCTGAGTGAGCACTTAGGTGTGCTCTGTCCCCTCTGTAGGGTATGAGGCGTCCTAGGCAGCTTCTCACCACACACTGCAGAGATCTGCATGGCCATCAGGCCATTCTCCCCAGCTGCCCAACCCAGGGCCTGCCCCAGGCAGCAGGTGCCATCCCAGTCACCTGCAGAGCAGCTGGACTGATGACAGCCACCCCTGGACTAAGCACACTGTAGTGTCAGTAAGCCAGACAACCCTGCACGTGGCTGTGCAGTGGGGTGGGTTTGCTCTGCCAGGCCTGGGAGTGGGACAGAGCGGGGTGTTCCTGCTGGCAGGGAGGTGACCTGGCAGTTCCTGGCTGAGCTGTTCAGGGGTTATGCTGTGGCTGGTTTTCCTTTGTTTGATCATCTTGGTGTACTTTCCTCAGGCAGATTGGAGACAACCTGATTGTCCCTGGAGGGGTCAAAACCATAGAAGCCAATGGGAAGATGGTGATCCCTGGAGGAATTGATGTCCACACTCGCCTGCAGATGCCATACAAGGGAATGACTGCTGTGGATGATTTCTTCCAAGGAACAAAAGCAGCTCTGGCTGGTGGAACCACCATGATCAGTGAGTGCAGCAGGCAGGGCTTGTGCGTGATGCCACCCAGCACTCCTGCAACACCACCCAGATCCTTTTTCTCTTTTCTTTCTCAGTCCTCTTTGTTGTAAAGGCCCATGGTAGTGTGCTCATATTTTCTGTGATCTTTGTCAGTGCAGTCTAGGGAGTGAGGATTGGGATGAATCTTTGGATCCTTAGTAATGATGAAATGATAGTTCAGGAGGTGTGGATAGGACTGCTTGCCCGTGCAAATCCTTTGCTCTGCAGTACTCCTTTGTCTGCAGCCACTGCTGCCCTTGGAACCCTCAAAAAGGAAAAACGACATAACTTTTTTTCCCTGTTAAATAAAAATAGGGCAGTGTGGTGCTCAGATGACTTTGAGAAAAAGGAACAGAGCAATGTGCTGACATCCCACACTGCTCAGAAATAAACAGTGCTAATGAAAAAGGAAAGGGAATTCTGAGGTCCTTCCCTGGAGAAAGCCATGGCTGTGCACTGGTTTGAGGTTCAGGTGTTACTGCTGTGCAGTGGTCACAGCTGTGTGCACTGCAGGGTTTCTTGGGATGCAGGAGCAAGTGTTGATCCTTCCAGTAAAGGGCTGGGTTCTTTGTCCTCCCCCCACCAGTTTTCCTTCTCTCTGTGCCAAAAAAAAATGTGTGGATTGTGGCAGGGTGTGGGGATTCCATGGTGGGCAATAAAAGGTGCATTAGTGTTGCAGTGTGGGAGGAGGCCGTGTGCTAATGGGGTGGGAGTGGGGATGAGGAATGACAGGGCCCTTCAGCTTCCAGCTGGTTTCTCAGCAGAAGCCTGTAAAAGCCCCTGGTCCCATGCCAGAGGCCATTAAGCACGGGCTCTGTGCACTTCCCTGCCGATAAACGCTCTTGAGGAGCCAGCGTTGGGAAGGTAACAGGAACCTCTTGGGAGCTGCCCTGAAGCCCCTGAGGAGACCAGCCGGGGGTGGTGGGAGGTGCCAGGCCATGGTGGGGTGGCCTGGTTGAGGAGCCCTTGCTCTGCTGTGCCCCTGCAGTGGACCATGTGGTGCCGGAGCCCGAGTCCAGCCTGTCCGAGGCGCTGGAGCGGTGGCGGGAATGGGCTGACGGGAAGGCCTGCTGTGACTACTCACTGCACGTGGACATCCCACGCTGGAGCGACCGCGTCCGGCAGGAGCTGCACACCATCGTCCAGGAGAAAGGTTTGTTGGCTGCTGCTCCCTGCACAGCCTCGGCCAGCCCTGTGCCCCGGCCAGGGAGGGTGGCCATAGCAGGCAGCCTGACCTCCCCTCTCTCTGCTCTGCTCTGCCCCAGGTGTTAACTCCTTCATGGTGTACATGGCCTACAAGGATTTGTACCAGATGTCCAACACCGAGGTGAGACTCCCCCCTTTGCCGCCGTGGTTGTGTTGATGGAAGGGGCAGTGGGGGTGGCTGCCTGTGCAGGGCTGCCCCAGGCTGTGGCCGTGGGCTGGCTGAGCTCCTGCGCTGCAGGTGGAGGCACAGGTCTGGCATGGAGATCACCAAGAGTATCTGCTGGTGTCTTTATCCTTCAGAGAGCTGGTCCTGGTGTGGCCAGAGCACTGCCTGGCATGGCAGCACCAGGCCTTGGCAGCTATGGGGTCATGGGAGGTGCCAGGGCCGTGGGCTGCCTGCTCAGTAATCATTTCTTCTTGTCTCTCTTTTAGCTGTATGAGATATTCAGCTGCCTGGCAGAGCTGGGTGCCATAGCCCAAGTTCATGCTGAAAACGGCGATATAATTGCACAGGTAACTAATTAACTACTTCTGGCACGCAGGGACTGAAAATCTATCCCAGGCAGATTTGGTGTGGGGCATTAGCAAAATGGCTCTAAAGCTGCATGGACGGTCTTTTTCAAGGTGATATCTTTGCTGCTCAGCAGCAATATCAAATTTAGCACCTTTTTTTAAAATTTTTTTTAAATATGTTGTACATAAGGGAATCTGAAATAGTGAATTACTGATTATCTAAATGGAAGAGAGTAGCCATCAATTACGGTACATTCACTCCAGCTGCAGCTCTTTTCAGTGTGGAGAGGCAGAGACCTTTGCTTTGCACATAATGAGTCAGGAGAGGTAAAGTGCATTGAGAAGTGAGTGCCGTGATGAGAGAGGAGTTTTCTCTTTGCAAGCAAGCAGCTGGCTAATGAAGCTGGATTTACAAGGGAAGTGTTCTGAGGGATGTGGTTTGGTGATCAAATGGGTAGTTTGTCTTTGCTTGCTCTGTTGTAATTGGTGCTGGATGACAGAAAGTCCAAATGTTTTGATTTTCATTAAGACACAGAAGACATTGCTCAATTAAGCTCTGCAATTACTTGTTTTTTTCTGTCTCTTATTCTTGGAATTTGAAGGAGCATGAACCAAGAGGTCATTCTTTGAACATCCTCTCAGACTACAAGAATCAGTTTTTCTTTGGACTTTTAGAGCTGCAGTGCACAACTGAATGGTTCCTTCACATGAAAACTTGTCTCCTTCACATGAAAACTGAGAGTGATCAGAGGAATTGTACTGGCTAGAGCTTACTTCTACTTCAGTACGAGCCTAACCACAAAATGCCCCCAACCTATTAATTTCTAGCACTTCACAAACCTGGGAATTGGAAGGGCTGGGGAGTTTTGTACCCTTTTCTTGCCTCCACACTGTGCTTGTTTCATTGAAGAGATTTCAGTCAGTGTCTGCTCTCCCATTTCCCCATCCTTCCTCCTTCTCTCTCCACAGCTGAGACAGGACATAGGGTGGTGATAGTCCTGAGGGAAGGGCTTGACACAGAAGGGATCTGCTTTTCTGGTTGATGATTTTAGTCTTGTTACAGCCCTCTGTTCTTTCAATGTCCTAGGAACAAGCCAGGATGTTGGAGATGGGAATAACAGGCCCTGAGGGCCACGTGCTGAGCAGACCTGAGGAGGTAAGATGCAGAGGACAGTTCAGCCTTGCTGCACTGAAGAGGTTCCCCAGTCACAGTGCAGCAAGGTAGTGGGGCA
Source organism: Pyrocephalus nanus (assembly GCA_038380795.1). Classification (NCBI taxonomy): domain Eukaryota; kingdom Metazoa; phylum Chordata; class Aves; order Passeriformes; family Tyrannidae; genus Pyrocephalus; species Pyrocephalus nanus. The sequence continues at coordinate 11,758,247 of CM076275.1, read as the reverse complement.
GGCAAACATTGTGGCAGGGGTGTGTGTGGGTGTGCATCCAGGGGTATCCATTTATACAGACACTGCTGTCTTGGTCATCGCCAGCCCAGGAAAGAGAGAGGTGCATGTTTGTGACAAACAGTTCTCAGTCCTTCTCAAGTTGCCCAGCAGAGACAGAAGCCCTTCTGAGTCTCACAGAGATTCAGTCAACAAAAATGTCTATATGACTGTAGCAGCCTTTGGGGCTGGATGGGGGGAATTTGTCTTGTATAGGTGACTCCATGGCTGGGAGAGGCCTAAGAAGAATCAGATGATGAGTTTTAGTTTCTCTGAGAATTCACTGTACACATCTGAGTGCTGACAGATTCCAGCCTCTTCCTGCTTTATATCTGCTTAGAGTCTAAAGCATGTTTGAGAGTCAGATGGACAAAGCCATTGGTGGAAGGAGTGGGAGGGAAGGAGAGGGGGAATTCCCTGGTTACAAATCATTGTCAGAATACTAATTAGATTACTTCTAATTTTAGCTTGCAGGGTATTTTTCTGTTTGGTCCATTAATCTGAGTTTAGTCTAATTTTAGATAGGTTTCCTTGAGATAACTCCCTGCTGAGAGGTGCTTTAACTTTCCACAACATGTGAAAGAAGAAAACAATAGGAATTTGGTACAAGAGCAGTGCCGAGCAGAGAAGCACAGGGATGGATTTGTACTTCAGGGCCCACTGAAATAAAATCAGTTGGCTCAAATTAAAAGTGTAAGAAGTTGGCTGTATTAGGGCTGGTAACAACATGCGTGGCCTAGTGTAATACATTGCTTATTTTCTTTGAAGTATGTGAGTGTAAAGCATTTTTTTATACAGGGAAGAGTCTCGGTGTCAGATCAGTGGCTCAGAATCCCTCTGTGTGTAAGCTGCCATTTATTTTTATGACTCTAACCTGTTGCCACTAGCTGGCAAGCTAAGGTGCAATTAAGGGATGCTGTGGTCGTGCCAGGATTTGAGAACTGTCCTATTACCATAAGACAGCACTGCAGATCTCTCCCAGAGTCAGTAAAACATTGTCGAGCGTTTGATCTTGAAATGCCATTAAAGCATAAGGCGACTGAGAACACTGCAACGCTCTAGATATCATCTGTTCAACCAAATCCAAATCTCATTGCCTTTGAAAATAAACAGTGTCCTTCTTCCACAACACGTTCTACCTGGGAAAATGTTTAGGTGGAACACAAGTGACCCTGCTACTCCATAAAGCCCACAGGTGCAAAGCACTGGGAGGGTGGTCTGTGGCTCTGTGGGTCTGCTCTGTCCTGGAAGGACCTCAGTGCAGTTAAAGACAAGTTTTTCTTTCTGGTGATGGTGATGACTTGGTAGTGCAGGATGGTGCTGCTCCAGATTGTAACCTGCTGTAAGGGTTATTGAGTGATGGCTGTTTGCTCCTGTCCACATGTTAAACGCCATCAACTACTGCAGTCCATAAGTGTGCTGGTAAAAATGTTCTCTTGCTAAATTTCTATTTAAAGGGTCTTAAAGCAGAAGAGAAAAAACCTCTTTTTCACTGTACAGCAAATAGCCCAGCTATTTGAGAGGCGTAGGTGGGTGTGTGTGTCTGGGTGCAGTGCTCTGCTTCTCCTGCTCCAGGACAGTTCAGCTGGCACAGCCCCAGGAGCTGCTCCGGGGGCTGGATCAGTGGTGTCTTTTTAAGGCTTCTGTTTTGAACTTCCTCATTCCGAAGCTTGAAGCCAAACTGTAGAGCAAACAGTTGCAGAACTCTGGGGTTGAGCTCAGGCTGAACACAGACTGATGTAATAGTCCAAAGATATCCCTTCTGATGGAAATCTACCCTCCAGTAAGAGCAGGCCAGTGGGACAGGGTGGGTGTCAGCAGGCTGGGGTGAGCAGTGGGATAGCCAGGCCCCAGTGCCAGCAGCCTGCCAGGGCATGGTCCCCTGCACCCAGCCATGGGGGTGGCAGGGACATCTGGCTAAACCTGCTGTAACCATGGGACAGCCTGGAGCAGGGAGTGCCCTGGAAGGGCTGACCCTCTGCTGCCTGGTGTCAGCCTGTGAGCTGTGCTGGCTGGCTGGGCAGCAGTCCCTGGGCTCCTGGAGCTGTCAAGAGAGCTGGAACCAGGCAGTGGAAAAAACAGCAGATGCAGCTTTACTGGCCCCTGAGCAGGGTCCAGGCAGTGCTCCTGTTCTGGGCATGGAGCAGGGTCCAGGCAGTGCTCCTGTGCCAGGCATTGTGTTGCTGTAGCCTGCGATTTGGCCAGGCCCTGGGGAGACTGCAGCTCCCCTCCTCAGATCTCCCTGATTAACCTGCCTTTGGGGAGTCAAGGTAAAAGTAAGGACACAAGGTGCAATCCACGGTGTGCTGAGAGGGGCAGGGGCTCCTCCCTGCCCACCCAGTGCTCCTCTGCAGCTGTGTGCCATCCTCTCTTCCAGCTGGAAGCAGAAGCTGTCTTCCGGGCCATCACTATTGCCAGCCAGACCAACTGTCCTCTCTACGTGACTAAAGTGATGAGCAAAAGCGCTGCTGACCTCATCTCACAAGCCAGAAAAAAAGGTGGGTGGCAGCTAGTGCTGCACTCTGCCCTGCTGCTGCCACCAGGATCCTGGATTATGTGGCCCCCATGACCTGTTGGTTGTTTTGCCTAGACCACCACTGTGCTTTGAGTGCTGTCCAGTGCTTCCCCTTCTGCTGAGCAGTTAGCTCAGGGGTTTGCCTGATTTGTAAAGGGCAGGGGGACACTGCACCAGGCCACATAGAGCCACCTCCTGTTGTCACATCAGGTAACATCACGTGGGGCACAGGTAGTAGCAATGCTTTAAACACTACTTCGTCTGTGGCTGTGAAAGGCTCACTGAGGATACTTGTTCAGTGCACGTGCTGGTGGTTTGAGCTGCTGCACGTAGCTCTGGCCTCCCTTTGAAGTGCTGGCCCCTTGGAGGTGCCTGGGTGCCTTTTCAGGTGGCTGGGGGCTCCATTTGTCACTGGTGGTGGAGCACAGGGATGCCCCACAGGCGTGTGGGCATATCCACGGTTGTGCTCAGTGGGCTCTGTGCCCCCATCCCAGGAGCTGTGAGTGAGGGGGGCTGCTGCTCTGAGATCTGTGCCCTGGAGCAGGAGGACCCTACAGTGGTGGCAGCCAGGGCTTGCTGCAGGACTTGCTGTCTCTCCTGCCCACCCCAGCACCAGAGGCCCAGGCTGGCAGTGCAGGACAGCCTGATGTGGGTCTGGGTGTTCTCTGGTCTGTTGGTAGTGCTGTAGAGCAGAGAATACCTGCAGGCTCCACAGAAACAACATCCTTTCTGTGCATTTTCCAGGCATTGTGGTGTTTGGTGAGCCCATCACGGCCAGTCTGGGGACTGATGGAACACACTACTGGAGCAAGAACTGGGCCAAGGCCGCAGCATTTGTGGTCTCTCCACCACTGAGCCCGGACCCAACAACTCCTGACTACATCAACTCCCTCCTGGCCAGGTGAGTGACACTCTGCTGGGGATGCTGCTGGGGGCAAGTGGACTCTGGATAGGGAAGGGAGAGGTTAGTCCAGTATGAACCACTTCACTGTAGGTATTTACTGAGCTAACTGGTGAAATGGCTCTGACTCCAGGCTGTGGTGATTTATCCCTGAGAGTGGAGGGAGGACAGGGGAGGCACCGTAAGCTTAACATCAGTAATGAGAAAAATACCAGGACATGTAGTCATGAACCATTTTAAATGCCCTGAAGAGAGCTGGAGAAGTGAGGAATGGCTGCCTGGGTTGGAATGCTGCAAGAGAATATGGAAGGGTTACAGGTGTCACAGGCTGGTGGGAGCCCCAGTCAAATACAAAGCAGATGTGTTCTCACACCTGTACAGGTGAGCAGTAGCAGAGGCTGAAAAGTGCAGGAGGCCTTTAGGAACAGCTCCTGCACATCTGGCTGGGATGGTAGGTCTTTTTCTCACCCCAAAGGCGAGGGGGTGGGGAAGGGATTTGTTGAAAACAAAGACAGACAATAAAAGCACTTCAGCAATTTGCTGTGACCTTTCACACTTACACTCCATCCTCTCACTGGCAAGGCCTGTGCAGCAGCTGTGAGGACACAGCACATTCCTGGCCCTGTCCACGTGCCCTGTGTCCATCACACACCCCTCTCACCCTGCGTTTGTCTGATTGTGTGTGTGGTGGCTGGTCTGTGTTAGCCAGGGGATGGCTGACACTGGGGGAGTTGTAAATGGAAATGACCTTTGAGGTAACCCTGGAAACATCTCTGCTGAGATGAGCAAGGGATGCAGTCATAGAATCATAGAATCTGTACTGGCTTTCTAATCTTGCCCTTCCAATTTACTTCAGGCCTCAGAGGAGAGATGTGTAGTTCTGAGTCCCTGCAGCCCACAGATGTCTGTCCTGACCCCTTTGCCATACTGTTTTCTGTGGGGTGCAGTGGGAAGAGAGGCTGTGAGGCTCCAGCTGGGCTGGATGACTTGTTTTCCTCCACCAGGACAAATCTGGTGGAGATTAGGAAGCATGTTGTGTCATGAGCCCAGGCCTTTGGCTGTGCAGTCCATCAGACATACGGCAGAAATTATCAGAGGAAGGTGGAGATTAACGGTGGATTAGGGCTGGTTCACAGCCTCGAGCAGAGTCGCTGTGTCTGCACTGTCCGGGTGCTGGAGGCCCCTCGCCTCACGTGGGCAGTGCCGGGAGCTGGCCTGCCTTGCTCTGCTTCCTTTTGCCTGGCAGTGATCACTTTCCAGCTGCTGCCTGTCCATTGCTCCCTGAGGACCCGGCAGCTGCTGGGTGACTTTCAGGGAGCCGTGGACAGCTCCTTGCTTGCCTTGGCTGCTGGCAGCTCGCTGGCTCTGCCTGTTCCTGAGGAGTGGGATGGGTCAGGGTACCTCATCCATTCAGTGACTCCTTTGGTAGAGAGGTTGGGAATGTGACATGGAGTGCAGAGCATCTCACTCAAGTGTTTCTGGGCCTCCTGGAGAGAGCTGCTTCTGGGCAGTCCCAACTCCCTCCATCTCACTGCCACAGGCTTTTATGGGGCCAGAGAGGGCTGTGCTTGCCCTCAGGGTGCAGGAGCTGGCAGTGCATGACACAAGGGCTGATTGTGCAGGACAGTCTTGGAGCAGAGGCCTCTTCCTCTCTGTGTGGCAAAAGGACTCTCCCAAGCAGACCTGACAAACTGATGGAAATAGGTGTTCTGACTTGCACTGGGGATGTTTTTTGTTTGTGCTTGTGTAAATGATGGAGCCTGGCATGAATGGACATCTTCTGGCCTGACACAAAGGCCACCCTGTTCCCTGGGAGCTGAGCTGTTGACTCCCCTGGTGTGCAGGATGCTGTCCATACTCAGGCAGGCAGCACAGTGTGGCAGGGGTCTCTTGCCCCCAGGTGACACGGCTGCCCCAGGGGCTGGGTCAGGTGGAAGTCTTAAGGCTGAGGGACCATGGAAGTGAGGGTGCAAAGTAAAATAGAACTGAGCCAAGGGCTGCCCGTGGCCAGAGGAAATCCATGTCCCTTGTGTCTCTGCTGCTGTCTGACTGCAGAACAACTGACTGTGTTTGTTCCACCACCCCTCAGTGGTGACCTGCAGGTTTCGGGAAGCGCTCACTGTACCTTCAGCACCGCGCAGAAAGCCATCGGAAAAGACAACTTCACAGCCATCCCAGAAGGGACCAATGGCATAGAGGAGCGAATGTCAATCATCTGGGACAAGGCAGTGGTGAGAGTCCCACCAGGGAGGGGGCAGAGGGGGGCAGGGTTGGCTGCCACCTCACACACCTATGCTCCTGCCCCACAGAGCTGGGCACCCAGCTGCTTGCCCCCTCTCTTACTCTGGGAGTCAAACCAAGCTGGAGCAGGAGAGGCAGGTGTTGTAGGTTCCAGGTGAACAGCCTGGAGCTGTGACTGTGCCCCAACTTATTGATCTGTCTGGTGCCAGTGGTAAGATTAGCCTCAACAGCCTGTGCCCAGCCAGCTGGCATCTCGTGTGGGAGGGAGTCTGGTGCTTCCCAGGGTTCCTTATTTCCCTTTCCCCAAAAAGACAACTGAGTTCCTTTGTGTCCGAGCAGGCCACAGGAAAGATGGATGAAAACCAGTTTGTGGCTGTGACAAGCACTAATGCTGCAAAAATCTTCAACCTGTACCCACGGAAAGGGAGAATAGCAGTGGGCTCGGACAGCGATCTGGTTATATGGGATCCTGATGCAGTGAAGATCATCACAGCAAAAACCCACCAGTCTGTAAGTCCTGTGCTCATCTGTGTGAATGCAGGAGGGTGGGGTGCAAATAGCTCTGTAGAAAGGCTGTCTGGCTGCTGGGAGTTGGTGCTGCCCTGTCTGTCTTTGAGGAGGGGAACTGAGCCCAGGCTCTGGGCATGCCAACTGTGACTGTGGATGTCCATGAGCCCTGGGCTCTGCACATGGTGCTTTCCTTGCCCTGCTTGGGTGTTCTTCTCCTGACCCTGGCCCATGCAGATGTAAGGGCACACATTTCTCCTTATCTGGATTCCTTTTCCAGGCACAAATTTTTCCTGGCTTTGCCAGTGTGCTTTGTTCATGCCTTACCTCAAGCCTAAGTCCTGCCCTCCTCTGTTCTTGGACTCTGTCCTCATGCTGAGCTTCAAAGCAGCAGGTCCTGGTTCATGTTGGGAGCTCTGGTGGGTTCTTACTGTGCTGGGCTAGTGAGCTTCAGGAGGCCTCTGAGGCAGGCAAGGATGTTACAGGTGTCCTCTCCCTGCACTGGTGACTCCAGCAGCGAGGTGTGGGGACTGACCCGCCCTGAGTGGGCAGGCAGTGCTCATATCCCTCCTGACCATTATCCCTGGGTGTCTGCAGGCGGCTGAATACAACATCTTTGAGGGCATGGAGCTCCGTGGGGCCCCGCTGGTTGTCATATGCCAGGGGAAGATCATGCTGGAGGATGGCAACCTACATGTGACCCAGGGGACCGGACGCTTCCTGCCCAGCAGCCCTTTCCCTGACTATGTCTACAAGCGCATCAAAGCCAGGAGGAAGGTGAGGAGGCAGAGATGCCAGGAGACAGAGCTGGGACACTGCTCACCCAAATCACATTTTACCTTCATAACTGGTTGTTTTTCCTCTGCTGTTCTTGCTGGACCCTGTAAACAGTGCTGCAGATTGATGTATCTTGAATATATGGTTGTATAGCCGAGGCTTGGGTAGGCAGCTTTTCCTGTTGTGTTGGTGGTGTGCCAGGCTGGAGGCAGATGCTCCTGGAGGTCAACAGTGGTGATGTCTGTCCTCATCCTGTCCTGCTGCAGCAGGAGTGTGGAGGGAAGTGCTGAGTTAAAAATTAGACTGGCCAAACTCGCCTTGTCCTCCCCCATTTGTGCAGCATGAGCCCCATCTGGGCTGTTGTGCTGGCTCTGCACACCTTGCAGGACAGGTGAGGGGCGGGTGGTGGGGCTGTGCCAGGCCTTGGCACTGTAGGACTTGGGGGGCATGGGGGTGTTCCTTCTGCAGGGGGACTGGGGAGCCAGGGGTGGCTGGAGTATGATGCTCCCTGGGCTCAGAGGAGTGCCACTGTCCTCTTGTCTCTGGTGACAGATGGCAGAGATGCATGCCGTGCCCCGGGGCTTGTATGATGGACCTGTGTTTGACCTCACCACCACCCCCAAGGGGGGCACCCCTGCGGGGTCAACCAGGGGGTCCCCCACGCGGCAGACACCCCCTGTCAGGAACCTCCACCAGTCCGGATTCAGCCTGTCAGGTGAGCACATGTGGTGGCTGGGCTGGGAGAGGGCAGAGCCACTGGCAACGTGTCCCAGCTCTTGGGGCAGGGGGCAGCTGGGAGGTGGTGTGGGGCAAGGTGAGCACACGAGTGGATCATGGCAGGGCAAGACCCTTTGTATTCCTTAAAGGACGTGGCTGAGCTGCATGTTGCAGTAGAAAGAAGGCAGACTGTGCCTGTGGAGGCCAGCACAGCATCCAATGCTGCTCTTGCTGTCTGGGTCTGTTCATGGAGCATCTGCAGAGATGTTCAAGCCACTACTCCTCTCGGGGTTGCTACTGGAGCTGGGAGAGGGAACAGGTTGCTGTAGACAGCCTCAGGAGGCCCTTGGCAAGACCCCAGGCTGCCTGAGTGCTCAGTCCTGTGAAGCAAACGCTCTTAACTTTGCTCTCCCCCTTCCCTTTGTGCTTTCTTGTCCCTTCCCAGGTACCCAGGTTGATGAAGGTGTGCGCTCAGCGAGCAAGCGCATCGTCGCACCCCCGGGAGGCCGCTCCAACATCACCTCCCTGAGCTAAATGTCCCGGCTGAGGAGGAAACAAAATCGCTGTTCAAGCAAAGGAAGAAAAATGGTACATTGGTGTTTTAAGAAGGAAAAGAAATAAACCTGTTCAGAAGAATCAATAAGCCTCAAGCCTTATGTTTCACAAATGCTACTTGCTACCTAGCTTTAAAGATGTTGCTTCATTTTGTTTTTGCATAGCCTTAAGGTTCTGTTGTTGTCACTGTTGTGGGTTCGGTCGGGTTGTGTTTTGCTCTTCCTCTCTGTATGCATGCAGCTCGGACAGGTCGCTGGTTCAGTGTGTTATTGGTGTTGAACGCGTGTGGGATGCCGTGGTGTGGGACAGTGGGAACGGCCCGTGGGGTGACCCAGCAAGGGGGCAGGGTCTGGCCAGAGGCAGGATGTGGGATGGGGAGGGCAGGTGGGTCTGTCGTGTTCATGTCCTTCATCTCCACCCAACGCTCTGGCGTTTCACCACGAGGCCTACGGGGGAGCCCGAATCATCTCTGTAACGGCTGTCACAGCACCTCGTGTAAGGAGTTTTACTACTTTGTACACTTTATTAAAAAAAAAAAGTTGTTCCTTCAAACAACTCGTGTTGCTGGCTGGCTCTTTTCTTCCTCAGGTGGCTGCTGCTTGGCAGGGGCGGTGCCCAGCTGTGCCCGTGGGGATCTGGGCTGGGATGGCAGGAGGGGCTCGGGGTGGTGTTTGGGCTGGAGGGGCTGCAAGAATGGGCTGTCAGGATGACACAGTGTGGTGTCAGGGGGTTGGTGTAGCCACTCAGGCAAAAACAGCACGTTGCAAGTGTTTGTAAAAGCCAGTTTGTCCATGCAGTCTCTGGCTGAGCCTGGCCTGGGCACAGGGGGCTGTGACTGCCCCACAAGAGCTGCATCTCTCATCTGTGTGGTGACAGGGACTGGCTCCATGTGGCACTGCCTGGGCATGGCATTGGGCTGTTTTCTGTGGGCACCTGTGAGTTAAATGCTCCCCTTCCATCCAGCAGTGTCTGTCAGACTGAGAGGCACTGCCCTCTAAAGCTTGAAAAGCATGCAGAAAAAAAAAGTGATTGTTTTTTAAAGATTACGAAAATTTAGGCTGTGCTAAACAAATACACTTTTTTTTTTCTCCTTCTTTAGTATTTGACCTTGAAATACTTATTTTTACATGCCTGCAAGTCGGGCAGAACAAGCTGTCCATGCAGCAGTCCTTAAGGGGCCAGGCCAGAATAGTTGTGCCAGGGATGGGGAAGACTGTCCATGCTTACAAGCTTTGTGAAGTGCTGCTATCAAGTAATTAAAGATTTTTCCCTGTTGCCTGGTGGTAATTAAGCTGAGACTGTGCCTCTGTTTACAGTGGAAGAGGGGAAGGGAGAGATGGTTGTAGAAATCTTTGGGGAATTTCTAAAGATGCAATGTTCTTACCATTTAAGTACTTCAGTTGTTTTGGTTTTTTTGACCAGCCAGTAGAGAGGTATTTCTGTAGCAGTAGATTTTTCCCCAGGAGGAGCAGGGCTGGTTTCCTTGTCTGGGACTCCAGATAAACACACTTGTGGTGTGTGGACCCCTACCTTGACTTTACCATGGCAATGACCATACTTTGAGGGCTCCACTACCCATTTAGTGCTGAACTAATTCCATGCAGACAGGCTGTGTCCCTTTGGGTAAACAGGAGTCAAGGAGTTCATCATGCATTTGCTATATTGCTGAGAATGGGAAAAATGTCAAAGAAGGAGGGGAAACCGCAGGCCTGCCAAAGCATTTAAATAACAGCATCATTCCCAGCATTACCGCAGTAGAAATGCCTTGGCCGATCTCAGTCTTGGCCAAGACTACACCAGCAGTGCAGCCATTCCTGCAAACAGTCCCTGCTTAAATCAAGTATGACTTCAATAGTAGAGAGATTAAAAATACACATTAAAATTTCCTTCTGGTGGCAGCAGTTTAACAAGATGGTGAATGGATTTTTTCAGGCATTTTTCATGCTGGAAAAGCATCTGGATTCGTCAGTGCCTGGTTGTTACCTCTTGGTGTCACATCTGTCTGCACACGCAGGCCATGCCAGCCCTGCTGGGTGTGTGGAGAGAGGAGAGGGAAAGGGACAGGAAACCTTTGCTGCCTCCTCCCAGCTAAGGAAGGAGCTCATTGCCACTTCCAGCCCCCCATGCCCACCCTCACAGGGTGTTCACAGGAGCTGTCTGTAAGCAAAGGCCACTTTTGTCACTGTGCACTGGTGGAGACTCTGCACCTGGGAGTCACCTCTTCCACCTGGAGCAGCCCATCCACACCGGAGTCCCAGCTTCTGGAGGGCCCTCACCCAGGGTGCTGCTGTGGCCCCAGCACTGCAGCTGACAGGGTGGTGGCACCTCTGAGCACAAGTGGCACCAAGGGCTGTGGCGCCAAGCCAAGCCGGAAGGGTGGGTACTGTCTCATCCATTGTCACATGGTCACATTCCTGCCATCAGGAAAGACAGCACAATAGGATATGAGTCCAACTGACTGTGGCAAATTGCAAGGCAGCACCCACAGCCTCTCCCCACACCCAGGACCCTCTGGTTGTGGGGTGGCAGGCTGAGGTGGTGGGTGCCCCAGCTCCCCCCGGTGCCCTGGGCTACTGGCAGGGTCCTGGCAGCAGAGGACGAGTCCACGGTCCAATAAGGTGACAGTGTGTGGGTGGGCAAGCCCCAGCCCCACGGGGAGGTCTCCTGCAGGGGCTGTGCTGCTCTCAGAGGTTGTTGTTCTGGTTGTCCTCCCTGTACGTGCCTCCGCTTTTTGTCAATAGTGTGGTCTCCTGGATGCTGTCCTGGTGGTGTCTCACCCTTGGGGACAGAGAAGGACAGCTGAGCTGGGGGGGTCCCCACACAGAGCCAAGACCCCACAGCGGTGCACCTCCTGGGAACACCCCACTCCCTGGTCCCCTGAGCCCCCTCAGAACTGGGGCTCCCCAGCCCCAAGCCCCTCCCAGTCCTAGGGCCCCCCAGCTCTAGACCCCCCCAAACCTGTCAAAGGCTTTGGCAAGGGCCAAAGCCTCTTTTTCTGCCTCTGGATCAGAACTTACTTTTCTCTGTTGAAAATGATGAAGTCCCTCTGGAGCATCTCCAGGTGCTTCTGGATGTGGCTGGCCTTTCACATTGGAATGGAAAAATAAAAGAGATGGGGAATAAATTCACAGCTGACACAGAAAGACATTGCAAGGGCAATTTCAAGGAGGCACAGCGATATCTTTAGGCACAGAGCATCTTCAGCCCTGCAATGGGGGGAGAATGGCATTAAGGCTTTCCTCTCGCACTAAACCAGTGCTTAAACATTCTGCCACTACAGAGAAGATGCAGGAGAATTTTAGGAATAAATTTGGTCACAAGGGAGAAAAATGTTCTGTTCAACCGGTTTGCTGTGGTCTTGCTAGATGGTAATCATCTTCCTTGGAAAATGAGAAACCTCCTTGACCACATGGTTGTACCTGCTTGCTCTCACCTGGGAGGAATTGCTTTTGCCCGTGTCTTTCTCCTTCTTAGCCAAGCGCTTTTTCTTTTTGTGCAGAGGCTTGGATTCCAGAATCATTTCTTCCAGTTCAAAGGTTGGGTCACAGTTTAGTCTGCCTTTCTGGAGGGGAGAGAGAGAGGCAACCATAAGTGGTCAGAGCCTGTCTTGAGGTGTCTGTCATAAACTGGACTGCATCTGAGACCTGAATGTTGTGAAAAGGTACACTAATTACAGCTGCACATGCACCCAGAACAACTGCTGTACTCCTGCCTTACTTTATCAGTCCCTACACCCAGGGGGCATATTCAAGGTGTGACAGTGGCTCTTTTTGTGCTCCTGCTTCTCCTCTGCCTTTTGGTGGCCTCAGAGTGGCAAGGAGGATGAGGACAGTGTCCTGGCTGGGGTGTGCCTCTTTGGGAGTAGCACAGCAGCCTGCAGAACTGATCTTAAAGCAATACAGAATCACACCCACAGAGGGAAAAATACATACAATTAACAAATATTCACAGTTCACCTCAGCTTCTGTGTGGCTGGAAACTGCACACAACAGCCCTCAGACTGTTCTCCATAAGGAAAATGTTACTTGTGTGCTGCTTTAATCCAATTAAAAAAGGCTCAGAAACACTAATCTAGTTTATGTGCTATTAACTGTGAATAATGAGCAAGTTAGGGCAGGCATTACAGGAGGAAACAGTTCCCATAAGATGGTGGGTGATCTCCAGGCTGCTGCTGAGCCCATTCCTGTGCACTGGGTGTTTGGATGTGGGGAGCAGCGTTGTCCAGAGCACGGCTCGCAGGCACTGCCCACATGTTCCATCCCACATGGACCCCCAGCCCAGAGCCTGTAACACCAGTCCTGCACCCAGGAATTCCAGGAACATTATAAACAGAGCAGATCAGTTTTGGGGCACCCACACTGCAGCCACCACCATTACTCTTTATTACACCCACAGGGAAGTGACAGCCCTGCCCCAGTCTCCCTTTTCCCCGTGTGACTCCTGATGCTCCAGTGGAAGTTTGTCAGAACATCCCATGTCCCAGTGCCAGCTGTGAGGACAGGCTGTGGCACTTGGGCACATTGGGAGCCTTTACACTCAAACGGCCTTACCGTGGGAATGAATTCTGGCATTATCCTCTTCTGGAGAACAGCATCCCAGTTCACATCAGACAGATATGGGAAGGCCTGGATGTCCTTCAGCCGAGAAAAACGTTTCTCGGGATTCAGCTCGAGCAACTGCAGTGGGAGTTAAAGGGAAGAGATGAGACCATCCCCACGGGTCACACGCTCTGTGGAATGGGGCTAAGGAACAAGTGGCACCAGTGACACTGCATCATTGGACCAGTGCCTCTCTGCTGCTCTGGCTCAGAGTCCCTTCACCAGGGTATGCGACAGGCTCACAAGCTTTACCTCCACTTATTCCTAATTTTATGGATGATTTTTATCCGCATTGGAGAAGCGGGCTTTGAGGCAGTACAGTGGCATTAAACAATTTGTCCAAGGTTAAAAATAGGCCTTTGGAATGGGGAGTTAAACTCAGGCCTTTGTGTTCTGCATTTACTACTGCATCAGTAAAACATCCCATTTTCTTAATCTACTAATGGAATATTCTTATTCCAGCGTGAAAGTGTGCCTTCACACTGCTTATTTTCAGCACTTTTTAACATTGCTGTAGGAATTACTTGTGTGGAAGGAAAGGGTTGAGGTTTGTCTCTGTTCAAGGCTTATACATTGCATAAACTCCTGAGAACGCGCAGCCCAAAAACGCAGCAGGAAAACCAGATGATTCAAACCCTCTGGGGAGGGTGTGGACACAGTGACCCCCCCCCCAGCCCTCCTCATGCTGATGTGCAGCTGGGCACACAGCGATGTCCCCACCACCCGGGTCCCTCTGGGCTCCAGCCCAACGCCAGCCCTGTGGCTCTGCGAGGACAAACATCTGCCTCGGTCGTTAATAAATACACAACTCCACGGGGGATGGTTGAGCCAGGAAGGAGCCGCAGTTGGCCTCATATATAATACATCTGGCTGTTAAACCAGATGCAAAGGGGCACTGGGAAATTTAAATAATTGTGACATTGCATTATTTATTCACAAGGGAGCCTCCATGGCTTGCAGCATGCGGTGGTTCCAGGGGAAAACTTTCAGCACAGAGACACAGAGGACAGCTGCAGTAAATATCCCTGTATTACTGTTAGCTCAATGAAATATTGGCTTCATTGAATTTTAAGCAAATGGAAATGTTCTTCAATTTTCTTGCTGGAAAATAAGCTGTGATTCTGTCTCAGCAAAGAATTGATGGCCTCTTTTCATAAAAATGTTTCAGAGTATTTCATTAGAAATGATAGAATACTTACACATACTATTTGGAAAAAAAATAGATGAAAGCTTCATTAAGTACTACTTTATGGCCTACACTTATTTGAAAATTAGAAAATTATTTACATGCATTCCCAAAATGTGCTGCCAGTGCTGCTGTGCAGGGGTCAGTGCTCAGCTTTGCTGCTGCTGTGTGCAGACAGTGTCTGACACTGTCAAGCCACAGTCTTGTTTATTGAAGCTGTGGCTTCACTTCAGATGAGATTTCAGCTTCAAAATGATTCCAGTAATGATTTTGAAGCAATTCAAGATTTTTGGGGTTATTACAGCATAGGAAGCTCTATTGAAAAAAAATTTGCAGTGGCGCATAAACCACATGGCATCAAAGGATTTCAACAGTGTCAGCACTTCCTGCAAATATTTCCACTGTTGGGAAAAATGTGGTTTTTTTGAGGATTAAAAGAAAAATCATTTTTTTTTGTTAAACTTATTGACACATATATCAATACCTGCTTCTAAGCTAGGTCATTCCAGAGAGCTGGAGGAAACTCTGGAAGTGAAGGCTACCATGTCCTTAGAGGAGGTGCAGCAGCAGCCGTCACCACTGCCAGCCTGGGACACAGCACTGCTCGCTGCCATCACCTCCTGCAGCTGAGCACCAACACTGACACTTACTACACGGTGCCACCCAAATGTCACTGACTCCAGCCTGGACACTCTTTGCAAGGACTCCCCTCCGGTACACTGTGAGTGCACTGGGCACACCCCGGCCCCTCGCCCACCTCACCTTCTTGATCAGCGACACCATGTCCGGGGACCACGCGGCGGGGTACATCACCTTGGCTGTCCTGAACATGTGGGCGATTTCGTTTGTGGAGGTGTTGGAGCGAATGTGATACGGCCTCTGTGGGAAATGCCACAAGGAGAGCACCTGAATTTATCTGCTTCTTCCAGGACTCCTTAGGAAATCTGTTTAGAGCGTAGCACAGTCTCTCTGTCCAGTCCCCAGCCTCCCGTGGGACATCTCTCCCTGTGTGACCATGGCTTAGTTGAAATAAACAAAATATCAGCAAGATCTATGCTAATAACTGGACATTTAACAGCAGGACAGGCAGGAGCAAAGCCCAGAAGTCAGAACTAAAACCAGCATGGGTTTGCTTAGCCTTACCAGTGTTTATATCTTATGAGGCCATGACACACAGTGATGCGGTTAGAGCATTCCTGATATTCCCTGTAAAATGTGCCAGTGTTTTCAGTTCTCCACTCGTGTTGGGGACAAAGCCAGCGAAAAGGAGCTGGATTTCTCCCACTGATCGAGTCAGCTCAGAAAGGGATGTCCCAGGAAGGGTAAGCAGCCCGAGGTGGGTGTCAGGCTGCAGGATGACCATCCCTTCTGCCCCTTGACCGGTGTCACAGCACTGGGACGGGTGAGCCACTGTGGAGGAGCACATGGCACAGCAGAGCACTGGGGACTCCACCATGCAGTGCATGGCTGGAGTCACCTCCCTGCTTATCTCCCAGCTACAATAATACTGCTGCCTTACCCGGAGAGACAACTTACAGTGGCAGGCTGTTTCCCTTTGGAAAGTTTTGATTACCAGATTTTTACCTTATATCGGGGGGAGGAGAGGGGGGCGTTAAAGACACATTTAAAAAACGGTAGCTATAAACAGTGTGATCAGATCAGGTGCAGTGTGCTTGACGTGTGCCGACACTAGATGGACCTCAAGGTCTCCCTTCGTTTCCCCCGCGCGGCAGCCACCCAGGTGCCACCATCTCGCCTTGGCTGTGCCATCAGGTGTGAGCATGCAAAGGCATCTCTGCTCCTGCCCTTGGAAACAGAGCTACCGACTCAAAAATCAGTGTGATGCACAGTCCTGACAATCATTTACTGCTATAACTGGAAAAGTCAAATATTACATTAAGGTGTTTACAGGGACGTGGCTTCAGTTACCCAAGAGGTCAGACAGACACATCCCTTCCATGTCTGCTAACATGATCCCTCACAATTTGAGACACAGATTCAACTGAAGAATCTCTTAATCAAAAGGGTTTTTTAGGCATTCTGCAAAGACTTATGACAGAGTTTTTTAAAAAACAAGTTTTGCATACTCATACTGAAAGAGGTTTCCGAGCCTCACAAGATTTTAAACATTCTTCTTTAAATTACACACTCCTTTTGTTTCAAATAATGCAATTTTTAAAATGTTGTCCCACTTTTTTTACACAACACTTGCAAAACACTGATGTATTTGTCTGTCTACAAGGCCCCCAGTCTTATCTGTGTCTTATCTCTGTCAGCAGCAGAGCCCTGATAGCACAGACAGGGATTGGGCTTTGTCCGTCATTTGCTCCAACTGTTCAGTCTGGTTACAATAGCAATGAGATTTTCTTTCAAGTTTTCTTTTTTCCTTGCAGGGTGGGAGCTCCAGGTAAAGGACATTGCAGCCCAGACCTCAGGAGCTGTTCCTTATTTGCCTTGTCCTGTTATGCCAACCCAGAGGCCCTCAGCTGCACTGGGGAACCACCACCACAGGGAGTTCTGTATTACAGCAGCTCCTCTGAGCTCTTGGCCATCATAGGAACCATGGTGGACATATAGTCTCTGCTTTGCATGCTGTAATAATCCCTAAAATGTTGAATTTGGCTTGGCCCTCTGGTGCCTGCTATAAAGCATTAACATTCCCAACAGGACAGAGCCGGCCAGGCTGGGAGCCGCACACGTACCCGGGTCCTGAGCAGCTCGTAGGCAGTGACTCCCAGTGACCACCAGTCCACAGCGAAGGAGTAGCCAGTGGGTTTTGTGGAGTTAAACATCTCAGGTGCTGTGAAACACAGGGAAAAGAAAGTTTGCCTTGCTGCAATCCCAAATGGGAATGAGCAACACAGAACGCCTGACCCACACCCCTCCAGTGCTGCCACGCTCCTGTGCCAGCGGCAACCAGCAGTCCCCAGCAGCCCCACAGGCCCCTGCACATGAACTCTCAGTGCTTCTCTGCCCCTAAAGCCCAAAAGGAATGAATTCCTTTTACTGACACAGGAGTTGCCCGTCATCCATAGTAAATGTGCTCCAGGAAGCCTCTGTGCCCCAGCAGTGCTCGGCAGATCTGCACGTTGGGAAGTTGCTCCCATCCCACTCATCTCTTTGTTCATATTTAAAGCAGTTCAATCTGGCAGAGCCCGAATCCAGTCTCAACCATCAATGAAAGCAGCTCTCTGGGAACATTAATATGCAGCGTAAATGCAGACGTGGTGCCAACTGCACCCTTGGCAGGGAAAAACAAATTTTAACTGAAGGAAGCCTGAGAGCCACAGCTTTTAATGGGAAACCAGGGGGAAGGCACCGACTGAAATGTTCTTTCTTAGCCAATAAATTTCCCTTTTGAGAGTAAGGAAAAAAAAAATTCGAAATTTTTTGTACAAGCTGGGAGGCAGAAATTGATCTAAAACCAACAAAACAAGGAGCAATGCTTTTTTACAACCACTCACTTGGCCTAAGCACAGAGTAACGCTCGTTTTCAGAGCAGCCATTTTATATAAAAATTCAAATTATTGCTAGTGATGCAGCAGCATAAGACTTGTGCTGATGTACTAAGGGACCAAATACAAACCTTTGTGCTTCATTTTCCCTTCTCAAGGGTTGCAGGAGCACTTCATCATTGCTACACAGCACGACTGCTGCTTGTGAAATGCTCGGGGATCTCAGGAGTGCAACCATCTTAGTTTATAATCAAACTCATGCTGTACAGCATGGCATCATGGCACTAAAATCTGTGTTTGCAATGTACTCAAGTCTGTCTGCATTTAGGATTCACAGGGGGACAGAGTGCACGTTCCCCAGCTGCACTGAGGCATTCCCTGTCCCTGCCCTACAGCCCCTGTCCGGGATGCTCCTTATTTCAAACCAACATGCATATTTTGGTACAGACAAGGAAGAAAAGAGCCCAAACCCTCATCAAAAAGGACTTCACCTGTGTCCCACCATAAAATGGTAATTCAAGAACATGTAACTGGCGTTGGTTCTCACCCATGTAGGGCTTTGTGCCAGCGATGGTGGTGACATGGATCTCCTTGGTCAGCATCGTGGCAATGTTGAAATCGGTGATGTGCACATGTCCTGAAAGACAGGGGTCTGAATCAGAAACATGAAGTAAAACACTTCATGGAAAGGAGCTTCCAGGAAAAAAGTATTCTGGTGGGAGAACTGACAGAAAATATTTCAGCTTGCAGGCTGCTTGCAGATGTGTCTTATTACTTCAAATATCCCCTTATTTTCCCTTCGGGGAGCAAAAAAATGGGAGTTCTCCAAAAAGCAATTTAGTGATGATTGTTTTGAGTCTTCCTAAATTTGAGGGGAAGAGAACTGAACTTTTCTCACAGGAAAAAATTCCACTATGTTTTAAAAAAAAACTTTAAAAAAAAAATCCCTGATGTTTGGCTTTTTAGTTGCTTTCCATTTGGTGTTCCAGGTACTAAGTACTCCCTCCATTTTCCTCTTTAGAGGATGCCTCCAGTATGGAACCAAACACCTTTGGCAGCCAGCAAAACAGCCTTGCACAGAAATCCAAACATCATGAAACCCCCCTGGGGTAGGAATGGGCTCTGTTGCCACGGCTATAATGTGCACAGCTGCTGCCTGCAAACCGAAAAGGAAATAAAAGAGGTGGACGTGATCCACAAGGGGATGAGAAAGGCAATGCTCCCACCTAGCTCCTTCCTGCACTCTTACTTGCCTTTTTTGGTTTTTTAGGCACTCAGTTCATTATTCCCCATTCACTGAACCGCTGTCGGGGGGCAGAGCAGCCCCAAATGGAGATGCAGGTGATCAGACCTGGCTGGCTGCACTGAAGAGAATCTCTCTGAAACTTGTGGATTAGTTGAGCCCAGTTCTCCAGATCAAACACAGCCAGGCTCCACTTCCCTACCTCCTTCATCTGTTCCTCAGGCACTGAGCCTGCTCACCCCTGACAAAGGTGAGCTCATTATCAACACATCAGCTGTTCCGTGTGCTGTGTTTTGCAGCCTCATTGCCCCCTCGGCAGTAACAGAGGGGAGCTGGATTGCTGCTGTTTTCTCTAACCACAGAGATCGAAGTAAAGTGGCTTTTGCTGATAGAGATGCTGTGACAACACCTTCCTCAGTCATTAGCTTCAAACAGCTAGAAATCCACTGCTGCTCTAGTTCCTGAGTTAAAGCAGAATAACATCACCTTTATAGGTCTAAAAGTTGATGCTGTGGCAATGAACTCCTGTTTTCTTGTCTGTATACTGTGAGCATTTAAGTAAATATTTACAGCTGTGCCTATATATCTGCTCTGTGAGAGCAGTGATACAAGTTGCCTGCTGCAAATACCTGATCTAGCTGGGAAAATGTGGAGGGTATAAGTAAAACTTGTGATTTCACCTGAAACCTCTGTATCACACCCACGTCCTGGTGAGTTGTGGCACTGCTGGCAGAGCACAAACCAGGCTCTGGCACTCACCCCTCACACAGTCCCCAACAGATCTATGCAGCACGTGTTCCTCCCTGCTGCTCACACCATCCACCAGCACTCACTCCCACGGTCTGCCCACTAAAGAGCAGCATCACATCTCTGGGGAGCACCTGGGAGAAAGAATGACATCCAACTGCCCTGCCTGGATACGTCTCCTGCATCCTTGAGCTGTTTTTCCTTTCAACTCCTTCAGCTCTCATTCCACCTTGTGGGGAGCTGTTTTCATAAACATGAATCATAAAGGCTTATTAAGAATTTGATATTCCAAGCACAAACATGCCTTCCTCTGGATCCATCTTTTAAATTATTCACTTCAAACAAATCACAAGTTTTATAAACTAGCCCACTTGAGAAATGATCAAATCCAGTCAGTGAGGCTGAGGAAGGGGCTCAGGGCAGTATGACAAGGATGAACAGTGATGGCAGTGTGACAGACCGGGGTGGGAGCTACTGGTGCCCACGAGGGAAGTACTGGGGTTTGCTACTGGGCTTTAGGGTCAAACCTTAGAGCTTTTGTTTTCCTGATTGCTCAGCATCTCTAATTGCACGCAGTTCCCTAAGCCCAGCCTGCCTGAAACTGGCACTGCCAGACCAATCCTTGGGTTTGCCTTAAGGCAAACAATTTTCTTACTGCATTCAGCACTTCTGTTACTTCATAATTCCTTCACCTTTCTAGAACATCTTTTGTGCAAAAGATGTAAGGTTTCTGCAGATTCAACTAACATTTTAAAGGATACGAAATGAGAGACCCCAGGAGCTGTGGAGCCTCTTGGACAGGCTGTGCCCTAACTTTCTCACTTGAGATGAGGGAGCAAACGTGCCATGCCTGCACTGGCAAAACTCACCCATGGCAGCACTGCCCTAGAGAACCTTCCAGCAGCAGTACAAGACAGGATCCCGAGCACAGCCATTACAGGGCTCTTGCAAAAAACCTCTGTTTTACCAGAGATAAAACTGAGCCTTTCTTCAATGTTATTAGACAAATGACCTGGTCAAAAACTCCTGATGAATTAGCCACAATTCCCAGAAACTGCCATCTGTTATATCCGTTCATTCCCAGGTGAGCTGTGCTGTCACTGAGCCAAATTGATAGATGTGTCTTTAAAGGAGGAAATCACTTTGTGCTTGGAATGACTGCTGGAGGTGTCATCTGCTGGGGATTTTTTCCCTGGGGGACCTGATCCCAATCTCTGATGTTGATCAATGGCCCTTTTATTGCAAATAAAGGCATTTGCCTGATATTCCACTTTATTTATGGCTCATGTTAATTCCTTGCCTGAAATTGATATGTCACCAACTGGGGGTGACAGAGGCAAAGCGAGAGGTGTGTGTCAAGTCCACGACAGTCACTTCAGGACAACACATTTCAACCAACATGTGGCATAATGAAAGGCAAGAAAACCTGAAACCAGCCTCCTGCACCAAGATCAGGTGATGTGCACGAGGGCTCCCGTAGCCTCCTTGGCCATTAACACCCACAAAAAGGGTGCTGGGGTCTGTGACAGAGCTGAGGGCCTTTCCAAACTTAAACCTGAAATGTGAAGGAATCAAAGCTGTAAAGGAGCTTCACAGCTGGAAAGGGAGATGGGCCAAAGGGCAGAGTTAGGGGGCAAAAGGTGTCTAAAAAAAATCAAGGATTGAAGTCTGCTTGCTGAAGGTCTTCAGGTACTCCAAATTCTCAGGGGACTGGTCCCAATCAAGAACATCATAAAAAAATTAGTCTTAGCAAATTTCATCTATTTTGTTGTCCCAATTGGGAAAGTGGGATGGTGATGAGAGAGGAGAGAAAATGGGGAGCTGCAGCTCTGCGCCACAGGGAAGGAGATACTGAAAAACAACCACGATTTTCTAGGCTAAATATAGATAAACATGCAGCTACAATAACAGCTACTCTGGGGACAAGAAAAAATTGAACTCTGTGTGTGACCAAAGCTTTCTGTATGCCTTGGAGGACACACCTTTGCTGCCATAGATGAAAAAAAAAAGGAATACTACAAGTCACAGAGAGAAGGACATTGGAGTCAAGGGTATGTCCCCAGAAAAAACTGAAACCTCTGCAAAACACAAGTAAAACATCTGGCTGAACAGGCAGCAGGCTCAAAACTCATCCTGAATTGCAGTGTCATTATAGAAGTTTGCAGGTTGCATCCTTCTGGGCTGAATGCAACTGTAGAGATGAGCAAAGCTTTTTCCCCTGTTTTTTTTCCCCTCTTTGGGGAGTGCTGACCTACATTGCCACGGCCACAGGGATTCCAGCTCCTCCTGGGGGGCTGTGTCACCCCAGACTGAGGGGTGCAGAGTTCTGGGGAGTGTCTGCCAGTGAGGGCTGACCAAAGACAGACGTGCACAGGGAGCCCCAGCAGAGCCAGCACAGCAGCTCCCCAGCACATCAGTGAGGTCAATGTTCTCCATGGGCTGAGCATGGGGCAACAGCCAGAGAAGGACCAAGCGAGGCAGGACAGAGGCTCCAGCCCCTGGAGGCAAAGCTGCTTTGCTCCCAGCTCCTAAATAAATAATCAGCCAGTACTCTGAACTTAGAGGTCGGATGCAAACAGATCAAGCCTGGGCTCGGTGCTGCCAGGCAACCCTGGTCACACACACGGTCACACAGAGCCAGGTGATGCCTCCCTTGGGAGATGCAGCATCTCTGCTGTAGCCTCTGAAGTGACAACAGATTTGGATATGCCTCTTCCCTGCACTGACTTTTCCTCTTCAATTGCCTTGCTGTAGCTGCTAATTAAGATTTCTTACAACAAGTCAGTTACAAGGATTTTTCAAAAAATATGAGATGACAAAGTGTTCCTCTAATGAGTTACAAGCTATTAAATGTCAGAAAACTCTTCACTGTGAGAGGTTTGCTGGGGAAAAAAAGTGTGACTACAGAGTCATGCAAGAATATAGTCAAGGGTTTTGCCTGGGAAACACTATTGAAAAACTGATAGCAACATCTATAACATACCCAGCCCCAAATCCTCTTTGGAGCTCCCTCCCAGTGCCAAATGCTCAAGGAAAAAGAAGACACCTAAATAAGAATTAACTGTTGCACCATAATTCATTCTGTTCGTGAGCTCACATTACACAAACCCTGCAGTGACACAAACATCACCCTTCAAACAATGCATTTTGAGTAAGTTTTAAGCAAGAGCCGAGAATGTGTTAAAATCAGCAACTGACCCCAAACAGCACCAGTGTGGGGTCCCTGCCAGGGCCTTGTAGGGTCATCATCAGGTCAGTCAGCTAAAGGAGGTGTTGGTTAAGCAGTGAGGCACCCCCAGAAGCAGCATTACAGGGTGCCCAGTGCCCTGGAGGTATGAGACACTGCCACTCAGAAAGCAACAAAAGGATGGGATGGCACCACTCCCACCTGGGCTGAGGGAAAGAGAGCAACACCAAGTGAGGACACCAAGCAAGCACCAAGACTGCAGCTGGGGTCTCCTGTCTCTGACTCTGCTTCTAAACATACACACGACAGCAAAGCAGCTGGCACTTACCGTGCTCATCCAGTAAAATGTTGTCGGGCTTGATGTCTCTGAGAAAAAAAAAAAGCAGAGAAGCAGAGACAGCCATTAGCCTAGAGAAGGGTCAGGAAACACGGCTGCAGGCACTGCAGGAAAGCCCAGGCTCTGGGACACACTGGCAGAGTCACTGTGCCCTCGGGGCTTCTCAGCTCTGGTGTTCCTGTTTGATTTAGGCATTAGACAGTGACTAATCAAACAGCAGCATGGGGTACGGGGCCAGGGCTGTGAAGGCTGCAGGGATTTGGGTGAGCAGCACTCAGGTGAGTCCACCCACAGTTAAGTTGGAGCTTGTTTTTAACATTTACCTCCAGTTACTTCTCAACCTGTTTCAATGCTCTGTCGAGAACGGAATACTCAGCACAAATTAAATTATTTTAACAACTTTGGTCTAGAAACAAACATATTGTCCTTGAGTTTTGTTCCTGAGTAAAAAAAGCCCACAAAATAATACCTATAGCAACACTGCAGGGACACTCACTCACAGAAGGGAAGAAATGTACACCTGATACACTGATACACCCATTGTGTCCACCTGAGTGACTTTACAAGCTATTACCTGGCTTTAATGAGCTCATTACACTGGCCCCCATTGAGTGGCTGCCCAGCTGATGCCATTCAGTGCCCCAGGGAGAAGGTCCCAGCCACAGTGCAGGAACAGTGACCCTGTGCCAGCTGGTGCTCCCCACAAGGCCCATGGGTTCCAAGGAAAGAAATGAGCAGGTTTAGGATTTTGTCTTTGAAAATTTGATCCCTAAGATACAGTTTGAGTTCACCAAGCCACCTGGAATCAGGAAAACACAATATATATCTAATTGTCATGTAATAGCTTACAGCTCCCTGGCCTCCTGTCACCCAAATTACTTCCAGTGGATTCCAAACACCAATTTCCTTCCTGGTGCCATCCCCATCACTCAGGTAAACACCGGACAGGCCTCATTAGCAGAGCATGGGGCCGTGTCAGGTAAGTGGCTGGTTCTCCCCATAAGCACAGCACAATTGTTTCCATTTTTTTTTAAATTATTATTTTTTAAATTTCTATTGTGGCTTTTTCTGATTTCCCTCAGTTTGGAATGCAGCCTCTGGAATTACACCAGAACAGTAAGATGGTTATACCATTTCCTAACCTAAAAGATATTAATATTTCCTATTCTTTTACATCTAGGTGTGGAATAATTCCAGCCTGGGTTTGCTGTCTCTGCACAGCTTTGTTCAGCCACACGAAGCCACTGCTTCCCTGTCTCCTGATGTTCCCAATTACAGCTGTTGCAGCTGTAATTGACTCAGTTGAGTCACTTTATCTATCTAATACCGTCCCACTGGGTTACAGTGTTAATTAAACAACTTTCATTACAGTGTTAATTAAATAACTTGCAAATTTTACGGCCTGCCATACATGTTTTGTTGTACTTGATTCACCTTAAACACATGCAACTCCACGAAGTGCACACTGCAACATCACCTACAGCTTCACATTCACACTGGGGCAGAGATCCATGCAGGTTTGGCACAAAACAAGCAGCATGAAAGAGGAGACCCCTGAGAGGATGGGAACTGTCCCCAGGGTCCTGCCCTGACCACATCAGAGCAGAACCACTCCAGGGTCTCACGGCTGCGGGGGCAGGTGAGGGGTTGTTCCTCCCTCACTCCTCGGATATGGCAGCCAGACACTGTGGACAGGAACAGGAGTTCATCCTCTCCAGCCTCTCCCCAGTGTGTGCCTTCCCCACCAACAGCCAGGACCATTTCAGTTTTACTCTCTGGGCCATGCTTAATTCTTGCACTGCACAAGAACGCTCCTCTGGAGTGACATTTATAAATGAAGTGACCATCCCTCTGCCTTTATTGACCCTCATAGTCCCTCCCTGCTCATCCTCCCTGACAGCTACTTGGTCAAACCTGTGGGTCCCCAGGGTTGTGCTGCCCATGACACCAGCAGGAGAGAGCTGCATGTCCATCTGTCCAGAGCCAAACCCTGCTTCCCAGCCAGGGGAACGCTCTTCCTCCTCTGCAGGTCTTCAAAGGTGTGGCAAGAGCTCACACACACTTTTTCACTGGCCATGAGAAATCTTGGTAGCCAAATCCTAGAAAGGGATTTACTTCACACAGAAGAAAGCTGTGTTTGGGCCCATTCCACGTATTTTGGAGTGTTACGGAGAGGGGGACAAAGGGAGACACCTCCAAGTGTGAACACGGGGGAGTTGTAAGTGCTGACACCTACCCTCCCTGGACCAGGACAGATGTTAATGAGCTACAGCTAATTAAACCTATTAGAGACTGCTTTTTGCAGGATCAGCAGACAATCAAATATGATATTTCACAGCTACCCCAGAGGGAGAAATCAGATGCTCTCTGCTGTATATGAAATGCTTTTCTTGGGAAAGCCTTGTGTTCCACGTGAAAGCAAATGGTACGTGGGAGAATATTTTGTTCAGCACTTAAACTTCTATTTGCCATTTCACATCAAAGAGGCACGAGCCTTCCCCCAGTGCAGCCTGTGGCCATCAGCCCTCCCGAGGTCCCAGCTGACCTGTGGATGATGTGCCTGCTCTGCAGGTAGTCGAGGGCCAGCACCAGCTCACAGATGAAGAGTTTCACTGTGCCCTCTTGGAACCTCACGTTCTGTTGGAGATGGTAACGCAGGTCCCCTCCAAGCAGCAGGTCGACAACCATGAACATGTCCTCTTCATCCTGGAATGAGTACCTGAAACAGCACACCCATGGTTCAGGGATGGTAACACTGAAAAACAACAGGTCATAAAGGGACATGCGGTACCTCTGGGAATACTCATCATTTCTTGGAACTTTTTCACTTGAGAAATTAAAATTTCATGACCTTTCCATGCTCCATTTCCCACTGTGACTAAAATCCTGTGATGACAGTAATTTAGCCTCAGATCCATAACGGAGTCAGAGCAGACAGATAACTCCAGACAGACATTCTGCCTTCTCTGAGCACCTGTGGGAAGTGACCACAGGAGCAACACAGAGGAGCCCTGGCCCAGCACAGCCCTGCCCAGACCCTCAGGTCTCGCTGTCGGGTGCCAGCTCTTCCAGCAGCAGCCTGTCCGTGAACCCATGTGCTCAGCACACCAGGGGTGCAGCTGCTCTCTGCCAGCCCTCTGTAAGTGACCTTATTTGATGGACTGTTTACCCAGTGTCCCTCTGAGAGGGGCAGACTACCAGCTACGAGCCCTTTCCTCATGGATTTTTCCTTACCAGCACACTGACTGCTTGATAGAATGAGCAGCACCACAAACCAGAGCACTGCTCCACACAAAGCTTATAGTCTGTGTATCTCTCAGAGTGCAGGAAAGCCACAAGAACGGCAAAGGCATTCTGAGGCCAGGGAAGGCATGGCAAGAACAGGGACACTTGGATGGTTTGCTCCATACAGGTCTGTACACATGCACACACTGGTCAGTTCTCAGCTGCTGAGTGAGCTTTGCCTGGAACTGCGTGTTCAAGTAGGAAAGCAAAGTATGGAGATACGACCTGGGAGGTGTGGCTGCACCTTTCCCACTCACACCCCACTGAGAACAACACTGAACGGCAGCTGCAGCAAAATCCCGAGGGTTCACCAAACAGCACTCAGGTTACAGGAGATTTCAGAAAGGAACAGTAATTCAAAGATTTGCGACCTTCCATGTGTTTTAGCCTCATTTCTTGTGTTTAGCATCGATAAGTTCTACCTTATTCTAGAATTAAATCCAATTTCCAATAAATGTAATTACCTACCACCCCAGAGGACTCCTATAACTACTGGATATTAGCCACTTCATCACGCGGTGTATGAGCTCACACCACTTTGAATGTTACTGGTGTCCTAATAAAATTAAGAAGAATGCAGTGCCAAGGGACACCCTGCAAAGAGCCCTGCTTGGCCATCGATCCTGTGTTGCTGCTGGGAGCTGCTGTTGCTGCAAAGAGCACCGTTAAATACAGGTGGGTTATAGTGATGGGCAATACCAGCCTTGGGGGGCACTGCAAGGGAACACGTGAATAAACTCTCTTGTGCTTTCTGGGAGGATAAGGGAGATAGATAACTGCTTGTTTCATTAAACAGGATTCCCCTGAGACCAGAGTCCTGGTGAGCAGAACACCCCAGCTGCTCCCGGGACAGGATTGCAGCAGACCAGGGGGGTCTGGTCTCAAAGGTATCCATAACTGACTGTGCTGACTTAACCAGTGAACCAAGGAACCACCTCTTACCATAAATTAACCAAGAAGGGGTGTTCCAGACCCTGCATAATCTGCAGCTCCTTGAAAACATTTCTTACTTCATTACGCTCCACACACTTCTGTTTGTTCATGTATTTCATGGCGTACATCTTCTTGGTGTCAGTCTTTTGCACCACGCAGACCTAGGAGAGCAAATCAAGGGATAAATCAGAGATGATTTGTCAGCTAATTTGGACTGGTAAAACCCAGTGACACGAGTGTTCTCCAGTGGCTTTGGCAGAGCCCACACTGCCAGGGCACAACTCCATGCACTGATGTCGCAACACTGGATGTTGCCCAGGAATCTCTTGCCTAATTTTCACCTGAAGAGAAATTTTGTGGGGAGGGTGAGCAGAATGAGTTTATCACCATAAGATGGGAGATAGGGAATGGCACAGAAGTCAACATTTCATTTAATTCGACTCACTGATCATGGTCGGGCCCATCCCTCCCACACTAGTTGCTGTTGGGGAGAGGCCCCTCCACCACAGGACTACAGTTCAGTCACTGGGAGCAGCTCCTGATCCTCACCTTCCTCACTCAGCTCACAGTGAATCTTGGGTTTGTTTGGGGGATACTGGCCTTTGAATTGTAACTTTTCTTATATATCTCCAAATCTAGAAAGAAACATCACTCCAAGGCAAGCCTCTAAGCCCGTGAGAGTGCACAGCTCTGGTGGCTCGGGTTTGTTTACACAACAGTTGGGATGAATTTGCAAGTTTCAGTCAAACTTTTATTTTTGCCTCCAGATAAATCTCTTTGTCTCTTTGTCTGAGAGTTTTGTTGCTCTCTGCACCCAAGCACATCCCGTTTCTGGCATCAGGGTGCCTTAATGTGAAGGGGCAAATGACCGTCTGTCAGCCTATACAAGCGGCAAATTCCACAACAGCATAACAATAAAATGCATGACCGAAACCTGATGTTTAATAACAAACACTGTGCCTCACAGAGAAACATTTAACATACTAAAAACCCTGCCGGGCTTTCATATTGATTGTAGATCTTCATTAAATATGCATCATGATGTTCAGTGTTGATTTGCTGGGAAATCTTAGGAAATGCTATTCAGAAACATAATGAAATTCAGTTCATTTGATTGATCAATTTCTCATTTTAATCTCCTGTAATATAATTTGTAGCTACAGAATGGATGAGGAATTGAGCTCTGAATCCTTCCTGATTACCAGGAGTTGAAGCTCAGGTCAAGGCTCACTAACAATGCAGGGCTTTGGTCCTGTGCTCTCATGCAAGCCTCCAGTTCACCCATTTCTTCCCAGTTACATCTCCAGCTGTCCACACAGTTATTAGTTCCCAAAACACTCACTTTTCCAAAGCTGCCCTTCCCAATAGCTCGCAAAATCTCAAAATGGTCGAAGGTAACTGCAAGAAAGAGGAAACATTTCAATATTAAATGGCTGAGCAAACACTTGATGATATCACATTATTTCTACTTTTTCCCCATATGAGCTGAGAAAAATGAGTGATACCCCACCAATACTCTGTTTCTTTTGGAGATTTGGGTGTTACTTAAACTCAGCATTTAACAGGGTTTTTTTTTTTCTCTCCAGCTCAGCTGCAAAGGCAAATTCCCTGGGTCAGCCTCTGCCAGTGGCAGATCAGGCAGGGAACCGCCAAGCCAATATTCTCCCTCTGCCCTCCTGCCCTGCCTATTAGAAATATCAGCCTCATCTTGCTCCTGTTGAGACCAAATGCAAAGCTTAGTCCATGAAACCCTTATACCATGTGAAGACATTGCCATTACCTTTTTGGGTAGGATGGCACAGTCTAACCAAAGCAAAGTTTACTGTGACCAGCTACAGCACTTGGAAGGAACACGAGCTTTTATGCCCTTTCTCAAACCCAGAACAGCTGCAAATATCAGAGCAGATACAAGCTGCTGCTGCTGCTGATGACTGAGTTTAAGTGGATCTGTTTGCCAGTGAGACCATCAGACAGAAGGGTACCTGCAGAATAAAAAGGGAGGGTGAAGATGCTTATCACCTGCAGGGGAAGGTGAGAGGGGTGCCTGCTGCAGAGAGAGGTCAGCTGCAGTAGCCCTGTGCCATGACACACAGACTTGGCTGTGGGGACAGGGGGGTCTCTGGTCCCCAGCACTGGGACCCCACACGGGGCTCTGCAGAGCAGGGCAGACCATGGCATTAACAGCTGGGCATTGACATCTGGAACAGCTGCAAATCCAGAGGAGTTAGACCAGCAGCCAGTTTTTGCATGTTCATCACCTGTATCCCTATTGTCCTTTACAGGAATGCTTTCATGAGCATGTTCACACCCTCTGCCTCCTTGTTGTTTAATACTGATGTTTTCATTAACATTTTAAACACGGGCCTATAACTGAGCTGGGTGTAAAAAACCCAAGTTACATACTTTATTTAAGACTCTCAAACTAGGTAGAGGCACATTTTAACCTTTCTCTGGTTTAGCCTTCCTATCATCCCCAGCTTTCACAGGGAGTCATTCCAGAGTCTCTCTCCCAAAGAGCACTGAAGTTTGTGGTGTCCAAATCAGGAACCAAACACCTGCTGTTCATTCTGAATCCACACCTACAGAATTGACAAGCTGCATTTCCCTGCCTGATGGCATCTAAAGCAAACAAAAAGCCAAAGCTTTTGCCCTTCAGAGAAAAACCTCATGTGCTCTGCCAACTCAGACAAATTGTGTTTAGGAGATGCAGAGGAAGATAATACAATTGCCATAAAGAAGCGACTGGGGTATAATCACGAGACACTGTTTTGTAAGCAGGGATCATATTTCTGAACTGAGGTTCAAGGAACAATATTTAGATTAAAAAGTACAGATCCCAACCAGCCACAAAAAACATCCTTAACAAAGATCAGCCCTGCCAAAGTCCCCAAGCTCATCTGCCAAGCAAAGTCAGTGCTTCAGGAGCTCAGGTCCCCCCCTCCCTGTTGCCCACCCCAGCACAGCAAGCACAGCACCACATGGTCTAGTTACAACTCCCCTTCCTTTCTCATTGTGATTTTTCTCGTTTTCATTTTATGCCCTCTCTCCCCCCCTGCTCTGCAGCCTCAGGAAAACAAGTACTGCCGCTCAGGGATCATGCCAGTCCCTCTGTACTGGGGAGTGGGAAGCAGTGCAGACCCAGGCAGAGGAACAACAACACGGCTGGTGCTCTGCTTGGTCCAAGGGCGATTTAAACCCAGAACAGCTGCTGGTGGGCTGGAGAGGGCACCAGTGAAGGATCATGGAATTATGTGTGTCCTTCTGACCCCACCACTGTCCTCACCTACTACCCCCCAAGGACTCTTCCCACACCCTTCAGCACAGAAGAGCACAAACAAAATGGGGCTTTTCACATGGTCTCATCCTGACTACGCCAGGAGTCAGATCACTTTGTAGCCCTGAACCTTCTGTCTGGTTATTACCTTTTCTTTTCATCTCACTTGCTTATTACCCACAATTATCAGAGGAAATGCTGAGAGAAAAATAATACTCTCACCCTGCTTCAGCCGAAGGCAAACAAAGCCCTTCCAAAAGTTCAAATAAAAATCATGGTGCCACAGAAATGAGGGAAATTATAGCAACAGCAATTTGGGAAAATAAGCCAGAGTCATTAGGATTGGCACTGGAGCACCCACACCACTTGTGCTGTTCCATCCACTCTCACAGGTCCCAAAGGAAAAGTCTCCCTGTGACACAGCCATGGAGGTGGGACTGGTCCCCACTACCCACAGCCCAGGAGGGACCTGCCTGTGCCATGGAACGCTGTGCTGCTTCCTGCTGTACCCAGCAGCTCTTACTTAATTACAATGTAAGTTGAAATTAGAGTAAGGACAAGATTGTGACATCTAAGGTGATATAGCTTCTGGTCACTGATTTGCAAGATAATGGAAAATTCCATAGAAGACATCTCCATTCCAGCCAGATTTGTCTCCCCCCAGTACATTAAAACAAGACAAATTAGAGAAAAATTGTGCTACCACTTTTTAAATTTGGGCAGGGCCATGGAAGCAGAACTGCACTGGTCTGGATGTTGTGTCAGCTTGGAAGGGTGGCCCTGAGCCCACTGAAGCCAAACAGAGTGACGCTGAACCACCCAAGATGGTCAGGACGGGGCCTTTCCTGGCATTGCTGTGTTCTGTTGCAGGAGCTGGTGCTGCGTGAACCACGTCAAACCCCGAGAGAGACCCAGCAGAGACCAGACAACCCCAGGAAAATCCCACAGCCAGGGCACCTCACCCTGAGGAAGGTGGCCAGGAACAGGAGAATTGCTCATCATTCTGAGCAAGCACACATTATTGTTTATGAGAGATGCTGAAACTGAGCATTGAGATGCACTAGGAATAAAATCTCCAGGAAAACCTCACAGCACGGATTCCTTTTGCACTATTACAGCAACTGGAAAAAAATATGAAAAACAAAGAAAACTTGCAAGCAGTTACATTTATAAATTGGAAACTGCAGCTGGTTTAGCTGAACAACCACAGACCTGCAGTGGCACCACAGGGCACACTGGACAAGCACTGATGGGGTATCCAGGTCCTTCTATATTTTACTTTTAATTATATGTATTTGTATTTATCTACAGATGCATTTTGTTGTTGTACCTAGGTAAAAGCCCATATGGCAGTCAGCAAGCTGACTCATGCAACAGCAAATATATTTATGGAGCAATCTTTTAATGACTGTCTCTGTAATCTTGGCAGCACAGGGACCCTGGCCTTCAATACCGCTCCAAGCAGTACTTTTCCAGCCCCCCTTTTCCAGCCAACCCAGCCTGCAGGCTTGGCCTCCCAGCACCTGTGGGCAGCCACCAGGAACACCCATGGGAGCACACATCACTCCAGCCGCCTTCCCACCACATTTCCTACTGGTCCTCCACATGCTGGGACCTCCAGAACAAACCTCCCCAGCCTCCAGAGCAGCAGTGTTTTGTCCCTGCCTTTGTGTGCCAGGGACACCTCAACACCAAAGCCCTGCGCACAGTCCTGCTCCCAGAGCCAGCTGCTGCGAGAGGAGCCAAAAGGACCCCAAAAACCAGACCACAGCTCTGCAGGGACTGTGGGCAAACTGGTGCTGACCTCCACACACTCCTGCTGACCCAGGATTACCAGGTATTTGCAGCCTCAGGACGGGCGCTGCCCACAACCCTCACAGTCAGTCTGCACTGGGGACTCTGCCGTCCCAGAGAACAAACAGGAGAAGCTCTTACCATCCTCATTCCCACTGAAGGGTGGTGACTTGCTGGAGGTGTTTGCCCCCATGGTGTGCTCAGCCCAGGCTCAGTGCTCCCCACTCCTCTGGTTCCACTGAGCCCTGGATGGTGCCACTGCGGGTCAATCCCAGCAGACCTCGGCGGTGTCCTGATGGTGCATCCTGGAGAGAGCAGGAGGCAAAAACTCATCATCACTCAGGATGAAGATGCATTTAGAGCTTGCACAATTCTCACTGGAGGTTCACTGCTCTGAGGGAAACACCGAGTGTCAGGGAAAAAGCACATTATAATGGAATTTACTAGGCAAACCAGTAACACCATAACTTTGTGACCCAGACCAGGACTGCTGCACGCTATGGGAAGGTTAGAAATAGACCAGCAGACTCAAAGATCCGAGGATCTGGCTCGTGTTTGCAATATTGTCCAACACATATTTTGTAGCGTCAGTGATGACTAATTGCAGTGAGGTCAATATCTAAAATAAATGGACATAGTAACTTGGCTAGGTAGAGTCGAAAAGCACTTTTGACTGCTGAGGTCATGTGGAAGGGTAAAAGCTACAGAAGAAGAAATTCAAAGTGTCAGCTTTTTTATTTAAGCTGTTACACAAGCCTTTCATACCACTCTGGGTTTTTTTTTAAATTGAAAATATTCCATGTAAAATCAAGGTTATCACACAAGTTCTTAAAAAATTTTTTCAGGTATGAGCTATGAACAAAAAAGCAAACCTGATTTCTGCCTTGGTGCTGGCTGCAGTGGCTGGCTTTCCTCTCCCATTGCAAAGGGACAGCTGTCATTAGCAGACAGCACAGGTTTCAGTTTTCCAGTCTCCCCTGACACGAATGGGAACACTGGAGTGCAGGACTCTGTAGAGTTCAGTGACAGTTGAGAGAGCCTGAATGCTCTCCCTGGGGTACAGCAGCCACTTTATATTTGAAGCATTTACATGCAAAGCAGCTTTATTTGTCAGACATCCCTCTAACATACAAGTTTATTTCTTGTTGGAAGTACAAAGCCCTAAAAGAATAAAATGAGGGAGTAACAGTGCATCAGGATCTGGACTGTGTCCAACCCGGATCATTCTCCAGGGCATCTGTTTGTTCATTGAACATTTTCTCAGATCTACAGTCTGAAAACACCTCCTGAGCAGCTTCACTTTTTTACTTTGAAGTAACAAAATCACTTTACTGAACCAGAAAAGGGAGGAATCATAAAATGTATGTCAGAGAAAAGAGAATTACTGGGAACTAGGGCTGCCATGGGATGCTGTGAGTTCCCTCACCAGCACACCCAGCTCCTTCTCTCACGCTAACAAAAATAAAATCTTGATTTCCCATCTCAGAACTGAAACAAGATCCAACAATAAAACAAATGAAGCAGCAAACGTTTACGATCCCTATCAGTGCCTCTGAAAGGAACAGACTGAGCCTTCAGTTTCAAACAAAGCCACACCAGCACCTCTTTTCTAGCCACAAAAGTTACTCTTCAGAGGAAAAACAGACCTTCAAATGTAACAGCCATAAATCAGGTTCCCATGCCACTGCTTCTACACCATCGTGATCTGACTGATGTCAGCCAAGCTCAGATGCTCAAGGAAACTTCCTTGCACAGCAGCCTGGAGCTGAATTTATTTTTGAAAATACATCAATACATACAAGCTCCGAGGAAGGAGTGCAGGTATTCCTTGAAGTTAAGCTAATCTGAGTACTAATTACAATGATTTGTATCTTTACAAAGTATACCCGGGGTACCGTAACGATACATTCTTTACTCTTTCACTCTGCAAAGTCACAAAATTATTAAAATAATTAATTTTCCTTGGGCCAAGTCTACTAATGCTTCCACTCTGACATCATGCTCGAGTCGGACCTTCGTTGTCCCCGGGGTGTCGTTAGCGGGAATTTTACAGGTGTGAAGGCAGGCGGGCGATCCAGACTCCCAAGCCCAGAGGTGAATGCAAACCCAAAGCAAAGCAGAGGGATGCAGCCACCTGCGCGGTTTGCGCTCGCACCGCGAGCAGGGTGTGCTCTGAGGGGAAGGGAGCGCAGCGGGACTGAGGGAAGGGCTGGACGTGCACCTGGAGGACGAGCAGCAGCCGCATCCCCTCTGGTGGGGACTGCTGAGCCCCTGGAAGCGGACCGCGATCTTCGAGGGTTCACAGACAATTTGTCTCCCCCCCCGCACTGTCCGAGCGCCGCTCGGGGGGGAAGCTGCGGCTCTGCCGAGCGGCTGGGACTGAACGGTGACACAGCCAGGAGGGACATCACCCTGCGCTTCGGTCCCAGGGAAAGTGATGATTGAACTCCCCCGCGGCCACAGAGGCGCTCGGGAAGGACGAGAGCAGGTGCCATGGGTGTCACCGTCAGTGCCATGGGTGTCACCGTCAGTGCCACGGGTGTCACCGTCAGTGCCACGGGTGTCGTCTGCGGTTCTCCTCGCCTCAGCCGGGCCCCTGGCAGCGATACCCCCGGCCCGTAACACCCTGCGGGCAGCGGCGGAGCTGCCCTCGGCGAGCACCGCATCTCCCGAGCCGCTGCCAGCAGCCCCCACTGCCCAGCCCCGCCACCGGGGCAGCGGATCAGACCCCGGGTCCGGAGAGCACAGCCGGGGACGCGCCTACCTGGGGGGAGCGGAGCGCGGGGTCCGCGGCGGGACCGAGCAGCCACCGGCCCGGGCGGCACCGGCGTGCGGGAGGAGAGGAGCCGGGAGCGGAGTAGCCTCGATCTGTGGAACCTGGAGCGGAGCAGCCGGGGAAGAGGAGCAGCCCCGCCGCCGCCCGCGCGGTCCCAGCCGGACCCCCTTTGGCGGCGGGAGGAGCTGCGGCAGCGCGGGCGGGACACGCGTGGAGCCGCGCCACGGACACGCCGCCGCGCAGTCAGGACCTGTCCCCGTCCCCGCCCTGCGGCGGGCAAGGACAGTCCTCCCGATTACCCCACCGCTCTCGCTCCTGGGTTATCCCTTCTCCTCCTCGAGCCTCGTGCCGTGACTTTTATCGCTTTTGGCCAGGGGAGGGCCGGGCTCTGCCCCCCGTGCCCAGGGGCACACACGCCCACCTTGGGGGACAGCTCACACCCCGGAGCAGAGCGGGGTCCCATCCGAGCTCAGCCCCAGTCACTCTGATTTTGGTAAGGCCGAGTCCCGGGGTCACGGAACCCCCCTGCGCGGCCGCATTCCCGATGAAAGGGTCCCAGAAGAAGAGACACACCACATTTCCCACCCCATTGTCCATACCGTTCCATCACTGCCTTCTCTTCTCTCATTCCTGAGGGCCAGGAGCAGGTGCAGACTCCCCGAGCTCCAAGGGAGAGCAGTCCTTGCTCCAGGACAGACAGAACTCAGAGCAATTATCCAGCTTTAGCCATACTCTTGTATTACTTAAAGAACCACAGAAGAATCAAGCTGAAACACAGCTTGGAGTAACCTAAAACTAACTTAACCAAATCAAATTATCTGAAAAATAAATCCATGGACTGCAGAGGGAGAAAGAGGCTGGATTCCCACAGAGCTGGGCCAGGGGACACCCATTCTCAGCCCCCAACCCAGAGGTGAGGACACTTACCAGGGCTCTTGGGGCAGGTGTGTTGGGACCCAGCTCCTGTCCTGGGAGATGACCTGCACAGCCCTACAGCAAGGATGGGGATCTAGGAGTTACCACACAGAAATCAAGTAACAAAGTGGTTTACCCATCTGTGCTGGATAGGATAACACATTCATGCTGCAGGGAATAGTTAGTGATTTATCTACAATTCCATCATCAGGGGAGGCCCAAGATTCCCTTCCCCACCTTTTAGAGGATCCACCTGTGGTCTTCTGCATGCCCAAAGCAGCTTTTCCTAAATGGACTAAAATTTGCTGAACTGAGGATCCTTTCTTTTTGATCTTTCACATTAGTAGTTTAAATGAAATTTGAAATTTTTTACCTTAAGTCATTAGAATTTTTTCTAAATATTATTCTTCAGATTTTATTTCCCACAAAAGCTATAATCCAGGAGGATTAGTGGAACCAGAAGCGGAAATGTTACAAAAGTACTAGTCCAGAGTTGTTGTCTGCATAGTGGGTCATCTGGAGAGTTTCAGGATCTCTGTATGTTGGCAGAAATTAAATATTAAAGCCTAATTACTGAGTAGGCCAAAGAAGCAGCAAATGAGAGGACAGAAGGCAGCTCTTCTGCAATGGCTCCTGCAGAACAGCCAGCTCTGCCCCCGGAATGCAGGGGCACCTGGTCCAGCCCCGCTGGGAAACGGGAAAACACCGTTCTGCTCAGTGTGTTGAGAGCTGGTGAGGGATTCATTTTCCATGGGAAACAGAGAAGCTCCTGTCCCTCAGCCGGGGCTTGGGTCTGCAATAAACAGAGAGCACACTGAGAAAAAAACTAGTAGACATTTCCCTCAGTATTCTTAAGAATCGAGCTTTCCTACTGTGTAAGCTCAGTAAAAGGAGGCTCTCAAGCAGAGAGAGGTCTCAAGCAGGGGAATTTTTTCAGTGGGACTAGAAAAGGAAATTCGGGGAAGTGAAATGGGCTCTCCAAGGCACCCCTCATGTGCAACAGCCACCCCCAGCTTTCCTGGCTAAAGAAATGGGAGCGCCACGGTGGATCTCTGGTGCCTTCTAATGGAGAGGAGGCACGGCTGATCCCTGTCTTCCGAGAGGCTCCGGCCACCAACATCTGTTGTCCGTCAGCACACGAACCCCCCGGCCCCCAGCCCAGGCACTCCAGGCAAACCCCCGGGGTCTACAAAGGTCAGAGAGGGCTGCCACTGAATTAAAAATAATTAAAAATAGTGTTTTATTCTCTTTTACAGTTCTAACTATTCAGACAACGATATTTTTGTTTCAAGTGCCAAACTAATTTTTATCAATGGCTTACAAAAACAGAGACGTTTTGCCAGACTTAGTCTACATCTTTCCTGGAACCTCAAGCCTTAAAAAAAGTGAAATTATACTGAACAGCCATAACTCAGCTGTAACCGTCTGGTGAACTTTAACATTAGGTATATCTGCAATGAGTCAGATTTCAATACCCACTGCTGGCATGTCCCGTGGTTAAAGTGGGCTCACCTTAACACACTGCCCACAGCTCCTACTGAATTAGAAGGATCCTGTAACTTTGCAGGTGGCTGCCTATCCCAAAGCACATATAAATATGATACACATATTTAACTGAGGTTAAAACTCACTCCATCCTGTCTAAAGGCATGGACTACTCAGGGCTCCCCTCCAGCAGCACAGACTCTGTGCTGTCTCTTCCACAATCAGGGAGCAAGGTTTTTCTGGATAGGCAAATCTGTTCCTAGAGCCTTATCCCATTCACAGACACCCTGGCCCTTGGTGCAGCCCAGACGATGGCACCTGCACCCCTCTGATATGTGCTGTGGGGTGGCTGCTTCTGAAAACACCTTGGGCATCCTTTTCGTGACGGAAACCCCAGTACCCCGAGCCTGCATTAGAAGAGAATTTTTTAAATACACCAATCCCAGCAAGATTCCTGTAGGGTCTGAGCTCTGGCTCAGAGAACACGCTGAGGAGTGGCTATTCCTGGCTGCAGGATGTGAAGCACTAGGACTCCTCAGCTAGGGGTCACTAGAATTTAAGACAGAACTGGATTTCAGAGTCTAAAGTGACTGCAGAGGGAGGATATGCTCTACAGAGAGACTACTGAACAAAAGCTGTCATATATTAATGATAACATTACCTGCAGCTTCATATTCCTTGTCTAACACTGTTCCTGGTAAAAAGATAGCAAAATCATGGAGATTCCACTGGCAATGCAGAGTCCTTGCCCCTGTCTCCATAATATACAGTCAAAGCACCAGACTCTCCACATTCCCTCCTTTACCAAGGGGTTTCCCTTCACTGCAGCCTTCCTTTCCCAATTATGCTTCACACATTCCCTTCCTTCAGCTCTATTTACACCTGGAATAGGGGGAATCTCTTTTCTGATATGGATAGATGCAAAAGGAAATCTACTAAAAAAGAAGTGTTTCCCTTCTTTTGCCACAATGAAGACCACATAATCTTCATTGTCTTGATTTTTTTAAACCCTTTCCATAATATTTATACTGTGAAAAGCAACTAGGGGGAAAATGTTTATATGGAAACAAAAGTCTTAAGTAAAGCTTTAAGTAAGTTTCTGCATAAATAAATGTGTACACAAATCAACAGTGAGTGCATGACAGCTCTCCTCCAGCAAGCTGGGATGTTAACAGTGACTCCAACAACTTTGTGTGTCTCTTCTTATTGTGATGAAATGGAGCTCGTTAGTTAACACTGGGTCATGGTCACTTGAGGTGTCAATAGGTGGCTGGAATGTAAAAGTATTCCTGCTCCCACTCCTTTTCACTAGTATGTATCATAACCTTTCCCACTGGGACAGCATCCCTGTGTACATCACCCACTCCCATCAACATTCCCAGACTGTCGTGTGCACCTCAAATGGATGCTCTCCCACTGCTCCCAGCATTAGGACTCACCCAGTTCCAGGGCTGGATTCAGGGCAGTTTGCAGCAGACATCATAAAATTAATCAGTATCCATGTTCAGCCTTTTCCTGGGCATATTTGATTCTAAAAGAGTTCTTCAAATTCTTAGAATGAAAAGGCATTTAATTTGCGTGCTGGCAAGAGAGAGACCAAGTGCAGGCAAGATTGTTGTATACATCAATATCACAAGACATGTCCTTAATTAGTGAAATCTCATCCTTACAGCAAGAACTGGCGTTCTAAGAGAAACAACTCCAAGAATTACAGGTG
Organism: Pyrocephalus nanus; assembly: GCA_038380795.1. NCBI lineage: Eukaryota > Metazoa > Chordata > Aves > Passeriformes > Tyrannidae > Pyrocephalus > Pyrocephalus nanus. Next base: position 11,719,066 of record CM076275.1, on the reverse strand, counting down.
ATGTCTACATAGTCCACAGAGAAATTTCGGGAATTAAGTCAGCAATAAACCTTGAAAAATACAATAGCTTTCTTTAAACCACCCTTCTCCAATATATCAAAGAGGGGCTTGGCTCTTTACAGGCTTTTTCCCAGCCTGGTGTCTGTAACAGCGTAGTGCTTGTGCTCTGGGAGTCTGGGGGTACCAAGGGCTGAGAAACCCTGACTGCTGCTGTCAGCACTTCCAGCGCAAAGCAGGAATAAACCATCCCTGGTGTCAGTGTGAGAACCACAGCAGTGAGGACAGGCACAGATCCTGTCAGAGTCTGTTGGGCAAAAAATATACTGAGCTACAACGTTTATGACAGCGAAGATCTGAGACAGAGCCCTGCAAACTGCCCAGATGTCAGAGACTCACTGTCACTCCTACCAAAGCTTCTGCCCGAGCTGCAACAAGCACCACAGAGCCTCTGGAAAACAGTCATCTCCCCACTGTCTGGGTGTGGTGTTTCATCCTCACCCTCCCCCTTTACTCACAAACAGCTTTCCCTCGGATTTATTTCCTTCCACAGAGACTCAGACATTAACTACACGAACCTTGACAGTGACTGCACCGCACTGCTCCCTGGTGACAGACAGGTGCCACCAGCGCTGGCACAGCCCCTGGCAGGGGACTGAGGGCTCCATGCCCTCTCTGTCACGGGCTGCCTGGACAGCACCTGGTCTCAGGGGTAGTTTTTGCCAGTGTAGACAAAGGCCTTTTTTCAAGATACTGCTGTGGGCTAAGGGAGGTAGTTCTTGGCAGTGATTAATAGGGCTTTGCTGGTGCATCTTTAAGCAGCTCTCATGTTATTTCTAGGCCCACAACAACAAAATTCCTGGCAAGCATATACCCAACCAGAAAGGACTGCTTGAGCAAAAACTTAGAAGGTGCTGATTCTGTTATTCAGGGCACTTTGCATTTATCTGTCAGGACTGAGCTCCCAGAGAAGGCAGGATGCCAAGCCACTGCAGACTGAGATTAAAAATGGAAACCAGGAGTTCTGGATAATTGTTCCCTATGTCCTGGACATGTGTGAGGCAGTTACATCTCAGCTGTAAAAGCAGTGTGTGTAATCATGTACTCATGACCTTATATATACCTGTCTTTTCTTTTGTAGGTGCCTTAGTATTTTGAAGACTTCAGATGTACAATTTCCCATTCCCACTGCCAAAAACTCTTCATTAATGTCTTCAGCAGCAGCTGTTCCTGAGAGATGCTTTGAAAACATGAAGAAAATGTCATCAAACACATGGTTGTTTGTGGTTTCTTCAAAACAATCACATAAAATGAAACAGATGTGTTTATAAGCATAAAAATCTCTGAAAAACAGTAGTAACTGAACAGCATTAAAGTATCAGACATTCATTACACACATGGATGTTAAACTGACATTAATAAAGCTGCAGTGTGAGGCATTTACAGGTTAGCAGATGTAAAAACAGGGTCAAAGGCCTGGGGATTACTTGGGAGGAGAAGTCAAAGGGAGGTAGCAGACCTTACCAAGAGCTTGGCAAGGCCTGGTTTTGTAGCTGTAATTTTTTTTCTTCTTGCATTTTCCTGTCACATTTTGTAGCTGTTTCCACTGTTCAGACATCTCAAGTCAGAAATTTCACTAAACTTAATAATATCCCACAATCTGACCACCTCATACCCTCAGATTCCAGAACTTTTCATACCCTTAAAGCTTCATTTCCTGCCCCCCGTATTTGTCTTGAATCATCCAATAAAGCTCAGTCTTGACTTTATAGCTATAACATATTCAAGATGGTTACATTACTTTTGATATATATCTTTATTAATATACAAAAAATTAAATAAAATCTGACAGAAATCTCACAAAGACATTCCGATAGGCCATGGCATAGTCCATATAACTCAGTCCTATCTGCTGATGGACATCATCTGCCAGTCCCACGTTTTCCTTTTCTTTTGCAGGGAAATAACAAGTCTTGATGGCATGACCCCCTGGCTGAGCCCAGTATCACACCTGCTGAGTGTGAAACACTCACATTTTCTGTGACACATTCCACCTGTGTGTAAAACAGGTAAGATGATATTTCCTGTCCTCATGGCTCCCTTGTGCTGTTTTCTTCATGTCTGGAAATGCTTTGACATAAAACATGTGTTAGGATGAAAGGAAGCAAGTTAGCCTTTGAGGCAGTGGATTTTTTGTTGAACAGTGAAAACTGTGTTGCAGAAAGGGAAATTCTGCTGAGCTGTCAAGAAAACAAGGAGCAACAGTAGGTAAAATCCTAATTTCTTTCAGAGAGTCTTAACACAGAGTATTGTTGCAACAGCAAGCACAAGTGAGAGCTCTACAGCTTAATAATAGGACTTGCAATAGAAATGCCTCTAGTAATTTTTTTAAGCAGCTACAGGACACTTGTGATTCCAGACAGATTTTGATTTACAGTGTTATAATGTGCTGTAAAGCAGCTCCATGCTGCTTGGGTTCATTGCCAAGCAGTTCACAACTACACTGACCACAAATGGGGACAGAATTTCTTGTGGTAGTAAGGGCAGTTCTTTTTTCCTCTGTTTCACTCCCTCTTTAACAGTGCTGGGAATGACTGGAGGCATTAGTATTCTGATGGAGAGAGGCTGTGACAAAGACCATGACTACAGGGCCTCCTGACTGCTGTGCTGCTGCCAGTGATGTGGAGGGGACTGACTCCGATGGCTCCGTTTCCCAACAGCCCTGCCCTGGCACAGAGGGAACAGACGGGCGATTCATAACGCGGGCACGATGCTCTCAGCCTCACAGTGCTAGCTCTGCACTTTGCATGGGAGAATGATACCAGGTGAGCAGATATTTATCTTCATGCAGGGACTGCAGATATCTGGATGTGCATGTGTGTGTGTTTAAAAAGAGACAAGTGAAGCACCAGTGTGATCTAATCTTCTTTCTGCGTGTGTTTTCCTGGCAGGATTTGGAAGCCTCATGCAGGATGTGCTGTGGTGCTTCAGTCAAGTAAAAGGAACTATAGACATTGGGGTGACAGAAGGTAAGTTTATTTTTCCTTTTGTAGCTGCGATCAAAAATAACTTGCCACGTACATCTCTCCTGGCTGGTGTGCAGGGAGGTTGTTCTGTGTCGTTGGGAGCTGCTGGTGCAGAGCTCAGTAACACTCCTTGGTTTCTGCCCTCCTTATGTATTTGTGCATCTGGAAGAGATGGGTCTCTCAAATTAGCTACTGAACCAAGAATTTATTTGAAGGCATCATGGCTTAAACATATCAGTAGCCTTTGAAACAGAATTCCTTTTGGTTTTCAGTTGTTACTTAGAGAGTTTTTCAGAGAATTGTGAGACAGCCTCTGCCACTATAACCTCATTTACTGGAATCAGTTCTGGAACTGAGAGAGAATCACAGATATACAGAATCATGGGCCATTAGATGCATTTCTTCTACTTCATTGTTATCCTTGAAGTGTGATGACTTCCTTAAAAGCACAGAGTCTTGTAAGATTAAGAGGACTGAGTCAGCCCAGGCCTTTGACAGTGGAGTTCTGACTTATTCTGGTGGGAATGTGGCTTTTCCTGGACCACTGTCATCTGTCCCACTTCAGTGGCAGTTCTGTTATGCTGCTTTTGCAGAAGAGGTTTTCACTCTGTAGCCACTGGAGACTGCAGTGGGGCACAACACTCAGGAGAATATTTAATAATTTATTAAATCTATGGAGAAAAACCCCACCTCAGCAATTAAAGCCAAATTTTTTTTTCCTTTTTTTTTTTTTTTTTCCAAAATTGTTTGCAAGCATGTTGAGCTTTTATTGTAGAATCTGCAGATCTTTGTAAGTGATCAGGAGTACTTGTTTGCTACTTCAGGATTAATGAAATGTTAGGTTGCCTCTTCTTGCTCACTATTCTTGTCTTAATGTGAGCAGTTATCAGCTGAGGGTTATAAGTTTTTTTTTTTTATCATTGGAGACTCAGTGCTGGAGGAATCCAGAGACATGATGACAGGATGACGTGATTTTTTTCTTGGGGTAACCTGGGCTCACAGAAGAGTAAATTCTGATTTTTATCTGATGGATAATTCTTAAAAGCTGTATTCAGTGAAATCAGTAATGAAAAGGTGACCACTGGTGTGTTGAATCTGGCCAACAGGTACAAATTACATCACCATGACTGAGCAAGAAGCTTAGGGGAGTGTTAATGTGGGATGGGCTTTGGCTCTTGTGCTGGTTTGTGTTTGTATCTGCATGTGCATGAGTGTGGCTACAGCTGTATACATGCATGAATTAAGTCATAAATGAGGTACCACAGATATCCCACCTTCATCAGAAGTTCATCTATAACTTGTTACTGTTACGCAAATCTTTGTGGCACATTTCTGACCTTCAGAACTCTTGGCAACATCCAAGCACCCTGAATTTGCACAAGGTGATTTCATTAGTAATTAGGAAGCATATAGTTGTGTACAGTCAGGTGAAAGATGTTACTACTGTGTTTACAATGTTCTGCACCTTTGAATGCAGTAGAGCCTCCCTCCTTCAGCAGGATGGACTGTCATTCTGGTTTTCAAATGATACGTCAAATGTTGTCAATAATTCTGCATTAATTCAGTTCTAATTGCTTGCTCATTTCCACACATGTGAAGCCACACGAACAGATCTACACAAACTTTATAATTTTGTTCTTTCCTTGTTTGTTGCTTTCCTTAACTTGAAGAATGGTATCACAGTCCATGGTACTTGTCCCGATGAAGCCATGGGTGTAATGGATCCTTTAACCGACGCAATTGTGGGGATGAATGAGCTCCCTTGTGCATACATGGGATGCTGGGACATCTTTCAGCTGCTCAAACACTGACTTCAGTGTTAAACGTGAAGTACATGATGTTGCTGATTGCCGTTGTGGTGTCCCAGTGCTTTGAACTACATTTCCTTGCTGCCAAAAGGAGAAAAAAGTTTTAGGGAATCTTTCCCTATTTTGATATGTTGATAATTAGCAGTCTAGTGTAGAAAACGGATTAGCGCAAACCCAAGAGGTGAAATCTCCTCGGGGCTGGCGCGATGCGGGGCTGCTCGCTCGGCTCCGGCTCCGGGAGCGCGGCAGTTTCGGGACGCGCGTCCGCCCCCCCCGGGATGCGCTCCCGGTTTTCGGCTCCTGCCGGCCGGGGGGGGCCGCGGCGGAGCGGGGCGGGCTGGGACGGCCTCGGCCCGGGGCCCTGAGGCTCCTGCGGGGCCCGGGGGTGTGTTTGCGGGCGGGACAGGCTTAGTCAGCGCTCCCGGCCGCGCCGCAGCCGATGCGGCGGCGGGGCCGGGCCGGAGCGCTCCGCTCCGCCGGGGCCGGGCCGGCAGCCCGGGGACCGGCCCTCCCCGCCGGTATCGGTCGGTGTTTTAGCTCGGTCCGGGGCGGAAGATGAAATGCTTCTCGCGGTACCTCCCGTACCTGTTCCGGCCGCCCGGCGCGCTGCGCTCCGCCAGCTGCCACGCGGAAGGTACGCGGGGGCGCGGGGGGCGCGGGGGCCCGGCGGGCACCGCCGGGAACGCGGGAGCTGCGGTGACGATGCTGCACGGCTCCAGCTGCGTGTAGCTTGTAGATGTGGCCTTTAATGCATCCTGCTATTCCCGAGGAAATGGAACCATCCTGCCGGGCTCTGCCCGCCTCCGGCTACCCGAGCCCTCTCCCTCCACTGGCAGAGTCTGTTTCCAGGTCTTGGAGAAAACAGCTCTGCAGAAACTGGGGAAAGGGAAATGTTCTCAGCAGTGTTTGAACTTTGCGTTTCCGAGATAGGAATGCAAAGTACCGGGGCAGTGTTCGCCGAGACTTCGGTGGGACTCTCCCACCGGAGAGCCCGTTCTTGCGGATTCATCCCCGTGTGATGCGGTGTGGGAGCAGCCGGACGGGTCTGCGGACCATCTGCAGTCACCCAACAGCTCCGCGGGATTTACATTCCCAGCACGGCTGCTCCCCGTGTGGAACTGCGGCGGCTTTCCACATTTGCCCTAACAAAAATCAGTCAATAAGGGAAACCACGACCCTGTCACCCAGGTTTCCGCAGACCCGTCAGTCTGTGTGCATGACTGAGGAACCAACCTGATCCGAGAGGAAAATCCAGGCGAACGCTGCAGGGATGTGGAGTGAAAGGGGCAAGCAGGGAGCACTTGGCAGCAGGTGATGACACTCCAGGCTAAGTTCTTACATTAACTGCGGTTTCTATAGTTCAGTGCAAAGCAGACAGTATAAACTTTGTTGTTGTTGTTGTTTTAAAGTTTCTCTGAAGTTCTAAGCAGATAAAATGATCCCAATGGATAACTAACTATGAAGTTCTTTGAAAATTTCTCTGAAGTTTTCTTTTGTTTTCCTGTTGACTTTGTCCAAAGGCACACAGTCTCTTAAGATATCCTGAATAAGTCACTTCTGGATTGTTGTACTGGAATAAGTAAGTCAATGGAGAAGTAGACCTTGCTGTTTTAGGGGAGGTCCTATGAGACTACTGAGAGAAAAAAAAAAAAAATAGGGAAAGAATGTCACATCAGTGTACCATCCACTCTTCTCCATTGCAAACAATATAGAAAAAATGAAACGTGAACTGTTTCCTAGACCCATTATCAGATGCATATAATAAACTTGGGGTGCAACTGATGTTTGGAGAGTTTAAAGGACCTTGTTCCACGCTAATCAATAGCAAAACCAAGAAGAGAACCCAGGTAAGAGCAGTGTCCTTCATGAAGAGGCAGCTGAATAAACAGATTTGTAAAAAATCAGTGGGGTAAATTTGATGTATTTGACAATGAGTGATCTTTCAAGGCCTCTGAAGAACGGCTGGCACCGTGCCGGGGCTCTGCCGGGGCTGCAGCTGCGACAGAGGCACAGGGCAGGGACTGTCCCCAGCGAGCCTGGGCACGGGTCGGCGGTGCAGCCCCGCTCTGCCCTGCCCCGGGGACAGACAGTCCTTGTGCCAGACCTCTGGCATCCCCCGAGGGAGGGCACAGCCTCCGGCGTTGCCCCGAGGGTTGCCAGGATGAGCAGGGGCTGTTGGCCTGGTCCCAGTGTGGTGCCCACTGCTGCTGCCCCAGCCCATGGGGAGCTGGGCCGGCCACGGGGAGTTCTCCTCCCACGAGCAGTCCAGGTCTGTCCTGCAGAAGTTCAAACAAAAGGCGAATTTACATTTAATCTTTAGGAATTACGTGTGCTTCTAAATTACAGGCTGCATGTCTGGAGGGTGAGGGAGGGCATGGATGAATTCTGATCTTGCTGCTTGATAAGTCAGAGCAGCTCCTCCCTTTTCTGTAGATCCTGTGTCTTTTCCTGTTTGGAAGTTATGATAATTCCCAGACCATTTAGATGAGTAGTTCCCTGGCTCAAAAATGCTCCAAAGAGAGGAGCAGTACCTGTGTTTCGGTAGCCCTGAGGTAACTTTCTGTTTGTTTTCTCTGAAGCCTTTTACAGATTTCTGGTTTTCCATGTCTCCTCAGTTTGTAACCAGGCTTTGAACCAGCGTTTTGGAGGTTCCAGTGGAGGTGACGTGAAGGCCGAGATGTTTAATCACTTATGTTAGAGCTGATATTAAAGCTTAGCTCAAAGGTGCCCTTAAGCTAGAGGGTTAGCTTTGTAGGGGTCTTTAACATGAAAGCTCAGCCAGAGGCACCTTAAAACTAAGCTCTTTACCTTGGGGGCACCTTTAGGCCAAGCTTTTGGCCTTTGGAATATTTTTGAGTGATATATGTAAAAAGTAATAATGATTTCCTCATACACTCCAGACAGCAGATTCCTCCATGGGTGACCACAGGAAGTGTGTTCAGGTTTCAGTGGGATCAGTGGAACAGGCCAATTAACAATGTGAAGGAAAGTCTGCTTGGGAACTGTTTAAAATGTGCTGTAAAGCTCCTGGTCCCCAGTGCCACCCTGTCAGTGGGACAGAGCAGGGACCAGCTGGCTGGTGGCCGACGGGCTCCTCCACTGCACTTGGTCCCTGCATGGTGTGTCTGTGTCACAGAGCAAACCCTGGTCCGCATGCTGGAGATGTCTTCACACAAAATCCTTGGCCTGCAGTCAACCTAAAATAGCCAGGTTTCTGTTTTGAAGACTTTACCTTTGTTATTATGATGACCCTCTCACACTTACCACCAGTTTTGTTCCTGCTGTGTTGACCATGGGTGGGTTGATTTTCCTGGTGAGCCATTCCAATGGCTCTGACTTGAGTTAATCAGGCATCAGCAGCTGGGGGCTTCACTGAAGTCCTGAATGACCCTGGAATGAAACCCACATAAATCCTACAGGATGGTGTGAATTAGAGGTGCAGTATGGTTGTGTAAGTATGCAAATATGGTTTGGTGTAACTAATAGTCTATAATTACATGAAGAGAGGCCATTAGTGTAAGGCTGATGGAGGAGAACACCAAGTTAAGATTGAGCTTTCTACAATAATTGCATTTCCTGATTTAGCTGTTCTGCAGTTTCTCATTCTGAATGCCACAGCAACCCTCTCCTTTGAGTGAAGAACATCAGACTGGTTCTAATCACAGGTCTTAGATTAATCAGGACTTGCACCATGTGCAGGAGTCCAACTGCCTGGTCAGTTTGTTCCACAATAATAAATGAGGTTAATTCTGCATGGTCACAAAGAACTGGATTGTGGCTTGGGGAAAAAGGGCAAATTCCCTATCCAAAATACAAGGCATAGTGTCAAGCTGAAGGAGCACGGTGTGTGGAAACTATTCCTCCTCCCAGTGAGCTTAAGGCCTTGTTTCTGTGACACTCATTTCTCTTCTTTCATTCCTGTTGGCCTGAAGGAGGTGAATCCCAGAGCACAGCCCCGCTCCAGGGTTAGTTCCTGGTGTGAGGTGGGTGATGTGCTGCAGCAGGGACAGGAGAGGCGAGCTATAGGGCAGCTTTAATTTGAGACACTGAGCTGTGTCCTGGCTGGGCATGGCAGGGATGCTGCTCAGGACCTGGCAGGATGCCCAACCCTCTGTTTGTTACCGGGCTGAGGTGCTGGTGTTCAGGCTCAGCGGTGATGCAGGTGGGTCACTTTGTTCCACTGGGGAGGGTCAGGGCGCCTGTATTTTTGTTGTGGTAGCTCAGGAGCTGGAAATACCTTTCCTTAGCTGCACTGATTTGCACTTTTTCCTACTCTGTCCACATCAAGGCCTTTTACCAAAAAAATTACAATTTTGTGTCTGCTGCCGCTCCTTGTATGAGTGGGTCCCACCCCAGGGAGCTCATGGCTGAAAGCCAGATAAATAGGGATGGAGGTCTGAGCTCATCCTGTGCTCGCATCAGTTCAGAACGGAATTTTTTAATTCTTGTGAGCGGCATTTCTAAACCTCTTAATGCCACATAAAAGTGCCTTGTGTCTGTAAGTGAGCTCTGATAGTATAAACATTTCTATATTGAGGCCATGATCACTCACATGATCTTACACTGCTGTAAGTTTACAGCTAGAAGTGATAGAACTGTGCTGAAATAGGTGTTGGGTTTTGTTTGTTTGTTTGTTTGTTTTTGGTTTGGTGGTTTTTTTTTGGTTTTTTTTTTTTTTTTTTTTTTTTTTTAATGGAGGAAAAACTAAAAAGCCTGGTAACTCATAGGCTCAGATATGGCCTGACTTGGAGCTCAGCTTTAATTTTTTCAAAAGCCCGTGTTTTTGTACCAATTTTCCAGGCTGAAACATGACCTCATTTGTGTTCTCTTAAAGATGTTGGGTAGAGGGTGGGGTTGAATTTGGTTTTAAATTCTCTTGAGCATGACACTGAGCTGCTGTTTTAAATGAACTAATGTTCACATCCCGCTGCGACCTTTCTGAGCATCTGAGTAAGCCCTGCCAAGGGGGTTGTTGGGGGGTTCCTTTTGGGTGGGCAATGGGCAAGGCCACAGAACTTGTATGGGTAACACGGGGTTGACTTTGGTGGTGATTGACTGGAATCACGCCGCTGTGTGGGCTGGGTGGAAGAAACTGGGACCAGTCAGTCCTTTTAGGCTTTGCTCTTTAGGGACACTTCTTCGTGCTGGATGGCCAAGAAAGGGAAAATTCCTGACCACAGAGTTCATTATAGAGAGTGGGAATGAATGTCGAGCAGGAGGTGATTCTGCTGAGTTAGGAGTCTTTAAAGTTTTAATTAACACAGTTGAAATGGTGGCTCTCAATTAGCCCTGCCATAGGAGGGGGGTCATGGGGGATGCGTGTGGTTTGCTTAAACAGCTCCTTGAGGGCGCTGAGTGCTAAAGCTTCGTCTCCAGGCCTCACCGCTGCAGATTTTATCTTATAAAAAAAACAAATACAAACAACAAAAAAACAAAACCAGATATCTCTTGTTCGCGGGAGGCGAGCTCCACCTGCGGGAAGGTATCACTGCTGCACAGGGCAGGGGCTCGGAAGTCGTGCTCAAAAACACACCTGGAACCACCTGCGCCCGGCCCCGCCCCGTTATCCCGCCTGGCCCCGCCCCGTTATCCCGCCCCGTTATCCCGCCGCGGGCGCGCTCCCGCCAGCTGCCGGGCGGGGGCGCGCTCGGTGCTGGGATCGGGGCCGGTGCCCTTGGGGGTCTCGGTGCCGGGATCGGGGCCGGTGCCCTTGGGGGTCTCGGTGCCCTTGGGGGTCTCGGTGCCCTGTACTGTCCCCTCTGGCTCCGTCCTTCGGCCTCTCCCCGCGGGGCTCTGACTCCCCGCCGCTCCCGAGCCCTGCGGGGGATGTTCAGGGCGGCCCCGCCCCGGACCGGCCCTGCTACCCCGCTCGTCTTCAACGACAGAAAATGTCGCTGAGGGCTTTTTGTTTGTTAGTTTGTTTCTTTGAATCAAAAATACTTTTAGTTGTGGATGTTCTGCCCTGGCGCCGGGGGATTTTGAAAATGATTTATCGTGTCCTGCAGTTTGTGATGGGACGCTGCTCCCCGTCCCACTCCCGCGCTGATCCCAGTCCCATGTGACAGGCGGTCTCTTCAGGCTGCCTGGAGCTCAGGCGTCCTGCGATTTTCATGTCAATCCGGCTTCAACAAAAGCAAAAGCCGAATTAAGAGCACGTTTCCAAGGCTCTGGAGATACTTCCATTCTGTGACTGTATTTCCCTCACTACAGATGGGTTCAGCTGTAGCTTCCCAGCGTTCCCCTGTTGTCTATATTTAGTTAGTGCTTAAATCAGCACAAAGGTGCCTTCTGTCATTCCTCCCACTCGGAAGGGACCTGATGGAGGTTGCAGGGAAATGCTTCAGAGTGAGAGGGGAGAGCAGCTGGCGGGGGCTGAGCTTCAGAGCAGATCTCGGGCTGCCTTCAAATGGAGTTATTTTAGGCTCTCTTGGGGAAGGCAGGATGGTGAGTGTGGTCAGAGTGACCTACCTGTAAGAAAAAAAAGAGAAGTTGTCTCTACTTGTTGTTCCCCACCACGGGCAGCTTTGCCTGTGTTTTGGTGGGATTGCCAAAACCATTCCCCTTCCCAGGGCTGGGGCAAGGACGGGCGTTTCCCCCACCATTTGGCTCAGCCATGGGCACAGCTCAGCAACTCTGGTCAGACCCAGAGACATGTTTAGCTGCTGTCCTGGCTTGGCAGACCCGGTGGGAAATAGCCAGAGACAGCCTGCAGCCCCTCAGGTTTTGGGTGCCATCTCCCCCAACCCCACCCAGGAATGTCACAGGCCACAGGGCCACGCATGTGACTCAGTGAAAATGTTCATAAAAACAATAGGGTTTTTTTCTTTTCTCTGCTGGCAGTTTTGTACAACAAGATCACCCAAAAGGTCTCAGAAATTCCACAAATGTTTTGATGCTGTAGTGGAGCTGTGCAGGTGTGATTTCTGTACATGAGACCCGGCTCTTACCGTGAACGTCTTCTGTTACACCAGCAACCCAACAAATCGTGTTTGATATTACACTCTAAATAATTTTTTGATGTGGATTATAAAAGAAAACCAGGCTGTCAGGGGCTGATCTGGCTATATTTGGGGAATAAACACACTCAGCTTTGTAAAGCCATATGGTGGATTTATTCACAATCAGCAGTTCCTTTCAAATGCAAGTTCGTGGCATTTAGTAATACATTTTCCAGTATACAGCTCAGCACTCTGTTTTCTGTGTTTCCTCTTCCAGCGTGTGATCTGGGAGCGGTCAGCTGGCCACGGCCACGGGCCACCTCTTGTCTGGGCAATGCGCATTCAGCAATATAATTAAGCACTTACATTAGTGAGTTCTTACCAGCTTCTGTGGACTTCATCAGCGTTTTTTGTCCCTGCATGTTTCCAGTGCTGCTGGCTGCTATTTTCCTTTCTGTGCAGCGTTGCACAACAGTGTGACTTTTGGCTCAGTTTCCTCTGGAAATGGGGCTGTAAGACCCTGCATGGAGCTCGTGTCCATGTGGCCATCAGAGTTCAGGATTTTCACATGCACATCCAGGCAAACAGGCAGGCACACGTGTCCAGACCCTGCTGATATATGCCTGCTGGCGGGTGTTGCTTCTCTTTAATCTGGTTTCTCAGTAACCTCCCTGAAGTGGAAATTTTACAACAAAACCAGAATGTTCAAAAGCAGGAGCTGATGAGAAGGCTTCCCTTTTATTTTTTGCCTTGATTCTGCCTTTAAATTCAATGTTCCTCAGCTGAAATGAAAGAGTAATCAACTTACAAGCAGATGGCAACAAACCCACCACACTAACCCATGAAGAAAAATCATCAAGGTGCATATTTTGACCCGCTGCCACATAGTCAGATGTTGTTCTGTTGAAGGAGGCTAATTGACTTGCCTGTTTCAGCTAATAGCGGCTTAGGCTTCTCTCCATCCCCACTGTTAATCTGAAGACTTAAGTGACAGAATAATGGAAGAAGAAAACAACTGATTAAAACCAGGAGCAGCCTAAGAGCAAGAGGCAAAAGTGTTTGGGAAATAAGAGGCAGTTGTGTTCCTGCTATGGTGGTTGTCTGTGGTGTCCCCATGGGCATGAGCACCACCAGGGGCCATTGCTCCCTGTGGTGGGGCAGCCTGAGGGTGTGGAGCCCTGCAGCTTGTGGGAGGAGAGTGTCTAGAGTTGCTGAGAGATGCTCATTTTCAGGAGAGATGCAGAACAGCAGTGACAATTCCTGGTGCACGAGCAGGTCCAGACCCAAGGACGCCTGGTGTAGAGCAATGAGTGGGACTTGGCCCTGAGTGGGGTGAACAGAGGCTGCCAAAGGCTTCTGTGTTCCCCCAGGGGGTCCTGTGCCTTCCCTGGAGGCAGACATCTCCCCATCTTCTTCTGGGGGTGCTGTGTCCTGACTGCAAATGCACATACAGCCCCACAACAAAGGCATTGCCTGCAGAGGAGCCCGTTTGCAGCCCCCACTGCTCGGGCTGCCCTCAAATCTTTGTCTTCTTTTTGTGCTGGCTTTGTAATTTTTCAAGGGTAGTTGTCCTTGAGAGGAAAGGCACTGCAGGTTTGCTCTGCTTGAATCACTCTCTGTGTTGTCGAAACTTAAAAGCCATAAAATTCACACTGATGGATTTTCACGTGTGTGAGTCTGGGAAGGCCACAGAGAATGTCTTTGATGGACTGTCATGCTCATATTTTTCTGACACCGATTATTTGAGGGCAGGAGTGAGGGGAACATTGCTGTTACACCTTTGACATTCTGCTCCTATAAATTTGGGTCTCAGGAAAATGAAGCACTGAAGCCTCTTTGCCATAGCCCATATGATGGTGTGTGGATGGGTCTAAAATAGACTGTGCAGTCAGCAGGATGAAAACTAACTCTTTCTGGTTGGTTGTGGCATGTTGGAGTGGAAGGGCTGGGAGAGCTGAGGTGTGGGAGGTGCTCAGGACAAGCTGGGGGACCGAGAGCTCCTGGGGGAGCCTGCAGTTGGTGTGGGAGGAGCAGGGTGCACAGTCTCCTGTCCGGGGCATCCTGCAGCAGTACTGTGTGTGTTGCTGAGGAGGCAGTTGCTGATATGTGTGAATTACACCTCGTGTGAAATACACTGTCCAAATGCCTCTCTTTAATGAGCACAATTACTTGTTCTAGGTGAGCAATCACGGTAAGACTGCTACAAGTTGGCACCCAGCAGTGCACATACACGGCATGAGGGATGGGTGTGGAGAGTTCCACAGACTGTGCTGGGTGTCCGGAGAACACATGGATGGATTGACCATGTTCATGCTAATGAATCAATTACTTTCCATGCGTGAATGTTTCTCCCTTTAAATGTTCAGAAATCACTCACAAACATGACAGGAATGAAATCAGTTTTGTTTATTCAATTGGATTAAAGTAGCTGGATTCCCATGTGGACAGAGGCAATTGGATTTAATGTTACTTTGCATATTGTTCCAGTCTCATCTTGTGGGGGGGGGGTAGTTGTCTATTTTAGGAAGTAATTTTTTTTAAGGACTATAAAATCTTAATGATCACATCATCACATTACAATGTAGACTTTTATGCCTAATGCCATACTGACCTCATTGCTGGTGTTGTTATGTGTAATTCAGGAAAAGGGCTCGGGAAAGGCACATGTGTGTGTTTGTGTGTGCTGGAGCCCCAGTGCTGCTGCTTGATTCATGGCTGGGTTGGGGCTATTAGATTTCTTTCCCTCAGGCATTTTATAATCTGTTTAACATAACACAGTCGTTTGTCTTGTTTGCTGACTGCTTAACAGATGGATATGTGGTTTTCGTAATTACTATATGAACGTTAATAAGACGTGATATCTTTTATTAATTAACAGTTTTCCAGGTTTGTTTTTCCAAATGACATGAGGTAGATTATATGTAAATATTAGTGACACACAAATATTAGGTTTACAGCACTGGCATTCTGAGAAGTTGTGCAAACTTTTGAGGCTCCCCATGGTGTCTCTTGTTTTTATTTTCCCCTCCCATGAGCTTTACTTCATAATGACTCTCTGGTAGCACAATCGGGTTTATGTTTTGATAAAGGTTGGTATCTCATTAGTGTAAGGAAAGCCTAGACCTGGCTGATGTCCTAAGCAGTCCTCTATATTTATCCTGCCAGTGCTATGTTCTTCCAGCCTATATCTAAACTTGTGTGATACTCACATCCCATCTTTTCTCCTGGAGATTTCCAAAAGTGGGAATCAGTGTAAACAAGTATGAAGACTGTATACCACACAGGAGAGAAAACTTCTTTCACTGCAGCCATGGCCATTCCTGGGATCTCTCCCTTTCTGGTGTCTGAAGAGGAGCCTGGAGAAAGGAGCTCTGTTCTCCTGGGAAGCAGCAGAAGACTGGCAGCTCTGGGCAGGACTCTGCAAGGTCCATTAGCACAGGTGAGACCTCGGTCACACCTGGCCCTTGCACTGAGACTCCAAAAAGGAGGTATATTTTTGTTTTGTGATGGAGCAGCCCCATCTGCTACCTGGGAGGGGTCCAGTGGATCCCCATCCCCAGGGATGGGGATCCAAGCTAGTCCCAGTGCTGCCTTTCCCAAGCTGCTGTTTTTGCTGGAGGCACCTGGAGATCCCGTGGAGGATGAGGCACAGCCTCAGGAGTGATGGGTAAAGCTGGAATGCTGAATTTCAGGTGTGCACAGGGAATGAACGACTGACCCATGTGAGGTGGAGGGCAGGGCAGGGCAGAGCCAGGGCCACAGGCGCTCCCGTGTCAGCCGCTCCCTGTTCATGGCTCTGAGTCACGGAGGAGTAGCACTACTAACTGGGTCTAGGACCATGTGCACACTAGAAATGTTGAACAGGATCAGCACAACACTCTCCAGTGCTCCATTAATGCTTGGATGCTTTGCACACGAACTCAATTTAAGCTGAAAGGTTCCCTCCTTGGGAGTTCTGTTTTGTAGGACGATCCTGTATAACGTGTTGTATCATCTCATAATGGCGAGTGCAGCTGTGAGGGGAGCGCAGAGCACCCCCACCCTGCTGGCCTCCAGCCCAGGCTGCAGCTGCCCAGAGCTCCCACACTGCTCCCTGGGCTCACCCGGGTCTGGTGGGAGGCTCACGAGCCCCCTGGGTGCCGTGGCTGTTGTCGCCTGTGGCAGCGCCGCCGTGCTCGTGGGACCTGTGGCCGTAGGTACCAGAGT
This sequence comes from Pyrocephalus nanus, assembly GCA_038380795.1. NCBI lineage: Eukaryota > Metazoa > Chordata > Aves > Passeriformes > Tyrannidae > Pyrocephalus > Pyrocephalus nanus. Next base: position 11,703,091 of record CM076275.1, on the reverse strand, counting down.
GGCAGCTGAATCAGAGCGTGGTGTGATGACTTCTTGTGATTTTCCCCATATCAGAATGGTTTCATACTTAGAACACATTCTGGGTTAATCGAGGCGTGTGTGAACTGGGCTGGCTCTCCAGCGCTTCTCTGGGTTCCAGAGGTGGTTTGTTGTGGGATGTTGCCAACAGACAGGGCCCCTCTGCCAGGGCAGCACGGGGGAAACACGGTTATTTGGGCAGGCCCTTTGCCCCTTGTTTGCTGTTGCTTTGTGAAGCACCCATAAAAATTGACAAATTCCTGTGAATGTGGAAACAGCCGGTGAGTCAATCACTCCTGATGGGCTCTCTGTTCCCCTGCTCTCAGCATCACAGCCAGCAGTGGCTCCGTTTTGCCATATCCCATTTTGTGCTTCCCACCAGGCTGGTTTTGGGTCCCCATCCGTCCTTGTGACAGTTGTGGAACTTCAGCTAATCCCTGAGCAGGTTGGGAGTGCTGCTCTGCCAGACACCCAGTTTCCTTTTCTTTGGGGAATTAATCCTGTCTGTCTGATTAGCCCTTGTGCTTTCCATTTTGCAAGGCTGGCCAGGCTGCATCTGTGTGTGCTTCACTCTGCTGCTGCTGGGTGACACCTGAGGGCAAGCATGATGATCTTTATAAAGTAGTAATCCCAGCCCCAGGTTCACAGTGCCGTGAAACTTACTGTGCTTGTGTTGCAAGATGTGGGCAGCCCTAGTTTTAATTTATACCATGATTTCATTACTTTTTTATGTTGGACATGTTCAAATTAACTGAAAGCTGTGGAGTAACTGCAGTTTAGGAAACATACATCGTTTCAAATAAAATCCACCTTTGGGGCCACACAAAATTTTGCATATTAATTGCTAATTTAACAGAAATAAATGCTAAATAGTTCTTTGCACAAATAATGTCCCATTTGAGCGCCCAGTGTAAATACACTGCATGACAAAGCTTGCTTTTTCTTCACTTACCCTACCACCAGTTTCCTCTCATGGTTCTTCCATGAATGATGTTCCAGCGTCCTCTTGCAACCTCTTTACCCCTCATATCACATTTAGCTGCAGCAGCCTGTGAGCCCTTTAGGGCAAGGAGCTGGTGTGTGTAATGTGGTAGCTGCACCTGGGCTGTGAGCTCCGTGTCCTGTGCTCCCCAGGAGACCTGCACGGGTACCCCGTGATGGTGTTTCACTCCCAGATACCCAACCAATGCCTGTCAGGTTTGGCCTTCCACTGTCACCTGCGGTGGAGTTTGTTACTCCAGGTAAAACCCAAACCTGGAGGAGCAGGCAGAACACCAACATGGACTGGTCTTATTTGCAGAACTGCTCAGAGTAGCTGTTTTCAAGCAAAAACTTACTCCTTAGTGTAGACTGTGCTCCACTGGTTCAGATGTTCCAATGTTGTAGCATGTGGCCTTAATCTTCAGAAGTGGCAAATCCTATTTACAGTGTAAGTATTTAAGCTAATTATATCTCTGATGTGAGGAACATGTGACAAACAGTTTACACTGTATCCTTTAAAAGACATTGATGTCTCAGACCCTCATGAAATAGTCTGTGCCTCGTTCCATTTTTGTGGTATCACTTGCGTTCTGCAGTGTATTTAGCAAATATATAATTTAGTAATAATATAGAGGACATGAGTATGTTATGGCTGGATTGTCTGTAGAGCAGAGTAAGAAATAATTCATAGCAAGTTTTTCCTGGAAGCGCCATGTTTGTGTTGCAGTTGCACAGTTAGGCGGCTGTTGCATGATAGGAGAGATCTGATGAACAAGAAGGTGTCTGGGCTTCAGAAAAGCCTGGCATTAAAATGCTTAGTAGGGAAAAAGTGAATCTGAAGAAAGGGCTGCTAAAATGCTGCAGAAGCTGGTTGGTCTAATTGGAGGCAGGAGAGAAAGCCCTTGGGGAGCAGCTGTTCCCTGAGCGGGGCTGGGTGTGTGGCAGTGCTCGTTACTGGTGTGTTGTTAATCATGTACAGCTTGTACCAGCACCTGTAATGGTGCAGCAGGGGTCAAGGCCAAGTAGATCAATTTATCATACAACCTTTGGGAGGCAGAAGTCTTTGCCTACTTTGCATTCAATGAACTGATTCTTCCCTTTTTTGCCCCGAGGTCCTGACCCTTGTTCTCCGTCATTCGTGAAGGAGAAGGCTTCAGCTTGCCCTCTGCATGCAACCTGGCTTCCCAATTGTCTTGATCTTGGTTTAATCTGGTAAATTACTGGTCTTCCTCAAGTCATGCTAATTAAGGTTCCTGCGATTCAGACTTCACCCTGGATGTGGGTTATGGCTTCCCCAGCTTGCTTGTGTGATTTACAGGAGAAAACATGAGAAACAAACTATCTTAGTGCAGTGAAATCACAGTCAGCTTTTTTGCTGTGCTGCAGGAGCATAAGGGCAGGGCTCCAGAGCATGGTGGGGAGCGTGCAGGGGCTCAGTGAGGATAGTAATGTGGTTGATAGTAACGTTCCCACGCAGCAGCCCAGTGCTCCGTCTGTGGGGGAAGAAGACTGTCCTCCCACATGAGGCGTTCACCAGGAGAGCATTCATCTAGAGTGGGTTCACCCACCCTGCATGTCCCTTCATGGCTCGATGGGAATGGTCTGTGTTGGCTGGCACAAGCTGGTGCCCTTCCTGAGCCTTTCCCAGGCTCCCTGGGCTGGAAGTGAGGAGCATTGGTCTCTCTGGGTTCTCAGCTCTACTGCTGGGGTAATATTTATCCACCAGATGTAAAGCACTTGAGTGTCTGTGGTCCTTTGGAGAGCAGGGTCCCTGACCTGTTGTCTGTGTCTCTGGCCATCCCAGGAACACTGTGCCTGTGGTGTCAGTCGTGTTCAGCATTGGGGACCGTGAGAAGCTCTGGGGCCCTTCAATGTGTGCAGCACGGGGGGCTCTGTACTGACACAGCCCTTTCCCTTTGGGGTTGTCCCTTAAATATGGGCCAGCCAGCCACCAGCCTGGCTGGCTGACACTGATTACATGTGGGAGACTAAGAGTGTAATTACGCATTTCTGCTGCAAAATTAGCTTCTCAGATTTGTGAAGCCAAAGTGCTGTGTCTACTGGAATCTGTGAGCTGAAGGACTTGGAGCACATTGGGAACTGGACATGATGGGAGAAATTATACAAGGGCTTTAAGTGCTCTCTCTCTTAGAATACTAATTGTGTGCCATGACCTTCACCCAGATCACAGACCAGGTGCTGGATGTGGTACCAGATGCCAGGGGTGTCACACCAGCCCTGGCTTCCCTTCCCGCGCAGAGATGGGCTTTCAGTTAAAGCACTGCAGACCTGTTAGTGCAGATGGAGCTGCCCAACGCCTGTGCTGGTCCATAGTTTGATAATTCTACAAATCTGAGATGCTGCAGGGTGGCAGCAGGTACCACTTTCAGGGAGAAGTTCCCTGTCCCACCCTGGAGTGGGAGGACATTCCAGCCATGGGAAGGGGCAGAGCCAGGGCAGCAGTGTCTGCCCGTGGCCCCAGGTCACTGTGCTGCCCACATACCTGTGGCAGGCACAGCACAGGACCCCAGGGTTTTCACTGCCAGCCCTGTCCCCTACGCTGTGGGCATAGGCTGTCAGCTGTGTTTCTCCATGTAGGCTGACCTCTGGCGCTGCCCAGCAAGCTGGCACCCTGCTGATGGCACTGTGCTAATGACCAGCCAACTAACAGAAATTATTAACACGGGTTTAAAAGAAATTTTGTTGCCTATATATAATGGTTAAAAGATGAGGGGAGTGTTCTAACCCAGAGCAGTAATTAGGGAAATAGATTTGGTGCTCATGGATGGAAGGGTAAAATAAATGAGGTGAAGGAAGTTCTGTGCTGAGCATAAAATCGGAGGTTTGATTCAATTATTCTTCACACACTGTTTAGATTCCACAGAAACCTGAGCATGGAGCTCTTAAACCTCTAATTGAAGCAAAAATCATTGGAGTGGAAAGTGTCCTGGCTCTTCAGATGTCAAAGTACAGAACATGGTGGACACCTGGGGGTTTGGAAAACAGTGACAGCTACAAGCTGACCTTTGGCGAATTTAATCTGCAAATGGATTCCTGCTTAGGACAGCTAATGCTTTTAGTTATTGTAAAGGCTCGTTCCTGGACTTTAAAAAGCTGAGAATAAATGGATTTCATGATGCAGCTCCTATGCATGTTGCATAACAAACAGGTGGCTTGTGGATGTGTTTAAATGATACAGTGTGTTGAAAAACTTTGCAGGACTTATGAATACATAATTATAATTCATGCACAATGGGGAGAATAATTTTCCTAGTTAATAAAGGAGAAAGGACTTGGCACTTGTTAGAATGGAAATACACTGAAGACAGAGTCTGCTGAAAAGGAAGGAAGTCACTGGTTCTGTTTATGATATTCACAGGTATTGCAGGGGCTTATTACTCAGCTGAGCATTGCCTTTGGCCTGGGGTTTGCCATTTGAGATCTGACAGGAGGTGGTGATATGATAACAACTGCTTATTCAAAATCCATCTTTATTTTTCTTTTCTGGAGTTGCTCCTGCCCCTTACAAGTCACCTGTGGGCAAACACACCTTGTAGGCAGAGGGAACCCATTTCCTGGGGGTAGAGTGGTGGTGCAGTTTAAATCTTCCTTTTACTTCTCTCTTTCCCTGTGGGAGGTTCATGCCTTTCCCCTCCCTCGGGAGACAGGAGAGCACAGACAGAGGTGTCAGCTGACTTGCCCAAAGCCAGCAGCAGTTCCGAGTCCTGTGGGGTGGTGTTCGGGTCTGGTCCCCTGTGCTGTCGCATGCACGAGGAGCTGTCAGCAACACAGGAGTTATTTCTAAAGCAGAGTGTTAATGCTGTGGCTCTCTTTGGACTGCAGGAGAGCTCTGGTCAACACATCTCCGTGCTGTGCTGTGAAGCCATGGCCAGGTCCTGTGCCTTGTCACAGGGAGCAAATTCAGAGTAACCTGTGGCGCTCACCCACTGCAGCCGAGAGCAACCTCAGCCTCAAACACAATGTGTTTGGTTGACTTACACATGTGCCTGGTGATTACAGCAAGTAACTCACATTCCAGGATAATTCAGTAAAGGCTTGGGCATGGAGACTTCAGGCTCATGCCTGTCTGATGAATGCTTCTGGCTTGTCACATCAGTAATCCCTGTATTAATGAGTGGCCTGTGATGTGCTGTGGTTGACTGACAAATCCTGAAGTTACATATGCGTATGAGTAATTGCCAGAGTTCTCCAAGCTGCAGTTTTACAATGCCTTAAATCAACCTCCGTGTGACGGCGTGTCACAGAACGTCCTGGGGAGGCAGGCAGCTGTGGGCCTGGGAATTCACCTTTCCCTCATAAGGTCATGACATGGGTAGAATGAGCTTTCCCTCTCTCTTGCCTCTCATCTGAGAGGATCCACACTCTCTTCCAAAAGGCGTGTGGCGGTACAATGGTGCCAGGGCTGTGGTGGTGGTGATGGGGGTGTGGTGGTGCAGCAGTGCAGGGTGATAGGGGACACGCTGCCCACAATACTTGCATAGTGGATGTGCTGGAGTCCTTGAGCCTTCTCACTCAGAGATGTTCGCTCCTGTGCTTCCCCTGAAATAAGCAGCCCCAAGGAGTCAGTGCAATCTCGGTAGAACAGTAACACAGGCTGCAAAATCTTGCACCTTCCCAGTGAGATTTCAATTGTGGAACTACAGTTGTAAGAGGAAATTGAGCTGCAGTGTGCCACTGTATTTACAATGTTATCCAGCATCTTTGTCCGTTCCCTCTGCATCCTCCAGTTGCAGTAACAATAATGCTCCCCATTGATGTGGTCCTGGGCTGTCAAGCAGCTCCTGTGCCATGGCACACTGAGCTCTGCAGTTCCTGCAGCTGACCCTGGCCCCGTGGTGCAGGGCACTCGAGGGGTGCTGGGCGGGTGCAGAGGTGTGGCAGGGCCTGTGCCCATGGCCACAGACAGTGCCCAGCACCGATGACATTCCTGCCCAGAGTGAACTGAGGCAGTGCTGGGATGGGTCTTGGCAGCAGTGTGGGGCAGGGATGTGCTGTGTGGTGGAGGCCTGGGTCAGACCCCAGGCTGCGTCCATGCATCTGTTTCCCTTCAGCAGCTGTCTGGGGAGTGGAGAGTGGGGGGCAGAGGGAACACTGTGGGTTGGTTTGGTGCTGGTGTGAGAGTGGGGTGTTGTGCCTGTCCCCCCACAGCTGCCCAGTGTGCACATTGCTGCCTGGCCAGGGCCATCTCATGCCCTAATACTGAGGTTGGGTTTTACCTCCAACTTCAAGTGCAGGAGTTGAGGGAACTTGCTCCCTGTGAGTTTCCTCCCTGTCTGCCAGTGGCTCAGCCAGTGCCAAGGCTTCTTCCTGGACTATACCAAGACACAAAATCCTCCCAAGGACCAATTGTTTCCCCTTGGCATCCACCAGATGATATGTCCAGAATACAGCCCTGGTGTGCCCTGACCAGGAGAGCCCACCCTTCTTCCATAGCCCCTGTGCTCATCCTTTTCCCTGTATGCCACCAATTCGCCCACCCACACTGATCTTCACAGCCATAAGTCACTGAGCATCCCTACCCCCTTCCACAGCTGAGACAGGGTGAGCCTGGGCCAGGTGCCCGTGGGCACACAACTTGGCACTGTTGGCATGGCCACTCCTGTGGCCCTTGCTGCATCCCCTGTCCTGGGTCACCCAGCTTTCATATGCTGTGGCCCTGCCAACAAACGGTCTGGTGTCATCCGGCAGCCGGAATCTTGTGTTTGGGGCAGGCTGGTCAGGGAGCAGCAGTCCTTCTGCCTGAAAGCTGCAGGAGCTTCCACCCGGAAAAGGAGTGCTCTCCGGGAGCACTGGCGCCCTGGGCAGTAAGGAGCATCCCCAGGCAGAAGCATTCCCGGCCAGAAGGTAGCGTCTCAGGGCAGGAGCATCCCCCGGCGCAGGTGCATCACCAGGCAGGAGCATCCCCCGGGCAGGAGCGTTCCCGGTGCAAGTGCATCTCTGGGCAGGAGGGAGCGTCCCGTGACAGGAGCATCCCGTGGCTGGAGCATCCCCGGGCAGGAGCGTCCCCGGGGCCGGGGCTGAGCCGCGCCGCGCTCCGCCCGCCCGCGCGGTGCCGGTCGGTGCCGTATGGGAGGAGCCACCGGGCACCGCCGCCCCTGCGCCCCCCCCGCCGCATTTGGCGGCCGCCGCCGCGGAGCAGGGCGCGGGGGGGGATGATGGATCCGCGGCTGCGGCTGCTGACGCCCCGCGCCCGCCTGCCCGCCGTCAATGGAGGAGGACGCTGAGACCCGCAAGATCAGCAGCAGTTTCCTGCGAGACCACAGCTATGCCACGGAAGGTGAGCCCGGCCCGCAGCCCCCGGCCCCGGCCCGCCCGCAGCAGGTGAGGCCGCCCCGCAGCGGCCCCGGCCCCCGCCCGCATCGCCTCGCATCGTCCCGCGCCCACCCCCGCGGCTCCCACGCCCCGGCTGTCCCGGGACCGGCACCGCTGCCCCCGGCCGGGCCGGGCAGCCCCGCGGCGGCGGCCCCGGAGTGTCGGTGCGGGTGCGGCGAAGCCGCTCCGGTGACTCAGCAGCGCCGGGTGGGCTCCCCCGGGCCGGGCCGGTCCCTCGGCGGGCGCGGGGCCAGCTGAGCTGGGGCCCCGAGAGCCGCTCGCAGCAGCGCTCGGGGCGCAGCCGCCCCCGTCTCCCGCCCCGGGGCGGCCGCAGCCCCCAGCCCCGCCGCGCCCCTCCGGGACCCCCCGCACCCTCACCGGGCTCCTCTGGCTCCGGGAGCGAGGGGAGTCCCGGCCCCTCCGCAACCCCTGCCCGCTGGAGCGAAACCCGCGGGGCCGGAGGGATGCGGGGCTCGCTGGAAGCCGGAGGGATGCGGGCGGCGGCCGCGGTTCGAGATCGGTTTCCTCAGTCCCTGAGGGCGTTCGCGGTGCCGCAGGTGGCTGGAGCCGCGCTGTGAGGTGCGGGAATACGGCAAACGCTAGTGGCAGGTCTCGTCACCGAATGGAACAGTTGTCTCGGGGCTATTTTCCCTACAAGCCGCTGCAGGAAGGAATGTGAATCCTGACTGGTGCGTTGCAGAGGCGAGTAGATGCCAAGGCTGTTGGACATGGATAATGTCACAGCCCCGGTGAGGCTTATGGTGCATTTGGAAGTGGTTTCCCATAATGGCTCGGGAGTGGAGGAGACGGTGTGGCCATGTTCGGTTCAGGCATCGGAACGTGAGCTCACCCGGCACATGACGCCGCAGCCGCCACAAAGGCAGCTCCACCAGCGAGGGGTGAAGGAGGGATGGGGACGGACCTGCAGCCGCCTCTGCTGTCCTCCCTGGCAGCCGAAGAGCTGTCGACTTCACATCAGCTCTGTCACAATCTCTCTTTGCTCCCTCGCTTCGGGAGGAAACTGACGCCGCTGTAAAGCAAAACCGACCCCCCCCTTCCTCCCGGTAGCGCTGACCCCTTCAGTGAGGCTTCAAAAACCAGACCCCATACCAGGGTCTGAACAGGCTTATTCATAGCTTAATTAGTAGCCAAAGAGGCTTTCCCTTACTGTGTCATTCTCCTGAGGCTTAGGAAGCCAACATACAATCAGACTTTGGGAATTTTATGTCTACAGCACATGGCTAAAGGAGGGTTTATCTAGTGGGAATTCTTTGGCTTGATATAGTAAGGGAAAGCTTTGGATACCTGGTGAGAAAATGATCGTTCGTGTTGCTTATGTGTAGCTGGAACGTGAGTGCTCGGCGTGACAGTCCCCAGAGGCAGGGGAGGTGATGCCCGGGGGCATCCGTGGCTCTGCTTCTCTCCTTGGGTGTTTCACACCATGGAGCCAGGGGGTGGGTGGACCCACTGTGGGCCTGTGATGGACCCGTGGAGGCCACGCCACATTGGCAGGACGTTTCTGCTGGGAGGGATGGTGTGAGCCGGTGCTTCCAGGAGGGTGGTGTGGCCAGGATGGGGCTGAGCCCAGTCGTCTGACTCGCATCACCATGTGCTGTGCGCCGTGGAAGGATGAGTTTGCCGTTGCTGCATTCCAAAAGACAGCTGCAACAGCCATCAAATAAAAAAAAGGGGCTGTAGCCGCCTGGTGAGAACCTGCTGAGAACTCGGGTTTCCTGGTTAAGAGGGATGGAGGATTGAGATGAGCCCGCAGTGATTCTGTGACACCAGGAGGTCTGGGGATTTTCCAACCCGAGGTTTCAGTGATACGATCCAGTCTGTCTGATAATTTGTGGCTGTAAGCTGGCATTTTCAGAAGACCTTGTGCATCTACGAGTGAACTATAGCAACCCCCTCCGCAGAAACGAAACAGCCAGAGGCGTTTGTGCAGTAGGTGACCGATTCTGCCGGGGTGGTCCCTGCTGCGGTGGCGGAGCGAGGGGAAGTACGGGAGGGACTTTAATGGCTGTGTATCAGCTGCGAATTTCTCTTCACCTCGTGCTGTGCAGGACTCCTGAGCCTCCATGCAGTGGTTCTGCTAGAGGGAGGCTGAGTGCACTTTGAAATGGTAGACCTTGCTAGGGGGTTAAAAATTCAGATAATTCCGTTTTATTTTTTTCTACACGTGAAAGCAGCATATTCCTAAAACGCTGTGGCTGGTAACCCGTCTTCTGCTTAAAAAAAGAAAAAGACCCTTCCAAATGCTGTGCAGCAGGTGCAGACTTGCTTTGGAAATGAAGGTGTCTCTGGTGTGTCAGCTGAGAGAACAAGCCGGGTTATGTAATTTGGTTTAGTGAAGTGGTGTTGTCACTTAAATAGGTCTTGTATTTTCATGCAAATGTGGGGTGAGGATGGTATTTCACAAGTGCACACTTGAATGCCTCGTTCTTGTGCGGCTCCAAGTACTGCCGAGAAGGAACTCGGCCCCTGTGCTAATTTGACTCGGGTCGCCAGGGACTGTGGAGGTGCTGAGGTGCAGAGCACAACCCCGGCCGTGTTACCGGGTGCAGGGAGTGGGGTGAATGGGTTCCAGGGCGATGCCAGCTCAGATCTCAGAGCACTGCCCTGGAACGGCAGATCTCATGTGAAAAATGTCCAGAAAATATGCTTAGTTTGTTCTGCTGCATAAATCTGTCTTCATTGGCAATTCTGCTGAGTGCCCAGACAAAAGCAGGACAAATTGAGACACTTGAATACAAACAACCATTGGAGTAGCTTCCACTTTTAGACGTGCTTCCCGGAGATGTAGAAGGGCCCTTTGTGCCCTCCCCCTGCCCTGAGCTGGCCCATTTCAGCAGCTGGATCCAAAACACCTGTCTCCTGAAGGCTTCAGGCTGTGGGTGCCACCTTTATTGTGCAGCAATGCTGTCCACCTGGCCATCTCTGAGCCCACAGCTGGGCAAATGGGGGAGGAATGGGAGGAATGGCGTGAACACCCCTTTCCATGAGCCTTGCCCTGAGGGAGTGGCCATGGGACCAGCCTGTGTGCTCAGCGGATTTAGGTGGGAGGAGAGCTCAGTCATGGCTCAGCCCAGTGGGACAACGCCTCATGTTGGTGTTCTGTGTCTGTGCACACCGGCCCTGTTGCAGGTCTGATGAAGGAGGGATGCTGAGCACCAGGCTGCCCCGAGGGCTGTGGGTCCCTCCTGGGGCAGGGGGCTCTGGGGCAGGTCTGGGTGGGTCAAGGACATGCTGGATGACACAGGTGTTGCATAGCCCTGGCACCCTCGATTCCCAATATGGCACTGGGAGGACGAGCAGCAGCCTTGCCTGGGCTGTGTGGGAAGGTGACCATGGCCAGGTGGTTGTGCTGTTGGAGGAGGACCCTTGGGAGTACCCATGTCCCATGGCCATGGTGTGGGGCTGTTCTGTGGCCGGTTGGGTCCTGGGCCCCTCCAGAGGGATGTTCCTGAATTCTGATGGCTCTGCCAAAGGACCCTCTCCCCCGCAGGCATGGAGCTGACCCTGCTGGGGCTGTGCAGCCTCAGGGACATGCTATGCCCGCTGGGTGGGATGGTCATGACACACTGCAGCCACTCATGGTCACCTGTGGCTGCTCCCCGCACCCTTTCCCCAGGCACTGGCTGATGCACTGGCAAGTCTTTAATCTCCCGGGGGAGTGTCTCCCAAAATGAATGGGTTTTGCAGTTGAGAAATCTACCACTAAGCCTTCATTTCCTTTTCCTGGTTTAATCTTGTTATTCCCTCTGTAACCCCCTTGCCTCTCTGTCATTCCCATCTGTATCCCTGTCCTGCCATTCTGCTACAGGGAAGGGCCCTGATGCCAGGGCAGTTTGTGTTATCTGTGGTACAGCAATGGCTTTTCTAAGAACCTGTGTGTAGTTCTCAGGAAAGCACCAAGAGAGGTGTTTCCCAGTGCTGGGTTAGGGTGAGAGCTGTTGGGTATTTCTGTTGTTGCAAATGATGTGAGTTGCTGTTTGGAGATCATCTGGATTGAGATTTAATTAATCCAGGAACCTCCATGAAGTTGTTTTATCAGATAAGCACTTTGATTACGAAACACAATCCTATCCTTTCTGCTTTTTATTTATACATGTACTGTATTTAGACCTCCCTTGCTTTCCCTGAGCCTGTGCTCCCCCTGGGTGGGAAGGACCCCACGGACGTGTCTCCTTCTGCCTAATCCAGGATCGCCGCAGGAGCAAAGCGTAACTCAGCTGTTTGCAGTGCACTGCGTCAAAGCCGATTTGGGGATACTTTAATCCAGAGATTAATGAGAGAATAGATGTGCCTGGGGGCTCTGTAATCTAGGGATTACTGAGAGGGCTGGGAGCAGGTAATGATGTGACTGACCCACCGCTGTGGATCTGTGATGGCCTGAGAGGAGGATGCCTGGTCACTGGTGATGGCATCTGGGGGGCTTGCATCTGTCTCCCCCTCTTCATCTCTGTGTGAGGACCAAGATGGGAGCTGCTCCCTCTCCAATGCTGGGAAAGACTGGGTCACTCCCAGCGGGCACCAACAGCACCGTGGAGTGGTGTGGCCTTACAGCCCAGAGTTGCCCCAGTCCCCATTGCTGTGGGGTCCTCCTACTCTGGGGACCAGCTGCAGCAGGTCAGAACCCAGCACTGGGTTCTCCCTTAAGCCCAAGACCTTGGGGCATGATGTGGGTGCTCGCATGCTAATCCTTGGGGTACCAGCCAGGACATCCCCATCCTCAGGTTTCCAAATGAAACTGTGGGACTTAGTGAAGTGGTTGAGGTTTACTAAATGCAGAGGGACCACCTCTGGCTCAGGGTCCTCCTGAGCTGAACGTTACAGAGGGTGGGAGAATATTAGTGGAAACGTTGCATGGTTGCCCTGTTTGTGTGCATTGCCTGTTGTCCGTTGGAGATGCCATGCTGGGCTGGATGTGTGCCTGATCTGACCCAGCATGTCCTTGCTCCCAGGCAAAGTTCTTGTGGCTGCTTGTGTGAACAGGAGTCTGCAGGGCTCTGCCAAACCCCTGATGCCTCCTCCCCAAAGAGCTGGCGAGATCTGGTGCCTGGAAGGTCAGCAGGTGGAAGGGCTTGATGCCATGGCAGACCAGGTAATCATCGGCTTCCCTGACTCTGGGAGATGGAGCAGAGGCATACCCCTGCCAACAGGTTTAGGATCATAAAATCATTGAGGTTGGAAAAGACCTCCAAGATCATTAGTCCAACCTTGCTTGGTGGTAATTGGCTGGTGGAATAAATGCTTGTGGAAGAAATCCTTTGAGAATACAAGTCGCAGCTGCTGGGTCCCTGGAAGTGCTGCTGGTGCGGGCTGGTGCCACCTCCCGTATCCGCTGGGAGAGGTGTGTGTCGGCTGGCGCCGAGGTGAGGCCCGCAGAGCCGGCACAGGGAGCGGAGCCGAGGCGTGTTGACCTGGCAGGATGCTGATCAGGCAGGTTAAAAATAGCGGCTGCTTCCTCCCTGCTCCTCCCCATCTCGGCTGTGCGGCTGCGGCCGGGAGCTGGCAGCGCTCACACCGATGTGCTGAGCAGGCACAAAGCCCCAGCTGCAGCCAGGGCTGGCTCGGGGCTCGGGCACCACGGGGAGCGCCCGGGAAGTGCTGTGTGGGCACCCACCGAGGGTCTGGGCACCGGGTACACATCAGGGGTCCGGGCAGCCAGCAATGGTGGAGCTGCTACTCAGCCAGTCTGCCTGGAGCTGGTGGGTAAACACCAAAAGACCTCCAGACTTCTCATCCCAGCATCCCCGTGTAGATCTGCCATGACTCCTGGACATTCAGCATCCCTGGGCAGTGGCACCTGAGCTCCTCACAGCTCTCCCAAAGTCCTCATGAGTCAGGGAGTTGGTGACTGCCCTGCCCTGGAAAGAGGCAGGGGGACTGGCCTGGGCCCGTCCCCAGCGTTCTGGTAAGGGGTGAGATGCCATGGTGGCCACCTGCCCCAGCTCCTGGCCACTGGAACCCGGCTGTGTGGACACTGGTGCATTGTTTGTATACTGTCACCACTGTGCTGTCCTCCCCAGTAAAAGCATGATTGAGCTGTTGGAGTCAATGTCTCCATTCAGGGCAGTTCCAGCACTGGTTGTTGTTTTCTCCTGATGCATCATGAGCCTGAATTCTTAAGGGGAAAGGGTCATCCTCCCTGGTCCAGGTCCTGGGGTGGGAACAGATTGGCTGCATGGTTTATGTAGGGTTTCTGTTGTTTTGGTTTTCAGCCTTTAGCTGCTTAAGCCCTCTGCAGCATAGCCCTTACCATAGCTCCGGCTCACTGTTTGAGGCTAAGCTTACAGAGGGTGTTGTGCTACTCTGAGGTGCAATGTGTCCCTTGGAAAGGAGGAAGAATGCCAGACAGGTTAGGAGCTCTGTGTTGCGGCCCCGGGGGGAAGCTGCAGGAGCCCAGGCAGCGGGGCTGGGGGAGAGTGGAGAGTCATTTCCAGGCAGATGAGTATCCAGAAGGATCCTTCCTCCGTGGCAGTGCTGTTTGTCTGCATTGCACAGAACTGTTCTGCAGCCTTTTTGTTTCCTTTAAAGCCTGTTTCCTCGCTCACTCGGGTGCCACGAGTCAGCTGTTCAGCCACGCGCGCGTGCAGCGTCTCTCTGAACGTCGCACCAAGGCAGGTCCTGGGAATGGAAAGGTAACCGGAATAGAAACCAGAAACCAAAATAGCCGATTAATCTCCCGTTTCGATCTGCTCTGTCCTGCATTTCAACTGATTCCCTGGTGCGGTCGTAAAACACAACCATTATCTCAGCTTCCCCAGTATGCAAACAAATTGCTGTGATTTTCCTACCCTTGGATCAGTCCGTATCCATATTCTCTGAACAACAATAAAACGGTAATGGAGATAAAGACTGTTATCTCCCTCATGTCTATTTTGTCATTGGAATAACAACTTTAAATGTTAAGAGTGCTGAGATTTATAATGCCAAGCCTGCTCAGCAAAAATAAATCATGTTCCATAGCGCACATTACCATTTATTGCTGCTGTATTATCTGAAGCCAAGAGTGGGTGTTAACCCTGTGATAACATCCTCAAAGGGGATTTTAAGTAATTTTGTAGTTTAATTTAAAAATTCTGTTGGCTGCCTGGTTTGATCTGCAACTCATTTTAGTGCAGGGGTATCAAAGTGGAACCTCTCCAAAAGCTGATAACGAGCTCCCCAAGAAGTACATCAGCAGGAGGTGCCCTGGACCCCAAAACAGCCACTGTTTCAGCTGTGTCTTCAATGAACCCAGCCCTGCAGGTGGGGCTCTCCAAATGTATTCCCTTCCAAGGTTTTGTAGACTTTGGAAGACCATTGGGTTTTCTAAGCTTCATTTTGGTGTTATCATCCTTGATATCCAAGCCCTTGGTGACATACAGGTTGATAGCAAGATGTGTCTCAGTTGTGATTTGACATGTGGCCTGAGCTGGTGTGGCTCCACAGTCAGTGCCTTTGGGGCCCTGCCCTGCCCTTGCCCTGCCCTAGCACCCTGACCCTGTCAGGGATGGAGCGATGCCGTGCCTCAACAGCGCATGATGATGGCCAGCTCCAGACCGGCGTTCCGTGCCCAGTGCCAGGTGCTCTGGGTGTCCCCTGGTCGTCCCCAGCTGTGTTACAATGGTGGTACTGCCCCTGGAGGCCTTGGCAGAGCTGAGGGAAGTGCTTGGGCCCCTGCCTGTGTGCTGCTGTGTCACCAGGCAGCCCTGAAATGAGCAGGGCAGCCTTGGAGCCGAGTTACCTGCATTTCCTTGCGTTCCCTTTCTTAGCTCTGTGAGTAAAGGAGAAGTGATTGGACCCTGATGAACAGCAACTTCTCCGAGGAGTGCAGGCATTGACCAAATACTGTGTGCCACTGCCTGGCAGCCTGTTCCCATGCCTGCCTTGGAGCAGCTGCAGCTGGTGCATGGGGGTGAGAGATCTCTTCCCTAGCAGGCTGAGTCATTTTTACCGAGAGAGAAGGGGAGGAGGTCAGGGCGTGCAGGGCACCAGCCCGTGCCCCTCGTGCTGTTCTCAGTGCACTCTGATGAGTCTGTCTCACTGCGGAGCTCAGACTGATGGTGCTAGATGCTGGCCGGTGTTGGGGGGGGGCTGTAGCTTGTTTAACACCTGGCTCCTACCCATTAAACTCGCTCAGACGCACAGTGCACAGCACAAAGCGTTTGTCCTTGGGCGTTGGTGGTGCAGCTCCTGCACAAACCGGCTGCCGGCAAGAGCGCCCATCTCACGCGTGGTGTTCCAGGGGCACAGGAGCCCTGTGGAAGGTGCCTGGAGAGCCACAGGTGTGCAGGTGTGAGGCTGTTCAGCCAGCATGAAAATGCCTGTGAGAAAACCAGCTTTGCTTCTGTGGGCCGCTGCTCGGTAGCTGCCTGAGGTGCTGTCCTGAACATGGGGTGCATGGTGTTGCCCCTGGAGGCAGGTGAGGACCACCAGTGGCAGCTCAACCACCTATACTTGCCTCCAGGTAGGGCACGTGCCTGCTTCTCCCAGTCTCACTGGAAACCCCTGTAATTGTTGGAGGGACCAGTGCACTTGCTGTTCCGGAGCAGGAGGTGGGGTCTGCTGCTGGAGGTTAGATGTCAGCAGAGGTAGAGGTTGCTTCAACCTCAGCTGGCAAGCTATCCATAGAAACACGTGTCTCTGTGGGATCAGGGGAATGAAAGAGAGAGAATTAGAGAGGCTGTTTTGGAGAGCCCTCCCTCACAATCCCTAAATAAACTTGGCCTTAGTTGCAGCAGGCTGACAGACCCTTAATTATAATAACAGCATGAGCAGTGTTGCTTTGTAACTGGTTCCCCACTGAAAATTTCTGGCGAGAGGGAGCAGTGTGCCAGATGTCTGCTTGTGATTGCCTCTGCTTGGGAAGATCCGTTCGGGTAACGCTCTCAGCTGGAGGATACGAGTCACGCAGGGATCCAGGGGTGCTCGGGTTGTTTGCCTGATTTCTTGGCAGAAGCCAGAGTCCCACTGGAATCTTTGTAAGTGTCTCTGCAGCAGTTTCCTTCCACAGAGTTGCTCTGTTACAAGGCACTGGAGCAAATGAGGACCTGCACCTTCCCCAGCAGTGACGAACTTCTGTGTTTCAGCTGAGTTTTGGTGATAGTGTCCCTCTACCCTGGCCTTAGGTAGAGGCTCTGGTCTGGTCTGGGGGTTTGTGCAGCCACCAGACCCAGCATGAATTGTGTCTCCAGCAAGTGGCTGGAGTCCTGCTATGATGGGGCCCTGCCTTCCCCCGGTAATGCCTGTGCATCCCAGGAGCTTTGTTGGGCTGGAAAGTGGTGCTGTGAGCTGTGAGCTGTGCTTCTGCTGTCCTTCAGCAGCCCAGGGCCTGGGTGGTGGGAGAGAACTGGAAGCACAGCCACTGTGAGGAGCCTCCGAACCAGCAAGTGTGTTGTGGCAATGGAGAAAACCCAGTGCTGGTGGGCTGTCACTCTGCCAGCACCCTGGAGGTATCTGCTGGAAGCCCCTCTGCCCCTGTACAGCTCGGTCCGAGTTTCCCTGCAGCAGAGCATTTTGGCTGTGGATCCTGTTTCATACTGTGGTTTGACACCTTGATGTAATGTTTTCATTAGGAGTCCTGCAAAGTGCAGAAGTGAGGTGTTACTGACAGAGCATCTCCAGCTACGACAGGGTATTCTCCTTTTTTCAGCAGTGGAAGTAAAGCAGCAGCATCCTTTATTAGTCATTGGGCATAAAAAACAAAACCAGAGGTCAGTACCTTTGGCACTGACTGGTCAAGTTCACCCAAGACTGTGTTCCTGATGCTCTGCTGAGATGGCCTTGTAGCTGGGGATGTTTCTGGTGTCAGTGATGCCAGGTTCATGTTTCCCATGCATCTTGAGATGGTCAGAGTTCCCCATTGTTGCAGTGCCTGTCAGAGGCAACAGTCTCTGCTTCCAGGCTGGTTCAGAGATCAGCCTTAGGTGCTTGGGAATCTACATCTGGCTGTGGTGTTGACAGGACAATGGTAGCTCCTGGTTCTTATCCAGCACTCCTTCACTAGCAGGTCTCAAAGCACTTTGTAAACGAGATGTGGCTTCTTGCTCGTATTTTACAGATGTATTTGCTGCTTCTTGCCTGTTAGTGCACTGCCAGGCTGGACATGGATCCTGCTTTGAAGCTGGAGCTGAAGTCTGCAGTGTTATCTCATCTGCACAGGGCTCTGGGGAGGACACTGAAATCTTGTCATATTTGGACATTTGATCTAATGTAAGGACTTTCTAATTAGGATGTTTATGAGTTAATCACATGTGACACTTGGTTTGCTCCCTGCTGCAAACCTGAGATGTGTGTGAGGATATGGGGAAGTGGATCATCCTTTTTTTGGCTTTGTGTCACCCTAATGCATTATCTCCATCTGGTTGTCTCCTCCCCCCTCGTGTCCCTCAGCTGGAAGTAAGTGTGTACCAGTGGCTATTAATAGATGAATCCTGCAACAGTCTGCTCTTGCAGATGGGATTCTCAGCTTCTGAAGCCTAAAACTCATTACAAATAAAGCAATACGCTGTGTGGTCCTTAATACAATTAGCCTTACTCTAAGTTAGGCTCTCGGGGCCAAATGCCACCCTCGGTTTTCCATGTACAGGTTGCCCGGGAACGTCCTGGCCTGTAGATCCCAACCAGCACGTCCCCTCGTCACTCATGTTGCTGATTACAGACACAGCCGTGGTGCTTTGTCTGTTAAATATAGGTGTAAGATCCCATCCCTGACATCTCTGGCTGAGTGGTCCCCATATCTTGTGTGGTTTACAGCACCAGGACAGGAGCACTGTGGCTCCACACTTGTCTACATTGCAGGAGGGCTTTAGCTTGCCCCTGTCCTACCATCTCCTTGAACAGCCAAAACCAGCCAAAAAGGAAGGTGCCCTCTTTGCATGAGGATTCTCTGTCTGGCAGACAGAAGCCATCTCCCCTTTTCTGATGGGCTGTTCCACCCGTGGGAGGAGGCAAAAGGGCAGGGGAATGTTCACAAGCATTTTGGGGACCGCCTTTCTCAAGGGATAAGCAGTTGAGAACCTGACAGCCCTTATGGCTGCAGGCAGTTGGTTGTGTCTTCACTTGCCACTGTGTGTATCTGTGTGCTTGGCTGCACACACACACACAACACACACACACACCACACACACACCACACACACACTTGTCACTGCCACTAGTAACCTTCTGCATATTTAGCTTGGAGTCATGATTCTTGCCCTTTTCCTTCATTCAGCCCTGCCCTTTCCTGAGTCACCATCTTCTTGTGGGTCAGGTGGGTCCAACCATGGACCTGCAGATGGGGGACCAGTAGGAGAGCAGTGCAGGGTGAGCTGAAGAGACTCTTCACAGAACTGCCAGAAATTGCTCCAAATTGTGCTCACTTCTGGTGTGCTTCCCCTTGCCAGGGACCCATGCAGCCCTAGGAACCAGAGAGGCTTTGGAGTCCTATTCTTAAAGTCTTTGTTTCTTTAATTGAGAGAGTGCTCTGCTATCTCTTGAGAAAGGAACCTGCAAGGCTTTTTTGGGATTCATTTTACTGCTCCTTGTGCTTTCCGGAGGAATGCGTCTCCATAGGGATGCTGATGTTCCCATGCACAGGAGGCATCTGTCCCCATCAGGCTGGGGGTCCTGCCCTGTCTTGGCACTTGCTGGGGATGGGCAAAGCATCTTACCTGATGTCTTCAGTGTGTTTATAGACCATGGCTTGGCCTTGAGGAGCAATTACCGTGTTGAGCGTGGCCAGTGCCAGGGCTCCTCTCCAAACAGGGGCACTGCAGCACCGGCTCTGCTTTGCGGCGTGTTGTCCCACAGTGATGGTGCAGCCAGGCTGAGGAATATGTGGTTTTCACTTTGCTGGCTGGGAACGATTTTCCTGACTCCAGATAGGTGTTGTGCCCTGGTTAGAGGTATTCCCATACAGCTGAATCTCTGCTTTGGGGAGCACTTTGTTCTTGATCTCCTGAGAGCTGCTGCCTCACCAAGCCTCTTTCTTTCCTTGCAATCTGTTTCTGACAACGTGTGAAGTTATTGACGAGGTGATGAAAATCAGTGGACTAGGGTTTGCCAGAAAATGGCTTTTTTTCCTCTGCATATGCAGTCTCAGGCCTTCAGCTGAAACCACCCCCCTGTAAAACCCGGGTGCAGCTGCCTGGATGGTGGTCTCGTGGCCCGCGGGTTCCATGGTACCTTCTCAGTGCATGTGCAGGCCTGGAAAGAGATGCAGGGGGTAATTAGGAGTAGAAATATGCCCCATGGTGTCGTCCATGCGAGCTGTCCCCCGTGGGGTGCTGGGTACACACAGCAGCGTGTTCCCGCCATCGCGCCGGCTGCCTCCCGAGCGAACGCGCTAACAGGCAGCTTGGCTGGGTTGTCGGATTTAGCCTTTGTTACGTCCTTGGCAGTGCTATTTGGAGGCTGGGAGGCTATTTTAGGTATATTTAATTACAGTTTTTTCTTGCTTAGCGAATAGCTGCTGGTACAGTTATTAACCTGTAGTGAAAAGCATTACAGCAGATGGGAAGTATTCGAGGCATTCTTTTGTCCCATCCTCCTCCAGATGACAAGGAAAACAATACATTTGTTGGAAAGTGCAGTTTTCTGGCTAGCAGGGTTTGCAAGCAGTTTACTGTGTGTGTTTCTTTTACTTTCCAAAAGCCATTGATTTTTGCAGTGCTGCAATTAGAAAACAAGAAGCCTATAAACCAGTGTATTCCTGTGTTTTAAAATGGAGTTTCAGTCTCCTGCTGTCTTTTTATTGGTTTCCCCCTTCCCAGCCCTGCTGAATGTTGCTTGAGTCAGCATGTTGTAATTGGCCTGTGGAGATCCAGGTCTGGCTGGTGTCACTTAAAACCCAAATGGCTTTGCTACAATTTCACTGTTCCTGGGCTTCCCCTGCAGGAGCAAAGGCTCCCACTCCTGAGCAGCTTGTACTGCTGCTGTATTGACTGGGAGCACTCGGCTAATCGCTTCCTGTAATTAAATTCTTCGCTAGGAATAAAGTTAATCTTCTCAGAGCATATAAAACCTGACCCACAGCCTGAGCAGGCAGAAACGCTGTTGTTTATAGACACCTTTATCCAAGTGTAAAGGGCCTGTTCCCAAAGCAGAAGCAATTAGGATAATTAGATATTCCTTGTCCTGAGCTAGGGATATATAATAATAAACTGTAAGTGATATGTGAGCTTTCTGCTGAAGGTTTCATAGATTTTTGGGGTTGGAAGGGACCGTTTCACCCATTCCCCATGAATCTGCTAAGGCACTGCTGTGCTCGTGCCCTGCCCATCTGATGGGGTCACCAGTTCTGCCTCTTGGGGTGCTGGGATTAACTGGGGCTTTGTTGGGTTTTAAACTATTTTAGATTTATGTTTTCTCAGTCTGATGCTGCTCAATAACTTTGGCAGAGAGAAATGGAGGAGACTTTCCCCAACTCTTTTTCTCTGTGTTTGCATAAACACATTAATAAACTAATTGCCCAAATCCTTGCTGGCTGGCGGAAGCATTAAGCTTGCTGTGGGCAGCTGACTTGAACCATATGGTTTGGTCCCAAGGCTTCTTTGGGTTTTCAGAAGAGGTTCAAAAAGCGCCTATTTGCATCATCTTGAAACATTGACATTCCAAGCACAAATAAGTTTTGCATAATTTATTACTCTCACTGTAGCTTTACTCATACTCGTAAGTTCAACTTCAAAGTACTGCAGTCTCATTCCTAATTATTTATTTGCAGCAAAACAAAACAACATTAAGTGCCATCCAGGCATTGATGCATTTCATTGGATGGAGAAACTCAGAGTTCTTCCATAGTCGTAACATTTCTTGTTCATTTATTGAGAGCCAAAGTCAGAATGAAGATAACCTTTCCAGCAGCCTCTCCTGGAACTCAAACTGATCAAAATCAAGTGCTTATGGAGAGAAAATATGTGGTACCTGGAGGATGCCAGGTACTTGCCATCAGCTATTTAATTTGGACAATAACAGTACATTTGTCAGTTCCACTTTTATTCAGAGTGAGACCCACTTGCCAGTTCTCACACACTGTTTTGGTGCAGCAATATTTCATCAGCAAACAGTGTCAGGGGTGTCTGATATGACAGGTCTGTCATTGCTTCCCCCAGCTTATTTTGTAATACCCATTATCTTTGCAACAAATATTTATATTTAAAATCGGAAATGCGGGTGAAATGTGCAGCAATGCCCCAGTGAGCCGAGTGCCAGGGAGAACCTGAAAGGAGGGCTTTGCCAAACCTGCTTCACTGTGAAACCTGGTGTGCCAGTTGTTGGGTTCTCCCACCACGATCTGGTGTTTCTACCCCTCAGTTTTGTCCCTGATGGACAGTCATGGAGAGCACACTGAGCATGTGCTCTCGTGGTCTGCATCCCTCCCATCGTTGAGCGGATGCTGATGGTGAGTACCAGGGAGATGTCAGCCATTGCCTTAGACAGGGGCTGAATAAATCAGTGTGCACGGATCATTGAGCCTCTTTGTTGTAAAACAAATGGCCTGTGGTCAGTTAATCATATAAAGAAACATCTCCCAGACCTCATGGCATTATTCATAAGTACTAAATCCTCTTGCAGTTTCATAAACAGAACATCTGTTAAAATATGGTGAAATTACAGTCTGGAATGGTGGTTAGAGATGTGGCTTTCACAGTCTGTGGAGAAAAAGGAGCAAGGTATTTATATTTTTTGCCAAGGGCTTGTCTCTCCCCACTCTGAACCATCCCTCTGCCTTCAGCTTGCAGGTCTCCTTGTGCTGGAGACCTGTGCCCACCCAGCCTTGTTGGGTGCTGTGGGAGCCTGCGATGGGCAGAGTGTGCCCTGGGCTGCTGGTCCAGGGTGTCCTTGTCTGTGGCTGATGGCTGTGGAGCCTTTGGTCCCCCAGTGTCACAGCTGCCTGGAGGCTGCCTGGGGGCTGCTGGCCACCGTGGCACCAACGAGGGCTGGCAGCACCCGGGACTCCCAGCAGTCTGGTACATTGCCCCTTCCATGTGACATAGCCATGTTGGTACTGATGAATTGTCTTTGTTTCCTGCCCTCATTTCTCCCTGCTGGAAGGGGAATGAGTGTGCTGGAAGGTTGCCTGCTCTGATGGTAACTCCCAAAGTCTGTCCGCCCTCTGCTTCAGTGCCAGCCCCACTGCTCTGTGGGGAGCGCCGGGCAAGTGGGAGATGTAGAAAGTCACACTGTGTTGTTTTCATCCAGATTTACCTAATTCTTTGTTAAATGGCTTTGAGGTGGCTCCCAGCCATGTGAAGCCTGGCGCTCTGGGCCACGTCCGGAGGGGCAGCTGCCTTCCCATGGCAGCTTTTTGCTTGGCCTGCTGTCCCTGAACATCCGCTCCTTCTGCCGAGGGCCCAAAATTGATGTCGCTTCTCCATCATGATTTAAAACCAACCCCCCCTAACTGTGGTGTCCCAATTTACAGTTTGTGTTTCAAGGAAGTAGCTCTTATGTCTTGCCAGCCCTCAGCACGTTCACTTGTTAAATTATGCATATGCTAATGAAGTGTGAAAATCAGCCAAATAACAACTCTCTGTAATCGCTTAATGTCCCCAGAGCATTGTGGCTTTTTTATTATTATTATTTTATGATTTGTGACCCATTCTAAGTTACGTTTCTGCAGGGCGTTCTTCCAACAACTGGGGTTAATTAGTATTTTCACTTTTTCTCCTTTTGAACGAAGCCCAAACGTGCTCACAGCCCACAGTGCAGTTTGTTTCCTGTTTTGAATTAAATAATCCCCAGATGTCCATCAGAGTGGGAAACAGCTTCCCAGCAGAACTGCTGAAATCCACAACCTTACCCACAGTGTGCACCTGGATGTATGGGCAGAGACCGTGTCCATGTTGAGTGTCCTGCAGTTGCTCTTGCTGTGATGGCTGTTTTGGGCAAGTGACGCTGCTCCTTGTCCCCCTGGACAGTGTCCCCCTCCCCAGGATGAAGCCCTGTCTCACTGTGGCAGTGGCAGCCGGCTGATCTGCCCAAAGTGATGCTCCAGAATATGATACCATTGCTTGATTCCCCAGCTCTCCCGTCCCTACACAAACAATTAGAGCTGGTGCTGGCTGTTCCTGTGTCAGCAGGATGTTTCATGGATAGCGTGTCACCTTTCCCTGGAACTGCTGCTCCTCCTGCCTGGCGTGAGCCAGAGTCAAGCACCGTGTATGGATGCTGCCTCATCCCACCCGAGTGGGTGTGGGAGAGTGTTCACGGTTCACTGACCCTGCTTTGTGGCAGAGATTGTCCCAAATCTTTCAGTGTTCCAGGGCACCACCAGACTTGCAGAGGCTTGACTGGGCTGGCAGTGGTGCTCAGAGTCAGTGTTTAGGTGGGGAGCTCTGAACCTAAGCTGGGTGTGACTCAGGATTCAGTCAGGGCTTAGATCTGCTCTATGGCCTTACTCAAACTATGTGATTCACTCCTTGGTGAACCTCAGAGGCAGGAGCATTAGAGAGGGAAGCCCAGTGCCTTGTCTTTGGCTGTGGATGGTGTATGGAAGCAGCGTTGCCTAATGTCTGGTAACATGTGGTAACCTGCTTTCTCACTACAACATGTGGAGGAATAGAGATGAGGGACCCAGCTCTTACCTCATTTCTTGAAGGTGGCCTGTAAGAGAATGTATTATCACTGCAGCTTTTCAGTGGAAGTTGTTGGATGTTGTATAGTTATGTCTGCTGGGTGTTGACCATGGGTGCTGCAGACGCACTCACTAGCCCTTCTCCTGTTGCATCCAAGCCATTTTTACACTCGCTCCACTCCTCTCGTGCCAGTAACAGGTTTGTGTTCCAGATCAGTATTCCTGTGGTGCCATGCCTTTCACCTGTGAGCACATCACTGTGGCTGTTGTGTTCTTGTGGAGCTGCTGACAGAGAGACCGCTGCGTCTGGGCAAGGGACAGCTCCCTGCCCCTGCCTGGCCTCTCGTGTGCAGGAGCATTTTCTGTACTTCTCTCATCGTTTGCCATAGTTTAGAATAGACTAATCAGTTTTCCCTGCACTCAAATGGATGTTGGCGTGTTGCTGTATTAACGATAAGACCTCTCTGGGACTGCCAGGTTCTGCTCTGACTCCAGTCCTTGCACTGTGTGGATAAACAATGTCAAGATTATCTCAGTCCAACAGTTTTGTCAAAAATACTTTGCACTGATCCTGCCTGGGGAAGAGCCATGTTTAGCTTCAGTGATACAGCCCCGACACCAGAAGCAGAGCTCCCAGCAAAGACCTTTAATTCCCTGTCAGAATCAACTTCATTAAATCCCATCTGACTGGGAGGGGGTTTTCATTGGATCTAATGAATGTCCATGCTTTCATTTGGAAGCATATTACATCCTGGAGTTTATTCCTTGTAACAAGCAAAGTTTTTCTGCCCGTTTCCACTAAAGATAGATGTCTGTGTAGAGTTTCTGATAATTTTAAAACAGAAATATTTGTTATTTACACTTGCAGTTTATAAACCGAGCGATTTTCACACCCTGTTCCTTACCAGCAGGAGGCAGGAATGCTGCCTCGCCCACACAGACCTTGGGCCTTCCCCAGGGGCTTGTGGCACTCGGGTGTTTTCCACACCCCGGGCAGCAAAACCCCAAAGTTCAAAGACAGACTCATTTATAGCTGCAATCTGCTCCTTCAGCTGCTGCACAAATCACTTTCAAGCAATTCATTTCAGTGGCTCAGGATGTCACTTAATGAACCCAACACAAAATTGGAAGAAAGTAGGTTTAATTAAAATACTGCAAGGAAAATGTCTTGAGACAAACCCTTCCAGGGGCAGATTGAAAATGATGGCACAGGCACCCGGCTTCCGTGGGAAGAACTGTTGAAGTAGGCAGAAAATGTAGTTTGTGATGAGTTTGAGAGCGAGCAGACAAAATGTGTGTTGTGTCCTGGCCCCGTGCAGGAGCTCTGGGTTACTGCCAGCTCTTGCACTACCTCAAGAGGGGTGTGTGCCCTGGTGAGGAGCAGTGGGACCGTGCTGGGCAGCAGCATTGAGCCACGTGAGGTGGCAGAGCCTGACAGTGGCTGCCTGCTGCGAGTACCACTGTGCCTGTGGCACCTCTGGGAATGAGATGCATCCCAGAGGGAGGACCCCGAGTGGCACTGGTCCCTAAAGGCACTGGGAGGGCAATGGTGTGTGCTGACAGGCCATGCCGCCTCCCAGAGAGGGGGTTTCCATGGGTGGTGGGACTTGGCTGGGACAGAGGCAGGGGAAATGCTGCTGGCAGAGCATTGTGGTGGCTGATGTCAGGTTGGAATGTCCTGTTTTCCCAGACATGGGTGCTGAGATGGGGGTGACACAGCCCAGTGCTCTGGGTGGCATCACCTGCCCCAGTCCCTTTGTGCTGCCATCCTACTCGGTACAGCCCCAGATGTTGGATTAAGCCATCTTTAGCTGATTAAATTCAAATCTATGCAACAAATCCCGGGGACCGTCTGCACGTAGCGTTCAGTGTGTTTGCTTTCCCCTAGAATTGGAATTGGGGCGTTAAGCACATTCTTTCAGACACCACCACTCTGACAGCCATGGCTTCCGTGGGTGCTTGCTGCAGCGGCAGATTGTGGCAGAGAAGGGTCAGCTGCCCCGTGCAGAAGGTGTTCAGATTCCATCAGCTGCATTCCTTGTTTGCCTCCTCTCATTCCCCATCAAGTGCCAGGCCCGTTGTGCCTCATTGCTGACCCTCTGGTGCTTCTCTCTGCTGACCCACCTGTGTTCCTGCCTTGGTGCCACCTCCCCAGCTGACCTGGCTGCAGGAAGCTCATTTAGTCACCCCACACCCGGGTTTGCCCATGGGCACACATTACTGGGAGTCTCCATGTGTGCACTGTGTTTTGTGATCCTTCATGGAATAGGTCGGTGCCTGTTACTGAGCGCTCAGTGCTGGGGTCCTGTGAGTAGCTCCTGTCACAGTGGGTGCATGTTGTGCTGCCCATGTTCAGCAGAGGGGCTTGTTCCAGGGGCACCAAGCTGGAATAACGTGACAGAGAATGACATCGGAGCAAGATGGTAGCAAAATTCAGTCATAAGCTGAAAACAGCTGCTCCACGTGAGAGCAAGGCTTTCTGTTCCAAATTTTACTCACTTAGCTGACATTTGGGTACTTCTAATTAAAATTTTTAAACAGTCGATAGTTTTTGCTGATCAGCTAACAGATGGCTGCAGCAAGATGACCAGAAAGACAGACTGCATGGCACACGGAATGTGTTGGAAAGCATCCATCCATCCCGGTGTCTGCACACCGACCCTTCGGCTGTAAGAACAGTCTGATGGGGGGTGCACATCCGAGGGTTTCCTGGGTTTGCAAAGCGACATTCCCGGGGCACACCTACGTGCTGAGGCTCAGAGTGGGGCTGCAGTGGTCACCACGGTGTTACCTTTTGAGGAAAGCAGCCTTAGTGTTCCTGCTGGAGATAAAGATCTCGTAAATACAAAGAGCTTGGTAACATCTGTGAGTTCCTGCTTCCTGTGTCAGCTGTTCAGGTTTCAGCAACCAGCGATGTCCCTGGAAATCTCAAGTTTGGGGAGGTATTTGGGAACCAGACGAGTTTTTGCATTGTTTATGCCTTTATGCACATGCACGAGAAATCCCAGACAGTCCTGTGGCAGACCTGGTAGAGAGCCTGAGGTTTGTAGAAATCCTTGGAGTTTTTAAAGGTGTGGAAAGGGTGGAGGACTTGATTGATGCTCAGGTGCTTTTTACAGAATCTCATTTATTTTAAGGATAGATTTTGCAGATGGACTTGGATTTTCCATCACTGTTCCTAAGCCCAAATCAGCCATATTGAGGAGGTTGTGTCTGCTGTGCCGCTAAGCCTCTTGGCAGAGGGATCCCAACGTAAATCCTGCAGTGAGCCAAGGCACAGAGCAGTCGGATGAGTCGCCTGGGATGCTCCTGGCAGTGTGAGCCAGCTCCGCAGCGCAGCACAGGCACCAGAGCGTGAGGCTGGGGGAGGCACGGGCTGTGGGCAGTGGGAGGGCAGGCTCTGCCAGCCCGAGTCTCTGCCCCAGCGCTGTCCTCTGAGCCTCTGGCAGTGGGAACACCGGCGTGCCATGGAGGGCTGCCCTGATGTGTGTGTGCATGCGTGCATGCAAAGGAATAATGGAGAAAAGAACAGTAAAAAGAGAAAAAAATAATTCAGCAGAGGATGGATTTCAGTCATTGCCCAATTCTCAGTTGTTTTGCTTTGAAGTTGCTCTGCTCTGTAGAGCATGGTTTGTGGTTACCTCAGGTGTGCATGCAGAGGGTCTGTCCTGCCACAGCCTGGGCTGTCAATTGAGGCAGTGTCTGGGAGCCTCTCCTGCTCCACACAGAGCTGGGGCCACGTTTGCTTTCCTGGAGTGGGCGATGCAGTGCCAGCTCCCGTTGCCTGGCGGGGCTGCTCCAGGTTTCCTGGCAGCAGGGTGCTCTGAGGTGCCCTCAACCAGGTGTTGGTCTTCCTCACAAAGTGGGGGTTATTTGCACTGGTAGAGAGATTCTCAGGTCCCATGCTAATTGTCTTGATTAACATGCTGTTTCTCCATCACAGGTGTGATGTGTAACAGCTCTATAAGGTGTTCATAGCCTGACCAATTAAAAACTGTCATTAATCCAAGAGCTAATGAGTTGTGCATCTTGAAGCTGAAAAAGGAATTTTGTGTGGCATGTACAAACCCAGGACCAGCGAGGGCTGGTGGGCAGGTGCTGGGTTGGGCCAGGTGCCAAGGGCTGGGGCAGCCCGGCCAAAGGCAACTCCAACACTCTGCCCTGCTCTGTTCACCTCTGCAGCTGGGCTGAGTTAGAGTTCTGCCTGAAAGCTGCTCTTTGCTTTCTTCTCTGTTTTATTATTCTCCTCCTGTTGATGACCTGACCCATTGCATCCTGAGGCTGCATGGGCTCTGCCAGTGTGTTCAGTTCTGAGGAGTGCTCACCTCACTCCTCACAGCCCTACCCTGCACACCCAGGTACCTGCGACCGTGACAGTCTCTGTGCCAAACCCTTCCATGACATTATTTCCTCATGAACTCTCCTTTCCAACAGTTCCAGTGACTTACACCTGGCCAGGGTGGCGGAGAGATGTAAATTCACTTTCTTGCACACCAGCAGCCTGAGACGGGCGCTGTGGTGGGGGTGCTGCAGCAGCACGGGGGGAGCTGCCAGATGGAAGTTTCTTTCGTCTAGGTTGGTAGCATGAAATTATTCTCTGCTGTAACAAGGGCAGAGAAATTTGGAATGTGCCAGTATTTTTAGAACTTCAATCTAGGAGAGTTATTCCATTTTGGGGAAGAGGAGCAGCTGCTGCTGGCTCTGCAGCACTGCATCATCGTGATGAGGAGTCGCTCCCAGAGCAGGGCTCAGCGGTGCATTCAGCCCTGCCCAAAGCTGCCAGGAGGTCCTGTCTGAGCTGTGACTCCAGCCCAATCTTAGCAGGAAACAGGACTCGGGATGGGCAGAGGGTTGGGCCTGGGCTTTCCCCAGGGCTGGCAGGTGCTCAGGCTCTGTTCTTCCACAAACCCTGTCCTCCCTCCTTCACCTGGCTGGGGTGGAGTGGGCAGGCAGGTGCAGGTACCATGCCATGCTGTGCCTTGCTGTGGCATGCCATGCCATGCCATGTTGGGCTGTGCCATGCCATGCTGTGCCATGCTGTGCCACACTGTGCTTCCCTTCATGGTGTTGGCGGGCAGTGGTGTTTCAGGGCATTTTGCTGATGCTACAAGATCCTTACTGGGCTTAATGCAGTGGAATTGATTTCTGTTTCCCAGGCTATCATTCACCTCAGCGGGGGAGAATCAATGCCGATCAATCACGTGTGATTTTGCATGCAATTAGATCCCAGTTTAACCTCTGCTGTCCTCTGCCCTCCCACCTCACACCCCCCCCTGCCATGGACCACACAGTTTGGGGGAGGATTGATGGCCCAGGCTCCCCACATCACCCCGTTCTTGTGGGACTGAAGTGGCACTTCCCTGTCCCCTTCAAGCTCCATAGCCTTGCCCAGGCTTTCTTCCTCTTCAGCCTGTCCTTTCTGTACCTGAGGGACCCTGAATTCCCGTGTTTCGGGGGCACTCACTGACAGTTTTTCATGGGCAGGGAAGAAAGCTGTGTTTGGGTCTTTGGATGAGCCTGTTGCTCTGCCTGCTGGGGTGGGGATGGGGGTCCAGCCCTGCTGCAGCTGCTGGTGTTGCTGGGGTAAATGTGACCTGACAGAAGGGAGAGCAGGACCTGGTTCTTTCAGGGCTCCTTGCAGTGTTCTGGCCTGAGCATTGGTGTGTCCACAGCTCCCATCAAACTGCATGTAAAGCCCTGCCATGGGTGTCAGTTCCTCATCGCTGACAGCATGTGCCTTTCAGAGTAAACACCTTGCTATATCTTTTTTTTTTTTTTTTTTTTTTTTTTTTTTTTTTTTTTTAAGAGAGGCAGACAGAAAGGGAGACCAAAGGGATCTCTTCTAAACAGTGAAATGCAGAGTGTCACCATTTCCTGAGCAATGTAAGACCCGCAGGCTGTCACTGAGGGACAGACCCAGGAGTCCTCCTCGGGAGGCTGAGGGTTGTACACAGTTATTCAGTGAAAACTGAAAGGTTTGTGTCTTCCTTGAAACCCCCTTCTGAGCTCAGGGTCCACCTCCTGCCAAGGCATGGTGGGATGCAGAGATGGTGGGATGCACTGAGCCACCCTCAGGGGATCTGTGGGTGGGCTTGTGCTTTTGCTTTCCCATTACCAGACATCCCCCCTCAAGCCCCTTAATTTTTCATGACCTCCTTGTGCTTTCTTCATCTGCCTGAGTGGTTTCAGATGCAGGTTTTGTTTTCCATTAACAGGACCCGTTGGTGTCCCACTTGCTTTCTCCCTGGCCAAGCAGCGGGCTGGGAGTGGATTGTTGTGCCATGGCTTGGTCATGCTCCTGGTTGGGGGCTGCATCCCTGTCCCCTCAGCAAACCCCCACAGCCCTCTCCCTGTTCGGGGATCTGACAGGGGGAGGAGGGACGTGGTTGTGGTGAGTTATTATCTCACGCTTATCAGCATTAAACTGGATTTGGCAACTCATAGCCTGGGATTTGAATGATCTAAATCCTTCATTTGGCAGCCTGGTTTGCTGTTATTTATGGCGCTTCCCGATTTATTATCATCTGCAGTTGGAGGCTTTGTGTGTGGTGCCGTCCACCGAGTGATTTATACAGATAATAAAGAGAGTGGGGTGTTCAGACTTGTGGTCCTGATGCCCCTCACAGCCTTTCCATTCCCCAGTGCCAGAGAGCAACAGAGCTGGGAAGGGTCTGGAGCACAAATCTGATGAGAAGCAGCTGGTGGGGGCTCAGCCTGGAGAAAAGGAGGCTCAGGGGGGACCTTCACACTCTCTAGAGCTCCCTGGCGGGAGGGTGGAGCTGGGAGGATCAGGCCCTGCTCCCAGGGAACAAGGGACAGGACAGGAGAAAATGGCCTCAAGTAGCACCTGGGGAGGTTTAGGTTGGATATTAGGAAAAATTACTTCCCTGAAACGGCTGTTCAGCCCTGGCACAGGCTGCCCAGGGTAGTGGTGGAGTCCTCATCCTTGGAGGCATCTGACAGACGAGGAGATGTGGCACCTGGGGACATGGTGGCCTTGGCAGTGCTGGGGGAATGGTTGAACTCAATGATCTTAGAGGGCTTTTCTAGCCTAAACGATTCCATGGTTCTGTGTTGTCATGGGCCTGCTCACACTACCCACCCCAAAGGAGAGGTGTCCCACTGGGAAAGCTGCGGGTAGGCAGAGCCTCTGGGAGGACTGGGGGCACTGGTGGTCAGAAGGAGAGGGGTGACTGTGTGGGACAGCTCCCTGCTGCGGATCAGGCTGCTCCAGGGATCCAGGTCTCAGCACCAACATAAGCTTCCCTGGTTTATCTCCTTTCTTTTTAATAACAGTCATTCCCCATCCCTGGTGGAGAGCACGCCTTCCTCCACGCTGGGAGAGGGGGAGGGGGGTGTATTGTAAATTTCCTATTTTTCTGATAAAACTGTATCGCTACGGCGGAAATCAAATCCCGTCTTCGATATTTTTAGCACGAGAGCGTGAAGATGCAGCGATGCCGAGGGAAGGGAGGATGGGAGGGGAGGGAGGATGGCGGGGCTGGGTCTCCATGGAAACTGTTTGCTTTAAATTCCCGCATTCGGGGCACTGAGCGTGTAGGAGGTGATGAAGGAAATGAAAAAAGCAAAAAAAGAGGGAAGGTTTTTTTCCTTTCTGTTGTCACAAAACTGCTGAAGGAACCTTAGGAGAAATGGGCATAAATTATTGATCATCTCAGCGCGAATACATGTGCGTTTTAATTAATAATCACCCTGTCATGTCTCTCGAGGGCAGTGGGTGGGATGTGCAGGCAGCAGCCGTGACCGACCGCTGGCAATGGAGGGGCCCAGGTTTGTCCGGAGACACCTTTGGAAAGGAGCTGGTGCTGCTCTGTCCTTCTGAGCTGTAACCTCTGTAGGACTCCTCTGTTTCCCTTTGGGGTGTTCTCCTGTGCCATGGCAGGCTGCTGTTACTGCCTGGAGACAGCCGGGGGAAGAGCTGGCACCCAGCCCCTGGGGTGCTGGGGGATGATGCTCCTGTTGACTGTGGTGGGTTTGGATTGGATACTTTTGCTCACAAGAGGGTTTTTTTTAGCATTTAGGGCATTTTTTAAGGTGTGAAGGATGTTGTTAGCCAGGCTCTGTTGTTATCCTTGTCTGAAGTCCTGACAGCGGGCATGAGTAAACAGGAGGTCCGGGAGGGTATGTGGACCTGCAACCCCCCCTTCCTGCAGGCTGCAGTGTAAATGGGTGGGTGGGCTGGGGTGCCCTGCCCTGGTGTCTCAGACCACAGCCCTGCTGACAGGGTGATGCATTTGCATTAGGTCATGTCTGAAAAATGTCTCGCTGCAGCACAGAAAGTTATTTTTAATTCACTGAAAAGGGAATAACCTAAAACCAGCAGCTGGGGATGGAGAGGATTAAATAGTGCAAAACAGGTACATTTTCAGCTAATTTTAGAAGGCAGAAGCATGTCTCAGTGAGGGGTGCACATTAGCACTGCCTGACCATGGCTGCTGCTGGAGAGGCTGTTCCAAGCCCATCCCCAGCGTGTTCTCCATGTGACACCTCAGTGACACTGGGTTTGGCCCACGATGTCACAGCGACACTCACCAGGGTGGGGGTCCTGCTACAGGAAGGAAAATGTCTGTGTGAGCTGGGGCTGAGCTGAGCTGCTGAGCTGGACTTGGTGCCAAACAAAGAGTTTCAGTACTTGAAGGTGTCTGACTTTGCTGTGGCACCTGTTGGCAGCTGTGGCTGCAGTTACTGTGGGAACAGGAGATGGCTTTGGCTTATCTTCCCAGGGATGTGTTTGTTCTCCTATGTGTTAGACCCAAGGGCTGTTTCACAGAATTGCAGAGGTGTGTTCTGGCTCTGCAGGACCTTCGCATGCTGTAGTGAGGTGGGCAGGTTCCAGGAGCACAAATGGGATTTACCCTGCCCCAGTGTCCCTCCCCAGCCTCTAACAGGCATTAAAAATGCCTGCCCTGGCAATGGTTGTGGGACTTTGCTAAATGGGAATGATATTTAACCAATAGTTCAGACCCAACCAAGAGAGAAGAGCAGGTGCTCTGAAGAAGTTCAAGATCCATTCCATAACTTTAGCCCCAAAAGACTGACATCCCTGCCAGGTACTGCCCGTGCCTGGCTGCAGCCCACCCTACTGGTGTGAGCCTGAGTGGAGCTCAGCCCCTCTGCAGTGCTCCTCAGCCTTCCTGAGCATTGGCAGCAGATGGTTAAACCCTTCCTGGCATCCATGTGCCTGAGGCACACAGGTTCCATGTGAGGGAACAAAGTGCTTTGCCTTGGAGCTCTCCTGCTCAGTGCCAGCCAATCCAGCTGTGTGTGGTGAGCACTGGTGTGTGTGGTGAGCACTGGTGTGTGTGGTGAGCACTGGTGTGTGTGGTGAGCACTGGTGGGTTTGGTGAGCACTGGTGGGTTTGGTGAGCACTGGTGGGTTTGGTGAGCACTGGTGTGTGTGGTGAGCACTGGTGTGTGCCAGTGAGTGCCCTACACCACTGGGACAGGGTGGCTGTTCTAACACACATCTGCCTGGAGTCACTTGCTAGGCTGAGATGGTGTCTGGGGTGGGACAGAGGAGTGTGGGTTTGGGGAAGCCTTTGGTCGTGTGAGGGGGCTCTGAGGTGCCTCGTCTGGGTGATGCCACAGCGTGGGGCATGTGTTTGGTGGGTACTGTCTTGGCTGGCATTCTCAAGACAGACCCTCAGTGGTCCCAGCAACACCAGGAGCCGGGGCCAGTTGCTGCATTTCATCTTTTCTCATCTGCTGTGGTAACCTTCTAGTCTGTATCTGAGAGGGATAAAACTTATGGCAGGGAGAAGGGGGCAGCTCAGGTTATATGGTTCCAAGGCTTTCTCTACTGGCACACAACAGAGCTGATAATCAAGAGGGGCCACAGCAGTGCTAAGAGGGCTCTGAGGTGCCTGCAGCCCGGGCATGCCATGGCCTGCGTGCACAGCCAGTGTTTGCAGCTGGGCCAGCACCGGGGTCTGCCCCTTCCCGGAGCGGCGGGGCTGCAGCCCTGGGCTGTGCAGCCCTGTCAGTCCTGGTGCTGCAGAAATGAGAGGGACAGGGAATGCAAATGGCAGGAGTGAGCTGGCAGCTGTCATGGCCAAGTGCTGCTCATTGCAGAATTCATCCTGCACCCAGTCTTGGGGCTCTGAGGCTGTGGTTACTCTTCCAGTTTCCCAGCTCTGTGTTGGCGGAGTGTGGCTCCCCAGGCAGTGGGTGAGCACCAGTTGGGCAGTAATTGCTGTGGAATTAACCTCTGACATTCTTCTAAAAATAGGCCCAATAAATCCAGTCATTAGCAGCTCCTGTCCGCGTTGCCTGAAGGGTAAACACTGCAGATTAAAGCGTTTGCAGTTACAGGTCCCCTCGCTTCTCCCGCTGCTGAGCCCAGCACCCTGGAGATGGCACCTTGGTTTGTGGGGAAGGGGAGTGATGTGAGCGTGGTGGCCTTTGGGCTGATGGAGGGCTGAAAGGCGTCGCTTTAATTTGTGTTGATAGGCGGTAACAGATTCGGCAACGGGCAGAGGAAAGCAGCAGTGTGGATGTGTTCACCTGGGCTGCTCTGTCTGGAGAGCTCAGAGGCAGAGGACAAAGGTGTCCTCATTCGTCTGCGCCCTCTCCTCTGAGGGCAAAGGGAAACCACCACCCCAGACAGAAGGTGGCAGAAGGGCCAGGCAGGAGCGAGACCTGCCCAACACCTGGGTGCCATGGCAGGGGCCAGGATGAGGTGCTGGGGCACTGGCGGCACCGAGCCCTCCCCAGGTCCCAGGAACCAAGTGGTGGGGTGACTCCCCAGGACACTGCCATGCCACCCAGCCCTGTGCCTGTGCTGCCAGCAGCAGTCCCCAGGCTGCATTTAGCACAGGCACAGTGCCTGGAAATCCCCCTGGGTCTGGTGTTGGGGCACAGGCCGGGGCAGGGGGGCAGGAGCACCAGGCAGGTCTGGGCTCATGACAGCACAGTTCCAAAATGCTGGGTCCGTTTAGCCTTAGAGACAACAGAAAAACAAGGATTTATGGAGATGCCACAGGGGACGGAGCACTGACAGGGCGTGTAGCTGTGCGGGGAATGGCGCTTTCTGGATGCCTGCGGAAGCCAGGCTGCAGTTACTTAAATTGTCTTTGTCTTCTCCTTCCCAGCTGACATCATCTCCACAGTCGAGTTCAACCACACCGGAGAGTTACTGGCAACAGGGGACAAAGGGGGCCGGGTTGTAATATTTCAGCGTGAGCAGGAGGTAAGTGCCAGTGAATGCAAAATGCCCATTTTATCCTTTTAAGCGAAGCGTCCTGCTGTTTCCTAATCCGCCTGTGTCACTCCTAACCTCAGGGCTCTCCTGGCAGACTCCAAGCTGAAAAGCCACTATTAGCATCAACAGGGTCAGATTTCCTCCTGTCAGACACCCTCCAAAAGTCACATTTCTTGCATCCTTCTGCTCTGGGTGTAATGAGGGTCAGGCAGCACATCTGAGAGTGTGGTGAGAGCCTGTCTCAGAGCTGACACCACCAAAAGAACCTCCTCACACCACCAAAATTCTGGAAAGTGTAGATGGATGCAACAAGCACATTTCCCTTCCAAAACTTTGCCCAGGAATTGTTATCAAATGCTTTGCTGGAAGCTGGAGGTCACGCCTGCCAGGGTGGTGTGTGCTTGGCCCTCAGCCCTCAGCATGGCCCAGTGCTGATGGGTACCCTGCCAGCCTGGCTGGAGGAGCTGTGCTGGCTCCCACCACCAGGGAGGGTCCCCACCATTTCTTAAGTCATCCTGGTTTGCTGCTCTGACCCAGGCTGAGCCGGTGGGACCTGTCCTCCCCCACACTGGAAGGGATGAGTCAGATCTGGCCATGAGACATGTCACAGTTTTAAATTTTTCTCAAAAGTTAAAGCCTCAAAATTATTTCTCTTTAGGCTGGAGAGAACTCAGTGGTTAAAAGTTGCGTGTGTAGACACTCATCAGCCTTTCCATCACTATTTCATTTCTCCTTTCCCTCTTATTTCATTACTCTGCTGCTTTGCTTGAACTCTAAGCCTCCAGCATCACTTGGGGTGTATCCGCTCAGCTCCTGCTCCAGGGGACATGTGGGGCTTCACCCCCCTAGGTGCTCCATTTGTGTGTGGGAGGTTCATCTCCACAGGGGTTTTATTTAATTACCTCAGCCCTGTTTGGAGCCGGGTGCTGTTGGTTCACTTGTGGCGTTTGCAGATCCACGGTGTCTTCCAAGCACTGAACTGGGGCACAGTGTCAGTTCCCACAGGGACCATGTCCTGCTTCTTGCTGTGTTATCCTTGCTCTGTAGCCATGGACCCATTGGGCAAACGCTGCCCATCCCATACCGGTGGCTGCTGCCAGTGGCTCCTCTGTGGCAGGACCAGCACCCAGGAGGAGCTGGAGCTCCTTCCCTCCCATTCCCTGGGGATGGCCAGTGCGGTGGGATCTTTCCTGCTACGCTCCCTCTCCGTTCCAACTCTGTTCCTTCTCCATTCCCCCATACATTCCTGCTCCACTCCCACTCTGTTCCCACTGAGCACACCAGGAGTCCTGGTGCCAGGACAGGCCATCCCAAGGTGTTCAGCCCTGTTCTCGTGTTGCTTCACAAACCCCGGAGAGCCCCGAGCCCGCTGCCAACGCCTTCACCTCCTGCCTCTCCCTCTGCAGAGCAAGAACCAGCCCCACCGCAGGGGAGAGTACAATGTCTACAGCACCTTCCAGAGCCACGAGCCGGAGTTCGATTACCTGAAGAGCCTGGAGATCGAGGAGAAGATCAATAAGATCCGATGGCTGCCGCAGCAGAACGCGGCCTATTTCCTGCTCTCCACCAACGGTACGTGCCCGTGGCCGTGGGTGCCTGGGCTGAGAGAGAAAGGGAGGTGGAGGGAGGGAGACTTCTTCCTTGCTGACAACTTTTATTTTTTATTCTTTGGATCCTGGGAACCCTTTTTTTTTTTTTTTTGTCTTTTTTTAAGACAAACTGCAGCAGATTTGTTTCAATTTGCAGTTCCGTTCAGCTCAGCAGTTCCATGTTAGGTTCTGATAAATATCATGAGGATCCAGGAATATTACTTGGGATGAATGGGACCTTAAGATGGATGTGACTTAATTACTTCAGGGGAAAAGGAGGGGTCTAATCATCCTCCATAACCAACTTACTTTGTGTTATAGAATTGACTCTATTGATCATTGTAATAAAATTCAAAGACTTACTAAACTCATTTGAGGGGAGAATCATTGAAATGCAATTAAGATTAATTATACAGCATAATGTTCTGTTAATTGAGTTTTTAAATAGTTTTTTGATTAACAGGGGTATTACTCTTCCACTTGGGATGGTGTTCCGTACGCAGGCAGGTTATCAAAATGATTCTTTTGAAAATACTCCTGTGTTTGGCTGTTTCTTTTTGTTCTTACTGTTACACTGAGATTTTATATCAAACCCCCCCAAGTAGAGTGGGTTAATAAACACAAAATTAATGGTGCTCCACTGGAGTTGCCGTGCAAGGGAGACAATGAAGATGGATGATGGGATTGTGTATGAAACCTGGTGGAAGTGATGATAAACTATAGATGGACTCCCTGCCAGGAGGGAGCAAAGAAAACACCATTATTCAGAATAACCCCACATGTTCTTGGGGTTCCTTCCACAAGGCTCTGTGGCACAGGGGCTTGGGATGCCAGGAGGGGACAGGGAACTGTGGGGGAGGTTGGAGCTGCCTTTGGTCCCTGGTGAGTCCTGGGCTCTGCACAATTCTGGGTGGGGAAAGTCAGGATGACTGAGTGAGCTACAGACACCCTGTCATGTCCTTTGAGGTGTGTCCAGCACGCCTGACATGTCTTTACTCCTCTGCAGAGCTGTGCATGAGCAGCTTTCTGTGGGGCCAGGTACATCTGTCACCGTTTCCAGCATGTGGCACTGGGGGATTTTTCCAGCCATGGTCTGGGTGCATCCATCAGTGGGTGCCTCAGGTGACACTCTCCTCTCTCCTCCCCTAGATAAGACTGTGAAGCTATGGAAGGTCAGCGAGCGGGACAAGAGACCGGAGGGATACAACCTCAAGGATGAGGATGGCCGTCTCCGAGACCCCTCCATGATCACCATGCTACGGGTGCGTGTGGAGGGACCGTGGCTCTCAAGGAGCCTTTTATTGCAGGGGCTTGGATGAAAATCCCTGCCGGTGTCACCTGTGTGCCCTGGTACCTTCAGTGCCATCCTGCTGTGGTCGGTTGATGTTGGAGGCATCCTTGGTTGGAGGCCAGTGCTTTGGATGGTGAACAGACATGGGAATGGAGGAGAGAGCTGCTGTGGGGCTGTGGCAGCTCTGGGCAGGTGTGCCACCAGTGCCACGTTCTGTCTCATGTCAGGTACCCCAGTGCCACTCCCCAGGCCATGCCCATCCTGGTGAGGAGGCAGGACGTGAACCTGCCTAACCTGGAGCATTCACTCATGCAGCTGCTGCTGCTGTGGGAGCAGAAGTACTTCTCTACTGCAGTTTTCCTTCTGGTCATGACAGTAAGCAGACCAGCCCAGCTTGTAATTTATTATCATCCTGTCAGAATTTGCACTGTGAGCACTTGTGCATTCTATACTTATAAGATAAAATTGTTACTGTGATTACCCTGGCCTCACTCTGTCGCTCCCAGTTCCATTGTGGATGACGCCATTGAGAACCCCGGGCAGGTGGTTCATTCTTGTCTCTGTACAGGTTTGCTCCTGGTGCCTGGCAGCATTTTTCTATACAGAGCAAGAGACCATTTATTTCATGTAGATATGTGTCTGCTGTTATGTTCAGGCAGCATTTCCAGCCTAACGTGCCATTTGCTGACAGCCCGTTGGAGAGGTTTGCTTGGCATCCAGCTCTTGGAGCTGGGGCTGTCAGCCCCCAGTGGGGCAGGCAGCAGGGTCTGGAAAAGCAGAAGTGTTAAGGGTGTTACCCCAGGTAGTGCTTCCTTCTCTGGCTAAACACACTGGGAAGGTCCTAGGATTTCTTTTTCCCCTGTAGAAAGGCATAGTGAAATATCAGAGAACTAGACACTACTGGAGTCCACTCTCTGCCTCAAAAGTTTCAGCCTTTGTTTTACTCTCAGCCCTTTCACTCCTGGCAGCAGCTCGGTGCCGTGTGGCTGGAGGAGCTGCTGTTTGGTGTCTGCCAGTGCACCAGGATCAGGCACTGCCATTGCTGCTCCCGGTGAGCGGCCCCGCGGGAGTGCACAGCTCCTGCTCCACCACAGCACCGGGAGGTAAAACATGCTGTAAGTGCTCGGTGTTATGGTTATTGGTATCTGCTGTGCGGTGCCTGCGGTCCCTGAGGACAGAGGATTGAGGAGGCTTCTGCCAGCTCCGTTTGATCTAATGTTTTGATGATTTTACTTAGACAGATATTTACATAGCTGTAACCGTTTTGCTGCAGCTTGGTGTATCTCTGACGTGTAATTGTCCTGTGATGCTCGTGCTTTGGAGTAAAGCCACATCCATCCACGGTTTAATTTTCAACCACAAACAAGCAAAAAAGGGTTTTAAACCCACCTTGATGCAGTCATTTCTCACCCATTCGGCTTAATGGTTTAAATGCGCTTGATGAGCATCATCCTCTGAGGAATTTCTAACCCACATAGTGCAAAAGGAATATTTAACTCTGCTTAGGGTGTGAAGTGTGGTGTTTGCTGTCAGTAGAAGAGCTCTGCTGATTTGAATCGCCCCAGGTCTAATAACTGCAGCCCTTCAGGCTCGTGTAACAGCCTCGGCGTGCCTCCTGAGTGCCGCTCGCCGTACCTGTGCCAAGGGATGTGTGCAAGAGATAATTGACACAAGTAATATTCAGGGCTTAAACCTTTTCAAAGAGAGGATGTGTTTGCTTTGGTCCCTCCCAGAGCAGTCAGTCTGTGGTGACACCCTGGGTGCTCTGTCCCACGGAGCCGGTGGGCACCGGGCGCTGCAGGCGTTTGGTGTGGGCTGTGCCGCTGGTGGGAAGGTGCGATGGGCTGGGCTGTTGCGTGCCCGATTCTTCATGTTTGTAGCTGTCTCTGATTAGGAGCCCTCTCTGATTAAGAGCTGCCTCTTCACACTCTCCAGGAAATTCCATCATAAATCCTGGTTTGTATCTCCCATTTTGCTGAAGCACTCCGAGTTCTTGGCTCCTGTGCACAGTTTCCCAGGGAGGCTGTGCTGTGCCCCACTGCATCCAGTGCCCCTGGCAGCAGCCCCAGAGTGGCTGTGATGGGAGATGCCTCGGAGATGAGGGCTGCTGTACTGCTGTGCTGCTGCTGCCTTTCTGCCCCAGCAAAGAGATTTGCCTCTTTTCCTTGTATCCATTCCACAGAGCATTTCAGTGGCAAGGCAGTGTGGGCCATTTGGCTTTTTTTGGCTATAAAATGCACATGGCAGAACTAATCAATTTCAGATGTTCGTCAGCAAAGCAGTGCCATGGAAACTAAAAGAAAAAAAGGGTTTTCCCGTTTTAATTAGTTGCTTCCAGTGCCTCAGAGCAGCTCAGGGTGTGACATCCACACACTTGGTTGCGCTCTGGGGTCCAGCCCTTCAGGGTGTGACACCCACACACTTGGCTGGCCTTTGGGGGCCTGGCCACTCTGGCCACTCTGGGCTCGTCACCACACACTGGGAAGCTGCCGTGCAGATCGGAGTGTGCTGGGGGGACGCCGGCTCAGAGTCACTGACCTTTCAGATATTTTTTCCTCTCTTTTCCACAGCAATGACCCTGCTGGTATCTGTGTCCAGACATGCTGTAACAGCAACGTGCCAGGCAGTGTTATCACATGGGTTTGAATCACTGTGAATGGGGTTTGGGAGCATGGCTGTGTTTCTGCACAATCCTCCCCGAAAAAGCAGGGAAACTGTGACCTGCCTGGTGGGGTTTTACTGACATGGGCTATTTTTCAGTGGGAGAAGTAAGCTGAAAACCCATCTTTTCAAATCATCACCTCTTTAAGGGAAATGCAGTTCTGATGGGAGTAGCATGAGGAGTTCAGGTGTTTAACTTCAGATAAGAAAAATGTTCTGTTTGTTCTCTGAGGTCTCTGCAGGCTCAGGTGGGTCTTTAATGGGCACTGAGTCCGTGCCCATGTTCCACTGTCTGAGAACAGCCTCAGGGACAGGCAGCAGAAGGAGTGGTGTGAACACAGTGCTGGGCAGTGAGGTTCATGTCTGGGGACATCAGCTATGTGGATGAGCAGTGAGGCAGTGGCTTTGTCCTCCCACAGGAAGGTCCCTTCCGCATATCACAGGGCAGGTCTGATGTGACAAAATCCTGAGAAGCGTGAAATTGTCAGTCTGCCATGAAAATAGTGTTTGATGCTCATTTTGTCTGCAAAATATTAATCTGGAGGTGACATTGGGCAGTCACAGAATGGGCCTTGTGTAGGTAGGAAATGAATGGGGAGTGTGCCTGGGGGAGCTCAGCTGCTGGAGGAGCTCAGCCGCTGGGGTGAGTGGAAAACTCACTGGATTTATCCCTGAGCGCTCGCTCTGCTCCTGATTTGCCAGGGACTGGATTATAGTTTCCTTCTCGCAGACCCAAGGCTGGGGTCAATCCAGGCTTCGCTTTGACTAATCCCCCTTGTCCAAATCCTGTGGGAGGCTGTGGAGCAAGCTGGACACCAGCCGTGCTGGTGTGGAGTGGGGGGGTGGGCTGAGGGGAGGGGGATTGCACAGGCTGGGCTGGCCTGGCATCACCACTGGGCTGATCCAGCACCACCAACTGTGCTGATCCATCACTGCTGCTGTGCTGGTCCAGCACCACCACCCTCAGCTCTCACCGGAGAGGGATGTGTGTCCTGCTGTGAATGCAGAAAGCTCTCCCCACTGGTTCACAGCATGGCTGGTCCAGCTGAGCGTGGCTGTGCCTGTCGGGGTCACAGGGGGAGCTGCCTGCAGCTGGTCCCGCTGCACCTGGCAGGGAACCGCAGAGCTGTGGCTGCAGCTGGTGCTGGGCTTGGTCACCCTGGCAAGGTGGGGATTGTGTGGACACCTAATGGATTATTTGTTGGGATTATTTTATGGCCAACTGCTCAGGTTCAAGTTGGCTCTCAGTATAAGTCCAGTGTGGTCCATTGGACCCAGAGGGTTTCCCTGGCAGTAACCAGAAGCAAACCCCCCTCTCCATTGCACAGAAATAGGTAGATGGTCCCACTGCAGTCAGTCATGTCGTATTCACACCCTTTGGGAATATTCACACCCTTTGGGAATTCCTGGCTCCTGGTGTGTCCCATGAGGATTTGCAGCATTGCTTTCCCTTTGTGTGCAGGTAGTTGGGTCCATTCCTTCCGTGGGGCTGTGTGGGAGGTCCATGTCCCCGCCTGACCCCCAGTAAGGGGCAGCTCAAACCTGGCACACGTTGGCTGTGGGCTTTGGGAAGTTTGTGACTGCACTGTCCTGGGAGCTGAGCCCTTGATCCTTTCCCCCACATATTGACCTGTGTTTTGCTAAAGCTGCTGCCACGTGGCAGCTCTGGGCAGAGGAGGAGGCGTTCCTGAGAAGCACCGAATCTCTGTGGCTCCACAGGCCACGTCCATCACAGCAGCTGTGAATGACACGGAGAGCTCGACCACGCAGAGCTTTTCCACAGGGAGCACTGGGTGACAGCCGACATGACAGACAATGAAAGGGGAAGCCTGATGGGGACAGGGGCAATTACTGACACTGCATCCCTGGCTCTGTGGTCCTTTGCTCAGGGCTGGAGGTGGCAGGAGGATGCACAGTAGCAGTGGTGGGAAGGCCAGCTCCCTCCACCCCAACCACCGAGAAAATGAGTTTTATAGCTCAAGGGCAGGTTAGTGTCTCATAAACTCGGGGAAGCCTTTGCCAGACACTTGGAGAGGGATCAAGTGTCATATGTGCTTGGAGTGAGTGGGATGTCTCTTCTGCAGTGGGTGCCTGCTAAAGGCAGGACGAAAAATTAAGACATATTTTGTTTTAAATGAAAAATGACTGGAATTCCCCCCTTCCTGAAAACAGAAAGTAATTGAATTTATTAGTGCTTTATTTTATTTGACAGTCTTTCTGTGTACTTGATGCGCTTTGTTACACTGAATTACCCTTTAATAATGGGTGTGTGTGACACCAGAGCCTGCCCTGAGGTGGGCTCTGGAACTGGAGCAGGGATTTGTAAGGAGGCCTCTGCTGTTGAGGATTGCCATGGCACTGCTGATGGAGTCGGGTTGGTTGGGCAGACGCTGACTCAGCCTGTGCCTGCTTCAAAAAAGCACAAGACCCAGTTCCAGTTGCTGTCACATTGCCCTGTTTGTTGATGTTCCCTCTCCACCGCAGCTGAGGGCTGGGCGGCTGCTCCCCTCAGCCATCCTAAACCAGGGTTCCCTGCACTGCAGGATCCCACTGTTGGGGGACAAGCTTTTCAAACCAGTGTGTGCTCCTGGCACATTCCTGGCTGCTCCTGCCTCAAAGTGCTTTCAGGGTTAAATCCTGATTGCTGATATCCTTAAGCAAAAGCTCGCAGCATGTGGGTGCGCTGGTTTCCATATTTCAGTGCAGATTCTTCCCACTGGAGCAGATAAAAATCCCTGCCTTAACAAACCAGTCATGCATGACCAGGTTTGTCACTCTCGTGGGGTTTTATCTGGGGATGGGCCAAATCCCAGGCATAAAAAAAGTCTCCCCAGGATTTGGCTCTGAAGTAACATGGAGAATGCTCTTAGCTGAGGAGTTTGTTGTGCCACCGTGGTTGTGAGTGGCTGCCATGTAGGAGCGAGTAGGGAACTGCGCTGGGGCACTGAGAACTGCGGGCAGCCACGGTGCTGGGATCAGCCCGGAATTGCCTGGACTGTGGAAGGGGACCAGTCCAGGTCTGACCACGAGCTGTACCGGGTCACACAGAGCCATCTCGCTGAGCAGAATCCCCTGCTCAAGCCTTCTCTGTGCTTGTTTTTGTTCCCAGCCAGGCTCGGTGAAGCTGCTGAGCCCTTTATCGTTGCACAA
Source organism: Pyrocephalus nanus (assembly GCA_038380795.1). Lineage (NCBI taxonomy): Eukaryota > Metazoa > Chordata > Aves > Passeriformes > Tyrannidae > Pyrocephalus > Pyrocephalus nanus. The sequence goes on along the minus strand of CM076275.1, from coordinate 11,659,299 downwards.
CCATCGTGTTCCCGGTGGTCGGGCTGACAGCCGGTCCCTGTGGTCCTGGAGCCGCTGTCCCCCGTCCCCGGCTGGCTGAGCAGAGTCCGTCAGCGCAAACGATGCATCATTGGCTGTGTCAGGTGGAATTAGCAGGCAGGCTCGTCACATTAGGCTCAGGCTCTGAGCTGGCAGCGCCCGTGCTCTCGTGTCACTCGAGCTGGCTGTCACTCCCGTCCCCACCTCTGCAGCCATGGGAAATCTCTTCAGGCAGCACACAGATAATAAAAGTAATGAAGTAGCTGGAGGGAACAGCTCACTGGCGAGTGGGAGCACGGACTGACACATTCCTGGTGTATTAAGTTTCCTTCAAAGCGTTGTGTCCGAAGTTATTACTGACCCCACTCCTCGCGCACAAGGTCCCTACTGCATCTCCCCATGCCCTCTGGGTTATGCTGATTCATCTAAAGGCAGTTCTGTCCCTGATCCTTCCCTCTGCCCTTGCTTGTGTGTCCCTCGCTCTGTCCCTTTTCATCTCCTACCTCCATCAGTTCGCTGTGAGGCAAATGCAAAGAGGTTAAAGGAAAAATTGTGCTGACCTGGCTCTCTCAAGAAATGTGTTTCCGATAGAAACGCTCCAGGAATTTCAGATCCCAGCTATCAGTGACAAAACGAGGCAGAAGCGGTTTTTTGGTTGTTTTTTTTTTTTTCTTTTGTCTGTTCAAAGCTGGAGCAGTTGCTGCAGCAAGATCAGAGCCTGGTTTACTGGGCTCTTGCTGCTTCACTGTGCTCTAACCATCCTGGAGCCTCTCTCAAAATTAGAAGGCTTTTTGGTTTTGCTTGTCCTTCTGTCATACACTTGAGAAGGCATTAGGTTTTCCTGGAGAGAGTCTGTTAGGCGGGTGGGATGGAGCGCCAGCAGCCAGAACTCTGTGGGACACTGCGGGGGTGTGTCCCCATGCTGGGTTCTGGCGTGAGTTGGAGGGCACGGCCATCCCCTGTCCCTTGGTGCTGATGCTCTGCTCCCCATCCTGCAGGTCCCCGTGCTCCGGCCCATGGACCTGATGGTGGAGGCCACTCCGAGGAGGGTGTTTGCCAACGCGCACACCTACCACATCAACTCCATCTCCGTCAACAGTGACTACGAGACCTACATGTCAGCGGATGACCTGAGGATAAACCTGTGGAATTTTGAAATCACAAATCAAAGTTTTAGTATCCTTTGGTGCACATGGCCCTGGGGACAGCCCTGGATCCTGGTGAGGGCCTGTGCCTGCGGGGATGGTGGCCAGGCAGTTCAGCGGCTCACTTGGCCCCGCACCGGGTCTCGGTGCCTCAGTACAGGAGCTTCACCCTCTGGCAAGGTTGGCAGGGGCTCAGGAATATGAAATAGTGCTGCCTGACTGCAGAGCGCCTGAGGTGCCCAGTCCCAGGTGTCATTACCCTCTCATCTCTGGCTCTGCTGCCGGGCAAGATGCTGGGCTGTGTCCCACGAGCACATCCAGCCATCACACCGAGCCGCTCCCTCCACGGCACGGGGCTCAGCTGGCATTGCCACTGCTGCTGCTGTCACCTGCCGTGTGGGTGTCACATTTCTGAATTTGCCTGCAGGGTCTGGTGGGATGGGTGGAGGGGGGGGGGATCTGCAGGTGGTGGAGGAGACAGACGCCTTGGGGAAGATGGAGACACTAATGGTGTGGTCCCTGTTATACCCTGCAGCAGGTGACAGGCTGCCAGTCACCGCCGTACAAATGAGGTCGTGCCAGTCACCCTTGTAACAGCTGCATCGGAAATAATAACACGGGGCACTAATCATCAGTGATATTTATATGGTGTTTCCTGCCGAGAAATCCCTGGGGCACAGTTTAGGCAGCTGGAGAGGATTTCAGCAGTCGCAGGCGTGTGGCTGTGGGAGCTCAGAGTGGGTGTGGGAAAGTAGGGCTGCAGTGCCTGCTTTTTTTCAAAGATGAGGGTGAGGAGAACTAAATCTGGGTCAAACCTCAGGTTGTTCAGATGGCCCCAGGGACTTAGAGGGGGTTTTCTGTTGGCTGCTGTGCCCTGGATTTTGAGCCCCCAAGCTGCATGAAAAGATGTTTACTCTGGTCTAAGGTGTAAGGACAGATCAGGTCTCGTGCCCCACAGAGGGTCTCCTGGCTGTGGTTCCAGAGCTGGGATTCCCAGCTGAAGAGAAAACATGTTGGATGTTGGCTTTCCCCTGCACTGGTGGGCACTGGGCCCGCTCTGTGCTGCAGTTTTTCCCCAGGATGGTGCTGCCCCCGGGCACACCCGATTTGTCTGGGGTGAGGGGAAGCCCCCGTGCCCAGAGACATCAGCAGGAGCAGAACAGGAGGAGACCCCACGGGAGGAGTGGGGTTTGGGCTGGGCTGTGTGGGCTCCTTGACTCGCCCTGCCAGACATCGTGGACATCAAGCCAGCCAACATGGAGGAGCTGACGGAGGTGATCACGGCCGCCGAGTTCCACCCGCACCACTGCAACACCTTCGTGTACAGCAGCAGCAAAGGCACCATCCGGCTGTGTGACATGCGCACCGCTGCCCTCTGCGACCGCCACGCCAAGTGTGAGTGCGGGGCCCCTTGGGTTAAAGGAGCACAAAAAAGAGAGTGTGGAAACCCACCTGGGCTTGGGTCTGCCCTACCACCTTGTCTCCTTCTCCCCCTGGTGTGCCAGGCTCCAGTCCCCCATGGACACCCACCCTCACACACCCTGCCTGTCCCCAAGAGGAGCAGCTTCCCCTGTGTCCTGGCTCCACAGTTTTTAGGGAGGAGGTTAAAATCACCGTGGTGATGTTTTGGGTCCAAAGGGTTGCAGGAATGTCAGTGCACAGCAACTACTGAGCTGTCAATTCCAGAGACAGGGATCACTGTATTCCTTCAGGTCTTTTTGTCAGCTGTGGTTGATGCCACAGGGGTCAGGAGGGGCAGAAAAGCCCCCTTAAAGTTCAGTGTAAGGGGGGCCCGTGGGGGTGGGTGAGCTGCTGTGTCCAGCACAGTCAGTCCTGGCTCAGCCTGCATGTGTCAGGTGGTGCTTACTGGGAATATTCTCCTTGTCAACAACTGCTCAGTGGAATGTAGGCAAAACACCATGGTATTCATGGGTGAGCTGGCAAATACCTGCTGCTGCTCATTGTGCCCTGGCAGCTCCTGGAAGGTAATCCTGTGCTGGGCACAGTGGGGAAAGTCACAGAGGTGGGACAGACTGAAGGGGTTTGGTACCTGCCTTAGGACAAAGAGGTGTGGCAGAGCCCTGGGCTGCTGTGCTGCCTTCCTGGGCAGCCAAACCCCTCTGTCTCCTCTTCTTGTAGGAGTTTGCTTCAGAAAGTGACCAGTGTCCCATGGGAAATTAGGGAAACTTTCAGTATTCAGAGTGTGATAAGGTTACAAGGACAAGATGCACAAACTGGGTACAGCTGACTGCAGCCCCCCGCTAACAACCTGCCTCCAGCAAGCCCCTGGCTGTGTTTGGCTTTAGGTCTCCTGGTGTGGTAGGGAATTACACCCCAGCTGCTGCTTCTGGGCTCCTGAGCCACGGTTGCTGTCCAATACCTGTTTTTAACCCGGGTAAAGCAGACAGAGGAAAGCTCACATCGCTGGTGGTAGTTTGGGAAATACTGAACGGCAGTTTTTCCAAATGCTGAGGAAAACACACCTGGTCTGTCCCTGCATTTCCCAGCCATGGCTCACAGTCTGACAGCAGTGGTTCCCAGCTGAAAATCGTAATACAATTAAGGAGCAAACAAAATTAATTTTCCTGACACTTCAGCGGCAGAAGCCCCCAGCATTTCCCTTTGTTTGGGCGCTGCCTGGTCCCACCAGCCCTCAGCACCTCTGGCCACGGTGCATCCCGCTTGGTGTGACCTCTCCCGTGACATCTCCTGATTGATTCCCCTCCATCCCTCCGGAGCATCAGCTGCAGTCAATTGTGGTTCAGCAGATGTGGGAGTCGAAATTGAGACAGTTCATCAAAGTTCAAAATGAAAAGCAACATTGGCTTTCGGAGTAAATCCTCCAACGGAGACATTTAATAACTGTCAATATTTAATAAAACTGCTCTGCACATCCCGTCAGGTTTATGTAGATGGTGAAGTCACTGCTTGGGGCAGCTCTGACTTGGTGCTTCTCTTATTAAGGTTTGTTTGCCCACATTATTTGAAGCTTCTCTGTGACATCTGTGTTACCCCTGGTGCAGAGCTGGCCTGAGGGAACAGCAGCTTTGATAGGAATACGCACTCCGTGGGGATGTGAGGAGCTGATAGGAATGTCCTCTCTGTGGGGACACTCTGTGAAAACCATGTGCTGTAGGACTCAGAGGGGCAGTGGCCCTGCGTGGGGATACCTGCCATGGCTCACCAGGCACATGGGAATTGTGTGCATTATCTGAAGCACCGTGGCAAGCCAGAGGGGAGACTGGGATCCCAGGAGCAGCTGGTAATGCCAGCAAAAGCAATCCTTTTTGGAAAGGATGTGGAAGAGTGAGGTAAAGCCCCACTGGGGGTTCTACAGTTATTTCCCTGTAGCAAAAGGTATCAGGCTTTCCACTTGTTTTTTAAGGAGCCACCTGTGATTGTACCTACCAAGCTCCTGAACCACAGGCTCAAGGCACAGCCCTCTTCCCTGACTGTGTTTCCTCTGCTGACTGTGCTGCTGCAGGGCTGCTGAATGCTTGTTCTTTGCTGAAAGCAACTCCAGCTTTGGGTAGAAATAAGAACTGCTGTGATCAGGCAGCTCACAGCTGCAGCTTCACCCTCCAGCATTGCAGGAGTGTCCCTACCACAATCCCTCCTCCCCTCCCCATCCGTGAGCCTGCACTGCTGCCTTTGGGGGAGCCCCAGCCAGACTCGGCACTGCTGCTGCTGCCCAGGCACGGGATGGAAAGGTCGTCGGTCCCCTGAGGAGCGGGATCACCGTGCAGCCCTTCGGGGCCATCTCAGGGTTCGGTCAGGTCGCCACAGAGAGGTGGCTGGGGAAGGAGGGAGGGCTGGCAGAGGGAACCGGAGAGGGCAGGGCAGCGCCCGCTCGGTGCCAGAGAAAATAGGTTCGTTGTGTAAGAGAGAATTAGTGCTCAGAAATCCTTTCCATGAGCTCAGCAGCCCAGATCTGCTTCTGCAGCAGGAGCAAAGCCACACAAAAGCCTTCAGCTCGAAGCAAAAATAGCTGCCCCAAGCCCCTGCCCTGCCTGGCCGCTGGCTTTGGTTCACAGACCGACTCGGGAATGGGCAGCACCGCCCCTGTGTGTACGGGGACCTCTGACATTGCTCTGTGTGTGTGTGTGTGTGCTGGGACCCTGGTCAGGGCACTGATATCACTTTGGAATCAAATCTGTAAAATATATTTAATTTGGAACTTTATTGGTCCCCTTCAATCTGTGATTTATTCAAAGACTGATCAGATCAAATATGTAGGTTGCAGTGACTATAAAATATTTGCAGTGATGTCAGTTATGCTGCCTGCCAATTCCTGGAGAGCAGAGGTGCTGTGCCAGGGGCCCAGGCTCCTGGGCTGTCTCTAGGATCAGTCTCCAGCGATCCTTTCTGTGTACAAGCAGTGTAGCTCCTGGGATGCCCACTTCCCTCCCCAGAGCTTCCCACACTGCTGGGAAGGGGTGGCAGGTCCCTGGCCTGGGATCAGGGAGCTCCTGCCTTGGCTGATGCCAGGGCTTGTCCTTTCCTCTTCCACAGTTTTTGAAGAGCCCGAAGACCCGAGTAACCGGTCTTTTTTTTCTGAGATCATCTCCTCCATCTCCGATGTCAAATTCAGCCACAGTGGGAGGTACATCATGACCCGGGACTACCTCACTGTCAAGGTGTGGGACTTGAACATGGAGAACCGGCCCATCGAGACTTACCAGGTGAGTGTGGCACGGCTGGACACCTGCACTGGTTGGACACCCACTGAGGTCCTTCCTGAGCCATGGCCTGGGCTGGCATTAGGAGTGGCAGGTACACACCTGCTGGGTGGGAGCTTTGTGCCTTTAGATGGTGGAAAGCAAATGAAGAGTTGTTAGATATGGCCTGGAGTGGCTGGGTGAGCTGTCAGCACATCACCAGGCTGGGGATGGGTAAGGAGGGAAAACTCAGGTGCTGGTGGCTGGGACAGCCAAGTGGGAGGCCTTGTGCAGAGCAATAGCCCTGTCCCTGCCACCCTCTGCCATGGGACGTCCCCTGTCACTGCCCAGTGCTGTCCAAGCCATATGTGGAATGTGGCTGAAGGTTTTTACAGGAGAAGGGTGGCTGTGGCAGGGCACAGGGTGCCAGGCAGTGCCCAACGCTGACAGCTCGGCTGTGGCGAGCCCAGAGCTGGGCTGGGTCCAGTGAGCGCAGGGCTGGGTCTGCCGGTCAAGGGGCTGTGCTGGTCAGTGTGGGGATCTCATCCCATCCCTCCTGCTGGCAGGTCCATGACTACCTGCGGAGCAAGCTCTGCTCGCTCTACGAGAACGACTGCATCTTCGACAAGTTTGAGTGCGTCTGGAACGGGTCTGACAGGTGAGCATGCGGCGGTGGGGCTGTGTCCAGCCCAGGGATGCTCAATTTGGGGTGGGCTGAGGGGTTCCACAGACCCTGGCAGCCTCTTCCCTGGCCTTTGGCTGGGTGCAGGATCTGGAGAGGTGCAACAGGGACCACCTGCACCTGCAGCCTCTGCGTGGGTTTTGCTGGGATTGTCTGAGGGTCCCGCTCTCTACTGGATGGGATCAGCTCCTCCCACAGCTGCAGAAGGGTGGTGATAGGTTTAGCTCCAGAGCGCCAAAATCTGGGGATGACGAGTATCCAGGTGTGACTCACACCGAGCCAGGCAGCAGGAAGCATGCGAGGCTGGCTGACCTGGCAGGGCTGGCAGATTTTTTGTCTGAGCCATCAGAACGAGCTGACGAGGCGTGGCTGGGCCTGAGCCAAATTCCAGCTCTTACCAAATCTCATTAAGCCTCTGAATGTTCAGTCTGCCTCTTGGTCACCAGCAGTTTGCCTCTGAAAAGGTCTGAAAATCATCTGTCCTTCCCCCTCACAGTGTCATCATGACCGGCTCCTACAACAACTTCTTCCGCATGTTCGACCGCAACACCAAGCGCGATGTGACGCTGGAGGCGTCGCGGGAGAACAGCAAACCCCGCGCCATCCTCAAGCCCCGCAAGGTCTGCGTGGGTGGCAAGCGCAGGAAAGACGAGATCAGCGTGGACAGTCTGGACTTTAGCAAAAAGATCCTGCACACAGCTTGGCACCCCTCCGAGAACATCATTGCCGTGGCAGCCACGAACAACCTGTACATATTCCAGGACAAGGTTAACTAGGAGGACCAGGTGTTCTGTAGGAGTCTCATGTACTGATAACAGTAAACACATGGTTTCAACTGTTTCTTTTCTTTCTTTCTTTTGTTTTTTTTTTCTTTCCTTTCCTTCCTGTTCTTTGTTCAGTTCCTGCTCTGCAGATCGCGGTTACGCAGAGGAGCACTGGGGCACCCTGGCCCAGGGCCATGGGGGGCACCCCACAAGACACCAGATTTACACAGGGAGAGCTGAGACGTGGGTGGGAGTGTCAGGCCCAGCTATCCCATGTCCCCAGGCAGTGGTGGGGTGGCAGTGACCCTCCACCGATGGCCAAGGGGTGATGCAGGGGGGGCTGTTGGCTGGGGAGGAGGGTGTGGGGCTAGCACACCATGACCCCTGGGCAGCTCTGGTGACAGTGGTCCCACTCCAGTTGTTTTAAACTTGATCCCAGAAATATTCCACCTGTTGTGTTGAAGATTGGAACGCCGCCTCCCTTTGCCATTTTCCACATTTGTCTTTTTATTACAATTAATTTGTGTTTTAACAACAGAGACAGCAAAACCAAACGTAAAATGGAAAAGTTCAGTTTTGCGATGGATGAGCTTAAGGGGGGGGGATGTGCTGCACCCTCAGATGTGTCTGCTCCAGCCAGGCTGCCCCCTCACTCCCAGACCCCTCCTGAGGATTTGGCTTTGTAGATACTGTGGTGCCTTCTTTGGTATATGAAATACCTTTATAAACAATGCTTCCGACCTGCATTGATCGCAAACCAAACTGACCCTGGGCTCTGCTGCAGTTCTGGGCTTTGCTTTGGTCATTTTCCTCATTCTGTTGTGAGCTCTTGCATGTCGTGACTGACTCTCTCTCTCTCTCTCTCTCTCTTTCTCTCTCTCTTTTTTAATTAATTTATTTATTTATTCAATTTTTTTAAAGATAAAGTATAAGTTGCTAATTTATGACCTTCTAAAGAAGAATCCAACCGTATATTGCTGTTAGCCCCTGACTGTGTCAGAGAGAGGCTGTCTGCAGTCCTACATTATAATAACAATGATAATAATAAAACCAATAACTCTTTCTCTTTGCATGGCGAGGCTGCCTCTTTCTACTCCACAGATTGGTCAGGTCCCTCTTTTACTTGAGCAACTGTTCAATTAAAAAAAAAAAAAAAAAAGAACGACTGGATTTTCCATAAACCAGAAAACTGCTCCTGCAGCAAGCAGCAAATGAATAAATGAAGTCAATTACAAAATCCAACACCGTCACTTTGGCAGTGGCTCCGCAGGGGCGACCCCGCTGCCATCCCTCCTGTGGGGGCAGTGGGCACCCCCAGCACCCATCGCCTGGAGGGACAGGGACACGGCTCACCGAGGGCCAGGTGCCTCCCAGACAGCCTCTCTGCGAGGATCCTGGAGTGTCCCGAGCAGGGAGATGAACTGCTGCACACCCACGGAGCACACGGACTGTGTGGAAAACTAGGAGCTGGGCGGCCGCAGGGACCCCTCGGGGTGTGGAGCTGCTGGGACGCCCCGGCCCCGCGCACCACCTTCGGAGGAGCCATCCCGAGGCAAAAACAAAGTGCACTGGCTTACGGATTTATTCCAAGGGATGGCTTTCAGGAGTAACATTTTTTTTTAAACAAAATGATAAAATAAAATAGCCAGAGTAAATGAACCATTTTTTAAGAAAACTCTCTTTTTTGGTTCTGTAAGGAGAGCCTGCGCTGCGGTGTCAGAAGTAAAGTTGTCCCAAACGTGTCTGTGTGGAGTCGCTGCCTGTTGTGCCTCTCGCGCGCGGGGGACTGTGGCTCTGCAGGGTCCAAGGGCCCCTGGTCTGAGGGTGGCTGCCAGTCCTGTGCTGATGAGGGATGGATGGGGGGTTCCCTGAGACCCCAGGGATTCTCTGGGTCCCTCTGAGGGTGTGGGATGTGGGGCCCTGTGGAACATGGGGAGTGGGAGCACCCAGACCTCCCACTGCAACAGCACGAACCTCATACTCGCAGCCCTGCAAGGAGCTGCTGATCCCCCCCACGATCGCTGGCCTAATTCTGGGCTCTTCCTGATGATGAATTTAAACAGCAGCCCTTAATTAGCAGTTGCAGGGCACAGACTGTGCTGTCAGGGACATGTTCCTCAGACTCTCGTTTACCTCCACATTAACTACAGGACCTCAATCCGTTGAAGCAGCAGAGATCCAGCCCTGGCTCTGCTCTGTGGGGTGCAGCATGTCCTGGGTTGCTCAGACTGGTTGCTCCACGAGGCAGAAGTGAGTCCAAAAATGGAATTTCTTTTCCCTTCCTCAAGCTTGCTTGGATTTCACCTCTGCCCTGCTCTGAGTGCTTGGCCACAGCAGCAGCCCGTGGGCAAGGCCAGCCAGGGGAGCTGCTGGGCTGGGCTGGGAATGGTACTCTTTAAACCCAACCTTCTCTCTGAATGAGATTCCCCCAGGCTGTCCCTGCCTTTGGGGACACAGGGGACCCTGCCTGAAGGGCTGCCAGGGGGGGCCAGCTCTGTGGTGTCACACATCACCCACATATCCTCCAGCAGCAGCAACCCCCACCCCGGGGCCCGGCCTGTGGGTGTGATTGCTTTATCCACAGAATAAGCAGATAAATGTTAATGAACATCTGGTCTCCATAAACCAGATCAATTAAAATTAATAGCCATCTTATTCATTTAATGAACAAGTTAACCATGTTCTAAAACAGCCATAAGACACACACGGCTTCCTGCCGGGCCACACCAAGTGAGAGGAAATCCCATTCCCATGTTCTGCTGTCAGCAGCACAAATCCCTCCAGGCTGTCCCAATCTTTGTGAAACAACCACCCTTCTCTCTTGATGTTTAGCCTGTGACGTAAGTCCCACCCCTGGCCACCAACACCAACTGCTGACAAAAAATAAATCACTTTCTCAGGGAAGAAGGGGCTCCTTCCCCAGCCCTTGGCCAGGGGAAGAGACCCACATCAGACACAGAAGCAGCAGAAGGAAACTTTGGCTCTGCCAGCCCTGCCAGCTCATGTTTAAGCAACAGATGAAAGAAGTAAAGGAGAGTTTCATTCTGCTCACCCCCTCTGCCTGCACACTGACCCCACACTGCTCAGTGCCACAGACCCTGTTCTGCCAAACACAGCCAAGAATGTAGGCAGTATCACTTCAGTTGTTTGCTTTACTCATAAATTCACAAGTCCAGCAAAATTCAACAGAAATCGGGATTAGGCCTGTACAATCCATATATAAAAAGGGTTGGTTTATTGTAGTTCAAATACATAAACTGAACAATCCCAACATTTTCAAAATTAAACTTTAGAAACACAAGTTTAACATTCAAAACAGGAGTATAGTTTACAAGAATTGCCCAGAGAGGGAATCCACAGTCTAATCCAGAGTATGTAAAGATCACTTTGTCGTAAATAAAAATGTGTTTATACAACCGTCCTGGCCTGCTCGGTCACCTCTGGGATGCACCAAGTGTTTCCAGCTTTGAGCAAAAGTTATTAGACAGATCTTCACTTGGGCAGAGCAACCTGACTGCTGCTAATTGATGGCTGGGGGCAGGAACAGAGCAGTCTGTGAACAAACCTGCGCTGGTCTCTGAGTCCCAACTCTCCGCTCAGCTCTAACCCTGGCTTTAATGGATTTAGTTCCATTCCCAAGGGTGGAAGCAGAGAACTGGGACTGGTGTTTCTAGGGCAGGCTGTCAATGATCAATAATTTAAGCTATCAGAGCATGTCACCTCCTCAGCCAGGGACTGCAGGAACCATGAGGCAGCTTGTGGCACACACGTAGGACACGCTCAAACCACGACGTGATCACCCTTGGGACTCACATGTATGACAGTGCTGAGAGGAAAGCCCCATGTACCAGACATCCACACCTCACACACCCCACCCCGAGACCCGCAGTCACCAAACAGCCCCACACCTTGGGATTTGTCAGTCATGCCCCAATTAACTCATAAATACCTTTAAACGTGGGGCTTTGTTGTTGTTTCCCTCCCCAGAGACCATTTTATGTTCACAAAAGCTGCTCCTGCCTCTGCTCCTCAGATGTTTGAATATATTCACGGCAATGGATGTGTGTAACCTGACAGATGGCTCATGCAAGCGTTTGGATTTAACAGACACCCTTGGATTAGGAGCATTCCGTAACTATTTCGTGGTTCTCCGCGTGGGCTCGGAGGCGGTGGGGGGCGGGGGCGGCCCGCGCCGGTCCAGGTCATCCACGTAGGACACGATGAGCTTGCGCCGCTCCTCCGGCACACAGTCAAGCACCAGGTACCGCTTGTCGTTCTGCAGGATCTTCTCCACGTCCTTCAGGTGCTGATCGGACTCCTGGATCAGCTTTTTGGATCTGAAAGCAAGCGAGAGAATTACCACTGGAGCGCAGCCCGGGAAACTGGGATCCCCCTGCCTGGGCTCAGGGAAGCTGCCCCACCATAAGGAAGCACAGGGAGTCAATGGAAAGGCCAGGCAGGGAAGGGTGCAAGGACCTGGCCTTTTTCTGAGCTAGAAAGTTGTCACATTAGGTTGGGACTAGGCAGGTAGGAGTGCTCTGGGCACAGGAGACAAAGGTTCATTGCATACACCTGTGCCGCGTTAATTAAGCGCCATGAAAGACTCAAGTAACTTAGACATCAACTTCTTTATCGAATTACACATCAGTTTGCTGCTTTTTATATGGCAAAGCACAAAAAAAGCTGAGTCCTGCGCTGGCATCACACTCCCCACCTGTAGGTGATGAATTTGGTCTCTTTGAGCAGCGTCCGGAAGTCAGCTTTGGCAGTGATGTATTTGTCTCGGATGTATTCCTCAAACTCCCTTTGCTTTTTCTGGAAGATAAAAGAAAATCAAATCACTGAATGCAGCTCCAGTACTTCCTGCAACTGAACACCAGCAATAATTACATGTTAACGACACTTTTCCCTATCTTTTACATTTTTAATTTTTCACAAATTGTATGTAACTACTAACACCTGCACGCACACGGAGCACAGCCCAGTGCAGCAGCCACCAGCTCACTTCTCTGCACCCTGCACCACCCTGGAAGTCAGCAAGAACACCACAAACCACTTACCCTGTCACTCGAAGAGAACTTAATGCACCTTGGATCTTCTTTAATGATTTTTTTCACTTCCTTCCATGTTGATGTTAAAGTTATCTTTCAAAAGAAGCAAAAATAGTTAAATTAAAAGAAAATTAGATTCTAAGGATACAGCTGAAGCCTTTAAGTATCTCCCAAGTCCACTGAGAAAGTTGCTGCTGTATTCAAGTGTTGGGGTTTGCTTATTCATAAGTATTACACTGGTATTTTTAACTAGTTGATTGTATACAGTGCCTTTCCTTCTGTATTTTGAGATGGCATTTTCACATCGAGGTCCTCCACATATCATTGACTTCTAAAACTCTAAACTAGATTAACTAATGCATTAAAAATGAGGTAAAAACTACCAGGTTAAGTGAAAGCTGCCTGAAGTTGGCACAGAACTAAAAGAAAGCAAACCTCGCTAAACCCCCAATGCACAAAATCAGGAATGGATTCCACAGCATGAGCAGGTAAAAGTTCATGTTTGGCAGCACAAGATAAAACAGGAGATCAAAACAGATGAACTGGGTAAGACTATACTGATGGTCACTAAAGGAAACACCCTGGATATCTGAAAGAGCCAGAAGTCAGACAATAAAGAGTACCAAATAACTCAGTGCTGAAGAAATGAAAAAAAGATGAAAAGATCACTGAGATTAGAAATTTATATGAAAATGAACTGTATGTCTAAAATGGCACTCCAGATAAACTGGTAAGGAAACATAATGCACAGATTTTGTTATGAATGAGAAAAGAGAGTGGTGAAACAAAGGGGCCCTGGAAATAAAACCAGTCAGACTGTGGGACAGAAAAACACAAAAAGAGAAACCTCAATGGGCTGCAAAGATTTTCAGCTTGAACATCAACAGCTCTTACCGCTGAAGTTTCATCCAGAAGTTGCCTGAAGTGTTCCCTCTTCTTTTTGGTAAGTGCCTCGATGTGTTCATTGAAGAGCTTCTCTTTCTCCTCTCTCTCGAGCAGGGACCCCGACTCCCAGCGGTGATCTTTGCGCAGGGTCCTCCTGGTGTCAGACCAGGACACATCTGAAGAGCGCACCTGAGCCAGAGATGAATCACTTTTAAACCAGTTTTTCTGAAGTTCATTGATAATTCTTACATCCTTGTTTTTTTATTATTTGTTTGAAGTTAAGGTTAAAATGAAAGATAACCCCTCCAGCTTTTAAGAGGAGACTGCAGCAGGTGCCCCACGAACACTGAGCAGGCAGTGGCAGAAGGAATCCCTCTGCATCGGTTTGAAGCAGATGGAGATGCCCCCTGGCTGAGCAATCTCAAAACCAGAAAATTCCAGCACTCTCTCCTCTGTGCATAACATCCTGTGTTCACCAGAGTGCTTGGAAAGGCAGCCTCGAAGATTATTATTTCCAGAGACAAAAGGAGCTCTGCCAAAAACCTCAATGGGATTTCACCTCTGTATAAGCTGAGCTCCAAATGCCAAAAGGCTTTTACAGGGAGCACCAACCCAAGCCTGCCCTGACCAGCCGAGGGGCCTGTCTGTGCCTCACCATGTCTGACAGCAGCGCTTTGAAGTTCTGTATGGCCTCTTCCCGCTTGTGCTGCTCCCGCTCCCGATCGATCTCCTTGGTCTGCTCCGAGCGCGCTTTCTGCACCTCCCGCTCTCGCTCCCGCAGGCTCGCCTCGATCCGCGCCTGCCGCTCCAGCTCCTTCTCCTTCTCAGAATCTAAGTTCTGAAATGCAGGAACAAACTTTTCCCTCAGTCAAAACAACACAACACCTTTCATTAGACAGGCAAGTGAACTAAAGGGTTATCAAACTGAAGGCAGCTTCGAACAAAATACTTCAGAGGGATTTGGGATCCATGGATTACAAAATTTTGCTTCAAGAGCTGTGCTGAAGCATTACAGGGTTTACACGTGAGAGAGGCAAGTTTGGTCACAGAACTATTCCCAGGAGCATTTTGTGTTCAGCAACAAACTCAGAATAAGGGGGGACAGGGTGATCACTGTTGGCCCAGTTTTACATACTCAACCATTAATTGTCTGGAAGAGAAAGGTAGGAATACTGGATTAAGAGAGAAGACAGTGAAAGATCCATGTATGAACACAGCCCTAAAGGAAGCTAAGCTCATAGGGAAAATCACAGCAAAGGAAACCCTGCCCATCCTAGGAAGTAATCGATGTGGTGTCCGTAGTTTCTGAAGTTTTACAGCCAATTTTACAACCAATGGCTTCACAGGAGCCTGAGGGATAAATTCTCCCAGGTATCATGTGTATGCATGCAGGTCCCACACACACCCCACCAGGGACAGAACTTACAAGTTCCAGGCTGCCATGCTGGGGTACCAGCACAGTAACTCTGTACTGAATTCTGTTCAGCAAGGATCACTCTGCCCACAGCACACCCCCAGCCACACTGCCCGTGCTCCCTGCTGACCTTGGCTATTTTCTCGATGTACTGCTTGAACAGGTCCTCCCTCTGTGAGGAGCTGTCCACCGCCTTGTACCGCGGGTCAGTCTCCACTTTGTCCTTCACTTTGCTCCAGCGAGACTGACTGTCCAGGTGGTGGTTTGCCAGCAGCTCAAAGAAGTCCATTTTGATCTGTTGTACAGACAGAAACAGAAAGACAACGCTTGAGAAAGACACTTTGATATCCCACTGTTTGCTCTTATGAAAAAAGGAGCTGACTTACCTCCATCAGAGGGAGCATATTAACATTACATACCATTGCAATTTCGAGAAATCACTAAAACTCTGAATTTAGCCATAACTGCAGCCCAAATTCACTGTCCCTTGGGACAATTTTGCCAAAGCAGATACGTTTATGTGATCTGCTACACCTTAGATGAACTCTATTCTTTAAAGAACAATCCACCAATAGGGTTATTATTTTACTCCAATTTAAGCTTGGTTTTGAGCTTTTATATATATCAAATTAACAAGTTACTGATGCTGCATAATAGCATTTTGCACATCAGTACTCCAGAAGCCATACAGCTTGCAGCAGGGCTCTAGAGAAATCAGGTATTTATGGATTTATCCTCCAGGTGTACAATGAACAGAGGTGAATGCTTGGATCTGCCGACAAAGAGCAATGTCTTATGATGGATCTAACCAATAATTACCCACACTAAAATTAAGTAAAATACATAATTAAGTAAATTGTATTTAGGGTGGACATGCACATCTATATAAAAGTTTAAGGAAACATTTTAATCTACTTTGTCAATTGGAAATGGCATGTCAGCACTCTGTCCACAACAACAGCCATTTCAAGGGCTGGCAGAGGATCAGGAATGGCAGGTTTTATTTCAACACAACCAGCAACATGTTTTCATCCCAACTCCCAGAACCAGCAGTTGTGAGAGCAACTACTGTGCCTTTATTAGATAGCTTGGTTTCTGGGGCAGATGTCCCTGCTGCACTTGATGTCCTTGCTCACCACTGTATCCCTGGCAGGCTGGTTTGGCACTTCAGCCTCCCCCTCCCTGAAACAGAGGCGAGGGGCTGGGGCACCTCACTCGCCAGGGGCCAGGGAATGCTCAAGGGCCCTGCAGGCAGGGAGAAGGGTTCTGCCTCCACAGCTCCCCACACCCTGCCGGGATGCAAACTAAAGCCGGCTTTATGGTACAGGAATTAAAAACCCCAGATCTGGGAGGACTGGCCATAGGTTATTTGCTCCTTATCTCCCCTCCTCATCCCTTAAAAAATGGAAACCAGCAGAAGCAGTTTAGCTGCAGAACACTGAGGTTCCTCAGGGAAGGGAGCAGATGGACAGAGCAGGCTCTGGCTTGCCAGAGACCTGGCACATCCCCATCCCCTAAAATGTGTTCAGCTACAGAACGCAGAAACGGAAGGAGGATCAGCACCGACAGTCTGCAGCCTTGCACACCAATAATTTTAGTTCTTTACAATATTAACATATAAACATAAAAGGCTCTACAGGCTCTTTCTTTACTATCCCAAAGGAGACTAAGACAGTAAAGCAGAGATCAGAGAAAAGCCCGTTAGTGCCAGTGGGACGTCGTGCTACAGCTACAGCACTATTGCTTTATCTTACAGGAGCTCAACAAAATGCTAAGCAAACTGTTTATTCATTGTAAAATTAAGAATGTTGTTTCAAAACATCTTAAAACATGCATGCAGTATTGAAATATGAAGCTTTCTAAGCCATGGCATTTCAAATATTTGTTAGAAACCAAACAGTTCCCAGCTGTTACCACAGAAGTCTCTAAGGTAAGGGTATCTCCAAGCTCCTGCACAAATCACCTGTGCATGGATGTATTCCACAGGATGACTGCACACCTGCCACACTGCTGGGAGCACTGTGGCACAAGCAGCCACACAAACCATGGCCTGAAGCCACCACCACAGGCTGCAGGAAGGTGCTCCCTTGGGAGCCACCAGCAGCAAACCCTCGGTCTCCTGGGAGCTCCTGCCCAGCAGTGTGGCTGCCAGTGGCACTCCTCATTCCCTCAGGAGCTCCTCCCTGGTTGTGCAGTTGCCAGCAGGACCAGCTGTGGCCTCTCCAGCCCCTGACTGGAGAGGGATCAGGAGGGCACAGCAAATTCCCTCCCCTAAAAAAACCAAGAGCAGGCACTTCAGGCCTCAGTGCTCTAAAGCACAGCTTACACTTCAGTCAGGTGCCCTGTGCACAGCACAGGTGTTGCCACATCATTTCTAATTTAAAAAAAGAAGGTGAAAATGTCTCCAAAAAATTGAGCCTAAAACATCTCACCAAGGAATAACCTTTTCAGATCCCAGCTCTGGATGGTGAGTTCCATGTGCCTGCACGCAGGGACTCGCTCGACCAAGTCGAGTATCACACAGAGCCCTGGACACGGGGCGGGTGACAGGGGACACAGCCACCAGCACGGGGCTGCAGGGCATCTGCAGCTCAACATTCCAGCAAGCCTGTGAAGTGGGAGGTCAGGCTCATCCGCTGCCACAGCTTGTCCCTGGGACATGGAACAAGGCCGTGTCCCGGGACAGCACAGGATCAGCTTGGTCACCATAATCTGCCCACAGTCCCTTCCCTGATACCCCAAGCTCCCCCATATTCCTTCTCTCTGTCATCCAAGAAGCACTGGCATCGGATTTACTCACTGAAAGAAGGCACAGGAATAAAACCAGGCATTGGAAAAGCTGGCTGCTGCATCCCATCCTGTAAGCCATAACTCCGTGAGGCAAAAATCAAATATTAGATAATCTAAAACCCTTACGTTAAAGATTTCTGTAAAGTTGATCTTCCCTAAATAAAGATTTTTGACTTTTACAACAGACTGAGAAAGCTTCAGGTTAAACACCTTAAATTTTCTTTTATGTCTTAAGCACTTTCAAAATCAAAGGAAAATAAGGCTGAAAACATTTCAGGTGTATTTAGAAGTCTTTTTTTTTTTTTTTTTGGCAGTTAACACATTGCAGGTACAACTCTCATCACTTCACAAGGAAAAAAACTAAAAAAATGTAAAGTACCGGAACTGCGGGAGGCTAAAGTCACCACACAGAGATACCAATGCTTTCCTCACTAGGGAATCCCATAATATTTGCGTGTCAGTGATTGACAGCTGTCAGACTGAACTGATTGACAGGCCGCACAGCACATAACTGTAAAGTCTATCCACTTGTTATAAAACAGAATACATAAAATGGTTACAAAAGGCTTTTGGAGAAAAAAAAAACATTATTCAAAGCAAACAAATACAATCTCTCTTCTTTTAACTTTTCAACTTTAGAACAATCATGCAATAACAATCAAGCTAATATTTATTCTTTTAAGTCTTCAACTACACTATTAAGCTGCAAAAATGCTTTAAAATTCCATATTCACAATCAAAACACAGTATGTAAAATCTAGTTTTGAACTACATCAGTTCCCCTCTGAAAGCACAATCATTTATTGAAGACAGCAGCAATGAGGCAACATTTGTGAAAACTGAGTACAGAACAAAATTAGATAAGAGCATCCAGATTTTAAAAATATGCAAAGCTTTCTGAAGAATGAAATCGTCCCCAAATTTGTACCCCAGTACTTCTCTCTCCCAAAAGCATTCCAGGTAGGGAAACCTGCAATAACTTTGTACTACAAAATAAACATTGCAGACTTCCAAATATCCAAAATGATTGGCCTTCAGAGGTGACCTCCACTCACACACACACAGGGACGTGGCAGTAAGTGGCCCCAGGTTTTGGTGACCCCATTTGATGTCCTCTCTCCAGGGGGAAGAGCTGCTCCCCACCAGCAGCAGTGCGGGCACGTGACACTGGGAGTTCAGTGATCTGTGATAGCTGACCTTTAAATCTAATAAGCAGCAGTTTATACATAAGATCTATTTACTAAAAAAGTCCCTAAGTGTCTGTTTTGAGATGGAAAGGAAGGATATGGGAACTGTTTGAAATTTAACTGCAGTACCCTCAGGGAATTGCAAGTCCTGCCTGCCTCCCCTGAGGGAGCACAGAGGTAATGGCAAGCTCTGGGGTTACAGCCAAACAGGACACAGCTCCTTTTCCTTTTCATGCTTCAGGATAATAGAACTTAATAAAGAAAATAAAATCAAGCATTACTCAGGTTAAGAAAATAATGTTATTTGCTCAGGTAAATGAAAAAAAGTGTCATTATTTAAGCAAACTCAGCTTCACAAATAAACACAAATCAATTCTAGATACTCTAAAAGCTCAGTAAAACTGCAAACTTGAAATAGTTAGAAAGACCTGAAGTGTCTGCCTGTAACACCTCAAGGAAAGCACAGGACCATGTCTCAGGGAAGGCTCAGGGAAGCCAAGCACTGGCTCTGTCCCATCTCATTCACACCACTCACACCGCTGGAACTCAAGAGTCCCCTTACCTTCTCTCCTCTGGTCTTCGAGTCTTCCTTCTCCTTCTTTCTTGCCGCTGTGATAAACTCATTAAACAAGGCCTCTCGATCTTTCATCTTTTCAATTGCCTTGAACCTCGAGTCTTTAGCATGCTTGGCTGCAAATTCACTAAAAGTAGTTCTGCAACAAAATGGCAAGTGAACTCATTTGGCAGAGCTGTCTGGGCTGGGAGGCAGGTTCAGCAGGGAAGTACTTCCTCTGCTGCAATACATGCCAGAGCACAACTTAAAAAACCCCAAAAGGCAAATCCTATGGTCTCACTACAGAGCTGCTTGACCAATGAACTCTATAAAAGGAGCCAGCACTCACACGAGAGGTGTTGTCAGAGACTTACAGGGGTGGGTTGGTTTGTTCAGATACAGTCACCTGCAGAACGGGCAGGTGCAGAGAGAGACTACAGTGCAACCAAGGAGAAGAAATGAAAAAAACTCAGTTGTCTACAAAACTCTTCTTTTCTGTGGGTTAGCAGTTCAGCCACCAACCAGTCTGTCCAGGTATTTCACAGCTGTGAAACCAAAAACCTCGGGTGCATTCACTTGCAGCCAAACCATGCTAAGAGTTCACCAGGAAAACCAGTCTTTGGCAGGAGTCCCCACAGAACACTGGCTGTACCAATTCTTCCCCCTTCAGTGCAGAGCCTGAGCTTAAACCACACAGAGCTGAAACCCCTTCAAACACTATGGGCAGAGGCAACAATACTGGGCTTTTGACCCATCATCCCACAGCGTTTCCCTGACCGTTCTCTCACCTCCAGGGCCAGATTCCAATCTGTGCAGTAGGTACAGTACTGCCACTTACCTCGGAAAAAAATCACTACTGTGCTTTTTCCAAGCTCTGATGCAAATCTGGCCCCAAGAATACGTGAGACACTTATAATCATAGGAATGTTTTCATCACAGCATGGAAATAATTAGACTTGGAAAATCCAGCCTACTGTTGCTGTAGGGTAAATTGAAACAAGAAGAGAATTTGGTAGCTTATTCAAAAGGATTAGAAAGTGAATGTACAGCTAGATTGAAGAACAAGAGCTGCTCAAGTGAAGTGGAACACAAACTCTTGAGCATGTTGGACTGAGATAGATGATAAAAAAACAGTCTGGCACTCACAGAAGTACAGCAATATCTTTAGACAAACACTGAAACCAGAAGACAAAGGATAAGATTAAATAAGACAGTATTTCAGCTGGAACTCTCTTTCCCACCCCAGCCCATAATCAGGTAAAGAATCAGTCCAAACATGACATACTGGAGATATGCTGGAAGCTGAGGATACTAAAGCCAACAGAACTGTTTCTTAAAGCATTTCCATGCCTCCATTCTTCCAGCCTGCTACTGAGTTATTAGTCAGATCTGAAGCAATTTAAAAGTTAACACCGTCACCAGATTTCCAAAACGAGTCACTGGAAAAATCTGAGCTGAAGTGAAACAAATGAGCTGTTATTTCACTGGAAAAGAATTAATGCCAGATGAGCCAAGAGATGCTGAAAGAGGATGCTTTGGAGCTTATCTGGTGACATAAGCACCTATCTCATGACCTCTACGTGAGGAAGCTGTGAAATAAACAATCCCAGAAATGAAATCTTGACTGTACTTTCACTGTCATCCCCTTGCTCTTATCACTGCAGTGGGTCTGAATCTGAAGGGTGTGTAATCATTGCTGTATTAAAGCAACCAGAACATTCTATCATATTATCATTAACATATTTTGAAATCAGAAACATCCCTTTATCCCCTTCCAAACCCAAGAAAGTTCCCTACTACTTCTCAGAGAAGAAGAAACAGGGTTATTAAAGAAACTTGTGGTGGATCCTGAGGCCTTTCTCACAATCCAGGCAGCACACTGGGATTTCTTCAACTTTAAATATGTAAATCACTATAAATATGTAAATCATTAGAAATATTTAAATCATCATAAATCACAAGTTCTATTATTTCATGGATTAAGTGAATACAAGCACATAAAAGAAGATTTCAACAGTATCTGATAAGTTTTCTCCTCTTTGCCCATTTTGAACAAGGTTAATCAACCCAATACAACCCAACATCCTGCATTCTAGTAGAGCTTATGCACACAAACCACAAAGAAGCTCCTACCTTGGATTAATCTTTGCTTCTTCCATCATTTTCTTGAAATCCTCCTTGGCCTGCATTATTTTATTTTTCTTCTCCTTGCGCTCTTCCTCTGCTCGGGTTTTCACATACTGATCAAACACCTACAGAAACACCAGTCACCCACAGCAAACACTCAAACGTGACACACAGAACTTCTGGGTAAGAGGGAGGAAAAAAATCCCACTTCTTTC
Source organism: Pyrocephalus nanus (assembly GCA_038380795.1). Classification (NCBI taxonomy): domain Eukaryota; kingdom Metazoa; phylum Chordata; class Aves; order Passeriformes; family Tyrannidae; genus Pyrocephalus; species Pyrocephalus nanus. The sequence continues at coordinate 11,637,810 of CM076275.1, read as the reverse complement.
CTTCTCTCCTATTTCCTTTCCTCTTACCACAAAACCAACACAGACGAGGCAGAAAGAAGGGTTAGGGACTCTTCGTATTTCAATATGCAAACGATTCAAGCTGCTGCACATGCAAGGTGCTGTACCTAACACATCATCTGAGACCTGGGATGAAGTTCCTTACACATTCCAGGTAACATTTTCCTGGGTCCCATGTTTCAGACACTTCTTGTGTTCTTGAAGCTTTCCATTTTCCCTACATCTACTCGAAGAAAAGCTGATGAAGTGAGAATTTGCTTAACAATAAAAATGCACTTTAGTCTTTGCCCCAACCACTTTTTTTTAAAACAAATAGCTGGATTATTCATTATACCAATACTTTGAAGAGATACTGACAACTCTCACCATTTCATTCAGGTTTTGGCAGCTCTCTGTACAACTTTCACTGTATTAAAATATGAGATCTTCTGACCACAGGAAATAAAACAAACTATCAACACTTCCCCTTGCTGGCTTCTTCCGTTTCCAGACAAACCCTAATCATGACAAAAATCCCTTGCAACACTGATTAGTCTGGAAGGTTTGCAGAAACAAAAACAGACTGAGGATTCAGATAAACCTGCAGTAGCTGTGCCTGGACAGGGAGTGAATTTGACTTTTTTACCTGTTTCCTTTCTTTCGGATTGAGCAGCAAGTAACGAGGATCAAACACGATCTTGTGCAGCTCTTTCTCCCATGTTGAAAAGGCAGAGACCTTTAATTAAAAGAAGACAAATATACAAGAGAAGTTGCACAGTTTTGCTTGAAAACTCCCAAGACACCTGATGAAAGGAGGGAAACAAACTCATCCTGGAGTTTTCATCACTAGTAGATGATGGAGGCTGTCATAGAAAGTTTCAACACTAACTAGCTCTGAAAATGATAATACACACTTAATTACTACTGCTGTGTGACATTAACACCAAAAAGTACATTGGAAGAAAGCCTTGAGAGGTTGTGTTCCACAGGCAGCTGGAACTACTTTTATTTTTTAGTTACTATCAAATTTATATTCTAATAGCCTAATTTATCCATCAAAATTGATTGGCATCAAGTAGATTCCAAATTTAGTTAATTAATAGCAAAAAGTCTCCCATTTAAGGATAAGACTGTAGAGACTAGAGAGGAAGTTGCTGCTTTTCTCAGTAGGAACATTTCCAAAAACATTAAGGATGTGTCCAGTTTGTGTGTCCTGGTTATCTTCAATGGCAGCTTCCAATTAGGTAATTACTTAACTTGGAAGAAAAAAAAAAAAATCTGTCTTGATCCTGTTTCATTTCACTTACTAAGAAATCAAAACTTTGCTGTAATTGTATCTTTCTTTGAAATCTGGAGCCTTGTACCAAGAGCATCCATTGAGCAGAGGAAGGATGAGATTGTTTCCTTACACAAAACATTGCAGCTTCAGAATTCACCAACAACTGAGACCTCTGCCTGAACCTCCCTCTCTCCCTCTCCTCACACACACACACACACACACACACAGAGTTTTCTGACCCCTCTCTCCAGCAGCATGTCCTTGAACTGCTTCATCCGAGCCTCCAGTGGGACGATGGCTCTCTCCCGAGCAGCTTTAATCTCAGCCTCCATAGCAGCCTCCTTCTCAGAATCGATGTCTTTGATATCGTCTTTCCTGAAAAAAAAAAAAACAAACATAAAGCGTAATTTGAGAACTAAAACGCCAGCCCTGTAGGTCAAAAAACAAACCACACCAGGAGAGGATGGCTATCACCCACTGCTCCACAAGAACAGGCTTACAGTCCATGAAACCCATTCTCAGACATGGATACGAATGCTTTCCTACCAGGAGCTCAGGAGCCAAGGTACTCCAAACAACTTCAGTGCCAACAGATGACTCCAAGCAATCAGAACTCCCCTGATTTTACACAGCAGCACTAATTTTCTGATCTCTTGTTCAGGACCATGAGGCACTATGGGAGTTTGTTCAGACCGGGAACACCTCACAGTCTTCTGGCCAAGTGAGCTGTTTGCTGATTTAGGTTCACTAAGAGCAAAGGCCCTTCATCCCAAACAACACCCAGACCTTACTGCCAACAGCTCCACATCCCTAAGAGCACATGACCACAAATAACATGGCAAAACCATTCTTAAAACAGCGTAAGTATATCACATATATCACTTCCAAAAGGCAACCAGACTAAAGGACCTAAATCAAACTCTTAAACCTTTATAACAGAGTGAGAATAGAGAAACCACTATGAAAATCTAGGTGGCTGGATACTCTGGCAACAAAGTCTTGTGCCCAGAAATCAACAAACAGCAGAAGCAAGGTATTTAAGACAAACTGCACTCAAAATATTCCTTGGTTTCACCAACTTACACCATTTATTCCCAAAAGAGATGCTATTTCCTCTCTGCATACGTTTCAGCTATCTCAGGGAAATATCAAATACCTGAGCTGCTGAGCAGCAGAAAGCTGATGACTGTGTTCCCCAACCCTTTCCGTTCCTGTTCTGCTCTGCTGGACACAGCATACACGTCTCAGGTTACAAACTTCAGTTCTTTTACCTACACAGACTGCTTGGGATTGAAAAAGCAAAAAAACTTACTTGCGCTTTTTTATTTTAATAGGCTCATCTTCGTTTGCTTCCTCTGCAGCTTCATGCTCTTCTCTAACTGTAACAGATTTCAATAACACTTTAGATTTTGTACTGATGAAAGGTTTGTAATTTATGAGTGAAGGCTCGTGCACAAACTGAGGACAATGTGTGCAGCAATCGTGTTCTGACAAAGGGAGACACGTGGTTCTCAGTCACTTTCGGAGTTACACCATGGGAATTTGGGGAGCAGAACTAGTGGACCAGTGATCAGCTCAGGATTTAAAATTACAAACACTGACCTATTATTTCCAGGGAAAAACAACTCAGGTCAAACAGCCTAATGAAGCACATTTGGAACTCCTGATTACCCACTTGCACTTTGCTCTCCTCCAGCTACCAAATCCACATGTCATCCCAGGACCATTTACTAGAATTGAGGCCAGAGAAAAATCTCACCTCATCTCAAGCAGCTCCTTGAATGTTTTCTGCTCTTGGCAGCTGTTTCCAAACTCTACTGTGGTTGATGATCTCTAAGTTAACTCCTCTTCTGTGAAAGCCCATTCATACATTATGATTAATCTTTTCTGGCCTCTTGCTTATAAAATGAGCACATTCCCTCTTTTTAGTCAGTAAAAACTGTGGGGTTTTTCAGCCTGTTGGCATTTTACAGAACAGTTAACCTTGTTAGCATCTACTTTCTTCAAATGGGCTGTTTTTTCCCCAGAGGACTCTGCAATCTGCATTCCCACCAGCCTCTTAACACTACACATTTACACACACTTTCAGTATGTCCTTACATTTCTGTCACTTATTTAAATGTTACAAGCTATGGAAATCAACACAAAAACAAGTGGTGAGTTATATTCAGGTTTCCTAAGACGGCAGCAAGACTGCTCTTACTAAGTTTTTTAGCTTCTTCCATTCCTTTTTTGTGAGGAGGTTCTTGAATGATTTTGTCCACGTCAGCTCTCCCGATGAGGTCGTCGGGTCGGTCCCACATGGACAGTCGGGTGGTGGGGTTATAGAAGAACACACGCTCGTCCCCCGTCCACACCACACACCTGGGGATGGGACAGGAGGGCTCACATTACCTTGTCTTCACTCACTGTGTACCCATTACCATGTTCACAGACTGAAGCACGATGGCCACACACACACACAGAGGTTACACTGACTGCACAGCTGCCAGGACATTCCTACTGCCCAGCTGGGACCCCCTGAACTGCTCCTTTTCTCTGCTGGCAGATTTGAAAATGCAGTAATTGAAATTTGACAGTGAAAACGCAATTTTAAAAATGCTTTTTATCAGGAGCTTTTTAAGAGGAGACTCAGTTCCTCTCTGGAAAAATGTTTTAGAGAGTGGAACCAGATTTTGGGATAAAGTTCCCTCATCTCTTTAGTGCCCCACATACTATGAGAAAAAGCAACCTCAGGATCTTGCCAGATTTTTTTATGTCATGGGATGAAAGACCCACAGAGGCAATTTAAAGGGAGACAGTTTAAAATACCGAGCATTAATAAAAAACAGCGATAGCTAAACTGCAAAGATGAAAACATCAGAAGATTTTTACCTTATCACACAAACACAGATATGATTTACATATATTACAGCAGGAGTCACCCTCCTGACATCACACAGGCACCTGAGCAGTTTCTGGGCTAAGTTAAAAGGAAAAGCTTGTTTTGGCCAGCAGTTGTAGCTATTTGTTTCCCAAGGCACAGGCCAAGAGAAGCTCAAGGTTAATTTTTTGGCCAGTAATTCATACCAGACCAGGAGGAATTGGTGGCAGGTGAACAGGCTGGGATATGAAATCCTGGCAATGGTCCCTCTGGGACTGCAGGCAGTGAGTGGCACAACATCCAGTGCTGAGCACCAGAACTGGCACCGTGCGAGCAGCGCTGGCGGGAGGAACACGGCGCTGTTTGGGACAGCAGCACACCAGAACAGGTTCTTCACACGCTATCACTTGTTCTAACCCCCCCAGCAGCCACCCTGCTGGCTCCAGGACCAGCCCTGTCAGTCCCACGGCAGCAGCCACCTACCATGGGGTGCCTGGAATAGGGGTGGTGGCAACTGGCTTGGCTTTCTGAGCTGCCTTCTCTTCCTCTGTCATTTCTTCCTCTTTTGGCTCCTCGAGGAAAAATCAAGTTAGAGGATCAGGCAGTGACGGCTGGCTAACTATTTATTATACAGTAACTAACTTGTTTGAAACAAGCAATTGTATTTCGAAGCCATGCTGACAAGCAGCTCAAAGTGACACTTCATCCACACCCAGAACAGAAACACTGGAATTGCAACAGCAGCTGATACTCCAAAATCTCAGTTCCAAAGCCTCTAAGCATTTTCTTAACTTTTGACTTCAGCAAAACCTGACTTAAAGGCCTTCCTAGATCTGCATGAATCCTAGAAATCCAGGGAGGCTGGGATGCAGGGGCAATTTCTGCCAAAAAAAATCTTTCATTTGTTGTTAAAATGCGTTTATTTGAAAATGAGAGATACGGAGTATGAAACATTGAAAACCTGCAATAACCTCTGCAGCAGAAATAACCTTAGGTTATTTCTGGTAACTACCTCAGAAGTAAACAGGGTGGAGTGGCAACAAAATCCAGCCACCTAATTCTGTGCTTTTGCCTACTAAACTACATTGAAGCTCACAGAAATCAAGATAAAATTTTTAATTTTTATTCTAACACCCCTTAGCACCCTCAAGAACTACCCTGTTCAGCACAGCAAAACACCTTCCAAAGAAATTACTTTTGTTTACTGAAAACACTACAGGACACATTCTAGGACACCTGTTCCCAGCAACCTAAACTGAGCAGTTACAGCACATGGAGAACATGTCAGCTTTGTGTCAAACTGTTCAAAATAATGAAGTAAAGAAATAGAGAAAAAACTATTAAATATTTCAAATATTCAGGACAAGTTTCATTTTCTGAGCACCTTAAAATCAGTGAGAGAACACCACATTTATGTAATGAGCTAACTTTTGCCCCATGTTCTTACTAATTTCTTAACTCACATACTCTGTAACTTTCTTTTAAATGCCCTTTTTTCCTTATGTAAAAAAAATAACAGGAAAAAGAAAAGTCTGAGTTCAAAAAGGAAGGCTTTCAAAATCCCCTCCAGAATTTAAGGACTCAAACTACTAACCATGGCTCCTGCCAACCTGCCTTGGCTGAGATGCAGCCACAGCTGTGGGATGTGGGACTCACAGTGGCCAGACTGACTACAGGGTTCAAGGTCTTTTACCTCTTTTATCAGTTCCTTTATAGGTTCTTCTTTTGGCTCTTCTTCTTCTGTCTCCATCGGTAAAGGCTCCTCTGAGGGTTCTTTAATTGGCTCTTTGACCTTCTCTTCCATTTTTTCTAAATAAAGATAGACTCTTTCTAAGTATTAAGAAATCATTATAGAACCACAACAAATTTATTTTTATTGATATAATTTTCCAAGCACAACACCAACCCAAAACTTCTTTTGAATGTATTCTCACCACTTTCTGTCCCTCTTAGGCTTTGCAGTGTCCGCTTATAAAGTCACGTTTATCTCCTGTGCCAAGATCTACTTGGGACTGGAAAATGAAATATTGTGAGGCAGCTATAATACTAAAAAGCTGACTAAGGGGCACCCCAACAGGAATGCTGAAATACCAATAAAAATATCAACTAACAGAGCAACACTGAACACCACTTTCAGATTTTAAATGTTGTGGTTAGAAAAAAAAAATATCTAAGACAATTAATGCAGAATTGCCTGGGGATTGCTCTGCACTCATTTCAAAAAAAACCCAAAATGCATAATCTTTTCTCAGCAAAATTAGGATGTGCAGTCTTAGATGTTTTCATCTCAGTAAAAAGACCTATTATTTATTCTGAATTATTAAGAAGATGGGCATTAATTGAACTAACTAACAGTATAAGTGTCCTGCCTTTGTCTAAGCAAAGATTTCTTGTAACTAAAAATTCAGGAGAAAATAAAAGACAGAACTATTTGGATCTGTGTTCTTAAAAAGCTTTATAAACTGAATAAAAGCCAAAGAATTTTTGCCCCTTCCTCCTTATTTATGATAGAAGAACAATTTCCCCCCCATATAGCACCCCCATGGATCTATAGTGCATTTAAGTGAACCCGTGTCACAGAACACGAGCAAAACACACCGTAGGGATGTGGACAGGGAGAGACGATATTATTTTACTTCATATGCCAAGTCTGTTTATATGTTTTTGAAGATGTGAAATTCAGCCCAATGATCTTAATTTTTTCCTGGTTTACAGCCCTTGGAATAACTGACTTTTCTCCTCCCTTTCTATCTGCAACTGGAACCTTCTCAAACACATGCGTACATGAAGTACTCACTTTCTACTGGCACAGGAACATGCATTTACCCAGGGCACAGGATTTGGGAGCAGCTCTAGAACCAAACACTCTGACAGTACAGTGGGAAACAAACTGCAGCTTTCAGACTCAAGACCAATTCATGTGGATACTTACAATCAGAACTTAAAAACATTCTTAAGAGAGATCAGATATTAGAAACATTCCCGCTCGCGTTTTCAAACACAATCACTAATGGTCCGAGCGATGTTCCCAGTACTCTGCCACAGTAAAAGAAAAAACTCAAAAGTACCTTTTTCTTTCAGTTCTTGGGGTTTTTCCCATGTGGACTCCAAAGTCCTGTTGTTGTAGTAGTAAGTCTTTCCATCTGCTGTTTTGTACTCCGTCCACTCGGAGACCGCGGTGGCTCCCGCCAGCGTCGCGGGGGAGGCGGCGATGGCCACCTGCGGGTGGATCATGGGCACGATGGGGGGGGCCATGCCAGGCAGGACTCCTGGGCAGAGGGGAAAAAGGGAAAAAAGGAGAAAGAAAACAGTAAGTGACAAGGCAGGACCTAAGGACCAACACCTAGCACGTTACCGACTTAACTTACAAATAATCGACCCATAGAAATAACAGAAGGATTGTTTTTCAAAGTTAAATTGGAAAAGCAAGGCATTGTTACCAAATTTCCTTCCTGAGTTTTGCAATCAGTAATGCCCATTCCCAGGCAAATTAGATGGTTTTAAATTTTTTATTAATATGTAATTCTGCAGAGCACAAAGCTTGTTAGCTTTTAGACATTTGCTTTTATATTTCAAAATTAAGTGCTCTATTTATTAAAAAGGTCTTTATGAGATCTCTGTAGCAAAAAATTATTTGTTTTTTTTTAAATCTCCTCCACTTCTTAATTATGCTATCACTAAGAGATACTCCTATTGCTCTTAAAAAAGGAAACAGTGGCTTGAATTTGAGCCATAGAATGAAGAGTAGAACTCTGATAAATCTTAAATACTGGCATTAATTCAGAGCCTTCAATAAAACCTTATGAGAATGAAATAGTATCAGATTGTTGAGTTTGTTTAGTGCTGCAAACTGATTGAAAAAACCCCACTTTATTGAAATCCTAAAGTAAAATGGCAAGCAAATATCCAAAGATAAGAAAGCCAGAATGCTGCACTATCCTGTTACCTCTCCACTCATCCCAACAGACTGGGTATAATGAACAGATTTGGAAAGACAAGTTCTAGAACAACCAAATGGATAGGATTGGAACTACAGTATCATAAATTTGAGCCTTTGACATCGAAAAAGTCTTGTTTTAAATAATGGAAAAGCACACATCACACATTGCAATAACGTGTTCTCAGTGAGTGACTGTTCTTAAATCCACAATTGAAATATGAAAGTTCACACTCAGACGCACAGACACGCACACAACATGCGAGCACAGCCAGCCACTGCACATGAGGAGCAGGAAAACAAAAATTCACACAAGAAACTAGGAACTAAGTATGGGCATGAGAGTCACAGTCATTACAGAACTCAATGGTTACAGAAAACTGTACGGGAGTCTGGGTACAGAATAAGCTGACTCTAACAGTTATTTGGGAAGTTATTTCCTGGCCAAATATGATATTTGCATTTATACTGGTTTTGAAAATAAAGTAATATATAGTCATTCAAGTGGGGAAGCAAATAAAGAAATAAAAGAAACAACCACATTCACTACCATGCCAACTTACAGACAAAACGAACTAGGATGGGTTTGGAAATTACCGGTCTTGGTGGTAGCGACTGTCTTTACATACGGGCAGCTGACTATTTGCATCATTGCTACACCTGCAAAATGGATAGGAAGCATGTTGGAAAGCTGCCATGGGATGTCAGCTACCACGGGGTGCTACGGACTTCCTGCCACAATTTGGAATGCCATTTGCAGCTGGCAGAGAGGGAGCCTCCCAGCAAGAAAATGTGAATTACTTTTGCTCCAACATTTTATGCCAGATCAAATGTAAACCTAATTTTAAACTGCAGCAACAGTCTCTGCCTACATTGAACCAGCTGTTTAGCAAGCTATTGGCATGTCATTAAAAAGAAAAAAGGTATTTCAGTGAAGACTCAGGGGTTTAAGTTCATCTGAGGGGGAATGCAGCTCTCCTTGTAGGGCAGCACCACGGGAAAATATCCCACTACTGGGGCTGCTTCCACAGGCAGCCTCTGCTGGGACAGACCCACGGGGAGCAGCAGCACAGTGAAACTCACAGGCTTTGCTGTCCTTAATCTGCTGCTGCACTTAGAGAGCAGGGTTAGGGTGGAAGGACAGATCTGAACTACTCAGAACAGCAAGACGGGGTGACAGCCAAGTGCAACCCAGAGGGAAAGCTGAGGGTACAAGGGTCATTACAGAAAGGCTGCAGGTGGAAGAAAGGGGGTAAAAAGCAGTAAAGCTGCAGACAGAGGTACACAAAGCTGCACTAGGACAGGGGCAGCCCAAATTTTCTTTATTTTTGATTATCAAGAGTGGCACAAGCTGAAAAATACTTTAAAAGCTGTAACTCGCCCTCAGAAAGGTGGCACCATGCACTGGTCTGCTCTCCAGCTCAGTTAGAAACAACACAGAAAGGCACAAAGAGGAAAGCAGCTCAACCTCTTTGATCAGACCAAAATTCAGTGAGAAATTAGACAGGGATGAGGGGAATGCATTTCTAAAACCTCCATTTTGGGTGTGGAAGGCAACTGCAGAAATTCTCTCTGGCTGGTCCAGTCTGGACACTCAGAAACTGAAATACTTCAGAAATCTCCCCTTCAAGGGTTTCAATTCATCACTGAGGTGGGAAATGCTCCAGTGGAAAGTGAAATTAAACCCCTGTGTTTACAACCAATTTCTGGGTTTGCTCATTAGAGATATAGCATAAAAAGCATACATAAATACTGCCAATTTATTTTAAAAGACAGACTAGAATTGTAAGGTTCTGTAGTAATAATTTCAATGAGAGAATAATAAACTAGTTTTATTAAAAACTTATAAATTGAGACATAAAAACATTGACTCAAACGGCACTGACTGAAGTGTTCATCTAAACTGGGGAGGTGGTCCTGTTATCTACTTGACAATGGATCTGCAAATTCGTTTTGTTAAGGAAGTTACAGCATGTCTCCAACGTGGGTCAGTATAAACACCACTCTCTGCAGGGTGCTGGAGTTAGGGATGCTGCAGCGCAGGTAAGACTGAGCAAACACCCAAGCTGTTTCCTCTGCCAAGGTCATTCCCAAACATACAACTGACTTAGAACATAGGAATTGAGAGAAAGCAGACTTACTTTTTAAGATCTGAGATTATGAGATATCACTAATCAACACTTCCTTTGCTCCATCTTACTGCAGTGTAACAAGAGATTAACTTTGAAATTACTTGCCAGTGGTATTTATTGTTCACCACTGTCCCTGTAACTTCAAACCCTCTGGCTGACACCACACCTAGTGCTGAACGTCCCAAACATCTACAGTCTAACCTTCATAAGCCCTTTTGACTTCACTGATACCGCCATGAGTAATTTTGACTTCTCTTCTGTTTCTTGTTACTGTAAGAGCTTTTAAAGGCTTCCTTCTCTTTTACAGTGTTTATAAACCCTCACAACCAACTCAAGTCAGAAATAGCTGAAAACAGACAGACTTCATTCTGTAATCAGGTGAACTGACAAATCAGACCCGCTAGTGGAAGCAGCGCTTTGCTGCCAGGTGTCCTTCCTCCATGCTGTGGGTTCCACCTGAGCCCAGCTCACTGGGAGAACTGGTCAGAGCCCACACTTGTTACCAGGGAAGTTCTAAAAAAAGTAATTTTCAAAAATGAGTTTCAGGAGGAGACTGATGTTCCTGCTCTGCCTTTGCTCCTGTACTGCACTACTCCCAAAACTTTTTGACTGATAGCTCACAAAAAAGCCCAACCCAGACACACACCCAGTGTTTCCATTTCCACTGACACTCTTCTCCACTGCTCTGACCATCCCCACTTGACCTGACAGGTCACACTTCCATAGATTATATCCCTCACACATGTAAGGACCCTTCACTCCATGATGATCCCTTGCTGGCAAGGTCAGAATTCACAGTTCAGCACATTCAGCTGACCACCTTGAAGGCTTACCCATTTGACTGTTCCTCCAAACCTCACAAATGTAAAGTATTTCTCCCTCTACCCTTTATCCAGTTGTTGTTCAGCCTTGAATATCATGTTCAGGACAGCATTTGTTTCCTGGCTTAAAATGAGTCCTACACTACGACTTCCTTTTCAGGCCAATACAGATTAAAGTAGCTTTGCCCAGTTATTTTAGAAGACTGTTCTAAAAGCAGAGGCAGCTAAAAGCTGGTGCTCTCTTCCAGTCAGCATTTTAACTGCTTTCAGGCTTGCTCCCCTTAGCAAAGGAGTGTTCTGAAGGGTTACTTTTCATCCACCCAATTCAATGGAAGGTAAAGGCCTCCCCCCACCTGCACTGGGTGGCTGCGTCAGGAGGACAGCAAGGAAGCCACCTCCTTGTACAAAGAGTCAGAAACACAGGGATGATTCTCTGTCATTCCTAATCACAAACTAACTTGGATCCAATACAACTGCAGTCTCCAGCCTTCCTTTGCAACACGAAATCGACAGCTCGTGGTGTATGTTTAGTGCTACCGTGCACTGAAACACATCAGTTCTGCACTAGAACAGGAACTCAGCTGTATCCATGCAAATGAAACGTGGTGTGTAAGCACTAAGTGGTATTAGTGACCTCCTGCAGCAACTACAGAGAGCAAGTGAGCCCAACATTTTGTCAGCCTAAAACTCCTTCCTTAGGTATCTAAATATTTCATAAAAACTTAGGAAGCTGATTTACCCAGAAGCATTGTGCTGCCATCTAAGATTCCTTCTCAATGGTCTTTAAACCTAAAGCCTGTGAATAACACCCTGGCACCCTGAATGCTTTATTATGGTCCTCAGGTCACACCTCAACACTCAGCGTTGTACCTGATGGCTGCAGCCTGAGAGAACTGGAAACACCTGACATCACTGGGTCATGATTTCCATGGTAATTGGTCCTGCTCATCCATGTCCTAGTAAATATTTGTGCACGAGACTTAAGGTCTAAATCAAGCAAGTAAAAAAAATAATAGCAATATTGCAATTAGTAAAATATAGTGCTCGATATTCTCATTTAAACATATGTTTAAATGCAGCTGTTTTTCTGCTAAGTATAGCAAAGAACTAGAAGTAAAAAAATTTTACGTTCTTTGTTAATTAAAAAGTCTGTCTGCTAACCCTGAATTCTTTCAGAAATACTCTGAGGAGAGGATCCAGGCAAGTTCTGTACACAGTGGACACATGAGTGCAAACAACTGACAACATGGACATGTAGCAGACAAGACAATTACAGTTTGCCAATTTACCTGGAAGTGGAATAGGCATGCCAGGAAGGGGGACACGAAATGGAGGTACCATTACTGGTGGAAAAGCAGGAATTGCTGCAGTTGGTTGAGGTACTGCATGAGGAACTGCAGGAGGCAATGTCTGTGGGACTGGCTGGGGTACAGTCTGCACAGGTGTAGCAGAAGGAGCAGAGGTTGAAACACTGACTGATGGTGTGGCAACTGAAACACCCGAACTCGGGGTCTGGTCTTGTGTGGTAGGTGCTGATAAAAAAACACAAAAGAACACCTTGTATCTTAGACACTGCAATATATTGCTGCAAACATACTGGCGCTCTGTTTCCCGGTACGTAAGAGATATGCTCGGATATAACCAGCAGGAAGACACTCCTGGACAAAAAATACTTTGCCTTCTCTAGAACATTAAATATTCACATAGAAAGTCAATTTCCAATTTCGCTTTGTCCCATTCTTTACACCTAACAAGCCTCCATAGCAGTAGCAGGGGTGTATCAAAGGACTAATACAGTCTGAAATGAGGTTCTACTCTGTATCCCTGTTCAGAGAAACAGGAACGGAAGGTTACAGAGAGTTTCCCATAGCAACAGACTGTCCTTGTGTCACACCAACACAGGTTCTGCTTTTAACAGCAGCACCCGCATGACAGCAGTCTGCCTAAGACTATGCTGGGCTGCATTCCCAGAACAGGAAAATATCAATAAAAATGTGTAAATAAGTAAGGAAAAGGAAAGTACTTTTGTTCAGCAGCTGCAAGAACTTTCTTGGTCTTCAGTGCCTCCCAGTGGGAAAACACACGACTGGCATTCAGTTCCACCATCCCTGCAGCATAACTGAAACCAGCCCTTAACTGGGAGCAAACAACCTCACAGCATGGGCCAACAGGAACTACAGACAAGTCTGCTTAAACTTCAAATTCACTCTGCAGGATTTGGTGCAGGGAAGGAAGGAAAAGGAAAAAAAAAAAAAAAAAGAAACCACACCAATTTATGGCCATATTCCAATGGGCACACCATGCATTTTTTGACACTACCAGAAACATTCCAAATAACATAACAGTATTAGCATATTTAAATAAAGATTTCTGATCTTTCGTTAAGCACTTCAGAAAGGGTGAAAGTTCTTAGCAGTGCCTAACGTTTAGGGAAACAGAGCAGACAGTCAGTATGTGATTTGTAAGACTTAAGTCAAATCAGTACCAGGCAAGAATGAAGCTCAGCCAGAAGCCCCAGTATTTTTTTACAATCTGAGAGTTATAAAATTATTTTCAATTATAAAATTTCATCACCTAGGCACAGACACCAACAGTAACAGTTCTTGAAAGCAAAGACAAAGTTTAGCAGATAGAACAGGTAGAAGTGAAAGAGATTCTCAGCATTTGATATTAGGAAATTTAAGTTCAGAGAAGGTGCATAAAGTGCTGTCACCAAAGCAGGATCAGCTCTCCCAAGCCTGGCATTGTGTCAGGAGCTAACATTCACCTCCCATCCCACTCGTTACTCAGCACAACCGTTAGAGCAGACCATAGCTCAACAAAGCTGCTGAACACAGTACTTAGTTACCTTTCAAAATAAACAAAAGCCCTAAAACGCTTTGAGCAACACAAGTTCTTTGCTGCTCTAATGATGTGTCCTCCCACAGCCTCAATGAAAACAGAATTTGAGGGTCACCTAAATTTGACTCCCTTTCATACACAGGTTCTGAAGTCTGGGCTAAATGGCGAGCTAAGCTTGATTTGTCTCCCTTGTTACAGAAAAAAGACCAATTCCAGAGGCTGCAACTCTACAGCCAGCTGGAGTTGGAACAGTTCATCTCCTGCACACTCTCTGGCCTGGCTCAGTGAACACATCAGAGCCTGAGCAGCTACAATGCCCAAGGCTGTCCCAATGCTGGATCCCTGCTCAGCACCAGTGTTGTTTGTCTGGCAGTGGCCCTGTATGCAGACAGGGCGCTCTCTGAGCTGCTCCCTCCCCAGCACACCTCGCTCTGGGCACAGGGAGTGACCTCACTCAATCTGCTGCTGACACACTCACTTGCAAACAGACCCACAGTACATAACACACCTCTCTGTCAAGATGCACCCGAGGCTCCTGGGCAGCACACACGGGACAAAGTGCAGTGCCAACCACACTGCTGGTGCACAGCCATGCATTATGTGCTTGCTGTGTAATTCAGCCCCCTTCCCTCAGCTGGAAAACCCTTACAAGCAAAGGCTCAGCCCATGGAAGCAGCACTAATCTCCAGACTATTATTCAAACGTCATGAGTGAACAATAATGGCTCTAAGGACTTTCTTTTTCCTCTTTGTACAACTCTAGAAAATAGGAATTGAGGAGGCTTAGGCAGAAAAATAATGCTAATAAAAGTAACCCACCAAAGCAGCTCTGTTCTGTAATCAACCAATACTCATAGCCCAGCAGCTCTCAGAGACCCAATCTTCTACAGCAACACATGCCATGGAGAAAACCAACAGGAAACTGCTACAACTAAACTCCTGCCTCAGATCAACTTTTCTTTTGAACCACCTTTAAAAACAGTTCAGCTCTATCTAAAGTCAAAGGGAAATAGATGCATAATAGCTCTGAGATGATGTGATAACAGCAGGAGAAAAATATACAAAGACCTGAAGAACTCTGAGACTGGGGGGGAAGAAAGGTTTGCATGCAAGGTCCTTCTGGATTAAACACTTTAAATTCACACTCCACTTGATGCTGAAACAACCTCCAAGTTTTTGCTGCCATTCCCCATGCAGCACCCCCACCACCTGCTCCCCCTGCCCGCGGCCCGGGACGCCCCCGGGTACTCACTGGAGTTGGTCTGGGACACTGAGGTGGCCGTGGTGGTGGTGGAGGTGGTGGAGGACTGCGTGCTGGAGGAGGTGGATGGCGAGGCTGCGGACGCAGGGCTGCTCGTGGTGGGGGTGGAGGCCCCCACGGCCTGTGCCTGTGCCGCCAGCATCGGCGTCAGCTCCGACTGCTGGATCACCTTCACCCCGTCCGGCTTTGTCCAGGCCGACTCGCGCGTGCGCGCGTTGTAGAAATACACCTGAGGGGAGAGCGGCCCCGTCACCATGGCACGGCCACAAGCGGCCCAGCTCCTCCAGTCTCATAGCCAGGAACAGGGGGGCAGCCACCAGCATGGCTTCAGTACCCAACTGCAAGGCCAGGGGCTCACAGCAGGACCAGCCCGGCACACATCTCACCTTCCCGTCGGGAGTTTTGTTCTCTACCCAGATCTCCTCAGCTGGGGGCATTGCTGGTGTTCCCGGCGCGGACACCGGCGGCATTCCTGGAGGGAACATCATACCAGGAGGTGGTGGCATGCTACCCATGGGAGGAGGCATAAATGGTGGTCTCTAAAGGCATATAATAACAACAATGATCATAGTGATAACAACAACAGCATAATTTCCAAGCAGTTTTCCTTTCTTAGACCACCAACAGACAGTACACTGGCTGTAAGATTAACTCTGCCAGGCTTAGGAGCTTCTCTAACAATCCAAAGCTCCCAGCTAAGGGAATGTGCTTCCTGCCAACCCCCCCACCTACGGCAGCACAGCTGCCAGCACTTCACGTCTGAGATGCAAGCATCAACGCATCTGAAAATGGTGACATGAAGAGAAGTGTGGTGAAAGAAAAGTCCTTTCCTAAAAAGAACAAAACACCCACTGAACAGTTACCCAATGACCCTCCCAGGGAAGAAATGTTTAAAAAAAAAATTAAATTATAAGTAAGGGTCCAATTTGATAGCACAACTGAGCAGTGGGGGTTTCATTACAATCCATTATACTCCTCAATTTCCTATTAACTAAATTTCTAAGTAGTGCAAATTAAAAGTAAAAAGATACAATTACATGCTCATTATTGCCCCATGATGAGAAATCCCAATCTGCCTTGCACATCACAGTTACCTGAAAGCCTCAACACCTGTCTGTAATTCAAAGTACGTTCAGTTCTTTTATTCTACCTGTTTATTGGGACTGTTTGAAATTCCCTGTGCACAAGTACAGCAAATGCTTCCCTATAAAAAGCCAGTTGACAAAATTCAATGAGCTCTTTTAACTTACTCTGCAAACACCTTCAACTGCAGCCCTAATTACCTCCATCACTCCAGCTCTAAATGAAGTTGTGATTGAGAAGCTTTGCTCTCCAGTGACAGCCTCGAGCTCCATGCTCACCGGACACCCCGAGGGGTGTGCTAGGGCCAGGCCAGCCCAGGACATCCCATGGCACAGGGAGGGGATGGCTCAGTGCCAAGCTGCACACACAGGCCCTGAGCTGCACCCCTGCTCCCAGAACTGGAGCTGTGCCCCTGGCAGCTGCCAGTGCTGCCATGTCCTTGGCTCCCATCTGCATTTGGCTTTTGTTGGAAGCTTCCCTGAGATCCAACTTTCTGCTCTAAGAGGGGTATTTTATTAAACGGCTCTTTAAATCCATGTACCAAAACAGTTGCAGTTATTTGTGTTAAACACTACTATAAAGGAAGCCAGGAGTGCGTGGACAGCCTTCTATACAAATACAAGAAGCCCTCAAGGCAACTCCAGCCTGCCTTCCCCTCCCTTGTTCCTCCCCCAGTTCCTCCACCTGCCACACAATGAGCTTTCCTACTCTACAACCCGTGTGAAGGATCCAGTGAAGCTCACTCTGCACCTGCTGCTGCTGCTTTCCCCAGAGCAGGAGTCAGACCATGTGAGCAGGTGGTGCCTGGTGCACAGCCAGGATCTCAGCATGTCCTGAGCCCTGCTCCAAGCACAGCTCGCCCCGTTCCCACCACAGACTCCTCACCACCCTGTGTGTGACCCCACATCTCAGTGTGGAGCAGAGCACAGTGCTGGCACAGCCTGGGACACCCAGCCGTGCCTGGTGCTGGTGAGGAGCTGTGGAGCTCCCAGCCTGGCACAACCAACCAGCCCCGTGTGACACTGCAGCAGCAGCACCCTCAGGATGCAGATCAAACACAGAAACCCCAGAGACACCCACAGCCAGGCCTGGGATCCAAAGTAACTCTGGCTGGTTCTTCAAACTGCAATTACAAGTAATGGATTTTGTTTACAGCACGTGGTAGCATTGAGTTCCTCAGTCTGCCCTCAACCCACACAGCACTTACACTGCCCTAATGGCACAGCACCCCCACAAGGCAAATAAACAACAGCACTGCACCCCCACAAGGCAATTAAAATAATCCATTTCTCACTCACAAAGGTCTTGTCCCTTCCA
The DNA here is from genome assembly GCA_038380795.1 of Pyrocephalus nanus. Classification (NCBI taxonomy): domain Eukaryota; kingdom Metazoa; phylum Chordata; class Aves; order Passeriformes; family Tyrannidae; genus Pyrocephalus; species Pyrocephalus nanus. Next base: position 11,620,280 of record CM076275.1, on the reverse strand, counting down.
AAATGTCCAGGTCTCTGAAAAGTAGACAAAAGACCTTAAACCATCCATCGATTTAGCATTGCCTCGAGGAGCTGTGCAGCAGCTCATCTGCATACCACAGGTATGCAGTGGTAAATAACACCACACCTGAGCCTTGTGCTCTGTCCTGCCCCTCTGTTTCCATCACCCATTTTAATGTCCCTTTTTGTACTATTGACACAGAATCACACAATCACTGAGGTTGGAAAAGAGCTCCAAGATCATCAAGTCCAACCTGTGACTGATCCCCACCTTGTCACCCAGCCCGGGACACTGAGTGCCACGTTCAGTCGTTCCCTGGACACCTTCAGGGATGGTGACTCCACCACCTCCCTGGGCAGCCCCTTCCAATGCCTGACAGCCCTTTCCATAAAGAAATTCCTCCTGATGTCCGACCTGAACCTCCCGTGGCACAGCTAGAGGCTGTTTCCTCTTGGGCTCTGCTCCCAGGGAAAAAGGGACAGGACAACCCCCACCTGGCTCCACCCTCCTGTCAGGGAGCTGCGGGAAGTGAGAAGGTCCCCCCTGAGCCTCTTTTTTTCCAGGCTGAGCCCGCCCAGCTCCCTCAGATGCTCCTGGTGCTCCAGACCGCATCCCAACTCCATTCCCTTCTCTGGACACACTTCAGCCCCTCAATGTCCTTCCTGAATTTAGTGGCCCAGCACTGGACATTTCCACGTGCCAAAACCCGGGAGAACCCCTGTTCCTTACCTGTAGGTGTGGAGGCCCCATGGGCGGGGGGATCCCCCCCGGCGGCGGCATCGGGGGCATGCTGGGGTCGAAGGGGGGGCGGCCGAAGGGGGGCCGGGGGGGCGGAGGGGGCCCCCGCATCATCCCGAAGGGAGGGGGCGGCCGCAGGAGGGGCGGGGGGCCCCGCAGCACCGCGCTGGGCGGGGGCGCGGGGCCGCGGAACCGCAGCGCCTGCTGCTGAGCCATCCTGGGGAGAAACAGAGAGGGGTACAGGGAACACGGGTCACTGCCGATCGCTGCTGGGCTGCGGGAACACCAGTGCTGACCGCGAACAGAGAAAAACCTCGACAGACACCAAAAACGGAGCGGAAACCCCGCCAACTTTGAGTGGGTAAAGCTAAGCTTGTAACTACTTCAAGAGATACCTCTCCCTCACAATTCAAGGTTATTAGTCCTCAACTGCTAGTTTCTACTCGTAGAAATCGAGACCAGGAGGTGGGATGGGGCGGGCGGGCGCTGGAAAGCGCATCCCGCCCTGCCAGAGCTCCTCCGGCACGCTCTGCTGCTCAGGTCTGTCCCGGGGCCCTCGGGCCGTGCCCGGGGCGGGGGCAGTTCTGCCGCTCCAGGGGCTCCCGTGTCCCCCGCGGGCGGGACCCGCGGCAGGGCCCGGCCCCCGAGACAGGACACACCGTCACCCCGGGACCGGCCAGCGCTGCCCCGCAGGAGCGCTCCCACCGCCGAGAGCAGCACGGGCGTGCTCCGGGACCGGGAACAACACGGGCCACGAGGCGACGACCGGCGACACACACGGCCTATCCACACCGCGAGGGCCCCCGCGGCGGCCGCGCCCGGGTGCGGCCCCAGCCCTCGGACCGGGCACAGGGCCCGTCCCGCCGCATGCGGGGCCGGGAAATGGAGGCGGGAGCGCTCCCGCCGGCCCCCGCGCGTCCTGGCCCCGTCCCCGCCCCGCCCGGGCCCGGCGCGGCCCGCCCAGCGGTACCGCAGGTCGGTGCCGAAGCGCTCCCCGCCCGCCGCCGCCGCCTCCCCGTCTCCGCCGCCGCCGCCCCGCTCCGCCATGGCCGCCGCCGCCGCCGCGCGCACCCGCCCCGCCCCCGCGCGCGGACCCCGCCGCGTCCCATTGGCCGCGCGGCACGCCCGTCAGCGCGCGCAGGGGCGGGCGCGCCCCGCCATTGGCCGCCGCGCCCGCCGGCTTTGAATGGGGGCAGCCGGACGCGCCCTCATTGGCTGCGGGCGGGCGGCGCGCGCCGCTCGCGGGCGGCGGCGTCACGTGGAGCGCGACCCCCCGGAGAGGAGAACCCGGAAGTGATTTCTGGTCGTAAAAGGAGGGAGGGGAAAGGAGGGCCGGGGCGCGGCGCCCAATCAGCGGGCGGGACGGCGCGAGCCAATCAGCGCCGGGGGCGGTGGCGCGCACCCGGCCGGGGGAGACGAACGGGGGAAGGGGGGTCCCGCCCCGTGACGTCAAGGGGTCCCGCAGCCAATGAGCGGGTCAGCAGCGAGGAGCCGAGCGCGCCAGGGGGCGCTGTGAGCGGGGGGGACGAGTCTTGAGGGAGCCCCGGCGGGTCCGTGAGGGAACCGCGGGCGAGGAAGGGACCGGGACGGGGAAGGGACCGGGGGCGAGGAAAGGGCTCCAGCGGGGCCAGCGGCGGCCGCACTGCACGGGGAACCTGAGGGCGCGGACAGCGGAGCGAACACTGCCTGGATCCTGCCGGCGTCCTGGCAAAGGAACACCCCGCACGGCGGGAGCCGCTCTTGCCCCCGCGGGTCCTGCGCTGGGCCGCCGGGCCCCTCCATCTCTAACGGCCTTGGATCGCTTATCCCGCATTTCCCGTTTCTGTCCGGCTCTCAATAAAAACACCTGTCTTTTATTAAGTAATGAGAATAATGGGATTGCTAAAGGGCCCTTTGTCGGTGGTGAGCCACAGAGACCCTCACACACTTTGTGAGTTTGCTGCTCGGGGTTTTTATTCGTGGGGTTTGCTTGAAGTTGCTGCCGCTGTGAGGATTTGGGGCAGGTCAGTGGGTGCTGGGGCTCCCCAGGAACCTGCATGTTCCACCCCATCCCAGCATATCCTGCTCCATCCCAGTGTGTCCCACTCCATCCCAGTGTGTCCCACTCCATCCCAGTGTGTCCCACTCCATCCTAGTGTGTCCCCAACTCCATCCCATGATGTCCCCAGCCTGTCCTAGCCCCAAACCTGGGTGGCAGCAGCCTGGCGAGCCGTGGCCCCAGGGAAGGGGATCAGTGCCCAGCTCTGCCGACAAGGTGAGGGGCACAGCACCTGCTCTGCTCTGCCAGGGGAGAGGAGCTGGGTGTGCCCCCCACACCCCCCTCACCAGCACTTTCCTACAGCAGAGATTGAAACGTGTTTTGGCCACTGTGGCTCAGATCCTCTCCACACAGTGGGGCTGCCTGTCTTCCACGCATCTTTCATCCCCTTTTCATCTCCCTGTTCCAGGCTTGTCTCCATGTTTTATTGATGTCAGGCTGGCAGGCAGGAGCAGCTGCAGGGCTCTCTCCTGGGTTTGGGGAGGGGGGCTGGCCCCACTGCTGCACCCCAGCCCTCCTCACCTTTGTTTTCTTAAAACGTTCCATCCAGGAATTCTCTGACTGCAACTCCCTCAGGAGCAGTTAATGGTGAGCTGCAGAACAGGAGTCATTTCGACGAATCTGCTGGCAGCTCCCTGTGCCGCAGGACGTGGCTCTTGGCAACAGTACAATTTACTGTGACTGATACACACTTCTCTGGATTTCATTAAAACCCAGAATTCCAATAGCTCAGCTTGCTGTTTACCCCAACGCCCTCCCTGATTACCATCAGGGTGCAGGTACAAACCCCACCCAGGGGAATCCCAAACAGATCCAGGGCCGCTGGATCTGCTGATGGGATCATGCAAATGGAACGCCTTTGGGGCACGGAGAGTATCCAGGCACTTTTCCAGAGAAGTCTGTGGCTGGGTCCCCTGCTGCAGCCCCAGTTCCCCTCTTCCTCTCGCTGATCCTTCCCAGGCCTTTGCCCCATGGCTGGAAAGCTGCTGGCTATGTCGTGCCAGGTACTGGCAGGGGCTGCTGCCACTGCTGCTGCTGCTGCTCCAGAGAGTGTTCCCAGGGAGGTTTTTGAACTGGGAACCATTTCAAATGTTTGGATTTCTATTATTTTTAAAAGACTGTTTCTGACACGATCTGACTTCTCTGCCAGACATACAGGGAGGAATCCTGAAATCCTATGTTTTGGGTGCTCCTGTCCACATTCTCATGTTTCCTCAGTCCAAGGCAAGCGGCCTTTTCCATCCTCATTGCAGCTCTGTGCCATGAGCTGGTTTCAGCACCGAGGTTCCCTATGGCACAGCGTGGCAGCCCTGGAGCTGCCGTGGGCTCCTGCTGCCGGGACCGGCCCCTGCCGTGGAGCTGTGGCAGCCATGGGGCTGTGCTGTCTCAGAGACACTGACATCTTGTCATCCTGTTTCAATTTTTTGTCTTCAGATTTCAGGTTGAAGTGTGATGCCAAATTAAAAATTTTGCCCTGGGCTGTCTGCAGGGCCTCTGGGCTGCTGTGGTGCCAGCATCTGCCAGGGAGACCCCCAGATCCCGTGTTGGAGGGCGGCAGCAGGGGGAGGCTCCCGCTGGCACGGCGGTGCCTCTGCTTTCCCAGTCTCCCCCTTTCCTCCTCAGCCTTGAAATTCACTGCTCAGATTGGGAGTGAAGCCCCTGCCTCCTCCTGCTGTGGGTGCTGTGGATGCTCTGGGTGCTGTGAGTGCCGTGGGTGCTCTGGGTGCCATGGGGACCGTGGGTGCTGTGCCACTGCTCACTGATGGGGCAGGGCCAGCCCGTTCCAAGGCCACAGGAGGCATCATCCAGGCTTCGTGGGGAGCAGGTGTGTCTGGGCATTGGAATTTAACAGAGCATGTCCCTGTCTGTTGGCATGACATGGTGTGGTGCACGCAGGCCCTGGGCATGGAGCTCCCTGGTCTGGCCCAAGGTTTTCCCTGTATTTGACATGAAAAAATCCCATTTTCTCTTTTCACCCCCAGAGTCTGCAGATTCCTCCTGACACGGGGAAGGGGGTGCAGGTTCAGCTGTGGTGAGGGCAGCAGGCAGGTGAGAGGTCTGGGAGATGTCCTGAGTCAGCCAGAGCAGGGGTTCACCCAAACGGGCTCCTTGGAGGTGATGGCTGGAGAGGGGACAGCAGAGCTGAGCCCAGCCTGACTGCCTGCAGCGTGTCACCTCTTGCAGCTCCTTGGCCAGGACAGTGACCTGTGAGTCCTTCTGAAATCATCAGAGTCCTGTAACTGCATCAGCCACCACAGAGCTGGGAGCCAGCCCTGGCCAGGAGGCCCATCCTGAAATTCTGGGGGCATCCAGGGAAAGTTCTCCTCACTGAAACCAGCCACAGAGCTGACACTAATAGAAAAAGACCACTAAAAAGCTGTGTGATATTCTGTTCTGCTCCCAGTCCCTCTTTCCCTTCGTTGCTGCTGGCATTTTATGAATTATTGATGTGCCAAGGTGCTGCCGCTCTCCTGTTTCCTCCGCGCTGCTCCCGCTGCCGCAGCCGTGCGGGGCCGGGGCCGGGCTGCCAGGAGGGGACTCCTCGGAGGGACTCGGTCCTGGCATGTCCCCAGGGCAGCACCTCGGTCCTGGTGCTGGGGTGCAGACCGAGGCTCTCGGGCGGCACAGCGGGGGCGTCACGCGTGTGTGGTGACTCCCCGTGTGCCTCCCTGTTCCTGCGAGGCTCTGACCACGACTTGTGCTCCCCCCGGGTCCCTTCTCCAGCCCACAGTGCCGCGGGCTTCTCCCTCGGCTCGGAGCACGGGGCGCACACGCGGTCTGGCAGAGGGGGCTGAGCGGGGGCACCCCCAGAAGTGTCCCCGGAGCGGGGTCGGGGCCGTCGGGGATGGCGGCGGGGTCAGCTGAGGGGACAGCCCGGCGGGGCTCCGTGTCCCCTCCCGGTGGAGCTCCGTGTCCTTCCCGGCGGGAGACGCTCCCGGGGCCACGTGCCAGCCCGGTGCAAGTGTGCGTGACGGGGTGTCCGGGAAAGGAGATCATCCTCGGAGCGTTGCAAATGTGCCTCTTTCCCCTGAGAGACCGGGAATGCTCCGGCTCTGGGGTTAATATTTCATGAGGTGCTGGGACAGAAGCTGGCTCCGAGGCACGGGGCAGACGTGCTCTCCCGCAGGGTGCAGGAGAGTGGCGGTGGCACCCGCACCTTGTGAGCCAGGGACAGAGTGGGGGGAGGCTGCGGCAGGTGATGGATCTGTGCCATTCCAGAGGGCTCCTCCAGTCCGGTGCTCCTTTGGCTGCCTGGGACTGTGTTGAACTGGATTCAACCCACTCCTTGGGCCCCAGCTCTGCCGTGCCGTCCTGTCCCGGGAATGGCACTGGTGTGAAATCCCAGGACGCTGCATCTCATGGCCAATTTGCTCAGGTTTCCTCGGCGGGGGCTAATGTGTTTTCCATGTTAATGTGCCTGCACGTGGCATCCAACCTGACTGCAACATGGAGCCACTAATACTACATGACTGGCTCACGTGCCCCGTTGGCAGGGGACAGGGCTGTGCGTGTCACCACCACTACACTTCTCCACCCAGCTTTGGCCTGGGCTGACCCCAAATTTACAATATTTCAGGGTTCCTCATTAAAGGAGGAAGCAAACAACTCCTCTCACCCCAGTGTCTTTGACAAGGAAGACACTTGCTCTATTCAGAATATTTCAGGTTCCTTCACTGCCCCTCCTCTGCCTTCCCGCTAAAAAAATACGGAAAAAAAGCAGAAAATCTCTATTTAAAAAGTCCAACGTTAAAAGGATTATCAACATTTTTCCTAAATAATTTCTGTCTTTAGATGAGAATTATTTTGTGTTGTGAGGCATTTGAGCCTGTTGGCAGCATCAGGACTTGGCCAACTTATCCCCCATGTGACCGTCTCAGAGCTGGCCCCATCTGCCCCTCCAGCTCCATCCCTTCTGCAACTCCCTTGGAGGTTCCTCTTCCAGCAAAGGAATGCAGGGATCCACCCTTCTTGCCTGCCCAGAATCCCCATCCCTAAACCTCCTGCCTTACTCCGAGGAGACCCACATGCTCATTCCTCTGCTCCTCAGGAAGGGGCCTGTGTGTCCCATTCCCTCGCCAGTGCCTGGAGCTGTGTCTGTCAGCCAGGGAGTCACAGGGTGTAAAACCAACCAAGCAAAGAACAGAGGTTCAGATGTTTTCCAGAGGCTGTTACATGTTCTCACTGCAGTACCTGAAGGAGGATCCCTGAGCTGTGCTGGTTTTCCTAGCACAGATCTGCACTCAGGCCAGGACGTGGCAGTGGCTGCAGACTAATTTGTTTTGACATTTGGGGGAAAACAAATGTATTCTGAGACAACTGAGATATCAAACTTTAACTACATCTCTGACTCAGATCCTTGGTGTGTTTTGTTCCTGCTAGCAGAGCCCGTTGGGGGTGCAGGGAGCTGCAGGGGGGCTGAGTGGGGGCTGCAGGGGAGGGCTGTGGGGAGCTGTGGAAACACCACATGCAATGGGGAGACCTGCCCGGGCACCTGAGCAGTATTTGAGGCTCTGGCAAATGGGGTGCCCAGCTGAACCTTCCTTCACTTTGCATCACACACATCTTGAAAATGTAGTCTCTGTACCCAAATAATGTCCTGATTTTTGGTGGGTTTGTCCTCTAACCCCCTGCGTGTGTTTCTGTGGTGTGGACTGCAGTGTTTGGGTGTGCTCTGTGCAGAGCTGCAGCTCTCAGTGGAGCCTGGAGGGTGTGTCTCCCCCAGGCAGCCCAGGAACTGCCCCTTGGCCCTGCCCAGGGGGGCACTCGAGGGAGGATTTGTCCCTTGTGCCGTGGTTCCTTCCCCCAGTGACATCCCTAAGGCCTTGGGATCCAGTGTCAGGGCTCTCCCGGGATGACTGAGGGCCCTGGTAAGCCTACAGGTGTGCATTAGACACACCAGCCTCAGGAGGAGGAAAACCAAAGGTTTCCCTGCCCATCCACCTGCCCTCTGGCTCTCTCCACTTTGGCTTCACACTCATGCAAGTTTAAAAGCAAGTAAATGCCGGCAGTATGATTCACCTCCCCACCTGCTCCCTCCTCCTTTCACTCCTGGAAAGAGAAGCTCTGTTCACCTTCCTGGTGGGAGCATCCCCTCCAAGGGCAAGGATACGAGAAGTCACACCAAGATGGTTCCACTGAAAGCACAAACCTCTCCACTCGAAACAGGAGCTGGGCTATTCACTGCCCTCGCTGAGCTCTGAATGCTGAGCTCTCTTGGAGGATGATACCTCAATTTCCCTCCTGGCTTGTCTGTCATGAGAGTGAGTAAATGGAGAGAGATCACACTCCTCCAACACTTCAAATAATGATCCACACTGGGATCCAGCTGGTGGTGCCAGGGGGCTGGTCCTGGCAGCAGCACAGAGCTGGCTGTGCTCAGGAGCTGGCAGGGCTGCCCCCCATCCACACCTCGTGGGGTGCCTCCCTCACCCAGGGGCTGCCCCACTCCTGTGGTGACTCCAGCACTGCCCTTCACAATCCATGGACAGTGAGAACCACAGTCAGGCACTGAGCTGACCTTGAGCACCCACAGACTCAGCTGTCTGAGGGGGGCTGTGCAGGTCCAGCAGTTCTGACACCTTCTCTGCTTTGCACTCAGCATTTGGGAGCACTATTTCCACCTGGCAGGTTGAAGGTAATTACCAAGTGTCAGTACTATTTGGCAGCAACTGATCTAGATTTGTGTAGAATTATTGTACATTCTTAATTCTATTTGGAATTAAAACCAAAACATTTCATTTTCTTCTGGGTGTTGTTTTGCTACCCCATATAAAATTCTACTGCAACTGCTGTGACATGTTTCTGCATATGTAGTTCTAAATTTGCTTAAAGAAACAAAGTCTAAACAGTCTTGATGGAATAAATTTGTATCTAACTTTTCCAGGCAAACTGCAAAGCACAACGGGTGTCATTAAAGACAAATTTGGTTAATTGCTTTAAAAGGCTGTTCTGAAAATAACTTGTGAGTCTGTATGACCAGAGTGAGTTCCCTCTGCTTTGTACCAGTGCAAAGTGGGACTTTCCCTGCCTTGGTGGATCTCCACGGAACTTCTGGCTGTTGATGCCCACCCAAAGCCCATGACCACATGCTCTCAGCACCCTTGGGCTCATCACAGTGAGCCGTGGGTGATGGAGGATGCAGCCCTGGGGAGGGCAAACATCTTTGAAAACTCAGAAGGGAAACCTTGAGGATGGAAGGTGTGGAGAAAAAAAGAGACTGGACATTGGGATTTTTGCAGCTGAAAATACCAGTTTTGTCTGGGGGAGCAGCACCAGCTCCAGCTCGTGCTCCCCTTGCCAGTGGCTGCTCCTTGGACCAGCCCCTGGTGCCACCACAAGTGCAGGTGAGAGCCAGCAGGGACCCTTAGTGGGTCCTGCTGCTGCCATGGGACATGGGTGGCTGGACCCTGCCCTGATGGGCACACACACACACACAGAAGCTCCTGCCAGTCCATCAACCCTTCCTGTGTGCTCTGCAGCACCTGCTGCCTCGCTCCTGCACCCCAAACCCACCCGTGCTGGGAGTCCCCGTGTGCCCCATCCTGAGCCCTCTCCCCCACATGTGCTTTTGTACATCTGGGGGCTGCCCCCAGGTCCTCCCGTGATATCAGATGTGCTGCTATTGATTTCCTCTCTGCATTTGTTTTTGTTATTCATTATTAATGGGATCATTTTTCCATCCTTAGTGCATGAAGGCAAATTTTGTGTAAAAATCAATTGAGTGAGCAGCGCCAATGGCTTGTTTGGTTTTCTCTGCTTTCATCTCCTATATGTGTAGGCCCCAGGAGACAGAGAGCAGGATATTAAGGAACAAGCATGGAATGGAGAAAAAAAATAATAAATCAATTTTTAGTGGTTCAGAAACCACAGAAAGGGATTTGCTTGCTGAGCCTTTCACACACATACTGGGCATTTCCTGGTTCAGCAGGTTTCCCTTTCCGCTTTACCTGGGCTGTCACTGAAAGGGAATTCCCTTTCTCAGCAAATTTCACCTGCATTTTTCATTTTACCTGTAGGAAGTGGGCTTGTGCAGAGGGTGTGTCTTGAAGAAGTAACTGTCCCTGAGTGGGACCTACAAACCTACTGCCCAGGACAAGGAGCTCCGGACCTTGCTGACAAATGGGAGTCCTGATCCTGAGGCACCTGGAGAGACTGAGGGGACAGGAGGGAATGGGAGGCTGTGCTGTGGTGGCAGGACATCACAAACTCGGTATCCCGAGCCCTGGCTTCATCCTGCCTCCCACCACCCCTTGGCAATGCCTTCTGGCTCCAGGGCACTGCTCACTGTTCCAAGGGGAAAACGTGGGCAGCTTCTTTGTGCCTCCCCAGCAATAAATATCGGTTCTGAACTACTCCCTCTGAAATCGAAGGAAGTTAATCCCCAGCTCCAGGAAGGCCAGATGAGTTTCCTGTATCGCAGGGGTTTATCTAGCACCAGAGCTTTGGGAGCCAAACCAAGGAACAGACCAAGGCACCAGTGAGGACCAACCTGATCTCCAAAGTAAATCCCAAATGAAGGAGTCAGGTCCTGTATGTGACATCTGGGCAGAGCAAGGCACGAACCTGCACACACAGAGTGAAAATAAACCCGGGATTTTCAGACTGAAATCTGGGAAGAGCCCCTGCAGCGCTGCTGGGAGAAAAGGATCAAGGAGCGAGGGAGGGTGAGTGGAAAAGTCCAGGGGCTTCAGGTCTCACTGGTGAACGTATTGGAGGGGAGGAGGAGCCCACAGGAGCTGTTTTCTGGGACAGTAACTGCAGGTTTGGGAAAGTTCGTTCAGGAATTTTTTTACATCTTTAAGCCATTCTCCGGAGCTGAGCAAAAGGGACAAACGCAGAACTGTCACAAAACGACAGATCTAGGTAACACCAGAACAGCCACAGATAAAACCGTAGGGGCCCCTTTGGCACTGTAGGAACAAGCCCGGTCCGATTTCCCTTCCAAAGACGAACAGGGACAGAGGTGACGGCTCCGGAGCTGTGAGGGTGTCCCCCGCTTCTGGGCAGGAGCGGGGACTCGGCGGGGCGCAGGCTGGGTTAACCCAAATCGGGCAGGACACTAATCCCGTCCGAGGGCAGCGTTAGGAGCTTTGGGTTATTTCTGCTGGATGCTGGAACACAAAAGGCGTGAGCCTGAGGTGCCCCGTGGCGATGGCACCACCAGGGATCGAGGTGGATCCCCATTCCTGTGCCAGGAAATACCCCCGGCCTCCCGGCCCCTCGTTTCTCTCCCGCCGCTCCCCGGCTCAGCCTCTTCTGCCTCTTACCTGTAAAAAAACCCCGGCGGCTCCGGGGCCGTGCGATGGAGAGCAGGTAAGGGGAAAGATGCCGTCGGAGCTGCCTTCTTTACACTGTGGAAGGCGATTAAAACTGCATTGCCCTTATTCTTAATTTTCTGAGCCCACAATACAATGTAATGGCATAAGGGCATTTATTATTAAAGGACATTTGATTGGGGAAAAATCACTGGGGCTTATTGGAAAAACGCCGAGCGAGGGAGCCTTCCCGGGGACCCGAGAGGAAAAGCTGGATTTGTGAGATCCTTCTCTGACGGGGGAGAAGGATGAGACCCGGTTCTCAGGTTCGATGTTTGTCACTCATTGAAATGCCAAAGCGGAATATTCAGAGGAGGCTCGCTCTTAAAGCATTAATCTTTAATCGTTAAGGTGCTTCTGGGAATCCTAAATAAAAGCCCATTTCCCCCCTCCTGAATGGCCACAGAAACGAACCCGCCACCAGGTTTGGTGGGGGGATGTTTCCGTTTCGTCGGGGCCGGGTGGGGGCCAGGAGCAGCGCGGGACCCGGTCCCGTGTGCAGGGGGTCGCTCCGCCGAGGGGTGATCGCGGGTATTTCGGGTATCCCCGTCGGCGCTGCGGCGCGGGGCGGCGAGGAACGACACGTCCCGGCGGGTTGAAAAATAAAGCTTTATTGAGGGAGCGGGGCTCGGAGGGGGCCGCTGTGCCCGGGGCGCTCCCTGCCGCCCTGCCCGCCGCCAGCGGAGCTCGGGGGGACCCGCGGAAACCCCGCCGCGTCCCTTCCCGGCTCCGCTCCCCGCCAGGCTCCGGTCCCGGGGCCGGGCTGGCTCGGCGGGGCGGGGGGCACTCGGGGCAGTCCGTCCGTCCCGTCCCGGGGTCCGTAGGGCCGCGCCGTCGGGGCGCTCGGGGCCGGGCCGTCAGTGCACCGCCGAATACTTCATGCGCTTCTGCTTCTGGCGCTGGTTGCAGAACCAGACGCGCACCACGTTCTTCTTGAGGTCCAGCTTCTCGGCGATGGCCGCGATCTTCTCGGCCGAGGGCCGGGGCTGCAGCGCGAAATACGCCTCCAGCGAGCGCCGCTCGGGCGCGGCGATCGAGGTCCGCCGGCGCTTGCGCTCGGCGCCGGGCGGCGGGTCGGGACCGGCGGGGCGGGCGCGCCGGGCGGCCTCGGCGCCCTCCAGCCAGGCCTGGAGCACCGGCCGCAGCGCCGTCATGTTGTTGTGCGACAGCGTCAGCGACTCGAAGCGGCAGATCGTGCTCTGGCTGAGCGAGCCCACGCCCGGCAGCTTCAGCGCCGCCAGCGCCGCCCCCACGTCGGCCTGGGTCACCCCCAGCCGCACCCGGCGCTGCTTGAACCGCTCGGCGAACGCCTCCAGCTCCCGCGGGTCCGCGGCGGGCGCGGGGCCCCCCGGGGCGCCCACGGGCACGGGCAGGGGTCCCGCAGCGGCGGCGGGCAGCGGCGGCGGCGGCGGCAGCGGGGCGGGCAGCGCCGGGGGCTCGGCCAGCCCCGCCACGGCCAGCGAGGGCGAGAGGTGCTCCAGGAGGTCGCCGCCGTCCAGCGCCGGGTGCGGGAGCGGGTGCGGGTGCGCGGCGAGCGCGGCGGGGTGCGGGAGGGCGGCGGCGGCGCAGGGGACGCCGCTCATGGCGTGGAAGGCGGCGTCCGGCTTGAACGGGGCGTGGAGGTGGTGGCCCTTGGCGTGGGGGGCGATGTCCGCGGCCGCCAGCGCCTCGGCGCGGGCCAGCAGGCTCTCATCGAAGCTCCCGAATATATTGCCCTGCAGCTGCGAGCAAGAGCGCGCATGGCGGGGTCAGTGGGGAATTCTGTCATCTCCGCCTGAAAAACCGGCCCCGGCACCGCGGGTCCTCCCCGGAGCTCGGGTCATAAAAATTAATAGGGAGGCAGCGGCCCCGCTCCGCATCGTGCGGATTCAGGGGCGGGCGCGGGGGGGGCGCGACGCGCGATGGTGCTGCCGACATGAAAAAAACATTAACCCGGTGCCTGTCAGAAAATGTGCCTTAGAGCGGTATTTGCGCTGCATCCAACGTACCTGCGGGGCCGGGAGGCAAACTCTGCGCATCGCGTCGGCGCCGGCGTGCAGGCTGGGGAACTTGGGCTCCTGGAGGGCGGCGGGCACCGCGAAGGGCTGCTTAGCGTCCATGGACATCATCTCCGCGCGGCCCGCGGGCGGGAGGCCCCGGGCACGGGCGCGGGGCTGCCTCTGCCCTCGGCACTGCCCGAGTGAGCGGTGTTCGATGGCAGAGCTCCCCCGGCGCCCGCCCCCCCAGCGCTCCCTCACTCATCTTACACGCTGCCCGCCCGCACACGGGCCGCGCACGCGTGATGCGCCGGGGCAGGACGGGCAGGGCACGGGCAGGGCATGGGCAGGGGGACGCCCCGACCCACTCCCCGGTTCCCCGACTCCCCCAGCCCCGCCGCCCGCAATTCCCGCCCGGGGCCCGGGCCGGGCCGCGCCGTCGCGGGGGTTCGGCTGCCAAGCGGGGCAGACAGAGACTCGTAGCCCCCGCGTCGCTCCCGCTCGAATCCCGCCCTTCCCGCAGCCGGCGGGAAGAAGGGAGAGCGGGCATTTATCCGGGCTGAAGTTTGGACCAGAGGGACAGATGTCCAGACACCCGCCGCGCGGGAAAACAGTCCTGAAGTTGGCAAGGTTCTAGCGTTGAGCGGCCCTTTCATTTTTGCTCCCCCAGTCTTGACACATCTTCAGACACTTTGGGATTTTGAGGGACTAGGGATGCAAACATTTTGAAAAATGCTAAGTTCTTAAACAAAAATAAAATCTACTCCGAGACTGAAAGTTTCCAAGACTTTTATGAGCCTCAATAAAGATCCGAAGGAGCTGCTCCCTGGTTTCCTGACAAATGTACTGACTCAGGTCGTGGGCAGAGAAAAGAAACGGCACCGCTGTGGTGAAACGGCTTCGTTTGGGGAAACACGCACAGAGCAAAGACCACAGAATCAAGGAATGGGTTGGGTTGGAAGGGACCTTAGAGATCATCTCGCTCTTCCCGCTCGCACCGCGGGTCTTCCCAGCCCGGATGGGTGGCGGCTGCGGCGGGAGGGGGGCTGCGGGGTCTGCGGGGGCAGCGCTGCGGAGCAGCACCGCGGACAGCGCCCGCTCCGGGGCGCGCATCGCGGGGGGATGCGGCCATCCTGTTCCAGCCCCCGCCCCTCCCGTCCCGCACTCGCTCCACTGCCGTGCCATTCCCGCCCCCGTCCCGTTCGTGTTCCGCACTCGCTCTGATCCCACCCCATCCTCCCGGGGTCCGCCGCTGGGCCGGGGGCGCGGGCCGGGCCGGGAGAGCAGCTCCCTCCCACCGGGGGGAAACCGGCGAGTTGTGGAGAAGCTCCGTGCCCTGATTTATGATGAAACATTTAAAGGAAATCATTTATATTTCAGAGGCCCTAAATAGCTGCATGAAAGTTTTATCTGAAGTGGCACCGCTTTATAGGCGGCCCTGCTTGCTGGAAGTAATTAATAGAGGGATAAATTTCAGGTCTTTCTTTTGTTTTGTGTTTAAATTTTATTGAGTGCTGTCTGATTAACGCCAGTAAATAAGAGGATGCAAAGGCTGGATGCAGAGCTCGATTAGCGCCTGCTCGTCAGAGCCCGGCTCCCCGGCTCCGATGGCGTTTGCACAGGGCTGGCAGCTTTTCCCCGTCTCTCTGCTGTTGTTTCATTACCTTCCCAGCGAGGGGGAGCTGCTGAACCCCGTGCCGGGGACCCCGCACTTTCCTTCTCCCGGTCCCGCTGTCGCTGCATGGAGCGTTCTCTGCCACAGCCGAGCATCACCCGTGTGACCACAGCGCTGGGCTCGGGGCTGCTGTCACAGCTCAGGGTCCCACCACAGGACACCTCTCTTGGCCGCCTTCTTTAAGCACGGTCCTTCCCTCCCCTCCCGAAGGCAGCCGGGCTGGGCAATGCAGCTGCTGATCTCCCTTTAATTAAAGCTGTAAAATATTGATGCTCCTGGCCCTGTCTGCTGCCATTACACCTTACAGCCAGGGGAGAGGAGTCCAAAGGATAAACAATAACAAGTTAAAGGAGCCCAGATGGTTTGCCATCAGAAACTGTCTGCAGACTCAAAGGTGTCAGTGCAATAGATTTCAGAGATCATTCACCTACTGGTAAATAATTAATGGCATTTCTGTAAGAAAAAAAACACCAAACCCATACCCTGATGAAACATCACTGGTGACTCATTGGAAATCTGGAGGCAAAAGTCAGATTAAAAGCGTGTGCTATTTTATCCTCTGTCACAGTTCAGGGATTGTTATCCATTTTCCTAATACATCAAAATACTCTGTTCTTATTTAGATTTTAATTCAAAGCCCATCACAGAGAGGTGTTGATAGGCTCTTGGTTTCATTGTATTAACTCAATCTAGTTTAAAAGATATACAGTACAGGCTGACACAGAGAAAGGCTGACTGATGGGAAGTTTGAAACAAAACCATGAGTTATTTAACCCCCAGTTCATGCTGATATCCTCTCTGCCACAGACTGGGAGCAGCACTGTCTGTTACAGTCACAAATCCAGCAGAACATGCCCAATTAAGTGTTCTTCAGTTGCTATTTAGAACAACCACACAATGTCCTGCATGCTCAGCTCCTCTGGAGGAGGCCACTGCAGTATTTACCTGTTGAGACCTGTGAGGCAGCTAAAGCACAGAGCTCACACTGGGACACTTCCCCTTTCCTTGCTGGGGCACTCAGTACCTGCACCCCCTTCTGCTCCTGCTCTGAACCTTCTCTCCCCTCCCCAGCCCACCCAAGGCCAGGCCAGGTCTCATTGTGGAGTCCCCGTGTTTGTCTTCACCATGAATCTGTAAAAGAAATCGTGTTTCCAGACCTGAGTCAAGATTCGTGTGACAAAATAAGTTCTGTTGGTGAGATGCATCCAGTTATCAAAATCATACAATCAGGGGGAGTGGTTTGGGTTGTAAGGGATCTTTAAAGATCATCACTTGGCTTTGCTGAATCTAATGAGGTTCCCATGGGCTCACTGCTCAAGCTCATGTGCCTGATCTGTGTGGAGGAAGAGGATGAGCACTGACTCTGGAAGGTTCCTGCAGACCCTGGGTTTGCACAGCACATTTCCAGCACCCTGAAAGCGTGGGCTGTGCTGCACCCTGGATGATATGGCTGTTGCACAGCACAATCTGATTGAGGAAATATCTAGGGTTACCCAGACAGTCAATTATTCATCAGCTAAACAGCCAAGCATCAATTACCTGGCCTGATTCTCTTATTCATTAAGGAGATTGAAGAATGCACCTTAACAAAGGAAAAAGTTGCTAAGTTACAGGAGCTGCCCTGTGGCGGGGCCGAGTCAGGATTTCAAGGGAAGGAGTCTGGCAGCGAGCAACTTCCTGAGGCCACAGTGTCCCCCAGAGCACTCAGCTTTGCAGATCCCATTCCTACACAGGGTTTGGGGCAGTGGGGTTACAGAGAGCAGCAGGATGTGCCGAGTTCTGACAGTGCCTTGTGTGGTGCTGTGAGCAGGGCCTGAAACGGAGCTTTGAAAAAGAACTTGGAGGGGCCAGGGCAGGACACCTGTCACTTTGGGAAGTTTTTAATACAGGTGGGGATGGGATGGAAACTGTTTCAGAGAGCGAAGCTGCCAATGGCATCTCATCCAGGATGGGCTTCCTCTGCAGGTCCAGCAGTGAGGGCCACCCCATGCAAGAGAGCTCCAGAGGGACTGAGTATTGGGCCAGTTGCTGAAGTGCCTTCCAAGGAGAGGGAAGGGGAAGCACCTGGGTTCTGTGCATTGCTTCAGATTAAACAAGAAGTGCTTGCTCGCCTCTTCTATAATTAAAATCCAAGTAGAGCTTTGCCGACTGCAGAGGGGCTCTAGTCCAGCAAAGCCTTGGACACGTCCCTGGCCACAGGGGCCTCCAGGGGCTGAGCAGGTGTTTGAGGGTGTAAATCCCAGACCCAAACCAAAAGCCTTTGGCTTTAGCACCTGAAGCTGCCCTGCAGCATTGCTGTGCTGGGTAATGAGGGCAGGACAAATAGTCCAGCGGCAGCAGGTGGAAAGCTTTTTAATCTTATTTTTTTAATTTTTCAAGAAACAAGGTTTTGTTTTGAGGTCCCAGGAATACAGGATGCCACATTCTCCCTTGGGACAGTGCCCCTTGTACTCACTTGTAATGTGGATGAATTATACAACTTGTTTCTTGTATCATTCCCTGAAATTAAAATTGTAACAAAGGACACATTGGTGCTTGTTCAGAACAAACCTGGCCCCTTCCTGCTGGAGAGGATGGGAGCAATGGGATAATGCTTTCCAGGGGAGGAACAGAGCACTCAACCGTCAGGCATCTCTTCCTTGTTACATTTGCTCCTAATTCTAGAAATACATCTAAATGCAAGGACTCTGTGCCACAAGAAATTAATGAGGAACAAACATTAATTATTCATGCCCTGAAACAGTAGGTCTGCTAATGTTTTTGCTAATCAACAAGTCAAACAGCTGCATCTCTGTCAGGGCAATCTTTGGGCAGACAGAAGAACAACTCTGACATGGACTATCCCGAAGTCTCACCCTCTGTCTAAATCAGTGAGAGGTGTTTGTCCCCAGCCCAGCCAAAGGAATCCAGAGTGTGGGAGTGAGAGCAGTCCCAGCCCTGCACTGCCTGGTGGTGCCAGAAGAGTATCCCTTCATCCTCACACCCTGCTCCCACATCCAGGGACACTGACAGGGGGATTTGGCCAGGGATGGTCCAGGGAGTGCAGACGTTGAGGGAAGGTGTCACCTGCTCCCAAAGCCAGACAGAGCTCAGAGTTTTTAAAGTCAGTTAACTCCCTTAACACTCCCAACAGCCGAGAGTGAGCTGGTTACAGGAGTCCCCCTCCCTATTTTGCTACCCACAAGTAACCCAAAATCGTGTGAAAAAGCAAAAAGGAAGAGCGGATGGAAGTGTTGTCTGACAGAGCTTTCTCCACCAGAGAGCACACAGAGGTATGTTATGTTGAGTTGACTCCAAATAATTTTCACATGAATTACTAAAGTGCCAGAAATGTATAATTTATCAGTGTTTAAATAAATCACTGGCAGAAGTGCTTTAAGGTTACGGGCGCAGGATGCGCAGGCCGGGCTATAATTAACTCCCACGTCACGGAGCGCGGAGCTGCTCCAGCGGCGCCACGAGACACCACCAGGGCTCAGCGAGACGGAGCACAAAAGGGGTTCGGCTCCTAAAAATAGGATGAACGACACCAGAGCAGTCGCAGCCCTGAGCTGGGGGCAATGCTGGTGCCCCCCATGCCGGCCCTGGGCTCCTCCCCACCCCCTGGTGCTCCAGGGCTTTTCCCTGGGGTCCAAGATACTTGTTTTCCCCTTGGGAGCGCTGGCAATCCCGGCAGTGCCACAGCACAGCTCCCAGCAGTGAGAGCTGTGACAGCACCCGACCGAGCTGGCTCTGCAGGGAGATGTGACCTCAGCTGGGGCGCCTGTCCCTGATCACCCACAGCGGGCAGAGGGTCCCTGAGGTGCTGTGGGGGGTCCCTGCTGCACTGACAGGGTACCCGCCACTGTTCCTGCTGGGGGGTTCCCCTCTGGCCCTGGGCACTCCCCTCTACCCCAGCTAGGGGCACTGAGCAGTGACAGCTCCGTTTGGGCTAGAGCTTATTGACCAGATAAAGTGGGTTTTTTTGAAGCTCAAATCCCAAAAAGTGAAATGGCCAGATGCCATGAAGAAGTCGTGAAAAAAACTCGGTTTTCTATTGTGGGAAGAAGGAGGAAGCTCCAGGTGAAGAAGGAGGCATCTGGGGCACCCCACACAAGGCCTTACCCCCACCCTGCCCAGCTCCACATGCCCAGGATCCCACATGGATCAGTCTATCTGAGAATCACCAAGCAGCCATTGGAAACTGTCTGTGGAATGATCCTGGTGAAGGAGAGAGAAACAGCTCTAGTTTATCCATTTAGGTTTTGATCACAGTTGTAAATCTGTCATGGAATAACGCAGTGGCAGCACATAAAAACCTCCAGAGAAACATCAAACTTACTTTTCCCTTTTCAACCCCCCTTGTGTCAGTGATCTTGTCAGTAAGGGCCCAGACACGTTACACAACCTGCTCCACAGGACAGAACTGGGTCCCACATTTCCAGAGATGAGTTAAAATTAGATTCCCACCTTCAGGAACCCTCTCCAGACAGTTAATGCTGTATTCCATACAGCCTCGACCAGAGACAATAAAGGCATTCTTGGCCTGACAAGTACACCAGCAACTCACCTTTACATTTGCTTCCTTCCAACAGGCTCCTGGCAGGATTCCAGCCCATGGCTGTGGGAAGAGCTGTCCCACCCTGCTAGGCTTGGGGAACTCTCAGATGATTCTTGGAATGGCTAGGAGGAAAAATACATCCAAAGCCACACACACACACACACAAATGCTACTCCTCTTCCACGTTCTTCATGTTCCCTTTTTCCATTAAAATGAATTTTGATCAGGTAGGATGCAGCGAGTGCTTTG
Organism: Pyrocephalus nanus; assembly: GCA_038380795.1. Classification (NCBI taxonomy): domain Eukaryota; kingdom Metazoa; phylum Chordata; class Aves; order Passeriformes; family Tyrannidae; genus Pyrocephalus; species Pyrocephalus nanus. The sequence goes on along the minus strand of CM076275.1, from coordinate 11,600,749 downwards.
AACTGGATGCCAAATCTTTCCTGCTCCGTGTTAGGATCTATCTCTGGAGGGACGTGGCTGCCTCCTGCAGAAGGAGGATGGTTGGTGGCTGTGGACTGAGAAGGGAGCTGGGGAAAATTCTTAAGTTCAACTCCTGGCACTGAGAAAATGTCCCAAAGCCACAGGTTTGATATGGAGAGGCTCTTCAGCAGCACAGAAGAGCCAGGTTGGGTTTTAAATCATTCCCAGGAGCCAGACACAGGGAGGGGCTGCAGGAGGGAAAGATTTGGAAAAACTTGGATCACAAACATTCACATTCATGAAGGCAACACAGGGAAGAGGGAATAACAGGAACTGGTGAAAGGAGCACAGACCAAGAACAAAGGTAATGGAATAAATTAACTTTCACCCCAACCTGTGAAGACTCAGAACAGGCAGCTGTGTCCTCTCAGGGCCTGTACCCAACAGCCCAGAACGCTGCAAACCTGGGAGAGACCAAGAAGCCACCCCGGGCTCTACAACCTTCCTTCATTTTCAGTTAAACTTTGAGCCCCCAGATGTCAAACAACCTCCACCCTGCCTCCTCCCCACATCCATTTACCTGTCTTAACTCCTTCTGTTCCAGAGCACTGAGACACTGGAAAGATGTATCTCCCAGCTCCGACATAAACCAATCCTGCACACAAATTCCACACACATAAATCCCCTTCCCCCAAAAAGAACGCCCGCTTCCCCCAAAAGAAGTGATAACACTCTTTTTGTGAGAGTTGTAATTTTTTTTGAATGGTTCTGCTTCCAATTTATTTCAGTTAGAATTTTGTCTTTCCTAAATCTTGAACCATTCCACAGTATATCTTTATTGCAAAAAAGTCAACATGCATCTTAGAAATTCAGCTTGTAATCAATAAAACAAACATTACATATATGAATTTCAATGTATAAACAGTTAGAAATTCATCAATATCTCCTATTATCCTATTACACAAGTTCACAATCTGTAAAAACTATAGTACAAGGTTACTATACACCAAGAGGAGCTTTGTTCCTTTTCACATGATTTTGTTAAAGTGGTGCTTTCACAAGCAGGTGCCAGGTTGCAGATTTACCTTGTCAGCTCTGGAGATGGTTTTGTTTATTTTGCTCAGGTTAAGTCAGCAAGGAAAGGGAGGGAATTCCTCCCACAGTGACTTGCTTTGCCCATCCTCACTGTCTGTCCCCCTGCTCAGGCTGGCACAGGGAATCACACCTGCCTGGGGCACACAGGAACCCTGTAGGGGTTGTGAACTCCCCAATAAAGCATTGCCATGAAATAAACTCAGCTGTAGTGCCCTGCTGCCTACAAAATCCAAACCAAACCACTCCAGGAGAGCTCAGCATGCCCTAAAACATAAGGGGGTCCACACACTTTGGCAGAAGACAGGCCAGTTTCACACAGCTCCCCTCCTCCTGCTCCAGCCCTCTGAGCCGCTCGCAGCCCTACTGCCCCCTGGGCACAGCCAGGCTCGGGGGCACTGCCTGCCCCCCAGGCACCAACCAGCTTTGGGATGGCACCAGGGACTTGGGCCAGCCTGCCAGGGGTACTGTGAAGGCAAAATTAACTGTATGAAGCTCTCAAAGCCATTAAATAAAGCTCCGGCCCTCACTCCCCTCCTCTTCCCCAGCACTTCCCCCTGGAAAAACAGAGGCCACCCACTGTCACTTTAGAGCTAAAACCATATGAAAAGGAATCCATTCCACGTGTGTCGAAGGCTACTGCAATTTGCTTACAGCTTAATTAATCCACTGTAATTTTCATTTTCCAAATACAAAAATACAACAATTCTTATTGAAATCTATACGCCGGTAGTTTTAGTACACAAAAAAAAGCAAAATATTTACAAAATTATACAGTTTAAGAAAAAGCTCTGTACAAAAAAATATATAAATCCTTTTGATCCCTCTCTCATTTTTTAAGTTGTCAGGACTCGGACATGTTTGCTGCAATGGATTTTTCAAGATACACACTGTGCCACAGACATTAAAATCCTTAGAGATGAAGGGAGAAGAGCAAGACATTCTTCTAAGTATATGGGGGGTGGGCTTCACCTTGTTTCTTCATGCCTGGAATTTAGACTCAGCCCCAATTTTGGAAAAGGTGAGGTTTGGAACGGGACAGAATACTGGAAATGTTCCCTTCAACTGACAGAAAACAGGACATTATATGGGTTGATACCCCACTACTCAAGGATACAGAGTCAGCAGGGCTGTGACCCCAGAGGGTGCTCAGCACCTGCCCGTGGCCACACCCAGAGCCATCAGGAGTCCCTGGGGAATACACTGGTGATCACTCAAGAGAGAAGAGAACTGTGCACTGACATGGTGTTTATTTTGTGTAGAAATGTACATAAACTGCACTGAGGAGTGGCCAGGACCAGTGGACAGGCAGGGAAAGTGCTGCCAGGTGACCCGGTCATGATCCCAGTACCAGGCACAGCACCTGGCTCAGGTCCCTGACCTGGTTACCTGCATCCCACCAGCACACACCCCATTCCTGGGGGGTCAATGGTACAGCAATAAGGCAATTGAGAATGTAATGGAGTTCAGCTCAACATGTCTGAAAGAACTGCCCTTGGCCATGAGGGAATCCCCTTGGAGACCCAGCTCTGAACACCCTCGGGACGCTCATCCCTGGTTTGGAGCCCGGCAGGACAGCCTGGTCCTGTGGGCTGAACACTGCAGGGCTCTGCCTGGAACAGACAGCTGGGAACAGGGAGAGGAAGGGAGCTGCTCCTGGCTGGGGCCAGATTAGCTGCTTTTGAGGGAGTCTGGAACTCCTTCCATTCCTGCTCACGAATACTGAAGTGTAGTAAACAAACAGTCTGACTTACACTGAGCCTTACACTGGAACTACAGAAGGAAATCGAGAGGGAGTGAAAATCCACTCCAGTGTGTCCCTGCTGTTGTTTTCTGTGAAGCAGAATTTGAAGAAACAGAGTGAACTGGACAATGTTATAGCAATACCCTGTTAAATTGTTTCTTTTACCTTTTCTCACGAAAAGCAGCACAACATAGAGACTGTGTGGCTGTCAAACATACTGAAATAAATGATTTATGAACCTAGCTACAAATAATTCCTACTATAAGAGACTCGGTAGGAAACAAAATGCTACCCTTTTTCAACGAGCAAATGAGGCCAGTTTTTCTTTCATAATATTTAATGAAAGTTTGTCTTTACCCTAACCCCGTAATATTGCTAAATAAAAACTGTAATATCTTTTTAATTATAAACTAACAAACCAATCACATTATAAAAAACCCAAAACAAGGTAATACAGGTGACACAAAAGAGGACAAGAAAATACTAATTTTCCCCCCCTCTCTCTTTTTATCCTTCTTAAATAGGAAAAAAAAAATCACCATCTTGGTGAGCTTGATAATCCTGTAAGAAGTTCCTGGGCCTTTGGATAGCTCAGTCTCACAGCTCTATGTCCCACATGTTCTCATACCAATCTCTGCTCATGGTAAATCTTGTGGTTTGAAAAGAAAGTAAAGCTTTTTTTGGCTCATCAACTTCCTTAAATAAACGTTTAAAAGATGCAGCTTGAACTATATTCCTAAAATTATACATTTCCAACATCAAGTTTCATCTTCTCCAAGAACGGGATTCATCCTCATCTTCATCATCATCGTCATCATCTTCGTGCAAAAATAAATCTGAGGTTTCAGTCTCCTGGAGGAAGAAAAAAATGGACTTTTAAACACAAGTTCCACACTGTGCCCTGGAACACATCACACCACACAGCCTCAGCTGGACTTGTACCTTGATGTGGTGTTTGTTACTGTTTGTCTCACAGACATGTACAACTACACCCAAACAGTTTTAGGGGAAGAATGGCAGCCTCCAATCAGGAAAGGGAACGAGAGCAAAGCTTCAGAGGAAGCTGGAATAAACCACCACCCATGCCCCTCCCAAAGAAGGTTCCTGTTAAGTGCCTCTACAGAAAAACCTTTAAAAGCTTAATGTGTTCAGAATTACAGGGAAGAACAGACATAGTGTTTCCTACAGTGGAGCACTAACAAGAGTCAGTGCTTTGCAGCCTGCACACAGAACCTGAGCCATCATCATCACTGACAAATCCACATCCCATCCACAAAGTGTCTACCTTTTTTTTTTTTTTTCTTTCCCTTTTCCCCATTTTAAAATGTGGGAAATGTACCTGACTATTCAAACCCAGTTCAGTTCCCAGTTTACAAAAACATATTTTACACAATTTCTTCAGCACACAGAACACTGTATCCTAAGAGCTCTGAGCTATATTAACAGATTTTCATACCTCTTCCTTGGACTCCTCTTCCTCAATTTCTGTGGACACAGAAGGTACCTTGGGTTTGTGCCATGAGATCTGGAGCCGCCGGTCCTTGAACCGGGATCCCTGGTTAGCAGCCTGAGTCATGTTTAAAGGAAAAGATTTTCAGCGAGAGGACTGAGTAAAGAACTTTTAGTATCACCAGCAAGCCAGACCCAGTGCATGAGGTGCAGAGGCACATTTGAAGATCTCAAATATGTAAACCACAATCAGTCTTCTGAGAGCAACTTCATTCACACCCAAATCTGCCAAATGCTGCTCCCGCCCTTGCAATGTAAAGAGGATGAGCAGAGCTCTGAGGGGATGGGGACACGGAGCCTTTACCAGCCAAAGCTCTGTGTCCCTGTTCAGGTGGTACCTCCCTTTCTGTGGCACTGCCTGCAGCAGCACCAAACACTAGTGAGTTCAAACTAGGGGAACAAAGCCTCTGAAATTTTAAAATAAAAAGGTAGAACATCAGCGGTTAAAAATTCTTATCTTAGGTCTGTGAAAAAAATATATCCATGATTCTACTTACATTCTCAGCTTCTGAGCGAGACTTAAAAGTCAGAACAACACTTAATGGGGAATCCTCTTCTTGAAGGTCTTCAATATCTCCAAATTTCTGTGAGAGAAAAGTTCATTAGGATCAGCAGTAATATTCTCCTCCAAACCCATGATCATCATGGGCTATACTTGCAGTACTCAAATGTACTGAAATCTGATTTCTTGGACAGAAAAGCGAGAGCCAGCAGACTCTCAGCTGCATCACTCAGCAATATTGCAGCACTTGTATTTTTGGGCAAAAGCTCATTTTTACTGCTATCCTATTAAGCAGGGCTTAATTCTGCAGGAGGAAAGGAAACACATGTATTAATTTACAGCTCACACTTACAGAGAAGTGCTGTAACAATTCATCTTTTTCCTCTTCAACGAAGCCTCCAACAGTGAGTGCTTTGGGCCGGTGATCCACCACCATGTGGTTCAACATGCCCCTTCCTCTGCCCCCACGGCCCCGGCCCCGGCCTCTTCCTTGGGCTGGCACTGTCTTTCCTCGACCAACAGGCAAGATTCCTAACCGGGCAGCCTGGGGAAAGAACACAGCCACCCCCACCGTGAGGGGATCCGAGGCACTGATACCTCAGCAATTCATTCACAGCACCAGTGCACACCAGCTCACCTCCACCTGCAACTGGTTGAGCTTCTTCCGCAGCTCAGTCGTGTCCTCTCCAGAGGACAGCCTCTTGTGGAAATCCAGCTCTGCATCCAACAGTTCCTTCTGTGCCTGGGAGGAAAAGGGGCAGGAAGAGAAAACAGGAGGGAAGGGCAGAAGTGTAATGCATGCTTATAAATGTTTTATTCTACTTCAACAACATGTTGATGTGAATGGTACAGACAGATCAGGACACGACAGCCACGCTTTCCTCTAAATTCCATCTGTTCTAATTGTGTGCGTGTTGTCCCCACCATTTTTTGAAGGAACCAGGATCCTCTGCTTTAGAACTGGAACAAGTGTGAATGAACTACAAGCAAAACTAGGTCATGGAGTTCCTTAAACCACGGCTTGCTCATCCATAGTTATCACTCACATTAAAATACTGCTTGGAAGTGTTTTGATCTAATGTTGCTGCATTTTTAAGACATATTATTAGAAACAGTTACAAAAGACAAGCAGGCAAGTGTGTTGCACAAGAAATACCTCTGTCTTGGACTTCAATTTGGATGGTGCGGAGGTTGCAGATGAAGTTTTTAATTCATCCTTTAACTGAGATATTTTTCCTGTTAATTCTTTCAAGGTCTTCATAATTTCTGCTCTCTCTTCTGGTTTCATGGCCTTGTTTTTCTCCAGCTTGGATATCAACATCTATGCAATAATGAAAGTGCAGGAACATTAAATTCCAGGAAAAACAGCCCTGAACAGATAGGTATCTACAAAATCAGAACGTATTTACTAGAGACATTCCAGACTTACCTTCTGGCATTCTATTTGTTTTTCTAACATCTCCTGCTTCTTTTTCCTCATGTCTTGTTGGAGTTTCATTGCCTCCTGTATGAGGAGAAAATGCTTTCCATCAGTAAAAAGCAGTCTAGCATTTTACGTACTCATATAAATCATATTGTTCTCTTCAAGCTATGGAAGTGAAGTCCACAACAAAAACTACTGTCTGCAAAACACACAAGTACAAAGTATAGCTGATCCAATAAAAAAATGGTAATTTCCTGCTGTACAGCACTTTAATTTTTGCCCCCTTCAGACACCTCTTAAAAAACATACCCTACGCTGTCATTCAAGTGTCTCATACCTGCAGAGATGGAGATCAGAGAAATGCCTCCAGAACACTCCACACAGCCAAGCGTGCCAAGTTAGACACCCCAAAAGGACACTCCACCCGATTAGCCCCAAAGTGTGTTCGCAAGACAGTCCCATAACGATGACAAAGCCCACACCCATGCAGAAAGCTGTACAGCAGCACTGAGGTTTCAGGTGCCCATCAAACCTTACATTTAAAGCACTTTGCTCACGACACTGTCAGTCAGCCATCAAGAGTCAAGTACCTGTTTTTTTTTAAGGGCTTCTTGTACATCGTGAGGTTTAGACCCTGCACCAGACTTCAGGGATGTCTTTAAATTTGGAGAACTGTAAACCATTTTTGAGTGGCTTGTAGAAGTAGGATATATCTGAAACAGTAAAAACACACACACTAAAATATGGAATAGCTTGAAGTGACTCTGATATACCAACAGGATACCTCAGAGGGACATATACCAACACAAATGTTCAGATTTGTACAATGAGGCAGAAAGACCAATGCAATTAAAACACATAGATAAAGACATCAGTCTAGTTAAAAGGATTTCTGCAAAAGATACTGTCCATCCTTCTCCATGCCAGACTCCCTCTGCATCCTGATTCATACTAGGACACCACTGAAGGTGATGAGTTCCATTTGCCTTAGTTTTAGCTTCACAGTCACAACTTAACATCACACTTTCTGATCAAATGAAGCAGCAAAAGCAACTCTCTGCTTTCTTTCTTAAAAGGACTTCTCTACAGCCCAGAACACATGCTGCACTTTTGTATCAGTATGAATTAAACTGTATCAGCTTGAATTCTGGGCACAAGGAGTCTCTAAGCTTTAGCATTGCTGTTGAAGCACAGCATAAGCTCAAAAATCACTGAAAGCCAATAGATTTGCCAACAAAAAGCTGATTTCACATACAGGCTGTCAGATTTGCTTACTATGAAGCACTGCCAAAAATATTTTACGCTATTTAAAATACTGATACTTTGTTCCTAAAATCATTGTCCCTGTTTCATGTAAACAGCTGATGAAATGAGGAAGAAGTGACCGACTGTGGCTGCACAGAACATTAGTGAAAATGAATAGAACCAAGTGGGAACGATTCACAAGTCCTTCCCAGCTGACAGGCCAAACCTGAGAGCATGACCATGGCTGGTTTTCAAACATACCTGAGACTCTTCCACCCCAGCCCCGGGCTGGCTCAGCTCGGGCTGGCTCCCACCCGCTGCTCCGAGGCGCCGTTTCACCGGGACTTTGTTAAGGACATAGGCACCAGATGCCAGGGGTTTGTTCATCACCTGTGTATCCAGATATTGAAATGTGAAGATTAGATATTTTGCTTTCCTGCAGCAGCAGTACCTCTGGTATGCTGCTGACCTCCCCGACAGCACGTACCTTGGACAGGTTGCTGTGCACGGTCACGGCGGGCTGCGTGGCCAGGGCCTGCTGCTGGAGGTGCAGCTGGTGATGGAGGGCCTGGGGGGGGTTTGGCTGCTGCTGCTGCTGCTGCAACGTGGGCTGCTGCTCACTCTCCCTGTGCCACAGCACCCGGATAAACCGATTGCTCAGCACCGCCTCCGTGCTGGAAATCGCCTTCCTTGCCTCGTCATTACTCAGATACTGAATGAGAGCAGCTTCAGGGTCGTTCTGGAAAGCAACCTAAAGCAAAAGTTCATAAATGCATTATTTCTCAAGGAAGGAAACATCTCAACTGGCAGCAAACCCATTTATAAATAATCTGCAATCACGAGTGGGACACCCAGTGTATTAACAGCTCAAAACACGGGTAGGACGCTCTATGTAATTAAAACTAAGTACATTTTGGCAAACATTACACGTCCTTGCAGCAAGGCCTACATACAGTAAAATAAATAAATAAAGACTCCTCCACCAACAGCATCACATTGAGAGCAGTGTGCAGTGCCACTGGGGTATGGCTGATGAGACCCTGCCACTGACCCAAAGGCTCCTTATTCCAACCCCCTGGAAGGCGAGCGCTGCCCGAAGGTGCACAATCTCAGCACACCCTCAAAGCAGCAGTACCTCTGAGTCTTGAGTAAGACTCTTTCTCTAAAAATTAATATCACACGAATAAAAATGTATCTTGGACTTCCTAGTGCAATGATTCAGAGAGCACATTTGAAATGCAATATTTCATTACAGAGGTGCAGAAAGCACCAAGGTATCTTTTGGGCTAAGACATAAAATTATCCACTCAAGAAATACAGAGGCTTCCCAAGTATGTGTCTTTTATTTAGACCTGTAACTGAGGACTTAAGAGGCCACTGTTTATTCTAGAAAAATAGATGGAAATTAAATGTTATTTTAACCACGTAACTTGGTTTTTAGTACTTTTCCCATTCTTACAGGGCAGTGGACAACACTGAGCTGGAATCAGTTCTAGGATGCCAAGTGGTCACAAACTGATGCAGATAAAGACTCTCCTGGTAGCATCTTTGTCAAAATCCTGACTATGAAATACTGTAAGACTATCATACAAGACAAACTGTCAGATTATCTCTTTCAAAAGTTATATGCAAGTTCTTCACACACCTGAGTTGCTTTAGACACTGTTAAACTTGTCAGTCTTTCAAATGTAGTATGACCTCATGAAGGCAGAAGCCAACATACTTTTACAGAATTAAGATAATAATACACAGTAGACAAAGAAAAGGTTTCTTTGAATTTGATTATCTTCTCTCCCAATTAGCCTCCATTAAGATTTCTCAAGAAAAACATGCAATTATTCCAGCAGGCTTTGGGAAAAATAAAATACCCATACACAGACATAAAACTGAACTTTGGCTTTTACCTGAATGTTTACAATAGTTCCAAATTTGCTGAAGTGTTCGTTGAGCTGTGTAATATTGTTCAATTCTGGTGGAATTTTTCGAACTTCTAGTTTTGTATTCGTATACTGATTCTTTTTCAAAAACCCTGACTTGTTCTGGTTGTTATTTGCTTGCCTAGAGAAAAGGAGAACAGAACCAGTTCAGATGGGCCTAAGTAAGGCAGAAAATGTTAACACACATTTTTTCCCTGAAAAGTACACTAATAAAAAAGAGCTCTCCCCACCACCCAATGTTTAGGCACCATATTACATGGACACAGACTTTCTGACCCAACCACTCCAGTTACAGGGAGTGGTGAACAGCAATGTTCCCAGCACTGACAGCAATCAAGTGCATTCCCATTAATTCCAGCTAATTCTTACTTTCCCAGCCAGGGTTTCTTCAGTGGTGGACATTCCATGTTACTTGGAGATCTTTTCCTGCTGTCTGGTTCCAGGACAACTCTAGTGACATTGCTGCTGTTATTCGTAATGGGAATGGGAGGTTCAGTCTGGATGATAATATTGGCAGCTGAATGGAAGGAAAAAGGCCTGTGTTATTCCAGCACACATGGAAAAGCTTTGCCTTACACAGGAAAACATGACTGAGGTTAAAAACATAAACATTAGGAAGACTTTACCAAATTGGTCTGTTTTGTTTCTGAAGTTATTCCCAGATCAATCCGTAGCCTAACTAAACATCCTGAGGGTAACAAACACAGTCCAGCCGGGAGGGATGAGGTTTTGACCTTTAAGGTTAATATTAGCTTGAACAAAGCTATAACTTCATTTTTCAGGTACTGAAAACTCAGATTCTACAGGAAAATGAGAGGGGGAAAAACCCCACAACCAACCCAACCAAATCCCAACAAAACAGAAAAGGAGGTAAACAGCCAAGGCTGAGTTCCCAAGTTCCCAGGCTTCACTTTAGAGCAGGGGGCAGGGGCTGAATAAACAACCAACTTTCCCTGTACGAACCCCTGACAGGGTAAAAGCAATGAAGAACACATGCCTTCCACTGCTTCCCCCTTGCCAGCCCTCCACCAGGCTTCAGCAACAAACTGTTAATTAAATACAACTATTACGCTCTCTGAGACATTAGATCTAAAGATTGAAGCAACTTCTACCAACATAGTTTGCTAGAAAGGTATATATATAACCTTTGCAAGAGTATGCCCTTGCTGTTAGTCTCCTGTCTGTGCCAAATATTCAACTCCTAAAAAGAAGTCTGAGTTATACAGCAATTTCTATGACTTTTATATCAGCCAGAGCTCTGCTGGTTACACTGGTGAGAACAGACTGGACATTTACAGGCCTGGCTTTGATCTCACTTTGGAGGATAATTTGAAAGCAAACCTTTTCCACCTGTGACAAAGAAAAATAAAACAAAGTGGTGTGAAGCCCCACCACTGACCACTCAGCCCAGCTTAGCCTTGGGATGGGCTCTTAGAGAGCCTGAGGGGCAGCAATAAAACCCCAACCCTGCCTCTGTGACAGCCATTTAGACACAAATGGCAACAGCAATTTCTGCAATAATATTTAACTATATTCTTTACAGGATGAGTCACTGGAAAGAAATACTGAAAAAAAAATTTTTTCTTATCTACTGATTAAGAAACATTGAAGTGTAACAACAAACATTAAAATTTAACATCTTTGCTTTCAAGGATCAGGGCAGGAAAAACAGGAGGGAGAAAGAAAGTTTTGCTGCCAGAACTAAACTTTCTTTAAAGAGCCTTGACTTGTTCTCTTCCCTAAAAGATATTTCATACACGTCATCACTAAGAGACTACGCCCACATCCACTCAGGTAGGGGTTAGGAATTGTTTAAGTGCAGACTGGGATTCCCATGGGCTGGGAGAATTGGAATGCTACCTGCAATGTTCATTCAGAGAGAACACCTGGCTGACAGAGTTAGACCAAAACATGCCATGACAGTTCCCCTCTTCACTACCACAACAGCCCAGGCAAGGACTGGGATCATCACCTCTGTGCCCTTGGCTGATCAAAAGCAATCTGCAGCCTGTGCTGCCAAAGCCACCTTTAGGCACCACTTTTCCTTCTAGGAGCTCCCAGCATGTGGAAAGTGCCTTCACAGGCTAAGGAGGAACAAAAACCCAACCAACCAACAAAACCCTTGTAACATCCCCAAGCAAGCGGTTATTTTTAACCAAAAAAGCTGCTTTGACTTTAATATCGTCATATCAGCACCTTCAAAAAGGTAGAAATGCCCAAAAATTGCTCTGAAACACTAAGAGCAGTGAGAAAAAGTAGTGCTTTCAGCCTGAAAACAGGGAAAATTGTTGACGGTCTTGGACAAAAATAGCAACAGCAATGACCAGAAACCCTTCCTACCTCGAGGATTTGTATCCATCTCCCCAGATGTTAGGCCAATTAGATTTGGACGCTGCATTTGTGCTCTCGTAAAGAACTGCCGATACTGAGATCTACCAGCACTGGTAATACTAGGAGCTTCGGGGTTATAGCCATCTGGCTCATATGTATCTACAAAAAAAGGAGAGAAATGACAGGATTTTTCAAATGAGTTTAAGACTCGGGGTTAATTTTCCTTTAAGGAAATGCATGGATGTCCAAGAGTCGGAAGCTGTTTTGGATGAAGAGGAAAGAGAGGTAGTACAGCCAACGTGTGCAGCCATTTCAAACCCTCACCTGGACCCAGCCTATCTGGGCACGTTCTCTTTTTAATCTGGTTTAATTCTGTTTTTAATCTGGTACTGTTTGCCCAAAGCACACAGGTCACAACACTGAGTACTGCCGATCCATTGACTGGAAAGGCCCAAGGTATCTGGGTGACAACTGCACAGTGACTAGCAGTGTTTCAAGGGGAGCAACACAAGGTTTGATTTGGACATTTATACTGCAGGGCCTAAGATGCAGAGATTTTCAGTCTTTGCTGCCCAATGGTTTAGTTCACTTCAGGAAAGGATTTTGGGGGAAGAACATACTTAAATAATTCCAATCAAAGGAAGTTGAGAAATGAGGTAATGGGACCAATACTTACCTACTGAATTCTCTTACTTTATGTAAGAGTGAGATCAGCTGCCTATCCCAGGTAAGGTAGGAATGATCATTTTCATCAGAAGGGGGCACCATGAGAACACAAGATGACAGAACTGACTGCTATTGTTCCTCCAGCCCAAGGTTCAAATCGAGGACAATGGATTTTTCCACAAAAAAAAGAAAAGCTGTACAAGAACTAGAATGAATGAAGTCTATGAAGAGCCTCCACAGAAACACAGCACATCCTGGAACAGAATGAATGCCTGCAAAAGGGGACCTAATAGATGTGAACTCCTCTGAATCCCAGCTCCTTATTCCACAGCAACAAAGACAATCCTATAATTTAAAACAGATGCCCCAGAATACCTACACTGATGTTTTACAGTTTCAGGCTCTGCCAAGAACTTTCACTAACCCTGAAGGAGCTGAACTACAAGTTCTTCCTCCCCGATTTGGCACATAGTTTGACTGCAAGAGGGCAGCCAGCAGTTATTACCACAGCAGTCCAAGAACAGGACATGAGAATCTCCACAGCAGTTCTGGAGAACAGAATTACTGTGATGCCCTGCAACCTACAACAGGCAGAATCACACATTAGAAGCTCTGGAGCTGAAAGGATCAGATGGTGACACCTAAACACCTGACAGCACTTGGGGATAACTGAACAGATTACTGAACATGAAGTTTGAGTGACTGAAGTTCTGAAAAGCACAAAAGTCACAAAGAAGATGACATGGATCATGAACTGAACTAGAGCCTCCCTTTGAATAAAATTCAGAATATTTATTGTAAAAAACCCTGATGCGAATATTATAAAACACTGACATTTAATTCTCTTATTTTGCTCATATAGAATATGAAAACGCCATTAATCCTTTCATTATTAAAGAAATAAGCTTTACTGTGTTTAAGCTGAGCAATCTAGGACTCTCCAGGTATTTTGCTATTTTCCCTTGTAAAACCCACTTTTTAAAACTTTGAGCTCTGTTAAGGAAGATGGTCATGTCCAGTGAAAGCCATCCACTTTAAGACAGAAAACTAGAACTAAGTTGACTCCGGAAAAAGGATAGAAAGAAAGTACTGATGCTTATGAAGACTGTACAGACTACTGTGATACACAACTGGAAAAAAAAAATCTCTCATATGTAGTAGTATAAATTGGAGAGGAATAAAACCTAAGTTAAACAGCAATTACAGGTTTCCAGATCCATCTTTTGCCTACTAATATGCTACTGAACAGCTTGAGGACGAAAGGACCCCTTTCTTACGCAGCAATCTGACTGCTGTGAGCACAAGAAACCCAAAGGAAGCTCCCCACAGCGCTCTTCCCTCACACAGAGCACTGCTGCCATTCCACACTGCAACGGATGATGGACTGACCCAGGGAGACCCATCAGACTTCTTTTTAGATTTGTTCATACTGGAGGAAGACAGATGATAACTTCTAATCACACATCAGCACAGGAATTTTACAATTGTTACATCTAACGGATTTAAACCAAGAGACATGTGCTTACGTTCTGACACTGTATAGAGCAGGTTCTGGGGCAGAGGAGGAGGCAGCCTTGCTCCCACGGGTGCCAGGCTGGGCACTGCGCTCGTCCCCGGCTGGTCACGGTTATTTATCAGGCTGGACTGCGTTAAAGGTGGTCCTACAACAACACCACAGAACAGATCACACAGTCACACACTGACAGCTTGCAGACAGAACGTGCAAACAATTCAATGCCGTTTGTTTATGCTTTGCTTCCAGCAAGGTCAGGGTTGTAAATATGTTCAATCCCACTACAATAACAGTGAATTGAGAAGCTTGTTCAGGTAAGTTACTCTGATTCCAACACCTTTTCCCCTTTCCAGAAAAGATAATGCTCTAAGGGAAAAGGAAAAAAGTGTCTTTTCTTCCCCAGAGGTTTGTTAGTGCAAGAGCTGCATTAACTACAGCAGCTCCTCCCTCAGCTCTGCCATGGAGAGCCAAGGCTTGCTCAGAGCAAGAGACCAGATCAACACCATTTAGACTACAGTTCTGAAACAGGAACTGCAGGGCAAGAGGCATTCCCAGACAAGGAATTTCTCTAGCTGGTTGTGCTTTGATTACCTCATGTACCACACAGATATTCTTACTGAGTGTATGTCGAAAAGGACCCCAAGTGACACTACACAGCCCATTCTGGGCACTGTCAGTTCTCTCACTGCAAGTCAGTTGACCCACTAAAGGCTTCATGCAAAGGTTAATCCTGTATCAAATTATTTCTCATCCCAAAGCTGCTGCTATTGGACACAACCATCACAGCATGTACTGTGTCCCTGGAACAGAGAGCACTGAACCAGAGCAAACATGTTCTTAATATGCTACTTCTTCACAGAATTCATAAGGTGCAGTAAGATAACACAAAAGGCTGAACATCTCAGATCACTGCTGAGCTAGAACAGATCTTAAATGTGTCAATGATATATTACTCTCAAATGGCAGATAATGTAGCACCAACACTGGAGCTTTATTAGAACCCTTAGGAGACTGATTCTCAGTATTTTTTGCATTTGAGGAAAACAAAAACATATAAAGTGTCAGTATCAAACCCAACCACCACCAGGCTTATGAGATGAGCTGAAAGATCCCCCCAGCTCCACTCCCATGCCCTATTTAACCCAGTTCGGACATCGTGGTTCACAAGCCGGCACTGAAGGCCAGCAAAGAAACCACAGCTGGTTCCTGACGTGGTGCCAGACACAGGCAGCTGTGACTCACGTGGGACGGGCAGCACGACGGGCGGGGGGGGCTGCGGGTGGGCCGGGGGCACCGGCAGCCTCAGGCCACGCACGGGCCCCGGCAGCGGCGGCAGGAGCATCCCCGGGGGCGGCGGCAGCCCCGGCGGAGGCGGCGGAAATGGGATCATGCTTGGCAAGGAAACTTCATCCACGACTAAAGGATCATTTCCGTGGTCAAACTGGCAGAGATCACCAAGGACACAATACCCTCGCTCTGGAAAACAGGACATTTCGTGTCTTGCCAGGGAAAAAAAAAAAAAAAAACAACCCCGAAGTTCGCAGTGATTTGTAGCATTTCATATTTTGCTGGAATGCCTTAATAAGGAAAGGAAGCAGTCACTGATACAACATTACATTACCAGATAAGGTTTCAAAATAATTCAAATTAGAACAGTCTTTCATAAAAGCATTCAAGCTTACATGCATCCATCATAAAGACTAGTCAGAAGTACTTGTTCATATTAAACACACACACTGCAATCTGCAGCAGGACTGCCAGTGGTTGAGGTATTTGTCTAGCACATACACAACTGTGAACAAAATCCGTATGTTCTTAACCAGCAACTGTCACAGGATAAGCAAACTGCTTCAGTAAGGCTAGTTATGTCCTCAGTATGATAGAGATCATTTCTGCACCTCTTACATACAAGCTACACGTCACACGCCACTGCAGTGTGACTTGCTGCCCACATTTAGTGAATACCTGAAAAACGAGTCACACAAACACTGAAACCAGGCATGGAATGGAAAACTAAGGAACAGTTACCGTCATAATCTTGACATCTTCTTTTAGGAGGAGGGTTTCTGCCAAATGAACTGGGATTGCTGTGATTGTTGAAGTAATTTGACCAGCTCTCTGTGGTGTTTTCAAGGTGGTGTGCAGGTGCAACTACAGTAACAGCGCTGGGAATAGCTTGTGCAGAGGAATACTGTTCAGAGGATTTACTGGAAGATGCGGACACCGGATTATATGAGCCTTCAACATCATTTTTTTCACTCTTGTATTTTGATCTCTCTCTGTCTCGGTGCTCTGTTTAAAAAAAAAGTTGGGTAAAGCTTTCATGGTTTGTTCTGCACATCAGAACCACAAGGAAGTGCTAATACACAACATTTCCTGAAATATTCAGTGTTCTGCATGTTAAACTGTTCTTGAAGGAGCTCAGTCTTACCAATGGAGTAAGAACTAAATATAATGCAAACAGGGGTTTAACTTCAGAAATCTCAATGTTTTCCTTGTGAAATGCACATTCACTCCTCTACTCCTTTTTCTATTCTGGATTACAGTTCTCTTTTAAAGGAGAAAGAGAAGGGCAAAAGCCTTTCAAACAACAAACATACCTTTGCCCTTAACTAATGTGGTCTCAAGGTGCGTTGAAATCTGCTGTAAGCTGTGGCACTTACTTTTCCAACAGACCTGAACTAGCCCTAAAAGAACAACGATCACATGGTAACCACTGCAAAGAAACCTTCTCTAAAAATATACTGTAACGAAGTGAAAGAGAGGGAAACACAGACTTGCAAAAAGCTCAGTCTTTACAAGGAGAAAAACAACAACAAAAAAATCAACAGCTTTGTCAGAACACACAGCTCAAAAATACAATTTACTGATATCCACGGGTATACACCTGTGGATAAATTAAGAGGTTAGCGAAGAAGAAAACAACCCCTTTAATTGTTCTACTCCGAAGAACAGCACCTTAATTAACAAGTTCAAGAACACAAAGCTCTCAAAATTTGCTCCAACTACCCAAGGGCACCTCCTGGCTGCTAAAGCAGAGAGGACGTAGGAGTCACACCCGGCACTGCCATGGGATGTTCTCCTGCAGCAGCACCCTGGATACTCACCACTCCTGCTGCCATCCCGGTCTTTGCTCCGGCCTCTGCTGCGGCTGCGACTGCGACTTAACCCTCGGCTTTTGCTCCGGCTTTTACTCCTGCCCCGGCGCCAGCCAGACTTCTCCCTGTACAAGTCACTCCTGTCATAGTACCTGTCATAGTCCCTCCATTTCCCATCATCCCGCTTTTTCTCTCTGGTCCTAGAAAAGACAGATGTAGAGGATGTTCGTGAGAGGAGGAACCAAATTAAAAAAGAAGCTCGCAAGAAGGCAAGGTACTGCTTGTCCGTCCCATCCATCTGGGCAGCGAGACATTCCAGTCAGAATTTCCCAAGCTACAGACAAGTACAGAAGCTCAAAGCTGAATCACTGGTCTGTGGAAAGCAGCAAGGGCAGGACTAGGAACTGGCAAGGTGAGACAGTTACAGTGCTCAGACTGGGACAGGCTTAAAAGTGATCTTCACTGTGTGAACAACTGCCCCCAGCCCCTACAGACCTCCAACAGTGTGCTCTTCATTCATATAACAAGGGAAACAATGGAACCGATGACATTCCTAGGAATCATCATTTGAAGAACACTATCTTTTTTGGAAGAGGCCAACTTCTTGTGAAGGGTTCTCACATACATGATCGGCATACAGACAACATACCACAGACAGAGAAAATGAGGGAGAAAAATCACTGTTTTTCATAAAAATCCCTACCTACAAGGTAAAAACCAGTAAAGTTATTGACAACAAATACAGATGAATATCTTAATATTGTGGCTCAAGGCTAACCTTTGCTCACTGGAATCTCCACGGCTCCTCTGGGGACTGGAATACTTCTTCTTCCTGCTCTCCCGCTCTTCTTCAACTGACTCTTGAAAATTCTGTTTAACACACAGCTACCAAACGAGAACAAGTATCACTTTTTTCAATGAAAAACGTGACATCAAAATGTACTTCAAGTTATAGACAGCATCCTATATAAAATATTCAAGTATTACTTGCCCACAATACTGAAACACTACAAGTAATCAAGCACTAGAGGAGTTTTTGTCTCAAAACTTCCAGGTTCTTATGCAGATATGCCTCCAGATAAAACCACTTTGATGTTTTGTTTTTAAACAGGATTCAGGAAAATCAAGATCCCTCTCCACTCTATTGCCTTATTTAGCATAAGCAATTCTATCAGTGAGGTATTTCCTGAACCTTGGAACACAACTCAGGAGTCACCTCTCCAGGTAGGAAAGTCACTGGTTGACATTTTGAATAACTGCTTTAAGGCAGTTAATCTGCTCACATGGTGGAACTGGTCACATTTCTTGCTGGCCTCCAGCAAAGCAGGCTCAGAAGTCTGTCAGCTGTACCACCACTGCAAACCACTGAACCACTCTGCCCTTCTGCTGCCATTTCACATTCCTAACAAGCTACTGTAAATTTTGGTGACAAAAGTTGACATGCAGTAATGTAAAAGATTTTTTTTTCCAAGTAAAACAAAAAGAAAGGCTTCCTACATGCTTGTATAACAGGTTTACCTGGGGAAAACTGGTAGAAATATTCAAGACTTGGCCTGACAGGGCTCTGGACTTGCCTGACCTGCAGTCCTGCTCCCAGGACAAGGTTCATCCCACCTGGGTCCCCTGCAGCCCTGACTCTGGGTAATTCTAAGTGTTGTTTATTTTGTGGCCTCTATTTGCAGGACTCACACCATACACTGAGCTATCTGACAGATCTTGATGATCTGCTGATGGCCTTGCTGATGCCAAAATAACTAATTAATGTCCTGATCCTGTCAAGCTGTCCCATAAAGCTGTCCTAGATATCTTCTTTTGCCTATTGCCACTTCCCTCCACCCCCCAAACCTCCCCCTCTGCCCCCACCAGAGCACTGGCTAAGTCAACTGAAGGTAGCTCTAAAGGGCTTTCTATAAACTATGACATTACTTTGAGAACTGATGAGAAAGCTCTTACAGTGAAAATCTTGTATAGTGGCAAATTATGAACTTCCATAAGCAAAATTGTGTGCCACAACCTCAGATAAAAAAGGACTTGTGAAAAGAGAACAAAAGAGTAAAAAGCAACTTTAATTTAAATCATGTGATGAATGATGTTCTGGTAAATAAGGACTTGTGTTTGGGTTGACCTGGGTTTGGCTGACTGACAAGATTTCTGCAATTAATTGTCACCTTCTCTCAAAAATTTAATTGCTTTCAATTTTGTCAATAGAACTTAAAATCATGGTAAAAGAGAGAACTGTTGGCAAACAAACTCTAACTCACTTTCCAAAGTAATTATTCCATTACAGAGGCTGATATATTTCATTGATTCTAAGCATTGCAGAAAATATTCTAAATAATTTCTATTCCTCACAAAATATACAAAATTGGAAACATTTTGGACTGGTTTTGCTGCTTCCCCCTCTCAAACTCTTCCAAATAATTATTAGCTGGTATTGCTAGGGCCACGTGAATAGGATTTCTGAGTGCCACTACTCTCAATCACACGTAGGCTTTGGAAAAGTATTTAAAATGTTCTTGTCCAAATTGTCACCTTCCATTGCTCTTCAGACACACACAGGTCACAGAGATCATTATTCACAACAGAGTGCACTTTTCTTCCATGTTTGGCCTCACAAATGTGTGAGAGCTCATTTGAAAATTAAAGGCAGGCAGAGCAAATAACGTTACCTCCTCCTTGACTTCTTCTTTCTCCTGCCCTGCAGGCTTTGCCTCTGCCTTCGTGGGCTCAGCAGAAGGAAGGTAACTCTTGGTGTACAAACTTTCAAAAAGTTTATCTACAAACCCTGAAGTTTCTGAGGATACAGAACACAAGAAAATACTGTTATATATGGATTTAAGGGCACGGTTACTTTTACCAGAGAAGAACCTGAAAACAGTCGGCTGGGTGTGCTGCTCACAGCAGCAGCACCTCAGATTAACGAGCCTTAGCTCCACTGAAGGAGCTGGAATTACATTCGTGGGACTTGAGGCTGTTCATTTAGAGAATGAAATTCATCAGGTATATCAAAGACAGCAAGAGAAACTTCTTCTGTTCTAAGGGGTGAGCATAATCAGACCCTGTGATTAAGGAACAAGTCCACAGCTACTCCATCAGCTACACTCAGCAACCTCTTTAGGGCAATTTTTACGAGAGTAAATAATTCACAGCAGCAGTTCAACATCATGAAAAATGCACAATAACTTCCCCAGTGAGCATCAGAATTTCAGGTGTTTAGAACCTTGAGTATGAACTAAATTGCCATGCAAAGCTCCCCAGGAGCCTGAAGGATTAACAAGTACCAGGTTTTCAAAGGTGACCAAGCACCTGTCAGAGATGCTTCTGGCAGCACGACTTCCACTTTAAACAAAATTGCTTTCATTTCAGAGCATTTCCCCCCACCCACTGTGAAAAGTCCAAGTTACACAACTTCACCTTAAGATTATTATTTTTTTAATGACAAGATCTTTTTTCCATCACACTCTGTAAGAAGTATTCATGGATACCAAGAAGCATTTTGAAGGCAGCCAGTGGTGCATCACCCTCTGCCCTCCCCCCCAGAGAAGTGAAGCCCCCAGAGAGAGCTGTACCTTTCTGCAGGAAGACATCCAGCTGGTCAGCACAGAAAGCTTTCAGCTCCTTCTCAGGCTTGTCTTTCTTGACTAATGCCACGACATAGTTGGCCAAGGCTGAGGGGTCTGCGTCACATCTGGGGAGAGGGAGAACCACACTTGGCTGCTGCGGGACACCGACCTCGTGGGGACAGTCACCGCCATAGTCACTGCTCAAGGAGCCCCCCAAAACTCCTGCAACACCCCTGGGGTGCTGGGCTCACACCCAGCACCAGCACAGCTGCCCTGGGACCACGGGGACAGCAAAGGGCTTTCTGAAACCACAGCCCAATAATATTTTAGTTGCCTTGCGACCCCTCAGATGCACGTGACAACGGTCCCACTCCTCTGCTCTTCCTGAGCTCTGCTGAGGGAAAACCACCTCTCTTTTGGACAATCAGACCCACTGCTGAGCCCCCTCTCAGCCCAGCAACCACACCTGCAAGGGCTCTCTGGGTATGGCAGAGCACAGACCAGGGAAGGTGCTGCACAAGGACTGTGAAGGGTTAACTGGGTTTAAAGGTTAAAACATTGCTATGAAGCAGTTCAGAAAACGTCACAGAATCACATTTTCAATATGCACATAGAAAAGTTCTGCACAGCCTGACGTGCTGGGGTTTCCTCCCCAGGGATGCTCCCATGCCAAAATTTACAGTAATCCCATAAAACACCCAAAGGGGAGCAGTTACAGACCAGTTCTCTCCCCACAATCCCTCCCTCTTGTCTGGCTTCACAAAGACCAAAGGTACCAACTTTGTGCAGTGACACCCTACCACTGATCTTCATGTGGGATGTTTCTTTAGATTCCATAATTCAGCTATTAAAAACACACTCCAGGTATGAACCAATATGAACAACAGTATGACATGATTAAGTGACAGCTCCTTGTTTTGCCTCTCAGAGGATGCACATGTCAGCTATCAGCTGAGGGCAGGAACCTAAACACTCATGATTTAAAGACTTATTTTTTCAAATTAACATTCACAAAGGGGATTGTGTATTTTCTGAGAATATTAACTATGGAAATAAAAGGGAAAAGTATAAAGTATACAGACCTCAAAATAATTTAACGTAAGAAAAAAAAATCCAGAAAATAAGCAAAGGGCAAAAAGTAGGTGAGGGCAACACAGAGGGCAACTGGTGAGAGAAATAAAAATCCTCAATGAGCAGCAATCAGGCAGCTCTGCTCCCAGTTACCCTGCAACAACATCCAACCTCTGCTGAAAGCCAGGATAAATGGAGCAATTAACAACAAAGAAACCACAAACTGACAGACTTTACACACACAGAGAAATAACCTGTATGTGATGCATTCACAGTGTGTGATGTGCTGAGGCCCTCACGCACTGACTAAAACCCTTCCATTTCAAATAAAGGAGATGATCCATCACTTCACAACCATTCCTTTTCCTTTCTCCACACATTAGTCCCTCTCAGGCATTCCCATCCCATTATGCAGTGCAGGAGCACACGAGGTGTTAGCTCTCCTCCAGGTGAGCCAGGCTATTGCCACTCTGCTCCAGTCTACAGCCTTTCAGCAGGGTTTCACCAGAGAGACCCACGAGCTTAACAAGGGGAAAGAAAAATTGGGAAGAACTTCCAAAGGCCTGATTCTTAACGACAGCAATTGAACAGTCCTAAGGCCCATTTAAAATTCTTCACACAGGTCCCGGTTGTACTTTGTGGGAGCCTTAAGGCTGGCAGGTACTGACCAAGCAGCTTCTCCCAGGAGACTCCTGCTTCAGGTGAGACCCACCAACCCCTCCTGTGCCTGCACCACAAGCACCTGGGGCTGTTCAGGCACTGCAGGGCTCAGGGCCAGCACAAACCCATCACCACGCTGCAGCCAGGATGTATTATCAGAAGCCATAAAATGCATGAAACAACGTGGATCCATGCTGACTCCAACCAAGTCGCACTCCTACTGTAAGCAGCAGAATGCAAAGGCTGATTTTCCACAGGTTTAACATTATTCCCGGTTTTATTGGCTCTTGCCAGCGCTGGGTTCTGCTCTGAGGTCACACAGCTGGGACTGAGTGCCCACAGTGCAGCCAGGGTGGCAGGTGGGGTGGGGGACACACCAAGCCCACAGCCAGAGCACACTGAACTACTGAGGCTGGAAAAGAGCTCCCAGATTATCAAGTCCAATCTGGGACCGATTCCCTCCTTGTCACCCAGCCCGGAGCACTGAGTGCTACGTCCAGTCGTTCCCTGGACACCTCCAGAAATAGGGACTCCACCACCTCCCTGGGCAGCCCCTTCCAGTGCCTGACAACCCTTTCCAGGAAGAAATTTTTCCTGATGTCCAACTTGAACCTCCCCTGGCACAGCTTGAGGCCGTTTCGTCTTGTCCTGTTCCTTGTTCCCTGGGAGCAGAGCCCGACCCCCATCTGGCTCCACCCTCCTGTCAGAGAGTTGGAGAGAGCCAGAAGGTCCCCCGAGTCTCCTCTTCCCCAGGCTGAGCCCCCCCAGTTCCCTCAGATGCTCCTGGTGCTCCAGACCCTATCCTAGGCCCGCTGTCCGCTGGGGGACAAAAGGCCCCGTCTCGTCTCCGAGCCAGGGCTGTCCCGGGCTGTCCCGCGCTGCGGGCGCGCCGGGCCCGGCCCGGGGACAGGGCCGCAGAGCCTCGGCCGGGCCCGGCCCGCGGGAAGCGATGCCCGCCCGGCCAGCCCCGCTCACCCCACCGCACTCACATGGGCTCCAGAAGCTTGGCCAGCCAGGACTTGAGCGCGTCCACGCTCTCGATGATCATGGTGGCCCCGCGCCCGCCCGCTCACAGCGACACCGCCGCCATGGCCGCGGCCTGCCCGGCACCGCCCGCAGCGCAGCCTGCTGGGCACGGCAGGGGCGGGGCCGCGCCTTCGCAGCCAATCACACACCGCCGCCCCGAGCCGCCAGCCAATGGCGGCGGCCCAGAGCCCGACCCGAGGGTCAGGGAGAACCAGCAAGTTCGGTGGAGCGAGCTCATGAACCGCGGCGACATCTTGGGGGGGGCGCTCTTAAAGGGGCATCGGCCCGGCGGTAGCACACCCCTGAGAGGCGCGCCGGTGTTATCTCCCTTTTTCCACCAGGGACAGGTCACAGCGGTGACCACGCCGCTATCCCACCTACCCTCTTTCCCTCCCTTCCTCCTTCAGCTGCGGTCCGCTGTCTTCGCGCTACAAAAGGCCTGAGTTCTCCCCCTTCCCCCCCCCGGTGCCATGGTACGGTCTCAGTTTCCCCCCTCGACCATGCCGCTGTTGGTACGGCCCGCGCGGACTCGTCAGGCGCGGCAACATGGCGGTGAGTAAGGGAGGGATGGGTGCTCGCCACGGGGAGCTTTGGGGCTCTGGGCTCCTCTGGTTCCACTCACATCGGCTCGAGTTTCCTCTGCGGGGCCGCGGCCGCCGGGCAGAAGCCTCGCACGGGCCCCTCTGGGCCCTCTGCCCAGCGGTCGCAGTCCCTTCGTGTAAAGGTCTTAGGAGCGTCTTGGTTTTGAGGGAAAAGAGCCAAATCCTTAAGCTTTATGATTGCGGAATCTGCGGTGCGTGTGTCCCGTAACAGTTCCCATATGTTTTGTGGTAAAAGAACAAGGTCCTTTAGTATTTGCCGTGTGTTGCATTATAAAAGAATAGGGAGAAGGGCCGTTTAACACCGACTTAATTAAAATCACTTGGGATGCTTTACCTGAAGAACTCTTGTCGGTGAACTACAATTACAGACTCTCCTCCTGGCATGGGGAGTGCTGGTCCCACTTTAGGTGTAGCAAGAGAAAGAAACATCCAGTGGAGTTTATGGAGATTCTGGAATAAAACAGAATTCCATGTTTGTTTGGGTTTTTTTTAATTGTATAATTTATACACATTATTGTCTCCCTGGTTTAGACCCCTCTGAGTTTGTTCGTTATTGGCAAGTTGATCTCTGTGTGTGTTACTTGGCTGCTGCCCCTCCTTTGCCTTGGGGAAAGGTTGTCACCCCTTTCCTTGCAGATCCAGGGCCCTGCTTTGGAGGGATGGGTCTCAGGGTGCAGGTTTGCACAGAGCCACCACTGCTGCTCTGCCCTTGGGCGGTGCTGCAGTGCCCTGAGCCACAGCACTGCTCACAAACCCAGAGGAGTTCTGTGATAACTCACAGCTCTGTCCCTGTGAACTTCTCCAGCCAGACTTTTCTTCCCCCTCTCCATTGAGCAGGAGCGCAAAGGGACAGCGAAGGTGGATTTCCTGAAGAAGATTGAGAGAGAGATCCAGCAGAAGTGGGACCACGAGCGAGTGTTTGAGATCAATGCTGCGGACAGGAAGGACCAAAGGAGGTACAATTGTGTGGGTTTTTTTGCAGGTTTTGTCTTTCACTGCTTGAAATAGCTTTTCATTTGAAGTCTGGGAGGGAAAAAGGTGGCCCTTTTAGAGTGAGCAGTGCTCTTGGCTCAGCTGTGGGGACTCACTCACGCATTGTTGGCATTGCTGTAGCTGATGACGTAAAGCAGCTGAGTACGTGTGTGGCCAAGTTCCAGCAGGGACAAGAGAAGCCTTTTCATTCCTTGGCAGTGTCAAGGTTTTAAAACCACGTTCTCTTTGGTGACTTGTACACTTGGAGGAGGTTCCTCAGTGTGACGCCTGAGCCCTCACTACTGGGAGGTTTCACTCTGATGAAAGGTGTGTCCTGTTCTGCTGTGCTGAGAGAACAGTGCTACACAAAATCATGGGACCTGCTGTATGCCAATCTCTTGTGCTTTGTGTAGAAGTGGAGGAACCACATGTGTGACCATTACTGTTCCTCAGATGAGGGGCTGTGATTTCTTCTCTTACATGAACTATTTTGCAGAGGTGCCCTGTCACCTGGCTCGTTCTGATCATTCCTAGTCCATTCTGCCTTCCACCTGTGCTGGGTTTGGTTACAGTTTTGCTTTGATAATGGCTTTCTGCTCCTGTGGCAAGAAACTGCTGAGCTGCTGTGTGTTGGTGTAGAAGGTGCTTCTCTCCTGGGTTACATTTCCTCCCACCTGGTTGGTTCCGCAATTGTTCTCAGCTGTCTGAGATTGGCTCCAAAGGAGTGGGCAGGAGTCACCTGGCTCTGCCCTGAGGAGGGGATGGAGCAGAGCTGCAGGGAGGAAGAGCCTTTCACAGGTGCAGAGAGTGTTCTGCAGGACTGGGAAAGACCATTTAACTCTTGGTTTTATTTCTGCCCCAGAGCATCCCTGAGAAGCTTGTTTCCTCTGTGAGAGCACACAGTGTGCTTGGGAGCACAGCTCCTTTGGGATCAGTGCGATCCATGCTCTTCTCACTGTGGAGGGGCTGCCTGGGGTAACAGTGGGAAGGTTTGTGCCTGGAAAAGCAGTGACCTTGGCAGTATAAGGTTAATATTTACTGTGTGAGAAAGTCAAACTAAACCAAGATAATAACTGAGGTGCTCCAACAGGTGGTGGGTTCTTAAATGGTAATTTCTGCAAGCAAACAAATGACTTGGCCTTTATTCCTGTGTGTTTATGGATCAGTGGGAGCGTGTGAAAGGAAGAGACAAGGTGTGAATAGAGTGCAAAGGTAGAGGTAGAAATTCAGTGTCCTGAAGATGTATTATGTTGTTGGAACCTGACTTCTCAAAGCAACTAAGACAGTGTTTACATCTTTAAAATACACTGCGGCAATACATCCCTGTGAAAGGAGTGATTACTTTCAACGTGCCATTAAAATCTGAACTCAGGCAGTGGGAGATTAAATAAATGACTTTAAGCCTCTGCAGTAATTAATTTACAGAGGCAGGATTAGAATTTATTATCTGTGGGAACATGTTATATTTATTTCAACATTTCTTTGAGATGTCAGTCTTTGTCAGTCCTCTGAGGGTTTTTTTTGTGTTTAGGATTTTTTTTTAAGATGATAAAGCTTGTTAGGGTAGCAGCTCTGTAAAATCAAAGACTTGTGTTACTGGCAGGAAAGTATTATTTTAATGTCACTGTGGGCTGATAACTGAACATTCCAGTTACCTGTTTTACTTGTGTGTTGTCTGATGGTCACTTTAAAAGCTGATTGTTTTAATTCTTTGACTTCTCAGCAAAGGAAAGTACTTTGTTACTTTTCCTTACCCCTACATGAATGGCCGCCTGCACCTGGGACATGTTTTCTCCTTATCTAAATGTGAGGTAAATATTCTCATTTGCTGATACCTTTAAATACTGCCCTAAGACAAATGCTGATTTTGTAGCTCAGTTTTAAGCCAACAGAATGCCTTGTAGGGAACCTTTTGTGGCTTTTTGAATTCAAGGAGATGGGGCTGCAGGTGTTTCCTCTGTTCATTCTTTCAAATGAATTTTTTTTTTTTTTTAGGAGGTGCTGCTAAACAGCTCAAATTTTACAAGAGATCTGACTGTCTCTTTTGTTTGTGCCTGCTGTGCGAGCAGGTTTTGGGCACTAGTGGGTGGGATTCCATGACATCCATCTCTTTGCTCCCATTCTTCTCTGGTCAGCCTGGAAGCTGGACAAGCTCATGCCTGTGCAGCCCAGGCAGTACCAAGCTCCAGTTTCACCTTCCTGTTATGAATTCCCTTCCCATCTGGGTGCCTGCACTCACTATACAGGCTTTGTGTTAGAGAAGGAATCACACCTGGGTTTGAGAAGTGCTGGATCAGCCCTGTGCCCGTTCCTGTTTCAGCTGTTCCTTTTTCCCTGTCTGTAGTTTGCAGTTGGATACCAGAGGCTGAAGGGGAAGAACTGCCTGTTTCCCTTTGGGCTGCACTGCACAGGGATGCCCATCAAGGTGAGAGCTTTGCAGTTGCTGAGGGTCTTTTCTGGGGGGATTTTATCCCTAAGGCTGCTTGGAGCCTTGTTTACTGTCCATCCCCAACATCACCTCACTTTATATAAAAATTCATCTGGACAGTGTGATTTGGAACCTGCATTTGCAGTAAAGGTGTGTTGTGCTTGAACCACGTATCATCATTTCCCAGAAGAGAAAATGCTGTAAAACTAAATTTTACCTGGTGTATGTTTTTCTTTGCAAGAAAATCCTCACAATAATCCTGCCCTGGCAGGTGTTCTGGGAGTAGCAGGATCTCCTAGAAGTTAATACAAGGTCCAGAAAAAGTTTAAAGCATTGTAGCAAAATGCAAAGTGTTATCAGTAAGACCCAGTCCTGGGCTGTGATTGCAGCCAGAGCCCAGAGAAGTGCTGACACACTCCCAATAACTCTGTTCAGGCTTGTGCAGATAAGCTGAAAAGAGAAATGGAATTGTATGGCTGCCCACCAGAGTTTCCTGATGAGGAGGAGGAAGAGGAAGAAAATTCTGGTAAAAAAGAAGAAGAAATTATCATCAAAGACAAAGCAAAAGGCAAAAAGGTAAAGTTTAAACTTAAAGCCTTCCTGGACTGAGAGCTGTGCTCTCAAAGCTTCAGAGTGTGCATTGCAGTATTTTCCTCTTTTGGGCTCAAAGAAACTCGTGATACAAATATTTTCATTGTTTTTTCCAAGGTAGCTGGCGATCATCCAGAGTATTATTCTCATTTTTTCTCTTTCTTTTTTTTTAAAACCCTTCACAAAACATTCACAAACAGGCCATTGCAAATAACCCTGGTTTTTTGGATGTAGGGCATGGCATGTGTATACCTACTGTTCTGATTATTCCTTTATAAATTGGTATCTAACCCATTCTGGCTAGATATGCTCCAATAAAATCATCTAAAGCATTTTGGCTTACCAGGTATTTAAATGAGATTTAGGATTGTGGGAGTATCAAAAAGCAAGGCAATGAATCAAGTGTAGGAAAAGCTTAGAGATGTTCTTGTGTATGTTTTTGAGGTGTGCTGAAGAGCTTGTCCTGCTGTCAGTGTTGGGTTTCTCTCCATGACAGAAGGGAGTGACCTTTCCTGGTCCCACAGGCAGGGAGTTGCTGCTGGGGAGAGACAGGAGATACTCAAAGGACAATAGCTGGGAAAAGTACCATGAGCAAAGTGACAGCAGCAAAGGGTTTTGGTACAAGGGTGTAGTGGAGGGCTCTCAACCTTTCTGTGGTGCAAACACCCAAGGGTCTGAGCAGGAATGGGCCGTTCCTTGCCAAGTTGTCGTGGCACAGCTGCTGCTGAGTGTTGGACATCTGCATGGAATAAGTGGGAAGAGAGGGGCTGGGGAAGTGTGCAGTGAGTACAAGGTAGGAAAGAGTGGAGGATGGAAACTCTAATAACTTGTCTTCACTGTTAGAGAGAGGATGTGAGAATATTTGTATTAACTTGTATATCTGGAACTGGAAACATTAACAGAGGAAAATGCTCATGTGAGTACAAGACCTTACGCTTCTTCCTGATTCCACCTGTTCTTTCAGAGCAAGGCTGCTGCCAAGACTGGCTCCTCCAAATACCAGTGGGGAATCATGAAGTCTTTGGGCCTGTCTGATGAAGAAGTGGTCAGTTTTTCTGAAGCTGAGCACTGGCTGGATTATTTCCCTCCCCTCGCTGTGCAGGATCTGAAGAGCATGGGATTGAAGGTAACTCTGGGAAATCCAAATCTCAGTTACATAGGCAACCATAACTGTACTGTTATTATATTTGTGAATGTGCTGCTTCTCAGAGATTTTCTGCATAATACTGACATTATTCTAGAAATGTTTCAGGTATTTATTGAATTACTCATTCAACCTTTTCATGGTCTGGGATGATAATTAAATGCTTTCATATATAGAGCTTGTACCCTGTGCTGTGGTCACAACTGGAAATTTGTCAAATAAAGGAATTATGACTTCTGCTTCCCATGTGAGATACCTGGTCTGTGGTCAGTACTGACAGTAGTTTTAAGAAGAATAATGATGTGATATTAAATAAAGGTGTTTGCCCTGCTGACAACAGATTTTTAAAAATGAAGACAGGTAGAGATGATGAAACAAGGCAGTGCTGAAATTCAGCTTGAGTGGTTGGTTAAAACTACTACAAAACCCCCCAAAATTCCCAGTCAGTGGAGGGGGCTCAAGCCTTTGACAACTCTGAGAGACCAGGCACAAACGTGTTTAAGCATGCAACCTTTGTGGGATGTGTACTGGCATTGTCTTTTTGGAGAGAAAATTCGTTTTAGTTTTAAAATAATAGCTTTGCTATTACGAGATTGCTATAATTTCTTGACTGTGTTTACTTACTGGAGCCTCTTGCCCATTTCCAGGTGGACTGGAGGCGTTCCTTCATTACCACAAATGTCAATCCCTATTACGATTCCTTTGTACGATGGCAATTCCTGACATTAAGGGAAAGAAATAAGATTAAGTTTGGCAAAAGGTAAGCTCCCCTTCAGGTGTGGATTTATTGGGAGGTGTGGATAAGCTCAGCTTACCAAAGACAGAGCCCTGTGACGTCTCTAGAGCATGTTTTCCACTCACACAAAACCAGAATCCTTTCATTGCTGATGCTCTGCCTGACATGGTGAAGTGTAGTTGTTGAACCAGCAAAGTGTGAGATTGTGTTCCTGGTTTAGTTTTTCCATGAGGACCAACTGAAAAAAAAAAGGGGCCAATACTAAAAGCTCTTGCAAAAACTGAACTCTTTCCCAAAGAGCTTTATTTTTTCCTCTTGCTCTACACATTATTGCACTCACTGCTAAATGAAAATATACCTTTTTCTAGATACACAATTTATTCTCCTAAGGATGGACAGCCTTGCATGGATCATGACAGGCAAACAGGAGAGGTAATATTTCTACTTGACATTTTCATGCATTGCTTATGATCCTAAATACTGAGTGGAAAATAAATTGTATCTTGGAGCGACAAGTAGTTTGTACGTGCAGAGTCACTGAGTCTCAGTTGTCAGTGCATGTGAAAATTGAGAGAACTCCTCTCTTGAGCAGATTTTTCTGGAACTATGGACAGTATTTTCCATTGTAACTCATTTCTGTGATTCTTTGGCATTTTGTGCCAGCAGCATCACTCCATCATATTAAAACAAATGAGCTGTTGTTAACTTAGATATTGCAGAGACACTGTCTGTGACAAGTTTTTGAGTGTAGGAATACAGTGTAATCTCTCTGCAGTCTGCTTTTTCACGAGCAGCCATCCATATGGATGGAAATAGGATTTACTTTGACAAAAGCATCCACACCTTAAATAGTGTTTGGATTAGGTTCCTACAGAATAGGGTTTCTTTCCTGCTTGAGCCAATGTCAGTTATTGATTGTTGCACTGTGTATGTGAATTGTAGGGTGTTGGGCCTCAAGAGTACACACTGATAAAAATGAAGGTGCTGGATCCTTACCCTGCGAAACTGAGGTAGGTCTTTACTTCTTAATGGCAGATAGGCTCTGTCTCCTGGCCAGAACTGACCACTGAATTAAAGAGTCTGTTTTGCCTAATGCAGAATTAAATTTCATCCGGTTATTTCCCTCACTTCAATGACCTGGTCTGTGTTTTGAGCTGTCTCTATGTGGAACTCATATTGGAGATTAAAAAAAAAACAAACAAAAAACAACAAACAACAAACCAGAATTCAGAAAGAATTAATGACCCACTTCCTCCTTTAGGAAACATTACTTGACAGTTGAAATTGGCTTATAAGCCTGTTCTGTGTGACCCGGAATGTTTCTTGCTTTGGTAACTTAAATACTTTCCCCCGCCAGTGGCCTGAGAGGAAAAAATATCTTCCTGGTGGCTGCCACGCTCAGGCCAGAGACCATGTTTGGCCAGACCAACTGCTGGCTTCGCCCAGACATGAAGTACATCGGCTTTGAGACCAGGAACGGGGACATTTTCATCTGCACCCAGCGTGCTGCCCGGAACATGTCCTACCAGGGCTTCACCAAGGACAACGGGGTCGTGCCTGTGGTCAAGGAGCTGATGGGAGAGGTGAGCATCCTGCAGCTGCTGGGCAGGCCTAGCTGGTCCTCTGAGGCATAAAGGTGATGGTGGAGGTCTAATTGTAAAGAAAATACAGGCGCTATTACAGAAATTTTGGAGTCTTTAGTGGCAAAAAAAGCAAGCAGCAGGCAGCTTCCTTGGCTGCCAAGCCACAGCTGCTGCTGGGAGGGTAACCTGGTGTACTTACCTGAGGACAAATGTGTTCCTATTGCCTCCTTTTGCAAGACTTAGTGAAGGAATGGTTTTAAGTAACATTTTTCTACTTGCTGGGAAGAGCGAGTTGAAAGGGAAAAGGAATAGCTGGAAAGGGTTACGTGGAAAAGGCTTTTGCTGGTGCTGACATTTCTGGTACATCTTTGTGAATGAAGCTTTCTTAGCTGAGCAGTTGGATGTCAGTGGTTTTGAGACTTTTCTGTCCTTAACTTGTTTACTTTGAGCAAGCGTAGTCAGCGGCATTTGTTCATCCTGATCCAAAACACCTTCAGCTGTTTGCATCCCTCAATCTCCATTCACTACAACTTGTCACCGTCTTTCTTGATCCTGCTTTGAAGAATGAAGTAGAAAATACTTCAAGTTTTTTTCCTTTGTTAGTAGACATGATGGGAATTCAATCAAATTAGTGAGGTAGAAGACAGCTGCCACATCTAGACTGCCTCCTGTCAGTGCATGAAATACCTTGACAATACCTTTCCTTCTTGGTTTAATGTAGCTTTTGACACTGACTTCCTAAGTCACTCCTGCCTTGATGCCGATGTGCTTCAGATACTTGGAAACAAACTGTCCTCCTGCTTCCTATGTTTTCCAAACTCAGCAAGCCAGTAGTTTAGGGTTTTTTTGTTGGTATTTGACTTTTCTACCCCTAAATAGTGTATATGCTGTCTGAAATCATGCCACATGTTTTCATGTGTACTTTCTCCTTGCCTAGCTGTATATGTATAATCTATTTATTTGTTTGCAGTGTGTAAAGAATGCCAGAAAATGTGCAGAATACCAGCTAGGAGAGCTTGCTTAGCTAGGCTGAAACCCTGTGATTTACTGTAACGCTGTTCCTTTGTCCTGAGCAGGAGATTCTTGGCGCTGCACTTTCAGCACCGTTCACTTCCTACAAGGTTATCTATGCCCTGCCCATGCTCACCATCAAGGAGGATAAAGGTAACTCTACAGCACAGCCTGCTGGATGGACAGTGAGCATTGAGAATGTGTGGACTAATCCTTTCATCTGTTTATCTTCTCCTTTGCCAAGGAACCGGAGTGGTGACAAGTGTTCCCTCTGACTCTCCGGATGACTTTGCAGCCCTGAGAGACTTGAAAAAAAAGCAGGTCAGTCTGTTAACTGAATTGTTACTGTTTCCTTTCCATAGTGAAGAGGGTCAAAAGTGGATATCCAGTTCATGAAACTCCCTTTAAGTGGAATTTTTCCATCTCTGACTTGAAATCAAAGTACTTAAAAATAAGTGAAGCTTAAACCAGCTGGGATTGTTCAGATTTTTTTTTTCTCAGACTTCACATCTGAGTTTTGGGTGAGAATCATGTAATTTGTGCTGCATCTTAAGGTAGAGAAGAGTACCAGTGAGACAAAAATGAATTCCTGTTGTGGAAATGACTTCCAGAGATGAGATTAAGATCCTGTCTAAATTTCAAATGAGACTCAAAGTAGCTGCTGCTATTATAACTGCAAGAGTACATCAGTGTCTGAACAAGGATTCCTGACTATTAAATTTTTGTCCATTCATTTTCAAGGTAGAGCAATATTATTTTGTCCCCTCTTATAAATGTAGACAGTTACAGCAAAGAATCACCTGGAAATGAGGTGGGGATTGAATTCAAGTGTGAGAAATGGTGAGAAGGCAGGGAAGTGGCTTTGTTTGCTGTATAATAAATAGAATATTTTTCTTCTACCTGTATTGCTTTTTTTTTTTCCCTTCCAATTTTCAAGGCTTTGAGGTTGAAGTATGGCATCAGAGATGAAATGGTCCTGCCTTTTGAGCCGGTAAGTGCACCCAGATGTGTCCATCTGTAGCACACAGGACCTTGTACTCACTGATGAGAAATGAACCAGATGTGCCTACCTCTTCCAGAATTTCTGTTTGAAGTTCTCCTCAGCTGAAAGAGCTGAAAAGCTTAAATTTTTCTTGTTTTCCTGTAGTTATAATATTTGATTTGTTAAGGGTTGCAACCAAGGCTTGTTATTCTATGCTATGCTTCAGAGAGAAAATTTTGGGGGGGAATTATTGTTTTGGAAAATGGAATATAACCTGCTGGTTAATTGAAAAAAAAAAAAAAAAAAAAAACAACAACCAAACCTTTGAGCCTTAATGGCGAAATTATGAGTGTATCTGTTCTATGCAAAGAGCTGAAGTCCCTCACTGTTAGCGCAGCCTCAGGGCTGAGTCAGTTTTCATTAGAAAATGCAATCCCAAAAAGCCATCCCAGTGTGTTGGTTCATCAAACCAGCTCCAGTGCTGGGACAACTTGGTACTGGTGCCGTGTCAGGAGATAAAACCGGGCAGCTCAGGAGCCACCCTGGGGACTGCCAGGAACTTTTGGTTGAGTGGAACTGCACCAATACTTTGTAAGCCCTTTGTAACTTGGTTTGTGTTAGATGCTGCAGCGGGGTTTGACAGCCCTTTGTTAATTCCCAGGTGCCCATCATTGAAATCCCGGGCTATGGCAGCCTCTGTGCTCCCTTTGTCTGTGATGAGCTCAAAATCCAGAGCCAGAACGACAGAGAGAAGCTTGCAGAGGCCAAGGAGAGAGTGTACCTGAAAGGATTCTATGAGGGAGTAAGTAATAAAAGATTGTGGTTTCTTGCTGAGTTTGATTAGGGGGAAAAAAAAGTGGGTAAAGAATTAAAAAAAAAAAAAAAAGACTGCAAGAAAGAGGAACACTGTTGTTTTTCTCCAGAGAGCTTTTCATTTAGACTCCTCCCGCAGCCAGGTTCTGCAGTTGGATGAGTGATGCAGAACTGGAGAAAGAGAATGGAGTGCAAACTGAGATTTATATCCTGATTTCCTAGCAAGTGGTCAGCTTCTGGGGAGCTGATCCATTTTACAAGCTGTTACAAGTATCGATTGGGAAACTGATACAAGAAGAACAAGGTGTTGCTGGGGGTGGTGGGGTTCTTTTGTGTTGTGGGGGTTTTTTGTGTGTGTTTGGGTTTGTTTTTTTTGTGGGTTGGGGTTTTTTGTTTGTTTGTTTGTTTTTTCTCTTTTTTTTTTTTTTTTTT
Source organism: Pyrocephalus nanus (assembly GCA_038380795.1). Taxonomy (NCBI): domain Eukaryota; kingdom Metazoa; phylum Chordata; class Aves; order Passeriformes; family Tyrannidae; genus Pyrocephalus; species Pyrocephalus nanus. Next base: position 11,566,075 of record CM076275.1, on the reverse strand, counting down.
TTTGTTTGTTTGGGTTTTTCTGTGTGTGTGTTTTTCAGCATTTTTGGTTTTGCTTTTTCTTCCTGTCATTACTTGTGCAGTAGATCTCTGTGTATTCCTCAGCTGGCAACAGTTTTTATTTCTGACTTCTTTACTTCATCACCTGTATGGATGCTGATGTGTGTACAAACTCTTTTTGGGTAAATATGGCTACACTTAATGAAAAAACGCACACATTCTTGGTTTTTGCATGTCAAAGATTGTGGTACCTGCTACTTCCTTCTGTTGATCTAAAGAGTAATAGCAACTATTCCTTGTTAATTTTTTTTTTTAAATCATCTCCTGTGACCTGTCTTTTACAGGTGATGTTGGTGGATGAATTCAAAGGACAAAAAGTTCAAGATGTCAAGAAATGCATTCAGAAGCTGATGGTGGAAAAGGTATGTGATAGTGTGCACACAGCTGCTGCTGAATTGTCCATTTTCACAGTGGTTGGAAAACCCTCATTGTGGGTCTGCAGCCCTCAGGTGCTTTGGGTCTCTGCAGAGCACAGAACAATGCTGAGAGAGGGACCTGGTGTTCTTGTGCTTTTTAGTAAGTTGTCAGGACTTTCAGGACTTTGCTAAATACTTTAATCTCAGCATTCACTGCCCTTTCAACTCTTAGGATGAAGCCATGATTTATATGGAACCTGAGAAACAAGTTATGTCGAGATCTGGTGATGAGTGTGTCGTGGCTCTTTGTGACCAGTGGTAAGTGAAGTAAAACTGTAGTTATAAAGTGACTCCAACTGTCTCCTGTTTCTGGATTGCTTTATTACAATGAATCTTTCCTGACTGTAGGTACTTAGATTATGGTGAAGTGAACTGGAAGAAACAGGCCTCAGAGTGCTTGAGTCATCTGGAGACGTGAGTTATGGATGTGGCTGTAACAGGGAGTGATTGTTTGCAGCTGCTGGTGGGGGCTGAGAGCAGTAAGAGCTTCTTTCTTACAGGTTCTGTGAAGAGACCAGGAGAAATTTTGAAGCTACTTTAGGTTGGCTCCAAGAGCACGCATGCTCCAGGACATATGGCTTAGGTGGGCAAAACACTCCTTTCTCACTCAGTGCTTCATGAGGATGGCAGTCCTTGTTTCATCTGGAAGGTTTAAGTGCTGTCTAGCATCCCCAGTGGTATAGGGAAGTGTGGAACGGCATTATCCAACTTGCATCTTGGACCAGTATCCCAGAGAAGGCATGCTTTGTTGGAAATGCATGTGGCCAGGGCTGAGTTTATTTTTGCATTACTGCAGGGAGTCTGCAGCATCTTAGTAGCTTTTTATCTAGGCCACTGATTTGGAAGGGACCTCAGGAGAGGGAACTAATACCATTTCTTGGGTGTGGGCCTTGAATTCTGACTAGCCTTCATCTTGTGTAGCCTGACATGGGACAGCTGCTGGAAGTGCACCCTAACCCACAGCCAACATTTGTGAGCTGAGCTCTGCCAGGAAAATGATTCAAAACCAGCGTTTGCTCTTGAGTAAAGTTTTCAAATGCATAGTTCAGTTTTTAAAACCATTATTTTTAAAAGCATGAGTACTAATGTATATATATGTGCGTGTATATGTTCCCCTGAAAGTCATAAGCTGCTTATGTGTGCTTGAGAGTGGTGCCTGTTGGGGTGGTGCTGACTGCACCTGAGAGCTGCCTTCCCCCTGTCCAGGGACCCGCTTGCCTTGGGACGAGCAGTGGCTGATAGAGTCTCTCTCTGACTCCACCATCTACATGGCCTACTACACAGTGGCTCACCTGCTGCAGGGAGGGAACCTGAGGGGCCAAGGAGAATCTCCTCTGGGCATCAGGTAAGGAGGGTGAACCAGTAAGCTCTCTTTTTTAATTGAGCGTGCTTATCTCCTGAATTGCTCTGCACAAAGACTTGCCAAGGAGGCTGAATCTTTGCTTTTGTGTTTAAAAAGCATTGCTGTTAAATTTAACCTGCTGTGAGCTAAGTTTACAGCAGTTCTGCAGAGGGGAAATAAGGAAAGAAAGGAGTGTGGTGAGCAGTGTGTGAGAGAAGGAGAAATGCCTCTGAAAGCAGAACTGTGTGCAAAGTAAATCACCCTTTTCAGTACTTGTTTGACTTACCTTGAAATGGTCCTTGCCGTGTGTTTGATTGGTTTCAGTGGCTGCTGAGGTGGCTCTGCTTACTGAGACTGCTTTGCACCATGACAAATTGTAGGCTGCAGTGTACAGAGGGAGCAGGATTTAGCACTTAGTTTTTGTCACTGTATTAAGTGTGGGTAACTCTCCTAGAAGCTTAGAACCACCTTTTCTCCACAACTTGTATGTGGAAGCCTTCAGAGCAAGAGGGAGGAAGGCATTTGTACCAAAAAGCCTCTTAAGGCTGCTCTGTGACCTTTTGTTTGGAATGGTTTTGAACTTCAGTGATAGGAATCAGAGAGATGAGATAGTGCAGCTCAGTCTGGAATTGAAAAAATCACTTCCTGTTGTGTCTTGAGGGTTCTGCTCTAATTCTGTGTGGTTTATGAACCGCTTTCTGGAGCAGCTTACACATTGGAAATGAAACTTTCCTTACTCAATTCTATAACTAATCTGAACGCCATTTCCAAAGTAAAGATTCCGATTCTTACAAAGAGAAATAGGTCTGAGAGACTGGGCAAGGCTGTCATTTGGGCTCAAACTTCTCTAATTACAGAGAGGCTGCCCACGAGCTAGTCATGTCTGGAAACAGGCTTTGAAGTGAGCATCCTGGGCCCTGAATTACAGATTTGATGTAATTAAGAATGGACAATTAGAGTGCACTCCTATGTGAGCAGATAACATCTTACAGCTTTGGCAAATGCTTTTTACTGGGACTTGCTGCGTGGGGTGAAGGAAAAGGGGTTTTATGGCCCATCATGTCAGTCACCTTCACCTGTTACAGCAAATTTGGCACCAAACACAAGCTCAGTCACAGCACAGGAATTTAAAGCGTAGAACAAGAACTACCAGAACCAAACCAGTAGATCAGTGCCTGTAAGATTTATTCTAGGCTGGTGGTGTGGACCATCAGCTGAGGTGTTTGTTTAATGTGTACTGGAGGTACGTGGGGTCCAGAGCCTCTTAGCAAGCTTCAGTTTGAACGTATTTCATTTGGAATGTTTGCAGGAAGTATCTGTTACAGCAGGTAGGTTCTGAGGAGCCAGGAGTAAAAGTTTCTCTGTAGAAATAAGGATATGTGTTAATGCAGCCCAGTGGCTGCAGAGCTGTGGGTCTAAGTTGCATCTCATCAGTGTTCATTCAAAAATGTGGATCCTGCCTCTAGTAATTGGCAAGATGTGCCTTGTAGTAAATGTTAAATGTTCATTCCATTCAAAGTGGGAATATTTTCCATGTAGGAGGTGACCTTGAATTGTACAGCAGTTCTCCCCTGGCCTCCTGCTCTGACTTCCATGGAAACCAGAAGGAATGGCTCTATGATACGTGCTAGCGATGGGCTCTCAGTGGTCAGTTTAGGTAGTGCTGAGGAGGTGACAGCTGGAAAAGAAATGATGGTGTTTCCAGGACAATGAAGATTATGCTTTATTTACTAATAATTTTTTCTTTATGGGAGTCTTCATGCTTTATTGTGAAATCTCGAAAGGCAGTTTAAGCAGGGCATGGCTTGAGCAGTTCTGAGTTTGCTTCTGTTGTTGGATTTACTCATCTGATTTCAGGCAAAGGACCTGGGCACTCTCTGTCTGTGTTTGGTGATCACAGGGAGTGTGTTGTGAGAATGGATCAACAGTTTTAAGCTGCCTTGTAAAAAATGCTGTGGAGTGTGAAAGGAGTTTTTACTGACATCTTGGTGTGGGACTGATTCTGTGCAGGGCACATCAAATGAGCAAAGAAGTTTGGGATTACATCTTCTTCAAGGCAGCTCCATTTCCTAAGACTGAGATTCCAAAAGAAAAGCTGGATAAGCTAAAGGAGGAGTTTGAATTCTGGTATCCTGTGGATCTCAGAGTTTCTGGCAAAGATCTTGTTCCAAATCACCTGTCGTACTACCTCTACAATCATGTGGCCATGTGGTCAGAGCAAAGGTAAGTTGGGATGTGATGCAGGTGTGCAGGAGGCAAAGCCGGAGAGTTTGTAGTTCCACCACATTTGCTAATGGCCTTTGGACTGTACAACACTCAGAAATGGGTTGAAAATGTATTCTTTCGTATTGCAGCATTGACACAGTTGTCTGTAGTAGAAGTTACTGAAATGGGTGAGGTTTTACCATTATTTCCCCTGTTTTTTCTGCAATATCTAACCCTGTGGATTTCCCAGCATTAATTGTATTCCTGCACTGGAATTTGCATGACTTTATGATGTCTTCTTGAGTCCTCCTCAAGGGTGGTTAAAACAGACTGTGTGTATGTGTGTGTATATATGTGTGTGTGAGTGTACATATATATGTATGCATATATAGATGTGTGCATTCCCATTGACTGTGCTAGGCTGAGAATCTTTGCCCATCACATGGTGCTTTTAGGATGAAGATACTGTTTTCATTCCCTTGAACCTGTGTTTAAGGTTTGTATAAAACTATATGTAGGAAAAGTGGGTTTCTGATGTAGTACTGTAAAGATGATTGTGGGAAATTTGATACCTGCTTCCTCTGTGGGTAGATATGTGGACCCAGTGCTGTCGTGTGCTCTTGGGCAGTGCCAGTCACTTGCCTTTAAATTAAATGTATCTGAATAGAGGGAGGTGAGATAAATGGACTAGAATTGCAGGTGCACTGCTCCCTGCTTTGCCTTTCAGCAATGGTAATGCCTAGCCCTTATATTGCAGTTCTTTTCATCTTCAAAGACACTCCTTAGTATTTTTAAGACAGCCTTTAGGTATCTTTTTGAAGATTCCACTTAAGGCGTTTATCCCAAACTGGAACATAAAACGTTTGTTCTTTTCTTAAAAAGAGAAAACGTGTTTACTTGGCCAAATGCTTTATATCTTGTCTTCAAACAGAGAAAAATGGCCAGTAGCTGTGAGAGCCAATGGACATCTGCTCCTCAATTCTGAAAAGGTACAGTGAGGTTTCATGTATGACATGGCTTTTGTGCTGTCAAAATAGGCATTTGCCAGCCAGACTGGAAAATTTTTCTTGAAATATAAGAGGGGGAAATACTTTAATTTTTTCATTGGTGCCCTCCATTTTTTTCTTTCATCAAAGACCTTCCTTTCCTCTGATTCTATGGAGCACTTCTCTTAAGTCAGCTCTTGTGTAGCCTTGCCAATTTAGTAAAGAGTTAGTTCAGTGCATGTCTGTTAAGTTTTAGGGTAATACAGAATGCTGAATGATTTATTTATTTTATTAAGGTTCAGCTTTGTAAAGCACTGAAATTGGTGCAGTGGGAGGAAAGAGTCTGTGCCAGCAACTTGCTAATGTGTGCGAGTTCTGACACTGAGTTGAATTAAAAGTGGTTAAACCCAGGAATTGGGCCTTGGAGACTGATATGAGGAAAAAAAAAACAAACCAAGAAACCAAGCAGAGTCCTTCTTGACAAATCAATGTAAAGCTGAAAATGCCAGTTTTAAAGTGGTATTTAATTTAGGGAATTTCTGGGATTACATTTTGGTGCTGAGTGCTTGCACAGTTCAGTCTGCTTTTGCTGTGAGACCTTGTTCAGACTTACCAAGTGCTTTTTGCTGTGATTCATGAGAAAATGGTTTACCCAAACCCTTGTTGCGTCTGTCTTGCTTATCCACCAACACAGGGGATGTGTGAGAAAACAAACACTCTTTCTTTCAGATGTCTAAATCGACAGGCAACTTCCTCACCCTCAGTCAAGCTGTTGACAAGTTTTCTGCAGATGGTGAGTGTGTTCTGACCTGCATCTGATTGTCAATTATGCTAAAATGACTAAAATGACTGTTTTGCTCTAAGGAGTTTATTGGAATGTGTTTATTGGAGTATTGAATGGCAATAAATCTGCCATTTACCACCTGTTCTTGTTGAAAGGCTGCACTCTGTTTGGAAGATTGGGATGTGTGTTAGCAAAACACCTGGTTCAGCCAGGAGCTGCTCCTGGGGTTGAGCCCTCCAGGGAGGGCCCTTTTCATCCTTCTGCATTCACTTAGATCAGAACACAAGACACACACTGTTGGTGAGCACGGTGTTTGTGCACTGTATCCATGAGTGCTCATGTTCCTTCTTTCACATTCCTGTGTTTTGACTGTATTTGTGTTTGAGAACAGCACATTTGTCTGTGCTGCTCTCCTGGTCAGAGTGTCTGACTCGTCCCTTCCCAAGGAGGGCAGTGTGCCTCTCCCAGGTGAACTGCCTCCTTTGAGGCATCTCTGGCTGGCCAGGCAGTTTGTGACTTTGCTTTGCATTTATTATCTCTGACTGAAGGGAGCTGTCACAGGTGCAGGAGGCACAGGGCTGCAGGGATATCTGCCAGCTAAGGGCATCCATTATCATCCAGCCACGGTAGCTGATCCCATTTCCTTCAGGCATGCGTTTGGCCTTGGCTGATGCTGGAGACACTGTGGAAGATGCCAACTTCGTGGAAGCCATGGCAGATGCTGGTATTCTTCGTCTCTACACGTGGGTGGAGTGGGTGAAGGAAATGATTGCAAACAGGGACAGCCTGAGGAGTGGCCCTGCCAACACCTTCAATGACAGAGTGTTTGCCAGGTATGGTACAAAGGTTAACAGTACAGTTTGGGCCATTGTTTTTTTTCCTTGCAAGGAGCAATCCTGTAGTTATTTTTTTTCTCTACAAATTAATGAATTCCATAAAACAGAGCACATTCCAGAACAGGTGATGGGGTTGGGCTGCACTGGTGACAGTGACACTGCCATTATGTGGGGCAGACTATGCAGTAGTGATGTTGTCACTTCCCTTCCCTCCCCAGTGAGATGAATGCAGGCATAATGAAGACAGAACAAAATTATGAGAAGATGATGTTTAAGGAAGCTCTGAAAACTGGCTTCTTTGAGTTTCAGGTAGGAGGGCTCCTCTGAGGTGCAAGAAACTGACACCTGGTATTTGTTACTTTGTGGATTTCTTTTGATCCTTCTGTCTCTGATCCTTAATTACACAACTGAATTGGAATCAGAATTGTGCCAAGAAATGAGTACTTCAGTAGAATAAATCTGAAATTGTAGAGGTCTGCTTGTGTCAGTTTACAGATATCCAGAAGACGTCAAATGGGATGCTGTAAATAGTCCTGATATTCCAATACAAGCAAAAAGCTGCTTAAAAAAAAAAGCACTATTAAAAAGTGTTGCTTTTCTTTAACTCCTTTGTAATAAGGAACTCTTCATAAGAAATCCAGATAATTCATCAACAAAATTGTTTGGAAGCAGAGTGCTTTTTGATATCCTCCATAAACCATGTCTCCAGAGTGTCTGCAGAGCTGTGCCGCTCCGCTTAATGAATTACAGACACTCCTTCATGTGGCTGCTTTGAGATACTCAGGAGTAGGATTGAATAGGCTGAATTATGTGTAATGATAGATCATATTCATTGCCTTTTTCTTAGTCCTTATTAGTATCTGTATGCAAGCTATTTGGGATGACAGCACCTGATACACAGCTGTGGATGTTTTTGTCTTTTATGTTTGTGCCAATAAACAGTTTTTTAAAGTACCACATTAATGCAAAAATCCGATGGCCAACTGGCAGATTCACGTTCCAGTGCGTCAGGAAAATACAGTTCTTAGAACTCAGTAGTGGATTATTACAAGCTGCTCACGTTGTGAAGGCATGTTAGAGCCCAGAAGTGTGTGAGTGTTTCTCCCTGGCAGTGGAGGGCTCATGGCTGTTTTGGTGTGTTTCAGGCAGCGAAGGACAAGTACCGGGAGCTGGCGATCGAGGGGATGCACAGGGAGCTGGTGTTCCAGTTCATCGAGGTGCAGACTCTGCTGCTGGCTCCCATCTGCCCCCACCTGTGTGAACACATCTGGTCCCTGCTGGGGAAGGTATTGGTGCTTCAGTTCTGTCAGTGATTCAGATCTAAGCTCTTGCTGGATTTCAGTAATGTTCATGTCAGGTGTTATTCATGTACAAGTAGGAGAAACGTGTCAGAATCCAGAGGGCCAGAATGGCTTCTTGTCCTAGGGACAGTGACTGCAGGGAGCCTGTCTGTTGCTGTGATGATACATGCAACTTTAATGCCAGTCCCTTTGGTTGTCTGCTCACAAGGAGGTGATCTCAAAATAAGCCAAACAATGCAATATTCTTACACTTGTGCATAAAACTTAGTTTTGTTTGTTTTAAGCACCTTGTGTTTGTAGATGGAGTTCTGTAGCCATATGGCAGTTGTGATTGCATAGTTGTGATTGTATAGTCCTGAGCACACGTGCAAAGAAGTGCTTGTTGGCTGTGTGCTCACTCCTTTATGACCTAGTTACAGGTGGGCGCTCACTGAGGTCCCAACTGCTCAAACTCCACTTTCCAATCAAGCTATAATGGTTGGAAAACCCACCAGATAATGTGTGTTGACCCCAGTGCATGTCCCTTCTTCTTCTTTCCAAAGCCTGACTCCATCATGAGAGCCTCCTGGCCGGCAGCAGGGCCTGTGGATGAGGTGTTGATTCGCTCCTCTCAGTACCTGATGGAAGCAGCTCACGACCTCCGGCTCCGCCTCAAGAGCTACATGGCACCTGTGAAAGGAAAGGTGAGAGGTGTCTGTTTAGGTGTGTGTGCTCTGTAATGCCCAAGGACTCCTTCCTAACTTCTTTTCTTTTTTCCCTCAGAAAAGCACTAAAGAACCTGCCCAGAAGCCTTCTCACTGTACCATCTATGTGGCAAAAAACTACCCTCCCTGGCAGCACACCACCCTGTCCGTCCTGCGCAAGCACTTCCAGGTGCTGCTCCCTTCCTGTTCCCTTGAGCTGCTTCCCTGATTTTTTGGGGCTCTTTTTTTTATCTGTAAAAAATTCATAAGCTGTTACCAAGTGATTTCAATAGATTAATTTTCTTTATGGTTTTACAACTGTACAGTAAGTTTTGGCGCTTAATGAAAATGTCCCAAGGACTGTCATTGATTTGACCGTCAGATTTTATTAGTTTTGACAATCTGAGCAAAAACATACCCATGCTCTGTTATTTCTTTCATTTGTAAGTGGTTAGCTTCGAAAATATTCTTTTTCCCAAGTATATTTCTGGGGAAACATTGTTGACTGACAGACTAATGCTGCCTTACTCTGAAAGTGGGCTTAGAAGCATTGTTCTGATCCTTGAATAGGTGTGTACCACTCAGCAGTGTTGCAAGAAATAGGTTGAAATGGAATAAATCAGTCATAAGAAGAAATAATCCTTTCTGAAAGCGGAAGGATCTGTGCTTCTGACATGTGGAAACTGCTCAGAGTGGCTTTTAGGATCCTGATGAACTATCCTGGGCTTGAACACACCTGGGTTGTAGCTGATACATTAGGGAGTCCTGACTATTCCAGCTTGTGGCATTGAGATAAACCAATATTCCTCATGTGGAGCTCGGGGGGTATTCACCTCTGGGCATTGTATAGGCTCTTTTTCTGTATAAGTGTTAAATGCTATTTGGGCTGATGTTTCAAAGGGATGAGTAAATGATCTGTGGAATCAATGATGCTGACAAACCTTGCTGGTATTTATAGGAAAGCAGGGAGGGTATATGATGTTAAAGGGCAAGTTTTTTAATAATACCTGTTCTCTTCAATGGTTGTTCATCCGTGTTTAGGCCAGTGGAGGTCAACTTCCAGATAATAAAGTAATTGCCAGTGAGCTGAATACCTTGCCAGAGCTGAAGAAGTATATGAAGAAGGTGATGCCTTTTGTTGCCATGGTGAAGGTGAGTGTCAGAGGGACAGTTCTGGTACAGCAAAAGCTTTGGTCAATGAAGTATCTCCCTTCTGCCCTTTGCTTATTTGACATCTTCCTGTGTTTGTTTGTAAACATCTTTATCATCTCTGGAAGAAATACATAATAAAAATGTCTCTACATGAATTAGCCCAAGTGAGCTCAGGGTCTGGTTGAGGCCTGGTGCTTGCAGGTGCTTCAATCACACCTGGATTCCTCTGCATTTTAAATGTATCATACTTGACTTCTCTAGTTTTTCATGGTGAAATGAGAATCAGGTGTTGCTCTGGAGACATAAAAAATATGGAGTTAAAACCAAGGCCAGAGTTAATTGATTGCAGTACTTTAATGGGAGATAAAAAGGGACTGTTCTGAGCCTTGAATGGAATAATGGATTTCGTGTACAATTCTTATGTTTATCACTTAATATTCTGGTATTCCATTATTTTCCCTGAGTCGTGGAAGCCTATGAAAATCTTGGCTTCCATTTTTTTAAAGGACCTTTTTTCTTCTTGCTTTTGCAGATAAAAATTCAATACAGCAACTAGGGCCAAGAAGCAAAGAATTCACAAAATTTTACAAAAGGGGGGGTTGCAGAGTGGGATTTAAAACTTCTTTGACTTCTCATGATCTGTAGAAGTTGAGAGGGATTAGTAATAGAAAAAATAAGTGTAAAACAAAATTACATTTTCTCCTTAAGATCTAGCTTGATTTTTGAAATGCTCATGATAATGTCTTCCATGTAAAAGCTTTGTCATGTGTTCTAAATGGAGGTGCTCTGCCCTCTCTATGGGGTTACTCTGATTATCCCTTTTCATGGGAGCTTGGAAGCCTTCAGAGGAGCAGAGAGCACTGGGCAGCTCTGGAGCTTCCCACCTAAGTTTGTAAGAGCTGTAGGGATGTGTCAGATCCACTGAGCCAGCTGGGAAAGATCAGGCAAGCTCTCAGTTCTGTGAGTTAGGGCTGAAACATTCCTGGTTTTTGGTGTTCTTAGTCTGGCAGCAGTGAGTGATCCTGGGGCTCAGAGGGGCTGCTGTGCTGAGGTCTACCCAAAATCTATCCTTTCACTTTCAAAGAGAATAAGCAATTTCACATAGAGACATGGAAACATCTGATCTCAGACTCCCCAGATCAGAGTGTTTTTGTCTGAGACCAATTATTCAGCACTTCCACAGTACAAGGAGCACTTCTGCTTGTGCTTCCCACTCATTAGAGGAGGGCTGAAATGTAGGAGAACCTCTGTGATTTACAAAAGGAAGCAGTTCCCTGTTAAAAGGGAATTTTTCACATTAAACTGATGAGGAAACCAGGAAACCACAACCATGCTGAGGCTGACAAAGCAGAGCTTCAAAGGAGACAGCTGGCTCAGCATGTGAGAGCCAGGCAGGGGCAGATTCAACTCTGAAGAGGAAGTTCTGTTTTAGTAAAAAAAAAAAAAAAAAGAAAAATTCGCGTGGTTTTTATATTGCCTTTAATGCTCTGTCTCTTGTGACTGTTGCTGCTGGCTTTCTGGACTAATTAAGTTACTTTTATGTTAACATACAAAGTGGTTGTTATTTCCCTGCAGAGAACTTGTTGTACGGCTGCTGTGAGCACGTCCAGGTGTTGTGGGCTCGTCCTTTATTTTAAACTGGGTCATAAGCCTGAGTTTCCTGCTGTGAAATGCCACTGAAATGCTGACTGATTTTGTGAATTCTCAACCTGCACATTAAGTAGGGATTATAAATAACTGTGAATGTCAAACACCTTTTCAATTCTATATTAAAAACGTGTTCTAATTGCTCTTACTCCTCCCATCAGTGTCACCAACTCCCTGCAGAAGAAACCCTGTTACAAGAAAATTATTGCTCCAACGTTAGTGTTGTGCCAGCAGAGAGCTCTCGGATTTACAAGCCTGTTCTTTTCATGACTAATGTGGATAGTTTGCCATTTTGAAGCACCATTTTGCTTGCAGCATTTAGAGGTTTTTAATACCCTTTTTTTCCCCCCTCCTTGACAGGAAAACCTGGAGAAGAATGGGTCGCGTGTTCTTGATCTGGAACTGGAGTTTGACGAGCGTGCAGTGCTCATGGAGAACATTGTCTATTTGACAAATTCCCTGGAGGTTGGTACAGACTTGGCACCCACTACTCAGCATTCATTGGGATACCTGGAGGACCAGCCTTCCCTAAGGCTCTAAGCCTGTTAAGGTTAACCTCTGGTTGTATACATTGCTCAAATAACAGTTTTTTAGCAACTGTTTCCACTTGTTAAATGAAGGTGTATAAACCTGTTCAATCTAGACATGAGACACAGGGTTAGGTGTGTGCTACACAAACATGGTCCCAGAAAACAGGGCTTTTTTTACTGCAATACTGGATGTATCTGTGAGAGTAAAGTGAGACTTCTGAGGAGACATTTTTCTCTGAGCCAGCCTGTATCTTACATGTTTCCAGCTGAGGAATTGAGAAGGAGCTGGTTCAAGGCATTACTAGCAAGAATGATCAGAGTCTTTGGGCTCCTACCTTGGCACATTGACTGCAGCAGGCTTTGGTAAGGGCTTTTCACTCTGTGCTCTGTAAAAGGGATCCAGTCTGGTAGCAATTGTGCTGCTTCATATGAGGAACAGAATTTAATTTAATAGGAAACACAGCAGTGAGGGGACAACTCAGGCAAAACAAACTCAAACAAAACCCCACTAAAGCAATCAAAAACCAACCCCAAAAGCCCAAACCAAAAACAACTGTTTGAAAAATTAGAAATATCTATCACAGAATATGCCAAGTTGGAAGGGACCCACAAGGATCATCGAGGCCAACTTCTGGCCCTACACCTATTCCCACACACCATGTGCCTGAGAGTCTCATCCAAATGCTAATTGAACTCTATCAGGCTTGGTGCTGTGACCACTTCCCTGGGGAGCCTATTCCAGCATCCAGCCACTCTGGGTGAAGAACCTCTTTCATATATTGCAGACCTGTACAGTGTGAAACAAGTGTGACTTTATTGGGCTTGTCCCATGTCAGAACGAAGTCGAGAGTGAGCAACAACTTTTACTTTAAACTATCTGTTAATCTGCAAAACCACTGACCTGAGGGAGGGAGCACTGGGTCAGCACAGCTGTTAAACGGGATCTTTCATGTGGGACAAATTGAGCAGGAGTTGTCAGGACTCGCCCCACGTGATGACCCCCAGTCGTGCCCTCAGCTCTGCTGCAGGGAACTGGGGGTCACTGGGAGGTTTTCAGAGTTCATGGGAGCTTGGTGTGGCTGTGCTGTCCCTGCCAGTGAGCCACACTGGGTGCTGACCTACATTGGAGGGAGTCACCTGTATAGGACAGGACTGGGCAAGTCAGGAGGTCACCCCTCAGCTCCACTGAGTCTAAATTGGGCTGTGTCAGTGCTGGGCCCCCCTCACCCTCCCCCAGTTCACAAAGGCTTTGGGGACAGGTGGTTGTTGAGCAGAGGACCATGAGGGAGGCTGGGGGAGCCTGGAGAGCGTGACCTGAAGGCAGTGGGCTTCTGGAGACTGGCTGAGGGGAAGATTTCAGAGCAAGCTGGTGCTGCTTAGAGAGTTAAGGGGGACCATGCCAACCTCTGTTGGGATTGTGGGCTGCCAGTCAGACAAGGGACAGTGACCAGGAGTTGGTGCAGCTCGTGAGGGTAGGGGAACATTGTGGGGACAGCAGTGTATCCTCAGAACAGGCCACCCAGAGAGGCTGGGGAGTCTCTGGGGATCCCTGCCCTGGGAAGCAGTGACCTCACTGTCTTTGTGCACCTCACACAGGGAGCAGGTGACACTCCAGTCCCTTCCAAACTAGATTTTATGGTTTTAGGTGTGCTGTTGTTTCCTTATGTCAGTGCAGGTTTACTTTCCACTTTCACACATGAACAGGTGTTTGATGGGGCTGTAACTTCTGCTGTTCCTTCCAAAGCCATTAAACTCCTGCTTATTCCCTCCTCTCCCATCTTTTTTTGTTTTACAGCTGGATCATATTGAAGTGAAGTTTGCTTCTGAAGCAGAAGATAAAATCAAAGAAGACTGCTGTCCTGGAAAACCATTTTCTGTATTCAGAACTGAGGTAAAATCAGAAATTCAGATAGTTGAAGTCTTAAAAACATAATTTAAAACTTAAAAAAAAAAAACAAACAAAACAAATCAAAAGTAAATATGCCATTTAAGAACTTCCATCAGACAGGATCATCCATCACGTATGAGTATTTCTAGCTCTTTTAAGAGTAAAAATGTCATTGATTCCCCTAAATATGTCCTAAACTCTTGTTATACTCCTGGGCTGTATTTTAGACTTGGGGCAGTGCTGGCATCCTGCACTGCTGGGCAAGCTCTGAAGGGAGTTTATCCCCCAGAAGATTTGTGGACAGCAGACGTTTATTTTTTAAGTTTCATGTTTCCCCTAAGGGATCACAAGCACAGGTTCTTTAAGGTCTGTGTTGTCTCCCTCAGCCTGGTGTGTCTGTGTTCCTGGTGAACCCTCAGCCCTCCAATGGCCACTTCTCCACAAAAATGGACATCAGGCAAGGGGACAACAGAGAGACCGTGATCAGGCGCCTGATGAAGATGGACAGAGGAATCAAAGGTAACCCCTAGCACAGGTGTCCAGGGTGTAAAGGGAAATCTGGACCTCATCCTTAAACTTGTGATAGCAGAGGAGCTTTTCCTGAAAACAAGGGAGATGAAACTGGGACTCCCTCTGTCTCTTCCCAGAAGGTGTCAGTGTGCTGTTGGGCACAGGGCTGGAAGGCTGCACTTGCAGGAAGGCTTGGCTGAAGGATCGTAGGCTTCCTACGGATTTTTCTTGGACTGCTTTAGCAGTCTTTTATTAGTGAATATTTTAACAGAGAATTGTATTGAATACAATTCTGACCTTCGTCTTCCTCCCAGTCTCTGCAGCTCATTCCTCAGAAAATGAGAAAAAACAGTTTGGTTACTGAGAGCTGACCCGAGCCAGATAAGGCAAATTCAGTGCTTGGGGTGTGGTATTGGGAGCTGGTATTTGTGTGGGGTTTCCCCATTTCTGCTGGTAATTTGCTGTGTAACCACTGAGGGACATAACTGTGTTGGTGTAAACCTTAACATGACTGTTACTCCCCGTAGAATGTATTTCCTTGGAGCAGGTGTGGAAGTCCCAAGGGGTAAACATTGCTCTGGCTCACTTGTGTGCAGCTCCCTTGGCCTGACCAGCCCCTCTCTCTGTGCAGACCTCTCCAAAGTGAAGCTGATGAGGTTTGATGATCCTGTGCTTGGGCCCCGCCGTGTTCCAGTCCTTGGCAAAGAGGAAGCAGGGAAAACTCCTATCCTGGAACAAGCCATCTTCCACATTGACCTGGCCCAGAGGCATGTCCGCGTCACCGAGAACGGCCTGACGAGGGACATTGGGGACACAATTGTTTACCTGGTTTACTGAACTGGCACATACCTGGCAGTGAGAAGCTCATGGAGGGACTTTGAAGCATCTGTAATAAACAAGGAATTTGTTCTATTAAAGAAAAGCCCACTCCAACCACCCTGAGTTCACGTGTGAGTTCCCCCTGCTCTTTTAAACAGGGATTTAATAAAATTATTTTCCTCTGAACCTTTTTGGCTTCTGTTGAAACAGTTACCCTTAATGCAAATGTGGACACTCTTCTTTTTCAGCTTTGGGCAGGGTGTTCAGAAACAAATGCCTTTTTGGAATTCCACTCCTTCCTCAGGGGAGCTGTGCTGATTCCCAGCTGGATTCAGCTCCATCCACGCCCAAATCCACTGGAGGCTTTAACGAGAGAGCCTGCTGCTGTTTGGGGGGTTGGGGAGGAGGGGTAAGGGTGGTCCTGGCAGGTGGAAACTGATGTGACACAGGGCATGGAGTGTGGTGATGTCACCTGTGCCAGGCTGGAAGTCCTGCTGGCAGGATGAATGTCTAATTGTCCTATCACCGTTTATTCTGTCCTGGATAATGCCTGAGGATGGGACTTCTTTTTCTTCCTGGTCTCAAGTACAGAGCAGAGTGAGGAGCCCCAGCCTTGGTTAACACTGTAAGTAGTCTGGAACATAAAAAGATAAATCTATGTAGCAGCCATACAGCTGGTGAGAGGAATGCTCTCTGTTGCATATCACCCTGTAAAATGTCTCTCTGCAGAGAGCCGTGGATAGGAATTCCTTGCTCAGGAATTCAGTTCAGAGCAGTTTATTAATCCCTGCAGGCTCTGCAGCCAGAAGAGAGAATTATTGACTCTGTGGCACCAGCGGAGCATCCAGAACTTGTGTTTGGTTTAAAACAGCAGCAGTTACTGCTCAGCAGAGCCTTACTGAGTCAGAGGGATCGTGTGATCTTGGGGAATTATTTTCCACTGAAGTGGGGAGCAGCAGCATCATCACCCATGGGCTGCTGGGCGTGGGAGACAGCTTTGGAATGGTCTTTGTTAACCTCTGTTTGCGCTTCCAAGGATCCCCAGTCGGCTCCTGGACTGTCTGAGTGGCAGTGGCAAACCTTGGTGCTGGGGCAGAGCTGGGCTTTGGCTCCATCTGGTTACTGTGATTGATCTGGGGGCATCCTCAGCCTCCCCTTTTTTCCCCATCCTCTCCCAGTGCTCTGGGCTGCTGGGGCTCGGGAGCCCAGAGAGAGGAGCCAGCACTCAACCAAAACCTCCCACCCTGGAAAAAGCCACACTGGCCTTTGAAGCGGGAACAAGCAAATCCTTGAAAGGGAATGGAAACTAAAGCAAAATGGTAGCTTTGGGCTGGGGTCATGGCACTTTCCTTCAGGTTTCTTTTTTTGTCTTTCATAACATGTGAGGAGGAGAAAATCAGCTGATTTGTGTTGAGGCCATGAGTTGGATTCCAAGGCAGACAGTTCTGCATGTTTTGTTCTGACAGGGCTGAGCATGGGGGTGCTGGTGGGATGGTGGGAGGTTTGTCCCTGCTGCCTGGATGAGCACAGGGGAGACATCCCAGGGAGGGCAGGGGCTGGACTGAGCCACCCCAGTGCAGGATCCTTCACTGGATCGAGCCCATGAGCTCGCTGGGGTATTGGAATGATCAGTTTGGGTTGTGCAGGATGGGAAGCAGTAGCTGATCCTCAGCTGTGCCATGTGCTGCTCCTGATGACCCTCTGTGACACTGGGCAGTGCTTCCAGCTCCTGGCCACTTGCTGCAGCCCTGGCCAGCAGGAGCTGCTGTGCACTGAGGCTGTCCCGGTTCAAACCTGCCTTTGAACCGGGGGGGAGCCTGAGTCATGGTTCCTTTCATCCATCCCTTTCTTCTCCCTCACCACCCAACAAGCCTGATTTTTAAAAATAAAGTGTAGGAGTATTTTACTACAGTCCCCATCTCTGCTGGTGCTCCTCTTCAGGAATTTAAACCTGGTAGAGCTCCCACTATCCCAGTGAGTTAAACGTGGACACAATGCCCAGATCCCACAGCAGTTTCCTGACCCGGCGGTGGCTTTAGGAGCATGAGCCTAAATTGCCACCTCCAGCTGTGACTTGTGAGCCGAAAATTTCATGCAGATTTATTTGCTGCTGTTCAGAGGGCAGCCGTGATCCCCTTGCTCTGCAGCTGAGGTGCTGATAGCACGATGGGGGGGCCACAAGGCATCACCCAGGGCTGGGACTGGAAACAGCACCCAGGGTCTCAATCCCCAGCTGTCCCTGCCCCCAGGGACTCATTTCTACAACAGAAGTTGCTATGCTCTCCTCTTGACCAGAGGTTTCAAAGCACTTTGAAAAGAAAGAGTCAAGAAATGCTAAATATCATCATCCTGTTTACTTGTAGGTTCCTGCTGGGGGCAGAGAGCCTCAAAAGCAGCGCTGGAGCTTGAGCTGGAACTTGGCCCTGAGCAGGAGAGCAGAGCCCGCATTCCTGGGCTCGGAATCAGGTAAGCCCCTTCACCCAGGTAAACCCTCCCCTCCCTCGCCATCTGCTCCCAAGGGTGTGAAACCTGAAATAAGAAAATGAAAATAAACATTCCTGGTTTGTTGGTGTTTTTTCCCATGCAAAAAGTTTTAATGGTGCCACAGCAGCCCCCATGGGCTCGTGAGCCTCACACAGTGGGTGCCCAAAGCTTTCCCAAGCCCCGTGTTTCTCCCAGTTCCCTTCCCCGTTTCTCCCAGTGTCCCCCTGATGCCCTCCCCCAGTTCCCCCCCAAGTGGTCCAGCTGTGCTGGCAGTGCCCTCACGCTGCCACTCCCTGCAGCTGCCGCCGCTTCCAGTGCATGAGGGGCCGGAACCCAGTCGGCCCCAATTAATTTAATTACCTACAGGCTACAGAGCTAAACATTAGTGCTATAAACTTAGATGAATAAACTTCTGAAAGCTTAAAATATCTTTAAACCTTTGCTTTTCGTTACAGAAATATAAAATAAATAGCTTGAGGATTAATACAAAACAGGAAACTAATATCTTCTTGTTTATTGACTTTTCTCCCAAATAGTACCTTAAGTTGAAAAAAATCTTTTTAAAAAATTAACTTCACTTCGTGGAAAAAGTATTCAGCATCCCTGAATTTGTACAAGCGTCTCTGAACAATAAACTAAATGTGTTTATTCCTTCTACCCATCACCAACTAAGCAAAGGTTATACATCCTATTATTTCTAAGATATATATGTAAAAATAGTAAATTCTGTTTTCTCACTGATAGTGACACAGTTGTAACATTTCATTGGAGCTTTCCCTGGGCTCGGTGCAGAAAGAATACAGTTAAATTCCCTGCTTGGTCACACAGGAGATCAGAGAAGCTCCTTTTGTTGACCCCTTCTGCCTTTAAAACCTATTTTGGCTGGAACTTTGGTGTTAATAGATCTTTTCCCCCTTTTGTTACCCCTACAGTCCTCACCAGCCTGACAGTGCAGTCTCTGATCCATCACTACTTCCCACTGGGAACAAGCACGAAGGGATCAGCCTGTGGAGCTCCCACAGACGTCACTGGTAAGTCCCCATCACTTCATGGACGGTTTGGGGTTCTAAACACTGATTTCATGAATATTTGGAAATGTTACTTTTTAAACGGGGCAGGTACTGAGGCTTATGACAAAAAACCTGAAAAGCTGAAGTCTTGAGCTGTGATTGCACTTCAAACACATCACTGCACAAATGAACTGCGATAACTGCTGGGCAGGGAGTGAGCAGGAGAGCAGTGTGCAGCGATGCAGCAGCCAGTCCAGTTCTGCAGAATCCCTTGCAGAATTCCCTCCCAAGACTGCACATCATCCTTGTGGCACCTTTCTTGTGGCAGGTGGGCGGTGAGCCCTCTCTGGGCCCAACACTCCAGCCCCAGGATGGACTGGAAAGGGGGCTCCTCTCCATCCTCCCATATTTGAGACGAGATGTGGCCCCCTCCACATAGAAGATGTGGAGAGAATTACTGAATGCTATGTTTTCTTACCTCTGCTACCTCTGCTCATGATTTATCAGGAAGCAGGACTACAGCCCAGGCTCAGGGGCAGGTTGTGTGCTAAAGCACTCCCAGGGTTCTGCCAGGCTGGGCAGGCAATTAGAGCAGCTGATGAATGATCTGATTCAGACTTTAATCCACTAACTAATCATAAGGAACGAGCAGATAGAAAATAAGCCCAATTGAAGAAGTTGAAGAGGTTCATTAATGGTCCCTCTGTCCCTGTGTGCTGCTCTATGCTTTTCCCAGAGCTCCATTCCTGAGCTGTGCTGATGGACACCGTGCTCAGGGTGTTTGGTGCCCAGCTCAGCCTGTCTGGGTTGGCAGAGGATGGTGTATTTTCATTATAGAAATACATTTTGCCTTTCTGGTGCTGCTTCCTCGGTGCTGTGGCAGCACAGGAGGCTGCAGGCCTGGAGGGTCAGCAGGGCTGGGGATGGGACTGGTCCCTCTGTACCACTGGGAGCGTAGAGGAACAACATCCAGGGGGAAAAGAGGGCCCTCCTGGCCAATATGGGAAGGACAAAACAGGGTCCCAATGCTGATGTCTGACCTCTCTTCACTGGGGAAACAGGCCGAAGAGAGTCTGGAGGGTGGGAAGGCAGGAGGGAAGTTAAATATATATATATAAAAAGAACAGAAACCCTTGAAGAGCTCGCCCACCTTCATGAGAAGCTGCCACCCTCCTGCCAGCATGTGATGCCTCCCTTTCCATTGCTACAGTATTTAAAAAAAAAAAAAATATTGGATGACAGCAGCCTGAAGGCCCATGGTTTGGAACAGATCCTCAGGGAAGATGCAGTGTACTTCAGGCTGCAGCCCAGAGCTCACACCAAAAATGTGAAGTTTGCTGATGTGCCAGGAATGCAGTGTGGTGATTCTGGTTGCAGAGTTAAGGGGGATGGGGTGATTCTTCCAGAACAGATGGTTTTGATCCAGAGCACGTGGGGAATTGCTCCCTGATAGCTGATGCCTTTGCCAGTGTGATTGGTTTCTCCACATGGATAAGAACCAGTTGTTGGGCACTGCCTCACTTGGGGATCATGATGGGTTAGCTCTGGATTAGCTCAGCAGGCCCTGCTTTAGCCTGGGCTTTTGGAAGAAAGAGGTCTGAGATCTCGTCCCTCTTTCTTGAAATGTTCACATTCCAAGTGACATAGTCCAGAAGCTCCCTCCTGGTGCTGCTGGGGAGGAGGAGAGGAGGACTTGGCTGTTCTGCTCAGTGGGCCGTGGCATGAAACCTGTGGGCAGGGCTGTCTGTGGGGACAAGAGTCTTATTAGGGCCTTTAGCTTAAAGTATGCCTTGTTTTCAGTTCTCTCTCCCTACATATTTTGAATATATTTAGGGCACTTATCACCATAGCATCACAGCTCTGAAATATCCTGTGTGTGAAACACAGGCATCCATCCCAAAATAGCTGCCTGCTCTTTTACCAAAGCGTCAATACCGAGTGGAATTCTGTTTATTTCTAAGTATGTCTGGGATACAGGGATGTGTCTTGGTGATAAGAGCCAGCTGCCTTCTGGTTCAGCTTTAAAGGGATGAGAGTAGTCCTCAGCAGAGGGCCAGCTTGTCTCCCTGAGATGTTAAGCTGTCTCTGAGGTGGCACTGCGGAGTTGTGCTCACCTTCCTATTTGTGGCTGGTGCCACCTTTTATACCTGGGCACACAACATGTTTTCAGCTTGTTCAGGGTGTTTCTGCAGGAGCTAAGTCTGGAGGAGTGAAGGACCAGGGGTTGTGGCCTAGTGAATGATTTTATCTGTTTGATTAGTTCCAGGAGAAATTGTCCTTCCCTGAGGCCCATGCCAGGGCCTCGGAGAGTTTCCATTGACCAGTGGAGTTCCTATCCTGAGTCTCTATGCAGGTAACTGAGGATGGGATTTCATGGCAGTTTTGGAGGGAGCACAGCTCCCACTGTCAGGAGAGGTGGTGGCCGGTGCCCGCAGCTGGGGTGGGAACTGCTCGTGGGTAAACCAGCAATGAAAACAAAGGATGAAACCCAAAATCTGTTGTGCAGAGGTTTGCTGGAGAGCAGGCACAGCTGTGAGCCGGCACCACTCTCTGATTCTGCTGGCTTTTCTGGGATTCACAGGAGGATGCTTGGAATGGGGAAACTGGAGCTGGTGCTGCCATGGCAGAGGGTTGTCTGGGGCATGGGGAATGCTGAATTCTGCTTTCTGTTACACAGATGATGTTTCATGCATCTGAATGTAGACTGAAACCCATGAATCCCACTTAAGATATTTACAACAGCCACATCTGAGTGAGTGGGCAGTGGGAAGGGGCTGGAGGGAGCTCATGGGCAGGAGGTAGCTGACAGGTGATCAGAGGAAACCAAGCAATGAGAAGAAACAAGATTCAGTGCCCTGACTGCAGAGCTTGGATGACTGCAGTGATGACACTGCCCTTCCCGTTGGCTCTTTCCTCTCCAAATAACCTTTTAGACTGTTCTGTGCTAAAATTCCTGGGCTAAAACCAAAGAGAAAAGCAAGCAAGCAACTACCCTAACAAAAAAATCTGAGTGACCCCCCCCACCCCCAAAGGCAGCGTAAATCGTCAGCCAGGAGCTGATCGACTCTGATTTATGGTTTCTTTATCCTGAGACAGGCAGGTAACGACCCGCTGTTAGATCTCTGTGGGCTTCCTGCAGCCCTGAGAAGATCAAAACAAGTGTAACTCTTTCTGATACCCGCAGGCTTCCCTCCCCTCCCACCGATCCTGCGGTGCCGTACGGGCAGCGACACCGGGGAACGTCAGTCCTCGAGTCCCATCTCCCGGTGCTCGAGCATCCCTGGGGCAGGGGGGCTCCCTCGGGGCTCCCACAGCTCTGCAAGCCTCAGGTCCCGAGGGTGCCGCTGGTGCGGGGACACGGGAGCAGCGTCCCCTCTCGCAGATGGGGAGCAGGACAGGCTGTGCGGGGTCCGGGGTCCTGCGCAGGAGGGAGAGGAGCAGGTGGGGAGGAGGCAGGCGGGGGTTACCCGGTCAGTTTGCAGAGATGCTGCTGTAGCTCTTCTTGACCGGGAAGGTCAGCTGCCCCGAGAGGTCCAGCGACAGCGCCTTGGGGTGCAGCGCCCGGCGCGGGTGCAGGGGGCTGGAGCCGAGCCGGGGGGAGTAGAGCACCAGCAGCTCGGGGCCCAGGCCGGCTTCGGGCAGCAGCACCTCGGGCTCCGTCCTGGAGCGCTGCAGGCGCGGAGAGGGCTGCAGGCTGTGCCGCTTGGGCGGCGGAGGGCTGTGGTTCTGGAACCGCACCGTCTTCACTTGCTGCAGCGAGAAGGGGACCGGGGTCAGGTGGGAACAGCAGCCCCCCCTCCCGCCCTCCCTGCTGTGTCCAGCCCTGCAGAACCGTGGGGGATGTGCCGAGGGGGTGGCTGGATCCTTCCGGGGGCACTGGATGCCTGCGGAGAAGGCCAGGGTGATGTGCAGCCGATGGCAGGGGGAAGGGAGCCCCAGGGACAGGAGACCGAGGAGAGTCGGTCCATAGAGCCATCGGCTGAGTTACTGGGAGGGAAGGAACAGGAGGCAGCACAGCATCGCGAGGGTGGGCAGCCTGTCCTGCCCTCAGAGACCCGCGGGTTCTCTCAGCTGATGCTGCACTGCCTGGGAGCTCTGAGGCTGGAGTGATTTGGGCACCTCTTTGGGTGTCATGGGAAGAGGAAGCTATGCTAGGGCAATTTGTGGAATGATTTCACTTTTATGAAATTTCTCTCTGGCTGCCAGAGGGGAAAGAAATTCCCATTTCAAATAGCTCAGCCCAACTGACATGAGGGAGATGGGGCAGCTCTGCAAAGCTCTGTCTGACAAGACCTGTCACCAGGTCTGTGGCATTTGCCCATTCCCTCCCAAACTCTTGGGAGACCTTGATGGGATTCCTTTCTGATTTAAGACCTCAGAAAGATCTCAATATTTGCTTGTGACTGAACTTGGTGACAGGGATAAAGCCCCTGTAGGGCTTTATCTGGACAGCAGTGTCAGCAACACAGATATCTGCTTTCTGAATGCAGGTGCCAATCCCAGTGATTTCTATTGGAAGAAAAGCTGGTGAGGATGGAGCAAATCCCTCAGGGAATTTGGCCTAGCAGTGCTGGTTGACACTGCTGGTTCCAAGGGGATGGGGGACCCTCTGGAGCACCGGGAAGCACTGGCCGTACCTTCTCGGCGCTGTTGCGGCAGGTTTCTGGTTTCACCAGGATGGACGGCGGGGCTGAGGCAGGCGGCTTTGGAGCTGCCTCACTCTTCACTGGAGGGTCTTTGGCATCCAGGATCACTGAGCTGCACACGGAGGGCGTCCGACTCTCCCCTCCCCTGATCACAAGCGCCGGTGAAGCCTCGTGGGAGAAGTTTAACCTCGTTGCCTCGTCTGTGCCGGCTCCGGGAGGGACGCTGTGTGACGGGGAGCTGATGTGTGGGTAAATCTGGAACTGCTGAAGTCGCCCCGCAGCCGCGGAAGGACGTCTGAGGGAGCCCGTGATCTGCACAGGGGTCCCTGCCTGCCCCGGCCTCTGCAGGGATCCATCTGGGGAGCAAGGACCGATGGAAAAGGAAAGTCAGCAGGAATCCAAATGGCAGAGAGAGCACAAAGGGGCAGAGTGAGCAGTGATCACAGCCTCGTTCACGGGATGCTGTGGGGCCGTAGCCACATGTCCACCCCCAGGCGCTGGGACTGGCAGGCAGCAATTCGACCAGTTTCGAGCCTAAACCCACTGACAGTGGCCCCTGCCAGGGCACAACCTGCCTCCAGCTCTGCTGCAAGTGCTGGGAATGCACGACTTGGTTCCCCAAATACCCCTGGAAATGTATCTCAAAACAGTGTGTATGGGCTGACGATAAACCTTGCAGCCTCCCTTGGAAAGAACATAACCACTGAGCTCTGCATAAACCTTCGCAAGGAGTTTTTCCACGGTGAGTCAAACACCCTGGAATTCCCAAAGCAGCCAGAGCGGGGCCAAGCAGGGGTGTGGAACCATGAACCGCAGCAGCTGGTGTGGTTTGGGGGAAATGTGTCCACTCTCCCTCACAGATCCCACCCCAAGCACTTACTCTTCCTGGCACTGCCGCGGCCGCGCCGCAGAGGTGCCGGTCCCACCGTGCTCCTCCCCGGAGAGGGGATAGGGATGGGCAGCAGCACCGGCTTCAGGGCTCTGCTTTGCCTCGGACCGTTTTCGGAGATGCTCCCTTGGGAGGAGAGCGAGGAGGTCGACAGTGTCCATGAAGTGTACAGGGAAGGCATCTTTGAGTCAGAGAGACTAGATTTCCTGCTGGAAAAGGAAAAAAAAAAAAAAGGGTGAGAGCTGCTGGGTGCCATCCTGCCTGGCGAGGGACCACCCCCTTCCCTCTTCAAGTGTTTTTGTTTCATGTAAGAAAAAACAGACCTGAAGAGGGGAGCAACATAGTTGCTGGGGAAGACGCCGACTCTGCCCGTGACGAGGGACATGCCCCTTAACCAACCGTCGTGATCCTTCCCAAAGACACGGACCCCTTCTCCCTTCTGCAGCTCCAGCTCGTCTGGTCCATGAGGCACATAGGAGTGGAGAGCCACGCACCTGGGGAAAGAGGACGTGAGGGGAGGCAGAACAGCCCCTGTGCAGAGTGGCTGGAGCATCCTGGAGCTCTGAGGTCTGACTGACCCATGTGGAACAATAGCAAAAGAAAATGGTGTATATTTCAAAACTTTCTCCTATTTGTTTTTTGAAGAACTTTATTTTGTCTCCAGTGTAACACACTTAATTGCACTGTTGTGTTTTTTTTTCAAAGGGAATGTGATCTGCTCCCAAGTATCAATGAGTTACAGCCCGATACAGCAATTACTGGGTGTTATTTACAAAATAGAAACTACAGACTAGTTGACTGGACAGTCAGGGGCTATCCCAGAACCTGCAGGGCCAGTCTGTGTGAGGGGCTGCTCCCTTGGGGACTGGCACAGCCCAGGTGGGTCAGGGCATTCTCATTCTGCAGAGGTTCATTGCTGTACAGGAGTCACCTCAAAGGGAGGGCCTGCAGGTGCTGGTCTGACACTGCAGGGTTGAAAGAGCAGCTGTGCAAACCAGGCAGCTGGTGGGACCCTCTCTCTAATACCTTCCTCATTCTGCAAATTATTTTAATGTCTTAGGAGTTTTCCTGTCCTTGGCACTAAGTGTGTGCAGGAATCTTGGCTGACCTATGATGGTGGGTGTGGATGCCCGAGCTGTGGGTGCTGCTCGTGGGCACCAGTGTTCCCACAGCCTGGCTCAGCACTGGGGGTGCTGAGTGCTGGGTAAACAGCGTGTTGTGATGCTGTTGCTATTTTAGGTGCATTACTACAGCGCCAGGGTGGTAAATCTTGTCTCGAGGAAAACAAATCATCACAGCGTGTTATCCACAAATTTTAACTACCCTGGGAAAGTTTTCAAAAACTGGATTGTTCAAAACACCAGTGGCCAGGGAGGTTTTAAAAAAAAATAAACAGAGGCATTTGAGGAGTGATTAGTTTCTTCACTCTTAAAAATATTTAAAGTGTATTGTTGACAAACAGGCAGAACTGTTTATCCATAAATACTGCAGTGAAGCAGTAAGGGGCAGGGATGGTTCACCTGCTGGGAAAAGAACAACTCAGCTGTGACAACAGGTCTTTGCCACCCCCTGCTAAGACCAGCCAGGTAGGTTCCTACATGGATCTGCATTCGGATCTGACCTGTGCTCTGGTCTGCCTGCACCTCCTGGCTGGCAGGAGCAAGCTGAGGGAGAAGGTACAGGAAACTACACCCCCCTTCCCCCAGAAGTATTTCAGCCTCCTTACGTACAGGTAAGCCGGCATGTGGTGCTGCAGATGGGGAAGGGTGACGATGGCTGCTGAGGGTCCCAGCGGTCCTGGTGCGGGGTAGTAAGAGGTGCTGACCTAGGGGAGAAAAAAAGCAAAGAAAACAAGGTATTAATGTGGTCACCCAACCTTCAAAGAAACTATCAAAGATGTTTCAAGAAATAGAACTTTGCAGCATTTGACTTAAAAAAAAGACCAGGCAGTGAGAGGAAGACTAAGAATCCCAGAATCACTGGGGTTAGAAAAGACCTCCAAGATCATCGAGTCCAACCTCTGAGCGATCCCCACCTTGTCAACCAGACCAGAGCACTGAATGACATGTCCAGTCATTCCTTAAACACCTCCAGGGATGGTGACTCCACCACCTTTCTGGGCAGCCCATTCCAATTCCTCACAACCCTTCCAGTGAAAAAATTCCTCCTAATGTCCAACCTGAACCCTCCTGGGGACAGCTTGAGGCCATTTCCACTTATCCTGTCGCTATTTGCCTGGGAGAAGAGTCCAATCCCCACCTGGCTACAACCTCCTTTCAGGCAGTTGTAGAGAGTAATAAAAGGACTCCTTTTCCCCAGGGTGAGCCCCCCTCAGCTGCTTGACTCATGGTCCTTCCACATGAAGACACTTGCTAGGGCGCGGCTCGGTTGGACTGATGGTGCTCATCCTGTCCTTTAAGAACAGAGCCTGTTGGGGCAGAAAAGCTGTGTGTGGGGAGGCTCTGGAAGCAGTGATGGAACAGGACAACCCTAACCCAACACTGTGACTTCCAAGAATCACATGTAAGCCCTAAATCTGTATCTGTTGCTAATCCCACAGATGGGAGACTCACTTGAGTGGGGAGACCTTCCCTTGCCTCTCCTTGCATGTGGTGTTCTCTCATCCCTCTTCACTTGGCTCTGAGCAACATAAGTGCCTTTGATCCGTTCCAGGTCTCCACTGCTGCTTCAGGAACTAAAAGGTGTTTGGGAAAATGGCACTTCAAGCCCAGGCTTTGAACCAGGAGGAGACCATCGTGTCTGCCAGGTGAGGACTGATGTGATCACTGATGTTTCACTTGTTTATTTAGCTCCAGCTGGAAGTATTGAACCCTAAAGTAATACAGTCCTTGCCCCAGTGATCTTTAATGACTATGATTAAAGACATTTACCAGGTCTGTGGTGTCCCAGGAGCCCACAGGCCTGTGTGCAGGGAGGGCAGGGAGCAGCTGTTGGCCACGTGGGCAGAGACCCCTCGCTCAGGGTTGTGTGTGGCTGGGGTGAACCTTTCCTCACTGTTCTCCTGCACCTGCAGAGCAGCACCAGCCACCACAATGTCCCCTCTGGGCTCTCGTAGGGATCTCTGGTGTTCCAGGGAGGAACTGCAGCCCCATTTTTGCTACTGAGGTAACTGTACCTCACACGTGCTGTGCCAGAGCTGCCGTCACCTGAGAGGGTCTCTGAGGTGAGGTGTGAGCTGGTGGGTGTCCTCTACCTGGAATCCTGCTGATGGTCCAGACAGTACCCCCAAACCAGAACCAGCCTGTGGGCTGTTTCCATTCTTCTTCTGAGTTTGGTTTTTTGTTCCCTGTGCTCACTGGGCTCTGCAGGGAGCCCAGGAAGGTCCCAGCTACTGAATCCGTGTGTCTGTGCTAACCAGGTCCACTCCAACTCGTCCCTTTGGTTCTGCCTTTGCTCTTCTATTTGCCAGTGGTGCTGGCAGCACAGCAGCCCTCGGGGTGGGGGTGATGAGAGAGCACTTGGTGCTGCTCCAGCCTCTCCACACAGGAGAGGCTGCAGTGTGGAGGGAGGATGGCAGCCTGGCATCCTTGGGATGTTCTCCTGCTGAGCTGTCCCTTCTGCAGCACAAAACATGCCCTGGGGTGAACTGCTGCTGGCAACAGCTGATTCCCATTGGGAATCCAGTGCTGGAAGGTGACAGGCACGGTGGTGGCATGGCTGTGCTGGGCCATGTCTGTGCTGGGCCATGGCTGTGCCAGGCCATGGCTGTGCTGTGCTGTGTGGTGGCAGAAGCGTGGCCGCTGTCGGGGGGAGAAGAGCTCCCAGCAAGGCAGGGCAGTGACAGCAGCGTCCCAGGCAGCGGAACGTCGCTGGGCTGGGACGCGGCCGCCAGTCGTGCTCTCCAGCAATGACCACAGGCTCTTTAATGATTCAAACTGGGGCTTTAATCTCGTGTTCATTTCGAATCTAATTTCTAGTGGTCAAGTCTGTAAGGTGGTGCTGGAGCACTGGCTTGGCACGGACCAAGGGAAAAAGAAAAGTGACTCACCAGCTCTTGTGCTCTCCAGTAAATTAAGTTAATTAAAACACCCCATCAATTCCAGCTTCTGTCTCGGACCTGGAGTGGAAGGTCAGCTTCAAACCATCTCTGCATGCCTCATTTTCTAGTCCAGGCAGGGTCATACCAGGTGTTTATAAAGTGGATTGGAAACTATAATTTTACTTTAATAATTATCATAATCAAAATGTTTGAAATTTTGGGATTCAGAGTTTGTTTTTCCTGCATTGGAGAAAAATGACAGCCTTTTACTGTTTTTCCTGAAGGAACTATGTTGAAGTGTCTCCTTTTGGCTGGAAAGCCCCATGTTTCTCATCTCTACGTTCCCCTCTGCCTGGGAGCAGCTGTCCTTTACCCTCCTCAAAGCTGCCTTTTTGCAATGGAGAGGAAAAAAGACTGAAATATTTTCCAGCCACGTATAACTGGTTTCGGCATTCGCTTTTGCTGATCTCCTGTAAGTACCTTGCGAGCCCTTGTAAGTACAAAGGGTTTAATTCCCTGCCTCTCCTGAAATCCCTCTCTTACTCCATCTCCCGTTCAAGTGTGTCACCAACGTGATTACCAGCGCTGCTGACACAGGCAAGTCCCTGCCGAGAGTGCCCGTGCGCTGCCTCGTGGGGAGGGAGACTTTCCCCATCCCATCAGGGGGCCGTGGGAGCTCTCAGTGCTCTCCTGGATGTTGGGTCCTGCAAGTTCCACATCATTTAGTACACAGAAAAGCCAGAGGTACCGGAGAGCAGCCGTGGGGTTTATCAGCTCCCTTCACCGAGCGGCAAAGGGGACAGACGGACGGACGTTCCCTGACCCAAGGACCGCCAGGTCCAGGGAATAAGCTCGGTTGTGACTGGGAAGAGATTCCCGCGGTGGAGCGGGCGGCAGCGCCCCGCTGCCCTCACCCCACAGCCGCTTGTGCAACAGGCACATGCACAGACACGGCGGCCACAGCCCTGCAAACTGGTTCTGGCTCCGTCTGAGCCCGGCTTGGCACCGCCAAGGGGAAGGAAGAGCTGGAGGAGGAGGGCTGGGGCAGTGCCGGTTATTCCCTTTTATGGGCTGAAATGAGTCCGAGTGCTCGGTGGTGGTGGGAGTGCCAGGCAGGTGGTGCTGTGGGGAGTCCGAGAGCCCCTAGTGCAGCCTCTCCTGCTTTGCTTCTCCAGCCATGCTCTGTCGCTGGCTGTGCCCGAGTCCCCTCAGCCTCTCAGGTACCCTCATAGTGCCCACCCGGGCTTGCAAAGGAATCTCAGCTTTGCAGCTCAGTCATTGCAGCCTAAACCCAGAGATGAAAAAGGGAAAGCTGCATCCTTTGCAGCCTCAGGAACAGCACAGATCCCCTTCCCCCCCCGCAGACCTCTGGGAGCAACACTGCTGCTCAGAAACAAGGAAATCCCAACCCTTCTAAGGCCAAACCGAAACATGTTCTTGCTTCTGCTGTTGGCAGTAGTTCAAACATTTTGGGTAAGATCCCATTGGGGGTGTGAGACATGATACGGTTTCAATTGAGTTATGGAACTCTGTGAGGCTTCATTTCCCCTCCACAACCCAGGATCTCACATCCCAGCTCTTTGCAGGCTGGTGCTCAGTACAGAATGCCTGCTGGGTGTTATTGCCCAGATGTGAACTGCTAGGGCTGAGTGACTGCTTTATAAAATGTTGGAACAACTTTGAATATGAAAGATGGCATGTAAATCTAAAGAAAGCCCTTTTTATCCTATTTCGGATGATATGTGAAGATTCTGGACTCAGATCTTCAGTCAGAGCAGGAAGAGGGAATGAGACTCCTCTGCCTTCTAAAATAAAGAGCGGATATAATCCAAAAGGTTGATCTACGTTTATATCTCAGTCCCCAAATCAGGATAGTCCCAGGTTTAGGATGCAGACTGGCATTGCCACTGCCTTACCTGGACAGGGGTGCTGTAGGTGAACTCGGCTTTCTCGCTGCTCTGGGTGGCCACGGTGGGGTTGCTGGAGCTGATGAGCACAGGGGAGCTGATCTCCAGGGCTGGGCGCTCGGCGGGCGCGTGGACCATCCGGTTGAGGGTGTTGAGGGCTGTGGTGATGGAGAACTGCCGCAGGCTCTTCCTCCTGGAGTCGGGCACCTTGGGGAACGCCGGCGAATCTGCGCCCTTTGCCTTGGGAGACGCCGTCCGCAGGGACGCGCTTTTAAACTGAGGGGACCAGTGGGTTTTGGAGGTCTGCAGGAGCTGCCGGGCGGTGGTGTTGGGCTGCGGGAGACAAAGGGAGATGTGATGTGGTTTCAGAAGTTACACCTGGCACAGCCCCTGACTGCTGCATTTCCCCTTTCCAGTGTGGCAGCAGAGCTGCAGGCAGGGTTCAGGTGATGTTACAGGTGATCTTTAAAACTTTGGGGATCAGTCATTTTCCTCATCTGCTGTCAGTGACAAATCCTGGGTGTAAAATTCCTGATGCGAAGCTGACAGCAAAATTAAATTGGTTTGAGAAACTTGTTGCTGAGACAAGGGTTTATTGAGGCTGAGTGCTCCTCCTGCTACATTCCTTGTCCAGGGCTTTGGCTGGTAGAGGTGCAGGAAGAGCTGACTGGCTCTCTCAAAGTGCTTAATAACACTAACTGAATTAGAGGGGACATTTGGATACATCTCCCTTTTCCAGTCTGTGTTGGCACACGTGGGTGCATCTTGCAGGAGGACACCTAAGCCCTGCAGCTGAAGGCAGGGCACGGGCTCGGAGAGGCCCTCACTGGTGGTGGCTTTCCCAGCAGCATTAGATCCACCCAATTCCATCTCCCTCAGCCTGAACATTCATGGCTTGATGTTGCTTCCATTGAAAAAATCCTGGCTTGTTAAGCATTGGGGTTAAAGAGGGAGAGGCAGGCCCCGAGTTTGCATATGGGCAGCATTCACACAGTATTTCTTGGAAACTGCTGATCAGGGTGTTAATAGCAAAGGGCATGTGGTGACAGTGTTTTTCACCACGATGGGTGCCAGAGGAATTAATCATGATTTACTGCTGACACTAACGAATTGCAAAACTTGGGAGATTCTCCCCCACTCGTGGGAGGCAGCATGTCTGACGCCAGGGATGGACAGGGAGACTGAGGCAGGAGAGGTGCAGGTGGCTCCCAGGCTTTGTCATTTTACAGCACTTTTCACATTTTCCCTCTCCAAACTAAGGTTTAAAGCCCACAGTGTGTGCATATGTACATGTGTGCCATGGCCATCCTGTCATTTCTCTGTGTGATCAAGCTCTAGCCTGAACTGGAAACATTCTTCTGCCTCTCCAAGTACCAGCAGATGTGAAAAAATGGGGCACAAACTGTGTGTCAGAGCCAGGAGAAGCCTTATGTCTCCCACAGCAGCCCTACCTTTGCTTTCTCCAGGATTAATTTCTAATTCCTTGGTGGCTCTATGTGTCCCTGACTAACTTGCGTCTGTTAACGCCAGACTTAAATAAGTCATTACTGAAGCTAAAATGATTTCATTAAACGAAAAAACATTTTACAAAATCTATTAGAGCTTCAAATAAGGTGTTTTGCTCATGTCCTCCTATAGAACAGCCACAAAGCAGAGCTTGCTGTAATTATGGGCATTACAAGTATTAATTTTATTTCTAGGAATTGGTGCCGGTGCCGTTTACACCCCGCATCTCAAGCTAAGCTGCACAACACAATTAATGTCTAGACCAGTGCTAACAAAATTCTGTCAGGGAGCGGGTGGCTGGAAGGTCTCCAGAGCTGCAGCACTGGGAGCACTGGGAATGCTGCCTGTGATGCGCTGAGCTGGCCCTGGCTGAGCTGGGGGGCACCTGCATCCCTCTCTGGATGTCCCTCGTCCCTCTGTGTGCCTGTGGGTCATTGGGGTGTGTTTAACTGCTGGCAGCAGTGTCTGAGGGGGCTTGGGAACCTTCCTGACACCCACAGGAGCTCCCAAGGATCTGGGGAGCAGCAGAGCACTGTGTGCTCTGGGGAAGCTGCATCCCGGTGCCGCGGGTGGTACCTTATGGAAGGTCAGGCTGTCCTTGTTTTCTGCCTTGTCCCGGCCCCGCAGGTCGAGGCTGTAGAGGGCCCTGCCGAGGGGCTGGGGCAGGGGCAGGTGCTTGATGACTTGCACAGAGCTGGCTGGGAAAACACCGCTGATCCCGTTGACCTCCCCCAGGTACCAGTTCTCGTCCAGCTGCCGGAGCAGCACGATGATGTCCCCCTTGTTGAACCGCAGCTCCCCGGGGTTGTGCCCACGGTAGGTGTACAGGGCCCTGGCTCGTGGCACCTGAGGGGGAGAGAAACAGCCCCTGCAGTTCGTCTGACACAGACAGAATTCCCCAAAAGCATTTGTAATTACTGGGAAAAAAAAATTTAGAGGTCTAAGGCTTAAGCATGCATTTATTGGGATTAACTACCCACATCCTTTCTTGATGGGTTTTACTAATGAAGACAAGCTCCCAAATACTTATGCTAAGTTTGTATCAAGATGAAAAGCAGGCTGGACTTGTTTAAGAATATTAAGAAACAGTTAAGGCCTTAAACTAGTCTTCCCATGGGATCTTACTGCCTGCTATAAGGTCTCCTCCTATACAATCTCTATTTTAATAACCCAAGTATTTTTATTTTAGAAGGGCTGGAGGTCGCAGCCATCATCCAGCTGACCTGGTGGCTGTCACCTGCCAGGAGAACACAGCAGAGTAAGGTGAGTGCAGGTTGTGCTCTCACATACTTCTCTCACCCTTTAATGTGTGTGACTGTGGGTTTATTTCAGCCTTTACCAGGGTTACAGGAAGGGGCGGCTTAGTGTTGTCATTGCTGCAGTGTAATATGAGAAAGAAGAGATACACCAAAACCAAAAGATGAGAGAACTTTGCCATTTTGACTCTCACCAAAACAAAATTACAAATTTCCTTTAAAACAGCCGCTGTGCTGAGCTCTGTCTGTACCAGAACACTCTGGCTGAGCTCCCATCCACCCTGCAGTGATGGGTCCCTGGCACAGTGCAGTCCTCAATTTTAAGGGATAACCCAAATACTGAGCTCCATTTCTGGCCTCCAAGCTGGTGGCACAGATGTGTGAGCTCCGTGCTGAGAAAAGGGGAAGCCAGGATTGTCCCCGCACTAGAGCCTTGATAAGCTTTAACCAGAGGTGCCGGTGCCTGGACGGGGACAAGAAGCTTTTCAGCTGCTTCTGTGCTGGTCTCTACAGGTCTGGATTATCCTTCTTTCTTTAGAGGCTGCCAAGTGCTGTGGTCTGCTGAGTAGGGCCCTGCCCTGCAGTTTCTCCAAGCCACAGTCACCCCATCCCACCAATCTCACGGAGATGGCACTTCTGTATCAGTGACACTTCACGGCTTTTCCTGCCTTTTAATGTGGATTTCCCCAAATCCAACCGTGTCAGTGCCCAAAGCTCAGGCAGGACTCCTGTAGAGCTCTCTCACCCTCAGCCACTTTTGAGAGGTCAGGAAGGTGGAAGAGAGAAATTCAACATTAGTTTCTTGAAGCGTGGAAAAGCTTGAATTTCCCATAGAGATTGTTTAGGTTTTGGGAAGAGGACATCTTCCAGCATTCCCAAATGCTGATGCTTGGTAGGAAAAAAGAACCAAGAAGAGAAAAATTTCATGTACTGCTTTTACTTCAAAGCCTTTGAAAGGGGAAGCAATTAGCTTAATGTTTAGTTCTAATTAACTCATCCTGCCTGTTAATTTGTGCTCATAGTAAACACATGTGCTCGTCTCAGGGACACTGAGAAAAGAAAATGGGGAAAGTGAGGCTCAGGCCAGCTTTGTTCTCCATCAGATCTAAGCTCCTTTGGGAAACAGGGACTGTGTCCATGCCAGGGTCATGGAAGTTCCCTGCAAACACATGCCTGGATGTACGTGCTTTCCCGTGAGAAAAACAGACTATGGTGATGGAAGACACAGGTGGGCAATTCTCCTTCAGAGCCACTCAGGGACAGACTTGCTGGTGTTACACAAGGATGAGGAGCACAGACCTTGGGTTTGCCTCAGGAGCGACCAGAAAGCAAACAGGACTCTTGCAAAGTGTGAGAACAGGGCTTGGGAAGGAGCAGCATCAGCGTCCGGGATGTGAGGGAATGGCAGGATACAGCAAAACATTAAAGGCAGCAAGAACGAGTTATGGAAATATATTAAAAATAAGAGAAACTCTGAAATGAAATGCATGCCTGATGCTAAGTGGGAACAGGGAGCAAACAACGGGGTGCTCAGAGTCTGAAATATTCTTTCTTCAGCAAGCAAAGGATGAGACAGGAGGGCAGACTGGGATACATAACCAAAAAAACAGGTGTGTTTGTGGCCTGTGGCTGGCTGACACCACTTGGATGGATGGGCTCTTTCTTCCTCTAACCACACTCACAACCTTCAGTTCTTCACCTCCTCTTTCATCCTTTCCTCCCACTTTCGTGCCCTTTCACATCTCCCAGCCCAAGTCAGATTTTTCCAAAGTCTGTTATTTTTGCCTTTTTTTTTTTTTTTTTTAACATTTTGTTTGGCTGTTCAGATACTGAACTAAAAATATCCCACTGATTTCCCAACTTTATTTAGGATATAAACCAAGCCTTTATCTACCCACAGGGAGCAACTAATGTGGTTTTACTGTACAAGCCCATCACAAAATAAAGGTGCAAGCTGAAGATTTCAGAAAGATGTGCACCTGGGTCACTGGTTTTTAATATGTTCATAGGAAGCAGGAAAGACAAAAAAGAACACCAGGCCCACCCTGTGGCAGCCACAGCGCTGGGGCTGGGGTTGGGCAGCAGAACCCCCACAGCCCATCGCTCTCCTGTGGCCACAAATCTCATCTGATCTGATCCGTCTCAGCTTGGGCTGGTTTCTGTCCACTCCTGGGTATCCCAGATCCTCTCCAAGGCATCTGTTTTGCCTTGTTTAAAGTAGGTTAATTGCAAAGCAGAAACTGGGGTGCTAATTAACCTGGCGATAAAGACAAGGAGTGCCTGGAGGTGGCTCACTCTGGGCTGAGGGCAGAGGGAGAGGCTTTCCTGGGCGCAGGGGCAGGAGGGAGTTTTGTGGAGTTTTCTCCTGTTAGCATGTCCAGTTGCTTTTTGTTAATCCAAGGCAGCAAATGTTAATTCAAATGATTTATTTAGCAGGATGGTAGTGGCAGCAAAATGTTCAGCCAAATATTGCACACACTGGTTGGTCCCTAATGTGAGCTTGGCATCTGCCTGAACATCCCTGTGGGAAAACACTGGGAGCAGCTCTGTGAAAAACTCAGCTAAAGGTTTCTGATGACTTGCGTAGAGTTTTGCTGCCCAGTAGCAGAGAGGGAGAAACTACAGACGAGAAACTTTTTTCAACTCTGCCTCATTTTTTCTGGTTTTCCCCCTCTGTTTTCTCCTCCATCACACCTGAGTGAGACAGGACCCTGTCCCTGCCAGGCACAGGAGGTACTTCAGGCCAAGTCCCAGGAAGAGAGCACAGCAGGGAACATCAGGTGTGGAACCAGAACCCTCCCCCCAGCAGAACCACAACAGCAGCACTGTCTCTGGGTGAGATGCTTTTCTCTCCTTGGCCACTCCACCAGCAGGGATGGTCATGGCAGATGCACCTCAATGCTTTTCCCCCATTCTCAGTGGATTTGAGGCCGATAAGGGAGAAAAGATTTTTTTTTTTCTTCGCTATTTTTGGCATTTGGCAGCAGGCTGTGCCAGGGCAGCCATCCAATGCCTGACTCTCCCTCTGCACAAAACAGAGCAGCAGATTAAAAATATGTACATGTGTGTGAGGAAGCAATTTAGGGCATCTTTTCCTAGTGGAGAAATGCACTCTGTAATGATCTGAAAAGAGCTGGTTATAACTGCTTGCACTGGCAGGAGGGGATTCTTGTAAGACCCTGTACTCAGAGTACAGGAATTGACAAAAAGGAGGAGAAGCAGCGTGTGAGGCTGGCTGGAGAGGGAGTCACCAGGAGCAAAGCCAGGAGCTCAAAGAAGAGGAGAGGCTGCTGATAGAAGCTGGGAACACCTGTAAACCTTGTCCCAGGCAACTCCCTTTAAAACCAAGGAACAGCATGGCCCCACTGTGACACCGGCTCTGCTGGAGGAGACTGAGCCACAACCTGGATATCCCAGGGGATTGTGAGGCTGAGGCCATGAATGTCCCTGCACTGGCATCCACTCAGTCCTGTACCCACTTCCTCTGTGAGATACAGCTGAAGATGTTGGATGGGATCCTCCTGTGTCCCAGATGCTCTGACTTCACCAGCCTCCCCAACTGTGCAAAGGACATGTGGGATGAGGGGCATGTGAATCCTTGGATTACTATGGATGTCCAGGAGTGCTTCCTTCTGATTTACTGCTGTGGCTGATGCACTTGGACTCAGCCCCCCAAACCTCAGTGGGTGCCCTACTGACTCCAGCAGTGGGGGCAGACCCATGAGTCTGGGAATGCTGCTGGCAGATGGATTGGGAATGGCCTCAGACAGGCTTGGACCTGCTCCTTGGTATTTCTCCAGCTCTGATTTTCCTAACCCCATGCAGGGAATGCCTTGGAGTGGCTCCTTGCTCTGCTCCATCCTGTCCCTTGAAGGCACTTGAAGGCAGCCCGATGCCCCAGGCCGGCTCTCTCCTCCCCCTCCAGAGGAATGTCTCTACAGTAAATCCCCAGGGACTGATCCCAATCTGTTGGAGAAGAGGGAGGCCATACTTGTTCCCTTGTTCTTCCCGAGGCCCTCCCGCAGGAGACCCAACAACACCAAACATTTCACCCAGGGGCAGCCAATGACTCCCGGACAGATCTGAGGGCACAACCCAGGCCACACTCCTGATGAGCTGTGACTTACACACCGAGCATATAGAGATGGGAATTATCCACAGGCTGCTGCCAAAGGAAACAGACATGCTGGCTCTTCATAGAGATGATCAATAACATCTCTGTCCATTCTGATTCCTGAGAGCCACCTCCAGCATCCTGCCTCTGACTGCCTGCATCTCCATGGGATGAGTCCCATTGCCTGTTCTGTGTGCTCAGCTAGCACAGTTCAGGGCTCTGCAGGATTCAGGTGGATGAAAAGAGCTATTTGAATGTAAATTAATTGCCATTACAATTCTGTTTTTCTGCATTTCGGCAGAGGAGATAACTTCAGCCTTGTCACAGAGAACAAAACCTTCAAAAGTGAACTTGTCATTTCAATCTCTTCATATAATTATATTCTGAGGATTCAGGCAGTTGGGTGGTTTCTGCATTATTTCTCCCCTGAGGAGGATTGTTCCCATCTTCCAAGCACATGCAGGCTGTGTGCACCAGAGAGAACAAAGCCAGTCCCTCCTGCTTAGGTCAACCCTGGAGCTCACCAGATCTTCCTAATTCCCTCCTGAGCCTGCTGGAACATGAGGCCAGCGCTGGCCATGGCTAACACTGGTGACCAGCTGCCCCTGAGCTGACTGGTCATCATGGGGGGATGCTGAAGATGTGAATTGTATGGATTTAGGTGGTTTTGTGCTGCTCCAGCTGCAGGGGCAATGGTAGAGGGACTGGGAGCACTTACCCCTTGCCAACTCACAGCCCTGTAATGCCATCACATCGAGGTTCATGTCACTTCTGAAAGTGGCCATTGTAGTTCTGGCTTTTTAATGCAAAGGTGACATGAAGAACGAGGAAAACGATTAAAGAAAACCCAGAGCAGCTTCTCTCATGGAGCGGCTGAGGGATGCTGAGGTACAGCTGCCGGTGTAGAGCTGCACTGGGAATGCCCAGCCACGTGTCAGTGACATCCCCATACTGCCCAGGAGGCCAGGGCTGATCAGGCTTTGCTTTGCCTGTGTGAAACACTGGAGAGATTCAGGTGGGCAGGAGGAGTGCCCAGGTGCATGCAGAGCAGGAGCTGGACTCGAGCAGGGCTTTGCTCGTGGATGCTGATGGAGCTGGAGGGGGAGCAGGGATGGGTCTGTGAGAGGAAGGAGGGGACACCAGCAGGGCACGGCAAGGGGATGCCGGGGACTGGGGCCCTGTGTGTTCAAGCTGCAGTGTCTGCATGAAACCCTTTCACGCCTCTTCCCTGGCTGCTGCCGTATCAGATGTGTCTCTGCTGCCGTCAGCAGTCCCGGGCAGTGGTTAAGTTGTGTGTCATGGGTTTAAGCTGCACAGAAAACAAACTGTGTCAGCCCTCAGCGTGCCCAGTCTTGATGCTCTGCCTCAGCACTGCTGTTCTCAGAAGTGGCTGTTTACTGTGCAGGGAGGAAACCTGCATCCCTCTCCCTCCTCCTCCTGCTGCTCCTGAGCCCTCTCCCTGCCAGTTCGGTGCCCTCCCTGTGCTGGGAAAGGGAGTGCTGATGTGGCTCCTCAGCCAGCACTGCCAGCCCTGGGCAGCACAGCCACCTCTGCCCATGGGCACCGGGCCCAGGCACTCTGCAAGCCAAGACAGTGCTGCCAGCAGGGAGGGCCCTCACCCGTCTCAGGACACCTGCTACATCCAGCCTGGCACACTGCACAGCTGCATGGGAATCTGCCTCCTCTTCTCCCTTCCCTCCAGAGGGAACATGACAAACTCAGGCCAGTGACTGACTCCATGGACCCTGGGACAATCGCCAGTGACCAGCAGGGAAGCTGTGGGAAGAGCAGGACTCAGACTCTGAGGCTCCTGGCTGACCACGGCACTGTGCAGGTGAGCTCGCGGAGGAGCCCTGCTGTGCTATTCCTGACTCGCCATCTGAGCCTGACTCATTGCCTTGGAAACAAATTAAAACACTTTTATGTGTTTGCAGCTTGGTACCTAATTTTGTAAAACCAGGGAAACTGGCTCCTGCTGTTGGCCATGGAGGTCCTTTGGCTTTCCACCGCCTCTGGTACCACCCAGGAGTGCCCTATGCCCGGACTGTTGCACACACAGCTTTTTGGGGGGGGGGGGCGAGGTGTTGACCAGCAGTCCATATTGAGGTGACCCCACTGTCTTTGCAGTAGATAAAAGTGCTGAAACTACATGCAAAGGGACAAAAGACACCAGTTTCCTGCACCAGGTGCCACCAGAACTGCAGGAGCAGCTCCTTGTTCTGTTAAGAATGAGACAAATATGATGGTGGAGGAGAGTTGGGACAAGCCCTTTTTCCAGAAAGGCCTTAAGGCCACACAGAATTTTGTAGCCAAATGAAGTGTCTCCGTGTCCAGCTGAGGGGCCCAATGGTGCAGGCCTGCCACCCCCAGCAGCTGTGGGGCAAGAGGATGCTCCCCATCTCTGGCATGAAAGGAGCCAGCACCACCCCCCCAGACAGAGCTGGGCCTGGACAGCATCCCCGGGTTTGTGAGGTCCCTGCAGTGGTTGCCCAGCTCAAGGGGATGTGACATGTTTTAAGGTCATTTCCATGACTGCATGGGAACTACTGGAGGTTTTGGGAGGGTGAGGAAGGGGGTTGGCTGAGTGAGTGGGCCAGGAAATGCGTTTGCCTCCGGTGGGTGCAAATATGGAGGTTGCTTTGAAGAAGACTTCAAGAAGCTCCAGCAATCCAAGTGCTGTCTGTCAAATCCAGAAAGGAGTTGGAGATGATTCTGGAGGAGAAGAAAATACCAAGATGCAGGCACTATCTATAGACGTCCGTGTGAAGGTGGGACGTTGGAGTGCAGAGTATTTTTATCCCAATAGAGGTGTTATCTGTCTATCTCCCATAAAATGCTGGAGGGGGGTGTTAAGCACTCAGTTCATGCAAAGATAAAATAGCCCAAGTCACAGTTAAATCTGCGTGGTCCGTGTTTTCCCAAGGCAAGCTGTCATACTTGGAATTTTTCTCCTCTATCTCACTGTCCCATGTTTGTTGCATGACAAAAGTTCAGCGCCCAAGCAGCTGTTTAGTGGCCTGGACGGAGTTTTGCTGTGTGCAGGGTGCAGTTGGGTCATCCAGCCCATCAGAGAGGGTTCCTGCACACCTCAGCACACACAGTCTGCTCGCTTGCCGGGGGCAGAGCCAAGCTCAGCTCACAGCGGGGCTGCAGCAGCTGAGGAGGAGCCTCAGCACAAGCCTTAACCACACCTGGCACATGCCAGGGGCGGTTCCTAAGAGTTCAAAGGCTTATTTACGCATACACCTCCCAGCAGATCCTTTTATTCTTAAATTCCAGACAGTTTATTATGTGGAGATCCTGAAAATCCGAAATCTTCTCCTCTCCGCATTGATGTTAAAGATCTGAAGGCCTGGCCCGAGGTGCTGAGAGCAGCTGCGGGGAGGTGCTGGGGGCTTGGGGCAGTGCCAGGGGCTCGCACTGGGGGCTTGGGCAGAGCTGGGGGCTCGATGCCAAGGGGTCAGGGCAGCACTGCCAGAGTGGCTGCTCCAAGAAGGCAGTGCAGGACCCGGCACAGCCGGGCTGTGGATACGCATGGCCGGGCCCACGTGCCCAAACCCAGCACGTGCCCATCCCACGGTAGCTCCTAGGAAGTGGATTGAAAAGGGATTTAAATGCCAGCAAATAAATAGCTTGCAATGGGCTGAAATTAGAAAATTCCCTGTTTTTTAACAACTGGCTCTGGGAAATTCCTGGCTAAAAACAGAGTGCTGTGTTTGTGCTAATCCAGCAGCCCCGCGGGGGCCTGCTCACTCTTCCTGC
Source organism: Pyrocephalus nanus (assembly GCA_038380795.1). Taxonomy (NCBI): domain Eukaryota; kingdom Metazoa; phylum Chordata; class Aves; order Passeriformes; family Tyrannidae; genus Pyrocephalus; species Pyrocephalus nanus. The sequence goes on along the minus strand of CM076275.1, from coordinate 11,525,345 downwards.
TCAGAATGAGAGGAGCTCTTGGCTTGCTGGGTGACAAGGGATTTATATTATTTTTTGCCTTCGTGGATGCTTATGGGGATGAAGAGCAAAGAGCTGGCAAGGAAACATCTCTGCTGAGAGAGAAACTTTGATCAAACTTGTGATTTTCTCAGCTCCAGGGAGTAAAGGAAGTTTATTTATAGAACAGCCTTGATAAAAACAAACCCCAGCCCATAGCCCAGGTTGGATGGCAGCTCTGGCTGCAGTACAACGTGGGACACGTCAATTGCGTTTGCTTTGTAGCACAAGGTGTTGGACAGCATTAGGGGTAATTAACAGCCCTTGCAGACGAGGGCAGCCTGTTTTTGGGGAGCACACAACCTTCCCCACTGCAGTAGAACACGGACACTGCAATTCCAAGTGCCCAGGGGAGCACTGTGGTGGGATGAGCAGGACTGCACAGTAGCTGCTCTCACTGTGATTCCTGACAAAAAGCATCTTCTCTGAGGTTCACACCATCTGGGGGCCTTTGCTTACCCAGATTCCTTCAGGTGAACATCCTGGAACTCAAGCACTCTACGGTGTAGGGTGATGGCAAGTCACCCTCATCAGTGTCTGGTCTTTGCACTTCACAGGCAAATGTGTCCCTGCTGTGACCAGGTGCCAGCACAGGGGAGGCTCCAAATCCATTAACATCCCACTGGAGCACCCAAGTAACGGCTGGTCCCGAGTGCAGGTATTTAAAACCACCAAAACCAAAACGTGACTAATACATTGCATTCTTCACCTTGCAGCTGAGGATTACAAAGTGTTTTATAATTAAGTAACTAATTAAGTCTAAGAGCATTTCAGTGTAATGTGTTTTATGTCCCTTCCCAGAGAGGCACAGGAGCTCAGAGGGCTGTCCCAGTGCCAGGGAGCTGGCTGCAGCCACCGCTACCCCATCGCTTGCTGTCTCTGCCGATTTTCAGGAGTCTGGTCCCAAAACTGGTCTTGAAAACTTTTGGGAGCTGCAGACTGATGGATGTTGACATTATATATCAGCAGCAAGTTCCTGCCTGTCCTGAGAACCAGTAAAAAAAACATGAAACGAGTGAGAGAAAAGAAAACTAGACGAGTGTATTTGTGCTTTTTTATCCAGGGGAGTCCAGTTGGAAAAACTATAACCTCCTTGACAGCTGGAATGTCAGCCTGAGATAGCAGTGACTGAAACCTGTCGCTGTTGGATGGTTCGTACCTTGCACGAACGGCACCAGCAGCTCCTGCAACTTCCCTGGAGAGCTGGTGGATCCCAGCAAGGTAGTTGCTGCTGCAGCCCTGGGGATGGAGCAGGGCCCCCCACGGTCAGAGCAGTGTCCCTGCGGATGGAGCAGGGTCTCCATGGTCAGAGCAGTGTCCATGTGGACACAGCAGGGTCCCTGTGGACAGAGCAGGGTCCCCACATGGGGGGCTCCTGCTGATCTGTTGGCAGTCCAAGGACCACTCTGCCCTCCCACCTGGCCCCCAGGCACCTCCCGATGCTGCAGCAGAACGCTCTGGGCTGGGCCATGTTGCCCACCCACCCCTACCCCCCTACCCCTGGCTGTGCTGTGGCCAGGCAGCGCTCCTGGGAAAGGGACCCGGAGCCCACAGCTCAGAGCTGCACTGCCACACGGTCCAGTGGGAACACCTGAGAGAGGAGCTCTGGAGGGATGCCAGGTTTTGGTGTGTGATCCATCCAAGGCCCTTATCAGTGCACAGAGATTTCCTGGGATAGGCGTTCCAGCTCATGGCCACAGGACACAGAGCCTCCCCCAGCAACACCCGCACGTGTGCACGGCTCCAGGACACTGGGGAGGACACCACGATGCAGGGGAGGACACCCGTCCTGTGCCTGCCCGGACATTTACAGCTCTGTGGTCCTGCAGTGCTCTGGGACACAACAGCCCTTTCAGCCGAGATTTTGTCATGAAAAGGTTTGTAGAGACATTGTAGAGAAGAATAGTTCAGGTGGGAAAAATGGAAGCCCAGGAATATAATAGAGGAAAGGTGAAAACCACAAGTCCCTACCCCAAATTCCATCTGAGCCAAGCTCCTTGAACAGGTCTAATATCATGTCCTCATTATTCAAGAAGGGCTTTTGTACTGTTAAAGAAAATGACAGAAAGAACTCTGAATTTTAAAATTAGCCTAGTAACTCATCCCTAGGTACAGTCAGTGAGTGCGTCAAATTCAGCATTTTTAACTGGTGAACCTCCAAGTACTTTGGCAGGAACAGCAGCATCACTGGCCAGGCTCCTTCCTTTCCAATGCGGGGGAAACTGAGGTGCAGTGACGGGAAATACTTTCTCCACCACCAGCAGTTACAGCTCTGCAATTACGGACTTAATTGCTATCAGCCAAAAACGGTGTACTGCCCGAAAGTCAAAGCACCCGAAATGCCCTCAAAAGCCAGGAAGCACCTGAAAACTCCATGGGAAAACAGCTGCTGGGAAGTTTTTGTAAGGAGAAAGGCAGGCTGGCTTTGTCTCAGCCTGGGAGTCAATTCAATTCCTGCTGCGATGAACTTGAAACAGTCAAATATCACACAGAAACAGCAGCCAGACTTGCAAACAAAACGCTCGCTCTCACTTCAAGCACTCTGCAGTGCTGCTAACAAGGATGGTTCCTGGCTCTGGGTACGCAGCAGGAACCTTTCTATGCTCACAGACAGAGTAAAGAACATTGACCTTCCTTACCCCTTCCATGTGGATCCTGGGATTGGTCGCCAGCCGGTGCTGATGCAGCTGCAGCCCCCTGGGGATTCTCCTGATGGAGGCGGGGGAGGACAGGACCCCTGACCTCTGGATTGAGCCAAACCTGGTGACGTTTTGTCCACACCTGACTCCATCCAGGAGGCGAATGAGGAGCAGGTTGGATGGGAGCTGCTCGATGCTGCACAGGACGAGGGTCCTGCACTCAGGGCACCGGAGCTCCTTCTGGGATTTCAGGATCCTTTGCAGACAGGGCTTGCAGAAGGTGTGCTGGCACGGCAGCACCTTTGCCGTGGCATCGAGCTTTTCAAAGCACACAGGACACTCCAACAGGTCTAGGAGAGCCAAGTCATCCATCTTCAGTGAAGAGCTCCGTCAGGAGCGGAGCTGGAGCCATCCACACCCCACATCCACTGGAGCCAGCTGAGATGCCTCCCTGTGCCTGCAAGAACCAGATCCTGGGCTCCAGCAGCTATCCTGCTCGGAGGGCGAGGGAGGAGGGAGCGCGGAGCAGAGCTCCACTGCTGGAGTGTGTAACGCAGCCACCTACATCGCAGAGCTGTGCCTCACCAGCCAATCTGCAAACTCACACGCTGCGCTCGCATCCCAGTTTGAAGTGAGTCACTTGTGACTCAGTTGGTGCGAGGGGACGGGTCCGGGGTGGTGCCGGGGGCAGGAGCCCCAGGTCGTGCTCCCTGGGCAGAAGGTCCCGGAGCAGGGATAGGGAGCTGCAGCAGGCCGGGCACGCTCCCCTGACGCCGTGTGCAGGGCTGGCTGCAGAGCTCCTGCTCTGCGCATCAGAACTGACACGGTGGTAAAAAATTCACCAGCTCAGGAGATGAGAGTCCCCGATAAACATCAGACCGGACCTGTTTATGCTCGGCTCTGGCTGCTCTGCCGCCGCTCGCTGCGCACATCCCTCGCACACCTACACGCCGCCTCAGTTCTCAGATAGTCCCAATTTAGCTCGCTGCCTGCCCGTTTTGACAGCAGTTCTATAAAAAGTCCTTCAGGCACAGCCACTCTCCGGGGGTACCTGGCGGGGCCGCGGGACGCTCTGCGGTGTCGTCCTCACCCGGTTTGGCTGCCTCAGCTCTCTGAATCAACCAAGGAGGATTATTCCTCCCACAGCCTGAAGTTGCTCGACCTGTTCCGCTCCCTGGCTGTGCTGGCTGAGGCCAGGGCACTCACCATGGCGGGGTTCAAGCCTGGGCTTGCAGTGGCTGCGTGGCCCTGCAGCACAGACGGGATGGGTTGTCCTGCACCCGTCGAGGGGCCGAGGGGAGCCCTCGCACCAGGAGCTGTCACAGTCCTGCTGGAGGGAGCAGCATGTGCCAGACTCGATCCAGACACAGCTTCTTGTGCCTGGCACTCTAAACAGGGAGTGACTGCTCTGGCTGCTCTTTCCTATGGATGGTCACCTCAACAGCAACCGCTCTGTGGGACAAGGAGGGATCCTGACACTGTTGGTTACCAGGGACAGGCTGACCTCTGCATGACTTTTGGTGCTGTCACCTGGACTCCAACAGCTCCCGGTGCTCCCACTCCCAGGCCAGTTGGCGATGGGCTCCGTGCTGGAGAGTCCACAAATGGCCCCTGCAGGAAGGGTGTCCCTATGCTGCAGTGAGACCTGAGCCCAGCAACTCCCAGCCATGTGGAGTCTGAGGGGTCTGTTCCTGCCCCAGCGAGGCCCTGGCTGTGGCACAGGAGGCCAGGGGCCATCTCATGGTATCTGTGATTTGCATTCCCTTTATCAGCTGGATTCCTATCTCAGGTCTGCCAGCTTGCACATACCGATGGATTGCTTAAGGAGTGCAGGAGAGGCAGCAAAGGTCCGGGACAGTTTTGCTCACAAACTCTGCCGTATCTCAGTCATGTGTTTACGACCTACAAGTACTACAAATAGTGGAGGAGGAGTGTAAATCCAAAAATCTCTCAGATAACACCACTAGATAACACCCTGGCCTCCTCTCAGGATTCTTCAGAAGTAGGGTGTGGAAAGAGTTAATGTGTCTTTCCAAAAGTTCTCCCCCGCAGATCATGATTTTTTCAAAACAAAGTTTTTCTTTTATTTCTTTAATACAGTAGCCATTTGGATAAATTAAACTGTTGACAAACATCTTCAGGATATGCCAGGAACCAATGACCTCACTCTGTTTCATCTCAAGTTTCCTTTTGCTTTGGTGCTTCTTTGTAGTCTGTCATATGGTGATGTGTGCTGGGTGCACACTGTTTAATGAGTGATGCTGCAAACAACATCAGCTCATCTGCCGGAGGTTGTAAATGCAATGCGTGACATAAACTTTATTGAAAACAAAGGTTCTGAAGGTTGTTTTTCTTTTTTACATATTCCTCCCTATTTGTGCTTTGTGATTAGCACTCAGGTTGTTTCTTCATCTGATTAGAAAGGAAGAAGAATTATGAAGTATCCTGCAGTGGGCAGGTGTTGGAAAGGAAGCCACCTGGCTGGTTCTCTGCACATCAACTCTTGCTCATCTCTTACCAGATCTGTTTGGTCCTTCAGTTTTCCTGAACTTTAAGGGCCAGTCTGTGTTAGCTGCACTTTCACAGCAATGGGTGGGACTGAGGGCCTGCCTGGGGGACGCACTGCACAGTGTAGTGCACAGTTCCTGGTGAATTCCCATCACCAGCCACAGCTGGAGTGTCCGGCCACTTTGTGAGCACCTCAGGAGGACCCAGGCCAGGGGATTCTGTGGTGCTGAGCACCCTCAAGGGATCCAGGGAATTGGGGATCTGGGGCTCTTCAAGGGTCTTCAGTGACATGTATGTCTGTGGGAAGCCCCCTGCCCTCTCCATCTCGTGGGAATGCCATCAGGGATGTGCTCTGGACAAGCTCCCCTCAGTCTGTCAGCAACTCTATCCCCTCTCTGCCTGCTTGGGCACAGGGTGTGGATCACCCAGGCAGGGACAGGGGCTTTTCCAACCAGGAGTTTCTGAACTGCCACAACAGCCAAGTGGGACTCTGATCTGGGCTGCAGTCTCTGATTCTGCTGCAATACAAAAGCTACCTGTGCTAACACACTTACATAACACATCAAATGTTCAAAGCACTTCCCAAAAGCTCATTCATCTGTGGAACGCCCCTCAAACTAAGCATCCCTCCACCACTTTACATGGAGGAAACAAGGAGATGAGGCCACGGTGTCCAATTTGGGATCAGGATGTGAGGCTTTCCTGGTTCTCCACTTCACACTCAGACCATTATCTGCCATCACCTCTCCCTTCCAACACATCTCGTAATTGGGGTTAAAAAATAGAGGCAGAGCTAGAAAGCTGCTCGTCCTTCCCTTTCATTTCAGCAGTCTCTGTTTGATGCTGATGCTGTAATTAACTCAGGGCTGGATGCAGCGGGATGCCTGGTCTGGAGGACGCTGCTCTCAGGCCGCAGGCAGGGCTCCTGCCTGGGCATGGCCGGCTGCTGTCCCGGCCCTGCTGATCTGCAGGAGCCCTCTGAGGCTTCCTGGGGAAGGGATGCCTGTTACTGAAGGGATGGAACTGCTGAAATACGTATTGCAAGGGTCCTTTAATCCAAGAGGTTTAGGAGAGCTGGAAATGGGGAAACAATGTTGAGTGTGATGTGCCTGTCCTTGCTTCCACACCAAGTAGCTGCACACATGGGTCTCCCCTGGGAGCTGCCTCTTTTGGCTTCCCCCAGCTCCATTGTTGGCTCAGAAAAGAACTCCAATGGATCTCAAAGAACACACACTTTGTCCCCATCATCTCACAGGAGCTGTGGTGTCCAGTGTGTGCTCCTGTCTACCTGTGGTGGGGGCAGACTGAGTGTGCCCAGCCTTGAGAACTCCTCCATGACTCCTTGGAGGAAAAGGCTGTTGTCATCCTCACACACTGTGATAGGAACTGAACTCTGTCAGTGCTGAAAACATGGAGGGTCCATGGCAGCGTTTCTTGCTGCCAGCTCTCGAGGCTTGGTCAGATGTGCCACAGCAAGAAGAGTGAAGTTTGTTTTCTGCAGGCTGTGCCACAAGTGCCAGTGGGAGTCTCTCCCATAACCTCGCTCCAAACCCTGCTCCAAACGTGTCTCTACTCTTTCCAGGAAGGGACTCCAGTGGGATTGTTGCACCCTCAGGATGCCATGACCTTGGGCTGACTCCCTTCATGCTGGCTCTCCAGCAGGACCAACATCCCATGGGTCTGGTGATGGGCTCCCGAGAAATCCCTTTGGCAGTGGTAACAGGGTGGCTCTTGTCCCTGTGTCCCTCTGGATCCCTCTGGACTCTCCGCTAGAAATTACAATAGGGAAGAGTTTGAACAACTGAGAGGAGCTTCTCCCCATTACCCCTTGTCTCACGTGTTCCAGACCATCCTCCTCACCCCATCCTACATCCCACCAGCCAACCCAGTGCCTGCTGTCACCAGCCAAGCCTGTGCCCCCCTGAGCACCACAAGGGCACTGAGCTGTTGCTCACTGACCACTGCAGTGCTGCCACAGCTGGGGCCACATGTGCCATGACAGGGCACAGCATGGCACCACTTTCAGGGGGTATAAAAAGCCTCTGCCACTCTGCATCGTGCAAGTGGATGCCACATGCCTCCTTCCTGGGGGAAGAGGGACCTTTCAGGCTGTTTTTAGCTCCTGGAGGGCAGGGAGAGGGGGTGCCTCTTACAAGCTGCTACAGATTATAGATCTGAGCTGGCAGCTTGTCCTCCCCACCCACCCACAAACACGACGCCCAGTGCTGGTGCTGAAGGGGGTGAATGGCAGGACCTGCCTGTGCCTCTGGACCCCAAGGGCCAGGAGGGGAGGGTTCCCCTGTCGGGGAGTGCCCTGCAGCCGGGAGGAGCGTGTGTCTGTACACACGGCTGGTGCCAATGGGCAGAACTCGGTGCATTTAGTAAATATGTTGCATTTGCTCGCAGACATAATTAGGGCAGCGTGACTCTGCAGGGATGTGCAGAGTGTGGGGACCTGCAACCAGCAGAGTGAAAGCCTCCCTAAAATTTTCCCTCTCTCAAACCAGTCTGGTCCCCCGTGATGGGCAGCAGCCAGTGGCCACCACCTCCCTGCTCCCAATGCCTGCCCCGCAGCCCCTGAGGGGCACACAGAGGGACAGACCCACTGACAACGGGGCGTTTAAGGCTTTCTTTTCCTTTTTTCCCTTCATGAGGTACACACACACATCATCTGGCAGATAAAAGACATCTACATGTCCATAAGAAGAGGGGATAGGGAGCTGTTTATTGAGGTCACGGAAGGCTGAATGCTGTGTTTTGCCATTACAGCCTTGTGCAGTCTGGGTGTTGGGTACTGTGAAGGCTTCAGCTGATTCTGAAGTAGCTGGAGCAGAGCACTGCCTGTCCAGAAATAGAGAAGTATTTTTAAATTAAATTTATTCACTGATTTTCCTGAAGACAGATTGTTGTGTGTTTGTTGAAGAGTCATTAGGAGTAGTTGGCGGTGGAGCCAGGCTGAGCAACAGCGAGCGGATGGATGTGTCCTCCCTGTGACTGGGGAGGCCACCCGGACCTCCTCCTCTTCTTCCTCCTCCTCCTCCTGCTGCCATCTGGTCCCTGCACCCAGGTCTGCAATGGCAGCCCAAGGATAGAATGGAATGGGGGTGATCAAAGCTGACACCAGGCTTGTGAGACTGTGGGCCAGACTCAGAACAGGCTCTGACACCCCTGAACTGCACAGCCTGGTGGGGCTGGAGCTTCTCCCTGGGTAGGGGAGGGCAGTGGGCAGCCTCTGCTCAAGTGATCCCCATTGGGAGCTGAAGCTCCCTGTGAGCCCCTGGGCCCCCCAGCAGACAGTGCCCTGGGCTTTCTGGTGCATTCATCCCTTTTTCCCTGCAATGCAGAGCAGAGCTACAGAACACCAAGCACCACAACCTGCTTCTCTGGGATCTGCCCAGTAAGTGCCGAATCTGCAAGGACACAATTTTTAATTCTCTAAGACAAGAAAAAATCAGGGTTTCCAAGTAGCATGGACCTGAGCATCATCTCATAGGCTGCTCTCCACAGACCTGCAGATGATCAGGCTGCAGTTATCTAATTAAACATGGGTGCAAATGACCCCACTGCTTGCAGTGCTGCATCACCTTATTGCTCCCAGGTGTTTCTGTCCACCAGTGAGTGATGCAGCCAGAAGCAGGTTATAAATCCTGCTGCTCCGAAGGCTGTAGCTCTAGGTGGGATGTGGTGCAGGAGGAGCAGTGTTGTGGAGGGGTGAGTACTGAACAAGAGTGCTGCAGATGTGTGGCTGCTGCCTTACTGAGTGAGGGAGTGACTGGGTCAGCTCTTTGCTGCTTCTTGCTTTGGTCACATTGTGACTAAGGGGTCAGTTTGAGTTGGGTTCTGGAGTCCCTGCTTGCAGAGCAGTGCTCCATGTGGAAGAAGGTCGGGGGAGTAGGACCAGGCTGCTCGTGAGCCCACAGAAAACACACTGTGGGGCTGGAGCCCCCGTGGTGGAGTTACTCTGTGTTAGCACAACAGTTTTGTGCTCCTATGGCTGTTCCCTGCCCACTGCATGTGTGTTCCCAGGGACTCTGGTCCCAGGCTGTGCTGCTGCCCTGAGGAGGAGCCTAGGGAAATTTGTCTCCATAGGTAAAACTCAACCCTGGGAAGTTTTCTCTTTGAAGCTCTTTTTCCTGTTTGTTTCTTTGTGACTTCAGGATTTTTATGCTTACTTAGGACTCTTACCTGCCTAGGTAAGAGTCTTCAGGGCTAAGGTGGGTGCAGAGTAAACTGGCTTTCATCAGGGAGTGTGCCTGCTCTGCTGGAGGTGCTGGGCGTCCTCCACTCCCACTGACTTCAGCCTCCAGGAATGTGCGGCGGGCCCTGCCTTGTGCGGGCAGAAGGGAACCTTCTTAGCTTGGATTCCTAGAAAAATGGAGTCCTGTGAACTCTAAAGGTGTGTACGTGTAGGACTGTGGACCATGTACCATCCAGCTCAGTGGAGTGTAAAAGCATCCAGAATTTGAAATATCCTGTGACTTTGTGAAAACAGCACAAAAGAAGGAAACCCTGTTAGCCCCTTCATGAAGGGAGATGATGCAGCATGACATCACACACTTTAGTTCAGATCTAATTAGGTGCTCAGGACTCCCTGAGGAGATGTTAGATGTGCTCCAAGTGCATCGTAACAGACATCAGAGAATCCAAGCCTGAGCTAAATCCATATGAAATTAGGGTGGCTTTATCTGCTGTATGCACCAGGCTGCTGGTTCTCTACACAACACCAGGGGTTTCATTCCTGCTTTGTCCCAGTCCCTGGGCCTGTGTGGGATGTACTGACGACAGGCTTCAGCCCTTTTCGGAACAAGGAGTTTGGATGCAGGAGGAGAGATGTTTGGGAACGCCCATGGTGGGGGTTGTTGATCCAGAGCTGGTGGTGAGCAATCAGCATCTGATTCCCGGTGGATGCACGTGCTTGTAGTGAGTTTGGTGCAGGTCAGGCTGCTTCCCTCCCCAACTGGAGACATGGCTTAGTGCCTCGTGATCTGAACATCTGAGCTTACACCCAAGCCAATCCTGCAATGTTTTCCATGATTTGGAAATGGTGGTGTTGGGCTAATGAGTGTCAGGGCTGCTTGTGCTGGTGCCACCCACTGCAGTTTATCTGTGTTGCTGTGTGCCTGTTTTCTGCTAATAATATTAAACAAATCCAGTGCTGTGCAACTCTGTAGGACCAGGAACATTGACCAGGCTGCTTTGAGTGGGAGGCTGGATTAGGTACCTCCTGAAGTTGCTCCCACTCTGGTGATCCCAAACCAAACCCTGAACATGACACAGACAGCACTGAGAGCTGTGTGACCCACGTTGTCCATCAGGCCTGGCTGGGGCAGCTCATATTTAGAAAATTCTTCAGACTTTTTAAATTGTTCACTTAAAAGATGATGTGATGTTTAATGTCAGATGAAAAATTACAGGTGTTATAAGCTGCTGTCAGAGATGAATGGGAGATAGATGGAAGCAGACCTTTGCCTGTCTTGGCTCATGGGGATGGGTTTGTAAGACCCCAATATAAAACAGTCTCAGCTGAGACTGTCTTGATGCTGCTGAATAGGAAACTCTAGAGCAAGAATTTGCAGAATACTTGTGTTTTTTTAAGGTTTGCTTCTAGCTGCAGATGCTGTCCCCTGGCACAAGGAATGATGAAAGCCAGGCCAGCGGGAGTGATGGCTGTGCTGCCTGTGAATGCCCTCCCAAGCCTTTCTCTTTCCCATTGCCACATGGCATGTTGGGAAACCTCCTCAGTGTCCTGGCACCTCACTTTAGGATGCTGCACATGCTCGGAGTGATATGAGCAGCAGGGCAGGACTGGGGCTTTTAGGCATTGCTGCAGCCAAAACCCCAATGCTTGTCCTCATCCTGCTTGCTGCCTTCCCGTGCTCCCGGGGCAAGGAGGGCTGCAGTGCTTGCTCAAAGGAAGCACAGTATAACAAAACATTTTCCAGCAAAACTTGCAGGTGGAAACATGCCTTCAAAGCTTCAAGTCCAGCTCACTGCAGCTCTTCTTTTGGCCCTGCTTTGTTGCAATAGATCTAACCCAGCATGTTGTGCTCCTCAGGGTAAGGGCTAGCTCTTTGTTCTGTAGAGCCTCTGGCTTCCCCAATCCTTCCTGTTCCTGCTGTGGGGAACAGGGTGAGGAGAGGCCCCACGCTTGAAAGACAGATATCATTAAAATGCAGTGGAACAGAGTTTTGAAGTCAAATATAGTGCCATGATGATCTAGATCGTGAAACTTAATCATTTCACTGTTGAATACAAAATTATTATTGTTGCATTTTTAGTAAGACTTGTGGGAGCTGTGGGAAACAAACCCCCGCTGGCCCCTGGGAGCTGCAGGGCTGCACTGGGGGCTCCTCCAGCCCCCCAATCCTACACCCACCATTGCCAGCCTCGTTATGCTCTGTGCCTGCCCCTGGCACGCTGCACTGGATGGGATCAGCTTTGGGGGTGGCCTCATCGGACACCACCTGGAGAATCCCTGTTTGGGGCATTTAATGTGGAAAGATTGGCTTGCTGTTGGGAACAGCAGAAAGTCTGTTTGGGGATCTTTTCTTTGCGAGATTCATCTGTACAAAGACATAAACAGAGGGTGTAGCTGTGGGAGTGAGGAACAAACAGCCTGAGCTGCAGCCTCTGTGTCCCAGCCCTGGGGGGACGCAGCGACTGTGTGGCTGCAGGACACTTGGGCAGAAGGCTGAGCTTCCCCCAACCACAGCCCCGTGCAGGAGCCACAGGCTGTCTGTGCACAGCTGAGAGTCCTGCAGAGGATGGGGTGCTCCAGAGGGGCAGTTAAAGGGCCAGGTGGTTTTGTGCTGTGGCAGCACCTGTAAGTAACTGTATGGCTGGGAGTCACTTTGCTCAGCTTGCAGTGGTGCTTGTACTCTGTTCTCTCATTGCTGCTTTGAACTTCTTTTCCTGTCCGATTGTTCCCTTAATCAAAAGAAAATGAACTCCAATTAAGGTATCTTCACACAGTGTGATTTGTGTCGGATTGTGGCCGCTGGGGACCCTTTGAAAAGCAGCAATTCCAAGGCCTGATTCACCAGGGCTCCCAGGGCTCACAGGAAAAGGGGTGGATCAGGCTTCCCAAGTGAATGCAGCAAGAACATAGCGTGATTCATGCAAATCGAGGTTTTCATATAAAGTGAGATCCTCCTGTGTGAGATAGGATGGGAGCCTGGCATCAGCATTACAATAGTGTTTTGGAGATGCCAAGGGCGTCTCTGGGGCTGTGTGTTTACCCAGGCGTGCTCAGGCATGTCCTCTTGGTGCAAGACACATCTTTTACAAGTCCTTATGGTGAGGCTTCCAGCAGCCCAAGGGACCCGCAAGAGCAGAGTCTGTCACGACAGAAACCACTCGTGGCAACTGTTTCGTTGGTAGAAGGTCTGTGTGTGGTGGATTGTTAGCAGGCAGCTTCTAAACTGTCGTCCTAGGATTTTATCAACAAACTCTTAATAAATGTTAATGAATTAACCTATTGAGAGTATTAAGCTTTGAAAGTGGTGGGTTTGAACTGAAAGAAGATAAATGAAGCTCTCTGCCTACCTCCTGCCGAGGCAAAGTCCCACTCAATAATGCTGCGTGTAGTCGTGGAAATTTACTGAAATCTTGGAATTGAAAAAAAAAAAGATATTTTAACTCCAGTTGTGTGTACTTGATACAAGTAGGTACTGAGAGGTGTTTAAATCCCAGACAGCAGGTATCCCATAGATCATTTTATACCACTCATATTCTTTATTTTACCCCTCAAAAGGACAGAGTAGCCTGAGGGATAGGGTTGGGGTAGGGTTAGGGAACCAAACCCCACTGTGACAGATGGGTAATACCAGTGAGGTACCAGCTTCAGGGTGGTACCAGAGGGATCTCTTAGGGCAGGCTGTCATGGGAAGGTGCCTGGGACATAGTTCACTGCCTGGGGATGGACATCTGAGAGTGTAGGGGAACTGAAGTCCCTCAGTTTGGGGTACCCCACAGAGCTGCTGCTGGGTGGAGCAAGGACCTGCCCAGTGCTGATGGTTCTTCCCCAGGACAGCCTGGGGTCTCATCCCCTCTGGCCCAGCACCTCTACAAACCCTGCCTTGCCTCCTGGGATAGCTGCATCCCCTGTGTTCCTTGAGCCAGGCAAGGCCCTGCAGGTGAGCAGAGGGCTCTCAGCAGGTGACTGTCTTCTAAAATGAAAAGCAAACCCAGAATGGTCAAAAGGCCCTAAAAGGCAGCAAGAATTACAAATAGGGATTGAAAGCTAAAGAGAGAGAAAATCTTAATTAGATCTCACCAGCCTGTAGAGGAACACATCGGATTAAAATGAAATGGAGCTTTGTACTCTCAGGGTTTCAGTGCAAGAATGGAAGAGGAATTATTCACATTTTCAATTTGTGAGGCTGGATTGCTTTTTCTGGGAACCTGTCTTTTTAACTTCTCACCTTGTCAGAAAATTGTGAAAAGCTGCTGGGATGGTGTATTTGGGGTAGTTCTTATCACAGCACATGGCAGAAACATTTCCATGGTTTCAGAACATGGGCAGAGTTTCCTATTTAATCTTCTCATTCTAGGTTAACTCCTTTCCTCCTGTGGTGTCCAGCCTAGCCCCTACTCACCAACCTGCCTTTGACTTCAGTACCAGCGATATTTTCTCTTTGTGAATTTCTATCAATATTTAATACAGTGGTGTCAGTTATGCTGTAAGTTGAGAGGAACTACTAGAAACCTTGAATTATACATCGTGTGGTGGGAGAAAGCTGGGAGCGTTTTCTTTTGGATCCATAGCTCTTGGAGTTGATCCTCCAGGACCTGCAGCTTGAAACCCCGATAATGGATGAGCCCCAGAAGAAACTCAGCCCCCGGCACGAGGGACGGCCCCGCAAGGTGAGGTTCAAAATATCCTCAGCTTACAGCGGTCGAGTGTTAAAACAGGTCTATGAAGACGGGCAGGAGCTGGAGCCCCCGGCCAAGGAGCACTCACGGCGGTTCCTGCGCCACAGCTTTGAGCCAGAGGACCATTTCTGTGGGGCTGGGGAAGCACTGGAGAACAGGTTCTACTGGCCCACAGCACTGACTGCCCAGCGGATCAGCATCCTCAGGGACGATCAGGAACACAGTCTCACGGGGATCTCGCCCCTGCTCAGTGACTGCCAGCCCGGCGCCAGCCACTGCAGGGTAAGTGATGCCCAGGGCTGTGCCCTCTTTGGGAACCAGCCTCAGGCTAAAACCACGTTTAGGGTAATACAGTGACAGGAGTCTCACACTGGAACCTCATCCAGATAAAACTCAGTTTTGTCTGTCTGGAACTTGAAAATGGTGATTGTAAGTCCCCAGCCTTTATCCCAGGAATTTCATATGCTGTGTATTCCACATGTGGCAGGATCAGCAGGGTCTGCAGCAGTGCAGTCAGCGGGGGACAGCATCTGCCAGCTGTGCTCCATATGTGTTCCAGCTTCTCCTGGTGCTGATCTGCATCTATCCATTGGGTAGGATATAACATTTCCACAAATACCAGTATCTGTGCATAGGAATCCTACTGCATCTAGAGCAGTCAAATGTAAGATGTATATTAGCTTAATTAAGTGGATTTATAACATTAAAGTTGCATGACCTCAGCTGCCAGGAAAGCCAGTGTCACCATGAGGGTACCAGGAGCCTGAGAGCCAGGCATCCTCATCTTCCAGCAGTCAGAATTCCCCTTTGGCTACTTGGACAATCCCAGCTTAGTTTCACTGGCTATTTTTGTAACATGTAATTAATGCCACTGATATAGAAGTGTCTCTGTAGTTGTAATAAAGAGGCAGAACACATGTGATATGTGTAAACACTTTTTATGGCCTTGATTTGAACACATTAGAAGTCTGTTAATTCTTGGTGCTCATAAAGCTGCGTGTGGGAAACCCAGATGACTGATATTTGACCTGTGTTTAGTTGATACACTGGACATCTAGTTTACCTGAAAACATCAAACCATGATGCATCTCTCCTGCCCAAAGACAGAGCAGTATTGTGATTTTATCCACTGTGTTAATTTGTTCTGCATTCTTGGGTAATGCTCCTCTCCCTTCTCCAATCTCCTCAATCACAGATACCTTGAGTGACCATGCTGTCCAGTACCAGTTTGTGTTGTAACAACATGCACTTAATGTTTAGAGATGCCATGCCTCTGTAACACACACAAGGCTCTTACCTTCTGCAGCTGGTGAGAACTTGTGCTCACCTGCCTCCCCCTCACGTTTCTCCCCACAGAGAAGCAGGTGCCTCAATGTCAGGAGAGCACCAGCCACCTTGTGTCAGCTGATGTGACTTGGCAGGGCATTTTTTAGGAGAACATCTCCTTTTGCATCACTTCTTGACACAGATACTTAAACAGAGCGAAATATGAAGAGTGTGTAAAACAATAGGCCCTGGTAACTCCATATGACACCCAGAGAGGGGAAAGGAGGGACCAGGTAAGCAAAATGCAGCTCTCAGAGAAATGTTTGACCATGCCAAGTTTAGCTTTAAAATAACTAGAAAAGAATACAAATTCACCCATTAGGATTGTCCCTTCACTGCTCTGCTGGATGCTCTGTGGGTGGTGAGGGAGCTGGGCAGGTGAAGGGGATGCTCTTCTGGAAGCTCAGGGACCATCAGTGTTTGCAAAGTGAATTTATACTGGTGAGACACTGATCAGTTTCTTCTTCAGGCTTCCCCAGTTGTAGATTTTGGAAAGATCATCATCTACACAAATAACCTGAAAATCATCCGTGCACCGATGGACCAGAAAGAGCTCATGAGAAGAATCATCCAGACTGAGGGAATAAATGACTGTACCTTCCTGTACCGGGAGCGGAAAGAAAGATTTGGTGGTGGACATAAAGACGTGGAAAAAAAGGTCACCTGCAACCAGTATGTGCTGGTAAGAGAAAATGGAAAGTGCTTTTTATCCCTAAGGCTTTTGGGTCTCTCAGCCCTGGTCAGACTACAGAATATTCCCACCCAAGCTCCATCCATCTCTGTATCTGGCTCCTAGATAACTTTGGAGTAAAAGCATCACTTTGTTCCTTGTTGCCCTCAGGAGACAACGACCAATGCTGTGCTGCAGTCTGTGCTCTGGGGATGGCTGTGCTGGTTCCAGATGCTCATGTCTCCCACTGGATTCTTTCCCTGGAGATGGCTGACATTTATGTAGCTTGGCTGGAGTCCATCCCTCATCACCTCTCCCAGTGGGATAAGGGCAGGACAGAGTTTCTTTAGCCTGACAAGGCTAAACACAGCTGCTTTGTGGCTGAGACTGCTGCAGGCTAAAATTTTAATATCAGCTGAAATAAGGTCGTGCCTTCCACTTGTTTTCTCATGAGGGAGTCTTTGTTGGTCAGAATCCCAATTAGTCTGACCATAATTTGATCCCACAACACTTAATGTTGTTGTTTGGGGCAGATACAGTTTCACAGACCTGAGTCCAGCCTGTGCTGAGTGCAGGTCACCAAGGTCCTTCTTCCCCCCAGGAATTTCAAGATGGGATTTGAAAGAGGCTGCCTGGCACCCTGGGAGAAAGGTGCAGGCACAAGGGAAACCTTGAAACAAGGTGTGCATTGGCAGTGACGAGGGATTTGGGGGGAGAGGATGAGGAGAAATGCCTGAAGAAATGAAGCTCAGCTCAAACCTGAGGTTGCAGAGCAGGGATGGTATGATAAGAAATGACAGGAGGATGGGTGGAGCTGTGTAGAGGAGAAAGATGAATTTGGAGTATTGTCACAAGCCCAGTCACATTAACTTCTCATTTTTCAGCAGTAGCCACAGTTTGTCCCCAGACATATGGGAGCCTTTCTGTTGAAGTCCTTGTGTAGAGAACTGACTGTCATTGGCAGAGCGTGTCAGGAGCAACCGTGATGGGGAAGACCAGAAGACAGAATTTCCATCTTTCAAGTGTGTTCCTGACTTTGGTGTCTCACACCCACTAATAGATTTTTTTTCCTGCTCTCTCCTTCAGGAAGGTGATGCTGAACATGGTTGTTCACAGTGTAAAGGCTCAGGCTCTGCTCCCTGCTCACTGTGCCATGGAAGCAAGTTCTCAATGCTGGCAAACAGATTCAAGGAGTCCTACCGGGCTCTGCGGTGTCCGGCGTGCAACGAGAGTGGGCTGCAGCCCTGCCGGATCTGTGCTGCCTGACTGGGCTGCCAGCACCACCACCAGGGTCTGCAGAAAACTTGGAACTATTTAACCTTCCAACAGCTTCACAATGGCAAGTTTTTAAAAGATGGGAAAGGCACGTTATACGTATCTCACCCTGAGTGTGAAACTGCACCTCTGCTCCCAGTTGTCCCTCCGGTCTGCCCCGTGAGCCTGTCCAGCTTTGGAATCAGCCTGACCCCAGGCTGAATGTGTCCCTGACTCCAGCTGCCAGGCAAATGTATCCCTGGCCCAGAGGAAATGATCAGCATTTGGAGGTCAAGCACCTGTGTAAACGTGTCTGCACCTGGGACTCAGCTGAAACTGTCCCTGTGCTGGCACCGTCCCTCCTCCCTTGGGTACTTGGTGCCTGGCACAGCCAGGTCTGACCCCCAGGTGCTCTGTCATTCAGGAGTGGGTGTGCAGTTGGCACCAGTACGGGTGTGCAGTTGGTATCAGTACAGGTGCACGCTGCCTCCACAAGAAGTGCCTCCCCTGGGTTTTAATTTGCTGAACACTGCAAGTGATGCTGTTGTTGCTGTTAACTCTGTCTGTGCCCTGCAGGGTGACAGGCATTTCCTGAGGTTTTGTTGATCTTACACTGTCTTTAGTGACACAGTGATACCTTTGGGGTCTGATTTATGGGAGGAAATCGAAAATCCTTCCCAAACCTGGAGTTATTTAAAAAAAAAGACATGTATTTATTACTATGAATAGAAGTTATTTTAATAACTAAATTTTTAGTCTGCTTACAAGGAAGGGCTGGACTAGAAGTCCCCTGTATGCTGCTCAGCACTTCTCAGGACCAGGCTGAGGGTGAGCAGGATGGCTCTTGCTTAATATTAATCCCATGTTGTAATCTACAGGAGGTAAACTCTAATTAGTGAGGTGAAGCAAGGATGGGGATACTTTGCAGGGTGCCATTGGTGCACAAAGCGTGGGGGCTGTGAGAGGCTGAGGCAAAGGGGAAATGGTATTTTTTTTTTGTCCCCAAAGTGTTAACTTATTACATTGCATATTCAGGAGTAATGTCAGTGCAGCCTTAACTCCCATATTACCTCTGAGACCCTGATGAGTTATAGGCTGCTCATATGTGCTTCATGCTGAGGCTGCAAGCCCAGGCAGGGTAATTTATGGCCAAGTTTCTATTTTCCTGCGGTAGGTTACAAGATTTCTCTGCAATACTGAACTGATTTGAAATAAAGCTGTTTTAGCTGTTAGGCTTCCATATGTCTCCTGCTGAAATTGTGAGGTGGGTACTGACGGTTTATTTTTCGAAATTGGATTAATCTACAGCAGATATGTGATTGGCTTTTATTCATCATATCAGGATTTGCAATATGAAAAAATGTTGTCCTTGGGGTATCACTGAGGGAAGGGGAGACCTCCCAAGTCAGAAATTGCTGTTAAGTAGAATCTCTTCCTTCAAATCTGACCTGTTTGATCTCAGTTTGTTGGGCTTGTTGGAGAGTTTGCTGGCTTGAGAAAAAGCAAGCAGATGGAATTGTAGCCTGATAATGTTTACAATAAAACTACATGCAAATATGCATTTATAAAATCAATATTTATTGTTCTTTGGTAATTACAATGTCTCTCAACCACTGTCACTCCTCTGGGCTGTGTCAACTGTTCCCGTCATCCCAACAGATCCTGCAGCCAGGAGCTGAGCTCTGCCCTTGTTCAGCCCAAGCCTTGCAGGTCCCAGTGTCCCAGGGAGCGTGGACCTGTCTGTGCACTGGGATTGGGCTGGCAGTGACATGGTCCAAGCAGAGCAGGGGGATTTTCTCCCCACCCTTCCAGTGCACTCCTTTTCCTTTGGTGATGCACTGATTTGATTTACCCAGTAAATGCTCTTATTTAATGTGACAAAGAAGTTTGAACTTTCCTGCAGCATTATGGTGAGGGGACTGTTGAGGCTACTTGCCACATGTTACTGGTTTAATTTCTACTGTAGTCAGAGGCTCTTGTCCATCTATCTGTGTGTCTGTCCCGGCTGGGCAGGCAGCACAGGGTGCAGGGGGTGAGCTGGGCCAAGCTGCCCATGCAGCCACCGCACTGCCCTGCTGCAGCCTGGTTCTGTCCCCAGCTCAAAGAGGCACAAATCTAACCGGGTCTGTGGCCCAGTGATTGTGGGCAGAGCCCCCTTGCACTTGCTGGCAGCCTTGCTCCCGTGTGCAGCCTTGCTCCTGCTGTCCTGGGCACTGGGAGGTGGAGAACACCTCCTGCTATATAACCTTTTATCAAAACTTGTCAGATCCTTAAAATCTGGATTGGTTTATGGGTCAGGGTAGAAGTAGTAGATGATGTCTTGCACTTCTGCCAAGAAGTATCAAGTTTTTCCTGTTTGCTGAAAGCCTGTAAAGGCATCACTGCGCTTGCTGAAGTCACCAGGCTTCTGCACGTGAACTCGGTGGGGTCAGGTGGAGTGTCCATCTCATGAGGGAATGACATGAGATACAGGAATCTCTAGATGTGGTGGGGTGGTTTTGTTTAACTGACTGCTTATTTTTTCCTTGTGCTTGATGGCTCAATAATGGAAGTGAATCCCTGGAGTGGTGCCATGCTCACAGTGCATGTGAACTGCATGTGAAATTCTTTTACAAAGGAAAACTCAAATATCTTCACAAGTGCTGGAACTTGCAACACTAAATACAGGCAAAGATGCTTAGTCTGAATCTATTTCTCTTGTTTTTGTTAACCTTCTACAGTTTTGTTGTTTTGCCTTAGAACAGGAGGGTGCAAAGATGCATTTAACGGTTTCTTTAAAGAAAAAAACAAAACCACGGGCAAAAAGGCAACCGTGTCTTCTCCTGCGCTGCTGCAGAACTCCCGAGCTGTGTCTGGCAGGCTCGGGCAGCCGGATTCACCAACCGTGTAGTTGGCTGCCACACCATGGCGAACCGATGGATGTGCTCCCAAAAATGCGGGAGAAAACTCGGAGCAAACTTGGAAAAGAGAAAGCAGCTGATTTTTCTTGACTGTTTGACAGTTCGAGGTGAGAGAAGAAGGAGGGTTGGTGGTTTTAGCTGTGAAAGATTTCAACCAGAGCAGAAATGCAAATGTACTTGTTTCCTGCGGTAAAGATTGGTGGGATTCAGGAAGGGCAGTTGGAAGTGAGCAGGGAGGCTGACGGTGACAGCCAGGAGGGCACAGCAGGAAGGGTAAAATAATCGTTGTTTGTACGTGGCAGCAAAGTGCATTGCATGGTTTTAACCCAGAATGTGATAGGATTGAAGAGGTAATTGCCATAGTTACTCATAAATGCCTTAGTTAAAGTTGATTCCAGGGCTCTGGCTCTTTCTGCTGTGACTCTGCAGGTGGAACCTTGGAATGTTGTTATGCTGCAGAACAGGGTGGGAAGGTGCAACCAGATGAGCTCTCATGGGAGACCAGAGCCAAAGGGTTCTTCAAGGGCATGTTTATGTCAAGACATCTTCTAGCCCATGGAAATCACAAGTGTGGCCTCACCTGTGGCATTTTGTATCAGCTGGAACTTGTGATCCATGAGGATGGAGCACAGAGGTCCCTTGGACACTGGAAACCACCAGTGTGTTTTTTGGATGGCCTTTAGCTGAGTGCAGTGGTCATTTTAAAGTGAACCTGTGAATTTGGAACCAAACATTTAGTTCAAGTGTGATGAAGTGATCTGTGTTTGAAATATGCGTATCTAATGTGAAAGGCTTTTGTACTTATCAATCTTTATCACAGCGACTAATGTGTGTAGTGGGTTTTTAATTTACATTTATTCACAACCACCATCCTTCCAAAGCAGTAACTAAGTGGAGGAATCTGGAAAGCTTTAGCTGAATTTGCAATATCACTGCCTCATTTCCCTGTGGTTAAAAAAGAAAGAATCAGAATATTTATGATTTAAACATTATTATTTTTTGCAAGTCTTTGAGGCTGTCGTTTTGATTTACGTGGGCTCTATTTGATCTTGTGTGTAAACCCAGCCCTTCACTGCTTTGAAATATTTTGGTTTTATACAAATTATCCTGTGTGAGCTGCAGTGATTTTTCTCTGCTGTGTAACACGGTGCCACCTGAGCGGCCTGCGATTCCAACAGCTTCTGAGAAATGCTGTGCCAGGGAACTGCTGCTTCTACAAATGACTGCACACCTTCCAGTCAGCAGAGGTATGCAGGGTCTTAATTCCCTGGATTCAGAATAATGACCAGTGTGATCAATTCTGCCTGTTGTTGTTTGTAGAAAACAATCGATATGTTTGTGGGAAGACAAGGGGGAGTGCGGGAATTCTCGGTGTATTTTTACTTGCTGGGTTTCTTGCAAGTGGAGAATGGCCGGTTCTGGTCAAAGTGGTGCAAGGGATGACCCTGGAACTGCTGGGACCCCCATGCTGGGGTGCCGAGAGGTCTGGGGGACAGAGGGCTGGTGCTCCCAAACCTCCGTGTGCTGGTGCTGTGCTCGCAGCTCTGCACCTGTAAACGGGCTTGGAAACCTTCAGGGAATGCTCGTGGCCAGCAGCGGGGTGGGAAAAACAATCCGGGACTGCGGGTGGGTTACACAGGCAAAGTCAGCTTTGGGGTTTGCTTGGGTCCATTCAGCGTGTTAGAGGAAGAAAGTCCTTGTAATGCAAACAGCCTGGGAAGAGATTTACTACAGGAGCTCATTGAAACTTACTACGGGAGCTCATTGAAATTGACTACAGAAGCTCACTGACGTTTTTAGGAGAGGTGCGCACGCTTTGTCGGGATCCCTGTCCCGATTTCCCGGGATCTGACGTTCTGAGGGATGGGGTGCTGGGCTGCGCAGCTGAGGGCCAGGGATGCGGCTGCGGCCGGCGGGGAATGAGGCGGGCGAGGGACCTGGTTCTCCCCGGGGGTCCCCTCAGCCCCGGGGGTCCCCTCAGTCCCGAGGGTCCCCTCAGCCGCGGACGGGGCCGGGTCCGCCCGGGTGCGGCGCTGCAGGACGGCCACAAGATGGCGCCGCTGCCCGGCGGTGAGAGGGGACCGGCGGGACCGGGTGCGGAAGGCCGGGGGTGCTGGCCTTGCCCCGGCCACTCTGAGGCTTAACCTTACCGACCCTGCCCGTCCCGCCGCCCCGGCAGCGGCAGGAGCTGCCCTGGTCGCTGCCCCGCAGTCACTGCTCGCTTCCCCGGCTCGCAGCCCGTGCCCCGGGCAGCGCCGCTCTCTCCCGGGTGGCACAGGCTGAGGGGACAGTGGCTGTGCCTCCGGAGCTCCTGGGACCTGTGGCAGGAGCAGGTGGACAGTGCCCGAGCCCTCTCTCCTGGCCAGGAGTGCCCTGCATGGACAGTCCATCCTGTCCCGGCATCCCGAGCCCTGTCTCCTGGCCAGGAGTGCCCCGTGTGACCCAGGTGACAGCTGTGTTCTCGCAGTGGGAGCAGCGATGTTTGGACATGACGGCGGGGCAGCAGCACAGCCGCAGCCCCCTCCCTTCGGGCAGTTCCAGATGTTGGCAGTCCTGGCTCTGTCCCGTGGCCCCGCAGAAGGTGCTGGGGATGAGGACACCGGAGCCAGTGTCGTGTGCGGATGCTGGAGGGGACGCGGGGCTGGCCCTGGCCTGGCTGGGCAGCAGAGCTGGCTCGGGGCAACAGGTTCTGTGCTCTGGGCAAGGGGACACGGGGCTGGGCTGGAGCCCTGTGTCACCCCCATGGGACTGCTGTGCCCGGGGCTGGGGCAGAGTGACCGCAGGGCCTCGCTTTGCCCTCTGCTGCTTTCAGTTCTGGCTTTCCCAGGGAATGAGACCTTGCAAGGTGGCTGTGCCTGGCTGAACACTCAGTTTCTGGGGCTGTTCGGCTCTTCCAGCCATTACGTCTACTTGTAGACTTGTAATGTTATTTCTTTCACAGGGCTGTGTAGGAAATTGAGTCTATTTCTGTTTAAATACTGGGGTAATAGAGCCTGCTATTTAGTGAAAGATTTATGTAAATGGCTCTTTGTTTCACATGATTGGGCCTCAGAGAGTGCAAGTTACATCGATAATGTAATTATGCCACTACTGCCATTTCAAAGCAGCACGTTGTGGAGAAGCCTCCAATTTCGGTACAGAACAGGACTTGAAAACCTTGTACTTTTTAAATCAACTTGTATTCTGCAGCAAGAAAAAATAGTAGAGCTGGGTTATTGAACATGCTGTTCTGGAGTTGTCTACCTTTTCAGCTTAGAACCCAAGATTTCTTTTACATCAGAATTTTGATATATCAGAATTTTTGAGCACCTATAATTGCATTACATAACTGAGTTAGCCTTAAAATGCAATTTCCCCACCTTTCCTTGAGCTTCATGCTTTGTTTTGTGTCAGGCTGATGGGCAGTATTTCTTCAGCCTGGCATTTGTATTAGCATGGAGGTCACAGTAATGTTTGAGTGTTCCTTCAGATCAATAAATTACCTTGTGCTTTACAATGCAGAGTTCGTTATTCAGGTGAGAGTTGATTGCTTTTTGCAATGGAGAGTGAGCTCCTTGTAGCCTTTTGTGTCTCATTCCTGGGCAAAGTTGTCTAATCTCTAAGACAGACTCTTCATCCTAAGGAGTCCTGTTTTGTGCATGCATTTCTTACACAGGATGGTGCCCTACAGCAGCCTATACAATGTATAGGATATATTAACAATTGGGTCATCTCTTGGGAAACAAGTGCCATAGGACTTTGCAGGGAAATGAATCCCCTTTTTTCCTAGTGCAGGAATTGCAATCAAATACTCATTTGGGATGAAATAGCAACTCGCAGACATTACATTTTTAGCCCCAAGTGCTTTAATCCCTAAGGTTTTAGTCCCTAAATTCTTTGTCATGCATTTAGAGATGTCTTCTGGCTTGCAGCTCAGGTTTAAGGCCAGGTTTATGCTGTTTCTGTGCATGTGATATTAGTGAGGGTGTCCTGAGACTGGGAACGCTGAGCGTTGGTGCGGCTGCTGCTGTTCTCTTCAGGTGCAGGAAAGCACTCTTCCTGAAAATAATCTCCTGCTCTGTGTTCATGGAGATGCTTTGTGTTATCAACGTGACGTGTTTGTTCCAGTTCTGAAACCAAACCCCATGAAGTTTATTTCCCAAATCCCCCCAAACACAGCTGTTCGAGAAGGTGCTCCCTGATCCCAGAGAAGTCTTTCCCCTGGGCTGCCTGCCAGCTGGCTGCTCCTCCGGGAGCGTTCTGTTCTTGATCTGGGTCATTAAATATTAAAAGGCAAAGTGATTCTCAAAGACAGTCATTTTTTGGAGATACTAAATAACTGTAATTTGTTTCCTAATAGATAGTTTTGTCCTTGTCACTGGGTCCAACTCAATACAAAAATAAGTTTGTAATGAAGACAGGGCTGCTCTGCAAATCTCGTGCACAGTGTGCTTGCCCGAAGAATGAGCCTGAGAATAGCAATTGGGGTGGAGACAGGATTAAACTAAAGCTCAGTCTATATGCTGGGCTGGTCTCTCCATTCCCTGAGCTTTTCTCTCAGCCCAGTCATTGTCCACCCGATGCTGCCAGGAGGAGGGTTCTCCAGGGAGTCCTGCCAACCCCTGCCTGGGCTGTGGGAGAGGTTCTGTGTCCTTACAGAGCCTGGCACTGCTGCAGTGCTTTGGGGCCCAGGAGCACCAGTGCATCTGCCAGTGGAATGTTCATATTGTGCTGGGTGAGAGGGGCTGAACTGCAGTGCTGGATGCAGGTGCCCTCCTGAGGCAGAGCACACAGGGCCTGTGGCAGCCTTGTTACAGCCCTCTGGTAAAGTAGCAGCAGTGCTGGGTTATACTTCAAAAAAATAATAATTAAAAAAAATTAACCCACACCCTCACAATGCTCTGTAATTTGCCGGTATTTCTGCTTGCATATTTGCTGTTCTGTGTCTCCCAATTCTTTGTTTTTATTTAAAAAAATGGTAATATATGTTGCTGTGACTCTTCCCTTCCGATTCTCTTATCTCAGCAGGTTTGTGTATGGGGATTATTTACTGGAGAATTGCAACATGCCAGAAGGTAATTCCTGAAATTTTAAGAAAGGTAATTTAGTCAAGTTGTAAAACCTTAATGCTTCGCTGTGGTTTGTCTTGTTTAAAAGGATCAAATTTCCTAATGGCTTTTTTCTTTTTCAAATTAGAAGAGTTAGTGTTAAAGAGAAGTTCCCAGCCTTTCCCCTGTTGCCTGGTCTAGTGGCAGCTTGGGCTGCCTTGCACATAACTGGAATTGGCTCCTCTTATCCTTGTCCTAAATTGACTGTCAGCAGCAAAACAGAAAGTATGAAGTGCTGCAGGGGAGGTGGCCTGCATGGGTCTGCGAGATCTGGCTGGAGACCAAGTGGCTCCCTAAACCTTGGAGTGTTTCAGTGGCCTTTCGTAGTGGCTGAGAGAGCCAAGTGCTCTTGTTTTGGCTCACCTGGCTGACGTGCCCTCCAAAATCCTCAGTCCTGCCCTCTGAGTCCAGTAATGCTTTCCAAATACTGAGGACTGAGTCCACACTTTTTTTTCTTTTTTTTTTTTTTTAAAGCTATAATTCTTCCATTTCAGGCCTGACATCTACTTGGAAGAGGAATCTTGGCTAGAGATGGCGAAAAGCAATACGGCCCTGAAATCTCACTGTCTGACATGGACACAGGATGTGTCTACAAGCAAGGAGTCTGGAGACTGGGAGAACCCAGCCTGGGAAATACTGGGCACTGGGCAGCAAAGCCCTTGTACCCACTCAGGGCTGCTGCTGCAGGCCCAGAGCTCTGAAAATGGGCTTTCTGTTGCCTTTTTGAATGCTTGGAGTGAGAGAGGTCTGAATAATAATTTCTTTGGCCCTTGAATGCATTTGAAGCAGCAGCTGCAGGTGTCATGTAGTTTTCCTCTGGCTTGTTCACACGCGAGGTTGGGTTCTTTGGCCAGAGCACAAATAATTGCTGGAAATTAATTTTCTGTGCTGCTCTGCAGTCAGAGCAGGCTGCCTGCTGGCCTGCACAGCAGGTGAGGAAGAGCCTTCACTTTGCTCTCACATCTACCAGCAGATGCTTGGACAGAAGTTTAAAAATTATCAGCTCCCTCCTGCTTGCCAGCCCTTGGCATGGAATGCTCCTTCCCAAACAATTTCCTTTCCCCGGTGGTTGCCTGCTGTGCCCCGGAGGTGTGAGCTGCCTGCGGGGCTTTGCCTGGGAGAAACACACACGTGTGCAGAATGGAACCTAAAAATGTCTGGATGAACATTTACAGGCAGGATCAGAGTGGAATTTCTAATTCCTATAGCACTGAAATGAGCTGGTATGTGATACATGTGACTGCCTTTAAAAAAAGATTTATTTCCAGCTGATGTCAAGCCCATTAATTCTTACTTTGTTCTGGTGTCTCTTGTAATTCGTCGTTGCTTTTGCCTGGTGCTGTTCCCTGGGAAGCGTGGCAGGGTTGTCCAGCAAGGTCCATGTGACTTCATAAAGCTCTGAGGATGTTCAAGGAAAAAAAGCAACAACTTCAGATGAAATTAAATCCCTTGTGGCTCGGGTGTTTTTGAAAGTCCGATGGTGGGATGCTGCTGTTGGAGGACACGCTCCTCTGGCTTTTTAAACTGTTTTGTTTTAAAAGTTTGCTTGGACCCTCTGTCCTTACTGGGGCTTCCAGAGCTGCACTGCAGTTGTGAATGTTGGTCCTGTTGGTGTAGAGACTCCTTAACTGCTGTAACTGGTCACTCACTCATGCCCTGTTCCCAAGACTTTGCAGTTAAGGAGGGTGCCCATCCTCGGCACGTGACTTCTGCTCCTCCAGCTTGTGTAGGGGAGTAGTCCAGGCTTGGTGTCACCTCCACACACTGAAGCATTCACAGGGAGTCCTGGATTGTGACTGCAGCCTCAGCAGGTTCACTTACACCTGGGTGCCTCCAGAGGTTCCCTGGGCTCCGGGGCTGTCACCAGCTGCAGAACCAAAGGAGCCCACGGGCCTCAGCCCTGCTGCCCTGCCCAGATCGAATCAAGGACAGCCAGGTACTGTCACATCTCAGGAGTCCACGGGATCGAGCACTGGCCGGCTGGAAAAACAAGTGTGAAACTTCCACAGGTAGCAATGTAAAGTGACATTCATGTGTGGATGGATGAAGGACTTTTGCAAAGGGTGTAACAGCAGCAGCACCTGACTGTACAGTTAAACCAGAGAGAAACCAGGAAACACAATAAAGAGACCCAAGTGGTGCAATTCTAGGAAGACTGTACACTGTGCCCCTAGAGAGAGACCAGCATGGTGATAGTGATGTAACCTGAGATGGGAATCTGGAGTATTTCAGCCCTGTCAGGTGAAGTTATAACTGTGGTGGCTTCAGCCCAGCTACGTTATAGACCAATACACTGGAAAAGATCAAACCATGAATCCAATCCCTGACGGACCTGTGGTCTGGACATTGAGCAGACCCTCATCCATAGGCATGGATGAGTTTATCCAGTTTGAGATTGACAGTTACCTCCTTTATTATTTTGGGCTAGAGAACTGCAAGACAGTGAAGGGAGACTGCAACCTTCGTGGTGTTCCTGATGGAACTGGGGCAATTGAAGTGACACTTGCTTAGTCCCAAATAGACAATTTAACCACAGCGTAGTTCTTCCTCTTAGTGTCAAGCATTTATTTTGCCCTTAATAAATGTGGATTTGTTGCTGCCAACTGCTCCATTTTCTTGTACAGTGAATTCTTGTGGGTGCTTCCAAGAAGAGCATATAAATGTCTGAAAAGATCTAGTAGCAAAGAGGAATTACCATAAATAAATTATAAACCATGAAAAAAGGCATGATGAGGCATATCTGTATATTTGGATGCTGAAAGCAGCTGCGTTGTCATCTTGGCTGAGCTCTTGCCACTGCCCTGTTGTTCTCCATCACTGCCATGAGATCCAGCTTGAGAAGGAGGGCTCCAGGGCTTCTGGTCTTCACTGTGGGAAAATCAAAGATACACCAGTCTGTGTCTTGTCAGCTTCTCCCTTCCACTTGCATATGTCTGTGTTTGGTTAGGGACAATTTCTGGAGGAATTCACCTGTACTTGCCCTAAGGCATGTGCTACTTGCCTTTTTTTTGAGCTTGACCTTGCTTGGGCAGGGTCTCTGGTGCCAGACTGAAGGGAAACTTAGTGGTCAAACTCCCCTGTAAATGCCTGGATTTATGCTGAAGTTGTGAACTGGCAAATTTCTGTATCTGGGCAGGTGATACCTGTCTTTCTGCTGTGGAGAAACTCTGTGTAGCTTTAATTTTTGGTGTCATTTGCTGCCCCTCAGTGTTTTGCTTTGACTGCTTTCTGCCTCTTTGCTGGGAACATTTCTTTGCTTTATGATTTTGTATCCCTCCGCTGCTGTCAGATTCCCATTATTGTCCAGCCTTTCCCTCATTTCCCATGGACTGAAGGAGCCATAGTCTGTCTCATGACATGGTGGGTGCAGGGTAAGATGTTTCCCTGATGGGGAGAGGTGCACATGGTTCGGGAGCAGGGCTTTTCAGCTGGAGCTGGGAATTAAAGCTCTCTCCTGCACAAAAGTTCCTCTTTTGAAGAGCTTTGCATTGGATGTAACTTTTAATTTGGCTTTGAAAGCCAGGCAGGCTTTGGAAACTCTCCCTGACACTATCTGAACAAGGATATTGCTAGACTTTTTATACAAAAGACACTTTAATTAAACTCCCATCATGAAAACAATTAGACCAAATTTGCAGTACTTAACTAGTCAATAATTTAGTAGTTGGAGCTCATTAATAGACTTCTCCCTGTGCCTGTGTTGTAACGGTGCTGCACTGCCAGCTGCCAGCCATGGAGATCAATCCAGGCTCAATATCTTCTGTCCCCTGCAATGGTGACATTGGTGCAAACTGGATAAATAAATAAACCCCTTGTTACACTGATGTTCCTCTGTCTCCTTACATTTGCCTTTGGGGCTGTCATACAAAGAATGTGAAGGGAAAAGATGGATCCCCTACTTTGTAATGTCACGTTTGCTCAAAGTTTACTAAGTAGACAGAAAAAGGAAAGGGTGTTCTGCTCTGTTCCTGTTTCTTAGGACAGAGTTCACACAGACAGGCAGGACATCGGTTATGGTTCAAGTTTGCTCAGCTTCTGTGTTGGAAGCTCTTGCTCAATCATTTTTGAAAGAAGGTGCGAGAGGAAAGTGTCATTTACTGCTTGAATTTTGTCCCTGAATTAGACTCTAATTTTTTTCAGATCATCAGATCATTTGGGCACTAAATTAAATTGATGTTTTAAGTCCTGATTCTTTACATCTTTTAATTGGTGAAAAAAATGTTTGACCTTTTCTTTTGTCTACAGAGAATAAGCAGAACAGAAATGGATTTACTTTTATTATGGTAATCGTTTTATTTCAAATACATTTTAGAATAGGGCATGTGTGACTGTATCAGTTTCTGTAATTCATTCTCATTCCTGATTTCCCCCAGGCACTGAGGCAGTTCTTCTTCCTAATGCCTCGTTGTACCAGCTAATGCTGTAATAACAATTTGTGCTTCTGTAGCACCTTTACACTGAAATAGTCAAAAGTAGGCCCCAGGAATTTATATCATGTCACGCATCTTTCTCCAGTAACATTAGATGGTTTTTGCAGCCGAATGTATTTACAGCAGCCCCAGTCAATCCCCCTCCAGCAGTTCTGGCACTTCAGTAGTTCTGTTTCAGTGAGAATTATGAACAAGGATAAAAGCGCTCCAGCGGAGCATCCCAAGGGAGACAGTGTTCCAAGGCCTTTCATTTCGAGGAGTCATGTCATGTTGACAAACCAGGTCTAACAGTCACATCTCCTGGGGTGCTCACTGGGAAATGGGGTTCTGTGGAAGTCTTTTGTTCTCTCAAAGTTTGTGCCCTGAAGAGATTTGGGGGTTCGGGTTGTGCTGTGTGGAATGTTTAAGATTTACACCTGCTGAAAAAGAAGCAAGAAGGAAAAGGAAGGAATATTAAATTAAAATGTTTAAAGAGAAGCTAAGAGGGGCCTTTTGTCCCTTTTTCTTTTTTGCTTTTCCTCCCCCTTCCAGTTTGTCTCTTGTTTCAGGTGAATGAAAGCATCTGTAGGTACCTGAAAACATGGGGTGTTCATGGCTGAGCTCATGAATCTTATGTACTGCGAGACTTTAATGAACCAATATTTACCGTGATTTATCATTTTTTAGTTCCGTAATGGAGAAATTTGTTTTTCAGGTGAACTGAGATGTCCACATGTTATGCCATGCCTTGTGCAACTCTTTAACTATTTATGGGGGATCGAGTAGTTAATTCTGTTGAAGTTTGGTGTGGTTTTTAAGTGGCCATAGCAGTGTCCTGTCTGTTCCCCCACTTGTTGTGGGTGGGTGTAGGATCCTGGAGCCCAGCAGCTCCCGCAGTCCCTGCAGATACTCCTCTCTGCTTGTGTAGAACCCAACGCCCCCAACCTCTCCTTGGTGATTTTGCAGCTGATGTTGGAATCCGTGCCCTGAGCTGCAGATGGAAGTGTATTTCAAACAGCACAACCTGTTAATCATTTGCTTGTTCCTTGTAGCCACGAGATCTTTGTGTTGTGGCTTTAAAAGAAAAAAAGGAGCAGCAGCAGCTGCGCTGGTGTGAGCAGCGACCGGGAGCGGCGACACGCGTCGAGCCGGCGGATAAAACACAACGGTGGATAAAACAGACCAGCTCAGGGGGCCTCTACAGGGCTGCAGAAATCCCTCAGCAATTTTGGCTATGTCTGCAGATCTGTAAAAATGGAAAATACAAGCACACCAGGTCTGGTATAACTGTGCAGCCTCTCGCCTCCACAGCATCCATCTCCCTCAGGCAGGCAGATGGATCTGGGCATTCCATTCCTCCCAGGCTGTTCCACAGGGATTCTTCCCTGGCTCAGCTGTAGTTTTAAGGTGCATTTTGCCCAAATGTAATCAATGGCAGTACAGTGATAATATTTAAAGCTTTAAAATATACATTGCATGAATGGCAGTGATTGATAAATGTCCCCCAGGCTTCCATTTGCTCCTCATCTCACACCCCCTGACCTGCCACCTTCCTGCTGGCCTGACCAACAGGCACTGCTTTCTTGCACCTGCTGTACTGGTTGGAATATGTGACAGTGCTGCTTGCAGAGACAAACCCTGATTCCTGCTTTATCTACTTGATCCTGACAGCACTGCATTTCTGCATCTGTCTGTTTGGAGGGCTTGGAAGAGATAAGGGAGTCAGGGATCAGTGGGAGGCAGCGGTGTGAGGGGGCAGGAAATAGAGTAGGGGATCAGCTGCATGACAAGCAGGAGAAAATACTGTATGAATAATAAATTTTGTGAATGGCTACGATGAAGCTCATGTATTCGCAGAGCCCAGATTAGATATCTTCATTTTATAGAAAGAGAGGGAAAAGTTACGTTTCATAAAACTCTTCAGGGACACCAATGGCACTGATTTTTTTAATCATTATTTTTGAAACTGATCTATAAGCCTTTTCTGTGGGTAGGGTGGGGTTTTTAAAATGCCTAACAGAATGCCAGTGCCATTTTATGACTCATCATATTTGTCACATTTCTCTTATTTTATTCCAGCTCTGAACAAAAATATGTCAGAGCAAGTTCTGCTGCTTTGCTTTTGTTTGTAGAAGTCATAGTGTATTTGAGTGGAAATGACAGCATTTATGATTTTTTTTTATTACCTGTTCAGAAAAGGTATTAATGAATGATGTGCACCCACATTATTGCCACTAAAGCTTTCCTCCTGAATAATTCACAGATATGCCGGTAAATCGCAGCTACCAGCACAGCCCAGTCTGGACCTACTGGTGAGAGCCAAGCTTCCTTCTGAGAGGAAAAAGGAGATGCTGGGGTCTGCAGGCAAAGTTTGGGTGAAGTTTCCAGCCCAGGAGGGGAAGTGTTGATCCTGAAAGTCAGCATTGTGTATGGGAGGTTTTAAAAGTCAATTAAAAAATGGCTGAATTAGCTTGTATGTGCCCACATAATGAGGCCCCTGGCAGTGGAGCAGGACAGTGACAAGTTATGAGGGCAGTTATGAGCCAAGGTAAGGCCACAATAAAGAAGCATTTTGTAGGAGGAAACTTTTGCTGTGTTGGATGACGATTTATCCCTTCCCTCTTAAGTGCTGCAACATTTCTGCCACTTTCACTTTGTTTTCTTTTCAGGTTCCTTTTGCTTGACTTCAATACCTGAGGAGGTGGCAATTGACAGCAGGATGTGGTGTTTGTTAAACACTGAGCTCAGATAACAAATATTGGACTCAGCAGTGTTTGTTGTGGTTACAAGGAGAAGGAAAGGTATTGGGTGCTCTTCTCAGAGAGAGCATAAAGGGTTCTGCTGGCCTGATGAACGTGGCCCTGCTGTTGTACTGGGTGTGGTGATGAGGGTGCACTGTGCATGCATTGCCCTCATCGTGGTCACACAGGCTGTGGGTGCAGCCCTTAACCCCTTATTGAAAACCCACAGGGTATGGGAAGGGTGTGGGGTATATTACAGATGTGCTCTCTGTCCTGTCACCTGGTCTGGCTCCTGGCAGATATTCCAAGTACAGATGTAGTCTGCCCAGCCAAGCCCGTGGTGCTGGAAGTTCCTGAGGATGCCATTTCATGTTTCCCTTGTGATCCTGCCACTCTGCTGCTGGGACAGTGTGTCCTTGGGGGCTTCAGTGACAAGGTGGCCCTCACTGGAGGGGTCCCCCGGAGCCATTCCTGCACTGGGGACCTGCTGGGCTCTGTTGCTGTGGGGTGTCACAGTGGTGAGGGCTTTGTGTGGACACAGCTGGGAGGATGCTCCTCACAGGAGCTGAGTGCCTCCACCGTGAAACTGCTCTATGGCTGGTCCACCAGGGAAGCTTTTAGCTGCAGCTGTGGAGGTGCAGAGTTTAATGGGCAGGTGATGTTTGTTCTGAATTGCAAGTGCATCATTGCCCTCTGAGCAGTGTAAATTTAGCTCCTTTAAGCCTGGTCTCCTGGGGCTGAGATTTAAGTGTTTGAACTTTAGTTGAAAGGAATATATTGATTAGGCTTTGATTTAGTTGTTCCTTGCTGAAAAGATACCGGGTAATGACTTTACCTACCCTTTCCTATTTTATTCATTTAATGGAGTCCTCTTGTTCCCCTTTTCCTCCTCAGCATCATTTTGCTTGAAAATCTGCAGTGCTATGAGGAGAAATACAGGAGAAAGCTGTTGTCACACTGTGAACATGATTGATTCCATAAGTAACTCCCTTGGCAAACCTCTGAGGCTTCACTGATGTCAATTAGTGCTTCCTCCTGTACACGAGGGCATGTCCAGTTTAGACAGATGAACTGATGTACTGCTTCTTGCTTTCTGCAGAGAACAGACATGGAGGAGGAACTGGTTTTCATAGGTATTTTATGGCTTGTCCATTTCTTTTTAGAGATGTGAAAAGAAGTTCTTTTTTTTTTTTTTTTTTATCCTCCTTTCCCAGTGACTCAAACTGAGAGATCCCTTTTCTTTTATCTTGGCAAACAGAGAGCATGTGAGGGTCAGCTTTGGCCCCACATGTGTTTCAGCTGAGCTCCAACTTTGCTCCAGCCCACAAGATCCAACCAAATATTAGAAGTAGGGTTGGCAAATCACAGTTTCAGTGCACTGAAACTCCCTCGAAAGGGGGAGAGGGAGAGATGGTATGGATTTTCTTATCTAAAGCAAGTACTTTTTGCTTTTCACCAAATAGAAAGCTGCTTCTCTCTTGCTTTGTGCTGAACCTTGAATTCAAACTGCCTTCAGCACAGAGAAGTGTCTGGCTGTGGGGGTCTCTGCAGCACCATGTGAGCAGAACGCAGGGTGAAGGTTGAACCCTGCAACCCCCCCAGGCAAACAAATCCCTCAGATTCAACCTACGTTTTTCAGTATTTAACAGTTCACTGGTTTGTTTCTCTCCTTCCTCCACAGATCAGTTCTGGAGAGGAAGAATTCCCCCTCATGGTCCCCTGATGGCGTTTTCACTTCATTTCAATATTCCTTTCCCTCATTACAGCAGAAATCCCAGGGGTGTTCCTGGGAGTGTTGATCCTTGCACACCCGATGCCTTCTGAGGAACACACATCAGGTTAAAATAAGATATTAGTTTTGTCTAAGGACTTTTACTGAAAAGGAGTATCTTCAGGGGTTATCTGTGGAGGGAAGATTTGGTCAGCTGCTAAATTAGCTTCAGAACAAGACTAAATGGCTATTGATTACCTCCTAATAAACCTCGAAAACCTATTTTCTCTGCTTTTGCAGGAGAAAATGTGTTTGTCTTGAGTTTCCTTGTTTCTACATGTCTTCATTGCCTTTGAAGTTCCATGTCTGAACTTCACTGGTACCCATTTATTGAGGAAAGAGAGTTTGATATGCCCAGCTGGAAGAAGAGAAGACCTCGGACTGCAAATCTTTTACAAGAGATGAAGGAACCATCCTTATTAAGGGAATGTTGAGGGTGAAAATCATGGAGGAATAAGGGTAGGCTGGGAAACAGCACCTTCCTGTGCATCAGTGCTGTAATCCCTAGAGACTGAGAACTGGGTAAGGGAGCGCAGAGCAGCGGAACCAAAATAGCCCTGGTTGCCATGAGGACACAAGTCCTTGCCAAGTCACCCAGTTGCTTCGTGTCTCATCGAGGGAGGTGCAAGCACACCCCATGTGCTGTTTAATTCCATGGGGAAAGGTTTCCTTGCCCAGAGCTGCTGCAGCCAGGGACTGTTACTGCTCCAGTCCTTCATCGCTGCAGTTTTGGTCACTGTGTTAGGAGTATTTGGTTATTGCACCCTTGCCAGCATGATTATTTTCAGCTTATATTCAGTAAATACTTGCCTCAGTACAGGTTTTCCATATATTTGAATTCTTTCAGAAGGTATTTCTCTCCCATTGCTGCTGCACAGAAGAAACCCAGAAGGGAAGGGATCAGGTGCAAGTAAAGCTCTGACAGTGTCTTGTGGGCTTCTGCTCCTTCAGTTCCTCACCCAGCATTGGGATAGTTTTATTTTACACTTTCCATGTAACCTTCAGATCAGCAAAACCCATCTTTGCCACCTGCACTGAGTGGGGATGATCCCACACTGTACAAACAGTCCCACTGATGTTTGTGTTTGCTCGTTTGGAGGGGTTTGAACCCATTACTTTAAAGCACAATGGTGGGATTTGTGCTGTTCAGGGTGGTTGTGTTTTATTTTATTTTCTCAGATATGACGTAAACTCTGTGGACTCTTCCTTGTGCTACGCCCAAGTGCTTTGGTCCTGCTTGTTTCAATGTTCAGTGGTCTCAGCTCTCCTGTTCTGCACAGGTGTGTGTGGTGCTGCACAGCCCAGCCATGGACTGTGGCCAGGTACCAGTCCCCCGGGGCTGTCCCCAAACCCTCACTTCCCTGGCTGTGCTCTGGGGTCCCTCTGTAGGAAATGCTGGTCCATGAAGCCTAACAGGGTCTGTAGGAAATGAGCTTATTTTGTGTTGGCACAGCAGAACAAAACACTTTCCTTCATCTTTCGTGTTTTGGTTGGTAACTGATTCTTGTGAATTTGGACTCTGAATACTGAGCAGTAAATATTTATGAAATGTAATGGCCAAGACTAAATACAGTCATTAGCATATTTATTTTTATTGAGTTGTTGCTTTGTGTGCCTGAGGAAATTATCAAATTGCTTCTATTTGAACTGCTATGTACAATTTTAGGACTGTCATTTTTAGTTTCGCTTCACTCTGGATTTTGGAATAAGGGTAGGGAGCATTTGTGTCCTCCCCCAGCCCCAAAATAGAAGTTTATGAATAAAGAAAGTTCAGTAAAATCCAGTCCAGGTTGCCCATTTGCATCCTGCTCTGCGCCAGGAACAGAAGGTGAAGGTTTCTCCTGGAAGTGTGGTGCTCTGTGTGAGGCCCTGAAGTGTGGGCAGGGTGGTGGAACCACCTCAGCTCATCCCCCAGGGCCTGGGGGGCCTTGGGCTGTGGGGTAGCTGCTCCAACCTGCTCCAGGTACTGCTCTGGGGTGTGTCCTGTGCTAGAGCTAAAGCCATCCCACTGTTCCTGTGTTTCCCCTGGGAGCAGTCCGTGACTCAGAGGGCTGAGGAGCTCCTGTTCAGTGAGAAGGAGTGATGGGGACCCAGGGGTGTGATGGACGTGTTCCCTGGGGTGTGTGTGTGGTGTCACCATATCTAACGTTCTAGTGATCCCAGTGAGTGGTTAACTTCACCCATCTCTAACTTCTTTCAGGAATAACTTGCCTTTTTTTTTTTTTTCTCTGTGGGTCATTCCTTCCTGCTGCATACTGGCATACCAAGGTAAAGACAAACCATTTTCAGATACAGAAAATAAATGGACCAGAACTGATATCCCCTCTGCATCCTGTGCTGCCTTTCCCCTTAGCCCTCTCTTCTCCAGCACCTGATGGTCATCCCCCCTCCCCTATTTACTGTGAATCCACATGGGTGTAAACATCCCACCTGGGCTGGGGGAATCAGCACAAAAGCTGGAAAAAGCCTCCTTGCTGCAACATGTGCAGCTCTGCTTGCCCAGAGCTGTGGCACATGGCACATGTGTTACTGGAGCAGGAGAGGGAACAGTTGGCTTCAAGGAAAATAGTTTCCCCGGGAACAGGTTTCTGCTGTAGATATTTAACTGCAACAAAACCAGTGTCAGAATTTAACAAGCTGCTTTGGTGGAGCTCCAGGACGTGGTGAGACATGGAAGGGGAGCTCTGGGAATTGGGAGCAGAGGGGAACAGAAGGTGCAAAAGCAAAAGTGCAACACAAAATTACCCTGTGAGAAACACGGCTGGATCACATGTGGGACTGAATAGCAGAGAAGCAGGGAATAAACCCAGAGTAGGAGAGAGGAACCAGCATGGGAGTGAGGAGTCGATGTGGTGGTGGTGGGGTGGGACACAGTACTGACAACGTGCTGTCCCAGGGCTAAGCCTGGCCTGGCCCATGCCACAGAGTTCTGCTGTTCCCAGTAAAGCACAGCTGGAAGTTTGCCCTCCCCAGCCCTGCTGCTGGTTCCCACCCTGGCAGCAGCTGACAGCTCCGAGGACACCAATTAATTCAGTTCAGAGTAGTTGTGCCGTGATCTAAACCCATCATTTAAACTCCTTGTTCCCAGCTTTCAGCTCTGTGTGATTTTTTGCTGTGTTTATTTGTTGTTTTGTAAATTGTTTCCTGTCTGTCTCACTAATGTGACAAACATTCCAGTAGGAGTGGCAGGATTTGGAGCATTACCTGCTTTAATATTTATCAGCTGCCTGATTTGAAGGGATGCCGGGGCCTTGGGGAATGCTGCGGTTCCAGTTCCCTGTGCAGCTGAGAGTGATGGCCCTCAGGGCAGGGGGCCTGGGATTTTGGCTCCTGGCTGGGGGGCACAGGATGGTCTGACCCCAAACTGGCAGCTGCCTAGTGCATCTCCCCTTGAACCAGGACACCCCGCAGGTGGATGCCTGCGGTCACCCTCCTGGGTTTTTAATAGAAACTTTGAAGAGCATTTGGTATTGCTTTTGCCTCGTGGTTGTTTACACAGTCAAATCTTTTTTCTGAATGTGAGTGAAGCTTTGTTTTGTTTGTATTTCCAGTGAATAAGCTGTTCACCTGAGCTCCCAGCTGGAACCTGCTTTGGCCTGGAGCCTGAACCAGCTGACACTGTGGTCAAGAGCCAGGCACAGGCAAGAGGCCAGTTAAGCCAGGACACTCTAAATCCATCTGATGCCATTGAGATCTTGTTTGTACTGGCTGAAGGACCAAAGTGCCAGGATAAATGGGCCTGACAGCCCAGCCTGGATCTTCTGCACTCTTAGAACTCAGGTTTGAAAGGTGCTAAACACTTGGTGGACACTATTGGGGGTTGAAACTAGAT
The DNA here is from genome assembly GCA_038380795.1 of Pyrocephalus nanus. NCBI lineage: Eukaryota > Metazoa > Chordata > Aves > Passeriformes > Tyrannidae > Pyrocephalus > Pyrocephalus nanus. The sequence continues at coordinate 11,487,277 of CM076275.1, read as the reverse complement.
GATCTTTAAGGTCCCTTCCAACCATTCTATGATTCTGTGGCAGTGTTTTCCTTCTTAAAAAAAGTCCCACTATATTTTCAAAGGAAATAGGGAATATCTAAGATTGGATCCTTCCAAAGGGAAAATAATTTAATTTGCCTCCCAGATCATTAGGCAGGGCTGGGAGAAGGAAGTTGCCATCGGGAGGCAGGATAGGTTTGGAGCTGAGCACTGGAAAACTCCCACATTTGCTGTTGCCTTGTAAACAGAAAGTGGTGAGAACATTTGTGACATTTGGAGGGACATTGCTGCTATCTCAGGTCACCCACCCTGGCTGTGGGGCAACACACAGTACATTTCACAGTTGATTTTTTTTAACTGCCAGACACCATTCGTGTGAAATAGAAATTGTTCCAAATGTCAGGAACCTCCTTGGCTTTGTGCAGGAAGCAAATGTTTTGTTCTTCAAAGGCACAGGCAGTTTCCCACTGAGGGTCAGCCTTTGCCCGCTGCCTCAGCCTGGTGCTCCGGGCTGGCTGTGAGGGGCAGGTGTTGCTGCCCTTACCTGGGGATCTGCCCATGTGCTGCTGCCACAGACACATGTTTGAGAAAGGGCTTGTGGACCCGAAGACACAGCTGCATTTCCAGGAATGTGGGGTAGCTTTCAGTGCACAAGGGGGGCTGGAGGGGGCATGAAGGAACCTGCTGGGCTGCCAGTTCTGGGGGTCAGGAACCTGTGGAGCATCCCTACCTGTTCCTCCTCTTCCTCCCTGGGTCAGCATTCCTTGGTTGGGAAGCAGATGCTCAAGAGCATCCATAAAGCTGCAGAGGTTTAGTTTGGGGGCTCTATTATGGGCCCAGCCCAAGGGACAGAAGGCCTCAGAGTCACTCCCTCTCACCCCAGCAGGTGAACCAGCCCCTGTGCCCTCATCAGGGACTGTGGCTGGGCCTGCTGCTCTGCCCACTGGGGATGGAGGGCACATGGCCATGGCACCCCATGCCCCCCACTCGACAGCCAAGCTGCCATCGTGCTCGCAGGCTCCTGTCCCTAAAAAGGCTTCCTCAGCCTTGGAATTAGCCTTTGTTCCCAGTCTCTTCCCAGGTCCCTGGTGCCCAGAGCTGTGCCAGGCAGTGGGGGCAGAGCCGTGTGCTCGCTGTGCATGGACTCTGAGCACAAACTTTCTGTTTCAGTGGCACATTCTCCGTATTTCTCTGTAGAATTCTGTCACACCCATTTTGCTCTTCCTTTTGCTTTGGTTCTCATTTGTTTTAAACTCCAGCAGAGGTGAGCCTGGGTCCCTTTGGCACCTCAGCCTTGCGCAGACGGTGCCGAGGCTGTGAAAGTGCCAGTGTTTTATTTGCGTTTCCCATTGACACTGTGGGAAAGACCTTGCAACCCAAGTGCTCTGCCTTGATTGATTCATTTCATTACAGCCCTGAATTATTTGCAGAGGGAAATGACAAGGCTTTATTTTCTCGTGGTGCTTTATCTTTTTAAAAAATGCATCCAACAAAGCTGCTAATGGAAAAGCTTTTAACCTCGAGCGGAGGGTGATCCGTGTCCGTCCGGGTGAGGTGTGACGTGCAGTGCTGACGAATGCCCCGGGCTGCAGCAACCTGCTGCCACCTTCACAGCCCTTCCCAGGTCACTGGGAAATGGACCAGACAGCCCAGGGTGACAGACTCAGCAGCAGGATGAACTGTTTGCTTGAAAAATTGAAGAGAACAGAAAGGACAGATCTGTTCCCCTGCTTCAGAGGCAGGGACGGTTCATGGTGGGTCTTGGTGTCACTAGTGGGTTCCAGAAAGACCAGGCAGCTGGAGGGATGGTACTGGTTGTGCTCCATGACAAAATGAAAAACAGATTCCCAGGGAGGAATGGGAGGAATTATCAGGCAAAACTTTCCCTTCCCCTGAGATAGGGCACTGCCAGGTGCGTTCTGTACTAGCAATGCTTTTCCCCTGGTTACATCTTGTTGAGTATTACTTTTTAAGCCTACAGCATTTTCTAATGATGAAAAAGCAGGCTGGCTGGGCTTTTGGGGAGAAAGATGCAGCTCTGAGGAAGAAGATAAAGAGCTTCTGCAAATATTTATGCACAGAAAATCGAAGGATTGGTAATGAACCTCATTTACAGAGGAGTTGGATGTGTTTGTGTGGCTGAAGCAGGTGCAGGAAGGGGCAGCTGTTCACTGCAGACTGAGTTGGTTTAGGGATTACCCACTGATGTGTCCAGGGGTGAGGGGAAAGAGGGGAGGCTTTTTTGCTGTTCCCTGGTTGTACAAGCCCGAGGGAAATTCTTGGTGCTGGGCAGGTGTGTGTGTGCTTGGGGTGATGCTCCCAGGTGCCTCTGTCACTGCCATCAGGACCTCCATGTGCTTGCCCACCACCTTTATTTAATCGTCTGTGATGGGAGGTGGCTGTGCTGTAACAGGGAGCAGGTCCCCTCTGCTCCTGGCTGGGTCTGCTCCTGCCCTGGGGGCTCCAGGCAGCTGTCACCAGCACAGGTAAGAAGCTTCTGCTCCCAGGCTTTCCATGGGGAAGGGGATGAGCAGCTTCACAGGTCATTGCTGGGGGTTGTGGATACGGTGGTCACAGACCTGGAGGGTGGAAGGACTGTGCTCCATCCCTGTCCTGGAGAAGGGGAAGGAATGGAATGAGGATGAAGCTGTCTTTAGGTGGCTGTACAGCCCTTTGGTGCTGCTCTAGGAGCAGGGAAGGCTCCTTGGTCACACCAGCAGCCTGCAGCTGGACTTCATGTTTTAAGATGACCTCAAGCCTATTTTCACCCACAGTGTAAATTTGTTCCCTTCAGTGTTCTATATTGTGCAGTGACCTACTTTACAGTGTTTTTTTAAAGTACTGGGAAAACTGCCAAAAAGTTAAGTCTTAATTTTTCTGAGGCCGTCCCATTTGCTCCTGCCTGTCCATACAGGAGCAGCAGGGGGTGAGTTTGCAGCCAGAGCTTGGTGTCCCCTGGGGAGCTCGGAGCAGCCTTGGCTCCACAGAGCCTGCCCAGGTTTTCCAACTTTCGATTTTAAACCAGCAACTGCTAACAAAATTCAAACTTTTAACTAATGGCTCGTTAAAGTCACTCTTTGGCACCCCAGTGCCAGTGAGCCTCGGGGTGTGGGAATGCTGTGGCTGAGTCTCACAGGCTCTGCTCTGCACTGGCTGTCTGTCCCTACGTCCATATGTCCATTTGGAGCTGGCCATGCCTCCAGGCTAGTTTTCCTTGTTGGATGCTGCTGTCTCTGTGACTGTTTTAAAGCAGAAATAAGTTGGGCTTATCAGTCACATTAATTTTTCCTGGGTGCGTGTGGTTATTTTGCTTTAGAAGGAAGGAAAAGAATTTTACTGAACGTGGCAATGAATCAGAGTTGTTTTCTGTAGCCATCTTTGAGTCCTGCTGGAAACATAAACGAGCAGTGGGAGGAGGTTGCGGGGCTGCAGTTCCAATTAGAGACCGTCTGCTCGAGTTCACGGGCTGCAGGTGATTTGTACACAGCGCTGGCAGGGCTGTGGATGCCTCAGCTGGCTGGGGAGGGAAGGAGGTCAGCGCTCACCTGAAATATGCCCGTTATTAGCTGTGCCGCTCGCTGTTTCTGCAGGGCATCATTTAAAAACAATTTTTCTGAATTGCACCATCTGGAGGGAGGAAAAAAAAAAAAATCCATGAAGTATTTACATGAGGCTCAGTGCTCTCCCCACCTCAAAAGCACCATGTGCAGCTCCTGGGGCTCTGCCATTCTCGGATCCTGGATAAAGCACTGATGGCTGGGGACACAGGAGCTGCTAGTGCTCTCAGGTGGGTGTGTGGGGAGCAGTGATACCCTCAGCTGGGGAGGGATGAGATCTCCTTTCTTCTGTTGCTCGGGCTCTCTGTGCCTGCAGATGTGTCCTGGCCGGGTGGCAGCTCAGGCAGAGGACAGTGGGAGCTGAGTCTGACATAAGGACTCTCCTGTGCCTGTGGGAGAAGTGCTCCATGCGAGTGTGCCAGCTGGTCACCTCCCAGTACCTCAGGGATGAGGCTGAGGCTGGTTTGGTGGCGATGGGGATGACTTGTGCATCCTTTTTTTTACTTGAGAAACCCGATGCAGGAGCACCACAGGTCTGTGACATTTCCAGTGCAGGGTCCCTGCCTGAGGAATCTGCTGGGTGGTTTGAAATGCCTCTTTCAGCTCTCGTCAAAATACCTCTTTTGCTGCATTGTCCAGGATTTCAGTTTTGCTGGAGCTGTAGATAAACTGAAGGTGAACAGAGGGAGGATTTGAGAAAGGCCAAGCCCAGCTTTGCCTCTGCTGCCTCCCAGCACGATGTCTGACACCAGCTGGCAAACCCGTAAACACGGAACCCACAGCTGTAATTATCCTTCTGAGAGCCGATCTCTGAGCTGTTAATTGGTGGTGAATTGCACCTTAAAAGCAAGTCAGGACAAAATGGCTTATCCTTCCCATTCCCCCCAGCCTGGGGACAGCAGCACACCTCCCTGCAGCCTGGGTACATCGATCTGTCGCTTGTGTGGCCTCCCACCAGGAACAGGTCACACATCAGTGGCTGGTTTGCATTGCTGGTGAGAAAGGAAATGCAGCCATGTCCTTAGCAAGTGGATTCTTCCCTTTGGTTAAAAAAAAAATAAAATGTGCACGTTTCCTGATAAGCTGTTTGCTGCTGAGTTTTCTCATGAGAATAAATTCGAACAGCTCCAGAGCAGGCACAGCAGTGCCCCTGGTACGTGATTAGGACCGGTGTGGTCTGTGATGTCCTGACGGTGCCTCCAAGCCCTGCTCCTCTCAGGAGGCTCCTGCTGTGGAGAAGATGCTCTGCTGACACTGTCTGCTCCCAAGTCACAAATCCTACCTCCTTGAACCCTGTTTTGTGTATGGGTGTCAGTACTGTGGGAGTCTTTGGATTGTGTGAGCTGAGGGGGTTATGTCTGGCACATGTTTTCAGGCTTTATTCTGCAAGAGGAAGAAGCCCAGGGTGTCCTTGAATCCCACAGATCCCATAAATCAGAGATTCTGCAAAGCAAAGCACCTCTGTGGGTTTTCCCTCCTGTTCCCTTGTAAAAGGAATAACTGGTGTTTTCTCAATCACTTCTAACCCTAATGCTGTGTGCCCTGGGTCAATGAGCTCTATGTTGATGTGTTGGGGTTCTCCCTCCACCCCCTCTCTCTGCTGGCCTCCACCTTCACGTGGAACATCCAAATGTGACTCCATGCAGGGCACAGGATTTGCAGAGCAGGGTGGTTTTTCTGCTCTCTGTGTGTGAACGCTGAAAGATAAACTGAGGCCCCAGGAAAACCAGCTCCTTTGGCTGGGATTCCTCAGCCCTGTGATCCCAACAGTTGGGTTTTGGCCCCTGTGGTGGGGGTTGTCACTGTTGGTACCTGTTGGTACAAGGCTGGGTTTTAACAGACGTGTGGATGTAGCACCTTGGGACGTGGTTCAGTGGTGGCCTTGGCAATGCTGGGGGAACAGTTGGGCTTGATGGTTTTAGAGGGCTTTTCCAACCTGAATGATTCTTTGATTGACTGATTATTCTGCTTTTCAATATCACTGTAATTGAGGGTGAGAAGATCACGGATTCAGCAGCAATTCTTCTGTTCTTCGTTTCCCATCTTCCTTCCATAAAAAACCCTTGTTAATGCCAGGTGCTCACAGAGCACCTGTGTGAGGCAGGACAGTGAGCTGGGGTTATTGTTCACAATTCCATTAGCTTATGATTCCGGAGAAGGCTCGAGTGTGTGAGTCAGGAATGTACACAGGATAAATGCTCCTTTGTTTTACTTGCAGGAAAACATTCCCAAGAAGGAACAGTCTGCTCAGTGTTACCTGTGCTTTTACAGCTGATTGAATTTCATTGACCAGGTTAATATTGAGCCCTTGTGCAATTACTGGGAAAGAACGGAATATCATTTCTTTTTGCCTTGCTTTTGTGCTGTGGAGGAAGGTTTATATTTCAAATAATCTTTTAATCATGCAAGCAGGCTCTTATGAAAAAAAGCCCCTTTAATTTAAGGCAGGCTGGAAGAGTGCAGTTTGTGGGGTTGTTCTCCAGGTAAAACTTGGATTTTTTTTTTTTTTTTTTTTTTTGAATGCTGAGCTATAGCTAAAGAAGCCATTAATCTTCATTACAGAGTAAGCTTGATGTAAACCTGTGTAGCTTCTCTGTGACCAAAGTAGTCTTACCTGCACAGCTCAGGGAGCAGGAATGGGAGAGCTGGTGTCTGTATGTATGTTTGTGTTGGTTTTTTTTGTTGTTTTTTTTTTTTTTTTAATTCTTGGCTTTATGGCTGTTCAAAATGTAACTGTACAGGTCCAGGTTTGATTTCAAAATGAGAATCGCTGCCCTCGGGTCTCAGCTGCACTAAGAGGTTCTGTTGGCAGGCTAAGGGCAGGCTGGGCTGTGCACAGAGCAGGGATTTGTGTGGAGGATGGGAGGCACTAAGCAGAGAAGGGGAAGTTGTTACTGAGGATTTTGATTCAGGGTACTCCCAGCTTATGAACACTCCCAAAAAGGGTCTCAAACAGGGTCAGAAACCTGCTATTTTGGCATAGAATTAAATGCTGAATTTAAATGAAATCTTGAATATCTAATATCAATCCAAATGTTTTCTGTGCTGAATCTGTTGCATTAAAAATAACAACAAACATGGAAATTGAAAACTATGGGATGTCTGTTTTGACACTTCTGACAGCGTTTAATGACATGTTGTCAATGGGTTAGTTAAACGTGGTTTCAACACAGTAGCGTTTTCCAGTGGAAAAGGGGTTTTGGTGTAAACTCTCTGGGAATGCTTTCCCTCAGGCAGCTGAGTGGGTGGGTGGGTGAGCATTTCCTCCTGCCTGGGCACTGGGTGGTTGGGATGCTGCAGGAGGCTGGGGTGCAGGGGGTGACTGGGATGCTGCACCCAGGGTGTGTAGGACACTGCCCTGTTGCTTTCCCAGGGAACCCCGGTGCCTCCTCACAATGCTGAGCTCGTGTTAGTGCTCACACAGGGACGGGTGCCTGGATCCCTCCTCAATAAACCTATCCAGCTGCAGCCAAAGTCGCTGTTCCCGGGGCTGGGTGATTATTTATGAGGCAGAGCAGTGAGGCAGGAGCTCCGGAGCAGAGCTGTAGTAAACAGGATCCTACAGTCTCTGAGAAAACTGCTGACTTACAGAATGCAGCACCTCCACCTCCCAAAAAAGCACCACTAATAGGTTTATTTTCACGTTGTTGTCTCTACATGGTTACGGCTGATGAATCACAGCAGGTTCAGCCCTGAAAATCACATTCAAACACATGTGCTCACCCCAATCCAGGAATTTTAATTATCCTGGCTGCCTAAGATTGGTTCCTGGTGTTTTAACATCAACTTGTGTTTGTTTGAATGAGGTTTGGGCAGCACAATAATTGAGTAAATAGGGGTTTTTTTAATGCCACCACTGTTAATACCATTGGTACTTGTAATTGCAAATCTGTACAGTCAATAGCAGACCTCACCTGGGGAGCGCTGCCTCTTCCACCCCATACTCAGAGGAGACCTTTCCCTCCTCTCAGTGATGCACATCTGTCTGCTGCTTCTGTAGTATTGGTTAAATTTCAGCTGTCACTTGTTACATAATGTTTCACTTTTGCCTGTAATTTTCAAGGTCAGATTCAGGTTTTATTTGAACGAGCAGAAAGAGCCCGCGGGGGAACCAGGGAGGTCCAGATGGAACATGTGCGTGATGTAACACGAGGATATCAAAAAGATGGTTGCAGTAGTTGTCTGCCATGAGTGTTCTGGGAGGATAACTTCAAAGCTGGGGTTTTGCTTATGAAAGATGTGTTAAAAAGCTTGCCTGAATTCCTCTTGGCCGAGCTGTGTCTGTTGGTCAATGAGTTTTCTTATGCTGGCTCATCTTTAATGCCTTTATCTGCTCGCTGGCAGCGTGGACAGGACAGTCAGTTTGCTTTAAATAAAGGGAAAGGTATGAAACCTGGCTGTGGGTTATTTGCCTTGACAACACGTAATTGTAAAACTGGGACAGGATGGAATTTACCAGCACCGAGTCATCTTCTGCCAGTTCTACCTGACGTTTGCTGAAGTTTGGGGGGGGGGGGTATCAAATCTGTCCTTGTTTTCTGGCTGATTCCTTCAGTGTTTGAAAGCTGTCATAGCACTGAAGGCTTTGGACACCAGAGCTCCAGCACCATTCCCCTTGTTTCTCATTTGTGACTTAGTGGTCCTGTCCCTTTGCCACCCATCCAAGATCTTCCCAAAAGTATGTCAATGCCAGTGAAGGACAAGTTATGCAGAGCAATTTCTGTGTGGTTTCTAGCCACAGAGGCATGTGACACTGTGCCAGCCTGGGGGAGTCAGGAAGCACAACATGGGCAGTTTTGGTGCTGCCTGGCTCAGGGTCTGGGACAGGGTGGAAAGTTGGCTTGGGAAGCTGGGCTGGTGAGCTGGGCTCAACATGGACTGTGAATTAGGTGTGGATGCACTCCTAAATGAATTGGTTATTGCCAATGTCAGTGCAGCTGTAGCAGGACCTGGGGCTCTCTCCTGCACCAAAGGGATCTCAGTGCTGAGTGCTGGGGGAGCTCCTGCAGAGCTCAGCCTGTGACACTGCGAGGCTTTCCCGGGTGCTGGGGCAGAGCTTTTGGTGTTAGTCATAATTGGCAGTGGTGTTTCAGAGGATTTGAGAGTTCACGTATCTGACAACATCCTTCTGTTTTTCCAGCTCTATGGCTACTTGGCCAGCTCTCTGGGAGCTGACTGACTGCAGAGCTTGGGGGGAGACAGTGATGAGTCTGCCTCCTGCCTGTCAGCTGTGGAGGAACGGTGGGATAGATGGAACTTGAGTTATTTCCAACAGTGACATCTTGCTTTCTTATGTGCAGTTGCCAAGGCAGCTTGGCAATTGTGGTAACATCTGCAGGGTTGGAATGCCCCAAACTTTCGTGGTTTCCCCCCTCTAGTTTTGGTCTTGAACACCAAGGTGAAGTGACACGGGTGAGGTCAGAGGGGTGGGATGGTTCCTCTGACTGAGGAATGTCTCCTGTGGGAATATGAAGGGTTAAAAATGCACAATAAATAACAGCAGCAAAATACTGGGCTCTGATGTACTCTGCCAAAAGACTGTGCTGTTTTCAGTCCCATGCAGCTGGCAGTTTTCTGTTTTCAATAAACTTAAAAAGTAGAGCCATAGAATTTCAATCACCTTCCGTCTTACCAAGAGCCTGATTCCTCCAGAATAACTCAGAGGAATTGACTCAACCATATTTTTCATGTTTTCCAAATGAGCAGTGCAATGCCATGAAAATTAGGAAATAGGCAGCTGGGCCATCTCCACCCTTCAGAGAAGATGAAGGTAAAAGACACCTTCATTCTTCTCGGTGTTTTTCCTCCCACACGGGTTGTAAAAGTGAGCACAGCACAAAGCAATTAATTGTGGAGAAAACCAATTCTTACGGCCTGTTAAAGGATGGAGAGTGAGTTCCTTTGGTGGTAGCTCTGTATTTGGTGGAGTTACCTTCCTACTGTATCTCGGCCCTTGAATTGATATATATGAGAGATACCAAAACTAAAATAGCTTTTATCCTTTTGTGTGCGATGCAGGTGATCAATCTTCAGATTAAACAGAACTCTTAAATTTGAGTTTGTGCAGGTTACGATCCAGTGAGGGAGTTGCTGCACGTGTCAACCAGAGCAGAGAACTCCTGCTCTTACACTGAGAGCAAGGGCTGTAGAGCCTTGAATTTGTCCACATTTGATAAATCACTGATATATAAATATTATTTTTTTTTATAAAACTTCATCTTGTGCGAGTTCCTTATCTGGAACTGTACCTTCACTTGTGGTGTCTTTTTGCTTTCCACACTCAGTGTATAGAGAGATCCTCACTCCTTCATGTTGTCTGAAATAGTAGCAATGGATTGTCCAGAAAAAAAAATTAAAACCCATCTTCACCTCTTAGGTACCAATCTTCCAGATTAGATCTATTCCAGGGCCAGTTTCTGCATCTTTTTCACTGTATTTTGTCTTCACTTGGTTCTCATACGTACTTGAATATTTGTTAAATAGTCATAGTACACTGATTTCTTGATTCTGAATCCCAAGGCTCAAGTCTGTCCTCTGTTTTAGTCAAATGAATAATTATAACAAAAAGCAGAAAATGAAAGACATATGACAGAGGCTATTTTCTGAAAAACAACCCTGTATTTGGACATTTTCATGAGAGGCATCTTGCAGCTCTCAAAGAATGGCCGTATTTGCCATTACATCAAGCCTTCCAACCTTGCTGCCTTGTGTTCTCTTCATTTGTTTGGAAAAGGAGATCTGGAAATTACATCCTGAACATATTTAAAACATATGTCATGAAACAACTGTCACTTACTGTTACATTTATGCCTTAGCCAGCCAAATTAGCTGAGAGCACAAGTGTAGACACTAAGATAAATACCCTGTTTTTGTGGGGTTTATGTGCAATACTCACCTGTGGGCCCGGGAGGAGACTGTGGTGAACGTGCCTGCTGTGAGCAGTGAGAGGGTTAAGTCTGAGCTCACCAAACCCTTTTTAAGCCTGTGCTTGTAAAGCAGACGAGGATTTCAGTCATATACTACTAGAGCTCATTTTAGCCCTGAGCCTTTCTTAAGGCAACCCCATTGCTGTGTTTGGATGTGTACACACTGGTCATTATGGAGGGATTTTAGGCTTCCCCAAGGAAGTGTGTGACTAATAAGAAGGTTAAAGTGCAGCTGGACTTGTCAGTCAAGTGAACAGGAGCTTTAAAATCCTCTCATAAAGGAGAAAAAATAAAGGGAAAAAACAGATGGAGCATGCAGTTTCCCACATCCATAAGGTGCAATTTCTCCTCTCGGTTGATCGTTCTGTGTCAAGTATTCCGTGATTCCTGTGAAAGAAAGCATTGCAATTAGCATGACCTAAACCTCTTAGAGCAGCACTATGGCATCTGTATTGTTTTATGCTTTCTATGCCATACTAATGTAATAATGATTTTGAGTTTAGTTTAAGCATATTCCTGTTTACATTTTATATAACTGAAAGTTATTGATAGGCAACTGGTCTCCGTTTTCGTTAGCCTGTAGTTGTGCCCAGTAGCATTTAATGTTTTTCTCAACCAAAGACGCAGCATTTAATGATTTTCTAAACCAGAGACATTGCATCTCTTTTAAGGACTGTGACACACAGAAAATTGTTTAATCATTTGCAATGAATTTAGGACAGAAGTCTCTGGAAACAGGCCAAATAAGGATTGTGAAAGCACACACTTGTTTAACAGCAAACAGTGCAAGCGACTTTACAGTGGTGCATTAAATCTGTATTAATTTTCTATGCATGGATATTTAATCAGATTCCTAAAGTCTTAATATGGGCCAACAGTTGGAGTGTAGGACACCCACCTGACAACGTGGCATTCACCTGCTTGATGTCCTACAGATCCAGCTGCCACCACGGGATTGGGAATGGGACTGCTGTCCACTGCAGTGGCCAGAACTGCACGGGGTCAAACATCTGTTCCATGCCTGGTGCTGAACACTGCCCCCCTGGGAAGTGGGAATGGGCATGGCAGGAGGTGACCTGTGGGAGGGTCACTGCTCAGGGAGAATGGAAAGCTCCTGAAGCTTGATGGCCTTGGGACAACCTGTCCACATTTTCAAGGGAACCGATTGCTTAGCTTTTCCAGAGGGATGGATATCTCCTAATTTCAGCTTTTTTGCCCTGAATTAGTGACAGTAATGGTCTGTCTAAACAACATATGGAGATGCATGAGCTCATTCAAATGCTGGGAAGTTGATGGCTTAATTAGCTGCCGAGATCGCTCTGAGGGAATGCGGCTGGATGATGCCCAAGGTCCTGCTTCTCAGGCGCCTCTGTCCTGAGTGCCAAAATCCTGCCTGTGCACTTTGCTGCTTGCCCATGGCAGAGTTGCCTCCAAGCCATGTGGGGACCTGTTGATATCCAGGAAAGACCTCCTGGCAAGATTTTCATCGATGAAAATGTACTTTCAGCTATGTGAGCTGTTCTGTACTGCACTGCTAGGGAAGGGCAGTGTCTTCCCACCAGGGTTTTACAGCATGTCCTAGGACACATTGGTCCTGTCTTAGGATATGGTTAGACATCAGTGATGTGCTCTAAAAGCAACAGGAAGGAACCTGCTCTTACAGTGGGTTTTATTCTTCCTTTTGGCCACTTCTAGCATGATGGGCACATCCTTTGATCCTGTTTTATGGTAGAGCAGTGTTGGCCAGAACAATATTTCTATAGCTCTTCAGAGGGTGCAATTGCTTTAGTGTGTTCCTTTCCATGTTGTTGACACCTCAGTTTCTGTTCTCTGCTCCCTTTTCTTGCCATAATGTGTCAGAAAAGGTGATGGGTGCAGGTTACAATACACAGCCTGCACTCGAGTGGAGTGTTGGGATAACGTTCAGAGATGTTGTGGCACAACTTGAATTGTGTCTTATGTTGTGTAAGTGCTACTGAACCATTGTGAGGCAGAAATGGCCTTTATGAAACATTTTCTTTATCAAGAGCTTCAAAGAAGCTTTTTAGATGAGGTTGTAAGTCAGATCCTCAAATTTATTATTCTGAGAGGCTAAAAAATAGATGAATTATAATATTCTTTCTTCTTGGGTCACTATGCAGTATTCAGCTTGGTAAGGAGGGAGATGCTTTTTATCTTTTCTGAGACTAAACCCAAAGCTTTTATTGTAGTAGGAAAACAGTCACAATAGTGTTGCAGTGAATTTTATTAAAAGCCCGAACAAATGTATTTGCATATGGTAAATATATTCTGCCTGCTCCATATACTGCAGTGTCTGCTGAGCTGCTCTTATTAAAAGTGGGTAGAAATGTGCAAGGACTACTTTAGATAGTTTAAAACATGGAAAAAAGCTGCTTCATATAAATTTAAAGTTTGTTTTTTTTTTTTTTCTTCAACTGGAGTTGGCTGAAACTGTTTACTGAGTTTTGTGTGAAAACTTACAACCTGCAAATTCCAATTTCATAGTTCATTCATATGTGGGAACCTAATTTGAGATCTGAGCGGTTCTGATCTGATTAGCAGGTCAGGTGCTCTTCCTTTTCTGGATGGAGCAGCAGAGCTCTCTGTGCTGGGTTTCAGTGGGTGTGCACACGTACGGGCATTGGTCTCCATGGGTGATCTGTGGCGAATGTTTCTATGATAAGTTGGCATTTCTGTTGATGAGCTGTTCACTGCAGTGTGTGTGGGAGTGCCTGTGCAAAGATACAGGAACATCCTACAAATCATAGAATCCCAGAATGGTTTGGGCTGGAAGGGACCTGAGAGATCATCTCATTCCAGCCCCTGCCATGGGCATGGACACTTTCCACTAGACCAGGTTGCTACAAGCCCCATCCAACCTGGCCTTGAACACTTCCAGGAGTTGGGCATGTTTTTCTCACCTGTTGGACAGGTTGTACAGAGTGGGAGGGCCCTTGAGCTGCCTCTCTCCTCCATATCCACATCAGTGAAATCACATCTTGATTTTAGGATTTCTTCCAGGAGCCTGAGTTCCAGTTTCTCCCCACCTAATACAGAACAGATAATGCCTTTTCCTGTTTATTACCCAGACATTTCCTTGGCACTCCCAAGATTTTATCCAATGTGACTTGTTCTAACCTTTTGGAAATTGAAGTGATGGAAGATGAATCAGCAATTTTCAATCTCATTTCATTTCCAGGGGTGCCCATCAGCTGCTCAGCAGTGCAATGAATGAGCTCACAGGGGCTCCTCTGTTACTCTCTGAAAGGAGCTGGATTTTGCTCAATGAGGCAGGTGGGAGAGAGGCAAGGTGAACTAAAGTTTACCTTTTTTCATACATGTCCAACAGAATATGATTAAATATTAAAACCATGCGGTTAATTCTGCTGTATTTACCAAAAGAAGATTTTCTAAGGAGTGGTTGTTATGGAAACAGTAGCCCTCTGTCCTTCCACTTGGAAAGGATTTATTTTAAGGGAGCTAAAACCCTTTAAATATTCAGCAAGTATAAAAAGGTGAGATCATAATATTCATCTTACACATCCTCTGTGAAGCTTCAAAAACTTCCCTGATGATGCAAAGCAGGAAAGGCTCCAGAGCCTGTCTTTAATGTGGAAAAGGGAAGAGACTCATAAATAAGGGAACTGGGACATTGATAAAGGGAAGTGAGGTTGCTTGAGTGGAGACACATCACCATGTGGGAACCTGCCCAGGAGAACAAAGTGGGCATTACCCTTCACTCGGGGGCCTGAACCCCCTGTTCCCCTCCCAGTGTTGTGTCCGACTGTCGTGACTTGCTGTGGGAACAGAGCCTATTTATAAGGTTTCCGTGGGCCTCACAGCTGAGAGGTGTGGGAATTTGGGTGGTGTGCTGAGAGCCTTTCTCTCGCTCTGTTCAGCAGCTCCAGAGGGGGTCTCTGTGGGGTATGAGAGGAATTCTGTGTTCAGTGAACCAGAATCAGCAAAACTGGTGCCTTGGATGGCAACTGCAAACACTGTAATTTGCTGAACAATCACAAGTGTTAAAAAAAAAAAAAAAGGGTTCCTAGACTAATGGCAAAATAACCCACCTGAAGCTGCAGCAGGAAAATTGTTCCCTCAAGTATTTTCAAACTAAAAAATCAAGCTTCAGCTTTGCTATATTCCTGTTTCTTTTGTGCTTGCTTTCAAAAAACACTTAGAGCGCAACTATAGGTTAGAGATTTATTATTTTTTTTGCCACTGAGAATGAATTATAACTTGAATTGGAATTTTATATTTGTTAACCTTTTTATGGCTACAGCACACATACAGGTGTGTTGTGTTTCTGGCACTTCCCTGGTAGGGATTTCTTTCAGGTTTACAGGTTATAACAGGGATGCAGCAAATCTGAGCATTATAATGAGGTACAAACCTAGAATTCCTTTTAGTTTTGTAACAAATCCATAATGATTTCCTGCACTGATGAACCATCAGGGCTTTGGGTGGTGCTGTGGGCAGTGGGAGAAGCAATGTGGGAGCCTGTGCTGAGGGAGTGCAGCATTTCAGCACTGGCCTCTCCAATCTGCCGCTATCGGCCCTTGATGGAAATGGTGAAAAGCAGGGAATCTTGGATGAAAGGAGGTGATTTGTTCTGGGAGGCAGCTGCCTGGATGCAGAACATCACCTCTATCAGGGCTCCACGTACTGATGGTGTTTCCACACTGGTGCAGGAACACTGATGGATGAGTGGTCTGACAAACTCCGAGTCCCGACAGCCTCTCCTGCTTCAATTCCATGGACTGTCCACTAACACTGGAGTTACTCACTGACTGCAGTACTCTCCTGTGTAAGCATTTTGAATGTAATTAAGAAAGGCACTGCTCACAAACTCATCTTCTGAATTTAACTGGCAATATTTCATTGTGTGCCAGAAAGAGTTTATTAAGCTTCCAGATCAAACAGGAGCTGACCTAGGGACAGGAAATCAATGCTGCTTTAATTAATGTTTTGCTTTTGAGAAGGGGAGGAGTGAACATCACTTTCAGTGGGGAAAAACTGAAATTCCTCTTTGAAATTCCTCCAAAAGCTTTTGGTAGAAGTCCAGCCATTATGGGCAGGGAGGTACAGAGGAGGAAGACTCAATCCAGGCACCTGTGCCATGACTCTTCATGTCCTAAGTGCACTCACTCCCCACAGGGGAAACTCTCAGGGCACCAGTGAGCAGGTGACCACGTGGAGCCACTGTGCCAACCTGTGCCCGTGGTTGGTTTGTGATTTCTTTTGTTTGGGTACAAACTAAGGCTGCAGGACCATTAACATGACTCCATGCACTTGGCCTCTGTTTCGCTGGTCCTTTGCAGCTTGTGAATGTCACCTGCAGAAAGTGGCTGCCTGGGCAGGGGACAGGATTTCATTTCTACCTGAGCTGCCTCCTCAGGAGGTTTATACTGAGGTTTATACAGGAGGTTTATCCTCTACATCAGAGACAATGACATTTGCATGACTTTGAGGATCGTTGTCCTGTCAAATCCATTCTCTACATCTGTTAAACTATTTTTAAACACTGTCTTTTACTGTTCAGGCTGGATTTTAGGAGCTAGGGTGTAGGAAGCATTAGCAGCTTCCCCTACAGCTGCTGGGTCCCAGATTCTTCCATTCTGGACACTCCTCACATAGGATAAAGGAGTGTCAGTCCCTGTCCCCAGGTGTTTCTACCTTCTGCTGCAGTTCCCCCTGGGTCAGGGCTGAGGCTCCCTGGATGGCTGCAGAGGTGTAGGGGACCCTCTCCAGAGTGGAGAAGGACATTGGTGCTGTTCTTGGGGTGGCACTGGCTGCCCCTCCCCACCAGAGCTGTGTATTTCCTTTTCCATAAGCAGGAGGCTTTAGGTGACAGTATCCTCAGGGAACAGCGTGGTCCTGTGCACACACCTCCCTTCCACATGGCCTAGATATATGTGGACCTGCAGCTGGAATTTGTCCCTGCCATTCCTCCTGTCCCAGCTCCATCAGTCCCTTTTTTCCCTGTGGCTGTTAATGGAGCTGTGTGACAGCGGCTCTGCAGAAGTGCCAGGTTTATAAAATCCATGTAATGCTTCTTTCTAAGATAATGAAAATACAAAAAAATCTTCCTTGTCCAGGAAAGAGCAGTAATGAGAGGCCACAAGTGTTTATGTCAGGTGGGTTTTGAGCCGAGTGTTTTGGATCAGGGAGAGGAGCTTTGTAATGAACTAAGAAGGCGAATTTATTGCCTGGATATTGGTGCCTGTTTTCTCCTGTGGTCTGGTGACAAATGACTTGCATTGAAATCCAGGATAACTGCTTTGGCTACTGCTGGGCTGATCGTCACAGGTGGTCAGCATTGGTAACTAAATTCCACCCTGAGATGCTGATTCTGCAGCCAACTGTGGAGTTTTACAGTCCATTTGTTAAAGTCTCTTTTAGAAACTCTAGAACAAATGTATTTTGCTTCCCTGCTTTGATCTATTTTTCATGAGAAATAAAATACAAATGTTATTCCTCTTCCCAAAGTAAAGGTGCTCAGAGAGAAGCTGTTTTAATCAGGAGAAAAAGTTTTAGAAGCGAAGTTTTAAAAATGAAAGATTTTTTCTCCTTTCTTAAGAAGAGGGAAGAGCAGGGCACAGAGAAGGTTGGCTGGGACAGAGGAAACCAAACACCTCCAGATCAGTGAAACTGAACCTTTAATTGCTGTGTCTGCATTCTTTCCAAGATTGTTTCATGTTAAATTTTGAGTTCTGTGAATCTGCACCCTTTTTGTCGGCGATGGTCAACAAGAAATATAATTTTATTCCATATGTTTTCAGAGTAATTTTAACCTTTTTTTTTTTTTTTTTTGACTTATGTATGGCTAGGGGTCATTACAGTCTGATTGTTTTTTGTGTATTTAAGTATGAAACGAATTCATCATGAAATGGTTCAACACTTCCAATTATTTTAATGGGATAGTAGTTTTGACCTCATTGGATCAGAGCCTGGGAATTGAAAAGTAGCCGAGCTCTTTAATGACCCCCTTCCAAACCTCGTTCCGGGTGTTGTACGTGATTGCTCAGGCTAAAGAAGAGCTCATGGTATCAATTCACCCTGACAGCCTGTGTCTTTGATGCTTAATTTCATTAATTAAGGAACATTCGTGGAGAGCGTTCAGGACTGTGTGGGGCTGCTGCTGTGGGAGGAAGTTAATCATCTTGAAATAAATTATTGCTTTGGGGCATCTGGGGAGAGTGGCAGGAGGAGGAAGGTATTTGGACACCAAGAGCCTGTCTCCATGTTCCCTGCTGGTGTGTGGGTGAGCATAGGGCTGGGGATGCAGTGCTGCCCTTGGTATGGAAGTGCAAGGTGCTTAAATCTCCTCTGAGTGTGCTAAAATTTAGTAGTGGGATGGAGATTATCAATTTTTTTCAAGTTTGGTGGTTGCCTTCTGTCTTTTTCTTTTGCTTTCTATACTCTGTTCTGTCTACAATCAAATAAAAATTTCTGGATAGGCTGAACTCCTCACCATCTTCTTGGATCATAGAATCCCAGAATGGTTTGGGTTGGAAGGGAACTTAAAGCTCATCTTGTTACACCCCCTGCCACGGGCAGGGACACTTTCCACTATCCCAGGTTGCTCCAAGCCCTATCCAACCTGGTCTTGAACACTTTCAGGGATGGGTCTGCCACAGTGTCTCTGGGCAACCCATGCCAGGGTCTCACCACCCTCACAGGGAAGAATTTTGTAGTAATTCTCTCTCCAACATACAAAAAAAGCACAGAGCTCTCCATGTGATCCTGGGACGTGGCTGTTTCTGAAGGAGGAAACACCTTGGGACAGGAATAGAGGTAGGAAGGATGAACCCAGCAGGGAACTGGAAGTTTGGTAGACAGCAAAAATAAGTGTCCCTGTGGCAAAAGAGGAAAAACCCAGTAGGCTGTTTGTGGGATCTGTGAAGCCAGCAAGCGGGCAGGGTGGGAAGCAGGCTCAGCTGAGAATTAGCTGCTTCTCTGCCCATTTAGAAGGAAGAATTGCAGCCAAGTACATGATTTTAGCACCAGGGTGTAGTGTAGTGAGGTTTTCATCCAAGCATCTGATCCAGCCCTATTTGCTTTATGAGATCTGACAGGAACCCCACATAAAATCTGATGGCTTCAGGCAGGTGATTAGTGTAAGCACAGCATATAATT
This sequence comes from Pyrocephalus nanus, assembly GCA_038380795.1. Lineage (NCBI taxonomy): Eukaryota > Metazoa > Chordata > Aves > Passeriformes > Tyrannidae > Pyrocephalus > Pyrocephalus nanus. The sequence continues at coordinate 11,468,655 of CM076275.1, read as the reverse complement.
AGTGAAGATGTTTATCGTGCAAATTAATGGAAAGGAAAGCTTTACTTGTGCACATTAAATTGAAGTGTTTGTGTGGGTATAGATGTGCAATGAATCCTTTTTTTATATATGTGTGCAATGAATACCAGTTATCTTACATATACGGGCAATGAATTCAATTTCTTTATGTGCAGTGAATTCCAGTATCTTTTTCTGCCTGCCCTAGGGTGGGGATGCTCATCCTCCCCACACTGCCGTGGGGCTGGATCTTCTTGTGCTGTCATGAAGTGGCATTAGAATTTCCAGCATCTGTTTTCTGGTGATATAGTTATTCCAGTCCTGCTTTGCACCCCACAAGGCTTGTCCCTGTCCCCTCCTGCTCCATCCCCCCCTGCTCCATCCTCGGGATGGTGGATCTTGGTGCTGTGATAAGGCTGTAGAGGAGCAAGTGCTGCTGATCTGAGCAGCACTCCCAGCTCTTCCACTCTGAGATTAAACTTTCAAGTATGCCCAAAGCTATTTTTGTATTTTATCTTATTTTGTGTTAAAAAGTGGGTGGGGGAAGGGAATTTGGAGAAACTTGACGTGTGATGTGTGTTTATAATCCATTCAGGGGTTGACCCTTTTTATCTTGCACATGCTTTGCCTTGGGAGGCAAGAATATTTTATTAGTTCTTAGGGTTTTATACACTTCCAAATAAAGTTGCTATACTGGAAAGCTGCTATCCGAGCACCCTGCTTTTATCATCTCTGTGAATGTTTGCTCCAGAAAAGGAATGCACTGAAAAAATGAAATTCAGAATTAAATGTAAGAGACATGGCAATAAACTCTTTGACCAGAAAAGAAGTTATTTTTTTTAATTTCTTCATTCCCTGGTGATAAAGTCATACCCAAAATAACTGCACCAGACAGAATTTTGGCTGTGACTCAGAGAACTGCAGGGAACTCTCTGAAAAGTTGTAAGGATGTAGCTATTTCTGTTGATTTTAGGAGAATGGACTTGGAGGAAGACATGATGATAGAGTTGGATAAATAACTGCAAAAACTGGGGAATCTGAACTCATCCTGCAGAAACTGACTGCAAATCGATGGGCTCAGATGGATACAAAGGGCTCGCTGGGGAGGTGCAGGGAGGCAACTGCATCCCAACTGCAGGTACTGTGACAGCAGCTGCTGCCTTTCCACGGGCTCAGTTGTCCCCGGGGTGTTCATGGGGAGCAGAGCCGGGAAAGACACGTTGTAATATTGTGGTGCAAATGAGTCCTGCAGGAGCCATGACACAGGCGGTGCCGGCTCTGGGCACGCGGATTCACCGGTGTCCAGCCATGCATGCCAGCTGACACCAGCACTGAGTGAGGCCCTTGAGGCCTTGCAGAAAACCAGGACACTTTATCAGGTCTCCAGCCTAAAGTCTTCCCTTGCCCAGATCCCAAGAGAATGAGCATTTTCTTTTAAAAAAAACCAAATTGGAAGTAGCAGCTCCAGGTGGCTCCATCCCTCGCTGTGGAAGAGGCTCATCTCAGCTGGGTGTTATGTGGTCCCACGTGCTCTCTTCCCCCACTCTGTGTTCTCTGGAACTATAAATATAGTTTCCATGTCAAATGAGCTGCTCTGTCGTTCTGCCTGCTCTGCCCACCTGCCCCTCATCCGGCTGCTGCCCCAAGGCCTGCTTTCACTCCTCTTTGTGCTGCCTCTACATACCACTCCTGACTGAAGTGTGTTGTCCTCGTGGTGCCTTTTTTTTTTTTTTTCCAATCAGAAGAGCTTCCTATTATGAAATCAGTGACCTAACTTTATGGATACTTTGTGATATACGATAGGGGAAGATACTCTGCTGTGAAATCAGAACTGGGATGGAGGCTTGGTCTGCTGAGGATGAGGCGCTTTTTTTCTGCTTTTTTTTTTTTTTTCCTGCTTTCATTCCTTTCTTCCATCTCTCTTGTAATCATCTTGCCCTGAAAGAGGTGTTATCAGGGATGGGTTTTCTCTTTTAACATTTTGGAGGGAGAGTTCAGACAACATTGCGTTTTGATGATTTTTCTGGTGTGCCATGGGGACCGTGGGGCTCCTGCTTCGCTGGCAGCTTCTCGTCATGCTGACTTTGCTGCTGGTAGCACTGGGGAAGAGGCCAGTGAAATCAGATGTTGGACTGGGAATCCCTTAATTCTGTGAGCCTTTATGCCCGTATTTAATCTCCAACAGCCACCACTGGGAACTGTCTCCTCCATGAAGTGCTGCCATAGCTCAGTGCACACCAGCACAGTGCTCTGCTGAGTTCTGGCTGTCTCTGACCCTTGGGGAGTGTCAGCAGTGCCCTCCTGCCTCTGGGACTGCACCTGCAGGAGAGAGATGCTCTGTACTGCATATCACAGATGCAGCTGGCAGGAATTTGGGTTCTTGGGTCCTCAGTCTGGTTGGTGTGTACCCCACGAGAACACGAGCTGTGTGTGGCCGTGCTGGCTGGGGCACACTGAGCTGTGGATCTGCAACACCAGTGACAGCAAACAGCCCCCCAGCAGCAAAGCTCAGCTGGCGTGTGAGGGAGGTGTCCCCAGGGAGGTGGTGCCTGGTCCCACCAGAGTCCCGTGGGCACTGGGGTGGGTTGTTTTCCACCCAGCTGCACTGCTCTCGCCCTATTACATGGTCCCTTGCCTCTAAGCTTGAGTTATTGCCTACATGCATGGGTAGAGCCTTTGGAAAAAAACTAAGCATGTAATTAAGAGAGTCAGTGTATTTTACGGGGATAGTGACTAAAGGAAACAGCTTTTCACTTTAGGATTTGCGAGCGCCTGTCAAAAGAGATTTGTGGTGGAGGGAGGTCAGTTGGGAAAAGAGCTGCTGCCAGGGGAACACTGACTTCCCTCTCAAACGGGTGTAATTGTGTTCATTGGAATTACAACTTTTTGCAGATGCCGTGCATATGGATGGGCTTGGTGTGCTCGGGGCACGCGCTGCCTGTGCAGCAAACCCGAGACCAAAACCCCTGAAACCAAACCCACAGACCCTCCTGAGGAGAGGCAGAGTCACGCAGGGTCACAAGCTTTGGTACCAGCTCTGACACTTGGTGTGAGAACAAATCTCCCCCGCTTGGAAGCGCGGGCTGGGAGCCTGGGGGGCTGCAGGAGAGTGGGATGTGCTGCGGCATTAGGGGGTCAGGGCACAGCAGCATGGGCCACCTGGGGTCCAACAAATGGAGAAACAGGAAGCACAGAAAGGCAGAGCATCACTGGTGATGCCAGTTCATGGCTGAGAGTAACCAGCAACACACGCAGGAAATCTGACACTGTTCCCTGCTTGTCTCCTTGCACAAGGGGATCCATCGATATTCCTGCTTCAATCCCAGCATTGCCAGTTCTGCTGGTAGGTTTCTCTAAAATGCCCTGAGGTGTATTTAGGCTGATTTGATATTGCTTCCATAGGGAAATGTCACACCAAAGGATGGCTGGAGAGCAGAGCCTGGTGTCTGCCAGCTGCTCCCAGTAGCCTGCTGTGGTTTAAGATCTTCTGGAACAACTCCTGGGTCTTGAGCTGGTTTTCAGAGCCTTGCACTGATTTTCTCTCCATCGTGTGCATTAACAAGTGCTATGAGGTTGTCAGGCCTTTGTATTTGCCTATAAGCAAAGTGGCTGATTTAGCAATGAAGGAGATAAAGGAACTTTAGGTCCTTTTGTGAAAGCCTCCTGGAAACAAGCAGCAGTGGCTGGTTTAAATCAAAAGTGGTGCTTATTTTTGAGCAGATTTGGTGATATTTACCTCCAATGGCAGACACATAGATTAATAAAGATACATGGATAAACAAAGACAAGGTAAAATAAGGGGTTTACTGAATACCTGGGAGGTTGTGCTCTGCAAATACCTAAAGAAGTGGCATATTAATGTATCCTACCTATTTTCCAGTAAGTCATTAGTCGCTTAAGTGAAGTTGTTCATGCCAGTTTTCCCTTTCATTAAATATTCATGTTTACTAATGGAAATTGTCTTGACAAATTGGTCAAACCGAGCAGCTTATGAATTTATGCTTTAGACTAAAAAAAAGTTGTTTTGGAACTCCCAGTGAGCTAAAGTAATGCTTAGAACCATTAACACTTCATTGATTTTATAATTAAAAAATCCCTAGAATAAATAGAGCATCTTTTAAATGTAGCGTGGCTGTTTATCTCATTGCTTAGTATTAATATTCACATTTTTTTCCCTGAAAATATCTGTAAACTTCTGAAGATGCTTTTTATTGCCAAGCCTTTGGGATTCAGTCCCTCCCCAGCTTTAACCAGTGGCCATTACTGTCGCTGTCTTCAAGGGGCTCTTTGTTTTTGGTGTGATGCCCACCCAAGCGCCAGGGGGATGCAGAGAATTTGGGTGGCAGCCAGGACCTGTCCTGGAGAACTGACTGAGCTCTGTGAGCTGTGTGTGAGGAGGTGGGGGCTGACCGGGGAGATGAACCACATTAACTGATGAGAACCTGGCTCAGGAGAGGGCAATTGGATGAGAGGATGAGACTGTGAAGGAGGAAGATGTGAGCCCACATTTTGCTGTGCCTCATCACTGCACGAGGGGAGCGGGGACAGGGAAGGAAAGGCCGGGATGGGACTCAGAGAGCCAAACTGGGGACGTGCGACTGCCACAGACCCCTGCACGCAGTGGGCAGGGGGGCAGTGGGGAAATTAGGGATCCTGCCCTAAAAAGGCCCAAACTAACTCTTAGTGACCCTTAGATAACAGCAGGAAATCTATCTGGGGCTTGGATGTCTCTGGGAGCCCCTGGGTGTAGGGGTATGGGTGTTCCATGGGGAATAATTTCACTGGGAAACCAACTGCTGGAGCTCAGGCAAAATTAACGTGGCCTGAGGCAGCAATAACAAGCATTAATTAATGGATCTCTATCTCCTCAGAGTGTGTGTGTGGCCAAAGGCTTATGATAAAGTCAAATAGGGGTAATTTTTCACGGAGACTAATTTAGCCCATTAACCAATAGCCCATAATGAGTTTCATGGAAACTAACACTTGAATTCTCTGCCCCAAAGCTTGGCTACTGGGGTGTCTCGAGGAGAGATAAGATCTTTTCAACAGATATCACAGTTCTTTTTCTTTATTTTTGTTTTCAGCTTATACTGATTTGATGACAATCACGCTGCTACTTAAGCAAAGCAAACAAAATCTTGCAACCCAAGCACAGTGGTGTCCTTGTGTCAGTGCACACTCAGACTTCACATTTGTGCCTTGTGCACCTTCCCTGTGCCTGTGGCTGGTGAGGATGACCTGCTCCTGTGGAGCCAGTGGCTTCTGCTGGCAGGGAAAGGGGCTGCCAGTGCAGCTGCTGGTGCTCTTCTTGTATTGAGCCTGGAACGACAGTTTATTTTCCAGTCATCTGGAGCAAACATGCCCTTGTTAGTCTGTTTGGGTACCCCACCAGACCCAGGAGTGACTGAAAGGAGCTGGAGAAGCACAAGCATTGGGAGGGCAGAATGTGTGTAACTGGCTTCACATTTCCTGGGCTAACGAGAGCATTCTGTCACCTTGATATTGATCTGTTTTCTCTCCTAATTAGTTTTCATCTGACTATAAAATACATTCTAGTGGCAAGCTCTTGGAGCAGCAGCAAAGCCTTACCTGCCACAGGCTATATCAAACTATCAGGAGTGTTTTAACAACCCATTTGCTTTTAGGAGCCCAGGACTTGTTGGCCAGTATGACCCATATGAAACCCACTGCACCAGCTGTTGTGAGAGGATGTGTAACTCCAGCACATCCACGTACCCCAGCTGCCCATATGGCCAGGAGATGAATATCTCAAATGGGCAGGAAACTGGCTTTGAAAAAGAATTTGCTTTGATTCTATGTAATGTGTGCTTAGAGGACAGACCATTTCGCAGGAGATGTGGACAAATATTGTTTAAGATGTGTTCCTTGGTATTTGATCAGATGGAAAACACAAACTTGTTTCACTGGCATTTGATATTTTCCGGATTTTTCGTTTGTTTTCCATGTGAATTGCTTTTTCTTTCAAAACATTTCTATCTAGATTGGTTGATGGAGATCTACTGGATATTCACAGCTTTTCCAAAGTTGCTGGCTCTAGCAATGTAATCTACCTAGGGGGGCTTCCAAGGCAAAAATGTCAAAATTAAGCCAAGCATTAGGCTTTCATTTCTAGTACTTTATAACTGGGTTCATCAGGATTTAGTCTTTTTGATCAAGTCAGGAGGCTCAAGATCCCACAAGGCTCAATATGTTCTTACTAACCAAGTGCTCATCGGTGTTCTATTCCTACACATCATTCATAATCCCATGATTTGTCTTTGCTTCTGTCTTTCTACAGCTTTAGTTGATCTTTAGAGAAAGTGCTTTGCTGAGCTTAGTTTAACAACAACAAGCATTAAATAAAATACGCTCTGGATAGAAATGTGCCCCTGTTCAAAATCCAAGAAGATCTTATACAGATTTTCTCCTTTTTGCTGATATTTTCCTTTTAAAAGAAGGAAATTGTCCCTGGGAAAAGACTGGATAATCCAACCAGAGATTCCACACCTTGGAGGAGTCCATGGTAGGAAGCTGATGAGGCTGGAGTAAATGGCTCCTTAAAGCTGGGTGATGCAACCAAGTCAGGGTGCTCATTGTCTGGGCTCTCCTGTTGATGTTCTGCAATTTATGGTGACTTAAGTTACCTAAACTAGGTACCTGCTCCCTCTCAGCTGACCCCATAGAGACCTGAATGATGTCGGCCACCTACTGAGGAGGCTGTTTCAGAGATGGCTAGTGGCTTGATTTGCATTGTTTGGCTAAAATACCCATCCCTGCCAGTCCCCAGCAGCTCCAGGCTTGTCCTTGGCTCCCTGACAACACCCAGAAGCTGCCACCTCTCCTCCTGGGGCTGCTCCACTGCTTCAAACTGGGTCTGACCTGAAACATGGTGATCAGACAGCTCATGTCCTGCTCCCTTGAGTGCTTTCCCCTGGTGGCTATAAGAGTTAATCTATTTCAACAACAACATGATCAACATTTAACTTTAAATACTAAAAAAAGAAAAAAACACATGAGAGTACAGGGTAAGAAAGGGGGAATTTCTCTCTGGATTGAGCCACTAAATGTCAGAGTTATGTAAGTACTTTATCTGGAGTGAATCAGGATGAAAATGATATGAAATGTCTCAAATGCCATCTGCTTTCAATTCAGTCAGTGCTTTGAGACCACAAGAGAGGAGCTGGGGAATAAGATCCAGGCTGTGGCTGAGGCAGGGCTGGGGACACAGTGCCCTTGGAGGGGCTCAGCCCCGTGTCCTTGAGCCCAGCAGGACTGGCTCAGGGACAGCAGGATATGATTCTCCTTGGGTTTTATTTTGTATTGTTTTGTTTCATTTCATTTGGGGCTTTTTTGCCTTTTAAAATGATAAGATGATCCTTTGTTTCCTAATGGCAGTTGGCAACCTGAGCAACATGGTCTAGTGGAAGGCGTCCCTGCTCATGGCAGGTCCCTTTGGTTTAGGGTTCCTTCCAACCCAAACCATTCTGGGATTCTGTGATTTTGTGGTATTTAACAGCAGTTATATTTAACAGTAATCATAATTTGAGTAACAGAGTTGCCAGAAACCCCTTGGTAGTCGCTCGAGTCTGAACTGTGTAGGCAGCGTTAGCGCTTTTAGCGCCAGCACGGAGGTAACTCAGGCTCCTGTGTGCAACTCACAGGGTGGTGACTGAGGGGTCACTCACTCGCAGCCCCCGCTAACCAGGCAGTTCTGTTCCTCACAAAATGCTACCTGAATCCGTGGCAGAACCGCTCTGTGCCACGGGGGATCGGCTTTATGGCTGGGGAGCGGGGGCACGTGCTCCAGCGCCCGGAGGAACGGCTGCCTCTCCCCGTGCTTAAGGATCATTATGCGCTGCTCTTTCATCCAGCAGAACTTTTATGTCTCGCAAATTAAATTCCCGGGCAAAATAATTACATGGAAATGCTGCTGGGCTGTTATTCGCAAGGGGCCAATTTTGTAGCCATTTGTTGGCATTTGAAAAGTCAAATTTCTTGCAATGTAACATATGCAACATATAGTTCAAAAACAGAACATGAAAGGCTCCAATCGAGTCAGCAGATGTAAATTTTGAAGAGAGCTGGACATCAGAGAAAAAAGAAATTATCCAAGTTAAGACGAATGAGCACTTGATTTCAGCTGTGCTTTGTGCCCCCGAGTGTCACTGGGTTCCTGCAGTCTCGTGCTCCATCCTGTCAAGTGTTTTTCTGGATGTATTTTCCAGCTAGAATCCTGCCTGTGCAGATGGCTTAGGAGCTGGGGCTCCTTTCCCTGCCCTCCCAAGGGGTGCAGCAGGATGCTCATCGCCAGCCTTATGGCTCACTGTTGGTACTGATGGGTGATGAATGACTTTATACATGATTTTGTTTCTGTAAGGATCACAATTAGAAATCACACCATATTAAGAGCAGCAGTACCACTGTTTGGAGAACCAAATGGTGTTTCCCTCACAGTTTGAAGTTTAATGGGATTTTCCAGGAATCTGAATTGGTATTTTAAACAACTACCTGAGGAAAAACAGTCAATACCTTTCAGGTGAAAACAGTTTGGCCTCTGCTGTTCTTGTCATTGTGGGAATGCCCAGAAAAGGCCTATTTAAACTATTCCACCCTGCTCTGTAAAGCTTCAGAAATACACAGGGAGCTAGCAAAATGTGCTTGCCACTATTAACAATATATAATTATATTATTACATGGGTGTATGAGATACCCAGTGTGATAATTCTGCATGGCATTGGTAGTTTTTCCTGCATTAACACTGAGTGATTCCCCTGCGTGTGACCTGCAGAACCAGCCAGCAGTGGGACCCTTCAGCAATGCTCTGTTCCTGGGGGGTGGCAGCTGTGGGGCTTTTGTCAAGTTTCCCGTGGAAACTCAGTTGATTCTCTGCTCCTGCAAACATCTGGGTAGATGTTACACACTATGATATGCCCTGGCAGTGCGGTGACAGTCACCCCTCTGCTTTAGCAGCTGTTCCTGCTATTGGGATGTGCAGGAGCTTTAGTGGCAGCTGATGGGTGGGATACACAAGGATCTAGGGCTATGGGATCCCCTGTGCCCCTGGTAAGGGGACACCTGCCTATGGTCCTGCTCTGGAGGCTTCTCCCAACCCAGTGCCCCTCGGAGGCACAGCAGCTCCCCCAGGTTGCTCCTCCCTCCTTCTTTTGCCATGTGTAAATGAAGATTAAAGAGCTATGTCTCTCCTTGCCTCTCACCTGATGCTATCTCCCCATAAAGTTTCTGTTAACAGGGACAGCCCTGCACGCTCTTGTTTTCTCTCATGGTGCCCCTGGAAAAACAATCGATATAAACCCCGTCGTCTCCGCGTATGGCAGATGACTAATGAGTTGTAATTGCTCCTCAGCCCTACAGGAAGCTGACTTCAGGAGGAGTTGAGGATTATCCAGCTGTATGTCCCCGGGAGGTTGTTATTGTAGGAAATTAATTAGTTTAGACCTATTAGAAATATAGAGGGAGAGCTGAGGGTTGGTAGGGCAGAGAGAGAGCAATGTGTTTTTTAAAAAATGGTAAAGACTGAGTGAAAGAGCTAATTTTAAGTTAAAATTGCTTCTTTCTCCTTTGGGGCTTTATCGTTCTGAAAATAAAATTCTATGTTGAAGTGCTTTAAGGCAAACAGCTTTATTCTCTTCTCTTCCTGAACACGGTGTGTGTAGGTGGAGATGCAGGTGACCTGAGTGCCATCCTGCTGAGTCCATCCAGGATGAGCAGAGTCCTCTTCCTGGCCCCCTCCCTGGCAATGGAAGTGAGCAGACCCAGAGAGGAGAATCCAGGCAGATCCCTCCACATCCCTCCAAATAATCACCCACCTCCCAGCTGGTTTCAGCTCTGGAAACTTGCAGTGCACGACAAATCTTCTGCATTCAGCATCCCACTGGTTATGCCCTCCATTGTATTTGTCCAGCCTCCTTTACTTTTTATTAATATAAAATCTAACTGTGCTTTCAGGTGGTTGGGAGGAATACAGCAGCTTGTCATGGTGTTGGATAAGGAGCTCAGGGTGTAACTGAGTGAGGTTTTTCCTCGAGGCAGGAGCACTGTTGTTCCCCAGGCTGTGCTTTGCTGCTGGGTGTTGTCAGTGATAGAGAAATTTTAAAAACATTTGTTAAATTTGCTTTGCAAATTGTACCCCATCCTTCCACCTGTAACACAGAACGTGTTTTCTGCTCTTGAGTGAGCAAAACACCTTAAGTGTAAGTTTAGATCAGTTAATTAGAAGGAAATTCCTCCCTGTGAGGTTGGTGAGGCCCTGGCACAGGTTGTCCAGGGAAGCTGTGGCTGCCCCATCCCTGGAAGTGTTCGAGGTCAGGTTTGATGGGGCTTGGAGTAACCTGGACTAGTGGAAGTTGTCCCTGGCAAGGAGTGGGAATAAGATGATATTTAAGATCTTTTCCAACTCAAACATTCTATGATTCTGTGTTTTGCCTTACTAATGAAGGAGCATGGAGGAACATGGTGCTTCTGCTCATCCATGCAGATTGTTGGGAAAATGTTGAAAAATATTATTAGTAATTATTTTTAAAGTGTGTGCATATGTGACAGTGTACGTTCCCCAATGAAAACACTCTCCAAAATATTGAAACCCGGTGATGCTGGTGAGTTTCCCATCACCATCCATCAGTCAAAATCTGCTCCCTGATGGGGGTCGTGCTGGTGAGTTTCCACTTTTCATGAGGGAACTCCTGCTTTGAGGAAAATCCCACCCCCTGAAAAATGGTACGGCATTGCCGAAATATTTCTGCCCTGCACTTCTCATTCTGGCCAAGGTCAAGGCCAGCACCATCCCCTTTCTGTCTGGGCTGAGCAGTGACCTGGGCTCTCTCTCATCCTGCCCTGTGGTGGGTCCAGCCCCAGCCCTCAGCTCTGCCCTGGGCACCCCACAAAGCTGAACAGGAGCTGGTCCAAACCTGCTCCCCGGGTACCCTTATCTCACCCTGCACACTGGAAATGATCCACCTTCCAAGAGGGACAAAGAAAGGAGATGGAAGGGGGATCCCACTGGCAGCAGCTGGTTAGTGAATCCAGCTCAGTTTTGTACTCCGTGGAAGCAACTTCCACTTTCATCCTTTAAATGATGAGGAGTAAAACTTGGGCAAATGCAGAATGTGGCTGGACAGGGTGCTCAGGTGCCTGCTCCGAGTGCAGTTGTGCCCAGAATAATTGGCCTCGGGGTTGTTTATGTTTCTGTAGGAGATTTAAACAGCCTGCTCAGGAGGGGTTTATATCAGTGAGGGTGGGAGGTAGTCCCTGAAATGGATTTTCATGCTCAGAGCTTCCAAACACAAGCACTATGCAGCTTTCTGTTTGTTTTGCAAATCCTTATCATCCCACAGTTATTGCTTGTGAAGTGGAGCAAAAAATGAAACCCAGTGAGGGCTGAATGGCAGGAGTCTGGTTTCTCTTCTGGCTTAGCTGTTGCGTTCTGGAAGGACACGTGTGTGCCTCCCAAAGCCTTGGAAACGGGTATCTGCACAGAGTAATTAGTCTGGAAGTTTAGCTTTCTAGGAGCTCAGTGTAGTGCATTTCTGCTTGGTGTGAGTTGTTTACAGAGTCCTTGTTTCTTGGGGTCTTCAGAATGATTTCTTATCTCAATACTTTATTTATGCAATAACAGAATTATCATAGAAACACAGAATGGTTTGAATTGGAAGGGACCTTAAAGCTCATCCAGTTCCACCCCCTGCCCTGGGCAGGGACACCTTCCACTATCCCAGGTTGCTCAAAGTCCTATCCAACCTGGCCTTGAACACTTCCAGGGATGGGGCAGCCACAGCTTCTCTGGGCAACCTGTGCCAGGGCCTCCCCACCCTCACAGGGAAGATTTTTTTCCTAATATCCCATCTAACCCTGCCCTCTCCTCTCTGTTTTTGATTTTCTTTGACTTATTTAAGGTGGAAGATAGAGAAGCAGAAGTCTACTGCTTATTAAATGTCACAGCAAAGCTCACCTGGTAGAGCTGAACTGAGGAGGGGTTGGTGTGTGAGTGACTTGAACCTTCTGTCAAACACCCCTTATCTCATTGCTGTCAGAGCTGCAGCTGCTGTAGGCAGGTTCTCAGGCTTAGGTACAAAAGGGAGCCCCCAGTCCACCTTGGCACAGGGGTAGTGAGTTGTAGGATGTAGAGGGGTCCTGTCCTGGATGGTTGGTGCCCTGGGCTGAGCTCCCACATCCCATCCTGCAGCGTGGCTGGTCTGGGCTCTGCTCGTGTTGACTGCTCTTGGGCACCTGAGTAGGAGAGGTTTGAGTTATGCTCTTTTCTCTTGTTCTGTGTGTGTGCAGCTGCAGGAGAGGGCAGGGAAGAGCCTTTGCAGAGCCTGGCCAAGGTGCACTGAGACACAGTTCCAGCCCTGGAGGTGGGCATTCTACAGTTACAAAAATAACAGAAAAGTGAAAAGAGGAAAACACGTATTCAAAGTGAACACTTGATCTGCAAGGTTTTTTGGTTTTCCTTTTCCCCAGAGTGTGTATTTTGGCCTTTGTTTCTTAGATGTGTTGGGTAGAACCATTTTGTGGGTAATTGAATCATAATACATAATAACAGTACAATTTTACCAGCAGTTTAAGTTCCACTGTAGTGTCATTCTTGTTTGGAAATGTGCCTGAATGTTTTCCTCCCAGCTCTGTTTATTGCATTCCACCCAATTATGTGGTTTCTGCCTGCTCAGGGGACTGTGTTCTTCCTTCAGCTTCAACTGATGCCCCTCTTCATGGCCATGAGGAGACACAGCACCACCAGGTTAAATTCTTCAAATACTCCATATCAGACTTTCCAAATTAGGACATTCATATATGGACACTGCTTGGATGTTTGGAAAAAAGATGCATTTAGCAGGGGAGAGAAGAGGGTTTTTTCTGCTCCCTCAGCTGACAAGGCTGCAGCTCTCATTAGGGAAAGAAGGAAGCTGAGATTCAGGTGCAATTCCAAAGGTCCAGTGTTTAGGAATAAGAAGGAAACACTAAATATTACCAGAAAAGCTTGCCAGCTCTGCTGATGTGGCCTTGAAGGTTGGTTATGTGTGTGTTTTTTGGGAAGCTGTGGGTGGCACAGAGGAGCCTTTGGGCTGCACAGGCCTGGGGCACTGTTTCTCAGTGGAACAGCTCCTTTGCAGGACAAGGGGGATTTCTGGTTTTGCCAATAAAGGTTTCATTTGTCTAACAAAGGCAAAAAGATATTCTGTTTATAAAATGACTCAAGGCATCCATGGAGTACATGTAAATTGGCTTGAAAGTAGGTCAGCGTGGCTTTGCACAGCACAGTTTGATGTGTTTGTGTGTGAATTCAGCTCCAGAACTGTAAGTGCTTGCAGGGAGAGGGTTGTGCTGCACGGGCTCTTCGGCGTGATCGCTCGGCTTTAATCTCTCCAAGCTGGTGAGTCCGGGGAGAGCTTAATTAGAGCCAATGGAAGTAATTCTGGAAAACACCGGTCTGTGGAATGCCTGGACTGCTCCTCGTGCTCTGGCCTGCCAGCCCACCTCCTCCTCGCCATATGCTTGCTGCTGTTTCCTTGCCTTGGGTGACAACGGCACCAGAAAGTGAACGACCCTGGGAGGGTACTGTGTGTGTGGAACACAGCCTGTGGGGGAGGCACTGGGCTGGGGAGCTCCTGGGGAGGGGCTCTGTGGGTCCACAAGACCCTCCTTGCAGGGACCCTGTGTCTGGAGTGGCTGCTGTGCTGGATGTGCCCTCCTGCCAGTTCCCCAGTTCCCTGTGCCCACGGCCTCTGACTGCAGCTGTGGCCCCGTTGGGTGAAGGCTCTGCCCACCACACACAGTGCTGGAACAGCCATCTGCAGACAGTCCCGTTCCATGTTCAAGTCCTTTCCCAGTGCCAGGTCAATTATTATTCCCTGAGTATTGCAGTTGCGGGCAGCAAGGGTGACTGAAGAATGTTCACAGCCCCGTGTTCTCTGGCTTTGCATGTGGCTGCTGGTGTCCCAGGAAGACCCTGCTCAGCTCCAGGGCAGACTCAGGGGTCTGGCTGAGCCCTTGTTGGGGGGCTCTGCCCATCCCTGGCCCCTTGGGTGGTCACTGGCCCCTCTGGTATCTCACTTACATTGTTGCCCCCAGAGCTGAGCTGAAGCTCCTGCTCTCAGAGTCAGGCAGGTGCTTGTGCTCTTGGAAGGGAGAAGATCCCACTACAAGACTTTGCCATTGTCACTCCCTGATCCGTGATGTTCTTGGTGTCTGGATTGTTGGTGGAGGTCCTTGAGCAAGACACAAGCTGGACGATGGGTCTGAGCGTGGGAGGTGAGATTGAGTGAGGGGATGGGAATGGGGAGGGGAATGCTGGTCCTGAGGGCAGGGGGTTGGGAACAGCAGCGTGGTGACAAGCAGGAGTTCAGGCACAGGTTTTTCTTTCCCTCAGACAAGGAAAAGATGAAAGGTGCACAGGGATGAAAGACTGAGAAGAAGCGAGACTTCTCCAGCAGCAGCACTGTTCACACAAAGAGCCTCAGACAGAAAAGCCTTTTTGCCCGCCCCTTCTCCCCCTTCATCTGCCAACACCAGGCAGTAAATTACCCTGCTCTTTCCTATCACTGGTTATTGAGTGGTTGGGTAAGATGGAGTCAAATTATTTGCATGTTCAAAGAGAGAAGATAAAACTAGACTGCAGCATATTTTATGGCTTTTATAAAATGTTGATGTATGTTGTTGAAGTAGATGGAAAGGCACCGCCAGTGCTCCAGGGCAGAGCTCCTCTCTGGGAACCTGCTGCTGAATTAATGTGAGCAAAGAGTCAGTAGAAAGCAAGAATGCGCAGTTAGAGTTGAAAAAAATAAATGTTTTATATTTATATTTGGACTACCGAGTAAGAAAGGCACCTGATAAAAGAAATCTGATTCTAGTGCAGCCTTAAGGTTGTATATTTAGCATTTATAACTCAAATTTGGGCAGTTGCTCATTAGGAAACCAGGAGGACAAAGTCTCAGGAAAATGGGATGAGCGGGAAAGGGAAGGAAAATAAACACAGTCCAAACAGTGGGGAGGTTTGAGTGTGCGTGTGAATTTTTAAGCTAAAGTTTTAAATGTGTTTTTCAAAGGACAAGGTTCTGCTGTGGGACTGACACCTTCTTAGTCTTGTTGTCAGCTGTCAGCTGTAATTATTTCATGTGTCCATCTGCTCCAGGGCTGGTTTGTGCACAGACTGGGATGTCTGTGTCCTGCGCTGCTCCTGCACAGCAGCACTTCCAGCACAGTTACTTTGGACCTCACTCGTGAAGAAAGCCAGGCATCGACAAAACAAATATCCCCATTTCCTCTGTACTAAGCACCCTAAATAAACTGCAGGTGAGGATTAAGGTTTCTTCCTGCCCCTTCAGCAGCAGGGACGGTGGCTCCTGTCACTGCTGGCCAGGTCTGTGTTTGTGGAACTCTGTGTCCTGCTGATGCCTGGCAGTAGTGGGACCCTCCTGACCACCCCCTCGGGTTGTGGTGTGGGAAACAGGGACATCCTGGCCCAAAGGTGAGATGGCAGCAAGGTCAGGGTGTCCTGGCAGGGCAGTCCTGCAGCTCCAGGCTGTTCAGCTCTGGTCTGGCCCAAGGGTGATGGACCAAGCCCTTACCCACAGCTGCACATTAAAAGCTCCTGAACAAGTGAGCCTGGGTTCTGTTGTGGACTCAGCACTAATCTGTCAGTATTATTTACACATCTGTGAGATGTGCCGTGGCTCTGGGTCTGGAACGACTGCTTTCATTAAAAACCTACCTCAAGATACCTTGGGGTTTTTTTCCCCTTGCTTTATGAGTGAATTTGACATTTGTGGTTGATGTGCCTCAAGCTTCACTTGAGTTTTGGGGAAGTAGATTCTTGTGTCCCTGTACAGAGATTGCATCATGTTAGTATTCAACATATCTGCCCTGGATTGCAGCTGGGTGCTTATGGTGATGTCAGGTAAGAGCTGCTTGACATCCTGCCAGTCTGGCAGGCGTTTATGGTTTAAGCTGATCTCTGCCTGTAAAAGCTTCACTTCAAGGTTATGGTCTGTAATATTGCTTTGTGCTTTGAGGGGCAGGTACCTAGCAGAGCTACCAAGATGATTAGAGGGATGGAGCACCTCTGCTATGAGGAAAGACAGAGAATTGGGATTATTCAGCCTGGAGAAGAGAAGCTTTGAGGTGACCTACTTGTGGCTTTCCAGTACCTGAAAAACGACAAGAAAGGTGGAGAGAGACTATTTACAAGGGCCTGGGGTGACAGGACAAGGGGGAATGGCTTCATGCTCCAGAGATGGTTACATGGGATATTGGGAAGAAATTCTTCCCTATGAGGGTGGTGAGGCTCTGGCACACGGTGCCCAGAGGAGCTGTGGATGCTCTGTCCCTGGAAGTGTTTGAGGCCAGGTTGGGTGGGGCTTGCAGCAGCCTGGTCTAGTGAAAGGTGAACATATAATGTGAGTATATTGCCATTATACTGGCACTTACATGCAGTTGCTTGCCTGTACATAGAAATGGATTGTATGATTATGTGTACCTACAAATTTGTGACAGCTGGAACATGCTTGTTTCAGGGAAGAAGAACTGGAATTTAAATGCTGAAGAAAATATGCAAGTGCCTTAAAAACAGGAAAAGCTCAAATTGCTTTGCAGGCTCAAAACAGCTGTGAAGCCCATGGTGCTTTTCTTACCCAGGCACACACAGGAGCCACCCAACCTGCTCTGCAGGAATTGTTAAGATAAATATCTCTTGGTTTTGTTTTCAATTCTAAGCTAACAGTCTCCCCATTTGCATATCTAAATTCTCCCGGTGCTGTAGCAGGAATGTGGCTGCTGCCATGGGAGGCTGGTGTGAATTGCTGAGGATCTGCCACATTGCATTATGCATTTTTGTTGTTGTTTTAATGAATAAATTCCAGAGAAGGCAATCAGTAATTAGCTGCAATATGGCACAGGTGTGGGAGCAGTGAGGAGATGTTAACTCGATCTGAAGGACCCATCTGTAGAACTTCCAGAACCGCAGCCCAGTCGTCACCACACACTGGAGGGAACCTTTGGCAGCATTTCAGTGTATTACTTGCCAAAAAGGTTCCTTTGGAAGATGGGAACGAATTGGAAGCGTGGGGATTCACTGTGATAGGCCTGCCACAGGTGGGTAACAAGGGGACAAGAAGCAACTCAATATGTTGGAGTCTGGGGTTTGAATAGATGAAAAAAATCCTGAGCATATGCTAAACTATTCTCCACATGAATAACAGTTTCTAATTTGCTCGACACGTCTCTAATCAACCTGGCAGCTTCTCTTCATAATTAACATCTTTATTTTGTTGCTTTATGGAGGTGGAATGTCTGTCCTGGTTTGGAGGACTCGGCCTCTTGGTTTCAGGCGTAGGAAGCAGAGCCAAGCTCAGGTGTGGGAGGATAACCAGGAGAGCGTCTTGTCATTGGAGGATGCTCCAGGGAACCAGAAGAAGAGCATCCTGTGATGGGAGGATGCTCTGAGGGCCCAGGAGAGCATCCTGCTGGGATGAGCCAGGCCAGCAGGAAAGCTGGGCTCCCCTGGGACTCATCCCTACCTTGCCTGTGCCAGTGTGTGCTCACACAGGGAGTCAGCAATGGACAGGGAGAGTAAGTTATGCTTGGCTGATATGACAAGTGAAACTCCGTTTAGAAAATGTGTGCTAAATAGAGACTGGGGCTTTTACTGTGAATATTACTGCTTGAGTATTAATTATTACTGGTTGACGCAGCTTGTAAAACTGCCCCATCTAAGCCAATAACACACTGAAATGCTAAAATGCCTCAATCTCTGTGAAGCCAGTCTGGTGGGAACTTGCATGGACTTTGCCAGTGTCCCCCTTACCCACCATAGCACCAATAACACACATCATGGTGTTTGGGTTTCTGTGGTGAGGTGGTCAAGGGACCCACAGGTATTGTGGCACCTTTGAGAGTGAGCAGTTCCCCCTTGAGGGACATTTGTGTGCACAGGCTGTCGCACATGGTCAGCTCTGAGACGTAGGAATGTAAACATGGCTTTTGTAAAAGCATTTCTAAGTGTGTCATCATTATCCCTCTAAACTGAAATACATGTACTGTTCCTAGGTAATGTATTTTAAATCTCATTTTCAAAAAGCAAAATGTCCTGAGGAGTGTGTTCCTTGTCCCTGGCAGCTTCTGCAGCTGAGATGAACCCCTGATTCTGGTGCAGGTGTGACCAGCCATGGGTGTGGGTGGTGAGCAGGTGAGTGCTGCCCCAGCACCCTGAAACACCAGCCTTCTGGGACACCAGCCTGACTGTGATGGCTGGGACCTTCCCAGCTTTGAAGGTGGGCACATGCAATTTCCCTTGTGACCTTGAGGCCATTTAGCACACAGAGGTCAGCAGTTAGGAAAGCAACCATGCCTCAAACACTGGATTGCCCTGCACTGCCATGGGTGGCAGAAGGATACTGAGCTTTGGGCTGTAGAGCATCTCTGCCCCACAGCTCCTCCCAGTCCGTACCCCTAGAATCCTGGCACAGCATCCCACGGCAGTGTGAGCGGGTGGTGATGCTCTGGCTGGAGCCCCCTGGCAGCAACTACTTCCCAACAGGCACAGCCCTGACCCGCCTTGTCAGAGACTGCAGCCACCCAGGGCAGAACAGGGGAGCTGATGTGGGGGGGATGGATGCAGCACAGGTGGAATTTCTGGGTGGGAACCCCCATCCTTGCTGTCCATCAGCCATGGAGGAAACGTCCCACTCCCAGTCCCACCCCTGTGCTGCCTCACAGCAGAGGAACCGGCTGCATGAATTATCCCCAGAATACAAAAGTCATTTTCCTCCCCCAGCTCTTCCTGCCTCCATGACCTAGTTACCGGCTCAGCACACGCAGGAAGCCATGGGAGGGAAAAACAGATTTCTCTTTAATAAGAGAAGTTGATTACTATTTTAAGCCCCTTATCATGTAGAAGCATTTCAAGCTCAAACACCTCACTCATCTCTAACCGTGAGGTAACTATAAAGGCTTCTCCCTTCCCACCCTGCAGTTTGACAGTACCGGAGTTTCAGGCAATTAAAATCCCTCCGTGTGTCTCCAGTGTACCTGCTGTAGTCGCTGTGTTCTCAGTATCTGTTCACACTTGAAACAGCAACTTATCTTGTTTGGAGGAGGCTTTATAGGTTGTTTTACCTAATTGGTGCGGGGTGAATATTTCAAATGGATAAATTTAATTAAATGAGAGCTGAGTTACTGTCTTGCTTTGGGACAGCAGCAAGGAAAGCCCCAGTGCCAGTAACTTGTGCAGACAAAATGCAGGTTCTTTTTTCTGTGCTTTAGAAGGAAGCTGCAGCCTTTCCCTGAGCACTCCCTGGGCAGGTTACAAATGTGCTGGAAATGCCAATCCTTGGCTTCAGAGGGTTGGGAGGTGCATCTCCTGAATGCTCAGATGTGGGGCTGGTGTGTGGCACTGACATGGCCCCCAGGGACCCCAGTGCTGCCAGGGGGATATGGGGGTTCTGCCACTGCTCTCTGAGGCTGGGCAGCAGCTTTCAGGCTGCCCTGAGGAGTGCAGGGAAGGACCTGAGATGAGGGCTCGAGTCCTTTGGGAATAAGGGGCTAAACTTTCAGAGGTCTTGCTCAGGCAGAGCTCCTAGACATGCCTCAGTTCTAGCTCTTCTCTGAAAGCTATGCAAACTGAGCTTGGTCTTCAGTTAAAGGTGAATGCAAAGTTCTTCCTTCCCTGGGACTTTGGCACATATGTAAAATGTGATCAATGCTTCAGTTTTTGATTAAAGGAGATAGTTTTTTATATACAGGTACTCCCACATAGCAGGGCCTTTACTGAATTACACAAGGGCTTAGGCTGGAGTAAAACTTCAGATCCAGGCAGTTTGCATGGTGCAAACAGAGACCATCAGAGGTCTGGGGAGCCCTGAGAGCATCTCTGATGCTGCAGATCATTTTCTACCTTTTTGCCAGTATTGTCTTTGAGTGGGAAATCAGACCTAGAAGGGAGAAAAGTGCACTTTAGGTTGAACTTATTTTTTCCTCTGAGTACTTAACAGAAGTACCTCATTGGGTGATGGCTTTGTTGCCAGGGGACAACTGGAGTGTGTGGTAGCTTGGCTGAGGGTTGGTCCCCTCTGAGGGTAGTGAGATTGAGCACCCACAGGCTCCAGCTGAGCTCAGCCCCCTCCTGGGGAAAGCCCCTGGGTGGGCAGTTCTGAACCCCCAGTGCAGCTTCAGAACTCAAATCCTAGGGGAGCACTCTGATGGATCCAGTGGCAGCCCCGGGACCTGGAGATGCTCTCAGGGACAGGCAGCAGGTGGTGACTGGGCACAGGAAGCCCACACGACAGCCATGGTGCAATTTGAACAGAGAAGCTGTGCAAAGAATATGGGGGAAAGGCCCCTCAGTCCCACAGTGCTGCTTCCGTTGCCTTTCATTGTTCTCAGAGAAGCAAAGAGATTTCCTGCTTTCCCGAGGGTGCTGCTGTGGATATTTACAGCTGAATAAACATTTCTCCCCTGCAACCTTTATCTGTGTTTTGTTCTTTCCAGCAGCTGCACATCTGTTCCATCAGTGGTCACTCCATGTGGAGCAGAGAGCAGAGCAATGCCGCTGTGTCTGGCCAGAGATGGACAGCAGAACCCTGGACCAGGAGAAGGTAGATTGCATTTTTGGCATGGTGTCACTGACAGGGGTGGCTTGGGAGCTAGAACATGAGGTACAAAATATGCCAAGGAATGAAGTGCTTTTGTTCATTTTCCAGTGCTCCCACCCATTACTTGGGATGAAATCTCTCCAACCCCCCTCCACAGAACGATGTAGGGGGTACTCCCTCACCCCAGCAGCTCTCCCTGCAGAGGCTCTCCTTTGGTAGCAGCCTAAGGCAGGAACCTCTGCCTGGAGAAAAGGGTTCTGTGCATCTGCCAGTGTGTGACACACTCAGCAAATGACAGCAGGAATGGTTGGGATGCATTTGGCATTTCCTGATGTGCTTTGAAAGCTGTGTACAAATTCAAATCAGAGAAAGCAACAGGCCCAGGTGCATGATGCTAATTTTATATTACGATTTCATTCAGATAAATTATTCCTGTGAGTTCCTAATAAAAGCAGATGGTGGCTTGTGTCAGAATTAGTGAACAATTCTGATAACAGGAGCAGCTATTTTTAGTTTCGTGTTATTCCGGTTCAGCCTCACATCAAGTTGTATTAAACTTGGAGGATACAAATAGGATCCATGGGTATTCATTTGTTTCAAAGCATTCCAAAGCCATCTCCTCTGCTTGGCAGGGTGGGTGGGATGAGGGGGTGGCTGGGGACAGGTTATTTGTCAAGTCTCAAGCAGCACTTGTCATTTGGTGTGCTCGTAGCTGGTGTGGAAACGTTAATTAGGGGAGTGAGCTCAAGCCAAGTTATGAGCACAGAAAAAGGCCACCAAGGACATGGATTAAGGAGCCTTCCCTGCAGGAAACACCTCCCACTACTGGAGCAGTGGGTTGAGTGTGCAGGAGGGTGGGCGGCAGCCCCAGGGGCTGGGAGAACTCAGTGGGGCAGATGATCTCTGTGGAAGGAGATGAGTTGTTCCCTGTGTGTCAGCACTGTCCTTTGGACATGGCAGAAGCTGGAGCTGAAGGAGGAAACCCGAGAGGTTGAGAGATGGGTCCTGTGTCAGGAGGGATGGATGCTCAGAGGCACAGCACTGTCCGTCCCGTGCCCTTCCCAGTTGTCTTTGTTATAGAATCACAGAGTAGTTTGTGTTGGAAGGGAACTTAAAGCTCATCTCATTCCACACCCTGCCATGGGCAGGGACACCTTTCACTATCCCAGGTTGTTCCAAGCCCCATCCAACTTGGCCTTGAACATTTCCAGTGATAAAGCAGACACAGTTTCTCTGAGCAACCTGTGCCAGGGCCTTAGCACCCCCAGAGGGAAGAATTTCTTCCCAATGTCCGATCTAACCCTGCCCTCTGGCAGTGTGAACTCATCCCCCTTTGTCCTTCCAATATATTCAACATGCAATGTGAAGCCTTTCCAAGGGGAGTTCTCTGTGAGTGGTGGGATCTGGGGTGCTGTATGGGAAGCTTATGTAATGAAATCCTGAGCTATTCTAGACTAGAGCAGCTTTTTGGAAAACTCATATGTTCATTTCAACAGTTACCATTTGGAATTATATTATAGAAAGTTTCATTTTCTCCCAAGGCAACTTAAGTGAGGGGAAATGCAATGTAAACACAGAAAACCCCAGGTTTTCCCCCTTAGTTTAAAGCACAGAGAATAAGCTTTATAATGATTCTTCAGTTTTATAAGGCTTTAATTTCACTGACACCCTTTTTCAAAATTTTAGATTTTATCCACTAATAGTTGCTTTGACATTAAGGGTGCTGCTACAAACAGTTTAATCTATTTTGTTGCCTAAATGGCTGTGGGGAAAAAACGACTCCAAGCCAAATTAGGTAGGAGATAAGATAAGGATACAAAGGTTTTAATGAGTCCCCAGGCTTTCTGGAATACCCCCAGCGCGCGCTCCCGAAATCGAGATGTTCACAGTTTTTATAATGATTTTCACCCAATCCCGTCCAGCCACCACCCAGGTTCTGCCCCTGCCACGCCTCTTGGAAATTGGGTCTGGGGGCGTTTTGGGACCCCCTCTTCTTCATCTTCATCTTCCTCAGAGCACGTAATGTCCTTGGAGGCCTTCCAGAATTCTAGGCCTGAAGGTTGTTGGGTCTAGGCTGTATCTTGTTCTGTAGGGTTGAGATGTTCCTTTATCCTTCTGCCTTGAAAAAGAGACTAAACAGGCTAAGGAATTTAGGGAATTGATATGGGAATGGGTAACAGGGGTTTGAGCTGGTGTGTTAAAGGTAAAGGGATAATATTGCTGCTACTCTAAAATCTACATTTACTACATAACTACTTCTAAGATCTACAAAAATTAAAAAAATTAAAACATCAAAACTCCAGGGTATCAATTTCTACCAATTTTTGTCTTTGTGGAAAAAGTTTTATTTCAGCTCTCATTATCTGAAAGTGATTTGCAGAAAAAGTGCTATTAGGAAAATGAGGCTGATGGCACTTGGGGTGAGCTGAGCACACTGTTAAGCAAATCAGAAATTAGTGTAAATTTCTTTCATTTGACTTCGTTTGCTGCAGATCAAGTTTGATACTAATGATAAAAACTAGATCAAGCTATTCAATATATTGAGGAGTTTCTGTGCTATGAAACTAGAGTGGCAAGAGACAACTTTGGCTATTTTATTTTTCTGATCTAAATTGGAATAATTTTAATGGTTCTCTTATCTCTTCAAACCAAAGTGAAGTCTTGTCTGAGAAGAAATATGTTAAGCTGCTGCTGACAAGCACAATAGCAATAAATAAATAACGCAGAAGGAGGAGAGTAAAAAATTCAGGAAGATATGAGACCTCCCCCCAAGAATGTTCCTGAGGAGTTGCTGCTTGGGGGCTCCCTCAAAGGGGTTTGGTTGCAGCAGTAACCTCCACCAAAACACTTTTTCCTCAGAAACCAATGTAGTGTTTACAAGGTAAATGAACATTTTCTATTTTCTCAAAAGCCTTTCAGTTCTACTGTGTTAAGCCAGGAGTAAACCCTGATAGGTGAGTTGGAAAGTGCTGCCCCAGCTCCGTTCTCTTCACCCAAAGTCAGCCAAAGTGACAGCAGGTTCATATGAGATCTGGTTTATCTGATGAGGTCCTAAATATCTTGAATGCTCTGGGAACATACTGGGGGGTTCTGAGGAGCAGCTGAGAAGCCTGGTGATTTCAGCAGGAGGGTGAGTACTTGGGAGATACATGGATGAGTAGTGCCAAAGTCCCAAATCACTCCTACAGCTGGACCTGAGAAGGGGAGTCTGTGTGGGAGGTGAGACAGGATATAGTTCAGAATGGGCTGAAAGTGAAGCAGAAGACAAGATTCATGTTCCCTATCTCCTCACCCAAGACAATCAAGGGCTGAAGGCTTGCTTCACCTTAGTTTCCTTCCCATCCTCTCATTGGATGTGATCAAACAGGAATTCTTCCATTTCCTCCCTCAGTGTATAACAAAATGTACTTTGATTTGAGAATGGGATGCAATTTTAACTAGAAGAGTGGAAAGCATGTCACTCGTTTAACAGTTGTAAAATTAGAAGGAAAGAAAACCCCTAAGAGACAGGAAAATAGCTGCTATTAAAGTGATAGAATAATCTTACTTCGCAATGGTATTCTGCAGTTCTCTGCAGCCGGTGTCTGTCAAACCCCATCAGGATGGAAGGTGACATTATGAAGTCTCCAGATATATTTTCATGTCATTTAGCTGATTTATGTCATTTGATAAATTGCATGTTTGTAAAATCAGTGTTCCTCACTGCATGTGTTCTTGTGCTTTGGCAGTGCCGCAGCTCTGTGCTGGAGACAACAGCAGTGATTTGTAAGAGCTGTCACTTCATGAGATCTTACTCCCTTCTGGTGAAAACCCCTGTTCATTGTCCAGCATACCTGGTATAAAAATTAATGAGATCCATTAAGGTACATAAGGTGAGTCTTTAATTTTGCTTAACAACATCTCTGTTATTTTTTGAAATGTGAGATCCAAGAAAGAGAATGAAATCCTGGTGAGAGGTGAAGGCACAGGCTCTTGTTTTCTGACTTGCAGCACTTAAAGCACGGAAGGTGTGTTAGTTCCTGGTGTGATGGGCAGAGCTCAGCCCCAGGGTGCTTGAGCTGAGCAGGTCACAGGTGAGAGGACCCAGCCCAGACCTCACCCCACAGTGCTCCCCATCTCCTCCTGGGGCTGAGAACAGGAGGTTGAGTTGAACTTGTGGGTGTC
The DNA here is from genome assembly GCA_038380795.1 of Pyrocephalus nanus. Classification (NCBI taxonomy): domain Eukaryota; kingdom Metazoa; phylum Chordata; class Aves; order Passeriformes; family Tyrannidae; genus Pyrocephalus; species Pyrocephalus nanus. Next base: position 11,443,894 of record CM076275.1, on the reverse strand, counting down.
CAGGGAATGTTCAGCAGTGGTGAGATGGCCCCACAACTGACTTGGGTTTGCAGGAGGGACACTGTGTTTGTGCCAGGCTCTCCAGTGCAGTGCTAAGTGGGCATTTAGGCATTGGCAGATGCCGTAATTAATCCTGTGAAGATTTAGATAAGCTTGTCAGATAAACTGGCTTGGAGAGGAACTTTTAATAGTTCTGTTTTAGCTCCAGGTGCAAAGTTCAATGGCTTTCCTGATGACCCAGCATAATGCCTGACTTGTTTAGTAAAAAATCCCCATAAAAATGCAGCTTAAAAGCAAATTCCTAAAGACTTGTATCAGGTATTGTGTTTTTGATCACAGATAACACGTATTAAGTAATAATAGTGTACAGCTCTGAGCTGGCTAATTTTCAACACACCAGTGATGGAAGAAGGATTTTAACAGCATCACTTGAGCTATGCTGCATAGTCAAGACCACATCTACTGAAGAAAAAACCCATCCATTTAAATAGCCCAAATGAATAGATTTGGTCCCTCATTGTAATTTAACTCAAGTTTTCAAATGTGTCTTTGTTATTCCAAAAAGGGAGAACAGTATGAATAACTCTGAAATGTGACATTGCATAATTAAACATATTTCTGGCTGTATCCATCTATCTAGCTGTCTATCAAACCCTGCAGCTTTCCTTCCCTGGAACAGCAGAAGGCTGGCAGTGCTTTCCACGCCAACGTGTTGGAAACCTTGGCTGGTCCCCTGTGATCGTAAGCTGGTGGGTGGGAGGGAAGGCACAACAAATTTTGGTACTGTGGCTTTACTGCCAGAGAGCTGAAGAAGATGAAGTGTGTCAGCCCACTTTTGGGGAAAATAACCTAAAGATATATTGGAAGAATTGAATTAAAATTCATCATCCTGACCCGACTCTTGCAGGGAGGCGTCTCCCATCCCTACAGCCAAGCTATCCCATCGGCTGTTGGGTCTGGAGTATCAAGGATATAAATCAAATCCATGTGATGAAGGAAAATCACATGGGAAACCCAGACTTCCAGAGACATTTTAATGGTAGGTTAAATTCTGGTTCTAAGACTGAGAGTTGAAAGAAAGTACAACGTAATTCTGGATTACAGGTGTTGAGTGCAGAGCAATTGCAGTTGTCTCTCCATGTACATCCCTTGTCACCGTCTACTGGGGCCCTGCTCACCAAGCCAGGTCTGGGGAGATGGAGATAATTCAAGGAGCAGATAAAATGGTTAAAGCTGGGATAGGATTTGTAGGGAAATATAAAAGAATTAAGTATGTACTGCCTGGCTAAACAATAACCTAAGGGGAAGTACAACTCTTTATGAGCATTTCAGGGCTACAAATACCAGGGACTGGAAGGTCCATTCAGCATGTCCCAGGCAGAATTGCTGAGAGTAACTCAGAGTAAGTCAAATTTCTGATGCTGGTGATCAGGTTTATTTATAAGGGAAAACCAAACTCTACTAGCGTGGAGATGACAGGGATGTCTGAGATCTGTGAAGACCCCTTTGAGTCTTTGGTTTCTCAGTTCCCAGAGTTCTTCCATGGAGACCATGCACACTGTGCAGAAAGGTGGCCAGTTCTCCCTTCCCTGGCAGCACAGGAATTCTGAGTTAGATCTGCCTGCACAAGGGCTCCAGCAATGGAGACCAGGTTGAAAGGTTGTAGTGGATTAAGTCTGATTTTCTTTTTCTGAAGCCAGTGGGATTTTTCATTGAATTCCAAGGCTCTTGAACAGCAGCAGCAGTTTGTATTTTTCCCCTTTCTCTTTCCCTAAATCTCTTCCTGCCCACAGAGGAGCCTTGCTGCACTTTTCCTGGGAACCCTTCTCATGTATCCAGGCCATTGTTGGTGCTGAGAGCCCACTCTGAGTGCCCAGATGCGCTGGAGGACGTGGGCAGGTGCCCCAACACCGTCCTCCCCGTGGGCAGGAGCAGTGTCCTGGCTGCCAGCCTAGGCCTGGGAAATGGCTGGGCAAGAAAAGATCTGCACTGTGAGAGAGGGGAATGTGGGGGCACGACAAGTTTTCTGCTGGAAACAGCTCTACACAGCTGATTTTTTATGTATTTCTGTTGTCTTTACAAAAATGAAGCTCCAGGTAGCGATCCTGCATCTGACAGAATTATCAGTAAATGACTTTGCTTCCAGGGTTTTGGTGCCATTTTTCCTGAGCTGCCAGTAAAATGGATGGTGAATCTTTTCATGTCCAGTTCGAGGTGCTGAGATCCAAATCTGTTCTGGAAATAGTCTCTCTGACAGCCCTTTTATTGGCGATGGAGCTGTTTAAATGAGAAGCCTGTGCAGGAGATGAACCGGCTGCCCCGCGTGATGCCAACCGGGAGCTGATGGATTCTGCACGGACAACCAGGCGACCCCTCTGCCATCCACCCTCATTATGCTCCTGTCAGATGTTCAATTAGAGTGACAGGGTCCCAAATTCCCAAAGATCTCTGTTTAGTCTTAGAAGATTAAAGGGTGGCAACTATTTTCAATATGATTATCATCATTATCTCTGGGAGATTTTATACTTCAGAAGTCAAAGTCATAATAGCCCAGCTCACTGCAATTATTTGCAAATTGCCTTAATGTATTTTCCAAAAGCTCTTTTGGCACTTTGCAATTTATTTATTTGCTAAGCCAATAACACATTAAAATGCTAAAATGTCTCAGAATCTCTGTGAAGCCAGTCTGGTGGGAACTTGCATGGACTTTGCCAGTGTCCCCTTTACCTGCCAGTAACCACATCCTTTTTTGTTGTTGTTGTTGTTGAAATACCACTTTTTGGTTCTCTCTCTGGTAACATCACAACTTGAAGAATTCCTTTTTTTTTTTTTTTTTTTTTTTTTCCTGGTTGAAATTGAAGAGAATTAGTTAATTTTACATTAGCTCCCTATGCTGATGGAAATGCTTGTGAAAACATAGACTTAAACCAACTTAAGAAAATATTCAGACACATGAAAAATGCTCAGTTTCTCAAAAAATGCAATTTTTTTCCTAGAGGCATGTTTTAAAGTGGAATTCTTGACGTACCAAGGAATGGAAGTAGACCACTATCAGGAAGCAGTGTAGGGGTGAGTCTCTAGTGGGCTCCAGTTTCTCTTTTGCAGAAGCCACGAATCTCAGGAGAGCGACCTGAGTGGTTTTGGGCAGAGTTGGTAAATGTGGCTGTTTGGATCCCAGCCACATCTATTCCTTTTATTCTTGTCCTTAATGGTGAGTAGAGAGTAAGGGACAATGTGCCCTGTGTATTAAACTGAAACTAACCTAAATAGCTTCTAAAACACGCTCAGCCAATTGTTCAAGAGTAATTTACAGACCAAGAGTTACGGTGCAATAATTGTGAATAATGAGGAAACCACGGCAAAAATGGTAAATAGCTTGCAGACATTTTTAGGAACAGAAAATGAGGCTAAATTCATTGAATAAATTAATTGCTATGGATTATTTTCTCAGCTTTAATCTGCTGCCTGCTGAAAAAAGTCTGTGCAAATGGCAAAGCTGTTTCACAGCTTTCGTTTAGAAATGGGGCTGCTTCGTGCTGAATGGAAGAGAGACTGAAAGGGGGTTTGCTGTGTTACAATAGTGTATCTTGCTTGTAACACAATTTTCACCTTCATAGTTTTACCTGCCCTTTGGGATGGGGCAGTTTTATAATCCTGTTTTATTATTGAGCAGCAGATGGAGAGCCTGCAGGGAGGAGAGGTGGTTTTTCCCCAAGGCCACACATTGTCTCTTTGGCAGAATCCAAGTTGGAGTTTGGGATTTTGCAGTCCCTGGCTGATGCTTGTGATATTTTTCTGTTTGAAGGCTTCTCCTTCCTGCAAAAACATCCATACTGGGGGATGAACAAAACAACCCTGAGCGGATTTGAGGCTTCGCCAGTGAAAATGTAGAGAAGAAGAAGGAATGAGGAGTTACATCCCCCAGCCTATTTTAGAAGAGCAGTTCTAGTAAAGAGGAATTATATTTTAAGAACTGGACAGATTGTCTCAGATTTACTATCTTAGAGGACAGCAGTGAAGGTGAACCATTTTTCTGTCAGGATTACGATTATCTGACAGGGTCTTACTGTTCCAGGAGAAATGACCCTGATTTAGAAAAGATCTGTTCATTTGTAAGCAGCTGTTGCTTTTTAATAGCACAGCACTTTCTTACTGCTATTAGGAGTAATAAAAATAAAACTAAGGCCCATGTCTTTACTTGCATGAAATTTGTGATTTAAAATGAAGTTTGGAGAGCCTTGCAGATCAATCCTGAGATTTTATAAGCTGCTAGTTGCGATTTATGTGGATGTGAGGCCACAAAACCCTCCCAGGTTGTGTGCACAAGCTGTTTGTCAGGTCTTAGCTCCTGACAGCCTTTTCCTCCTGCCTCTAGCTGGCGTGGCCTCCTGCCTGCATGGGGCATCCTTGAGCTGGAAGTGTCTGGTGACAGCTTAGGACAAGCTCTTTGCTCTTAATGGGGCTCAGAGTAGTGTGACTTGGCTCAGATTTGTGCACTGTGAAGCCAATCCTTTGAGGAAGCTTTAGTGTTCCTCCCCGTGCTGGGTCTGCCATCCCCTCGTGCCGTGATTTAGAGCCAGGCACTCCCTGCACAGCAGCACTGCACAAATCCACAAGTCCTTTCCCATTTAGCTCCCAGCCCAAAGTGAGCTGTATGCAGCTGCTGGCAGAGCTGTGAGGCCAAGCTGCTGCCGGGGAGTTTTGCTGAGCGGAGCACAGTTCCCACATCTGGCTTTCAGTTTATCAAAATAGATTTTTCCCCTCCATTTGATAAAGTTTAATAGAGCAGAACAAACCTCCAACTGTTAACGTTAACCATAAAGTGAGATGCGGGGAGATGCAGTTACCCCAGGCACGGGAAGCTCACCAGAGGAACCTGAGCTCTCTGTGCCCTGGTTTGCTGCCTGGTGACAGGAGGAAGGGGCTCCACATCCCACTGATACCCTACACACTCTGACCCCCTGGTGTGGGAAGCTTGGTGTGTGAGGAGCACATCTCATTCTCTGCACATGTGCAGGCATTGGCATCGGTTTGCTTTTACCAGAGACTCTTCATTCTCCTGTGCTGTTTCAAGCATGAACTGAGAATCAAAATTTCTGCCTTCCCTTGAAACGACACCAACATAAAGATATCAAAAATACATGTCTTTTCCAGATGTGCCTGAAGCCATAAAATGGTTTGTATACAAGATCAAAATAAATAAATCAGAATCCTTTTCTTCACAATTGGGAAGGTTAAAGCTCCAGCAGCAATGGCAGCGACACATCACACTCCATTTTGCAGACATAATGTCACTCTTTTATTTTAATATACAATGTAGTTCTCCCTAAATTACATTTTCTTCTTTTAATTTATTTGCATGCAAACGATGGCATGGCATAAATCATCTTGTGGAGGTTGCTGGGTTATTTGCATTTCAGAGGTTGGTTTTAACTTTGTATTAGAAAGGAATTTGCAACTGAGAAGCTCTGGGAGGCATTAACTTGCTGTGAATGGTGGTTCTCCAAAGGTGATGAATGACGTTCATTTGGCTTAGGACAAACAGCCTCAAGTTTGTGTCTTTCTAAAAAAACTTGTCAGAGGCAAAGGCTGAAAGCCAGTGAGCGATGCTTTGATCTCAGGAATTAATTCCTCTTGGAAAAGCAGCATATTGGGATGAGCATTTGGTCCCTGAAGCCAAGCTGCTCGGCATTGTTCCTGCAATGAACATCTGCCCTGGGGAGGTCGGGTCACTCACTCTCTGCCTTGCCAAAAAGGAGGTGGTTGAAGAAGTTTGTGGCCTGGAGGGTGGTTTGAGGAGCTGCTCCAGAGAGGAAGATCCTCTTGCCAGTGCTGCTGCCTTGGCTCGGTGCTGTTCTTTATTACAGGGCTTGTTTAATGGCACCTGACAGAGGGCTACTTGGAAGCCTGGAAGGCTTTAATGAGTCTTTAGATGTCTATTTTCTGCTAAGAAATGTGATGAGAAGCTGTATCTTAAATTCAATACAGCATGGAATGCACAGGGAATGAAACAGAGGAGTAAAACACATTTTATTAGCGATGAACTGAGGCTGCACATGAAAGAACTCTTAAAATATCTGACATTTTAAATGCATTATGTTCCCTTCAGGAGTGAAGGAGTCAAAGGGATGGGGATGATGAACTGTGCTCATTAACCTGACTTGGTGGAGATGGGAGTGGTATCGACACCGAGGCTGTGCAGATTCAAACGCATTTACTGCTGGCATGGAATTGGAGCCCTGCTCGGAAAAATATGGAATTGCTTCAACCATTAATGCAAGGTCTGCAGGTGAGCACAGGTCTGGAGCTGAAAGCAAAGCAGTGAAACACACCCTAAGCAGTGGGGGCTGGAGAGCATCAAAGCCAACCTTGCTGCAAGGTACCTGCTCAGTTCATGAGTGACAGGGACCTGCTGGGGGAGCAAGTCCATCTGCTGTGGAACAGGCACATATCCACAGCTCTCTAAAAATGCAGAGAATTTGCTTATTGCGTCATTATCAGAGAATCCCAGAATGGTTTGGGTTGGAAGGACCTTAAAGACCAACTTGTTCCATCCCCCTGCCATGAGCAGGGACACCTTCCACTAGACCAGGTTGCTCCAAGTCCTGTCCAGCCTGGTCTTGAACATTTCCAGGATAGGGCAGCCACAGCTTCTTTGGGCAACCAGGGGCTCATCTGGTTATATTGTGCACAAAGGATTTCACTTTGGAGAAGTTTATTAGAGTGAGTGTCATTGCCTGTGCTAAGCAAGAGCAGGCATGTCACGCTCAAAGCTGCAGGAAGTCAGCAGTGTCCGAATACACTGGACATATTTTAGACAAAAGCTCAATATTCTACATGTCTTAATATTCTACATGTCATTGGTTGTCTCCGAAAGTGATTCTCAAGGTTGTCACAAAGAAAAGGATTTTGAAACTTGTTGAAGGCAAACCTAAACACAGTGAGTACTGATGTCAAAACCATCTGTCCATATGCTCAGGGAGGTGAAGAACAATATACCTCACCCTATAACCCACCTCTGTTCTGCCATAGCCATGTAGTTCATGGGTTACCTGGATTCACAGAGATGCAGGTGTTATTTTCCTATTTTTCTAACTTATTTTTAAGGTAGAATTAATATTCACTGAATTGACGTAGATATGTTTTTGTACTCTCTGCTGCCTGGGGCTATTGCACTTCAGTCTTTGATCTATCAGCTCTTGCAAACTCAGCTGGTTGCAGGTTGGCCGGCACTTGGATGAGAGAGTTCATAGGAATTTCATGTTGCTGTGAGGAATTGTTTGTGACTGAAGATGGCACTTTCTGCGATGAGTCAATTCTGAACAAATACCCCAGGGTGGAGCCAGGGAATGCCACCGGCTCCATCCGCAGGGGCTGCATAAAGCACAGATCTGATTTCTGACAGCTGCAAAACGGATGTCCCGGCCAACGTCAAATGTGGGATCAATCCTGCACTCAGGTCTCCTAGAGAATCTGTTATTTTCTCTCCCTAACTCCCACTGGAAAAGTGGCACAGTGGAACTCGACTTTATAGGAAATAGGAATTTACAGTGATTATTTAAGGTATGAATGTGAGTATATTTTAATCTAATGCAATGACAAAGGGGTTGTCATCCACCTGGTTTTACCTTTTCTATTTACACTAAACTGTGAAGCTGCTTGAAAGTCATCTGCCTCTGGGTTGTACTTAGAAGTATATTGTAAGGAAGAAGTTACAGCTTACGAGATCCAGCAGGAAGAAATTCTACCCTGTGACAGGGGTGAGGCTCTGGCAGAGATTGCCCAGAGAAGCTGAGGCTGCCCCATCCCTGAAAGTGTTCAAGGCCAGGTTGATGGGGCTTGGAGCAACCTGATCTAATGGAAGGTCCCCATGGCAGGGGAGGGTGAAATGGGGTAAGCTTTAAGGTCCCTTCCAACCCAAACCATTCTACAGTTCTATCATTTCAGTCTCATTCCAGTCAACCCAATGTCCTGAAAGGACTCGCATTTGGCTTCATGCCTGTTTAGCAACAGCATAGCTAAGGAATTGCCAAACTAGAGTTTAGCTGTTTGGACTGGAAGGAGCTGAACACCGTGTCCCATAGAATCCTTCCTCTCTGGAGAGGGGTTTTGATGCACCTCAGCACAGAGGTGTTTGGGGCTGGATCCTTGAGCAGCTTGGAGAGAGAAGTGGGAGTGCCGGTGCCAGGAGGTGTCCCAGTGTTAACGTGGAAAGGATCTGTGGAGAGCTGGCCATGGGTGTTAAAGCTCTGTGGGACTCTTCCTGCAGCGCTCTGCACGTGTTGTCTCGTTTGCCATTAGCAAGTGACCCCGTAATCACATTGCCCGGTAATCACTCACATGAGCAATCCATTGGCATCAGTGGGACTAGAGCTGCAGCGTTGTAATTTAGCAAATAACTATCGAGTCTTTTAGTGTGGAAATGGTTCTAACTGATGTGGAAATGGAAGGCGTTTCTCCTCATTCATTAAAGGAAACATGGTGTGAATTATCGCTTACTTAACATATGCAGGAAAAGGCAGACTTTAAGCAGCATAGCTCAGTAAAAGGAAGGAATCTTTTCTCTGCGTGAGCACACAGATTTTTCCCTATTTTCAGCTTAATGAAATGCTGGGCGCCTGAAATATCTGTGAGGCTTGAAAGTGGTACAGGTTGCCTGAAGAGAACTTGGGGGTTGTTTTTAGAGCTTTTGAAACAGTTTAATACTGCTTTCAGTTTATTTGGCTGTCTTGAATCTCAGCTGATGTAGAGCGGAGTGGGGTGACAGTGAAACCGTGTCCCTTGGTGTCCTCGCGATCGCAGGCGTGCAAGGGGGGCTGAGCCCTGTGGTGGGGACAGGGACCCAGGCTGAGGCTCCCCTGCGGTGGGTGGTGATCCTGGAGTGAGATGGGGAAGAGCTGAGAGGCTGGTTTGGGTTTCTCATTTCCCCTGGGATGATGGAGAGCCCACCCCGGGAAGGGCAAATCCTGATGAGTTACCGGCTGAGTTACAGTGTTGAGTGGGTTGGGGAAGCAAGAAATGGCTTATAAGATAGAGACGAAAGAAAGGGATCAAACGAGCAAAAACTAGACCAAAGTGTTTTTCAATACATATGGCACAGCTTCTCTGAATCCCCATGTTTGTTTATTTTGGTAGCAGTGCTGGAATGGTGCTTTTGTCTCTTTCCCCCTTTATTCCTGCTGTTGAATACACAGTAAAAGCTTCCTTAATTAGGGAAACAGAAGTTTCAAAGAGAAGACTGGTTCCTTGTCAAGGCATTCTCCCACACTTGGGAGATGGATGCCTTTTTGGTAAATCTCTGATTTTTTTTTTTTAAAAATTGTGTTCCAGCTGCAATTCCTGCATAATCTCCTGAGGAGTGAAGGTAGAGAGCTTAAAAAGAAATCTCTGTAGTAACACAGGGAGAAACACAACCTGATAACTCCTGACAGATTGATGGCTTCTTCCTTCATCTAAATCTTTATAGATTAGTACGTCTGTTTTCTTTTCATGGATGCGTTTGTTAGCACTACATCATCTAACCTAATCTGTACGGGAAGTTATTTATCCAAGAGCTGTGGGGCATTTATACCATTCACTTGTCACCAAGAATAATGGAGAGGACAGGTAAGATAATTCCAACTGTATTAAGGGTTGAGAGACAACTGTATGTGTTTTGATAATGGGACACTCAGAGTGAGGGGTCTGAAATGTTTTTGTAACATATTTGCTGAAAACAGACATTTTAAATAGTCCTTTTTTTTTCCCCCCTTCTTTTACTCCTCTGTTTCACTGTTAAATGAGGGCACCTGGGATTGCTCTGGGACAAAGAGACATCAATAACCACTTTGGAGGGGGGAAAGATGCGAGGGTGCCTGAAGGTCTCCTGTCCACAGTAGTTTGCTTCAAGCAATCCCAAATCGTGGGTTCCCAGTTCCCTCCTCTCTTGCAAACAGAAGACATTATTGAATACGGGGAGGGGTCTTTAGGCACAGTCAGCACTGGGGAGTGATGCAGCATTTCCAGTAGCAAAGGTGGGTGAGAATTGACCAGGGGCTTAGTTCCAGCCCTTCCAAACTGGCTGGTCTCCAAAGCCCTCTCCTGATCCTTATCCTGTGGCAGTCTCCCTTGCAGGCCAGCCTCTGATAGAAAACTGTTATTTTGTATTCAGGCACCAAAGGAGCTTTTCCTACTGTCCTGCTGCTCTGCCAGATGTTCTCCATTTTCTGCCTGTGCACTGATTTCTCCTTCCTGAGCATCGCTGTAACGCCTTCACTGCATTTCATCTCACTGATTTCACAGCACTCCCACCAGCTTCAAGAGCACTTTGAATTCTGGTCCCGTCCTCCAGAGCTCTCACAATCACTCCCAGCTTGCTGTCACCCACATATTATATCAGTGTCTTCTCTGCTCCACCCTAGAGCGTAAGAAGGAGCAGGGGCATACCGAGGGTCTGCAGTTCATCTGGCCTCTCATCTTCACAGGGGATGACAAGAACTGCTCTTGGGCTGGTGATGTACCTTATGATAATTTTTTATTTCAGTTGTGCTTTTCAAGTGTGACAGTGTTCAAGGACTGGTGTCCAAACCTTGCTCACTGTGACACATTGCATCTCACATGGCCTTGGTCATGGTCCTTTGCCCTCCGGTGCCTTCTCCTCCTTCTCATGCCCTCCACTTTCCTGACCAAAGCCTCCTTAAGTTTAACTTTATTTTTTATTATTTATTCTTGAGAAATTTATAAACTTACGCTGGCTCTGTCTCCTGGGCCACCATCTAATCTTCTAGGCGATGACAACTTGATTGGTGAATAATAGATTCCAATCTCTTCCCAGCTGCTGAAGGGAGCTATGACTTCTAAATGCATCCCTAAAGATGGAACAGAGCTCGTCCTTCTCTAGGGGTTTGTCTTTAATCAGCCCAGTTGTCTTTTTTGTATTGAAAACTTCTTTTCATTGTAATATGCAAACAAAAACCCCACGACCCACTAAACCTGGAAATGAGCCATTTACCTTGCATTAGTGTGTAGATTAGGGGCCCAATGTTTTGGGTGCTGCAGAAATCCTGTGAGAGGTATTTCCTACTCTGGAAAACTTTAATGTTAAGCAGGCAGGGTAGTCAACTGAAAGGACTGAAAACAGACACACAAGGGGATTAACTGAATTGCTGAGGCATAGATCAGTGTCATGATGGAGATTAAAAGTCAGTCTCTCTGAAATCCAGAACAAAACTTTGCCATTTCTCTGATGGCATTTTTTTGATGAACTGTGGAAAATACAGAAAAATGAAACTGGTCCCTTGAAAACATTCCAAGCTGAAGAATAACATGAAATGTGATTTTATCGTTTCAAAGATGGGGATTTTAAAAATTCACTAAAATACCAATAAGAACTCTCAGAACAGAATTTTTTTGGTTATTCTGTATTTATACTTTCAGTGCAGAAAGTAGCTACTGATATACTTGTCTCGTAATGTTAGTGAAAAAAAATACATGGAGAAAGCTGAATTTCATTTTCCTCCATTACTGTGGATACAAGCAAAAAGTGGTTATGAATCACTTTTCCTTGATAGAAAGAATTTATTTGTCCATTTATTTTACTGGAGTGTCTGCTGGAATTGAAGTTCTTGATTAATGACCTACCGAAGGTAGCACTGGAGAAATTGGCTTTTGTAACTCTGGGGAAACTCTGTGGAACTGCAGGGGGTTGTGTGTAACAGGGACCCCAACCAGGGCTGGGGGCACGAGCTGTGCAAACGCTCCTGAGCAGGACATCCTGTGGAGACAGGGGTCACTCGCTGCCAAGCAAGAGCAGCTCCTGCCAGGGATGGATGTGGAAATGTGTCAGGTAAAGTTGTTCAACAACCCGGTTGTCAGAAATAATCATTACAGTACTTCTGCTAGAAATATAAACAGAGCCAGTTTATGTGGAGGTCATCACTACCATTATTTCCCAGAAACTCCTCTCTCTAACAAACTAATGGAGCTAGTACTGTCCAAACTTTTAGATAAAAATGAAATAGAGGCCAGGAGGATCTGGCAGGTAATAATGCAGTGGCTTTTGGGCAGGCTCACCTCAGGCTGCTGTGTCTGTCCCCCAGCACTCTCCCGCACTTGGCTGCTGCTGTTTTATTTTACCTCCATCCTCATTTTGGTTTTTTTCTTTTTTCTTGCACAGCCTACCCTTTACCATTCAGGGTATAAATTCTCCCTTCTGCCATTTCCTGACCTGCTCCTTACACTCATAGTCACAAAATGTGACAATGCCAGACAGCCACTTCCCTCCCATCCACGCGCCCTTCTGCCTACGGAGCCAGGGTACTCCTTAAATAGCACCGTTTTCCTGCCTGAGTGGGTTTTCTGACATTAGCAGCCTTTTCAAGAGTGCTGCTACACTTTATAAATCATACATCATCCGACTCTTTGCCGTACATAGATTCTAACACCCTCATTTGTCATCGTGCCGGTGGCTCTTCCTCAGCCTGCACTGGGCACGTCGCTCAAGGGGCCGGGGGCAGGAGGGGATTTGTTCTCACTTACTGCCTCACTCTTTCTCTCTCCTCTCTTTATCAGTTACATCATCACCACTATTACAAGGTGGTAAAAATAAAGTCTTATCTGCCTGGCAGATTTTACTGAAATTGATGAATGTATTTTTGAGCAGAAAAAGGTGTTCAAATAAACAAAATGTTTGTGCTGCTCTTTCAGAAGCTCAGCATCTGGTGAATGGCATCCTTTGAGATCCATGGGTTTATCTGAAAGCTACTCTCACAGGTGCTTCCCAGAAGTGCCCAGATGAAGAACAAGTGTGACCTACCTGCTGGAGGATGAGGCTCCCCCTCAGCACTGATCGTGTTCCTCAGCCCTGTGCTCCAGCCCACGGCCGCTCGCTGCAGCCGGAGGCGAGGGCTGACCCAGAAAGCAGGGACGAGGTGGTGGAAAATTTGCATAATGTGCAAAAAAATGCTGAAATTTCTCCTCTGCAGCCTGAGCTTGTTACTGCACCTGCAGTTTGGTGGCCAACGCTCCCTCCTGGGCTCCCAGAGGACATGGCTGCAGACCAGAGGTGAGGTGGGGCCAGGATGGGGTCTGAGGGAGGGACATCCACAGCAGTGTTTCTGGGTCTAAAAATTCCCCTTCTCAGGCTGCCATCCTACAGTAGAGAAGAAAGTGTTTCTCTGCAGAAACCCTTTCTTTGGATGGTATTCACCTGACAAACCAGTTTGCCATTGAAAAAAGGTCTTGACCGTAAAAAATTAATTGGTTCTGTAAGTTTGCTGAAAGTTGTTCCCCAAGTCCTGGGCCAGCTGAGTCCATTGGGATCCTTCCTTTGACCTGAGTAGGAGTTCAAGCAAATCTTCCATCACAAAAATAACTGGAATCAATACTCAGACTCCATCCTAGAGAATGGGAAGTGTGATCATGTGGTAACTGCAATTTTCACTCCTGATCTACTTTTTACATCGTCAGAACTGATGAAGCATTTTATGGGAGAAAAGAGAAAAAACAACAAATCAGGGAGTATTCCCCTAGGCTGATGAGTGCATGCAGTGTGATAAACTGCTGTTATTAACCTCAGCTGGGGGCAAATAACGGCTTCAGAGAAGGAAAAGAGGCCCCCAAAAACAACCCCCAACCTCTTGGGAAAATTTTTTGAGCATAAAAGCAAAATAATGGCCGTTGTTCCATGAAGCTTTTGTGTGTAATGGTCCAAAATACTGCCAGGCATTGAACAAGGTTTTGGGTGCAATTACTTTCCTATATTAAAAACAGCACAACACACCAAAGCATTAAAATGAAGATATTTACAGTAAGTAACAAGTTGCTCATTTGCATGTCTGTGCTGGCAGAGCAGCTGCAGCAAAGCTGTCCAGGAGAGGTGCTTATGGGATGCTGCCATGGCTGTGCATGTATAATAAATTTAATCTTAAATCAATTTACGGTATCAATAATGAAGCACCTCTTAATGGAGTTTCGACTGGTCAAGTGTCAAGGCAGATTGCACAGCCTGGAGAGAAAGAAGAACAAGTCCTCTCATTGCGTAAGTTTGTTGCAGATCATGAATAAATCATTCTCTCTTGTTGGCAACTGTTTCATACTGCTCTAAGATTTCTGAAGCAACTTCCTTCTAATTTAACTTGTACCTGAAGTTTCAAAGCAGTCTCATCCTTTAAAGAAAAAACACCGAATTTATGTGCTGCTCTCAACTTGAGCAGAATAATAGAATACTAGAATCTAGAACTGTAAAATCATTTTGGTGAGAAAGAACCTTCAAGGTCCTCGAGTCCCCATGTTTACTACTGGGGCCCCTTTGTTTGGTCTGTGCACAGACTGGATGGAGGTTTGTGCTGGTGTCTGAGATCTCTCATTCACCTTCCCAGTTGAGCTGCAATTGCATTTCAAGGCCATGGGAAAATGACTTTTGCTGCTCCTTCCATTTCATATTCATTCATCATTTCCATATGGTAACTACACAACTACGCAGAGTTGTGCCATGTGTTATTCAGTGCAGCCACACAGAAAGCTGCTAAAGTTAAAAATTGATTTTTTTTTTTTTTTCTCAGAACCAGAAACTAGGAGCTGTTTCTTGTCACGCCTCAAGAGAGTGAAAAGTAGCACTGGCTCAGACCTGTAGGCGGCAGTTTTCCCATTCCTCATATGTCCTTGAGATTTCAGAAAGTTTTCTTGCTCATATTGGATTGAAAGTGTGAGATTTTGAAGATTTTCTTGGTAAAACAAACCAAAAATGGTGGTCAGTGTAGAGCCAACGGCTCCTAATGTGAGGTCATGAGCATGTTTCTATAAGTTGATTCTTTTTTTGTTTAGTAGCCTGAGTGTCAGGAGCTGTGTGACACTGGGGCCACATGGTGGAACTCTGGCCTGGATTTGGCATTTCCCTGCTGTGACTTGGAGCTGAGCAGAACTGGCTGCCAGATTCCAGTATTGTGGAGGATGCTCTGTCTGGCTGAGGGCTGTGCTGGCTGCTGGGTGATGCTGAAGGGCTCAAGCTCAGTGTCAGTGAACACTCAGATGTTCATTGATGTATCTCCACTGTCCTCACCCATGAGCAGGTCTTTTCTTGAGTCATGTGTGCTCCTCAGGCTTAGAGGGAAAGTGATTGTGAATGAAAGCACTTGTGACCCATAAACATCACAGTTTGGGACGTTTCAGTTAAGGAGTTTTGTTTTTCCCCAGCTGTTAGGCTGTCAGCTGAGCCTGATCCTGGATCCCTCTCAGTGCTTCTTCCAGAGAAGTGAAACCAGGAGCAGAGTTTGGGTATGTGTGGGGCAGCATTGTCACCACCCCTGAGTGGTGTTTCCATGCTCTCCATCACACTGGTATGGGGTGCACAGGTGGTGTTCTCCTCATTCCCAGGGTATCTGCAGGAGCAAGTCTCCATCCAGCTTCTGATTCAGTAGGAAAGTTTATCTGAGCAGGTCTCTGAGTTTCTTGATCAGGGTGATGCTTTGGACACCTGCAGTAATTTAAACAGTGTATTTTCAGAGCTGACACTAAATCTATGGAAATAAATTATTTCAGAAAGCCCATTTTTTTTTCATTGCAGGACAAGCCAGTGCCCAACTTCCAGCAGTCCTTGCTGAGTGATGGGATCAGGCAGCCAGGGAGAAGTTCTCTTTTGACCTGGAGCAGCAGCAGAGTTCAGAGACTGCTGAATCAAGGCCAGGGCATCTGCCCAGCATTGGCCACCAGCCCATACTGGGGGGTGGCCACTCAGATGATGCCAGTGCCACCACAAGTCTGATGGCCTTGGTGCTGGGCACCTTCCAGGAAGGAATCTGGTCCAAAACCAAGTTGGAGGTAAGCCCAGGGATGTCTGCAGAGGGGACCAGCTGTGGTGGTGTATTTTCCAATCTCAGTTAAGTTTGTAGGCTGACTGGGAGTTTTAAAATAGAGGCACTTTTCCTCTGAAGAAAAGGCAATGGGAACAAAGGTAGGGAGTAGTGACAACAAAACGTGGGTGGTGAGTGTTTGTCGTGAGTTTCCAACAGAGCAGCTTCTCCCTGCACCACCCTGCTCTGGGATTCCAATCTTGCATGTACAGCTAAGATTCCTGTCAGGGAGGAGAAGAAAGGAGGAGGTGAAAGATGAGGAATGGGCTTGGCAGTTCTCATTTAGTGGTTGGACTCCATCATCCTAAAGGTCTTTTCCATCCTAAACCAATTCTATGATTCTCTGGCTACCCTGTGCCCAGAGCACAGTCTGGCAGCACCAGGCACTCACTTTCTAAACCAGAAGGTTTCTCACTCCCACTGTGTGGGAGTTCAGCTCTCCCAGAGCATTCACTGGTAGCGGCTTTTCCTCCAAATTCCCGAGTGAGTTCTGGGGCTGGCACCCCATGAGAACAGGCTGGATTACACTTACAGATCAGCACTGCTGTGGGACCCAGCACGGTGACAAATGCTCTGCAAAATACAGAGAAGCAAAGGCAGAAAATATAGAGGAAAAAATACATTTACGTTTTTTAGTTGGAGGAGTAAAATAAACATGGGAATGATTCCCAGGAGAAGAAGCTTGTTGTGGTGTTGATGTAAAGCTGCAGAGGGTTGCCTGTGTGGTATTTCAGAAACATGCCACCCTCACCTTCTCTGGTGCATATTGCTTGGGCAGCCCAGGCTCAGTTGTCCCAAACTGGCCAAGTGCTTAAACTTTTTCTAACATTTTAGGGTCAGGAAAAGATCAAACAGGGGGAAACACATTTCAGTTGCTTGATTGTTTTTTTGCTGGCATCTCAACCACAAATATAACATCCTTGGGTTTACTGAAAAAGCAATTTATGATGTTTCCACTGAACAATTTCAGCCAGCTTTGCTGTGCAGGATGGCTCTTCATGGTGTCTGTGTTGCCAAGGTAACGTGGTGTGGATGGGATGGAGATCTGGTCCATACATTCCAGGTTGAACTCCCCTGCTGGAGGACTCAGCACTCAAACCTGCCTCCCTGTATTCTACTTTTTATTTTGTTGTGGCTTCAGTGCAGTCATTTAATAGAGGTAATTATGAGAAAACTCACTTGGGAAAGGTTTAACTTGATGAACTGGGGAATGGTCGTGACTTTTGGCACTGACTTGATGAGCATGTTCCAGATACTTGTTGGGAAACTTGCAGATTCCATACATTTTAATCCAAAGCACATTTCTGTCTCTCACAGCAGTTCTTTGATTAGTGATGTTCACCTTGGGGTCAGAATGTGAAGAGAAAATCATCAGTCAAACAGCTGATGGGGATGGGTGTGAACAAGGTTTAAGAGCAGAAGTAGGGAGGGAGAAGGGGGATGAGGGAGGCGGGAACTCAAGGCTAAGTCTGTATTATCCTTTTGTCACCTCATTTTCCAGGTAATGAAAAAGACCCCTTAAAGTGCTGAGGTGCCACAGGCTGCTGAAGGTGCTGATTTATTTGCTCCATTCTTTGAGGCACAAACATAAAGTTGTTGGGTTTGGCATCCTTTGGTACCTACTTGCATTAAAACTGCTGGGACCAGCTCGTGGGAAATGTGGTTCTCATGTGGGATCAGAGCTGAGAAGAGCAGGAATTGTCCCAGTGAGGGGTTCTGTTGTCATAGCCATTAATGTGTGATCATCGCTAGGAGTGAGAGAGACAACCCTGCTGTGGTCTGATGATCTCCAAAAGCAATAAAAGATGTTGTTAACATGCAAAAGGTAATGCTCCCCTGTATGCATTCCTGATCTGTTTAATCAGGCAGACACCATAAAGGCAGGAGTTACTGGGAATTGCATCCTTAGGCACATGGTGCCATCGTAGAAATTTACTGTGCATCGTATATTGTCCCTAGTTAAACTCTAACGTGGTGGAGCTGAACTATAGAGGAAAGGGGATTTAATGTTCAGAAGAAATGCCTTTGGTCCCTGATCTGTTCTTGACCATGCCAGTTCCGTGTGGAATTTGGATTAGTTCTTTAATCTGTAATTTGAAAAGGTAGAGTAATAATTCTGACTTTAGTATGATGTAAATAGTAATTAATTTCTATTTCCAAAGCATTTTTGCATCTTCAGAGAGCTCTTCCTTAAAATTGTGTATCCTTGCTCACTTTTATTGCATAAGCAATGCAGAGAATAATACCAAATGTTATTTATTGATGCATTTTAATATCAAAAATGTAAATTCGCTTTCACATTTGCAATGTTTTTCATTTATTTCCCTAGAACCTTCAGACAGATGTTTTTGATTATAAAAGCTAAAGGCCTAAATTTCTCTGGCCTCAATAGAATTGGTAAATTTATCTGTACCTGGGTGCCAAATAAGTGCTGTGACAGAGGCAGGAATTCAGCCAGCAAGTCCCCAGCACTTCTGAAAATCAGATTATATAGGATACATTAAGTAAGGCAATAAACATCCAGCAATGCTGGGCAAGGCAGCACCTTCTGGTGATGACAACAGCACATCCTTCCTCGTGGGGCTCCACATTGCTCCTGATGGGGTTGTGCACCCACATCCCATATCCTGCATCCCATGGGCTGGAGCTCCAGGCAGGCATTGCCCATCCCATCCATGTCACAGCACTTACCAGCACATGGTGTGCCTGACTAGGGGTGAGCAGACAGTGAAATGTTGTGAAGTCATTAGATGGGCAGTAAAGTAAAACTTAACATCCCATTCTGGCTAATTAAAAAGCAGAAAAGGTTAAGTGTACTTAACACCTTTACTTTAACTGATTCTTTCCTATCCATTGAAGAATGCCTCTTATCCAATTGTCCCCTGAACTGCTTGAGAGTAAAGGGGAGAGGACAGAATCCATCAGTCTCTATCCATTGATCCATGGGAGCGCAGGCTGCTCCATCATTCTGGTGCCCAGGGGGAATAGGACACCTTCCCCTGCAGGCACAAGTGGAGGTGGAAGACAGTCCAGCCCTTCCAAGAGACATGCTTGTCCATTCATCCTGAGAGAAGTCTGATGTATTCAACACAAAATGGGATCTAAGAGGGACAAAAGACTCATCTCTGATTTTTGACAGGTCTTCTTACCCACCTTGAGGGACAGAGGTTAGCCCAGCCCTGGAGGAAGAAGCTGTTACAGTGAAAAGTTGCATTAGTGTGACATTTGCAGGACAGGAGAAGAATAATGATTAAGAGATTTTTATGGAGTAGCACTCAGATAAAGGGATGGGCCCAAAGAGTGTCAAGAGGACACTTTACCTTCCTTCTTCGTTTTTGGAAGGCCCAGTTGTCAGTCCTGTGCTATCCTGCTTTATTTGTTTATTCATGAAAAGAAAAAAGGTTAATGGCCTGATATGCAAATGATCTAACACAAAAGGTTCCCTCCTCAAGGAGGATGTGGGAATATGGCAGGAAATTGACTCCCGTCCCATCTTACTTTGCATCTAGGAAATCCAAATGACTGCAGTTGGCACAGAAAAACTCATCAGGTGATTCAGTGCAGGAGTTCCTAAAACCCTTTGTCACACGTGGAAAAGCAAAAAGGTCCTGCCATGGGATGGGGGTGCAGGAGCTCATGCTGGGCCATAAACCCCGAGGATTTGCATTTAATTACTGACCCCTCGTTTGCATTATATCACACTGTTCTTGTCTGTAACTTGTGAACGGTGTCTTTGTTAGACCAAGTTACAAGAGATGAAATGAAGTCAGTAGGTAGGGATTGCCCAGGCTGGGATTCCTGCAGACACAGACACGCTCCTGGATGAAAACAGCCCAGAACTGCCTGGCCATGGCTGATAACATGGACTGACCATGGAGGGCAGGGCTTGGCGAGTTAACCTGCACTGCTGTCAGCAGGGTCAGTTGTCTGAGTTAAAGACTATGGGTTCTGACGATTTTCATTGCCTTTGACATTCACTTCTGGTCTACCAATTCTCATGAGCAAAAGACGTGCTTTGGCTCTCAAAATATCCGTGTTTGGAGCTTTTTCTATTTGCCGAAGGACTTGAGGTCCAACTGAAATCATATTAATGCAGAGGAGTTAAAATCAAAAGGAGGATGTTTGTCACGGAGAAAAGTTAAGGAAAACTTGAAAGCCCGAGTGGATACTCAGATAAAGACCCTGTTTGCTGTGCCAGTGCAAGGTGACCCTTTCCACAGTGTGTGTTTTCACAAGCTCACAGTGCACTGGGGCATAAGCAAGTCACACACAAATTCCTGCCCAAATTAAACTGAGACAACCCAACAACCTCTGCCTTCCCAGGGTCACGGCTGTGGCTGGGTGTGCTGTGGGGGCCTGGACCCGGGTTTTTGCTGTAATATGATTTCTATTGCTTCTAATTAGGCAGCACAGAGCAGACTGCACATTGGGAGAAATGATAAACAGCTCCAGGAGCTCTGTTCTCCCAGCTCTGGCAGTGCTCTGGGATATTGTAAAGCCACAGGGCTTTTGGAGACCAGTGGGGCTGTGTAAGGTCAGGCTGAAGGTCTGTCCCACAGTGGCCTGACTTAGAAAATGGGCATTAAGGCACATCCAAGGGAGAGGCTGAGGATAAAGTGGTTCTTACTCAACTTCTACACCCCGTATCTACCCCACTGCATCCACTGGCACAATTTTTTCCAGAATTCTGCCTACTTGTTTTCTGAACACACTCCCACTTTGTGTCTTTTCAAAGCATTCTGTGGCAAAATTGATTACATCTACTTCCTTTTGTTGGTTTTAGAACTGCTAGGGTAATTTATTGTTATGTTCCTTGTTCTTGTGGTAGGTGAAGGATTTGGTTTTTTCCTATTCACATTTATTCCGCCATTCTTAATTTTACAAACTTCATTGTTCCCTCCCCGCTCTACACACAAAATGATGATATACAGCTCACATGGCTTTAGCATGTGATAAGCCATCAAATGTTAAAATAAGAAAAACATCCCCATAAGCTATAGCATCAAAAAAAAAATCCCCAGTTGAAAAATGCTGGAGATTTGCACCGACTCCAGCTATTTTGGCCAAACAGCTCAGCCTCTGGGCAGATTTACACCTGCAATTACAGAAATAGATCTCCCTGTGTGCAGGCTGTTTGGAAAAATAAAAAGCAACCCTTGATCTCCCCAGCAGCCAGGCTGTGCCTGTGCTGAGGGGCAGGGGCTGGAAATGCTGGGCACGGGTGTCCTTTGCCACAGACACGGGACTGTGGAAAGCTGCCACAGGAAGAAATGAGCAGCACTAACCATGATTAATATGAAATAACTAATTGGAGCAAACCTCTGGAGAGAGAGGTAAGGATTAGAGATAAGAGAAGCACAAATCTTTCTGTTTGTTCTTTTTAAATGAAAGACTCGTAGTGATGAAATTCTTCCCTATTGGTATTCCAGGTGGGGACTTTCCTCCTTCGTGTTGTTCACAGGCATTTTGAAGAGTGACCTTTCAAGTCGCCTAATGGATATGCCAAATACCCAAATATCAATTGTTTCTTTTAATGAAACATTGGTCCTGCTCCACTTTTCCTCATGGGAAGAGGATGTTTCAGCCTGCTTGCTGCCAGCTGTTCCTGCAACATGCCCCCGAGCAGCACAGCTGGGCTGCGCTTGTGGCACCCCAGTGTTCAGGAGCTGCCACATTCCCAGGAAAAGGGATAGACATGGAAATGATTTCCTTGAAAATGATTGTTATGGACACCTGAGTGTGTGCTTGTCTATTCAGATTAGATTCAGAGAGGTGGGAAACTGCTTGGCTGCCCAAAGAAGATTTTCAGCTTTAATTTTTTCCCTACTTCAGTGCAAAACCAAAGAGTTTTCAGTGTTTTGAAAGATACAGAAGGCTCAAAAAGGGGTTATTTTCTGGTGAGGATGATGGTTGAGCCTGTGGTGGGAGGCCTGTTGTCCCACCCCTCATGGCAGCTGGGCATGGCAGACCTGGGCACAGCACTGGGTTTCTCTGAGTCTCCTGGGTTTGATCAATACTTTCATCCAGTGGCCAGAAAAAAACCCTCCTGTTGAAAATGTAGTTGAAACAGCTTTATTCTCACAAATGTTTCCACTATAATAAATCATCCTTTTGTGGCAGGAACAAATGATCTGCACTGTCTTTGCTGGTGCCACTGTGAGTTCCCCAGAGCAGAGCGTGGTTTGTGCCTGCAGTCCCCAGACCCAGCTCTGGTCCCTTGGCTCTTGCCCAGGGATCTGCAGGTGAGCTGCTGTGGGGCAAATCAATAAACCAACAGAAGGTATTCAAATGGGATCTAACTGTATTTTTCCTATTTTTTTTTTTTTTCAAATAACCATGATAGTGTAAGCTCCATCCAGCAGCACACAGCACAGGTGAGGAGCAGCATCCCCCCTTGGAAGCCGGTACTTTTAAGTGCAATAAAACCAAAAAAAGTACACTCAGAATGCCCAGGTTCAGAGCATTTTGGCCAGTTTCCCGAGTAAGGGGAGCTGGTTGATTCTTATTACGGATGGGGAAAGAAACAGATTTTTCAGCCCACTGGAGATTTGAGAATCCTGGTGAGAATCTGGTAGAACTGCAGAAGCAGTTTTGGAGTGGTGTGGTTCAGCAGGTCCTGGCTCTTGGGGTCCTGTGGCAGCTCCATGATTTATTCTGAGCCAGAAGAGCTAGGAAGAGCTGGAAACATCCTGCTTCAGATGCAGCACTTGGATTAATCCTTCTATCCCTGCTAGGGCTGGTCTAAGGACTGTCTTGTCATGAGTATGATACAGGCACATGAACACACCACCAGTACACTGTAAATGCAGATAATTTTCTACAGCCTGGAGCAAATGCAGTTTGACAGAAAAAGAGAGATTTGTCGCAGGGTCCAGACAGTCATACCCCAAATTACAGCTTGTGCCAAATGTGAAATGCAGAAATGCCCTGATGCTCATCGGCAGTGCTGTTCCCCCCCAGCTCCTGCTGTGAGGAATATTCAGGGATTGCTGAAGCACTTCAGCTTCAGAGGATAAAATGGTTGAGCCTCCCTAATCGCAGAGAACATCTCTAGTTACCAACCAGAGAAACATACTTCAAACAAAAATGTGTGTTTACTCTGAAAGGAAAGAAGCCCGGGTGGTGGGGGAGTGAGAACTATTCTTTACCTTTTTCTGAAAAATAAAATAGCCCATTTGTACATTGATTTATCAGGCTTATGCCAACCGTCTTCCAGCCAGGATTCACAATCCTCACTTTTTGTTTCTCTACATGCTCCAGCACACAGATGTGGCTTTCAGAGTGGAAATCAATACATCTGCAGGACGCCTCCGGTGCTAGCAGAGTCCACGGCTTCTTTGATTAAACTCTACTAAAGCATAATTATCTGGAACGCCTTGCCATTTCCTTGGCACTGCTCACACAGATTTCCAACAAGGAAGCATTTTATCTGGGCATTAGAGCCCCACACAACACATGCTGGAGAGAGAAAATTACCATCCTCGGGACAAGAAAACATTTATGTAACATCCAGCTCCAACAGCCAAGAGGAAGGTAGCCCTGGATTTGAAAGTTGCTCCTACTTCTGGGGGCAGGCCCAGCTTCCTCTGGGCGTTCCTGCCAGAGACCACAATTATGGGCTTTGCTGGTGCTTCTGCACAGCCCCGTGGGGGTGAAGGCAAAGGGAGGACTTGAACTGCTGCAACATCCCAGGTTCTGCTCAGGAGGAGATCTGGGATGTGCAGGGACATCTGCATCTTCTGGGATGTGCCCCAGCCTCTGTTGGGGATGCTGTGGTCCTGTCCACAGGCTTAGCATTCCCTCCTCAGCCCAGCCCAGGTTCCTGGGTGCCAGCAGGTGCTCCTGCCCTGGGTACCCCATGCCTGCTCTGCTCTGTCACTCCCATTCACGCAATATGGTCCTAGTAACAAAACAATTGTCAATGTGACATTATCCTCTGGCAATCCAGGCTCAGGCTTCCTCCAACAGGGAACAGAAGGAGAACTGTCATGTTAACATTTCAGCTGACTCCAACCTTCCCCTTTCCTCTTCTTTTCCAAGGCTGTGTGTAAAATCCGCCTCTTCTCCCTTGCACTGCCAGATGAAGCTGCAGCACAACACTTCTCTGGTTTGTGCAAACCCCTGCGTTTCTCAGAGGGCTTGAGTCACCCAACGGCAGCGTAAAACCCGCGGCAGCGGGTGAGTCAGGATGGTTGCCGTGGGCTTCAAAGGAGGTGGTTCAGTCCTACGGGGCTGTGCCAGATCAAAATCGTTATTTTGAAAGATTTCTATCTCTGCAGAGTGGGCCGATGCTGGCCAGGTGCCAGCAGCCTTGTTTCAGCCCCTTCTTTCCTTTTCAGATGATAGGTACCATCAGAGCTTGAGACGTGTCTTGTTCTGGGACAAAGGGATGAAGGATGGTTAGTGGATACAGGAGGGAAAATTTCCATACAAGCAAATTTCCACACTTACAGAGCACAGTGAGTATTGTTTCTGCTGCTCCACTCCAGATGACTCGTATCCAGGTGTAATGTTGTGTTCTCTGCTCTCAAACACAGCAAGGAAAGGGTTTCCAGAGACCCACCCTGTGGGTGCCCTGCTTGGCCCCTCTCCCAGCAGTGGTGCCACATGCTCAGCTGGGTGTCTGGGGATTCACACAGAAGGCTAGGTCCTTCCCATGTCTATGTTGCCTGTTCCATTTAGTGATTCTCCAGAGATCAGGTTTGATTTGGTTGTATGTTTGTTTTTCTTGGGTGACCAACCCAGCCACTGCCACCTGAGGAATGCCTGAAAGTCCTGGTGTCACTTGGGAGCAAGGGAAGATTGCTGCCAGCACCCTCCAGGGCTCTCAACGCCTCATGGAAGCTGAGATGGGAAGATATCACAAATCACTCTGTTTCCAAGCAATGAAGATATTCTTAGGCTCCCTTGTATTGCCAGTTAGAGAAGAAAATAAGAGAGCTTGTCCCTTGTACCAGCCATGAGCCAGCTCAGGTCTGGTGCAGACAACCCTCAGCAGCTTCCAGCAGAAGAGGAGGCTCAGCACCCAGCCAGGGAAGGCAGGAGCTGCAGTTCCCCAACCCGGGCACTGGGGACATGCTTCGACCCACATTCCTGCTCCCTCCAGGGAACCTGCAGCGTTTTTTCCTGATTTTGGGGAAATCATATTACTCTACTTTTATTCTGTGAGGCTTTAAAGCAATTCTGCACTATAGCTCAGTACATCCACTGCAGCTTCTGGAGTCTGGACTCCCCTGAATATGGTTAATGAGAAATCTGAATGGTCAGTCACTCCAGCCTGCTGGGGGTTTAGGCTTTATTGAAAAGGGATATAAACAATTCCATAACCGGCAAAATGAACTAATGGCCTTTTGCATCTGTATTTCATCACACAAGGTGCACAGGGCCCTCTTTCCTGCCAAGGTTCACTCATTCCTTGTGGACATTCACTAAGTGAGGCTTCAAAACCTGAGTGTCCTGGGGAGTACAAACAAAAGCAGAACTCAGGGCTCACTTCAGAATGCTCAAAGAAAATTTGTAATGCTGATTTTGCCTTGCTGGGTTTTTCCAAATGACCAACACTGACAGAAATAATAAGTAATTAATGTATAATGCAATAATGACTGGCTCAGGACCCAGCTTTTGCAACCTGCAATGCAGCAATAGTCAAGGTGCTGACAACAACTCATGGAGTTTGAGGATTGCTGAAGTTACCTGTCTTTCTTTCTGATCACACAAGCAATTGCACATGGACAATGTGGCCAACACAGATATATTGTCTATCACGGCCACAGTGACCCAGGGCCAAGTGTCTCCTCCTGGGATGGATTAAACACTCCGTTTTCCTGCCCAGGTCAGTTCACTTCTTGCATTTTCTTTGTGTCCCTGCAGCTGGAGAAAGTAGAGCCAGCCAGGAAAGCTCAGGTAGTGCTCTGCATCCCAGCTCCTCCACTGCAGCCCTGCCTGTGGCCTTCACTTGTGTTTGCAAACATTTCCCAGGGTTGGTTTGTTGGTTTCTTAAAGTTTTTCTCACACAAGTGCTTGTTTTCTTTGTACCAGGAGCTGTGTCTGCATACAAATGCTGGAGTTGTACCCAAATAAGGCTGTCTCTAACCCCTCTGTTATGAAACATGCCATAAAAACAGCAAACAGGGAACACTGTGGGGTTTTTACATCCCCTCCGGCTGCAGCTGTGCTGGGGGAGTATTGCCCTTGCCCAGCTGTGGATCACTGCTCAATTTGCAGAGCTGTGGGTCATCATCTCTAATCTCTGTCATCCAGTAGGAACCTACTAAGCCCAGAGCTACACTTTCATGGCATGAGGCAAGGCAGGTTTGTTTCTTTGCTCCCTTGACTTCATCCAGTGTCTGGAGCAGCTCTGTGGGTAGATTTGGACAAGCAAAGAAGATGAGCAGGTTGAGTGCACTGTGGCTGCTCATCCCCTCAGCTGGTGTCAGCCCAGCTATAAACAAAGCTGGTCTGTGTGCTGGGTGATTCTTGTAAATATAGAACAGCCAAAGAGAAACCTTAGCGATCTGAGGACAAACTCTAATGAAGGTATGTGGAGCCAGCCAAGATAAGAACTCTGTAAGAACTGCTTATGGAAAGGGAGAATTTAATCTGGTATGTGATGTGAGATACAGCTGGTTCAGTTCAATAATACAGAAATTTTGTTTTGGAGGGTATTTGTGTGTTGTAGGAGATAACTCAGCAAGATCTGAATAGGAGCTGTAGTTAATCAGCCAAGACCAAGTGAGCCATTGTAGGGTCTCTGCTGATCCCACTGGTCCAGCTGAGGTGGGAGAGCATTCTGTGTGTGTCACCCCGCAGTGTGGATGACCAGAGCCTGGTGGGGATGCTGATGGTAATGCTTGATGGCATTGCCAGCAGCCTGGGCCTTCAGGAACACTTCTCTCCGGCACAACCCAAAACTCCTGAAGGTGGTTCCTGCTTTTATTCAGAATGTGCATTTTAGAAACTGTTTCTTGTCTCTTCCGTCGACCTCAGTGCTCACCCAAGCATCGTTTTAGGAAACATCATGTTGTGTTTGGGGTATTCAATGCTTTAGTAGTTTGCTTCTTGACCTTTTCTCGACCCTTTTCTCTTGGGTGGGTGTTTTGCGGGGAGAAATTGCCATTCCCTTTTCCCCAATTTCTCTATCTATAAACACAGTAAATGGCAACAAGCTCTGGTAATTCTCCTTAAAAGCCCTTGAGTACTGAAGTGAGCCCCCGGATAACAGATTGAAAAGGCAACAATTAGGAGAGAAGAGAGAGGAACAAAGGGGATGTAAACAAGTCCCTGCTGTGAGAGCTAGAGCAGCCAGTGAAAGCATCAGGCACAGAGAGCACTGATGCAAGAGGCTGGTGGCTTTTGAAAATTTTTGAAATATAAGCTTAATAAACATTAGAAATCATCTTCAGCCACAAGCCAGGTTTCTCCACTCTCAATGTTATTTTTTGGCACTAGAGCCTGGCCCAGATCCTTCATTCAGGGCAAGACAAACTCTCCTAATCCTTGTTTATAGCTTGGGAGAAACAGTACTTTGTGGTGGTTATATTTGTGAGAGATTATTGGTTTGGTCTATGTGCTTTCAGATGCTGTTCTTTGCTCATTTTGGACAGCCAGGGAATATTCACAGCAACTAATTCCAATGTCCTTCCACTTAGCAGTGGTGAACTTTCTTATAGCCAAGTAAAAATCTTTGAAGTATCACTGAGAAGTGTTTTACAGCTCCATGTAGTGGGCAGAGCTACAGAGGAATTTTAAACAAAAATGTACATTTTACTAGGGCAGCACCCCTACAGCATCTGTTGATACCTGTGGGTGCCCCTGAGTCTGCTGTTGCTGGTGGGGAGGAATTGTGGGGATGTCCCTGAGCAGCAGCAGTTCCCAGTGGCCCAGTGCCTTGGGTGTTGTGCTTGCCCTGTTTCAAATACTGAGCATCCTTCCCCTTCCTTAGTTAATATCCATAAACTTTTAACAAACTTTGTTGAAATATGGTCCTTGTGAGCAAACAGTGTGTGTGGGGGGGGGACCCACATGGCTGATCCACTCTTTCCCTCAATGTTTGTAAAGCTCTGCTTGTGCTGTTGAAGCTCAACACAGGAGTATTGCAAAAGAATTCTGTGGGCCTGGAAGCAAAAGAAAACCATTTCTGTTCTTAAAGGCCCTTTTTTCTGGCAGTGTTCGAGTTCATGAACTCTGACCCCTAGGCCAAACCTGCTGAAGGAAGGGACAGAGCCTAGTGTATTATGGCAAAAATATGCTCTTTTTCAGCACTAAAATTCTACACTCCTTGAAGTCCTGGAAGTCTATTTTTGCCACTTGTTTTGGAAGAGACTTGGGGCATTTAAATGGCTCGTGCGGGCAGTTTTCCAGAGGGCGGGAAACCAGCAGTGCCACAAAATGTCACATGTGGTTCTGGATACAGGCCTTGTAAACCCAGCGTTTTGTCCAGAAAGATTGAGAGACTGGGCATCCTGGTGGGCATCAAGCTGGACATGAGCCTGCAGAGTGCTCTTGGTGCAAAAGAGTGGTTAACCAGTTTGTTGTGTCATCCAGCTGAGAGCAGAGAGAGCGCTGAGTCCAGTGGAAAGCCTTTTATGCAAGGACTGTGCTTTTGTATTGATTTTGTAAAGCATCAGTTAATATATGAATAATAGGCGGGTATTTATTCTTAAAAGGGCCAGACTGTTCTGCCAGGAAAAGCAGGATTCGTAACAGCCTTGAGATATTTTTCTCATTTTGTTCACAATATAAATGATACTTGAATTAATATTCATGTTGGAATAAAATCAGAGGGGGCCTTAGTAGTAAACCAGTAAACAATGCAAGGAAAAATGGCTTTTTATGATTGCATAAAGATGGAAAATGACAGGGGGATTGGGAGCTTGTTTTCTTCTGTCACATCTCCCAAGAAACCAGAGCGAGTGTTCTGCGCTTGTGTTTTATTTTGCCTTTGCCCAGGGACATTAATTATCCTCAAAAAGCGCACAGGGTGACAGAGCCGTGCGTTCCCATGCGGAACAGGGGACAGTTACGGGGTAATGAAACCGATCACAGGGACAGCCAGTTATGAAGTGATCAAAGCCCAGGGTTGGCTCTGCGAGTGCCTCGCCACATGCCAGAGCACAGCTGGCCTTTTGACACGTGGGACTAACTGAGCACGGGCTGGGTGAGGCTGGAAAGTGTCAAATAATTCATTTACTGAAATGGGGAATATTCACTGTAGTGTCTGGGGACGGTTGGTGCTGCAGAATAATGGCCTGGCCTTTTCTTCCACATGTTTGATGTCTTCCCTCCTTTTCCTCCTCAGTTCGCAATATCATGCCAGGAAGAAAAGATTCCTTGTGCAAGAAGCACTGGTGCTTTATTGAGCAAGCTGGAGAATCCCTGGGAAGTTACCCTGACTGGCTATGAACTAAGTTGATGAGTGCCACCCCTCCCATTCCTTTGTGTGAAAATGAGGGACGTTCCCAGATTAATTACGATTGAACTCTATTTGTGCAGAGCAAACAGCTCTGAGCAGCTCTGCATTTGCTGTTAAAGCAATAATCCTTAACAAGAAAGGCATTTAACAGCAATTAATTCAAAGTGAACTGGTCAGTAACTATCACCAAGTACTACTTGAAAGGTCATTATCACTATTAGGAGCCTGGATTTGGATTGTCAATTGTGTCATCTGTCCTTGGACTTTAATGATCAGGGCAGCAGCTTGTTGTTGTTGCAGCTTGTTTGTCCCGTTTTCTTCCGGCAGTTATGATGCACTTATAGAATCCCAAACTGGTTTGGGTTGGAAGGGATCTTACAGACTATCTGGGTCCACCCCCTGCCATTGGCAGGGACAAGTCCACTAGTCCAAGTTGCTCCAAGCCCTGTCCAACTTGGCCTTGAACACTTCCAGGGGTGGGGCAGCCACAGCTTCTCTGGGCAACTTGTTAACCTGTTATCCCTCCTTCCAGTTACACACCTTCTGGATATCTGTCAGCAACTGTCCCATGGCCATTGGTTTATTGAAGATGACCATATGCATTTTTAGATTGGGAAAGATGACCTGGAGGACTGGGAGGAAGAGGCAATTCCCTGTTTTCCCGTCTCTACTTTGTTCACCCTTAAAGATCCCTTTATGATGGGAGACTGGGCCAGGAACAAGTGTCCAGGGTGCCATCTGTGCACAGCTCTTGTGGGGATTCAGATTATTTTGCTCATTCACAAAATTGAGGATCACCCAAAAACCTGCCTTTTCTTGCTTCTGCCTTGAGGTATCACCCAAGTGTCTTGTTCTTTCTTCCCTCCACTTAGGAGCCAATTAACAACCCCAAGGAAAAAAATGAAAGTAAAAATTGTAGTATAGATGAATTCAACCATACAGCTAATAAAAGATCTGGTTGCTGCTTTTTAACTTGGTTGTAAAAAAAGGAAAAAAAAAAAAAAAAAAGGAAGAAATTGATGGACACTGAAGGAGTTTGTCGTGTGGGCACACAAGAAATCTACTGAGCCCTTTCAGAGGAGAAGCAAATGAAGACACTGGTACTTGTGCTGTGCACTAATAGACACATGACTGAGGGCAAGGCATAGGACAGAGCCATTTCTGCTCCACAGAAATCTGATGATGGGTTTCACGGGTGCACTAAGCAGCAAAAGCCACACTTGCTGTTAATTCCAGCTCATAAACTCTAGTGTTGCAGATCACTGTGCTGGAGATACACAGTGATGAAACAAAACTTCTTTGGGGTTTGCAAGAAAAGTAGCAATGGCAAGAAAAGCAGAAAACAGCTGTGACTGCCAGGAAATGATAAAGCATCAACATCAAGATGCATCACAGCACAAAAGTCAGTTACTCAATAATTTTCTGGCACATGCAAGCGAGTGGCTAAATAGCTGGAGAGGTGCCACTTCCAACACCCTGTGTGTGAGTAGCTGTCAGCAGTTCAGTGAACATCAATCTACTCATTTATTATAATTTGAAATGCTTTGGCACACTCATGGGCACCGCTGGAGTGGCAGCTACTGAACACTGTGCTTTTGGGCTGGGGGCAGTGGGAGCGCAGGGCACTGCTGGTACCACTGCCACTGGAGCCCCGGGAGCCTGAGCCCTTCTGCTGGGTCTGAGATGGGGGGGGGGTGGACCTCCAGGTTGGTGTTTGAGAGACATTTCCTACTGGCTTGAATTCAGAACACATGTGGTTCAAAAGTTCCTGAGCTTTCAGTGTGGTACTGATCATCTGTGCTGCAATGTCTTGCTGAGTCAGCACAAGTGGGATTAACTCATGTCCTAGAAGGGCTGTGGTGTGTTGGAATGCTTTCCATAACCTGGGTCTTGAGTGCCAGGTCTTGGCTTTCAGTCCAGGAGGCAGGAGCTCTGCGCCTCAGGGGTGATGCTGACAGACTTCTGCAGTACATGAGCTTAAGATTTCCAACAAAACTGTGCCATAACTGACAGAGTGACTCCAAAATCCAAGTGCTTCATTCCCACCTGGGTGGACGTGGCCTCTGGCAGTTGGCTTTAGCAGTAACTCTTAGCTTGATTGTGGCAGAATATTCTCACTGTTACCCGGTGGGCAGGGAGGGCAACACCTTTTCTGCTGCTCTTGGTGTAATGTTATTGTACCTAAACTGGGTAAAGAGAGGGTTCCTTCAGGAAGCTCAGAGAAAGAATCCCTGGGGTTTGGGTGGGTACAACAAAAAGCCAGTGTTTCCTTCATAGCAGATGTCCCTTTAACTGCTCTGAAATGTACTTAATTGTCATCTTATGGGATTTACAGTTTTGGAATTAATTCCCTAGTGTGCATTCTCATTGTCAGAAGCTGAGGTGGAAAAAAACCACGAAACACAACACTGATACGAGAGCTGAGAGGGGAAAAACCCCCACTGACTACTGAAAAACTGACTGCCAGTTCTGCCAGTGATGTCTAGTCTGCTCAGAGTTAATATTTTTTCACCTTATTTTCTTAAAAATATGACTGTTATTTTTTTCCCCTGGCTTCATGAAACCAATTTGCATCTGAGATGTATTTTCTGGGACCTCGGCAGTGATGGGACTTGCATTGCCTCTCCAAACAGAGCACCATATGCTTGCTTCTGTGTGTGTTTGCTGCCTCCAAAACCTTCCCAGATAATCTCCCTGGCTGAGTACATGACAAAGTACCAGAAAGGCGTTAGCACACAAATGCTGACACTCCTACTAAAGGGGAGAAGTGATAAATGCTTTACTGTGTAAAGAAAAAGATAAGGATGTATTTTGGGAACCAAGCTGAAGGTTGCAATACCTGTGAGTATTTTTATCTTGAGATCAGGAATGTAAGGAGAGGTAGATAGAGACTATCATTAAATCTGCATTGGTTTATTTGAAAAACAAACACTGTATCTGACTTTCAAAGTGCCTCTTATCAGAGATGCAAAGGAATTGCAGTGAGGTTTTCAAATGCATTCGAAGATGAGGGTCCTTATTTCCTTTCACACATAGTTAGTATAGAGTCAGTCTCAGATCAAACCTGCAGCTCTTCACTTTCGAAGTGGGTTTTTTTGTTTTTCAAGCAAGTAATAAAAATTTCAGAGAATAGACATTATTCAGCCATGCCGGAAAAACCCCACCACATCTGAGAAATTGCTTAGCAAGAAAAATATTTTTCAGAAAACCTGCCTGGCTGCACTGATTCCTGTTCCATGGCTATAGGACTGTCTGTCCTGTTTGGGGGTGCTATGTGGATTTGGTGATGTTTGTCTGGATCTCCTGCCTGCCAACACCGGCTGGAAACATGATGTAGGTAAATATTTTGATCAGCTTTGGTTTAAATGGAGCAGCTGCTGCAGGGACAGTTCTCCCCGTGGTCCCTGGTCATGCTGCGCTCCGGCCAGGACAGGGACAGCTGGTCCATCTGACACTGAGGGCTCTGCTGTTGGCCCACGGACTCAGGCTCACTTTTCCCAGACTCCTAGG
Organism: Pyrocephalus nanus; assembly: GCA_038380795.1. Taxonomy (NCBI): domain Eukaryota; kingdom Metazoa; phylum Chordata; class Aves; order Passeriformes; family Tyrannidae; genus Pyrocephalus; species Pyrocephalus nanus. The sequence continues at coordinate 11,411,146 of CM076275.1, read as the reverse complement.
AAGTGCTTATCGTGGATGCACACAGAAGTGCCAACAGTGTGCTTAGAGAGCGATCCTGCAGTTGCTTTGCCCATCTCCTGCACCGCACAGCTCCACCTGCCTCTGCTCCATCCTACCCGGGAAGGTTTGGGGGACCGCTGAACAGTGGGAACATTGCTCAATGCATCAACATTACAGAAGCAAATTATGATAAATTACCTTTAGTGCCCCCACTGGGAAGGTTTCACAATGATCATTAACCCTCAGAAAGACTTCTGCTTCCCGCGGAGGTCTAATGATTGCACTCCGAGCTCCCAAATAAATCACAGGCTGGGTGGCAGGAGGGCCCTGTCACCGGCAGCGGGGGGAAGGATTCCTCACAGGTGGTGGTACTACTTTGTTAAATCCTGCCGAAGGAATAAACATCACCTGAAGTCTGGCAAGCTACCACAGAGAACACTTGGGTGTTAATCTCCGTTGACAGCAGGTGGGGCTGCGCAGTGCGGTGCTGCTGCTCTTCTGGCTGGTTGGTCCTTCGCTAATTATCAAAGCACAGCGATTTCCCTCCCTCTTTCATTCTGCTCAGCTTCTCCTCATCAGGATCGTTTATCTCTTGCAGGGACACTTTCTGTGCCTGTTAGGAGCAAGGGCCACGGTTTTACATTTGTAATCCGTGGGCTCTCGCTTCCAATTTGCCTCCTACCGCCGTTCGTTACTGCAGTGGTGTTTATATGAGTGATTCAAGGTAAAGCTGCCCTCCAACTCTTCCCTTGGAGCCAGCAGCCTTCTCCTAATAAGCTGATTCTGTAGTGTTCATCACCCCTCTTCCAAGCTGCCCCTGCTTCTGATTTGCTGTGGATTATCTGTGGATAGATGTGTCATAGAATCATGGAATTGTTTAGGTGGGAAAAGCCCTTTGTCAAATCCAACCGTTGCCCCAGCACACCACTAAAACATGTCCCATAGTGCCACATCTACGTGTCTCTTAAATCTCTCCAGGGACGGTGATTCCATCACTGCCCTGGGCAGTCTTTGCCAGGACTTGACAGTGCTTTCAATGAAGGAAATTATCCTAATATCCCCTTGAAATTGTCCATCTGTACATGCACAGGGGCACTGATGGGATCACCCTGGTAACCGGAGCATCTTTACCCAGCACAGAACAGCCTCCAGCCTGGCAGCTAAAATAGCCAGGAAGGCAAACTGTGCTGCGCTCAGAGTTCTGGTGGGCAGAGGAAACAGCTGCCTGTGTGAGAACCCAAAACAAAACCTGGGGAACATGTCCTTTAGAAGTGCTCTTATGGCTCCTCTGCCTTGACAACAGTGCGTTTCATCCCTCGCTCGGAGCCCGGCAGCTGCTTCCCTGGCTCTTTGCAGAGCTGCTCGTAGCAACGAGGACATTAATGGGTTTTGTGTTTCTGTAATAAGAACATCGTAGCTGTGAGGAGAGGAACAGCGATGCAAGAACAGTCATGTTCTTAGAAGGAGACAATTATGCTGGATGCTCCTGTTTCAATAAAAAAAAACAGTGGCAGCTTAGCCAGGAGCTGTAAAAGTTCTGAGTTCAGAAGTTTGCTTCATTAACGAATAGCCCTAAAACCTCCCTGAGAAGGAAGTAATTTGGACTTCAGACGAATTTGAAACAGTTTCATTTTCAAATTAATTTTATTGTCGTTTTGGAAGGGTCAGGATGCACAGAACTACCCAAATACAGTTTTCTCCAAACCATACGCTTTGGTATTCCGGAGTGCGTAAACAGAGGGTTTGCAAACATTCACAACAATCAGGTCTGTAAGCACCAGGCATGCTAATGAGGTGAAAATTCCCTGAAACAATAGGTCAGTCTAATTATTAACTATTTCAAATTCCGAAGACGAGAAGTATAATCTGCTTTGAGTGCAAAGGGTGCTCCCGTGAAATCCCTAAGTTCCCACGGGGGGGAGGGGGTTGAGGGTCAAGTGCTGATGTTTGTTTCCGTGACATTCGGTGACTCAAGGTTAACGATCTGTTTTCTGTGTGTGCAGCTGGATACCATTAAATAAAAGGGGTGGTTCCGTAACTGGGATGTGTCGTTCCCCTTGCTGAGTTATTCAAAAGAACTCCACGTGATCGGATCCCCTTCTGGCTGACTTTCATGTATGTATTTAAATCTTTTTTATGAACAATGCTATGATTATTTTGCTTTTTGAATAGAATGATGGGTCGAGTGAAATGATCCCAGTGACGCCAGCCAACTCCAAGGCAAATTGATATTCCCCTCTCTAGTACTGGGCTGCCTCTTTATTCCAGGATCTCCAGTTAGGAGCTGCTCATTACCTCCAATTACCTTTATAAAACACGAAAGAGGTGCCTGGTTTTATAAAAAATATATATACTCACCAATATCTATAGATATGTTTTAAGGTATATAAGAGGTGTGTTATATATGCACACCCATGCCCTTGGGGAGGAAACAGCCTGTTCTGCTCTGCCTCTGTGGCTCACAAAGGGTCACTGCTTGACACCTGAGCAGAGCACGGAGTGAAGCACCAGGACTTGATCACCCTCTTCTTTGTAGCAAATAAAAAACCAGGAGGCAGCCTGCAATCAAATACCTGTGGAACACTTAAGTGGGCTCTACTGCCCAGTGCCAATGTGAGGAGCAGTGGAGCAGCTGCTGCTGTGCTGTACTGTGGAGTGTCCCCTCCATGGAGCCCTGTGGAGCCCTTTCCTGGCACTGGCCTTGGAAGTAAAACCCACCACAGGGCCAGAGCTGGGTGCTGGGATGCAGGTTTCAGTACTTTTGTTCCCCAGAAACCTAAGAGCTGGGAAGAGAAAGGGAGTTTTCTCCTGCCTTAAATCTCTGCAGAGCTTTTCCCCCTTACTTATGTGCTGCAGAGTGATGGTGAGTAAATAGCCCTACAAAGCTGTAAGTGCTGTGTAATGCACTGGCTGCCCAAATGGATCTGTGTCCCCTCTGACAGGCCCTTCCCTGCAGGGAACCACTGAGTGTGTGGGGAAGGGATCAGAGATTCTTGCTGGGAGCTGATGGCCCTGGCTCTGCCTCCCTGAGTACAGCAGTTCTGTGAGCCCAGGAGGATCCTGCCTGCTCTAGATCAGTTCCTAACTAAGAAGGTAACAGGGCAAAGAGTAAGGAGTGGGTGAAAAACAGTGCAAAACAAGATAAAACACATACTTTTCTCCAGTGTGACAGTTTTAGCAGCTGCTCTCTAGTGCTGCCACAAACACTGCTGGGCAGCAGCATCTGCACTCCTTGCCTATCCCGGGTAAGTGCCACTTGGCAGGGTGCTGAGATGTCCTGCTGATTACAGCCTCTCCCTGTGGAGCTGGATGTGAAGCAGTTGAGATGTGGGACAATGAGGACTCCACTGATGGCATTTTCTGGTCAAGTTTTTGGTTTCTTTGGGTTTTCAGGCTTGACTCTTTCTTAAAGCTGACCTTTCTACTCCAGGCTCCTCCATCCTTTTTATCTTTGGTGCTTCTCTGATTGAGCTGTTGCTGACTCATGTCAGTGGGAAAAGAGAAAACTATTGGAGCCTTTCAGTGTTTTGCCTGCTTGAAGTTCCTGGAAACCCTGGTCAGTGCATCCATTTTGTTATGATGTAGCATCAAGGATTGTTTTTTTTTCCAGGGATATATTTTACTCAGTGTCCTCAATTTTACTAATGAATTAAACGCTTTTGCTGGGTCATTGTGCTCCAGTTGGGATGCTGTCAGAAGCCCAGGGAGGCATGTTTGGGAGAGTGCAGGGCTCAGCTGGAATGTGCTTGGGGTGTCACATCCACCCCTCAGTGCAGCCTCTGCAGGGCTGCAGCCCCTCGGTCCTCAGAGCATTTATCCAAGGGCAGACATGAGTCATGGTCGCTTCCTCTCAGCACAAGGACATTTAGGAAGATAATAGGTGGGAAAAATAACAGTTGATCCTGAGGCTGAAACTGGAAGCCGTTTCTGAATATCAATTAGCATGTGACCTCAAATTGTCCTGGTTCCTGTCTGCTTGGCAGCGTCTCTCCTTGCCTGAGTCCAGCCTTTGTTTTTCCTTTGTCCCTCTGTCGCTTCCACACTGGGACCCTCTTATTTGTCCAATTACTGGCACAAACCTGTGCTTACCTGTGCAAGACAATGCAGCCTGTCTGAAAATGGTTGCTCTTCATCCCACTCTGTAGTGACAGGAAAATCCCATGTTAATTCTGCAGGGATTGGCTCTGGGCTTCTCTCCTTTTTCACTGGGCGTGGAGAGCCTGTTTCTGTAACAGAGTCCTGTTTCAAGCTTACTCCCTGAAATCTCTTCCAAAGCCAGAGAAAAATGAACTTTTCATGTTCAAATACTGTCAGAGTTGGAGAGCTTGTAGTACCCATAGCAGCTCCTTCAGCTGTTGGTGCAGCAGTTTCTTGGTGCTGCCAGCTGGTCCAAGGGGGATGGGGACCAGCTCATCCAACTGGAGGTTTGGCTCAGCAGTCGGGGTGGGACAAGTGAGAGGGCCTGGCAGCACTTGTGCTTGTGTCACTGAGTCCTTCACCTGCAGAGAAGCAGGAGAGTTTTATTTTATACACACAAATTATCTGGGGAGGTACTATAAAAATACAGTAAAACTGCCTGGCTGGCTGAGGATACCTGCCAATTCTGTTTGCTGGAATGCAGCTGAGGGGGGCTGCAAAAAGCATCACTGCAGAAGGATCTGGACTTTTGTTGTCAGTTCCCACTGTTGCTGGGTGTTTCATAGCGGGAACCCAGCTCCCCCCTCTCCTGTCACTGGGGATCAGCAGGAATATCAGTGAGGCTGTTGTGCTGGTGCGGTACAAGCAGAGTGTCAGTGCAATCAAACAGTCACAATGGCCCTGCTTAATCAGAGTGTACAGTTTATTTTTTACATAGTAAATTTGCTATGATCTAGGTCAGTGCTTGCAATACCAAAATCCCCTTCCAGAGCTGTTTGTTACACCGCCACAAACCCAAAACTCACAAGGGCTCTCGTGTTTCCAGGTTGTAGGGTGTCCCTGGCCACCCTGAGTTTTGGCACTCTGCTCTCCAGGAGAAAAAAAGCTTGGATTTATTTTTTTCTGGCCTACACTTGCTGTCCATCGCGTTGCAAAGCTCAGAGTACCAAGTTTGCTTTTTGCCCCACAAATTTCATTAATCATGAACTGCATTTTGCTTCAAGTAAGAAGGTCAGAAGGAGAACTGTGGTCAATAAGCACAGGCCAAAGGAGTAACTAGGAATATTGATTGGAAATGAAGGCCTGGTATAATAAACTGCTGTCTGGAAGGAAGGCTAAATACACAGGGAGGGCCCTGATCTGCTATTCCCATGGCCTTTCAGAAGTAAGTAAGAAATTATTTTTTCTTATTTTTTAATTTTATTGAATCACTTGATGGCAATAACTTACCAAATTTCCTGTCATTGCAATGCTCCAGCCTCTAAAAGTAGGACTTGACAGGGTTTTTTTCTCAGCCTCAGGCTTGGTTCAGAGCACCAGCCTGGTGTGCTCATGGTCTGCCGTTTGTCCTTGCCTGCTTTCATATTAATTTGATGTGTCATTATAAAAATGGGGTGACTGAACAGTTTCAATTCTTGGCAAACTGGGTTTAATGGAGTTGGTGAGGAAAGCAAGCAGTAAAATTTGCTTCCTCCAGCAAGACTTGGCGTGGCCCTGGTTTGTCAGGTTGGATTCCTCAGTGCCAGGTCACATTAAGTGATGCTTCAGGACAGGGCTGGGCTGTGGCTGCATGACACTGGAGCTGCAGAGAGGTACTACTGCTGAAATTCAGTGTGGTGAAAGCCTCTGTGGTTACACTCGCTGTGAGACTAGTGGCTATGGCTGTAAATACATATCTAGATTTCCTGGGCAATGCAGTAACAGGTCCTGGGAAGTTCACTACTGCAGTCCCAAGACCCATATCCTGTCCTGAAACAGCTCATGGCCAATACTGATGGGATTGTTGCTCACTATTATAATTTAATTTTATGCATATTTGCTCAGTGTTTCCCAAAAGGTGTCATGGCAGTGTGTTATGGGCTCTAATTCTTATGGCTTCTCTATTTTTCTGCAAAACCATATGGCACCTTATTGACTAACAAGTGTTATGAATAATTAAAACTAAATTGCAACTCTCAAAAAAGGTGACCAGAGCAGAGGGAGTGAGATCCTGACCTTGCTACCTTGAAATGGGAGTGTTGGAGCTTCACTGCCCATCTCCCTGCTCTTCTACATGGAAAGATTTTAAAGGCTCATGAGCAGATTTTCGGGAGCCACTGCAGCCAGGCCACCGAGGGCCTCCATTACTGTTGTGCTCTCATGGCTGATCTATTATTACAGCCTCTTGCACTTTGTGCAAACCAATTAAAATGAATAAGTGTACTCTGATCTAATATTCAAGTCACTTTTTGGCACGCAATCATTCATCATAAATGCACATAAAACTAGAATTCAATTAATCAGCTCATACAAAGAGCCTGTCTCTTGCTATTTTTTCCTAGTGCATTTTTTTTTCTCTGAATAAAAATGTAATTGTCAGTGCAAAATATCAAACCAGAGCCACATAACAAATAACTATGGATTTGTAATTAAACCCAATAAAGCCTAAGATGGAGTATAAAAGGCAGAGAGCTAAAATCCAATTAAAACTTATTATAAGAAATACAATGCCAGGATTTTTTTTTTTCCAGCGGAGAGCAGCGTGCTCTGGTTGGTAACAAAACACCGGTATTGGGTTTGATAATGAAGCCCGAGGAATGATTCCGGGAGTGTGGAGCAAACAGCTAATGGCAAGAGGAGACAGTGACATACGAGGGAGGCCCAAGAACAGCCCCATTATCTGCTGCTGTAATCAGAGGCCGGTTATGGCTATTTCCCCTCCTGTCTATGGGAGCACTTGACTCGGAAGAAACAAGTTATTAATTCTTGTTTCCCAGGATGGCAGATGGTATTACCTGCATTTGTGTTTAGGTGAGGAGAGAGATTCATTTTCGAAGAGCTCTGGCCATTAGTGTGGGACTGGAGTGGTGGGTGCCCACCCTGAGGTGAGGGGTGCGGGGTCTCTGCCGAGCTGGGTGGGCAGGACACATTGGAGAGGGGAGAAGGCAGTGAGGGCAGCGTCTCCTCATGATCAGGGTCGTGCTTCCATCTGCAGCAAAGCCCATCCTGCTGCCCTCCCTGCCTGCCTCAGCAGGTAAGGAGGGAGCAGTGAGCGATCCAGCTCTGCTGTGCTTGCTGCCCAGAGAGAGAGGAGTGACAGCGGGGGGCTGCTCTGGAACCTGAGCCCACCCTCCAAACCCAGGGCTCAAACTCCTTCAGGGAGCACAGGAGAGCCTGGACTGAGCCCTACTTCCTTTGGAGCAGACACACGACCCCACTGGTACTCCAACCTTCTTCCCTGTGGAAGTGCTATGCCTGGGAATTTTTCCTGTTCTCCCAGCTCTCCAGTTTTTAGTGCAATAAACATTCACCCAAGCAAAAGGAGGGAGCCTTTCTGGTGGTTAGAGCCAATCAGAGGGGGGAAAGCCCCTTTTTTTGGGTGGTACCTCAAAGAATATTATGAGTTTCTGAGAAGGACCTTCATCCCTCCTCATGCAGCAGGTCGATGCTCTGGTGTTTAACCTGAGTTTGTACTCGTGAGCCCAAGAAGTACTTGAAGGACCAAATCCATTTGACTGGGTCACTGCCAGGGAGAGGTGAGCAGAAGGTTCACTCATGAGCACCTCAGGGGCTGGTCCATCCTGCTGGCAATGCCAAGGCACCTCCAGGAGCAGCCAGTGCTCTGCGGGCTCACTGCTGCCCTGTGAACCACATCTGTCAGTGCCCTGTGTACCCACTGATTGATCCTGGGTGCTATTTGCCTCTTGAGATTGTTTATCATGCCTGGAAACATCACAGAGGTTTGATCTCCCATCCCTCATTGCCTTCATCCTCCTGTGCGTGCCTGGCTGGGGACATTGGAGCTGGGAAGGAATCAGCACTGTTGGCCAAGGAAGAACCTTCAGTGTGGTGAGGAGCCTGAGGGGGAGAGATGTCACTGCTGCCTCTGGGAAAGAGGAAAAATAAGAAACCTCATCTAACACTGTCTTCTCACACACTGGCCTGACTGTAATCATTATTTCTCAAACAGAAATGGTTACAAATATAAATTGTGTTGTTGGACTTTTTTTCTTTCATTTTGTTCCGAGTCAGGAAGCTTCTTAGACATGGAAAATAAACGCTTGAAGTTAACCTACTCTGAAAACAACTGGACTTTGGCTTAAAATGGAGAAAAAATAGACTAGATTTTTCTTCCCAGATTTCTCATTGTTGCAAAATAACTGTAATTATTCCCTTTTTTTTTTGTTATTGAGTTCTTCCATTGTGCAACATGTAATTCTCTTAACTAGCAGAGTATGCCCGGCCTTTCATTTCATCCTGACCCTACTCTTTTCTAAAAATTTGATTATAGGCACAACTCCCGTGTGCCTATTTTTCGTCTTTGTAGCATTAATGGCCTATTGAATAATTCCCAGCTGCTTTGTTTATCCCTTTTCTTTTGCTAGTGGTTGTCACTAGTTTTGCAGCTTGGTGTTTCTTCACCTCCATGTGACTCTTGTGTGGATCAGCCTGAGCAAATCTGAGAATGTCAGCTGGGCTTGGTGCTGTATCAAACAGGATGTGCTGCTGCCCTTGACTTCCCTGGCTCTCATCCGTGTCTTAGCTCCTGACAACCCCCCCAGGCCTCACCCTTTGTTCCTCATGGTGGTGAGGACTCCCTGGAGGGAGAACCGCTGGCTTTTATGCACTTTATCTGGAAGCTGCATAAGGCAAAAGGCATTAATGGGTTAAATACTGAAATCTTCTGCAGCCAAAATTTGAGACATTTTTTTCTGTGACTGTAAGTGTCTGAAGTGGTTTTGAGCTCTTTGGGAAGCGTAGCCACTCATGGTGTGACCTTCGAGCGAGAAGGAAAGGATGAACAGTCACGGACACCACAGACAACTTCAGGAGCTCTTAGGAAATCCTTCATTAGGATTCAGATATAATATAATCTCTCTTTCTTTTCCAGCTGTTATTAACAATACCTGTAACAAAGCCATAAGGGAATGAGGTGATTTTTCTCATCGGCTGAAGAGACAGTCACCTGAAATAAGAGAGGGAACAAGATTCCAGTCTGTGTGGCTGAATTCAGGATGGGAAGAATACACTGCCTTTCGTATTTTATTATTGAAACAAAACACTGAGCACTAGGCCTAGGGACTGTCAAACACAGTTATTTAACATAAATTAAGTGGTAAATAAGAAGTATTAAAGTTGTGTGGTGTAAGCAGCAGCAAGCAGTAATTTTGGGTAGAGACTGAATCCCAGTGTTCAGCTGTTTGTGTCTTACAGCCACATCCATCCTGAGATGTCTTCTGCTGTCTATTAATTCACTTACCACACAGCTCCTGTCTCAGAACTCTGACCCTCATTTAGCAGCTTTAACCCCAGCCCGTTTCCCTGGCAGTTAATAACGTCCCTGCGCAGGTGCTCGTGACGTGTGATCCATCCTCGCTCCGCAGGCTCTTCTTTAACAATTAACAGCATTAACAACACTCTCAATATCATGTCAGTGGCTCAGTCATCACTGGGATTCTGTGCTGGGGCTGTAATTGAAACCATCTGTTTGAAGGTTTCTATTCTCTCTGTCTTGCTGGTGGAGCTGCCATCTCCTGCTCCTGGTGTCAAGCAGAGCTCATGGAGAATTTCTGTATCCCTACATCCCACCTATTCCTGCTCTCTGTCAGTGGGAAGCCATTGCCCCATGTCCTGTCCCCCCAGGCCCTTGTCCAAAGTCCCTCTCCAACTCTCTTGGATCCCCTTTAGCCACTGGAAGGGGCTCTAAAGTCTCCCTGGAGCCTTCTCTTCTCCAGGCTGAACAGACCCATTTCTCGCAGCCTGTCTCCATAGGACAAGTGTTTGGGTGCTTAGCAGGGACTCCCTCGTGCTGAATTCTGATGACTCCCACGCTGGGAAGCATGGATTCTCCACAGCCAGGCCGAGGAGGTGATGGGCAGGTGGCTGTCTGAGGGGTTATTATGAAGTCACCCTCAACACCATGCAGGTGACTTTTCCTTCAACTGGTTGCACCACTGAAAACAAACAGTTTTAGAGGGAATCCATTTCTCAGCTGTCTTCAGGATGGAGGAGAGTGCCCACCTCCTTCCTCACAGGCACCAACAGCTTTCTCAGGGAAGTCTACAGCTGGCTGTGGAGTTGGAAATTACTGCTTTGAAGCAGTGGCTACCCTGGCCTTGGCACCTTGTGCAGGACATCTGGGGGTGCCTTTTGTGTGAGGGGATGATGTTCTGCCCTCCCTTGGGAGATTCATTTTGGCTTCACCCCCAGCCAGCACCCACTGCCGGCATTACTGCACAGGCTCCCTAGACCCTGCAGAATTATGCATACGAGCTGCTTCTGAAATTAGCTGCACATGTTTATATTAACATGCAAATAAAGCAGCTTCAAATAAACCAAAATCTGAAAATGTCTCTTCATTAGGTTCGGGTTTATGGCATAATTGATTTGGGGGGGCTGCGCGTGGCTGGCGCCGGCTCTGATTACCTTCCTGACGCTGAGGGGATCCACAACAATCACACTGATAACAACCCATTAAACATATTCAATTAAATTACTGGTAATTCTGAAATGGCTCAATATTGCACATGGGTTCGTTTAATTTTTATGTAAATTCTGTCCCTGATTTTGCGAAGTCTTAATAGTTTAACAGCAGATTAGGCTAAATTATTTTAATTGAATTTTATGTGAATTTTTTCCTTCTGCCTTTAAGGAACACATTCATAAAGATTTTTCTTTTGGATGTTGTGCACAGAGAGAAATGGATGGTGGTGCTGGCTCTTCCAGCTTTGCTTTAGGCCACCACAAATTTGAAATCCAGGTAAATCAAAATGTTGCTGTTTTCGCATGGGACATTCAAATTAGGAAGATAAATGCTGGCTTTGGAAATGGAACTAGAGGAGAGCAAAGGAGGGATTAAATTTGAGGACACTTATTCTTGAGGGTGAATAGTCTGAGGGTTTGGGCTATTTCTCATCTTCCTCAGGTGGATATTTGCATTGTTGAGATTTAGAGCAGAATTCCTTACTTGCTATTAATTTTTATTCCATATTTATTATTTAGGTGACACGTTGGAACCATTTCTCACTGACCCCTTGGTTAGAAATAGCATCTTAATGGCACCTAAAGATTGGTATTGTCAGGATTCATCTCCATGGGCTCCACTCTATGTTCCCACGTGGACACCAAATCTGTGCCTTGTGTGGCAGCACTGGTTGGTGCAGCCCACGCTGTGACACCTGTGTGGAGCCACCAGGATGGGGACATGTGGCATTTATGGGTGGTGATGTGATTTATTCTCTTTGGTTCTATAAGCTTCGCTTTCTGTTTATTTGTGTTTCTCTTTTCCTGTAATTATTCTATTAGTACAATATTTTAGATGTCTTAACAAAAAAAAAAAAAAAAGTCAAAGGATTTCTCCTGGGGTAAGTGTGCCAACAGTAATCACTGCTACGTCTGGAACAATTGGAATAAAAGAAGTGTCTTGCTGCTAATGATCCCTCATTTGTATTAAAGTCATTTCTGCAGTTATTTCAACTAATGCTTATCTGCTGTGTTGGATTCTGGAAGTATGTGTGGAAAAGGCTGAGCTGTTCTGCTCTGCTCCCCATGGCGCTGTCAGTCCAGAGCCTGAGAGCACTGTGTGCTTACAGAGGTCATTTCAGGAGATTGGGGGTACCTGTAGTGGAAATGAACAGTGGGAATTACGCAGATCCAAGATCTGAATCCACCTGACCCCAGAGAAGGCACCTGAACCCCTGGCCATGGATGTCTCTTTTTTTTTGCCTTTCTCTTTTTTCCCTTTACAAGGAGAAGCAGCCTCAAGTTGCACTAGAGAAAGTTTACATTAGGTATTAGGAACAAAAATTTCACAGAAAGGGTTGTTAAGCATTGGAAGGAGCTGTCCAGGGAAACAGTGGAGTCACCATCCCTGGAAGTGTTCAAAAAATGTGTGAATGTGAGATACCTTTAATTTAATGGTGAACACGTAGTAGTTCTGGGCTGACAGATGGTAGTTGAACTTGATGAAGCGGGTGGAGAAGGTGGTGGGACACCCCTTCCTACCCTTTAGTCCCACCTCTCAAGCACAATTTACCCTTACACAGTGACAGCTGGACATTTCTGTGGTCAGTTTTTGTCCAAAAGGCAGCTGGGATGTCGCTTGGCTGAACTGGGGGGGTTTGGAACGGTGATATCAAATGATATCACATTCACTGTGAAATTAGATGTTTGTGTGAGGTTACAAATGTAATAGGGCTTAAGCCACAGCTTTGAAATGGTTTTATAAATGCTCCTGAATTATTCAATGTAGAAAGGGCCCAATTAGCTTAATTGACAAATGAATCAGTCCAATTGATGGCACCTGGCATTGTGAGTGAACCAATGAGGGCAGGGGAGGGCCCGGTGGTGCCAGGAAGGGTATGAAGGGGCTCCATGGGCTGAGGGGGTTTCTGCAGTTCATGGGTGTCTGTGGAGATGCACAACTTTTTAAAGCCATTGGCCCAAGAAAAGCTTTTCTGTTTGAGGTTTGTTTCTTTTAAGCATGTCTATTTTCAAGAGATGTTTAGATACCAGAACACAGTTATTTTTAGATCCATTTAGGAGCATGTTTTTGTGAGGCTCCTGTTTCCCAGCTCCATTAACGAGCTTTCTGGGGAAGCTGCTGCGTCCTAGCACTCCCTGAAGACGTTCCTGAGAGCCTGGTAGTGTAAAGCTCTGGAAATGAGCAGATGAGACTGTGAGTCATGACTGCTGTCCTAATGCACTGCAAAGTGATCAGTGGTGATGGGTAATTTGGGTGTATTTCAGTGAAGAGCCTCAGGAATATTCGTGAGCTTGGGGCTGAGTGATCTGTGCAATCCCAGGTACCAAAGATCTACTAATTCATTCAACCCAGTGATTGGTAATTTGGGTGGCTGGAATTGCAAGCAACCAGCTGAGGAAAAATCGGTTTGAGGTGTATGCAGATAATATTTTGAATGTAGAATATGTCCCAATATAATTCTTGTTTTAAAAAGAGAAAAACATGAGTTTTAAAATTGGACAAATGGAATCACATTAAGCAGAATATTTCCAAATGTTTCAGCCAAGTGAAGTCTTCTAGAATTTGGTTATTTTTCCTCCGAGAAATAAATTTAGATTTAAACGAATTCAAAACATTAGTTGCAGACTTTTCTTACTTGGGAAATCTACAGACCTGGAACAGAATGATTTCAGATGTTGCTGTATCCTGTCCGGCTCAGTCTCACAGCCTCATGTTCTGTGCCTCAGTTTCCCCTCAAGGAGGCATTTGGTAGCTCTGAGGTTCCCTGGGCTGCAGGGCTGTCAGTGGGACTGGACAGGAGCCTGGGGGCCAGTTCCTGCCCCTCACTTCTCTCGACCATGAGAGAGGGACCAGGGACTGGGCAGCTCCTGCCTGAGCGCCTTCAAAGCCTTAATTAGCAAGGCAGTGGAGAGGACTTTCCGTGTCTGATGAGAAAGTTGTCTGGCTTTTGTATTTACTGTTGTTTGGCACAAATCCCCTTCCTGTGGTGTTGCTTTTTTAGCTCCCAATACACCCCTTGAGTGGCTGTTGGTGCAGTGCTGGGACAAGCTGTGCTGAAGTCTGGGGCAGTTGGGCAGGACAGAAGTCTTCAAAACCCCTAATTAGATGTCTAATCTAGGTAAATAATATTTATTTATATTTTTTAATGGAAGAAGATGAAATCTGAGCTCTCCATGTTCCTCACATCCCAGACTGGAGTTGTCTATGGACAGGGATTCCCTGATTTCCTGCTCACCATTGTCCTCACACACATCCCTGCTGCTGTTCTTTGGGAATGGTACAAAACAAGATCTGATTTTTTTTTCTTTAAATGCAAGATGCAGCCACGTGGGGTCTTATGAAGGATGTTGATGGGTCATTGGGAGACTTTACTTGAGTAACTGTGAAAGGCAACTGCAGGCCTCAGCCCCAGTGCTTCCAGCTTGGGATCATAAAGCCAAGGGCACCATGTAGCTTATGAGCATCTGAATGTCTTTAAGGCTCTCCTGTGACCCTTAGGGGTTGGCCAGTCCTAATTGCTACTTAATTTGATTATCCATCATCATGGGCACAGAGCTGGGTGGCTGGAGCTGTGGCCAAGCCCCAGGTGCTTCGTGTTTCCTGATAAATGCTCAGTCCTACTCCTGGCACAGGGGCTGGGAAGGGGCTGGAGGCTCTTAATTCAGCTTGGCATTTTCAAAGGGAATTGTGAGCAAACCTTTGGAAACTTGACCTGAGTCTCCTGCTTTGCAGTCTCTGGTCCTGTGCAGGGCAGGAGATCAGGGGGATGAGCCTGTGGGGTCTCTGGCTGTGAACATCCCCCTCCAGTTGGGCAAGGCTGGGGCACCAGCAGATATCAATATTTCATGCACTGGCAGAGGGGAGGTGGCAAACTTAGGGCAGAAATGAAAATGTATGCAAACACAGGTGCCTCAGGAGGAATTTTCCTAAGTTACATTTTTAAAAAGAAATGTGAAAATACGTAAACTAACTTGGCAAAACTCAACAAGCTGCAAAGATTATCAGCTGGACGGGGGAAAACTGACTTACTCCAACAATGATTAAAAAGTAAAATGTGAGCACCAAAAGAAATGGGGATTTGGGAACATGATGAATGTGGAAATTAATGGGGTTTTGGTTATGTTTTCCCTTTTCCTGTTTGAGAAGCACATCAGTATGGAAAGCTGTTAGACTGTGGAAGCTTATGCTGAATGCTAAGTCCCTGATACCTGAGGTGATTGGCAGGGGCTGGATGTGTCCCCAGAATGAAAAGAGGTTATGAAAGCATGTTGGGAGGGAGTTCAGCTCTTGGTTGGTTTGAGTGTGATATTTAGATGGCTCCTGCATTTGCTGAGCTTTTTGTTGCAATCTTCTTTTGTTGTTTTGTTTTTTTGGGGTTTTTTTTTTTTTGCTTTTCAGTTATTTTTTCAAGCACTAATTAGAGAATTAGGAACACTCACCTCCCACGCATCAATTTGTCATGTTCTGCTTTGCCACAGTAATTTCAATAACGGGTTTTGTAATCTGCCTGTGATGCAGAGTCAGTTTAACACAGACACACCTAAAGCAGAAATGTGTTAATTTTATTACAAATTCTCATCTTGAAATGGGGAAAACACACCAAAGTCGTGCACATAAACTTGTTTACAAATATCAACACCCTTCCTACAGCTATGCTGGAGTGGGGTTGTTTCTCAGAAAGAGTTAATTTTTGTACCTCACTATTTCTGAGGGGATGGGATGAGCAGAGGGGAGTGGTGAGAGGTGTCCCCCAGGATGAGGCTGTGCTCCCTCACTTCGAGAGGTTTCCTAGTTTCTAAATCTGTATCCACTGAATTTGAAAGTATTTTCAACAACTCAATGTAAAGGGATCTTCGCTGACAATTCTTTATTAAATTACACACACAGATACCAATGTGCAGAATAGGCTCAGTGTGAGGGGTAAGAGTGATGCACAGCCAAATGTGGTTCACCATTTGCTTAGTCTTTATGTTTTATGTCAGAGACTTTTAATATAATTTAATTTTGCCATTAGTTTCTAAAACCTGCCGTGTCTGAAATCCCACATATTAAGAAGGCCTGTTTAATGATGATATATCCAATCTTTTCTCCCTTTGTGATATTAATTCTCGAAAATGAAAATTAAAAAGAAGCAATGAATGTTATTTCAGTGAATTTACTGGAAGCAATTAAACTACAAACACATTTTTTATGACTGCAGAGTGTAGCCAGTATTCAGAAACATCATTTTTTCCCTCTGCTGACTATATTTTTCCCTTCAAGCAAAAGTTGGAATTATCTATAGAAATTATGGTCTTTTTCAGAGATTTTTTTTCCTTATCTAATTGAACATTGCTTTTGTACTTGCATCTTGCACAGTGTTAAATCCCATCCTCCGAGCCTGACAATCTTCTGAAGATGTGGAGGTCATTAATTTTAATTCAATGGAACTTTTCTACACTTTCTAGAAAATGAGGATTAGTCTCAATGAGTTTCATTAAATAAACAGAGCAAATTAAAATTTATAATACAGATCTGTAATGGATGAGAATGATCTCATCAAATGCCATTTGGCTCGAAGCAGGAACGGCCTTGGCTGCATGGAGTGAGGGGTGCAGAGAAATTCTGGGTGATGAGGAAGGATGAGGACCTGTTGGAATGAGTCCAAAGGAGGCCACAAAAACGATCTGAGAGCTGGAGCCCCTCTGCTCTGGAGACAGGCTGAGAGACCTGAGGTTGTTTAGGCAGGAGGAGACGAGACTGTGGGGAGATCTTAGAGTCCCTTCCAGTGCCTAAGGGGGGGTCCAAGAGATGGAGAGAGACTTTGGGCAAGGGCTTGGAGGGACAGGACAAGGGAGAATGGCTTCCCACTGCCAGAGAGCAGGGTTAGATGGGATATTGAGAGGAAATTCTTCCCTGGGAGGGTGGTAAGGCTCTGGCACAGGTTGCCCAGAGAAGCTGTGGCTGAAAAGCTCTGGTGCAAATTTATTCATGTGATTTGAATCGTTCCTCTTTAGACTTGCACATGCTGTTTTCTTTCCAGTTGCTGGGATGTGTTTTATGGATCAGCGACTCATTTCCAATGCCGCCGTTCCAAAGGTGCAGGGGATGCTGGCAGGGGTTGTGCACAGCGTTAAATTAGGTCCATCGGCCCAGCGCTGACAAGCCCCACATCAGTTTGTTCAGGATAAACTAGATGGTCCTTCCACTCCTGTTGTTGTTTCGCATCCCTTCAGCCATTCTAAGGCTGATTTCTCTGCCTAATGGATCCTTTTACACCTCCTTTGTCCGCTGAGGTTTTTGATGGCTGTGAAAATCAAAGCATTTAAATATCCGGGATTGGATTAGCACTTCAGAGGCTGCCTTCCAGTAAAGTCTGCGTCTCCATTGCCAACGATCCTTTTACTCCAGACTGGCAGGGAATAGCTCCTCTAAGTAGTTCCTTTCCACTTTGTCTTTGGCATGCCTGGTTTATTTGATTAATAATACACTGAACTACACACAAATTCTTTCCCACTGGAAATTCTTAAATATCCTTCATATGGGAAGGTCGTTCAGCACAGTATTTGGGAAGCGGTCACTCTTACTGCTCAGTGTAGGGACAGGCAGCAAACGGTTTGCCAAAATGAAAAGATGAAGTCTGTTGGTCCCTTTACTTCGGCCTGTTTAGGTTTGAAAAATATCTGTAGTTCAGTCTGTTTCTGAGTGAACTCTGAAATTCCCCATAAAAGAAACAGCCTGGTACAACTGAAACAGCTCAATGTCATCATGGAATTTTTTTAGTAATGATGTTGCTATTCCTGGAAAATAAATGGACCCCTCAGCACCTTTGCTGTGGGTGACATCGGAGGCAACATCTGTAATTCTGCACCTCCTCTGGCGTCGTTCCGGAATTGCTGAACCAGCTCCCGGCAAAAGCAGCCTTGTATCAGCAGCTTGATATTTATATCTTGGCAGGGAGCATGTGTTTGCCAGGATCATTTGTCTCTAAAGAACAATAGCTGTAGTACATGGAAATACATTTTCTACCCTTCTCCTTCGCCCCCGTTACTGATGTCACCTGAGCCGGCAGTCTCGCTGCCGCCTTCCTTTCCATGGCACTGCCTATTTTTACAATGTTTTTTTCATTAAGATGGAGAAAAAAAAAAGTGTTTTTACAGCTGAGTAAAAGGCAAACCAGTCCTTTGCAGCCTTAGGGCAAGCCTGTGTGGGTTCCTCTTTGGGTTGAGGGGACTGACCTACAAAACAGGAGCAATGGGCAGTGCTCAGCCCTGAGGGGCACAACGAGGTGTTGGGGAATACCCATTTCTCAATCTCCCACTGTTGTCTGCCCCCAGACCTCCTGTGCCAGGCACTGCTCTGGGGATGGGTGAGTTCCACATGGTAGGAGATCACAGAATCACTGAGTTAGGAAAAGACTTCCAAGATCATCAGTCCACCCTTTGATTGATCACAACCATGTCAACTGTGCCAGAGACTAGCCCTCGACTTCCAGCTGGATTACAAGAGTTTGAGTCACTTTTTTTCAGTAGAGCAAAAGTTGAAAATAATTAAACTGTGATTTTGGTGAATCAAAATTGTAATTTGAAAATGCCAAAACAAACTTGTTTGAGTTTGTGAAAGATTTTTAATGTTAATTTAGAAAATATTTTGATCACTCGAATTTGATTGATTTGATTTATTGGTTCTGGGGGTTTTTTGATGTAGGAAGAAATAGAAAGTTTCATCTCAGTTATTCACTGAGTTCTAGTTAGAATTTCACATTTTAATGCTAGAGATCTATAAGCATGCCCAAATGTTTCACTTGCAACAGGTAAATTTCAGAATTTACTCTCATAGACAAACAATAGTTGGTTGACTAGAATCTAATTATATTGTGTTAGTTGATTTTTTGGTCTGACTTTAGTTTGACCCACCCAACAGCTGATTTGCTGTGTAAAGTCTTGCTTTGTCTGCCATGAAAACAATTGCTCCACAGCAGAAACAGTTAATGAGAAACAGTCAACTGTCAATAATCAGTAATCACAAAATTTTAGAAATGCAGATTCGTTTCTCTACAACTGAAATAATTTTAGCTAAAGCAGTTTAAAATACATCAGAAAGGAAAATAGAAAAACTATGAAATCGGGAGAAAATTAATTTTTCCAAAGTGACTCCTGAGTTTTGGTTGAGGTGGCTGAGGGTCTGCCTGGACCTTTGATTAAACAGAATCCTCTTCAGGGAAAGTGAATATTGAGCACCCAAATGAGTTCATGTGATAAATAAAGGGGTTCTCTGTAAAAGTGAAATAGTCAAAGCCATCAAACAAAAGGTGAAAACAAGAGTTACCCACTGAACCAAGAAAGGTAAAAGCCCTGGAGCTCAGGAAAGGGTATGGAATGTGCATGCCCCTTGAGGGTGCATCTAGCTGAGCACGGGGGTCTGTCACTGGTGTTATCCCCAGTCTGAACCGAATCCCACTGGAAAGCAGGAGTGAAATCACCACATGCTTGTCTGTACAATTGCTGGGTGTAACTTAGCAGCAATGCCTCAATGCCTTTCAAAGTGGCATCTCACTTTTAGGAAAAAACAGAATAGAAAGCAAGCCAGAGGTCTGCTGCAGTGTGTCAAAGTGTTTTATGGTGCCAAAGGAAATGATAAAACAACCCTGAAACAGCCTGACAGCTGGGAGAAATGGGCAGCCAGGAGCAGCTTGTGCTCCGCTGGAGTGATGCACTGTGCTGCCTTGGAAAACACATCAGTTCTGGCATCCAAAGGGGCTCCACAGGGCACAGTTGGGATTGCAGCTGGGACAGCGGAGAAGGGTTTTTTTCCCCTCCAAGTTTACGTGGTTTGGGGTTTTAGGATGGGTTTTTTGAGGGAGCAGCTGCTTCAGGTGGCGTGTGGATGCCTTTCCTCCAGGGCACTTCTCACTGCTTGCAGCACAAAGTTGTTGAATGGCTTTGGAAATCATGGGAAGTTGAAGTGATTTTTGAAAGGGATCACCAGAAAGGTTAAAAAGCTGGTGTTATGCAAAATGAGACTGTCTTGTTACATCTTGTGTGTAGAAATTAAGCTGCCCTGTGCTCTGCCTGGGGAGGAGAAGGTTTCCTCACTGGGGTGGTCTGTCCAAGGTGTGGTGTGTCTCTCAGGAGCTGTGTGCATCAGGCAGGACCTGAGACCTGGAAAGCTGTTGGAAAACCAGGTTTTCTGTAGGAAAAGCATGGGATAGGTGGGGAGCAAAGAACTCTTCATCCAAAGTTGTGGACTCCCCACCCCTGGAAGTGTTCAAGGCCAGGTTGGACAGGGCTTAGAGCAACTTGGTGGAAGGTGTCTCTGCCCATTGCAGGGGGTGGAACGAGATGAACTTTAAGGTCTCTTCCAACCCAAATGACTCAATGGAGAAAAGCCAGTCTAAACCAATCTGTAGTGTGTCATGCTAGCAATACTGGGGGGAACAATCCATCTTTATTTTGAGATAATTAAGTAATTAATTTTGCTTAGTTTTAGTATTTAGATATGCAGAAACCCAGGGGCAGCCTTCCTCATATTGTTTGAAGAAGAATTACAGGGTTTTGGCCTCTTAAAAATGCTTCTGTAGATTTGGGCAGATTCATTCTTGGCATGACTCTATTAACTTACAAGTGTTATTATCAAGAGTACCAAAGTGCCAGCAAGCTGTGTGTGACAACGAGCCAGGGACGTACAACAGAAGTGATTAAGGAGCTTGAAGAACTTAGAGGGAAAGATTAAAAGAACAAAATGTTTAAATTGGATAAACAGCGTCTAAGAGCGGCTGCGATAATCAGCTGCTGGTGTGTGAGGGGTGCGAGTGCCAAGAACATAATTTTGAAATGGATTTAGCCAGAAGTAGTGGGATAAACTGCAAGAGGTGGCTGAGACTTTTTTTTTTTTCTTTTAATACTTAGAGCTATTAGAGAGCAGTTACGACCAGTAAGGAGCCCTGCAGGGAGGTGGGTGCACAGATTGAGGCACAGCTGAGGTGCAGGGGTATTTTGTCCTTCGTGCAGTGGTCTGAGCCTGCTCCTGATGCAGTAAATTCTGTGGTGGCTGCTATTAATGATCCTTTACCTGAATTTTTTCCCAGTACAACCTCAGAGGCTGCAGCTCTGCACAGATACCTGGTGAGGCGAATGGAGCTACGAGTCCCTGCAGCTGCTGTTTTATGCTGTTATGCTGTTTTATGTTAAAGCACTAAAGTCCTGTGCCAAAAAAGCATTGTGATATTCATAGTAGGGTGGTGATTCATGGAAAATTGCCAAGTTGGACAAAAATATCAATTTCTACTGATCTGATATACAGTAGTCACCATAAAACAGCACTGTGGAGGGCAGAGGGATGTTTTATGGCACCTGAGAAATGACATGAATGCTCTGGTGGAAAGCTATTAAACTGGGGGTGGAGGGGGAGGGAATACCCACAATGCCCATAAATACTGGTTGGTCTGACTTCATGGGTTACCCAATAACATCAGCACAAGATATATTCTGTACATATAACGTGGCCAGAACATCCTTCTGTAGATTGGCTGAAGCAGCAGCAGTTGGCTCTCGCTTCCTTGGCACCTGCTCTGGTGTAGGGAGAGGCTGCTGGTATTTTAACCAGTATTTTTAATAAAAGGGGACATTCTTGGCCTGGGATCAACCTGGTTCCTCTGCAGAGTGTTGGGTAAAAGCTATTTGTCTCTGTGTGACAACGAAGAACTTTATAACTCCAGCAGGCAGAGAGGTAACACCATTTGGCAAATAAACTTTTATTGCTTGGTGTGTGTTCAGAGCACTCTAGAAAAATGTCTTCGACAGGTTGGTAGTGGAGCAGAGAGGCTTCAAACTGTTGCTTTGAGGCAAAGTGGGGAGGGGAGAATTTGTATGGATTTATAGCTCGTAGGGAGGGCTTTTTCAGAGAGCTGGATCTATCCATGGGCACACAGGCTCTTTCAGAAACATTTTTCAGCCAGAACAAGTCTGTCAGGAACATTATGGGGGCTTCCAAAAGCCTCCACGTAAGTAATAGACTCCACCACAGGCAGGAAAACCCCTCTGTGGCTTTGCTAGTGGGAAATTTATCCATTCAGGTGCCTTCCCAAGGCGTTCCCATGCTGGGAGCTGGGCTCCATCAAACCAATCCAGCAGCTGGTGGGAGCTGCTGACTGTTCGTTTCCCACAGGCTCTGAGTGGGATCTGGGAGCTCTGAGATGATACAGGCAGGGGATGTGTTAAGCTCCCAGATACATCAGTGTAGTTACACTCTGCTACCAAAGAGCCTGTTTTGTTGGGCCAGTTTGGTGCTTTTTCTCCATCCTTGGTGTGGTTTGAGCCTTAGCACTGAGCAGTGCCCTGTGCTGTTCCTTTCTGTAGCCATTTGCTCTCCCTGGCCTCGGGGCTGTCTCTGTGGGGTTAGCAATTATGGGGTAATCTCCCACTCATATGCACAAGCCCCATTACATGGCCTAGTGCTTGGGAAGGGAGCTGGGAATGGGCTGCGTGGGGTGAAGGCTGTGCCTGGGTGTCCGTGGGGTGCCTATCTAATTACTTAATCTAATTACTGTGCCTGCTGCAAAATTTATGGAATTCTGTCCTGTGGGGTCAGGGAGCTCAAACAAATAAGATCTCCAGACCCGGAGGGATCAGCGTATTCCACAATGCCATAATCAATTTGGAGAATGACTTTTTGCTGCAGCTCCAATTTGGGTCTTCAAATGGTGGTGTGGTTAATAGGATTTCCAGTGTGCTGTGCAATTCCTGAGCCCATCCATGCTGTTGTTTGACATGCAAAGTGCGATGTTGTCTTTTTATTAGCAGGGCTGACAGAGCTCTGTACGAGTGCTGGGGATAGACAACTTAAAAGCAAATTGTAATCGGAATTCTGAACAGGGTGAGATGAGAATTAGCTGCCTGTCTAGTGCTTTTCTGTTTATCTCCAAATGTCAGCACTCTGCACTGCAAGTTTTGATAGGAAGGCATCTGCAGTTCCCGCCTGGAGAATTAGTGAAGGAGAGAATGAGGATGTGGGGAGGGAGAGGGCTAATTGAATCAGGCTGCAGCATCAGTGGCTGTGGAATATGCTCATGGCAAGTCCAAAGAAGTAACAACATTTAAGGCCAGCAGGAATCACAGAATTGCAGAGCACGCTGAGTTGGAAGGGACCCAGAAGGATCACAGAGTCAATACTCAGCCCTGCACAGGACCATCCCTGTGTGCCTGAGAGTATCATCCAAATGCTTCTTGAACTCTGCCAGGCTTGGTGCTGTGACCACTGCCCCGGGGAGCCTGTTCAGTGCCCAACTACCCTCTGGAGAAAGAACCTTTTTCTATTATCTAACCTAAACCTCCCCTGACACAACTTCAGGCCATTCCCTTGGGTGCTGTCGCTGCTCACCACAGAGAAGAGATCAGTGCCTGTCCCTCTTCGTCTCCTCGCAAAGAAGTTGTAGAGTAACTCCTGTTGATTTGCAAAACCTGTACTGCCAAAAGCCTAGAACAGGCTGAAGTTAGGGATTTCTGTACTTTAACTCAGAACAGGGAAGGCAGCTGGCTGATGGACCTTACATCCATTTTCCAGCCTTTTGCTCAAAGTTGTCTTTTGGAATGATCAGCCACCAGCAGGTGTTGGAGCAGGAGGCGATGGCATTGCTGTCCATCACTGATTCTTCCTGTGAGGATCACTATGCCTTACATCAGAAATGATGTGCTTATACATGTTCTGTGTGAGATTTAATGTGATGTCAGCAGCCTCACAAGCTCCCAAACATGTGAAGTCACAATTTCACAGCTGCTACTCTGGGAAAACTTCTGGTTCAGCATATTTGCTCTTCCCTGGTAGATGTGCTGTTGGAATTGGGCGTTGAGTCTCCAGTCTTTTAACCCCAAACCAGGAATTTGTGTTGAATAATCCAACACAGTCATTGGATGTGGTGTAGGAAGCTGTGACTATCACCCTTCTGCAGACCCCACGGTGGTCCCATGACTTGGCCACACATGGCACCTGGACATGGCTGTTGTCACTCGTCTGTCCCAGCAAGGGCAGGACAAGCAGCTCCAGACCTTCTGTCCGAGAGCTTTTCACAGGATTTTGTTGCTACTGTCACACACAAACCTCATTCCTCTCCCTGTGGCTTTTCAATCCCTGCTCCCAGTGGGCTGTTTTATTTTTAATGCCTGTTCAGTGCTGGAATTTTCTCCCAGGCTTTGCCATCCCTGGTCCCACACCAGTGGTGCTATTTTTACTAGGAGCTGAGAAATGCCAGCACAGCACTGAAAATTTTATCATGCCAACTGTGCAGCTGTATCTGCTCAGATCTTTATTGCGTCACTGAGCTTCAGCCTGCAACTGCTCTTTGCTGGCTTTGTATTTCATTATTTACAACACATGTTTTCTGACCCCAAATCATCATCTCTCTCAGTTCTCTCAAGTCAGAAAACTGCTCTGAGCCCTGCTGGAGCGTGGCAGGTGATGCCCAGAATAGGGGAAGTCTCACCCACCTCTCCTCTCCCTGTGCTGGTGAATCCTGCAGTGAGTGGGACATTTGTGTGGTTACATTTCTGTGCTGAGCAGCTCATGCAAAAACTACCAGTTTTTACACCTCTGGTGTGTTACCCACACATCCCTCTGTACCCAAGGCCCCTGTGACCCGTTGTCACAGCAGTGGGGTGTCTCTCCCTGTTGCCCCGTGGCTGTGCCAGCTGTGGTGCTGCACAGCTCCACGCAGAGCCCACCAGTGGCTGTCCCTGTCCTGCCTCCCACCATCTGTTCCAGAACTATCTGTTCTCTCCTTGTTTTCCCGTTGCTCTTGCTGCTGGTGTACAGCACTGTGATCAGCACTCCCTGGGGAGTGCTCACTGCTCTCTCCACCTTCCTCTCACCTTCTTTAGTACCAATATTTCTGTCTTGGCAGCCAAAAAAGGAAAGACCAAATAGAAAGCAACTTTTTCCTCTAAAGTCTCTTCAAGAACCTGTGACGTGAGCTGAAAATATAACAGCAAGAAGGTTGAATGATTGTGTAACTGGGTGAGGGAACTATCAGGTGAGAAGCAGAAAGGACCATGCTGGGGATGCTTGGGAGGTGAAAGCTGATGGCAAATTCAAGCTGTGTCCTGCTGCAAATTCACAGAATCCTGGAACAACTTGGGTTGGAAGAAACCTTGAAACCCACTTTGCTCCACACCTTTCACTAGACCAGGTTGCTCCAAGCCCCGTCCAACCTGGACTTGAACATTTCCAGGGATGGAGCAGCCACAGCTTTTCTGGATAACTTGTGCCAGTTTGGAAAAATTTCTTCTAAATATCCAATCTAAACCTACTCTCAGTTTGAAGCTATTCCCCCTTGTTCTCTCACCACAGTTCTTGATGCAGAGTCCCCTTCTGGCTTCCTTGTAGTCCCTTCAGATAGTCAAAGGGGCTGCAAGGTCTCTACTCAACCTCCAAATTGAACTTTCCTAGGACACTTCCCACACCTGGAGCACTGTGTGGACTTGTTCCAGGCAGAAAGGGGCCATGCTGACCTCCTCTTTTTAAGAGTATCTATACAAAAGTTATTTTTATGATAATTTTTAAGGATATCTGTACAAAAGATATTTTTATCATTTTGGTAACTCAGTTGCGTTGTTCCCACTACAAGCACCGTGCAGGATGAAGGCTCAGAGAGTCCTTGCTTCTCGGAGCTTTTAGTCTAAATGGAGAAGAAATATTAGGCCTTTCTCCCACAAATGGGTTTGTAAGATAACTATAATACCAGAAAACAGCTGCCTATAAAATCAGCATAAACCTGTTCTCTTGCCAGGGCAGCTACTTGTAATTTTTCAAGTTCAGTTCATTGGAATGCTAATGGCAGTGAAGGAGGGAGAGGGAACTAGGGACATTTTTATTCCATTAATTACATTATTTATATATTTAGTTGCTTATGCATCATCCTGTGGCGGAGCTGCTTTACCAGGAAGCGTTACCTGAGTGCTGACAAAAGGTGCCATCACTTTGCTGTGGCTCTGGTACCTGTGGGGTCACTGTGGGTCTTCCTGGAGGAGTGCTGAGCTCTGGAGAATGCAATGAAGACACTCCCTAAGTAAAGGGAGTTATTTAATCAGGTGATCGAGTGTAAATACGATGAAAAGGTTGGTGAATTAAATTCTGGTGCACGTGTGCAACTTGCAGAACGTACTTGTCGTGAGACTGATTTATTACAAAGCTCTCGTGGAAAGAAGGTACAAAGATGAGGGATGAGGGGCTGCTGGGTTCTTCTCATGTGTATCACAGGCAAGCATCCACTGGCACTAATGGCACTAAAAACTGCAGGAGAAGGAAGAGTTTAGGGAGGTTTGGTTTTGTGGTGTTTTGTTTTTTTAAGAATAAGACTAAAAGAGATCTTTGCCAAAATTAAGTGGAATAAATTAAAAGGTCAGTATTAAAAGCTGTGTTTTGGAAATGTTTATAGCAGGAATTTCTCATCCAGGAGGTAAAAAAAAAAAAAAAAAGGCACTCAAAGCAAACTCTGTTGGTGTTCTCGTCTCACTGCAATGAGTGGGAGAGCCATGATCTCATCCAGCAGGAGGGAAGAGCATCTCACAGCTAGCAGTGGTGGTAAAACCACAGGACCCTTTGCATGGAAGTGCTGGGTGATGCTGGATGTCTTGGGTCTGTTCCTGTCCTCAGTACAGATAGGTTTGGTTCATCCTCTCACCCAGTGGGAGCTGTGCTGACTTTCACCTGTCTGTGGTGTCACCTGTGTGTGCCTCCCTCCTGCCTGTCCTGAACCCCTCCCTCTGGAAGGGGGGAAATTAAACATCAGCTTCCCGAGGGGCTTTTATCCTCTTGAGGTTTGAATAACGGGGTTTGATCTTGCTCAGTGGGGCCTGACCTCCTCATGAACTAAACATTTGGAATACAGCAGAGGCTGGTGGGAGAATTAATTACATCTCTGTGAGGACTGTGGGCTCTCAGGAGCAATGGGAGGAGCAGCAGTTCCTGTCTACCAGGAGCATCAGCTCTTTGCTGCACCACAAGTTCATATCCCCCTTTTCTTTTTTTTTTTTTTTTTTTCCCCCATGGCAGCAGCATGGAAGGATGAGGGAACAAGAAAAACCTGAATGCAAATCTCCTCCCCCCTTGCCCTTAGATACATGTTTCAGAAATGATTTGTTTCTGTACAAATCCTGGGTTTTATACCTTTTTATTAAACAAAACCTCCAAATAAATTTCAGCTGCTTTCCTGCCTGCCTAATCCTCATGTTTTCGTACAGATAAATCCTGTATAATTAGCTGCAGCTTGGGAAGCCTGTAGTGCCTGACAGGAATGAAATGAAATATCTCCTCCAGCAGCAGTGAGTGTGAGGTGGGGGTTCAGCACCCTTTGTCCCACAAGGCATCAGTGCCAGCCCTGGCTAAAGTGGCTCCCACCAGCTCCTTTTAACTGCTCCAGCCCTGCAGCAGAACCTTTGCCTCTGACTTTTCGGGAGGGGCAGTGTGTTGAAACCGGTGGGTTTTGGAAACATTTGAAACCTTGAATTTCCAAGTGGATAGAAAAGTGTTCAGTGCTTGCCCCCTTGCAGCTCCCTCAGGGGCTTCACCGGGAAAAACACACATGGAGGAAAAACTGAATCCCACCAGCTTGGATGTGATGATAAAGCAGGCAATTTAGCTCATGAGAGTTAGAATACAGTTCCCATTTTGTGTAAAATTTTAAAGCAATATTTGAAATAAGTGAATTGAGAGTTTCATTCATCAGACCTCTCTGTAAAATAAGGAAATCCTGCAAAAACACATTAGCTTGGTTTTGCTTGGCAGGACCTGGAGAGCTTGGGCAGGGGCATTCATTGGACAAGGCCTGAACTGTGAAATACATTTTTAACAGATTTTTGAAATTAAATGTGTTGCATGTTGCATTAGCATCTTTTTATTTTAAATAATTAATGCTTAAATTGATATTTCATTTCTAAACTTAATACTTAGCAGAGAGTTTATGGGTTTTCATTGCAAATCACAGAGTTAAGATGTCAATCACTCACAAATTCTTTCAACTGGGGATCCTATGAAAAAATTACAGAGATTTTGGTGGTGCAGGAAAATCATTCTGGGTTTTTTTGTGTTTCATGTAGACAGGGACTTGTTTTACTTTTGCTAAATATGTGCAATATTTTTCAGACATTTCACAGATGTTTCTAAACTCTTGGAGGGCAGGGAGAGGAGGGTTCCTGCTGGGTAAGTGACTGAACTCATGGCGTTAACAGCAATAGCATTGGCAAGGAGTTATATTTTCAAGGGGGAACTTTATGTTGAATTATGTTATATGCTAAGCCAGGATGCAGAGTCAGCCTGTTTCAGCTCACAGCTTTGCCCTCTCTTGTCTTCATGGATCACTACACTGGCACAGGGGCAGCAGCACAGCAGAATGGACGAGCAAGGAGTGTTGTCCATCAGCCCACTCGGGGGTTTTTCTGCTGGCACCATGTTCTGGGTCTGGAAAAACAGTTTAAAATGAGCAGCCTCGTGTTCTGTTCATGGTCTAAGCCCTGTGCAGTGGCTTCACAGAATGGTTTGGGTTTGAAGGGACCCTAAAGACCATTTTGTTCCACTCCCCTGCCATCTACCACTGGAAGGGACAGGTTCCACTAGACCAGGTTGTTCATGCTCCATCCAACCTGGCCTTCTGTCTCAATAATGGACACAGCTGAATTCTCCCATCAGTTGGAGCTCTGCATGGGATGGTTACTGGCATTTAAATGTTTGTTTCTCTTGCTGTTTTCTGCCATGGCTGGACAGTCCTTCTCCCCTTCTTCAACAGTGGGAGACTTGTTGTTGATACAAAGAAAGTAAAAGAAAACAGAAATTGGTAGGACTGTTTTAAACTGCAGAACTACCCTGATCCAAGCACACATCAAAGTTTTCAGGCATCAAACCAGCCCTGTCCAGGGTTCATCAGAACATTTCCACTTCAAACTATGCAAGCTTAATCTTTTTCAAGGAAATTCTGTCTCATCTAGATACATACACGTATATAAAAGAAAAAAGTGAAGAAGGACTTGAGAATCAAACACATCATTTTTTGTTTATGGAGCACGAAGGATCATGTCAGGCTTGTCCTTCAGGCAGCTCTTTGTAACCCCAAACCCTCTCTCTGTAAAGAACATCTTCTACCTCTCCACAGTCTCATGACTCACTTCCCTCTGGCATCTCTGCATCCATGACCTGCTCCTTTGTCCTGTGAAGGGGCTCAGCAAGCTGGGTCTTCTCAAAGTTCTCTGCACCCACCTCATGACAGGAGCAGGACAGAAGAGGTAAGAGAAGGTTCATCTTGGGAGTTTGGAATGAAGGTACAAACACGAACCAGTTTTCTGGACCTCTTCTCAAAATCAGCAGCTGAGACAAATATCCCTGAATTCTGCATTAATGCTGTCTGTGCATACATGGATTTTACTTACTCTGTACCCAAGATGGGTTAAAAACATTCTGTGCCTATTTCAGCTATGATTGAATTGAAAATGAAAAGTCACAGAAAAAAATGAATTTCTTGGGAAGGGACTGTGCGAGTCAGGACTATGGAGCTCAGCTGGTATTTAATTCTGCTGTGCAGTCACACTGGGTGTGAGAGCTCAGGCTTCAGAGAAAAAAAGGGAATTCTATTATATTAGGAACATGGCAGAGAGACTGATAACATTATCAGAAAGATGAAACTTTTGCAAATGCTATTAGCCCTTGCCTTCCTTTCCTCAAATGTGAAAATGAATGATGAGAGGAGGACAAAGCCTATACCCTCTCAGACTCTTTCCTTTGGGTTTGATTTGGTTTCTCTGTCATGATGGCCATGACTTCTGCCTGATTAAGAGTTCAGGGAATAAACTCAAATGTACCTTGAACATGAGTGGAAACCAGGTTATTTAACCACCCTTCACCTGTATCTCACTCTGAGGTTTGTGGGGGGCTGGTTAATAACTCCACTGGTGTGAACTGCTCTGTCCTTTCCTTTTGTGCAGCCTCTTTCCAGCTCCACATTTCTAGACATCTGGACTGGGGATTTTTAGAAGAACTAAGCTTGAAGAAATAATGTAGGTCACTTCACTTGTTCAGCTGGAGGAGACTGAGGTCAGACCTCACTGGGGTCTGCAGCTTCCTCATGAGGGGCAGCTCTGATCTCTGCTCTGTGGGACCAGGGACAGGACCCCAGGGAATGGCTGAAACTGTGTCAGGGGAGGGTTAGGTTGGACATAAGGAAAAGGTTCTTCCCCCAGAGGGTGGTGGGCACTGAACAGGCTCCCCAGGGCAGTGGTCACAGCCCCAAGGCTGGCAGAGCTCAAGGAGTGTTTGGACACTGCTTTCAGGGACAGGGTGGGATTGCTGGGGTGTCCTGGGCAGGGCCAGAGGTTGGACTGGATGATCTTTGTGGGTCCCTTCCAGCTCAGGATATTCTGTGATTCTGTGTAAATGATGGTGAACGTGGTAGGGGTGCTGGATTGCCGGTTGGACTTGGATAGTGTTGCAGGTCTTTACCAACCTTGGCTCTGTGTTGATTCTATGATTCTATGTTGATCAATGTGGGATTTTCTTGTTTAGTGCACATAAGCAGATGTGTTCTAAGGTATTTTAGTCAAGTGTGCTAACACTCAAAAGAAAATGCTGCTGTTTTTTATTTCACCAATGTGTTCCATCTGATGATTCTGCTACGGTGTTCTCTCAGCAATCCAGGAACAGCAGCAGAGAGGAGGGGATGCAAAATCTTTAAAACGAAGCTGAACAAAAAGTGAATTCATTCCAGCAATAATTGCTTTCTGTATGCAGAGATAAGCTGCCAAAATAACAAGCCCGTGATTTGAAATGCTGGCTTCCCTCTTATGAAGAACTATTGGGCTAATCCTTAGCTGGAGTAAGAAATACTAGAATTCCTTAGGAGTAACAGTGCTGTGGCACCTCCCATCAGCTGAGCACCTGACCACATCCTCTTCAGGGCATAACGAAATCCATCGGTGCAGATTTCTGGAAAGCCCAGAACCTGTCACTTTGCAACAACTCCCCGAAAGCTTCTTCATGAAGACACAGTAATTTATGCAACCACCACAGTGGGACCTTGTTGATTTTTCATAAAAAAGGCAAGAAAAACCAGTGCCAGTGGCTCTGGCACCACTGAGCTGTGAGCTGTGAGGGAATTGGCTGAGCAGCAGATTATTAGGGAAGCAAATCAGAAATGTAATAAGCTGTGTACATTCAGTGTTCCCAGGCAATTGGAGTGTTTCTGCTGTGAGGAAAGGCTGAGGGAACTGCACTTTTTTTAGCCTTGAGAGGAGAGGATTTCTGGGGGAAATGGGAACAGCCTTCCAGTGACTGTGAAGAGGTCAAAGACAAAGTCAGGCACTGTGCTCTGATGCGCAGAGGGAGAAGGAGTGATGAAAGCCAGAAAGTGAAAGAGAGAAGGTTTTAGAGGTACAGATTTTGGCTATGGGGACGACTGAAGGGTGGCCCAGTGGCTTTTGGAGTGTCTGCTGTTGGTGGTTGTCAAGACCCAACTGCCCTAAGTGCCTGTCCAGAACTCAGCATCGACCCTTCCCTGAGCAGAAGGTGGTTGGACCAGAGGTCTTCCAAGGTCCCCTCTGGCCTAAACAACGTGGTGACTGTCCTGCCCACTGGAGGAAATAGAAAGATTTCTTCTGACTTCCATCAACCCTGCATCAAGCTCATGGCATTATTCTTCTGCCCTCTGATTTTGTGTCCATGTAAATTCTCTCTATTCACTTCGATGTGAAGTAGGACCAGGAGCTTGGCATGAGAGCTTAAACATGACATTACACACATCCTTAAGATCCAAGGCTGCCTGAGAGTTTTCACGTTAAAAAATCCATGTGTTCCATGTAAATATGACTTAATTCCATGTGGACTGGAGAGAAGAGCACATCATCTCCCCCAGGCACAATTTCTCCACTGAGAAGGGGCTTCACTAGCTTTTGAACTCAGACAAGCTCAGTGGCTGATTTCCATGTTATTCTAAACACCCAGAACTTTAAAAATGGGCTATTATGTTTTGATAATAATTTAGCTGCTCTTAGATTAGGCACTAAACTCCTCAGGATCCTCCTTTGTGCAAATTGTGTCCTGGTACTTTGAAACACACCTGTGCATGAGCTGGCAGGGCACATGATCTGAATGCTCCTTCCCTGTGCAGGCCTCCCTGCAGGAACAGATGTCTAAAGCACAGGCTGGCATCGCTCACCAGGTCATTAGAGACACAAAAATTCCAGTGTAATCTAAATTATTTTTAAAAATGCCCACTGTACTGCACAGAAGGGGAGCGAGTAGCTTTTTTTTCTAACACACAAATCCTCTGCATAAAAATGAGTTGAAAATACCCAGCGATGCGTGGAGCAGAAATAAAAAGAATTTGTGTTTTGCTGCCCTGCTTACATACATCTCCTGGCAGTAATTGAATGTATCATTCCCAGGAGGAGAGAGGAGCAACTCACCTGCTGGAACTCCTGCATTAATTGGCATGAATATTGAGAGTCTCTTGGGAAAAGATGTTAGGGGTGGGGTTGGTTTTAGTCAGAAATAAATGAGTGAAGAATTGCAAATACATAGTGCTTAAAAAGACTGAAATCCTGAAGTCAAAGGCTGTGACAGGACAATTACAGCAGGTGTTTGTCTAACAGATACCTGGTGCTGATTTATGTGGGGTGTGTGCCCACTGTTCCCTCTGCCAGGAAATGGAAAAAGGCATAGGGATGTTTTTAATCCTTGTGGAGGATATTTCTCCATACTCTCCCATTTTTCCAATTATAAATGCTGCTGAGCCTCCTGGCTTTGCCATGCAGCCTCTTACACCCTTTGAATGTTTCCACTTTAAGGAAAGCAAATTTAAAGAAAATTTTCTTTGGTCTGTTCTTTTGATACAGTTTTTGCTGGTGGAAATCTCTGACCTTGATTCATAGCCAGGAAAGCCCAATGAACCTAAAAACTGTCAGTAAATTTATGTGGGATGGGAACTTTTTCATTTGACTTCTGAGCAGTTCAGTCACAAGTTTAGTGACAGGATGAGAGGAAATGGCCTCAAGCTGTGCCAGGGGAGATTCGGGTTGGACATCAGGAAGAATTTCTTCAGGGAGAGGGTTGTCAGGGGTTGGAAGGGGCTGCCCAGGGAGGTGGTGGAGTCCCCATCCCTGGAGGTGTTCGAGGAACCACTGGACGTGGCACTCAGCGCTCTGGTCTGGGTGACAAGGTGGGTAGTGGTCACAGGTTGGACTTGATGATCTTGGGGCTCTTTTCCACCCCTAAAGTGTCTGTGATTCTGGTCTTTCTCCCAAGAGAAGGAAGTCCAGGCACTGCTCTCTGCTCTGAAATGTGTCTGGAATATCAGCACAGAGGAACCGGGCAGCTGGTGGGGCTGTGCTCCTCCTGCCACGTGCCTTGGCAGCTGTGAGTTCATTATGAAGAATCAACAAAGATAAATGATTTTCTCAGGCTGAAATAGTGATCAAGCAGTTGTGTTTACACGTTTGTTTCCGGTACAGCCTCGCACAGGGCTCTGTGGGGCTCTGTGCTGTGGCTCAGAGCTGCGTTTGGTGTGGCCGATGGGGTGATTCGGTGCCGGGTTTACAGCTCTGCCAGTGCCGGCTTTAATTTGAATGCTCTGCGGTACGTTCCAGGGCTGCTCTGCTCCAGCCTATTAATATTCTTTATGAACATGATGGCAGTATTAATTTTTTCAGAAAATCTAACTCCAGGAGTGCAATAAAGAGGCAATTATGGAGCTCGCGGATACAGATTCCCCACCCCGGAATATCATTTCTGTGGTGGATTGCAGCCATGTAACTGTGATTATGATGATAGAATATAAAATAAATCCAATCCAGAATGTGTAACTGCAGCTCCTGGAATTGTTGTTGAGGAATTTAAGCAGATTGCTTTGCAAAATCTTGTGGTTACTTTCATCAGCTTTTATTTTGCTTATTAGTGTTAGGTTAGTTTAGTAATTCTTCAAGAGAGCTTCAACCACATATGCAGTGCTGATTCCAGGAATACTTCTGATCTTTTTATCAGCAAAATACTGAATTGAATCTCAGAGAAAGTTTGCTGTTTTCTTTGTGCAAATGTTATAATCATCTAAGCCTTTATTCAAAACTGATTTAATGTGTATGATTTTGGATGTTAAGTGTTAAATGATAAAAATTTTTTAGTTTAATTTAAATAATGTTTATAGAATATCTGCATATAATATACTTCAACTGAAAGCAGTTTTTTTCACTGCATTAAAAAAATGCAGAACTTTATATTTTAGTTAATTTTATGGCTTTCACAAAAAAACACAGTTTGACACCTGGCAGCTGAAGGTCTGGAACATTATCTTTACCACATGGATTTATAACTTCTTCAATGTTTAGATCTTCTCTTGTAGCTGTGCTTCAGCAGTTTTTAATGGTGTAATCGATGAAAGAGATAAACTAAGTGCAGAAAAATGCATCATTGATTTTGTGATAGACTTTATTCTTCCCATTCCAACAGATTATGTCTGCTCATGGGTAGAGCAGGTCAAGAACTTTGTGGGAAAATTGATTCTATTGGAATGTGCTGGTTAACAGGAACAGAAAGGAGTTGTGAAAATAGGCCTGCTCTGAAAAACTTGGTTTTTCTGGCATTTCACCCTGATGAGCCACTTGAGCCTCCAGCATTGCCCAGGGAACCTCAGGGCTTTCACGGCTTGCATGGTGACAGCTGGGAAAGGTAAAGGAAAGTGTTTTACCTCATGTGCAGGTCCAAGGGCTGTTCTTCATCCAGGGAACATCAGAACACTGCTGCCAGCTTCAAGCACGACCTTCTTATTTCTGCTTAGTGGGAAATAAAAATGATTTCAAACCGAATTGGCACAAAAATGAATCTCAAAGTGTTAAAAAGTTGCTTAAATCAGAGGCTCAGAGATGGTTTATTGGTTTGTTTATAGTCCAAGTCTATGGAGGCTGAAGGCAAACAGAGCAGGAATTGGGCAATCAGCTGCTGTGGCAGCAGCAGCTGGAGCTGGGCAAAATGATTATAATTTTGGAGAGTTTTAAATATTAGGAAGTGGAGTTTGTTATCTTTGAGAGTGAACTCCATCTCCCTGGACAGACAGCGTGAGCACAGAGAACTGCCTGCAGTGCCCTGGATTTAGGGGAGGCTGCACAGCCCCATCCTTGTGCCCCATGAGGAAGAACAGTCATGGCCAAACCACCCCAGTGCTGTGGAAGGCCTGGCCAGTGGGTCTGACTGGATTTCATCCTCCCACCCTGTGGCATGAGGGGCTCTTCCATGGTGTTCTCCTTCCATCCCACATGGGTCTTGAGGGGCACAGGGAAGGCTGACTTGGCTCTCTAAGCTGTGGAGTAATCTCACTCTGTGTAAGAAGTTTTGCTAATTATATATGTTCAGACAGTAAGCTGAGGGTGGCTGTCACTTATTTACTGGTTTAAAGATGCATTTATGGAGACCCTGAGAGAAAACTGACTGCTCTGACTAGCAGGAGCCCCACGCTTGGTAATAGGATTTGAAAGTCATCCATCTCCTCATGAGTACTGAGCGTGCCACTGGCTCCTTCCCTCCGCTCCAGCTTCCTGGATGTGCTCTCAGCATGAATAAATGATGGGTAAGAGATTAAATATCCCTTTGATGAAGTTGGGGACAGGAGCTTTGAAATAAGTGTGAGTCGATCCGAGCGCGCTCTCGTACTTCCTGGAGTGAATTAGGTGCTATTTTCTGGTTGTCTTTGATTCTAATAATGCTTAGTCAAATATTAAGTAGATTGTTAACTGGGGAATAGCATAAGGAGTTTAATCTTGTCAGATCAGTTCTGGAGAGAGCTAAGTATTTGTGGACTTTATGGTTCCTGCATAATTTATTGCAAAGTCGTATTTTATGTGTCTGTCTCTTGCACAGGTTCATCTCCAGCAGAACCCCCTGTGGGGGGTAAAGGGACAGCTTTAGTCCACAGGCACAGGAGTCTGTGCCTCTGGGAAGCCTGTGTTTGTGCTTTATTTACTGTCAGATCCAGGCTGGTTCCAGAGCTGCCTGAGGAGGGGTCAGTCAGCTTTGCAGGTTTAAGGGTCAGAGCTGACATTTATTCCACACCAATAAACTCTCCCTCAACCCACATGGTCAGAGTCACACACATGTGCAAGTCCACAAAGTCTGAAACTGAAGCAGAAATAGTCTCTTCCCTTTTTTATTTCCATTTTGACAGGAACAAGACTGTGAGAATAACAACATCAGAAAAAAATGGAGGAGGGAAACTAACTGAGACACATAAGGAAGAAAAATAAAGGAAAAGAGGAATTAGTTTGTTCCAAATGTTGCGCCAGAGTTGTTGGGTTTTTTTGTAAAGAAACTTGCTTTTACATATTTCTTCAGGATAAGGTCTCTGGGGGAGGCAAAGATGCAGAGCCAGTGCTGTGGAATAATTGGAGGCAGAGAGATGGGATGCAGGAGACCAGGAAGCAGTGTCTGGATGATGTGCTCAGGTTATCAGTGCAGGCGGTTCCAGTGGAGGGGGGGAATGTATGAGTGAATGAATGAATGAATTAATGTCATTTGTCATTTGCACTAGGGATGAAACATTAAAGTACAGACCAGCAGTAGATGCCCCCAGGCAGAACCTGCTTCCTCCCCCCCTCCACGTGCTCTCCACTTTCCAGGCAGGGTGGTTCTCAGTAATGACCCTGCAGCCCCTTCTGCCTCAGTTACCCGCGCCAGGATGGGAGATTCTGCTCTGATTAATGTGCTAAATGATTCTTGCTCCCACTACAATGAAATGTGACCCCTGCTCAGCCTTTAATGGGACGTTTTTGTCACCTCTCCCTCCTCTCCTCTAACAGCAATCTCTGTCTGCTGCCTGCTGGATAATGCAGATGTCCATTCACATTCTGGCTACAGCACAATGACTTGTGCTTGACAGATCTCCTTATGTCATAGATCATCCAGGCTAAAATTTGCATAGGCATGGATTAAAAGCCATTAAGCAGAAGACTTACGTTCCATGTGGTTTCCAGGTAGGCAAACCCCTCTCCTTATGTCTCTCTGTTTTTTAAATATAATGTAATACCAGCAAATTGGAGAAATGTAATAAAATCCAATCAACTTAATCAGGGTTGTCAAAGACTGTGGTTGGAAATCATAATCCAGATTTCCACAAAGCAGATGAGCCACAGCTGGTCTGAAAACTGTGTCTCGGTGGTTTTAGACCTTTCAAGCCAATATTGTTTCTCCTCATGAAATTTCATTATTCCTGAAGTGACACTTTCCATTTTTTAAAGCCTACGTTAGTAATTGAGTCCTGGTACAGACGCTGGCAAAGAGAGCATACACCTAATGAAAACCCTGACATGTAGTCATGGAGAGAGGTTTCTTCTCCAGTCACCTCACAGAGATGTTATTCTCCTCCTGCGTGGAGAGACATCATGCCAGGGATCTGCCAGGCCCCCTGGGCATGGTCTCTGGAAGGGACATGGAGCTGTAAGGGCAATCTGTGCCCAGGGAGAAAACTATGAGTACGTATTTCCTTGCAAAATTGGAACATATGGTCCAATTAAATCCACTCAGGGAAACTTCTACATGACCCAGGTATCTAAGCATGATAATCCAAAGGATAACAAAGCTATTCGCCATCACCTGCTGCTTCTAACATTGCCCAACCTAAATAACCTTGGGAGGAGAAGGTGACCTCTCCCTTGCAAATTCTGCATCATATCTGATCCTTCAGGGTTTGTGTCCCTCCCGAGGGCTCCTCCAGCCTGGGCTCTGACCCCTCACACCTGCAAGTTTACCTGTGTCATAGAGGTGGTTGTTTTCATAAAAAAACCCCAAACAAGCAAACAAACAAAGTGCTTTTTTTTCCCCTGCTTTTTTTAAAAAAAGAAATGTTTAGAGTTAGGTCTGTCAGTTACCAAAGAAATTTTCCTGTTTGCTTAAAATCCCGTTGCTCACTCCCATTGCATTCTTATCAGAAAGAGCTGGAGACTCTGCAGGGAAAGAAATCATTAATCCTGCCAGCCTGCCTTGTTCTGAAAGGGGCACTGTGAATTTACCTTTATTTACCCAAACCACATTTAGGACCATGTACAAATTCTACAAAATTAAACTTACCTTGAATGTGCCATCAGCATCCTAATTCCATATATGTTCTTATAACAGGATCTCACTGGAGGGGTTTCCATTAACTGCATTTGCAATGCTTCTTCCTTAGTACTTCAAACCACACTCTGTCTGTGCCTGTCCATCACTGAGGCGGAGCAGCAAGAGGGTTATCATATGGAAAATGTCTCACAGGTTGCATATTTAAACACTGTTTGGATCTATTTGAAGGAATATTGTGGAAAACATGGAACTGAGTGGAGAGAGACCGCAAAAATGAGACTGGTTTCACCCCAGTGAGCAAATGGCTTCAGACATCTGTGGATTGACTCAGTTAGCAAAACCAGGTGAGTGTTCAGGCACAAAACCTGCCTTCAAGGATGGGATTGGAACAGTGTGCTTGTGGGAAAGCATCCACTGAATTGATGTGTCTTCTTTTAAGGTCTTCAGTACCTTTGTGTTATGATATCTGCACTAAGGACACCAGATTAGAGAAGTACCTGAGTGGGAATTTGTGCTGCTGATGGGTAATTGCTCTCCAGCTGCAGCAGTTCCTTCCTCATCTTTATTTGTGTCAGAGCAGCCACATATTTCTCCTCTTTCTAGGGAGCCAGCAGATCTGTTTAATTATTCCATTGCTGTACAGATAATAAAGGGATGAAGCTAAGCAGGTACCTTGTACTTTTGGAAATCGGTACACTAATGAGATTTTCTGCATGGGCAATTTTGGGAAAGTTGTGTTTCTGGGCTCAGCTTTAGAAGGCAGGCAAAACCTTCTCCTGATGTTCCACCCGGGAGTTGACTCAATGCCTTGAGCTGAAAGGTTTCCAAGGAAAATGTAAGTACACAGGAACAGAAGTGTTTATCAAGGGTGTCTTCAAGTCCATGT
Organism: Pyrocephalus nanus; assembly: GCA_038380795.1. Lineage (NCBI taxonomy): Eukaryota > Metazoa > Chordata > Aves > Passeriformes > Tyrannidae > Pyrocephalus > Pyrocephalus nanus. The sequence continues at coordinate 11,372,612 of CM076275.1, read as the reverse complement.
TGACCAGCACATGGGTGCAAATCCTGAGGGATGGAGCCATTCTTCCTCACCAGAGATGCCTCTGTGGCAGCCACTCCTGGGCAGTGACCGTCCCTGGCTGCCAGAGCCAGGGCTGCTCTGGAAGTCAGCACTGACCCACATGTGGTAAAAACCCGCCCCTCCATTCCTAATAAATATAAACCTATAAGATTTATTCAAGAAATGAGCTGGAATAAGGAGAAAGGCTCTTTGTTCTATTCACTTTTGGCTCCTCTGTTCAGGAAGCTGTGGGAGAGCAGCAGGAGCTGTAAATGGCACGAGGGCTGTCCAGGCAAGGGGCAGGAGAGATGAAGTGTCTCTGCACGGGGCACATCAGCTGCATCCACCTGCTTAGGGCCATGCTCAAATGAGGTACCTGTGTGGCACTTCTTCCCAGTACATCTCTCACCCGGGGTTTGTCCCTTCCAGGCAAACACAGCCCGTGATGCTTCTGCTGACAGAGAACAATTTCAGCCCCATCTGTTCGAGCAGCGAGAGACCTTTCTGATCACTCTGGAAGTCAGCAAGAGGTACTTGTATGTTTTGTTCTTTTTCTCTTCTTTTCCTTGCCCATTGTAGGTTTATATTTTGTTTAAACTGTGCAGGTTTTTTTCTTACCTGTCCTCCAGTTTTCTGGGTTTTGTGCTCTTCCATCTCACACAGTGACTGAGCCTTATTTACCTGTTCTGGCCCTCACCTCTTTGTTCTCTTCTTTCTGTTGCAGAAGAACTGGATTACATATTTTGTCCGAAGGTTTGTGTTTTTCAGCAATTTTTTTTTTTTTTGTCTTTCTGCAGGATTTTTCTCTCAGCTTTCCAGGATGTCTTCATCAAATATGATTAATCTGGGCTTGATTCTTTGGCTTCTTTCCTCACTTACTCCATCATGGGATTTAAACCCATTTATTACAGTATTGGGGTGGGAGGAACTTTAGTTATTGTTTATGGTTTACCTGTTCTTTGGAGAAAACACTTTCATCTCCAGCATCATCAGACTTTTATAAACATTAACTGTGTTAATGAGAGTGAGAAAAGAAATTGCATTTGTGCCAACACTGGGAACAAAATCTGTAATTTCTCCATTAGTCGATCAGGTTTGCTCATGTAAACAACGTGATTAAATTTGTCTGTGTGCATCGTGCTATATGAATAATAATGATAATTAAAAAACCATGCAAGGCCCAAAGATAACAAGATTGTGTTAGGGAAGAGCTAGGAGGGGGTGGCAGTATTGGAACAAACAAAGACACACTGAATTCATTACTGCCAGAGCCAGCCTGGCCATCAGTGCTGGGGAGGGCACTCAGGGGTGGACAGTGACTGAGGCCCCAAAACTGAACTTCCCACCACCCTCACCTCTGTGGGGCTGTGTGACAAGGAATGTAGGGGCCAAGAAAGGAGTGAAAGTTGTATCTGAATGGACACTTGTCATGTGCTAGGTGATTTTAAAGAAGTGAAAGGCTTTGGAGTTGAAGCCTGCTTCTTGTTCAACACATCCCTAAATGATTTTCAGAGCCAGGGCTTTCAAAACTGTGTTGATGGGCAAAGAAAATTGTCACTGAGTTCATTGTGGTAACCCTTAGATAAGACTGTGGAAGGGATTTTGTGGTTATGAGATTCCTGTGTGGAACAAAGATTTTGCCTGCTCTGTAGCAGTTTCCATAAGATGTGCTATACAATGTCTGAGTAGCTCTGGTAATGTGGTTTAGCCTGGTTTAGACCACTGTGAAATGGTTGTCATATATTTCTGTGACCTCTGCTAAAGGCAGAGTTCTCTGGATTTTGCCCAAGACCTCATGGGATGAGCTCAATATTCCCTGCCTCTCCTGGGCATGGCTGGACTCACGCAAGGCTGGTGCAAGGCAGGTAGAGAGTGTGATTCTGGGTACCTCAACACCCTGGTGAGCTTCTTAAAACAAGGTCCATGGTGGCCAGATGGAGCCCTCCCTGTGCTCTGATAGTTCTGCTGAGCACAAACATAAACTGGGAACAAATTGGAAATGCACCAAATGGAATCATTCACAGGCTACACTCAATTACAGAAATGGTCAGGGCTTTGGCTCAGGCAGAGGAGCAGCTGGTACAGGAGTTCAGCAAAGCTCCTTCCAGTTCGGATTTAGAGAGAAAGTCACTGGATCACAGTGAACTCAAAGGTGTGTTTTTTCAGCCCCTCTCTGGGTTCACTGACATCTCCAGCACACATTAATGACAGTGGCTCTGAGCTCTTGTCTGAAAGAAACAGCTTTAAATAAAAAAGAGAGAAGAGTATGGAATTATGGCAATGTAGCATTGAAACATTACGGAAATTGGTGGATATTTGCAATGGTATCATTTACCTAGTGTTGTGTGATCTGATAATAGCTTTATTTCCATTATGGAAAAAGAAAACAGAAACATAACTTGATGCTGCTTTATCCTTATTTATTCCCATGAGACTCCCTAGACTGTAAAAAGCCTGAGATGCAAATGTGACTGCACATGATTTAAGGGCACATGGATCAGGAGAAATCGATGAGAGGCTCATCAAGTGCTCTAAGACCATCTGTGCCTGCTCTGTGCTAGAGGCTGTCGAATAGGAATAAGGCTGCAGGCACTGAGTGTTTCCCAGCTAGCACCAACAGGTAAAGGTTTCATGTGTACCTGCCTGGCCATGGCACTCACAGTCACTCTTTCAGGGTCGAACAGACCTGCCAGAACCAGTTCTGTTCACAGACTTGAGTGTCTGTATGATGAAGGTTCATAATTCCTCTAGGACGGAAATACCCACGCAGCTGTTCCCCCATGGCTTGTTTTTCTTAAGGATGTTTGACTGAATAATATTATTTATTTAGAAATACAAAAACCACACAGATGCTTGAGGCTTTGCTATACTGTTCAGGATTGAGATTTTTATCAGAATTCTTCTTAAACTCCACAATAAAAGATAGGAGAAGTGCCAGAGGGACCCTGAAACGCTGTAGGTTTGGGGTGTCAATGAAATCCTGTAGAAGGTTTAAGAAGTCTGTTACATTCATGCTGTGTGGAGGCACCTTCCTGTTAGGGGCAACACGCTCAAATCCAAATCTTCAAAGATAATTATAAGCCCTACTGGGCAAGTATTAAACATACAAATAGCTAAAAGTTGGGACCTCAATCTTTAATTGTGAACGTAAGAAGATTATTGTGATGGTGTGAGATTAACAGTGCTGCATCTCGAGTAATTAATGTCAGACTGGAGCACAGTCTGTCTCTCCTGCCTGGGGAGGATGTCAGGCACCATCTCCCTCTTATGTGGAAAATGTGATGTGTGAGCAGGATCCTTTTGATTCTTTTAGTTCTGCCTTCCCAGGGGTGTCCAGGGTTGCTGTGTCAGTGTGGCCAGAGTGAGAAGGCTTTCCCCAGAGATTCACAGCTCTGGCACAGATACTCCAAAACTCTTTATTTCTCCCATTTGTCACCTTGTCCTACTTTAATTGCACTTTCCATCCAATAGTCATGGCTGCTGAACCCACCTCTCCAAAGGGTGTCAACCCTGTTCTTGGGTTTGTGGCATCATCTGTTGCCCAGAGAAACTGTGGCTACCCCATCCCTGGAAGTGTTCAAAGCCAGGTTGGAGGGGGTTTGGAAAAACCTGGTCTAGTGGAAGGTGCCCCTGCCCACAGCAGAGGGGTGGAAAAAGAGGTCCCTTCCAACCCAAACCATTCTGTGATTGGAGCTGAAAAGAGGGGATGACCCTGGATTGGTGCTGAGTGTCCTGCTGTCCGTTGGTGTTGGGTTTTGTACCCTCTGATTCAGTTTGTGAGGCAACTTAGCAAATCTCCACAGCAACCCCATGTGTACCATAAAATTGTGAATTATCTTGTTTAGAAGAGGTTCATTAGGAAGATTAATGAGGTATTATTTTTCCCTCATTCAATGTCGTGATACAGAGGGGACACAGTAATTTTCCCAGCTGTGCACAGCAGCGATTGCTCCTCTCCAGGGTCCCGGCATCGCTGCGTTGTCATCACTTAAACTGCTCAATCTTTGGAAGTGTGATTTGTCAGCTTAATTAGCCCTAAAGGAAGCACTTGTTTTAAAATGAGACAACAGTTTTGTTTTTCCCCGAGAAGGACATTATGTTCTTAACAGCAGCAACTTGTTTAAATAAAAGAGCTTTTAAGCTGAGTTTTATATGAGCTCTAAGAATCATTTTTAAATTTTTCCCCACTCTGAAGTCTCCAGCTTGCCCAGACCCTTTCCTTGGTGAGCTACCAGCCTCATCAGTGTCACTTCAGTGCAATTATGTGGTGCTGCAATAGGTCAGACACCATCACACAGCAGGGAAAGGTGAGATGTCTTCATCAAGAAGAATGGGGTAAGCTGGGAATAGTCCTGCTGTTCAGAGCTGATTTCCACAGAATCATTTAGGTTGGAAAAGACCTCCAAGACCAGTGTTCAACCTGTGACAGATCACCACCTTGTCAACCAGACCAGAGCACTGAGTGCTGGCCACATCCAGTCATTTCTTGAACATCTCCAGGGATGGTGATTTCAGCTGGGATGTTTCTGTCCTTGTTTTATATCAGAAGAATTCAGAATTTCTTATTTTACTAGTTTTCCAGGAAAAAAAGTTCAGAAGGAGGGTTGGAAAAAGCCACAGAGAGTCCTAATTGGGTAAGTCTGATGTTCTGTGTTTGCCCCAGACATGTGTGACTACAAAAACAGCTGGTGAGGTTTTAGTTAAAATTAAAACATGTGGAAGCTATATTGATGAGCATCAATAACCAGATCTGTAGCCCTATTGCCAACCCAAGGGTAGGAGAGTCAATAGAGTTTCTTCTTCAGGAAAACATTATGTGCTCTTTAAAAAAACCAAAAACTATCTTTAAAAAAACAGTTCTACCTGGACATTGTATTTCAGTCAAGAAAATGTCTCCTCAGTTTCAGGAACCGGTCTGTAATTGTGATCCCAGCTATGTATCTTTTCCTCATTTATTATTATTCAGACTGCGTGTAACAATTGAGTTTCAGTTAGGGGTTTTTATGGTGTGCTTAAAAATAACAGGTTTTCAACTGAGATTGCTGGTCTGTGTTTTCTGTCCTAAGCAATTATTTGCCAAGTTAGAACTCTTGTAAATTAATATGCCATTTTCCAATCGCACCAGTGGAGGCTGTTTTTGGCATGTGTAGGAGGGAGAAGGGCTAACTGCGTGCTGGTTCAGGAGGATGCTCTTCAAATGTGAGTGATCAGCAGGAGAAAAATCAAATTCCTTTATTTCAGTGCTGTGGGAATGATGATTGCTTGTTCTGAGTGGGAAGGGGAAGGAAGGAAGGGTGGGGGAGGCAGGATTGGAGTGTCCTCACAGCGCTCTGGCTTCCAGGGTGGTGGGCCAGGATTTGACAGCAGAGCAGAACAGAAAAAGCCAGAACAGCCCTTGAGCAACAGGTCTGTGGTCTCACCAGGAGAAGGTTGATTTACCCTGATATGGGCCACTATGGCTGAGCTCTGGAGCTTTAGCCAGGTGGTCTGGCCTTTCAATAGCACACTTAGGTTTAGATTCCTCTTCTTCCTCTTTTTTTTTTTTCTCCTCCTTTTTTTTTTTTTCCTGCTCCTTTTTTCCCCTCCTCTTTTTTCCCCCTTCTCTCTTTTCCCTCCTCTTTTTTCCTCCCCTCCTATTTTTCTTCCTTTCTTTCTGTGCATCAGGCCCCACACAGCCCAGCTCCCTGTGCCAGGGGCTCTGCCACTCAGGTCCCTTCCAGCCTCCCTCAGAGACAGGTCCAGCCAAGGCTCCTGCTCTGCCCACGGGGTGTTATGGGAGGACCCTGCACTGCCAGTTCATTGCAATTTCCATCAGTTCTCCTTATCATTGGGCTATTAATTGCTTTAATGATGCATTCATTTAGATTGAAAATATGATACCACTGAAATTTAGTGTAAAAATCAATAACTCATTAGCACATTATTGCTACACCTACATGTGTCACCATATTCATCTCCTGTGCTGGAGAAGCAGTTGGTTTCAGCTCAGTGTCCATAGATCTTTGTTAGAAGGCAGATGTTGGTAGAATAATCATGAAAGGAGAGTTATAGAGTCACCACTTTCTTTCTTTAGAGACTGTGGCCTCAGGTCATATGGATTCTTCTCTCTGGGCCAGGCAAAGCTGAAGAGTACTCAGGTAATATTCAATCTTTATGTTTTTGTTCAAAGAGAAAATGTCGGTTATGTGTTTGTGAGGTTGGTTGAAATTCCATCTTTTCCCAGTCCGTGGGAAACAACAAGACACCAAACTTTCAGTTAGTATCCACAGTTCTGGGACACAGCCTAGGAATTCCATCAGTAAAGCATCACACTTGGATATTAGGCCTATTCCTGCTGCTGTACCTCAATAACCAACATCGGCTTTGGCTCAGTGTCTGCCTGACTCTGCTCTGGCACCAAGGGATGGGCTGAGACGTGTCAGATGGTGTGACTGCAGGTTTGACATCACTCTGGGTTTCTGTGTGGATGTGTGTGTGCACACAGACATACACGAGCAGCACGATGTTTTGTATTTCTCAGCGGGACAGATGGGAGAAGGAGCAACAGAGACTACTGGAAACCATCCAAATGCTTAAATGAGAAGTGAGCTGTAGAAAGAACGTTTCTGAAAATGCATTTATTCCTTGGTGGGTAAAACACAGTCGTTACTGGTGTCTTCCCATGCATCAGTTGGTACAGTCTTTAATTAAATTATCCCTGATTGATATCAAGCCATAGTCTCTCAGACAGAGCCTCGTGCTGCCCAGCAGGAATCCTGACAAGCTGTGGGGACCGTCCCCATGCTCTGCAGGGTGGCAGGTCCATCCCTGACACACCAGCAGCACAACTGGACACAGAAGTGTCTCTGTGTGTCCCAGTCACCAACCAAGACACCACTGGCTGCTGCTCCAGGCTGGCAGGTGTGTCCTGTCTGTGCATATGGGGCTCCTCATTTGAGCTGTTACTGCAGGAGGAGAGTGTAGCTCCGGATTTCCACCAGTGACACAGAAAATAGCTGATTTTCACACTGCACAAACCCTTGTGACACAGGTCTCTGTGCAAACAGGAGGGTCATGGAAGCCATCTGCAGCACGAGGCTACAAATCAAAGGCAGTGGCTTCTCAAGGGGCAAGTTCTGTTTGGAGGCTGCATTAGTGACTGCAAGCTCTTGCAAAATACTGTGATTTTTATATATTTTTGTTTTTATTTCAGTTTGTTATGGCATAAAAATAACAGCAAGTTGGTATGACAAAACTGGGTAAAAATTTAGAAAATATTATCTTAACCACTGTATGAGGCTTCTGCTTCTTCTTTTTTCCTTCCACTATATCTGAGATTGGGAGCTAGCACTGGATTCACAGTAGTTGTTGAACTTACTCTAATCAGTCCCTGCTTGAACAGCTTTGCTTCTGATGCTACTTAGAGCAGCATGCTGAAACAAAGGGTCCTCCAACAACAGGCACTGTTTCCACAGAATCCCCCGAGGAGAATCGTTCTGATGTGGGAGTTTCTCAGATCCAAAGGAATCCCTGTGGTAACAGAGATAAATTGCAGGTCCCATTTCACTTCTGTGTGAGTGGGAAGGAGAGGTCACAGAGCAGCAGGAATCAGGGCTGGGTGGTAACAGAGCCTCTCCCAGCACAGCCACCACCTGTGTCCCCAGGCCATTCCCAACAATAGTGCCGCTACCTGATGGATGTTCCTTTCCCCTCTCCCCTTTCCCATGTTTCTGCAGGTAAATGTCCAGCTCCAGTCCTGCTATGGCCAATGCCACGGGTGACCTCTCCAGGTGTCTCCTTCATCCCCTTAGAGCTCTACTCTTCTAAAGAACCAGCATGTTATGGACATGATGTGACACAAGGTGTGCACTCAGGTATGATGGGTTTAGGGAAGAAGAGGTTAAAAAAATTTTTTTTTCAGATAATATAATTTTTTTAGGAGATTTTATTTTCCTAATATTTTTTTTATTTTTTTTACACTTCAGGAAAAAGTACATTCATATCTGCAACAATTAAAACTTTATTATTCCATAGACTGCATTTTCTAGATTCCCCATCCCACTGCTCAAGCCCCAAAGTTCACAAGAGATCCCTTGGGGGTGCACCCTATAGCCAGGCATCAACTCCCACCCCAAGTTCCCAAAGCTATAACCACACCAGCAATGCTAAGGATGATTCGTTATTAATAATCCTGCCCTCACCAATGTGCAGAGCTTTTCATTTTCATTGTGCTGTACGTACATTAACTAATAAATCTCCGCAGAATCCCAGTGAGAGTGGTAAGTGCTGTTATTCTTGTTTTATGGATGGCAAAATGAGATACAGGGAGGTTAATAGCAAGTCTAATTGGACAATAATTACCCACTTACCACACTGAAAATTAAGAAATAATCCTCCCATTGTCATTACATCAGCAGAACAAGGCTAGAGCAGTGTTCACGTCCTCCCCATCCCACCATTTAGCCAAACAGCTTACATGCAAATGGAAGTAAAGGGAGCACAGGAGCAGATAAATAAATTGTTCTTTCCTTGTTTAACATCTATTTTGCACCACTGAGTCACTCAGAATAGAAGAAAATTATTAAATTTCCTCTGTAATCTATTAGGACATGACAAAACAAAGTCAAGCTCCATTTGTAGAACATATCTTTTGGAAAAGAAATGGAAGAATTAGGATTTAATTACTGCTATGGACTGGTTTAACTTCATTTTTCTGGGAAGGGAAAAAAAAATCAGCCTAAAAATACCTGACTTAAGAAAGACCAGTATTCTGATGATTATGCATTCCTTAATGTTTGGTCTTTCCCAAGCAATTAAGACAATTATACCAATGACACCCACTGTATTAATATAAATATTGGGTCTTCAGTGACTCAATTCCCAACAGGAATGTTTCTTCCAAGTCAGCACTTCAAAAGCTGTTTTGATACTCAAATCTCAATGTTATGAATGAAAGAAAATCGTAAGACACATTGGAGAAAATGTTTTATTTCATTTTGGGTTAGCATTTGAATTTAAGTCTTTCTTTCCAGTTTTCAAACTAAAACACCTATTTGGAAGATGACAGCTAAAAACCCATTTGTAATGAAAAGGGCTGATTTAAGATTCCTGTGGGAAAGGGGAAATTCAGCTTGAATTCTGATTTCAGTGGATGAGCACAAGGACCTACCTCTGCACATACTGAACGTGAGCCAGGCCCCAGCTGTGCAGGGGGAGAGCTCTCCAGTAAATCTTTAAGTCATTCCAGGTGATGTGACAGTAAAACAGTCCTAATGATTTTCTTTGGTGACTCCACCTAATCCATAATGGAATAGATTGGAGGAAGCCGATCTTGGACACATCTGGCTGTTTAATGGGTTGCAGCAAATGATAGGGGTTGTGTCTTCTGCTGGGATTTGTTTCTCCAGGGGTCTGGGAGGCTGGGCAGCAGCTCCTGATGCTGCTCCTCCACCTCAGGCTGGAGGGGATGTCTTTCCATCCCATTTGGGGAAGGAGTGGAGTGGTCCAGCCCCGTGCTCAGGCCCTGTGGTTTGGGCTTCCACTGAGAGTGTGATGTCCATTGTGGTAGATGCTTCAAGTGTTGAGGTGCTACTCTACTGAAATGGGGTTTTAAAGAGATCTACGAAACCGAATTGTCAAAATCACCTTCATCAGAATCCCAGAATGGTTTGGGTTGGAAGGGACTTGACAAATTATTTGATTCCAGCACCCTGCCGTGGGCTGGGACACCTTTCACTGTCCCTGGTTGCTCCAAGCCCTGTCCAACTGGGCCTTGGACACTTCCAGGGATGGGGCAGCCACAGCTTCTCTGGGTGACCTGTGCCAGGGCCTCACCACCCTCACAGGGAAGAATTTCTTCCCAGTATCCCCTCTAACCCTCTCCTCTGTCAGTGGGAAGCCATTCCCCTTTGTCCTACATGTAAGGGAAGAGTTAATAAAAATTGTGATTATAAAACTTCAGGCTCTCTAAGTTTTGTAAATTTCTTTTAAACTTTATCACTGAATAATTTGAAAATGTGGGTCAAGTCCTAAAACCTCTTTTTAAACCTTAAATGCTTTCAAGCAGTTTTACCTGAAGGAACTGCTCTGTCAGACTCTCAGATGGGTGGGAATAGCTACTCACAGGTAGAAATAAGTGGGTGCATATGCAGCTGAGATTTCTGGTATAGCACTTACGAAGCTAATGTAACAGAATAATGTTGCCTAAATAGTGCTGTTTGCGTGGGTGTTTTGTGATCAGTACTACAGAATTTATTGTGGAATGAAACTTGTGAAATTCAAAAGAAAGAGAAAAGTATTTTACAGATCTTTTTCAGAAGTCTGTAGCATCCAGTACAAAATCATCATCTTTATCTAGTTGGGAATTCTGTAGCACAATATAAGTTTTGATTAAATTCCATAAACCTGATCAATAAATCTGCAGAAATTTAGTATTTGCAATTAAATTCTGTAGAGCTGCTCCCTAAGTACACAAATTGGGAGCTCAGAAAGGAGCTCTGCTTCTTGATACATCATTTTTTGCTGTGAATGCTCTTCCTAATGAAAAATGATGGCAAACAAAAATAGATTTTCTGTCATGGGGGTAATTGTTCTTTTTCTTAGTGCACTCCAAATATTTCTGTAAAGCATCATCTGCTCTTTAAACACACATTGTAGAACATCAATGGAAATCGATACCTTTTGTCAATGAGTAAAATATTAAAAGTAATGAGCTGACCTGTTTCTTATTTAGCTATTGATCCTGCCTCTCTCTTGATTTGTTTTCCTGAAACATGCAAAGTTAGGGATTTGGTTTTAGAATCAGATAGAACAGCCCAGGCTGTAAGGGACCTCACAAAATCATCTGGTGCAATGTACTGTGGGAAGGGAGCCCAGATGAGGGTCTGGCACCGTGTTCACTTTCCTCTTGAACACTCCATGGCCCTGGGAAGGTTGCTGCAGTGACTGTTGTTGTCATGGCAAAAAAAAAAAAAAATATTAAAATTGAGATGAAATTTCTCCCAGTGCAACTTGTACCCCTTGTCCCTTGTCTTCCCCATGTGACGACAGGGTTTCATTGTATAAAACCCAAGTGGCAGGGGATGAGAGGATGAAATGTGTGAGAGCTGTTTCAGCATTCTCTTCGCGATCCAAGCAATTATTCCAGCGGTTTCGCTGACCCAGAAGCCACCAGCAGAGTTTATTCTGGTCAGCTGTAAACAAAGCTGTGTGCTTCTACTTATCAAATCACTTTGCTTCTTTCTGAAGGTCAGGATGGAGAACACTGAGCACCTGAGATAAGTGGGAGCTGATGCCAGTGCCCAGTGCTTCCTAGTGCCCTACCTAATTCTCCGTCAGCTGCCCCAGCTTTCCTCTGGGGACCTTATTCCCTCCTGTGGTATGTATTTTTGTTCAAATTGTGTTTCTGATGAGTGTATTTGGTTCAAGCAAAGGTTATCAAGTTGTATTTTTATATCTGGGTCTGCCACTCTGCTGAGGCTGCGTGCTGGGGAACCCCTGTGCAACCGGGGTGGCTGGATGTGCTCCTGTGGCCTCACTTTGAGACACAAGGTCTGTCCTCTTGTGCGACACTTTACGCACACCCATCCCCTGGGATAAGGCTGGAATCAGCAGATGGGAGTGTTGCACAAGCCTGGAGGTGCCTGGTATGGGGTTGGGATAGGGCATGGACGGTGGGAGCAGTGGGAAGCTCTACCATGCTGGGCCAACCCATGGCCATGGTGGACACTGGTCCACTGTGCTTTCACTCTGCACTCAAAGGGGTTTATTCCATGGCTGTTCTGACAGGTGAATTAAATTATTCTTAGATTGTCTTATGCAAAACAATCAATGCAGTGCTTGAAAGGTAGGGGCTCCTTCAGATTTTATTTACATTGATGTTGCTCTTAGTGGAAAACTCATAGTTTTGGTGTATAGATTTTAATTAGGAATGAAAATAACCTTTCAAAGACACAACTAAGATTGGAAGGAAAAATTCATTTTTGTAAGTCTGAACTGCCTGTTTCAGTAATTCTGATGATTAAAAATTGAGCTGGATATTGAAGATAATACATTAAATAAACAACAGAGTATTTTAAGTTATGTTCAGTGCTGTTGTGAGTAAATTAAATAAGTGGCTGGTATAGGAGTGAAAGGAAGAGAAGCAATGTTGTATCTTCAGCCCTGCCTTCTGAAGGCTGAACTGTACAATTCACCATTAAAAAGCTTAATCTGATGTGCTGTTGGAAATGTTTCTGAATTGGTGTTGCTCAGGGAACACACATTTCTATGGAAATAAAATTTCTTCCCCAAAAGGGCTGTCAGGCACTGGCACAGGCTGCCCAGGACAGTGGTGGAGTCACCACCCCAGGACAGATTTAAAGTGTGAATGTGGCACTGGGGTTCGTGAGTTAGTGATGGTATTGGCAGTGCTGGGGGAAGGGTTGGACTCCACAGTCTTGGAGGACTTTTCCGACCTCAACAACTCTGTGATTCTCATAAGCTGTTACCTGCTGCCCTCAATTATTTTCAGGTTACCGAGTTCAGTTCAACAGCTCAAATGTCAGCAGCTGAGAAGAGGGAGGGGAAAGCTCAAAGTCCACAAAGGGCAAAAAGAAGTTTAGAAGGTTCAATGGGCTGAGCGGCAGTGAGTGTGTCTGCTTGGTTGTCCCAGGACATGAAGGATGTTGTCACTGCAGGATGGGGATGGAATTCCTCCGGAATGCTTTCCACAGGAATGCCCTCTGTGCCTGGGGAAGGTCTGTAGAAACAGGCTTGTAAACATCTGACAAAAGCACACCTTTCTAATCAACATTGGAATGCACCCTTCCCAGAATTTGGGAGTATTGGTTCTGGCACTGGTTCAAGCCTGTCTCTCATCGAGTGATTGATTTCTTTATTTCTCTTGCTCCTGCCTCCCCTCAAGAACGTGATTGAGTTAAATCTAGAGAACCTTAAAGGCACAATGATTTTATAAGGGAAGGCAGTGAGAATTCCTGGGTGGAGGAGGATCTGCATAAAGGCAGGGCAGGGCTGTGCCCCAAGCTGTGAATCTGCAGAACAAAATCATCTGGAAAGTGTAATTTCATCAGTTCATTTGAAAGAGGCTGGGCTGGGGAGGTTGGACTATGAGGGATGGGATAGTGACCCAAGGGGGATATCCCTGTGCTATAGAATGTCAGTGCTCAGTGACTGGTTGGTTCTTGCTTGGATCTCCACTGGCACCAGTCAGTTCCTGCCGCTGAACTCCAGAAACCCATTTTCAGTTTTTATGAGAGAATGAAGTATAGAGTGAGCCTGCAGTCTCTGGCAGGGCATTTCCATATCCTTAAACTGGATTATACCGTATGTAATGTGCATTTCTTGCTCATTCTTTCCTCCTTAGTCCACCGTGCTCGGGCTTCGAGCCGAGAGCTGCTGAGTGCTGGAGATGACGATGTGCTGCTGAGGGTGAACAGGTGACACCGTCACCTCTCAGTCAGCCTTTACCCCAGAGTTTCTGTTATTTCAGTTACTCTATTTAAAGCTGAAATTGGTTTTGTGATGAGCACAGTATCCCAAGAGAAGGCAGCAGGACACGTGACAACAGGCAGCGTTTCTTCCCTTGTGCCAAGAACCCGAATGTGAAAGCAGGTGCCGCCACAGCGGCTGCGGCGGGAGGGTGAGCAGCAGTTGGCAAAGCACAAATTCCTCAGAAGCAGAGGAAAAAAAATCACAAGCATCCAAAATGCCACTGGGAAAAGCTGGAAAAGCACTGTTTTCTTTATGAACAAGACAATTTTACCAGTGTTTTTCCAATAACTCATGTGTTGGGCTGTTGTTCATTGTTGTTGCTCTCAGAAAGGAGGAGCTGCTGCCTGGCACTATCTACTCAGGCACAGGGACATTATCTTGCCTTGCAGCCTGCATGGCATTTTCCTGGAGCAGATTAATTAAAAAGGGCTAGTTCCTCCCTGTTATTTACATATATAACAAGTTTGTTTCCTCTCTGCATTCTTTGTCCCAAATTTAACCATCTGTGGTTGTGGGCTGGTGGCTGACAGTCGTGTCCAGAGCCATGACCAGGTGGTGGGAAGGGCCAGAAATAACCAAACGGTGGATAATTCAGCACAAAATCATTTTCTCTTGGTCAACATGCCATAAAGTTCTTAAATTTAAAGTGTTTGGAAAAATTGTAGTAAACTCAGTTAAAATGTTGGTTATCTCACCAGAAAGTTATTAGCTATCCTTTTTTTTAACCCCCCTGGTTGATTTTATCAAAAGTTTTATGCTTTCATAAACTGGGATTGTTCTTATACCTCACAAGAACTAGAAATGCTTTTTAGTTGATTTTCATTATTATTTAGGTCAAGACTTTCAGTCAACCAAAACTGCTGTGAAGCCCAGGGTGTGACTTGGGATTAACCCTTTTCCTCCTCAACTCCCTGTAGCTGCCATTCCCACCACAGCACCCCTCAGCCAGCCTGGACCTGCTCCAGAAGCATGGAAACCAGTTCAGCCAGACATTGCTGCAAGGCAGTCCAGAAATATCCCATGGACAGAAGGGATAAGGGCAAGGCTACTATTTGGAGAGTTTGGACTCCTTCCCATCTTCTGCCAAGGTAAATTCTCTCCTAATGTCACAGAAACTTTCATATCCTTTGCAGAAACAGTATGTGAAGTGGGGGAGTTATTGACAGTTTAGCAGTGACAGAGCAGGAGAGAGAGTAAATGTTAAGTGCACTTTAGTATACAACAAATTTTCTGTATATGGCATCCCAATCCATCAAGAAATTTTGCTTGCTTCTGGCCAGGAAAATGTCATTCATTTCACTATTCATATTACTTGGAAAAAATAAGTGCAATGCTCATGCTTGTTTACACCCTCACAGCTCGCTGGGAAAAGGCTGATTTCCCACCCTTCACTCACACAGTTCTGCTCTTTCCATATCAGAGCTGCTGTACCTGTGGGGGCTCTCAGGGCTGAATGAGAGCACAGCTGGAATGATGCAGGACCAGAACATGTCTCCTTCCCATCGCGTCCAGTCACCCTCTGCATTGATGAGAAAAATAACACATAAACATTTGAATCAAGGTCCTTCTTATCCTTCTTGTGCAGAGGAGGTTGTTGGAGGGGTTGTTCAGTTTGGGCAGGCTGCAGCCCTGTTCCTGCAGATGGAGCACGTGCTGCCCACGCGGTGGGGCCTCCATCTGCTGCCCAGCTCACCCGCCCCAGCCCACCCACGGGCCAGCAGCCCACCTACCGAGCAACAGAGCAGCAGGGAGGACTTCAAACAGCTTTTAAACCTTTGGTACAAGCTCCACAACCACACAGCCAGACACAGATCCTCTCCATGGCACTGCAAGGAGGGACAGGGAGCTCAGCAGTATCACTCCACCTCTTGGAAGGGCAGCGTGAGGTCTGTGCTCTGCCTTCAGGATTAAAGTTGAGTGAGTGGAGGTTCTTCCTGAAAACTGCTCATGAAATCGCAGGCAGAATCCTAAGCAAGGCAGAAATGTGTGCATTTCCCACTCCCTGACACCATCCAATGGCACACAAATCAGAATAGTGGATGATTTTGTAGCCTGTGCCTTTCCCTGTGCCTCACTTACCCCGACACACGTGTAAAGTCTGTGTTCCCCAGTCTCAGCCAAATCCAGAGTCTGTCTTTCAAAATCTTAAGGAGAAATCTCTGTTGCCTTATTTTTATATCTGCCCAACCTCCTCCTCACCAGGGGTTGGGTTCATCCCACAGCACCAGGCTCTGCTCTGTGGAAGTAAACCAAGACAAGCCACGTGCATGGCTGAGGATTGTAATAAATCAAACATAATCTCCTCTCCAGGAACACTTTCCCAGACATTTCTCCAATGCTCCAAACCCTGTGGGATGAGGACACCTGTGACTACCTTTGGCTGTGACAGGAGTGTTCATCTTTCAAGACATGGTCCCTATGGAAGGTGTGAGGAGAGCTGGGGAGTGTAAAGTGGCTGATAAGGTTTACTCATGGACTTTACTGTTTGTGAGTGTTGCTGGCAATTACTGGAGTGAGATAAAAGTGTTCCAGGAAGAGAGGAGCAGGAAGGAAAAAACAACCACCTCCAAGTATGCAGAGGAGTATCTTGGTTTTACAGATGCACATAGCATCGATCAAAATGCCACCTGCACACCCTGGCTGGTACCTGGAATTACACAGTTCCCCTGAGCTTACAGGATGCATAAAATACACATTTAATGAAGCAGGCTCTGCCTGTGGATCCAAGAGACTGAAACAGTGGAGCACAGGATATATATGCCCAATGCCTGTTCACAACAGAGGAATAGAGATTCATTTCATCACAGCAAGTAGCTTTAATTTTTATGACTTAGTAGGTAGAGTTCTAAAGTGTTCAAACTAAGTTCAGATGCTCTCAGGAGTCTTTTTGGGGACATTCAGGTCCTTGTAGCGTATTTAGTAATGCCAGGCAGGCTAAGAGCAAATGCTGGAAAATTTTAGAGGTGTCTTCATAGAATCAAGTCACAGATTGCTTTGGGTTGGAAGGGACCTTAAAGCTCTTCCAGTTCCACCCCCCTGCCATGGGTGGCACCTCCCACTAGACCAGTTTCCTCCAAGCCCCTCCAACCTGACCCAAGGAATCTCTGCATTGGCTGCTCAGAGCCCAGAGGGTGAGGTCAGCCTATCTGAGCTGCTCGATCTGTGTCTGTTCTTCACAAACCTGAGGGCTGAGGTGGAAAAAATGGAAATAAAGAATAGGTTATTTTTATTTCAGTATGCATCAAATCCTGCTTTTATAACTTATTAATGATAAATTGATCTCAGGAGATATTAACTCTGTATTTACAGAGTGTTTAGACATGCTGGGGGCTGTTTTAAATGTACCAGCTGCTCAGTGCTGACTTAAGTACACAGATGTTCTTATTAGCATAACATTCAAATTCGATGCCCTTCTTATCTGCATCCTGTCAATGCACAAAAACAACGGCACCAGCAGCCCAGGAGCTCCACGCAGGAAAAGCCTTTTCTCCCCCTGGGACCTCCCCACGGGCTGCATCCCATCACACCTCAGTGACAACAGGTGGGGTCCCAGCACGGGACAGCGCAGGGTGGCGGTGCTGGAGAGAGGGGGCTTCTTAGAGATGATTTGGTGAACCTGCGTGAGCTCAAGGCGAAACAGCCCTTGGGTTTTATGTAAACCAAAACTGGGGATGACCTTTCGCTTGGCTCTGTTTGGCTGTGCTCGGCGTCGTTTGCCGGTTATTGCTTCTGCGCTTTCCTTTGTGCTGATTTTTAAAAGCCCTGTGCTTGCTTTTTGTTTGCGAGAGATGAGCTATGATGGGCAGCAGTGTCAGTGGTCTTTGAACCGAAGGAATGGCAGGTAACGACAGCAAATTGGTGTCTGGCTCCGTGAATTGCACGTTACAGAAAAGTGCCTGACTCACAGTTCAGGATGGAGTATAGCAGAGCTTGAAAGGGCAAATCCACCCCGGAGTGACTCTTTGCTGGCGTGTTGTGATGTGAAGAGATGTCTGTTGTCTTTGGGGTGACAAAGCAGCAGGAACCTCTTACAGATCTTTGGAATTATCTCGGTATTTTTTCTCTTCAAAGGTAAAAAAGTTCATTGAAGTTTTCCTTCTTTGTTGGGTATTTTAAATACACTTCCTATTGCTGACCTGGGTGGAAATGACCCCAGCTGTGACATGGTTGTAAACCAAAGGTTATCACAGTAAGTAACACTCTTTTCCAAAGAGACTTGTCTCTACAGGGAATAGAAGTGTCAGAAGAATGTACATGATTTTCCACATGTATATTTTTGTGCTTCGTTTTTCCTTGCAGCAGCCTTGAGCAACCCCTCGCAGCACCCACCTTTTGATACCCCGTGTTTTCAGACTCTGCCTCAGTGCTCAAGGGACCAGGCAAGGAAAGGAACATAGAAAGGGAGGATGTTCGGTGGTCCCTCTCTCCCCCATAAGAAACATCCAGCAGTCCAGTAGAAATACAAAGTAACGACAACAGAAGAACTGGAAATCGCTTCAAAGTCAAACTCATATCTTGAGAAACATGAGGGAAAGTGTTACAAAGGAAATATCAAAGGCTCAAGAAGGATTTTCCGAGGCACTTTGTTACCGAAGTTGTTACCACCCTCCCGCAGAGGCAATCAAGACTAATGGGGACATTAGCACAGCCCAGGACTACACATCAAAAGAGTCCCTGGAGCAAATAACACCCAGTAACTGGAGCGTCGCTGGCACCGCGCTCCAAACCACCCCCCTCTGCCTCAGAAATGAGTAAAAGGGTCGTAAACAGCAGAGAGAAAATTTTTGCCTGGTGACTGCAAATAAGCACCCAGCAGAGCTGTTAAAAGTTGCTTGCTGAAGAGAAAAATATGATTCTTCCAGTTTTATGGGCCATGTTCAGATAGCTCTTACTCCTGCGCCATAAATCCAATTTTCACATAGATTAAATGGAAAGGCAGCAGAGGCTCTGCTGAATAATGCACGGATTGTCATGGATCTGCGGTGTGAGGTGCACAAATCGATCCTCCCCCACGCTCATGCGTGGCTCCAGAGATGCTGCAGCAATCCCACCTTGGTGCCTGACTTCAGAGTGGTACCTCTGAGCATGAGGAGTGCTACCAGGATCCTCACAGACCTTCACCTGTGGTCCTCCTTGGATCATATATCTAAATTTTAAAACTTTTAAAAAAAAAAAAAAAAAAGTTATGATAGAGTTTAAGCTAAGAAGAGGTGGCTTGAGGAATACTCTGTTCCTCTAGAAGGATGCTCAGAGGAGCTGCACTGGGCTGAGGCCACCCCGGTGTCCAAGGGAGGAGGAAGGCAGATAAATGCAGCTCAAGAGTGTCATTTCTCATCCATTTAGTGTGTCTGTGCCCTGCTGGCAGCAGCTCTCAGTGTGCTGTGGTGGAGTCACCATCCCTGGAAGTGTTCAAAAAAGGAGTAGACGTGGCACTTTGTGATGTGATCTGATTGACAAGGTGGAGGTTGGTCAAAGGTTGGACATCATGATCTTGGAGGTCTTTTCCAACCTCAGTGATTCTGGGATTCTATGCTTGAGCTTAGCTGTTGTGAGAAGCTGAAACTCTCCCAGGAGCAGTGGCTGCACCTGTGGGAAACTGCTGGTATCACAAAAAAGTGCTTTTTCCGGGTGTAGCTTTAAGCACTGGTTCCCTTCTCCTAAAACAGCGTCCTGTTTGGTCTCTGGAGGTTTACTGACGTTGCTGTAATTGTGAATGACAGAGCTTTGGGAATACTGTGTCTATGAACTGTGCTGTGGAACCGGAGCCTCACAAAGTGTGCTGTATGCCGTGCTTAATGCTGAGCACAAAGGAATGCCACTGGCTGTGGTGTCTCTCAATAACCAACCCGAGTTCGCTGATGCAGTGAGAGGTTCTCTGAGGTTGCTCCTCTCTATATTTAGATCAAAGGAAAAGCTCAAATCTCTAACCAAGTGCTGCCTGATAGATCTAAGAGACTGCATTGTGCGTGGGGCAGCACCTCAGTTACGCTCAGCCAATGTTTCTGTGTTTTTCTTAATTTTGGTTTCATCCTTTCAGTGTTACAGGTATTCAGGGAGTGGGGCTGGCTTTCCACATCTGTGTCTGTTGGCCACTATTTGAGGCACCTCTCTGAGGACACGGTCCTGGTCAGTGTAAACCCAGTCCTCCCCTCATCCATCAGTACTGGGGTTGGACTCATCTGTTGTTCTGCATCTGGCACTGCTCTGCATTTCTACATTTCTGTACTGGGGGTAGTTTTGTACTGATTTATTCTTGTTCCAGTTGCTGATCCTCTCGTGCTTTGCTGGGTGTGAGTACCCCAGGGAGTACTGCCTTTCTGCTTGTTTCATTATTTCACATGCTTCAAGAGAGGGCCTAAAAAGCCATTATTCACATCTACATATTGAAATTGGGCTCCTGATACCAATGTGAAGAACAAAATCTCAGATGTGTTACATTCTCTGAGTTTTGGGGTTTCCTCTGCCTCCACATGGACCAGGAGTCCTCCCAGCACTGCCTTACCCTTGTTCTTCAGCTCTTTGTACTTGTTGGTGTCTCTGTTAGTGACTTCTAGTTTAAAGATCTCTAAAATGTAAAGCCACTTCAAGTCAGAAAATATTTTTTTTCAAAAAAATTAGAGATGCAGGAGGTTTGTCAGACTTGAACCTTCATCACAGCAGTCACTGCTCACTGAGCTGCTATTGCCCAGTGATTCATTTCTTTTGCAAAAGTGAGTGGTTAACAGTGCCTCACACTTCTCATCGCTGACCTAATCCCGAGGGAGCACCTGCAGTACAACCCCCAGATTAGGAATTACTCTGGCAGCCCTGTTTGAGGTGAAGGAAGATCTGAGTGGGGACATTTGCCACACACAGTGACAGCACTCCTGGAGCCCTTGGATGAGTTCCTTGTGTCCAGATTCCCAGAGCTGACAGGGGTTGCCTGGCAGGAGGAGCTGTGGGGGCTCTGGACCTGCTCACGTGTGGCCTTTTATCCAGGTAACAGTTTCAGCTGGATGCTGACAGCTGGAATCACCTTTGGAGACACTAGCAAAGAGCTGTGTTTTCTCACGGTGGCACAGCTATGGTGCTCTGTGGGTGTTGTCTGATCGCAGTTCAGTGCAGAGACTAAGGGGCAGCCCTAAACCTGCTGTGGTTGTGCTGTGGTTCTTCTCACCTTCTCCCTGCTCACTTCATTCCTTCTATTCCCAGCCAGCCCAGCACTGCCACCAGCCCCTTTCTCACCTGAGCAGGTTTAACTCCATGTCTGTCAGTGATCTCTCTGACCAGGATCGCTCCAGCTTCCCTCTAATTGTGCCACCTCACACAACAGAGGGATTTCCATAACTCCAGGAGAAGCTGCTTATTATTTTTCATTATTTTCCATTATTTCCCAACCAATTTGTTGTCAGCTCAGTTTCCAGCAGCCTGAGTGCTGGACGGCCTCATGCAGCTTTAATGAGGCACAAGGTAAGTGGAAATACAATGCAGAGAGGAGGTCAGCAAAATCCCTTCATCAGTTAAATAAGATGGAATGACTTTAATTTTGGCGAGGGCACGTTAACTGTCTGGAAATGCACCTCACTGCCAGTTCAACCCAGAAGTGACACATGGGCTGCATGTAGGTGCTTCTCTAGAAAGATAAAGGTCCCATCTTGTCTGTGACAGGACACTTCATTTCAGATGAGACTGACAGTCTCTGAGCTCCCCTGACACATGGATGTGTGAATTCCAGGTGAAGTCAGTGTGCTTGGAAGTGAGTGCTGCAGCCTTGTATTTCTGAGTGGCAGAGAAAGTATCACGTGAGCATTCAGAATAATTAATATTTGTAATTCCCTGTGAGACCTTTAATCTATTTGCCACAAAATATGCTACAAAACAGGGAGCTTAAGTGTTGTTTTTTTTCTCTTTGAGTGAGGAACCTGAGATGGACAAAGAGGTGAAGGATCTGCCTGTCTCCTCCCAGCTCTGACCCAGCACCTTTGGAGCACCCTGGGCCTGGCTGGGGAGATTGCTTTGTCCATCTTGTCCTGATGAAAGTGCTCTGCTATGCATTGGTTTGCTGTTTATCTCACTCCAGCCAGACAAGCCCTCCCTCTCCCCTGCTGTACTCAAAGCAGGATGTAACTGGCTAAGCAGACCCCCCAGCCCACCCTCCCTCTGCCTTCAGCTGCTCCACTGAAGGGGTTAATTTGTTTAAACCACAGTTGTTCTCATGAGTTATAGGCTGACTCCTGCCAGTGGAGTGGAAAAGTGATTTAATTTTCCAGTTCCAGCATGGCAGATGTGTGTGTGGGAGGGCTGTGAGAAAAAAGGGGAGGTTGTTGTTGTTTGTAAGGTGACCAAAATCTGGTCCACCAGATTTAATCTAACCTCCTTCTAGCCTGCTGAGCTGGTGATGGCTGACGTGGTGCTGCTCTCGCGGTGGGGTGCACAGCAAGGTGGGGGTGGTGGGACACATAGGGGGTCCCCCAGGCAGTGGTCTGTGCTCAGGGGTGATGAGCTGAAGGGCAGAGAAGCAGGGCTGGTGTGAGAACAGGTCTCAGGAGAGGGCTGGTGTGAGAGCAACTCTTGGCTTCTCAGACCCTGCTTGGGGTCTCCTGGAGGCCCCATCCCTGCTCAGTCTTGCTGTAGAACTAGCTCATCCCACTGCCCTCCCTGTGGGTAGGAACATCTTGGTGCCTCATGTCTTGTGCCTCTCCAGGCTGTGGGGATTTGCACATTATTTGACTTGAAATGTGTCTTGCTTTAACACTCAGTCGTGCTGTGAAGGTCAGAGCCCTGCCTTGAGCTTGGCCTAACAGGTGAAAAGCTGTGATAAAAAAATCCAGTGCTGGAAAGCTTTTCCACTTCCCTCTGTCTGTGCAGGTGAAATGCAGAGTGCAGGCAGGAGCTGGAGGAAAGCCAAATTTTATTTTGTTATTTATTTATTTTAGTTTTTTATCCTTTTCTTTCTCTTTTCCTATTAGAATAATCTGTTATTAACAGATACTTTAAGAGATAATATTATTAGATAATATTAATAGATAATAATCCTATTAGAATAATTAGAGTTACTCTGCATGAAACATAATCTTCATAAACATCATCTTCCTTTACTCTCACAAGTTAGTCTTTGCTTTGGATTTATTGGAAGGAATTGTGAGGAAACATGGAACAGTGTTTTTGTGATGTCTAACAGACGCTTCTTTACCATGTGCAAATGGAAATTCCTTACAAACGTGATGCAACAACAAAGGATGCAAATGCATGGCCACAGTAAACGGGAAATGAGTTCAGCAAAGAGAAATATGGTGTATTTGGTGGGAACTGAGGCGGTGTCTGCAAACATCAGATGGGAACCACATTAATTCATTGCACAGGGGTTTGTTACTATATTTTGGTGAAGGTGCTGCTTCTGAGTCATAACTGAGGGATTCCTGCCCGAACCTGCTCCATCCTCACAGCAAACAGGAGCACATGATGGGGCCTGAGTGGCAGCAGGTGGCAAGAGAGGGTAACCTGGTTTGCAAATGCTGGGAAAGATGCTGAGCACTGGTTTGGGGTTACAGTTTAAAGCGTAACTTGAGGCCATGGATTTGGAGACTCACATTCTGCTCCATCAGTCTGGAGATGTCCCGGCACAGGACGCAGAGCCTGTGGATCGAGCACAAGCTGCCTTGATCCATACAGGAGAGCCAAAAGGGAGATGCTGTTAAGGTTTGCCTCATTCCTGTCTGTAAAGCACTTGAAAGTCTCCACAGCTCCATTTGGAATTGTGTGCTGCAGGTCCGTGGTACCGCCCATGGTCCCTGAGAGAGCTGCTCTCTCGGGGTCAGTGTCTGCTCTGTGAGGCCCCTGAGACAGACCCTGGTGCTCTGCACTGGGGTGGTTTGGTAGGTCCCCACACCATGTCTCTGTGATGCGATGGTTGGGGAGGTAATTGTGGGGGTTTTTTTGTTTGTTTTTTTTTTTTTTTTTGTTTTGGTTTTTTTTTTTTCAGCACATGAACTACTCTTGTACCATTGCTACATCCAAAACTGCCAATCCGAGTTTTGAGGTTGTTTTTCAAGAGGTGTTTTTTTTCTCTGTCCCTTTTAACCTTCTCTGATTTTGCAAATTAAAAGAAGCTTTCCCATCAGATTCAATTTCTATTTCAAATAAGTAGCATTTATGCTGGGGAAAAACTCTTCAAACCGCTCAGGAATTGAGCAGTAAATCAATGGCAGAACCAGTTAGTGATGCTGAGAAACTGAAATAGTTGTGGATTGACTGGAAGGTTTTTGGGAAGACATACGAATGGAAACCACACCTTTTGGGTTCAAATCTCTGGACATTTGTTCCTGAGAAACTGGTCCTGCTTGGATCTTTCTGGATCTTCCTGGATCCTTTCTGGGCTGCCTCAGAGCATGGACAAGCCCTCCCAAGAAGACAGTGGTACATCGTGCTCTGACACTCTCCAGTTCAGTGGCTGTTTAAGCTCAGTTCAGATTTTCAGCACCAGATAAAGTCCCACTGACAGCTTGTCTCCATCCCTGACATGAAACATTCATTGCCACGAAACAGATAGGAACCTTCCTGGTTTTAGGTGGGAGCTTATTCATGAGTAATATATTTATGTAGAAACAGAGCATGTGGAAAGCAGCTGTTGGGTGCTCTGAGTGACAGCTTCCAGCCTCAAGAGAACTAAGTATTTGGGGCTGAAGCTCTACAAGGAGATACAGCGTTGGAAATCAGGAGTTAATGAGGTGTTAAGAAGGAATCAGCAGTTGGGCATGGAGCTGCACTGTCCCTGAGAAGTGAGGCTGTGCCCGGGGCACCGGCAGCCTTTTTCTCTTCCTTCCTTTCCCTTTTTTGGCTCTACCTGCAGTCCTTGCAGGCAGTGAGAGTGGAGCAGTGGCACAGGGATCTGAGTCTTCATTCTGTTGGTGCCACGTGTGGGTTTCCCAGTGGAGAAAGCATCGCAATGTATCTTAAGTATTTTTAGGGTAAAAGGACCATTGAGCAAAGATGAACCATTCTGGAGTGTTAACGCCGCGTGAAAAGGCATCGTTATCCTTGGCAAGTGCTGCTTGCTGTCGGCAGCAACCTGTTATTTGAGTTTATTTGTTTTTGTTAAATGAGGGGTACATTTCCATGCAGTACATTTTAAAGTGTTAACCCGAGGAATGGGATCTATTTCAGGGACTCAGGGGCCATTACCTTGGTTGCCTGTCTCATTAACACCTCCTGCTCATCACTCTATCCTTTTTCATTCTGAAGCTCCTTTGGAGGGGCTGACACCCCATATTTGTAGTTCAGGCAGCAACAGCAACACGGTTTCCTTTAAGTACCTCACTTAGGAGCAGGATATGGAAACGATCCAATTAATCATCTGCGATTTCTTGCAAGCACATTAGAGTGAGATCACAGTGTTCATGCAAAGGAAATACTTTCCAAGGCCATGCTTAATTTTGTTGAATAGTCTCATTGCTGTCACATCCTAACCCTCCTGTACCTGGTGCTTCACTCTCAGGTTTCTCCTGCTCCTAGTCCCATCCCTCAGTTAATCCTTCTTCCCTGCCTGAGCCCTGAAATGCCATCTCCCGTGCTGGCTCAACGTGTCTGGTTTGTGATTAATCTGCCTCATGCCTGAGCTCTGAACCCATTTAAACAGCCTCAGCAGCCGGGGACTTCCTATGAGGTTTTCCATTTTCTTATCTTATTTACTGTAGAAAATTGCTGATGGAAGAAAAAACGAAGTTCCCCTTTGGCTCATTGCCCACAGCTTGAAGGGATAGCTCAGGTCCATCTGGCTGAGACAGGAAGGCAGAAACAAGAAGGGAAAAATGCAAGTGAGAACATCTGGATGTTGGTCCCAAGGTATCCCTGTTAACAGACTGAAGCACTGAAATACCAAACCCACCACACCAAGACATCCTGGTGCATGTGAGCCCTTGCTGAAAAAGAGGGATGGAAGGAGGGGAAGGAGTATAAGCAGTGATTCTATAGAATAATAACTAATAAGGTTATCAGCCAGCAACTGGGTCCAGCAACTTTGGGTCTCCTCTGGAGTCAGGGAATGCTGGAGCAGGTTTCCATCCTGCTCAGCCTGTCCCAGTGACCTTGGCAAGTCTCTTCACGTGACTCTGCTCTTATCCTAAAATCAGCAAGGTTGGAAAAGACCTCTAAGATTAATGAGTCCAACCATCCCACAACTGTCCTCTTCACCTGTGAGAGGCTGGGACCACCTTGCTGCCCCTTGTGTGGGTGGTGCTCAGGAGGTGCAGGTGCTCACACACACCCCAGTGCAATGATCTTATATAGGAGTTTTCTGAAATGCTTGGAGGTGACTTAAAAAGCAAATACATAATGTTTTTATGGCTGGATGTGTTTATCACCATGTCTCAGCAGTATCTCATGACATGAGGAACAGTTATAAAAGCACTTTGAGCTTATTTGACAGTAAATGTTTTGTGGCCATTCTCTCTTTTTTTCCCCTTGTATTTTAAACTGCTGAGCTGTGTCATCAGTATTTATGAGCATCCAAACCCAGCACAGTGCACAGAGCTGTGCCAGGGAGGAGGGAGGAGATGGTGCCTGCCCAGGAGAGGGATCTGGAGGGAGTGTGAGGGCACAGAGGTGGTGTGGGGTCTGGAAGATATGCAGGGGTCCAGAGGGGGCACAGGGCAGGGGCTGCTCAGTGCTGCTCAGGCTATACCAGCTGATTCCACATTCCATGGCAGAATTCCACCCGGATGTCCCATAAGAAGGAAGGCTGCAGGGTCAGGTGCAATAGAGCAGCTAACTTTCAAACCGTAAGTTTTCAGGTGGGCAGAACTCAGTGGATGGCCTTGGAATCCAGTTCTGTTGTAGAAGATCAGCATTTGTGAGGAGCTTTAACCTGGTCCCTCCATGGCAGGCTCTGACCAGCACCAGAGCAGTGTCTCATGGAGTATAAGGGAGCAATAAGTTCTGTATTGATGCTGAGCAAAATATAATATCTGCTGCCTTTTCCTCTGTGTAGGAAGGTCCTTACTGCATGGTAATAGGCTGCCAATTCTGAATAATACAAGTAGCCAAAGGCACTTCTAGATACAGGTGTGTGTGCTTCAGACTTGCACCCCTTCCTGAGATCCCCCTCCTCAGTCCTGGTACCCCTCAAACCTTCTCCCCACTTCATGAGGATGTGGTGCACAGCTATTAAATGATGAAGCTTTGCCTCCCTCAGCCTGTGATTAATTAGCTGTGCTTTTACCCCAGAGAGCCAATTAAAAGAGAAGCCCGTGCAATCCTACAAAAGAGCATGAACGTAAACATGGGAGACTTGTCACGAGCTGCTCCCGCTCTGTGTCACCACGCACCGGGCTTGGCTGCTCCTGCTAGTTGAGAGTAATTGAACCAGGTGCTGTATTAATATTTATAAGTCCTCACTAACCCACGACGTGATCTCCTCCTGGAAATGCTGCATGTGGAGCACTTTCTGTGACTGGCTCTCGAGTGCCCTCCACCCTCCCCTGCTCCTGGCACATAGTATGCACATTGCCAGTGGAATTTCGTGTTACTCATAACTTGCTTTTTGTATCTCAAAATGTCTGAAGAGGGATATCAATGGCCCTTTTCTCCCCAGGTCTGGCCAGGGAGGGCTGCTCTCTAAAAAGGAAACTCTACTCAATCAATCTTAATTATAATAAATAATGCTACAATAATATTACATTAATTATCATTAATAATAAAATAATAAACACTGTTAAGTGACTTGGAGGACACCCTGCTTCCAGCACAGGCTTGCTGTGATGTCTGTGGGATTCAGCTCTGCTGGTGCCAGGAGGGAGAAAACAGTGTTGTTGCGGTGTATTTCTGCTGTGCTCGGGTTTTCCATGAGTGACCTCACTGGGGAGCATTTCTGACTGAAAACAGCCAGGAACAAACCCCTCCATGGCAGCCTCATGCTCGGCACGGCCGCAGCTCCCGCTCCACCTCGGTATTCCACTGGTGTCACCGTCTGTAAGCGCCTGCCAGTCCCGTCCCACCCGCCGTTCCTGGCCGTTGGCTGCCTCTGAGCTGTGTAATTGAGACAGAGAGCTTTGTGTGCACACACGAGACGCTGCCTCCTGTCCTCGCCCTCCCCCAGACCCGCTGGCACGTGTCCCTCTGGCACGTGTCGTGTCCCCGGCGGTGGCCGCGGCCGCCTCATCCCGCCGCTTGTCTGTTGGCAATGGCGTCACAGATAATTTCACAGTTGGGTTGGATGGGCATAAGGACAGGAGGATAATGAAAGGTGAATATTTTAACGGCTTTGCGCATCAATTCGTACCAAATTCCGTGAGGAATGATGGATGACTCTAGGAATAGGTTGCAATAACCCAGGTGCTAATTTAGCAGGAAACAGGAGCGTGAGTCTGAACCCCGTGACCCTTTTCCACTGAAATGTCAGTGGTCCAAGTAGTTTTATTGCTTTTTTTCTGCTGGCAGACTCTGAAGCCAAAGGAACCACTGTGAAGTCTCATCTGACCTCTCGAGAACACAGGGGCAAACTACTCCCGAGCCAAACTCACCATGAACTCAATGATGTGCTGCAGAACACAGGATCTAATGGGGGCTGCTCTACCTCCCTGGAGCACCAGGAGACCCTGTGGAATGGGAACATGGATTGTTTTTTCATTGACAGTTTCAGCAAACTAATAGATTACAATGTGACCTCTGGGGACAGATGGACAACAATATGAGAAAGCGTCCATTGAGAGGCTCGAAGAGTACTCGAAGGTAAGACAGTGTCTTACCTTGGGCATATTTTGAGGCACTTTACAGTTTATTATTTTGTGGCAGTAGGATTTGAGTGTCACACAGGTGTGGCTGCAGCTTACCCCATGCCATGCTGCCTTCTGGTCAGCCAAGTACCAGCAAATAGAGGGAAAATAACAGAGAGCTTGCAGAACAATGGTTTCCAAATGGTTGCTCAGGATTCTAAATAATTAGGTCTAGGAATTACAGCAGGGAATGGCATGCCAAAGTGCCTTGGAAGAGCTGGGCAAAATGTTTTTAATGAAAACAGGAGAAATCTATTGACCTAACCTTGAAGGGTAAAGCTTCCCACAGCAGCCTTCTGCTTAAAGACTTCACTCAAACCAGTAGACAGGAGAAACTGGTGTTGGTGGTAAGATCTCACTGGTTGTACTTCCCAGGAAAGGCACCCTTTGGACCAGGGGAGAATTCTGCATGGAAGTGCTCAGAAAAGTGAATGCAAGTGAATAAAGGCATGAATTGAGCTACCCTGGCACTAGGCCCTATTTTGACTCTCTTAAATTGAACCAAGGTCCCTTTGGTTCTGAAATAATTTTAAAGACTTAATGATTCAGTTAATTGTTTGGCCTGATTGATAATGCACAATTAGTTGGGAATTTAAACTCCACAGATAGCAAGTTTTTTTTTTTTTTTGGTGAGACATTTTGTTTTAGTTCTTTGTACGTCAGGAATCATCACACAGATGCAGGGATACTGAAAGCCAGAGGGAAATCATCCTGCTGGAGATTGCTGTAGAGTAAAAAAAAAATAATTTTGAAATCCATATTGATTCTATATTTTCTTATTGCTCTGAGCTATGGGGGATACTGATGGGATGGGCAGCTGGAGGGGTCCCACACCCACTAGTCAGGGGTGCTTCCTGAGAGTGGAGTGGGTCAGGGCCATCCTGGCTGTTTTAATCTTGGAGAGGCATTTGCTTATCCTCAGGGAGAATTGTGCTCAAGGAATCACAGACTTCATCTGCTCTTGGTTTGGTCTTCCTGGCCTTGTGCTTGCCCTCCTGGTGCTGCACCAGCTCAGATCAAAACACCAGAATGTTCTTTGGATTGCAAGTGAACCTGTCTTTTCTCCCATGGATGTCCATTGGCAGCAATGGCCAGAAAGTTTCTTCCTACATAAAACCAAAGTTCAGGTGAGGAGATTTGTTCTGCCTGTGTGGGGATAAACCAGGAGAGCCCGAGCTCTGTCGCCAGCCCCATCCTGGCAGATCTCACCAGCTTCCCATCTGCAGCAGAGACCAGCAGCATCCTGCTCTATGTGGGCAGCGCGAGCCAGGGAGACATTTCCCAGCATGGAGAGAGCAATTCTCTTCCTTTCTCAGGCAGTGTTTTAAGTATTAGCAACCATGGAAACTGGGATAGCGATGCAACCCGTGCGCTGTGCCTTCGGCTTGACACAATTATCTTTGCAGAACAGTCGTGTTAAAAATAAACACAACTTGCACCAGATTCCTCAGCCACCTCTCTCTGTGCTCTGCAGACCTGCCCAAGGGTTGGTGCTTGGATGAGGCTGGGCAATGGGTTGGTGGTGATGGCACATCTATAATTATTATGGTCATGTATTGCCTTGCTAAAACATCCGGAATCAATGTTTGCTCTTATAACTCTGGCCCTGGATCAGTAATAATTCCAAGTTGACTGATAAGAGTGCATCGACCATTGACAGCAGAGACCACCCGGGACAGCAAGGATTTCACTTTGGAAAAGCTAGGTGATATCAGCTGAGGGCAGTGGTCAGAGCCCCAAGCCTGCCAGAGTTCAAGAAGTGTTTGGACACTGCTGTCAGGCACACTGTGGGACTGTTGGAGCTGTTGGATTTGACATCTCTGCCTCACATCAGTTTATACTCTACAAGAGATGGCAGAATGTGGGGGGAAATTGCTATCAAATGAGTCTTGTTTGACATCAGACATTCCTCAGGAGTTTGTGCATTTTGGACTGCCCCGTGCTCACAGGCAGTGCTGGGCATGCAGTGTAAGCCCCATGTGATTTTCCCCAGTGTAACATCGTGCTGAATTCCTCCTCCATCTCCAGCAGATGAGCAGAAAAGAGCCCTGTCAGATGCTCCTCCAGTTGTGTTTGCAAGCTCAGCATATTGGGCTACAGAGCCCTGCCAGGATCAGGTCACTGAGAAACTCACAGTGGAAAATACCACAGAGCACAGATTAACACAGCCCAAAATGTTCCCGAAGCACCACGGTCTCAGAGCCAGACCCACAGAGGTTCCCAGGGATGAGCTGCCCAGGGAGGTGGTGGTGTCACCATCCCTGGAGGTGTTAAAGGAACAACTGGACGTGGCACTCAGTGCTCTGGTCTGGTTGACAAGGTTGGAATTGATCACAGATTGATGTGATGGAGGTCTTTTCCAACTGAATGGTCCTGTAATTCTGCGGTGACTACCCTGTGTACCACATTGTTCTTGCCACAGAAGCAATTAAAACACTGAGCAATTCAGTCATCCAGGAAAAGCACATGGAAGAAGGGAATAAAATCTGACTCAGGAAGTATAAATTTTTCCCCCCTTTGTCTTTTTGAGTGAAGGTTGTGGAAATCAAGGGAAGGCTTAGATGGCAGGCACTTAACCACTAAAGATTTTTGCAAGAGTCATTTCCACAAATGTCTTACAGCCCATCTATAGATCTGGAGTCTGTGCTTTTAATGGACTGACAAATGTACACTAACCCCAGATGACTGTTGCTTCATTGCTTGGCTATCCAGATAAGAGGAATGCTTTCCTTTGATTGAGATCTTAAATCAATTGTTCCTTTACCCAGTGGCTGGTGGTTATTATCCAAAGAGAAGATAAAGTTCAGATGGTAAATTGTTAATATTGTAAGAAAAATGTCTGTTGTGTCCTGCTTAAAGTTTTCTGTCTAGATGAAATACATTCTCCTATAATATTTAGGTTTGTGTGTAATCCATCAGAGCCCACACTGAATCACTGGCTGTATTTGCTTGTTCTGGCTCTGCACTGTCAGATTTTGCTGTGTAGTTGTGTGAAATCTGCCTGCATGAAGCATCCAACAGCTTTGGGGAGTAGAGCTGAGCTCTCCAGGGCTCTCTGGCTTGGCTGGATGTCCCCTGGGTGAGGTATGAGCTGCTGGGAAGCTGGGCAGTAACGGGAAAGCAGTGAGCTGTGCCACAGCAGATCCCCTTGTCCTCCCCCAAAATGTCAGGGACTGTGCTGCTGCCAGCATGGAGATGGAATAAATCTCAAAGAGGTCACTTGCTTCACTCCTGCCTGTCCCTGCCATGTCACCCCCACTGGTGACACATGGAGGGAGAAGGGAGCAGGGGCTGCAGGTCACAGGTGTGGGATGGAGCACCCTGAGCTCTTCCACCTCCTGAGTCACATCAGTGTTTGGCAGCACCAAGCACACACCAGGCAGGTGAACAGCCCTGGTGTGATCCTGGGCATTCACACCCCTTCCCTACAGCTTCTCCCAGTGTCAGGCTCTTTGCCATGTTGTGCTGTCTGTGGTGGCCCCTGGACCACCCTTTGCTCTTGAGTCACCAGCACTTTGAAAAGGGGGGTCCTTCAATTTCTTCCTGGGATTATTAATTCATTATTCATTGCCTTTTCAAGTTCCATGACTATAGTTACAGATGAAAACCATTTGGGTGTTCTTCCTTTATATCATTGTTACCACAGATACCGACTTTCCTCTCAAGCACTCAAAACACATCGTCTCACATTTGCTTCCCAAATGAGCACCAACTGTAATTCCTCATCTACTCATCTTTGATTTAGTTGGGGTGCTAATATTTCACACCCGTTTGCTGTTGAATTTTCACCTCTTGTCATTGAGAGAAATAGTTCTGTTATTTTCTAGTGGTGACTCATGTTGTACCTTATGAACTTTACCTACTCTCCAGGTCATTCTCACTGACAAATTGCTGTAGTCTGCTACAGTAATAATTTGTCCTTATGAAGAGGCATTGAAAGTATCCTAAGAATAAACTAATCTCAGTATTAAAATGTCTGGTCTATCACTGGAAGATTAAATACTTACCCTTTTGACCAGTTCATGCCAGTCCTTGAGAAGCAGAGATCTAGAAAAAATTCTAAAATCGAGTCCATGAAAGCTGTTAGAGAAGGTGTATAATTAACATGAATGCATATAATTAATTCTGATACATTCTTATTTTCATTTCATTTTTGTGTATCAGATCTGACAGTGATCACCAAGGAAACTAAAATATGCTGGTTCTTCACATCCCCAGCAAAGCTAAGATCCTCCTGGTTCAGTGTTCTTCACTTGAGGCAAGGACAAGCAGCATCAGATGTTCCCAGGTAATGGCTCTCCTGGTTGTTTCTGTCTTGGGTTTTGAGCCATCTCACGCCCCCACTGTGATTTCTAATGTTGTTGAAAGGTGACTTCCAGCACAACCAACCTGGGACTGAAGGAGGCAGAGCAGGAATACCAACATCTTTTCCTGGCCAGGAGACTGGCACGAGTACCAACAGTATCCAAAACCCAGGCTCTGCTGCTGGTGGTGCCTTTGGTGCTGCCACAGCAAATGTGCACAGGAGTTGGTAGCTGAACTGTACTTGTGCTCCCACATGCTCAGCCTGAGCACACACAGGTTTGTTTGGCTTTTGGGAAGCACTGGGGGAACAGCCTAAGTCTAAAATGTGTTCACTAAGAGAAGAGCTCAGTAAAGTATAGCAAATCCTAGTTCCATCAAAATCAATAAGAAAACTGAAGGAAAGCTCACAAACTGGGATTTGGCCCCAGATTTGGTAAGGGAGCAACAAGACTGAAGAAACTGTGCTTTGGCAGACACCACTTAGTGCAGCCACAGAGCCCAACCCCACAGAGGGAGGCTGGATCCTTCTCCTCCTGTGCCTCTGTTGGTTCAGAGTCATGGACCTGACACCAAACACAATCCCAGTTCCCACACTGCCCTCTCAAACCTGTTTTATTTCCCATCTCCTTAACCCAGATTTGTGGCGGTGTCAGCTGCTGCTGCTGTGACAGATGCTGAGAGAGGCTGGCAATATTTTTGGTGTGAAAAGCGGTACTTCTTTGCTGACAAGCTGTTAAAGAAAAGATTTACTGTTATGGGGCTGTTTCCCCTCTGGGTCATTCTCAAGAGGGAATAACTTTGGCTCTGTCGGTTGAGGACGTGCAGGGGCACAGAACCAGGGGATACACAGACACCACAGCCCTCATGGAAAGACAGTGTCCCATGACCTCACACAAGGAATTCAGTGGCTTGTCCTGAAATGAAGATCCATTCACTCCAAGTTCCTTTTTGGGTTTCCTGCACCGATGAGACTCTGCCCTAGGTCTGGTTCTGCCTGAGAGGTGAAGTGGTGGCTGTGAGTAGGTCCCAGTGAGGCAGAGCAGGAGGGAGCACAACCAGCTCAGGTGGGACACAGCTGATTTCTCTTCATCCTCTTCTTCCTCCTGCCCTGTGGAGTGAAGCAGCTGGAAATGCCCTCCCCACCAGCCTCTGTGGCCTTTGGTGCTGTGACATGTGAGCAGAGGGGCTCTGGGGCTTGCTCAGGGATTGGTACCCAACTGGTGGAATGGAGGGGGGATGCAGGGGATGTCCCCCTGCTCTGCACACAGAGGTAACAGGCACAGGCCAACACCACATGCTCCCTCTTCTAACAGCCCTGTCCCTTCTTGGGGCAAGTGCTCTGGTCTGGGATGGGTCAAACACACACATCATTCTGCTGAAGTTCAAGGGATCTTGAGTGTATCCACACTTACATCTCTTCTACATCAGTGCTGTCATGAGTGATTTCATCAAGTTCCCTCCAGCTGAAACAGATCAGCATCACTCCAGGACTCTTTTTTCCTTCCCAGCTCTGCTGATGGCTGTCTACCCATGGCTGTCAGTGCCCATGTCCCCCAGCAGCCTCTGCCTGGGATGTCCTCATTTGTCTTCCACAGGAGCACATGTTGACTATTCCCATTGATCTCACTGATGTGATGGACGGCATGTGGTTAATGTGTGGCCAGAGTGAGCTTGGGAGTAAGTGCCACTCCATGGGAATCAGTATGATGTCCTCTTCCATGCTCCCTCCTCCATGCAGTCTTTTCTTTTAGTAGAGCTTATGCTGCACAGCCTGTGCTTTTCCTGCTGTGGGAATAACTAGATGACAGTTGTCAATCCATGCCGTCTCCCCGACATTGAATAAGTAGCTTTTTTTCTTCAAAGACACTTTGGAGACTTTGAATGATTTTTTTGACTGTTAAGAGAATTCACAGAGCTCCAATAACAGCTTTGTAAATATTCACCTACAATGTGTGTCCCCCCTCTAATGCATTCCTGATTTCTTTTCTATTGACAGGGATCAGCCTGGCCTGTATGAGGAAACAGATAAATGTATATCCAGATAACGAGGGGTAAATGGCTCTTCAGAACAAGTTGGCCTCACAAGTTTCCACTTGCTTCTGCATTTTTAAAATTTTTTTCACTAAATATTCAGCTATGCATGTTATCTCCCTCACCTTGAATGTATTTGAACTCTCCAACCTCTCTTCTATGTGCTTTCAGTGTTTTGCAATGTCAGATGTTGCTCACAGCTGTAAGAGAAATTATCTTTTATACTTCTTTAAAGGAAAAGCAATTTAGAGCATTTACATCTGCAGAAACAGTAGCTCCTCGAGGAGCCCAGCACCCAAGGGGGGGTTTGTTTTTGTGCACTATTGGGCAATATCAAAGGCAGCATTGGGGTAGTTAATGATTCCCTCTTCATGGCAGCCTTTAAATTTCTGTGTAGTGCCTTTATTATTCACACCAATCTGTCTTTCAGATCATCTTCCATAGACACTCCAGATTAAATTTTCGTCATTATCATGATAGAACTGGATGAATAAGTGGCACATCTGTTCATGAAGTGCTTTATTATCTGTTCTGATGAGGTTTTGGATGAATAGCAGGATGACTTAAATATGGAGCAGAGAAGTGCATACAGGTTTATGCATAATCTTAAATTCATGACCAGTAGTGCTAACTCAAGGCATCTGATTTTATACAGAAGAAGTAATTATTAATTAGTGATATGGGCCAATCTATCATGAGGGCCAACTTAATGAAGGGATAAGACGAGAAAGAGCAAACC
Organism: Pyrocephalus nanus; assembly: GCA_038380795.1. Classification (NCBI taxonomy): domain Eukaryota; kingdom Metazoa; phylum Chordata; class Aves; order Passeriformes; family Tyrannidae; genus Pyrocephalus; species Pyrocephalus nanus. The sequence continues at coordinate 11,337,302 of CM076275.1, read as the reverse complement.
CGCCTGTGAAACAGCACTAATGAAGCCCCACACATTGTTAAACTGGTTCTTGTTCCATCACTGCAAAGGAAAACTCCATAAATATTTTATAAGCACACCATTCTGGCCATGTAAAACCAAACTGCACCAATAAATCTATTTATCCAGAAGTTATTTCCTAATCTCTTACAGCTGCATCACTTACAAAGGAGGCCGCTGATCATTTGTCTGTCAAAGAGACAAAAGGGCTGAATTTTCCGCACCCAGGTGATTGTGGAGGGTTTCCATGAACATTCTCAAACTGCAGAGCACACACAGTCCTGTTCACCTTCAGGGCTGGTTGTCTCACAAGGAGACAGAGCCCTCAGATTCAGGCCAGGATGGACACAGCAGCCAAGGTTTTCCAGCTGTGGGTTCAGGTCTCCTTTTAAAGGGGATATTTTTCTCATCCACACACCAAACCTTGCCTAAGGTCCCAAGGAAGGTGCCCCAGGCCCAGTAAAAGAATCCTACTCCATTCAGGTGCACTGAACAGTTTGATGCCCAAGATCACGGAATCCCAGAATAGTCTTGGTTGAAGGGACCTTAAAGCTCACCTCATTCCACTCTCCTGCCATGGGCAGCGACACCTTCTACTACACCAGGCCTTGAACACTTCCAGGGATGGGGCAGCCACAGCTTCTCTGGCAACCTATGCCAGGGCCTCACCACCCTCACAGGGAAGAACTTCTTTCCCGATATCTGTTCCAACCCTGCCCTCTGTCAGTGGGAAGCCATTCCCCCTTGCCCTGTCATGCCAGGCCATTGTCCGAGGCCCCTCTCCAGCTCTCTTTTATGTCCCTTCAATATTATATGATAAGGCACTTTATTGACCACCTGAAGATGAGGTAAAACAAAGCATCAGACTCCTGTATGTTCTTGAAATCTTTATTTTGAGGATATAAAATATGAACCTGTGTCAGAGGGAGGAGTCGCATCTCGAGCTCCAAGTGACAAATCCCTGGAGCTCAGGGGCTGTCAGGGGGTACAAGGTTACAGGAACAATCAATGAAATTGCAGCCTTGTACCACAGGGTTGTTCATCCTTGGTTATGGAAATAAAGTACCATCAAAACTGCTGCAAAAACTGGAGGGTTACAGGATGCCCAATTTGGGGGCATGACAGCAACACTCAATCACAGTATTCTGACAGGTTCTGTTTACAGATAATAAAAATCACAAACTTCTACTGTTGCTGCCTGGATAACAGGATAACTGTTAAGGTTATTTGTCAGCTGCTATGGAAGAACAAATCTGGGATACTGTACAGTGCCTCAGAAAGCTGAAATCCCTGGGGCAGCACAGGTGACATGGCAAACTCCAGGATTCTTATTATTCCTGTGGCCTCTACCAAGCAAAGTGCCCATCAGGTAAGTGATTCTTGTGGAATTTAGTGGGAATTTTACATGGGAGGAGAGCACATCAATGAGTGGGTGCTGTATGGGGTCTGAGCCGCAGCCTGAACATGATGCTGGAGTTTTCATTTAATAGAGAAAAAAATGCTCATCTAATCCATTTTTAAGGTCTTTTGCTGTCTAGAGCTATGCAGAAATATTTAACTTCCATCTGAAAATACATAAGGAAAGTTAATTTAATATATCACTTAAAGAACAGGTCATTATATGCTCAAGTCTTTGCCTTATTAAGGCATTAAGAGCTTAATTTCAGGCTTGAGCTGGGATCTGGGAGAGCAGAGCTGTTCCCAGCCTCCAGGTTCAGGCCTGCAGAATCTTGCAATTAAAAAATACTAGTATTTCATTAAGTAATATTAATTGAATAATGGCACTTTCAAAAACAATTCAGAAAACGCAGTTTGCCCCAAACTGTACTCACACCACCCTGTTGCTTACAGGTTTTTGAGATGCTTTCTTTTCTTACTGATTTCCTGGATTATTACAAAATATCTTTTCTATGGCTTTCCTGCAGAGGTAGGATTCAAACCTAAATTGCTGTTGTAGGAATTTTAAATATTTAAAAAAAGTTCTGTACAGCTCAGCTTCAGACCATTGTTTCTGAGATCTGCCACAGTGGCAGATACCACATGGAACATTTTTGTCTCCTTCTGAAGATAGTATCAATCACGTCTGTTCCTGACAAGCCCTGAGGAGAAGAACATTTATCAGTACCTATTAGAACAGTCTAAAAAAAATTCTAGAGATGACATTTCCTAGCGAGGGTATGATCTGGTTGGAAAATAGCAGAAGCTTGATGCTTTCCCTCAAAAATTCTGTGCTGCCTCCTTATATAGCTGCTGTCATCACACCCTCCCCACACCTCATTCCTCTTATTTCAGGAGATCCTTTTTATATATTTCCACGTCAATCCCATGGGGGAAGATTCCAAAATGGGAGTGAGCAGGAGGCCAGACCCCGTTCAGTTGGCCCAAAACCTCCCCCAAAGCGCTGAGACTACAACTTTCTGTTGGCTCCTGCCCCTCAGTCCCCAAACTAAGTGACGTCTGCTGCAGGGATTTGAGGGAAGTGTGAGGGTGGTGAGGCCCTGGCACAGGTTACCCAGAGGAGCTGTGGCTGCCCCATCCCTGGAAATGTCCAAGGCGAGGCTGGACAGGGCTTGGAGCAACCTGGGCTAGTGGAAGGTGTCACTGCCCATGGCAGGGGGTGGGACTGGTTGAGCTTTAAAACCATTCTGGGATTCTGTGACTCTACAGCACAGTGAGGGACATCAATAGACAACATTTCCCTTTTCCTGCTCTTTCAGGGCCAGACCCAGCCAGGGGGTTCGTGCCCTGGCACTGGTGACATTCCTTCTTCAGAAGCGAGCAGAGGTGTGGGCACTCTTCATCCATGGGCATGTCTTGTCTCCAGCAGACACTGTATCCCCCAAGAACTGTCCAGAACTTTACACGCTTAAATTTGACACCACATACCTTCAGCTGTAACAGTAAAATCAGTCGGACCATTAAAGCAGATTATGCACTAATAATTATGCAAATATTCCTTCAGTGAAACTATAAAAATCTCATGAAGATTTAGTACATGGCTATTATGGGTTAGAGGAATATGTGGGAAATGAAAATGAAGATTGTCATTAACTTTAAGGAGTTAGGGGAATTTTTTTGCTATCATTTAAATACATGATATGGGACGTCTTTGCAGGCTTAACCTGGAGGAGATGATTAGTTATAATAGTACTAAAATACAGCTGCAGGATGGAAATTTGGTCTGCCTGGAGACATGGTGGCTGGAAAAGAGAACTCACCTGCTTTGTCCTTTTAAAAAGAACTTCAACACAGTGTTAGGGCATTTATAAAATGCAGAATAACATTTGTATTCCTATCAGGTAGATCTAAAGGGAATATCCATCCTCCTGTTTCGGGGCATAGATCAGTGGTTGGAAGAAATTACAGAGGGGTTTGACCTCTCCAATGCCCTTGGATTCAGCTGTGGCTGGAGGAGCAGGAGCCTTGCGGTGGCTCCGAGTAGAGAGTGGAGCAAAGAACCCACAAGCCAGAGTAGCAGAGTTTTCACTATGGTTGTGGCTGTGAAGTGATAAAACATTGAATGAAGAGGCCACCCAAAGGAGAAAATTTAATTTACTGAAGTTGAGTTCAGCATCCTGGTCCTAATGTAGCACTTTGTTCTCAATTAACTTTAAACCTACAGAAACCTCTGGAGGTGCAGACACCACAGTGACAGGAGGGTCTTCAGAGCTGATGGATCTATCCCAGCAGGGGAAAAAAAAAAAAAAAAAAAAGAAGCTATTTTTTTCATTAAGATTAATTCTGACACTGAAGTCAGAAAATTAAGTGTATTTTACTGGCCCTGGTGTGGTGCCCAGTTCTGATCCAGCTTCTGCCTGCCCAGTGCAGTGCCTGAAGGAGTGAGGAGCCCTCAACACCTTTAGTCAAGGGGCCAGGATGATGTGGGTGGGCATCCAGGATGCTTGGCTGCTCATCCAGGATGTTTCTGCTGGCCATCCAGGAGGCTTCAGCCCTCCACTTACTCCAAGGAGATCAGTAGCAGAGGTAAGGACGCTACAGAGGTGACAGGGTGCATCCCTGATAGTTTAAAGCAGAGGAAAAGCTGTCACTGCTCTCCCCATCCTCAGGTCTCCGTGGTACCACATGCAGCCACAGCCACCATTCCCTGGTCCCATTCCAGGGAGAGGGAACTGTGCTCACTCGTGTTTTGTTTGCTGGGGAGGCACCATTGTACAGCCACAACTGAACTGCCAGTTTTGAGTTCTGCTTTGTTACCTGGATTTATTCCTTATTCACAGTGCTGGGAAAAACAAACGTGACGGGGTAGAGATAAGTGCTAACACTGCACTGCTACGTGGGGCAGCACCAGCAGCACCAGAACAGGTAAGGGTTTTCTGGCCAGTGCAGCTCACCCTAGACACAAAGGGAGGTTTTATGTATGACACAAAGATGTGAGCAATTAAAATATATGAAATTATGAGGGGAAATCTTCAGCCTTTTGTGTTGACTAAAAGCTGCAAAATGCCTGAAGAAGCTGGTAAGGAGAGGAACGATTTCTGCAGATAATTAAATCAATATATTAGGTTTGTGGACAGCTGAAAGAGCTGCATGGAAATGTAGTGACAAACGTGGTGGTAGCTGTGTGTGGGATAATTCAGGTGAGAAGAACATTCCTGAACACGATATAAAGCTGTAGAGAAAGAGGAGACATCAGGGCAGAGGGAAGGTATGGCTGGAGAATCCAGACATCTGCACTTTAGGGGGCTCAGTCCTGTGGCCGCTGTAATCAGGGGCAGGTTTTCCCTTTAATAACAATTTTGCCATGAAAGAAGAGAACAGCAGTGGTGGGTGCAGGGGCAGCAGCACTGGTGGGTGCAGAGGCAGGAGCAGCAGGGACAGGGACAATAGTGGTGGGTGCAGGCATCTCTCCCTACCCTCTCCCCGAGCCTGGCCATCAGAGTTGAAATGATGGGTGAACACATCCAGGCCAACACTGCTGTTAATTGAGGGGTTATTGGAGACATATTTTTACCTCTTCTATTATTGCCTGTGTGGGCACTGACCTTCACTGTCGCCCACCTCGGGCTGCACATCTCATCTCACTGTGTCACTCAGCACTGGCATCTGTCCCTGTGTCGTGATAGAGCTCAGCCCTGCCTGCATCCTCTGCATTCCCCATCCTTTTACCTAAAGCTGTACCACTCCAGCCCCTGATCTCCTCAGCTCTCACAGGTTTGATTGGATTAATTCATTATGCAGAAAGCCCGGGAGAGACCTGGTTGCAACAGGAAAAAATGAGTTTGTCTCTCGCTGGGCCCTGCCACAAACAGTTGTCCCACTCCCCCAGCACAGGCTGCCCCAGAACCTCTTACACCTGTTTCTACCTGTCCATCTTTCCATCACACACCACTAAAAGCATAACACGAAAGCACCATGGTTGTTTGCAGGGCCTGTGATAAGAGAGAAAGTATCTTATGGCCAAGGGAAGAAGGATTCAAATGTAATGGCTCTAATGAATAATTATAGATATTTTATATTATTATATTTTGTATTCATAATGATATAGATCAAGACTTGTTCATTTGGGCTAATGATTAAAAAAAAAACCTCTCAGCTACATGAGTAGTGCCATTGATTTTAGCACTGGCAATATCGCTAAACTCTATACTATTCCCAACACATTATGTTAAAATTGCACATATAAGATGTCTTTATTGGATTTAAAAAATAATTAGGGTAGTTTAATAACAATTTCAAGTAACAGAGGCAAGATCATAGAGAAAACAGAACCCACATTTTGGCTGAGTGTCCCTGAGCACCAGCACCATCCAAATGTCCTGGAGAGGGGCCAGGCCAGAGTGGGGGCAGGTGGAACTTGGGGTTAATGTCTGGAACTGAATGAAAAGGAAGAAAACTGTGGATTTCTCTTGGAGGTTCAGCCAAGGGCATCACTGGTGCCATCAGCATGCACAGTCCATCACCCACGTGGTGCCCTTTACCTGTCACTGCTCATCTGCTGTATCTTATCTGCATTTTGTATCAGCTCATAACGAGGGAAGTGGGGGACGGACACAGTGATGCTGGAGTGAGATGTACTGAAATAACCCCAGCTCCGTGCAGAGGAGGGATGGTGTCCCTTTGGCCCCGGCGGTCGATGGGGGGTGGCACAGCTCCCGGGGACAGCAGTTCCCACAACCTGGCTCCTTCCCCGGCCCTCCCGCCAGAGCAGCCGGGGAACATCGCCTCTCCTGGCAGCCCTTCTCCCCCGGACAGCTCAACCCTGCCCGGGGCACCGTCCCGTTAGCACGAAGCTCTGATCCCCAGTGATGTGACTGCCCGGATTTCAGGGCTGTAGAAGAGGTCTGGGATGTCAGAGCAAAGGCGGGAACAGCTCCCGTCGCCTTCTGTTCCGCAGCTCAGCAAATCCAGCTGCTAAAACACATTTACATTTCAGTGTGCTAGAGGATTTTTGACAGCCCAGCACTGTCTAAAGCTGGAAGCCTTCAGCAAACCCTTCCCCGGCAGTTCAAGGGGTTAAATTCCAAGCAGAGTGTCTGCCCAAATTCCTTCTGCTCTCCCAGCTCTATTTCATGGGTAAATGGCCGCTCACAGATACTGACTTCCCAGTTCAGTCAGCGCTATGTCTCGAAATCAGGAATGTTTTGCTTCAGTAAAGACTAAATAAAAAGTGCTAAAGGGTTTAGATGTGGCAGCCCAACGTGGCACGGGCACACCTGACTGGGAATTTGTTAAGAGGAGGTGCTTTTAGTACCTCCTGGCTGCTTTTGCTGGGATCCCTGGGGCAAAATAACCCTAAGAGCTGTGCCTCGTTTTCTCCTCCCATTAAATGGGCACAATAATAAAAATACATCTGGAAAGACGCAAAATTTATGCCGTGGAGAGGATGTTTATAGTATTAATGGTTTTAGTGATTTTTTTAACGAGTCTCTGATGAACCTATTTTTCTCAAGCTTTTCTTTGGGAAGCAGCTCATTAACATGCAGTGTAATTGCTGAAAGTTTTGTTTTTCTTGCTGTGCTTTAAAAATCCTGAGCGTTTTGGGATGATGTTTGAACCATTTGTGATATTTGTGTCATTACAGCCCTGTTTCATGACTCAGTATCGCACCAAGAGCCCGGTACAGCTCAGGGCTCACCCTGAGACGGTGACGAGCATGCAGCTCCTCTTCCCATGGACCTCAGGGGACATTTGCTCATCCACTCCATTTAAATGGGTGATGGTCTCTGCTTGGAGGGCACCCCAGGGATTGATGTGCTGCGGAGGAGAGGCCAAGGGCTCTGCAGCTTCTCCTGTCACAGGTACCATCTCTATACTCGAGTGCCCTGGAGGGGCTCGGTCTGGGTCACACAGACGATGCCAAGTGCCTTTTTTGTCTTTGGTTGATTTTTATTTATCAATAAAACAATACTACAAAACATGGGAAACATCTGCATTAAATACAGACCCGCTGATACTGTGCCAGTTTTTAACCTGCTGTATTTACAGAGCTCTCCCTGCAGACACCTCGGCAGCAGCAGCAGCGCGGGGGCGGACGCAGCACCAGTTCCCCGCTCTCGGCAGCAGCAACGGGAGAGAGCAGTCGAGCGAGAATGAGTATCCGATGCTCTCTGCCCTCACCTGACACCATCCCGTTGTCCCAGTTCCCTGCAGCAGGTTTCCTCGTTGCCCTGCCTCGGGACAGAAGGGAGAGGGCTGGAGGATGCAGGGGTTTGTGTCCCAGGCACTGCTGTCCCACCCACATCCTGCCTCACAGCGCAGGGATCTTCTCTCCTGGATACCTCCGAACAAGCTGCTGAGCTCCTTCTTTGCTCTGGTTTTGGGGCACAATAATAATTTAGTCCCATTCCTGTCAAGCCCAGAATGACCTGCAGGGTCACACCTCACCTGCCCGAGTATCGTTCCAGGTGGGAATGGCCCAGGTCAGGGAGCAGAAGGGGTGACACAGGGACTGACCACAGCCTTCCTCACCCCACACCTCCTCCACAGACACCAGGTGGGGGGACAGCTTGTCATTTTGGAGGGGTAGGGGTTACCTCTGGAGAGGGGTGGCCTCTCCCCTGAGAGGGCTTTGGAAACCAAGGAGTTTGCTATTCCCACACCCACTCACCCTTGTGGTTTATGGCAGCACCCTGCATGGAGCAAGCCCAGCCCTAACCTGGTGCTGCCCACTCTGCTCCCAGGCCAGAATGACTGTAACTCCAGCAGCAAGAGAATGAAATATGCATATGTGTGTGTGTGTATATATATATATCTATTTCTATATATAAGCTCCCTTAATTATATAGTTGTAAGGCAGATTAAAATCATTTTCTGGTATCACCTGGTATCAAAGGGAATCTCTCCTATTTTCCATGCACATCATCCAGTGCTGTGTAGGGGAGGTAATTAAATCCTCAGTAATTATTGTGCAGGTGTTCTAACCTGAACACCCACTACTCTTTCACATCTGCCCTGACATGAAAAGAAGACAAGACAGTGCTCAGAAGTGCTCAGAATAGCAAAATTCAGCTTCCTGCCCTAGAATGAGTGTGGAAAGCAGCAGAGCTGAGCTTCTTCTCAGAACTGAGGGGTGTCCTGCTGGGGAGAAGACTTGCCACCCATACTGGGGGTCTCAGCTGCTCCCCGTGTGTTCTCTCCTGTATGGAGAGATGGAGTGTGAGGGACAACCCCAGTCAGGAGTAACAGAGCTACAGACCCCTGGATTTGCTCAGGAACAGCAGAACTGTCTCCTCCGTTCACCCTGCCCTCTCCCCCAGCTCCTTGGCTGCAGACAAGGGGGGGGTAATCCGAGAGAAGCTCACTTAAAGGGGTTTAGGGACACTCTCCCTGCTGCAGGTGTGGCCCCGAGGCAGAAGGCAAGTGCCTCCTACAGAGACTCCTCTGCCAGGATAGGGATTGTGCCAGGATCACCTGGCTCATGGTGCTGCCAGCGCCGGGCTGGTGCCGCAGGTATGCCCAGAGAGCAGCCGCCTCACCATCTGAGGAGACACAGCTTCCAACACACTTTGCCTTCCATATGCTTGTGCAGACACTGCAACATCCAAATCCCTGCTACAGGGAAGCACCATATGGGGGAAATGCTGCAAAGATGGATCTTTCACCTTCTCCCAGGAAGGGGCCGTTGGAAAGGGCTTCCTCTGAACAACAGCCAACTACCACAGATTAAAAATAATAATAAACCCAATCACCCCTGGATCCTCAGCCCCACAAGTGAGCCATCATCTGGTTTTCTGGCTTTTTCAGCCCCAGCTTGCCTACAGCAATGCTTCCCAATTCCAGCCTTGCAGGTATGACTGGGAGCATTGGGAACTGGGCCACACACGTGGCAGTGGCAGCAGGACAGAGCCCTGATTGTTCCCAGAGAGCTGTGCCGAAGGGAGGAAGATCATGGAATCACAGAATGGCCTGGGTGGGAAAGAACCTTAAAGCCCATCTCTTTCTGCCCCCCCAGGGGCAGGGACACCTTCCAGTAGACCAGGTTGCTCCAATCCCCATCCAACCTGGCCTTAAGCACTTCCAGGGATGGGGCAAGATACAGCAATAACCCCAAATTGTGAGTCTGCTGCTCCAGGAGCAGCCATGCTGGGGCAGAACAGCTCCTTCCCACATCCTTTTCCCCTTTTATCTTTGCAGAAGCTACTGCAGGAAGGTGAAGCTTTCACCTTTCCCCAGGGACCTGCCTGGGATGGATGACTGGGGACCAGTGCTGGAAAAGGGCCACAGCTGGCTGCCTCTCCATGTCCTAAAGAGATATCCTGCCTTTCCCTCCATATCCTTCTCTTCTTGTCATGCCCTGCACCTTCTCCACTTGTGACTCAGCTGCTGGCTGGGATGAAGCCATCACTTGCCAAGCATCTTTAAAATGACAAAGGATAAAGTATTTTTGGAAACCCTCTGGCAGATAACCCCTGATGCTGCAATGTCTTCTCCAGCTGCTGGGACCAGGACTTTCAATTCACAGCATCACAAAAATCTCTGTGCAAGACAGGGAGGGAGAAGAACTTTCCCCTGTGACCGCGGAATTATTATTTTCAGCCCAACCCAGAAATAAATGAGGAAAAATACTCACCACTTTCACAGGAGAAAAATGCCCAGCTGGGAGGGAGGGAAGGGGTTACAAGGCCTGATGCTAAATCCCTGTGGGCAAGAAAGCCTGGATGGATCTCTGGATGTATTCCTGTGTGTGTATGTGACAGTTGAAGGATACCAACTTATTTCTTGTCTGTGCTCTTACAGTGTATATTCACTGCTTTATTGGAATGGCAAGACACAAATTGGCTGCAGTTTTCAGTCGCCCAGTGCCCCGACAGCAGTGCTGTGCTCCCCCCATGCAGGGTCTGACACCCACCCTGCACATGGAGCAGCTCTTCACTCATCATCCCCCGAACCAAAGGCCAGCTCTGTTTCCAGCAGCAACGCTGGAACAGAAGGCAGCAGCAACACCTTCACTTCCCACCTCCCAGCCTCTAAAAATGGCATTTTTAGCACTTGTGCCACAGCGACCCAGAAGGCGCCGTTGCGTGAACGACCCCGCACAGGTCACAGCTGTGACTTCGTTTTTTCCAAGATCTCTCTCTTTCCTGGTGTTCTTTGCACCAGGAAAATACAGCAGGCTAAAAGCTACAAGATTTTTTTTTTTTTTTTTTACATACCACAGTAGAAACAGTTACCGAGTTATATTTGTCAGAGTCACAGTAGTTTATGCATATTTGCTATTCACAGACTGCAGAATATTGCCAATAACCTCACTGGTGGGGACTGACAACACGGATACATGCATTCAGGTGAGACCATTAGCAAGGATGTCTATACTGTATTAAGCACATTCATTTTTTTTTAAACACCTTCCAGTAAAATCGATTCCTTTAAATTTGTAGTTAAAACTTTTTTTTTTTTTTGTTTCCACAATTACGCACAAAAGAACCTGTAAACAGTTTGACATTACACTTATGTACAAGTGAACCACGTTGGAAAGTCGAGAGGTAATTCAGTGGGTGCCACTTAATCTACATCAATGTGCAACAGACTGACTCAGCCTCAGCGAAGTCATTAAGTGCTGTATGAGGTCCGAAAATGTAACGTAAGCAAGGCCCCGAGAGATCACATCACCAAACCCCCTCTGCACCCCGTGTTGGCTGGGACAATATTGCACTGGCAGCACCTGCTCCTCTGTACAACCCCAAATGCCTGGGGGGGACCTGGTCCTGCCACCTCCCTGGGGCGGGGGATGGCCAGAAGGGACCACAAAGGGGCCCCAGGGAGGACATCATCCCCCTCGACTCCAACGCCCACCCGTTCAGCCAGCTGGGCCCTGCCACCCTCCTGCTTCACCTCAGTAAGTTTTGTCTGTGTAACTCTGAATTCTGCTTTTTCGTGTTTGCTTTAGCATTGCTATAGTTTAAAATCTGCAATATCCTATTTATAAACGGATTTTTTAGCTATGTGACATCCATAATGCCAAGAAAAATAAAGAATGTCTTTTTATAATATAAATAATTTAAAAGTGCTTTTTCTTTTTTTTTTTTTTCCTTTTTTTTTTTTTCTTTTTTTTTTCTTTTACTATTAATCTACAAAACCCCGTTGGGGCATAAACTATCCATAAGACTGGACAATTATTTTGTACCATGATACACATGGGGCCTTATGCATAAAGTATTCTGAAAGTCCATACTCGCAGTGGTGGGAAGGGCTTTGGGGAGGGTAAGGAGCTGGAAAGTTTCCTCCAGCCTTTCTAGGGCTGGGAGATCAGACTGGGACACAGCTGAAGGGCTTGGTTGCATGATGGCCATTTCCAATAAACCCCAACCTTGTCTTCTCCTTCAGCCCGCAATTTGAAAATGAAATTAATAAATGGACTGACAAAACCAGAATTAAAACCCCAAAATGTTCTCCAGAACGCTGTGAAGCCTCTGGACAGTGTGTGCAGATGGTAAAATAATTTGGTCCCCGTGGGTCTGTGTAAACTGACACATTCTCCCTGTGTCTCCCCCTGACGCTCTGAGTCCTGCTCAGGTGTCTTAAGGTGTTTGGGCACATAACAAACCCCTTGGAAACTGGGAATTCTGCCCGTGAGAGGTGGAAGCTGTTGTGGGCACCGGGGCAGGCGGGATGTGGGTGGCTGTGACAGGAGCTGTGTCACCCACCCTGTAGCCCACGGGGGCAGGGGATGCTCACCACGCTCCCTCCCCAGCACCCTAAGCCAAGCTTAAGCAAGACTATAGACCAGGCCATGATATTTGCAGGCTGGCTGTGCCACACCATCCCTGAACAACTGGACCTGTGCCACATGTCCATGGATGTGAATGTTCTTACTTGTCCTCACTGGGGCAAGTGCCCATTTTTCTTGAGAAAAGGTGTTTTAGGGGAGTCTCAGTCCCACTGAAGTCAACGTAAGTTTTTCAGTTAGTTTCAACAGAACTTATATTTGGTCTTTGTTATGTGTGGAAAGTAGCTCAAAGTCCAGTTTGCCCCCCAGATATTTTAGAAAGAATGAAGTACTCTGTGAACTGAGTTTAATTTTGGCTTGCTACCAGAACTGTCCTAGGGAGAGACATGAGTTCTCTCACTGAAACAAAGTAGAATTGAGTAGAATATATTTTAGAGCCTAAAACCCAGCTGCCTTTCTGGCAATCTCATTCCAGTTACTTTTTCTCCTCTGAAATACCTCATCTCCATTCTTCCCTTCATGGGCCCATTTCCCTGCACAGCCCCAGGGAAAAGTCCTGGAAGGAGGAAGGTGCTGGAAGCTGCGTTCCTCTCCTCCTGCTGAGCTGGCCATAGGCTTTGAGGTACCACTTTGACACCCACCTATTGCAGGGATTTCCTGTCCCTGGGAACAGTGAGAGGTGCCCACCCCAGAGGGGAGGGAGGAGCAACCCTGCCAAGAAGGCATTGGCACCTGCCTTTCATCCCAAGGAGTGTGATTGTATCTATCCAACTGTATGGAAATATGTATAGTTTTGTGTCTCAATATGTCCATGGTATTATTTTTGGGAATAGGTATTCCAGAGTTAATGTCACCCTCCTGCCACCATCCTGGTGTCTGCAGAAGGTTTGGTTGCTCTTTCCTGACCCACTGCCACACAGCTGAACTATGGGGCCATCACGGAGCAGCATTTTTCATTCCCCTGGTCCCTGTCTCTACCTGCCCACATTTTTTCCACACCATTGCTGGATGCTCCCATCCCCTGCCCCTGCTCCAGAGGTGGCAGAAGGAGGTCCCTCAAAGGTGGCTCTTTGAGGGGGTCCCATGGGACAGTGGTAGTGCAGAGAGAGCAGTGAGTGAGGAGGGAGAGAAGGGGAGCTCTGAGCAGCATCCACACAGCTCTGATTCCGCTGGGGAGGAGTGACAGCCCTCCCACCACCACCCAGGGCTCCTGTGTTCCACCTACAGCCCACCAGTCACTCTGAGCAGCACAAAACCTGGCAGCACAGCCCCAGCTCTACACAAGCCACTCATAAAACAACTACACATGTAGTCAGACCAGAACAAGGTCCCTTAGTAACACAGCAGAGCACACATGAACACACACACACACACATAGGAGCCCCATGTCTGGGCACTGCCCTCCTCCAGCCCCATCTCAAACTGGGTTTCCCAGCAGGTTCGGCCTGCCTGTGATTACTGAAGTTTAAGACCTTTATTTCTGTAGCACTGGAGAGTAATAACCATTTCATCTCAAACTGGAGACATGAAGGCCACATAAATCAAGCCCACTCGGGCGCATTTCATTTGGTCTAATTTTTCCACAGTTATTAATCATTGAGCAATCCTGTGTCCCCTGAACATCAGCCTGGGAACACACACACACACATCCAATGCCTGTTCTTCCACTCTGGCACATGCAGTTTATACCCCAAATATTTTTGATATTAAACAGAGACTTGGAAATATCTGGATTGAAAGGACAAGGTTTTAGCTCCATTCTGCTGCCAAGGAATCAGGGTGACCTGTCCCCAACCCCATCCTTTGCTGGAAGTCCTGAGGAGAGCCCTAGCTGTTCCCCAATTTTTCTTGCTTTGTGCCAGAGCCGGGGGGACAAGGTGCGGGAAATAGTGAGCAGGAAAAGAAAAATGCAATAAACTAACCATGACATAACTAAGCAGGGTCAAATCTGTGGATCTTGTGCAAAACATTGATTTCTGTGGGAAAATGTACCCTTTGAGCCTGTAAGTGGAGGGTGGCACAACAGTCAGGCCTGAACTCCAGCATGACAGAATGTCCTAAAACCTGAACTTGTTCTAAAGCACAATCCTGGGAAATCTCTGAGTTTCCTCACTGAGCATTTCCCAGCCCAGAGCCTCTCCTTCCCAATCCTTGGTACCAACACGGCATGCCAGCTGTCAGGAATGGCACTTTCTCCATGTACAATCTCTACAGAGGTGATAACCAGCTGCCACATCCAATCCCTGTTCTCCAGCAACCTGGAGATGTATTGCTGAAAAGGTTTCCCCCTCCCCACAGCCAGCTCGTGCTTATGGATCTCTCTGGACAAGTATTGCTTCCTATTTTTGCTGGTAAAATGTGCATCCTCCCCAAAACACACCTGTGTGCTCATAAAGACCTCATAGTTCTTTCTCTACCAAACCCCTCAGTGCCAGCCAGGCATGATGGAACCCCACAGGAACCAAGAATCCGTCCTGCTGGAACTGCACGAGGATCAGAGAGAACCAGTGCAGACAGGACAGCATCTCCTACAGCAGCCTCCGGAATTTAGTAGGGGGAAGCCCTCAAACCTGCAGGATGCTAAGTAAGTCAGAATCCAAGTACTCTGTGCTACCAGCACTGTCACTGTCTGTAGTTTTTTCTATGTATATAAAATCTTCTTCCTGTGCCTTTAGAAAATGAAAAATATATCCCAAATCCTCCAGCTGGTTTGTTCCCAGATATAGCCAACACAGGCTAGTTGGAGCAATTAAGTTTTCCATCACTCTCCATGGTTTCCTTCCCTGGCAACCTGAGTCCCCTGAGCTGAGCCCCCCCAAGCATTCCCCTCCTCCAGGTTTGGCTCAATCCCACGTCTTTGCCACCTGCCAACCCCCCTGACGCTCTCCAGTTTGTGCTGCCATGCTCAGGCCTCACCCGACCTTGACACCTCTGCACCCCACAGACCCCCCTGCTCCCTTTCCCCTTGCTCCCACACCCCGTGGGGTCAGAGCAGGACCAGCCTTTCCCACGGCTCCTAGGGTGACATGGCACACACGGTGCAGTTTGATGGCTGTCCCACCACGGGGTCTGCGGGATGGAACGCAGGTGCCTCCTGGGGTTGTACTTTCTCTCGGCACATACCTGCGCCCTCCTCCAACAATGGATCCCCACATGTAGAGCACCACCAGGCTGGCTGGGCGGGTGATTTCTGTGGGTGCTTCCATGCTGGATGGGATACAGTGCCCTCTGTCCCTGCTAGCTGGGATAGACACTCCTGGCACTTGTGCCTGGCATCCACAGGAATTAGCACAGCCATTCCACAAGCAGCCGTGGAACCAACCCTACAGCTTTCCAGCTGGGATCAGCACACCTTTAACCCACTGGCACTGGAGAGCCTTGAGGAACACGAGAGGTGTGGGGAGGACACAGAGGGACAAGATCATCCAGAACAAATGGGAGTATTTTGCTGATGGTAACAAAGAACCACAGACTGCACCCTGGTCTCCACTGAAACGCATTTACAGTGTCTCAGAGCGGGGGTAGGGACAGGGAGAGGGAGCAGGGGAGAGACAGTGAGATGGATTTCTACTGTTCAGCCCTCAAAGACCTGGAGAAGAAACAGAACATCCACAGACAGCTAAAAAATGTTCTTTTCTGAGAAAGTGCAGTTATGAGGAGAGAGCCAGAAAATCGTTAAGCAATATATATTGATATATATATATAGATATATATATACATATATATATACACAGAGATATATATACACACATATATATATGCACATATATATATATATACACATGCTTAAACTGCCACGGCAGAGCTTGGGGCTTCGCACTGTGCACCTCCCTCCAGACAGACGAGCTCCGAGGAGGACACAAAGGGCACGGAGCTCACATCCCCCTGACCTGCCTGTTCCCAGGCCATGCTCCCACGGCACTGGCAGCCACATGCAACCATCCCTTGGCATGGGGCTGGTTGTGCCCTTAAGGTTTTTAGCTTGTGTAAGACTCCGAGTTTACAAACGAAAGCGTTTGTCATTGTGCTTCCAGGACTGCAAAAAATATCGTTACCCTACGACTAGAAATGTTAAGGTGAAATAGGCAAATTAGGCAGTACTAGAGATGGGTTTTGGTTTTGGTGACCTAACAAATAATTATTATTGAGAATTATTTTTGTATCAATTAGGATCTGTCTCTAATGTAACAAGGTCTTGTGCTCTCCCCACCCCGAGCCTAAAGGTGGTACTTCCGCAGCAGTTCAGATTGCCAGGGGTGTTTCCTCTCGGGAAACCTGTCTGGGATTTTGATTTTGAGGAAATCCTGGATACATTTTTCCAGCTCCTCCTCAATGGAGAGCTTCTCCTTCACTGCTTTTTTCTTGCTGGAGTTGGACTCCCGGGAGCCGGAGGTGAGAGTCCGGAGCAGGTCGCTCTTCCTGCGGATCTCGGACTGCTGCAGCAGCTGCACGGGGCCCTTCTTGGCAGGCCGGTCCAGAGTCTGTATGTTGGTCTGGCGCGTGACGGGGCCGCAGATGACGGTCTCCTGGGGGGAGCTGGCCTCCGACTGGCTGTCACAGCTCGACGTCGACAGCTCGTTGCAGGATGTGCCGCTCTCGCCCTCCTTGTCGCCTTTGCCGTTCTTGCAGCAGCAGTCGCAGTGGGACGAGGACCACCGGGAGGGCTCACCTGCGAGAGGAACAGAGAGTGCCTGGGGTGACCGACAGCTCCAGACTCCCACCCACACTCAGGACAGGCTGCTCAGCCCCGCTGGGACTGCAGAGGCCGGGATGGACACAGGCAGCTGATGCCACAGGAATTCTTGCAGGGAAATTCCCTGAATGTCACCACAAACTGCCAGCAAACCCTCCACCCAGTCCCAAGCAGGAGCTGATTCCTATTAACCCTGGAACTACTCCATCCATTCTGCTGGCATGTGCTACTTAATGTCCAATGTGGGTCTGAAAATTTTCTGAGATCCTCCGTGAGAAACCATCACTCAAGGATCCATGTTTAACCTGAGTGGGTGACCACTGACAGAGCACCCAATTTCTCCAGACACCATTTCTTCCCTGAGACTCAATAGCTGAGCCAGATGGGGCTGCCAGATGGTGCAGCCAGCACTGCCAGCCTCCGTCCTGGTGGGCATCACACTCCAGCATTCCCTGCCCCTCCCCAAACCCAACACAGTGGATGTCCCACCTCCCCCAGAGCAGTCCCCCCACACATGAGGGCCTGGTCACACACAAACCAGAGGCTTTGGGGAAACACAGTCCTTCATTTGCATGACCTCGGTGACGGAACCCCAGGACAATAACGATTTCCTGATTCATGCGGCGCACGGATGGAATTTTTGTTTTTCAGCTGGAACCCTGCCCAGCCGCAGTAATCCGTGACAAAGGGGAGAGCTGGCACCGCTAACAACTGCTCCCTGACCACACCGCAGTCATCATGGAGATAAATGTCATTTGGAAGCATCCATCTTCCCACTAAAATGGAATTACCATTCCCAGCTCATGCAGAGTAGGAGCATCATCCAGACCAAGAGAAGCATCACTAAGCTTTGCAACATCAGAGCAGCACTGCAGGCCCTGGTCTCACCCGTGACCCAGAGTCCCACTGCAGCCCCATCCACAGAGTCACATCCCAGGGTTGAGGGGTCTCTTACAGCGGGACAAGGGGCAGGGGATGGGATGGTCTGGTCAGAGCCACAGCACTGCTCTGTGGTTTGCAGCAGTGACACAAGTGACACAGCCCTGCCAGAGCTCCAGTGGAGCAGTGGGAGGTGAGGCCAATGGGGGAAACCTCCTCACACTGATGGGACAGTTTGATGTCACCACTCCAGACACAGACCCCCATCAAAAAAGGGGGAAAAAAAAAGGAAAAGAAAACTGCCAATTTGCAGCTCCCGAGCCCAAGGAGTAGAGCCTGGAATAAGGGGCCTGTGAGCTCATGGTGGTTACAAAGCCACTGACAGTCACTGCCCTGCTCTTCTGTGTCTCCATCTTTTCTCAGCTGGGAACATAAAGCACGTAATTTACAGGAACAGGCAGAAAAATAAAGTCACCAAGCCTCCTCATCTCTTCCTTTCTCTTCCTTGTCAATGATGAAGGAGTCTCTCAGTCTGTGAGCTGTGGGGCTACATCTAATTTACAGACTCGCTTCAATTCTGTCCTGTATCTTGTCTTAAAACAGTCAATAATGGCTAAATTGAAGATTTTTATCATTTGCTGGGCTTGGACAAAGGCACCATGTACCGAGCCCGTCTAAAACCCTGGTCATGTGTGCTCTGAGAACACTTCCAGGAGCTGTGTGGATTCCAGTTCCTTATTGCAGCTGACATTCCAGCTCCGTGAGGGTTTTTCTGATAGCTGCCCCCTGCAAGGGCTGGCTCCAGAGCTCTGCCCTTCCCAAACACAGAGTGAGTGATTCTAGTGAGCAGCCACCCCTGCTTGGAAGGCAAAATCAATCAGGTGGAAGCAGTGAGTGTTTTTGTGGCCAGCCCTGGGGAGCAGGTTGGTGTGGGAAGGGAGAGTCTCCATCCCAGCAGCTCCTGCTCCCCCCTCCGTGAGCAGTTCTGCTCTTCTCACCTGTAAATCAGTGATTTTCCCCATGCTGCCTCTGTGCATTTAAGGACAACAGTGAATCCTAACAAAAGACCCACGTTTGACAAGCAGCAGTGCTGCCAGAAGCTCTTTCCCAGCATGTTTTTCCTCTGGACACCGTCTCCCTCCTTCCTGGTGGACAGCAGGACCAAGCTCGTGGCAGCAGCTTGGGGGGCGCTTGTCTGCCCCAACACCGGAGTGAATTGTTCCTGCTGCCCTCGCTGCTGACCCCTCACACCAAACAGAATGAAGTCTGAGAAACAGTGAAAAATGAGCTGGGAGGGAGAAGGTTATTGCTCAGGTCAGTTCCCATTAGCACCGTGTAATCTCCTCCCACCTCCCACTGCCGGCTCTGAGCGTGGCACATCTCGGTGCTCTCCTGACAGCTTCCCAGCCAATTTGTAGGGACATTCAGCCAAACCACATCCTACAGCAGCGGGACAGCCCATGAAACCCACAGGGCTGCGCTCACCCAGCCAAGGAACAAAGCTCCAACACATGCCTTAAGTACCCAAAGAGCCCAAACTGATCATCAGTCAATGAACATCAGCCCCAGCAGTGGCACAGGACATTGCTGTGATCATCCAATGAAACTCTGTAAGTCTGCCCTCATGTTCAGCACATGCTCAGGTCACAGGCATGCTTCTTCCAGCTGTGCCTTCACAGCTATCATACAATCCCAGAATGATTTGGGTTGGAAGGGACCCTAAAGCTCATCTCATTCCAACCCCCTGCTCTGGGCAGGGAAACCTTCCATTATACCAGATTGCTCCAACCTAGCCTTGAACACTTCCAGGGATGGGGCAGCCACAGCTTCCATGGGCTGTGGGGAAGAAGAGATTCAGCCACCTGTGTCCTGGCCAGACCCAGCTCAGGGATGGTGGCTTGGGCAGAGGGACCCACCAGCTGCCATCAGGCACAACTACAGTAAATACTTCATTATCACAAAACAAGGCTTTTATAAGTCAATTAAGATCTAATAGATGCTAATTTCAGTTAATGAATATTCACCAACCCTGAGCATACCACAGGTGAGCCGGGAGGCAGAAACTCATCTATTCATGAGGTAGAACTGCAGAACCCAGGTGAGATGAGGTTCTGGGAACAGCCACAGGGTTTGGAGAGGCTCCCTGGGCAGAGGCCTCCCCTGGCACCGGTGCTCAGTGAGCTGGCCTGGTGAGGAGGGGGCTCATGTGACTGCTTGTGCCCAGCAGCAGGTGCTCTGAGCACACAGAGATCTCCAGACCACTGGGAAATGTGAAAGCCCAGCTAAGCCGCTGGTGCTGCAGAGAAAGCTCCATCCAGGGAGCTCCTTCTGCACCCTGAACTACTCCTTCACTCTGAGAAAACCACGGGGCAGAGGTGAACAGATTTCTTTTTATTAACCACAAACCCCACACACTGGGCCACTCTCTCACACTGCCCAGCAGGAGCCTTTTGATTAGAGAAAAACCTCTGCCAGCATCAATTTTTTCCTTTGGGCACCATTTTGCCATGAAATAAACAGTTTTGCTGGAGCCCCAGGAATAATCTCAGTGCCACAGGTGGGAGATTTCACTGAGTTTGGGTCTGGGTCAGCAGAAAACATTTATTCCCTATGGGAAGCCATCAGTGTTCAGTGTGCAGGGGATGTGCATCTCCTGGGCTGTGGGATTTGCACAGCTCCCAGCAGTGTATATCTACTCAGGATGGATCTCCTCACCCCAGATTTGAGTGCTTTCAGGATGACAGACAGAACCAAAAGGAAAAAAAGAACTATTCATCTGTGTTTTGCAGTGAGAGGCAAGCACCTGCAGCAGCATTCACCCTGCAGGATCCAGGGATGGGCAAGGAGAGGTGCTGAGCCTGAGCCTGGCCACGACTCCAGCACAAACCGAGCATCGAGCTCATTTAACCATCGAATTCATTAATTAATGTCTAAATGCTTTGAGATTCTTAGATAAAAGTGGCTAATTAATTCTGGCCTGGCTTTCCTGCTTTCCTCCCTGATCTCAACACATTTCTCTCCCAGTGCCCTAATTATAATTATTATTATTAGAAGCTTCTGAAGCAGCAGCAAAGCTTATGATGTATAATTGACACACAAACCATCAGCCATCCCCTTTTCCCCTTCTCCCCCTCCTTCCCAACAAACACATCACAAGGAAGGAACAGGAAATCTCCATGCAGTGGAGAGCTGCTGTAAGAAAACAGAGGAGCAGAGAGGAGTGGGATATAAACCAAGATTAGCACAGGACCTTAAAACCAAAGTTAACAAAGAGTTTTATGGTGAGAGATGGCACAGACCCTACCCCAGCCAAGCCCATTTCAGACATGGAGGTGTTTAAATTTGGAAATGCTGATCCTGGCACGAACAGCCCAGGGCTGATGGCCCCGGGGGTCTCAGGGAAGGGCTCCCCCATCCCCATCCCTCTATCACCCTGCTCTCTGATGGTAACCCCCCGAGAGCAGGGGGGCTGCAGAAACACCTTGAGGTGTCTGAAAGTGCCTCAAAACCTAGTGCCACAGCAGGCTGGGACATCTCCCCCCCACCTCCACTCCAAGGGACTTTAAGAAGGAGGTTTTTGAGTTAGTTCACCCAGAAAAAGGCTAACAGGGAGTTTCTTACTATTCGAATGTAAATGCCACTCACAGGTAACTCCCAACCAAGTCCTGTTTGACCAAGTAGCTGCATCCAGATCTCAGTCTGGCCTCAGCCTCTCCCTTTCCCCAGCACTGGATCCTCCCAGATTTAATACCAAACAAATCATCCAGCTGCTGCACTGGATAGAAATTATCCCCCACTGCTCTTCAGGCCCACCTGGGAGCACAGTGGGAGCACAGCCACACATGTGACACTTCTGACAGGCCCAGGATGAAGGGTTGAACACTTCTTGGGCATTTTTTCACTGGTAAATGCTGCTGTCTTGAAATTGAAATATTCTAAAGGAGCACAGGGACCTTGACTGCATTTACACTGGGAATGTGCTCAGCCAGATCATGACAACACCTCCTTGCCTTTTGACATCTGTGTTACAACTTTAATATCACACCACATATAGCTAATTTTCTGTTATAACACTTCAGACCTATAGAAGTACAGTGGTGTGATATTTCAGAACAAATGTTACAAATTAACATTTTACAGAAAATTTCAAAATTTTTGGTTTTTTGCATACTGAATTTGGACTGGAAGTCCCTGGTGTGGGAGAACATGCAATGGAATGGGGGCTGTGCTCTCACATAACTCTGACCTCACAGGCAGATGACCTCATTCTCAGAATTATATTCTTTTTATTCATTTCCTACAGTTTTCAAAGCCCTTTTTCCTGAAGTCTGTGGCCTGCTTCAGGAACAGTGTCACACCATCCCAGGAGTGTCCAGCAGGAGTCATGGCTGGGAAAGGTCAATGTTCCCAGGCAGGGCACAGAGCTGGGGTACTGTCTGATGGCTGGCTTTGAGGCAGGCAGGGATAATTTCTGTACCCAGACACTCACCACCTCCACATGTGTGGCTATACCAACTTTCCAGTCTGTGACCATCATTTAAGCCATTTTTCCTCCTGTTCCCAATCCAATCTGACCTACTTACATTGTCCTTTCACCTTTTATTCTTCTTCCAGCGTCTTCTGCTTTAGGGCTTTGAGGTTGGTTTTGATTTCTTATTTCTGTTTCACATTTGTTTTCTCCTTACCTGCCCCATGACTTTTACCTCTGCCCTGTCCTGGGGCTTTGGTGTCTCCTCCACACTTAATCTCTTCTGCTGGGGCTATTGCAGCAGCTGATCCCCATTTGGGTGGTAATTAACCACACTGCCCAGGCAGGAGCTTTGGTAGGTGGGAACAGGGTGATCCCCAGCCTGTGGGGACACCTCTTGGCAAGCTCTCCATCCCACTGGGATCCCCTCACCTGCATGTATGAGGGGCCAGTGCCCTCACCTCCAAGCTCACCTTTGTTTCCAGCCTTGTGAAGCCAGTATTCACCTTTCAACACCAAAAAATGAAGTGTGGAAGCTTTTAAAAACGTCACCCATTATTCATATGGCAAATCAAAACTGGATTGCCTCTGGGGCCCAGGATAAGGGAACGTTGGTGAGGTGACAATTTGATTTAGATCACGCACTCATGCGAGCCCAACGCCTCCAACGGGTTTGCATCCATGCAGGAATTAAAGGTGTTGTGATTGATGAGAGACCAAGCTCTAATTGCTGTTTTAATAAATACATTCTGACGTGGTAATCGAGCCAGATTTATCAGAAGAAAATGTCCCTGTCTAAATAAAATTACCAAGGTAAAGCTGAGGAACAATGACAAATGCCGGGCAGTAATGGGCTCCAAGATCCACGCTGGCAGCAGGACGGACACATTGTGGATTTATTTGTATTTAGGATCAAGTATCTTCAGTAAAATTTCAGTTTAAAAAAAAAAACACAGGGAAGGATTTGGCAGTAATGCCTTTGGTTTGAACCCTCCCATATGTTCAAAGCCAGGACTAGGGGAGGAAGGGAACCGGCAGAATCCACAGCTGTTTCAGCCCCCTTAGCAAGCTCATATAATTTTTTACCCTACTTGGGGCAGCTGTGGTGCTGCCATGGACTTGAGCTGCTTCCCACAGATTCCTGGTTTCTTCCTATCCCAGTCTACAAATTTCAATTTTCTATTTCAAAGCTTTTTCCATTTATATGTTCTAAACTTGCCAACCCAATATAAACCCCAGAATTGTTCTTGTTCACCCATGGTCTCTCTTTTTTATGCAAAGAGGGTTTCAGCAAGTCTCCAGCAGCACAGGCATTTCCATCAGGAGCCCAGCACACTGTCATTTTACCAATACTCCTTCGATGTTTCCTAAAAAACTCAATCCAGGAAATGAACTTCTGCAAGAGTATCAAATTTGTTTGGAAATAAAAATAAGTTCCCCAAATGGTGGAGAAAAATAAGAGACCTGGTGTTAAAATACCAGAAGGCATTTTAAATGAGCCAAAATATTTATATATGGCTCTTTCTCAAAGTAACATGTGATGAAGTTAAAATTCGAAGCGGAAAGAGAAGCCTGAAGTGTGAGCAGCAGTATGGTGAGACACGGAAAGTGCTGGGAGAAATTGGTCAACGTGGTCATGGATGTTGTCAGACTGTTGCTGAAAGCTGTGGTATACCCCAAGTCATACAGATGACTCCTTGCACTTCATAACAAGAGATTTTTAGAGCAGAAAACTCCTTCCATGGTCAATTTATTCTTTTGGGCACCACTTTGCTGCGTAATTTTTGACTCTACTGGCGTCCCCTGTGCTGGCTCACCTGGAGACCCAGCCTGGACCTGGGCTACCCATCACTTGTCTAAACCAGCCAATGTGTCCTGAGAGGACCCTCCAGCCTCAAGTGTCTCCCACCTGGGCAGGCAGGTGGTGACAGTGGCCACAGGAGCAGCCTGGCCTTACCTGCGTCTTTCCCAGGTGGCTGTCCTGCTCTGCACTCTCCAACCAGCACAACACATGAAGAGGGTCTTCAGGCAGCCTCCTCGGCAGGTCTGATGGAGCCTGTGCAGATTTTGGGGTCGGGGGGCAGCAGGAGACTCCATGGCTCATCATGTCTCACCCTTAAGTGAGTCACTGCCATGTTCAGGAAACTGTTCTGCCTCTTACTGTGAAGATGTGTGGTGATAGCTCAGCAAGTGTCTCCATCATTAATTCAGGTCATCTGTCAACTTTTAATTGTTTCTGATTATGGCCTCTTCAAATCAATCCTCTTTTTAAAGCTCTTTATCAGCCTGGACATAGCTGTCTGCTTAACCAAATCCTTCTCTGTGAGCACTGAAACCATCCTGACCTGCACAGCCCAGATCCATCTGCCTTCCTGTCTTTTAGCTCTCATCCACTAAGGAAATCTTTGGCCAGGCTGAAGCAGGGGCAGGGCTGAGCAATGCTCTTCCAATTCTCAATGGTATTTTCCATTGATGGTTTAGCAAGGACTTTGACTGAAGAAGTACACTAAAATGACCAGCTTGGTTTGTAGGAAAGGCTGGAGAGGTCTGAGCATTCAGCATTCCAATATAAAAAGTAGTAATTCAGGGAGTAATTCAGTGGTCCTTCCTTGTGCTCTCCTTTCCCAGTACTCTGACTAGAAACAATATTTAGCCATTAGGACTGAGGCATTTAAGTGTATTTTCCTCTGGGAAAATGACATTGATGTGAAAACCGGATATCCAAATTTTTTCCCACCCACAGTGTTCGCTCTTTCTGTCCTCCCAAACATCTCTAACTCTTGTAAGTTTAGTGCACAGAGAATTAATAGCTGCCACTACTGGCACCTTCCTTCTTCAAGTCCAGTCTTGCTCCCTCAAATTTAAGACTCTTCTGAATATTTATTTATTAATGATATATTATCTTAATACAGTACCTTATCTTAATACAGCCTTTCCTTTTATCTTCTGTTACTTAAAATTTATGCTCAAGAACTTGAAAGTGAAGTCTGATGGAATCAAACCGGCCTGGGTTAAGGAGTAAGTGCTTTCCTTGTCCTCTCTGGACAGTCCTCAGGAGTAACCCATGGCATGGGCTAACAGCTGCACCAAAAGGCATGAAACCCTCTCTCAGGCAGCAAACTGACAGCCAGAATCCAAGGAAGTGATGCAGGCTGATCATGGATTGAAGCCCCACTGCTGTTTTGTACTGACGTGTTCACGATATTTATGAAGAAAGAAATTCCAATCATCATTTAATTAAAACACAAGTACAACCAAATTAGTCTGAATAATCAAAAACCATGTCTCCTCATAGGGTCCTAATTTTGGCATTACCCACATGAGCATTGCTGAAGGCTCCTTGCCTGCAAGAGCCAAGAAATCCAGCATGAGATGAGATGAGTGTCAGCAAAGCTTGAACACCCAAACACAAAGCCACGGCAGCTTCCTCAGCCTGGTCACCCCGAGGTGTTGTGTCCATGACTGCACACAGTTCTGAGCTAGTAGGAAAGACCTTGATACATATATATAGAGAGAGAGAATAACAGAATCACAGAATCACACCTCTGCCACGGGCAAGAACACCTTTCACTAGGCCAGGTTGCCCCAAGCCACATCCAACCTGGCCTTGGACACTTCCAGGGATGGGGAGTCCACAACGTCTCTGGGCAATATATAGGTATTTCCATATCTATAAGTAAACCCCCATTTAGATTAAACTTGAGCCCCATTTTGGACACCTGTTTTAATTAGCCAAGCCGAAGTGTGGATTGCTCCTGCTTCCGTAAGATCTGCATTTTAAACTGCTGACAGATGGTTGTGCTAATGTGGGAGCCACAATTTTTGAATTTTTGAAAATTAGAGCTCATGAACTCAAAAATGCTCTGGAGATCCCAAGTTATCATGTCAGCCTATGTTGTTCCAATTAATTGCAATCAATTGCTAATTGAGAGCTATTTTAAGACTTGTCATTACCCTGAACATAATGTAGAATAAATTGCATGTTCCCCTTTACCCCCACCACAAATGACGTCAATGCAAAGAAATCTCAGGAAACAGAGTGAAAAAGAGTAACAAGAACCTGATTCCTGATTTTCTTCTGCCTTTTTGACAGGTACAACAAAACTAGGAGCTGTAGATTTAGAAAAGTTAGAGATAACGGCCGAGACAAAGAATTTCAGGGACTTCTTGGGGCTTCACCTGTAAAACCTGACAAAATGGCAGCTCTGATATTACTCATATTTTAACAAGCTGGAAGTAGATGGTCTTTAAGATCCTGTTCAACTCTTTCTTTGATTCTGTGATGCTCTAATATAGCCCTGGGGACAGGAAACACTGTTTGGAATGGGTTTATTGGGGAGAGCAGTTGGTTTGGCTTTAGTTCGACTGGCTTTATGGCAATGGCCCCAAATCCTGACAGAGCTACTTTGACATAAAAATCAAATGACCTAAATAACTGTACTGCATTAGGCAACAGGCTGGATGCTTCCTGCAAAGCTGGTGGAGCAGGCAAATCCAACAGGGATAGAACTCTCAGAGGCACAAGGCACTGATGAGACCAGCGCTCAAAGACAGCGAGTCTGTCACTCAACGTCGACGCTCAGACATTCACCAGCTTGACAAGCTATTTTATGATGTCAAGCAGAAAAATCCCCAGGCAGAGAGATAACTAATTCTTAAATGAGGAGTTTCTGCTAACAGCGCTGGTTTCAACCAACTAAGATATTTTTTAAATCCATCTACAGTTCTGCTGTCTTTTCATGGCATTTTACTGTGGTTACAGTTGGAGCAAACCCAGCTGTCCTTTTGAAAGACCCAAGTTTGGCTTTTTTCTCCTGATTATTTAATCACATACTCTCTTCCCGTTTATTTCCCACCTGGTCCTCATACATAAATATATCCTATACATAAATCTGTCTCTCCTTGGATCCTGTCAGTGGCCTCTGTGTGCAATTATCCTTGCCATCATCACATGGACAAATTCTCCCCTTTCACCTCTCATTTGTTCTGTTCTTGCAGTCGCTCCAGTTTCTTCCCTCTCATCTTTTACTCTCAGTATCAAGTGATTTGCTATTCTTGGAGTATCCTCCCCTTGTCCCTTTGTCTCTGCTCCAGGTGCTGTTCCCAAAAGTCACCCTTCCCAGGAGGTGTTCACAGGGGCTCCTCTGTCAGCTCTCCCCTGGGCTCTGCAGTCTGGTTCTCCTTTGAGTTTCCAACTTCTTGTCTCTCTGCTCTACCAGTCCTTTCCCTTCCCTTCCCACATTCACAGCAGGGGGGGTTATAATGCTACAAACCATAATTAAGTTGTGTAACTGGGCTATAAATCAATAATTAAGCTGTCTAACAGGCAGGAAGCTGTTATAACGCACAACAGAAGTGACGCTAGTGAAAAGGGGTGGTGGTGGGAGGAGATTCTTTGAATTTAAACCCAAGATTACTAAAGGTGAGTTAGTACAGACCTGCAGCTCACCCTTACAGCTCATGGGATGGCTGAACAGCCTCCCAGGGAGGAGAGGAGCAGCTGCCAGCCCCTGCTGCCTCCTGGGAAAGGAAAACTGAAGGAGGGGTCTCCAGCCTCTCCCCATGGTGAATCTCAATGCCCACGTTGGACGCCATGTGAAGGGTGGGAGCTGGAGGAGATCAGCTCTTCCACAGTAGCTCCTGTAGCTCTTCCAGCGGTACCCAAGGACCTGGAGGGGAGTTGCTCTCATTCGGACCAGCCACAGCCACTTGTGAAGCACCACTGAGAACACCTGCACAGACAATAGAGACGCTGCAGGAGCAGCCTGGACTCATCAGCCCACAATGAGTTTATTAGTGGCATTTCTTCTCTGCCTCGTTTAGCCCCGTGTGCCTGCATTGTCCCCCAGGCCTTGCTGGCACCGACAGAGCTGAGAGGAACAGCTGCTTTCTGGATGGGAAACAGTGACATGATGAATGTCGTTATTATGGAGGGAGATGGACCATGGCTGGTGCACCTGGACCAGGCACAGCGAGAGGGGTGAGAGCAGCAAAGCAGCCAGAGATGGCTCTGCTGAGAGATCCAGCTGAAAAAGTTTCTTATGAAAACAATTACTTTGGAAATCACTTCCCCCTTTCCTGCTTAAAGCCATTACTGATCTCTTAATTAGGAGGTTGTAGCGAGATGGGGGTCAGCCTCTTCTCACAGGCAAAGAGAGATAGGACAAGAGGAAACAGCCTCAAGTTGCACCAGGGGAGGTTCAGATTGCATATTGGGCTGTCCAGGGAGTGCTGGAGTCACCATTCCTGGAAGTGTTCAAAAACCAAGTAGATGTGGCGCTTTTCCCTGTAGACCCAAGGCACTGTTCCTCCATCCTAAGGATTCATCCCCAAATGAAGGCGCACACCACTTCCCTGGTTACCAGGAATTAGCAGCCTTCCATACCCAAAAGGAGCTTACAAGAAGAGTGGAGAAGAACTTTTGACAAGGGCATGGAGTGACAGGACAAGGGGGAATGGACTTAAACTGATGGAGGACAGGGATAGATCAGATACTAAGAAGAAAACCTTCCCTGTGAGGGTGGTGAGGCCCTGGCACAGGTTGCCCAGAGAAGCTGTGGCTGCTCCATCCCTGGAAGTGTTCGGGGACAGGTTGGCTGGGGTTGGAGCAACCTGGGATAGTGGAAGATGTCCCTGCCCACAACAGGGGGTGGAACAAGATGAGCTTTAAGGTCTCTTCCAACCCAAACCATCCTGGGATTCTATGATTCTATAAGCAGAGCTGGCTGCAGAAGCTGCCCAGCAGTGTTGCTGAGCATTCCCTGCTTTTTTGGAATAAAAGAAGCAGGAGGATGGTGGCATTTCACCACAACAGTGGGCACTAACAAACAATTCAGGTTCTTTGCTGCAGCCCTGCATTTGCACTAGTCCTGAACCAGCTGCATCCTTCACAAACACACTCTGAGGAAGAGCCCTGCGTGGTGCTGGCAGACCCAGCAATGGCTTGTGGTGCAGGACAGCAGTGCCAGCCCAGAGCTGTGACATGGAGCAGTGTGTGTAGGGTGGTGGCTCATCATCCACCCAGGCTGCTCATCCTCACCGGCTCCTGCTCCCATCAGGGCGAGAGAACACTGCAGCTACATGGAAACCCAGAGAGTGAGGGGCTGTGGGGTAAGGAAGCCCTGAGAGGCTGTTGATTTTTAATTATTTGAAGCATGACCAAGAGAGCTGCTGCCAGAAGAAAGCAGGGATGGTCTGACCGCACAGCAGGAGCATGGATGGTGCTGGCATTTTGCAGCAGGGTTGTCACATTTGTGGGACTATCAGATATCCCTTTCCATAGGGGCAGATGCTCATTTTTTATGAGCTATTTAAGACACTCTCTCTGGAAGTTTTCTTATTTTTTCCCTGTCTGAACCTCATAAACTGGGCTTCTGCTCTACAGAGATAAATTTGATTTATGTGAGAAACATTCCCAGGCACAGTGGGCTTTGCTTTAAACCCTGTATCTCGTTGTTCAGTGTTGCTGTGGCTTAGCTTGGTTTATTTTCTATCCTCTAAGTGGTGAATTGAACTTTCAGAAATGAATGGTTTGGTTTATCTGATTTAGCATCTAGAGCAAAGCACTTTTGCATCAAATAAGCACAGGCAGTGGGAGACCCTCCAGACGCTACTTTATTCCAAACATTTTCAGCACGGGTTTCAAGATCAATTAAGTTACCCATGCCTGGGCAATCCTAAATGCTCTGAGATCACAAGCTTTTCCCCTCTATGGAGGGTTTTGAGGGGGTGAGGAGCATGCTGAGCTGTGGCAGGGACAGCACTGCCGTGGCTGGGCTCGTCCTCCGTTGCACGCAAGGCTCTGGAGGGCACTGGCTCTGAGTGCTCTCATCCTGTGCAGCATCGGTGAAACACCCATCTCGTTCTATTTTTGCCATGTATAAAAAGAAAAAAAGTAGAAACTAGCCAAAGTCAAATGTGCCCCATCATTTCCAGCTTCACGGAAGGTGCTCTGAGAAAAGGGACAAGCAATTCCAGAAAATGAATCAGAACATCGGTGAAGAGGATCCACAGGAGAAAATCCAAGAGAAGTCTGGAATGAGTGACATTTAGAGATGGAAAACACAGCACAGCATCCACTCTCAGTGACAGAGGGGATTTGTGGAACACACCAGACCAGATAAATCTCTCTCTGTGAAGTGAGGGGGAGGTGGGCACAGAGGGGCCGGTGGGATTGTGGGGTCCTGGGCTGTCCCCAGCCTTGGGATCACCCGACCAACCCTGCAGCAATGCCATCCCTCGGTACCAAACAGCAGAAGTTACACACATGTCCAGTGGGAAGGGTTTTCTACCAGGTACTGAAAGACTTTTCCCTAATGAGTCCAGAGGATAAGCTGATGTTTTGGAGGTGGGCAGACTGGGTTGCCCACCTGGGGCCCATCTGGCCCTGTCCAACACTGGGTTGGATAGGTTTGTGGAAAATAAACTAAACTGGTTTGGGTTAACTAACCTCCAGCTCTGCCTTGCAGTTACAGAAGAAGAAAATACATTTTTTCCCCCTGATAAATCTGACAGATTATTTGATATTTTCTTCCATATTTTTCTAAAGGAGAATGCAATAATCTGTAGAGATATTATAGATTCCTATTAAACTTCTCCAGAGGAATGCAGAAAATCTCAATGATTATTAGACCAGCACCTCTGTGGTAGTCACAGGAAGTCTCAGAGCATTACAGATGTATTCAAAAGAATAATAATGGAAGGAGTTTTCTACATGCTGTAATGTGGGAATGCATCAAACATGGAAAAATTGGACTAACTGTCCTTTGACCTAGAAGAAATGCTGAAAATTT
Source organism: Pyrocephalus nanus (assembly GCA_038380795.1). Taxonomy (NCBI): domain Eukaryota; kingdom Metazoa; phylum Chordata; class Aves; order Passeriformes; family Tyrannidae; genus Pyrocephalus; species Pyrocephalus nanus. The sequence goes on along the minus strand of CM076275.1, from coordinate 11,306,325 downwards.
AAGTAAGCTCTCAGCTATGTACAGACGTGATCCTAATCCCTCTGGAAATAATGTGAGCATTTCTGCTGACTGGAAAAGACTTCAAAAGAGCCCACCAGCTGCAGCTGCAGCCTCGTGCTCCTCACCTCACACACACTTCATTGCTTCAGAAATCACCGCGTCTCACAGCTACCCCAGAGCTAATGAGGCAGATTGTGAAGGCTGGCTGAATCTAAAGAAAACTTCAGAGGGGAAAAAACTATATATACAAGTTAATTTGAGGGTTGGTATGTCAGGCTTCCCCACCTGGAGTATCAATTGCTCCTCAGTAGAGCACAAAGTATTGATGGAGCAGGAACAGGTCATGGGGAGCACTGACCTGGCTCTGGCCCCTTGGGCAACTCCTCTGTTGGCACAGCGTGACCTGTGAGTGTTGCAGAGGAAACCTCCATCTGCAGGAGATGGGACAGGGCAGGAATACACAACGGTCAGTTCACCCCCATGGTGCTGAAGCCACGGGATGGAGGTTCCAGAACAGCTCTGGAAGAGCAGCCAGGGTTGCCTGCATCTGCCTGGTGGAGCCAAGGAACATTCCATTTGTGTTTTCCTGATTTCTGTTCCTCTTTTTCTGTTTCATCAGAAGTGCCTGTAATGTATTTCTGGAGTGACTGAATGCAGAGCTTCCAGCACTTTTAGACAGATGAGGCATGTGGCCAAGGGTGGCAGACATGGGAGCCCTCGCCCTGGCAGTCTGCACACTCCCCCTCCAGCCCCACCAACCCCGTGAGGTGCCACCTGCAAAGTCATTCCGGAAGAATTTCTTCTCAGAAAGTTTGTCAGGCATTGGAAGGGGCTGCCCAGGGAATGACTGGACGTGGCACTCAGTGCTCTGATCTGGTTGACAAGGTGGTGATGGGTCACAGATTGGACTTGATTGACCTGGATGTCTTCTCCAACCTAAACGATTCTGTGATTCGCACACATAAAATTAAAAGTAATGACAAAAAGTGGATTCATTGGTGACATCTAATAACATTCAAGGACTAAGCTGACCTCCAAAAGGCCCTTCCTGCTACTCACAGTGAAGATGTCATACCGGGCCAGGCAATGCCCCAGCCTGGCTCCTCCAGGAAGGACTCCCAGCCCCCTGCCCATGTACCTCCTGCTGCTGCAGCCCTTACACAACAAAAGCCTCCCAAGGAAACAGCACAGTTTAGGGAAGCAGAGTGTTCAGATGCTGTAATCACTCTAATTACTTGAGACGTTTCCTTTCTCCCTTCCCTCCTGCACCCTCCTGGGCCCTTTTGCCTTCAAATCAGCTACAGAAACAAAGTAATTTGATCAAGGAAGAGGCTTATTAACGCATCAGGGAGCTCCGCAGCACAAGAAAACAGAACCCAACAAGGTCCTTCCTCCCCATGTCCTGACAGACTGAGTGCCCCCAGCATGGCAGGGGGGTTTCTCTGGTGGGAAGGGGGAGGAAACCTCAGGAGCTCGTGGTTTAAAAGACCTCCCTCAGTCCTCTCCATTTCAATTCAATTCCCAGCCATAAGGAAATGGTCTAGAGCTCGTTTTTGGGAGTTATTTCTGTTTGCATCCAGCACCAATGCTGACACAGGGACTGGCTGCTCAGGTCTCACCTATTGCTTTATTTCAGCTTTATCTGATGAAAACAAAATGCTGCAGCCTAGTTCTTTTGCTCAGGAAAGATAAATTGCAGTCCAAATGCATGCGTGACCTGCTGGTCAAGATGCTTGTTTTAGTGTTTTATGGTCATTATTTATTGACCAGCTGTGAGATCCAAATCTAAGTTCTCCGAGCTCTTTAAGCTGGGCTGGAGCTCAGAGGAGCTTGGACATGGACACAGTGCAGCCGTGGGGGTGCAGGGGCTGCCCCCCTCTCTGTGAACTGCAGCAGCCTCATTTCAGCATCACTGCTCAGGCGAGAGAGTGTAAATGTTTCAGGTTCAGCTCAATAGTGATTGTGTGAGAAAAGCTTCTGCTTACACCACTCCCAGCTTCCTGAGAGCTGCTCAGGTCTGAGTCACCACGGGGCTCCCTCCTGACCTGTCCCTGGTGGCTTTGCACCCTTATAAAGCTGCTTCCAGGCAGCCTGAATCCAGCCAAAGGTATGTCCTGCTTCCTCGGGGGGCTGATATTCCTGACATCTTTGCTGCCCAGACACAAGAAGTGGCAGATCCAGTGAGTAATTCCTAATGGGAGCTGTTGGACCTGAATTAATGTGGAATATACTGCACACACATCACAGTGCCACACTCACAGCTCATCCCAGCTGACAGCCAGGCAAGGTCGGCCCCAGGAGGGGCAGGAGGGTCCCAGTGCAGCAGGAGTGGCACAGGGTGATCCCAGCACTGGGGGAACAGGAATAGCAGCAGAACCCCATGGGGAGCCAGGACAGACCCATCAGGGTGCAGTAGGTACAGCTGGGCCCTTCACAGAAAGGAGGGAGCAGCTCAGCAGCTTTGTGCCAGGAGGAAGCCTCTTTTCCACCTGGGAAGGCGCCAGCTCCCAGGGTCTGGGATTCTCATGGCTGAGTGCTCGGCTTAGCAGGATTTATCCACTCTCTGGGGCTTAATATTATATTTCACTCCCAAAGTTCAACCTACTCCCTTCAAAAAATAAAACAAACTCTTATTCAACGTGGGAGATTAATCTGTAACACAAAATATTTAATTAATCCAGTGAAATTTCATTTCATGGGTACTTGCATTTGTGCTGTGATAAGCAGTAGCTGAAGATCAGTGATTCACCAACTACTGCCGACGACAAAGGAATCATTCGTCTACATCGCAGTCAAGCATAGCAAATATCCAAGTAGTATTTTGGCATGGTCTGTAATGTTTGCTGTATTAGTCCTGTACATGAATAATTTACAGCTAAAGGTCTGTCTCGTTGCCATCACCAAATCAAAAGCCATTTGCTCTAGTTATGATATCACAGTGACAGCTTGGCTCAGATAGTTTCCACACTGCCAGCCTATGGATTTCAGTGAGTTTAATGGATTTCTCTTACATATTAAGCAAAAATAAAATTAAAAGAAGCATTACCAGTATCTGGGACAGAAGCTCATGTTTGATTACAGTTCAATCAAGGTTCAATGACCAAAGGATGAGCTGAACTGAGACACCTCATCGCTGTGAGAGCTGCCCTGGGCTATCCTGTCCTCCCAGCAGAGCTGCTGGGACTGGGGTCACCCTGTGGTGCCTAGGAGGGCTGGGGCAAGGACAAAGATGGGGGCATTGTCAGAGAGAACCCTGGGACCCTGCCAGCCCATGGGACAGGGCAGGGAGCTGCTCCACCACGGCACATGCTGCCTCTGGCCACGCTCCTGCTTATTGCAGGGAGTTTGTCATTGGGAAAGTATCACAAATCCCAAACTAGTGGAGTCAGATCCTCATTTACACATTAAGCCTTTTTATATCTCTCTTGCTGCATACGGGTGCCATAAAACAAGCAGCAGTGTGATTTACTTGCGTTTCAAGGCCCCTTTACAGAGCCAAAATGATTTATGGGGCCCCTGTGCACATGACCAAGAGGCCCTTAATATTTAACAGCTGTAAAAATCCTGCACGAATGCTGCACATTCACGAGGCAGCTCTGGCCCACAAACAGATTAAGGTAACTCTGCATACACTGTGCCTGGTCAAATATTAATCATTGAATAATTTATCCCGTGAATTTATTTTGTTTTAAAAAAATCATTCAACAGATAAATTTGCCCGCTCCAGTGCAAATACATATTTATGATATGGTTATTGGCCTAATGTATGTTTTCTGGTATCCTCGTTTCAGGATATACATAATAGGAGTCAAATCCATCCCCAGGAAAAGGAAGGGCACAGAGCCCAGCAGAAGTTTTCTATGCAGGGCTACGCTTGGCTGAACGGCGCTGCCTGCACCAGGGAGCTCTGGAAATGAGCACTTGCAGTCTCTTTAAATATTGATGGCTTGGCTGGAGCTGTTATGAAAGCACTGGGGAGAGCACTGGGGATGATGGAAAAGCCCCAACACGTGGAGCAGAACACACAGGAATCCCGGCAGGGCTGGCTGGTACGTGCTATCCTCAGCACCCGCTGGCCCCCACCCTAAATGAGCCCCTGCACATCTGAGCCCCAGAAGATCTGAGCTCCTGTCCCTAGCACATCCCAGCTCCACTCTGGAGTGCACAAAACAGTGATGTGGAAGTTAGAATAGGGAACAGGTATCCTCAGAGGTAGCTAAAGGTATTTGTTTCCTAGCATCTTCCTGGCTCTCAGGAGGATGGGGATCCGATGGCACAAGGCACAGCCAGCCCTGGCACTGGGGAGTCCCTCAGGGAGCCCCTCAGCCTGGCTGGGGCTCACAGCTCCACAGGACCAGGCCAGGTCTCATCCAAAGACATCCAGCCAACATGTTCCCATCACACAGCCTGATGACTCCCAGGATTTTAGGGGAGCAGTGCTCACACCAGAATTGCACTTCTCCCTTCCCATGTCCTCACCTGGGGACACCCCCCCCCCCCCTTAAAACATTTTGATGGTTTTTCATTCTGAAGGAAAAGCTGTGAGATTTTGGCACTCATTAACATCCTGGGAAGAGCAGAGTCAGCTTGGAGTCTGTGCTGGAGAGTGAGTCTACAAGATCCTGTAGCACATCTGAAACGTCACGTAGACGAGCCCAAAGGGACCAGTGCTCAGGCTGTTGCTGGAAACAGCTTGTGCAGGCAGCTAAAAGCAGATAATGCCTGCACTGTGAGATGCACACTGCCGTGGGAGTCTGAAAGCACAAATCTGGGGGCCTTTTAGGGACAGAAAATTCATATGGGAAACAAGTCCTGAGTTCAGGCTGGGCTTTCTGCTCTCTGAATCCCAGAACTGCCCCACTGCCTTACAATCATTACCTGTGGAATCATGCTTGATAATTGCAAAGTGCACGCAAAAGGGGATTAAAGATGGCAACATGACTGACATTGCTTGATTAACCTCAGCCAGGCGTTGAATTCAGATTGTCAGAAGTTCCACATTAATGAGTGAGAGCTGGGCTGGGGTGTTTCTGAGCCCTCCTGCAGCCCATTGCTCCAAGGCTTTCACCAGAGGCTCCAGGATGGTCACTACAGCCACACACTGTGGGGGCAGGTCAGCTCACCCAGCAAAGGAATGACTGAGGAGCTTGGCCAGCAGGATGGGTAGGTCAGTTATTCCACCATGGAGAGGCACCGTCACCATCAGAAATACCCTGATTCATGCCCTGTGTGCTGGGCGCAGAGCAGCCACTTAATGACCCTAAAATGGCACATCCACCGTGTGCACTGTGAATACACCACTAGAGCAGCTGAGGGGAGGTATTTCTAGCACCTCCCTCATCAGCTCACTGAGTCACAGCTGCAGCTCCTGCCCAGCTACGGGTTGTGTGGGAGACAAAAACTGTCAAATACATCAAACTGGAAAAGCAGGACTGAGGCTTTAACCAGGACTGACACCTCAGCCAGGACTGACACCTTAACCAGCACTGCCGCAGTGATTCCTGCATCCCCTGCATCCCATTCACCCCCTACATCCCCTTCAGTCCCTGATTCCAGCCCAAAAGCCAAGGACAAATCCAGCAACCATCTGAATGCATCAGCATATCTGAGCTCCCTGCCTGCTCTGACCCAGCCAGCTCTGCCACTCCGGATCAATTGCCTGAAAACCCCTGCCTGAATTCTGACAACTCCTCTGTGTGCCTCCAGACAGGATCAGATCCAGAGCCAAGGGCAGCCTGGCTTTGTTTTAAAAGTTTTAAAAGTTGCCTCTGATTTTTAAATCAGATCAATTGATTATTGAACCAAAGCCCCCAGGCCCTGTTGGCTCAGCTGTTCTGCTCTCCCCATGACAGCCTGCAGCAGGATGTTCCATGTTCTTTGGGGCCTGATCCCTCATTCCCCTTACCTCCATGCTGCTTCTGGGCACTGCCCCTCACACCTATGGGTCACCCTGGGGCTCCCTCAACCCCTGTCCCCCAGCACACCCTGTTTCACAGCCATCAGTAGCACTGCCCAGCATGAGCACTTCATCCATGCTCAAACTGAACAAAACCCAGCACAAACAGCGTCTCCTTGCTCCCATGGCACCAACACTCCCACAGTAATAGCTAGTTCACTTATTTTCATTTCTTCATTACGAGGTGGTGGTTGTTGGTTGGCAACACGGAGATTTTTACTTGGAGCAAGATTTCTCTCTCTCAGGTTCACTCTACATTCATCAGACCTTCTCTAAAATCCCCCAGTGACCCTTCACACAAGAGCCAAATCCCCAGGCTGGGGTGTCATTCTGCAGGAATGGGAGATTTCATCCACGCTCAAAACAGAGGGGTCAGAGAGGTTCTCTCATCAGAGCAAAACATACCCTGGGTCTCAACTCCCCACTAGCAGCCTGAGCTGCTTTGGAATTTAGATCAGTTGGGATTTGAGCTGTGAGTGTTGGACACCTCCTCGTGCTTCCTGATGTGCCACACACAGCTCAGGTGAAACCCTGCTCAGCCCCTCTCCGAAAAGCCCAGACAGCAGGAGCTGGACTTCCAGCTACAAAGAAAGAAGCTTAAATCTTTGGTAAACTGAGAGTGATCCTCCATCACAGCAACGAGCCTGACATTCTTTTAGGAGAACATAAACTTAATTTTAAAACATGTGGGAAATTCCATTAAGCGATTTATCCTGCAACTGATGAAACTGCAATTTACTTCAAAGCCCCAACGAGCATTAGAGCCAGTCTCGTGAGCTCAACAGTACAATATTTGACACTGAAAATTACTGTAACAGCAAATAGTGCCAGTCTCCAACTGGCCTGATGTGGTAGATCTCAGTATGGGCAAACAGCAGCCAACGCTCTGGGATGGGCACCCTCAGGGCACCACAAACTGCCTTTAAGTGCAGTGAGAGGACTGATATAGGCTCAGTCAGGGGGTCCCAGGTGACCTAGCACCATCCTGCTCCATCCCAGCCAGCTCTCACCTCTCCACAACCTTCTCCTCAGAGCAAAGAGCTAAATATAGCGATCCATCACCTGCAGCCTCTCCCTTCCCCACTCCCCTCTGCGGCACCACAGGCGGCCCAAGGACTGTGCTGGGATTAAGGCTGGGAAAAGAACCCACTGTGCTGCAGGAGCTGCTCTGTGCTGCCGGCCCAGCTACAGCCCCAGGCAAGTCCTGGGCTTCAGGGAATCCAGGGCAGGAGAAGTGTCCATTCCCAGCCAGCACGTGCTTAATTACTGTCCAGCTGCCTCTTGCAGTAACTGGTGACTAAGATCCTTATTGATCTAATTAGCAGCAAGAGAAGAAAATTCTGCTTTTTTGTTGTGTTGGGGATTTTTGTTTCTGTTTTTAAAGGGCTGTGGGCTGGTTCCAGGTCCCAGCTGGAGCTCTGATAGCTCCATGCTGGCATGTGGGCAGCAGGACGAGCTGGCCCCAGAGCCTGACATCCGGATCCATCACCAACAGGTGCCCTGGGCAGAGCTCAGCACCACACACAGCCCAGGGCTGGGCAGAGCACACAGGATGTGCCAAACAGGACAGTCCTGAGCGAGGGCTGTGGGAGCCGGTTCCTCCCACTGAAACTGCCTTAGTGAACAGCCTTGGTCCCAGTTTCAGGCTACGACCGAGCTGGATGGAACCAGAGGAGACCCAAGAATTTACACCCACCCTGTGTTTCCTCTACCGTTATTCTCAAACAATGCCTGGGGCTGCTCCAATGCACACACTCCCTCCTCCTCTATCCCCACCCCCCTCCAGCAATCCTGGTGTGCACAGAGCAGGAAGGGGGCAGCGAGGGGAATCTGCTCTCACCCTGTGCTCTGCCATGGGGATTCACGTCCAGCAAGGAATGCTAAATGGGCGAAACATACCACTGCCTGGAAATGTTTAGTTTGAAAAAAGATGAATGGAGGAGGGAAGGAAGAAGAAATATGTTGGTATATGTGTTTGTTTATCTTCTGAAAGGAAACAAAGACTTCCCGGGACTGAATAGCTCAATTAAGCGCTTGCTGGAGTGACAGATTTACTGCTTGCTCAACAAATACGTCTCAAACCAGAAGCAGAAACAGAGTGAGAGAATTAGCAGAGAGATTAGGAGAGCCTCAGATAACCCAGGACAGGATCTACCACCCTGCACAGGCACCAGGAGCTCCTACAGAGTAGGGTCAGATGATTTGTTCTGCAGCTCTGCATCCCTGGGAAGGAAGAACAGCCCTCAGGAGATGACACAGCTCCACAGCCCCTGCTCACCTGGCAATCCCCAGTGAACCCCCAAAGCCCTGTACAGGCCAGGGATCCACCACAGCGGGATTTCAGCCAAGGCTTGTCTATCAGGTTAAAGGTTCACCTCCAGCTGCTCTCCTGGAGACATTTTCCTAAAAACAGTGACAAAGCAATTACTTCCTGGTTTCCTTTTCATGGGTTACTCCTTATTCATGGCCTGGGGATGGTACTGTCATCAAGCACACGATGCTGAGCACCTGCCAAAATGCTGGGTCAGATGATGAGTCCTTGTCTCCCTAATCACACTGGGGCAGAGCCCAGCCCTGCAGCTACACCTTCATGAATGCTCAGGTAGTTATTTAAACCTCAAAAATTAGGTGCAATCCTTTAGTTCAATAAGAAGCACTGGAACGTGTGTCCCTCCAGGAGCAGCAAGGAATGCACTTTTTATTATGGGGACTCTGCTGAACCACGATCGGCTCCATCGAGGAGGGTTTTGATGGAACCAGACAGAGGATCACCTACATGAGCTAAGGTGAAGCTGTTCCCAGCCAGGCTCTCTGGCAGGAAGGTTTTGTTTCAGCCAACCAGTAGCAATGGCAGGAGTTCAAGATTTGCAGGTGTCCAGATAGAAGCTCAAACCCTCCTGTTACCAAATCTCCCTGCAATTGTGGCAGACAAATCCCTATCCCTTCCTTAGTGCCCGGACTGAGAGGATTCGTGGGTTTTCTGTTTCAAGCAGATTTTGAAAGGCACAAAAGCCCGTTGTGTGAGAAACTCCCGGTGATAATCAATTACAGTTGGGTCCTCATCAATCATTATGTACTCAGAAATCTTCACTTTTGTGATTAGCATATTGTTTCTTTGGCTCTCCTCTTGATTAACAGGAATCACAGAGAAACACTCACACATCCTATCATTACTGGCTCAGGGAGCTCTGTAATTAATATCCTGGTTCATTTCAGGAAAACTCTGGGTTTAAGTCTACTTTTTTGACGATCAAATAGCAGCCATGGCGTGGATTGAGAGCTTTCCTCCCACAGCCTAGGGAAAGGGCAAATGAGAAAGAACATCACTCAGGAAAACTTTTTTTCTTTTTTTCTAAAACCTCTCTTCTTTTCCAAACAAAAATTCTGAATTTAACCCAAGCCAAGTAGTGATCCATTTCTCTCACCCACATTGCAAAAGGCTCTTTTTGTGAAGCAGAACAAAACTCCATTTGCAGTTTTTGGGGAGGTCACCATGACAACTCTCCAAAGTCATTCTTCCAAAACATCTTGAATAAACCACAGCCCGACCATCACACCATGTTTTATTCTGGTTTTCAGTTATGTGGCACATGGGTCACAGAATCACAGAATTACTGAAGTTGGAAAAGACCTCCAGGATCATTGACTCAAACCTGTGACCAAACCCCACCTTGCTAACCAGGCCAGAGCACTGATGCCACGTCCAGTCATTCCTGAGACACCTCCAGGGATGTTGACTCCACCAAAAAGTGGATTCGTGTGGATTCGGGACCTGGCCTGGGCCTTGACCAAATGTGGTGTGGCATTAACCTGGCTGCAGGTGAGTGTCCCTGAATGTGGGTTTTAAAACTGAGCCTGACCTGGGTTATGCCACAGTTCCCACACCTAAAAGGACCTCCATCTTGGACCATTCCCTTTTTTTGTTATACTTTCTCTTCATTCTCCTTTCAACACTTGATTTTTCTCTTCAGCCTGTTCCTTTTCCGATGGAAGAGGGATGCTGTGGCTACAAGCTCTGCCCGCAGCTGTCCCCAAGCTCAGGTTGCGTCCAGGGCTCTCAAGGGGTGCCTGCAGCCACCACCAAGCACAGAATCCTCCTCTGAGCTGAATGATACAACACAGCTGTTCTTCAACCTGCTCAATATTCTGATTGCACCAGGATGCCATGAAAGGAACAATCACAGAGCCCATCGCGCACCGGAGCGCGAATCACAAACGGGAATTTTCCTGCAATCAAAAACAAAACGGTGCTGGAATGTGCTTTGGAAGAGGGTCGTGCAGGCAGAAGTAAGGCAAGATGGGAACTATTTTATTTTTAAAATAGGGGAACATTTCTGTGGGGAAATATGAAGTGCTTTCAGTCTTGAAATGTCTTTTTTTTTTTTTTTTTTGCCAACTCTTCCTAATGAAAAATGATGAACAGCCTTATCTCTGTGCAGCCTCCTGGCTGTACAGGTGAAAATGACCTGGCACTCATTGCCAAGTTCCAAACTGAGTGCTGTCAGTGCTTTGGATCCCATTTGTCCTGCTGCAAAGTATGAATCACGGAAGTCGCATTTTAGGCATTCCTGAGATTTGGAGAGAGATTTTTATCCTAAATGAGAAACAAGTCAAGCAGCCACTGAAGCTACAAGTGACTTGATATGAGGATCCACTTTACCATCAGCCTGCAGGCATTTCCCCTAAGCACATGCCTTTGCCTTGGAAAACAGTCAGGAGCTGAGGGCAGGACCCCCCACCTCTCTGGGGGCAGCTGCTGCTCTTCTTCCCCTCAGTACCCCAGGATGGCGGGGGCAGAGGTGCCTATTCCACCCCTGAGCCCTCCCTGGGTGCAAGGCTTGCTCCCCCTCAGTGCCAGCTACAGCCAGTGGCATCCCTATAAACACTGGATGTGCCACCCAAAACCATAGTGAAAAAAGCCAAGAGCAATTACTTAACTGCTTTGATCTGTGCTCTGGTGAGATCCATGGAGCATAATTATATTCTTGCTTTAAAAAGAGTGAAGAAGAAAAAAAGGCTTTATTTTGATGTTTTAGTGTTTGCTCCACAGCAATATGTGCTTAAAGGGAACTATGGTAATTTATCTTTCCAATGCCTGCTTTCTACAACGGAAAAAACAGGAATAGCTGCTGTACATTTGCATCTCATTTTTAGCTCAAGCTTCTCAACAAGGATTCAGCCAAATGAATCGGTGCAGTTTGCACGGAGAGCAGCTCAAGGAAATAAAATCTCTAGGGATGCTGACAAAAACAGGCATTAAAATCGGGATCTGCTCTTCCATGGGGAAAGGAACCCAGCACTTGTAGCAGGATCTGAAGTTCACTGAATTTCCTCCATCAGCTCCGCAGGCTCTGGATGGCTCCCAAAGATCCAGGGATCAACTCTGGCTGAACCTGTTGGGGCCAAATTCATCTCGAGCATCAAGACCACCCTCTCCATGGCAGAGGAGGTGAGCACAAGCCCTTTGATGGCCCTGTGACATCCCCACTCCCACCAGGGCTCTGGGGAGTGCCGAGGGCAGGCACCATCAGGGGGCCTGGGAGCAGCCAAGCCCCCGGTTTATTCAGAGTGGCTTTCTCAAAGTTCCACCCGAGAACATGCAAAAGCCTCCACTTTCAAATTCACTCCTGAAAAAAGTGAGGAATATTGGCCAGCTGCACTGTTTATGGGGAACTTATGAGCACTGATCTTGGAGAGCTGGAAAGCACGTACCAGTTTTGCATAACAATTAACTTTTATGTTTTTCAAGAGGGCTGTTCCCTTTGCCGTCTCGGCACTCCGGGCCAAACCCCCTCCCCGTCTCCAATCACTGAAGCTCCGCTGCCTCCAGCCACGGCGATTTCCCCAGAAGGAGGTTTTACTCTCTGTTTTAACCCTGCCTTTGTCTGAAGGTCACGCAGGCTCCGAGGGAGAGGTTTCAGACGTGGGGAGGACTCGGCTGGCTCTAATCCCTGGCTCCCGGGGAAGCAGAGGCCGTTAATGCAGCGCTTTCAAACCCTTCCCGGAGCCCACTTTATCTGGAAGTGCAGCAGTCGGAGAGGCTGAAAGCAGAGGTGGGGCTGATCCGGGCACTGTGGGAGCCTAGCAGACCAGTTTAATTAGTAAGACTGAGCCGAGATAGAAGCTTTCATCTCTTGATACAGCAAAGAGGACAGAGGAGCAGCGAACGATCTAAAAGGTGCCCATTGCCCCGGGCTGGCTTTCACTGGGCACCGCTCCCTTTGTTGCTCAGTCCTTTTGGTCTGGTGAATTCAGTCAGTCACAATGGATTGCTTATTGCATTTGAAAGAGTGGGATGAAAAACTACTCCCAGGAACATGCCTGCAGTCAGGGTAGAGCAGTTGGAGCAGCTCCCAGGCTCTCTGTTGCTTTTTTCAATCAAGGATGTTCAAAATTGTCATCTGGGACAGCCTGGCCAGTGAGGCTGAGAGTGACAGCCATAGTTAGGCAAAGAGTCATCCCCACTGGTTTTATTCCAGGACAAAACAGCAACAGGCATCATGCTAAGAGTCTCCATTCACCACCTGGATATCCGGGGCACAGATGGTTTTCCTCTAGCATGGAGCATCTCCGTAACCCACTGCAGCAACACTCAGGTCCCAACTGGAGCCTGACAGGGTCAGGCTCTTATTGTCATTTTACAAAGCACATATAAAGACAGCAGTTTCTGAGCTCTTGGCAACAAAGCCTGAGTACTTTGCAGGGCGTCATCACCACACCATCTCCAAGAACCCACATGGAAACAGCAAGTTCACCACTAGGATCTGAGTGGCCCCAGTGCCAGGCTGGGAAGCACCAGGCTGATCTGGTTCAGGGGGTTGCTTGCCCTGGTCACCTGGGGATACAGGGAGGTGTCACAGCAGGATTTCCCCTCTGGACCATTGCAGATCATAGAATCATAGAATGGTTTGGGTTGGAAGGGACCTTACACCTCATCTCACTCCAACCCTGTGCCATGGGCAGGGACACCTTCCACTAGACCAGGCTGCTCCAAGCCCTGTCCAACCTGGCCTTGAAAAGATGGATGTAAAGCTTTCCTTGCAAACCTCTCACACTCGGAACAACTTTGTCAATTTTGTATTGTTGTACAACATCAAATCTAGAGCACATTCCAGGAGATGACTGGGAAGGCTCATGACATTTCCAGTTAATCCAGCCATGCAGGAACTGTACTGGCATCACCCCCAACTCACCCTCCTGCAGGTGGAATTTTGCCATTTTATTGAACAGAAAGGTAAAACAACACAAGCATTTAGTTTTACTAAGAAAAGCTTCAGACAGGAAAAGAATAAATCTGTTTTCTTTGGGACTATCTTGGTTTTTTCTCCAGAGCAAGATGAGACAAGTGACACAAGCAGCTATAAATGATTCTTTTCCAACAGCACCTGTATAACCATTTTTATCTGAGACATGAGGAAGAAGAAGCCTCAGACACACAGTATTTTTGGTGGAATATCTCAGGAGCACTTTGAGCTAGAAATGACTACACCAGCTCCCCTCTAGCAACAGACTGCTTTCTAATTCACAGAATGCAAATGCAGATGCTGTTCTTGGCACTCAACCAAATTATTGCACAACACATTTGTTTCTAGAGGAGCAGCATTCAATACAGCAGCAGTAAAAGGGAAAATAATACCTGACATCACCTGCATTTGCCTGGGTTTGTTATTTCTGCATATGACACAGTGAAGATCCTAAACTGACAGGAAACATCAGCCCTGGAGAGATCTCAGGCTCCCTGTCCTGGCAATAATGAACAGGGAGGAAAAGTGACAAGAATTTCTATGCTGTCCCAGCCTTCAGCTCTAGGGTCATCCTAGGGGTCACTTTGTAGGGTGAGGTCATACAACACAAGCCCTGCCTGGCTCCTGTGGCTCGGCAGGGAGGCAGAATGGTAAAATTAAAAGAAATGTTATCAGAGCCAGGGATTCAGAGTCTCTCCCCCACTTCAAAATATTTGGCTCAGGATCAAGAGAAAGACAATTAATCTGCATTAACAACACAAGAGTGGTTCTCTGGGATTCAGTTCCGACATATATTACAAATATGGGTTTTGGATCAAGGTTGGCTTCACCAGCTGGGTCACAGCCCCGTGCCCAGAGCCACCCAGAGGGACCCAGGATGGTGGCAGGGAGCCCTCCCATGTGGCTTTCTGCAGACCAGGAACATCTACTGCTGCCAAACAAAGAGAAATAGGAGAAAAAAAAAAATCCGCATTTTCTCTCTGCCAGAATAACTCTAAAAAAGAAGCAGAACACACTTGAAAACAAGGAATTGTAAGTGAGGGCCTGTATCTTGCCCCTCAGTAACAAGGAAGGAGAGATGCTGTCTTTTTTCCTGACATTTTCTCTCTCTGTTCCCACTTGGTTCTGCTGATGTGGCTCTCCGTGCCCCCACAAAGGTGGGGAGCACCCAGAAACCCACCTGGGGCAGCCCAGACCCTACTGCACCACTTGCAGGCTCAAGAGGGTGAAAACATCTTTGCAAAGCTGAAACTCCTGCCTCCAGGGAGCTGAGGGCAAATGCTCCTACATCCCCTTACACTTCCAACCAGTTGAGTGGATCAAGCTTTAAATGCAAGGGTCACCTTAATTAAGCTATAACATTTCCCTGCTTTAAACGAGCCCATTTCTCCCCCCAGGTTTCATCAGCAGCCTCCATCCACAACCACATTCCCTGTAAAATGCCATTGGAACACCAGGGATTACTGACATGCCAACTCCTCACACAAATTGCATCTTATCAAAGAGGCGTTGAAGTACATAATACAATTACTCAAAGAACAGTTTTCTGGTGGCAGAGCCAGTATTTTACATCCACTACTGAATTTATGGTTGAAGACTGAACACTGTCAGTGAGCACTGATCTGACACATGTTCCTCCTTGGGGCCTTTTCTTCCTCCCTCCTTCTTTCAGCTCAAACCACAGATTAATGTGTGATTGGAGTTAACAACAGGTTCATGACTCCTACAGAGATGGACAGGACCCCTGTCAGCAGCTACAGACACACCAGCCCATCAAAACCAGTTCCTGCTTCCCAGTGTAGGCAGGAGACAGTGCAGTGTGGTCCATACACTGGATTTCATTGTCTCTGACATGAATCACAGAATCATTTAAGTGGGAAAAGACCCCCAGGATCATCGAGTTCAACCTTTGGCTGATCACCCCTAATCAACTAGACCAGAGCACTGAGTACCACATCCAGTTGTTTCTTGAACACCCTAAACATCTTCAACATCTTAAATACATCAGGGTGAGAGAGAACAGAGGAGTGCACAGGACACATCCTCAAATGGCACCAGCAAATGAGGTTCTTCAAAACCACTTACATGATATAACATGTCTTTTATGTATATTTTATACAGACACATAAATATGTGTCTGCAGAATATGCAGGTATTTTGCATTGCTGAAGACTGAAGACTGTTTGATGCTTGCATTCACTAAATCAACCTGACCTTTTGAATCCCTGAGGTCCATTTCACAACCAGGACCTGGGAACAGGATGCACCTCATTTCAGGTGACAATGACAGCAGCTCCCTGGCCTAAGGATGTGCTGGCACCTCAGTGTAATCACAGCTCTCCTCATACAGCTCAGGACAGGCAGCCTCACTCACCTTCCATGTTTTACTGTTGGTTAATTATAAACATAACATCTAGATTTTTATCTGTTTATCCAGATTTCTGTACATACAACAACCTTATTTACCCAGACAGGGTGGTGTGGGCACCAGTAAGCAAATATTTGATGAGCATTATCTGAACCTTAAATGTTATTCCTAATAAAAATGTCAGCTTGAAAATCAATTAAGTCCCATGGAACCAGATTTGCAGCAGAGATGAATCGGTTTATTTCTGGGAAAGTCAATGAAGTTAAACTAATTTACACAGCTGCTAACGCCACCCTGACTCCTGAACAACAATAAATAGTCTGTGCTTCCCCCTGTTTAAGCAAAAACACATTACTTGTTTAAAAAGAAAAAGCTTTGCTGAAATAGATACTGAGTTTTTGGCCTAGAAGAGATTCTGCTTTTTTTTACCCCAACAGGCCAAAACTGCTTTTTGCATTCTTTGCCTTATCTATTATCAACTGCACTCACAGAGTCATTAGGACCTTTAAGATCACCAAGTCCAACCATCAACCCAGCCCCAATATGTTCACCAGTAAACCGTGTCCTCAAGTGCCACCCCCACGTGTTTTTTGAACACTTCCAGGGATGATGACTCTGCCACTGCCCTGGGAAGACTGTGCCAGGGCTGGACAATCCTTTCCATGAAGAAATCTTTCCTTATATCCAGTCTAAACCTCCCCTGGCACAACCTGAGGCCCTTTCCTCTCATCCTGTCACTTTGTCAAGATGTCTCCTTTTTTAAATTAATTTGTGGGGTCTGAGACAGGAGCCTGAGCCAGGCCTGTGATGTGTTTGCCAGTCAGGGTTCTGCAAGGAAAGAGTCTGACGAAACTACTTGTCACTAATTAGGTCTAACTAAACCTCCCAAATTTTATGGCCCCGTGAGATCTCCCACACAAGTATTTCGTGCCAATTTTACGAGCCCGAATTATAAACACTGACAACGTGATTTAGGAGGACGTGGTAAATACTCCCTGCTCCTGAGGAGTGGTGCAGAGCCCGTCAGAAGGCATTAATTGAAGAGAAATCACAGGGCCCAGGCTCGCTCTGGGTCAGAGTCCCCTGTTTGTCCATGAATGTTGGATGGAATAGAACAAACACTGACAAACACCGTTGTGAGGCACAAACCCTACATTACACCCACCTCAACTCCCGTATCAACCCGATTCTCCCTCTCCTGAGACGTATTTTCTTTCTGCTGTCAACGTTGTACAGAAACGGGGATGTACTGTACCATAAATATTTAATTACAGGTAGCTAATGAAAACACTGAAGTTAATCAAAACCTCAAGGTAACGTGCACAAATACAGCAAGATACCTTTTTACATGTAAATGAAAAAATAAGACAGCAAATACTCTGGGTAAAACTTTTAATGCTGCTTAACTAAATTAATTCACGTTAATTAAATCCTTTACAAATCATTATTTGTTTAGTGTTTGTTATAGAACACATCACAACGCACGTCCCCCCACTGCTCTGTATCCAGCAATTACACAGCCTTTTCCATGACTGTTTTGTCTCCTACGTTGGATTTTGAGCCTTTCTAAGCAAAATAGAGTTTAAGTGTTTCCACACGTCTCTCTCAGAAGCTGAGATACTGACCTTGGCTTAAAAGAAAAAGAGCAAAAGTCAAAAAGGAAAAGTACAAAAATTTAAGTTCAGTGAGAGACCAAAGTGGTTTTCCAGGGAATCTGTCCTTCCTGTGGGGGTGCAGCAGCCAGACATCACTGTGGCCAAGAGTGGCTGTGACATGTAACATTCCTGCATTTGGGAAACCTTTTTAGAGGGGATTTAGAGGTATAAAATGAGCACATGAAATTCCTTGCTTCAGCACATGCAAGAGTCTCTAACAGACACTATTACCTGTGAATAGCCAATAAAATGACTTGCATCTGCCTCAGTGCCATCAGCATTTTTGCCCCAGAAGCATTTCCCTTGTGTTTTCCCCACCATTAACAAAACATTTTCCTCCAAAATGTTTTTCTCCCAATGACATTTTCTTTAAAATTTAAATTTATCTCAACAGTTGTGGAAATTCACAATGTTTGCTAACTAGAAGATCCCAGAATGAATTAAATATAAACCACAGTGACACTGATTTATCCAGTTTTAGTGATGCAGCGTCAGGGCCAGGAGGGAGCCTTGGGTCTCTCCTGCTGTGTCTGTCCTGCATCCACAAAAGGTTCATCACCATAGTTTTAAGAGACATAAGAAACTGGATTTTTTTATTTCACAATTGGGAAGTTCAGAATGGTTCTAACTGTGGGAAGGAGTAATTAGTCTAGGGGGGGTGGAGATGAGGAATTTATCATACTCCTCACACCTAGGCATCACCTCCGGTAGGGAAACAGGAACTTTAAACTGAGTTTAAATTCTTCAGTGGGCTACAGTACAGGTTAATAACAGCTCATGACAGGAGTGCTACGTATTATTTGTGATACTTAAACTACTTAAAATCATTTCTTGAACTTTGTTTTTACTGGATGTGCCACTGTGGTTTAGCTGACAAGGTGATATTTGGTCAAAGGTCGGATCTTGGAGGTCTTTTCCAGCCCCAGTGATTTTGTGATTCTATTCTATCACAATATGAAGTGATTATCAACACAGAGAGCCAGAATAATTAGCACATCATTACCAATAAAATGGAGTCATCAAATAAAAGATACAAGATAATTGTATTACATAACCCCACAGCTGGAATGGCACAGAAAATACATGGGAAATCAGTTAAGCCCAAGGAGTGATTTGGCTGACTGGGACTGCGATGATGTAATTGCAGTAAAACAAAGCAAACATCCCTGTCCTTCCGTGGTGGCAGCAGGAAAGTCACTGTCTGTAATAGGACTCTGTCAGGGAAGGAGCAGCCCCTGATCCCTGTTAACCACTCTCTGGCATAACCCACCGCTCTCCCAGCCCATCGTGCACCAAACGCACGTGGAAAATGAATTGATGAGGATGTTCATAATTACCATCTTCTCAGCAAATTCCCTGAACATGCAATTATTTCACCCCGAAACGCTCCTGAGCAATCAAAGGCAAGATGGAGAACAAAGCATTTAGCAAAAAATTGTGTAATCAAGTAATTATTTATACTGTAATTGGCACTGAAAAAAACGTGTGTGCAGGGCGAGACAGGCAGCGCGATAACTCCAGCGCTGCAGAGACCAGCAGCCACACGAGCCTGACTGCAGCCACCCCCCAGGGTCGCTCAGCCCCCTCCCACACCATCCCGCCTCCTCACAGCCTGTGCCCACATCCCATTTGTTTTGCTCATTAGGGAGCAGCCAAGCGGAGCCAGCGGGAGCCGGGCTGGGATCAGCAGCACCAGGCAGAAAGGATTGCTGCTATCTTAGGATATGCTTCACTGGAGCCTCTTCAGAAAGGGAACTTTACCAAACAAGAAGATAAATCGCTCCTGAGTGCAGGAGTGACAGGTGGATGGATATTCCCTGCGTCCCTTGCAGGGCAGTGCCCACCTAGAGCAGCCCCCGGGGAGCAGGCAGGCACCGCCGGCTGCCCACGGACATGAGGCTGATTTGAGTCAGTGGGGAATTCAGGCCCTAAAACTGCACCAAATGACTTGGAGCATCCAAAAGCATTACGTTTGTGGTGTGCATTGAAACAGAAGCACTAAAATTGAAGTCCCACTGTTGCAGCTCTCCAGGGACAGCAGGAGTACAGCCCTGCCATGAGGGCTCACCTTGGATCAGGGAGGAAAAGAATAAAAAGGAGGGAAGAATTTTTCTTTAGCAATCAGGTTTACATCTGCATTCCCCCCATCTCACACAGGTTGTTGCACTGTCATCTCCTGCCACCTCACCAAGCCAGGGCTTGCAGAGAACCTACAAGATTGAAGCAGCTCATGGCAATATCACTCTCACACAGACTCCTGGTTCTTGGTGCTCAGATGTTTGTAAATGGACTGTGTTGGTTTTACTCCAAAAAGAACTTGGAGTCAAAGCAAACTGGGACTTTGGAGGCCCTGGGCAATGCTGATGGGAAGTGACTCAGAGCCCCAGCAGCAGAGAGCACAGTGCTGGTGGGGGGGGTCTGACCACCCAAATCCAGCTCGATGCAGCTGTTAAAGTACTTGTGATTTTACCTGCACAAGTGTAAATCCATATCAGCACTTCTGTGGATACAAACCCCTCTCTGCAACAGAAGAGGTGGGTGTGGATGAAAGCAATGAATGGCTGCAGACCACAAACACAATACCAGCTCTTCCTAAAAGGCAGCTTTTATCGGGTTTTGTTGGCCTATAGAGCCACTTGTGCAACTCCTCCTTTCCCCCAGCTTGCTTATCCAACCACTCCCCTGCTCACAACATGCTCCCAGCAGCAGGTGCAGCCTTGGGTGCTGCTTGTCATTCCCTGTCACTCCAGCCCCTCTCCCTTGTTCTTTTTTTGTGGTGAAAAGAGAAATAAAGTGGAGCCAGTAGGTGCAGACCAACCCTCAATGCTCTCTTTTTTCCCTAAAAAGAGGTTTTTTTCCCCCATAAGCAGGAAGGTATCAGTGCCCATAAAATGGAAACACTAAAAGGCTGGTGTAAATTGGGAGATATGACAGCAGACATGCTGGGAGTGTCTTCATGTGCAGAACTGCAGTGTCCTAAGCACCTGGTCCAGGAGTCAGATAAATCACAGGCTGAAAGATGAACTCAGGGAAGTGACTTTATGGAGGCAAGGCGGGCAGAGGAGACAGCCCATGGCAGGCAGAGGAGATGGCACACCAAGGACAGAGGAGATGGTCCATGAGGCTTAGGGCACAGGGCACGTAAGCTATATGGGAAGAGCAGCATAACAACACACCCCTCATCCTGCAGCAAATACTGCCGAGCAGAGCCCAGAATCCCATTATGTGCACGTACCTGCATTATGCTGGGATGGATTACACTTGACAAAGTGCATTTCTACATCTCTTCAGCTCCTTTCAGCCTTGACACACAACTCCCAGCATTACTATCACCCACGATGCTTCCCACGGGCAATATACTGCTCTTATCATTCATGCTTTGCACTGATGCCACAAGCAGGAACAAGAAGGAAATCACAGGAAATCACCTCATTTAAACAAAAAATAAGTTTAAGAAAATCTATTCTCACTTTAGGGCTAGATCATCACTGTTCTGTGAACAGAGTTTGTGTGTATAATTATCGCAGCCATAAACATCAGTGCAGTAACTGCACATGGTAACAAGTGAACGTGCCAGGCACACCAGTGAGCATCACACTGTGCCTGTGTAACCTCCATTTGGGTCAGATCTGTCCCACAGTGGCCCAGATCTGAAGCTGGAATCATTCCCCTTGAAGGCTTTAGTGTAATTTATCCAGAATCTGATTCTAGATCTGGAAAGGCCATTCCTGCCACCAGCCCACTCAGCCCCACCAACAGCCAAGGGCCTTCCCCAGGGTCCAGTACTACATAGAAACACAAACGTTGGTGCCTTTGTGGATGCAGGAAACTCTTCACTCCCCTGTTCCTCAGGTCATCTGTTCCACCCTTTTCCCCATGTTATACCTGCACTTGCACAGGTCTCCTCACTGGTGACATCAGTTACCTTGGATCATTTGTTCTGAACCTTGTTATGTACAAGTAAGTGCTAAACCAGCTTATTTTTCACTATCATTACTATCCTGTTTCAGAGGAATGTATTCATATAGATATAGTAGTTGTTAAAATTATTATTCCATTTTAAATCTTATCAATAACCCAGGGTTAGAAGAGGATTGGTGTCAGGGGAGGCAAATGGAGGGCAGCACACCCTTCCATCTGCTGGCACCAGGGCAAGATGCTCTATTGGAAACTGCTGAAGCAGCTGATTCGTGGGACTGAGGGAAAAGGCAGCGCCCACATGGTGGAACTGGAGCTGGTTGCAAACATCAGCTGCTATTTCTGGGTGTGACTCCGCAACACCACCATGGTACCAGTGTCTGTTCCATGAACTCGACTGTCAGTGCTTGCCTGGCCCCACGTTCCCAGGGTGAATGTTGGATCAGGGCACAGGGATGACAGGACTCACAGCACACCCAGCCCCTGTCAGGGTCAGGAGTAAAGGTACCAAAAAGCATGAGGAGGGGACTGGGGAGCTTCATGCAAAAAGCAAGCCTCAAATTTAAGGGGCATTATTGCAAATCCATTGATGTCCTCAAGGCCTGTTTAAGCGTAAGAGCTACTGTGCTGCTTGTGGCCTTTCCAGAACACCAGCTAACAGGCATTGATTTTTGGGTTTAGATCCATTTGCCCTGAACACTTGCTTGGGTTATAAATGCAAATAAAAACAGAAGTGAAAGGGAAGACAGTTCCGTGGCTGCTAAACAGGGGACGTGTTCACCTTCCTTGTATTGAGCTGGGCTCATCTGAGATGTTGTGTCTGAACTGAGCTCTAACACAGCACCCAGTCAGTCCTTGGGGACACCAGCCCAGGGACCACATCCCAGGGCTGCCCCAGCCCAGGTGAGGCAAGGCACATGCACTGCTGTTCCCACCACAGTGTCCAATCCCTGGGGAACCCAGGGACCCCGAGTCCATGACATGTACATTAACCTGTCACAGCCAGGACTTGCTGTCCTGTCCCACACTCCCTCTTAGGAAGCAGAGGGACTGAAAAAAACCACAGAATAGTCCAGTTTGGAAAAGAGCTCCAAGATCATAGAGTCCAATCTGTGACTGATCACCACTTTGTCAACCAGCCCAGAGCACGGAGTGCCACATCCAGTTATTCCCTTAACACCTCCAGGGATGGGGACTCTACCACATCCCTGGGCAGCTCCTTCCAATGCCTGACAGACCTTTCCATGAAGAAATTTTTCCTGGTGTCCAACCTATCCAATAGCTCCATAAAGCCCAGAAGCAGACAACTTGCACCAGCTCAGCATCATTCCTTAACGTGTTCAGTGCTTACAGTCAGAGGTAACAGTGCTACAACAGGAGATTTCTTCCTACCAGACATCCCCCACTGCCACACTTCCTCCCTCAAAGGCCAAGGGGGAATGGTGGGAAATTAAGATCTGGTGACTGATACTGCAGGTCCTGTTCCAGGCACGGAGCTGTGGGAGCTGAGGCAAAGGGAAGACACAAATACTGTAATTGGAAGGTGCCAGGGAGTTGTCAGCACTATCAGCAGAAAGGCAATTACTGTTTGAAAATTAATCTTTTTTTTTTTTTGTTACCCTATTGTTATTCCCTTTTTAATGTCAGAATACGCAAAACAGGAGATTACTTGGTGATGTTCTCCCTTAAGAGAAAACACAGTTTAAATGGAAATGAGCACTGAGGTGGCAGCACCCACCCTGGCCAAGGGAAAGGCATCCCATACCAATTCAGTGACCAGGCTGAAGCCCTCCACTCAAATTCCTGTGCCACCTCCTGTATTTTTATAATTTCCCAACACAAATTCACTTCTCCATTGCTCCCAGACTGGCCACCCCACAAGCCCACTGTCCAGGGAACAATATCTCCATCACCCCCCACACCTCTCATCTGCTTCTCCACTGTCCCTGCTTTCCCCAAGGTCATTAAGAGCTCAGCTTAGAGAAGGTGTCTCAAGTGTGAGATGTTCTTTCTTTCACTTCCACCCAAACCCAGTCTGAGTCCTGGCCTTGACACACTGCTGGAGCCTCTCCTGACCCCCCAGGTGCCCACAGGACAAGATGCACACCTGTCAGCCCTTCCAACACAGGGGTTCAGACTGCTCCTCTCCTCCAAACAAAATCCCCCCTGCAGCCCATCCTTTGGAGAATCCTCTCCAACAGCTTTGTTAGCTTTCTGTGCAGTTCTCAAACTGTCTTGTTTGCCTTTGCTTCTCATTTGTTTTTGCATAATTTCATCCCCCAACACATCTTTAATTAACAGTTCTGTATGAATGCACCTTTCAGCTCCAGGCACATCTACTTCAGTTCAAATCCCAAATTCCACCCTCTCAGCCCTGGGGAGGTCTGTCCTGCAGGTCTGGGGACACCAAAGAGATCCCTCTCTCTTTCCAAGTTCATCAAGCACTTCTTTCCATCACTGGGGTCAACACCTTGATCATACAAATAACTCAGCCTCATAGTTGGGATCATTCTTAGCTTGGATGTCCTGACCACATCCACACCTCACAAGTTCAGTCCAAGGACTGAAGATCCCCTATTTGCATGTAAACAAAAGCCCAGCTCCATAATTGTCAAGTTCTTCTCTCTGATTGTTTCACCTTCCTGCTATTTACAGGATGCCGGAAGATTCTGGGAAAGGTCACACCCCCAGGTATCACTTCAGTGTCTTCCTGCAAACCCTTTCTCTACCCTCCTCTTCCTCACAACCATAAGCTGGTTCTTTACCTCCGTCCAGTCTTCTGAAACAGGGTTTGTGGTTATCACAGAATCCCAGACTGGTTTGGGTTGGAAGGAACCTTAAAGCTTGTCTCATTCCAACCCCCTGCCATGGGCAGGGACACCTTCTACTACACCAGGTTACTCCAAGCCCCGTCCAATCTGTCTTTGAACACTGCCAGGGATGGGCATGGTTGTCTCCCTGGAGACCCTTGCAGGAAGCGCGACCTCTCCAAGGCTTCTGGGGAACAGCCTCTCATCCTGACACCTAAAGAAGCGACCCAAGCGGGAAAGGAACTCCAAGCCCACATTCATCCCTGTGAGTACCAGCCTGCCAGCCTTTAGGAGTCTGGCTCTGGGGACCATCAGCCAAGTTATCTGATAATTCTTGCTGTCACTATTCATAGGGAGCAATGGAGAGAAGTTGCAGGCTCCAAGGCAACTCATGACTCAAAAAATTGTGTGTGGAGGTGGTGGGGGTGGTTTGAATTCACATTTATCCCATGCAAGTAAAAGGAAAACTAAGCTTTGGCTTCTTTAGCAAATCATACACTCAAGGACAAGCATCCAAAACCAAATAGAATAAAATTTGTTCTTGATGCAGCAGAGAAGGCTGGTACAGAATGAAAAGATGCCAGAAAACACAGGAGATGATAAGCTGCACTAGCTGGCTGAGGAGATCAGAAAGGAGAAGGAAGGAAAACTGAGAATGGCAAAAGGGATTCATGAATGATGCCTGTTTGTTGCAAAAATAAATTAAAAAAAAAAAAATAAATCATCACTTCCAACACTTGGTGCTGTAAACAGGCACAGGAACACACCAGATGCCTTTTCCTGCACTGCCCCCCCTCACCAGGAGCCTGCAGCCTCCCGGGACCAGCACTGCCATGAACAAAGGATGGGAGAACAGATTGCCTGGTGCCAGTCTTCACCTCTCCCCAGGATAGAAACAATCAGGGACATTTGATTGTTAGGGTGAGAAAACTATTAATGATGTGGTGATGAACACAAAGTTAATTTTCTGATACATTTCCTACAAACTGTTTCTTTAGGAACTCTCCTCGGAGCCCAGAAAGCAGCTTGAAAGAGCTACTGTTAAATATTGACTGCTGCTCTGGGATCATTATGGAAAATGTGTTTGGGTAGTGTTTTCCAGGGCACGCCAAGGGGGCTGGGCAATTTCTATCAGGAGAAATGCCTTTCCTAAACCAGGAGGGAGGAGGGGGAAGTGCAACACACTAAACTGGTCACTGTTTGTTTGTTGTTGGGTTTTTCCTCCCCCAGAACTCTCCAACAAAGCCTAAGGGCAGCAGTTTCCTAAGCGGGGCAAAGCAGAGAGTGGAAATTCAATAGCAAAATGGAAATATCTTTCACTGCACCACAGGGGAAAGCAAGAGCAAAGCAATTGGGAGGGGGAACAGGCATGGGGAGAGGTGACTTTGGGACAAAAAAGGTTGCAGGAAGAGGGGAGGAAGGAAAAAAAGAACCCAGCAGGGTATGCAGGAGTAACATCCAGGAGAGCAGCCGCTGCCTGGCTTTCCAGGACTCTGCAATAGGAAAGCCCTCGGCTGCCACAGCCCCACGTGGAGGTACCGGGGCACCTGTCAGTGCTCACTGCATCACTCCACAGCCAAGGAGCACGACTGAGCACATGGAATGGCTAATGCTCCAGCAGCACTCAGAAAAGAGCATTAGAAACATAGTCTGAGAGGATAAGAAATTGAATGTTAAGCCCATAAGGCAGCACCCGGCCGTATCCGTGACGGAGCCTCCGCAGCGCGCGGAGCTGTGCCCGTTCCCAGCTGCTCTGTGTGGGTGGGTGCAGGTGGCTGGTGATGCTCAAGGGAGGGTGCTGAGCTGTTTCAGTGCCAGCACCCCAAAGGTGACTGTTTCTAGGAATTTCTACACATTCCCAGTATCAAAAAACATTTCCAGTGTTGATACAGAATTCGGGGGTCTGAGCAGGGAGAACAGAGGTAAGCCAGGCACTTGCAGTGGGAAGCAGATGTTCCCCACATGGATCCGAGCACCCACAGAAGAGAGTACTCTGTATTTCTGTCTCCTTCTGAATGAGAAAGCATCAACTCAGCAACAAACCCCACGGACAAATAGCTCAAGAATAACGTGGTTTTCCACTATAATTTGTACTGTACACTGCAGCTAACGTGCATTATGCTGAGGGATTGCCGATTCACTGATTTTCCAGGCTTCTTAAGCCCATAATAAAGAGCACATGTCAGGGTTTTCATTGCCCGCAGGCAGTGGCAGAAGCTATTCTTCCTCGCTGGCTAATACAGTAAAAGCCATAGTTCTGCACTTGTGCAGTACATGTCACTGGGAAATACAGATCTGCGCAGTAAACAACGGCCCGCGGGGTTGAGTTCATCAGCTCAAACCCAGCAGCACAGAGAGAATGGCTCGATCCATCAAGTTATAGGAGGTTGGTGCTGTCAGGCTCCTTGGTCCAGCTGTGGAGGAAGGGAGGGACCCATCCCCCTCACTCCCAAATCTCCTGCCAGAGGAGAGGCACCATCCACCACTGAGGGTGAGGAGCAGCAGAAGCTGGTACCTGGCTCCTTCCCCGCAGCTCTGCTGCCCCTCCTTGTCCAGCTACCCTGGGGTCAAACCTCCCCACCCTGCCAACCAGATGAGGTCACTTTGGTTTCACACATGAGAAACTCTGGATTGCTCTGCACACACTATAGCTTCTTTCAGGCACTGGAAAGGGCTGCCCAGGGAGGTGGTGGAGTCCCCATCCCTGGAGGTGTTCAAGGAAGGACTGGATGTGGCACTCAGTGCTCTGGTCTGTTTGACAAGGTGGTGATAGGTCACAGGTTGGACTCGATGATCTTGGAGGTATTTTCCAATCTTAACAATTCTGTGATTGTCTTTTCCCTGCCCATTCACCTACAAAATTCATTTTCTGTCATTTACAGTTCGTGATCTGATTTGCAGTTTTCCCCAACACAGAAATGTTTACAATCAGGGTGGGGCAGAGACAGGTAGCACATGAGCATCACCAGCTGAAATGCTTCCCATTCTTTCCAGTTTTCAAACACTGATGGATACCAGCTAAAGGACAACCTGTCCTTGTGTATTATTCGCATATACTGGGATGTGGCATTTATTTTCATGTATCAAACACTATATGGAGGAGGGGTAATGACTAGAATAATTTTGTACTTTGGATTCAGTTTCACTTGCAGGAGTAACTAACAACATTATAGTTTGTTTTTTAAAATAATAATACTTTAAAAATGGTAAAAACCTCACTTTTTGCTTTAAAATTAAAATTCACTGATGATACACTCTCAGCAGTAAAACAGCTTAATTTTGCTCATCATCATCAAGAAGCATTTGAGTGACAGAGTCAAGTTAAAAAGCCCTGATTAGCACATTAAATGACATAAAAGATCCAAACAAAAGCAGAGCTTCAGATCCCTCAAATACCCCAAATAAATGAAATTTTAGTGTTGGCAAAGTTTGTTTATGGGACCTCTAACTCATGAGAGAAAAGAATTCCCCTTTTCTCTTGGAGATGCCTCAGATATGGTTGTACATCAGCCAGCAATAAAAGCCTGATATAACAAATTGAGAGAGGAGTGACCCGGCACTGTCCCCTCTCCCTTCAGCCTCTCTCGAGTTGATAATGCAAATAATTCTGTCTGTTTGTGAATAAACAGCTCACGGGTCTGTTCCTAGTGAAGACAGTTTGCATGCCATGACCACTGCTCCTGAAAGCATCTGTGAAACTTCCATGTTTAATAAATCCATGCTGAAAGGTGGTGAGTGCCAGGCATGTGTCAGCCTGTGCAATACCCACAGCGTACACCGGCAAAGAGTGCCCTCTGCTCCATGGCCAGGCTGGCCCTGTCCCATGGCAGCCCCCAGCCCACACACTCAGAGCTCTAAGCCCACTCTACAGGCAGTGTTTTTCCCAGGTACATTGCTCCTATATTCCTGGCACACCTCGATGTCATCAGTGTCTTCCAAACAACACTGTCTTATTTCTAAGGTGCAATATTTTCAAGTGAAACAGCCATATTCCAAATTGACAGTCTAAGGACTGAGAGAAACCATGAAAAAAAAAAAAAATCACACCAATAAACCCAAAAGTCCTTCCCCTACCATGGTGAACAGCACTTTGCAGTCACAGCACTGACTCCACCTGTGTCACACTGTTTGAGTGCTCCGAGTCACTGATTTCTGAAAGCCAAGCCTAAGGGGAAGCAGCCAAATAAATTCAGAGAGAGGGAAAAAAAGAGAAAGAGTGGTGGAAAAGCACCTTTTGCTCCTCTTGAGTATTTTTGCAGGAACTTCACAAGCACAGCAGAGCAAAAGCAAAAGGGCTTCATTCAGATTTAAAGAGAGTTAAAGCCTGTTGTTCCTAATGGATTATCATACTTTAAAATAAACCAGATCAGATATGTTCAGCTGAGCTGCCTCCCCTGACACCCCAAGCTTTTAGAGCTGGCCTCAGCACACATCCAGTAAAACTCCATGAAATAATTACCAGCAATTTGGCTGGGGGTAGAACTTTAACCTCAGACTGCATAATTTGAGGAAAAATTCAAAATCTAGCTATGGCTTCTTACTTATTAAAGGAATTTAAATAGTCTGTGCTGCTGCTGCTTCACATGCTCCAACTTGCATCTTGTGGATATTGATGAGTCCAAACCTGCATGGGCAGAGCTCCAGCACTCTGCCCTGGCTCCTCACACTGGTGTCATCCAAACTGGACTAAGAGAGGACCTGATGGCATCAGGGATGCTTTATAATAAATGCCAACTGGGATTTGTCATTCCACCAGTCCAAATCCATGTCAGGAGCTTTGTCTCACAAAGACACAGTCTGACCCCATGGCATTCCCATGGTGGGACAGGAGAGCTCATTGACCCTGGGACCCCTTCTTGCCCCTCCTGCTCCCCAAAAAGTCAAAGCAGCCCCATGCAGAGCTGCCTCCAGTGTGCTGCTAAAAAGACCACTGCTTTTATGGAGACATAGAATGTGGTCCCATTTTAATTTCAGCATGTGGATCAAGTAATTGTTTGGATTTTAATATTGAGTCTACTTTTCACTGATTTGCATTTAAATGTGTTGTCAAAGAACTTCCAGAAGTCTTTAATAAGAAGGCCAATTTGCATTTTAATGTGCACTTAAAGAATTTGAAGAAGTCTTTTCATGTGAGCAGTGTTATCTGAGTAACATTCACATTGGAGGGGGAACGAGATCTGCAAGAACAAGTCTAACAAAACTACTTTTTTGAGATAGCCCAGCCTTGTTGGACTTTGTTTAGGGGAAAAAAAAAAAAGTCTTACTGAAGACGTGGTTTGAAGGCAGAGCTGGGAAGGCAGTGGAAATTCTCGGGAAGGCAGTGGGGATGGCTGAGGAGATCATGGAGTGGGGCAGGGGAGCCCTCACCAGGATCAAGTGCACAGAGGGGAAGCCCGAGCCTGGGGGCAGAGACCTGCAGAGGGGCCATTAGCTCTGCAAGAGTCTTTGCTGGAGCTTTATAACTAATTCAGGTGGATAAGGATGTCTCACTTGCACTGCCCTGCAAGGTAAGGAACCAGCAACTTGTTTTCTACAGCAAAAGTGAAGCCAGAAGAAGCATGATTTCCTTCCTGTTCTCCTCGATAAAATGGATGTTTTAACCTCCTTGTGACTCTCCCTGTCTCTTTAGAGCATGTTGCAGTATCTGAACTGTACCACTCATTTATGCCTTCAGGTTACCCTTCTCTCCTCAATCCAGTGCCATTACATCCACCAGATTGATAGGACATCGAGAGGCTGGGTAGTTTCTGAGAAACAGAAATAGAACAAGTCTGCTCAAAAGCTAAAACCAAAGATGAGCTAAGATAAAAAAAGGAAGAGAAGAACCCTCTCAAACCCCAACCCTGCCCAGTCAAACAGGAATACCCTATGGAGAAATAGCCCAAAAATGTCACCCCACCATCACTGCCCCTCCACTGTGAAGGGACAGGGACAGCACAGCCAGGTCCTGCAGCCTTCAACAGAGAACTGCAGCTGCCCACCAGGTCTGAAGGCCCAGCTGGTGGCTGTACAGTTGTCCTGACACCCATCAGTACAACACCAGTACAGGTCTTCATAAAGTTAATCATTACCAGCAGCCTGGGTTTAAGCGCTAGAGAAAGAATCCATGTTTCTGATTATGAGCTTTAACCCACAGTCATTCCAAAGCAGAGCAAAACTCTGAGCTGACATGAAAACAAGCTCTTTCTTCCACCTGTAATAGCAGCAAAGAAACGGCTCCTTTAGCTTGGGCTTTCTCATGGAGCATTTGTAAGTGCCTGCAGGTTATCTTAACAGAAAATTAAATTTCTACACTGCTTAAGTCCTTTATGTTCTCATCTAAGCACCAAATGCATTCAATCTTCAGAATAACACAGCTGATCATATAGTTAAATCATAAAGTAATAAAACTTAATAGAATCTCAGAATATTCTGAGTTGGAAGGGCCCCACAAGGATCATCCAAGTCCAACTCCTGGCTCTGCTCAGAACAACAACAAAAATGTATGTTATATGCTTCCAGATTGTAAAAACAGACACCTGATCTAGTCTCCGCAAAAAAATTCTCAAGTTAGGTTTATCTTTAAAACAAACCATGTCAAAAATCCACACATAAATACCCAAAGCTCTGGAGAAGCACATATTCCAACTAGGAGTAAAGTTCCAGTCTTACCTTCATCTCAGCACAACCTCACCAGTACTCCACCCCTTTCCCAGCTCTTCCCCTACAGATAAAGGGCCTTGACTCGAACCCACAGCTAAAATAAATAAACAATGATAAATAGAAAGAGTTGGGCTACAGAGATAATAGGACCTATTTCCAACAAATAGATGAAGACAGCTGTGCTCATCACCAGCAACAAGTGGAGGAACTTAGAGACAATCAGAAGGTTAAAATCAGCTCCTTTAGGCCCTAGAAGTTCCTTGCAGCTCTGACAGCACCAGTGGGACAGGGGACCTTTGTCCTGCTGCTAAACAAATGCATGGCTGAGCCATTTATCAAAAATAAATGACTCGGGAAAACAGTTATTTATTTTTAGAAGATGAATCCTCCCCTGACAAGGCTCTGTTCAGTTCACATCACTGTACCCAGTGACTTGGGTTGTTTCCCTGTCTCCTCGATGGCTGCTGGCACTGGCGATGCCACCCCCTGCCCCTGGCACCACCAGTGCTGTGAGGGAGAACTTCTGAGCTGGGAGAGGAACTGCAGAGCTCGGGTCCAGCCTCTGCACCCTCCCTCCCAGCCCGAGCTGGGATAAAACTGACAACAGTCCTATCTTGTGCTCAACAGAGAGAGCTGTAATTAAAAAAAGGTTGGAAAAGACCTCCGAGATCATCAAGCCCAATGTCTGATAAATGTATATACGTGTGTATAAATGTGTACTCACATCTTACACTGCTCTCAGTCACGGCTGCCCTCCCTGCAGAGCTCTCGCCATGCAGCTTTGCAGACTGGCCAATATTCCACAGTGCAATCCCAAGTTTAAAAACTGCAATTAACCAAGTGGAGACATATGCAAGGAGGCAGCACAATAATTAGTGAAAAGCAAACTGGGAACTTCAGAGTTTCCATTCCATAACACATAATTGGTACATAAGTGAGAGTGTTTGTTTGTTTACATGGTGCGGGGTCACCTACTGCTGTCACTGAACAAAGCTGTCACTGGTTTAGATGGAATAGGCTCCTGCTGCATAAGCCAATTATTTTCTCACCAGAGATCAGAGCATCAATAAAAATGAACAAATAAGCCTGTTCTGATCAGCTGAAATATTGGTTATGTGGGACTTTGATCATATTCTTTATTGCAATAAACATAAACAGAGTTATCACATCCGCATGGGCACTGACAGTTCCTGGGGTGTTCCTGAGCCTGCTCTGAGCTGAGGTTTGTCCCCATCCACCAGCCTGGGGCGGCTGAGGGAGGGCAACGTCAGTACCGGGGGTCACAGGAAACACCTGTAAGTTACACCTGGGCACCACGTTACCAGCGAGAGCTTTTCCATCACGTCAAAGACAACACAGCTGCTTCCCAAGGCCCCAGAGTTACAAGCCCAGGCTCCTGCTCTTCTCTGGATTTGTCCCGGTCAACCAGCCAGGAGAGAAGGGCTGTCACCCCCGTGATGGGGCATATGGCTCGCTATTGACAGGAAATCCACACAGCTATCAGGCGGGAGTGGTCCTTCTATGTTGTTTTAAAGATCTGCTAATCCTGTTTCAGAGCCAGCAGGCATTCTTAGGGAAGCACACTGGATGGTCTTTAACATCCATTAATGAGTTGTGGAGGAGAAAGCACAGTGAGAAGACAGGTTTTGTATCATCCTGTCTTCAAGCAGCAGTTCCAAGCACAAGGAGACCTTCCCTTGTTGTAGAGATAGTTCTATTTCTGTTGGATTTGGGAGGGTCACAATAATGCACATGTTATTTGGGATATTGTTGTCAGGGTGTGCAATACACACCAAGTCAAACTTCAGCTATGAAGGCTGAAAACAAGGTAAAGGTCTCACTGAAATAACTTTAACCACGCTGGTAGATGGACTCAGAAATCCTGATCCTGCCATCACAGACAGGTTCATCCATTTTTACTCTGGATCTTGTGGCTAAAACATGATAGCTCCAAGGGCCAACGAGCTCATCACATGGATTCAGCCTCCTTTGGGGACATATGGGACATGTCCCTGTCCTGCAGAAGGGGCCTGTTTTGTATGAGCTTATATCCAGGTGGACGTGTTCAGAACAGCTCAGTAAAGATGTGACTCCTGTACAACCAAACAGCTTTTGGCAAACTGTGCCGTTATGGATTTATCAAACCTGACGTGTCTCTCCGGAGTGGCCGTGTCACAGCGCAGGGGAGGATGGACCAGACTGTGACAGGCAGAAACACAGACAAGCACTTCAGCACACACACAAACCTCCCTGGTTTGCATTTTCAGCTGGGAGTAGAAGATTTAGATTAAAAATACACCATCTCCTGCCTCCTGCAGCCCTGGCTCTCACATGACCCTGCCAGGGAGAGGGGGAATGAGCACAGGAATGTGTAGGTCAGAGAACCCCCTTTCAACACTAAGCTCCCACCCTGATCCCATTGGAGAGGACAGGGTGGGAACAACCTTTCTTGAAAGGCTTTTGGAATATCCCTGACTTGGGTCTTACTTTTGTATTTGGGCCAAGACCATGGCAGAAAAAGGGATCACCACGCTCTGGCCATGCCCCCTGCACAGATCAGCAGGAACAAATACAGACCAATGCCTCATAACCTTATACAAAGCCTTTTTAAAGGAAATACAATTTTGCACAATGAAATATTCTTTAAGGTTTAACTTAATCTGTTCTCTTCAGTCACTGCATCCCTTGGGAATAAGCACATTAAACCACTGACGATCTGTACAAGCAAAGAAAGGCATTACAGTGCCATTATCAATACAAACCAATTTAAAATCCTTCCAATATTTGGAGAAGAGCTACAGCACAGTTGCAAACAAAATCTCTGATCAATTTTTCAAACAATATTTAATCTGTCCTTTAGCCATCGTCTGTAGAAGCTGTATCTGCAAAGAAAAAATAGTGTGGAACTGAGGTCGTCAGCAAACACTTTCTAGCTAATATTTTACTTATTATTCCATTTACTTGGCATAATGAATCATGCTTATTATTACTCCTTGAAGTGGACAAACCTGGAAGGGTCAGGTGCAGGAAATTTGGGTACAGGAAAATCTCTCTGTCCCCAAGGTGATGGTTCATGTCACCAAACAGCACAATGGACATTTGGAACATGACACTGGAACTCAGTTTTGAGTTTTTTGGCAGAGGTACTGACTCTGATTTCTGGCCTGGTTTGATTTCAAGCCACTGAGATGTAGATGCAGCGACATGTGGGAAGGAAGAGCTGCGTGGGTCGATAATCTATCCCACGGAGATGACTGGCAGGGAGCGGGCAGGAGGGTGGTGGGCGTGTGGAGGGGATGTGGGACATGGTTAGAGAGGATAGAGCAGCCCATGCCAGGCTGTACCAGGCTGTGCCAGCTCCAAAACAGCTCACCCGTGGGGAGAAAAGCGGGGAGCAGCAGCCCCACATGGCAGAGCAGTCACCCACACTCAGTCCTTCAGGGATGTGTCATGGGGGTACCATCCCCAGCATTCTCAGAAGGGAAAAGGAACACTGTAAAGCTGTAACCTGCTCCCTGCAGCCAGGACCTAGCCAGCAGCAGGCAGACCAAGGCCCCACCAGCTTGGGCATCTCCACTGGGAATGGAGAGACAGGATCATCCCTGCAGTGAATTCTGGGGGCAGGGGGTGACCCTTTCCATCCCACAGATCAGGGGGCGGTGGGTTTGAACACAATGTTTCAAACACAGTGTAAAGTGCAAGAAGTTAATATTTCAGAGCTCTATAATCCCCTCGCTCAGAAGCAGCAAGACAAACTTTTAAATATTTATGCTTGTGAGGGAGAAGGTGGCAGCGGGGATGGGAGCACCGTGTGTTCCTGTCACCGCCGTACTCCACCAGGTAAACAGAGTCAAAACACGCTGTCTAAAGCAAGGAGGCAGCTGCCAGGATGTGATGGAGTCAGTTGCTCTCGTATACATACGGTGTTGTAATGTTTTCCCATGAAATATTCATTACTCATCCCCACTCACCCCGTCCCCATTAGTACTTCAGCAGAGCAGCGGCGGTGCCTGCCCTTCCCAGGTACTCTGAGGGAAACCAAATTAGCTCAAACACCCCTGGCTATGGCACAGGCATCTCGGTCAATGTCATCCTATCCGGGATAATTATGGAAAATACTAATTATCAGAAATAGGTGGGAGGGTGATTTTTTTTTTTGCACTCCAAGGGATCCCAAAAGCCTTTCTGCATCAGCATGGCTGCCCCAACAAGAAGGGACATGCCAGCCCTGTGGGGATGGGACATCTCATAGCCTTTGGAGATGTGGCCCAGCAACCTTAAGCCTCCCTACAGCTCTCAGACAACCCCACTGCACCCTCCAGAACTTTTGCATCCTCCACCACTTCCCAAAAAAGCAGAAAAAATTGCAAGGGAGGGACCTGGGTGGGGGTTTGGGGCTCAGGGGCCTCTGGGTGCCAGGTCCTTGCCTCTGTCCCCTCAGTGCTGCATTCCCAGACCCACAACACTTGAAGGATGGGAACAGAGTCTTCTAAACCACCGTGGGCTTCAGCAGGGAGATCTGTGATTTGTGCATTTGCATGCGAGAGGAATGAGTAATGGCAGCAGGCACGAGGGAGGAATAAATGAACCTGATTATACCCACACCTGCACTGCTGCCTTTGCCCTTGTGCCATATGTTTGCATCGTCTTTCGTGGAACCCTCCCCTGCAGCTGGTACTCCAGGACGTACATGTGAAATGCATCAAGGACAGGAACAGAGTAAGATTTATATTTGCTGGTCTGGCCACTTGATCACAGTCAGACCTCAGCAATACATTCCCTTGTTAGGAGTAAGCTGGGCAGACACTCAATGGTTTAACCCTTGGGAAATGTTGTTTTCCCCAATCTACAGATCTCAAACACCTACAGCTTGTTGCAAATGCAGGAGGCTGTGGGACTCTCCTGCTTTTTGGATTGGGCTCTAAATTAAACACCAACACAAGCTGGCACAAGGTTCCCCTGACCAGCTGCACACAGCAAACATCCCTGCAAGAGGTAGCTCCACGTGCCAGGTCAAACCTCACCCCTCTGAGAAGATGCCACCAACTGCAGCCCCAGCAGAGACAGAGCCAAAGCAGAACCAAGGGTGGCACACGGGGGATGCTCACAGGTCCCTCCCCTGAGCATGTGATACAGGGCAGGAGGAAAGGATGGAACACAGGCACAGGTGATTTGTGTGAAACATTGGTGTCTCTGCAGGAAAATTGGTGCTGTGTAGTGGGTGTAAAATATTCAGGTGGACGTTAATAATTTGTAGCAGTAGATGTATTTTCTTTCTATAAAAGATTAAGCTTATGAATTATGACAAAAATATTACCCCATGTTTCACAACAGGCTTAGATAATCAGAGCCTTACTGGCATAAAAGTGGGGTCAACCTGGGTTTATTCCAATGCAACCAAGACCAGAATCCTGCCTGGCCATCTTTAGTCCCGTCAGGTGTACAAGCCCTGTGTCAGGATTCAGAGCCACAGGAGGTTTGGGAGCAAATGGCTGCCTCCCCATGAGCCTGGTGCAGGACCTGCTCACCCTGGGGACAGGGGCAGTTTTCCCAGAAGAGGTTGAACTGAGCACATGGGACAGTTTTCCCAGAGGAGGTTGGGCTGAGCTCATGGCACAGGCCCTTCTGCAAAACTCAGGTCTGCAACCCCACCCCTCTCACAGAGAACAGCAACAGGCCCAAGGGGAAATGAAAGGGCCACTGGGAAGGAAACTAAATATATACAGAGAGGAGTTTTAGGCAGAAATAGGGCTGTTTCAACCTAGCAGTCCATGGAAAAGAGATTCTGAGAAAACCTGCACATGCCCAGGGAAAGAAGAAATGATAAGCAGAGCAGTAACAATAGTCAAAGCGTAATTCGTTCTTAACCTGTTCAAAATAAAAATAACTGGTGTACAAGTTCACTCCTTGGACCATCTGCATCTCAGAAGCATAAGTTAAAATCCTGACACCATCTGTTCCATTGAAATTTTAATACTGCACCAATATGCCAAACCACAATCCTGCAGCAAGGACAGCAGCCCCCTCACTTCCCAACCAACCTGCTGGGGCTAGGCTCTAATGAGAGGGGAAGGAACTAGAGCCAGCTTGTTGCCAAATGAACCAGGGGCTTCTGCTCCTGGGGTGGGAGAAGCAGGCCCAGGCCACCAGCGGCACCCCAGGAGCCCTCACAGCCCCAACAGGAATTTGGGTGGGACATCTGAAGACTAAAATATAAACAGAAAAAAATCCTCTGGGTTCTCATGGAATATATTTTGTTCTAAATTAGAGCACCCTTTTCCATCCTGCAGAGCCAACAGCCCCAGGAAGCCCTTCCAGAGGAGAGATCCATCACTGCTCCAATGAGGGTCAAGTCCCCTGGCACCACCTCGTGCCCTTTGTTGGCCCTGGAGGTGGCTGTGACTGTCTGGTCCTTCTGCACCTCTGCCAGGCACCAGCCACGGGCACCTCCTGACTTCTGTTTGTGATAACAAGCAGACACTGAGATCGCAGCCAGACCCAGAGTGGTTGGTATAGTGAATTCAGGGATAAGCTTGGATTCAATGGCAAAAAATATGTCTTGTGAAGTGTCTAAAAAAACCTACCTTGCTAAATTAGCCTAGAAAGATTTATCCCATCTTTTAATTAATCATTACTAGAGAGGCTGTTGAAAATCTTTGCATATTTTTTATTGGTCCTAGTGGGAAAAAATCCATTTTAAAATGGAAATTAATATAATATCTGCACAGCCTTCTTCAGTGATTTCTTTTTGCTTAGCAATATTGTAGAGTTACAAACCATACATCATGTCCTGTGCTGCTCAGAATCAATTTCTCCAAGGAAGAAAACCAGAAATGTGTTCCCTCACCACTGCAGGATATAAAGTGAATGAAGCCGAGGGAGGGGAGGAAGGCAAAACACAGCCAAGCAAGTAAATCTTACAGACATAGCACATATCCATTTTTTCCTGATCAATGGAACTATGTAGGCATGTTCACAAAATTTAATTAAGTTCTGTTCCCCAAGAAATCTATGTGCAATGTTTCCCTGCAATTATTTATTTACTATCTGCCATGTAGCTTTTAGCTTTCCTCCAGAGAATGATGGGTTTCCACTGCATTTCCATCAGCAGGAGCACAGCAGAGACTGCTTTGAAACAGTTTGGGGGAAGGTTTACTCTTCCCTTGCTATCTGTAGGTTGACTGTCTCCTCCAAAAAAAATCTATTAATGTCTTTAGACATGCTTAAGTATCACAGAATCATAAAACCATAGAACGGTTGGTGTTGGAAGGGACCTTAAAGCTCATCTAATTCCACCCTCCTGCCGTGGGCAGGGACACCTTCTACTATCCCAGATTGATCCAAGCCCCATCCAACCTGGCACTGGACACTTCCAGAGATGAGGCAGCCACAGCTTCTCTAGGCAGTCTGTGCCAGGGCCTCACCACCTTCACAGCCAAGAATTTTTTTTTCTAATATCTCATCTAAACCTACTCTCTTGTCCTGTCCCTCCAGACCCCTGTAATCTCTCTCCATCTTTCCTGTAGGCTCCTTTCAGGTACTGGAAGGCCACAATTAGGTGACCCCAAAGCCTTCTCTTCTCCAGGCTGAAATTACGATGGTGTTTGAACCAAAGCCATGAGCAAAAGCTGGAAAAGCAATTTTCAAGTAAATCAAAAGCTGTTCTGCTGCCAGCAGCCATGGATGCTGTGGGAGCTGGGGCTTTTGCCTGTTTGCATCCAGACTTGGTTTGATCCCAAGTCTGTTGTTCCTGGATTGTGACTACACAAACTCAAACCCCTGTGCTATTGCAGCGAATTTATTTGGGCACAACCAGTCACAGGGATGGGAACCATCCCATGAAAGGGAACAGCCCAGTCTGAGCCAGGTCTGAATCCCTCGGTTTATCTCTTGGAACAGGGAGAGGTGGGCAAATCTGTCATCCTGCCCACGTGAGCAGGGCCTGGCTGCCAACATGCCACCTGCCTTGTTCCAGCCTGATTGGGGACACGTGGGCTGCTGGTAGAGAGGAAGGGATGCAATTACTGAGAGTTTCAAATGGATCATTTCCAGTCCTTTTAATTTCAGCACAGGAAAGGTTTTCAAACTTCTTAAACCAGAAAACTTGTATAAAGTGAACAGTAGTGCTTCCTAGCTTCAAGTCAAATATTTTGAAAATTTAGAAACAGAAGTAAATTAGAGCAAGGTTTATTCCTACCCATCAATGATCTCCACTAGGTCTGGGATCTGGGCTCTCCCCAGCACTGGAGATGTCACTGAGCTGTGGAAATTCTTCCCACAGACCAAACTTTAACAAACTCTTCAATTCCCCTGCAAGAAATGATACCTCTTGACTTCTGCCTTCTCTTACAGGACTTTAAAACAGCGGATTCTTTAATGATGTCTTTACCAGTGAAAGCATTTTTATCAACATCCTTATTTAAATATTCTTTCTCTATGCAAGGTAAGGCATAGCAGCTTTCTATCTGCAGACTCTGCACGGAGGGAAGGGAATGATATAATCCTCACGTAATATGAGTGCATTGACTTGAGAGAATAGAGGGTTTATTCTCTTGAATGCTCACAAATGAATGAAATCAAGAATACCTAGAAACTGCTCTTCTCCTAGCTAGGAAACAGAAGTTTTGTGTCTTAGTAATTGTGGCTTCATGAGGGGAAGTGAAGGCACCCTTGGG
The DNA here is from genome assembly GCA_038380795.1 of Pyrocephalus nanus. Taxonomy (NCBI): domain Eukaryota; kingdom Metazoa; phylum Chordata; class Aves; order Passeriformes; family Tyrannidae; genus Pyrocephalus; species Pyrocephalus nanus. The sequence goes on along the minus strand of CM076275.1, from coordinate 11,267,057 downwards.
CTGCACGTGGTTTGGGTTATAAACAGTGACCAAGGGAAGGAGAGAATTTATACAAGCCATGGGTACAAAATCTCTTTAACTACAAGTCTGTGGTTCAAGACATGATGGCAGGATTAGAGAAAGTCATTCTATCCGGTCCTGGCAGGAATGGGAGAGAGATAACTCAGTCAGAGAAGAGCAGGCTATAAAATGTCACAGTCAAACTCACAAAACAAAACGAGCCCAACTTCCAAAAGTTGTCAGCAACATGTTTCCAACACTGACCTCTCAAGGAAGCACAGCTGTACTTAAATAAAGTACATTAAATATATTCTCTGTGTCACACAATGGGATATCTTCTATGGCAACCCTTCCTAATTAGCCAGTCCCCATGGGAGCACACACTGCCAGGAAAAGCAGCAGCAGAAATGCTTGGCCAGATCTGCAGCTCTGGGAGCTGGTGCAGCTCTGCTGGGCTCAGCTTCTGTCCTTAACCTGAGCTCTCCATAGCTACACTTCTGCCTATAAATGTAACATTAACAATAAAGATAATAAATAATTTAATAAATAGCATTATTTATGCATAAAAATTATATTATCACTGACCACGACTGGGCCATTAATTCAGAAACAAAATTCCCTCCATAATTCTGCAGGAGGACAATGGTCATTTTTTTCTCCCACAATTATGCTGCAACATCAAACCAAAGCAAAAAGCACCAGGCAACCTCTTGAGGACCAGCTCCCTGCACTGACTGATGATCATCTACTAGAAGAGTAAACCAAAAAAAACAAAGCCAACATACTTTTAAAACAATCAGTAGCTCCTCAAATTCCTCCCTATTGATTTTAGCATGTTAGAATGAGGAGGTTTGAGATCTTTGGTGAAACACCTCAGTGTTTTCAGAGGCCCAAGGCTTCTGGTGTGGTGCCTACGCTCACTCTGCATATGACAACACACCGAGGCAAAGGCATCACGAGAGAAAATTTTGTTCAAGCTGAACATTATGGATGCAGGTGGCATATTTAGTGTGAGTGGTGGTCAAAAACCACAGTTTTGTAGGAGCATGCAAAGAGTAAATTTGCAAGAAGCCATGTTCACCTCCCTGCCTCAGGATCAGCTTCTGCGATCCCTCTGGGGATCCTTCATGGGACCACTGTTGGACTTGCCCTCACCACCAGTGAAAACTCTGAGCTGAGAAAAACCTAGTGAAATTCCCTTCGTAGGAGCACAAACTATTTTCCAAGCTCCTCTCTGTTTTTTGCTCACTCAAGCTTTGCTCAGAGTTTTTGGCTTTGAGAATATTTAAAGTGCAAAATTCAGTCAAAATCAGCATGTTCCACTGGGTTCTATTTCAGCCTGATTTAATTCCGCTGTAAAAATACACTCTGATTCAGTTTGATGGAAATTCAATCTGAAGTCTTGAAATAAGTCTCCTCCAAAATATGCAGAGAGAGAGTTTTTTCTTTAAATTTGGTTCTCAGGCCCTGTCCAAAGCCTAAAGCTCGGAGAGCAGCACACAGCAGTTGCCAGCTGCAGTCTCAGCTCAGAGTGAGGATGAGAACGTCTCTTGGGCTGCTGCTCCCTCCAAACTAGTTTTGCTCTTCTAGGAACACAAACTAAAGCTCAGGTTCATTTTCCTGCTTGGAATTAAATGTTTGGGGATGTTGTAGTCACTTTCCAACACACTCCAGAGCCCTATGCTGGAGCACAGCTGTGGAGATTTTCATAGGCAGACTTAAAGGTTCTTGTAGAATCACAGAATATCTTGAGTTGGGAGGGATCCACAAAGATCATCAAAATCCAACTCCTGACCATGCAGGAGACAATCTCAAGAATCCCACAACGTGCCAGAAATTGTAAGCAAAAAAACCCAAAAGAAAACAAACCCAAAAAACCCCCACAAAATCAGGCGAGTCCTTTCTAAAGAACTGCTCAGAACATCCATGATGAAACAATTTCCATCAAATATGGTGCCTTATCAAAGCCTACGAGTATCGCTGACACACAGGATAAACTACAAAATTTGTGGCAGGAATTATGTGTGTCAGATCATCTCAGAGAAGGAAAACGGAGAGACATGAGCGATTTAAAGGTGAAATCTAAAGCTGCTGGATCCATCCTGCTGCTGCTGCGATGCAGCCCCCATGCTGAACAGCATCAGGATGGATTGCAAACCAGGATGGCCACAGTTCTCACTGTATTTTTTGGTAGAGGAATTATTTAGCTGCCTTAGCAGCTAATCAATGAGCTCCTAGAAACCATTAATCACTTTGTTAGTGGATCCAGAAGCAGTGCTGGAAAATCTGTAATGCTAGTGATGTATGAACCAGCTCATGGACTGAAAGGACATGAATGAGAGTCGATACAAAGGGGTCACCAGGAGCACACTGCAGTTGACCAGTTTATATTTATGGGTATTTCAACAAAGCTTGTTCCAGCTACTGAAATACAAAAACTATTCTCACAACTCCAGAGTTTTCCTTTAAACATTATTAGATAACTAATTTAACAAGCTAATGTGGGACAGCTAAGGAAAACAGCCCACACAGTTCTCTGATGTTCATTCCCTATTTTATTTACTCATATCCTACTAGCAAAGATAAAGCCAAGGGACTTTCATTCCAGAAGACAAGTCATAGAAGGAGAGAGTCACAGAATGGTTTGAGCTGGAAGGGACCTTAAAGCTCATCTCATTCCACCTCTCTTTCACTAGAGCAGGATGCTCCAAGCCCTGTCCAACGTGGCCTTGAACGTTTCCAGGAATGGGTCAGCCATAACTTCCCTGGGCAACCTGTGCCAGGGTCTCACCACCCTCACAGGGAAGAATTTTTTTTCCTAATATCTAATCTAAATCTACTTTCTGTCAGCATGGAGCAGCTCTCCCTTGCCCTGTCACTACAGCACTACACTACTACAAAATGTCCCATAAATCCAGGGTTCCTGGGAAGGCCTAACTCAGGGCAATTATCCCAGGAATAACCAGGCCACCAGGCTCCTGCACTGAGCCAGGAATGGCCACATCACCTTAGCTTTTATATGGCACATTAGTCAATCAGACCCAACCCTTTATGAACCCAAGAGGCATTCCAGGTGTTCAGCACTTCCCAAACCATCCACATACCACACTTCCTTGCACCATCAGATTTGGAGCTTGAACTCCACTCTTCCCTAAATACTTGGGTTAACATTAGGAGGCCCAGTAATGGCAGCAATGTTTGACTGTGTTCCAGAACTGACTTTAGCACGTCTGAAAGTAGCAGAGGAATCACTCCCACAGGATTCTTTGACCTGGCCAGCTCAGTCAGCATTACACCTGAGCAACCTTAAAGCAGTTCCGCCAAGTATAACTCAGTACAGTCTATTTTCTTCCTTTACAAAAAATATAATTTTGAGCAAGTTTCAAGGAAAAAAGGGTTACTCTTTCTGTTTGCAAAGAAGTAATTTAGATTTTGCTTCATGTCTCCATATTTACTGTATGTTAGCCTTGAACTTGAAAAGCTGAAAAAAAAAAAGAGAAGAAACTGAGAAAATATTGTGGTTACGAAATTAAACAAACCAGGATGGCTGGACAGAAAAAACCCCAACCTGCTGCAAGGAAGTGTTTGTCTGTGTGCACAATATGTTCCTGGTATTCACTGAATGGCAAATATCTCAGTTGTGTTTTCTTGTTTACACTCCTTTGCTCTTTCTGATTCTGTTTTCCTAAAAAACACATCAACGTTCCAGTAAATTTTGGAAAAGGCCAGACCTGACCAGGCTGAAGGAAGCTGCAGAAAGTGGCTGGCGGGAGCCATTCCTTGCTGCTCCGCAGCCATAGCCCGGGGACACTGTGCCACTTCCACCCAGGATTCTGCTGTCCCAGGGCAGCAAACCAGGCATTCCTTATTTCCACACCTCCCTCTCTCTGGCACACATCTACTGTTATTACAGTAAACCCCTCCCCTGATCAGCCTCCCGAAATGGTGCTGTGGGACCTTGTGCGCGCTGTTCCTGGCCAACAGCCAGCTCGAGACTGCAGTTTAAAATACATTGATTTTTTTTTTTCTCCCCTAAATGCCAGCCCTCCTTGGTTAATCCTTTAGTCATTACAGTCTTTTTCTGGATCACAGAGCAGCAGCAGCAGCAGCAAAGTGTCACAGGAGAGGCTCTGTCAGTGGTCCTGCAGAGCTGTAGTGGTGGCCAGGGGTAGCCAGGACATGCCCACAGCCTGTCCTTGTGGCCAGGCCCTCAGTCCACCCAACCCTAGGGGAGTATTTCCACTGCCTCCTGGCACACAGCCCTCCTGAGACCTTGGAAACAGAGGGAAGACACAAACACCAGATCACAGCCCACTCAACAGTGTTTCCATTAAGTAACAGAATTTTTCATCTACGGAATAACTCTAATCACCAACTCTGCAGGCTTTTCAGTCTGCCATGAAAAATTGGGGAAAAGCAACTCAAGTCTGACCAAAAAAGCTCAGAGAAAGGTCCTTCTGACATGGATATACTAATAGACTTGGCTGGCTACTGCCCCACCACCTGCAGATGATCATCCAGTAAGAATTTGGGTTGGCAAGAGGGACCAGAGGCATCGATGATGACAATAATTACCTGGAAACAGAAACACCTCCTATCAGCAGGGCGGAAGCTTGTATTATTCATTGGATTTGACTTCATTTTGCTTGCTTTTGGGTCATTTTGATCTTCACTGATATAAAACTAGACAGAAGCAACTACTAGATCATATGACAGTATCAGTTTAAAGAGAGGGGAAACGGGTGATGTTCCTCTCCCACATCTAACCCGTTTGACAGCACAGCTGTGGGTGTCACTGTGCAAGAGTGTTCGTTTTGTTAGTCAAAATTTCTGCCACACAATGAATTTATGAGTCAGTGGTAGGCACATCAGTATGGGATCCTTTAGTTCTGTTCACACATGCAGAGTGACAGGTCCCAGCTGGCTGCAGTAATCCCAAATGGATCATCTTGTCTAACAGACACCAGGATTATCCCAGAAATATGTGCCCAACAGATGGGCACCAAGGCATTCACAGAGGGTATCGCTTGGCATTTCTCCTTCCTCCTGCACATCCCCACCCAAGAGGATTCACCTGTTTATCCCAGGATAATCTGAAACCTACTCCACACACATCTCTGCACACCAGCTTCCTACCAGCAGCTGCAAAGCACAACCAGCCACCACCTTCTCCACAGAGCAAGGTGAGGCACCAGCATCTATAGCTGTCCCTGGAGCAAGAGGAGCCAGCACACATCCTTCAGGAGCAAGAGCATTATTAATTCAATTTTGGCTTTCAGAGCTACAGTACCAGAAAATCTTAGGATTTCCTTTGCACATCTACAGGTGCTTGAGCTGCTCCCCATGTGCAGGTGTGAAGTGGCCAGGGCAAGGCAAGGCTTCCCCATCAGACTGGCTGTCTTGATTTTCTTGTACCTGCTTAGACTTTGAAGCACAGCCCTAGGAGGGGCAGGAGGAGTTTTCTATCTACATCCCTGTATTCCTTGCTGCTTAGGAAATTGAAGGAGCTCTTGCCAACCCTTCTCCACTTGCTTGTTGCGCGAAAACATTTGGATTGCACTGCGAGCTGACATATCTAACAAATTCCCCCTCAGTCTATCTGGGTGTCTTTGTAAGTACCTCCACCTTGTCCCTAGTTTGTCCTCTCCAAATTGTGCAATTTTCTCTCCTTTCCCTCCATCTGTACTCCTTTTATATCTGCTCCTCTGCCCAGCAGTCTCCCCTTCCTGGCCATGTTGCCCCAGCTGAGCAGAGGCCAGGCTTCTCCTAAGCAAAGCAAGGGGGTTCATGTGAAATAGAGGAGCCAAGATCTCCTTTCTGTACTGTGAGCTGCTTAGAAAGCCCACTGCACTCCCAGGGAGAGAAAGGACATGTCGTCAGGGTGTTGGAGCAATAGCCATATGCAGTCAGGGCTGTCACACAATTTTTCCCCATCCCATCCCATCCCATCCCATCCCATCCCATCCCATCCCATCCCATCCCATCCCATCCCATCCTTCTGCTGCGTCACTCAGTCCCAGCCGCTCCGCAGACAAACACACGCAGCCCGCTGTGTCACTGAGCTGCCGTCAGAAGCTCAAGCCTTCTCCCTTTCCAACCTGTTATTTTGCTCTCCTGGCAGTCCCAGCACCCACGTGCAGGACTGTCATCCCCATTACTGGCAGTGCTGCAAGACTGGAAGGAGGCAAAAAGAGCTGGTTTGTGGGTTATGGTGGAAAGGAGAGTGATGTTGCCACAGGAACAGGGCCAGGCTACAAAGGGCTGAGCCAGCCCATATGCTTTAACACCACCCACCCCCAACACCACATTCACCACATATTCAAGTGCACAGTTTTGTTTCATCCCATTGTAAAGGCTGAAAACAGGTAAAAATGAAGATCCAAAACCAGGTTATTCACCTTCTTCAAAAATTAGAGGGTTGGAGATAAGGTTTTACTTTAAGATCATCAAAACAACAGCGGGAGGGGAACAAAATAGCTCAGGTCAGAAATCCAACCTTAGCCAGTACAAAATTCAAGGAGACATCTTTGATATAAGAGAAACTGGAGGGAAAAAAAATCTGCATGAGCAGACCCTCAGCTCCTTTCCTTCCCTCAGCCGCCCTGCGAGCACGAGCCCGGCTGTGCCTCCTGCCCACCCACCCCGCAGGAGCTGAGTGTCACAGAACCATTCTGTGACAGCTCTAATGGACCATCCCAGCCTGTCTCCAAACCCTTCTGTGCCTTGGCCTATTTGGAGTTGGAGTGCAGCCCAGCTGTGCCCCAAGGACTGCACCGTCATCCCCAGCACCACTCTGAGCCCGTCCTGCCACGACTCAGCAAATAGCTGTAGGTCGTGCTGGACATGTTCTGCATTTCGGGAAAACCTCCTCCATGGGGAACAGGCATCTCCCATTAGCCTTAATAGAACCTAAATTTGAACACAGGGAGAAAACCTCATGCAATATTGATGGTACAGTACTTTAACAGCATACACTGTACCCATGTGAGAGGCTGCTCAGCTCACACCCTCTCTGGCCCATCTGAGCTGCTTTCAGATGGATTTGCACACAAAGAATGTTCTTTATCTTCGCACCAGCCTTTATCTTCTGAGTGGTATACAATGTATTTGGTGTATCAAAAAAATATTCCTCCCTCTATTCTTCCATCTTTGGAACTAATTCCCAGCTGGAAAGAATCCCTCCAATGGGCCTTTCACAGGAGCTACTAAGCGGCTCTGCAAAGACCACCCCTGCCTTTGCCTCACCAGTGGTGTCAGACACCTCCCAGATTTAGGCCCATTAACATGATCACAACACCTTGATGAATTAATGCTCATATAGGCACAGTTGGCAGCTTCTAAATAAATAACTATGGCTAAGCTGCTGCAAAGGAGATGTCATGTTCCACCAGAAATCCAGATGTCAATTTTAGAGGTCCTCAAAGTTTCAAATTAAATGGTTTTGGGAAATTTGGAATGAAATTATTTTGGAAAATTTGGAAAGGGGGTTCTTTTGGTCCAGGTGAATTCTGTGCCTGCTCTCAGGGGGACCAGCTGCAACCAGACCTGAGCATGTGGCTGGAGAACCCCTGCAGCCCACCCGTGGCTCCTTCACAGCAGCAAATTGTTCAGAGCTTAACAGAACCATTCGGATCGAGATAAGAGAGACTGATTTGGCATCATGGCCATGGCTTTAGATTTCACCTAGGAAAGGGCCCTTGGAAAAATCCATCTCTGAAACTGTATCAGTGTCAAAAATCCACAAAACTTATAGGAACCAAACGCAAAGCCTATTGAACTGGGTAAGAGTCTTTCCAGGAACTTTAATTGGATTGGGCTTTCCCTGCACTGGAGAGAGAAGATTTTGTGATGCCTGCTATAGACTTTCACTCTCCAAAATTTCTAAGGTCCCTAACCATGGCTGTAGCGCTGTGGAAGCAGTGAGAGCAACCCCTGAAAATAAAAATTTGAGTAATGTGAAAGTCAGGAGTCTGTGTTTGCTAATTCAGGCAAAACCCATGTTCATCCTATCTTCAATTAATAAAAATCATTGTGCCTATATGGAATGCATTTTTTTTCTGATTTGAAATATAAATGCAAACACAATTATTTTAATCCATTCCTTTAACTACATTAGTTCTCCTCCTAGAACTTGTATGAGTTTCAAGTAGAAGCTGCCTAATAACATAAATCATCCATCCCTGTAGGAATATAAGCAGATCCATGATATTAGAACAATTTTGCTAAGAAATCCAGCTAGAAAACTAATTTTAAGTAAATCTATGGATGTCAAAAACCCAGATGGCTTTTCAGGATGCTAACTTAAGCTTCATTACATAAGCAGATTAGGGCTGCCTGTTGAGCCCCACACAAGAGTAGATGCGTGCTGAATCCCCGGAATTACATCCAAACTGTTCACTTCCTGATACATCTTACATCTGAAACTTTTGTCAGCTCCCCACGCCCCGAGCCTGTCAACTGTGAGCACCACACCCAGCACGGCAGCTCTGTCAACCAAGCATTATCCCTCTATCCCTCTCCCAAGGCCACTAGCCAAAGCAGCAGCTGGATAAAGCCCATTTCTACAGACAGACTGGGGCATTGTTCCATCCTTCACCCTCCTCGAATGAAAATGGAGGAAAACAGCCTCATAAACCTCTCAAATATTTAAGCACAGCAGTTGTGGAATGATTTTCTGATACAGACTTATAGAATCAAAATTACCCTCATGTTACCAATGGTAACCAGCCTCTACCTGAGTATCAGCTTAGGAAGTTAATGAGCCCAGCTACCGGCTCAAATCAGCACAGCAGAGTGCGATCTGATGTGACTGCGGGAAGCAGGGCACACACTCCTCATGGATGAGGACAGCTGGGTTTTCCACAAGTATGTTGCATAACAAGGCACAGCACTCTGCCCCTCTCTGCACTGAGCCCCCATTTCACAGCACAGCAGCTGGCTCCAAGGAGGCCTCGTTGAAAAGCAGCCAGAGGGACGGGGATTGCGTTTTCCCTTCCCTACGTGGAAGTGTGTCAGGTCTGCTGACAGATGGCTTGGCTGACTGTGCTTGACAATTATCAAGCTGTTATTACCTTTGTAAAGTGAAACCCATTTGAAGATTTTCTGTAATTAATTCCACAGCGTGTTTGCAAGGCTCGTCTTGTGTCCCACACATCCCGGGAAGTGTGCAAGGCACTCAGCTGGCTGATTTACACAGCTAGAGGCACCACATCCTCCAGGCACGCGGACGGGGCGCTTTCAGCAGTCTGTGCTGCCACCTAGCCAAGGCCAACCCGCTGAGCTCAGCCCTGGTTTGCATTTCCAAAGCTTAAACTGAAATGTATCCCCCCAGATCTAAATAAAGCCGTAGTCTGCAGCAGACACAAGGCAATCGGCACTCTTTGTGCCTTGGGAATTGTACGGTCAGCAGAAGAGAGCAGCTTAAAGCAGGGAGTTACATTTCCCTCTGAAACATCTTGTACTTACGGTAGAAGACGTATTCAGTGTAGCTGGACCAGACCTTGTCATCTGTGTACTGGTTGACGAAGGAAGCTGTCACCGAGGAGTTACAGGCCACCATGTGGAATCCACACTCGGACAACATGTCGAAAGCCCTCTCCAGGTGCTTGAACTTGAGATAAAACCTGGAGGTGTACCTTTCTGGAGCCCTGTCCGGGTCTCTGCTTTCATTCAAACTTTCTCCAAAGACCTCTTTGACCAGAGCAATCCTTCCACAAACCAAAATCCTTGGGACCCTCCTGAATTTGGCATCTGCTTGGCTCTCCCTGCCAATAGTGCATGACCCCCGGTACCCGATGGTAATGAATCCCCACTTCCGATCCGATGGTAAGAGCGATGAGGGTGGGCATATTCTCGTGTCACTGCCTTGGGAGACCTCTTCGTAGTCACTGTGGCAATAATCATCAGGGCTTTGCTTGTCATCAGGAGTCAGGAGTTTGACTAAGTCCGGGAGCTGGAAGTACTCAGCCTCCCTCTTGAGCCTTCCCTTCTCTGGGAAGTGGTCGGGCAGAACCACTTGCTTGTCCCTGAGATAGTCCAGAATATAGCGGAAAAGGAAACCATCTCTGTCAATGAAGAATCTTCCCTTGGAGTCCTTGGCCAGATCGTTGGCTGTGTCTCTCTTTGGGGTGAACATTTTCCACAGCAGGGAGTGAGGGGTGCCAACCAAGGTGGAGTGGCGAGTGAAGTAAACCTGGCCGCCCACGTTGAGCTCCACTACCTCTGGGAAGGAGTGCAGTCCAGTCCCCTGCTCCCGAGGAGGAAGGTAAGTCCTGCAGTTGCCACTTAGAGCCATTGTACTTTAAACCAGAAATCAGCAGCACAAAGCAGCAGGACTATCAATCACATCAGAGGGTAGAATAAGGCTCCCAGTATTAAGGAGAAACAGCGGGGAAAGGAGAAGTGAGAAAATAATGATAGCCAATAGGTTTGCTTAAAAAAAAAATCTGAATTGTCCATGAGTGACAGTGTGGCAGAAGCGGTTTATACCCTGAGCCACAGAGGCTGGAGAGCAATCACCTCATGAAATGCAATCACATCATTAGATCTTCCAACAAAGCCATCAAAATCAAGGTCAAGCCAAGCCTATGGTCACTCACAGGTCTGTCGAAAGGGAAAACAAAATAAGGCACAAATTACTCTTGTAAGCATCACAGCAGCTGTAACAGAGCAAAGCAGAGCAGTTTGTAGAGCCAAGCTAGATCTCCTTCTAAATAGATCTCTTTTTTTCGCAAGTTCTATGCTTCTTTTTCACAAGTATTCATCAATGGAAAGGCTACATATGACTCCACTGTTTAAAAGAAAATGCATACTTCATCTTTAAAGAAACGTTTAAATTCGACATGCTCATGAGGGAACAAAAACAGGGAGTCTTACCTTGATTACAATTAATGCATAGCTCTTGTAAAGGAACCCAAATGTCAAGACACTCAGAACACACATACAGGCACACAGGGTCCGGGTAGTGTGAATCCGATCCCAGCAAGGGACAGCAAAGGCAAGAGAAGTGCTCTTAGCAACATCCACGTAGATCTCAAGAGTTAAACCGAGTCACAGGGAAGTTAACCGTGGCGGGTGACGAGGAAAACCAGTGCATACAGCACGGGGGAGGAAAATAAAATAAATAAATAAATAAATAAATAAATAAATAAATAAAAACAAAACGAAAAATTCCCGAGTGGATGCCCTGGGCGGGAGGAGCGGGAGGGCAGCGCGGGGCGCGTCCGCCGGCTCCGATGACTTGCAGAAAGCCCGCAGCCTGCGCTAGGGACTGCCGGGCTCCGGCGGCTCCCGCGGCGGCAGCGAGGCGGGCAGCGCGGCCGGCGGCACCGCCATGGCCCGCCGGGACCGCCGGGGCCGCCCCGCACCGCTCCGCTCCGCCCCGCTGCGCCGCTCCGAGCCGCTCCGCTCAGCGGGCCGGGAGCGCGGAGGGCGATGCCGATTGCATCATCTTAAAGGAGTCGGGCCGGGATGGGCGCCCGCGTCCCGCGCCGGGAGCAGGCACAGCCGGGCAGAGCCGGGCAGAGCTGGGGGCCAGAGCCAGGCAGAACAGTGCACGGCCGGGCACAGCCGGCTCAGAGCCGGACACGGCCGGGCACCGCGGGCAGCAGCAGCACCGCGGACAGCGCCAGTCGCAGCCGTGCCGGGTCCGTGGCCGCCGCCGCCGCCCGCTCCGCTCGAGTTGGGCTGAAGTCCCCGCCCCGCTCCGTCCCCTCGGCCGGCAGCGCCCGTCCCTGCCCCTCCACAACGTGCCTTTCCTGGCTCCGCGCAGCCCCGCGGGGGTCTCAGCCGGCGATGCGGGCGGGCAGGGCGGGAGCGCCCGGCGCGGGGGGGCTCCCGGAGCCCGCGGCTGTCGGACAGGACCGGGCTTTTATCCCCATCGCCCCAGCGGCGGCTGGCGCAGGCAGGAGCCGGCAGGGACGGGAGGAGGAGGAGGGACCGAGGGCGGCTCGGGTGCACCCGCTCTAGTTGTGGGTCTGTAACGGGGGGAGCCGCGGCCGTGGCTCCGCGCCCGCCCCGCGCTGCCCGCGGGTGCGCCGGCACCGCCACCTCGCGTCTGTCCGCGCTGCTCGGCCCGGGCGCTGCGGGCAGCGAGACAGAGCCGAGCGCTCCGGGAGCTCCGGCGGGACACCGCGAACCCCTGCTCACAGCGCCCGGGGGAACGAGCCCGTCACGGTGCCGAAACCCAGAGGCGGAGCTGCGGGAACGGGGAGCACAGCCCTGTGCCAGCACGCACCAGTCCTGGGCAAAAATATCCTACTCGGAATGATAACCGTATGAGAAAATGAAGCCTTTTACTCAAACGTTGACCAAAAGCTTTAGAGTGAAATCTCTGTGTGATGGAGTTACAGTGTGCAGGTAGATTTCGCCTGCATTTAAGTTGCAGATACTTCAGTGAGATTGTTCTGAAAACATGGCCATAATTTAAAACAAAATTGTCAAAAAGCACAATTTTCAAGGCTAAGGCAGAAAATCATTATTTGTGTAGTTATAGACTATTCAAATTAAATCTGAGAGCTGAACAGTTAATCAAACTCTTGATTTTTACCTTAATTAATTAATTCTGAAGCAACTGCTGTGCTCCTGAACCAAGGGTCTGTCTCTCGCTTCAGGATCTGATTCCTAACTTTCAAACCAGCAGAATCTGGTGCTGCTACAGAGAATGCTTGTTGTGGCTCAGAGAAAAGCCCAAGTCCTGTGCCCCTGCCCGTGCAGCTCTGCAGAGCAGCTGAAGCAGTACAGGTCAAGTGCTCCATAACCCTTGCACAGAGGATTTAAAGGTGGGATGTGAGATCATGTTCACTTAAATGTCTTCATTACTTTTTTAAGAGCCTTGGTGCAGCTGGTGCAGCCAGGATTTAACATCTGCCTGACCAGCCAGAGCAAACTGCAGCTCCCTTTGGGAACAGAGTTCACCAGGGCTGCCTCTGTTCAAAGCAGGGAGTATTGCATCAGCTTCCCAAATATTTTGGTTGTCCATGCTAATTAATATGCTGTAATCATATTAAAATCCATTTTCATAAGGCAGTGGTGCCATACTGGAAGGGCTTGAAGAATCAATTCCCTCTCCCCAGTAAAAACTAATGGTGTTCAAACCAGTATGGAAGTGTTTGTGATCTCACCATGATTAAGATCCAAACCTTCAAGGCTGGGGTTAAAGATCACCTGTATGGATGCTTTGAGGGCCAAGACAACACAGTGAGTCTGATATGCAGGTGCTCAGTGAGCAGTGGGTGACAAGAGTCTTATAAAAACCTGTGATTCCTGACAAGCTCCACGAAGCATTCCGGCAAGGATTCCATGTGATTAGCCAATACAGAGAGCTCTAAGCTCTATGTCTTTTTGAAACATTATCATCAGAACTGCCCTTTGAAAAGAACAAAAACCTTAGAATTTTAATCACAACAGCTTTAGAAATGCATCTGCACTTTTCAAATAATAATGAAAGCAATTCAGCACCTGCTTTTATTTCTTTACACGGGATGTTCCAATCATTTCACTGTAACACAATTTCCTTTGATGAAATGACTTCAGTCATAAAAGCATCACATAAGGCTCCCCAGCTAAATACAAGCCATTGGCCAAATCCATCAAAATGCAGCCCGAGAGAGTGAAACTTTAAAATCTGGGCCAAATACACGGTAATGACCTAAATGTAAAATATGTGTCAGGACCATGCCAAGGAGCAGCTCAGTTCTGATGGAAAGAAAACCAGCATCCATCAAAGCGGGGAGGATAAAGCACGTCTCACTTCTAACAGATGTCTTTATAACCTTCAGCACAGCCAGGGGAAAACTTAGCGTGAGCTTAAAATGTATGTTCCAGAAGTCCCAACAGAGCTATGTTTAAGCCTGATCTATGAGTGATGTGACAGCATTCACAGGTTTGAGGTCATTCCTTATGACAAAGGGCTAAATTAGCATTTCAGGAAAACATGGGACAACCGACTTCATAGAATTCGGTGGGTGCTAAAAAAAGGTGCCTGAAAAGAAGTAGCAATGAGTGCTAGAAAGAAAGAGCAGTGTTCAGCTGGGCTGCAGTGGCAGTGGTGTGTGTACGTATCTCCTCCACACATCTCCAGTGTGAATCCACAAGCTGGAAATTCAAATCAAGTCACCCACATGTAATGAGAAACATCAGAGTTGTTTATCAGCAACAAACACCATGCAGAGCTTTGAGGTGCTCAGTGAAGAAGCAATTGAAAGTAGCAGAAACTGAATGAGTAATTCTGGGGGAAAAAGAAAATCTAAGTTGGATTTTGGACAGCAGATTTCAACTAAAAAGCCACATGAGAACTTTCATCACTCTGGGTGGTTTTTACACAAAATAGTTTAAATAAAAAAGGAAGAAAGAAGAACAGTACTTCCAGTTCTAGGCCTGTGATTTGATTCAGGAACAACTTCAAGGTGCCACCTAAGGATCCTTCAGCCCTGTTCCCTGTAACATTCTGTGCTCCTCAGTAGGCTCGTGTCTAAGTACTGAGCCAAGGCGACACTTCCGAGGGCAGAACTCCAGCCAGCCAGAGGGAAGATGGCAGTTTTTGAGAAGGATGGTGTGGCAAAGGGACAAGGAAATGTCTGGATTGGGCTTACTGTGAGAACCGGTGGTTTTCCCAAGAGGCAGAAACCACTTCCTGTGCTAGTGCTCCCAGACAAGACTGCCAATCTGACCTCAATCCATGGCAAAGGACAGAGCCTGCTAGGAATCAAGTCCAGGCTCCTGCAAAGTTACAGACACCTCTCTAAAAGGTGTGTATCCTTTCCATCATTCAGGTAGCTCCACAGATGGAGCTCCCAAGAAAAGAGCCAGGCAAGAAGAAGTATGGTACAAGCTAAAATAGGAGATTATCCCCTGCTCCAGCAGTGTGAATTATATACAGTGAAAGTCTCATCTGCTGAAATCCAGCAGTACGTGGGAACGGGAAGCCCTCACAAATCTTTCACTTTGAAGAAAAAGCATAAAGTAACGCTAAATGGCAGAGTCTCCCTGAGAAAGGATCTTCCAGCAAAGAGCGTGAGTGCCTTGAAGCTGGGTTTATTCACAAATACAGAGTAAAGCATTACACAGATATGCCCTTGATCTTTTATTCATAACTCAAGTGCATAATGTATTTTCATCAAAAACAGGCAAAGGGGAAGAGCAGCTTTCCCAGATGCTCTGGACGTGAGCGCGGGCGCGGTGCAAGGCAGATGATTCAAACGCAGACATGAGACAACGTTTCTTCCCACCATGTAACACACAGAGGGGTCACAGCTTCTGCAGATGAAACTGTTTGCTCCTTCTGGCAAACACCAAACCCACAGTACAAGCACAGCACAAGGTTTGAGGCTTACAAAAACTGACATTAAGAGCTATCATGTTCCACTGATTTTGATATCAATCATCGTACATAAGACAACATTTTGGAAAAGAATTTATATATCTAGTGCTGACAACTCCTTTGGAATTCCATGGCCAGTGTTCAACAAAGCAACCTGCTACACAAACAACTCTTAGCACTGCAAGAGATCCAGCATGTACAGGCAGTCCTCATGGACTCACCTCGACAACCAAGGACTAAAATCAAATAAAAAGCGCTCTTTTCAGTCCCCCCTCTGTAAGGAACTTTCTTTCTCTCTTGCAAGTTCTGCCACAGCAAGGCCTGCTTCAGCAGACTTCTTCCTCCTCTCCCTTTTTTAAATCCCCCCATACTTCCAAAGTTGTTTGAATAATCCTTTTATTTTCAGTCTGGTTCAAATTATCCCATCATTAATACTGGTGTAATTAAAGTGTGTTTTTTAATGTTACAGTTAAAACAAAGTTTGGTCCTCACTGGGTACCATGATGATAATAATGATAACAATTATGATGATGATAATAATAGCAATGATGTGTAACCCATGCACTAAGTTTATGAATATCTTTACTTTTCCCATCTTGGAGTCATTTCAAAGCCTCTTGCAAAACCAGATTCTCTGTTCAGACAGTGTTCCAAGCCAGGCTGGACAGAGCTTGGAGCAATCTGGTCTAGTGGAAGGTGTCCCTGACCATGGGAGGGGGTGAAACTGTGTGAGGTTTAAGGTCCCTTCCAACCCAAACCTTTTGGTGACTCTGTGATTCTGTGACAGCCACAATGCAGCTGGAGCTGATGCCTCAAGGAAGGGACGGTGTTTGGTGTTTGGTGCTGCACCAGGCTGTAGCTCCAGGCTGGAGCCCAGGCTCGCTGAGCCAGGCAATCCACGTACTGCCCTTCCCAAGTCGTGCAGGAAGGAGCAGCTGTGCAGCTGCAGTGTCTGCCCTCCCCTTGAACCCACAGCCTGTATGAGAGCACACACTGCTCCAGAGGGTATGAATCCATCCCGCACAGCTGAAGCAGATGATGCCCTACAGCAATGGTGAGGTGCCTGGTGCACAGAGAACTAATTAATGAAAGCTCGACCTAAGCTGTCAGTAAATTCTAATAATCTAAGCAATCCCAAACAGATTTCTAGCCAGAGAGCGTTTCCCCAGCAGATCACAATTACACAGCCCAGTGCCTGGGATTTGGGTCTCATTTCACTGCCCAGTGAACTGCAACAAGTCACACAGCTCAGCGAAGTGGCACTAAGGCACCACCATCAGATGTAGCCCACACACTGTACAGTCTTCCATGAAAGCTGGGCTCTTCTCAGCCTTCAAACACTAATTTTCCTAAAGCATAGATTTTCAAGAAGCAGCTTATACCACAGTTACTGATCTCTGTTATCCATGGTTGCAATTCCCCCACCATTATTCCATTCAGCTCTGCAAACTGACATATTTCCCGGGAGCCTGTTTTTGGGAGATACTGTGGACGCTGCACTGGAAGATACGCTTTGCAGGAGAGGCTTGTAACAGGGCTGTAATTTAAATACAGTAATCTCACTAGCAGAAGATTACATACAGGAGTTTGTAACACAATAACTGTAACAATTTCCTGAGACAAAACGAATTTAAAAAAAAAAAAAAGAAAAAAAGAAAAACGTAGACACACTTCAAACCAGGGGCTCGGCTTGTGGAAGCTCATGTACCCAGAAGGAGTGTGAGAGGTCAGGGGACATCAAGCATGGGATTAAACTGTTTATATGTGCACAGCCAGTGTGTTTCTGAACTCACCACCACCTACCTGTTCAGCGACAATGATAAAGTAGCAATCACAACTCATTTCATTTTGAAGTTTCGGGTAAACTTCCTCACCTGGGGTTTTCCCTGAGCGTCCACCTCAAAGCCCACCCAAGCCAGCAAAGCATGGTCACTCCTTCCTGCACTCAGCACTGGGACTTGAGAGAGTTAATAAAAACAAATTCTAATCAGCAGTCCCAATACAGCCTTTTCCCCTGGCCCTTCATGAAAAAAAAAAAAAAAAAAAAAAAAAAGGGAGCAAAATGATGAAATTAGAGGGATAAACAGTGAGTGACACTGGACTGTGAAGCAAAGCAGCTTCTGCACATGACAGTGTCTGCACAGTCCCAGTTATGTTTTTCTCAATTCTTCAGTATTCCCAGATCCTGCAGCTCATTTGTGAGGGATGGCTAACAGCTGGTCTTTAATAAAGACAAGAAGATTCATGGCTCTAGAAAAGTTTTTGTGTGGCCTCAGGAAAATATTTCTTGTGGACATATATAAAAGGGTATGAAAGTTTGGTACTAAATAACAACAATTACTGACTTTTCGCTCAGCAGCACCATCAGCTCCTCCATTTCCTCAGCACCTGCAAAGCCACATAAACCCTCCCATCCATGCAGGGAGCAGGGCACAGCCTGTTCCCTTTGGGAGATGAGACAGACCACAGGGAAAAGGCTGAACCTGCAGGCAAACCCACTTCATGTCACTAAGCTGTGGCCTTGAGGAGGAAAACACACCTCAGATGAACATTATGCAAAACAGTGTCTCTAGGGCCAAGTCTACTCTTATTGATGCCCACAGGAATTCTGTCTGAATCTTGGAAATGGCACTTCATCTCTGCTCTGCTCCATATTTATGCAAGTGTTCACAACACCGTTTTACTTGATGAGTATTAGGGGGAAAAAATCCTTGAAAGAGATTTTTTACAAAAATCGTGGTTTCTTACACCGTCCCATCTGCTCCGTGTGACCACAGCAAGACCTGCCGGCTGGGTCACCCTACACAGGGCAATACTGATGGAAGGATTTACGACGACAATTCTTTTTTTTTTTTTTTTTTTTTACGTGTCATTGGATCAATAAAAACGAAGAGGAACGAGCGGTAACACAGCGGCTCCTGGACCCGCCTCAGAAATCACTGCCGTTCACAGCCGGGGAGATGGGGGGACGGCCTCTTCGCCCGGCCCCGGGGCCGTGAGGCGGGGCCAGGGCGGGGCGGGGCCAGGCGGGGCGGAGCCAATCAACGGGCGGAACCAGACCAGTGGGCGGGACTATGCCAGTAGGCGTGGCCGGTGCCGCGCATGCGCGGAGCGGTCCGCCCCGTCCCGGAAGCGGTGTGGCGGCCGTGACACGTCGCAGGGGCCGCGGCGGGAGCGGGGCCGGGGCCGCGGGTGGGTACGGGAGTGGGTCCAGGACCGGACTGGGACCAGCCGGGATGGGCTGGGAGCACCGCGGGGGAGGGGCGGAGCGGTGGCCGGGGCGGCTGGGGCAGCGCGCGGCCCGAGGGAGGGATGGCTGGGGGGCCGTGGCCGCGGCCTTGTGAGGGGTTTCTGGACCCGCCTCCCCCCTTTCTCTTGCAGAGGTGGCGATGTCCGGGTTCGACGGCTTCAACACCGACTTCTACCAGACCGGCTACAGCATCGAGGAGCAGGGGCAGCCCTACGACTACAGCGGGCGGCAGTACGGCAGGTAAGCGCTGTGTGCCCGTGCAGCCCCCGGAGCACCTCGGCCTGGTGGAGTCGTTGATGGGGTCGGTGGGGAGGGACATTAAAGTCGTCCAGTTCCACTCCCCTGCCGTGGCAGAGACACCTTCCGCTATCCCAGGTTTCTCCAAGCTGCTTCCAACTTGGCCTTGGGCACTTCCAGGGATGGGGCAGCCACAGCTTCTCTGGGAACTCCATCGCATCCCCTCACAAAACTCCAGAGGGAAGAACTTCCCAGTGTTCCATCTAACCTTGCTGTCTGTCAGTGGGAAGCCATTCCCCCTTGTCCTGTGACTTCGGGCCCTTGTCCAAAGTCCCCCTCCACTTCTCTCGTAGGCTCCCTTAGTGCTTCTGGGACAGTCTGTGTGTTTGGGAAAGGATTGGCATTTCAGCCAACTGCTGCGCCCTGTAAATGAATCCCTGTTGCTCTGTTTGATAAACAGCTTAATTCACATTGTGTAAATGGAGATGTAAGTTGTGTGTAAATTCCCTGCCTGCTTCATTTTAGAGCAAGTATTAGAAGATTGAAAGAAAGGCTATATGAGTAATCTTAATTATCTGAGTAACTTGCAACTCCTTGGGAAAAGAAATGCTGTTCTTCTCCAAATCCTTCTGCACTTGGGGACTAAAAATTAGTGTCACGCAGATGAGCCAGCAGTGTCATGGTGATTCCCAGGCTGCAGCAGGGAAGCGTGGTGGATGTTCCTGAGTCAGGGGAGATCTTGGGAGCCCTGTGTGAATATCCCGCCTTGGGCTGAGGGGTTTGGCCACTTCCCTGTGATGGATGGAGCCGGTCAGTGCCTGTTTGTGACCTGAACAGGGTTGCAGTGCTGAGGCTGAACTCTGCTAACACGAGAAACGACAAGGAGTTCTAAATTTTTTTATATTTCCACAGTTAAATATTTTGGAGATGTCTACTGAAACCTCTGTGGTCAGACTTGGGAATGATCAGTGGCCAGAATAACTCAGGAGTTTGTTTAGGGCAGAGGATGTATTTCATTGGGCTTTTTCATAAAGGATCTGAGTATAGGACCATCTAATGGGGCTTTTAAGAAAGAATGAGGGATTTGCTGTGGTTTATTTACTGCAAAAAGCTTTGCCTTAGCAGGAGGTGTCTCAGATGCAGCTCTGTGTGTGTCCTAACGAGGTGTTGTAATTTGCAGGCACTATGGAGGCTACGACTACGCTCAGCAGGCCGGGTTTGTCCCTCCTGACATGATGCAGCAGCAGCAGCCCTACACGGGGCAGATCTACCAGCCAACACAGACCTACACTCCTGCTTCAGCACAGTCTTTTTATGGAAGTAATTTTGAGGATGAGCCGCCACTGTTAGAAGGTATAACTTTATGTTATGGCCCAAATCCAAAACTGTTCCTAGTTTGGGGATAAGTTGGTAGCATTGTGTGGATTCTCTGCTGCTGGAAGTGCTCAGTGGATTTTAAATTCTCATTGATTTTTTTTTTTTTTTTAAACCTGTATTTTGGTGTATAAAATACCTGTTCTTGTGTGAACTTTTGCAGTTTTAAATTTGTGCTTTACTGCTTCACACCAGCTGCTCTGTGGCAGATTTAATCAATTAACTGGAAAACCTGACTGCATGAAATAGCACTTTATAGTTCTGTTGTTGCAAATAGTACTTGTAATTGCCTGGTTTGGAATACTTGTCATTGGAATACTTGTAATTGCCTGCTAAAATAAATGGCTGCAGGTACTTTCAGTTTATTCCTGGTTAGAACTGGAATGTTTCATTGCCAGCAAGGAATGCTCAACACTGCAGAAATGCTTGTGTAGAATACAGCCTGTGCAGAGTGCCAGAGTGGATATTCATTTACTGACTGGATTGGTGGAATCAGTTCCCACCTTATATCCATTATTTTCCAGTTCCAAACAACTGAATAAACCCTTATTGTTTCTGGGTAGAGAGGCAGGTGTCTATCACACCTGCCACCTGTACCCAGTCATGATACCTTACCACCCTCTGGGCTTATACTATTTTTTTTTTTTTTAATTTTTATTTATTTATTATTAATATTCAGATTAGCATTTTACTTACATAGATGCTTCCCAGAGCAGTGGGCAAAATGTAACTGCATCATAAGTGGGGTTTGAGGCACAGCCCTGGTCAGACTGGATGGAGGGAGACTGGGAATCGAACCCAGCTGGAGGGAGCTGGGAAACGCCTTGTCACCGGACACTGCTCCAAGGGGTGAGGGGTTTTTAGTGGGCTCACGGGCTGGTTTGTGAAAGAGAAATCCTCCAGGGATAATTAACTATAGAAAAACTCCTTTGAATTAGAAATCCTTGAGGCAGCAGTTGTTGGAGACTTGGGGAAGCTCTGTGGTCTGTGCTGATACCTTTGGTGCACCTGCTTTTGGTGCAGCAAGAGGGAACTGGGCTGAAGGAACCTCTGAGCTGCCCCAAAACACTGTTTATGCTCTTACCTGGTCCTTCAGAAACCACCTGGGCACTTCCCAGCATTTGAGGCCAGGAATGTGTGAAGGCAGCGTGGGGAAAGATGGGATCACTCAATTCACTGCTCCCCATCAGGTGCCTCTGGACATGTAAAAGTGGAGAGGCAGGGAAAACTTAAGAGTGGAGCAAATGAGGACGACAGGAGGGGCAGGAATGAAATCAGTGTGCATCATTCTTTCCATTTGTAGAACTGGGGATCAATTTTGACCACATCTGGCAGAAGACACTGACGGTGCTGCACCCCCTGAAAGTGGCCGACGGGAGCATCATGAACGAGACGGATTTGGCCGGACCCATGGTCTTCTGCCTGGCTTTTGGAGCCACGTTACTGCTGGTGAGACACTGCCTGCAAAATGTGGCTGTGTGTGCATTAATGTTCTTGGAAACACTGGGAAAAGAGCCACGTTATCTGTGAGTTTATTGGAAGTGACTTCTTGGCACGGAGGCCAAAAAATCATGTCCTGGCCAAGGATTTCTTAGAATTTCCTGAGTTGGAAAGGACCCCCAGAGGTCATCAAAGTCTGACTCCTGGCTCTGCACAGGACAAAAATTTGTAGCTATATAGGAGAGGCACTGGGGCCTCACACAGCAACGGAAGCAATAAGTACTGGCACATGAGGTGTAACTTTGAGTGTCAAGTCACTCTGGTAAAGCACTTCTGAAACAAACCTGCTTTCACATTCATTTATTCTGCTTAACAGGTCAGTCAGTGGTGAGGCCTGGTGGGTTTTTTTAATTGAGCTTAATTGGAATAAGATTGTGCTTTATTGCCTCACAAGTATCAATGATGAGATGACAGAGCAGCAGCAAACAGTGTTTCTTGGCATTGAAAGCTTCAGGGTTTTTTAATCAGTTTTTATCTTTGAATGCTTCAGGCACTGCTTGAAATTTTTGTCTAAAATTTCACGTTGCTGTGACAGTTAAAACACGTTTTGGTACCGAGGGGACTTTAAACCTACTTTAATAAGTGGCCTTTATTTATGGAAACTAGGCCACTCAAATTAATGAACGTGTTTATAATAGATAGGTTTGAAATTTCTTTTCCTAAAAAATTGTTGGTTTTTCCTGTGTGCTTTCTTAAAAAAATCCATGGAATGTAGTGAAAGGAAGCGAGCTGAGCATGGCACAGGTCGCAGCAAGTGTGATTGTTTCCTTCAGTGCTTGAGGAAGAGGAGAGGGGGGTTTTAAGTACATTTAGCTTGGAGGTTGTTAGGGGGGACACCCTGGAAGCTGCACCCTGGGAGCTGCCTGTCCCCGTGTCCTGTTGGGGGTGCCTTGGGGCAGGGAACCATCAGTTTTGGCCTAGGAAAACCAGGTGATGACGTAAGATACACTGAAATAATCCAGATGTGCTTTCTGCATGCTTGTTAACAATTTTTTTTTTTATTTTTGACTTCTTAAAATCTGAGTTAATCCTGAGTTCATATCCAGCTCAGCTACAGCTTCAGCTGTTCCTGGGAATTTTTAATAATTTACCTTGTGGCATAACCTTGTGCAGTCTGTCACAAATTAAAGGACTTCAGCTCTGGATTTGTTAAAAAGTTCCTCAATTACAGTTTTTCAGTCTTTAGGTACTTGTTCTGTAAAGATTATTATTGTAAGTAATCAGTCTGCATGAGCAGTTATTGATTAAACCTGAAGAGTTCACAGGCTGAGATCAGAGAATAACAATTTGATAAAAATCTGTTCATTATGATCTGTAGAGTCGGGAGAAACTCCAGCCTCCTGGGTGGCTGGTGTGTGCAGGTGCCTTGGGGCTCAGGTTGGGGAGGAACTGCCTGTGGGTGGGGGTTAGGGAGAATGAAGATACCTGTAACCATCCCTTCCTTATCCCTGTGGAGGTGGATAGATTTTTATCCTCCCATAACTAACACACATCCCTCTGCTTGGCTTCCAGGCTGGGAAAATCCAGTTCGGTTACGTGTATGGGATCAGTGCAATCGGCTGCGTGGGGATGTTTTGTCTCCTGAACCTGATGAGCATGACTGGGGTCTCCTTTGGCTGCGTGGCCAGTGTCCTGGGATACTGCCTGCTTCCCATGATCCTGCTCTCCTCTTTTGCAATTGTGTTTTCACTACAGTAAGTACTTATACTCTATAAATTGGTAAGAGATTCCTCTCCCGAGATGGTGAAGGAAGTTATTGAAAGGAATTTTCATATGCAGTGATAAAGCTTTGTATAATTTGAATGTGACAGGTTTTTTTTAGTAAGTGTAAAAACATAATTATCAACAGTTTTCAGGTGTTTACTGTGGGAAAGGTGGGTGAATACTGGTTTTATCTCAAAGCCAATTGACAGCTTTTAAATAAATATACTCCAAGAACAATCTCAGGTTTGTTTTCTGCCAGCTTTGGATCTGACAGGTCTCGGTACCTGTAAAGTCTAAAAGTAAATATTATTTAAGATGCAAAATAGAATTTTATGAACAGAAGAAAATTAGTGTGATTCCTCATAACTATGAAAGTAGGGACTGAAAGGAAGCAGCTTGCCACAATTAGTCCACTCACTGCTTTTACTTTTCATATGCACAGAGTTAATTTTGAAGGGGTTTTATGCTGTTGTAGTTGACTAATATTGTTCTGGAGTTTCAGAATCATGGAATGGTTTGGGTTGGAAGGCACCTTAAAGCTTATCCAGTTCCACCCCCTGCCATGGGCAGAGACACCTTCCACTATCCCAGGTTGCTCCAAGCCCTGTCCCACCTGTCCTTTAACACTTCCAGGGATGGGCAGTCCACAACCTCTCTGAGCAACCTGTGCCAGTGCTTTACCAGTGCTTTTACTGGGTCTATTTCATTTACCGTCAAACACAAAAGCTAAAATTCATCATAGAATCTGTACAAGGTGTCGGCTGAGTCTAGGTGTGACTCCTCTAAGGGTATATACACATGGCTTACGTGAATTCTGTTTTCACCTTTCCAGGGGGATGCTGGGGATTATTCTCACGGCTGGAATTATTGGCTGGTGCAGCTTTTCTGCTTCCAAGATCTTTATCTCTGCCTTAGCCATGGAAGGACAGCAGCTCCTCGTAGCCTATCCCTGCGCGTTGCTGTACGGAGTCTTCGCCCTCATTTCGGTGTTTTGAACAGACTGTCCAAACTGGGGGACTCTAGTGGGCCAAAAGGAAAATCCCAATGTGGAACTTGGAATTGGACCAGAAACAGCTGCAAACAACTGTCTCGTGTTGCTATCATGAAACTTAGACCAGTTTGAATCACCTGGAACAATGGAAAAATGTCTCGTGTTCACTTTTTTAGGACTTTGAATACTGTTTTCAATGACCTGGGGTGCCCAGAGCTTTAATACGTGTTCATGCTTATCAAGTTCCTGTGATTTCTTTCCCATTCCTAGATCTTTAGAAAAAGTAACTTTTGGTTGTTTATTTGAGGGTTGTGATTTTTGTTTGTTTGTTTTGTTTTGTTTTTTAGGGGAGGGAGAAGGGTTACAGTTATAAATTGGTAGATTTTTATCCAAAACTGTTAATGGAGCTTCCGTGGATTTGGGGGACTCTCTCTAAATCTGCAGTAATGAGGAACCTGTTTCCTGACCCCTCTTACCAAAAACAAAATGCACAAATGAACACAAGGAATTAGAGTATTTCCTATATCTTAACCAATATACTCTTAAGCATTTTGGTCTCAATTATTTGTTCATTTGCTGTGAGAATATTTCAGGATTTAAAATACTTAAATTATGAGTTAGAAAACAGATGCTTAAAAGTGAAAGGGATCTGTAATTCTGTCACACTTGAAACATGACCACATTTGGGTGTCTGAGTAGCTTTATGTTAACTTGGATTTCTGAAGAGGACTTCGACAGAGGTTCTTTCCTTCATGGTGCACATACTGGTAGATGAAGAGGAATCTCTTTTGCAGTACTTCCAAGGAAAACACCATTTTGAAAACGTTAATGCTTGTCAGTATTGTAGTTACTGTAAAATAATTTAAAGCATATTGATTAAATTTTCCTTAAATTTTGAAAAAGGTCTTTGATCTTCCTAATCTTTCTTTTTTTTAATGTTCAGTTACTAAAATAGAAATGTCCATAGTCATCACAAAAGCAAAAGCAAAATCACAATTAAAATTTAATTTCGTGAGTGGATTTGGTATTTGCTACAGTCACAAATAGTTAATGAGAAGTATAACCTGGTTAGGGTATTAATCACAAGAATTCTTACAAGTGTGAGAAGTGGGAAAGCAGAACTAGTTGTTCTTCACAGAAGCACTTGGTAATTTATAAAATAAGTAGGAGCAGGCTACAGACATGTTTTGTTCTCATACAGTGGAGGTTACTTATGTACATAATAATTCCATGCCCCCAACTAGGAAATGAAAAAACTCTGGCAAAGGGCTGGATTACAACACCCATTATTTCAGCAATTTAACCTGAGGGATTTAATGTCATTGCAGTGATACAGGTGTCAGTCTGGTGTCCCTCTGTCCTCCCCATGGAATGAGCTACTCCAGAGTTGAATCAGCTCAGCTGTGTTCCATTACCACTTTCTGGTAAGACTCCACTTGGAATCCATCTTCAAGGGAAGCTTTCATCCCAGTAACAAAGGCGTGAATCATTCCAAAGGCTCAGCAGACATTTTTCCCTTAGTTCTGCACATTCTTCCTAGTGCCACTGGAAGTTACTGCCGTCCTTTGCTGGCCAGAGGCAGCTTCTGCTCATGTCCCTGGAAGCTGTGGGAAGTGTCACTTGAGTGTTAAGCCTTCAAGGACCCCACGCCGATGAACAAACCGTTCTGACTTCTTTGTGTGCTGTAACAGGCTGGACAGTGAATTTTGAAGCTCACAGACACACAAAACCCTGCAATTTCCTTCCAGAGATGAATTCAAGAGCCCAGATGATTTTCTCCTTTGATATGCTATTACAAATTACCATCCTGAATAAACGTGGTGGGTGGATTTTATTGAGCAAAATGTTCTACTCTCTAGTTCTGATGTCTCTGGGACAGATCTCCCCTGCCCTGGGGCACCAAGTTCTTTTAGTCAAGAACATGATGGAGCACCATGCCCTGTGTCTGTGCAAATAAACTGCAGTGATTACTAATGAGAACTAATTAAACACACAGTGACTCTAGTACGTAGAAAAGCTCCCATACTTTGAGCACATCAGGTTCTAATATTACAATATTGTATTTTGGGAAGCACATTGGAGCAGAAGGTCCAACACTTGAATTCATGGAGGACTTGAAGAAAGCACAGTGTTATGTGCAGACTGGTTGTATTAAATATCCCACATTTCTGGTACATTAATTAATGGGATTGCATTGACTGTTTATTGCCTTTCCAAAATCAATCCCATTGATTCTCTGTAATGAAGTTTTGTCCTAGTTCTTGCTTCAATTTTAGTTACATTTCAGATGATTCAATTTCCCAATCCTGTAGAATGTCAGGATTGGAGACTGTAGCTCTGTGCTCCCATGTTTGCCTTTCATAGTAGGACTTTTTTATATTTATTTTCTAAATCTGAACTCCTCCACAACTGTTCTTGTCAAGATTCTCACCTGGTTTTCAGGTAAAATACCAGCATCATTCTTCCACCCTGTATTGTCTCTTGACATTTTTATGTTACTCACCTTAAACCACGCACACACAAATGCTGGAGTTGCTTTTTTAAACCCACTTTTATTACCCCACCTAATCTTGAACTCACTTCCTATCCTACACGAGTTGAGAATTATCTTTCCCAGTTTGTCCATTTCTTATCCCAGTTTGTTGGTGCTGTGACAGGGACTTTTTCAGGTCACTTGTGCGGTGAGGCAGCTGCTGCTGCAGTACAGTTTGGTTCTGTTTGTGTGAGTATCAGCAATTTGTGGGGCACATCCTGTACAAAAAGCAGGTGTTTAATGTGCTCTTGTGCCTGTCACCCCTGCACTGATGCTGGGATCTGTCCCTGAGGGGCTGGGGCTGGATCAGTGGCGGGTGGAGGCCTGAGCAGGGGTGATGTGGGGTGTTGTGTGAGCCAGATGTTCCTCCATCCCTGCAGTGGCAGCAGAGCATCCTGGAGGTGTGTGGGAGTACCACATCGTGCTTTGATCTGCCTTCTCTCCAAGACTACCTTATTTCCATGGGGTTGAGTGATCCACTGGGATAGTGGAAAGGCCGTAAGAAGCTGGAATACCCTTAGGTTTGGCTCTGGTATCAGCGCTGGGAAATTTTCACTGGATTATCTGTGCCCGAAGGAACTGGGACTCTGGCTCTGATGCTGCAGTTGGGAACAGGCTTTGTGGTGTGAGGCTGGGCTGGGGCACAGCCCGAGGCACTCAGTGGGAGGGGGGTCACCGGCTGATGCACCAGTGGTGCCTTAGTTCTTGTCAACACCATCGTTCAAAAGTTAGTTACTGTTTTTTAGGAACTGTGTTTGTTAAAAGAGCAGCTGGAGCTTAGGGTACAACACACTTACTGGAGCTTAGGGTACACCACAGACCCGGGCTTTGCAGAGAGAGCAGCTCTCGCTGTGCCCGTGCAGTTACCTGGCTCTGGCTTCACCGGGATGCTCTGGAGTGTCTGCACTCCACGTCATCCTAACAAAAACTGCAGGAATGGAGGAACCGGGGCTTGCTGTTTCCTGCTTCTCCACTGGGTGGGCCTGCAGGACTCCTGATGTGCTACAGTGAACCTGATCACAGAGCCACGGAATCGTTTAGGCTGGAAAGGACCTCCAAGATGACAAAGTCCAACCTGTGACCGATCCCCACCTTGGCAACCAGACCAGAGCACTGAGTGCCATGTCCAGTCGTTCCTTGATCCCCTCCAGGGATGGGGACTCCACCACCTCCCTGGGCAGCCCCTGCCAATGCCTGACAACCCTTTCCATGAAGAAATTCTTCCTCATGTCCAACCTAAACCTCTCCTGGCACAGCTTGAGGCCATTTCCTCTCCTCCTGTCACTTGCCTGGGAGAAGGTACTTTTACTTTTTTTTCAAATATCTTCATAGAAACTCTTGTTATTCATTCTTCTTTGCAGTGTTGTTTCCTGATCACTTACTGCTCTTCCTTTTACCTCAGCACAGGCTTAATATTCCTTCACCATCCTTACTAGAAGAAGATGCATTAAAATTTTCTTTGATGGCCTTACATGCCATCATCACCATTGAGAGGTTATTCAGAGAGGAGCTGCAAAAATCAGATTGGAGCATTATAAAAATAGCCCTCAGCATTTTAACCTTCTCAATGCCTTTCAGACATACAATTTCACCACTGGATATTTTGGGTGTACTTCAGTTTTTAAGTACATGCAAAATGGTGGGTTTGGGAGCTTTTGGATTATGCAATTCATGAGAAATTAATACATCATTTGACTACATTTCATTTGAATAAAACTGCAGCAGTTGTATTGTCCTGAAAAGCCAAACAAGGAAAAGGGATTTGTGAATATAATCTTATGTGGTAAAAGAATGCCCTGGGTACGGATGATTAATTGCACTTGGCTTTAATGATTTCTCTGCCCATTTTATATTCTCCTGGAATTCTTAGAATCTAAATCCTTCTCTCTAAACTAGATGTAATTGATGATGATGTCATAGTGGGTTTGATCTGGAGGTTGGGAATTCACAGGTCAGTAACAGCTTGGAAAGACACAGATGTTTCACATGAACTTGATTTCAGTGTCTTCAGTCTGAACTCACTGATTCATTCACATGTTTACACAGGATGACAAATACCATAGGTAGTTTATTTCTGTTCATTTATTTAATGTTTAAATAACATTATCTGATTTAAATAGCAAGGTCTATGTGTGGGGTTTTGTTGTTTTTTAATTGCACAGGCCTCTCCTCCTCATTTCAGTCCTTCATCCCTGGCAATTTCCCTGTCATTGCTGGATACAGCCTCAGAATTAAATTTCCAGTGTGAATATTGACAGAAGAGAAGATCATAATTACAAATGATTGATCAGTCCAAGCCCACATCATTGGATTAATTCTTCCCTCCTTCCCACCACCGTTAATTCGGAATAAATTTGAAGCAATCAAGAGATTTTCACTCATGTGCTGATGATCATTATGTTCTGCCTGAGCTGTAATTGAGCTTAAAAGGCTTCATTCTGCCTCAAATCTATTCTTAGTTTGGTTTCAGACCTGAAAGTAGAGCTTAATTTTGAAAATGATCCTCCTGTCTATATATTAGCTCGGGACAGTTTTCCCACCCAGTCAGTGCTTCCATTAAAGGCTCTGACTCCCAGGCAGGATGGGAGGATGTGAGAGGCTGTGCCAGGCTATTGCTGACCACTCCAGTGCCCGCAGGGAAGAATGGGATCGTATCCCACCCCTCACTTCTCCTAAGATTTATTGAAAATACACAGTGATTTGTTTAGAGGATGCCAGGAGAAAATAAAGCCACAAAAGGTCTTGGAGCCTCAGCATGAGGTCAGCATGAGGTGGTGATAAATTTAACAGCTGATCCTGGAAAACACAGGAAGAGAGAGAGGAAATATGTGTCCATAGCTCTGAAGTTGTTTCAGAGTCAGGAGCACTGTTCAGTCAGGAGGATCTTCTTGGCTTTTCCCTGTGTAAATAAATCATCCCAGTGTACACAGTGGATGTGGTCACAGGTAATGAGTGAATTCGAACCTGAAAGCTCCTTGCCCTGGCTTCTCCTCCCTGCCAGTATCCCAAACCCTGCAGGATGTCAGGCCAGAGTGCAACCCTGGCCATGATGTGTGGGATGCAGCCCTGGGATGCTCCCAGGTGTGTCTGGATGTTGGTAGGCCCAGGGCTGGTGCAGGGGAGCTGGTGGAGCCCTCAATAACCCCAGGCCCCAGGGGAGCTGTGCAGGTCACCCACAATGCAGAGCAAGTCTCCTGTTGGGAAGCAGCGTTGGCCTTCAGCTCTCTCCCTTCTACCTCAGCACATTTGTTTCTCTGTTTTTGCCCTGGAGTGTTGAGCAGGTGATTGAATAACCATAGAGGCTCCTTCTTGTTCCTTCATTAGTTCCAAAGCACAATTCTGGATCCTGGAGAAAAGACAGCAAAGTTAAATTTTGGACTTATAAAGCACTGGCAGCAGCCAGATAACACTCATTAAAAAAATCAAGCTGAAGCTCTGAAACCTCTCCTCAGTTTACAGAGTAATTTGTCTGGAAGGCTGTTCTATGGGAGCTTTTTCCATGGAAACCTGCAGTGTGATCCCCCAAACAACTCGCTCTGCTCTGATGTACATGGGCTCGGTGTTTAGATCCCACCCAGCTCTGTTAGTCTGGTTGCCATGGTCCTGTTTTGTTCTTCCTACACCCTTTGATGGAGACAGGAGCCATCTCAGGGAGCTTTAGGGTCGGGCTGTGACCGTGGGGAGTGCGCTGGTCAGGGATGTGCTGTGAGGGGCAGGAACACTGCAAGTTCCTCCCAAGGATCTCTGGCAGCATGAACAGCCCTGGCCTGTGCTTATCCAGCATCTCCACCCCCTTTGTGCACGGACATTCCCCACTGCACACTTTTTCAGCTGTCACTCCCACCTCATCACCGGGTGCTGGAGCTGGATGGGAGCTCGGGGGGCTGCCCGTGACCCCCAGCCTGGCCAGCTCCCCCAGGTCCCAGCCCCAGCCCCTCACCAGCTGATGTTCCTCACAACGTTTTGCAAGAGCATGTACTGACAGGACAAGGGGGAATGGTTTCAAACTGAAAGAGAGTAGGTTTAGGTTAGATATTACTGTGAGAGTGGTGAGGCCATGGCACAGTTTGCTGAAACTGTGGCTGCCCCGTTCCTGGAAGCATCCAAGGCCAGGTTGGATGGAGCTTGGAGTAACCTGGTCTAGTGGAAGATGTCCCTGCCCATGGCTGGGGGGGGGAGACTGGATGACTTTAAGTTCCTTCCAACACAAATCATTCTGTGATTCTGTAATTAACTTGCTGCAGTGGCTTGTGCAACACACAGCAGGCTCAGACTGGGCACATCCATCCCAAACCTCTGATGTCTTTACCCAGCTTGGCCCTTGCAGCCCTTTTCTCATCAAGTCTTTGTTATTCACAGGCTGCAGCTGACACATCTTGGCCTTGGAGCACAAGGGTCACCCACGATCCTTGACTCTTGAAGAGGCTTAGAAAGCCAGCAAAGCTTCATGGAGTGCAGTTCTGCTCCACTTTTCTCCTGATATGAAATGCCTTTTCCTTTTTTACCAGTTTCAGACAATCCAGTTTACAAAGGTGTTGGTTAATTATCATCACATCTATATCACAGAGGGAGAAACTGAGATACAGAGAAGTAGAATGTTCATTAGGAGGTCACTAAGCAAAACCCCAGCCTGGGCCCCCAGTTCTCCTGGGAAAACAAAATCAGAACCACAGTGTATCTTTACTTTTTACTCATTAATCCCATTTTCAGCAACTCATCTGCATCATTTTCAGAACCAAGAAGCTATTTTTGACTGCTGTATTTATATTACTGTGGTTCTTGATACTGCTCACTGTTTTCAGCCTTTATGTCAACACATCTACCGTGGGATTCTCCTGATTAGGCACAGATCTGTAGTGCAGATGTAGATAGATGAGTAACTCATCCTAGGCTTTACAGGCAGTGGAAATAAATTGGCTCCAGAGGGCCCTTTCCTTATCTTATAGAGCCATAATGTCAGATGAGTCACCCCCTCCCACCGAAAAGGGGCAGCCTGGGTGACTCAGAGACACCCATGAGACCTCGGTCACTTGTGAGATGGATCCCTCTGGGGGCAGGAGGGGGTCACGGTGAGCTGGTGGGTGAGGCTGGCTCAGATGGAGCACATGGACAGACCTGGGCACGGTGGCACCTTCAGTGGCACCTGGCAGGTGGGAACGAGCAGGACCCTTGTGCTCCACACCAAACTGAGTGGGGGCAGCAGGGCCTGAACCCAGTGGCACTGCTGAGTCCAAACTGGCTGCATGTCCTGCAGATCCCTGCACGCTGGGCACACGAGTGAGGGTTTGGACAAGGCCACTGTGGTTTCCCTGAACTTCCTGGTGCAAAATGTGGGCACCAGCAGAGGTTCCCTGACCTTGAATCTGTGTGTCACCCAGGAGAAGTGTCACCAATGATGTGCCTTCTTCCCAGAGTCACTCTTTGGCCTTATTTATAGCAAAAATATCCTGAAAATTTAAAATATGGAATTAATAAATAAAGAAAGAAGAGCAAATATAACTTTATCCCCAAACTGTTGATCACAGTGTGTGTGTGGGGGGGGTCATGGCTACAAGTGTGTGTGTGGGGATTAATGATGGGACCAGCTCAGAGCAGCCTTGCAGGAACACTGAGACTCTGCATCCCCTGTCACCAAAACTGGAGTGACGGAAGTTCTGAAAGACCATTTTTAGATGCCACTAGATGGCAATCCGTGTATTCCAATCGGCCTATTCCAACCGTTCGTGTAACGTGTGCTCAGCAGTGGGATCTGCTCGGAGGCTGCTGGGTCCCTTCTTCTGGGCAGTGCCAGCGCTGCCAGTGGGTGCCAGAGCAGGGATTTAGGGAGTTGGACCAGGGAACTGGACCAGGGAGTTGCTCCTGCTAATGACTGGGTCTGGTTTAACTTCATCAGGTCAATTTTCAGCTGAAATCAGTTCCCTGATGTCAGACTTGTGGCAGGGCCATGAATGCTGCAGGAGGGGACAAGGAGGTGTGTGGGCAACAAGCCAGAGCCTCCTCCACAGCAGTGCTGGGTGACAGCATGGCCCAGCAAACAGAGCCAAAGCTGTGATTCTATTTTAAGAATATTCACTAGTGACATATTTAAGACATATTTAACAAAATGTCAGAGCATAAGGAAAGAAATCCTCCCTTTGATCCGTGAATTACACGAAGTTTCCACCTGATGCAGGGCTTGCATTTTTAAGGAAAATTCCATTTTTTCCCCAAAGGAGATGGTCAGCATTTACTGTTTCCATACTCTTTTCTCTGTTGACTAAGGCTCAGTGATGCCTCCTACAAGAACCCAGTGGGTCACTGGGGTCTGATCTTGCCACAAACCGTCTCACACTGGAGTGCAGCCCTAGGGCACATGAGGGGTGTGTGCACTTGGCTTCTCATCTTCCCCGACAGAAGCTCCAAATCCTGTGCAACAATGCTAAAAAAACCAAAAAGGGGTGGAGAGGACAATGATTTTTGGCCAACTGCCACTTCCCTGAGCAGGGAAAAGTTACTGGCTCTTCTAGTGACCTCCACAGTAATTTAACCAGTTACACTTAATTATGCTGAGTAATATAAAAATTTCTTATGTTTTGTGAGCAAATTCCTCCTTGGTCGATGGAAAACAGAAATCCAGCGGAGCAGGAAAATGCCTGTGCCTGACAGCACTGCCTTATAATCTATTTTTAACTGAATTTCTCCCTCTTCTTAGTAAAGAAATAACACTTCTTCATTGCCTCTGACCATAATTATTGTGCCATAACTCAAGTCCAAGAGACATATAAAACCAGACTAAAAGCAGAGCATTAGCTTTCAAGCAGAGCAAATAATTTTGGAGGAGATCAGTATTTTCTGTACTTAAAACTCTTTTCCCTGGTTTCCATTAAAGCCCTTCAGCTGCTCAAACACAGAACGTGCTTTCCCCAGCCCGGCACTGGTTTGAGCATGTCCGTCTCTGCAGGACCGGGTGAGGAGCTGCCTTTGGCAGAGCTTTTCCACACTGATCCAAAACAGCAGGAGCATCCAGAAGGGTTCACCCGCTGGCACTGCCTCTGCTTTATTTTGTTTGAAAATATTACTGTCATTTTGTTGGGAGAAAAAAAAAAAAAAAAAGGAATACAGAAGAGAATAAATATTTGAAAATGTTTAAAACCTGTGTTTAGTAATCATTGGGCTGAGTTGGGTCCAAGATCCACAGCTCCCTTCTTTCAGTGACCTGGTGACCAGGCAGCTCCTGGGAAACTAATTCTGTTTAAGCAGAAGAAATGCATTTCAGATAAAACATGTTATGAACCAATAAAGAGCTTCTATACAGGACTAACCCTGAAGAGGTTCTGCCCACTGCCAGGGGCCCTGGGACGGCCCAAGCCTGACAGCAGCAACCCTCATCCAACCCTCCTGCTGTCACTGGATGTGGAGCAAAGCACGGTGAGCAGGACATCACTCTGTTCCCCCTCTCCTCTGTGCTCCCTCTTCCCCTGTAACCCTGGAGCTCTCTGGAACAAATTTTAACAGGCCCCTCAATCCCCAGCCGTGCGCAATTGGCACCACAGAGAGGACTCTCGTCTCTCCTCCTCCCTTAGTCTTGGGTCATTGTGGCCACAGCAACAACACTATTTACTAGCAAAAATATATATTCTAAAGGTCACATGTAATCAGAGCAGGGGAATGGTGGGGTGAGGCCCTGGGATCTGGGGCAGGATGGCAGCAAGGAAACCCATCACTGCCTGCTCCAGTCGCACTTGCTCAGCACCTGAACTACTGCCACGAGCCTCCAGCCAACACAGGCACTGCTCTGCTTGTCACAGAGCTCTGCCCGGGGGCAGCATCGAGCATTCTGATACCTGCCAGGCTGCAAGTCTGGGCAGAGTGTCTGTGTAAATAGGGGAGAAGGGCTACAGATGTGTCCATCCACATAGAAGAATGAAATGGCATAGAATAGAATAGAATAGAATAGAATAGAATAGAATAGAATAGAATAGAATAGAATAGAATAGAATAGAATAGAATAGAATAGAATAGAATAGAATAGAATATTGCCATTGGAAGGGACCTACAACAACCATCTGTCCCACCCACTCAGGTGTGCCTCATGAGCAATCTGGGCTAGTGGAAGGTGTCCCTGTCCATGGCAGGGAGTGGAACCAAGATGATCTTTAAGGTCTCTTCCAACCTAAACCATTCTGTGATTCTGCTTACACAGGTGTTCCCCATCTACTCAGGTGTTCCCCATCTACTCAGGTGTTCCCCATCCACCCCGGTGTGCCCCACCCAGCCAGCCCACATTATCAATGCAGCCACAGAAGTGGTTCTGGCTTTTCCTCCAAGGGTCACTCTGCTTACAGGGAAGGTGCTGGATGCAGGTAAGGGTTTCTCTGGAGAGCTGGAGCTGCCTGGGGGTGTTGGGGTTTGTGAGAGGGGCTCCTTGGGTGCTGTGCAGAAGTTACTGAGTGCAGAAAACAGGTGGTTGGTCCTGTTGGGCTGGTGGATCTGTTTCTCTGGTTGTTTTTCCCCATGTGCCTGGGACAGTGCAGCTGTACCTGAGCTGCTGGGTTTACTCTCACTGGCTACATGCACCTCATGAGTTCTCTGTGCTGGGGGTGCCCTGGGGCAGGGGAGCTTCCCCACCTTGGGGCATGGTGGGTGGTCGGTGCTCTGCTGTGCACTAGAAGGAAGCACAGGCTCATTTCAGTAAATGCTATATGGTAAAATATGTTGTTATGGCAACTAAAGCTTTAAAAATAACTCCAGAAGAAAGAGATGATGTACATAAAAATGACCGCATTTTGTTTTAATTATGAGAGGTTTTAAATGGTTTCTATGTGAATAATTCTGAAGTTTATTTGTAAGCTTTGCTTGTCTTTGTAACTCAGAGCCTGGAAGGAGTTGGGCACTGCAGGGATGTTTCTAGAACTGCTGAGTTACAGCTCTGGTGAGCCTTGGGCTGAGCAGGTGGGCTGTGGTGCAGCTGCTGTGCTGGGATGTAACAGAGAGAAACTCAGTCTATCGGGGGATCCTGCTCAGAAACTGAATGTGTACTCATAAAGCTCCATTTGAGGGAAGAACTTCGTCTTTGGGTTAATTTAAAAATCTTTCTGAGCAAACCTTGAAGTTGGACTTTGAGAACAACCAGGGTAGCAGGAGCTTTTCTGTGGCTTTATCTATTCAGGTTGCCCAGAGAAGCTGTGGCTGCCCCACTCCTAGAAGTGTCCAGTGCCAGGTTGGACTGGGCTTGGAGCAACCTGGGATAGTAGAAAGTGTCCCTGCCTGAGGTAGGAAGTGAAACAAGATAAGCTTTTAAGGTCCCTTCCAACCCAAACGAGTCTGTGGTTCTCTGTTTCTATGATCTGCAAGTGCTGGGGCAGCACACAGCTCCGGCTTGCTGGTTGTAAGCAAAGGGTAACTGCTAATCATATTTTGGCATTATGAACCAGTGGCTTTATAGGGGATCTTCATCCAGTTGCACTGTCCTGTTTGTCCAGATGTGTCTGCCCTCCCTGTCCCTTGTCACCCAGGTCAGGAGCTTTGACTTCTTCGCTTTTCCCACTAGTTCTGTGTTGTGAAAGACAATTTTTGAAACTGAGTCTATTGTTTTTTGTTAATAATAACAACAACAAACAGTCTTGCTTTGGTGGGCTCACTAAATATAGTTGGTTTCATTGCAAAACCTTCAGACTCTGGTGTATCCAAAGGAGAGCAGCTGCTCTGCCTGCTGGGGCTGCCTGGGAGCAGCGTTTGAATCACAGAGAACAGTGAACTTCAGTCATTCTTGGAACGACTGGAAAAATGAGGGGTTTATGTCACAATCCAAGCTGCGGCTGCAATCCTTTTATTAATTATAACTGGGCTTTCCTGGAGTTGCCCATGACTGTGCTGGCTGGGCTGGGGCGGTCAGGAGAGCCCTCGCAGGGAGGGCACGTGGGTAAGGCACTACCAGAGCAGCAAATTCACTGGGCAGGAGGGTCTTCCACCCATATCCCAGCAAACTGCAGTGCCCCAGTGGGAATCCTTGGGCCAGTGCCATTCCTGATGGCTCCCAGCTGCCAGACACGGCTCAGCCGCTTCCCAAGCTCGTGCCTGTGCCAGGGTTTAACCCACAGTGTTTCCTTGTGCTGGGAGAGGACTATTCCATGTGCTTTGCCTGCCTTACCTGGGGGTCCCCCTTCAGTTTAGGTCCCTTAGGACCAGAGGCAGCACCTTCTCCGAATGGCATCGCCTCTTCCGGGCTCCCCGAGTGGATTTCCCTGGGCTTGCATCTGCCCACGTTGGGGGATTCAGCACAAAAAGGAGAGCAGGATGATCAGCTACTGAGGTTTTTTGACTTGCAGTGCTGTCATGAGATACACCCACAGCCTCATAGGTGTGGTGAGAGGCAGTGAACCCCTCCTGGAGGTGGGGCATCCCCTCCAGAGCTGGGTTCGTACAGCAGGCTATGAAGTCACGAAAACCTGTGTCCTTTCTGCTGATAGCTGAGTGTGCAGAGAGAAAAGGGGTGAAGTTGGACTCCCATTCTGGTAGTGGAGCTCAGTGGGAGGTTTTTGGGGTGCAGGGAGCTGCCTTGCCCCCCCTCTGCTTGTGCTGTGTGTTCAGTGGGAGCTGGCCAGGGGGGGCCCTGCCCTTCTGCTGCCCTCACCCCCACCAAGCCTCGGGGCAGCAACACACGCTCCTGGTGTGGGGTGAGGTGGGATGATTGTGGGTACAGTGGGGTGAGGTAGGAGTGCTTCTCCCGCAGCTGGATGAGTCCTGCATCCTCTAAAAGGCAAACATCTGGAGAAGGGGCCGCAGAGAGGAAACTTTGCTTGATACAGAGGGAGAGCTGTGAGTGTCAGCTGCATAGTGTGTGTGTGTATGAAAAGCAGCATTTAATTAAATAAAGATAATGTAAATAGAAATCTGCATCAGCTTGCAGTGTGCCACAGAGTAAAGGCGCTTCCAAGGAGCAGGGAGGGGAGAGGCAGGAATTCCCTCCCTGGATCCTGCCTGCCAGCAGGAACAAATTAACTGCCAAGGCCGTGCTGTTTCTCTTTATATGTATAGGCACATAAATAGGGTGCATGTGTGTTTACTATGTGCTGTAATTTCTTAGGTGCTATAAATTTCGTGCCTCTTCCAAATATTTGACCACTACTCTGACCTTCTAACCAAAACACACAAAGTAAACTGTATGAGATCTATATGTACAGAGG
Organism: Pyrocephalus nanus; assembly: GCA_038380795.1. Taxonomy (NCBI): domain Eukaryota; kingdom Metazoa; phylum Chordata; class Aves; order Passeriformes; family Tyrannidae; genus Pyrocephalus; species Pyrocephalus nanus. The sequence goes on along the minus strand of CM076275.1, from coordinate 11,228,984 downwards.
CTGTCGGTGAGCACTAACATTTACCCAGAGTTGGGGCTGTTTATATTGCAGCAGCATGAAAAATGGCAAATGTGGAGCAGAGAGGCTGTTCCCAGTGGGAAGTGCTTTGAATCCAGGGAAGGGATGGCCTGGGAGTGGTGCTGTGCTGGTAGGCATTGGGCTTTTGCACCATCTCTGAGCATTTTCTTTGCATGTCCTGTCCCACCAAGGAGCCCCTCCTGGGCTGGGACTCTGATTTGTGTTCTGTTAGTGGGTGTTTGAGCCACTGCTGGTGCTGTGTCAGTTCAGTCATTCCTTTGGGACTGCAGCAAATGGCTGCTGGTTGTTGTGGCACTGTCCCCCCTCACTGTGGGATGTGGCATTCTAGGGCAATAGGTGGTAAAAGTGGTGATTTCTGTGTGAGGTTTTGAAATCTCCTATTGGTGATGTCTCTGCAGCTATACATTTCTCTCTTTGTCTTCATCCTTCATCTCTTTTCTGCTGCTGTTTTGGAATGAAAGGGCCCCAAAGAGCCGATGGCTGCATCCCTATCCTCTGTGACAGGAGAACTGTTTGCAGAAGCTCTGTCAAGCTCCGTAGGTGTGGTACAGGCTCCCCAGCCCAGGCCACTGCACCCCAAGGTGCTCTGGGAATCTTGGCCACAGGTGTGGGTACAGACACTCCAGCCCAGGTCGTTGAAGCCTGAGTTTCTGGGATAAGAGCAGCCCCTGGGACTGCCATGAACTGGGAAACCCAAACTGAGGACTTGGAGTGTCCCAGCCTGATGCCCCCAAACCCTTCTGTGCTCTCAGTGCTGGTTACTGGGGGCAGATCAGGGGAGAACTAGTCTGATTCTCCTGTGTAAAAAAAAAAAAAAAAACAAAAACAAAAACAACAAAACAACAAAACAACCAGTGGATTATCCTTTCTCACACTTAAGTAAAAAAGGAAAAGGTTGAAACAAATTTCACATTTTAAAATGTTGGTTATGAGGCATTTTGAATTCCCCTCTTACCCACTGGCAGAGGTGGCTGTGCAGGGAACTGGTTCTCTGTTATTACCCCTCTGCTCTTTCTGTGGTGTGAGCAAACTATGTTTGATATGGCCCTTTAGCCCTGTGAAAATGAAAGAAATTGTATCTGATCGAGAACACTTAATGGGCATTAAATTAGATGTTAGACATATAAAAAAGGGACCGGACATGGATATCGACAGCTGTGGGAGGAAAAAGGATCAGCTTTCCTACCAATGAGGGGAAGATTCCCATCAGTCCAGTATTATCCATATACTATACTGAAAGCAGCGCTTGGAACACTGCGGGCATTCCTACCCGTACCTTGTTTTCCTTGGCCATTTTGTTGGCTAAACCTCAACTAACTCTTGGATAAAATCCTGATTTTTCTTAAAGTTAATGGAAGTTTGCATGTGCTTAGATGTTGGGTTTGCCCTTTTCTATTGCAAGTTTTTTTAAACCATTTTTCTGGATTGCTACAGTCTGGTATTCCTAATCGTGTATTCCTGTGCCCTGCAGACCTGTCATGGCTAGGGGTTGATAATGAATAGTGACACTTTGGAAACTTGCTACTTTATTTTTTCTTAACTTCCCTCCCCCTTTCCTCTTTGTATTCCTGCTTCTCCTTTATTCCTTGTTCCTCTGTGCCTGTTTAAATCAGATGCATGTGTGGAGTGAGGTGAGAAGAGCTTGTAGACGGTAAAGAAAATGTTCACTGAGTGGTACCACACATGTTACTCAGAGATCAGAAGTAACACAGCTGTTATTCTGGAGTCAATAACAGACATTCTGCACCACCAGCTCATGGATAATGAGAGAGGGATGGATTATTTTTAAGGATATTGCAGAACTCTATTTTCTTTCTCCCTTTCATAATACTGGGGATGAAATATCCACGCATCAGGAGGAACGTAGTTGATCTGTAATGAGCTGCCAATATGCAAATGAAGTTGCTCTTTAGCAGTAATTGAAACCATCTCTGGATGTCTGACTGTTGGCCCAAACGGTCCTGTGGTGCTGGGGCTGTGACAGCAGTGAGCTGTGTGTATATCCTGGCACTGAACATGGAGTCACAGCTCTGGGAAACCTCGGCCAGGAAGGAGGTGACCCTCAGTGGCACATACATTGCTTTTTAAGGTCTTGATTGTCTTGTTCCATTTGAGAGAAAATAAAAAGGTTTTCTTAATTTGAAACAAGCTTTTTCATGTTCTGCAAAAATCTGCCAGTGCTGTGGACCCCAGTAGATGGTTTTAGGGGTGTGTTAAGCATTTCTGGACAGGCTGAAGCCAGAGAGGAGCTTTGGGACAGAGGAGCCTCAGAGCTGCCTGTGTAAGCAGGACATTATACCTTGGGGCTACCAAGGTGAAGTCCATAACAATGTTTAATGTCGCTACAACAGTTGTATTGAATAGTGTAACTTGTCTCTCCAGGTGTGGCTTGACCTCGCAGCTAAGCCAAGCCAAGATGCAGAATTCCATCACAAAGGGACCATCTGGCTCCTTCTGTCTCCTCTGGGCAGTGCTGCATTCCCTCTTTCCTCGTGCCAGCTGCAGCCCTTGCAGGGATGGTTTTCCTCTGGGATAGCCCAGCTGAGCAGGGCTGGCAGAGGAACAGCCACCACAGCATCAGGGCAGGAGGAGGAAGGTGCTGCCTGTGAGCTGCACCTGGTTTGTCAGTGTTTGTCCTTGTTCAGCCCTGTTTCCTGGGACCACTGCAAGGGATCAAGGCTATTGTGGACTTTAGTGATGGAAACCCTTATAAAACAGGAGTCTTTACAGTGGTGGTTGTAGGTGAATGCCAGACTCAGTCTGAGGATGGTTTGTAGTGTTTTCCAGATGGTGATCCTGCTGCAGTCTAGCCGGGGTGTGAGGACACAGGGCTGGCTGGGGACACCAGGGATGCTCATGAATGGCAGGAGAATATGAAGTCAAGGAGCAAGTCAATGCCACAGCAAAACCATTCTGAGCTATTATATTCTTTTCAGATGCCAAAGAAAGCTTTAAAAAGCAATCCCATTGTGCACCTCCCAATCCAGACCTATTGGCAAAGTGCATTGCCCTCCCTCTTCTTCCACAAAACAGGGAACACCTGCTGCATGTAAGACAAGTTCTGGGTTAAAAGGTGACAGATAAATAGTTTTGCTTCTGCTGGTGGTAAATGTCTAGTGAGTTACTCTGGATATGCAGAGCAGGTGTTTTTAACCTGCCCCTGGAAAAGCAGCAGTGGATAGTTTGGGTTTCATAGTGCTGGAGATGTTCTCCCAGAGGAGTGTAGGCTTTGTACGGTGGGTGAGGTTTTCTTTTAGGGATCTGTGCACAGAGTGACCCAAGGCTGTGTTCAGCCTTAGAGAGCTGGAGTCACTCAGCAACAGCTGAACAAAAGCAGAAAATTCATGCAAGAGAAACAAGATATTTGGGAGGAAAAGTTAAACTATAGCCAAACTATAGAAATAGATCACAGGCAGTCTGAGGTCTACACCATCTAGGAGGGAAAGCTTTGGTCCTGGTCCATGAGCACTTTAAAATCTGGGATGGCAGGGTTTGCTGACACAAACACAAACCACTTGTTGATGTTGGCAAAGGCCGAGTCCTTCAGAACCACAGATTTCTCCAGTGTGGATGCACAGCTTCCAAACTGAGCATGGAACAAGGAGATGTGGTAGCTGCAGACCCCTATAGAAGAATAGGCAGACTTTAAACAGCCCCTTCCCTGGGACAGCCTTGGATATGTGGGGAGGGGAGGGGATGGAGATGCTTCCTGACAGGGACCTGCTGAGCTTCAGGCTCCAGCTTTAACCAGACTCAGAAGGGAGCATGTGACTGCAAAGTGAAATGGATTAAACACTTTCCCTTTGAGATCTGAGTCACAGCTCTGCCTCCTGCTTTACTTGTCTGACTTCCTAGTGCTGTCCCAGAGTTACACTGGACTCTGCTCAGGGCAGGCTGTGAAAGTGCAGCTGGAGCTTCTTCTCCAAACCAGGCATGGACCAGTGGGGATCTGGGGCCAACACTGGAGCTACCACTATGTCGTTTTTCTCCCCAGGCTGCTGCCACCGTGATCTGATGTCATGCTGTCTGTTGAGAGAGGACAGCAGGGATAGTGTGTGGGATGGAGCATGTTCCCATTACAGTGTGACTGAGCCTTTTGGCAGCTGTGTCCTGTGGGACCATCAGCAGTGGCTTGTGCAGGAGCTGCTCCTGGTCCTGCTTGCCATGAATGATTTATTTTAAAAAAAAAATAAATAAAAACTGCATCTCTCACCAGGCACAGGCTGCTGTGGGTCCCAAAGTTCCGGGGAGTTCAGTGACCCTGAGTCGCCACCTTTGCAGCCTGAGCACTGATCTGTGGTTTGTTGCACCGAGTTTGTCAGAGGGATCAGGCAGCATATTGCTCAGAACGTATTAGGACAATGATGTGTAGAAGTGCTGCCTTGGAACAGTGAGTGTGAGCCCATTTCAAACAGTTTAGTGAGAAACACATGAGACATCTCCTCTTGCCAGTTCACGGCACGTATCTCGACTGGTCCCTGTGGTGTGGAGTGGGCTGAGCTGCCAACTGGCTCTCAGTGGGCTGGGCAGGGACTCCAACTTTCCTTCTGGGCTCCTTTTGAGTACGTTGCAATCACACTCCTAACATCTATGTACCTTTCTTTCAGGCTTCTTCCTTGCCTCCTCTAATTTTGCCTGGTTTTCCCTGTTATTGTCTTTATTCCATTGCTGTTGTGTAGAACTTCACCCAACCCAGTTCAGCTCTCCCCATTTCTTGGCCGCTAATGAAAAATATTACTTGAAAAGGCTGTTCTTCCTCCCCCAGCAGCCATTCCCTTTCTGCAGGGTTTTCTCTCCAGTTCCTCAAGCATTGCCTATTTCTGTTTAGGTTTTGTTCTGCCCAGTTCCCACTGCTCCTCCCATCGCATAAGGTGCAAGGCTGTGCTTCTGCCTCCCTCACTCCTCACCTGCTATTCCTGGGCTTCCAAACATCACACACAGGAGGTAGGAAAGGGAGGAAAGTTCAGTCAAACTGCTGTCCTTGCTGTCTGGGAATCCTTTAAGCTTGTCATTCAAGGAGCACTGTTTATATGTGTATGATGATAATAATTTTGTAAGGAAAAACATGCCATTTCTTCCTCGCCCCCCCTTGGGCTCCAACGACCCCTTTTGAGTGGTAAACCTGTGTAGACACACAGATTTAGCTGCTGTATGCAAAGCTGTTACCTTGTGTGCTCTGTGATGCACCAGAGGAAAGCAAACCTACCTGAGAAGTGCTGCAGCTGTGGCATGACAGCCTGTCAGGAGTGCTGGCCAGTACTGTGGGTTAAATTAATGACAAATAGGCAGGAGTACATTTTGTGCATGTGGTGTCTGCTGATGACTCAATATTTTCATCTAAACATATTTACCTGAATATTCATAGTCACTTAAAAGGTGGCTGCATCTTCTGAGCTCAGCTAATCATTTAAATTCTGTTAACTGCACCACTTTGCTCCAGCCCACAGCATTGCTACTTGCAACCTATTTGCTATGTACTCTTTTGCTTTCAAAAAAACAAGCCAACAAAAAAAAATCCCTGAAACAAAACAAAGCCCCACTTGAGGCACCTGAGCTCGCTATGGTGGGAGAGGGGGTGACTGTAGGAGCAGCTGATCCACCCCGGTCCCCTCAGGGGACAAGGTCCCTTGTGATCAAGAGAAAACTGCTTTGAGTTGTGCTAGGGGAGGTTTAGGTTGGATATTAGAAAAAACTCCTTCCTGGAAAGCTCTGTCCAGCCCTGGCAGAGGCTGCCCAGGGCAGTGATGGATCACCATCCCTAGAGGGATTTAAAAGCTGTGTAAATGTGGCACTTGGGGCCATGGATTAGTGGTAGCCTTGGCAGTGCTGGGGGAACGGTTGAACTCAATGCTCTGAAAGGGCTTTTCCAACCTAAATTATTCCATAATCCTCTGCAGGGACTCATGGTCCAGGGTGCCCACGATGTGCTGCTGGGGGACTCGAGCCAAACCAGGTGATAGATGTGCATGGGTTGGTTGATGCCCTTTTAAAGAGATTCCATCCACCTTCCAGGCCAATGGGAGGTATGGGGAGAACTGAGGGGCAGGGAGGGGTTCTGAGGGGGCCAAGCCACGGCAGTGCCAGCTGCAAGGCCGGAGGAAACAAACTGGGATTATTTTTAAATCTTGAGAGAACAGTCACTGCTGAGTATTTTCCTCAAGGGCAAAGAAAAATAATTGAGCGTGTGTTCAGGTGATGGTGTTTGTCAGAGCACAGCCTGTGAAAGAGCCTGTGGTCACAATCCCAGAGGCTGCAGCTCTTCCTGGAGTATGGGAATGGCAAAACCCCATTCAGCTGATCCAAATGCTGGCTGGAAAACCCAAGGGAGATGCAGGGTTCTGCTGAGACTGCAAACACACCTGACAAAGACCCAGCAGCCTGGGTGACATGCCCCTTTCCTCGTGGAGGCAACAAATCCCATTTGATGCCTGAAGGTCTCTGCAGGTGTTCCAGGGGACAGGACTGCTTGGCAGCAGGAGCTTGGCATAAAGCACTGAGGTCACAGAGCTGGTTACTGCATTTTCCCCTCTGGGAGGTTTTTACCAGGGAACAGATGGTGCTGAGGAGCTGTTGAATCTCAATGTCACCTTAGCTAATCCTCTGCGAAGTTTTGAGGTTTCTCAGAAAGCCATGGCTGCCAGCTCAGCCCTGCTCTGGCAGGAAGACCTGTGATCAGAGAGCCAGGAGTCAGTGTGGGGCTTTACAATAACAGACATCAGCCCTGAGGGCTGGTTGGAACGTTTTGAATTTGAAAGGGAATTGAAGTTCTTCAGAAAGAATGAAGTAAAGTTAGAAATGAAAAAAACAAACAAAAAGGCAAAAATAAGACCCCCAACCTGAGCTTTTCCTTTTGCTGGATTAACGAACTTTTAAGATGAAGTTGCAGCCAGGTGGGGGTTGACCTTTTCTCTCACGTAACAAGTGATAGGATAAGGAGAAATAGCTGCAAGCTGTGCCAAGGGAGGTTCAGGTTGAACATCAGGAGGATTTTCTTCACTGAAAGGGTGGTCAGACATTGGAAGGGGCTGCCCATGGAGGTGATGGAGTCACCATCCCTCGAGGTGTTCAAGAAATGACTGGACTTGGCACTCAGTGCTCTGATCTGGTTGACAAGGTGGTGATGGGTCACAGGTTGTAGTCAATGGTTTTGGAGGCCTTTTCCAACTTCAGTGATTCTGTGACAAAAGAATCAGAGACACCTCGCTAAAGGGTGTGCTGGGGGTGACACTACTGTCCCCAGAGGTGGGCACAGGGCTGGGGGCTCTGGGCTGGCACAGGCACAGCCGGTTGCTGGGAAAGGCTGACCTGATGCTCCGGCATAGGAGTGACTTCAGTGTTACACGCACTGACTGTGAAACAGCTTCCATAAATTCCTGTGGATTGTGTACCCGCCTGCAGTTAATCAATTTTTATGAAAGCAGCTAATTAGGAAACAGAGCGTTTGGTGCTGCGGGCGCAGGGCCGGGCCAGTGGCTGCCCAGACCTCGTGCAGGGCTCTGCTGAGAGCACTGGCAGTGTGGCCATGTCAGTGGGGGCTTAATTAAATAGCAGATCAGGTGTTTGGGGCTTTCTATCCGTGGCTGAGTGTTATTGCCTGATGTTGAGCTTTTTCCATCAGCTGAGTGATGCTGAGGCCATCCAGGACCTCTTCAGAGAGCCCGTCCTAGAGAGCTTCGTCAGCAGCAATGGATGAGTGTGGCCACCAGCCAGGGGCTGAGAGTAGTGACAAAAAGTTGTACTCCAGACAATAATGATGCTCTGATAAACCTGGATTGGACACGCATGGAGCAGGATAGGAGCGTGCCACTCACTGCTGGTCTGTCCTGTTTGATGAAGTGCATTTGACCCAGGATGTCACTTGTCCCTGTATAGCCTTTATTTTCCCTGTGGTAAGTGCCAGATAACGGACAGGTTAATGTGGGATGCTGATTTTGAAATGTAAATGTGGTCAGTAAGGGAAGTCTAACAGGAAGAATAATAGCATGTTCTTAATGAATCATGGGAATGTTTAACATGTTCAGCTGGAGTAGGTGAGCTGCTCTGTTACAACACCTTTCTGTCCACTGACCGACCCTAGGAAGGCTTCAGGGTATTTTCTGGGGAAAAATAGAAGGGGACTAAATATTGCCTCTGTTTTGGGGGCATAGCCTTATTGCAGTGGGCATTTACCACCACACTTGAGGAGTGCTTCAAAAGCTGGCAACCCCTGTTCCTGATACCAGGCAAAACTGAACCTACAGGTCAAAGAATGAACTGCACTAAGTTGCATCGAGGGCCACGTGCCAAGGTTTTCACTCTTTTCTTCCTGCAAAATGTTTGCAAACACCCGAATTCTACAAAGTTCTGAATTCTAAAGTCTGTGTACCACCATGCCTTCCTGCTCAGGACCTGTGAGTGCTCCTGAGCAACCTGTGTGTGACTGCACAGTAAAGCCATTGTCAATGGGAAGGTTTCAGGTGCAACCCTTGTTCACGACTGTGTATGTTGTACAGCTAAAAATAATCCATAAAAAAATCCTACAGGAAAATGGCAGTTGGGCTTTCTCTTGTAGTGGCAGAATGGGATATAATTGGAGGTGCTGTATGTGGGAAGAGGCAGTGGAAAAGGGGGAATAGTTTGATATGGGGAGAGGGGGGGAAGAAAGGGGAATAAGTTACTCTCCAAGACATTCATCTGCATTAATCACTTGTGTACCAGGTGTCAGATTCTTCCTGCCTAGACTGTCCTGCAGAGTCAGATTTCCTTGAATCAGGAACAGGTCCTTCTATATATGTGCTGAGACTTTCCTAGAATTTTAAAAACAAAACAGAGGAGCTGTCAAACAATGTTGGTGCTTTAAACCCATGTTCAGTGCTTGAATAGGGGCTGATTTCCACTAGTGCTGCCGACTCCAATCATCCCAGCTGGACTTCAGGCCCTCCCAAACCTCAGTATTAGAGATAAGATTTTTGTATCTTCCATCTATAGTTAAAAAGCTGTGAAAATCTCTGTGGTTTATGTCACTAAAGATACTTTAACTATTTGATTTTTATTTTAATCTTTTTTTATAGTTGGGGAGTTTTTTTATTTTTAAATCCTTGACTTTTCAATAGCTTCATCCCTGTAATTGCTGAGGAAAATCATGTTGTAGTCGATACAAAACTGCTTTTATAGCAGTGCAGAATTGGAACAAAGTGTTTGTGCCCTGCCTGCCTTCGTGGGGGTGCTGCTTACGGATCCCCATGACATAATTGATGTTCACAGCACATTGTACAGCTGGTGGAGGAGCCTCTGGGAGGAGGAATTCGAGTAGCTCATCTACATGGATGTTTCAGGTCTGTATCTTTGCTTATCAGTTGGTACCAATGTCCGTGACAGCCCCATCCCTGCTCTCTGTCTCTAAACTGGCCAGAATGAACTCAGTGCAATGCAGACAGAGCCCATCACACTTCTGGAGATATTTCTGCTGTTATGGGAAGCAAAATCTTCTTTGATCCCAAATCCAAGTTGTGCACTGTGATCATCTCTCTCTGCCAATTAGTGAATGACTGTGTTCTGCTTCTCAGTTCTTTCCAGCTCTGTCTGAACTGGAGCTGCTCCTGTTGAGTCACTTTTAGCACTGAGGATGCTTAAGGCCTCTCAGGTCTAACAAGATGTGTTGTTAAACATGGAAACATTCACTAAATACCACATTGATGCAATGGCTGGTGGTTCCCTTCAGGGTGTGGGGAACATGTGCACCCCCCGGGGTAGTGATGGCTGTAGGTGAACTCAACAGGTGGAGGAAGCTTCACTCTGCACTAACATGAAATGATAACATCAAAGGAAAGCTTGATAGACTAGCATGTGTGAATTTATTGGCAGTAATTTGCATTTTTCCCTCATTAAGGGATGATTATTCTGATAATAAAGAGGAAACTTTGCCATGGAGCATCTCAAGGCTTAACAGTCCTTAATTAAACGTCATAATTGCCTTTGAAACAGGTAAATGTTACTGCATATCACAGGTGGGCAGGCTGGAGCTGAGGAGCAAATGAAGCTTGTAATGTTCAAGAGAAAAGCTTTACTGAAAATGAGTAAGATCTGGATGTTGTCATCTGAGGATAGACCTTAATCAGGAGTACTTAATTTTCCAACTTTCTTGTGTTGTGATTTCTCACTGGAAAAGGGGCCTATTACACAGTTTGTCTGCTTGGTCTCAGCATTTGTCTCAATCTTCACATTTTATGTGAAATTTGCACAAGAATAAATGCCCTTATGGCAAAACCAACAGAAGTCCTTAAATGTGTGACCGAAAAACTAATTGTGTACCAGTGGGAGGTACAGCAGGGAGTACCTCAGGCAATCTTGCCTTCTGAAGGACCACAGCTTGACACAGGCAGCACTGGGTGCCCAAGAAAGACGATCTCTCCCAGTTCCTCAATACAAATGTCTGTTTCCAAGAGGTGAATTCCACCTGATATGGAGAAATCCTTGCCTTGGAAGAAAGAGAGAAGACCTAAGGAAAATGATAATGAATTTTTACCACTTCTATAGCTATTGAGTGTGATAAAATCTCATTTATAGTTGGGGATAGAAGAATTGCAAGGGCTTTGAGTGAAGTTTTAATCCTTGAGTGAGGGTTTAATCCTTACAGCAATACGGGTGTTCACTTCTTACCCCTGCAGAGGAGCACAGCCTTTACCACAGGCATGGATTTGGCATCCCCTCTCTGGTGCTGTTCCAGCAATGGGGTTGGATTTAAACATTTGGTGTCCTGGTCGCTAAAAGGAAATGCTACAACAGGCTGCTGACACTGGATTTTGTTCTGCTGTTGTAATTAACCTGTATCACCAGAGGAAAGAAAACAAGAAAAATGAGCCTTTGAGGAAGGGCAGGAGTTTTCTGCTGGGGCCATTGGGAACAGAGAGATGCTCCTAGAATTAATGTTCAAGAAAGAGTCACTGGCTCTTTACAAAGGTGCAAAACTCTCTTGTAGTTAGAAATCCTAGAAAATAAAGTTACTTGTGTTGTCCAAACTGCAGGAAAGCTGGATTAAGCCCTCTGGACTCTGGAGCCAAAGTAGATTTACCCACCAGTTGCATTTTTAATATCCTATTAGCTGGCAAAAGCTGGTGCAAGCTGAGGTGAGGGTTTGGTCTGCACCCAAGGCAGCTCCAGGCATGTTGCTCTGCTACAAATGCACCCTCAGCTTTATTCCATGAGGAGGCTGAGAGGTGTTAATATACCTGACATGGATAATTTTAAGTTGGCGATGGGCTTCAAATAGCTTTAGCCAGGAGTCATTTCCTCCTGCCCATTTAAGGCAAATCAATCTGCTCAGCTGCTGAAAGGGTCTCCTGTGGTTGGAGCAATTCCCTCTTCTCAGGTGTCCTGACTCCCAGCCTCTGGAACTTCCCTGGAGTCCTGTCTGGAGGGGCAGCAGGCAGCTCTTCATGCCCCTGGGCTGTGGAAGGTCTGACTGCAGATGTGGGACCTACTTCTCCTCCCACCTACCTGGCCCAGCCCTGTTGTACCCCCACTGCTCTTTGATTCATACCAGTTTTAACAAGATGAGAATTGCCTCCCTCTGCCCATGTGCATCAATTACCTTCCAGGGTCACTGTGATAACAGATTCTGAATAATAAACCGAGCCAATTAATTAGAGTGCTGGTGCTCCCCTGCGCCGTGGAAAGGTCACAGCCATATTTACCTCTTTCTATTAGAGTGGGCAGGGAAAATCAGCTTGAGGGTGCATCCATGGGTTTATTTATCAATGACTTGGAGGCATGTGTGTGCTGAGCCGTTAAACCACAGCGATGGGTATCTGGGTGGCTGTTGTTGCTGTGGTTATTTGCAAACATGTCACGGCAGCATCATTTGGGAGCTGGGGTTTCGTATATATGGGGTGGTTTCCTTTTTCTTAAAAATCTGCAAACACATCCTAGTGCTGCTTAGGTCGTTTTGCTTTTTCCATCCAAGCTGCTTGGGCACAGCTCCTGTTTGAAGCAGCCCTGCACAGACTGGGAGAGGGGGGTGTGGGTGTGTCATAGGATCGTAGAATCACAGGCTGGTTTGGGGTGGAAGGGACCTGAAAGCTCATTTTGTTCCACCCCACCTGGGCAGGGACACCTTCCACTTGATCAGGTTGCTCCAAGCCCCATCCAACCTGGACTTGAACACTTCCAGGGATGGGGCAATCACCGCTGCCAAAGTTTGTGTATTGTGTCAGCAGCCTGTGGTTAGAGAGATATACAGTAAATATTTCTGATGGAAAGTGTGGTGATTAAAAGGTTCAGATAGACAAATATTTTCCTTCCATGCACACTGAGCAGTTGTGATGAGATAATGTGTTAAGCTATGATTGTTCTGGAGAGGCCCCTGCATATATTTCCATGTGACACTGTGCAACCTATTCCCCAATTCTGTTCTGAATTAGCTTTAACGTTTGGTAAGGTCTTCAACTACAAATACCTAATTTCTTATTCAATATTGAGAATTCCAAATGACATAAATGATCTGTTTACATGCATCAGTCAGACCATCTGGTTCCATAGGAGAATTCAACAAAGAATATATTAATTGTAATGCATGTTTATTCATCATTCTTAGTTCATAATTCTTATAAATAATTAAATCAGAGGATCTTTTGCAAATAAATGAGCCAAATGATTATTTTGAGGCTCCAACTTCCATACCTAAAAGAAAACAAAATTAATAGCTCATGTAAATATCCAAGAAAAGGAAAACATTCAATTGTGTGAATACATAAAGAGCTATAATTTTCTGCAACTAGCTCAGTCCCTTTTATCTTGCATTTAAAACCATAATTACCATCACCAGTAGGACATGGAGAAGATAGCAGAAAGAGAAAACAATGTATAAAAAGAAAGCATGAAGGTAAATTATGTGAAAGTACCAAGAAAAGACAATTTGTCTGTGTTACTCTTCCCAGTTTGTCGTTATCTCCTCTCAGAGTCGGCAGTGCTGGTGTTACACCCAGGTATTATAACCCCGTGCTGGGTGTAATGTTCAAAGAATGAGCACAAATGTCCTTTGCTAAAGTCTCTGGAAGATTAGAAATAGAGGGATGATCGTGGTCTTTGGGGGAAATTTGGAGGTACATCTAAATAGCATCCCTGTATCCCTACAGCCACTGCAACCTGATTTTTTTTTTTCTCCCAACCACTCCAAGCTTTATTTCTGGAAATCAAGAGTCCTCGGGCACATAGTGCTTTCACTGTGAGTGACTTCAAGCTGGAAAATGTGATTCATTGGAGCTAAAATGTAATTTCCAGAATAGTCATCTCTCTCAGCTTATCTTCTGGGGGAAAAAAGACATTTCAGCGTGTCAGCAGGTGAAAGGGTTTGAGACCTGCTGCACCTTATGGATAGTGTTTTATTACTTTCACATTTCTTATTTTAACTTCATTGTCTGACACAGCCATTACCTTTTCAAGGACAGAGTTTTTAAAAGTATTGGGAGTCTTGCACCCAGAGTATACTGAAACTCCTGTAATGTAAGACATAAATGTACCTAATGCATCTCTGGCTTTCCTGCTGAGCCTTGGAAATGACATGGCCGTGTTCATTATAGCCTGATGGTTTGGCTCAAGTTCTGCCAGGTTGCTGTAATTTTAAAAAAATTGGTATCTTTATTCCCACAGCAAAGAAAGGTACAAAATTGGTAAGGATTTATGGGTGTGCCCCTCTGCTTTAATAATCCAAATTAGCACAGCTCCATAGTGCCAGAGATTGTTCCTGCCTGATAATTTTGGAGGGGTCTGCGTGGGCATATTGGACTTGCAAATTTTGAAATCCCATTAAACATCAGACCAATCTAATCTAACAGGACTGACAGATGTCAGCTCTAAGTCAGAACACAAAGCCAGGCGCTGGAAACTAAACTGCCTTTCCTGAAATCTTGGTTCATGACATCCCTCCCTCCCTCCCTCCCTCCTGCTGGTATTTCATCTCTTCATTCCAAGAGTGAAAAACAGGCTTTTTGTCACCCAAAGCTGACAGTTTAACAGCTTCCTGCTATGATGCCTAAAACCTGTATGTGATGTACTTTAGTCATGGGGGTTCCCTTTCTTGCAGTGCTGTTGAGCAGTGCCAGTGGGTTGGGATGGACACTGGATTCCTGCCCTGCATTTCCTGAGAGAGAAACTCATAGTTGATAATATCTGGTAGGGGCTGTGTGAGCCACAGGTTGCTGTTACCAGGTACATAAACAGGAATCTTAATGAGGAAATCACAAACCATGAGGCCTGGCTGAGCCCTTGGCAGCAGGAGGGGAGGCTCTTCCTTCTTTTGGATACAGATGAGGTGACAATTGTAATGTGAATTGTAATTCTTCCATGTGATTTCTTCTCCTATGACTTCTCTGGCTGTTGGAGTAATACTGGAGCAGGGTGTGGATAGCCCTAAAATAGAAAAAAGAATTCCAAGTGTTCCCAATCTGTAACTTTTCAGGCTCAGTTTCAGCTGCAGAAGGAAAACATTTGTAGAACAGACAGAAGTGAAAGACTGAAATGCTTATCTGTGCTTTTTGCTATTGTTGAAAATCATAGCATCCCAGACTGGTTTGCAGTGGAAGGGACCTTAAAGCTCATCCAGTTCCATGCCCTGCTATTGGCAGGGACACCTTCCCCTAACCCATGCTGCTCCAAGCCCTGTCCAACCTGGCCTTGGACGCTTCTAGGAATGGGGCAGCTACAGCTTCTCTGGGCAACCTGTGCTAGGGCCTCACCACCCTCCCAGTAAAATACTCTTCCATCCTCTGTCTCCACTGCGTATTCGGGGAGCAGAGCAGGCAGCACTCACTGCTGTGTTCTCACAGAGTGTGGCTGATGAGAGAAAGTCAGGAAAACTTGTTCTGGAGCATTGTCAGGTGAATGGGTTTGGCGGAGGCATCTCATGTTTCTTCTTGCAGCCAAGAGAAACTGTTCCAGTGTTTCAGGCATTAAGGTTAGAGAAAACCTGGAACAGGTTTTGTAGGAAGATTTATGCAGCTTCCGAAGACAAGCGTGCACATGCTCCTAATTATCGCTCGCCCGTGAGGGAGCTGAAGTCTGACTCGGCTCCGGAGTGACAGGGATAAACTACTGTGCAACTGCTTCTTTCTTTCTAATGAACTCACAGCCTCATTTGTGTGTGGAATGAGGAATCAATGCGATCAGACCACAAGAAGTAGATATTCTGTATAGACCAGAGTGCAAGGTATTGCATCTAAACGTTACTCCGCGTTCCGTCACCATTTATCCAGGTAATGGAAAATATTGATTCCAAATACTGTTGCCAGAGTGGGAGAGCCTATTTCAAAACTTGCTTCCTCTTGGAATTTCATCTCCCTTCTCAAAAACTTTTTGAGATTGCCTGAAAAACTACTTTGATGTTAATATTTTCTAAACTGGGTAATAAACAAGTGTCCAAAATGTCTCTAATAAAATATTCTCATAATTTGTATCCTAAAAAATAGAAGAACTCTTACTTAATGTTTTTTGTGATTTGGGCATGTTTATGATGGTTCTTTTGTCGTCATGTGTGGGGAAATTTGCTTATGGACTCCCTAGGTGGCCAGAACTATTCCCAAAAGCTTGACATGGAAGTAGTAATAGATTTAATAAGAACTAATTTAAATATATTGTTCAACAGAATTTAAATATGCATCGTTTTAGAGGTGTGAGGGTCCTCTTTGTCTGGGCAAATGTTCTCACTGATATATAAAATATACTGTGAAAAGCATGAAGTAGTGCTTGTGTAACCTGAAACCCCTGAAACATGAGATTATTTATACAACTGTCTGCTGGTGGAGTTGCGGTAACAGTCACAGTTTAATAGAAAGTCAGTAGGAGAGGAGAAAGAAAACATTAGTCTGTAGCAATTACAGTAACTCTGGTGCTGAGGAATTTAATATTAGGGCAGTTTAATGAGTGTAGTATCACAGAATGTTATGGGCTGGAAGATCATAAAGATCATCCAGTTGCAACCCCCTGTTCTGGGCTGGGACACCTTCCACTAGATCAGGTTGCTGCAAGCTTTGTCCAACCTGGCCTCGAACACTCCCAGGGATGGGGCAGCCACAGCTTCTCTGGGCAGTCTGTGCCAGGACCTCACCACTCTCAAAGCTAAAAATTTCTTCCCAATATCTAATCTAAACCTGCCCCCTCTGCCCATTTAAAATCATTCCCCCTTGTCCTGTCACTCCATGCTCTTGTCAATAGTCTCTGTCCAATTTATCTGCCCCATAAATTCTTGCATAGGTGAGGGAAAAGCTGTAGGTCTGAAAGGAAGAGTGGTGTCAGGTGAGAACATCTCAGTGGAATTGGACAAAACCTCATAAATGCATGGCTAGAATTATTCCAGTGTTTCACACAGATATCCATTAGCATCCCCTGCTGAACTGGTTCCGGGCTGCTCCTGACATCCCCATCCCTTGGGTTTTGGCCTGTTGGGTCTAACATGCTTTCATTTCTTTCTGATGATCTGATGCCTTGGGTCATCAGGTGGCTGCCCAGATGTCCAGCTCCTTGTGTCAGGGTTTGGGCTCTGCTGCAGCACAGAATGTGCTGGAGCTGAGGGGCTGAGTGTGCTCACGGGGTGACAACATGGGGGTAAGATCTGTGCTGGGCATGTCCCAGTGTGGCTGCTGTGCCAAGCAGAGCTCACACCCAGCTCACAGATGCTATTATGGCTGCAGTGTGAAAGGAGAATAGCTGGTGTGCCTCTTGCAGACCCAAAACTTGCCTGGTAGGTTTTGCTAAATTGACTTGTTCTCCAGCACTGAGCAGACTGGCATGAAAGAGCAAGTGCAACTTTGTCACTCTCAGCATCACAGTCCGAGCTGAAAGGATGTTTCAGATCACTGATGAGCTGCAGACAGAGCAGAGCTTTTCCCCCTCTCTCTCCTTTCTCTTCTTAATTTTTATTTTTCCTGTGCCATTCCCAGAGTGAGAGTTTGTCCCCACATCCCACCCTGTGTGGGTTCTCCATGCGCTTCCTTGCCGGCAGAGTTTGATCTTTGAAAGTGGCTCTTGCTGGGTCATAAATTAAGGTGTGATCTGAACACTCCTGCCTTTCCATGTGTTCCTAGGGACCATGCCTGGTCTTTATGTGGCAGGAAAATCTCTGAGCCAGAGCTCACACAGCATTTGGGCCCAGGGGCTGTCCCTGCTGTCCAATAGCCATCGGCGACATCTCAGTGCCAAGCATCCTCCTCCTCCTCTCATGCCGGCTCAGGCAGATGGGGCACAGACTGCGGTCTAACTACTGAGCACTTTGGTTCCTGTGTTATCATCTGCTGCAGGCAGGGTGACTCATTCCAGGATTATGTAGGCATTTTATTCACTGTGTTATTACTGGAAAGTTCTTGCTGCAGAGGCTTGGAATATAAAACTGAAAATCTTCTGATTGTAAACTGTCTCAGATAACACACAGCCTGTTGTCAAAGTAGGGCCTGTCTGTGCAACACTAATTCCACAACTGCAGAAGCCGGAATAAGTGTTGAACTTGTTCCTTCTCGCATGTAAGTGTTCTTGGTACTGCCAAAATTGAGATTCTCAGCACAAAACAGTGAATAGTCTGCCTTCTCGCATTTAATTCTTTTCTAGTTGAAAAACAAAGTCTGTTTAATGCGCTACTGCTGGGAGGCTTGGGTATTTTCTCCAAGACTATGACAATCTGAGAATTTTGAAGATGTGGGTGGTTATAAACTCACCCTTGAAATGTGCCATAAAGCAGCAAAAGGAGCCAGAATTCACATTATTTCTTTGCTATACCTCCCAGGAGCTGTCATCTAAGGGGCATGTGGCTGTTGAATCAAAATTAGGCTGAAGAGAGTTCAGCAGTACTTGTGGCTCTTACCATAATTTATCTCTTCTACTCAGGTGTCCGTATTGGATTTCTGAGTTTTCCGTCATTATCTGCCTGCACCCTCCTCTTTAGGGATCCAGCTCAAAATAGGATGTTTTTCCTTTAAAAAGGATTTCCCTGAAGAGCAGGTTTCTCTCTCAGGATTTCTAGTCTGTAGTTTTAAAGTCTAGAGTGTTTTCCTTCTCCCTTTGAGCTCCTGGCACAGCGAGGAGCTTTAAAACACAAATATTTATGGACAAGTCAGTGTTTGGATTAGGGAATGAAGAGTCTGGATGAGCTGCGTTGCTTATCTTGTTCAGAGAGAGACTCTGAGGAGCCCCGGGTGTGCTCCTTGGACACCATCACAGCTTTGATTCCACAGAACAGGCTTGATTAAAGAGCAGCCCGTAGAAGGAAGAGGCTCATTTTTCAGGAGGAATCTCTTCATGGAAAGGGTTGTCAGGTGTTGGAAGGGGGTGCCCATGGAGGTGGTGGAGTCACCATCCCTGGAGGTGTCCAAGGAACTGCGGGATGTGTCACTCAGTGCTCTGGTCTGAGTGACAAGGTGGTGATGGGTCACAGGTTGGACTCGATGGTCCTGGAGGTCTTTTCCAACCTCAGTGATTCTGTGAATCTGTGATTTTACATTTTCCTGCAAAGACACAGGATTTGGCACCATTTCTCAGCTCCTTGGCAACACGGCCCTGCCTGGGAAAAAAAACGGTTATTAATATATGTACATAGTTATAAAACATTGATGATTATAGGAGCACCTGGATGTCAGGAGCTCTACTGGGCTCAACAGGTGATAGCAGACCTAGGGCAGAGCAAGACACTGGGCACTGGGAAGGGAACTGATTCTTGGCCCCATATCCCATGAAAATCCAGCAAAAAGGCATCTGCACTTTAGGAAGTGATTTATATTTGTTCCTCGGGTAAACAGTGAACCCAACCAGGCTCTGCTAGTCCAGCACCTTTCAGGCACAGTTAAATTAACTTTTAGAAAAATAATAAAAATAATGGCCTGACTAATGAATGCCTGAGGAATTCTATAAAAGGCCTTGTGACACCTGCATTAATACCAAATGAGTTCATTATGATTAATGTTATTAAAATAAATGTCACAGGGATGAATAACAGCTCGGCCATTATTTTAAAGTGTTGCCACTGGATCTATAAAAGCTCATGAGTCAACTCTGGGGAAGGAATTCTGCACGTTTATGTCTAAAACCTGTGGAGAATTCAAAGTTCTCTGCAAAAAATAGCCTCAAAAATAACATGGGAAGATGAGCGTGTTTTCTGAAAGACAGAGCGTGCCCTGGCTCAGGAAGGTCTGCTTTTCTTATGGCTGAGAAGTGGGATGAGAAGCTTTCTGACCTGGAAATTTCTTGGTGCTTGAGGATGATTCCAAAATTGTTTGGTCTTTTATCAGGTCAGATTTTTTTTATTGACATTTTTAAAGGAGGATTTGACTGCTTGACTTTCCTATCACAGCACAGTAACCTTACAAACATGACAAACTTGTCCTTACAAAAGAGAAAAGGCTGAGTGGAAATACTTACATTAGTGACGTGTAAAAAACAACTCTTCAGTGGGTTTTGCCTATACAAATGTTTTTAGTAACTTGTGAAGCTTTAGGAGAGATGTTCTTTAGAATGTTGATTAAAGTCTCAATTGGAACAAAATATTTAGCACACATATGTTTTCCTTCTTTTCAGTTACTCCTTAATGAATCATCTTTGTTAACTGACTAGGAGATGTCCTATTTCATTCAAGGTCTGCTGCTAATTTTTCCTTTTTTCACTTAGTATAATTTATTTAAATTCATTTTTGGTTGTATAATCCTATAAAAAAAAAATAAATAAAAGAAAAAAGAACCTTGCTGCTACGCATAGGGTGGTGTTGTGTTGCCAGCAGGAAAAAGAAAATGAAATGCTGCTGGTCTCGATGTCATGAGGGGATGATGGCAAGCAACGTGCTGGCACCCAGCCAGGACAGAGGGGCAATAACCTGTCCAATAAAACCCATAGAAACATGAGGAAAGAGATCAATATCTGATTCCAAGTATTGCCAAAACAGCACGGTAAAGTTTCAGAGGTCTGTCTTACTGGGGAGTTAAAACCACCAGGGGTGTAAGAAATGTAATAAGGGGGAAAATTTATGTAACATATATCATTATTTTTAAAGCAATGCATTTGCCCGGTCGCAAAACTATTTTAACTGCGGTGACGTAAGGTCCAATTAGCGGAATGACATTGGGAGAAGAGGGATAAATCTGCAGAGTGTACGTTTTATTGCTGCTGCTGTAATTGTGCTGCAGTGACAGAGTCACACGCGTTAACCCCGACACAGCTGGTGTTTGCTAAATAAACCCAGCGAGGCAGGAGAGGGCCGTGCCGTGCCAGGCCGTGCCGTGCCAGGCCGTGCCGTGCCAGGCCGTGCCGTGCCAGGTGTGTGTGCTCTGGCGATGGTCACAGAGCTGGGTGACGTTGCTGAGCTGACCAACTTGGTGAGGACAGAGCTGGCTGCACATAAATGCAGAAGATGCTCCCCATGCTGAGTGACAAGGTGAGGGAAGGGTAGGTGGAATTTGGTGTAGATAAATGTAAAGCCAATGGAAAAGGGGAGGGGAAAGCAGTCTGGCTTGCAGGAAGTGCAGTGGTGGGATTTAGGCTGACTCGTCCCACTGAAGGAGCAGAGCTCCAAGGTGAACATGGGGGTGGTGCCGCGTTGACAGTTGGACTTGATGATCCTAAAGGTCTTTTCCAACCTTAATGATTCTGTGGTTCTATCTTAGAGCTACAGGAGATCATCTCACAAAAATGCCAACTCAGTGCTCAGAGGTGCCCACAAAATCTGCAGAGGACTGGGAGCAGGAAAATTATGAAAGGCTGGGGATGGAGCCCAACATGGTTTTAAAATCAAAACACGCACTGTGCACTTTGTTGTTGCAAGGACCTCAAGCCTCCTTCTGAGGAGGTGTTTAATTTATTTCCTTTTTAAATTAAAGCTTTGATAGGAATGAATCATTCAGTCCCATTTACCAGAAGACCTTTGCTCCCAGGCTTTAATTCTGTGGAAGTTTGCAGCTCTTACTTATGGTGAGGGTGGATGCTGTTATTGCTTTGTTAGGGGCAAGATGCTGCTAAGGGAGACTGAGAAAACCGATTAATTTAAGCTTTATAAACCACAGAAAGAAGTCCCACAGACTGATGAGAATGATAGTGTGTGTATCACAGCGGAATGAGAACAAGAGGCTTAAGAAATTAGGTTTGAGATGGAATGATATGTTGCAAATGGGTGCAGCAGAGCTGGTGGTTGCCAGAACTGAGTTGCAGGTTTTTTTCTCGTGATTTCTTGACTGTGCGGAAATACTAAACATAACTAAAGGATGTGGCAACCCCCCTTATCTTCCTGTTCTAAATGTCTTTGCGCTTCACCAGGGAGGGTTTATGGCTGTACAGATGTAGACAGCTGTGCGTGCCGTGCCCCCAGCTTGGTACTGGGAACCAGGGGGAGAGGATGGATAAGGAACAAATATTCACGTTTCTGGTATATTGCCAAAACTAGAGGTTGATAATTTAATTTGCTGCCCAACAGCTTGATAGTCTACAAAAACATCCCCCCTTTTTTGCAAACCTTGGAGTCACGGGTGCTGGGAAAGCCCAGGAAATAATAGGCTCCCTGCAGTTCCTAAATGTGACGGTTGGCATTCAAACCCAGGTCAAATATCTCATTTCTCAGCTTCAGCATTGTAATATCTCCAGTTATTTCTGATTTATGCAGCTGTCATAAACACTTTCAGCCATGGAAACCTACGGAAGTCACACTAAGGCCTTTGAGTAAAGCCAGAGATATTTCTTCATGCTGGAGGTTTTTGCTGGAACACCAGATCCCTTTATGTTCCTCTTCTGGAAGTATTTTGTCATCTCACACCAAAACTACCACCACAGTGTTGCCACCTGTGCACATGTCCTGGTTGGAGCCGGTTATTTCTGTGGATGTCACGCCACTGACCCCCCGGTGTCACTTGCCTGTTAGTGCCATGTGTGCCTGATGGCCGGTCCCCGAGCAGCAGGTGTCACAGAGCTCATGTGGAAACAGCTCTTTTGGAACAGCATGAGAGCTGCACCTTCAAACAGCAGCCTGAGGCAGTGCAGGGAGCAGGTACCTGTGGGGCTGTGCCCGGGACTGAGCTCCATCCCTGCACCCTCTGCTGGAATCAGAGCTTTGGATGAGCAAACAAAATTTTTCCAGGCATAGGCTCTTTTTTTGCCTTAACCCGGGATATAAAATCTGTTGCTGCTTTTGTGCATTCATTGCTGCCTGCCTGCCCTTACATGGGTTTCTTTACGATTTCTGGTCACGCAAAGAGCTGCATCATTTACAGGCAGGATTCGCAGGAATGTGGCTCTGCTGCTGCGGAGCAGCTGGAGGACACCCTTAAATAAAACAGGAATCCTCCTCACAAGCTGTTTCATGTTACCATGACGGCTTGTAGATAGAGATAAATCCTTTCTGACCTCTGTGACCCGGCTGGCAAGCAATGACAGGTTCCTGCTGAGCCTGGACCCAAGTTCTTTTAATATTTCTGAAACTTCTGGAGCATCCCTCCCTCCTCGTGCACATGACTAAGTACAAAGAGAATTTAATCTGCCTCTCTCACAATTGTGATCTCTAGGGACTGATTTTCATAGACTGTTCCTGGAGCCTCCCTGCAAAAAGCAGAGTTGTCTGCACACTGAAACTGCTCCCAAATTCACCCCAAAATGCATCACCCAAACCTGACTGAGGCTGGAAAGTCTCTGTAGCTGTGACATACCATGACACAAATTCCTGGCTGCGCATACAGGAGTGGAATTTCTCCTTAGGAGAGGTGAGAGTGTTTAACAGGGTCATTCTGTGTTGCAACTTCCCAGCTTCCGGGTGTTGTTAACAGAGAAATGGTATTTTCAACAGCTCAGTGGAATGACCTGCACAAACCCTGTCCCAAGCCTGTTATTAGGCATCTCTGGGTTGTCTGTGAGCACTCAGGTTCCTTCAGTCCCAGCCCCATGTCAAACCAGAGGGGGATGCTGAAGGACTGCACTGAGAATAACACCTGAGGAAGTTTTTGGTTGTCCCAGTCCCAACGTGGCTTGCTCATTCCTTACTGTTTGCTTCAATGCTGTGCTTGTAGGAAACAAAGGTCATTTCATCTGCAGCCTGTTCTGTGAGGCCTGTGCAGGACTTACAGCAGAATCCCTGGGATCTCATAATTTGCTTAGAACTACCTTAAGGTGATTTTTTTAAGAGGTAGTTTTGTGATTTCCACCCCCTGCCTTTTCAGGGCCCCCAAACTGTATGTGCCTGACCTCATATTCCTGTTGCTGAACAACAAGTGGATGCACAAAGACATTTTACCACAGACACAATAAGGCATTAACACATCTATTGCTTCACATTCTCCAAGATGTATTAAACTATGGAGGCAGCTCTGCATAGGTTCAGCTCTTAGTTCTGCTACTGAAAGGAAACAATAATGAAGAAATCATTGTACTGTGGATGGAGAACGAGGCACGGGATGTTCTGGTGCAGGAGTTAAGAATTAAAGGTGATCAAAATAAACTTTGAAATGAAGATATCCAGCAGCAATAAGCAAAAACAGGGTGAAAAAGGCTCTCACTCCAAGAGCATGTGCAGTTTTTTAGACTGATTTGAATAAATTGAATTGAGCAGGCTCTTGCAGACTCAGTAATTCAACACAGGCTGCTGCTGGTGCTTGGTAAAAATCCTGCCCAGAGCTTGGTAGGATAAGAAAGCATGGAAGGGTGTGGAATAAATCACTATGTATTTTGGATATGTATAAGCAAAAAGAGCTGGATGGAGAGTAGCTTGGCTGGGAGAACATGGGTTAAGTAGCCCATGCTTATTCCACTGCTCCTCCCTGTGCCAGAGCCAACTTCTGGGCCAGAGCTGCTCCAGCTTCCCCCCCTTGCAGACAGGTTTGGAATACATAGACCAGGGTGGTGTTTGTCCAGTGCTGGAGGCTCAGAGTGCTTTGAGCACTGGGCAGCTTCTCCAGCCTTCCTTCCCAAAACATTTATGCTCCAAGAGAACCCAGTAACTTTGCTCATGCCTGATCTTTACAAACTTGCAGTCGAGGATGGATGTCGAGTGTTTTTCTATTTGCAAACACTTTCACATACCTCTCCCTTTAGGCTCGCAGGGCTCTTAATGGAGCGTAATAATGGTAGTTCAAGCTTTTCTGGGAAGTTTCTGTGGACCTGCTGCCAGCCCTGCTGCAGTGCTGGCAGTGTGTGAGCTCAACGATCGTGTTTCACAGAAAGTGCCCCAACAGGCTGTGGCAAAATGCAGCTCCTTGCACGTTGTGTCAGTGCTGTTATCCCCCTCGGTACAATGGGTGAACAACATGGAGTTGTGTCAAAGGAGGGTGTTAGGCTGGATATTGGGAAAAGGTTCTTCCCCCAGAGGGTGGTTGGGCACTGAACAGGCTCCTCAGGGCAGTGGTCACGGCCCCAAGGCTGACAGAGCTCAAGGAGTGTTTGGACAGCACACTCAGGTGGGGTTATTCTGGTGTCCTGTGTGTGCAGGGTCAGGAGCTGGACTTGATAATCCCTGCTAGCTCAGTATATTCTGTGATTCCATGAAGCCCAGGTGCCCAGGCTGTGCTCGGTGACAGATGAGGAGCTGCTGTGACATCGCTGCAGCTGCCACGGCCCACGCTGTGGTTTGGCTGCTCATGGGCTGTCTAGACGAGCCTTTGAGAGGGCCATGTTCTTCTGGTTCCCATTTGATTACGAGACAGGCTTTTTCATCTCTAATGTACACACACACGAATAAAATAACTGCTGTGGCATTTCTTGTACAAAGCCCCTTTTTTGGAAGGAGTGATTTGATCCATACGTTTCCATTCCCCACCATGGATATAATTTCATCTTTCCCATTTGGGCATTAGGTTTCCTGAAAAAAAGGGTGAGGTGAAAATGCTGAGCCCCAGAGAAAGTGCTCGTATTTAGCAAAGAGCTGCAGCTGTGCAAATACGAGGCTTTCCCTGGAACAAGTGAACTGAAATCCACCTGGTTTCATTGCTTCCACTTAACACATCCAGCCCCAGGCTCTCCCTGCCTGGCAGGAGCGAGGTTGGCGCCTGTGCTGGGGCACAGCAGGGCTGGGACAGCTCTGCCGTCGCCAGAACTTCTGCAAGAACATTGGGATGGGTCTGAGGGGACCATTGCAGTGGCAGTTCCTCTGAGCAGTGTGGAAACACACATTAATTTCCCTGTAACTCAAGCAGTAGGTCCCAGTGGTGAGGAGAGAGGGCTTTGGATCAAGAGCCAAGGCTTTGCTGGGAGCTTTACTTGTGGCTCCTTGTTGGCTGCTGCTGGTTCATCCCTTTGCTTTGTGCTCGTGTTCTCCTCAGCCACCTCCTGCTGTGGGCACCGGGTGCCTCTCCTGGGGCTGCCAGGGCACAGGCACTGCTGGGTGTTTGCCATGGATAATGGTACCAACTGTGTGTAAAGAGGGATCAAAAATGTGGCTTGGGAAGTCTTGGGAACTTTGGAGGGAGTTAGAGACAACTCCTGCTGTTTGATCATTGCATTCCCCTAATGTTGTTCTCGAGTATCTAAAGTAGAACTGAATCAAGGCCAGGTCAGAGCTACCTACCAGGTTTTGCACTGTCCTGGAAAAATGGATATGAAAGCCAAGTCTTCCCTTTCCACCTCAGGCCAAGCTCCTGTGAATGGCCCAAGTTACCAAACCTCCAGAAACTATTTACAAGGGACTGGAATGACAGATAAGGGCAAATGGCTTCACACTGCCAGGGGGCAGAGTGAAGTGAGATATTAGGAAAAAATTCTTCCCTGTGAGGGTGGTGAGGCCCTGGCACAGGTTGCCCAGAGAAGCTGTGGCTGCCCCATCCCTGGAAGTGTTCAAGGCCAGGTTGAATGGGGCTTGGAGCAACTTGGTCTAGTGGAAGGTGTCCTTGCCCATGGCAGGAGGTTAGAAGTAGAGGATCTTTAGGTTATTTCCAATCCAAAGGATTCTGGGATTCTCTGAAACAAAAGAAGTGAGCACAAAGCCAGCCCGGGGTGCTGCTCCCATTGCTCACCCTCGGCACAGGCGTCGGGTGCTCCTGGGCTGGCAGCCAGTTCAGGGGGAATGTTTCTGCTCACTGCAAGGGGATCAGACCCCTGGATAAACTCAACAGCTTCTCTCCATAAAGGGTTTGAAATTGGGTAAGTGGCTGCATCATCTGGAGCTAAATAAATGAGAGATTTTCATTTTGAAATGGGCTCTCTTCCAAGCATGTTTTAGTTTGGGGAAAATCTGCTCTCTGCAGCTTTTCTGAAGACTTTCTCTGCTCTTCTGTTGACTATTCTGCTTTTGTTTATGAAATCAGACTGGTGTTGAATTTCATATGTTATTGAATAGTTCTGAGCATGCTTTGGCCCTAAGCAAATATATGGTAATAACATAAGATCAGTCAAGGAAAACGCAGAAATTCTCTATTTGTCACCACACACCTTACTGTGTTTGCAGGAGATAAGGAGATCAGACTTTTCCAGCCCTGTCCAGCATGATCCTGTCCCTAGACTGGATCAGCAGTACAACATATCAAGCACTTCAGTGAGTCTCCCATTGTTTATCCAATCAAGAACATAAAAAGAATTCTGTGGAATAGCTATAAATTCAAACATAGAGACTTTTGTTGAGCAAGAAAAAGAAATTATGAAAGACCAGAATACAAAATTAAAAAAAGTCTGCAGTATCACTAATAGACAAGGAGTTATTTGTCAGCTTCCTAGCTTACAACTCAGAAATTGGTTTGAGGATTGAAATGCAGTACAACAGCAAAACTGCTGCAGGTGCTCTTCATAAAAGCAATATTTAGTTATTGTGTTATTAGATCTTATCTGAAAGGGCTTTTAAAATATTTGTTATCCAATCCTACCTCTAACACAGTGTTGTCCTTATGTGTCTAAATATTTTTTTCCATTAGACCACCCGTGTTCATGTCAACAAACCCCAGAAATTAAATTTATTCACTAAGTAGAATAACGGAATCCCAGAATGCTTAAGGTTGGAAGGGACTTCAAAGCTAATCCGTGGGCAGGGACCCCTTCCACTAGACCAGGTTGCTCCAAGCCCCATCGAACCCAGCCTTGGACACTTCCAGGGATGGGACAACCACAGCTTCTCTGGGCAACCTGAGCCAGGGCCTTACCACCCTCACATGAATTAATTTCTTCTGTATAATCTCACCCAAGTTTCCCCTCTTTCAGTTTGAACCCACTACTCTTTGTCCTATTGCTGTAGTTACTGCTGAACTTCTTGAACATCAGTTCCTGATGAATTTCTTGCCCGTTTGATGGCTCTTGCTCCTTGTGATGGGGTGTTGAATGGATTTCGGATGACTAGTGAGTGAGAGGGGTATTACAGAGCTCAGTGGAAAATCTTGAGTTTGGATCAGTCATTTTCATTTCTTTTAGTGGAAGCATGGACCTCTCTGTTGTGAATTTAGGAGCACTGGATATAGTTTTGCCATCTTTAGTTACCTTTCATGGTCCCCTGCAGAGCAACTCCTGAGCCAGGAGGAGGTCCACAGGTGACAGCTCCAAAGCTGTAGGTGTTCCCAGTAATTCTGAAGAACACAGTAGAAATTCTGTGCCTTTGATAAAATAGTGAACTCTATTAAATTTGTACAGCTTCTAAATAAACTTCTGTGGAAACCTATTAGTTAGGTGTGTTAAATTTTACAAGACTTCCTTGCAAGCTGTGCTGGTTTTGATCAACCACCAGCTCAGCTGAGTTCAGTCTATCTACTCCTGGCCATTTATAAGAAAGGATTTAACCCCCAAATTAATAATAATAATAGAAAATCAAACCATTTAGCATCAGCAGGGCAAGGAAATGGAGCTTGCCATGTTCTGTCAACAGCAGCTCTGCTCTGTGTAAAGAAATTAACTCCCCAAGTGTACTTGCCCTTTGGGTCTGAGTTTAATCCCATGTATTTCTATCACTTTTAATAACTAGATTTATATTGGACACCAAATGTTAAAATTAGCTAAACTTGAAAGGCCTGCCTTTGAAATGAGTCAGAATAGATTCTCCGTCGAAGTTACTGCAGTGCCAATAAGGATTAATTAAAACTGAAATGTTCTTCATTGTGTGTTAATTGAAGAATTGTTATTCAGTCAACCTTCTTGATTTTTCTCTGTGTTAAATAATCATGGAAGTATTTCACCTAGTCTCACTGTTTATTTAACCAATTAATTAAGGGAGGGGATATTCTGCATTTATTAGTATTTTAATTGGAGAATTTTATTCCCGATGGCCTAAACATCTACATATGTTCAGGTTTTGTGTTTTGCTTTTTTATCTTTTAAATGACCAATGTTCCTGATTGTACACACTACAAACTGGGGGAAAAAAAAAAAGCTTTCAAGTGCTCTGCACAATTGAACTTCATTAGGGCTTGAAGACCAGGGGCCAGGTTTCCATCTCAGCTGTGCTCATGTAAGATAAAGTAATTCCCCACTGTAATAATGGATTTGCTCTGAGCTGGTTCTGGCATCGAGATGAGAATTTGGCCTTTGTGACTTAAATAATTAGAGCGCACGTTGTATAATGGTATTTAACAGCTCAAAACATTCTATTTAATGGCCACTGATTTATAAAAGGTCACTTTATAATGTATTCACAGCTTAGTGACTGCCACAAAATTTAAAGCTCCATGGAGAGCCCTCTTGCAGGGAAAACATGAGAAAACCTTCACTTTAAAAGGACAAAATTTTAAAAGGTTTAAATTTAAAATTTAAATTTAAAATTCAATTTAAAAGGACGTGTGTGCATGGCTTTTTTCCTGTGTGACCACACTCTAGGTGACATTATCATTGGCTCCATCCCTGGAAGCGTTCAAGGCCGGGTTGGATGGGGCTTGGAGCAACCTGATCTCAGGGAGGGTGTCTCTGCCCATGGCAGGGGCTGGGACAGGATAAACTTTAAAAGTCCCTTACAACCCAAACTATTCTGTGATTCCATGATGTTATTTAAAAAACTCCCAACTTGTGGGGTCCTGAAAATTTGTAGATATTTGCAATTCCAAAACAAATCAAGGTGCTTCAATATTGTTCTCTGCTTTCCTTCCCTACGCTCTGCTGTGAACAAGAAGGCAGCAAACACCAACACAGGTTTCATGCTGACAGTCCATATTCTTTCTGTTCTTTATTTAATTTCCATCTTCAGTAACCCTAGAAATACATTTTTTCCTCCTGACTTCATCCAGCTTTTTTATTTCATTGGGGAGATCAAGACAGAGATTACTCCAAATAAAATAAGACCTTATCTTGCACAGAAAAATATGAAAAACATATAAGCATGTCCAGTATCTCTTTGTTTCTCTGTACCAGTGCTGAGTGATTTATAGTCACAATTCTTATTTTCCTGATAAGAAAAGTGTCTTTAGACTAAAAATTTGGCAAAAAAAAAAAAAAAAAATTTCCCTGTAAAATCAAAGATGAATGTGAAATACTTTTTAAGTCCAGATTCCAAGCATAGTTTCTGATTTAGCAATGCAGTTAGGATACAGTTACATTAGAAAATATGAACAAGCCCCTCAGTCAGGGAAGCCCTTGGGTACTTATTTAACTACCACTGGGTTTATTAGGAATATGAATATTTGGTTGAAGCCAGGTCACTGTGATAAATATAAAAAGTTAGATTAGGAAGCACTGCCTTGGTGATATACTCAGGTGAGTTGATGTCACTGACACTGGAATTTTGCATTCACCTTATCCAAGTTGTCAGGGCATCCTTTTTAACTTGTGCCTTAGCTGAATCTCTGTAGGTAGTTTGTCTTTATTACTCTGAATTGATGATTTTCTCAGTGACTGCCCATTGATTTGCTTTTAAAAGGCATTAAATGTTTTGCAAATAAATGTTTTGCCAGTGATGCATTCAATGCTCAGCAAAGGAGGAGGGTTCACGCCAGGCATGAAAAGCCAAAGGTGGTCAGAAAAAGCCTGGGTGACAGAAAATTAAGGAAGTGAAGAGCAGAGAACAAATCATGACAAAGTTGGGGAGGAATCTGGGAGGACTTTTCTCTACTTTGCTGTTCATGACACTGCCGGGAGTCATAAAGTCCTGAGCTAATATTGGTTGTCACTGAATCCTGGCAAATAACCAGAACTGAAAATTAGGGTGAATCACAATTTGTGCTTTTAAAAGGAGAGATATGAAGAATCCTATTATATCCATCTACCAGTGCCCATCCATCCAAATCTGCTTGTTGGAGTCCACTGTTAACCACTCTTACTGCCCAAGGTAATGGCTTTTCCTAAGAGAGCCCTTTTCCATGGAAGCACTGTCAAAACAAGGACAAGCTTTGGGCCCATCAACCTTGAGAATGTCCTCTGACATTATTAGCTGAATTCATCAGCTATTAATGACTGCAAGATATATAGGATAGACTCTGGTTAGCAGTGGGGAAGACTTTTCAATTCATTCCACTCCAAGTTCTATTTATTCATTTAGACTAAATGGAGTTATTATAGGTCATGACTTCATTTCCAAAGTATCAGGTGAAAATACTTTCCAATTTGACAAATAGAGGACACCGATTGCAATAAAATTAAATACCATCTTCAATAATTTCTTTGATTTTAAAGGATATTTCCTCTAAGTTTTACTTTCATTAACTCAGTCCAGGTGGGGCCTGGAGAAGTGAATGATGGTTCTCAGTGCTCAAAAGAGAGTTGTTGATTCCAATAATGAATTTGGGGACTTTGGGTTTTCAGAGAACAGCAGCAAGATTTTTTTGTCCTACTAAGCGCTGAGTGACATGGAAAATCTGAAATATAATAACCACCATGTGCAGAGGGGATTCACAATAAAGCTTCTGATTTTATTTTGTGATCTGAGATTTACCTGTGATACATGTGTAAATCAGATGTGACTAAAGAAAAAATCCTCTCTGCCCTTAAGTTCCCTAAAGGAGTGCCTACACTCAGTGCCTTTTACCTGTAGATGTTACTGCCCAAGTGCTTTTGATAAGGGCATTGCAATACAAATTGCAGCTACAGCAATATTAAAGTTCTATCCAAATTTTTTTTTTCCCCAGCAGGAAATCTGGAAAGCCATCTGCACCACTGACTACTGCCAGAGCAGGGTTCACCTTTCCATGTCCTGTAGCTGTTTGAGCTCTCAGCAACCTGTGCTGTGGTTGTGATACAAAATTCCTAAACCCAGCCAATGTGGCAAGATTGGCCCTGTTGAAGATTCCCACCGTGCCTTCCATGTGCTTTCTGGCTGGACTTGGCTGCAGGGTGGCTGGCTGGCCTTCTCCAGGAGCTTCCAAAAAATGGAGGAAGAGCAGAGGGGTGGGTCTGTTAACCTTACCAGGAGAGACCCAACCCAGGTGAGGACAATCTTCACAGGTGGAAACAGAGGCACCTGTGCCTAAGAGGAGATGGAAAGGACTGCAGAAGAATCCTGGGAGGAGTGACCTTATGGCATCTGGGATTTTACAGGGTCGTTGAAGGATGACAGATTGTCTCCAGGCACAATCACACATGTCAGGTAGGATTGATATTAGTCCTACTTTCTGTGCCCAAAAGTGTATGATAAGAATAGAAAATGTTCTGGAGTCACAGATGGGTGATGGGTGGCTCCTCACATGTGCCTTGGAGGGGGCTGGATGAGCAGCCCATGTTGTGAGAAAAAGCCTCCCGAAATCACCATCATGCTTGCATTGCCCTCAGATTCCTAACAGGGTAGCTTAGATAAAGATCTTTACTAATTTGAAATAACACAGCCTGCAGGATTCCCCCCTTTGCTGGCTGTGAAAGTTGAAAATGTTCCAGGAATAATTTTGCTCAAGTTGTACAGGGAAACTTCAGGTCCCCCAAAGGGAACGTGGAAGAACTCTGATTTAACTCCAGTTCCTCCCCTGCTCAGGCAGGGGTAGAGTGCAGTGAAGTTTAGATTGTAGGATCCACCCCCCTACAGGCAGGTTCCACCTGTGAGCACAGGAACTCACCTGCTTCACTCCAGAGCTGCAAAGCAAACGTTTCTGTGCAAACTTTGAGAATGTCCAGGCACGTGAGCATGGCCAGATGTGTGTGCTGCATCAGGTTGGAATAAAAAGGTGCTTTAGACAGAAAATAGGTCTGCACAAGATGAGCATAATGCCAAAAATAACATAAAAGCCCCTTTGAGAGCTTTTATTCAACAGTTTGGGGCTTTGTGCACCTTCATTTTGTCAGAGCTGTATATTTAGTTCTCCAAACACTGTATTAAGAAATCAAGGTGTAATCAATCAGATCTTTCTGTAGTTGCTATTCCCCATGAGGAATCCTTTCAGTTGTAGGAGCAGGATATTATTTTGTGAAGGTAACTGTGGTCTTGGAATGTGTTTGGGCATTGTGGGCGTGACAATAGCAAACAAAAACTATTTCCTTGGAGGTCCAGCCTAAAGATTTTATAAACACCATAAGATGGTGTAAACAAGAATTAATTAAAAGTCCTGGTCAGAACTTGTTCTGTGACTTAAAGCAGGACCAGCACAACTACAGAGATTTGAACCATGTCAAAATATTTGCTTTACACTGTTTGCAATGGCTTGGCCAAAGGGCCTGGTGGATTTTCCCTCCGGGCATTTCTCTGGATACTGAGGCTGTTGAGGCTGGGTCACGGAGACAGATTAGAAATCTCTTCCCTACTGCTATGGCTGGTGGACATGAATGGTCTAGTGGGTCCCAGCTTAACCTGGCAGTATGGAATGGAAATTGCAGCTTCCAGCTGAATCCTGGAGAACAGTGAGATAACAAGAAACAGAACAGGCAGGAAGAAGTGGAGCCCGTGTGTCCTCTGTTCCCCATGGTGTTGCAGCAGGAGGGCTGCTCCCAAAGTCATAATTCATGGCGGTTTAGAGTGGATAATGCCTGAATTTTATAATATTTTGTATTTTTCTTAGGAGGTGACAAAGTGACTGATAATCATAGGGATCATGGTTTTGATGGGAGCAGCTGGGGCACAGTGAGGAGAAATGCTGTGCCTGACGTTGCTCTGCAAATCCATCACAGAACCCAGAATCCAATCCATAGAGCTGACAGCATGGCAATAATTTCTCTGCAGAGATCCACGAGGGATCTTTGTAGGTCTGATCCAGGTGGCTGGATCTGCCTGTGCCATAGTCCTGCAGGCACAGGAGAGCAGCCAGAGCTGCTGGCAAACAGCCTGTGAGCAGAAGGTGCTCCTGTGCCTTTGGCTGACCAAGAGTTACAGTTGTGAGTTTTGCTCAAACATGATCACTTTTCACTTGGAATAAGAGAATGATGGGGGAACAAAACAATGGGATCATCTGCAGCTTGGGGCTGACCGTCCTCCACTCTTCACGCTCCAGTTTCTCCCTGAAGGGAGTGGCCTGCCATGGGCTGCCAGGAGAAGGCACACTCTCCCTTTGGGATGTAGCCTCTCCCTTGTGAATGTAGCCTCTGGGCCTTTTTAAGAAGAGGAATATAAATCAACTGTATTTTTTAATTACAGCCTTAATTTCTCTAAGGTACACCAAAACCATCTGAAGATAATATTTTACTGGATTTTTCTCCTGACACTGTCTGTCCAGTGGAATGGTAAAAATGCTCTGTATTTCCTATCAATATCCAAATCAGTATCCAAATCAATAACATTTTCATCTGGCAAAGCTGGTGAAAACTGAAAGCCTTGTGAAGGTGTCCTGTTAACAGCATCTTAATCGCTGCTGGCAAAGCCAAGCTCTCCCTATTATGAATGATGATTTAAAATCCAGTAATATCTAGATGTTTATCAGGAGATAAAAATGGTGGCTCCTTGTTGTAACTGAAAAGAGAGGACTCATGAATATGTGGGGCTTTTTAGTAACTTCTAATGAAGATTTTAAAACAATGTCCTTATATTTTTGCATTTCAGACTATCCAGGAGCTGGCAGAGCAGGCAGTAACATGTAATGCAAAATGAGTTGAAAAGAAAATCTTTGTAGGTCTGGGATAATTATTTGTTACCACGGGGGGGGGGGGGGGGGGGGGGAGTAGAGTCTGCTTTTTTAAAGAAAAAAGCAAAAGTTCAGGGTTAACTTGCCATTTTGAGCTTTTTTGCTCTCTGTGAGACTTTGAGGGGTAATTATGGGCAGTCACATCACTAATCCACTCAATGCTCGGAGGTCAAAATGCTTCACAAGATTAAGGGGGTATAAGACTTTGAGAAGATTGGTTAAGGTCATATCAAAGTTTTAGTGATTAGATTTTATTTTAGCTATTACTAAAGTGAAGCAAACAGGTGCTTGTGCTTCTGCAGCTGGATGGCACTTGGACCCACAGGCTGTGGAACTGAATGAAATCCACTTTGAAGTATCTCCTCTGTCCTGCAAAGCAGGCGGTTCCTCAGGGCTTGGGAGGTAGAGAGCCTGTTATACCTGGAGAAAATGTGGAAATCAATGCTGGTGATGACACGGAGGGCAGTGTGGGCAGCAAGGGCTGGGTGGGAGGAAGGAATCACAGCTGGATCGGCACCACCGCGCTCGGTCCCAGCTCCTTGTGGGGCTTCCTCTGTGAGCAAGGCAGGATCAGATAAACCCACGTGCAGAGTGGTGTGAGAGGTGGAGAACCCTCAGGTGTCGGAATAACTGACTTCTCTTTATTTAGGGATTACTTTTTAATTCCTACTTTCAGATATGGCCAGGAATACACGTAGCCACTAATTAAAGTAAATAGGTGCATGAAAGATGTGTTGAAAACTCTCTGTCTGTCTGCCAAGGGGGATGTGTGAGATTCTGGAGAGTGTGTGAATGCACTTTGCTGGGAGTTTCCCAGTCAGTTGTGATTTTTCTTGTGCTTCCCCTTTAACCAACTGGTTTGTGCAGTTTGGAGAGGAAATATCCAGAGATATTTCCCGTATGGGAAAATACCGGCAGCAGTGACACACGCTGTGCTCACCGTGTTCCTACTGAGCAGAGTGTTTTCAAGCACCAGCCTTTTTTTTTTTTTTCCTTTTTTTTTTTTTAAATTAAAAATGCACTTTAAAATATTTTGGTGGTTTAGAAATGATAGTAGGAATAACCACCCCTGCTGTGAGGGATGCCTTTGCCAGTGGAGGGGACACTGTCTGTGTCACACAGCCTAATCTCCCAGCAACACAGCACTGGTTAATAGGGCACAGGTCATCAGGATGAAGAGTTGAGCTCACTACTGGAAGAGGGATCTGGCTCAGAAATCAGCAGAAGCAAGAAACCCCAACACTGAGGGCACTGGGATGACCAAGGGCTGGACCAGCCAATTCCCCAGCAGTGAGAGGGGAATCTTTGTCACTTGTCACCTCTGCAAATCTCTCATAGCCTCTCTCCAGGAACTTCACAAATTGGCTGGCTTTGCCTGAACAAGTGAACAAAGTCCCTGGAGCAGGATAGCAAACCTCTGGAGCAGGAGAGGGTGGCTGCTGCAGGGAGCTGAGCAACCCATATTCACCCCACTAATAGGGCTTCTTCACATCCCACGTGTGACCTGATTCAATGATCAGTTTATTCTTTAGTAGTTCTCATTGATCCAACATGGTATTGAGAGCAGAGGGAGCTATCAAACTGCAAATAATTTTGCATGATGCCCATGGTAGAGAATCACTCATTTTCTGCACAGCAAAGACACGCTCAGGGAGAAAAATGATCCACAAGCATGAGAAAACAGGCAAAGTTTTAGCTCAAAATCTTGGGAAACTCAGCATTAGCCTGCCTTAAACTGTGTCAGAGTGGGAGTCTGCATTTCTAACATCCTTGTAAGCACTACTTAGCATTTAAATTTAGGATTTTCTCTGTGGGCGACGCCAAACCAGTGGCATCACACTGCATATGACCCTTTGGCAAGCCCTGCAGTAACAGCCTGCTGGCAAGTTCCTCTTGCTTCAACCCTGATGTAAACAGAGTGGTCGGTGGTGTTCCGGAGGCGGGAGGGATGGCAGCCACTGCAGGGAGCCCTGTGAGGTGCCTCGGGGAGCTCAGCCTCAAACAGCAGCCCCTGAGAAACATCTGGAATGTACAAAACATCACAGCTGAGCTTTAAGGCCCCTTCCACCCCAAACCACTCTATGTCTTTACAACACTGGGTTTCACCTGGCAGAGGAGGCCATGTGGAAATGTCCCAGCACCCAGACTGGGGAAGCCTTGGTGCCTGTTTCACATCTGCCACCAGAAAATTTGACCTCTTGAATCTTTTCAAGGGAATGTCAGTAACTTTGGAGGACCTCAGCCAGGGAGGACTTGCTGGCCTGATGAGACTGATGTGCTCTTGCAGCAGCACCACATACTTTTAAAATGTAACTTCTTTCCTTGTCGTGACCTTGTGTCTTTCATAGCTTTGCTGTCATTGATTTTCAGTCTTGTTATTGGTTTATTTTTGTACCACACGTGCTCAATGAAAACAGAGAGCCTGAGAACGTAGCTTGGGCAGTCCTTTATCTGCTGACACTAGAAGGAAGAGAAGCACAGAAAGAAAATCAGCAGTGAAGGGAGTTGTTCTGTTTTGTCATGTAGCAAAAGGCATAGCCAGGAGAAAGGTGGCTGCAAGACGTGGTGTTGCTGTGTCTCAACTCTCATAACAGTTTTCCTCTGTAATTCTCTCCTGGCATGCTCTGCTGGGGGTTTGGGAGAGGAGACCTCAAAATGAAATGGAAGGAAAAAAAAAAAAAACCAACAAAAAACACTGTCAAGACATGTCATACTTTGCTAAAATGGAATCAGAGGTTATTGAAAAGACTTGAAGAGCTGCTTTTTCAGAAGCAAAGGTGGGAGTGAAATCCAGGTATTGGTGCTGTCTTTGCTCGTACTGTGCCAGTTACAGCATTTGCATAAATAGGGCTACTGAAGAAAGTGTCTGCTCTGTGTAATTTTCTTAACAGGACTGTGCCAACACCAGAACTTACTGAGAGCAAGGATAGGGTGTCACCTACAGCAGCGAAGAAACTGTAGAGTGTGTGTTCAAACCAATGTTCGTGACTGTCTCCTCCTCAGCAGTTTTCATCCAGAGCCAATGTCAACAGCAGGGAACTGCTCTGGCTTCCCATGGCAGTAATTGCTGCTGTGGAATATGAATATTGTAGAATATTGACTTTGCAAGTCAATAGATCTGAATAATTGATTTGAACACTGTTTGCACACTTTTTTTTTTTTTCCCCCATATGAAAATGAAGAGCTGCCGACTTCCTGGATAATTTGCTCCACAGATTTTTGCCGAGCGAGTCGACTACACAGCTGTTTATTTCAATGCTGATGCAGGAGTTCACAGGAGTCAGAGAGGTTTTAAATCCATTGGGAGGTGCAGAAGAAGTTGCCAGGACAAAAGGTTTCCTTGTGTTCCTCCTTGCCATTTCACCTTATTTTTCACTTCAGTTGGATTTAATTGAGATATATGTGTGTGTGTGTGAGTGTGTATATATATACGTTTATACATGTATATATGGGGGAGTCAAGAGGAGACTGAGCTAATAATATGGTTCCAGGTGTGAAAGAAATTTGGGGTTCTCTGAGTTCTCCTATTTACGATATGTAACTGTTGAAAGTAAAATTGAGAATGGCAAAGGCCTCTTGAGCCTTAAAATAGAAGACAAATGAGAAAGCAGTAGCTTCATGAAAGGTAAATAAGGTAAAAGGGTTTGGAAAGGGAGATGAGCTGTGAGTTGGATAGGTGAGGTAATCAAGAGTGTGAACAGGCTGTGGAAGATGGACTCAGATTAGGTGCTAACGCACGTTAATTTACGAGTTTTGGACAAAACCCAGAGAGGAAGAAAATTGCACTTGGGATTGAAATGACAAAGCAATAGGAAGTAGTTTATGTCTGAAGTCTGAAAGCCTCCATGAATGATATGCAAAGAAATGAGCACTGACCCATCTAAATAAATCATCCGTGGCATGGAAGGGAACTGAGCTCATCACCAGTCCCTGCAGGCAGAAACCTCGGCTCTGAGCAAAAGCACCATGGTATGGGGAGGATCTGGGCATTGCTCTGGCTTTGCTGTTTCACTCAGGTAAAGAACCTGGAGCAAAATCTTGTTGGCTCTCCTTAGAGGCTGTGGCACGATGCCAGTGACACCATGGCAGGAGCTCGTGTCTCCTACAGCCTCAGAGACAAGGGCAAATGCCCTGGGAGCACTTTTCCAAAAATTTCTCAACCATACCATGGCTGTGAAACAACATGGCTTCATCTCTTGCTGCTTCTGAGCACCAGAAACAGCCTTGAACAGAATTACTTACTTTACATCTCATTAGTATGATTACATAACTAAAAATATTGTCTGGTGAAGTATTTCAGGACTGGAGCGAGGCCGAGGAGAACAAAGGCTGCATTCTGGGCAGGCTGGGCTGCAGTTTGACATTAAACACAAACATCTCTTTGCCATCTTTGTGTAAAGGCTGAAAATATTGTGGGGACTTGCAGCACTTGCTACTCCACTGCTGTTGTCTGACCCATAGTAGGTTGTTACAGCAAGAGAGGTTTTTCCTCCCCACCTCTGTTTTTAAACACCAAGGGTCCCAGTTCTCTTACAGACTTCTGCTTAAATTGGATTCTGTTGCTCTTTTTGCACGTGGTTCATTTTTCTTCACTGCTGGGACATGTAAAGCAGCGAATCTGCATGGGGTTAATGCCTGAGTGCACTAAAAAAAGCAGAGGCTGGCAGGGAGGAGTGGGAGAAAGTAGATCAAGAGAGAGAGCTTTGTTCCAGTTCGAGTGCTTGAAGGATGAGGGAGCGACTCACGCTGTTGTTACTGCAGGCTGGAGGAATGTTGTTAAAGGGATGGGATCTGGTCTCGCTTCAGTTTGAAATTTCATATCTCTGATGACCAGCACAATAAGTGGGGAAAACCCTTTCCACAAACATTCTCATGTGTGGGAGTCCATCCCTGGTCTGACACACCATTTCAGGTGGTCATGATACAAGTTTGGTTTTGCAAAATTAAAACTTTCTTGGATTCCTCAGGCTATTTAACTAGGAAATCGCTAAAAACTCAACCCTCATTGCCGTGGGCATCACTAACAGCCAGTCGATTCTGTGTTTTGCAGATGGATACATTGAACTTTGTCAGCTGAAATATTAATTAAATTCCCTCCTGCTCTCAGGAATAAAACATTGCTGGAGGTACATGGGAGCAGATGAATTATTTCCTGCTTCTCTCACTCTTGCAACCTCCTTTCCAGATCTCTCCCATTTAATACGTTCTATTTTGTTTCCTTGTGGGGAGACATGAGGAAGAGGTCAGGAGAATGCAGGGGGGAGGCTTTTGCTTTCTAAGGCATGAAGAGAATTTAGGGACTCTCAAATATAACAATGGCTTTAGAGAAAGGAAATTCCTTTGCAGCAGCAGATTTTTGCCCAGGCTGGCAGAGAACTTTGAGTGTGCAAACTCTGAGTGTGTGCATGTGTGTGTGTGCCTGTGAAACATGGTCTTGAACAGTGCTGGGGCTGCTGGCACTTTCCAGGCTGTGGTGTGACAATGTGAGAACATCCCTGAGACACCCAAAAATGAGGTTATTCCCAGGGGTCCCAGCCCTGTCCTGTGCTCCTGGATTGTGGCATCCCCCAAGGCACAGAGGGGATGCAGTGTGCAAAATGCAGCTCAGATGGCTGCAGCAAATGCTACAGCAAAGGGAATTTGCAGAAATAATGAGGCAGAGCTCATCTTCCCCAGGAAAGAAGAAACGTGACATGGAGAGAGAAATGAGGGATCTGCATCTGTAATGCGAAAATTAGCAAACTTTCTCAAGAGTCATTTTCGCTCTGCTCATTCTTTACTGGGGATGGGGAGCAGTTCAGGCTTGGCAGATCAGAAGAGTTGTCATCTTCTCATTTTCATGTACTTCAGTACTTTGTAATCTTGGCAAAAGGAAGGTGCTGAAGGGGGTCTATTCTTGAGTTTCCAATTCTTGCCTTTCCAATGTTGATTAAACAAGAAAATCTCCTACAAGCCTCTTCTTGTTAGATTTTTCAGTCCTATTTCAAGATCAAATAGGCTTTAAAACAGGTCTGGATAAGCTCACAGACTTAATCTGCTTGAAAGGTATAGGTTGGGCAACAGGCTCGACGTGACAATAGCTCACTCTGCATATCACAGGTGCCCTCTGTCCTTGGCAGATAAGTCCTAGACGTTTTCAGAGGTTGCCTGGGATATCAATGTTCTGCCACTGGCTCAGCACAGTTGTACCTGAAGACACTTGTTTAATGGAAACAGTTTGCATTTTTTGCCACTAATACTTGAGCAGGATCAACATTATTGAGCTAATTAGAATTCAACGAGAACTGATTGTTCATCAGAGAGGGGAAAAAAATGTTCCGTGGAGCCCTGGGTTTGGTAGAACTATTTCACATAATTAAGCAATTCCACATCTTGGCATTTTATTCCACTTGTTATCGTTGCACTTTGTTAATAAGTTTTTAATTGCAAATCATCTCTATGACACAAATTACACTGTGTTTACTGATCAGCAAAAATGCCATGCAAACCAGCTTGGATGACAAGGCCTTCCAAAATACTGGCTGCCAACACCTCACTCTTACATGGTTTGGCATTAAAATATCTTCAGGTTACCTAAAATATATTGATTTCCAGTTTAAAGTGTTATGAACCATACAGATCCTTGGCTAAGGCTCCAGAAACAGGGAAAGAATAGCTTCCATGGCCAAAAGAAGTTTATTTATGTGTTGTAGACCAGCACATTTATCTGTGTCTCCCAGATGTTATGGGTTTTATCCTTTGCTGCTGCCATGTACACTGTGCATTCCTCAAACTTGGGAAAGGTGGTTGTTAATACCATTATTTAAAAGTTAAATTCACAATTACCTGTACAGAATTTTGTGTCAGGTTGAGCAATAATATTTTCTCCCCAAATTTATTTGTTTTAATGAAATGTCCAGGCTGAGCTCCTTTATCTTTACAAAGAGAGGACTTGAAAAGCTGGAGTGAGAAAGCTCCTTCCTTGCTCTTAAAATCTTTAATTATCACCTTCCAGTACAAATGGACAAGCTGGAATTAATTTTTGCAACTGGTTCATTCTATAACATATGAAAGGAATATGTGAATATCTATTCAAGTTCGTGTGTGAAGTTTCTGTTCAAGTGACTAAAATCGGTTTGGGATTTAAGCTAGCAAATGTTTTCATTTAAAAAAAAAAGGGATGAAACTTTCAGAGAACCCCAGTGAGACTTGTATTTGCTTTAGGAAGGGGTTTAGATTTTGAGATTTTAAAAAAATATGCAAAAACTGTTTGAACTTTTACTTCAGCAGTTTATATGGATTTAGATATCAAACAGCAACTGAAATAAAGGAAAAAAAAAAAAAAAGAAAGTTGTACATTTGAGGTCAAATGAAGGATTTAATTCAAAATTAAATGAAACTTGTTACACTAGTGGTGAGGATTCCAAAAATAGTAAAGCACGGGTGTCCCTAGGTCGGACTGTCACAGACAAAGGCTGGGGGTCTGTGACCCCAGACCCCTGAAATAAATGCAACACAGCTCCGAGGCATCCCAGGGGCTAATTGAGATCAGCTCATTAGCTGTGAGCACCAGCCCCTGGCACTGGTCCACGGGCACTTGCGTGGAGCTGAGGTTGGGATTTCTTTGATCTGGGAGGTTGACGACAGTGCAGTTGGGAAGACCTGGATTTTTGTCCCGATCTGTTGACTTCTTTGTGAGATCTGGAGCAAACATTTATCCCTCCTGGTTAAGTGACTGCAGCTGTAAAATATTTAAACACAGCTCCTTAGAGCACTGAAAGAGCTATGGACAAGAGTTTTGCAGCTCTTGCCTGGGCTCATCCTCCTCTTCTGTCCCTGACCAGGCTGTCCATGGCTAGAGGGGGGCACCCTCCAATACTTTACCTTACTTTTAAACTGTTTAAAACTAAATGTGATCATTCCAATTTTTGTTAATCTTAGTGCATCTGTTTCTTTCTCAGGCTGTAAAAACATGTGCCTTGTGTGGTTTTTTTCACTGTAAAGAGCATACTCTAAGTACACCTTCAGTCACAGAGGGATGAATTACAGTCCTCTGAAATCATTTCCAATTATGCTGAACTTTGAAAATGCACCACTGGGTCTCTTTCCTTTATCTGAAGTTGCTTTATCAGAAAGCAATCTCTCAGCTCAGACAAACAGAGATAACAGATATACAAAACTCTGCTGGATCTGACTTTTTCACCACTTCTCTTCCGTACTGTACATTCTCACTCCTGTCCTGGGGGCTGGGCTCTCCTCTCTCTCTGATCCGAAGGGGCACTGCTGTTGTCTTCACTCAGGTTTGGTTTGTTCACCTCCCTCAGCCCTCTCTGGCCACAGGGGCATCATTTCCCATCTCCAGAGGACAGACTGACACGGAGCAGCCTCTGCTGTGCACTTTCCTTCTGGAGGATGAGTGCTGAGAGTGAAGGGGGGTGAGGCAAAGGTGTGAACACTCAGTACTTGGTTCGAGCTGTAACTCAGTTTTGTTGAGAATTTGTTTTAAATGCTCAGCCCTGTCCAATACCAAACCACCCAAAATCCAACCCGCACCCCCCAGAAATCCACCTGTGCAGGGGAGTTTTCTCTGTAGAGCACACAGGCTACTGCAGCTCTTCTCCTGCACTTCCAATTTCACTCTTTCTCACCCTTCAGAAGCTTTTCTGTTCCCCAGCTCTGATTGAGAGGAAACTGCTGTTTCCATTTGGGCTTCAGCATGTGCCTCGCTGCGTTTTTCCAACTCACAGATGCTAAATGACATGTAAAAATAAATGTTAGAGTTACCTGAGCCACAGTGGAGGCTGCAGTGTGCTTTGGCCTCAAGAACCTGGCACCAGGGAGAGCTCCACAAGGCTCCATTGTCTCCATGTCATACTGAATTTCCTTTGGGTCACTGCAGGAATGGTTTCCCTGTTCAAGGATGAAAACATCCCTTTAGGAAATATCACTTCCAAAAGCTGTGTGCATGTAAACTTAGCCCAGTTTGCTCCAAAATATAATTATAAAATGTTGAATACTAAGGGCAAGAAAACAAATACAGATACAGTCTCACCTCACTTAAAAATAACTAATGTCTATGAATCCTCAGGTTGGAATTATTCCCTGTGGGTTAATTCTTTTGAAATCCAAAACTTTGAAATACCAGCCACAGCATGTGAGAAGAGCTCCAAGGCAGGTACAGACAACCAGCTCTGTTTAACATTCCTAGAAGGTCAAATAACTTAAAATTACAAGTATAGTGTTTGAGGTCCATTTAACTGGATATAATTAATTACACTAGAAGTGAAAACAGTTGCTGCAGTACTGGGTGTAAGAGGAGGAAGCACACCCCCAAGTAACTACCATGTGCCCAGAATGAATTCCTGCAGTAGTGTCAGTCTAATAGTTGTCAACAGTGTGTAACTGAAGCATTAGTCAGTTCTGTGTTTGGAACAGGAAAGGCAACTACCCATAATTTATCTTAAAGGACATCCTTGATTTCTTCATTTTGTGGAGAGAAGAAGGAAAGAAAAGCGAGTAAAATTGTAAAAAGCTTTACAGAGCCAACACTGTGGAATTTGGCTCTTTGTATAAATATTAAATTCACACAGAATTCAGCCTGATGACCCACTAATCTTGCAACAAAATTTACTGCAAAATCAGACAAAAGACAAGAGGGAGGGGAAGGGAAAGGAGAAGGGAATTTTCATGGGGCTGCATTGTACCC
The DNA here is from genome assembly GCA_038380795.1 of Pyrocephalus nanus. NCBI lineage: Eukaryota > Metazoa > Chordata > Aves > Passeriformes > Tyrannidae > Pyrocephalus > Pyrocephalus nanus. Next base: position 11,185,415 of record CM076275.1, on the reverse strand, counting down.
CTGGAGTACAAATAGTGCAATTCCCACAAATGTATCTTCTTGCACTGGTGGCTCAAATAAAACTCAATGTAACAGAAAAAAACTTCCCCAAGGCACCTTTCTTAAGGAGAAGCGGAAAGTACATACTTCTCAGCTTGAGTGGCAGCATTATTTTGCCTGTGTTAGCAGAGACAGCAATTATTGTTGGCATAAGGCTTGTTGTAGCTCATAGAGGATTTTCCTCACTGCCCTTGATGGATTGTCAGCTGGGAGGCAGAAAACAGAGCAGATACTTGAGCATAAACCTTGGGAGCAGAGTTGCTAAGAATAGAATTCTTGAGACAGTTTCGTGGCTAATGACTGATCAAAGAAGTTTTCTGTGGCAGTGGAGCCGTGAATGTGCTGGTAAATCTGTGCATGGTTGTTGATGTGGAGACACTGTCTGTGGTACCAGGTCAGCAGAGCACCTCCTCAGACCCACCGAGGGCTGAACAATCTCTCCTGTGAGCTGGAGCTGTCACAGCTTGCCAGCACTGAGTGAGTTTCTCTTTGAGTTAGGGGAAAATTCATACTTTGGCTGAAAATGCTGTATTTTCTCTGGATCTATTGGCTTGCCAAGGCATGGAAATCTTGGAATGTTTCACTACGATGCAGTTGAAAGGAAAACTTTTTCTGCCTGCTCGGGCATAAGGATACAGGTACAGGGTGTTTCTTCGAGGAATGTTCTGGACTGAAATTTTGACTGAGTACAGGCTCCAGGAGCCTTCTAGTGTTCGGGCTCTTGATTTTTTTGAATCGACAATATTTTTTAAGCCCAGTCCAACTGCGAATGGAACAGCAGAAACAGATGGCTCTGTATGTGAATCAATGCTGTTGCAATGCAAAATCTTGCTACGTGCAGGGAGGGTAAGAGCTAACTTCGAATGGAAGTTAATAGCAATGATGCGTGGAAAGAATTTATTAATTGATATCTAATGGTGCATTAATATTTATTTAAAATTTTGCATGGGGATTGTAACCATAAACTGAAGCTTTAAATAACTGTGCTGTAAAGAAAAGTGGAAGGAAAGCAGCAGCAGAGAGATTAAAAAATTAATGCTGTGCAAAAGGAAATGAGTTCACCTGAAAAAGTCTCTTAAATAAAATATTTTCTTTTATTTTTCATGCACTCGCACCTTATCTCCATCTGAGGCATGTAGTCATTCTGATAATTAAAGCTGCTGCCATTGATCCATGAGAAGCACGAGGAACTGCACTTCCATTACTGCACTTCCTAAGAGAGCAAAAGATTTGGGGAGAAAGCCTAGGCCTTTTTTAAAGTTTGTGCACACTCAGCTTGGTGTCCTCCTTAATTTACCAGCTCATTTCAGTCAGCTTGTTTAAGCATTAAACAGTTATGAAGGTCTTGGAAAGCCCTCCAGTTCTTTCCCCCAAATTCTTTCTTTCCCTGTGGTGAAGAGGACCTCCCTCGCTGCCCCTGCAGACCCACCCGTTCTGGGGCAGCTCCTGCCCCAGCAGCCTCATCCCACAGCAGTGCATGGCCATGGGAAGAGCCTGGGTCAAAATATCCATTTAGAGCATGGAATTGTAGAATAATGGAGCCATTTACGTTAGAAAGGCCCTCCAAGATCATCGAGTCCAACCATTCCCTCAGCACTGCCAAAGCCACCACTAAACCATGTCCCCAAGTGCCACATCTACATGTGTGTTACATCCCTCTGGCAATGGTGGCTCCACCACTGCTCTGGGCAGCCTGTGCCAGGGCTGGACAACCCTTTCAGTGAAGAAATTTTCCCCAGTATCCAACCTGGAACAGCTTGAGGCCATTTCTTCTTGTCCTATCCCTTGTTGCCTGGGAGCAGAGGCCAATTCCCCCCCCCCCCGCCCAGGTCCACCCTTCTGTCAGGGAGTTGTAGAGAGCGAGGAGGTCCTCCCTGAGCCTCCTTTTCTCCAGGCTGAGCCCCTCCAGCTCCCTCAGCCCCTTCTTGTGCTCCAGATGCTTACCCAGCTCTGTTGCCTTTCTCTGGACATGCTCCAGCCCCTCAAAGTCCTTCTTATCATGAGCAGACTTCCAACAACCTCTCATTGGCTTTTTTCTATGCACTGAACTGTGCAAGTTCTCAGCTATGCATTGAGATTAGACTTTCTGCTCTCTACTTTCTTCACTGTTATAATTTTAAGTGCTGATATATTCATGAGGATATTGCAATTATTTTCTTTTGAGTTTACCTGTGAATGGACATTGGGAACTGTTTATCAGGTGCTGTGAACACACTGACCAAAACAAGAGTTAGTTCGAAATGCAAAATCTTTATTAATTTTCAAATGAGTGAAACAGTTTTTTCTCACTTCTCTTATAAAATCACGAGGCTACAGCTTCAAAGGAAATCTTGGGAGTTAGATGGTTCCCGTGCAGGATTCAGTGAGAATGAGATGCAGATGTAGCTCGTGTTCACCACACAGCTGCTGCTGCGGCTGCTGCTCTGTGATTTTGGCAGCGGGAGTGCCGGGGGAGGTGACAAATTCAGACCTGATGTGTGGCATTGCATGTTTTCCACCCAAACATCACGTTCCCTTCCACGGGTGGTGGATGCTCCTCTGCACTCTGAGGAACCAGGGTGAGAGGGACACTGGGCAGGACGATGGAGAGAGGTGTTTGCACGGTTTAAATGAAGCTGCACCACGTGGTTCTATACAGAGCATCAAGTTAGATCATTCCTCCTTCTGCAAAATTGATTATGTGCCCATTTATCACCTCCCACATTCACACTCGGCTCATTCCATTCGCCTTTTCTTATTCTTCAGATGTGCATTTTGCACCATCAAAGAGACACAACACTGGCAAAAATGAATAAACATTTCAGTAAAACCCAAGAGTTTGACTCACGGCCCTAAACCCAGGGGATGAAAGAGGAGAAGGAAAATGGGGTTCAAACCCTCCGGTTATGTAAGTTGACATATCAAGTTGGAGATGATCCATTTCCCGCTTGCCTAAGTAGTTCAGGGATTTCTCTGCAGAAACCAATGGAGTTCGGTCTAAGTAAAAATGGAAACAGTCTGTCTGAGTTATAAACAGCACTTGGTGCCAGTAGGATAAAAATCATGAGGAACGAAGCTCCTGCCATGAGGAGGCAGGAGAAAAGAGTTGGTGGAATGGAGAGAGGAGAACATTGATGGCTCTGACATAGCACAAAAGCTGACCTATGGAATATTTACAGAATAACGATCCATTTTTAAATAATTCTGTAAAATCCCACCAGTTTTACTTATGGCAAAAGCCCGTTTCCTAGCCCTGGCACAACTGTCCATAACTCCCTGATATTCCAGTTGTGGAGCTTCTCCCTGAGGTGCCTCTATGCCAGACCTGCTCCTATGCTTTGGAATAGTTGCCAGCAGATCAGTGGGAATAAAGGTCACAGAAACATGAAAATACATGTTAGAAGGTAGGTCAGTCCAGTGTTGCTCAAAGCTGCCCAAAGCGACTGCTGGATCGTTGCCAGCAAATTCCAGTAATTATACTGCCCTGGTAATATGAAGTCAGCACAGTCTTCTCCTTACTACATTTATGATCCTCCTTTTCTATACACATTCCATAAAGAAATAATATTCTGGGCTTGTGTTTGAGGGTGTTTATCTGGGGCAAGACACTAAGGACATTTCTAATAATGCTATTCCCATTAGCAGCAGACCCACAAGGCAGCTGGGAAATGGCTTTCATGCTTTATATGGAATATGTGATAGAAGAACCTAATTTTAAATTTCAATTGTATTACTTGTGGCAGGTTGTAAATCTGAGAAAGAGAGAGGAGAATAAATACAGAAACCGTGTTGTATGTTTGGTTTTGAGTGTGCTGAGTTGTGTGAAGATGGTTCTGGTTCTGGTTCAGGCTCAAGGATGCACTTGCGTCAGAAGCACCACGATGCTGCACAGGAGGATGGTTTTCTTTGGAAAAAAAACCAAAACAAAACAACAAAACTGAGCTACTAAGAATCTGTGAGGGCAACCTATTCATAACCAATGAGCAAGAGAGAAAACTATTTGAGTGAAAGTAGGTGTGTGGTTGGGGGAGGGAATGATGCAGCCCCAGCAATCATGGGGTGCTGGTGGGAGCTGTGGGGGGAGAAAGGAGAAGGCTCCCGGGGGTGGGATTGAGCAGAAGGGTCTGGGGGATGTGTTATTTTTGGGTGCTACAGCTTGGGGTGAAAGGTTAGGTCCTCTTTTTTGAGGGCTGGCTTTGGAGCATGCAGGGATCCTGGAATGGTGGTAGCTGCATCCAGGGCAGCAGGACCAAGCTGCTGCTTCTTCCTCCTCTTCTTCTTCCTCCTCCTGCTGCTGTGTGAGGTCTGCAAGGAGTGCCTGCCAGGGAAATAATCAGCTTCCTGATAGTATTTAAGGGATGTCCTAATTACTTTTAGAGAAAGGAGAACTGCCTTTCCCAGGATGAAAGAATGGCTCCTTGTGCCTGGTCAAAGAAGAAATCTTCACAAGCTGGCACCGAAGGTTTTTTAGGGAAGAAATGCATTTAGAAAATGCACGTTCAAATTGTGACATAGCTTCAGGTTAACAAAGAATAGTTGTTTACCTTTTTTTTTAAAAGGGAAAACCTGTTTCAGTTGTCCTTCAATTATCTCCCCTCCTGTGAACATGCACAATTAGGAGCTTAAAGTCCGTTCCCTGCCACACTGCTTAATTATGGGCGGAAGGTGTTAAGCTAATTAAAGAATGATTGCAGTTAACTGCCAGATCTGCCTCAGCACCTGAAGTGTGTCTTGTTGCTTCTATAGAGTCGTAGGATATGAATGTAGATGTCATGGCTGAAGGCTGTGTGGGGCTCCATCCTTACCATGCTCTTTCTCCACAGGCACATCATCCTCTTGTGCTGGTCAGTGGGGAACTGTGAGGAGGAGAGTCCTTGCTCTGTGCTGCAGCCTGGTCCAGCATCGAGGGAGAGAAAAGGTTTGCCTAATTGTAGCTAAGGAATGGGATTTCATATTTTAGATTGCAATAATGTTATACAAAAACCACCCCTGCTCTCCACATGTCACTCAGCCTTCACCCTCGGCAGCTCTTTGACCAGTGTGGCTTGTGCTGAACCCCCCTGAGATGACTGGGTAGGGTGTGCTGCTGTTTTAGGCAATGTCATGTTCACACAAAAATGCCTTTTTTTTAAGCGAAAAGCAGCTGTACAGAAGGTGATCCTGCTCTCGGGTCACCACAAATGTCGTGTGGTCTCTGAGGATAAAATAACTGAGGTGGCAGTTCTGTTTTGCTCCCCCTCCTAGTGAACCGTTGTTAATTATAATTTTGCTTTCAGTAATCATGGTATCTGTCAAAATATAATGACTATAAGGAAACTAATAGTTTTATTTTATATGAGTAAAATAGTGCAAGTCATGTTCTTGTTCTGGTGTTAAGGCAGTTGAGATCTTGTCCTAACAACTTCTTGTGTGTCTGGAACAGGGATATGTTCTCAGTGCTCTCCTTGATAATGTTATTGGATGTCTCCCTCCTCTATTTGCACAGCCCTTCCCAATCTGGAAAACTTTCCATGCTGCCCTGGGATGGTGCCCACCCTTGCAGGGAGGGAAAGCGCCCAGCACAAGGATCAAGCCCTCAAAACAGGGGCTTCAGTGGTGGGAAAACAGGTCAAATTAAGAAATGTACCTTCATTCTGAGTAAGCTGTAATGTAGTGAATAAGACTTTTAAAAAATGTATTTTGTGAAAGGGCTCTTGTATTTTTAATTTTTTCTATCTGCATTTCACAAGTTGAGGGTTATAATGGTAGTGCAGCTGTTCTATCAGAAAAGACTGTGCTAAAGATTTGTTCATTTTATTCTAAGAATTTTATATTGGAAGGGAATTTTTGAAGGCATTTTTGATACTTTGGGAGGAGGGGAAAGGAATTTGATATTCTTGTGGAGCAGGCGGGGAGGAGACTTCAAAACCCTTTAAGCTGCAAGACTTTAACCGTACAGACTTTTAAGCACGTTTCTTGTCTTCATTACTTCCGAATAAATGATGCTAGTAATGAAAGAAAAAGTAAAATGCTTGGGAGGACTTGGAAGGTGAAGCCTCCAGCTGGTCCAGCCCTGTGTGATCTGAAAGGGCTTTCCTGGTCTGGACCCACCTGGGGTGCTCTGGGATGCCAGACCATGAGCTGCAATACCCAACCCCAGTGCCTGGCAAATAAAGAGTTGTAACTTTTTCTAGGAAATAATATCTTGCTGTAATGAATTTAAACACAAGTGTAAGAGAGTGCAATTAGATGATCTTTAAGGTCTCTTCCAATACAAACCATCCTGTGATTCTGTGTCATGCCTGAAAGGGAAAACCTTTTGGGAAAAGGTTAAATGAGTGATTCTGTCCTCTGTGAGATCTCAGCTGCAGGTAGAGCCCGTGCTGGGTTTCACTGGTGTAGCTGCTAATGGAGGTTATGAAAAGTTGTGGTCTCTGAGAAATGTGAGGGAGTCTCTGTTGTAGGAGCAGCTCTTAGCAACAGCCTCTCCAGGAGGGTTTATTTGAAGTTTCAGAGGTGGTTTTCTGTACCCACATGAGGGGCAGCAATGCTGATATATTTGCATCCATGTGGGATGTCTTCTGTTTTTAAAAATGCTGATATTTCCATGGCTCCAGAATATTCAGCGTAGATGGAAACTCTATTTCCACAGCTGATTTGAACTAATACTGGGATATGACCAGACATCTGCCTGCTACAGAAGCATGTTTTGCCCAGTCTGCAATGAAAATACTTCAAAATGGCCCAGATATGGTTATCAGACGTGAAAACAGAGCTAAAAGTTGCTAAGATAAAATCAAACCGAGAGAGCCCACAAACTGGTTCTGTCAGGGAAAAAAACAACATTCAATCATTCTGTGGCAGTGAAGCTGGCATTTTTTCTCTAACAGCACTGAGCTGTGAGTCTCACTCCTTAAGGAAGGCAAAGCTCACCCCGTGTGACAGCCTGCCTGCGGTACCCAAAACATTTGTTGTTCAGAAGCTCTGGTTAATGCAGAGCTGTTAATTGTCTGACCATTAAATTACTTGGCTTCTACTTAGTCCCCACTGGGGACTAATTTTAAATTCAATTAGCACAAAATTTAAAGGGATATAGTTGAGGGATTCCAGAAAGCTGCAGAGATATGAAATCGTGTTTGATAAGATGCAGTCAGGAAAGGGAAGCTTTTAATCTCCATTTCAAGCTTTTAAATGAGGAGAAACTCCAGAAGAGAAATTCAATTCCCTTTGAATACATGTGTACAAATGAGATTCCTTTCTGTTAATGCACTGTAATTTCTAATTATTTTGTTATTTTAGTAAAACTATTAATCAGCCAGAATTTGAACCAACTAATAACGCCTTTGGGGAATTAAAGTCACAGGGGTGTATTTGTAAGTTCACACGTTGTTGGATTCTTTAGGCACTGGCTGAAACTTCAAAGTGTCAAAATGCCACTCTCATCATTTTCACTTCGTCAAAAGCAAAAGGGATGAGAAATCCCATTAGGTGCCTGATTTCCAGAATAGTTGAGCAACTGCAAGAAATGTCATCAAGCTCTCAGGAATCAGTGAGGAGATGGAACGTGTTCCTCTTCCTGCTCACAACTGCACCAGTCGTTATTTTAGGCTGCTGGTAGGTTTGTGGGGGTGGAGCACAGATCTGCAAAGTGAGATTTGGCTCAGGCTGGTCTCACTTTGGGAAGATCTTCAGCAGCACCACCACAAAGCTCTCTCTGACTCCCACCACGCCTGCCCTGCAGTAGCAGCAGTAACAGCAGTTAGATGATACTCTAGCTGACATAAAATTATATTTTAAGATCTCTTGATTAAAAAAAAAAAAAATAAATGCAAAAATCCCCTGAGTGAAAAGCTGGTTTTGTGGGTTGAAGAGTGGATGAACCAGTCCTTGTACAGATTCTGAGTGGTGTGCCAGACTTCCAACAAAGCCATGGGGGAGGTGTATGTTGTGCTGAAGGAGAATTGCATCCTGTACAGAGAGCAGGTGTTAAAGGTGTGATGCCTCACCCTGAAAGGGAACAGGTGAACTGTGCAGTTGGGTGCTCTTGTAGCAAACTCTCATTCTGGAAACCCTCTGAGGAGCCTCATTTGTCCCACTCCCCTCCCTGGGAGAGATTTGTGCACCTTGCCTCTGGCTCAGGGAGGGTTTTTCCAATGATCTTAAAAGCTTTCTGCTTTGGGAGGGGGTTGGCACTCAGACATTTTGGAAATTGCAGCCTTGTGGTGAGGTATTGCCACTATCCTGTCTCTGAGCCACTGTTTGGGTTTCTGTAATGCTGAGGTTTCTCTGGGGGGGCGGGGTTAAGAATGAGCCTTTCCCCTCTTGTAGCAGATCATCAGCTGGAAAATGGGTGTTGCATCGAATGAGCTGAGGTGAAGCACCCAAAATGACGATCTTGGCCACTGGCAAGGGACAAAGGAGCTTTTCCAGGGTGCCTTGGTACAGGGACTCGCTTCATTGGCAATCTACTCTTCCATGACTTTGAGTATGTACATTTTAAGGCAAATGTTGATACAGATCAAGGCATTGCTCAGGATCGTCTGTGTGGTGACACACGTGACTTTCCCTGTATGGAGTTTGTGTCTGCTCCAGCTCCTCATCCCTTGGGAAAACGATGGTGACAGTCCCTGCATAGCCCCTGCCCCTGCTCTTACTTCACATGAGCCTGTCTTATTTTGATGGGTTAATTAATTCCTTTCATTTCTATCCATTCCACTTGAACCATTCCCTTTTTTTCTGTTGTGCTGGCTGCGTACGTTTTTGGGAATACAGCCCTGATTAATAAATAGTTATATTAAAAAAAAAAAATCAAAACCCAAGCAGCAGTATAATTACAATTCAATTTAAAACTTTCTAAATGATGCCAGGTTTATTTTTCTTCACTTTTCTGGCACAAATCCATTCAGAAACAGCACTTGCCAACCCATCTTAATTTTGGATAATTACATTTTTGCTATTTCTAATTTGCTAATCTATAGTAATTCTCTTGTGATTTTTTTTATTTTTTTTTTTTTAAGGCAGAAAAGGGGAGTAAGGAAAACTGATTTGTGATCAGAGTTCTCCCTGCTATAATTAACTACATCTAAAAAAACATAATTGATGCTTATATAGCTCCCCAATAGCATCTCTTGAATTGGAACATGCTGCATTGTATACTGTGCTTTCTGCTCTGAAAAGATTGATTTGCAGCCACTACCAATCTGTTGCTAAGCACTCGGTGACGGCACACGCTGAAGTCCTCAAGGACAATACAGAACAGCCAGAATGTTTTTCTCAGTATCAAACCTTTCCCCCCCCCCCACCCCGTCTCCTGAAATATTGCATCAGTTGCTCCTTAATCAAAGCATAAAAAATGTTGCCAAGGCAATGCCAGAGCCGGAGCCGCCGCTCGCCACAGACAGACCTGTGCTGGGAACTACAAATTTTAGGGCTTTCACGCCAGGCAGCAGAGGTGTGATGGGGGTTTGTTGTCACTGACAGCTTCATTGTCAACTCGGATGTTTTGTAGGGCTGCTTGGTTGTTTGGGTTTTTGGTAGCTTTCTCACTTCAGACAAAGTTAATGATCAAGTGTAGAGGAGTCAATCAGCTCGCTTTAGCCAGTCCTGGTGAATTTGGCTGCTCTGATCCCCTTGGCTGAGAGGTGAAGCAGCAGAGTCTGGCTCCATCCTCTGACATCTCCCTGCAGACACTGACAGACATTGTTAGGTCCCCTCTCAGTGTCTCCTCTCAGGGTTGAACAGCCCCAGCTCCTTCAGCCTTTCCCTGTCATGGAGATGCTCCAGTCCCTTCATCATCTCCGCAGCCTCCGCTGGACCCGCTCCAGGAGCTCCACATCCCTCCTGTCCTGAGGAGCCCAGACCCGGACACTGCACTGCAGATGTGCCTTATGTCTGAGGGGCAGAAACCTCAGGAGTGGGCAGGAGCAAAGTGTGAATCCATCCTGCATCTCACCCCTCTTTATCCACAGAGAGTGTCTGTACAGAGCAGCATCAATTCTAAACTTAGCCCAGAAGTAAAATATTCTTCACCAGTCCTTCTTTTCCTTTTGGACCATAGGGGAGAGATGGAGCAGGGATGTGTGTCTGCAGCAGAAACATGATTCTTGCACAGCAAAAAAAACCAACAAACAAAAAACAAACACACAAATAAAACCCCAAACCAAATCACTGCAGACATCTGTGTGCATTTTATTTATGTACAGATGCAAATTGAAAACCACTCCTTAAAAAGGTGTCCTAAGCAATAAGGTCTACTTTGTAATGAGATTTTAATAAAAAGGCAGAGAAGAATGCCAGCTGAGCTGCACATCTGACATTTTGATAACCTCGTCAGTAAAAGTTATTTTATTGGCTTTAAGCAGCTGCAGGACTTTGCCATATTGTTTAGCTGTCTGTTCATTCTATTCCTGTCTTGTTGATAACAGTAAAAGGATGATGAGTAACAATGGCAATCAATAGAAAGGCATGTTGCTTCTTATATGACCATGAACCCACCTCTTCAAATTGCATCTTCGAATTCCAGGCTCTTTATTTGATCACAAATAGATACACAGGGAAAAAAAATATGAGTTTCTAGACGTTGGCATAGGGTTTTATGAATGTTTCTTCCCAGGTTTTCACTCTTCTGAAGTAACTTGAATTCTATTAAAAGCAAGGCACAACATTTATTTTAAGTGAGGGACAAGCTTTTAAACTTCACTACAAGCATCTGATGGACGGGTGATCATGAAGTGAACTTTCATCAGTGCTCAGCCCCATGCCAGCACACCAGGCTATGCTGGGATGTTGGGCTCCTGTTGAGAGTCTTCCTGCTCTGTCCTCTTCTGATTGGATCCTGAGAGGAGAGTTGAGTTGAAAGTGAATCTGTGCTTAAAATTATTGTGTCTGCAAAAGTTAAAATTAAAATTGAATTTTAGAAACTAAACTGCTTTTAACAACACTTTAGTTTCAGTCTGGATGTTGAGAGTCTGTGAGCTGTGAGCATGGAAACTCAGCATTCCTGAGCAACCAACAGGAGATCTCAGCTTTTAGCAGTTTTTTCTTTGCTAGGTGAGAGTGACATATACATTGAATGTATCACTCCAGAACAAAATTTTAATTATTGTTTTAAAATATTCTCTTGTGCTTTCTGAAAATAACTATTCTACCATAAAATTCCGTCAAGGACCACATCAAACAGGACAATTTTGACTAACATACATGAGCAAGGGGCCAACACTTGCCTGAGCCCAAGTATGGGCTCAGCTCTGGGGATGAGGAGCTGATCCCTCCCTCACATGGAGACGAGACTCCAGGTGCTGATGAATCCACCAGCTCACACCCCTCCTTGCAGGCATCTACCCCCACCAACAGAGCATCTTCCAGAGGGATGAATGCTGGGGCCTGGGCCAGTCCTGCTCCCCTGTGCCTGTCCTGGTGAGGACTTTGGGGTTGCACTGCTGCTTCTCTGGCTTCTGGTGTCCTCAACCCTGAAATGATGTTTAAACCTCTAGAAGCAACATCAGGAATGAATAAGAAAAATAATGCAAAGCCTGGCACGCTCCTGGTGAGGCTCTTTACGAAAGAAAGCACAAGATCCCTCCAGAGCTGGAAGCTGAAGCTGGCAAAAAGCAATGGAGGCAAAACAGATTTTTAATAGTTCCTTTACAAAACTTGCACTGTGCAATTTGTGACCAATTCCCTTTCTAGGGCAAAGAGTCCTGCTCGGCACAGGGTGCGTGGGACCTCACAGCCTGTGTGCATAATAGTGGTTCTTGAGCGTGTTTCCCAGAGCAAGTTGAATTCTGGGCAAATTCACCCCAGGCTGGTGCACAGCATGTCTTGAAGTTGCCCCTGTGTGATGGTTTGTAGCTCTGGCAGGCAGCACTCGGATCTTATGGTGGCAGACGAGCACCAGCACTACCATTATCCCTCCTTTTACCAAGTTCCTCACCCCTTAAGGGACTGAACTTTCCAGTGTTCCACTGAAACTGATGGGTTTCTGAGAAAAGAATATGATCAGAATGCATCTCCACAAGAACATAGCCTTTCAGCTCATCCTTGGGGGAATTTTTTCCTCCCTGTTTGTATGTAATTAGAAACCAAAAATAATAGCAAAAGGCTTGTTGTAGATAAATTGACATGCTCGTCTTCAAAAACACATTTGAGTGGAATAAAAGGGACTGAAAAGACTAAAAAACATTCAGCTTGTATGGAATAAGAGCAGAATGTTCTCACTGGGGGAGAAACCAACTGCTTCAGCCTTGCAGCACTGGACCCTTTGGAATTTAACAATCTGGAAAGTGTCTTCTAGACTTAACCTACGGAACTTGAGCTCTGTTGCTCTAATTTTTCCAACTTACTCTATTTTCCTCCTCCTGCAATACCAGGATAATATTTTTTCCCTATTTTTATTTCCCTGAATTCACTTTGAGTATTTTTCCGCGGTTATTTAATATTTGCTGTTCAGACTGCGACAGCTCTGCCTGTAGGTGAAAAAACTCATGTTGTGTTGCCAAAAGCAGCAATAGAAGCCTGGCTGCTTGTGTTAATATTTGCATTTGAAAGTGCAAAACTGAATTTTCTCTAGTACCAGACACTTCTCTCCTGGTAAAAATGCTGGAGAAAAACATTTGCTGGGTAGAGGGAAAGATGAAAAAAATACTCATGGAAAATACCACTTATTGAATGATATTTTCAAAATACAGAGTCCTTGGAAATATCAGCTATCTTCAGAGCAGATAGAAGAAGTTATGTCGTGGTCCTATCCCCTAGAACATTTTCCTATTTGCCTTTAATACCACCTTCAGCTTTTAGGAAGGAAAAACCAACTCCATAATGGCTTTGGGAACCCTGGGCCACTCCAGGTTGGTTGGGTTTGGCTTTCTGTTTCAACCTTGCAGAGGGACAATGAGATTTGATGGTTTTGCCAACTGTCTTTGGTTTGAGTGTGGCAGAAGGGGCCCTTCAACACAAAGATTTTCTGTTAGTCCCTTTTCTGGACCGACAAACTCTGTCCCCCTCTGAAGGGTGACAGGGGGCTCATGTTCTCATTCAGTTATTCCCTCAAGAAGAATGGATGTTTCACTTTATATTTTAACTTGTCCTCTTGTACTTTGGGGAGGTTTCTGGCTGGCTGAGCACTGCAACAAGCACAGAGAGATGTTCCTTCAGGTGCAGCACAGTGGGGCTGGGGCATAGCAGAGGGGACTGAGGAGGAGGTGATGCCTCCTCCTCCGAGGGGCTCTGCCACAAAACTGTATCATTCCCTCTCTGAGATCCTCTCTGTTGTTGAAATTGTGACTGAATTAGGGCAAACAAGGGCTTTTCTGTGGTGGTCCAGGAGTCCTATTGGATATCTCAGAGGAAGGAGCTGCTCCACTTTCTCCTTCCTGGTAAGGGCTGGCTGGTGGTTCCCCCCATCCCCCATCCCCCCACCTGGGAAGAGCAGTAAGTAAGCAAATCTCAGTGTGGACAAAGCGCAGTGAAACCTCTCCAGCTGGAATGTGCTGGGTAGAACTTCTGGCATCCCAAAGAGAATTAGTACTTAATGCCTTAACCTGCCTTTTCCTGGGGGTTTTAGCTGGACTGCACATTCGCTCTGCCATTCCCTTGGGATTCACCAGACCTGGGCTCCTGGATTTTTAAGTCTGGTGCAGGAGGATCCCTGGCACTCAGGAATGTGACTTTGCAGCAACTACAACAGTTTGCTCAGAGTCCAGAATTGCCACTGGGTTTCTCAATAAGACCATAATTCTGCTGCGGAGTGAGGGTGGTTTGTGCACGTCAAATTCCCTGAACTACATTGTATTGCTGCTATTAAAGTGTCTGTGAAAATAAGGGCTGGAACACCAGAGACTGCAGTGATGTCTTTTTAAGCTGCCTCCAGAGAAGCTTTTCCTCTTCTCTTTCCTCCTTGCAGAGGAGCAGCCCATCCCAGACCAGCAGCTGGGGCCAGCACTCCGTCCCATGCTGCTGGAACCGAGTGCATGGGGATCAGACAGCGCGGGAAGCATCACTTGGGGGTCTTGGGCACTTGCTCTTCCCTGTGTTTAAAGCTTTTTGGAAGCTGTGCTGCCGCCTCGTCACCCTACAGTCGGGAGACGGGGGGAGGTGTGTGTGTAAATAATCTGGGATCGGAGCTGGTGCCAGTAGATGGCACTCAAGAATGTGCAGCCCAAGATCTGGGGTTTGGAGGACGAGGGAAGTGGTTTTCCCTGGCACGTCTCTGCAGGCTCCTGTGAGGAGCTCTGGAGAGTACAAGCTGGTTGTGCATTAATCCCACCGTCCCTGAAAACCCTGGAGAAGGGGGGTCTGTGGTGCCCTGGGCTGGTTCGAAGCAGCAGGGGATGTGCAGCGGTGCTTGATGGCCCGGCCCCCGTTCTGAGGGATGCTGGCACCTGCACCCCCTCTGCCCTGGCACCCACATGTGGTGAGGCTGAAGTGGCTTTTTCAGCAAAGGGTTTTGTGCGAGGGTTTGCAGTGAGCAAAGGGCATCTTCAAATGGAGACCCGGTAAGTGCTGCTGCATCTGTGCTTCACATCCCCAAACACCGCTCGTCCAGCCCTCTCAGGCAGTGAGTGTGTCACTGTGACTGTGCCTGTGGCACTGCAGGATTCATTCCCCACTCTCCAGTTCCACATTCTTGTCAGGGGCATCTGTACCACGTCTCACCACTGGCAAAGTGGTTACATTGGCCTGCTCGAGGCCGAAATGTCCTTCTCACCTTGGCCAGCATGTCACCTGCTGCTTTGGATGCTGCTCATCCTTTAGGACAGTTTCTGTGGGACCCCTCTGCATGGGCTGCACAGCAAGTGATCTACCACAGACAAAAGCACAGAGAATTGTCCGTTAGAAATAAGACAGGATACTTCCCAAGCTATCTCCAAATCCATCATAATTTGCCCCAAGTGTTTCTCATTGGGACTTGTAACATAATAATTGGTGTATGATTTGCTGAAATCCATGTTCTTTTTTAAAAAGGTCATTTATTTGACAAATGCTTCTTTGCATGCTGTCACAATAACTAGAGGGAGAGACTTGCAGGGTGAAACTGTGCTCTGAGCTGCATTGATTTAGTGATTAGTGTCATGTTCATCTTGGATTTTGTAATTCAGACTCATTAACCTGAAAATGTTCTTGCAATTTTCTTCTCCTAGACTGGTTTGAAAGTACAAAAGCAGCTTCTATTAATTTCAAGGAATCTAAGAGCAACTGTCTCTTGTAAAGTGCCGAACAAGGAGGGGGCAGACTGAGAGTCACTAAATGGTATTTAGAGATTTAATTTTATCCTTTGTTCAAATCTTGATTAAAATAGTATTTATCTGGTTTGCTTCAATGGTTTGAACAATCAGACTAAATCACAAAACAAAAAACAAAAACCTTCAACTATCTCCTGGACTGCCAACGTGTCGTGGTTGGTTAGAAAGGAACGTGCTCCCCACTCTGATCTCATTTGCTGTAGTTGGGGGCTGGCCCAGTTCATCTGACTGGAAGGAAACTGGTCTCTGTTTTACAGGTATAGGTTGTTGCATCCCACACCGTTTGTGTGCACTTTCTTGCACCCTGCTGTGATGGCGTGGACTCATTTTAGGATGGAGGTGGGTGGATCAGAGCGAAGCGACAGCAGCAAAGCCGTACCCAGGGAGCAGAGCTGAGAGCTGGGAGTGATCACTCATCACACACACCTTTCCTGTTCATGTTCCCGGTACCACACACATCCCTTTGTCATCCTCTGCAAGGAGCAGGTCTGAGGGTGGCACCTGGAATTCAGGTTGGAGAGCACCAGGGACAGGATGGGCCCTCTGGGGAGCTTCTCCCAAAGTACCGCTGGAATAGCTGAAAGGGGATGTGTTACTGGATATTAGTGTTGATGGCACAGATCTGTGGCTGGGCTGGGGGCCTCAGGGGAGAGCCCAGAGCACACAGACCTGCTGATCCTCCCTCGAAGGGGGCTGCTAAGGAGAGTCTCTAAGGAGAGTGGGCAGCTCAGGTGCAGAAGTGTGTCAGGTTTGGGTTTTTTTCTCTCAGATAAAGTGCTGACATTGCTTAAATCACACAGCCTAAGTTTGGAGAAATAATTCCAACTTATTTTGCTCTCCTATCCCAGACCCCTTTTTTGGGGCCTGGTTATAGGCTCGTCTGTCCAAACAGTAACCCAGTAAGCTACAGAATATTCCAGAACATGAAATTTCTTTCTTTCATGTGTCAATTGTAAGCAAAACAACAATTTGGCTCCCTGGACTCTCTCATTCCTTAGATGAGCACTGGCACCAGCCATGCAGCTCCCTGGTTTTGCACTGAGCAGCTGTGAACGTTTTTTCCGAATTGAATGGTTTCTTACAAATGAAATCTTTAATTTGTGTGTGCAGATCCCTTTTAATATAATCAAGCTCTTTATTCAAGGGAGCAGATCTGATGAAACATCCCATTTCAGCGAGGGCAGTTTAAGCCAGACATCAGGAAAACCTTGCTAATGATTAAAATGGTGAGGCACAGCCACGGGCTGCCAGGAGAGCTTAAGGAAACTCCATCATGGGAAGTCTTTAAGAATAATTTTGGCAGCTATTATCAGGAATGATTTAACTATAATTGATCTTGACTTGGAGAAAGAGAATGGACTGGATGACTTCTTCTTTCTCGTTTTGCATGATTTCCAAGAAATTCTTAAAAAAAAGTTGCATTGAGAGGGTTCAGTGTTCCCAAATGTTCCTTCCCCTCTTTCTAAGGGAATTTTTTACTGAATTTCAACTGAGCATGCAAATAGTTGAACACACTTTGTAATTTGTCACCTGTCAAGGTCTTAACCTCTTGAGGATGTAGCTCCACCTCCATAAATAATTAGATATTTAAATATTTTTTCCCTCTCCTGTCGCTCGACGGGTTTGTTGTGTTGCAAAGAGCGACCTTGAGTTGCTGTTTCCCCACTGAAGCCAAACCCTGGTGATGGGGCTGGAAGGAAGAGCTGCAGCCACTGTGCAGTGCAAGGCTTGGCCAAAGCCTTTAGTTCCACAAACAAGAATTAGAACAGAAAGGGGCTTAAGCAAATATTATTCAACTTAAAGGAAGAGCTGAGTGTTCAGAAAATGACTCACTGTGCAGGCGAGGAGTGTGCACTGCCTTGAACTGTTGTCTTGAGGGCTGGTTTATTAACTACACAAGTGACGTGACTAACAGCAGAACTGATGCAGACAGCTGATAGTGTCCTTGACCTTAAAAACCTTGATGAAGTTTATGATTTGCTCATTTTATAATTTAATAAAGCAATTCTATTAGTCACTCTTTACATTTGCTTCTCCAGACTCAATGGAGCGATATATACATATATATGAAACTTCATATTTTCAGAATCAGTATTTTAGCCTT
Organism: Pyrocephalus nanus; assembly: GCA_038380795.1. Classification (NCBI taxonomy): domain Eukaryota; kingdom Metazoa; phylum Chordata; class Aves; order Passeriformes; family Tyrannidae; genus Pyrocephalus; species Pyrocephalus nanus. The sequence goes on along the minus strand of CM076275.1, from coordinate 11,168,075 downwards.
GTGTAAAAAGATGCACCCAACAGAAGATGTGATGCAATGTTGGGATTGCTTCCTGTGTGTCTGACTGCAGTGATGGGCAGAAGAGAGATGGTGTTCTGAAAATAGCTGCTTTCACACCTAAAATTCATATGCACAGGCATTCTGACTATTCAGAGCAACCCAATAACTGCAAAGCAGAACAAATACCGTGTGCTGTCTCCTAAACATATTTATCATTCCTTTCAGACATTTTATTTCATCTCATTCAAGTTTAAATATTGCTGTGTAGAAGCAGAGACCAGAGAAATTTGCAACACTAACATAGATACACCCCAGTTAATATTCCCTGGTAGGGATGGGCCAAAGCTTGAGTTACTTTCCAAATCCCTGTGACTTTGCAAGTTGGAATTAGAATATTCAGGCAAACCACACAAATTATTTTGGCTTTAGGATGTGAAAACTTGCCTGGTGAGCTTTAGCCAAATAAAACCACCCTGGGTTTTGTTTCGCAGCAGCTTTTCCAGGCAAGGATGCTTTTCAGGAAATGAAATCCATTGATCTAGGCCAGGCCAAGAAATGAAGAAAGAGTTTGTAGAGGTTATAACCATGTAACTTTACAAACATTTAGCTCCACCCCATATAATTTCACTAAATCCAGTGTAACTTGCTCTTGGACACTCCTGAACTTGCAGCCAAGAGCATGTGAGAGCACCAGAGCTCATTTCCCACTTCAGAGCTGTCTCACAGTCCTAAAAGTCTGTGAAATACCTGAATGGTGTAAAATCTTCTGTGCAAAACCATTTTCTCACTTTTTTTAGAGAATAGCAACACCCAGTAATTGCCATCCCTACTTTTGCCCAGGGAACAGGAGGACCAGTGCCAAATATGGCTGGGACTTACAAGATCAGACTTCCAAAAGCGTTTATTCTCCATGAAGTCCTGTGGTTATCCAGCTATGGCCAGGCTGAGTGGAACTCTGAGCAACCTGGTCTCCTGGAAGGTGTGTCTGTCCATGGAAGAGGTGTTGGAACAAGATGAGTTTTAAGGTCCCTTCCAACCCAAACCACTCTGGGATTCTATGATTCTATAATTTTCTCCACTGACTTCACAACACAGATAAAGGATGGGGAATCTATGGTGAGAGGAGCCTGAGTTGATGATGAGGAAGCAGCTCTCTCCATGTATAATTCAGGTCTTTTATACAGTATTTCTGGCCTATCAAACTCATTTTAGGCACTCAAGTGCTTCATCCCACCCCCCTCCAAGGCTTCAGACTTAGCATCTCCTATTATTTCTAACTCATTATTAGCACACAAGCATCTTGTACTTCCCGTCCTTCTCTGTGAACATCCTTGTGCAGGCAGTGGAGGTGCACAAAGAGCTGAGGTTTGAAGGCACCAGGCACGTTGCCCAGTCCCTCCTCTCTATGACTTTGCTCACTATAAAAATCTACTAAAAACACCAGAAAGATACAGCTGTTTCTTCAAACTGGAAATACAAGTAGGAGAGGGCTGTGGTTGGGTCAGTAAGGGAGAGTTCTGCTTCTGGCTGTGGGAAAGGCCATGGGGGATCACTCTATAAAACTCTGCTCCCATGCCTGACATGGTTTTAAGAATTTAGCTTCAGCCACTCCTTATCTTTCCAGCTGCAAAACACTTAACAATGTTAAAAAGGCTTTATCTCCCTTTACCTTTCTTTTTTTTTTTTTTTGAGACTCAACCCTGAAAGTTAAGTCTCCTTTTCCCCATTTCTCAAGGTAAAATGAGCAAGGAATGACCCAGACGCTGATGACGTGTCAGTGCTTTGCCTCTCCTGAGATGGATGTGCTTGGGCTTTGGCATCGCAGAGCAGCTAAAAGCAGCGAGATATGGTGAGAGAAATGATGAAACCAGATGTAAGGGTGATTGAAACCACTTCGTCTGATTCATATTTTTAATGTATTTCTTGGTCCTGGTATTTCATCGCTGTATATTTCCCTCCTGGAATTCATCATGCTCTCTCTGTGTGTGTGTGTGTGACATCTCAGCTACCAGCTGTGGAAATGATTGTGTGATCAGTAAGCCCTGTAGCTTTAGGTGAAAAACGGGCAACTGGAACAAAGTAAGTACTAACACGCAGTTTTCCATTCCCATTTACACCTTATTAAGTGCAGAGGGAAAGGAATGAAGCCTACAGGATCATGGAATAACCTTGGCTGGGAGGGACCTCTGGTCCATCCTGCTTCAGTGAGATCACCTCATGCAGGGTTTTGCCCAAAATAAGTCCTTACCTGTGGTGTCTGTGAGCCTTCACCAGCTCCTTAGGACGCTGTGGCTGCAGGGAACAGAATGCAGGCTGTGGAGAGGTGCTGATCTCTTCCTTCCCCACCCACTGGGGTCTGAACTCCCCAGGCAGGCAGCATCCCATGGTGAGACTCTCTTGTATGGCTCAGCTTGGCCAGAAACTTCATGAACCTGAGCAGAGTTCGGGTTTGTGATCATATCCAAAATGGGATGCGTTTTGCCAAGGTTTTGCTATGAAAATTACTCCCAGCTCCATTGACTGGCCGTGCTGCCTCTGCAGCATCAATTCTATCCCTGGCTGACACCTTTGATTTTGGAAGTTGTCGCCATTTTCCAGAGAAAAGTATGTACATTAGCTATTTTTGGATAGCGTATATTTAATCTCCTGCAAGAAATGGAGCTAGTCACTTGTTCCTTATTTCCAGAGGCATTACATATCTCTTGGTGACAGCTCCAAGGAGCAGAAATCCTTAACTTGTCTAATGTCTTCATTTGGGTGATCGAAAGACACCAAACCAAAGGTCCCTTTCTGTATGACTCTGAGGAAAATTGCATGCAGCACTGTCCAGGTAAAGCAGCTGCCTCCTTATCTTGGGTTAAAGGGAATATTAAAAAGGAGCCTGTTTTTGGATGGTTCTTATATCTGCTTGGAAGCCAATTTAAAATGCTACGAACCGTTCATCATCTTCTCTGGTCATTCTTTTATTTTACGCTTAGCTGAGGATAAGCTGTGGTCTTTGCACCGTGTAAAGTGTGTTTAGACTCTTTGCTCCAGTGAAAAATGAGCTGTTATCTGTGCCAGGACTGAAGTGCGAGGGAGAAATCTGGGACAGCCACAGGGGCTGCCAACGGAAACAACCGGTGGAAGATCTGACTTGTTTAATTGAAAACACATAAAGCAGGGGCACATACTGAGAGTTGCTTGTAGTGGAAAAGTGACCAAAAGTCAGCAGCAGCTTCAGAGGGGCTGATGGACATAGCCTGGAGGATTCTCTAGACTGTCCAGACTTGCTCCACACATGTGAATCGGGAGAGCTGGGCTGCTGAAAATTATGGAAGTGATTTGTCTTGCCAATAGTTAGAGGGACCTCGTTGTCAAATCAGAAAATGAAAACCCTGCCAAGAGTGTTCCAGGTTCATCAATGAGCAACTCAACAGCAAATGACCTGAAGTCTTGCTGTGTTTGCAAATTTGTCTAAATAAGAATAATAATTAAAAAAAAAAATCCAAACAAAGGCCCAGCAGTGGTTGTCCTTGCACTGTAGGAGGAACTTTGTGAGTGTGGTGGGAGTGGCCACAGCTGGCAGTGAGGTCACTCCTTTCCCATGTTGTGGCAGGAAGGATTTCCTCAGCACAGGTGAGGTAGCGCTTGCCTGAATGCTGACTTGTGCTTGTGGGTTGAGGTGACGTGCAGGGAACTCCAGAGGAGCTTAACACCACCAAGGTGAGAGCTGCAGCTTGGATTTGGGCCCAAGGCAAATAACAAGTTGAAACAAGGTGAGGAACGGGGTCATGCCACCAGAGAGGTGTAAGAAACTGGCCCTGTTACAGCACTGGGCGCTGATGAATTAACTTTAATGAGGAAGCTGACGGCCGAGGCACAGGCGAATGTTGTTTGGTTTGGTACGAACTAAACCCTTTGTTCATACATAGCACAGATTTACACATGGAAAAAAGGCTGCGGTGTGTAGTCAGCAGTTTTGGTTGGTTAGTTGAGTTTTTTGGTTAATGTTGCTTCGAAAACCAATTGAAAAGCCACAAGGCGTGTGCAGGAGCTCTTGCATTACTTGTTGCGGATGCAGGCTCACCCCTGACTCAGAACCTTCAGTTCCACAAAGCGGTGTTTGTGGCTGCAGGGCACCACTAAGTTAGTGGCCCCATGAGAGTGCAGAGAGCCCACACACAGGGGTGGCCCACTTGTACCTTCTGCCACCAAACCACCTTTGACGAGTCTTTCTCTGGTCCACGTCCCTCGCTAAATACCAAGCACAGCCTTGTCTTTAACTTCTGCTGCCTGATAGCCAGTTAAGGGACCTTTACAGACCCATTTCTGTCTTCCACTTTTTAAGGCACATTCCTCACATCACACATGCAGCCCCCAAGTTCCCATTTGCTTGTTTGCTTTGAATTTGCCCCCTCCTGTACTTTGCGCTGGTTCGAGGTGTATCCTGAAATGCAGATGCGTGGAAGGGCCACCCAGCAATGGGACAATTATTGTTTGAGAGTTTTGATAGCAAATACTTTTTTCTTGCTGGCATCAGCAGCTATAGGATGAAAAAAAACAAGGAATGTTGTGTTATCCCTAACGAAGTTACATCATCTGTTCATAACTATCCTCTGATGGGGAGTCACAGGAGGGAACACTGAAGTGATTTGGGGAGTGAAATGAGGAGGTGTTGGATAACCTTTGCATTTGCTAAATCCAGCTACAATTGTCAGGGAAGAGTGGAAAGTGTTGATAAAATAGATTTCTCTTTCTAATATCTTACTTTCCAAACTGAATGGCTGCTAGAAAGTTCAGCACTGTTCTGTGTCTTCAAGAACTGCACGTGCTGTGACAAGTGTGAAATTTGGGGGTGCGTGGGAAAAGCCTCACAGAGCACAGTTTGTAATCCACTGACTGGACTTAGGGAAAAGTAAATAGAATAACCACAGCTTTGGATTCTCACAGAGAAAGGGGAGTAGGGTTTTTTTTCCCTCTGTCTCCTTTTCTTTTTCTTTCCCTGTCTCACACACACACAGGGACAGATGGTCCTTCAAAGAATGTGGAATTGGACTCAATGATCCTTATGGGTCACTTTCAACTCCATATATTCTATGATTTTGCTTTGTTTTTCCTGATTTCTAATTTACTCTAAATCTATCTGATGGAGCAGAAGCACCAAAAATACAGAAAGTTGCCATTTCTGTGTCTGGTATTTACCAGCCCTTCAGTGTGACAGGCACCCACTGCCTGCACCACGAGCACATCTGTTATTAGAAACAGCTGCCAGTGGGAAAGTGTGAGCAGCGTGTTCTCTATGGTTACCCACAACACAGGAGCTGGAAGATGAAACACTTCAGGCCAGAGGAACAATTCAATTACCTTAGACACACAGGAAACGCGCACCAGGGTTTTTCAAACCAACAAATATTCACACTGAGCAGTTCACCTGTCTTTGCCCTTTCGGTTGCGTCACTCCCCACTCATCCCACAACCTTTGCTCATCATTTGCCCATCTACTCTCTCAGCCTTCCCTCTGTGCCACTTCTCCCAGTTTCCTGCCTTCCTGCTGGAGCAAGCCAGGGATGTTGGCTCCTTTGGGATCCTGCTTTGGATCCATTTTCCAGCTGACAATGGATGGATGAGCGTTGGTGACACCTGAAGCTTGCACCCAACAAAATGACTTTGCCCTTATACAGGTTTGTGCTTTGTAATGTAAGAACACTTTGGCTTGCTCACATTAGCAGAGCAAATTACAGAACTGGGGGAGATCTGCGTGATTATTCAGTCGGCACATTTAGAAACCATCAGAGCTGGCTGCTGCTCTGCCATGGCAATGAGCGTGTGTGTCACAGCCCTGCGATAGGAGGTGACAGATCTATTTCAGAAGGTGCTGCACAGAGCAGCTCCCTCTCACCTCCCTTGGCAACTCAATATTTCATCTCTCTAATCTCTGAATTACAGATGATCCTTGTTGCCGTTCGCAAATCCCAGATACTACACCAGCACTATTAATTAGCATTTTTCCGTACACTGTGAGGTGAGAAGTTGAATGCTTTGATGGTAATAAACTGACTTCTCAACTTGTTCACCTCTCATATTCCAAATACTTTTACTGTTAGGTCAGGAGCCTTGCCAGGCCCTATGACAGTGTGTGAGATTTATGTTCATATATCAACCCTTGTTTATAGTGGTTGGTTACCGTTCTCTGGGATCTCTGTCACTGAAATAAAATGCAAGGCAGAAAAAGTTTTTCTTGCCAAGAAATTAGTCTGAAATTTCAGAGGAACAAGTAGTTAATGGTCTGAGTTTTGTGATTTCCTCCCCCCTAAAACTTTACAATCTATATGAACAATTTGCAACAGAGCTAGACAAGCATCACACATTGCTCTACAAACACACAAAAGACCCAGAACACCCAGGACTGGGGACCTGACCTTCTCCCATGGTGGAAAAGGAGACTAAATTCTGGCTAATTTTACTCACATGACTTTTCTGATTACTTCACTGCAACAGATGTACTAAAATGGTGGTGTTGAGATTGGAACAGATCCCACTTAAAAGTCAATTAGATCATAGACACTTGTAATTCTTGCTTTGTTGAAGAGCCATGGAAGGGTTTCATGGTCGGTCTGATCTTCAAGTGAAGAATTTTGGCCTAGTAATGAATGTTAAGTAAGTAGGAGAAAAGGCTGGCTCTGAAATAGGGATAATCTACACAGGAAGCAAGGTCTGACCTCTGTTTGGCTCCTGTCTCAGACACAATTACTTCTAGAAACACGAATGTACGGACCAGACCTCATCACAGCACAGGAGTGAAATCACTTCATATAAAAATGCTGGAAGACAGGCTTTTAGCAAGAATTGCCTGGATTACTCTGATCTGGCCTCTGTGCAGGACTTCAGAGTGACAATGACGTGGCTGCTCATTCCTGGTCACTGCCCATGCACAAAAAGCATTTGTCCAAAGAAACAAATGGAGCAGCCATGGTCACTGTTCTGTCCTCAGGGAACTGCTGGGATTTACACAGAAAGGTCAAATTAATAGCATAAACATCTTCCAGTCTCTATTTTTACTTGATTAAAAAGAATCATATATTAATTATTGTTATTAATTAGACATGTCAATCCCAAATGAACTGAATGGAAACCATTAAACTCTAAGTTCAAGGATTCATTACCAGAGTGGGAAACCGTTTATTTTTCTTACAAAATAAAGCAGCTCCTCAGAACTTTCCGTCTGCATTTGTTGGAAGAGCGATCTTCCAACAGTGATGGTGTTGAACACCTTTAGGTGTTGCTTCCTCAAGAATCTGAACTGGTACTTTTGGGCCCTTTGGGGATTTGCTTTCCCATCTCCATTTTATTAGCAAATACATTTTTCATATTTTTGCTGAAAACTGACTTAACAAGTTACTTCTTTGTCATTTTTGACATTGTACAATGTTTGTTTTACAAGAAAAGTTGTTCTACTTCTCCAGACTATGTTCAGGGTTCTCAAATAGGTGTTTTATTCCCAAGAAATGCTTATATCTGTTCTTATGTGGCATAGCATGAGTTGTGCAATTACAGTGCTTCCATGACAAAGCTTCCCTGGTGTAACCATTAACCTTTAGTCATTGCAAATGTCTCTTTTTGACAGTAAAAACAACCCTCAAGCCAGCTATGTGTGTGCTGTGTCCTAAACACCACTGGCCACTTGTGCTGAGGTGTGCTCTGGGGCAGCTGGGAAAAATACCCCATTTAATCCTTTGGGAGACAAAGGTTTGATTAAGCCACTAGTTATTGGGTTTTGCAATTATACAATGCAAGGAACTATAGCTGCAAATGCGTTTGGAATGATTTGCAGCTGCATGACTTGGTTTGGTTCAAAAAGAGTCATAAAAATTGCTGAGCAGAAGGAAGATGAGCTCTGTGTGAGGGAAATTTGCACTCTGTGAGCACTGAGCTCTCTCTTCTCCAGCATTTTGGGCCAGGCAGTTCATGGATCTTATTCCCCTCCATGTCAGCAGGTCTCTGCCTGAGAATTGGGTCTGTGCCACTTCCCAAGTCCCGAGTCCAGCAGCTCCTGAGCACAGGGGGACAGTGATCCCCACAGACTTTGCCCCTCAACTATCCATGGTAAATTAGGGACAGCATTAGGTTAAGTGTTGAGGAAGAATGTACAGGTGTTCAGAGGAGTTAAAAAACTTTCCTCTGAGAACCCTATCAATGAATATCAAATACCAAAGAGTTTTTGTAACCACCTTCAGTGAGCTTGGGGATGGCCAAATGGTAAAGTCACGGTCATCACTGTTCTCCCTGGAAAACGTGTGGGCTGCCAGAAGGTGAGCTCTGTGGAATTAATGGTGTCTTATGGATAGACCACCCAGGTAAACATGCATAAAACACTTGGTCCAGGTCTATGTTACAATCTTTTCCCACTATAGCCATGCTGGGCACTGGGATGGTAGCCTGGGATCTCTCACCAGCAGAGCTGTGCTAGCAGGAGCAGGATTTTTTGAAAATATGAAAGGAGAAATTTACTTTTATTTTCGTTGGAATCCTCTAAGTGTCTTTGACAACCATTGCCATAATATTGTTTATACAAGCAGAGGTACCAATATATGAAGTATGGAAATATTGCCACAGTATAAACACGAGAGCCTGAGATCCTCTCGAGTATCGATGGGATGTTGCCATTCTCCTGACATATGGTAATGTTTTCTCCCAATAATCTCCTGCAGAAGGAGTTCTGGGCCAACCAGTCATATGTTAAAATTCCATAAAATATATAGCAGAGTTTATAAAGTTATTAGAACAAAAATGGGTTTGGAGCTCTCATTTCATTGTACAATATGCGGCTTCAGCAAAAGAAATCTGTAAACAGATATTTTAGCTGAATACAAAACTCTATTTAATATTTACTCTGACAATCCTAACGGTGGATTTCAGCCAACATGTTTATGCAGCTCCATGCCTGAAGGTTTCTACCTCGGATTTACAGCTGAATGTTTTCCTGTGTGATGGACGATTATTTAAAACTGCTGCTCTCTCCAGTCCTCAAAATGCCAAAAGACAGTTTTTGTTGCAAGCTGTAATTTCAATGTCAAGACAGATTCTGCATGGACTTCATGTCAGTGTTTGTACACAAGGATCAGATCTTGGAGGCTCCCCATGCAAAAGTAACAGGAGAACAGAATCAGGTCCTTCAGGGTTCAGTTAGAGAGTAATAAATAATATTGATGTGCATCTACTAAATAATTATGTTTGCTAAAGTAATCAAACTGAGGCACTATGCCAGAATCTTTATGGCAGTTAAAATTCAACATTAAAATTGCTTTTTACAATTGCTGCCTGTAGATCCAGCACTGGGATCGAGCCTGTGTAAAAGTCAAATGAAAACAGCTTTGTTTGGCTCCAAGTACTTGTTAGTGTCCCCAAAATCCGAAGGAGGCTTCAGGAGAGAGACACAAACAATTCACTAGTAACTGGCTCGTCAATGCAGAGCTAATCAATGCAATTAGCTGAGCTTGGCTGGATGATTAGGCTCAGCTTTGAGCAGACCACTGTCACACGCCGTATTTGCAACCCTTTGCCATCAGCAAAGTCATAATACTCAGAGCTCCTGCCCATCCTTTGATGCCAGTATTAAATTACTTCCTATTCCATCTGCACAAGCCGGGTTGATGTAAAATGATGTGAGAGGTGTGCAAAGAAATAGGTTTTTAAGGGTAATTTAAATGGAGCACCTTGTGAAAGGCCTAAGGAAATGCTATTGAGCAGCGGGGAGCAGTTGATGTGATAATGGAACAGAGGCAAAATTATGGAAATTACTGTTCATTAAGCATTTATTCTGAATATAAGCCAACATTCTCCCCATCTATAGAAGATGTAAAGCAGAGCTCAGAGTGGCTGGGACACCTGAGCTGCTCTGGTTGCTTTAGTGGCTGATGGTGAGTTTATACTGAGGTTGGAATTTCACAAGGATTTTTGTCCATTTGCTTGTCTAAGTCTACATAGAGAAGCAATCAAATAATGAGATTAACACAAATTCTGGTGCACTTTTACTGATTGCCACTATATGACTTTATAATTATTCTGTGGCTCCAGGCTGAGGTACCTGTGAAAAACCCTGTGACTGTATTAATGGAGTTTCTTCTTGGAACTTTTCAGAACATTGTTTCCAGAACTTATTCTTCTTAATTTCCTCTCAGTTCTACAGCAAGCCTTTGGTGCTTGGTGAGCCTTTAACTATATGTGTCTAGGTGCTATCCCATGAGTGATAGGAAGTGCATTGCGTGGGAAATGATGATCTGTGAAGGATGACCATCACTGAAGTTGCACGTTTCTCCAGTCTGTGCAGAGCCTGTGCTAATTAGTAGGATATAAAAAAAAAAATTATATCACTTATTCCCATCTCTGAAACAAAAAATTTCAGAAGCTGCAATTTTACTGTAAAAATTGAACTGCTCTACATTTTTTACATGTACAGTGAGATGGAATCTGGGTTTTGATTCCATCTCATTGTACATCAGCTGTAATTTTGAGCATTTGGACTTGAAAGGACAAACCACTGGCACAGGCAAACTGAGGCATGTGGGCACAGGTGGTCCTTGTGCCTGGGCTGGCTGGGGATTGTGGCACAGTGCTGGGGACTTGGTGTCAGAAAAATGTGACTCCAGGGTTTTCTTCCTTGACGTTACTGAATACAATTTATGTTAAGTAAATATCTTCATGCATTTTACTCCAACCTCTGTATCCAAACCTAAACAGAGTCAATACGACCTTGCCCAAGAACATGTATTTTGGTTTGGTTCCTAATTTTAACTCTTAGATAAAACTGAAGAGATTTGGCTTTTACCATCGTTCTTCATTACGAGCTGGCATCTGACCTCTGTGAATGAGAGCAGGCTGGCTGCTCTCCGGCAGCTCACTGATCTAGGCCAAGTTGAAACATCTGACTATTATTATGTAGCCTTATTGACATACTGGTTAGAGAGTCTCTGAACAGAATTGGAAGAGACAGGTTTAATATCCTCTGCAACAGAATTTTCCAGGAATAGAGGTGTGTGTGTGTGTCTTTAGGTACAGTGCAGGCTCCGTACACAATTTTACATCAGGATCCCAGAGCCATCCTGCCAGGGCGAAGCCGAGGGCAGCAGAGTTACCTTGGAGTAAATGTGGGCTCCTCCCAAGGCTGACATGGACAGAACAACTTCCCTGACCACCACCCCACAGCCTCTCCTCGCTTGTCTGCCCATGTCCCACCTCTGCCCCTCAGGATCAGGCTGGAGGCAGGCAGCAGTCTGGCTGTTTTTCGCCTGCGTGAATATGAAACACAGCTAGCTCATGGTTTCCAGAGATTTGAGCTAGAAACGTATTAACTTATGATATTCTGGTTTTCATAAGTCTGAGGTTTTATGATGTTTTGGGATTGTTGTCATCTTGATTTATTTTCTGGGCTTGAAAGGTTTGAACTTGGTTATCCATCTTTAGGTTTGTGCCTGTCTGCTCAGCACTTCCCTGCGCTGCTTTGGTATTTTATCTTCCTAGAAGATTACTCTGCTGGAGTAAATGTAAGGATGGCAAAACCCTCTGGAGGCAGCTTGGGCTGGTTTATTCAGAAAGAAAAATGCAGTAGATTTTCAAAAACACTGCCATGGGAAAGAAGGGAAGAGTCTCTCTTTTTGAAATCTCTTGCACAAATGATCTAAAGGGTGGGATCGATACCCTCTTCCCATGGTGTCCTTCTCCTCCCAGAATCTGCACTAGTGCTGCCAGTGGTCTGGTATGCGGGAAATCAGACACTCAGACTGAAATGGTCTTTAAGAAAAGTGTGAAGAATCCATCCACTCATTTACGGTGATTTTAATCTGGAAGATGAGACAAGTATTGCCGGGAACAGTAAGGCAGTGAGGTGTGAATGGCACCATTGGTCTCAGGGGTGATTCTGGTTCTCCTCCCTCCTCCCCCAGCACTGGTGGAGGGTCTGTAGCAGGACACTTCCCTCTCCAGCCTCACCTCAGCAGCATCTCAGCCTTTCCCACCACCCTACTCCCAGCAGAGAGAAGGTTCTGGAAGAGATGGACCATGTGGGCTGATCCAGTGCAGATGGACTGCCCCTGCATCACTGTGATCACTTGCAGGGCATGTTTTTAATACAGAGCTCAGTACCTGGCTTGAATTTTTTGCAACTGTCAAATTTGGTTTAGTCCCCTTATTCTTTGTCTAATGAAGACTGTAGAAAAAAAATAATTTCTTTTTCTTTTTTTCTCCATCTGTTTGATGCTGCTCCAGTACCGAGTGATTCTGACAGCTCAGGCTGAGAAAGGGAAAGAGCCAGATCTTCCTTCTTGTCTTAACAAAAGCATTTTGGGGTCAGTTCTTCAGCTTTGCAAAAATGCAGCTCAGGAACGTTCCTGGGTTTCTTGTGCCAGGAGAGCTCTGTGGCAGTCTCTTCAGAGAGCAGGGGAAAGTTTGTGCTGAGATAAATCACCACTGCCAATTTGACAGCAAATATCCATCTTCAGCCCAGAGCACTTAATGGCCATGAGCTAATCTTCATCATAAATACCAGTTCCAATTTTACTTCAAACAGGTGGAATGTCAAATGGTGAGTGTTGGCCAGCTGAAATTAGTTTGATCTTGATCAGAACCACAGTTGGAGCTCTGGGTCTGAGGGCAAACACAAAGATTAAGTGTCATCCTGCAGAAAAATGATGGATTTGCTGTGGGGGAAGAAAGGAACTGAACTCCTTTTTTCCAAGTCCCATAGTTGGAATTATTCCAAGTAGACTTTGTCTGTTCCATGTGCAGGTGAAATGCACAGGTTTTCCTAACATTTAAAGCAGATCTGTGAATTTTAGACAAATTATTATCCTCCAGATAGAGAGGGACTTCCAGCTCCAGGGAAGGAGATCTGGTGCCCCAGCTCCTCCTCTCCCACCTGTTGTGTCAGTGTTTGCTTTGTGAGCACAAGACTTGCAGGGACTGTCTGGAGTTGCTCAGGATGGCCAGTCCCTACAACACCCATCTCTGCTCACCACACCACTAGAAGGGGCATGGAATTCCTGCCTGCCTGACCTCCAGCCAAGCCCTTGGCTCCTGCCTCAGTTTCGCTGCTGTGCCGGCAGCAGGAGGAGGATGGGAGAGTCTCATACCAGCCGGATTCAAGGGCTGGAAGAAGGAGCAGAGGATTCTGCTGCCCACAGTCCTCATGGTCAGCTCACAGGGTGCAGACAGGCAGCTCTGCCATCCAGCTGCAGGAGCATGGAGGTGGGGCAGAGGCTGCTGTTGCTCTGTGGAGACAACTTCCCAGTCCCCAGCTCTCCATTACCCTGCCTAGCTGAGTCACGAGCGCATCACGCAGTTGTTCAGGAGCTGCAACTCCTCTAACTCAGCCTTGTCTTTATGCCATTATATTTTTTTATATCCTTTCCCCTAGTTCCCTGTGAACTCCAAAATTAGCCAGCACTGTGTTTCCTAGCCTTTTACCAACTATGAGAATGGTGCTTTTTGGGTTGCTAAAAAAGAGTACCAAGCTTCCCTAACATCATCATGTATTAAAAGCATAAAGGAAGGCGCATGCTGTGCTGGAGGGACTTCACAGGCTTATTTTTTTGTACCAGTGAATGGCTTTGAATCAAGCTGTAATTGAGGAGTGACTAATACTGAGGGCAGAGATTGTCTTCTTCTCATGTTTAGATCTTGTGCATCACTTTTATAATAATGCTGAATAATAACAACAGTACCGTGTTGTGGCTTCTCCAAGGATTTCAATTTGTTTATTAAGATTGCTCTATCAGTCCATAAGGGCTCTTAGGGAGCCAGCATGGCTTGGGAGATACAGGACTCAAATCAGGATTAAGCAATGGAATGGAGAGCCGGAGGGATGGTGCCCAAAAAGGTGGCTGTGCTCCCCTCCCCTGCCTGCTGTGCCCACGTGGGCACCCCCAGCACTTCGGGCATGTCTCCCTCTGGACCCCCTGAGCAGTGGGGAAGGGGAGCAGGGTGGACAAAGCCAGTCCCCATGCACGGACCACCAGCATACCTGCTTTGTGCATCCGACATCACACAGAGGGTGGGCAGGGAGAGGAGTGGGCGCTGCTGCTCAGAACCAGACCTCCCCTAGCAAGGTGAGGGAGGTTCTCTGTTCCTGCAGTTGTATGTGTTGTTTATAAATACGTGATGTACTTAGAAAAGTGCCGTTCAATTTACCAATAATGCTGTATTTATTTTTCCCAGTTGTCTCTAGTCACTAAGTCAGAATTGTGCAGCCGATTGGCTGGCTGCAATGGTTTCTCAGGAAACTGGCAATTAAGGAGCAGGAAAAACGTCTGTGAGTCACAGATACTTATAAACAAGCTGAGGGGATTGATTGGGCTGCAGCAGGAGCCACCAGAGCACCTCCAGGTCCCCGTCCACAGCTCTGTGCTCTGTGTAGGCAGCAGTGGCTGTTCCCCTGGCAGGGCTCAGGGAGGGCACAGCACCACTGGGACCACCACTGGTACCACCATCCTGGCTCAAAGGGGTGGCTGCCCCACCGGTGCCATTTTGGAGTTCATCACCTGTGTTTTGGTCCATTCCGTGCCCTGATGTGGTGGTGACTGTCACCAATGCCATCACACTGTGTTCCCCGTGCAGCCCCTGCGAGGCCCGTGCCTGTTCTGCCTCTCCAGATGCAGGCAGGGAACCCGCTGGCACCGGCTGTGCTGCAGATTTGAAGAAGGAAAGAGAACAACATTCAGGGTCCCTTGGCCATTATGCTGTGTATCTGATGGGAGAGAGGGTTCCCTTTGCCCCAGTCTCTTCCCATTGGCTTGCACAGCCATGCAGGAGGATCAAGGCTGGAAGGAGCTTGGCTGAGCTGTTGATGCTCCCGTATTGCACTGGAAGACCTGGTGCAGGAAAATTTTGGAGGGGAGGCAGCCTGAGGAAACCTCGTTTCCCTCCTCTTTCCTAAGCCCCTGGTCCCCCTCATGGCTCAGCAGCCATTTACTCCTGCACTTTATTTTTTAGGGATGATTTGACGCTGCTCTGCACTCCCTGCAGCCTCTTCATCCCCACCTCTGAAAGGCCTGCCCGTGGGGTGAGGGTGTCACCCCCAGCACCCCCAGCACAGGGCTGGGCACGGGAACCCTCCTCCCACCCATGGGAGACCAGTCCCTTGCTCCATATGTCCTTTCTCCTCCTTCCACCCTTGCTGCAGATCTCCCAAGGGGGCAGGGAGGGCACAGGCAAAGACAGGGACCTTGCAGAGTTACCTGAATTAGTAAATAAACCCCAAAACCAGTAATAACAAAATAAAAGCAAGACCTTTGCAGAGCCTGTGAGGAGCACAAGGGGCAAGGGCCCACCATGGGCAGCCTCACCCACTGGGGCCATTGGCACCCTTGGGGATGGCCATCAGAGCCACCAGGGGTGACCACTGGCACCTGCTGGGATGCCGTGCTGTGGCACTGGGACCCTGAAAGCAACGAGGCACCGGCCAGGGTGAGACAGGAAACAGCAACTGCATTTTTACAGCTCTTTTGCTATTTAATCCATATCCATTGGAAAAGCAATTTTGTCCTGAAATAATTCGTCTGCTGTCATATGGGGAGTTGATGATAGAACCAGAAATAGATTCCCCCACTGGTAATGCCTCGTGGTGTGCTGCTTTGAGCGGTGTTACAGACACAGACTTGCTCTCTTTTCTTGTCTTTTATCCCCCAGTTCGACAGAAATGTTCAGAAATTTCAGAAATTTTCTTCTCTTTATTCTTAACCTGTCTCTCAGTGCTGCACACAACTTAATTCCTGTCAGGGCTCCCATTATCAGTTTGGTACATTCTGACATACATTAGTCTGGAATATAAAAATCTTATTTCATATTAAAGCTAATCTAGAATTTTGATTTAATAAATTGGATCATGCTCAAGGAAATCAGAGTGAAATATCAGCTTGTTAAATTTCATATCACCAGCTCTCTGATAGGTATAATACGACAATTTCTGGTGAATAAATTATCAAAAAGTTTTATGTGCTGCATCTAATCTCAATTTCCATCAGATAGAAATTACCACCTACCTCCCAAAGGATGGATTTTTTCTTATTATTCTTCTGTACAACTGCAAAATTAATTATACTGTTTGGGGTGGGAGTTTATGAAAAAGACACAGAGGGTGGTTCTTAGGGAATTATCTTAATGTTACTTCAGCCATCTAAATAAACACAAAGGATTCACTTTGGAGGGAGGTAGAGTCATCAAATGCTTTGATTCTTCACATCAACTCTGTCCCACTTCAAAGTCTCATCTTCATTATTTGGCACCAGCCCTCAGCTTTATCAGTTTTTTAAACACCCTGTTATGCTCAGCACTTCGGAGATATTTTCCTGAGTGGGTTGTTTTTTCCACTGGCCCTTGCTGAGCTGCATCATTATTCCACATCTTAGCAGCACTCTAATCTTCCTTCTAATAACATGTAATGAGTATTTTGGAGTTGACAGAAGTACATCAAGACCTAATAATAAAGAAAATTACTAAATCGAGTCTTCCAATTACATTCTATTAGCTCGGATGGTTGGCATCTAGTAGAAATAAAAATAGACATTATTAAAACCCTCCAATATTCCCTTGGTATTTCATCCCCGACCCCACATTGTGCTTCCACAGTCACATCAACAACAGATTTTCTGCTCAAGCCAAAGATTTGCAGAGTTAGAGCAGAGTAGTGTGATGTCCTGTCTGTGCTGGAGACAAGGCCAAAATACAACTGGCTGCCCTGGGAGCAGCTTTATCCCTCATCTGGGAAGCTTTGGATTAATTAAATACACCCATAATGTATGAAGGTGTTATAGATGGTGACCCTCAGTACACAGGAGGAGTGAGGGCACTTAGCACTTAGGATAAACATCTTTTTTTCCCTGTTGTTTACTGAAAAGAAGCAAATTTGGTTCATTCTCTGACTGAAGGGTGGAGACTTTGCTCCTGTTTTCTTATCACATGTTGTATTATGGCCCCTTTCCATAGAGCTGGTTTTAGTGTAAATATAAGAAAGGTCTTAATTATCACAGCTTTTTCTTCCATCCACTGCAGTCCTTCCAAGTTTCCTACCTGGTGATGCAGCCATGGGTCAGTGCAGAATGAGCACTGCAATGTCCACCTCTCAGAACTGGAAAAACTCCAGAGGTTAAAAGAATCTTCGAGCTGACATCAAGCCCAAGCCACAGCATTTGCACTCAAACTCTCTCAAAGTCGGGAGTTTGGGTTGAAGCTCCTCTGACTTTGGAATCTAAATGCAAACATAGTTCATAAGGTTCATGTCACCCACAGGGTTACTTTGTCCTCACCTTTTTTCAGTCTTGCTTTTCTTCTGCATGTGCAGCCTGTTACAATGCAGTTGAAGTGTTCAAGAAGCACCTCCTAGCAGAGAGGCGAGAGCTAGAGAAGACTTAAATACTTGATCATGTTCATAGGTCTCTTTATGTCTTCAAGGCAACCTCAGAGACTTGTACCTGCCTAGCCAGGAGGAAACTCCTGCAGTGCTGCTTTCCCTGGTCCCCAGCTCAGACTGGCCTCAGCTACAGTTTGGAATTGGTTCCTTAAACTCAGAATTAAACATGAGTCAAGATGCAGCTTTCCCATGTTTTATGGCATTGAAAACCACGAAAACATGACAAGGTCTGACCTGTTCAGCTGCCTCCACTGCTCCTACAAAGAGTTGGCAGATGAGCAGCTGACTCCATATTAATTTCCAGCTGTTTGCTTTCTGTTCCCCACAAAGAGCCATATACTTTTCTTCCCATCACTCAGGAGTACCATCTCATAACAGTGGGACTCATCCCAGCAACCTTCACATAGTCTGGAAAGTCATTTCCCACATACAATGCTGAAGGAACATGTCAGATTGGAGGTGCTCCCTCGTGGAGTGCCATTTGGAAGCAGGAGTGTGATCAGACTGAGGGATTGCACATTAACTGCTTGAGTGGTGGAAATGAAACCTGTTAACGGCTCGGCTGTTCCTCACAGAAATACGGCCCCAGTGTGGCTCAACCCAGCTGATCTTTCCTCAAGACAATTATAGGATGCAAATATTTATAAATCACCCATTTATTTTATGCCCTTTGATATGTTAAACACATTCTCTGTATTTTCAATAAGGCTTGAACAAACACTGCCCCTTATGCCCCAATTCCCAGCCAGGCTGACTGGGGGGGCACAGAGAAAGGCTCATGGTCCCAGGTCCTCCCGTGTGCCTCTCTGGGCTGGCCAGAGTGAGTGATGCTCTCTCACAGCCCCTGTGCCCATCCTGCTCCAGCTCTGAGCTCCCCAGCTGGAGAGGTGGGCTGGAGTCCCCTGCCTTCTGGAGGAGGAGGATGATGTCCTCTTAAAATTTTCAGTGATGCACTGGGAAAATTGAACCAAAACAAACAAAAAAACCCAAACCAAACAAAAAAAAACAAAAACAAAAAACACCACCACCAACAAAAAACACAAACAAATGAACAAACAAAAACAAAAAAAAAAACAAACAAAAAACCCAAAACAAAAAAAACCACAAACAAATGAACACACAAAAAAAAAAAAAAAAAGAAAAAAAGAAAAAAAGAAAGAAAGAAAGAAAGAAAAGAAGTCCCTTCAAAGCTGCAGGTGTTGAAATGCAATGAAAATGAAATGATTTACCAGCTGCCAATGTCACTTGTGCCATCCTTCCCCTCCCTCTGCTCACTCAGGACTAACACAGCCCTACAGACCCTTCTCCCCTGGACAGTTGTGTGGCCTTATGGGATAAGGTGGCTTTGCCTTTTCCTCATCTTCAAGCTGGAAGCCATGAAATGTCACCATTTCTAGTACATTGTCAGGAAAACAGGAGTTGGGTGCAGAACCCGGACCCACACTGGAAGTGTGTGAATGCTTCTGCATCTGCAGAAACACACAGCCCAAGCTGAGAGACCCAAAAACCATCTTGTCATCTTTGGTAATGACTGTCCCCCTCCCTCGTCCTCCCCCAGCCCAGAGAATCGCCAGCTCCTGACACTTTGGGGCAGGGGGCCAGGCTTCCAGCCAGGCAGGGCTCCACTGCCTTGGACTTGGAGCTGGCCACATCAGAGACGCTGTGATTTATATATCCTGTCCGAAATAATGGTTTCAGCAGAAGAAAAGCACCGATTGAAATTGCTGCTGTCACTTCTGCTTCCTGTTTATAACGTGGGATTCGGTTACGCAGATGTCAGCGGTGGCATCGCAAGCGCTGCATCTGCCCTGGCTTTAGGTAGGGGAGAAAATAAGGGAACATGAGCTCTCAAATCACATTTTGGTGCCAATATCTTCCTTAGCAATAAGGGAAAGAAGAAAAACAATTTCAGGAAAAGGCAGTATATAAGCCACGGTCGCTTCTGAAGCAGAACAATTATTGTTGCTATAAAGGAACCTGTGATGCATCATCTGCTCCTTAACAACTCCTGGGAGAGAAGGAGGGTTATCGAGGGACTCAGGGGGGTGAATCTCTAACCCCAATCTTTAATAAAGAGATGGAAAGAGATCAGGAAATTATACACTTGTAGAGTTGATCTCAATGGTAAATGCAAGTCTACAGAAATTAATAAAGGATGAGGTCACCCAACAGCTGGAGGAGTTCGCGTCGGTTGGAAAAAAATACTCCAGATGGCTTTTCTGATTTATTTTTTAAAGGAGTAAGGCCTTACCTGACAAATCTGTAAGAATGTTCTCAGCAGCTGAGAGCGGAAACGAGGTGAGATAGGCAGCAAGAGCAACACACATGGATCCAAACATAACTCAATATTCCTGCAGACAGCGGGGAGAGGGCTGAAGGGCATCAGCATCGGAGGGGAGCTCAGAGCTGCATCATGATGTGCCCTCGAGCACTGCCATGGAAATTTAACTAGACAGGGATGAGTTACACAGCCTTGTTGATGGTGTTCATGAGAAAAGAAACTTCCGTTGTACTTTTGGGGGAAAAAGCCCTCATTCCTCTTACCATCCCTGCCCCGCTCCTTGCAGCAGCCAGCCCAGGTCGAAGGCTGCAGCGGGCCTGGCAGCGGTGGGGTGGGCCAAGGGCACCCCCATGCCTGGGCACGGCAGCAGGGACCTCACATCCCATCTGTAGAGCTCGCTGCTGTGCCAGAGGCTCGTTCCCTCTTGGACACTTGGGAGGTTCATGCAAGGCCAGGGAACATGAGAGTGATTTCATATACATTCATGAGGAATTTCTGGCTGGTTGTCAGTGAGCACTACAGCGAAACTCCGGCTGTACTCGGGGGGTTTTACAGACTGTCCTGCATAGCTGGATCTGTACCCAGCACGAGCTCGCGTTTGAGGTTGGAGCCAACTGGTATGTACTGACTTACACCAGGGTTCAACTTGGGACTGAGCAGCCATCCCAGATTACAGCAGCATGGACTGGCTCCAGGAGGTACAAACAGCAGAAAAACAATGTTTGAGCTGAGCTCAATGCTATGGTCAGGTTTTAGTAGCAGCGAGACCCCGGGTGGGTGTTGGCTGCTTTGGGGGCTCCTGGTCAGCCCTGAGTTGGGTCTTGGGGCACATTAGGGGTGGCAGAGGGCTGGGCTCGTGCTTGGGATCAGTAACAGAGGGCTTGGGAGTGATGGGAGGCTGCTTGGGAGCTGCCTGGAACCCTGAAAGTCACTGGTTATTTCTGAAAATTGAGGGGATGGAAATTGCTTAAATAGAAGAAAGTGACTGTCCACATGGTTTCATTCTGTGTGCTGCCCCATGGGATGTTCAGCAAGGAAAAAGAAATGTCAGTATTTGCAGGATCTGGATCTGCCCTGAATTAGAAACCATGTTGAGAGGAGAACTTTGCACTGGGGATGTGAGTGAAAAATAGGGATGATGCATCCAGCTTGGAAACAGTCTGTCAGCAAGGTACCTCTCTGTTCTTTCTCTAACATGGTACTTGCCCACATTTAGCCATGGGATGGCCAACTTTTGAGATTTTATAATGAATTTCATGGCAGTGTTTCCCTTAGCTGACAAGACCTTTCTTAGCTCTATTGCCAAGACCCACACAATACATAAATTTCTTCTGGTTTTACTACAGCATATTCTTTTAACTTATTACTTTAGCCCTTAAATTGCATTAAAATTGCAGACTGGGAAGTGCAACAGAAAAGAACCTGCAGCAAGTTTTCCCCGCTGGGTGGTCTGTCCGTCAGACTCTATCAATCCTGCAGCTCCAGGCTGCAGCTCCCACATTTTCCACAGAGAGTTTTTGGTGAACTTTTAGCACTGAGCTAATCCTGAGCTGGTGTGAGCAAGCTCTGTTGATGAGAATGAGGTTTTACAAACCGCAGATTCTGTCACAGCAGAGTTTCTTGACCTTTCTCTGCTGAAGGACCATCTGACAAAAAGTGGGTCACCCTCAGCCTCCTCCTTGCTCCGCTATTGAAAGAGATGTGATAAGTAAATAAACATTTCAGCATTCAGTGAACAAGATGTTACTGTGCTAAAGAATCGTAACAGCACTGTGGTAACTGCAGAGGCTGTAATTAGTCACCAAGAACCACTGGAAACTGGCACCTGACCCTGCTGTGTGCAGGCCCTGACATGCATCTGCCCACCCAACTCTGCTGCTTTTTAAAAAAAAGTGGGTTGTTTTTCAGCTGATTTCTAAAGCTTTATTAACTTCTACATAGCACTGGTGTTTGGGGGATGGACTTTATCCTCTGGTTTTGCTCAGCTGTTTATCTGTCTCTGTTGGTTAGTTCTGACCCACCAGCCCTTCACGCGCTGATGGATTTCCCAGGCCCTGTATACTCATATATTTACTACATATTAGTAAATACTCAAATTGATTAGCTGGAAACTCATTCTGTTGGGCTCTTTCTCATCAGTTCCAGTGTGCTCAAGCTGTCCACATGCAACATCCTGAGCTGGGATCCTGCAGTCAGGGAACCCAACTGGGCCCAAAACACCTTCAGGTCTTCTTGTCTGTCACCTTTATGGCCAAGTAGCAAAAGATGATTTCAGACAGTGTCAGCGTTACCTTTTGTAATCAAAACTATAAGTTTAGTCTTTCCTTTCGTTCTTTGCTCTTCATCCCTGACAACTGATGCATGCAGGGAAAAAAAGGAAAAACCCCAACATTTGATCAGTCACCCAGAGATTTCCAGCCAGGACAAAGAAAAATTTAGGATTTTTATCATTTTTCTTTCCATTAAGAAGCTGACATGTAGATGTGTGTCTAAGTCCACACATTGTTGTCTTTCATGTCTTGGACCTCTTTTGATTTTCCTTTTATTTTTACTCCTGGTTTTATTCTTTCTCTCCTTTATTAAATAGTGACAATTGAAACCATCTTTTTTTTAACTCATTACCAGTTCATTAAACCATAATACAAAATTTTTATAGCTGGACTGCAATGTGCACGGCTCTAAACAGACAACAAATGCATTTGTTTGTTGGCATCTGGAAGTGTCCTCCCCCAACAGACTTTCTTAGAGTCATTTCCTAATTTTACTGCTGACTGACTTACCAAAGTCATTCTTTCTGTCTTTAGGAGAAAAAGAAGAGATATGAAAAAGTAATTTATTTCCAGTGGCATCATCTATTTTTGCTAAATCAGTAGCAGGTCACATTGGCTCAGGAAGAGCTCTCCTTATCCTTCCAGTCAAAATGAACCTTCGCTATGAAAAGCAGCATCGTTACCGTGTGATTTGGGAATGTTGTTAAAAATAAATAGGGATCAGGGAGAGGTTGGGCTAGAGAAGCAGCTCACATCCCTTCGTGTGGCTGCAAATGCCTTTTTTTCCACCATTCTTGAGAAGATGGAACAAGTCAGGAATTATTACAGTAATGTCCCTGTCACTCTGAATAAAACATGAACAAAATTAGTTACTCTTCCTTCAGATTGAAGCAATTATTTCATGTCTCCTTGCACGAGGCCATGTGTAACCTATTTCCGAGCGCTGCAGACAGGGCCATAAAGGATGAAGAAATAACAGCTGGGACTAATTGGAATTATGGTTGACTTGATTCACTACATTTATTTATTTATTTGTGTGTGTGCAGGGAGGGGAGGAAAGTTTCCTTCAGTATGCAAAATATTTAAAGGGAAAAGAGCCGTGGCAAGTCTGTCGCGCGATGCTGGTGAGCTTGGCTGGTTTAATTAACCTTTCCACATGAATCCAGCTTTCCATTCTGGAGCTTATCACCTCATTAACACGAGTCACTTTCTCTGTGCCATATCTGTCCTCTCCACTCTGTAACACCAGGGGAGACGTGACCTGCTCCCCCGTGACACGGCATCTGACAGCACCCTCAGCCAAACCAGAGCTGACTCTTCCAGCCCTGTTTGCAGGGGAAACCTGTTCCTTAGGAAATTGAAACCCCTGCACTGTGTATTCATCTGCATTGAATTATTCATAGGCATAAGGGGGCAGCTCTGAAAATACTCAGGTTGCTCAGGCTGAAAATTAGAAAGGATTTTGGGTGCCTTGTTGCAACCCAGTGCCCAAACAGGCTTTGTGGGGCTCAGGGGGGTCCCACTCCTGGGGGAGCTCAGGAGAGCAGGCAAATGGTTGACAAACTTGTGGAAAGTGTCTCGAACCCAGTGTGTTTCTCCATACTGCTCTGACCAAATGGCATTTTCTGCCAAAGCCCTCTTTTTTCTCTGAAGACCCCCCACTCATGGCACATGGGATCTGCCCATGACAAAGGCAGTTTTGCCTTGGGGTCCGTCACGGAGGTATCTGTGCCCTGTCTGGGATGTCTGGGAATCAATGCCTGTATTTTGAAAGCAGAAAAATGATACTTGGCAACACTGTGGGGGTGTGCAGAAGTTTAATGTTTACAGGATGTTTCGGAAATGCTGTAGACTCCTCATTATAAATAGGTACAAAACCTACTGAGGCTGAGCCTGTTGGGAGCAGAGCACATACTCATTTTGGAACACTGTGGGTTAATGTGGTGGTTTTTCTGCCCTACTTTTTTTTTTTTTTTCCTTAAGATGTGGCAGGATGCTGCTGAACATGTATAACTCAGGGAGCTGGAAAGAATTCTGTGAGTTGTAGTGAATAAATTCAGAGCAGGGAATATAAAATATATGTGTTTTTTAATATTTATTCATAGATTAAAAAGTCAATATGATTGCTGAGATGAATGCAAAAAACTTTAATTAAAACCAAACAACAATGCTCTCTTTCAGTTGCTGTAGCAGCAGAGAAAATGTAGGTAAACATCCTTCTTTCTGAAAAATGATCTTGTTCCTAGCAAACCCCATCACCTCCCTTTCCCAGTAGGAATGTATCATTCTGCTGAAGTGAACCATGAAATGACACTGTGCAAAGTCCTCCGAAGTCAACATGAGCCTTTTTGCTGATCTTGCTGGACTCCAGATCAGGAGGTAGAAAATTATCTCATTTCATTAATTAGTTTGAAGAAAATTAATCATCTCCTTCTGATGCATGAAATTTCTAATACTGATTTCTCCTCTCCTGGGCGGTGTGTGCCAGCGTCTGGGCGAGCTGTGGCTCGTGCTCCCGTACAGGCCACACTTGGCTCAGCCTTTGCCGCCTACTCCGAGGGGACGGAGACTCAGGACTTGTCCTTCGCCTGCAAAGACAAGAATTTTAAACCTTGCTGCATTTCCATGAGCCAATAGAACCAGGGTACACTTAATCCATCTCACAAAGAACACATTTCATCAAATTATAACTCCGTTAATATTAATAGCATATTTCAAGACGAAGAGTTCCACTGAGCATCGTCTGCTCCTCTGACTTCCACTGCTGGGTGGCTTCTCCCACCCTGACACTGCTGATCATCTCCCACCACGGCGCAGGGCTCGGGTGCTGGAGTGAGGGGGATGAGGACAGGGATGGAGGGAGCTCCCTGCAGAGCTGGCACCCAGGGCAGCAGGTGCCTCTGGATGCGCATCTCCCACTGTCCCCACCTTCCAGTAGCCAGCATGGAGCTGCCTCAGTGCAGGATGCCATCAGTGATGGGCAATGACTTCGAGGACACACCAAGAAAGTCCCCTCTGTGCAGGATAGCAGCTCTCTGCTGGGACTGGGCACCTACAGCTTCACAGAATCAAAGAGTCATAGAATGGTTTGGGTTCAGAGGAACCTTAAACATCATCTTGTTCCATTCCCTGCTATGGGCAGGGACACCTTCCACCAGACCTGTCCAACATGGCCTGGAACATTTACAGGGCTGGGTTATCCACACCTTCTCTGGGCAGCCTGTACCAGTATTCAGAATAGGAACTCCACTAAAATTTTATCAACCCATCCAGCGTCTTTGAGCCTGGCCATGGGCAAGGTGATCCCCTGCCCCAGACGGTGCAGAGTGCAACTCACACTTGGATTTTAAAGATGTTTATGAGCTGTTGAGACCTGAGCTCCTGGGCCCTTAAACTGAGTATTAGAATTAGAAACCATTACTGAAGAGTTTTACGAAAATCAACTCAACCTTGACTGTTCATAAACATGGCCTGACATTTCCCTCACTGCCTGTACACAGTGGGCATGTTTAAAGAGTCCAACCCTATATAAAGGCTCACTGTTATGAAAAATAATTTACATTGGTTCCTTTCCCAAATACATTACTTACAACCTCAATAAGAGCACGTGGTATTTGCATTTCCAGTTCCAACCACGTGTTTCTATGAGAGCCCACTAGAATAGCTGGAGCCCTTTATTCCATCTTTATACCTTGGTAGTTCCCAGTTCCATTGGGCCTTCTTTATGGAAAAATAAGAGAGTTCCAAAATCAGTTTTCCTTTCCATGAGGAGACAATACAGATAAACTGGTTAATATAAAACTAATTTTACTCAGGATGTTGACAACCAGAATAGAATCAGAGAGTCACAGAATGGCTTGGGTTGGGAGGGTCATCCAGTTCCACCCCCTGCCACAGGCAGGGACATCTCCCACTGGACCAGTTTGCTCCAAACCCCGTCCAATCTGGCCTAGAACACTCCCAGGAGTGGGGCAGCCACAGTTTCTTTAGGTAATATAATGCAATAATAATATAATTCAGCTTTGGGTTTCATTACATATCAGCAGGTGAAATACCTATTTGCTCATTTTACCTTCAAGTCATGAAGAAATGAGCACTTACTTTCTTCATTTACTTGTCAGCTTTATTCATTATAGATGCACATTTTCTAAGATAAGTATCCATGTCTGTGTTATAATTAAGACTGGAAAAATGTAATGGGTACAGGTATCATTTAGCATTTCTATTCAAATTATTCCTATTTTCAGACAGTTGTGCAGAAGGGGCATTTCCAGGATTATCCAAATTGCTGCATTTTCCTGCCTGCCTTGTAATGATGTTAAGAGACAGCTGGTCTTCTCCCTTCCACAGGCAAGAGATGCCTGGTTGGCTAAAGCGAAAAAAAAACCAAAGCACCTTATAGCTCAGGTTTGTGTCCTACTCTCAGGAAACAAGAGCAAATGGAGGTGGTGAAGTTGTGTTCCCAAGAAAATATTCCCAAGCAGGGATCTAGAAGGGTGCATTCTCATTCTGTCTAGATTCCAGGATATGCCAGGATAGCCCTTCTTCTATTACCTGCTCACCAGCACTGGTGGAGGTGGCAGTGGGTGTGATGGAGGTGGCAGTGTGGTGGTGGTGGTGGTGGTGGCAGCCCTCAAGGACATGCTTGGGCTCTCCGGTAGCGCTGTGCACTGTTTACACAGCTGGCTACAATCCAGGTTGGGGTTGGGATGGGAATAAAAAGAATGCAATTGTTATCACAAACCATGATCTCATCCAGCCAGAGACCAAATATTTCCTTGCTGAATAGAAGGACTGTTCTGGCGTTTTATTCACTGAGGCCGACAGCTCCTAGGAGAGCCAGAGGAATCACAGAATCATGGAATCATTCAGGTTGGAAAAGATCTCCAAGACACTGAGTCCAACTGTTCCCGCAGCACTGCCAGGGCCTTCACTGACCATGTTCCCAGGTGCCACATCCACACATCTGTTAAATCCCCCATGGATGCTGGGATGGTTAAATCCCCCACCATGACCCTGGGCAGCCTGTTGCAGAGATGGACAACCCTTTGGGTGAGGAAATTTTTCCTAACATCCAATCTAAACATCCCCTGGTGCCACTTTACTCTGGTCTTGTCACTTGTTACCTGGGAGAAGAGACCAACAACCCCCACTGAGAGAGGCATTTCTAAACACCTTTATTTCCCCTCCTGAGTCATATGCATTCACAGGAGACAACCTTCCTGAATCATAGAATCCCAGAACAGTTTGGGTTGGGAGGAATCCTAAAGATCATTTAGTCCAACCCCCTGCCACAGGCAGGGACACCTTCCACAAGACCAGGTTGCTCCAAGCCCCATCCAACCTGGCCTTGAACACTGCCATGGATGGGGCAGCCACAGCTGCTCTGGTCCCAGTACAGGGCACAGCCCATCCCATGACCACAGTGGAGGGGCTCTGGCCCCAGTTTTTGGGAGCTCACTGTGCTCAGGGGCAGCTGCCTGCACTCAGGACCCAGTGGGAACAACAAGCAGCTTCTCCCTGCTTGGTTCTTCCCTTTAGAAATTGTGAGCTGGTGAGCTGGTGTTCAAATGAGTTTTTGGGAGAAGCAGCTTTGCTAATGTTGCTTCGTGGAGTGTCTGAGGAATTGATTGTGCAGGCAAAACGTAATGGTTCTGTTTGAAGGGAAATGAAAACATTCCCTTTTCGAATCTTGCTGGAGGATAATTATGGGGAAGCTGTTTGTGGCACAAATGCTCTGTTTGCTGTCCCTCCCAGCTGAGCAGACAGCGGGGTTGGTTTAGATTAAGGTCCTTCATGCAGCTCAATTACCACAAATGCATGGTGATAAGGAATAAGGAATATCAAAGGAGAAACAGAATAACAGGCCCTAAAATTATGTAAATAACTGATAGAAGAGTGTGGTAAAGATGAATTTTTTTTCATTTGGATATATCGAGTAGTTATATTTGCGGAATTACAGCATCTCTTGGGGCTTTTCTAACGTTGTGGTTTGTATGTGCTACACTCATGCCTAACTAGCTGTCTGCATGCCAGGAACATTTTTTTTCCCTTTATAAATGACAAGATTTTGATTTTGCACCACAGTTACATCTCCCGAGATCCTCTTAATGTGATGACAATCGCAATATTAGTTCAGGCTGTTAATCCCAGGGCTCCTGTATTTTAGCATCTCCCCAATCTCATCAGAATTATATTCTTTCAAGAATATATTGTTGTGTTTATCTTCATATGTATCCCATAAACAATGCTGATGAGCATCTGAGCAATAGTCAGGATAAATTTCCAGAGTGGTGTGAAGAGCTGTACGTGGTACATGTTGGCATCCTGCATCAAACCAGGGCAGGCTGTTTCAAAGGCTCTGTTTCTTCATGTAGACTTCTTTTCTTTTACTTTTTGTTGTTTCAATTGACATTAAAAGTAAATTCTGATTATAAATACATCTTTGCCTACAAGAAAAGATTTCCACAGTGCAAGTACACTTGGCTGCTCCACCTCCAGAGCAGATGCTAATTTAATTCCTCTCTATGAGGTGACTATCCTGAGAAAGGGAAGCCAGCTCTAAGGCAGAGGTGAAGGTAATCAAAGAGTAATTTCAGGCCTGGAGAGGTCAGCTGATATAAACTGAGCCTTGAGGATGAGGAAGAAATGGTTGTGGGTGTGAGGAGGTTCAGAGGGTGGTGGTGTTTCTCTGTGGAGCACAGGGCAGGAGGCTGGAGAAAGAAGCTCTGGAAAGAATTCAAATACAGGAATGACTTACTGAAGAACTGGAGGAAATAACTAGTTGAGGAAACAAGGTAAAAATCTTTATGTAAAAATCTTTTCTTCATTGGAAAGCTCAGACCCTTGAATCACCCTTCATGTAAAGTAACTTACATTTTCTGTAACGTGTTTTGAGAAAGGATCCACAGGCATTGTTACAGGATGAGCAACAAGGTCACTGTTTGGTTTGCTTTAGGCTACTGTGGGGAAATCACCATCCAAAACCTCCCAGCCCTGCAATCAGGGATGGAATAAATGAGGAGGAGCAGAGGGGAGTGTTGGTGGCAGTGGGGACAGGACTCCCCTACCTCTCTCCTCTTGCTGCCAAAAGTGGTAAAACTGTGGGCGGGAAAACTGCTGAAACAAGAGCAGCAACATGATATGAGGCTTTGTGTAGCCTGTTGTTTTGCTGATAATTGTTTAAATGATTTTGTTTTGTAAACCTGAGACTGGTCAGTCACAATCTCCCTTGGCTGCACACTTTGGAGAGGGTGGAGAACAAACCACTGTCTTTTCCCATTGTCACATGCCCAAAACCTATTTCCTAGAAGCAAATGCCTTTCTAATGTGTTTTCCCAATGTCTCTTTCTCAGATTTGCAATATGTGAAGGAAATTAAGCTACTATGAGTGCCAGCCAAAATGCTGTGTTGAGAGCTGCACCTCTCCAGGTGGAAACCCAAGACCTGGAATGGGAGCTATTGAGCAGGTAAGAGGCAGTAAAAAGGAAAACAGTGTGTTTGTGCATGAGATAATTGTTTTCAGGTGGTTCCTGTATAAGTGCCATTGCTTTGGGCAGGTCTAACACAAAGCTGAGCTATTGTTTGTGCTCTTGTGGGCTGGCAGTCTGTGTGCCTTGGAAGGGGCCACAGGTATTCACAGATCCTCAGAGAGCCTCAGGGTTAAGGCTGGCAAACCAGAGTTCAGAGGTGATTTTGCCTTTTTTAAGAGCCTTGGAGAGAGGAGTTGCCTGGTGCTTATTGCAGCCTTCACGTTGGGAGCTTCAGGGGAAAAATCCTCACTGTGCTGTTCCCTTCTCAGGTGGGAATGGTTTGGATACCTCCCTATGAATTCTTGGGCAAAGAAAAACCATCCTGGTGTTAGAAAACATGGAAGTTAATTTGGTGCTGTGTCTGTTGTGGGTTTTGGTTTATTTAAAAAAAAAAAAAAAGTGGTTTCTGTGAATACTTTGTATACACTTGAGTCTGTTCAAGGTGAGTTTGTGCTTGGTGAAGCTCTGCTATGGATAGAGGCTGAATCTAAAGCTTTCAAGCCTGGAGAGATGTTTGTGTGTTTCCTTCTCGTGCCAATGACTGTGATTTTATCATTAACCAGATAAAGTGGTGTTGCCTGAAGCTCTGAATAATCTCCCCTATCTTGAGTTGTCTTCTCTTCCTGTATTTAATTAGCCTAATTTTTTTTTTTTTTTTTTGACCTTCAGGCAGAGTATAGATCTGGCTGTAACTTTAGAAATACTATATGTGACTCCAGGAATGACTCTGGTCAATCTGTTGTGTGCCACAATTCCTCTGTGCTTCTGGGAATTTCACCTCGTGAATTTGGCAATAATTGAGGAAGAGTGGAGTGGATATCTCAGCATGCTGCCAAATTAGAACCAACACACGCAATTGCCTGTTCATGCTGTCTTCGTTTTTGGCGTAAAGTAACTTACTCATTCTGATTTGGCACAAATTAGGGAACGTCTCCGGGAGGAGCAGAGGGGACAGGAGCTGGCACGTCCCTCCCTTTGGGTCCTCCTAACCCAGGCTGGTGGTTCTCAGCTGAGTAACTCTAGATGTGCCTTTCCCCCTCCCTCCCCTTATAAAAACCTGTCTTTGAGCAAACACGAGCCTGCAGTGTCATTGTCCCCAGCCTGCCTTTTGTGCAGACCTGCACCCTCTTGTTTGTGTGGGAGCCACCACTTGATGACTGTTTTGTCCTGCTGGTGCTCAGGCTTTGAGACCCAGTGATGAACTTGGGGCCCCGTTGGTCTCCTCTTCCCACTTGCAGATTTTTTTGTCATATTCCCCATCCCCAGCAGCGGCTCCTGCAGCCTGAAGTCATGCCCAGTCATTTCTCACACAGAAGCTCTTTCATACCTTTGCTCATCTCTTTCTGCTCCCCTACAGTGACACAGTGAAGCACAAAGCCATTCTCCTGGACAGAACACACAAGGGAGGGGTTGGTTATGTCTTTTCCAGAGCAGGAGTGTTCCCTTTAAGTGGCTGCTCTTAGTTCTCGTAATAGTCTGGCAAAGTTGCAAACTACTTAATATATGTTAAGTTTAAAGAGCATAGAATTTTACCTCCCATGCTACTGCCTAGGTCTGTCAGTAACTCAAAATCTAAAACACTTGGAAGATCTTGTAATCACTAAATATTAACCACGCCCAGGGCAACTGGAGCTTCCCAGGGCTTCCTTACCTGGATGTGGGAACCCTGGCAGGCCTGGATTCCCTCTCCTATGCATGAATTTTGCATCCACATTTTACATTTACATCTCTGCACTGATAAATAGGCTCTGGTTACATTTCTGAGCCCATGCATAGGAAGCAACTCCCATTCCTTGTCTTTGCACAGAAAAGAAACTGCAGCCTCCTGCTCAGCCTGGGGTCTCCAGTGCTCAGCTTCATCTTATTTTAGAAAAGGGACTGTTGCTTCCACCAGAACAGTGTTACAGTAGAAAACCTACAGAAATACTTGCAAAGCTCTTCAGAAATTCTGCAAGTGGCCCAGAGCTTGCTTTGTCAAAGAATTTAAACATGTAGTTTTGACATGTAAATATTTCCAGAAATATTTCCTGAATAAATAAAATTCCTTCCAAGATGACCTCACCCCTTGGCACAGGCGAGCGCCTGTACTGTACATCTTCCAGAAGGATTCATCTGTGCTGTGGTTGGGCTGTGGAGCCCCTGAAGCTCCTGCCAGCTTGGCAGGCTCCAGTGGGATGGGACACAGGAGTCTGGAGTGTGTCACTGATGCCAAGTTCATGGCACTTGGCTCTAAAGTCTCTTTTCCTCTCTTAGTCCCATCCTTCTTCCAGATCTGCAGCACTTTTAATCCCAGCCATGTATAGTCAAATGTGGGAAAGCAGGACCAGAGCATCACTAGTGTTTGTGGACCATAAATCAATTGGATTATATAATTTCTATATCTTACCTTGTATTCCAGATAAACAGGGCTGGAATTGGGTTTGTCTCCAGTTTCTGGCTACTGGGGGCTTTGTAGAGTTATTCCCACTGATCTGACCTTCCAAACCTCATGCTGGTTTTTCTGTTATTTTTGGAGTTTTCTTTCAGGGTGAGCATCTGTCTCTGCAGCCTCTGCCAGCTCCTAACTCGTGCTCTCACATACTCCTAAGGGAAAGATTTTTCTGCTCTAAACCTGAGGCAGTCACTTGCAGGAGATGTGGGGACATGGCAGACAATAAATAAATTTTATTCATAAATCTCTCTTACTGCTGAAAGAGGTGTTTCCCAGTTCTGCATTTGGAAACTTTCACCTGACCCTTCCTTCTGGCCAGTCCATTTCCTACTACTTCCTATATTCCTACCAATTTTATTTCCCTCTCTCCAAAGCAGCCCTAGTGTGGCTCTGGTGCCTCCCCTTGCTCACCTGTTGTGGTATCTGGGAGCTGTGTCCGATTTCTTGCTGTGCTGAGCAAGCACTAACTATTTCTGACATTTAAGTCTTTGTCCAGCTATCTTCAGTTACATTTTTGCAGCACAGAGGAAGGGGAAAGCCTTAGTGACTATCTGCAAAGTCTCTGTTCCCCCTGTTGTGAGAAAGTTGATGAGAGATTTTCAGCATGTGCTGCCATCAAGGTGAGCAGCTCTGCCTTCATAAAACACCGGTTTCCTTCTCTGCTTGTCTAAAGTAATAAAAGTGGTAAGAAATGAAAGTAAGTTCTTCAAGTTTGAGGAAAACACAAAGAGTTTCCCAACGGGCATCTCTTCAGGAAGGGTGATTTTAAAATCAGTTTAGTTTCTTGGCCAATTTATTACTCATTGCACCAAGCTCAGCCCTCACCGTGTTATCAAAATACTGTAACTGCAGGAATCGAGTAAGGCTGGCTAGAACATGAGAACATAATTTTTTGGAAGACTTTTAAGACTTTGAAATTTGTTTGCAGTGCACGTTGAACACAACAGAGTACTTATGGGAAAAATAGAAAATATGTGACTCCTGGGTGTGCATCGGCCTCCCAAATAACAGCACGTTGTGCTTATCTGGCTCAGCACTGACACTGATGTCAAGGTGGTGTGTGAGATGTGCTCGTTCCTTGCTGGGAGAAGCCCCCAGCTCCATCCTGTCACATGGGACGGGGTGCTATTAAAGTCTGTTGTGGGGAGAATCCCCTTTTGGCAGGTGCTGGTGGTGCCCCTGGCAGGGGACTGGGAGAGGAGCCACTGTCAGGGCTGAGCTGTGACACTGATGACGTTGAGAAGGAACCCCTGCCAAGCTCTGAGCACAGTTTATTAATCCTCAGTGACTACACAGATGGATTTAATCATATAGAAGTCTCTTCATACGTGAATATTTGCTTAAATATTTTTTGCTGATTCTTAAAATGCTGACTGGAGCTCCTGCAGAACATGGGCACTGGTGTTTCTAGATCCCTCCAAGTATATGAGCTATGACGTTTGTTTTCCACCTGTGGCTCCATAGCTTTTCCCCTCTCAGCTAATTATTGCAGTTCTTTTTAAATGATGCATTTGGTATTGAACTATGGATTTTTAAAAGTTTTTATGCTTGTCTTAGTTGGAAATATGTTCTGGCCTGACTTATAATTCCCTCTGCAGCCTTGTTGGAGTCAGGTAATATAAACCGAAGTATGAAGTCAATAAAACTATACTGTAAGTCACTGCAGATGTAAAGATTTTTTTTTTTTTTTTTTTTTTTTTTTGGTAATGAACATCTATCCCAGGCAGCCAGAAATAATTTCAAAAAATTCCAGGCCCTAATTAAGGAAATCATTTAAGAATGTCTTGGGATTTAAAAGTATGCCAAGGGCCTTGCCTTCACAGAGCTGTGATGAGCAGGTACTTGAGCACAGACTCCGAGGGGTCCAGGAGCCTGACCCCCCACCTTGTGCTCCTGCTGTGGGAGTGGGAGCAGCAGTGAAATAACTCCTGTCAGTGTTAATTGAGTGAAATGGATTTTCCTGCCAGCTAGAAAGCAGAGGGGGAATATGCATCCCTGTGTCTGGGAATTGTCACAGCTGGAGCCACATTCCAGGCTTCCCGTGGACATCATGAGTCTGTGCAGGTATCGCAAAATTTGTAGTCAAAATAGAAGAACAGTTGAAACAGAACCACGAGCTCAGCCGAGCGAGTCTGACCCAGAGCGATTCCCAGCTCAGTTTGCAGCCGGGTTTCCTGAGATGATGAAAGTTTGAACACTTCAGTGCTCTTGTTCTTTTCACAAGCTGCCGGTAAAGGATTGCAGCAAACCCGTGACCCTTTGGTAACCCCCAGGTTTCCGGGACACGGAGGAAGCGGCCAAACCCCAGTGTCCTGCTGGGAGCAGGGAATGTAGGGAGCCCTCATGGAGCTGATGGCAGCGCAGAGCTCACCAACCACCATGGGCAGGTCAAAAACTGGTGCTGAGCAGCCAACACCCTGTGCAGGGCTGGGGCTCAGGGCTCGGAGCTCTTCCTGTTCAGGGGAAGGATGTTGTGACAGAGAAGCACAACTGAGGTTTCCCGGGGTGGGAGGAGGCTGCTGCTGGCACAGGGAGCACCGGCAGCAAGGCCAGAGCTCGTGCTGGAATCCAAGGGAATTTTTTCACAGCTTTCCCCACAATGCAGTGTCATCCACAGAGATTAAGGGACTGGCTCGCCAGGCTGGAAGCAGGATCCTGAGGGGATCCCACCTGAATGCATCCTGGGTGTGGGATGCTGGGATAACCCCCTCTGGCATTCCACTTCATCCAGCAAACAGCAGCTCCCACTCGTGGTTGGGTTCGAGTGACCGTGGTTTGGTTACATCTGCAGATCTAGCCTTCTGTCAGGTTTTATTTCCATCCATAGCCTGTGCCAGTTTCTCCCACTGGTCCTGCCTCTGGAGTCTGCTTAGGTGCAGGGAGCAAATTCCCTGATCCAGTGGGGTCCAGCTCCAATGGAAATACCTCTTCCATTGGCCTCTCGAGTGTTCAGGAACCAGAGGCAAACCTGTCAATGGCTGAGCTTGAGGCATCCTATTTCAGCTAACACCTTTATACTTGGGGAGGAAATAAAGCACATTTCAGGCTCTCAACCCTTCTGTGGGCTTCACCTTTGGGAATTTATGGCAGGTTGCTCTGTGGGAGGGTTGTTTGCATTCAAATCCAAGTGTGGTTATTTATAAAGCCAAAAAACAAATACAGCACTAGATCAGTGTGTACAGATTTGTTTTGTGTTTTTTTTAATTGCCTTTTTTTTGGCTGCCTCTTGCAGCTAGGGGCAGCATGAGCTGTGATCCTAAAAAGTAAAATAGATAATAGAAAATAGCCATAGTGTTCCTCTAGAGAGGAACCTTCCTGTAAAACCATGGTTGCATAATTTAGAAGTAATATTTTTGTTGAAATTATTAATTCCACCTAATTCAGAGACCCCCTGACCTCAAGCATAGGTAAAACCTTCCTAAGGAGTGTAAGACGTGGCTCAAACCATCCGTGGCTGGAAGCATCTCTTGTGTTATGCTTAACCTAAAAGTATTTATTTTTAGACATAATTTGAAATAATGTATTTTGGTTTAGGGATAACTCGGAAAGAATAATTCCAGTAAATGGATCTGTGGTAAATAGTTCATCCCAGTGTCAGTCTTGTTTCTTCAGAGCTGATAAAACTGATGGAGTCAAAGCTTATTCAATCTCATAAAGCAAATGAGTGATTCACAGGCTCTGTCTCTCCACAGCGACTCTATTTATATGATACGAGAATATTATATAAATATCATGTCTTAATCATATATCTGCATTCACTTTGATGGGAAGGCAATTATTTTTCCCAAGCACAGTCCTGTTCAGTGACTTCCTACCACACCAGAGATTAATTATTCCAGAAACAAATGTTAAAATACACTTCAAATGGTCAATAACATATCGTTGTTCGCTGTCCCCGTTCCCCCCCTCCTGTGGCAGGGACAGATGTGTCCCTGCAGCTGGCACTGACAAGGGCTGGTACCTCCATCTTCTGGTGCTGCAGCAGGGTCAGGCCATGGGTGTGTAGCATCAAATAATCTGTATTTAGATCAGGAAGGACTTGTGGGTGGGTTTATATCATAGCCCTGGGGGAGGGACCAAGGGTTCAGGATAAACATTGTGTTACGCTCTGCAAAGCAGCCACTGAGTGGTACCAGGGACCCGAGGGGAGGGTGGGCCTGGGATGTCGGGGTCCTGGGCTTTGAGGGGCTCTGCCATCACCACCTGAACTGCCCCTCCCCACAGCAGATGCAGAAGGAAACAGGCTGGTAAATGCCTCAGCCTGTAACACATGGAGGAAAGCAGGGCTCCGACAGCTGGGCCTTGGGCCATCCAAGTTAAAGCTTCTCTGTCTTCCGGAGCTGTTATGCTTGTGTACACAAATATCCAGAGGCAGGGAGAGATGATCCTTAGTGCTGGGGAGCCCAGGCTTGGCTCGTGGCCTGGGATGTGCCTGGGACTGAGAGCACAGGCTGAAGAGGTGCTGGTGACACGCACAAACTGGTGGTGGGGGATTCTCCCACGTTCTTCTAGAACTGTGCCAACTGCTGAGGCACCCAGAGCTGACCCTGGGGGAATTTTGGAGGATAACAAAGCCCCACCACCGAGCTCACACAACCAGAGGGCTGGACCTTGAATGGGACAAACTGCAGCTTGGGCTGTACCTGGGTTGTATCTGTCCTGAAGGCACCAGCCTTCCTGGACAGGGACACGTTGGTCTGCTGCTCACTCCTCCAGCCAGGATGTGTTGGGAGGACCAGTGCAAGGACAACAAGCTTGTTTGTAGTCAATTGTTCTCAGCAACTTCAGAGAGAAGAAAAAAAAAGATCAAATCCTATCATTTGTATTTTTCTGTTCTGGGGCTGATGCACAAAATGTTCTCCGGGCTATTTGTGAGGTATTTCTGTCACCATCGTGTGTGTGAGGCAGCAGGAAAGGCCGAGAGCATCGTTCCTATGGTGCCCCCACCCTGGGGAGATGCAGGAGCTCGTTCCCTATGCAGTGACAGCTCCTGGTGTGTGGATAAGGGGGGGCCTTGTGGTGGTCCTGCCCACCCAGCACTCCCTGTCTCAGCCCTTTGGTTTCTGTTCTATGTTGCCTGCTTTCTGGTTTGGGTTTTTTGTTGGTGTTTGTTTTGTTGTTTTTTTTTTTTTTTTTTAAAGTAGGATTGGAAAAAGGAAAATGAAACCATATAATTGTGCAGGCTCAGGGAACAAAGCTGGGATCGGTGAGTAGATTCTAGCATTGATTTTTTGAAAAACATCAAAGTGACTCCAAACCAAGCACTAAGTTTGCAATATGGAGTCAGGTTTCATTTTAAAATATTTTTTTTCAATATCCAAGAATTACTGTTAGTCTAGGGCCAGTGGCAGATGTTATTTAAAAACACTTGTGTTTGTTTTCCGAAGGCAAATTGTAGATACTTGAGATTTAAAAGCTGTTTTCTCTGAGTTGGTGCACAGAAATATAGAGATACATTCTGGACCAGCATCCTGGTTCCCATAAGTGCAATTCCATAATTACAAGCTAATCTGTAAGTGCAAAAGAAACAGAAACACAAAATAGATTCAGCTTTAGCAGCTGAAGGAGCCCAGGGAGATGAAAGGAAACATGTAATGCTTTAAATATTAAAAAGCAGAGCAAGGTCTCTAAAGGGTTGTGAGGAACTTGGGGGTTGCACTGCCCGTCACAGCCACACAGAGGCTTCTCTTCCTCTGGAGTACACAGGGATGGGCACCTGTTGTCTCATTACGTGTCTTGCTCTACTGCAGCTCCAAACCATCCTGGCAGATCCATGGGGAGCTCCAGGCAGTGAGGGCTGGCCATCAGCTGGACAAAACCATCCCCCTAGTATGTGGGAATTGAGAGGTGCTGAGGCTCCTCCCTGGGTGCTCTGGGTCAGCTCAGGTGAGCCTCAGAAAAAGGCACCTGGCAGCTGTGAACAACTGCCTTGGATTAATCCTTATGGAGGCATTGCCGACTTTTTTAATTTTTCAGTGGTATTTGGACTTGCCCACAGGAATGTTTGTGGAGGGTGCTTCACAACCTCCCACAACAGAACAGTGATCCTCTGCTGTGAGATCATCCCCCCAGAGCCACAGCATCCCCCAGAGCTCTGCTGTGTGAGCATCTCCACAGAGCCACAGCATTCCCCCCAGAGCTGGGGCACTGCCTCTTCCACCAGTGCCAAAGGCTGTGCAATTGTCTATCCCAATCTCTTCCAGAAGCAACTTGCTCCCATTGATTGATCTCATACATGGACAAGGAGTTAATTTTCCTTTTTATTTTTAGCTTACATGTGATCTGAAATTCCAAATGATGATTTACTGCTCAATTTACCATCCCTACAAGGTTCTCACTGAAGTTTATCAGGCAGGGCTTTGGTCTGGAAAAGCCTTGTACCCCGAGCACCTGAATGCTGTGGAGCGTCTCGCAGTGAAAATACCGCTGTGCTGATGTCTCAGGTACTGTCATTTCCAGCCCCGAAATTCCTTCTTGAGCACAGAGACCTGTCACCATTATGTTTTTTGTTACCCACTAATATTGTTTTCAGCCCAAAGCATCCCATGGAGTGCACCTGCCTCACCTACTCCCACGACCGATGCCGGCAGGTCCCGGCACCGCGGGCGTTCCGCTGAGTGCAGATCTGTCTGCAGAGCTCCATCACCCTGACACATGATCTGTTTTTTTCTTAAAGATGAAAAGAGCAGTTTCTTTAGAAGTTTCTTATTAAATGCATAATCTTGTTGAGCAAAACCATCTTGCTTTTAACTTGTTGGGCCTTTCATCGCACATTTGTTCTTGCTTGATCTACAAAGTGCTTTAACTTTTGCAGAATTCCGTGGGTGTCAAAGGCTGTTTTCTCGTGCTTTTGGCTCAGGGAGGTTGGGATGGGAATTATTGCAAAGACAAAGCAAATGTCCCAGTGTTGGGCAGGTTCTTCAGGCATTTGTGGCCTCAGGCTTTGTTGTGTTTCCTTCTCATAATAAATGGGCCGGGGCCATCGCCGTATCTCAGGGTAAGGATGGGAACCATCCTGTGCTGGACACTGGGCAGAGAGGAGGATGGAGATAGTTTCAGACCTGTGTTTTATTGTAAACTGTGTTATCTGGGACCTAGAAAATTTCGGATGCCAAGCTGTTAGGATTGCTGCTACAGTCACTCAGGCAGATAATTAGCTCACTCATTCATGACATTACAGGAATCAGAAAATTAACATGAGCTGGTAATTGTGCACTGAATGTCTCTGCAAAGCCATGGGCTGCCCACAGCCTCAGTGTGCTGGGATGGAGCTGACACCTAGATCAAATATCTGGACTCTATCAAATATTCCCATCATAAATTAAGGTCATTCAGGTACTAATTTCAGTGACCTGATCTTATTTCTTTTTTAATTTATCCCTAAACCCTTGGAATTTATGTAATTTCATCTATATTTTAGCCAGGCAAGAGCCTTTAAAAATACTCTCCTACCACATTTGGGGAAAAAAAATAAATTAAAAAAAAAAAAAAAAAGAAGAAAAACAATCTATGAAAGGAAGACTGGCATTAGATTACTTCTGCAGCCAGAGACCATCTTGCTCTTAAAATATATCAAAAGCCCCTCTCATTGAATTGTGTACATTCTGTCCCTGAAGATCTCAGAGCAGCACTGACCTCAGAAGGTCTCTGGAAGAGAAGCCCTTTATGTTTGAATGGGTGTCCTGACATGTGATGAAGAGATTGCCATGGAAAACCTGCATTTTTTTGATGTAATCAGAGAAAATAAGTGAAGAAACCACGTAAGTCTGATTCATAGTTGCTGCTGCTCGAGGCGGTAGTAATCCCTTGCTCTCAAGGCATGGTCAGAGCCTTTTCTGATTAAAAATAATAATAATAATAATAGGCTGTTAAATTTAAATAAGGACATTTAAATCCAGTTGTGCTCCCTTAGCCTCGTGGGTTTAGAAATGTTCAATTAGTGCACAAAACAACCAAACCCCTAAAAGCTCCTCCTGTAGCTCCCCAGCACACACACAAGCATTAGACTGACAGGTCTTTTGTGCTGAACGACTGCTCTTCCCAGGGGAAACAATCCACACTGTGGATACAAACAGCCGGAGAGCACTTTGCATTTGGCACTATTATCTGATTATATACACATAAATCTGCTTATAGAACTCTACCCCAACAGCAGAGCATTGTTTTCCAGCAATTTGCACTCTCTGGGCTGAGCCCCTGCAGACCTGCTTAGAACTGGTTAACCCTTGGAACCTCGGGGGCACCAAGGTTGTTTTTAATTTTGTTTTATCTAAATTATTGGAGTTATATTTCATTCAAATCGTCCAGTCATAGGAAATGTTAAATTTTCACTGCGCACTGTAAATTAAACTGAATTTCTGATTCTGTCACTGGGCTGTGACTCTGCTGCTATGTGACTCTTGGTTAACAAAGCCCCAGGTCACTGAGAGGAAAATTATTTCAAAATTGTCTTAGTGGCAGAGTGGCCTGAGACCTGTCTCCCCAAGGAAAAAAAATACAGGATCAGGCCTTAAATCGGTAGATTTTTTTCAGTCTATAACTGGAAAAGTGAAGAGAGTTTTGATGAATGAAACAGATCAAGAAAATACTGATTTTTTTTGGTGGAAACTTCGGACTTTTTCAAAATACCAATATTTCAGGGTGGGAATGCAAATCATCCTGACAAGCCCCTTCCAGGGAAAATTTATCAGAGTGGGGGGGAAGGGGGGAGGGGGAAGGGGGCAATTAAGAAGTGCCTGAAGAGGAGGTGGAACGTCTGTGGGGTGGGTGGGGTCTGGTCCTCTCCAGACAGGTTGTTGTGTGCGCTGCCTGCAGGCACCTTATGTGTACCAATGTCCAGAGATGTG
The DNA here is from genome assembly GCA_038380795.1 of Pyrocephalus nanus. Classification (NCBI taxonomy): domain Eukaryota; kingdom Metazoa; phylum Chordata; class Aves; order Passeriformes; family Tyrannidae; genus Pyrocephalus; species Pyrocephalus nanus. The sequence goes on along the minus strand of CM076275.1, from coordinate 11,127,335 downwards.
TGTGTGCCATGCTTAGCCACTTTCCCATTCACTCCTTCCCCAGGGAGTTCACACATTTTCCCAAAGGTCACTTAGGCAATTAACTTAATAGTCCACAATGTCATTCAGCAACTATTTAAATTCCCATGAATGACTGGAGCCCAAATGTTCCTCCCTTGGTTAACTCTTTGCACTGCTCCGTGAATACTCCAGGTGCCAAGAAGGCACATGGTGGGATTCCTGGGGTTGTCCTGTGCAGGGCAAGGACTTTATTGATCCTTGTGGGTCCCTTCTAACCCAAACAGGGATTGAAAGGATGGGATGATGTGGACAGCAACTGGTTGAGGTCTGAGAGGTAAGAGAAGGAGTTTAACCTCATTAAGTAGCTCCATTACAACAGGAAGGGTGAATGTCTCAGCTGGTGCAAACACTCCCCAGGTTACAAGGCAAAAGTGACAACCCAGCAGAATTATTGGAGAGACTCTTCTTGTGGCAGTGGCAGATTGTTTCTGGAAGCAGAGAAATGGCTGTGTAATGGGAACGGCAGGTTTTCCTGGAGTTCTGGATGTTGTACAAGCTCTTTTCAGACCCAGCAACACAAGCGGAGTAAAATAGGGTTTTTGAGTGGAAAACTGCCAATTATTCCAGATTGTTGTGATAGTTTAGTGATTCACACAAGACTTTAGTAGACTGTTAGTGAGAGCTCCTTTTACAAATGCTCTTCGGGTTACAGAGCCTGTTTGGGAGTAAAACATTCACATTTGGAAATCAGTCTTCCATGCAGTTTTTTCAGCTTCCTGAGGATTTTCAGTGTATCAGCAGGATGGGCAGGGGGTTCCACTTGGCCATGAACTCCATGGATGTGCCAGGGGCACCAGGAACTCCAGCAGGCACAGGACCAACTTCCTGACAGGAGGGGGGAGTCAAGTGGGGGTCGGGCTCTGCTGCCATGGAATAAGTGACAGAACAAGAGGAAATGGCCTCAAGCTGTGGCAAGGGAGGTTCAAGTTGGATATTAGGGGAAATTTCTTCATGGAAAGGGTTGCCCAGCCCTGGCACAGGCTACCCAGGGCAGTGGTGGAGTCACTATCTCTGGAAGGATTTAAAAGCTGTGTAAATGTGGCACTTGGGGACACAGGTTAGTGGTGGCCTTGGCAGTGCTATGATTTACTTATTCTCTCATTATTCTCTTATTCTATGAATACACAGGGAATGCATTCACCAAAGAGGCTGCCAATCAAACAAGTGTGTTTTGAAGCTGAATAACAACTTGGTATCATGGCTTGTATCCTCTGTGCATCCAAAATATTAATTGAGGGGAGGTAAAGTGGCTTCTTTCAAAAATCCAAAGGTGCTGGATGGAGTTATCCTTGTGGTTAAATGAAGGTAGGAAGAAAAGAAGGACTATATTCATATTTTGTTCACCTTACTTAAACTTCTCACTAATGCAACATCATCAGATGTGAGTGATAGAATGTACATGTGACATCAATTCTGTTACAAATGCCAAAAAAATTCTTTGCAGTTTATAGAAGCCATGACAGATCTTTAAAATAAATGATTTTTGGTTTGGGGTTTTGTTTTTTTTTTTTTTTTTTAATTTTTTTTAACAATTTTGCAGTGTTGGCAGTTTAAGGGATCTGAAAATTGAATCCATCCATCTGGCACTGGGAAAACAAACAACATATTTGTCTCTGAATTCTCTTTTCACTCCAAGGCTTAAAGATGCTCAACGCAACCAAGTAAATGTGAAGTGGCAGGGGAAGGGAAGGCTGAAATCTCTTACCCCTCAGGATATTAGCTTGGACAGGTTCTAAAGAGATGATTTCACTAATTCACTGAAATTCCTCCTTGAAATTGAAAAATTCCAAAATTTACACAACATCTGAAAAGTGCAATATGTGTAAATTCCAGGAATTCATCTGACAGTGCAGGGGTCAGTCTTATCCTCCTGAATGCAAGGCTGAGTTCCTTGGCATGGAGCCATCAGAGCCATGGAGAGATACATGAACTCATGTTGGTATCCAAGGGTATCATGGAGGCTTTTCCAAGCAAGGATAAGTGGCAGCAGTGCTGTTCCAAGTTAATTATTGACACCACAATAACCTGAAGCTGCTCACTGAGGACTCCGTGGATGCTCTGCAGCACTGTTCTCACTCTCTGTCTTCTCCAGTCTCCTGCCTCACAGTTCTTCAGACATTTCAGGGGCGATGGAGATGTTTTACCACCACTTTTGTCTCCTTTTGGATGTGGGAGGAATGACAGGAGATGCATGACAGTGTCTTACCAGTGAGTCCACCTGCTTCCTGCGCATGTTGTGCTAATTAGTAAATGCAACAATCCATAGATTCTCTTCTTCCATGTGCAGAATGAAATACTTCCAGAAATTCTGTTATCCCTGGGCCTCCATCCTGAAGTGACTATTCCTGGATCCCCTCAGGGCTTTATGCACTCTGCTGTACATGGTTCTATAGGTGATTTCTTTCATTTTTCTTTCCTGGGCTATAACAGGTATGGTCATCAGGAAAGCTTTGGTTGTGGAGAGCAGGTCCTGGGGCTGTGGGTGTGCCTTGAAACTCTGAGCTGGAAACTTCATATGCCCAATGCGTGCAGCTCCATGTCAAGAAAACATAATGATTAACCTGTCTGAGGGCCTGACCCATGTTCTCTCACTTTCCTTCTATGTGGCAGGGAGTTGTTTTACTGATCAAAGCATCACCCAGCTCTTCATGGGTCAGGCTGAAATTTAGCAGCCTCCCATAGTGAAGGATAACCCTGATACTGCTTCCCTCTAGAGAAGGTATTTCAGCCTTCAACAGAAGAAAATCATCTCATTCAGATACTGATGAAATTTTGAGGAGAGCAGTCAGAAATTGAGGTTGTCAATTTTTATACCTGGGTTCAGGTCAGTTGAGGATTGATCACTGTGCACTTGTTAAGTGAGAGAAGCTGTAAAGAGTTAATCTTTATCAGAAAATCATAAGCACCCTGGCCACATTATTTCCATTAAACTCCCTCCTTCCATCTATAACCTTGGTCACATAATTGGGAATGAAAATCATTATCTATTTCATTCACATCTGCTATTAATTTTTTTGAAACCTCCTTTTAATCTGATTAGAACTTCTCCTCTAAAGCAAACAAATTCTAAACTCAAGGCTAAAATATCAGGTTAGCTTAGTAATTCACATAATATTTTTATTTTCTCTTCCTAATTGAATTTGTACATTGATTTGTGTTACTGTTCTCCTGACCAGTTATTATTAACTGTTTACCAAATGCCAAGGGTATGCAATGCACTGGGAAGACACTGATGACAAATTGCTTTCCAGTTAATATATTCCATCGCTTCTGTCCCTGCCCAGGCAACCAGCTGTGTGTCTGCTCCAGCTTTTCCTCCCCCTGTTCAGCTCTAATAAGGCTTTTTCTTTATAATTTACTGGGAATGTTGTCTGAAATGGTAACTCTTGAGGACTGGCTGTGAATGGATGCCCCATCCCTAGGAGTGTCCAAGGCCAGGTTGGACAGGGCTTGGAGCAGCCTGGTATAGTGGAAGGTGTCCCTGCCCATGGCAGGGGGATGGAACTGAATGAGCTTTAAGGTCCCTTCCAACCCAAGCCATTCCGGGATTCTGTGATTCTAATTTTGAGGGAACGTCCTGCCTTGCCAGTGGCAGTACAGGTAGAAAGATAAGACAATTTAATACATTTCCTTCATCTCCTCATGAGTATCCCCATTATTTTCCATGGCTCCAGGCTTGCCAGAGCAGCACAGCAATGTCTGGAAGGAGCAGACACGTGGAACGCGCATCCGCTCCACAGACCTTTGGTTTCCTGTTTTCTCTGTCAGTTATTCAGAAAGGTCTCTCAATAAAAGCAGCCACAGATCCCTTCAGGGAGATGCCTTCTGACAAGCCCAGCGTGCCCAAGAGGATCCTGCTGTTGGGAACAGCTCCTGGCCCCACTGGAACTCAGTGGGGTGGTGGCTCCTCAGGCCAAGGGCTGAGAGGAGGGACAAAAATAACCTGTTGAGTTTCACTTTCGTTCTGGGTGAGGAGAACAGATGGTGTCAAATAGTTTCACTTCATAGAAATACCTTAATAAAGCTGCTAAAAACTCATGTATGAGCTGACTTAGCACTTCAGGAAGGGCTATTCTGGAGGAGCCGAGGGTGGTGGGAGGCAGAAATCCCTGAGCCCCCTTCAGCTTTTGCTCAGGCTGATCAGAGCAGTGACAACATTTGCTGTCATCTGGCCTCCAATTTTCTTGTCTCTTTATCTCAGCCTTTCAAGGGTTACAGGCATAGCAGCATTTTGGCAAGGAGACCAAATGTAATGCCTTTTTATTTGCCTTCTGCAGTTGTTTCAAGACTTGTGCCTTGTTATGCAGTAATGGAAGAAGTCAAATACTGACCTTTTGTATAAGCACAAAAGAGCCTTTTGGGGCATTATAAAAACCTCTGAGGATTCCTGTAGCTTTTACACAAGTCTGTATAAAAGTAACTGTTTATAATTGGCTCTTTCCTTCCCCTTTGATGATGACTGAAAGTTATTCTAAAATTAGTATTTATTGTTTCATTAGTAACTATTTCTCTAGTCTTTACCTTCTGCAAATCACAAAAAGGATTCACCATTATAAACGCTATTTATTAAAAAAATATTTCTCTAGTCTGTAACTTCTGTGGGCCACAAGGAGGTTCAAAATTTTGCACTAGTCTTGTGAAGCAATGCAAGTTTAGAGAAGGGAGAGCTGAGGTGTAAAGCCTCTCTGCCTTCAGCCTCAATCATCCAGTGTGTTCCTCCCATTTTTAAATTCTCTGACAAAGAGGTGTGACCGACATGGCGATTGCTGAGTTGTGAAGCTGAGTTGTGAAGCTGAAGCTGAAGACAGGGTGAATCTCTCCCTGTCTCCAGGGCTGTGTCAGTGGTTCAGATGTTTTGCTGTCAGGGCAGACGGACTCGCTGTGGTTCTGTGAACATTTCCTTGGCTTTCCCGATGAGGTGAACGCACACCGTGACCGCTTGGAAAGCTTTGAGGAGGCTGTGCCCATGGATGCAGGTGACATGCAGGGCTGCTAATTAAGACACCAAAGGGAAATGATGTCAAGGTTTGGGTGGCATCAGACCATCTCCTGCAGCCAAATGATGCAGCAAGGCTCAGTATTTGACTGTTCAAAGCACCCAGTGAGCTCCAGCTCCTGGGAGACATGCGAGAAATGTTTGTAATAATTCATAGCGAGTGCTAAGTCTCAATTTTTCTTGCTCTGTGCTAAATCCCATAAATCATCACACCTGTAGGACTTCTGGCATCACGTAGCCCCTTCGGCTGTGACAGCAGGGGTGTGGTTGGCTCTTACCTGCAAATTAACAAAAAGTTCACCACCATACCTGAAAAACCAGAGAAAACTTGTTTTGCAGGAGAACCTTTTTTTTTTTTTTTTTTTTTAGGAAGCTTTGCATTGATTCAGGAGAGCCCAAGCCTGCAGCTTTATTAGTGCCTCTAACCCAATTAACCTTGCTCATGTTCTCTTGGGTAGAAATTTGCAAATTGAGGAGTTTAAATCCTGCATGTGAGTCTGTGCTGGGGCAAAATACCCAATTCCTCCTAATTAGCCAGAAGCTGAGGGTGGCTGTCATCTGTCTGCAAGAGCAAGCCAGGTTCTTGTTCATCTCAGCATGAACCTGGTGGTTTCCTTGTACTGACACTTAGAGCAGAACTGGGCCCATCATCTGTCTTTGCTGGTTTTTAATAAAAGGTCAGATTTGTTCCTCTACTTTCTTGCTCCTTCAAGGCAGCTTTCATCTAAGACAAATTGAGCTATCCAGAGAAAGCGAGAAGTTCCTTTAAGGGGTCAAAAATTGGTTAAAATATGGAAGCAAAAGGTAGGAGGAAATAAATCTTTTCACAGCAAAGTGGAGTCCCACAGGGATTTGTGCCATTCCAAATACTCATGAATGACTTGGAAAAGGAGAGGAGGTGGCAGAAGGTGACAAAGTTGGTTGCTGAAAATAAGTTATTCCAAGTAATAAAACGAAAATCTAACTGTAAAGAGTTGCAGAGGTGCCTGACCATACTGAGAGAGTAGATGATCAAATGCCAGGCTGAATTTACTGCCAGAAAATTAAAATACTACAAGGAAATGCAAAATGCACAAAGAAAAATATATGAAGATGTGCAATGACAAGCTGTAAATTAGATATTACCACTGAGGAAAGAGTCACTGGAGATACAGAGTTCTGGGGAAACAAACTCACTGCTGGCTGTCAGAAAAATTAACTGGAATGTTAGGAATTATGAGGGAAGGAAGAGAGAAGAGCATTGTGTTACCACGTCTTGTGTATTGTGTGTACATCTGATTGCTCCTCTCAAGAGGTATATTCTAGAATTAAAAGAAAAAGTCAAGAAATATTAAGGTAAAAGAACAGCTTTGGAGACCACACATTCCTGCTTGATTCCTTGGAGCTGGAAATACAGATGATGCTCCTGTCATTCTGCATCTGCCTCAAGTGAACTTTGTGACACATGGAGTGACATCAGAGCCATTGTTTCCACATCCTTCAATAAAACTTAAACTAAATCCTGGCTGCAGCAAGGCCCAGATGTGGGACACATCAGGAATCCCCCGCTGCCAGTCCCGCTGAGGGTGACACCAGCCAGCCCCACCTCAAGCACACATCTGGAGGGGAAAAAGAGGAGCTGAAGGTGGCTGGTTTGAGGCTATTTCTGAACGAAGAGTGGGAGAGGCCCTACTCTTAAAAATATTCTAAAAGAGGCTGTTTCTGAGCGAGTCGGTGTTCATTACACTGGAGTGTTTTGGAACCTCTCATAAGCCTGGGTTTTAATGCTCCTGGCAGTGCAGAAACTCTCAGGTAGCAAAATAATCGCCTCTTCTAAAGGGCTATGAGTTACCAGAATGTTTAGGTTGTCTCTAAACTTATCTTCAAATAAATGAGACAATATGATTTTCTTTTTATTTGTCTTTCTTTCCAGCACTGCAGTGTCAGCACCGATTTCTGTGAGTTCAGGCAGATGCCAAACACAATCCTACCACGGAAATACCTTGGTAAGTCTTTTGGTTTTTTATTAGATCTTCCAACTAAAGTCACAGAAGAAGCCAGTTTAAAACTGAAGTCCTTTAAAAGTTATATCCATGTAAATGCTGGAACAACACAACACAGGGATTCAGTAGGATGGAACCCAAAGAATAAGGACAATTAATTGCTTACAAGGACTTTTTCCATAAGAAATTAAAATATGTAGACCTTATTCATTTACATGGTGTTCTCTTCTTGTCTCCAGAAAAAGCATTTTAATTTTCATGTCCCTTCTCCTTACCAACTGCCTTTGAATTCTCCCATTTCGTGTGTGTGATATTTAGGAAAAGATTTAAAAATCCTTTCTTCATACAGAGCACCTACTGCAAGTCCAAGAATTTTTCCCCTTGGCTCTTGGGTTTGGCTCACACTCTGAATTAGGACTCATCTGGGGTACTAAACATGGCAGAGTTTGGAATTATGTTTTCAATTTGAACAGGGATCATATCTCTTGCAGTAAAGGTAGATGTTTTAAAAATTATAGGAAATTTCATAAAACATTTTTTTAGTGGTAACACTTTTGTTTTTCTCATACCTTTACTTATATATTTCACTCCTGAGTCTGAGCTGAAAACTCGCACAATGTCACAGCCTGAATTTTGTTTCACTAGAGAACCCAGTTGCATATAATTCTGCTTTATTGCTGACAAGCCCTCGATTTATAGAACGTGATTTGAAATCATGAATGTGAGGAAGTAGGACTTGCTTTAAAACAAAATAGGTGTCAGCCTCCTGTGTGGTGCACTCCTGCAATGCATCTGCCATGTTGGAGTTATACAGGAATACCTCCATAATCTGAGATTCCCATGGAATACACACCTCCTCCTTCTCAAATTCTCCCAGCATGTTGGCACAGCGGCTGCTTTGGAATTGTGTGTTAATTTGCCCCTTTGAAGCACCATGAACACCAAAACATTCCAGAGCAAAGAGAGGAACATAAAATCCTGGTTTTTAATCATTTCCACCTGACCAGCTCTTTACACATGGCATTAGTGGACCTCTCACAAGAACTGGTGAGCAAGGTCAGTCCTTCATCCCACAGTACAGTTTACCTGTCCAGGTAATTCTACCTGTACTGAACAGCAGTTGAGCCAAGATAACCCTGTAGCATCACAGGGAGCTCCCACAGTGCTGTTGGGTGTTTGTAACACAAGGAGCCTGCACAGCCCTCCTGCCCACGGAGCAGCTGCGTTGGAGATGCCAACTTAGCCCAGACTCCACTAAAATCTGTGTGCCACTGGCTACTGGTTTTTATCAGGCATTGTGCTGCAGGAAAAAATAAGGGTGCAGTCAAAGGTGGTTCTTTTCTTGCAGGCATCCTGTAATTAGCTCAAGTTTTCTTTTCTTCGTAGAGAGGTCTTGATGCATAAACCAAAAGTTTCCTCTTCCTTGCATGTTGTTGCCAGATGTTTCTGGAAAACTTCAAAACAACAAAGTTGTTTGTGTGTACTTACACATGACTTCACCCAATGCTTGTCACAAAGTGCTCCTCCTCAATTAACCCAGTTAACACCCCCGTTTCTGACCAGTGCATTTCCATTATCTGTCACAGCATTCTGGAGTTTCAGCCCTTTGTCACAGATCTAAGCCCCAGCACTCAGAAAAGCTTTACAGGAGTGTAACTCCTCTGATGGATCTCCAGTTGCAGTTATGATTTCTTTTTTACACAAACCAGCTGCAGAAGGAAACAGCTCTCACTGTTTTTCCCTGTAGATCCTGAAATGGAAGGATTCAGTGCTCACAGTTGTTCCTGGGGCTTCAGTAAACCCTGAGGTCCATCCCTGGAAGTGTTCAAGGCCAGTTTGGGCAGGGCTTGAAGCAACCTTGGCTAGTGGAAGGTGTCCCTGCCCCATGGCAGGGGGCTGGAACGAGATGATCTTTAAGGTCCCTCCAACCCAAACCAGTCTGTGATTCTCTAAGGTGAAGAAACAAAAGGATTCAAGATGAAGCAGATCAATACATGTAAAGTACTGAAAAAACAGTGAAGGAGGATGGCACAGTGGAAGAACTAGAACAGTGACTCATGTAGAAACATATGACAACAGAAAAGGGTTAGGAATAGGGTTAGGGTTAGGAATAAGAGACAGAGAAAAAAAATGGAAAAAGTAGAAAAATACAAAAAGATATTAAACTGAGGAAGGCACATGGGGAGCACAACACAGCCCCTCTGTGCCTCAGTCTGTGACCTGCTAAAGTTAATGGCAGAAGCACCTTAGAGTGAGCTCGGACCCAGGAGTCCTCTCTGACACATAAGTTTGGAGCCACGAGGATGATGCTGATGGTCTGCTTGGAAACCACAGCTGGGGAATGTCGTTATTCCATTCTGTCTTAGCTGCAAAACTATTGACAGGCTGCAGGCACTGGCCAAGAGCCTTTGATGGATATTTAAGAATTAAACAGAATTACTCACAAGCTGATATGAAACAAAACTGAGCTCCTTAGAAGGCAACTGAGATCTTAAAAGATTTGGGTTTGGGAATAGCATTAGACATTGGGCATGTCACTGCCATTTTGTAAGAGGCAGCAGATTGCAAAGGGAGGAGCAGTTCTTCCTATAAAACTGTGCTCCACCTGACCTGTCCATGGCACAGCTCCAGAATTGGCATTTCATAGGAAAAGGCAGTGCAATCCTTATTTTTGGGAGTACTTCCAAGTAGGCTTAAGGCCTTCTATGATTTATTTGTGGACTTCATAGAGTATTTATTCCAAAAGCGCAAATTCTTTTTTCTGTGTAATTCTGAACAATCATCTTCCAGTAACTGATATCTCTCCAAATATTTATTTAGTAAGATTTTACTTCACTGATGTGATTTTTGGTCACTGGTGCTAACATGTCCTTGGTTTGACAAAATTAATTTCATTCCCCACTGTCTTTGAGATGTAGTTCTGATTCTTCAGCATCTGCTCCTTTAGCTTATCTTTATTGGTTGAAGAAACTGAATCAGAGATTGAATCCATCAGTTGTGTCCATTCCATTATTTTGAGTGAAATGCTGGCAGATCAGTCCCTCAGCCTGCAAACTTCTTTGTCCTGCCACGGTAAAGGAGATCCATTCAGCTAAACTGGATCTGCACTGAGCAGAACCATCTCATACACAGATTTCTGAAGAGTCACAGAGAAAGTTGCTGCTATTCTAATCCATGAACACATCGCTTCATCTGGAAAAACTTCAATCCTTTTTTCCTAGGCTGCTTCTAGCTCTGCAGTGATTTAGTGCAGGCCCAGAGTGGCCCATCTGTGTTTGCCAGCAGGGACTCACGTGTCTGTTTTGTTCCTGCTGGGCTGTCAGCAGTGCGTAACCAAAGAGATTTCCCATACTGAGACCGTACTGCTGCGTGATCATTTACAGTTGTTTCCTTGAGTCTTGAGGGGGTTAATTTTGTCCCCATGTCACTCCATACCTGGATGCCTCCTGCGCAGTACATTCTGCATGCTCGCTTCAAAGTCAGATGTGACATGATCTGCTTATCTCTGGGTCCCCCACATTGTCCATGGTGTCCCCAGGCAGATTTATGTCAGCATCTGGCAGCCACAGGAGTTCCCTTCAGTGCTTCAGATGTTCTTTCTGACCTTTGGAATGCTGTAGACAAAGCTGAAAGTGGCTCTCGCTTCCATGAATCGCCTGATCTCCTCCATGAGAGTCATAATTATATATTAACGATTTAGTAAATTACTGCCCTTCTATATTTTAATGTCTATATTTAGTGTTTGTTAAGGTCAAGGCTCATTATCTCTGCAATATTATTACATTGTGGCATAGGAGTGTGTGGTGATTTATAGATTTTTGAAATCTATTGTATGACAATTGGCACCACCCTCTCTGTGGCTCCCCAGGACTCCTGGGGTGCTGGGTTCCTGCCAGACCAGCACTTCGGAAAAAACAAAAATTACAAGTCTTTTAAAACCTAACTTATTTCATGCATTTTTATAAACTAGCAAAGATGGGTTTTATTTAATTGTGACCATCACCATATAACACATTTGAAGTTGTTATGCACTGGGTACACGTTACTCTTGTAAAACAGCCAGGACACGCAGCTTACCCAGTTTTTACATTCCATTTATTTTTACAGTGTAGGAGTGCCCTAGGGAACACTTCTGACTGGAGGAGAACGAGGGAACGTGGTTTGTTGGGGTTGTTCAGCCTCAGAGGATAACTGTGTGAAGCCACAAGGATTTACCCAGTGCCAGGTGAGCCAAAGGCAGTGGAGCATCCCTTGGTCACTGCCCTGTGTGACGCCATGAGCTCTGGGCTCCTCCTGGCTCAGTAGCACTTGTAGATGAAGAAGTGAAAATCAGTAACATTCTCTTCCCAGTTTTATATAGAGAAGCAGAAAATATCTGACATATTTGATCTACTCAGTTCAATACAAAACATTTAAAAGGGAACAAATCTCAGAGACAGAATCCATGCGGATGCAGGAATGTGCAGACCATGAACTCTAATGCCGGACTGAACACAACCAGAGCTACAGCCACAGATCGTGAGTTTCACCAACAACGACCTTGCACTGAATGCTGCTGTGCTTAGCAACAAGGGAAAAACATCCTTCAGGAGAGGGAGAACAGGAATCATTCTGCCCTGGCCAGACCTCACTCCTGCATACACCACATTCCAGCCCCTCTGTATTCCAGCATGAAGAGCCTGTGGGATGGACTCTGCTGCTGCTTCTTTCTGTTATATGGATTCCCAGGCTCATGCTGGTGGATACATTCATAGAATCATCAAATGGTTTGGGTTGGAAGGGACATTAAAGCTTGTCTCGTTCCATCCCCTGCCATGGGCCTGGACACCTTGCATTAGACCAGGTTGCTCCAAGCCCCGTCCAACCTGGCCTGAACACTTCCAGGGATGGGGCAGCCACAACTTCTCTGGGCAACCTGTGCCAGGGCTTCATCACCCTCGCAAGAAGAGTAAAATTCAGTATAGTCATCTAAAATTGAGTCATTTTGGATCAAAGATGACATTAAGATATGGAACTATTCATTAGAGAAGGAATGTCCAACCCATAACTGTGCAAACCCAGCTGTAATTAAGCATCTTAGCGGGTGTTTATAAACAGATGTTCTCATCTAAATGTCTTAGAAACAAACAGCTTTGTTATATCAGTTCCCCCAAACCACAGAAAGCGACGTGACGCTGGCAATGAGCAGAGTTACAGCTCTCCTCTGCAGGCTGGTGTTCTCCCACACGTACCCTCATATCTGAGTTGACCTAATTTCAGGGGCAGGATGGGTCCCTAAATGCAAGACAGTTTCTGCAGTAGAATATTCACAGACCAACAGAGTGAATTTTCCAGGTATATTCCCAGGAGCACATTGGTATTTTGTGCTTCGAGACACATCCTTGCCTTTATTTAACACCCAGGGCCTCTGCAACATCCCCGTGCTGGTGACCGAGGTTTCACAGTATCTGAACATTGACTTCTGCTATTCCGGTTCCCTTGCATGGGAAGAAGTGTTTCCTGAGAGCTGTAAATCCATTGCATCATTCAAAATGTACCACAAGACAGTTTTGAGGGTTATTTTAAAAACATCTTTCAAAAATATATTAGAATAAAGAGACAGCAGAGGAAGAGCTACAATTTTTAGAACCATTTTTAATAATATTTTGGAAAAGAATAATATTAAGCTAACATTGCATGCATATGTTTTGCATTTGAAAAGTTAAACAGCATCTTCCAAAAGTCAATGTGGCCTGGAAAAAACCTTAAAACTTAAAAAAAAAAAAAAAAATGAGGGCAGATAATTGTACTGTAAAATCCATTCTTCTTATAGTAGAATCCCAAAGTCTGCATTTAAACAACTGATAAGACAAAACCATCTTTCACTGACAAAACCTGTATTGTGTAATTTATGGGGTGCCACAATAACCATTTTTAGGCACCCACTGCTGGGCAGCACAGTCCCAGTGCCAGCATTACCAAGTCACTATCTCTAAGCTCAATTTATGGTCCCAAATCAGAATGACAGATCTTCACAGATGGACAATTGTCATTTCTCTTTCCCTGCCACCAGAGTTTCTTCCAAAGCCAAGAGAATGCCTGCTCTACATTGACAAGACAACCTCTTCCCCCTCTCTCTTTCTTCTCCAAGGCAGCAGGATATTTTACTTTGCTGTTTTACTTCATTGACATTTTTAACTCTTGGTCGGCTACTGTATTGACAACTTCATGTCTTTTCTTGCCCAGCACATGTCCCTTGGGAGCAGTGGGTAGAAACAGCTGTCCCTGGAGTGGGCAGACCCAGACACTGGGGATGTCCCACCACCCCAGCACTTTGTTCTTCAGGTGTTTGCAGTGCACACCCAACATTAGGCCAGTGCACTACACATCTGCTTTTTTATTTTACTTGAAAAATGTCAAAATTTGGTCACCTCTCAGTGAAATGCTGCCATAATTCATAGTGTTCACCCATTTGTCTTAATGCAAACGCCCCTATGTCCAGTGCTTGCCAAGGGGACAAACAAATGCTTCTCCCTGCCTTGCAGAGTCTCTCAGTCCCGCAGCTTTTCGTGGGGAGATTTTTGTATCTTTTCATGGATTTGCCCCAAAACACTCATGCAAGCAGACACCTGCCTCCAGAGCTGCCCACGAGCCCTGAGGTGCCTTCTCCATGGCTTCGTGCCCCTCTCCAGTGCAGACCCCCACACCTGGAACAGGGGGTTCACTAGATCAGAACCCGGTGTAGTGGAAGGCGTCCCTGTCCATGGCAGGGGGTTGGAACAGGATCTTTAAGGTCCCTTCCAACCCAAACCATTCTGGAATTCTGTGAACTCCACTGGGAGCCGAGGCGCTGCCCTGGGGAAGTGGGAGGCCTGTGAGGCCTCATCCATCCATTGTGGTGGGGACAGCTGGGGAAGCGAAAGAGGAAAGAATCACAGAACATTTGGGGTTGGAAGGGACCTCTGGAGATCATCCAGTCTAACTCCCCTGCCCCTGGAGCAGGTGACACAGGAACCTGTGCAGATGGGTTTGGAATGTCTCCAGGGAGGGAGACTCCACGTCGTCCCTGGGCACTTGTTCAGTGCTCTGCCACCTTCATGGAAAGAAGTTCTCCCTCATGTTGAGGCAGAACTTCTTTTGTTTTAGTTTGAAGCCATTGCTCCTCCTTCTGTCACTGGGCATGACCAGAGTCTGACACCCTCCTCTGACACCCATTTATGATATTTTTATAGATTGATGAGTTAGATCACCTCTCAGACTTGTCTTATCTTGTTCAGACTAACCATGTCCAGCTTCGCAGTCTCTCCTCATAAGAGAGATGCTCTAGACCACTCATCATCTTTGAGGCTTCTGCTCCTTGTCTCTCTTGTGCTGAGGAGCCCAGAACTGGACACAGCATTCCAGATGTGGCCGAGCAGAGTGGGAGCATCGCCCCCTTCCAGCAGCCGCTCCGTGGGGCGCGGGTGCAGCCGGGCCCGGGGGGCTCGGGCAGGGGGGAGCCGGGCGTGCGGGGCCGCGGGCTGCACTTTCGCTCCTCGGCCAACAGGTCGCACCGTTCCCCCTCGGCTGGGGCGGGCGGGCGCTGCCCCGCGGAGACGATCGAGGAGCGGCGGCGGGCAGAGCCGAGCCCGGCTGAGCCCAGCCGTGCTGAGCCGAGTCGAGCCCAGCCGGGCTGAGCCGAGCCCTGCCGAGCCCCGTCGTGCAGCGGTGGCCGCCCCTCTAGCAGCCGGCTGTCTCCACTCCCTCTGCACGTCGGGGAGGCGGAGGGAGGGAGGGAGGGAGGGAGGAGGGGAAGAGGAGGAGGCGGCCGCCGCCGCCGTCCTCCATTTTGTGGCGGGGGCAGAACCGCCGAGTGCGGGGCTGCCCGTGGAGGGACGGGGCGGGGAGCGCGGGGGGGGAGTGAGGTCCGCGGAGGCAATTAGCGCTAATTAACGGAGGGGGCGCCGCGGCGGCGGGCGGGGTCGGGTCAGGGTCTGAGGCCGGCGGGAGGAGCAGCAGCAGCGGCAGGAGCAGCAGCGGGGGGAGCGCTGCTGTCGCCGCCGCGGCCCCCGGAGGGGCGGCTATTGACTCCCCCACCCCAGCTGGCTGCCGCCCCCCGCCACGGGTGCGATGGCTGTGGGCGGCTGAAGGAGCCCCAGCGCCCTCCCCCGGACGAGGTAAGGGCGGTGAGGGTCCTGCGGGGGGCTGCGCTTCCCCCTTGGGAACTTCCCAGGAGGAGGCGAAAGGGGGGGGGTGGGCGGCGGAGACGCCCCCGCAGGAATGCCCGGGGCGGGGGTAGCCGAGCCGAGCCGCCCCCGGGAGGATCCCGGGGCGGGACGGGTGCGGGGGCCGGCGGCGGGGAGTGGGGACCCCTGGCCCTTGGCCCCGGCGTGTGTCCGTGGGGAGCGGGGGGCGCGGACGGGGAGAGGGAGCCGAGACCCGGGCTGGGCTGGTTTTGCAGAAGTGGGTGTGCCAGGAGACGGCTCAACAGGTCCCGACACATTTCTCTGAAAACTGTACTTTGTAAAGGCGATTTTATTGCAATCCGGTGGTTTTAAGTGTTTGCAGCGTTTTCCTCCTTTGGGCAGACTCTAGCAGCTGGTTTTTGACACGTTTCCTGCGCTGGATGGTTCCCTGCCTGGGGGATTTTTTTGACGTTGGGGGAATTGTCAGATGGAATAACTATATTTTTCCTCCCCTTCCTGTAAAAAAAAAAAAAAAAAAAAAAGAGAGAAATAAAGAAACAAGCAAAGCTGGAGGTAGATAGTTACATTTTTCGAATCGCTGTTGCGGCGTCCACCTTAAAGAGCCGAGCAGTTTGGGGGTGCCCCGTTCCCGTCGGTGTCCCGGCTCCCTGGACACGACCAGGAGACCCATGGCCCCGGGAACCGGGACACGACACGCACGGGACCCCCATCCCGGCACATGGCAGGGCCGCGGGAGGTGCTGCCGAAGGCCCACGAAAGGGTTTTGGCGTTGAGCCTCCCCCGCTCGGGACGGTTTCCGCAAACCAAAGCTCGCCGGGGCCACCTTAAAATTTTACACGTGGGGCCTTTTTGTTGATCGAGCCTTAACTCTGGCACACAGAAATAGCAGCGGTGTCGGGAGCGGGGGAAAATGGGCGGCAGAGCCGCGGGTTTATGATTAAGACGACTGCAAACTTGTGAGTTGGGTCAGTGCGCTCAGGGCGTGCAGCCGTGGCCAGGCTGGAACGGGGGCATTGCCCCTCCGCCGGCTGGGACTGGGCGGTGCGGGCTGAGCGCTGAGAGTGAGGCCGTACACAAACTGTATAGGAAGTTTGCCGGAGAATTTACAGTGGTTCTCCAAATATTTATGCTCTCTGCTGGAAGAAAATGTAGTAAATACAAACAGACGAAACTCGGGAGATTTGTTTTCGGTGTGTTTGTTGGAGAGACGCCGTGAGCGGGTAAAGTGCTGGAAGCTAACAAAAAATCCGGCTTTATTTTGAACTAGCTTTTATATATAAATTGGAGATGTATTTAAAGAATGGTGCACGGTTTATTTCGAGATTAGTGAGCTGCATTTTAAGCTGAACCCGTGCGAAGATGGCAAAGGCTGTTTTGTGGTGGGGAGGTTGTGTGACTTCTGGAGGGTAACAAACCACGGAGGTTCTGTCTGTCTGGCTCCGGAGGCTCCGTACTGCTGTGAGTGGGGGACCTGCAGGCAGTGGGGGAGCTGACTGGGAAAGGTAATAAAAGGGCTTCTCCCATGCTCAAGGTGTAATTAAATACCAGGAAAATTTACCTTGCAAAATTTGTAAACCAGGTCCTTTAACAATCCTTACACTTCCTTTGAGCAGGGATGGGTGACAGAGCTGGAGAGTGCGTGCAGAGAGGTGTCATGTGCTGTAGCCTGATTTTGAGTTGTGTGCAGTTTTAGCAAAGCTTTAAAATATACGCTTCCTCCTGACCAGACAGAAAAAAAAAATTAAAACCCCTGAAAACAAGCACTGTGTTTGAGGGACGTGGCACATGTCAGCTCATAGCGTAGTCTGCCTTGCCTTCTTTCTCAGAGCAGTTGAACTAGGCTTGCCAGGCGAAAGATTAAGAGTTTATATTTTTAAGCTGTTATTAATGTGTCCTTGCTGTGCTAACTTTGACTCCTTCTGATCTTTTTATAGTTAATGGTAAAGTAATGGATTCCAAAGAATTGCTTAACACGTCGGATCAAGACGAAACAAGGAAAAATGCTCTCATCAGTACCAAAGGAGGGATCGTGATGGACTTCCATCCACCCTTCAGGGGTGGAGCTACTGTCCAAGCCCCTGTGTCTACATCTCCTCTCCCCGCGTCTTCTCAGTCAGATTCCAGTCAGCAACCTGCTTTGGCTGACTTCTCGAAAGGATTAGGAAACAATGTGCCTCAGCCAGACCTTTCCAAGGCAGTGTCGCTCTCGATGGGACTGTACATGGGTGAAACAGACACAAAAGTGATGGGAAACGACCTTGGATTTTCGCACCAGGGCCAAATCGGCATCTCTTCTGGAGAAACGGACTTCAGGCTCTTGGAGGAAAGTATTGCAAGCTTGAACAAGTCCTCGAGCCTGGCCGAGGACGCAAAGGGAGCCGTGTCTTCTGAGGTGCCGCTCGAGCCGGATTTCCCAGGCATGGCCGGCCGCAACGCCCCTTTAGAGTCGGGAACTGCAGTCCAAAGCCAGGTTGGCTCAAATGGTGGCAACTTGAAGTTGTTTTCTGAAGACCAAAGCACCCTGGATATTCTCCAGGATTTAGAATTGCCACCAGTATCGCCAGGCAAGGAGCCCAACGGGAGCCCGTGGCGGCTGGACCCATTGCTCGATGATGGTGGTTTGCTGTCCCCCATATCTGCAGATGATGCCTTTCTCCTGGAAGGAAATCTCGGTGAAGACTGCAAGCCTCCCATTATATCTGACACTAAACCCAAAATTAATGACCATGGTGACCTTTTACCCAGTTCCAAAATGCCAATGCCTCAAGTGAAAACAGAAAAGGAAGACTTCATTGAACTCTGTACTCCTGGCATCAAGCAGGAAAACATGGGCCCACTTTACTGCCAGGCCAACTTCTCTGGGTCAAACCTGCTGGGTACGAAAGTCTCGGCCATCTCCATCCACGGTGTCAGCACCTCTGGGGGACAGATGTACCACTATGACTTAAATACTGCATCACTCTCTCAGCAGCAGGATCAAAAACCAATTTTTAATATCATTCCATCTCTTCCTGCCGGGTCAGAAAATTGGAATAGGTGCCAGGGATCAGGGGACGAGGCGTTGGCTCCTCTGGGAACACTCAACCTTTCTGGCAGACCTGCTTTCTCTAATGGCTATTCAAGGTAATTAGTTTTTGTTGCTATTTATTAAAATGCTACAAGTGTGTTTAGCACAACCCTGTGCATGCTGGTTTGTTGTTTGGTTTTTTTCCTTTTTTTCCTTTTCTATTTGTACATGTGGCTGATCAGACTTCTCTGGGGAGTATTTATTTATTGCCACAGTACGACAGTAGTTTTAACCGACTACTCAACTATTGGTATTAAAGGGATAAAGAGAGGAGAGGAGCTAGCATGCTTTAAAATGTAAATAAACAAAAATAAAACTTTCAGGATACTGCCTAAAGGGAAAATTGAGTACGTGGTAGCAGGATCCATATGCAGACAGTATGGAAGGAAGTATTTAAGTGTATACAAAAGCTGCTTCGTTCCCAAGGGTTAGAGGATCAATCACTGTGGGCTTTTTTTTCCTTCCTAGTGTTACTTAAATGTTATGCACAAAAATAACTTGGTTGCCGGGTAAATTTCTAGAATTACATTTTAAGCTGAACTCGAGTTTTCGTTGTGCTCAGTATCACATTTACCTTACATGGACAAGAAGATTCCGAGTGGGAAATACTCAGCAGCTCGTTCAATAACGGCGTTTAAAGAGATAAGAGTATTTGCAGTCAGATTTAAACTCTAGAGTAGAATGGTAGAAGGGCTGCTGGGAGATGGATTTGGGAGCAGGATGGATTAGGGGAGCTGATTAGTAGTACCTGTGGCAAGTGCCTTGGTAGTTGTATTTTCTACAAGTAATCCAGAGGTGCAGATATTCAAACGCTCCTTGAGGAGTGAACATGGCCGTGGCAGCTCAGTGGGCAGCTGTGGCCGTCTCCGTTCTGATTCCAGTGGGAACACCCAGTTGTTTGTTTTCAGGATCGATACCCAGTTGCAGGTTTTCCTTAGGATTTCTGTGTGAACTCCTAGTTGTAAATTTTCAGTATGAATACCCAGTTGTAGGTTTTCCTCATCTGTCCTGTATTTGAACAACTGCTTGAAAGAGCAGTGTTTGGCCTCCGTGGAGGCAGAGGATTTTGCTTTGGAGTCTGTTAGAAAATGGCTCTGCAAGTCCCTATACATAAACCCCGTATTTGTAGGCTTTTAATGAAGTATCTGGTTTAACTTTCTGGGTTTTATTGCCCTGCTGGCAGTCGGTCCCCAGGGTGTTCCCTGCCAGTCCCAGGGCTCTCCCTGCACAATATTTGCTCCCTTTTCCCATAGTTGGAATGAAGTGGGTGAGGATTTCTTCTTTGTTTCAGGAGGACAACTTTTAGCTTGGTTTCACTCTTGATTTTTTCGTAGCTTTTGATTTTTGTTATCAGTACGTGCTTTTTTTTTTTTCTTCGAAGTGTTTAAAACAATTTGTAGTGTAAGGGGTCCAGAAAAGAAAGTCAGAATTAGTGGATAGATTTCACCTTGATATATGAATATTGAGCATGCCTCATTATTTATTTTGAGAGAATAGAAATCCTTTCTGCTCACGTTTTCTATCATCAGTGCAGTTCTGTGTTTAGTTTGTTTCATGGGGATTTTTTGGTGGATTTTTTCCTCTGCTCTTGCTGTATCTTTAATGACAATCATAAACTCCGTGTCAAAGTAAGAAGTATTTCTTCAGTGGGGAGGAGGACATCAGGGACTGTTTAACAAAGCAGATTCCCTGGAGATAATGGAAATGTCAGTTTTGGGAACAATTCTGGGAGTTGCTGCATTGGTTGTGTTTTGCAGAGCTGTGTAGGCAGAGCCCAGCACACACAGATGTTTGTCCGGCTTTGGGGAATTTCAGACACCAGTATTCTATCCTGTGTGTGTGATCCTGGAGGGATGAAGATCCCACTCAGGCTGTGAATGTGGGCAGAGCTGATCCTGCAGGGAAAGGGCCATCAGTGGGAATGTTACCAGTGCTCTGTGGAGCAGTTTTGGGAGGGTGTTTGTGTTGGCGGGGGCAGGCAGCAATGGGCAGGAGTGTGGGGATGGCCGGCAGAGTCTGGAGGAGCTCCCGGGACGTCCTGGGAATGTCCCGGCAGCACCGGCACCAGCTGCCTCCACCACTGCTGGGTGTTATCCACGCTGGGCCTCAAGTGTTGACGTTCTTGCTTCCTGCAAGGTCGTCTTATATTTTATTGCTTCCTTTTTGCTGTAAGATAATGGATTTTTTTTTTTTCTTCTTTATGGAATGCATAAAGAATTTTGAGGTGGCTTCTAGTTGAGTTTTGCATAAAAATACATTATTCTCAGCTTTATGGAAGCTGTTCTTCCTTCCCGAGGATTTTTAGACACTAAAACCGCGAAGTCTAGTTCTAAAAACAGCATTGTTTGGGTTTGCTTTATTATTTTTATTCCGTAACATTCAGGCAGCTCCATCATCTTTTTACAATGTTTGGGATACTAATGAACCATGGGTTTGATGCAGGAATTCTCATTCTTCCTGAACCTTGTCAGAAATATTTGGTCTAAACTAGGTTAGTTTAAGGTGATGTATTGTGGGTTTGTTTGTTTTTCTTGCAGAAGACTTAACAAAATTGGCATTTGTTTTAGAAACAAAGGAAGGGCTCTCTTGCCAGGTTCCGGTGGTCTGTTTTTTTTTTAGGTACTAATTGTGAGAGGTGGAGGCCAGGATTTTGAGAAGCTTAGGTTCCAATAGGAAATATTTCTTGGTGTTGGTAGAATTATTTGGCTATTAGTAACATAATAATTAAAGACTGAACATATGGGAAGAAAAGCTGCAGTTCAGTCCTGGTGTTCGGGTTGTATTTAATCTGCCTGTTTAATGGGAAGCTTGGAATGTCTCTTTATATCCACACAGGCTGGAATTGATGTCATGCCATTTTTGAGTGGTTTTGCTTCTAAGGATAGCACAGCATGCTGGCTTTAATGAGACAAGTGATAATCAGGCCTGAGAAAACTAATCAATTTTAGTGAGCAGCAGGAGGGATTCTCAAGTTAACAAGCAGAATGCAAACTTCAGGAATTTGATTAATGGGAATGAATTGGCAATGATCAATAAATAGCTGTCTGTGGAATTGTCAGCCAGTGCTTGTGCTGATGCGCAAATTTTGATGCTAAAACACTGAGCTGCAGCTCCTCAAACTCCAGATCTTGAGCAGCAGGGAGACTCTGGCTAGCGGGAGGGCTTCGTCTGGGCTCACTTTGGGGTCTCCAAGCGGAGTGAACACAAAAGGTGGATAAAATAAAAGGGAGGAAAAAAGTAGGCTAATGGAGGGAGTTTGCCTTAGATTTTCTTTAATGGCAGCGAGACAGCAGCTGGGAGAGGAGTAAATCGCACTGAAAGCATTTGGTAAATGCTTCACCGAAGAACTGGAGGGTTTGCTGGGGTCTGTCTCTGATGGGATGTTGTGATTTATTACAGGTGAAATTCTTCAATTTTAAGGAAATGGTTTTAGCAGCACACACTCGTAGGGCTCTTGTGTGGTATATACATTAAATCCATTGCTCAGCTCCTATTCCTCTGATTTCCTGGAGATGTGACTTGTTGCGGAGAGAGTGAAGGACCTGGGGAACCAGCCTAGCAATGCAGAGGTTGCTCTGTGTTCTTGCTCAGAGTCTACAGCCAGAATTCACAGAAACTGGGCCCCACTGGCAGTGTTACGGCTTCTCTTATTACAGTTGAAATCATTCCTAGTACTTAAGCTTGTGGGGGATAAGGGTCATTAAGGAAGTTTAAGAAAGGGCAAGAGCTGAGAGAAGCCATTAAAGAGGAGGAGAGTCTGGAAGGGGGAGAAGTTTTGCTGATCGGTCACAGTCCAAAGCCTTGCTTCCAGAAGTAACCTTTCTGCGCTCACTCCTGAACTGGGATTCTTCTTGGACTCAGGTGTTGTACCAGAAGGAAGGGGAAAAAAGGGATTGTTTGCCAGCAGTGGTAAAGGTCAGTTGTCCGTTTGTCTTCCCGCTTTGTTGCACTCGGCTGTTGGCCAAGGTTGGTGGCTTGGCAGGGCTGGATGCAGTGCTTTAAGTGCTGTCTGACTCAGCAGTATATAATGTATGGGACATCCGGAATTGGGTCTTTTTTAATAATTCTATTTTGATATGAAACCCAGACATGTTATTTGGAGTGCTCGGGGTTCCAGCAGTCTGTGTTGTGATTTGTCAGCTTAATGTAATACCGTACTTGGGGTTTGAGTCTGGAAGTGCATGGCAAAGAATCTGGTTGTTTTGGCAGAAAGGGGTGAATCAGGAATGTTCTGCAGAATGTGTTCTAAGGTGCTGTGAGAAGGTAGCCAGGTAAATGAGAGGTCATCTGAGATGTAATCCGCTTTTCCCAGTTTTGGCTGATCCTCTCATTGAGCTGATTGCTGAGTAGTCCAACCCAAATTGTTAAATTATGCTAATTTATTTCCCTTTATAATGATCTCTATTTTAAACTGAGTTCTACCTTCTAAAACGAGCTGATTTTTGTTCTCCATTGAGCTTTTCTAATCTGTCTTCATGGTTGAACCTCTTGTACTCTCCTGCTGCCAGTGAAGGCAAAGCTGTAGTTAAATGAGCCCTACTCACGAATCTTCTCAGAAATGTGAAATACAGGTGTTACACGACTCCTACATTATATATTTACCATGATGACTTTATTGGCATATTTACCTATGTGACTTTTACACTGTGAGAGGAATTTGTCCTTGAGAAGCAAATTTCCCTTCTTTGATTATTGTTGCTCATTTTGGAAATGAACAAGCTGTGCCTCTTCTACATGTATAAGTAACTGCAAAGTGGAATTATTTTTATGATGTAAAAGGTTACAAGTCCTTCTGTCTTCCTGGATCCCCTTTTATCGCTGCTGCTCAGCAGGGTACTAACTCTTCTGCTCCCCAGACTCCTGCTTGTGAAGTGTTGGATGTGACACAACTCTGTTCATTTTGGGGTAGATGAATCCTGCCTGGGCCACTATCCCACCCTGATATGCTGGTCTAGCTTAACATACGTGTTCTGCAGACAGTTCTAAAGGTGTTAGCCTTGAGGTAAACAACATACCAATAAATCCTGTTTTCAGTCCAAGTCACGAGCAGTGGGAAAGCTTTGTAGAGCCGTAGTTACAACTGTCTTGGGTTTGTGCTGTTAAAATAACTGCAGGTATGTCACCTCTGTCATACAGAAATGAACCTGGAAATGCCTTCCTAAAGTAATCAACTTGGAACTGCTCTTAGAAACACAGAATGAACATGTGTGCAGCAATGTAGTTTCTGGGAAGAATATTTCAGTGTACTGAACACTGTGCACCAGACTCAGGGAGCTTGGGTTAAGCTGTCTTTAGTTTTCCAGCCTTTGTCTCCCAGAGTCTCCAGTATACACAAACTTTAATCTTATTTACTGAAGTATTAATGTGTGGCACTGTGGCATGTGCAGATTATTGTTCTCATCCCAATGGTTTTCTAGCTGATTCACTCTAGTGTGATATCCATTGATACCCATTTATAACACAGCCTTTGCTTAAATAGCCGAGGCACCCGCAGACCAGGAGTTAATCCTGTTCTCAGTGCTGGGTTCTGGAAATACTGGTCAGATGCTGTCAGTGGATGGCCTCATCCCCCTGGGACAGGAGTGAACCAATACAGCTGGAATAGATGACACATGCAAAAAAAGTAATTTCAGCTCATTGTCTTGGCACTGACTCTGGAGCAGCTCGTTTGGGTATCTGTGGGAAAAAAACGAAACGCAAAATCTACAGTTTCTTTGCCCGTTTGTGAGGGTGTGACAAATTGTGACCGTGGCATTGCTGGTCCACCTGCAGACGGATATCAGCAGAGGGTGATCTGCACAGAGTATGCTCCATCCATGTGTTGGAGCAGTTTGGATATCACAGACTTAATTAAAAGGAAACAGGGAGACTCTGGATGTGCAGCTCTTGGTGCCTTTGGCCAGGGGAACGCGGACATGCAGGTTGTCCCCCATGTGTAACCAGCCCAGCACCTTGGTAGTTACTGGAGGGGCGAATAATTTGTGCCTCCAGAAGTGACATGTTGATTTGGGAAGACCATTTAGCACAATTACTGTGTCTCTCCTAGAGATTTACCTTCTTACCTCACCTTCACTCCAAAGGTGCGATGTTCCGCCCGTCCCTCCTGCATTCTGACCTGACTCAGCTCACGCTAACCTCTGCCGTGACGTTTTCTGCTGGAATTCCATCCCTGGCTGAAGCAGCGTCTCCTTGTGCTCAAGCCGTGCCCTGTACTGCTTGAAACAAAATTATATATATAATGACAAAAGATTTTCCTTCTGCTGCCTGTGACCTGTCTTGCCAGGTGTATCACCCGGCTGCCTCACGTGTGCCAGAGGTGCGTTTGGCAGGAGCAGGGACATGTAGCTGCAGCTTCCCAAGGTCTTTCTCTGGGAGAGGTAATGCTGGCAAGCACCTGGAGTTGAGTTTTGGAATGGAGATGATGTCAGGTTTGCTTGTTGCTCGTGTGTGAGACACGAGTTTGGATTCCAGGACACGGTGTTACTTACCCAGGATATCATGTAGAGTTTTATAATACTGGTGCCTTAAATCAATAATCAGCACAATTGTGTGGATTTCTGGAGGAAATTGTGCTCTTCAGAAGTTATCTTGACATCTTGTGTGGAGAACATTTCCATACCAGCCACCTGCCCTCTTAATATAGTCTGTGTCATCTAGGCACCATGAAACCTCCATATTCCAGCTGTACCTACAGAGCTCTCAGTCCATACTAAATCTTCCCTGAAAATTACAATCCCGAGGCACTTTGAAAATTTGAAACTTGATATCCAACAATATCCTCGATATTTTGTTGTGGAGATGCAATATCATATACAACTTCCACTTTTTGATCAAATATCTCAGGTTTTTGGTTTTTTTTGAGATTGCAAAGGCAAAACTACTGGTGGGGAAGGATTTCTAAAATAATAATCACATCTTTCTTGAATTCAGTTCACTGCTACTGTAATTTAGTAAAGAAACTCAGTTTCATATTGGATTATACAGTAATACATTCTTCATACTATTTGTAATATGTTTGTACAGTTACTGTGTGTCAGAAAACAGCTGGAGATCATCAAATTTCTGTACCACAGTCACAGAAGATTTAATGTGAAACTTGGGAGCAGCGGGGCACCATTTATTCTCGTGTTGCTTCATTCAGATACTTCTTATTTCTGGTTGCTTTTATTTGTGTAGCTAAGTTTAAAGTTAGCAAGTACTGCTCAGGATGTGAGTTTGAAAGAGAAATGAGGGCACAAATGAGTAGTTTGTCTCAAAATACTGCCTGGGAAACTCAGAAATGTGTCACAGTGTCAGGGAAGAGCAAATAATAGAGTATCAATGAGGTATGTAGTTGATTCAAGTAAGCAAATAATAAAGAGTGGCTTGGTTTTCTTTTTTGTTTAGTTTGGGCTTTTTTTGGAGGATCTGAGATCTGATACTTTGATTATTGGTCTCAGGAAAACTGGGAAAGGTCTTGTTGTTGTCCATATCCAAAAGAGCTGTTGTGGTCTGACTACACTGGAGACTTTGGTCTTTTCTTATTAGAAACTTGGGGGTGAGGGTGATTTGGGGGGTTTAATGTGTGTGTTGCTGTCTCTGAATATTTGAATCCCTGTGTCTCCTGGCAGTACTCATGGAGAAGAGGGGTTGGAACGTGGATGACCTCTTTGTTCACAAGTGGGCAGTAGCTTGGCTGCGTCTCACTGGTGAGAGGGGTGTGAAAATGGGATGTCTGTGGTTTGAAATTCTGTGAAATTTTTAGAAAATGAGGTTTTGTTCTTGGATGAGGATCCTCCAGCCATTACATGTCTCCTATCCAGCTGTGTGAATTGGGTATGACGAGAGAGGACTTTGGTGGCTCTCCTCTTTCCCAGCTGGGGAGGACACGGCTGCTTAGGGCATGTGTGCACCTGGCCTCGCTTTGGACTTCAGCCCCTCAGGAGCTCTCCAAGCTCTGCATCTTCATGATGGCTTCTCCATGGCTTCCCCTGCCATCACCACCTGCTTTGAGAGCACCAGTGTGAAGTTTTGGGGTCCTCTGTGATATTTGTTGCCCAGCTCCAGCGGGTCCACTTTGCTGTGGGCTGCTCTGCCCTGAGCCAAGCCTGGAATCAGTGACGGAACAGAGCAGCTGATGTGGTTTATTTTTGCTGTCATGGCCTGGAGAACCTGCTCGCCTGGTGTGATTGTGTGTAGGGATGTGGTAATAGGGTCTGGTACGACTCTGTGTCGATGGGGAGCTGTGCCAGGACCGCGTTGCCAGCGTGTCCGATGCCGCGAGTGCCGATGGCAAATGATGAAGCACCATCAGGAGAACAGGAGCCTCTCCGGGGTGTTCGGGGTGGGGAATGGGAACAGAGGGTGCCACTGAACGGAGGAGGCTGTGCTGGAGCTGCTGCTGTGCCAAACTCCTTGTAATTCATCCACTGACACCTTTAAGAGAGGAGAACACATGGTTTGGCTGTGGAGGAATTTGACATTTCAGTGGATGCAATGTCAGGAAAGGGTTGAGGGATCTCTCCCATCACTTAAAAACAAGATGTGTGTGGATACAGCTGTAATGTGTTAAACACTACATTTTATTTATGATTTCTGTAGCTTTTCATTTGGTCAGGTGGTGTAAATGCATTACAGTATCTTTTACACCAGCACACCTATATCAGGCACACTGTCCATTGCTGTGTACCTGCATATTTTTAGCTTTTGTTTATTTGTTTGTTTGGTTTTTTTTTCTAAGACTTTACTCTTATCTTTCTGAAGCAATTAACTTCCTAAAGACATCAGCAAAGGCTTTGAATAAATCAGTGCTGAAAACGTGCATGTGCTGCATGCACACGTGTGGATTTGTTGTGCAAGAACACAGCCCAGGCATGTTAACTTAAAAAAAAAAAAAAAAAAAAAAAGACAAAAAAAAAAAAAAAAAAAAAAAGACTTGCAGACTTGATAGTTTCATGTCTGATTTCAGTCTGCATACTGATTGCAGTTTCATATTACCTGGATGTTGTTTTCTCTCTTATATGTTTTCTGTGGGTTACTTTTGCTGCCGGGACCTTTGATGGTTTGTTTTGCCCGTTGAATTTCTGTTAATATTGTGTTATGTATGAATTGCTCCCAAATTAAATGCGTTGCTCCCTATGAAGGTGGTGCACTTCTAGATATAATTAGACTTTTTTTTTTAATAAAGAACTCTGCATTGTGGTTCTCTTAAAACATGGAGCAGATTAGAATATAAACCAATAGAAAAAAACCAGTCTTATCTGATAACAGGCATTTAAAAGGCTTTAAAAATTGGAGATTGCAAACTTGGTATCCAGAATAGGTTTTGGATACTGGATATGTGTGAAGGAGTATGGAATTTCACTTCAGAGTTTAATTTTATTAAAAAAATGTTTTTTGAAATAATAATGCTATGTATGAATGACCAAATCAGATTCCTTCTGGGCGCTAGAAGTCCTTGTAAATTGGTCTTTAATCAGTGGGATAAACTTTACTTAAAACAAGGATTAAACCAACAGGTGAGTCAGCTGAAGTCTGAAGTTGGCTGTGGGAAAAGAGAGAGGTGGGAGGGGGCTGTGGAGCCCTCTCTCTTGGGCAGGGAGCTGAGTTTTCAGGAAAGGTAGAAACCAGACAGTGCTGACATGGAACATGTAAGCTGGTGCCTAGAGGAAGTAAGCATTGGCATTGACCCCAGTGAGGGCTTTAGAGGGGTCTTTGGGACCTCCCAGACTTGGCCTGTCATTGTACCCTGTAGTAAAAGCGCCTTCCAAAAAGACTCAAATAGTCATTGAGGTTGGAAAAGACCTCCAAGATCGAGTCCAACCCGTGACCGATCACTACCTTGTCAACTAGACCAGAGCACTCACTGAGTGCCACATCCACTCATTCCTTGAACACCTCCAAGGAATGGTGATTTCACCACCTCCCTAGACAGCCCCTTCCAATACCTGACAACCTTTTCAGTGAAGAAATTCTGCCTGACTGACCTTTTTTGTGTCAACAAGTGGTGAGACACAGCTTGCATGAAACAGAAACTGAAATGACCATGGTCCTGTGGCGTAAACAGGTGGAGATTGACACTTGCTGGTGTGTTGGGGTGAGATCTGTGTGTGTAGGTGGTGGGGCCATCGCTCACAGCGAGGTGTTCATGTCAGAGCCCATCAAACCAAGTCTGGCCAAGCTGCCAACTTGGCAGTTTCTGGGTGGATGTGTCGCCCCTCTGAAATGCGAGTGAGACTCAAATATAGAGGGCAACTGGTTATATGTAAGAGATGGGGCTGTACCTCGTGTGTTCAAAGGGAAACTAGAAGTGGGAAGAGCAAACAGTACTGTCAGGGCTGTGCTGCTGCAGGTTTAGTGGTTGTACAGCCCTTCCCTGGTGCAGAGAGGCATCTGCCTTGGGCAGAGGCCGGGAAATGACCGGGTGGGAGGAGGTGGCTGAGGGGAGGAGTTTCTGCTCAAAACCAGAAGACAAAGAAATTTTGGTGGCAAGAGATGGAGTTAGTTAAAGACTGTCCTGAGTTACATCTGGAAGGGGGCAGATGGTTTAAAATGGCCTAAAGAAATTAGCTGGTTTTTACTATAAGTACTGTCAGAAACAGATTCATCTCTGTGAAACAGTTTTTTCATGAATGCAAGAAACTGCTACCAAATTTCAATTTTAAAATGTTTTAAGATCTTGATAAGGAAACTTCAGAGAGATACGAATTATTTTTCGGATGCTGTTTTCATTTATTTATTTCTATGATCATCTCTGGTTAGATGATCTCATCTCTTGATTCCAGCAGAAAACAACTGTGATGAGGCTGAAGGTTCACACCACTTCTTCTTAATGCTTCAATTTCTGTAAAAGAAATTACTAATTTACTGTATTTTCATTCAGCTCAGTAGGATTAGATTTTACTAATATGCTAAATTACTGAATTGAAGAGAGTAATATGTGCTGTGTATGAAAAGAGTGGTTGACAGGGAAATAAAGTAAAAAAAATCAACAAAAAGTGAAAGGCTGTAAGTTAATACTTAAACGAAAATAAATTAAGTAACTTGTTTTCACTACCTTACTGGGATTTTCAAACATAGATTAAAATCAGTTTGTAGAGAGAGAATGATCTTACATCTTTGCCTTTTGATTTATAAATGATGTAATCCCTTTTGGGGGAAAGGGGAGACTTGTAATACTTTTTGGGTTATTTGTTTTGACCAAACGATACCGATAAGCTTCAGGTTTAAAAGAAAACTGAACATTAAATTTATGCTCTCTGTTATTTGAAGCAGCACAAAGCATGAAGGTGATCGTGGACCACAGATACGTTCTCCCTCATTCTCCCTTGGTGCTGGAATAGAGCTGTTACAGTAATCTGTATTTCACCAAAAGCCTTTTTGCTGACCTACTTTGTCCCAGCCTAGCCCGGGGTTCTGAGAGGTCGTTTGGCCACCCTGACTGTGTGGGAGGTTATCTGGTGTAGGATCTGAGTCCTGCTGTCATTTGAGGTCCCTTGGTTTCATTTTCGTGTCACTTTATGAATTCTGCCCTTCCTGACCACATGTTTTTGCTAAGCCCCACACATCTGCCATTTTCTGAACTGCCAAGGAAGTTCCTCTGACACCTTTTTTAACAAAAAGTTCTGTGCTGAATTAGTCTCTGGAGCTGGAGAAGGCAAATCTGTTCTCATGCAGTACCAGGTGATTTGCAAGTTTTGTGCATGATTTAATGAAAATGAAATTTAATGCTCCAACTCTCTCCTATAAAATGTAAGAGTTGTAAAGCCCTGCATGCTCAGAGTTCTGTATTTTGGGTAGCAGAACTTTCCTTTTTCAGTTCCTATTGAAGGGAGCAGTTAATATTAGGATTGCCTGCATGGCGACATCCTGAGTCATCGAGATACTTGACAGCTACTTTCCAACCAGAGCAACTGGTTTGACAAATGAGCTTGGACCTATTTTATCACTTTAGAGATAAATTTTTTAAAGACTCTTTTAACGCATTAAAGGTTGGGACAGCTGATATTTTATTAAGTAACAATCAAGAGGTTGCTAAGTCCACTTATTTTTGTGGCTTAGTTTGTTCCGTGTTGCAGATCAAAGCTCCGGTTCAGTCACACACCATACCAGTGGGGAGGAGGAAGTGACTGGGTTTCTATTCCTGGCTGACCCCAGCCTCGGAACCGAGGAAGAGCTTTAAAGGAAATGCAACATTCAGCTCTTTGAATCTTTCCAAGCATTCAGAAGTGCCACCAGCACTGGCTTCCTGCATGCAGCATTTCAAGGCGTGGACCTCTTAAAACTGCTGTCCTGATTTCAAAATGAAACCAAGGGAACAAGTGAAGCCCTAAAACTTCATGCAAATAGCAAAATTGCGGTTGCAAATTTTATCAAAAACATCCAAAACGTTCTATTTTTACCCAGCAGGCAGCTGTGCAAAGCAGCCAGGGTGGGAAGCGGTGGAAGGAGGTGGGGTGGCGAGTGGGCAAGGGATGCCCAGAGCCTGATGTGGCTGCTGGCACATGGTCTGGGGGGCAGGGAGTGTGGGCAGGGAGAGCTCTATGGGGCTGAGGGACATCAGGGTGGGGTCAGTGCAGTGTTAGGGATCTGCTGGGTCTGGGTGGCATTTGCTCAGCAGCCCTGAAGGATCTGCCAGCCTGCAAAGATGTCCTCTCTGATGAACCCACCACCGTGATGGGGCTGCTGGGGCACCTGAAGTTCCATAGGACCTGGAGCACTGTGGATTGGTGAGCCCAAGCTTCAGCCCTTGGCACAGGAGTAGGTTGCAAACCTGTAAGGTCACCGAGCACGTGGAGTCTCTTGCGAAAGAGCCATCCTTGCTCCTGGAAGGAAAACACCACCTCAGCCAATGTCCTGGGTTGTTGTGAGGTTGTCAGTGAGCTGTAAATCCAATCGACCTGAATAGATTAAATTTTTTTTTTTTTTTCCTTTGGGACTTTGACCCTCTTCTTTGCCAGAGGCCATTTAAAAAGAAAGGACCCAACAACCCCCCCTCCCCCAAGTTGTCATGGGACTGGAAGAGCAGTTCTTTTGTTGTCCAGAGAGCAGGGGAGAGAGTCGGAAGTGAGGAGCAGGATTTAGTGGTGGCTTTTCAGCATGAGGAGTCACCTACCTGGTTCCCTGTGGGTCAGTGCTGAGCCGGGGCCTGGAAAGGGAGCATGTGGAGATGTTTCTGGGTTAGCTGATATGGAGCTATTTTGGGTAGTGAGTGCCAGGTTAGAAATCTCTGAAAGCACCGTGAGCACAGAGTCGAGCAGAGGGGGAGCTCCAGCTGGAAAATGTGAGGCTGTGAGCCTGGGGAATATTATCTATGCATTGCTTGCACAGTATGGAGCTTGGAGCTGGCAGCTGGGACTTGGGAGGGAGTTATGGGTTGTCACTGATAGTTTTGGGAAGCCCTCAGCTCAGTGTGAAGGAGCAGCCCAAAAGGATGAAGGGTTTTATTACCAAGATGGATGAAGGGAACAACCCATGGCTGTATTCCATGAGCCTTGGTGTGCTCGTATCCCAGCGCTGTCTCTTCTGTACTGCCTGGTTCTAGGTGGGGATAAGTTCTTAATTTGCTACCAGAGCACTTTTGTTGATGTGTTTGTCTCCAGTGCTTAAGAAATTGCCCCCAAATGTCATCAAGATAAACAGCCAAAATGGAGGGGAGAGAATGGGAAATCCAGGGTGGTTTTGGTGATATCTTCCTGCACAACATTTTTTCCTTTCCTCATTTTTAATACATGGGTGTGAATTCCCCCTACCCCATGTGTTATATTCTGTACTTCATTTTGTCTTTAAAATTGCAAATAAATCAAGGTGATTATGGAAAGCAAGCTTTTCCAGCTGATGCCTGGGGAAATTCCTATGAGCTTGAAAGACATCCTTCACTTGTTTCCTGCTATAGTCATCGTTCCAGAGACATGTAGGAAATTAAAATCTTCTGTTATAAAGACGGGTTACTCTGTCATACGTATTATCGCCAGTAGTTTCCCCGGCTGTCCCTGTCATCCCCACACACTTTGGATTGCTGTACCAGCACTGAGGAATTGTTTTCCCTCCTGTGCTGCTGCCGTGGATCTGCCACCAAAAGCAGCCAGACCCCGGTCTGACAAAAATCTAAATTCTTCTCACTTAACATCTCTGCTTTCTCTTCAGCTTAACTGCAATATGTTTGTAGTAAATGGAGTAAATACAAGTTTATTAGGTTTAATACAAATTTTTAATTTAAATGTAATCTTAAGAAGTGATTTCTCCAAATGCAGCATACATTGTCCTTCAAGAAAAATGAGACATTGACCATGTTTTAGCCATTCCAATAGCTTATTTTTCTTGGTTTTCTAACAGCAAAGGATAGAGCTCGGTGCTCTCATCTCTCTAATCACCCTTTCCCAGGGAAGGTGATGGTGTTTGTTGTTCCTGTGGTAGCAATGGGCTCTGGTACTTCCCAGCTCCTCATTCCATGGGTGCATTAATCCAGGGGGTTTCTACACTGAGAAACTGGCTGTGGGGAAGGAGCTGGTTCTTGTTTCCCATGTGCAGTTGTGTGTTTGGGACGTGCTCTGGTTGAGTCTGGAGGTGCAGAAAGTGCTGTCGGGGAGATCTGTGGGATCCCACCAGCTGATCTGAGAGGCCTGACCAGGTCCCTTTTCATCCATTCTCCTTGTGTGCAGTACATTGTGTTACTGCTGTAACACATTCATCATCATTTCCCATGAAGATGAATCTGTAAGTTTTCCCAGAATTGTAATTTTAGTGAATAAAGCTGTTCTTGATGCTGAAGCAGGGAATGGTGTTGGGAATCCTGTGCGTATTTCTGCCCTGAGGGTTTTTCCAGTTCTTTCCAATAGAAAGTCATCGTGCAGATACTGCAAAGTATTAATTGCTTGGACTTACCCTTGTACAACATGTGAAAATTAGGAGTAATACAAACAAGCTGACGACTAGACGCTGCGTTGGTAGAGGGTGCTGTTAAATGGGAATTATTGGCTTCTCCAGATGGTACTTTGAAGACTTTTTCATGCCTCTAAGTGAGACCAGACTGGGAGCAGTCAGTGGCCCCATCCTCCCTGGCTGCTGCTCTGCTCCAGGGCATGTTGCTTTGCTCTTATTTCTGGAGCTCAATCAAGCAGTGTTCTCAGGTAACTTTAAAAGAAGTTTGTTTTTTTTTTTTAAGTCAGTGTTTGGACAGGGATGTCCTTGCTGGAATATGTCACAGTTTGTCCACAGAAGTAGAAAAGCAAAGCTGTGTGACTGCACATCGGGGCAGTTTCTTCAGGAAAAGCTGGGCTACTCAATATCCTCCTTTTCACAGCCCTGTCTCTTGGCCTGAGCATTTGAATTTGTTTTGACCCTTCACCAGTACATGTTCATGTTGGTTTGTCATCATTATTTTCCATTTACAGAAGAATACAGGAGAATGTTATTACTTTCCTCTTTCTGCAGGTGACTGAGTTGTCACCTGCCTTTATTAATGCCTTTAGAGCATCACACTCACTAAATGCTGCTGTTTGGTGGGAGGTGCTGTAGATGTTACCATCCCTCTCCTCAAAAATTGGAGTCAAATATTTGATGATAATTTTGTAGTGCTCCTAACATTGAGATCATTGGATCCCTGAGTTAGTCAAGTCTCTACTTTCTTTTTTTATTACTAGTGGCACAGTGAAGACAGGATCCCAGAATGGGTTTTGTTGGAAGGGACCGTAAAGATCATCTCATTCCACCCCCTGCCATGGGCAGGGACACCTTCCAGTAGAACAGTTTGCTGCAAGCCCTGTCCAACCTGGCCTTGAACACCTCCAGGGATGGGGCAGCCACAGCTTCTCTGGGCAACCTGAGCCAGGGCCTTACCACCCTCATGGGGAAGAATTTCTTCCCAATATCCCATCTAACCTTTCCCTGTGGCAGTTTAAATCCTTTCTGTCTTGTCCTGTCTCTCCATGCCCATGTTAAAAAGGAAAGCGGCTTTTGTCTCCTTCCACATAACCTTTTGCCACTACAGATTTCAGTTTTCAGGCCAGTCAGTGTGGATTGTGTAATTGCCTTTGGTAAATAAGCAGTGTCTGAGTTTGCATTTGACAGGACAGGCATGTTGGAATTCACTTGCTGAAGCCTTTTCACCAATAAGAGCTCCTTCCTATCCTAGTGATGGTTGTTTGTGTTATATAACCAGGTGTGATTATATCACTTAGTATATGCAAGTAAACTGTACATTCTTCATTACAAAACTTCTATTTAATTACATTAAAAGGCACACCTAGAAGGGCCATATTTAGTATTTTTTAGAGAAGTAGCATGTCGGTGTCTCAGTGTAGACATGCAAATGTAAGACAAACACTTTGAGTCATGGGTTTGAAGACGGTTGGTCAGTCCCAGGCTGTGGGACAAGATTAGGGTGTCTGGTTATGAGAGATGGTTGAGGATCAAGTCTTCTCATTAGCAAACTTCGATTTTTGTAACTGTCCGTCTAGAGCAAGACGAGATCGCAGCCGCTATCACCGGCCAGCTCCTTATCACCTCTCCCCCAGCCTGGTCCCAGCTGGAATCACAGGAGCACGATTAGCACTTGCCGATGGGCATCACATGCAGGTGCAAATCCAGCCCAGCTGCTCTGGGCATGAGGGACAGAGCAAGGATCAAACACCTTCTCACTGTCTCTGAACATCCACGGTGCCTTTTAGGCTCATTAACACAACATCCACGTGCTGGCAGTGGTTTTTGGGATCTGTGGTGGTTTTATGCAGTAACTGTGTTTGGCTCGGCCTGCCGGGCTGGGGGTGCTGTGACAGCAGCCCCTGCTGTCAGTCACTGTGGACCTTCCACAGCTGCTTCTCCCTAAAAAGCCCTTGGACACCCCCCCAGTGCCTGAGGTCAGTGAGGGCTGCAGGCCCCAAAGCTTTATCTGCTTTATACAAGTAGAAGCGAGGAGGAGCTGCTTGGAAAAGACACTGCTTCCCGGTTTGGGAAGAACAGAGCCGCTTCCCAAGGCCATCTTGAGGCTCCAGCTCGTATTGGCACGTGGCAGGTGCCATCCAGTGAAGCCAGGACTTGGGCACCAGGACTGCAACTCCCAAACTGTGTGTGCAGTAAAACTGCCGTGACAGTGTTCTGTGCACAGTATAAGACTTTGCTTTGGAATATTTACCAGCACCCATAAATTGGTCTTTTTCTCTTGAATCATAAGATTAAACCTGGTCTTAAATAAGGTAGGAAATGTCTGTGACATGTGTCTTCTTCAGGTTTGAATGTGCTCTGTGCTTGTGCTTGCTCGAGTAGTACGGAGCCCTGAAAGATGGAGTCTTTAATGGGGAGCATGTGCATAGCAGTGCTATTTCTCTATAATAGTACAACTCCTGCTCGTATCTAAATACTTTTGCTTACGTGATACATAAGAGTTTTAATTTTACATTAAATTTTTAATTTATTTTTTTTTAATAAATGCTATACCCATTCAGAAGTGGCTGTAGTAGACATCAGCAGGGAATACTTTTATCATTGTCTGCTTTGTTCTTCCTTCCTCTCTGAACAGAAAATTTGGTTCTTTTCTGGATCCATGGATGCTCTCTGGAGTTATCAGTGGTTAGTCAACAAGTAAACACGTACTGTACGCGGGCTGGCGGCCAGCTGGCCCCGTCCCCCTGCAGCTCGGGACTTGCTCTCAGCCCCAAAGAATGCCTGTTTGCTTGGTCATTTCCTTTCCTTTCAAATACAAAAAAACCCCAACTTTTTTTTCCTCCAATTAAATTGCTTTCCTGGCCTAAATATTAAAATCAAGGAAAGAGCCACTTAGATGCTGGGGCTTGGGCAATTGGGAAGGAAGCTTTTGAGTTTGCTTAGAAGCCTTCGTGAAGCAGTTGTGCAGATGCTGGGCTGGGAAGTGGCTGCGCTTGAAATTCATCTTTTTCTCATCTTTTCTTTGTGGAGCAGTTTTAACCCCGATCTGCTGTCCCAAGCTGAGGCCTGCATTGTCTGTGGGAGGTGTTGGGGCACACATAGCCCTCGATGGCCTGTCCCCTGCCCCTTGGCCACTCAGGCACAGCACCTGACCACAGGCTATCTGTGTCCCTGGCACTGAGCTTACTCTGCTTGGAAAATGACCTTTCACAGGAGTATTTTCTGCATGTTTTGAACTCCAAGGTGAAGAAGGTGGCTCAGAATGTCACATGGAGCTCTCTGGGCACACCTGGCCACAGTAACCTGGCGTTTTGCACCACCCTGACTACTTTTCTTCCCATATTTGAATGGTCAAATTTCTATCACGTTGAGTTGAAAATATCTGTGTTTTAAGCTGGAGAATAATTAGACTGAATGCGTGCCTGTAATTGATCTCTTTGCCAGTGTAATTATACTAGAGATTTGCCAAGAAATCTGCTTCCTTTCCAGCGTCCCTTTCCTTCCCCCCTCAAAACATGCTCACAGACTCCAAAACAAAATCCTTCTGCTGGGAAAGCCTCAGCACGTGGATTGAGAGTCATGATTGTGTCTCCATTCTTTGACCAGAGAGGGATTTTTCTCAAGGACACCAATTCAATGTGTGTATTATTCCTTCCAGCTCATGGATTCTTCAGTCTGGGATAATGTATAGGCAGGTTTGGAATGGGCTGCCCAGGAAGGAGGAGTCCCCATCCCTGGAGGTATTCAGGGAACGACTGGACATGGCACTCAGTGCTCTGGTCTGATTGACAAGATGGTGATTGATCTCAGGTTGGACTCGATGATCTTGGAGGTCTTTTCCATCCTCAGTGATTCTGTGAATCTGTTTGCTTGATGGCCTCATTTCACCAAGTGCTGCATATACCAAGAAATTTATCACTGAATGTTAATCTGCTTTTACAAGGAACTTTACAGTAATTGTTTCTTAAATAGCACTCTTAGATATAATCTCTGTTCTTGGCCTCTGGTTTGAAGTCGAAAAGAAATCAGAGGGTGCCTTGGCAATGCAATTGAAACAGCAGCGCAGGTATTCTTGGGGTTAATTTACTTCTTCTACAGAACGATATTTCTAGCTTAATTTGATCTGTTTAAAAGAAGATTCTTTGTCCCTGCAATGCTGTTTTGCACCCCGCCAGTCGTGCTCGCTGTGACAACGGTGAGGGGGAAATTTTCTCAAGCCTCTTGCAAGGCTTGAGAAAGTCTAAGGAAGAGACTCAACATTCTATATCTTGGGAATCAAAGTAGTGTGAAATAAAATGCTTATTTTACACAGGAAGAGTGTGAGGGAGCTCGCCTTTAGAAAGTGCATGAAAACTTTCCTTTCGCATTGTAATTCAGGATTGAATTTAAAGGCTATTTTGGAAGCAATAATGCTTGGTAGAAACTGGTTTTGAGTATTTTGAATGCTTTTATCCATTATTAATTTTCCATTTGGAACACTTTAAAGCATATCAAGTCCATTTCCCATCTCCCCGATCATGTTAAGATTATTTGGTGGTTTCTCTGATCTCAAGACCTTGGTTTCTGTAAATGACAGCCCCTGTGATATTTGTAAAACACTGTTTTTTACTTGGTGGTGTTATTAAAAAATGTTGAACAGAAAAAGTCAATCTGAAAGGAATGAATGTGGTTATTTCTGACTTTGCAGTGCTCTCAGGTGGCTCTCGATGTGGGGTAAGGAAGGAGCTGGTGCTGCAGCAGGAGAGCAGTAACCATGGGTTTATTCCGTGTCTTGATAGGTTTGGGGAGAAGAAAACTGAAGCTTAGCACGCTCATTACTGGCTGCAGTTAAGGCTGTAATTAGTCCTTTGTCAGGCTGTGCCATGTGCAAACCCTGTACAGCTTCAGGCATTGAACATGATATATTCCCATAATACCCAGAATATTTAGAAAGTATGTGCCTGTATGTGTAGGGTGTGTGCAGGTGGACACAGCCACAGGTACATCCCCCAGGGCTGGTGATTAACCTCTGACAGCCCATTAATGGTGTTCTCCGTCTTTCTGGAGCCAGGATTTCTCACCTGGTGTTACCACTGAGCCATGGACTTTGTTTCCTCCTTCATCAAAGTCCTTCAAATATTTCAAGTTTTGCTTTTAAAGCTTGAAAACACTACCACGTCATGGTTTGAAGCTGAGTTTAATCATGAGATTTAGTAGGTCATTTCCTTTCAAATACTAAAATATTTTTTTTTCTCCAATTAAATCGCTCTCCTGGCCTAAATATTAAAATTAGGGAAAGATCTCCTCAGATAGTGGGGCTTGGGCGATTTGGAAGGAAGCTTTTGAGCTTGGCTTAAAAGCCTTCAAGAAACAGTTGTGCAGATCATAGAATCCTGGAATTATTGAAGTTGGAAAAGACCTCCAGGACCATTGAGTCCAACCTGTGACCAATCCCCACCTTGTCACCCAGACCAAAGCACTGAGTGCTACATCCAGTCATTCCTTGAACACCTCCAGGGATGGGGACTCCACCACCTCCCTCGGCAGCCCCTTGTAGTGCCTGACTGCCTTTTCCATGAAGAAATTCCTCCTGATGTCCAACCTGGACCTCCCCTGGTGCAGCTTGAGGCCTTTTCCTCTTGTCCTGTCCCTTGTTCCCTGGGAGCAGAGCCCAACTCCCACCTGGCTCCAGCTTCCTGTCAGGGAGTTGTGGAGAGCGAGAAGGTCCCCCCTGAGCCTCCTTTTCTGAATCAGAAGTGCTGCTTTTCTTCTTTAACCCTTCTGCCTGTGCATTTCTCAACCCAGAACAGATTTTCTGAGAAAAGAGAGATTCTCCTAATTGTCAGCCCTTAAGCGAAGCTAAAGGAAAAAGTGCCAGATGCTGCAGGATTCATGATTAAAATTGCAAGAGTAAGCAATCCAAGAAAACACTTATCATTGTCTCCTTGGAAAGGCCGGCCGGCTTATCTCCGGCATTGGCCTCACCCGCGCCGGCAACAACTGAGATGAAAAACTACAGCCCTTTGACTTGATTTGTTACTTCTTTATGGATTATTGCAGGGGGAAAATGGCTTAAGCTGTGACTGTTCCAAGCTTTTTGAAGCACCACAGTTTCCAAAATGCAGAGAAGTGGCATAAATAATGGAAGTGGTCGGTTTGTTACTGTTGTGTTGTCAGAGACAGTTACTGTATTTCTCTCATTGTGCTTGCTTGGGTTTTCTTCTGAAACCAGGGAGTCCTCAGTGTCCACAGCTTTAGAAGCCACTGGGAAGTAACAATAGGTCACATCTTGGAGAATCAATTCTTAGGCTGTGCATACAGAATAGGGGTTAACAGGAAAATCTATAGTACAGATAGGAAAAGCTGTATTAATGATGATGTGTTCACCATCAGGAATAAGAAAATACAAAACTTGAGATATTCCTTCCTATCAATTTCAGTATAGTTTATATTCAGGTCTTGGTTAATCTCATCTAAATTCAGGTGTGCTGAGGTCTCAAAGTCAAGAGCATAATTATCCAAAGTTTAGTTTTCTGCATGAAGCAGTAGGGAGGAGAAACAGTCTGGGATTGTTCTTTGCTGTTTAGTGTCTCTCTGTACTTCCTGTGAAGTACCTCCTTTGGTTCCTGAAGTTGGGTGGAATGAATTTGGATGGTAAGTCTGACCCTAAATTTACATATATTTTTTCACACATACATATATTATTCTTAGAATGTGTTAGATCTCAGTTATTTTTATTTTTCCTTCTCTGTGATGGTGGCTAATTTGTTGATACTCTCAGTTGTATTTTCAAAATTGGGTACTTGAGACACTGAAACATTATGACTGTGTCCATCCCGTATGATCCAGATATTGCTCTCAGCCAGATCCTTTATTGCATAGTCACGAGTAGATTAGATGGAGGAGGCTTCCCCAGGCAAGGTGAAAAGGAGCAGCCCTGTGGGCTCCCTTTCTCACGGGAAGGGCCAGCACAGCAGAACCCCATCTCACACCCCAGTGGGTACCACCAGTGGTCCTGCACATGCATTCACAAACCTGTGCCAGGTGAATCCCTTTCCAAACACGTGTTTATCTGCAGGTTTAAGCAGAGCTTTCCTCACACAAAGAGTTAAGTGTGCAATCAGTGCAGGGTTTGTTCCTGTTGCAAACGTTGTGTTTGTCGGTGTGACCTTTGTTTAATGTTTCTCAGATGGAACATGTAAGTGACATAAGAGCAGTTAAGAAATAATCTGACAGATTTTAGTGTGGCCTGGAAATACTACAAGGCCTTGATCATACACTTTTTACTGCAGCTTAAAAATACTCCTGAGTTGACTGTAGCTTAGCAGAGGTTTTTGAGAAGCTGGACTGGAGCGCAGTGCTGTAGGAGCCAGGCTGGTCCTGTGTCCTCTGCTTTCAGAGCCCTGTTTGTGTTGACATGTTTGGAATCTCACATGATGCTGAACTCCTGTTGAAATAAGGAAATATTTACCACTTTCCCATTTCCTAAAGGTGTTTCGTTACTGGGTTAATTCCTCTGAAGCTTCACCAAGCTTCTCTTATTTGGAGTGAAAAGCTTGTTCTGTGTGTATGCTCGTGCCTGTACAGGGTCTGCACCCTGGGAGTTTCAGTGCTGCTTTGGTTTCTTTCTGTGGTACTTGCTGCTGAAAAAGCTGATTGTAAAGCTGGGACTGAGGAGAATGAGGTGTACCACAGTGGGGTCTTCACAGTAATGTCTGACTGAAATGGATCTTTTTTGCTCCTTGGCTTTATGTTAATATTTTTAAAAGGTAGGATTTGACTGATGGGTGAATTGACTGATCATCTGACTAGTTGAAGGAATTGGCAGATAAACCTTCATTTTTTTTTTTATCTCCCTATCCTGCATTTTTAGCTTTGCCAGATTTTGTCTCTGGCATGCTATTTTCAGGTGCCCATAGCACTGTCTGTGCTTTGAAACCCTTTGTAGCTGCAGCTCTTCAAGAAGCAGGTTTTTGTGTCTTTATATTGTTTGGTTTCATCAGTTGTGTGGAAAACTAATGCCACACCTGCTCTCTTACAGACTGGAGCAGAGTCTCTAAACTGAACAGGAATGACTTAAAAACTTAACTGCAGCTGTGGATGCAATATACCCTACGTTGAGTAAATCTTGGCCAATGACCATAGTTAAAATGTTCTATTTGAGATACTGTGGCCTCTTCCACTGTGGCAAATCTGAGTGACCAAATTGTCAGTGGAAGATAATGGTGGATAGTGAGGGGTTGTAAAAGATCTGTCATGGCCATCAGGAGCTTCCTAAGAGTGCAGCTACTTGTGAAGAATATTGAAATTCAGGAAAAGAAAAGAGAGTTTCCCAGCAGGGAAATTTTTAATTTTTTTCTGAAAGAATGATGGAATTCCCACTGTTTGACACTTGCAGTAAGTGTAGCCCCAAAGACACACGAGATGCTCTGGGAGGAGAGGGATGGAGTGGAGGTTGGTGTGTAGGACTCAAGGACTGTCTGACTACTACTGTCCTGGGGGTTGTGTGAGAGAGGTAAACAGCCCATTAATGAAGATTACAGATGGAGTTTAATTGGGAGGGGTTTCCAGCGCTGCTCAGGAAGAGAAAATACACAAAGAGGCAGAGATGAACAATGTGGCCAGGAAATGGTGTGGGGTTGAGTGAGGAAGGAATAGAGCTTCCTTCAGCTGACAGGGAGGGGGAGAGGAAGATTACGGAGGAAAATGGGTGAAATAATGTGAGAAACCCAAGAGAGTGAAAGAAGGCAATTGCTAGAAGTATCTTGGGGAAAAAAAAAAAGACAAAACAACCAACCATAAAAAACCCGAAACCACCAAGGCAAGAATTGCTTGTAAAGTCCGGGCGTGTGCAACAGGAGGGATGTGGTGAAACATTTTTATAGTCTCCCGTGTGTGACATGGTTGCCAAGTGGAAATAAAAGCAGGTAATAACCTACGGTGTGTGCATGTTATAGCAGAAATTGTATCTGTAATTGCTTAACAGTGTTGACAAAAGTAATTACAGCCCTCTACTAGATAATTCAATAAAGTTGACTTGAAAGTGCCATGGAAATTACATACAATATACACGTCATAGAGGTCTGCGGTGCTATTCCTTGCTTGACCTCCTGAGAATATTACACCAAGTTTAGGTGCTTGATATTGTGTCAATAAACAAACTCATGACATGCTTTTCTTCCTGTTCATGTGGGGAAAAGTGGTTTCATGTTTGTTCTTTGCATCTACTGTGTCAGAGGCCAGTTAAAATGCAGTGAAAGGGTGTTCTGAAGGGTGTTAAAAGTGGTTATAAGAGTTTGGGAAATGCCTTTTAGACAGGTTTGCTTGGTTTTAAGCTCTGTTGTGTGCACACAGAGATCTGGATATGAAGGATAAAATGCGCTGAAAGGAAATGTGAATCATGAAGAAAAACCTTTTGGTAGCATTTGAGGGGGGAGGCCTTGGCCTTTCCCTCAGGGGCCTGAGCCATCACTGTGCTTGCCCGTGAGCAGCTTTCT
This sequence comes from Pyrocephalus nanus, assembly GCA_038380795.1. Classification (NCBI taxonomy): domain Eukaryota; kingdom Metazoa; phylum Chordata; class Aves; order Passeriformes; family Tyrannidae; genus Pyrocephalus; species Pyrocephalus nanus. The sequence goes on along the minus strand of CM076275.1, from coordinate 11,084,730 downwards.
GATTTTTAAGTCACCAGGAATTTTGAATTTCCTCCTTCTCTTTCCTGCAAACGTTCCTGTTCCCTCTCTAAGGTGGTAAAAGAGAATCTACGCTTTCAAGTGATGCTGATGACTAAGTGGTGAACATAATCCACATGAGTTGGTGCTGGACCTCAATTTGGGCCTTTGGTGCTGAGAACATATTGCAGTCGTCATCCTCTGTGACTAAGATCTCAAAGTCGTCAGAAGTATTTTTGTCTTCCAGCAAAGTACCCAAAATATGATGATTTTATTGTTTCTTGTTTGTTTTTCGTGCTCTTGAAAGCTGTCACGAAAGCTGATTCCCTCCTCGCTGGATTATTGTAGCAAAAGCCCAATCTCCCTTCCCACTGCACTGCTCTCATTAAAGCCAGCTCAGGCTCCTCCTCGGCTCATGTCTTTAGCTGCTCATGAGTTTGCTGAAAATAAGTGGATGTAATGTTGAATTTCCCTCACGGGGATCAGAGCATACTGAAAACACACCTGAAATTGGGGTAGAATGGAGTGGAAAAACGGAGTGAGTCAAATTGAAACCAACAGGAACGAACCATTACTATTCCCGTTGGTAAATGCAGAGCGCCTGTGTGAGTTCATTTCAGGTCACATCCATGTGAAACACACCTGTGTTTTTAAAACATACACCAGGAGTATTTATGGGCATCTCTTCTCCCAAACAGAAGTCTGTCTTCAGGACCAAAACAGTAACTTCTGGGGTTTACATTTTTCATTTTCAGTTTTAGGTTGAGCATTGGCTGAAGCGAATGACCAGTGTGCACATTGACTATCAAAACTTTCAGGAATATGCCACTGTTAAAAATAAAATCCTCATTCACCAATTGATTTATTTTGGAGGGGAAAAGGTTTGCTTTTCCTTCCTACAGACATTGGGAACAAAACAGAGATTTTTTACTGTGAGGTAGGTTTTGGTTTTTTAGCTGCTAAAAGCAAATGTCATTTAAGGAGAGTATTTTTCTTGCTTGAGAACATTGTTTAAACTCTGGTTTGGCCTCTTTCTTTTGGTTCATTGGTGTTTTTTGAGCTTCTGGACTCCTGTTCAAAGTTTAAAGAACAATAACCAGTCAAATGTAAAATAATGTCAATTGAACCAACCTATGACTCAACAGTCAACCAAGTCATCCTGGACCTGCACCAAATGGACTGAGGCCAAAACCTAAAATTGGCATGTGTCCCTGTCCCTCTTCTCCATAGATTTCCACTGAAGCGGAGCCCAGGGTGCAACATGCTGGTTAATATTCCATAATAAACTGCTCCATGTGTAAATGTATGTTTGTCATTGACAAAAACCATGAGGGTATGTTGTGCAAGGCTCACCTGGACAGACGAGGAAATGGGATTTGTGCACCGAGAAATTCACCAGCTTCGGTTTCTTCAGTATAAATTCCTCTCTGAGCAGGACTTCCTGGAAGGGCTGGAGAAGGAATTAAGGAAGGAACATTCCTTTCTACTTCTCTTGCCCTCTCTTCATCTTTCCTTTCTCCTCTTCTTCTTCCTCCTCAGAGTTAAGGTTTTATTTATGCTCTTTTATTTTTGTTTATTGAGTTGTATTGCTTTTAGTGTCTTTGTTTAATTTTTTTTGTTGTTCTTATTGTGAAGCAGAAATTAGCTCTGCAGTGCTGCTAAAAGCACAAACTGGTGGGTAAGTCTGTGTGTAAAATTCATAAAAATCCATGTCTGGACCTCTTTTAGAGGGTTCTACTGGAAGCAGAAGAATTTCAATTTTATTGTGGTTTTTTTTTTTTTCAGAATAGCAGAAATGAATTTTCTAGTTACCAGTCTAAATTTATTTATAGCTTTGTGACTATTTATTTGACTTTGGAAGGATTATCCTGCAGCTTCGGGGCTGTTCAGCGTGGAGAAGAGAAGGTTTCAAGGAGACCTTGGAGCCCCTTCCAGTGCCTAAGGAGCCTCCAAGAGAGCTGGAGACAAGGGCCTGGAGTGACAGGACAAGGGGGAATGGCTTCCAACTGCCTGAGGGCAGGGTTAGATGGAATATTGGGAAGAAATTCTCCCCTGAGAAGGTAGTGAGGTCCTCCACAGGTTGTCCAGAGAAGCTGTGGCTGCCCCGCCCCTGGAAGTGTTCAAGGCCAGGTTGGATGGGTCTTGGAGCAACCTGGGATAGTGGAAGGTGTCCCTGCCCATGGCAGGGGGTAGAATTGGAATGAGATGATCTTTAAGGTCCCTTCCAACCCAAATCCTTCTGTGATTATATGATTCTATTGCAGTTTAGTTTAATCTTTTACTGCTTTCTTTCAGTGCCATTAATATTTTTCCATGTACGTTAGAATCAGCTTTCCAGATGTCTCTCCTCCTTTCCAGCAGCATCATTTTGGCTGCACACCGTCCTGTGATTGACACAAGCACTGTACATGGCTAACACTGAGGTCATTAATGGAACAAGTCCTGTTAAATATTTTAAGTTCAGTTCCTCTAGTACAGCATTAATGTGTGTTGGAGTTAAGGGGTCAGATCCTTTTCCGATATATGCTGACTATGTAGGATGAGCCAAAATGCTGTGGCTGGTCTGATCTCGTGGGTCTGTTCACAGAACATCTCGGTGCAGGAGTTCTGCTGCTGCTGAATTCAGTGTTTGGCATGTGGAATTAGTGTGTTAAAGGGCCTGTGTTAAGACAATAAAGTTTTGAAGAGTATATTGGCTCTTGGTTAGTTCAGAAAACTAAGAAACTTCTTCCAAGACAGTGTCATAAATGTAAAACACACCTCTGGGGCCGCTGAGATCCAAACCAGAAATCACAGAATCACTGAGGTTGGAAAAGACCAATCACCACCTTGTCAACTGGACCAGAGCACTGAGAGCCACGTCCAGTTGTTCCTTGAACACCTCCAGGGACAGTGACTCCATCACCTCCCTGGGCAGCCCCTTCCAGTGCTTGCAACCCTTTCCATGAAGAAATTCCTTCTGATGTCCAACCTGAACCTCCTCTGGTGCAGCTTGAGGCCATTTCCTCTTGTCCTGTCCCTTGTTCCCTGGGAGCAGAGCCTGACCCCTACCTGGCTTCACCCTCCTGTCAGTGAGTTGTAGAGAGCAAGAAGGTCCCCTCGAGCCTCCTTTTCCCCAGGCTGAGCCCCCCCAGCTCCCTCAGCTGCTCCTCATTCTGCATTCACAGACTGAGTCGACTGGAGCTGTTTCATGGGGTGCGCTTAAAATAAAAAAAAAAATCTAATTCTACTCATGATTTTTGCACTTTATTCTACAGAGTGCATTACTCTTCCAGCCATCTTAGTTTGGGTGCACCTCAGTCTGTGAGCACCGAGTGTGTACCTGTGCACAGGGAGTGGGATGTGTCTGCAGGATTGAGCTCTTGAAGGGCAGGTTTTAGAAGATCCATAGCCTGCCTGTAAATATGTATAGATTATCATCCAGCAAAATATAAAGAATCTGGGAGACCCAAGATGATTTTATTACATATTCCTATGTAAAGTTTTTATTTAAGTGTAAGGGTGCTGGCTTCTATCTGGCTCTATTTTTGCTACCTCTTTATTTAGGGAAGCAAGGGTGCACAATGAAATTTAAAAAAAAAAACACAACACAAAGCTTTGGAAAAATATGCTTGACTTGATTCATATAGAAATGAATTCTACCCTTGAAGGTAAGACTTTTTGGCTGATTTACTGGAGCACTGTAATAAATATAAAAGTTTAGAACACTTAATTTAATTATCATATTCTGGCCATAAATGCTTTAGGTCTGTAGTACATTTGAAATCCCAGGAGTTCTGGCTGAGGTTGCAGCTGCAACATCAATTACCATTTATCCATTCCAAGAAAGCTTTGCCTGTGCCCTTGAAACCTTTACGTTCTGGAGAGTATCCAAACGGGAACAAGGCGTCGCGTCGCTCCGTTCGTGCTCCGCTCTCCTCCTGAGCAGCTCCAAGATGGGAGCGGACGCCATTTCATGGCGGGCCCTTGGTGCCGATGGCTCTGGAGCTGCCAGCGGCTCCTCCAGGCCTGCCTGGCACTGCTGTGCTGCTTCCCGAGAACTCTGAGTCACCTGTGTCTCCTCGGCAGGTTTGGGAATAGTCACTGTGCAGGCTTGGAGAGAGATGGGAGCGCCCGGTGGCCGTGGGGAGCCGCGCTGTGTCCCACGGTGGGTTTGCTCCATGCACTGTGTTGGGAATCGCCACAAATTTCAGTTCTCATTCCGTGCTGTTGGTACTTGCCTGCCCTCTCGCTGTTTATTTTTGTTTAATAGAGTATTGATTGATGAGAAATGAGCTGGCAGTGCTCGGAACGATAGTCCCTGCGGCCTGTGCTGAGCAGGGCAGACACTGGCTCCCTGGGAAGCCTGTTCCCAACAACATGTGTTTGGCACTGAAGCACCACTAAACTAAGGGAATTGCTGTTTCTGCTTCTCCAGAGAGGCCATGGTGTCAGGCATCCCATGTTGGGGTCTGTGTGTATCCAGCATTCCTGTCCTGGGAGTGTGTGTGCCCCTTCTCCAGCACCCCCAGCCTGATGTGATGCCCGTGCTCCCGAGAGCCCTTGGGAGGGGAGACTTCGGCTCAGGACTGGCGAGGGGAAGGCAGGACTTCCTGTGCATTCAGAGCCCGTGTGTGCTGGGTTTTCTGATTAAATTTATTCATATACATAAGGAGAGCAGAACTTTGGTTGGCAGTACAGGTACTTAAGACCTCTGAATTGTTCAGGGATCAAACCCCACCAGTGCCAAGGTGTGACTGATTTGACATGATAATTTCAATTCATTTTATTTTTCAATAGTAAGTGTATTTTATACATAAAATCCTACATAAATTATAGATGTAAAGACTTTCCTTTGTGTGAACTGGAGTCACTTTTTTGTCCTGAACTCAGTGTGGATACTTTGGTCAAGTTAGGATGTACCCATGCTGTTGGAAACATAAGCAGAACCGTGTTGGTGTTTGAGGTGACTGTACAGAACCACAAGTCCTACAGCTTTAGCTGTATGAAGGGATGATAAAATGTGTGTTGTGCAGTTGGAGGGTAATTCTGAGACTTTGCTGCTTTAGGAATGTCTCATATTTTAATTTCTCTGTGAGTTAGAATCCCAGTACTTCGTTGGCAGGATCATTTACCCTGATGGTGTCAAGAGGAGGCACAAGAGTACCTGCCCCACCAACTGCACAGCAGGTGCTTTTCTGCCACAAGTTTCTATCTCCAGCAAGGAAGGAAATTTGGCCATGGCCTTCCAAAGTGACACATGTCTCATGTTGGCCTTATCTTGGCCGTGTTGTAGACATGTTGCACAAGATGAGACCGTTAGTTCAAAATCTGGTTTCCTGGTTTATCAGTTTTTTTTTAATACAGTGTTTATCTGTGTGTGTGATAAAGAAAACGGTGTTAATCATCCTGGCTCTCAGAGCGGCTGGAGACCAGGAGTGCTGGGGGATTTTATTCACACGCTTTGGTTAAATACTGTAATCCAGAGTAGATTTTTAGTTTATTATGGCATCATTGAGGACATGCTTGTCATCAAGACCAGCACTCCTACCAAAGCAATCCGGTCTCTGTTGAAACAGGAGAGAAAACTGAAGGATAGGTGGGTCTGCATGGAAGTGGTTTGGAGCGTGGGCTTATGGGTGCTGAATGCAGTCAGCACCCCAAGATACTTTGGCTTGGGGTCCATGACCACGTGTTTAATGCCTCTGACAATCCCTGTGTGTCCCATCAGTGGCACTTGGCCATACCAGGATCTGGCTCTGTGTCTGCACAGCTCACAGGCAGCCTGGGAGGAAAATGGGGGTTCTTACCAATTTTCAGTCTCTTTAAACTGAAATAAGAGCATTGAAAGAGACAGAAGAAACCAGTGATTCAGTTTCTCAGCAAAATTAATTTCTGGAATTATTTCCATTCGGCAAACACATTTCTGGTTTAATAGTCACGACAAGTCTAGTGTCAATAGCCTTGGTTTAAAATTTTTTCCTGCTTAAACTGAAAACTACTTTCCTGCCTGAGTGGGTATGAATAATAATTAATAGTTTCTCTAGTTAATGAAGAAATAAATAAGCAATTCAAAAAATCAGTTGGTGTCCGCAGCCGAGTGTTTACATTGTTCTCATTGCTGGAAGATAAGGAGGAGGCCCAGCTGGCAATGACACTGAAAATGGTTTCTTTACTCTTAGTTCGGTGATACCACTTGCACCGATAAGTAACTGCCTTGTAAGAGTGTGTTCACTCCTCAGGTGAGTTGTGCTGCAGAGCCAGGATGTGCAGTGGGCCGTGTTTTGGGGTCTGGGTGTATCAGGAATGAAGGAAACTCAGAGATTTGAAACACTGGAGTAGAAACAGGAGTGAAATGAATAGCCTTATCAGAATAAACATAGTAAAATTCTGAGCTGTTTCTGCCCATCCTAGACATGCTGCATTTGTTGCTTTCCTTGGAGCTGGCACTTGGGTATGAACAGCATTTTCTTACAGGTGTGTAGGAGCCAGTTGCAGATGTTCTGGGTTTGTAATTTATAATGACACTGAGGAATCTTTTAGTAGTCTATAACTCTGAAAAACCCTTCCATTATGCATTTCCTCTGAATTTCTTTTTGTTAAGGGTGACAATTGCTAAGCTGACGGCTCCTTTTTGACTGACAGCCCCCAGATTTCCTGAGCTGCTGCTGCTCTTGCTGTGCATCTTGCAGCCATTTTCCTTAAATGCAGACAGTTTTTAACCAAGTTCTCTTTCTATTGCACATGCGTAACTTGCTGTCGGTGCAAATTTAGTTCACATTTTTAAGAAGACTTTACCCTTCACCAGAACTGTGCTCGGGCAGGGCACATTTTGGGCAAAATGTGATCCAGGCTGCGGTGGTAAAAGAGTTGCAGGTTCTAGGCTGTAAATGACCAGTAATTTTGATCCTGAAAGCGTTCATCTCGTCATTATCTTGCTAGAGTTGCTTCCCGTAGAATCATGGAATCCCAGCATGGTTTGGGATGGAAGGGACCTTAAAGCTTATCCTGTTCCACCCCCTGCCATGATCTTGGCTGTCACAGCCTGGCCAGGGACTGAGGTGCTGGAGTGACCGACTTGTCCAGCCCCGGGACCGTCCCCTGCGGGAGGACAAGGAACCTGTGGGAATGGAGACCCCGAGACAGGAAAACCATAAACGTTACCACACCCGGCTTTAGTGCAGTTTGACCCTTGATCTGGGTTTGAAAGTTTCTGGTGAATGATTAACACCGAAATGGCTTTAGTTAAACAACTTGATTTCTGCAGAGCTCGTTACTGGGGCTGCATCTTCGTGAAGGTTTTCCATTTTACCCTCTTCATTAAGGTTTTCCATTTTACCCACTTCGTTAAGGCTTTCCATTTTGCCCCCATATGTTTCCTTGACTGGAAATGATAACTATATCTATCCAAATAAATAAAGTCAGATTATATATAAATAGTTTTGAAAGTATGTGGTAATGGAACCCACGTAACAAATAACACCTTGCCTCTCAAAATTTCATCAAAGTTTTTGCAAATTTGGAACCCTTAAAATTTGGAGGGTTTTCCCCTCTCTCATCTATCTGCTTGACTTTTTTTTTATTTAGATAAGGCTGATAGTTTAGTAGATTTTTGTTGCATTTAAAACCATTTCTGCAAATACTGCAAGGTAGCTTTTCTATTATTATATTATCTCAGAGTGTAATTCCCCTGTCTTACCTCTTCCTTAGGAAGTGGTTGGTTGTCTTTTACTACATATAACTTTATTAGTAAAATATTCTTATTAAACATCAGTCTGCTTAGCTGTGGCTCTTGCAGGAGCCCTTGTGCATTGTAATCCCTCCTGGTTGTGTTTTACAACCAGGGGCTGTTGGTGGCTGGCAGTTCTCCACACAGTTAGTAAATATTGCCCTTATCTGATACAGCCAGGCTGGGAAGATATGCCAGGAGCCTGGATTAGATTGCTGGCTACTGCTTTATTAATCAATGTAATCATTTATTTTTAGTTTTCTAAGTCATATCATCTGTTTTCTTTCTCATATTACATTTTCTGTGGTGCTGGTACAGAAAATGAGCCCTGTTTAAAAATTAAAGGTGATTGAAAAGTTTCATTGGAATATGCCATGGTTTCCCTGACAGCTGATGAATGTTTCCTTAAAAATGCTTTTGTCAGAAACTTGAGAGGTATAAAGGGTTTTATTTTTGTATCTAAATTAGCTGTCTTCAAAATTATACATAGAAAGATGTTTCCATCTTATTCTGCTTTTAATCATTTTAATGAAGCAAAGTTCTCAAGTTATATTCCTTATTTAAACTTACAGGCTCCCAGCCTATACTTCAATGCTTAGTCTGAGATTTTTATTCTAAGCAAAGGAGCTACTGGACCTAAAACTTAAGAGAAAATAAGGTATCTTAGAGTAGCTTTTGACTGGCCAGTGATTATTGATTGTGGGAGGGGGGTTGTTTGGTTTTGAGGTAGGTGCTGGGGTTTTTTACTTGGGATTTTTTGCATAGGACTCTACAAAGTGAAGAAACAATTCAGTTCCTTTTTTCCAAATGGATCAGTAAGCTCGAGGGAAAAAAAAACACAAATGAAAGAAGAAAGTAATATATGTACCACATGAAAGTAAGCAAACCTCCATGCTTACAGTGTTCATTCCTAGAGGTCTCTGCACTTGAGGAAGGCAGACGTGCTGGGTACAAATCAGGATGAGCGTGTAATTAAAGATGCATGTTTGTAAGGACATCAAATAGAGGGAACTGGGTTGAATTACATTCCACCATTGCTTGGATGCTGAGGGCTGGATTGTGCAACCGTAGGGTTTTATTAGACCTTTCTGTTCTTTAAAAGAAGAGAAATTAATTGGAAAACCCAGCAACACCATCCCATGGCTCATAAACAGGGATACAGTCCATCAGTGAGCTGACAGACATGCTGATGGTGGTTGTCATCCTCTTGGTAGAGTAATAGAGGAAAAGTGCTGCAGCATTCCACAAATATTTTCTGAATGCAGAGGAGCAATGTGACAGATTTGAGCTCCATTCCAAGTTCTGGAAAAAAACATTCTTTCCTTTGGGAAAAGAGGGGCCTTTTTTTTCCCTTTTTCCTCAAGGCTTACTCATTCTCCTTCATTCCCACTGCTGGCCTTGCCTGTTGAGGCCTTTGCACCACCCTTTTTCTGCTCTGCTCTTCCCACTGCTCTTCTAGCGTGTTGGAGCTGTTGCAGTGCCCCTGTCCAGTGTTTTCATTTCTGCTCAGCCCTCTGCTGTGGCTGAGATACAGCTCAGCTCCTCTCCTAGCTCAGACACAGTTTTTAGGGGGATCTGCATGTATCCTACGTCTTTGCCTGCCCATGCTCTCTCCTTTTTTCCCCTAACCCAAGTAATTTTCACTTTTCTCTGCCCTCTGGTTCGTTTTTTTTTTTCGAAGTGAGGACTTCATTGACACATTTATTCTGGTTTGACTTTGATCCCTCTGTATTTGAGTGGGAGCATTCCTGCTCCTTTTTATTGCCTAAATCCCTCTTGGAAAGAACAAACACGATGGCAAAGTCCTTTGAATTGCTAGGGGGGCTATTTCTCAGGTACTCTGGGGATGGGACATATGGACCAGTTCAAAAGCAGAGACTCCCAGGTGTTGAAATGTTCTAATTTGGGATGGAATTTAAGGTTTGTGTGAACATTTGAGAAGGGGGGGGGGTGTTTGAAATGTGTGACCAAATCTGGTCAGACTTTCTTGAGGAGAGGAAAAGGAATTTTCCATGCAAAAGCTAGCCCACATACAAATGTTAAGCCCACACTGGGGAACGTGGATGGTCTGGAGAGTTTCCAAGGAAAGGCACCAAAATCTTTAAAAAAGTGTCATTTTTCTAGCTTCATCTGGAGAGTGGCTGGAACCCTGGGGAACAGGATTTTCTGTGAAAAGCATTTTAAGTGAAGCAGACGGTACAGAAATTGCATTTTAGGAGTTTAAAACTCTGTTGGAAATCACATAATCACAGAATGGTTGGGGTTGGAAGGGACCTCTGGAGATCATCCAGACCAACAGCCCTGCCAAAGCAGGGTCACCTGGGGCAGGTGACAAAGGAACGTGTCCAGGTGGGTTTGGAATGTCTCCAGAAAGGGAGACTCCACCCCTGCCCGGGCAGCTGTTCTGGGGCTTTGCCACCCTCCATGGAAAGAAGTTCTTCCTCATGTTGAGGTGGATAAACTCAACAAGCTGGACCTTACAGGAGGTGGGGGGCAGTGCTGTGGCTGGGGCTGCAGCTCAATAAGATCAACCTCTGAACTCTGGCCCAGCACTGCTGGCTGAGACCTGAGGATTAGGAGCAGCTCCAGGGTGATTACGATGGATTGTTTGTTGTTCTAACAGGAATTTATTTTTTTTCTTAACAAACTAACCCTTCGTTTGTAACTGGGCTGTGCGTTTACTTTGGAAAAACAGGTCCTGATGTTAGGAATGTATATATGTTCTTCTCCTAAACTGCTGCAAAGTGATCACTTGTTACTATGAATATTTATCAGTATATGGCCCAACTTGCACAGCTTCTTGCATAACAGGATCCCAGTAGAAAACTCGGTGGTGGTGCTGGAAGCGGAGCCCTTGTGCAGATTGCGGGGAATGCGACAGTAATGGAAACAAGATGGAGTAAGAACGCGTTTTAGGAGTCAATTTTAAAGGCTGGGATAATTGTGCAAGAAACTTGGCTTCAGAAATGTGTAAGGGAAGGAATCTTGACCCAGCCAAATAGGCCATGAAAAATCCATACAATTTTCCTTAGGTTTTACAGAATTTTTTGTTTAACTCATTCAGGAGTCTGGTGCACTTTGTGTACAGAACTGTCCCGCTGGAGGGTGAGGACAAGCCATTTCTGCAGGTACCAACGTTGTGTTTGCCTCTATCCCATAGGTCTTAATGAAGTATTTTTCTGCTTTGTTTCAGCCCTGGAATGAGATCAGATGTAAGCTCCTCTCCATCCACAACCTCAGCAACTACGGGACCACCTCCCAAGCTCTGTCTGGTGTGCTCCGACGAGGCCTCCGGGTGCCATTACGGTGTTCTGACATGTGGCAGCTGCAAAGTGTTCTTCAAAAGGGCGGTGGAAGGTAGGACATGCTTTGATGAGTTTGCTGTTTAAAGGTACGAAACTCCCTGTACATATCGTCCACGTTCAAACCATTAGATCACTGATCTTGTCATAGTAAATCACACTGATAATGGTCCATTATCCGAAGCGTGGATTCCATTCACAGTGATAAAATGCTCCTATTCAGTCCGTGTAAAAGGATTTATTGTTGTCTTGGCTTTTGTCTGTTTCATGTTCTTTCACTGTTGTTTTTGTTTATTTGTCCCACTTTTATACAGATATTTGTCTGTGTGCATTAGATTTGTAAAGTTTGTGATTTTTCAGTTGAAGGTTAGCTGGTTTGTACAGAAAATTGTACATAAAAACTTGGTAAATCTGTTGTGTGTGAGGTTGTGGCATTTTTACAGTTCTTCCTGTAAGCAGTGTTGGTTGAATTGCATCCATGTCACTGTGTGAGTTGCAGGTATTTGGGTAACAGGGACATGTGTGTGGTTTTGGAGTATTGAGATTTGTACCTAATCTCAAAGAGAGAAAATCAGTGCAGAAACTAGAGATAATAGAAAACTAAATGCGATTAAGGGCTCAGTGATTCTGGGGCTGCATCAGTAGCTGTTTTGTAATGGACTAGCTTGTACCTCAGGGTGTGACTCTTGACTTCAACATCAGATGCAGTAAAGTTGGAGCATATTCCCAGTGTCTCTTAAAGGATGGTGATTCCTGAGTTCTGAATAAAAATGTCATTCTTAGAGCCTCCAGGGTTTCCTGTCTCGTGGCATCCTCATGCATCCTCCACTGAACCAGACTCATTCTCTGCTGACATTTTTGTAAGCTGGGATCTCTGGAGAAGGCTGTTTGATCAAGACAAGTCATCATTCAGTCTTTAGAAGCAGCACTTTCCCCCAGTTCCCAGCTCAGGGGGTGCCATGGGGAGCTCTGTGGAAGTGCAGAGCCTCTCACAGGGACCGGAAAAGTCAAGTTCACATCACAGTTTTTGCCTGTCACAAGGGGAGGGATGTTGGCCCTGGGGGAGCTGAAGTTGTTCTGAAATATAACGAGGCAGTAGGAGCTCAAGTGCAAAGCACTTTATTTAAAGCAGATAATCATCTGTACCTTTGATTAAAATCAGGTCACCGGAGATCCCTCAGGAGATACATTATATGGCAGCTGGATATGTGGCACAGCCATGATTTTGCCTGCTCTCAAGCTTAACTAAATCAGAAAAGTATTGATACAGGAAAGAACCAACCCAGTGATTCCTTCTGATCAGTGATGCAACTTGACTCATCATATATCAACTGTGTTGGTATTAAAAATGTAAGCAGGCTTGTGGCTAAAAAATGGCAATCAGTTCCTCAAGACTTAATCTGCTTCCATTTTTATTGTTCCACAAATTATCCCACCCTTCACAGGACCACAGAATCATTTAGGTTGGAAAAGCCCTCCAGGGTCATCAAGTCCAACCTTTTACTGATCTCCACCTTGTCAACTGGACCATAGCAGGAAGGATTAAGCGCCCTTAATCCTTCCATCAGATATCATGGATGTTTTCAGGAGCCCTTCCAGGATCTGTTAGTCCTGGTCTTCACTTTAAGGAACAAATAATTTGCTTTTGTCTTTTATAGGGTTTTTTTTTATTAAGAACACATGTAAAAGGAATTTGTTTCTGCAATATCCTTTTTATTAGTAGCTGCCAGGCACCTGTTAGTATTCAGATCAAGCTGACTCTGCACACTGGTTATCCAGGCTTTAGCCAAAGCCCTTTTTTCCACCTTTGCCTCCAAGCCTGTGGACTATGACAGAAATAATCACAGAAACTGGAAGTGTCAGTGTCCATATAAACTGTATTCCTTTCAGCAAAGAATAGAACTAGAGGAGAAATGGGAGGATGAAGGTGGGAAAGCAACTATATATTTATGCACAATTCTTCACACAAACAGGCCTTCAGGAACCCAGAGAGGCAAGAGATCTTGTTTTAGCTCTGATTTTCATGGTGTTTCAGAGTCTAGAGCCCTCGTGATCGAGTTTCTCCTGTCGCAGAACCACCCCTTTTCACCTCCCAGCATGTTATCCCAATATACCAACCTGGATCTTCAGCACTCCTCCCACCTTCGCTTCCTCGCCTCGGAGCAGATCCTCACACCTCCCTCCACTGCAGATTCCCCCAACACCTCTCCCTCCTGCTGTGCTCCAGATTAGCCCTGTTCGTCAGCAGTTTTAATTCCATCTTCCAAAGTCCTTTGTCTGCAAGTTCTAACCTTTCTGTGGGGCTGCTGTGCTCAAATGAGCAAAGAGTTGTGCAGTGTCATAGAGCATCAGAGCCCCTGACACCAATGGGCGCTGCAGGCAGTGTGACGCTGTGGAATGGCCAACCTCTCTGTAAAATGCCCCTGTGTGCCCCAGATCCCCTTGGAAACATCTCCATTGGCTCACTACTGGTTTTTACCAGAGTATCTGTTAAGTATCTGGGTTTTGAGCAGCAAAGAGAACTGAAGCGCTTTCCTTTGGCACGTCCTCTGGGCAGCACTCAGGCACGGAGATCAATTTCCCTTCATTTTCCCACAAGATGTTCATGTGGCAAGAAGGCTTTAATATAATGTAATTCAAATAAATAGTGTAGCTTGCCCCCAGAAAAGGCAAGAATAGGTGAGAAGTAAATAGAAGAAACCAAACCTTCATGGAGAGGAGCCTCTTTGTTAGGAATAAAATGGAACAACAGCTCAGGAAAATCTTCACCTGAAGTATCTGTATTGTTGTGTGAAACTGTGGTCTCATCAAACATCTTTGAGAGACATGGAATTGTGGTCTCTGGTCCTCTGCAGTGCTGACAAATTGTCATCAGTTTATATTTCTTGTGTATGTACAGGTATATTTGTTTATATAGTAGGGTACTAATGGCAAACAGAATGGTGAGTCCTGGATCTGTTGTCTAAGTTGATTAAACACAAAGATTACACAAGGGTCAGGAAGGCTCCTCTTCCCCAAACGGAGGAGGTGGGAGAGTTCATTCAGAAAAATGTTCAGAGCTTCCTTGGAATATCCACTTGAGACAGCTTCACTGGAGAAGTTTGACCAAAGCCATAGGAATGGACTCTGCCTGCACATAATTTTCACAGCTGACTTGAAACAAATTCCTTACCCAAGCTGTTTTACTGTGAGAAGACTCTTGAACTCTGTAGTTAATAACTCTGTCTTTGGAAAACACATTTGTTTCTCACAATATTGTACTGTCAGGACTTGCAATATGGTGTAAAAGCCCAAGCTGCAGCTTTCTGCCCTGTAAAGAAACATAATTCCTGATCCCTGTCTGGGAGAAGGATCTATCCTTCAGTAAATACCTTTCCCTTAGTAAGTTATATTGAGGCATTTGGTCACGTAATTCAAATAATTAGGAATATATACTCTTCTCTTGCCATGCTCTTAACAGCTAAGAAATAGTTACTTAATTTCTGTAGTTCAAGTTGTGTTTTTAGGGTCACTTTTGCTCTAAATCTGTGATTCCAGAAAAACATCAGAGAACTTGGTTTGTCCAGGTCGGGCTGCGAGTTAAACACGGAGAAGGTTTCATGACTTGCAGACTGATGAGGCTGTGTCTGTTCTCTGTAGAAATCTGTCCAAGTGTATTCTCAAGATGTTCTTATGAACGTTATTTATGCCTCTTGTCAAACTATTTAGAGAAATGGGAAACCTGCTGTAGAAGAAAGATTTGGTAAATGTAAGGGGAAAACTGTTTTAAAAATAGAAGCCTGATACTAACAAATCAAAAATAGGATTTTGAACTAAATGTATTGGCTTTGGGGTCTAATTATGAGAAATCTGTTTGGATACGTGAAATCAGATGTATATTGACATTTTTGCAAGACATGGAGTGCAGGAGGTAAAGGTCTTACATCGTCCCCAGACCCTTAATGACTGAAGGGATGAATGGCTTCAGCTACTGCTCTACTCAGGGGGCTTATGGTTGCTTTGTTTTTGTGCACACAGGGCAGCACAACTACCTGTGTGCTGGGAGGAACGACTGCATAATTGACAAAATCCGGAGGAAAAACTGCCCGGCGTGTCGCTACCGGAAATGTCTGCAGGCTGGCATGAACCTTGAAGGTAACCGTGTGTCCACATCCCTGCTTTGGGTTGAAATCCTACCCAATACCCAGTAAAGGCCAGGCTGCTTAGGAAACAATGATTGGAGCAGCACTTCAATATGTTAAAAGCAGGTGCTGCATTTCATGAGCATTTTAATGAGAGGCAGGAGGTTTTCGTGCTGTTTCTCCCGTCTGTGCTCGGTTGCTCTGTCTGTCGGTATGTTCAGTAGAAGTGAGTCATACACACAAGCTGGGATTATCTTTTATTCCTGTCAGCACATATATGTATATCGTTGCTTTTTCGTGGAATATGAGACAGGAGAGTTCTTGGGGAACACCTGGAGGGAAATGAAACAGCTGTAGGGAGATGTGCTGTCTGCCCATCCTCACTCAGGAGAGTGACTTGACACTGAAACCAGTGGGGCAGGAGCGGGGATTATATCTTCAAACCGAAGAAAATGGAAGTATTTTTGTTGATGCTGTGGATTCTTCCTAAATACCTGTCAAAATCTCTAGAAAAGGTCAGTTAAGTAAATAAATTTAACGTACCAGTACAAAGTTGTTCTCTGCTGAGTCCTCAATGGCTTGTGAGAATCTGAAGGCCATGTCAACTAGAGATTTAGCAGCAGTTGTAAAATGGCATAAAACACTTTTATTAGTGTCAGCTACGTTTTATGATTGCTATTTTTCCATGAGCAGCAGAGATTAACACAGTACTTCCTAACACAGTTATCCGTGTGGTACTCGTAAGATGAAAATTGTCAGATAAAATGAAAATGTCAAAAATATATTTGTCAGCTCCCAAGGATGAACAGAATTCCATTTCAGTCAGTGATAATATCCTTTGGTAAGATGTAAGTGGTGAATTAAGTCAGAGATGAAGCACATACTGGAGTCCATGTTAGCACGTCCTTTCTTCCTCCTCTGTTTCCAACCTCCTTCAGCAGGACACAGCACCAGGTTTTCTGTGTGCAGGTGCCTCGATCTGCCCCTTCCTTTAGAGCAGAGGGAACAAAACTGAGGGTCTGCAATGCTCTAAGACCCACTTACAGGCCCATCCCCTCCTTCAGGATGGACATTTGCTGGAGGAAGGGATGTTGCTGCTGGGTTTGTTACCATGATCCATGTGCAGGATGGGAAGGTGCAGCCAAGATCTACAGTAGTGGGTTCTAAAATAAATCCCTAAAGCACATGAGATCATCAGTGAGTGTCTCCCAGGAGCTGGATTTAGGTTTTGGACACTCCCAGTGGGCTGGACCTCACACTTCAGAGATGAGAGCAGGACAGGTCTCTTGCCTACTCTGGGTACCCACAGGGGACAGGCCACTGCCCTGCTGGGGCTGGTGTGGCTGGGAGCAAAAACAGGGAACAGCAAAGACTAAAGACAGTTTAAATGATGCAGAACCCCAGAGTTTCTGCTTTGAGTTGGAAAAGAATGAGTTTTGGTTTAAGGCTTGTTTCCATTTTTAGTCTTCATAGTTGTTTTCAAAATACATCTATGATGTTCATATATTTATTTATAAGAATAAAGCACTTCATTAGGTATAGTATTCTGGTAGTAAGATCTAGTGCTCTCATAGTAAGCCTTTCCCTTCCTGCATCAGTTTGAGTAGACACCAATATGGCTGTGTTAGGACACGGAATCAGAGAATCATGGAATGGTTTGGGTTGGGAGAGACTTAAAGCTCATCCAGTTCCACTCCCTGCCATGGGTAGGGACACTCCAGTAGACAAAGGTTGCTCCAAGCCCTGTCCAGCCTGGCCTTGACATGTTGAGTGGCCCCTCTGCAGCAAAGAAAATGAAATGGAGTGACATCAGATGTTTGCCACTTCTCGGCTTGTAGGTTGGAGCCCTTCCAGTGTAGTTTGTCTGAATTCTGGCACAGACAATCATAGAGAATAGTGAGGTTTTGGAGGATGGAGATTGTTATATAAGTTGCTGGAGAAGGGCGGGGGGGGGGAAGTTTTTATATCTGAGAGGGAAAAAAAGTCTTGAAACTCAGCAACACAAAAATGGAAGAACTTGGAGCAGTGTGAAAGGGTGAAAAACACCCTGAAAACAAGGATTTTCGGTACAGATCTGAACAGATGGGGAATAGGCCGAGCAGAAAAGCAGACTGGAAGGCAGCATAAAGTGCATCAGAGACTAAAAAGCAGTTTCTTTTATCTTGTCTATTTTAGGGTCACAGTTCAGAAATTACTGTTGTTTAAAAGAGAATTAAATTTGCATACTTTTTAGACAGTAATTTCTTTTTGACAAATCCCTTGCTGCACCCTCAGTGCATAAATAATGGTTATAGCAAACCAGTGAGTGACCAAAAGAGATCCCAATATCCAGCCTGCCAGTTCTTCAGCCCCTTTCACTCACCTGATGTGCTGCTGGACTTCTTCTGTGAACCTGCCCCAGCACATATTGAGGATATCTCAGTTTCTAATACCTACAGTGGACTGCACTAATTTATTTTAAAATAAATTTAAAAAATCCTGACCTGTTCCTGTCCTGAGATAAAAGTGTCTCCTTCTACCTTAGAAAAATATTACTTGCTGATTTTCTATTGGCTTTTTTAATCACAATAAAGTTGAAAAAGACCTCCAAGATCATAAGGTCAAGTCATCCCTTTGGCCCTGCTTATCACCCTTTTCTAGAACTTTCTTTATTCTGTTGCATGTTTTTTTGGGCATAGGAGACTGGAAAAAAAATCAAACTATCAAGCTGCAGGTACCAGAGAGTTACACAGCAGAATAATGATATTTTGTACTCCAGCCTTTATTTCCTTGAGTTCTCATTTCCGCTCCCACCGTTAATTGGTGTTCCTTGGCACCCTTTCTCTTTGTGATGTGTTGGAAGAAAAGATTTATTGTTAGGTTTTATGCCTGTAAAAAGTTGTCTCATAATTTCTTTGGCTTTTCGTGCTGCTTTTTACAGCTAAACTTGGCAATTTATGAGGTTTTTCTGCAGTCTTCACTTGGAATTTATTTCAGATTTTTGAAGGATCGTTTCTTCTTTCTAATCCCATTCCTTGCCCTGCTGTAACAGCAGTGGGCTTGTTATAAATCCCAGTTCAGCAGGAAAGTGCCTGGCTATCTGGGGTGGTGGTGGCAGGTCCGTTTCCCACCTGGCTCAGGTGCAGGACCATCTGCCCACAGGGCAGGGAATAGGAAGCCTGTGCAGCCTGGGTGGATGCCAGACTGTAGGAGGTTGGGGGTGGTTTGTTTGTTTTTAACAGAAAATTTTGGATGCTTTTCTCTCCGTGCTGAGTTTATCTGTGGGGGTTATCTCCTGTAACGTGCCCTAAGGAGCTGGGGTTAAATTAGTGGTCTTTTTATATTTGAAAATAAATTATAAAGCAATACATTATCTCAGCCTTCTTTTTTTTTTTTTTTTTGTGAGTTACAGCTATATATCTAAGTCAAGGCTAGTAACGCAGCCTAATAAAAATTCTTGCATAATAATTCGCCTTATCAGATCTATTTATTTTGATTATAATTTTATTAGGCTTTCTGGGCTGGAAATACTCCATCCAGGTGTCTGTAGGAAGCTGAAGGCATGTGCTTCTAAATTTAAGTCAAAGCAGTTCATTTGCTCCTCAGAACATGGATAATGGGGCAAAAAACAACAGAATGTGGAAAGGATTTTGGAGCAGCCATTTCAAAATTAGGACAATAACAAGAAGCTCTTTGCTCCAAGGAAATAACTGTTGCTATTCCCCTGTGGCAGGTTTGGCATATGTGACCAGTATGCAAATATTTGGGAAAATGCAATTTATGCAAGATCTGTAGAGAATTCCTTGTGTTTAGCGTTTGGTTTCTGAGGGCCATGTCGTAGCCAGTGGGTCCAGGAGGGATTTTCATGTGTTGTTACACTGCAGGGTTGGTGCATTTTGGATGCTGAGAGATTCTGAACGGGTCCGGAGGAACTTTGAATGTGAAACCACATTACGTGATGCTTTTATGGGCTACTGATTTATCTCAGAAGTTCCAGAGCAGAAATCAATTAATTAACTGAGGCACACAGGGAAAGAACTGGTTTCATTTGGTCTCTGTTAAATAGCATGTTCTGTGTGGCCGCCTCCATCCAGGAGAGCCAGAGCCAAGCAGGAGACTCCATTATGGACAAGATGCTAATAAAATTGTTGCTCCAAGTTTTTGTAGTTTACAGTTAACATCTCTGTGTGATGTTTTATTTATTTGGCGAATGAGTTTTATGGTTTAATTATGCAGCAGTGATTTATATGCAGGAGAAACTGGCAAGAGAAAAAGCTCCTCCTGCCCAGCATTTTCAAAAAAAAAACACCCTATTTTCCCTGGCTCACCAGATCCAGTAATTTCTTACCCATTAAATGTATTTTTTTTCCCTTTCTTTTGCCTGGTTCCTATACTTAATATCTTAAGGAAATGCAAATATTTCCAATGGTAGGATTTGGCCTTGTATTTTAGGATCAACCTTGTAAGGTACCTGCAGACATTACTGAACATTTGGAAGCAGTAACATAAATGTGACTTTCATTAAAATGTAAAGCAAACTTACTTTCAATGGAGTCTCAGTTAGAATTCATGTGAAATTATTTACTTTATGCACAAATGCTGTGCAGGTTGCAGTGGCCTGGTCCCAGCTGCAGGGGAAAGGAGGGGAGAGGAGGGAAGAGGAGGGAAAGCAGCGTTTCCTCTGCTGCATTTTTACTGCTGCGTGGTCACTTTCCATCATCTCACCTGTGGCTTACCCAAACTTTCCTAGCTCGCAAAACAAAGAAGAAGATCAAAGGACTGCAGCAGGGAAGTGCCACGGGAACACGGGATGCTCCCGAGGCATCTGGGAACAAGAGCATCGTCCCCGCGTCACTGCCGCAGCTGACGCCGACGCTGGTGTCGCTGCTGGAGGTGATCGAGCCCGAGGTGCTGTACTCGGGCTACGACAGCACCCTGCCCGACTCCAGCTGGAGGATCCTCTCCACCCTCAACATGCTGGGAGGGCGGCAGGTGGTGGCTGCAGTCAAGTGGGCAAAGGCAATCCCAGGTAACGCACAAATATGTTAATTGCTGGGTGCTGTCTTCTTATGGCACTTAAAAATCTGTGTTTGTTTTCCTTCAAAGCTGTACGGGTGAAGTTTTAGTAATAATCTGGGCTTGTTCACGTCTCAAATGCTTCTGGAGTAGAAAAGTAGAAAAAAATGCAGGTGCAGAAATGTGTTTACTGCAAATTAGGTCATTTTACTTGAACACTCTGACTTTTGGATCCTAAAGTTCATATTTAAATGGAGATTTGTTTTAAAAGTAATATGGAGAACTATTTTTATTAGCTCTGTGTCCACCTTTAAGATCACAGAATCACAGAATGGTTTGAGAGGGACCTGAAAGCTCAATGCCCTGCCATGGGCAGGGACAGATTTCACTAGCCCAGGTTGCTCCAAGCCCCATCCAACCTGGCCTTGAACACTTCAGGGATGGGGCAGCCACAGCTTCTCTGGGCAATAAATAATTATTTCTTGAATATTTTTAGCAAGTCCTCTTGACTTTTACAGACCAGCACTGCTGTGCTGCTTCTCTGGGTCTGTGTTCATGGATGGTTCTTTTTTCACTCCCCTTCACCAAATCTGCAGTTTTTTCTTGACTTGAAACAGGTGTTTGAGTGTCGAATTCCAGGGTGGAAGTCAAGATGTTCATTTTCTCCCCAGCTCTGTAGCAGCACAGTTAAACTGACTCTTACCTGGGGAAGGGGGGAGGTTTGTTGCTATTTTGGCTCCCACCTGAAGACACAGTTAGACACGGAAGGAGTGATGTCAGATCTCAGCCTAGGACATAACACATGGCATCTGCCTTGGGAGAGGCCAGGGCCAAGGATAGCTGAAGATCTGTTTATTGCTACAGAACAAAGCCCAGTGTTTATGTCCCTCTCGCTTCTGTCAGTCCTGTTACCTACCTGTTCTCAGAAACCCTGGCAAAAACACCTCCATGACGCATGTGTTGCTCAAAAATACATCACAGAACAGATCTGCCAAAAAAAAAAAAAAAAAGAAAGAAAAAAAGAAAAAAAGAAAAAGAGTCTGATAATGAGATTTATGAATCATAATAGTGCCTCTTTGAGCAGAGGAAATAAATTAACAGTGAGAAAGAAAGGCTGGAAAACTCAAATATATCTGTAACCAGCAGATATGTGACTGGAGAGATTTGTATGTGTTCCAGTTGACAAGGTGGGGATTGGTCACAAGTTGGACTCGATACCCTTGGAATTCTTTTCCAACCTCGGTGATTCTGTGTCAGGGCTGTTCACACTGAGCAGTTACATGGGATTAGCTCAGTCTGCTCTAGGAGAGATTCACATGCACACACTTCCTTCTGGGACAGGTCTTTGAGAGACCATCTGGTATTCCCAAATCCAAATTTAGATTCCATTTTATAAAACACTTCTGTGTTCATCGTCTCCGCTGAACGGTTTTCCTAATTAGCCAAACCCTTCAGGTTAGAGCATATGCTCTCAATGGAAATGCCAGTCTTCTCTTTAATAACTACATTAATAGCAACTATTCTTATCATTTTTATCTCCTTTCTTTTGTTGGCTGAGGTGGTTCTTCATGAGTATTTAATTGTATATCCTGCTCCTGGTTGTAGCCCATCAGCCATGCTGATAGCACACCAGCATTCCTTGCCAAATCCTTTCGCTGGGATTTCAAAATAATCTTTTCCTGACGAGGGTTTGAGCACAGATTCAAGGTTTGACCCTGTAAGATTGGAATCACTTCGAAACCCTTTGTATTTTTGAAGCAGTACCTGGTTGTTCCTGCTGTCTCCAAAGCCAGGAGCTGTGTTTGAAGCTGTCAGACGAACCAAGTTTGTTCTGTATTCATCTGCTGGCTGCTGTCTGTTGGCACATCTTCAGGAAGCAGCTTTTTAGATGTTCTGAGCTCTTTAGATGTCAGATGCTTAATAAAATTAGATAAAATCAACTTGAATTCAGGCTCTAATAATGATTCAGTGTGGCACGATAGATTCCTGCTAAATGTAGGCAGGATCTGATAGGAACTTGTTGTTGTAAATCCACAGCTGCCAGCATTTTCAGACTGTTTGAGGGACCATTTGTCAGATTTTACCTATTTCCTCCTTGCTGGCTTGGCTCTGTTCATGCTGCATATGAGATCAGAAGCAGTTAATGCTAGTAACTAACTCGGTACTTATTTTGTAAGTTCTGTGTACAGTTGTTGAATAAGAACAAAATTTTACATTATGCCATTTATTGTCTGGTGGACTGCTCTCATGAAAAGTAGCAAGCCTTGTTATTTTTGGAAGGCTGCCCAGTGAATTATAGTGTATATGAAATACAATTGTTGCCTCTATCTGACTGACCATCAGTTCCAGATAACCACATACACATATATTATGATTTTTAAATATTACATCCCCTTTTACTCCCTGTAGTGCCTATGCACTGATAACACAGCAGTTGTGCTGCTCATAACCCTGGTCCTTTTCCAAGTCATGCAAGTTACAACTGACACCACCCTCCCCTCAATTTTTATTTTTCTAGGTTTCCGAAATTTGCACCTGGATGACCAAATGACCCTTCTGCAGTACTCCTGGATGTTCCTAATGGCTTTTGCTTTAGGCTGGAGATCCTACAAGCAATCCAATGGCAATCTCCTGTGCTTCGCACCAGATCTCATCATTAACGAGTGAGTAAGACCTGCCACAGCATTTCTGGGGTTTGCACTCAGGGGGTGAATCACTGGGTAACAAATCCTTGCTGAGATCCCAGATCTGCCTGTCATTTGCAACTTGTTTTTCTTTCAGCAGCTTGCTTAGCGTTTTTAACTTAAGTCAAATAAAAGAAAGGTAATTGAGATATTAAATGTATTTATATCCAGGAGTTTTTGTGGGAGGTGTTTGTGCTTAAATGTTCCATATTGTGACTGTTCCAGCACCATTCACTAGAATCATTCATGTTATCAGAGCCAACACAGTCAGAGCTAAAAATATGTTTGGGATGGAGAGAAAATTTTGGCAAATTGCATAATGTTCTGTTTAGTGTATAAAAGTGGCAGTATGGTCCTACCAGTTTCCCAGACTTCCTGATTCCTTAAACATTTCTATCTGAGCCTGATTAAAGTAGGGCTGAAAAGACAAGGTTATAAGTGGAAAAACCTGCCTGATTTATATTTTCTTGTTGAACTTTGTTATCAATTTCCAAGCAAAGTTGAATTTGGTGGAATATTTGGATTTACATTTTTCTTGCACCACACATCATTATCCTTGTATTTTTCCAAATTTGTGTTGTGAAGTAACTGCTGTAGAGGAGGGAAAGAGGGAATTTGGGACTATTGAAGTGACTGCATCTAACTGATGTCTCTGTTCCCTGGCCTTACAGTGGAGGCAATACAGTTGGCATGCTGTGACACAGTCAAAATATTTTTGATTCTGTTGCACTTCAGAGTCAGATATCCCAGATATTTTCCACGTTTTAAAATAAACATAATTGTTGCATTTTCTGTGGGTTCAGCCATTTACATTTCAGACTATTCCTTTGTCATGTTTATTTATTCCCTTCCTTTATTTTTTCCTCAGTGTAAATATTTATTCAGATTTCTATAAACTATAATCATTGCCTTATAATATTAACTTCAGAAAAAAGGTGTGGAGGAGATGGCAGGTGAGGGCCCATGTGTGTACTTGTTGTTTATTAAAGTGCTTAGAATGTATCTCTGGAGCAGAATAGTGTCTATGTGGTGAAACTGAAATAATTGATGTTGTCACTAAGTGTAACATCTACTTTGCCTTACGTCAGAGGTCCCCTGCTGTTTTATCAGTGAATCAAAACCACAGATCTTCACAGCCAGGTGTTGATACTCTTAAAAAACACAAAACTGCAAGGCTAACCCTGTTGTAGCAAACAGTAAATCTCAAATTCCTTCCAGTTACAGTTTGGTACATAAATTGTAGATCAGAATGACATTTGTTTTCAATAAAACACATCAACTGAGAGAACTGCAGTTTTTTTTCCAGTGGGCTACAGGTTCTCCATAAAACTCTCTGGTCATAACTTTTTATGTCCCATCCCTCAGTATAAAACAGAGCCACCTCAGAGTTCAACCTGGCAATCACTGACTAAAAATAAAACCACTGCAGGAGTTGTGAGAAGGTTTCGGAGCAGGGAAAGCTGGAGGGGCACCTGAGGCTGGGATGTTGGGCCAGACAGGAGAGGCATCCTGGGTACTTAAGCAAAAATGGACTTGGATTTTACTGCAAGAAAAAAAATGCCCTTGGATTTGAATGATCAAATGTGGCCACAGGATAGATCAGGTAATAGTTGGTATCTGACAGTGGGGCAGGGGGATAGCACAGACCAGAGCATGCAGAGTTACTTCCATGGTTACAGAGAAGTGCAGTTACTTCTCGTTTAATTTTCGGGTTTCTAGAAATCATTCTTTCAGTTTCTGAACTTTAAAGCCTTGTCATCATATTAGGCACAATTCAGTGTCTTCAGCTTCAGGAAGGGAACTCCCATCTTGGAAGGGACTCCAGGCCTTGGTGGTTCAGTTGGACCTGACTGCAAAATACTTTTTTAAGATTGATTTATTTATGGGATTAATTAGACTTTCTTTAGCTTCATATATCTGCTTAAGCATCTGAACAACATCAGTCTTTCATGGATTTATCCTTGGACCAGCCCTGTCCGGTATCATCCTGTGTAGTTACTGTTTACTTACATGGAGTAGCAAGATCAGGTAGTTCATGCAGTCTGTGGTGGGAAAGAGGATTAAATTCTGTTCCTCTTAAATCTTAGGATGGCAGCTTAGCCATTTAATCAGTCTTCTCCTAAAAATTGAATATTTATTGAATATTCCACTTTTATGTCTGTACTCCTGTAATTTATTTATTTTTTAATGGAGATATATCTATACTAGCTGATAATATATGTGTTCACACACAAAACTCAGTTCAAGTTGTTGAAACATGGCAGCTGAATAAATCTTAGGCTTTAGGCCATCATTTACTACTTTGAAGTGGTTTAAACCTGTGATTTTGTAGTATTGTATAACTGTTTCCCCAGTCTGTGATTCAAAACATGCCCTGCTGGAACTGGCACTGGTGCGGTATCAGCTTTTGGCCTCTAGGTATGTCACAGTGTGCCCAAAATTACAGTGAGCACAGTGACAGTGCACAGTTGTGTTCATAAAGTAGCAAATGCCATTTAGGTGCTGCCCAGCTTGAGAAAGAAGTTCCTGGAAGTCCTGGGTCTCAGGATTTTGACTCCAGTTGCATGTTCATCATCACAGCTCCTTGCTCTGAGGTGTGAGGTCACTTCCATGGTCTTGTTTGTCCTTCCAATCTCATCTGTCATACAGAATACCTGTATTGATGTATTTGATCAGAAAAATAACCAGTGATTACAGTTTTATAAGCAATGTTTTGTCAGTTCTCTTATTCCCCAAATTTTTTCCCCAGTGTTCTTTTGTAACTCCTTCTGTGGAGTCAGTGTCATCTGGTGTTCAGAACACCAGTGTCTTGTTTACTGGGTTTTAGTCTTTCACAGACTTGACTGAACTGAGTGACTCACAGCAGTGTTGAAAACCCATCACGTGCTTTTATCATCCACACACGTCCCCAAGAGCAAGCACACATATATCCATGTGTTCCATGGGCTGGGCTGAGCTGGAACACCACCAGTGCCCCTTGGGGAGCTGATCCTTAAAGCACAGGGGTATTGGATACTTACAGAGCAAGGAGGTGATTTAGGTTGGACTCAAATGTGCTGTCACTACAGTAGGATGCCTTCACAGTGATCAAATGCTGCCAGTCACCTCTTTGAGCCTTTTTATGTGCCTGGCAGCAATTGCAGAAGCCTTGAGCTGCTGTGGCCCTGCCAGTGTCCCTGGGGAGCTCCTGAGGCTCCATCTGGGCTCAGCAGCTCCTGAACTGCCATGGGGTGCAGCTTCCCTGGGATTGCTGGTCCTGGGTATCCCAGAGCTCTGCTTGAGAGCCAGCATGGTTCTGTGGGTAGTTTCAGCTAAGAAGGAAGCACTTGTGGTGTCCTCACTGAGTAGTACAATGCCTATTTTAATTAAGTATAGCACTGAGTTGAAGCATTACATCTGGTCTGTGTGTGGGTAAATTAATCCATGGAGGTGCCAAATGGGCTGTGCAGAGAGGGGAACCAGGATCCTGGGCAGGCAGGGAGAGAGCCCCGAGCCCTGCCCTTCTCCGGGTCTGTGTCCGTGACCTGAGCCCTGTCCCTGGGCAGGCTCCCTGTGGCAGCTGAGATCATCTGATGTGCCCTGGCCAGGAGATCTGAGATGGGAATGGCTGGGACCTCTTCCCAGAGCATCTGCCAGCATTAAGGACGAGGCAGTGAATCAGCCTCCTCGTGCTCTGACACAGCCAGATCCGCAGCCTCCGGGGCACAGGGCAGAGCTCCTCTGTGTGCTCAGACCTCGCTGAAGGGAGGGGGCTGTGCCTGCTCTCATTTTTTGAGAGCTACAGTTTGCATAGCCCCGGTACTGCCCAGAGCTGGCATGTCTTCCTGCGGATTCTCAGCCTTGTGGATACGGTTGCATTTACAGCAGACAGAAACAAATGACAGGCTGACCCATTTCATAATGTTTATTTTAACCTTCTGCCCAGAAATGGGCATAGTTTTACGTGAGGAAAACTGCTGAGCCCTGTCAGAGAATGTGTTTAAATTACTCAATTTCAAATCTCTGAGATGCCCTTTGATACAGCCCGGAGGGGTCAGGACAGCATTTGCCAAGCAGCCAGATGGTGGCTTTGTGTCAAGTGCCCTGAGAAACATCCCAGAGCCCAACATTGCACTTACTCCTGTTTCAAGCAGCTTTACCTTGTGTGCACTTTATATTTGTGCTGCTGCTCGATTATGGAATCTACCGTAAGTCCAGTGTTTCTGGGTTCATGTGCAAGCCCACAGACTGTAGCTGTAGATACAAGGCATTGTCCTGTTTCACTTGGAAGGAATTGTCTAACAGCTCCATTTGGAAACAGTGGGGTTTTACACTTGTGCTTGTTCTAGTTTAATACTGTTTCAGTAGCTTATATTTCTGTCTTTCAAACCCCTTTGAAATTCCTGTTCCCTCTGGTTTTTGCACCTTCAGAAATGTGTAGTTCTTCTTTCCAGTCAGGGTTTTTTAAGATGCTTGTGAGGGTGCATTGCATACTCCTCCTGCAGGGCTAAGGAGGGGAGAACAGAAAACTGATCAGCTTTGCAGGAACTGTAGTTTCATAACCAAATCTTACTTTTAACTTTCACAGGGATCCCTTTTTGTCTCTGTGTAGATTTTAATATTGAATAGGTGATGACTTAGGAAAGGTGACACATTGTTAATGAGAAATAAAGTGCTGACATCACTGCAGAGAGACTTTGTACTCACTGCATGGGAAACAGATTATTTTGCCTGTCTTTACCAAAACAAAAACATGGAAAAGCATAAATCTGTCTTACACTCTTCAGAATTAATCTGTTCTTCTTCATTATTTCCCACCCAAAATTAATTCTGCGATATTCACAGTACCCAATTGTTGTGTCAAATGAGGTACTACTAAACAAAAGGAAGCGTTCCTGTCTTGATGCAAGGTTTCATTGAAACAGGGAAAAAACCCCAAAAGAATATATAATGTATTATTCTGATTCCAAGATTTTCCTTTGGTTGTCAACATGGCTTTTAATTTATGGTTAGAAACTTGATTATTACACTACAAAGGTAATGACATTTAATTGCAGTGCTAGTCATCACTTCATGAATGTGAAAGGATACAGGTGTAAAAAATTGAGAAGTTACAGAAGGTTGCTGCTGTCAGTAGTGAGGAAGTATGCATTAAATCGGGTGCACTTTGCAAAAGTATTGAAAGAATCAGAGAAATCTCATCTCTAGGGTAGCACACCATCATGTTTCCTTAGAGAGATGAAACACCTTGGGACTGCCAGGCTTGCAGATCTCTGTCACACCGTGAGCGAACTCGATTTTTGTGTCAAGTTTGTGCTGACGTCTGTTGATAACACAGCTTGCTGACGGTCCTTGGTAGAGACAGGCTCCCTTTGTGGCGCTGGGATTCAGCACGTCAGGCTGCCTCGTTCCGCAGTGCTGGGCCGGTGTTTATCTGTGTAACCAAGGCAATCACCTCAGTGGGCTCACGAGCAAAGGGAGCGTCACTTCGCTGTGCGATGGCTCACGTACAGCTTATCGTCTGCCTCTTCACCCCCTGCTGCTCTGAGCACAGCGTGGAAGCCCAGAGATGTAGAACTTCCAGGTACCTGGACATGTCACTAATTTCTGTGCTTTTACTCCTCAGGCAGAGGATGAATCTCCCATGTATGTATGAACAATGCAAACACATGCTTATGGTTGCCCGAGAGCTCTCACGGCTTCAAGTCTCCTACGAGGAGTATCTCTGCATGAAGACATTGCTTCTCCTCTCTACAAGTAGGTGAACAGCTCAATTCCCAGCTCTTGGCATTTATATCTACAAAAGTATGTGGTGGACTTGCAATAGATGCTGTAAGATAGATTTATATAATATGCTGCATGATGGTTTTTATCTTTCAGTAAGATATGCTGGAGTAAAGTCAGAGCTTAGTAAAATTCTGTCTGTACTGCATGAAAGGTCAAGTGTGGTGTCACAACAGTGCTTTTAGAATATACAGAAATAAACTGAGACAACATAACTAATACAGGTTACTGTATGTAAATAACTTTTACAGTATTATTTTTCCCCTCTGTTGAAATCACTGTTACCCAGTGACTTCGTTTTCGCTGTGCTCTGTGGGGCTGCAGCTCCCTGAGGATCTCAGCTGCAGCCCTGGCTTGGCTGCAGTCCAGAGACTCACCCAGCAAGGAGCACGTGTTGTGTGTGTGCCGGGAGTGGGTGTGAGCCGGGCACCTCGCCTCACACCAGGAAAGCCTGTGCCTGTGTGTCCTGGGAAATCCCATCCCACGGCCGTCACGGCGATCCCTGCAGTCCCACGGGGCTGAGGGAGCTGCCGACGTGCTCCTGCTTCTGCTTGTCAGATTGGTTTCAGTTCAGTGCAGTGACAGGTGCCAACGGGCTTGGGAAGTAGCAAGAGCAGCAGTGCAAGTCAGGATTTTTCAGCGTAGTACTTCTGCATCAGCTTCATCGGATGGTTTGGGTTGGAAGGGGCCTTGAACAGGATGAAAAGTAAATACTATTGAGTTTAAAGAGTTCATTACACAGAGGGTGCAAACATTCCTTATCTCTAATATTTCCAGGGAATAACAGCATTAATTCTTACAAAGAAATGAGAACTTGTTCACTTTGGTCTTTTCCCTGATAGGAGCAGGAGGAATGTGCACCCCAGCGCTGTTCACGTACAGGGCAGTGAGTGATGGGTGTGGGCAGGGGCACTGTGGTGCCGTGGCCAGCTCCCCCCAGTCCAGTGCCTAAGGAGTGGTGTGGGGACCACTGGGCTGCCATGGCCCATTCCCCCCAGGCCCAACACCCCATCAGCCTGGCAAGGCCCAGCACAGCCTCACTGCCAAGCCCAGAACTGGAACAAGGGCTCTTTTCACAGGAAACTTTCAGCCTCTCACAGCCGTGGGCTTTGTAGGAACTTAAAACCTCCCCAAAACTGCAGATTTAGAACATTTTCTGGTTGATTCTGAAATCTCTCCCAAAAATTCCTTGAGTGTTTCTGGTGTGGTGTAGGCCAACTTTCCTTACAGGAAATTTCCTTAGAGAAATTTCCATGGCAGAAGTGGTGACAAGGCAGCACTGGCAGATTTCAGCCCATTCAGGAGCGAGGCCAGGCAGGCGCTGGTGCTGCCCCAAGAGGCCTCTCCATTCGACTTACAGTGAAAGACAATATATCTTCATATTTTGTTGAGTACATACATTGTGTAAGTGGTACATTGTGGAACTTCTGCAAATTGAATGGCTGAAAATTGTACAGCTCTTTAATCCACAACTTTGCAATTTTAATTGGTTTATTGTGTTTCTGTGTTAAGTTTTCCAAGAGAAGAGGAGGAGGAGTAAAACAAGAATCCCACATGGGTCTGGGCATGTAGCTCACACACAGACATAGCTCCCAGACCTTTTACGTGTGAATTATTGAAACAACAGATGACTTGTTTCATCTCCTGCATAGGCAAGGCAGACAAGAGACTTCAGCATCTCTCAGAAGCTGACAGTGCAGTGAGGGTTGAATTTTCTGAGAAGGGGAATGTTCTGTGTGTCCTCTGTCCTCTCTTGCTTTCAGTCATCTTTGTCTCAGCTCTTTTTCTGTCTTCAGCTCTTTCCATTCATTTCACCAAGGTGATCAAAGGCTTCAATGGAAGGATGTTACGGACCACTGGAGTCCATGTTCTCCTTTGTCCTGGTTAGTCCTTGGCCTTTAAGGAGGACCATCCTGATAGGAGAACGTAGGCACAGGGACTTAACCTGGATTTGAGTCCCCACACCTTGGGTTTCTGACCCCCAGATCCTCATCTGCCCAGCACTATCTCCATGTCCCATCCGTCTTCCAAAAAGCTGTCCATGCCCTGGTTCCTTCATGGCTTGGGCAGTCAGGTTGTTGTCCAGTCTGTCAGTCCTTGCCTGGACGCGTTACTTGATCCATGTCAGGAGGCTTGGAACTAGATGATCTTTCAAGATCCTTTCTGAGCCAAGCCATCCTGTGATTCTGCCCTTGCTCTTCTGCTGGCACGCAGAATTTTTATGGAATCTTTCTGATGTCACGTTTCCTCGGGCATGGAGAACACGGGAGCTCCAGTCCTGATGGTTCTTCATCAAGGCACTTCCAGGCCTCCATGGACTGATCCCTTCCCTCTTGGAGGGATACCTTTGGGGGTTTTAGTTTTACTTTGCAGCAATCCTGTGCTTTTTGTTCAGCTAGTCATCAGTCCCAGTTCCTGCTCTTTCCTTGTCTCTCTGCTGTCATTTCAATCAATCCAAGCCCTTTTTCTTCTGGTCATTTCCATGGAATCACAGACTGGTTTGGTTTGGAAGGGACCGTAAAGCACATCTTATTCCAACCTGGCCTTGAACACTTCCAGGGATGGGGCAGCCACAGCTGCTCTGGGCTGCCTGTGCCAGGACCTCACCACCACATCACAGGGAAGAATTTCTTCCATATTTCTAACCTAAATTTCCCCTCATACTCCTCGTCCTATCACTACAGTTTCTGATGTAAGAGAACTTAAATAGTGACACAGTTCATAGTTTTATAATGTCTTAAAGGTTCGTATCAATGTTACAGTTCCCAAGGAAGGCCTGAAGAGTCAGTCTCTGTTTGAAGAAATCCGGATGACGTACATCAAGGAGCTGGGCAAGGCCATCGTGAAGAGGGAAGGGAACTCCAGCCAGAACTGGCAGCGATTTTATCAACTGACTAAACTGCTGGACTCTATGCATGATGTAAGTCCTGAAAGGAATGCTGTAGGCATTCCAGATAAATACGTTGGGGCGGTGACAGTGATCTCCTCTAGGCTTTTATTATTTAAAGGGATAAATATTGCGGGGGAGGAGGAGGTCATGCCCCCCTACTGTCTAACTAAAGGTGAATTGACAGCCGTGAACATGCTGCTCTCAGGCTACTTCTGCAGTGGAATCCGCAGCAATTAATTTTATAATTCATTTAATTTTCAACCTCTTTAGTTTTTAAAAATTATATTGCTTTAAAATGGAGGAACTCAGAAACTAATTTGCAATAGTAGCAGAGATGTGAAGTTTAAAACTTACGTTATCTCAGAGACAACTAGTAAAGGATTCATGGAATAGTTCAAAATAGCATTGAAATAATTCCTCAGTGCTATGTGTGGTATTAGCAGGACTCATTTGACAAGGAATTTCAGAATTCAGTCTGTCTCCTTTGGCAGTTTAATTCTAAATTACGCAGAGCAGTCCAAGCAGTGTTTAAAACAGGAAACTTTGGGACCTCAAAACTACTGTACCAGGCACCTGGAAAGATCTAATTAAGCTTATTCATGTATATGTCACTTATCTGCTGGAATGGGAATCTCTTTGGTGTTTGCATCTGTTTATTTGGTTTATATTGGCGTGCCACTGACAAGAACTAATTAGTTAAATGAGGATACCTATGCCTGTCCTGTTGGAGCAGGAGGTGCTGGGTGGGTAGGGTTTGGGTGGGAGGAGGATGGATGTGAGTGGTTCCTCTGTACATCTTCGTGTGCGAGTAATTCTTTGCCTTATCACTTGTAGGTGGTTGAAAATCTTCTGAGCTTTTGCTTCCAGACATTTTTGGATAAATCCATGAGTATTGAGTTCCCAGAAATGTTGGCAGAAATCATCAGCAATCAGATACCAAAATATTCCAATGGAAATATCAAGAAGCTCTTGTTTCATCAGAAGTGACTGCCTTAACACAAAGGGTTGCCTTAAGAAACCGTCACTCGATAGCTTTGTTTTGTAAAGAGAAAACCTACAGAACTTGTTCCTTTTGTCCTCGCAGCGGTGTTTCTTTTGTAATTATGCACTACATGTGGTTTACAGAGGGCCAAGAGTTAGGCTGGAGAAGCAGTGGATTTCTCCCATTTGGGAAAGAACTGGGGAGAAAGGAAAGGCAAAGAAATCATAAATCGTATTTGTAAGAAATTTTCTCTCTCCCCTCGTGCACCATCCCCGGATGCATCAAACCACCGGTGACAAGCTCTGAGGCTGTTACGAACATTCTGCTAATTAATTAATTGCTGCAGTTGGCTGGAGACAATTTTTTAGGCTTTTTTTTTTGTTGTTTTTTTTTTTTTATTTTAGTAAAGTGTTTTGGATTTTTTTTTTTTAAAGTTAAGGTAGCATTTTGGTTTATGCATGTAACCTGAAGAAAGTTTACAAGTGTATATCAGAAAAGGGAAGTTGTGCCTTTTATAGCTATTACTGTCTGGTTTTAGCAATTTCCTTTAACTTTATATACCGTGAACTCGGCTTGTTCATTTTTTCTTACATAATTTTTTTGTAATACTTCAAGATGCCTATTGTACAGCTGGTTTTTTAAGGTGGGGCAGCTCGTAGCTTTCCTAAACGACCTCTAGACAGTAAATCCTCGAGTAGATTCATGTGAAAAAGGGTTGGGCTTTTCTAACCTAATCGCTTTCAACTGTCAAAGCGGCTACAAAAATTTGGCTTTTTTTTTAAGGGCCAGGGTGGGTGGGAGAACACTCTCAAATCTCATTTCAGTAGATCCGAATGAAACAAATCCTTTTGGTATATTGCAGAAGTGTTGGATATGCAGATTCATAGAAAATTAACCCAGTCCTCACTGGATGTAAATGAGCAGGTTATTTTATATATTGAAAAAAAAAAAAAAAAGAAGCCTGATTTTTGCATATGATGCAACAGCCATAACGCAAAGAGTCACGGGCTGCATTGATGCCAAGAAGATCAGTCCTGACTGCCCATCAGGAAATTTTCAGGAAAATATGCATAGCTTCAGAAAAGTTTACTACTGTGTGGAGAAACTCACATTTTCTATACACTTAAACCTGTCATCACATGAGTAAATCTGGAAACCCCCACGGACAGAGGAGGTGGACATGTGATTGCACCCAGTGGTTTGGGTTTGTTCTCCTGGACGGATTCCAGAGTCCTCCTCTCCGGGGAGATGTCCGAGCGGCCGCACGGCTGTGACTGGATATCCCAGCTCCAGACTCACCTGGTTAGAGACCCAATTCCACATCTCCACCCGTCACTGACTGCTCCATCCTCTTTCCTGGAGAACAGGAAAGCTCCGCTACTGAGTTCGTGGTCTTAGAGTTGTCCGTCAAACTTTCTGTCTTTGTAAGGCTGCAGCCCTTCACACTGAATTCCTGGCGTGCCATAAATTCCCATAGGCCTTGTGGATTTCTCCTTGTTGCCATTGATAAGGATATTTTCCGACGTTTAGAAGCTGTAGTAGCCTTTTCTACGTGCACCTTAACAATTTTCTGTATCTCAAAATTGAAATATTTACTAAGCCACTCTAAAATTTGATTTTTACTCAAAGTGGCCAGATTATTTGTGTAATAGAAATGAGAAAGATCATCTGAGAAAATACAAAACCTAATATATTTTTATATTTAGTTATAGTTTCAAATATGTATAATCGGTATATTCGCTGATCCGAGAAAAGAAGGGAAGGGCTACTGCAGCTTTAAAAGCAATTTATTAAATGATTGTAAAATAGCTTGTATAGTGTATAATAAGGATGATTTTTAGATGACAGATTGCTTTATCATGATACATGTAATTATATTTTTTGTAGGGGTCACAAATATGATGAGTGGGAACCCGTTCTGTGTGGTTTGGCTGGAGGCAGCACCGGAGGCATCGGTGTTCGTATCCAAAGAAGTGCTTTGTTCAGAGGGGAAAACCTGTGCTCCATGGGTGTTTGTAGGGTTGGGTTTGTGTTTATTGAATCACTGTGTAAAAATTCCTGTTGGCTTTGGGGTGGGATGCTCCTATCTGTATGGTCGGGAACTGCTCCCGAGGCACGGCTGAACCAGAGCCCCGCTGCAAAAACCGTCAGCCAGGACACCCAGCTCTGAACTCCCCCCGGGGGAATTTCATACACAGCCTCACTCCCACAGCAAAAACAGCTTCAAAATTGGGCAATAATCCACATCCAGGTGCCAGCAATATGTAAATACAGAGCATGGGGTGTCCACAGCACATTTCTACTTTCAGCAAACATTGGTTTCCAACTAAAATAGGAAACTCAATTCTCCTTTCTTAAATCTCTTTTTGAATGCTATACGTATTAAAAAGGATCCTATATTCAATACTTTGGAGTAAAATAGCACCTTTAATAAAAGAAAATAATCGTTCTCTCCTTTGATCTGTACAAAATATGTGCATTTTGTAACAGTTACAGGTCAGATTTTTAATTATGACATCCAGCCCAATTCCACGGGAATCCTCATGCGCCCGGTTGCGATACAGATACAGATAGGAGTTTGGTGCTGTTGGGTTTTGGGGGGGGCTCTTTGGTTCAAAGGAAACCTGTTCTTACTTTTGAGAATGTTTTATAAACTTGTATCCCCAGAGCCCTCGGTCGGAGCCTGGGGCACAGCGTGGGTCGGGGTGCACGGACCCCAGACTTGGCATTTTTGCCAGCAAAAGCAACTGCAGTGAACTCCAACAGATGATGATGGAGTTGGGGGTTGGAACTGGATGAGCTTTAAGGTCCCTTCCAACCCAAATTCTGGGATTCTGTGATCCCCCCGTGAGAGAACTGGTCACGTAGGAGGAGAGGCTCTCTACCCCTTGTGTCTGTTTGCCTGTATATTCATTTTTAGTCTGTGGATTTAAGGAAAAACAAAGGAAACTGTGACGTTAGAGAAAGAATCGTCCTGTACGTGCTGTTCAGTTCTAAACTTCACCAGTGAGAAAACGTAGTGCTTTAGTCAGCAGTGAGAAGTCCATGTCCTGTTATCCGTAGTCCGTGTAGCAGTGGGTAGTCCCTGCACTCTGGATAAAGCAGGGAGAATTCTGACTTTGGCTCTTCAGTGCCTTATCACAAAGTGCACGGATCCGCCCAGGGACGGCGGGGGCAGCTCAGGACGCGCCGGGCGCTCGCAATGGCCTTACGGGGGGACACCGGGACAGGGGGGCGCTGGGGGCCGCCACGAGGGAGGGCAGAGGGAGGGGGGCTGGGAATAGGTGCCAATTGATGCCGAAAAATGACCTCGCCATTTTCACAGAAGGAGGTAGGAAAAGAGGAGGAAGTGCCTGGATGGACGTTGGCTGCGGGAGTGTCCCGTAGTCGAGTT
Organism: Pyrocephalus nanus; assembly: GCA_038380795.1. Classification (NCBI taxonomy): domain Eukaryota; kingdom Metazoa; phylum Chordata; class Aves; order Passeriformes; family Tyrannidae; genus Pyrocephalus; species Pyrocephalus nanus. The sequence goes on along the minus strand of CM076275.1, from coordinate 11,048,894 downwards.
TTAGCGAGGGAGGACTTCAGGGACATGACTTAGAGTGAGATTTTATAAAGATTGTATTATTATATCCCTGGAAGTGTTCAAGGCCAGGCTGGATGGAGCTCTGAGCAACCTGGTCTAGTGGAAGGTGTCCCTGCCCATGGGTTGTAACGAGATGGTCTTTAAGGTCCCTTCCAACCCAAACCAGTCGGGGATTCCATGATTATATACCAGTCACGCTCTATCCTTTGCCCAGTCTGCAACCAGGGGTTGCTGAGCCATCGACATCACATAGGAACCAAATTTTCCAGGAAGGTCGAGAGCCTCTCCAGCCGGAGGCCTCGTATCCAAGGAAAGGCTGTGTGTGTGTGTTTGTGGAAAACAGCCCACCTCCAACAACCTGCACAACAGCAGAGTCAAGCGATGGGTCATTACTCTATTTTGTATATTAAACAAAAAGATATATACTGGGGACAAATCCTATATCATACCGGTGTATGGCATTATTAAAAAAATCATTATTTTTATCACAGCAATTTTAAACAGCATAAAAGAAAAGAAAAAATTAAACCAGTGACTCCTGTTTAAAAATAAAAGTTGTAGTTTTTTATTCATGCTGAATAATTCTGTAGTAACAAGTCTGTAGTTTTCACCTACTCAGTGAAATGTTGGACTGTAAAAGCTTGTGTGGAATTGTTGAACATTTATTTTTTCATTTAAATTTGCTGTTCTGGTAATACAAAGCCACACATCTGTACAGAAGTTGCAGTAAATGTGAGCCATTTACAGCAATGTCGAATAATGGACAGAAACCATATAATAAAATTCTGCTTTTTTCATTAAATGGCTCCAAAATGCTTTTGTGGAGTTTTTGCTGTGATCCTGGAGAGGGTTGGGTCCGACAGGGAGTCGGTTCATTTGTGTTGGTCTCATTATTCACCTCATACGCAGGAATCATTTGTACTGAATTGCCGCTGTAGAAGTTCTGGAGCAGGAGAATTTCTGATTATGAAGTTCAAATTAACAATTTAATTGAAAATCACATGTTTTGCCTTTGCATTCTAATGTCTGTTTTCTGGAGGAAAATCAGCACCGTGGTTCTCTAATGTAATCCAGAGCAGGAATGTGCCTTGGAGCAGCCTGACCTGTGCCCACCTCAGAGAAGGGCTGAAGCTGCCTGGACAGTTCAACTGAGGAAAACAGCACAAAATGTTTTATAACTAAATAAAGAATTGATTTAGGTTCCCAGAACAGCTGCAGCTGCTCCATCCCCAGAAATGTCCAAGGCCAGGTTGGATGGGGCTTGGAGCAACCTGGGATAGTGGAAGGTGTCCCTGTGCATGGCGGGGGGGGTGGGACAAGAGGAGTTTAAGGTTTCTTCCAACCCAAATCACTCTCTAATTCTATGATTTAAAATATATTTTGTCACTGCAGTGGTTCTCAACTATCTGATATTTGTCAGAGTGTGATGAAAGCTCCTTCCCAAGGCAAGTATCCAATGCCAAATATTAGTGATAGAGGGAAACAAAATGTGCTACAAAGTCTTGGTCATCGCCCGGGGGGGAAGGTGTGGATTGGGGCGGGGGTCCTGGGCAGGGGATGGGTTATGGGAATCCAGCCTAAGGGGTCCTGTGCAGCAGGATTATACCTTCCCAAAGGCAGGATTTAACTCAAATTGTGAAAAAGGACTTCCTGTATCAGCAGCACTGAAAGGTGCTTCTGTCTGGCTGTGACAACATTGCACTTGGTTCCAGGAAGTCTCAGCCCCAGAAAAGAAAATGCTGCCATGAGATTCCTTCCCTGCCATGTGGCCATTGGAGTTTTCAAATGTCAATGTCTCTCCAACCCATCAATAACTCAAACCTCAGCACAGCTCACGCCTTCACCCCCTGAGCAGCAGAGTGAAGCGTGCTGTAATAAAATCTCACTTAACTGCAGCGTAAAAGGCCGAGTTCCCAGCAGGGAATGATTTCTCTGAATTGTTTGCAATTAAAACAAAGCTTACATAAATTTCCCTTCGGTAATTCCCAAGCTGGATGGCTGTGGATGGGGGTCAGAGGCAATACAAGAACGGGATTTATGATAACCACGTTTATTCGTGAAACAATTGTGGAAAGATTCTTTAAAGAGCGACATCAGATATTAGGATAAAATAACTACTCTGTGGCTCATGAGCTCCAGCTTCATGGCAAGTGCATCAAGTTCTCAATGTGTTCATGTTCCTCATGAAATCTCACTTGTCCTATTCCATTTATGACATCACTGACATCAAAAACATCTGTGGAGCAGGTTCTGATTCCTTGCAGGATTTCTGTCACTCCTGTGCTCTGTCCCACCACGCTGGCCATGGCTGGAGCGTGGCCATGGTGCTGCCCTGCCCTGGGAGGGTGGGTTGGGGGCCAAGGGGCTGCAGCCCTTCCTCACCTGCTGCCTTACTTTGCAATTAGTTGCTTTCTGGAGCTCTATCCTTAGCTTCCAAGAAATTCGGATGAAGCCCAGCGTGAGATGGCAACTCATGATTTCTGTTGTGCTCACATTATCCCAATAAAACAATGGCATTTCAGACTGGTTTGGAAAAGACGCCATTAAATGCCATTTTTACAATTTTGACATTTAAGATTTGAGCTCTTGAGTTCGTGTTTGTCCCTGGGATGGTCCCCAGCAGGCCAGTTTGTCCGTGGCTGTCTCCCCACTGCAGTGGGAGCTCACAGAGCTGTGCCATGTAATGCACAAATACTGGGATTCTGCAGAACAGGAGACTCATTGGCTGCAAATTACTGGTTATTCCAGAGGGGCTCCCAGAAGTTCCCACTGTTCTTACCATGATACCATCAGGGACTAGACTGGGAGGGAACCCAGGACTCTGCAGGCTCAGGTCCTGCAGTGCTGCTGTAGGGATCCAAACCATTCCAAGTCCCTAAATCCAAGATGTAATCATGCCTTCAGATCCAGCTGGCCCTCATTCCAGAGGTGTCTCTGCTGGTACCTGTGCCCATCTTGGCACCAATTGGATGCTGAACTGCACAAGGGCACTGGCCAGATCTGTTTCATGGAACCACAGACTCATTTGGGTTGGAAGAGATCTTAAAGCTCATCTCATTCCACCCCCCTGACATGGACCTGGACACCTTCCACTAGACCAGGTTGCTCCAAGCCCCTTCCAACCTGGCCTTGAACACTTCAGGGATGGAGCAGCCACAGCTTTTCTGAGCAGTGGGGTCACAGGCCAACAGGTTTGATTCATTTCCTTATCAGGGTTACAGATAATTTCAATTACTGGCAAACTTGAAAATAATATGTCTACTGCATGTCCATTTTAAAATAAAAAAAGTGTAAATATTGAACTTGTCAAAGTGAGACTGGGGGAGCTGCAGGGAGAGGAACCCTCTGAAGAGATTAGAAGTTCACTGATGTCCAATGCCCGAGTCCATGGAAAAGCGGATAAAAATCAACCTGGAGGAGGGGTAAATATCCTTATCCAATCCATCACAGGCCTGGCACAGCTCCAAAGCATAATTAAGGATATTCTCTGAGGTCACAACAGGGAACTTCTGAGTTTAAAAAATAACAAGTAAGTGGAGTCCTTCTAATTATGGGATCTGCTGATTGGAGATCAAACCACATGAAAAGGTAGTGGGAAAACTGCTGAGGCAGCATCTAATGTGGGCACTAATTGTGGAGCTGATGCAGGAGGATGGGCTGATACTGGGAAAGTGGCCTGGTGAGCCCAGTGACAGGCACTGGGAATGGGGGATGTGTCCCCAAGGAGTGGAGCATGGGAGAAATGTGTCCCCAAGGAGCTGAGCCCAAGGGGGATGCATCTCCAGGGGACTGGACTTGGGGGACTTCATCCCTGAGCACAGGAACTGCTGCAGAGCAGGGGTACAGGCAGTGACACAGGTCACGGGGAGAGCGCTGAGCCTGCTGTCCCCATCCCCCCAGGGTGGCTGCCTTGGCTCCTGTGTACCCACATCCAGGCTCCTGCAAGAACCCATCCAAAATTAAACCCCAGCATTTTTAATTCCTCATTTCTCTCACACCCTTTCCTTTTTTTCCCCTTCTTGGCTCACAGGCAGAACTTCCACAGCTGAGCTGCAGCCAAGCTGCACGTGTTCCTACCCCAAACAAACACAGGACTGGCCTACGAGGCTCAGACCAGAGCAATTACTAAAAATAATTAAAAAAAAAATCCAACCAGCCCAACCCAACCCTTGACAAGCCTAAGAAAACCCGAGGGACGAGGCTCTCACACCCTCCCCTTGTGCAGAGATGCTTCTCCCCGCCCCCGTGTGGGTCAGTCCCTCGCCCACCCACACCCACTGCCCTGGGGCAAACCCAGCCCCTCTCCGGGCAAGGGGAGGTCGGGGGTTTCCCCTTGGGGTCCCGGGGGGCTCATGGTGCTGGTGCCCCTCGGCTGCCCCTGCCCTGGGCAGCGCTCCCTCCCATCCCGCTGCTGGGATTTGCTGAGCATAATGGGGCTGAAACAGCTCAAAGCTGCTGGGCTAAATATATCGTCGTTGCTGGGGAAATAAATAATAAACAGCGGCTCGATTAGGATCTGGTGGTGTAATTGGTTCTGCTCAGGGTGGCTGGAGGGCAGCCCCGGGGCTCGGAGCAGCAGCACTTCAGGTACTGACACAGCAACAGTTAATGAACAAAAGACCCAACCAACCCCAAATTAAAATAAATAAATAAATAAATAAATAAAAAATAAGGAAACCCAAAACCAATCCTTCCCCCCCTCCAAAAAAAAAAAAAAAAAAAAAAAAAAAAAAAAAAAAAAAAAAAAAAAAACAAACACCAAAACCTTCAAAAAAAACAGAACCAAAAAAACCCCTAGAGGCAGAAGCAGCACGTGCACCTCCCAGACCCAGAAATATTTCTGTATTATAGATAATGGCTGCAGCAAAATGAATACGCTTTAAAAAGCAGCACATCATCTCCGGGGGCTGTGGGAGTGGGACAGGGCAGGCACCTCAGGCAGACGGGGCTCGAGGAACAGCTCCGCGGACAGGGCCAAGCAAGGAGCAGCCAAGCCCCCGTCCCGCAGTGCCCCCGGTGCCCCCCAGCCCTGCACAGGAGCTGGATCCCGGTGGAAATGTGGAAGCGTCCCCGTCCGGCTCGGCTGGGTGAGGAGGACACGGCAGGCGCTCCCTGCTCAGCCCAGCCCTGGCCGCCGTCCAGGCCGGTAGCTCTCCCTCAGGAGTCATTGTAGGTAAACAGCATTAGAATGAGCTTGTTTGCACAAGAGCTGCTCCGGCAGCGGCTGGAAGGACGAGTTACAACCAAACCCACAGCCCGCAGCTGCTGCAGCAGCGCAGCATCCCGGCCGGATGGGCTGCAGGGCCATGGAATGTCGCCGGTCCCACCGGCACAGCCCCGACCCCGCAGCTGGCCCTGACAGCCCATGGCAGCACTTCCCTCTGCAGCCTTGGGAAAAGATCCTCACTGGCTGCTGGAGCAGCAGGAACCAGCCCAGGCGGCCCAGGGTGCCATCAGCTGGAAAGGAGAACTTACCTTTAGGTGTGTTTGTGGAAAGGGACTTTGGACATGGAGTCACAGGACAAGGGGGAATGGCATCACAGATAGAGTAGGGTTAGATGGGATATTGGGAAGAAATTCTTCCCTGTGAGGGTGGTGAGGCCCTGGCACAGGTTGCCGAGAGAAGCTGTGGCTGCCCCATCCCTGGAAGTGTCCAAGGCCAGGTTGGACAGTGCTTGGAGCAACCTGGGATAGTGGAAGGTGTCCCTGCCCATGGCAGGGGGTGGAACAAGATGGTCTTTAAGGCCCCTTCCAGTCCTCTGTGCCAGAGAGACACTCTCATTGAGGGTTCCTTCACTCCTACATTCCAGCCTTTCTGGGGCTCATTCCCGGAGCCTCTCTCATCACCCTTCACCGCTCTTCACTCACAGGTGGTTATGAAGGAAAGTTCTGACCAACCTGCAGATATTTATTTATCTGACTGCCCTGGGTAACAGCTGGACCCCAGCATAGGGCAGGGAGGGGGAAGCAGCAGGCAGGAGGCGATGAGGGCTATGGGGTCTCCCAGACAGATGGACCCACAGCGGCAAGGGTCCAGAAAGGGACACAGAAATCTCCCTGTGGAGATGGGTTTGTTAAAATTCCACCTCGCTCCCACCTCCAGACCCTGTTCTGCCATCCCCTCCTAATCCAAGCCCACGGCTGGTCTCCAGGACACCCGGCTGCCGCAGACTTTTTCCCCTTCCTGTGTGCGTCAGTGAGTTTAGAGCCCAGGTGTGATTTTCTAGACCCTTTTGTCTGAGGTTTAGAAGCAGAATAAGCTTCATTAGCAGGAGGGAGGATTTACAATAAGTAATAGGTAGGTGCTACCTCGTGAGCCGTCAGCATTGTGCTAAATTACCAGCTGCTTTGCCAAGCTCATCTGCAAACAATCAGCTCCTCACCCAGAGAATAGAGCCTTAAACAGCTATTTCTTAAAAAAACCCCTTTGCTTTTAATCTTTATTTCCCAAAAGCTAAAATTTTGAATTAGCCCAAATGTACAAATTATAATTGCTTTGAGATTTCTGGTTCCTTAAAATAATTAAAATACCACATGCTCGCTAATAAAGCACCGTGTCCTTCCACCACCAGGCTCTGGGTTTGTGCAGGTAAATTCTTCCCTTGGCTACAGACCCACCTGATCCATCGATGTGCTGAACTGCTGTCAATGAACCACGGGGTTTGGATGCTTTTTTTGGAACCCCAATCCAACCACAACCCAAATCCAACCCAATCCAATTCAACACTACCCAATCCAACCACAACCCAACACCAAACCCAATTCAACCCAACCTAATCCCAACCCAAACCCAACCACAACCCAACAAACCCAGCCCAACCCAATTAATCCAACCACAATCCAACCCAACCCAATCCCAAACCAACCCAAATCCAACCCAATCCAAATGCAACCCAGCACCGAGCCAAAACCAATCCGAGTACAATCCAACCCAAATCCAACCCCAAGCCACTCCACCCCACCCAAAGCCCCCAGCAGGGCACTGGGAGGTGTGGCAGGAGTGCTGGCAGTAGTCTGGGTGCTCCCAAACCATCTGAGATGCTTCACTTGCTGATTCAGAACTCCAGAAAATCAATAAAGAGACAAGGGCAGCCTGACCACGGGCCTGTGGGGACCTCAGAAATGCCACAGGTGTCAGTGGCCACTGGGAGCAAGGCTGGCCCGTGGTGGCCTGGCCACGGCCAGCTTGTGAGAATTGTGTCCTTGACCTGAAACACGGCAGGGTCAGGGACGGCGGGAGAGGCTCTGCCCATGGGCAGGGCCACCATTCAGCTTTCAGATCACTTTGACTGATGACTTTAATATGCCCCGTCAGGCTGGTTTAAAAAAGTATTTCCTATCTTAAATTTGTCTTGGAATAAACCGATGTTTACGACACTATTAAAGCTGGCCCAAAATGGGAACATTTAGCAAGCGTTCCAGCCAAATTTTTCTTTTTGGAAAGTTTTAATTAAAAAAAAATATTCCATTGGCTCTCCTGTAAGAGCAATAACTTCTGCTTCGGCTTGATTTCCCTTTCCTCCAGGAGATGTCTCGTAAATACGTCTGTGTGGGACTTTTGTTCCCAGAAACCCTCTAGGTAGCACATCCAAAAGCTCCCATGTGCCTCAGAAAAGGAATTTACTCCCGTCTCAGAGTAACAGGAGCATCTGAGGAGCCAAAGGGGGACATTGCATGGAAAGGTTTTGTGGGGACACGGCTGGCAGCAGCCTCCTGGCACCGGGTGGGCTGTGCTGGTGCTCACACAGCATTGCTAAACAGGCCCTTAAATACCGTGTCCCTAAATAATGCCTTTTGGAGTGGTTTTGGCATGTTTGCCATTCCCATTCATCCACAGCATTCTCTGCTCTGGCAGCATCCCGTGAAGGCAGGAGTGATGATGGAGGAGCAGCTCTGGATGGGACGGTCCCAAACAAGCAAATTGTGATGACAGATGAAATATGAAGCTTTTTTAAAAAATCCTTTCCATTAGTCCTTCCCATTCCTCTCCTACCCTCTGGGAAGGTGTTTTTTTTACACCTGCCCCAGGCAGGGCCAGTGCCAGCTCCAAGCACCAGCACCAGCCGAGGTCCCAGCACCGGCCGCAGCCATGGAGCGATGCCAAGGCAGGATAAAGCCTGGCCTCATCCCATGCCAGAGCTGGATAAAGCCCAGCCCCATCTGATGCCAGGACTGGATAAAGACTGGCCCCATCCTCAGCTTCAGGAAAACCAAGAAACAGCAGAAATGTTGACTGATCAATCCAAGGATGGACATGAACCAGCAATGTGACGCTGAAAGGCTGGCATTTATCCCTACAAACCTCTCACCCTCTTTGTCCAACACCCCAGAACAGAGACCTCCAGGCAGGTGGGGAACTTCACCCCTGCCCAAACCACACCAGCCAGGTGAGGAGCCCAAAGCATCCCCCAAGGAATCGAGGTGTTATGGAGAGGGTGTGATCCCGTGGGAACAATCTGTGCTGCTGGCCCTGGAAAGCAGGAAAAAAATGATCGACTTTTTCCTCTTTTTTTTTTTTTTCCCCCCAAGACAAAAGCCCAGGAAGTTTAATTACTGTGGAAGAAACGTGAAGAGGGCTGAAATTTCAGCTCCCTCCTCTCTCAGTCACACCACAGAGCAAATGAAGCAGCAGCCCAAGACTCAGGGAGGTTGGGGGGGGTCAGAGTGTTTGGGAGCGTCTCTGTGACCGGTTTTGAATGTCCTTCACTTCTCTCATTACAGCTCTTCTAAAAATATCAAATATAGATCTTTGCCTCATAATATTTTAAGATACTCTATTTATACATTAATTCTTTCAAAAATAAAAAGTGACACATACAGCAATTCAGTCACTCAGAGTCTTAAAAATTGTTACAAAAAGCCACGACATCCATCCCCAGGGCGGCGGCAGCGGCGCTTTGGTGCAGGACTCACCACCATGGGCTGGGGGTTCTTTTGAGACTTTCTTTTACAAAATATAATAATTCCAGCTCTCAGTATCCTGGCTCTGCAGTCAAACAGGGCTCCTTCTTCCACCCTCCCCCGTAAAAATGATCTGGAATGACGAGGGATTTGCACACTCGCTCTGCTGAGCCCTCACGGTGTGTCCACGGAGGCAGGAGCATCCTCTGAGGGCAGGCAGAGCTGAAGGGCTCGTCCTCTGCTCTCCACAGACCCCAGGTTGGCCACACCAACAGCAAATGCTCTGTGAGGATGGAAATAATTCACCTTGCACAAGCAGCACTGCACGGACTTGGCACGGACAGACAACACACCAGGCTGCAAGCAAGGAGTCACCTAAAAAGCGCTGGAGAGTGGCAGACGCAGCTCCAACACAGCACATCAACGGCCTGGGCACTGGTGGGAGCATGGATGTGTCTGTGCAATGGGATTTGGGAAGTGGAGGTACCAAATAGCCAAAAAACAGGAGCGGGGTTTGTCTGGGGCTGCACCAGGAAGGCAGCATGGGCTGTTCACTTCGCCCAGCACTGAGGTTCATCTCACAAAAATCGAAATCCTTTAAAAAAAAAAAAAAAAGGAAAAAAAAAAAAAAAAGAGCTCGAGAGGTTTGGTCCAAAATATCCTCACGCTGTCATGCCAGCACCTGTGGAGCCCCACCAGCCCTGAGCCCCCACAGAGCCCACCCAAGGCTCACTCTCGCCTGCAAGACCCAGCACTGCGGTGGCATGAGGAGGGTGGTTGCCTCACCAGGGCTGCCCCAGCCACCACGGGGGCTCAGCCCCCACAAAGCGCTGCTGCAGCCCCAGCCTGGGGTTTGGTGTCAGCTGAAAGCACCCCACCCCTTCCCCTGCCCCTAAGGTCTGGGTGCTCCCTGGCAGCATGGAGAATGTTGCTCAGGCCAGCTGGAATGCAGGGAAGGATCTGGGAGCACAGGAATTGCTGCTGGCCACTCCTCCTTGGTAGGAACACTGGTGGGTGGGGGTTCCTCCGCTTCCACTGACGCTCCATGCAGCCAGTGAATGGTCCTGCTGTGAGGAACACCCGGCCTGGGGGCTCTCATGCCATTCACAGTCTGCAGGCTCAGAGCACGTGGCTGCAGTGTGGAGCTGTCCCTTTCCTGGTTTTCTCACTGGGATGTGAGCTTCGGGCATCTCTCCATCTCCTCGGGGCTGCTCCCACCCAGCCCTGGCGCGCACTGGGAGGAGAGGAGCATGTCACGATCCACACAAACATCCATCGCAGTGGGCACAGGGATGTCCTGGCCCCACGTCACGCAGGGGCCTGCAGGACTTGGCCATGGATACCATGGAACACTCAGCAGTGACGCTGTGCACACCCACAGTTATAGGAACTCCACATAGTTCTCGGGGATCAATCCTGTCTTGCCATTGAGGGTCCCTTCCAGCCAGCCAGGCTCCTGGGATGGGTGAACTGTGGAGAGAAGGACAGGGCAGGTCACTACAGGAGGGCACTGGGGCTGCTGCTCCTTGTGTGCTGACAACGTCAAAGCTGCTCTTGGAAGAGAGTGAGACCTTTAATTTGTGTTTATTTTCAAGAAAGGAAAACTAACAGAGTTAAAAATGAGCTTTGGGGTCCCTTCCAACCCAAACCATTCTGTGATTCTGTGAACACACCAAGGGGCTCAGACAGCTGAAGTGCTCTGTCTGTGCCTGCTCTCCCGTGGGACTCCTTGGCCTTTCCTTCCCCAAGTGAATCCCACCACAGGACCAAGTGAGCGGCATGCTCGGCTGCGGATGGCGTGTCCACATCCTACCTGGAGCTGCTGGGCTGAGGGAAGTGAAGCATTTGGGATAAAAACAGGGGGTTCAAAACTTTCTCCAGATTTGGGCTAAAATCTCTCTGATGTTGGAGAGAACGTGATCAACTCCATCACATCATAACCCTGCACATCCCGGCTTGGCCTTGGCCCAGTCTGGGAGGGAAACTGCGTTAGCGAATGCTCCTGGTGGGAAAGCAAACCCTGCAACCTGATTGTGTGCAACCAGAAACCTCATCAGTCCTCAAAAGCCTTTCTTTATTCAATCAACTCCTGAAAATGTGCTGATTTTGCAGGACCCAGGCCAGGGTTACACCAATGCAGTGTTCTGGAGCTGCCCCAGCCTCACGTGACTCTGCAGGTCTGACTGTTCACACCATGCCTGGAATCAGCCTGAATAAGACATGAGTTTAACCAGAGCTCTCAAACATGCTGTTATTGACCACGTGGGTGTTGCTCAGTGTGGGCAGCAGTACCCCAGTATCCCTGTTGGATTAAGCTGCTGCTCGGTCACAAAGCCTAAAGTCCAACCAGTACCTGTGTGCATATATTTCTGAGAGCCGTTTGCCTTTGCTGGGGTTTGCAAAGCCCCTTGATCACAGCAAGACTCCCACCAAGCTGTGCTGGTTCTGACTCCAGCCAACGTGAGCCCCGACTGTGCTGCTGAGTGACTGGAACACACTGTGTACTTTTTCCCTTGAATAATCCATTGATTTTTATCAGCAAACATAATGTATTTAATTCAAACTTGTTCCCCTCCTAATTCCCCTCCGAGCTGCTCTGATTCCCACGGGCTCTCAAAGGGGAGACCATGTTTATTTATTAGATGACTATGGAGCTGCTTAGATGAAGGGCTGTCTTTAATTCACATGGATTCATTATCTTCCCCTTTCTGCTGCATTCTCCTCTATATCCCAGGGCAAAACCAGTGCCTATGGTAGGAGCTTCCCAAATGACAATGCATAACATATAAAAGCCAAGAACTACTTGGAAAGTAGTAAAAAATCTTTTCTTAACACTGGGATTACAGCTAAGCCAGAGCTGCTCAGTTCCATGGGGCACAGACACTTGGTGCAGGAAACAGCAAAATCTATGTTCATTAATGTTGCCTCTGACTACAAAGCCCACCTATTCCAGTGCTCAGTATCCAGAGGGACAAAGCACATGATACTTTTCCATCTTCTGCATGAAACATGACAGCAACTGCACAGAATATTTCTGGTGCTGGTACCTGGAATCTAATCTCTTCTACCTAGAAGCCCTCCGGGAATGGCTCTGTGTATGGCAAACACTAGGGCAGTCCCAGCTCACCGGGTTCTCCCCTGAACTCAGAAGAAGGGTCCGTACCCATGGGAGGATCCAGCACAGTCACACAGCCTCGCTCTGCCGGTGGCACCGGGCACAGCTCTCCCCATCCCGCCTTCCCAGCACTCCAGGAACCACATCCTAAACACTTCCCTGAGAAATGAGCCCACGTGTAGCCCCAGGACTCACCGTTGTCGAACACGGTGCCAGCCGTGAAGGAGAGCTCCGAGTCGTGCTCGGCTTTGCAGGCGTAGAGCGCGCGGGCCTTGCGCAGGGGGGAGCTGCAAAGAGAGAGCACAGGTTGGTACAAAACCACCCAGACAGACCAGCACGCCCTGCTGTGCCCTGTGGTGCCCGCAGAGCAGCAGCCCAAGCCAGGGTCCCCAGGGGAGCTCCAGGCACTGGGCTGGATCTGGAATGTTCTGTGAGTCTCTGAGGGGCTGTCACCCACAAGAGGCTGGCACAGAGCAAAGGTGTCACCAGCCCCGCTCTGCCAAACCCATCACTCCCGGCTGCAGCTGCAACCACAAGATTTCTCAAGGAAAAATTAGCACTGGAGGAAAGGTATTTCAAAACAGAAAACCAAGCAGGTCCATGAAGAATTTGCTGTGCTTCTTTGGAGACTGTACCTGAAGGTAAAAAAGATTTAACAGCCATTAGATTTTGCTGGAAGTGTCAGTGTGCCCACACTGTGGGGGAGGGAATCGGAGCGCAGAGAGCCAGGAATGGAGTGATCCACTGAAAGAGCGGGGAAAATGAGGGACCGCAGGGTCCCAGAGCAAAGCGCAGGCGCACAAAGCTGTCCCCATACATGGAGCCTCCTGGGTTTGGGCTGGAGCAAGGCTGGTGCAAAGCTGGGGACACTGCCAGGTTACAGTGATGGTGACAGTGCCAACCTGCCCAGGCACTGGGCCACCCCGCCAGCCAGATCCATCCAGCACTCCACAGGCTGCTCGGCTGGGACACGGCCAAGAGAAGTGATGGAAGTGCCCCCCAGGAGCTGCTGGGGTGGGGAACAAGGCGTCACCATTCTCAGGTCAGTGCTTTCACCAGCTTTTATCTTTCCAAGGACTTGAACTTCCTCAGAGTTCCCTCTGAGCAAGCCCAGGGAAGCAGCAGTGCTTTGTGGCAAAACCAGTTCCCCTTTCACAGCAAATCCCAGACCAAGGGAGCTGAGAATGGTTTTGGCTTTGCTGTGAAGAGAGCCCCGAAATGGAGGTCTCTCCTCTCAAAATTCCAGCTGCCTGACACAAGCAGCTCCCAAACACTTAAAACCCAGGATGGGCAAACAATCCTCCCACTCCAGAGGGTCCTTCACTGCCAGGGAGGCACCACTCACATGGAGTGCTTGAGAGACCATCAGACGAAAAACAAAAGGTATTTTCAGGCTTACTACCTTGAATTACTCAAGTTGTTGGTTTTCGCCTGAAAAACCAACCTTTGCAGCCTGGTGACCCTGGGCCCAGCCTGCCCCTTGCCCACTGGCTGCTCTCTGGCTGCCACTGTGCCCAGCCAAGCCCTGTGGGGCTTTCAGGGACCAAAACACTGGACCCTGGTGGTTGCTCCCATTGGGTTTTCCTGCCTCCAAGCACACAGACATGGGCAGAGAGCAGCAAACGCCTGTGCTGCCCCATGTCCTTCACCGTCCTCAGATCCCAGATGAAGCAGTGGCCAGAAAATGAGGGATGACTGTGCTTTCCAAAGGCTCTTTACTCCTTGTAGTACACTTCTTACCTGTTGCAGAGTAGAGTAAAGCCAAGGCAGGAGCTGAAGTGGCCAGAGAAAACCACCGAGACCGGCAGTGACACTGGGCACTGTGGCCACGACTTGTGAGCACCAGCTCCTGCTGGCCTGGGCAGGAGATTCCCAGAGGCCCTGGGGGCGGTTCAAAGGGTCTCTCCTGGGGCAGAAGGGTTTGAAAGCTCCTCTCTTGCTGAGTGCAGACAGCTGTGTTGCAGGGGTTCGAGCAGGATGTGAAGGCAAAGGGAAGTGAAGTGGGGGAAACCGGGGAAATTAAACAGGAATAGCAAAAGCAACAAAAAGCAAAGCGAATTGTGCAACAGACCTGATGGGGGATGAGTCGCTGGACGTAGAGGAGGTGGGCATAGGACTTGATGGCGCGGAGAACATGGGCCAGGACGGTGAGAGGGGTGACGTTGGGCTTGGATTCTGAGGGCTGCAAGACATAACCAGAGACCTTATCAACGTGCAACCACAGCAACAAACAGCAACCGAGAGACAGGGAGACGACAGCCGACGATAGCAAGTGCCTTGGGAATATTCAGAGCATGAGACACAGCTACGAAATGAAGTGCCAAGACCTTGGGAAGTGTTTCAAGGCCGGATCTGCATTTCTCTGGACAACAAGAGCTGGATCTTCCAATTAACCCCTGCTCCATCATCCCCTCTGCTGAGGAGGAGTCTCACTGTTGGCAGCCCAGCCACTTACCTGCCTTGTATTTTCCCCAGTGCTGCCAGAAATAGCTGCTGGTATTTCTGGACATTTTTTCTATGACCAGTCTCCACCCCCTCTGTATGTCACTCGTTGCAGTGCTCATGCAGTCAGTGCTATAAAAATGTCATTGATTATGTTTTCAACGTTTTACATCGCACAACTCTTTTTTTCCCCTCATGCAAACAGCTCCGTTTCTTCACTTTCAAGACACAGCTGTCAACTGAAGCTGAATCAATTTACTGAACTGGTAAATGCATGCAGAAATGTTTGGTTCCTTCAAAACTGTTCGATTCAGGTCATTCTCGGGTTCACTGAAAAGCAATTATTGTACTAAAATACCAGTTTGACTCTGATTCATCTACTGTTTCTATGTTTAGGAACTCATTGGTATTCCCTGTCCAATAGAGATTATAAACTCTATCCATGATAAAACATCAGAAAATCCTCTTCCCACTGCAAATGCTTCTGTAAAAGCAAGAAGTTTTGTGAAAGGATCATGGTTTATGTTTTTTTCCTGGAGAGAGGGACGGTACCTCTGATCACACAGGTCTGTGATGAGGTAGGCACAACCCACTGGCAACCCCCAGGATGTCCTCATCCCTGTCCCTGAGCTGGGGCCTCCCAGGTGAGAGGGAAGGGATACAGGGAATGGGGGCTCCAGAACATGTGGGAGAACCTCAGCCCTGCAGGAGCAGTTCAGACCAACAATTTAACCTTCTGAAGTGTCCTCTGGCTGCCACCACACAGAGGTATTCATGACACAGACATTTTCCCCCTGGAAATTGGACCATCCCTGCTTAAGGCCAAAATCTTGGCTTTACTCCTCATAGGAGCTGTGTCACTGGATTGAACAGACATTGATGAATTCCCTCTAGAATTACAGGCAACACCTTTATTATGTCAGAGGATTACACGTGTATAGAAATGGGATATGACAGTGCAGCACCAGAGGCTGGAAAACACGGAATGCTCACAGGCAGGCTATAACCAGAGATCCTCAAAATGTTCTGCTAATAATAATCATTATTATAGAACAATCTTTTTGCATTTTTTATCAGTAAAACTGTCTTTTGATAAATGAGTATTTACCTGTTTTCCTTGATCTTTAGCAAACCTGACAGCCATTGGTACTTACCAGATACTCAATCTACTCCCACCTCCAAAGAGAAGAAGGTGCTACCGAGACCACCAAGCCATCCCAAATTGCCAAAATGAACCCTTCAAGCACCAGATCTTGTGAACAGATGGCACAATAATTCCCTTCTCCAAGAGGAGCCTGGCCAAGGTGGAACTTAGAGGGGTGATGAGCTGGTGACCAAAATGTGGCTGGGCCTGACCCACTGAGAGTGGCCACCAACACCCACCAGCCCTCCTGCCACTACACCCACCGTGACTGCAGGCAGAGGGCTTGGGGTGCAAGAGGACATCTCACTGGGTGTGCCAGTGACGGGACAGCCACCACCTCCACCACTGATCCTGGTCCTCACTGCATGACAGAAGGAAAATCCAACTGCACAGGGCTCCGGGATTAGAAATTCCCAGTGCACTCTCTGAGATGAAGTCATGTCAAAAGAATGCAGCTCTCGCTTCCCCTAAAGTCGCTCTGTCATCGCTCCACAACTGCACGCCCGCTACACTCATGGCAGCGGGGAATGCAATCAGCAGGGTTCTCACTTATCTCTGCAGTGGTGGGTAAAAAAGCCCGACAGCAAGCACTGGCACTCAGGCCAGCCTCTGCCTGAGAAGTTATCAATGATTTGGAGTGGAATTTTGGTGCCTTTGAATCCTTGGTGGCAAAGAAAACACTCTCCATGCCCACCAAACCAGCGGAGAGAACTATTAACTAATTGATGTGCAGACCACTCTGTTCCCATCAGGTTGCTCGCTGAAGAGATGAACGTGGTCTTACAATGGCCAAGCTGCTCCTGCGCAGCTCTGCAAGTCCTTCCAGAACATTTCCTTAAGAAGAACCCATGGATACCTCAGGACCCACCTGAGCTGCACCTCAGCACTTACAGACCCCAGGGTATGATGTACACAAAGAGTTCATCTCCCTTCCATGAAATACAGGTATTTATTTTCAAGATGCTGTTTGAGTATCTCCTTTCTGAGCTTAGGTAAGTGCAAGACCTGAGTCCTGTCTCGTTGGAGATGTCAGTGCACACGATCAAACGGACTATCCCAACGTCTCTGGCATTTTGGAAAACAGTTTTCTTGTAGGATCCAATTTCCTTTGTTTCTCATGGAAAGAGGAGAGGTGGTGAGAGGCTGGGGGGAAGTGCTGGCTGCTGCCTGCAGGCAGCAAATGTCATCTGGACCTTTTTTTTTCCTTCTTCTTACTCGGGAGGGCTTTGCGAGGGGCTCTTCCTGTTGGGTGCACAGTGGAAACAAAACAGAGAAAATAGCTAAGAACCAAAACCACCAGAAGCAACAAACAAAGAAGTGGCTCAAATTAGAGTCTTCCAAGGTGGGGATGGACATCTCCTCAGAAGAAGCAGCCAAGGGAACTCTGTGAGTCTGTAGCCCAAGACATCTCGCCTTTCCTGCTGGTCCGTCTGTGCCCTCGGAAGCAGCGACTGAGACCCCGTGGGGAGGAACCTCTGCCAGGCACGGGCAGGGTGAGGAGGGCATTGTGCCACAGCCTCTGTGGGGGTCACCTGCACCTTCCACTCCATGTGCCTCTCTGGCAATCCCACTCTTCCAGCAAACAGTGTACTTAGAAATGAATTTAGGAGCTAAATCCTCCTCCCTGCTTCTCGTGCCTGCCGTACACACTGCCTTTCCCATGCAGATGTTTAGTTTGCTGCCCAAACATGTTAAAAAAAGCAGTAACTCTTGCTTCAAAACTGCTGGAGCTAAAAAATCTCTTTTCTAACCTGTTTTCATAACCTGCCTCTTTCATTCCTCTTCCTCCACAATCTGCCCCGGCTGCCTCGCTCTCCTCACCCAGCTCAGGCCCTCCAGGCATGTGCAGCTCTGAAGGGCTGTTCTCAGCAGGTTTCCAGACAACTTCTGCTGCTTTGTTCTCTGGGCTGAGAGGACATCGGTTCCACTTCAAACATGTTTACAACTTGTTGTTTATTTTTGTGGAACTCGGGGCTATTTCTGACACAGAACATCTCACAGCTATGGATGGGCAGAGCCCACTGAGGGATTAAAGCCCTTTCATGAAATCATCTCAAGAAAAACAACAATATTCCCTTTCTGACATGATCAGTACCTGACTGCAGCATAAAACATCAAGGACCACCCAGCCCTTTACTCCCTGATCTGTTCCTCTAGAACAAAGCTGCAGAACATAAGGTTCTTCTCAAAGATAACCAGAAAAAAGAAAATTACAGTTTTATGTAATTCCAGGGCACTTCAACTCTGCTGAAACAAGGACAAGACTGCAGCTCCTCAGCAGACATGGCTCTGTTGCCTAAATGGAATGGGATGCAGCCTTGGGTTGGGAAGCTCATGGAGCTCCTGCAGTGCTGCAGATCCTAGCAAAGCTTGGAGTGGATGGACGCGCTCTAGGAAGCAGCTCCTGGAGTGGCTGCACTGTGGGTCAGTGACACATCACCCCATCCATATGTGACTACGAGCTCACAGGGCTCCAGACTGGCAGGGTTCTTCCTCTGTTTGGTACTTTAACATGAGAAAAATGATAAACTCTCTCCAGAGTTATTCTCTTGGGAGTTATCTTGCTGCATGGTCATTCGGGTGGAAACAATGACACATTTAGGGAAATAAACAGCCAAAACGCCCTGTGGTCAGCACTGCTTGACCAAACTGGTCCAAAAAAAGCTCAAATTCTTCAGCACGGACCTTCCCCACATCTCCATTTACCAGTTCCCCATTTCCAGCTCCAACAGCACAGTTTACAGGATCTTCTTTCCCTCTGTGTAATCCTGGTGACACTCAGCACATGGGTTTGTCTTGTCACTTTGCTGCTTGGCTGAGTTCCCACATGTAGAAATATTTCCCTGCTTTAGTCATTTCATAAACCATCTAAAAGCTTTTCTACTTGAATAAGAGAGAGGCCAGATGAGTTCTGACTTTGGAAAGGAGAGCTGTAGTTGTTGTCTCACTTAATAGACATTCCCATTTCCAAACGCAGCCGGATGATGCTCAGTGGTGCAGAGGGATGTGATGACTGTGCTGGCTTGGTACAGAATTCTGGCATGGAGTTTACAGCCTGCTGTTAATGCTGGAGAAAGTGAGTGAATAAGCAAAGAGTCAGCAATGGATGAGTTTTCAGCATGAGGAGGCATTGCAGGAAGGAAGTCTGCAGGGCCAGCGTGGTGTCAGCACAGGTGTCCTCCCCGGCAGGTGAGATCCAGGTGATGGGAGCATCGTGCCATCTTAACATGGAACAGTATTTCATTAATAGTTACACAATCTGTTTACAACAGAGAATTACCAGAATCACCAGCAAGTTACTGACCCACCAGTCACTGCTCTCATATGGGACCAGCACTGGAAGTGGGACAGACAGAGCAGGGGAACAGAGGCAACCACAGGTCCACACTAATGGGGCTTTGGGTCCTACCCAGCACCCAACCTGGACAAGATACAGAGTCACAGAACAGCCTGGGTTGGAAGGGACGTGAAAGATCACTCAGTTCCACCCCCCTGCCAAGGGCAGGGACACCTTCCACTAGCCCAGGTTGCTCCAAGCCCTGTCCAACCAGGCCTTGAACACTTCCAGGGAGGGGGCAGACACAGCTTCTCTGGGCAACCTGTGCCAGGGCCTCACCACCCTCACAGGGAGGAATTTTTTCCTAATATCCCATCTTACCTTGCTCTCAGTGGGAAGCCATTCCCCCTTGTCCTGTCTCTCCAGGCCCTTGTAAATAGTCTCTCTCCATCTTTTCTGCTGGTTCCCTTCAGGTACTGTAAGGGGCAATTAGGTTACCCTGAAGCCTTCTCTTTTCCAGGCTGAACAATCCCAATTCTTTCAGCCTTTCCTCACAGCAGAGCTGTTCTATCCCTCTAATCACCTTGCTGGCCTCCTCTGGACTCACTCCATCCAACAGGTCCATGTCCTTCCTGTGCTGGGACCCCAGAGCTAGAGGCAGCTCTGCAGGTAGGGCCTCACCTGTGTGGGGCAGAGGGACATGTTCTGCCTTGCTCCCCCATTTGCTCAGCAGCTGTATTTTCTGTTCCATCAATAACCCCCTCCCTCTTCCTCGCTGCCCAAAAGGCTCCCAGCAGACTCAAAATCGAGCTGGAGGGTTTTATGTTGAACTGGGTGCTTTCAAACCGTGTTAAAGCTCTTAATTATTAATAGAAAAGTTGTAATGTGGCAGTAGGAAGCCAAACTGGCAGTTTAGGAGGGAAGTGTTGGTAAATCAGGAGCCAGCATCTTAGTCACGGCTTCTCCATCGTGCTGCAGCTTCTAGCACGAGGTAATTCTGCAAGTCTGGGTGCATTAGTCACCAACAAATTGTGATCACAATTAAGGAGAGCTCAACAGCCCTCCAGAAATCTCTCATTCTCTCTGGCATTCAATGCACTGCTATCTTACGCCCCCCAGAAAAGAAAACTTTCCCATCTGCCATCCCAACAACCATATGGGATTCTTGGAAAATGAAGGAAATTAAAGTCCCTGTGGGAGCACAGCTCCCAGATCAGCTGGGGGGAGGGGGGGTTGGTAGGACCAAATATTTGAGCTAAACATATCCCGTGCACCGGGCGGCCCCGCTGCGATGCCGAGCCAGGTTTGCCAGCCACAAGCAGCTCAGACCTGAGGTATGTGGGTGAGGGTGGCCTCGTTTCGGGAAACTGGAGCTGCAGGGAAGGTGACTGATATGGAATGACGCTGTCCTTGCTGCCAGCCACTGTCTTCTTGCAGTGGGGGAGGACAGCCCCGACCCCCTGCCCGAGGCTCTGTTGGGACCCACCCTGCAGCACCGCCCTGGGAGCCCTGCTTTGAGTGCAGGGCAAGGGGATTTGGTCCTTATTTCCAAAAACAAGTCTCCCTTCGGCTGGCAGAACCATTCTGCTGCAGGGAGCCAGGAGGGATGCCTGGGAGCCAGGAGGGATGCCTGGATTGCCCAAGGGAAGTGATGCCAGGAGCCGACTGCTCTGCCCCAGGGGGTCTCAGGTTGTCACACAAGCCCCAAAGGAAACACCATGCTCTGCAAGCACCCAAGGAGGGCAGAGATTTTGGGATGAAGGAGAGTAGAGATTTCAGCACGGCAGCAGCAACCCTCCCCACGAGCTGGTGATATCACCTCTCCAAAGGGAGAGAAGCTCCCTTTACTTTTAAAGTAATTTCTGGAAATGACCAGAACAGCTACTCCCCACCATAAAAAATTCATTCCTGGCTAAGGAATATTCCTCGCATAACTTGATAGGAGGCCATTTCCAGGCTCAAATCCTAACAGAAAACAAAGACAGTTTATTTAAGCCTCATCAGCACCACAAGCTCAAACTTTAATTTTTTTACCATACAAATATTCTCCCTGCAGCGTAAGGAGCCAACACCTGCCCACGTAGGGCACATGCAGTGGGAAAAACAATGGGGATTATTTGGGCCTGAGAAGGTGATTCAAGAATAACAGATGAGTAAAGCCACTGCATAATAATTTTCTGCATTTACTTGATTTCCCTGATTTCCTTTTGTTCATCTAGCCTTGTGCTGCTTTGCTTTGCAGCTTTCTGCAAACACCAGTTACGAAAGCTGAGCGGGGCATTTCACTGCAAAACCCAAAAACCACAATACTGAAATGATCCAACTTTATCATGTTTATCAAAAGAAATACCATTTTTGTTCTGTTCTTTCTTTTTGCATCTTTTTCTTTCAATTCAAAACCCCAAACTTCATAATAACATTTTTTGCCTCAGCAGCTCTCACCAGCAAAACTCTCCTCTTCCTCCTCCAGTCACACATCCCCTCCCAGTGCAGCCCAGCTGGGAGGTGTAAGCACCACAACCCTCCCAGTTTACTGGCCCAGCCTCAATTCCTCTCCCTACAACCAAGCTGGACATGTATCCTTGGAGAAACCTTCCCAGTAATAAAATACAGCAAAGATTTTTACATTCAATTCACTTCTTTCGATGGGTTATTTTTCCACTTCTTATTCCTTGTGCTCTCCCAAATCTCCCTGTGCTGCACTCACTGCTGTGCCCAGAATCCCCCCAGAGGTCTCCAACACAACCTCCTGCTCAAGCATCCAGTTCCATCCCCCTGCCATGGGCACTAGACCAGGTTGCTCCAAGACCTATCCAACTTGGCCTTGAACACTTCCAGGGATGGGGCAGCCACAGATTCTCTGGGCAACCTGTGCCAGTGTCTCACCATCCTCATAGGGAAGAATTTTTTCCCACTATCCCAACCCTGCCTTCTGGCAGTGGGAAGCCATTCTTCCTTATCCTGTCACTCCAGGCCCTTGTCCAAAGTGCCTCTCCAGCTCTCTTGGAGCCCCTTTAGGCACTGGAAAAGTCCCCAGTCTTCTCTTCTCCAGGCTGAACAGCCCCATCTCTCCTAGCCTGTCTCCAGAGCAGAGGGGCTCCAGCCCTCAGAGCATCTTTGCAGAAAAAAAAAAAAAGGGGATAAACTTTTCCTGCTCCTCAGGGTTCCCAGAGTCAGTCTCCAGTGCAATCCCCAAGCTTCGTTTGAAGCAGGTAACCTTTTCTGTGCCCACATCTCCCTCCCCTGTCCCCACTCCCACCCCTCAGGCTGGTGTGGTCAGAATCCAGAAGGATTTTCCTCTCCTCTGCAGGGGACACAGCCACTGGTGCTTTTAGCAAGTGCTGGTGTAGGCAACAACAAAAGATGAAACACTGCTCCTTTCTCCTGTCAATTCCTTTCCCACTGCTGGCTACACCAGCCGGGACACCTTCCCTGCTGGACGCCTGTGGATCCCTCGCTCCCTGCGGAGCCGCGGTGCTGAGCGGGGAGTGGGATCCGTGCCAGTGTGCGGGGGCAGGCGGGGAATTGGCGGCGGTTCTTGTGCTCCTGACAATGTCCCAGCTTAGCACAGCCCTGTCACCAGTGTCTGCACAGCAGGGTGAGCACGGCCAGGGGATTGGGTTACCCCCAGGTGAGATAAAGCGGTGCCGTTACAGCTCCAGCTAATTTATAAAGTTAATTAGGCGCAGGGATCTCCTTTCAGAGGAGACAGGATGTCTTTGTGAGAGAGCAGCCCTGTTCTCCTCGGCCCCTTCGGGGGGAATTGTCAAGCCCTTTGCTGGGAAATCGGATCTCCCTGGAGGGGTGGTCACCTCGGGACAGCCGCCCCGCGGGGTGGTCCCCATCTGAACCCCGCTCACGCTCCGCAGCCCAGCTCCTTCCCAGCCCTGGCAGCTGGAGCTGCCGGGCCACTGGGGAGGTTTGGGACGTTTTCAGCACTTCTAGTGCCTGTGTGGTGCTGCTGGAGGCCAGCACTGCCTCAAAAACACTCCCACAGCCGTCAAAAGGCTTTTACAAGACAGAGTCTGGGCTACATCCTCGATTTTGAATTCGATCTCCCCACAGAAAGAGAAACCAAAGAATGCGTTCGGCCGTTTCACTAATATATTTCATCCAAGGTGACATTTATAGGTGGCAAGAAGACCTAATGTACCATCATTTTGCTTTCAGCAGGCTCAATAAAAATTTTGGCTGGGCTTGAACTTGAGATTCTGCCCAAGGGAAACTCAGATGCCAACTGAGCAGAAGAGCCGGGAGTGGAGTTGGATAAAGGGGGCTGAGTAGACTGGACCAAACAGAACATCCCAGGACTCTGAAATCAAAGGGGGGAGGCCGGCAGGAGAGGAGAGAGAGAAAATGAAAGGCAGGATGATGATCCTGAGCTCCGTACCCCAGTGCAGAGCACTCAGCACACACACTCTGCACACACAGTGCCTACCAGTGCCCTGGGGAAGGCTTTGTTGCAGCATCTTTGATTCCTGCATCCGTCCCCCCACAATGACCGGGACGTATTTC
Source organism: Pyrocephalus nanus (assembly GCA_038380795.1). Taxonomy (NCBI): domain Eukaryota; kingdom Metazoa; phylum Chordata; class Aves; order Passeriformes; family Tyrannidae; genus Pyrocephalus; species Pyrocephalus nanus. Next base: position 11,025,482 of record CM076275.1, on the reverse strand, counting down.
AAATTCTGCTCCATTTGAAAGTAAAATTTCCAGTAGCCAATATTTGTCTGAGGCAGTTTCTTTGAAGAAGACGCTGCTGTGCAGCGATCTCCACACTAATGACAGGAATTAGGAAAGCAATGGGAGTGCAAGGTCTGTATTTTTTTTTCCAGAAAGCTGCCTTTTAAGCATCATGTGCTGCTGAAGTTTAAGGTGCTTTTTTTTTAGGTCTCTTGGAGGGAAATCTAATTTAATTCAGCTTGTGAGAAGCACCCTTAGATGTTCCCAGAGCATCACCCAAATAGAACAGTGCTCTTCAAAGGCAGAAACTTCTGAGAAGTCCCCTGAGAGGCAGCATTGGGAAAAGCTGTGGATGGTGGGAGTCAGGCTGGAGGAGCTGCAGGATGACCTGGAGTGTGGAGCCTCTGAAGAGGCTGTCGGTCTGTCTGTCCCCTGCAGACACCCACACATCCCACGTGCAAAACAGCACCCACACACACAGCAAGGCAGTGGATTCAAAGCTGGGAAAGGAATGACGGGCACCTGACCCCATTAGTGAAGGGCTCTCAGTCTGACAAATTACTCTTGTTTTTAATGGATGAGCCTGGAGAAAATATTTTGACATATGACCACTGGATCACATGGGGTTGGCCACAAGGCTGGAGACTTGTTTTACAAGAATATTTGGCTTAATTTTCAAGTTCAATTTGTGGAAAGTTTCTAGACCAAGAGCCAACTGAAAAGTGAAAGAGCTAAAGCTTTGCGCAGTTGTTGTGCCAAACTCCAGGGCACGTGAAAATCCCACACAGCAAAGGAACAGATCCCAACTTTTCCTCCTCCAAGCCCTGAGGGGCTGGTGGAGGCAGCATCCTAGCGGCACAGGGCTCTCTTGCCCAAACATCCCACCTTGAATGGAAGTTTGTCACTTCCCTCTGCCCTCCCCAAACAAATCCTGGCTCCTGTGGCCCACCAGCGTGGTTCTTTTCCACACATCTTAAAATACCTCATGGAAGCATACAGATGGCTCAGAAAATAAATCCTGGATTATTTAAGCGCAACATGGGAAGGAATTCATAGAATCATTGAGATCTGGCAAAAGACCTCCAAAACCAAGATCAAACTTTTTATGAAATATATACATATACATGTACAGAGAGAGAAATTTTAAGACATATGGCCATCATCAAATAAGCCTCAGGTATATGTATCTGTGGAGTTTACTGAGTTTGCTGCTTGTGTTTTCCATGAGCCAGGTTTAAGGACATTTGCCAGAGCCTTGAATCACTCTGGTTTATGGAGCTTTCTCACCACAGGCACGATCTAGGACTCCCAAGCTAAAACTGTTTTAAAAGAAACAAACATGCAGACACCCTCGAAACAGTCTGCACCAAAAAAAAATAAGTCATAAGATAGTTTGAATATTATGTCATTTGGAATCAGCCAAGCAGCAGACTGGGAATTTAAGGAGCTTTTCATAACTAAGAGGACTGGGAGATAGGCGGGTTCTGTTCTAACCTGGCAGTGATCTCTGCTCCTCCTGAGCTCGAACCAAGCCTTGTCTGAGACACAAAATCCAGTGCCTGCAGCCACCTGCTCCACCCCTATCCCATCCCTGTCACATACCTGCAACATCCCTGCTCCTGGGAACGCCCAGGGCCCCCAGAAGATCCCCAGAGCAGGATTTGCTGGCTTTGCTGGCTGGAGTATCTGCCTTTTTCTTCCCAAAATTTGGCCTTTCCCCTCTCCCAGGCCCCAGCCCACCCTGCAGTGCTGCCAACCACCCTTCACTCTGCTCAGGACGAGCCAGTGCAGCAAACCCGGTTTTCTTTTGGACGCAGAACCTGACGCTTCATTTTTGCTGAGCTGTTCCCATTCTTTTCTCATAAACTTTTAATATTTCCTGTCACTCCAAACAGGAGAGGAAACACATTTGGGGTAACTTCAGTCCACTCTATGTCAAATGCCACAGGCTGACTTTCAGCTGCTGGGACAGTTCCTGGCCACAACCACTCTGCCCTCCAGACAAAAAAGATGAGCAGATCTGGTTTTAGAGGTGTCCCAGGGTTCTTCCTCGTTCCCACAAGCAAAGCAGCAGCACCTCGGATCTCTGTGAGAAGATGGGAAAGAAGCCACTAGAGAAGGTATCTCGAGGGAAGGGGAGACCAAATAACTGTGTATCATGACACTGCCTGGAAGGCAACACTGTGAGCAGCAACTTCCCTGAGGACCGAGGGTGGTGACCCCGGGCTGGGGGCCATCCAGGGCACTTCTTGCACCAGCTCCAGCCATCCCACCCCACTGTGACCACAGATTCCAGTCGCAGCCGGGAAGAGGTCTGCTCCTCTTATAGAGCAATTTAGATAAGGCTTTTCCGGAGCAGCTCTGATTACAAGATTTCACATAATCCCTAAAAAATGCCATTTATTGTTTGGCAGCCTGAAGATCCGCCCCTCGGGGCTGGCCTTAGCGATCCAAAGCCAGATTAGGCAGAAGCCCAGAGTTTTGGGGTCTGGGCTGAGCTTTGCATGGCTGCACAGAGCTGGGATAGAGGGAGACGCTGCCCTCCAGCCCCAGTTTCCCTCTGGGGTTTGCTGTACCCCACCTAAGGGTGCCCGGCACACACACTGGGTGCTCAGAGAATCGATTCCCCCAACCAGGGCAGCAGAGACACACAGTGGCAGAGGAGGGTCCCAGGGGGACCCCAGCCCTGTGCTGCTGGCCCTGACACGCCTCTCCAGCTCTTGGCTTTCTCTGGAGCCACAGTGGCTCCCGGCCAGGCGGCCACAATGCGCTGGAAGGAAGAAGAAACAGCTTTGTTTTACCCAAAGCCTCGCAATTAATCAAGTTCCTATTTCCTCGCGGTCCCATGTTCTCCACCCCAAATGCACCAGGCAGCTTCCACCCATGCCAGAGAAACAGAAAATTAAGTAAAAAAGAAATGTCTTTGCTATGGCAAGCACCACCCGGATGGCATTTAGAATCCAGAGAAATACAGGACCCTCCCAGGCAGGCTGGCAGCCCCATCTCTGCCAGCCTCTGGCCCCCAAAATCCCCTCCTGGGCACCAGCTCTCCCACCCAGGAGGAATCACAGGATCATTCAGGTTGGAAAAGACCTCCAAGATCACTTAGTCCAACCTGTGATTGATCCCCACCTCGTCAATCAGACCAGAGCTCTGAGTGCCACATCCAATCATTTCTTGGACACTTCCAGGAGCGGTGACTCTACCACCTCCCTGGGCAGCCCTTTCCAATGCCTGACAACCCTTTTGTGAAGAAATTCTGCCTGAATTGGACTCTTCTGAGCACAAACCATCCCACTTTTAACATGACACATGGCAATACAAAACACCAGTGCATTTTCCTGGTCTTTTTCCAAATTAAAACTGGGGCTGAATATCAGGGTGGGAAAAGAGCAGGTGATAATCCAGGTTCCTGGGGGACAGGAGCATTTGATTTATGAGCAGATTTCTTAAACAGAAGTCTCAGAGATGCCATTTCAGAGGGACATTCCCAAAGCAGCTGCCAGGAAGGCAGGATGAGGGTGAGACCTGCTCCTGCACCTCTGCACCTCTAATTGCCATTATTCTTCAGGAATATAAACAACAGGAACGAGAGAACAGAGAGCCATGAAACCTCAGCATAACAAGGGCCTGGGAGCAAAGGGAAAGGAATTGGAGGTCAGGCAGGTTAAGGGCTCATTTCTGGCACACCACAGCCCCTCTGGGTGAGGATAGAGGGGCAGACACAGAACAGTGGGCACTGCTTGGTCTCTGCTGTGGCTCCATCCAGCTCTTCCAGGGAGGAACCAGCAGCATTTAAAGATCTATTTACTTCTCCTCATGTGCTTTTGTTTGTCACAGCTGATAACTGACAAAGTTATTTGCATTTTTAAGGGATCATTCATTTCAAACAACCCTACCCTATCCTGTTTGATACTTTGCCCCTTCCCTGGAAGGGTTCAAGGCCAGGTTGGACAGGGCTTGGAGCAACCTGGTCTGGTGGAAGGTGTCCCTGCCCATGGAGGATGTTGGGACTCAATGAGCTTTAAGGTCCCTTCTAACCCAAACCATTCTGGGATTCCATGATTCTGCACAGGTTTGTTTCCTGCTGGACTTGGATTTGGGATGATGAGGGACTTCACAGCAGAGCAGAAGGATGGGGCAATGGGAAGAAGGGGCTGTCTTTCACATGGTGCAGCACTGCCCCAGTCCCACAGCTCTGACATGCTGTTCCCTCTCCCACTGCCCCACAGCTTCCTCCCAGCCACTTAGAGAAGTCCCTGGTGGAGGCTGTTTTGCAAATACAGTAATATTTGAAATTTCTCTCATCTTCAGGCACGGAAGGAGAAATGTTCAATTTTAACTGGGATGCTTAATGAAGATTTATTCCAGTCCCGTAAATCAAAAGCACGTGGGAATAACTGCTCTTCCTTGGATTAACTGGGTTATTTTTTCATGACCACTAGACCTTAGATGGGCTGCTTGTTTCTTTCCATACCCATGGAGGGTAACAAATAGCCATACTTGGTCAGTGAGAAAATAAAGTTAAATGCAAATAGAAATGCACTGACTAAATCTGAGTTTCCCAAGGTTACTATTTCCCTAAATGCCAAGTCCCTGTGGTGAAGGAGGGGCAGCAAACAGCCTGGGGGTGAGCGGGGAGGGGGCAGGCTGGCAGCATGAGGGGCTCAGCCTGGTCCTTATGCCACCAGTGCCCTGAGCCCATGGGTAAGGATGGACAGCACTACTGGGAATGCTGATGGGCCTTGAGAGCAAGAGACACTGCTGAACATGGGCAGGGGCATTAGGCTGGTGTTGTATCTCCTTCACCAGAACCATCCAGTACTACTCCCTGCCATGGGCAGGGACACCTTTCACCAGACCAGGTTGCTCCATGCCCTGTCCAACCTGTCCTTGAACACTTCCAGGGAATGGGGCAGCCATAGCTTCTCCAGGCAACCTGTGACAGGGCCTCACCACCCTCATGGAGAAGAATTTCTCTTCAATATCCCATCTAACTCTGCTCTCTGGCAGTATGAAGCGATTCTCCCTTGTCCTCTCACTCCATACACTGTCCAAAGTCCCTCTCCAGCTCCCTTGGAGCCCCTTGAGACACTGGAAGTTGCTACAGTCCCATTTGCTGGGCAAAAAACAGCAGCCTGTCTCCACTCCTGTGGAGCAGCAGCAAGAAGGGGTGGATGGAGCAGCTCATCCTGGCACTCGCCCATGACAAGTTGACAGAGGGGTGCACAGCTACTGCTGAAATGGGGTATCCTGGGACCCAGGCAAGCATCTCACGGGCCAGCTGGGAATCTTGAGTGCTCTGCCACCCACTCCAGCCCTCCCTGTGTGCCTCTGGCACTCCCTCCCATCCGAAAAGCCAAGGCAGCAGCCCGTGGGTACCGTTTGCACATGGAGTTCTTGGCTGACCCTCATCTGGCCCCAGCCCACCTTCACCAGCCCTGCACAGCCAGAAATGACTGTGAGAGCAGACTGAATTCCTGTGACTCCACTGACCTCTCCAGCCTGTTTTGGCTGCTGTTTACTCCCCAGGCTGCACACATAGGTTGCTCAGTTTGCAGACAGTGCAACAGGAGGCCATCTAGGAGCACCCAGCCCTGCCCAACAGCTAATTCAGACTGAGGCATTATGGTTATTTTAAGCACCAGAAGGTGATTTTAAGGAGGTTGTGTGTGTAACACGACCTGGCTGCTGCTGCCCGTGCTTGCAGCACCCACCTCTGACCTGCCCTCAGCACACCAAGCAGCTGCTCAGACCCACAGCACAGCAGGGCCGGCACACAGGGAAAGGCTTTGAACGATACAGGTGACACAACGAGACCAATGGACAAATAAAACAGAGGAGAAAAAACAAGCAAACTCCAATCAAGGTGTTGGTTATCTACAGCAATACCTCCACACCAGAGGCTGCCCAGGCAGAGCCGCCACGGCACTGTGCTTCTCTTAAAGGGTTTAAAACTCACAGTCTTAAATATTTCGATTTTAATTGCCATTGAGTTTGAAAACTTCCTCCACTTCAGCTGAAGTATGCGTCTGTGCTACAAACACAGTGCTTTCTGCTTCAGGTTTTGCCATGTTTTCTGAGGAAGCTATTTTCTGCACAGGGAGGATAAAGAAATCTGACAGGATAAAGAAACCTGATGGGACACAGAAACCCAGTGGGATACAGAAACCCAACACTGCCTTGGACACAAATGCCTCCCTGGGGTTTGGTGGCCCCAGGAACCACTCGCGGTCTCCAAGCACCCACAGCCGCAGTGACAGCTCCTGGCACAGGACAGTCCCGCTGACTCACCCGGTACAACTCCTGCCCAGAGCAGTTTTTCCATAAAAATAAACCCAGCCCTAATAAATAAATGCATTCCCATCGTAAAAGCCCGATTAGTGGCTGGGAAGGGAGAGCCTGCACCCTGCAGCAAAACCATTTCCCTCTGGATTGGTGAAAGAGGACTGTGCTCCAGGGAAGGCATGTCAGAAGAAGGACCCTATTCCCCTGGGGAAGGGTACAGGGGTACCAGCACTGAGGCTTGGGGACCTCATCCCAGCACAGCCACTGCTGTAACACCATCGCGCCCAGAGACCAGGGAAGAAGCGACACACGCTCTTGAGGGGGATTTAGGAACTGGCACAACTCCCGATGGAGCAGACCTGGGGGATACATGAGCATTTAGCAGGGAGCCAAGAGGCTTTTGTAAACAGAAGCTCAAACAAACATCTCTCATTTCACAGATGGTGCTCACAATTTACAGCGTTGCACATTTAAAGGCCAGCTTGGGCACATCGGTGCTCCCTGCACAAGAAATTCCCCAGACCTGCAGGTCTCAACGTTTGTGCTCCAAGGAGCCTCCCACTGAGACCCACAGGAGTTATTTCCACAAGAACATCACTTTTCAACCTAGTAAGAAGTAAGAACATCAAAATGTTCTTTCCCTGTTCCCCAGTTTGTGTGAGTGCAGGCTCCCAGCTCAGGCCGGTCAGCTCGTGGGGGCTGCCAGGAGAGCCAAACCCTCCTGAATGGGGCCTCAGCACCATGGCCCTGGTCCACAGCTAAAAAATTACGGAAAATACTGAAGAGTGCAAGAAAAAACCCAAAGTCCTGAAGCGGAGCCCAGAGATGAGTCTTCCAGGACCAGCAGAGAATTTGGCAGAGTGTTCGAAGGAGCTCAAAGGCCAAGGCACCCCAAGACCCTCACCATGGCACAGATCCTAATTGTGGGCCCAGTAATTCCAGGGCAGCACCAGAAACCCTCGCACGGCAGCACCAGATGCCACAGCCTGTGGCAGAGAGGCTGCCCGAGGCTTCCTGCAAAGCCCAGATTACTCAGCTGCTTGGAAAAACAGAAGCAGCTTTATACAGACATTATTTGGGCAGCCCCGCTGAGCAGTGGGGACGGAGCCACTGGACACTGGCACCATTCAGACACCCTGCCCCGACCCAGCCCACAGCCACAGGGTAGGGGTGGGGACAGACCCACTGCTGGCAGCCCTGCTCACTCTCTTCATCCTCACCACTGCAAAGCCACCCCCCCACAAGCACTGCCCATGGAAGGCAGAACCCCACGGAGCTGTCAAAACCACAGGCACAGCCTTTGCTCCCGGGCAAGCAGGCACAGAGGGGTGAGTGACGTCTGTACACACAGTTTAATCACAATAAAATTAAGTCAGATGCCTCACTGGAAGATTGGATTAAAGGGATTTGATTTAAATATTTGGGGTCATAGTGGATATCTGCCTTGTGGTACTATTCACTTTAACACTTACTTTTCAAACTTTAGCTCAATGTGGACCAAAAACTCATGTGTTCCTGCATGTGCAGAAATTATCCCATAATCACTGGATTTGAGGAAAGGCACTGAATGCCACAAGCACTGTCAGAGCCACAAGCTGCCACTGCTGCCCTGCTTGGCCCTGTTTTACTTTGCAGAACTAGAGGCCCCTGAACTGGCACAAGCACCTGGTTCAGTGCCAGTCTGCTCACCTAATCCCTTGGGAACAGCACGGTGCTTCCGCTCCCCAAAGCGTCACACAGCTTTAACTGATTTATTCTGCTGAATTTGTTTATAACTTCTGTTAAGAAAGAAACTATTAGGAAGAGGCAGCTCCTGGAATCTGAAAAACTGTGAATTTGGCAAATAATCCCTGTAAGGTTCCAGCAAGACCTGGGCTCAGAAACCTTGCTCTGTGATAAGCCACACCATTTTTTCCCCTTAAAGGATAAATAAACTGAAACCATCCTACTGGGGGAATGGGATATGAGTGACTCCAGAGCTTCGAGCAAGCATCAGACAGATATGCATCTTTACTCCACATATAACATATGTAAAGCACAATCTTGATTTGGAAGTGTCCTACCTTTGGATGCTCTATCCTGCCTCCACAGCACTCCTGGCAGGCAGTCCACAGGTAGCAGGCATGGCGTGGGGCTGGGCCTCACAATCCTGCTCCCAGGAATGCTGAGGAGAGGCCAGTGTGGTGCTCATGCAGCTCAGGGTTTAGTGGCAGCGATGATGAGGAGGGAGGCAGAGCAGATGATGAAGCTGGATGAAGCCTGCCTTGGCTGCTCCACACTTACCTTCCAGCTGGGAGAACCTGGACGGGCAGGGCCTGTAGCCATCCCACCTGCTGGAGCAAGGGCTGGAGCCCGGACCTCCAAAGTCAACCCTGGTGCCATCCAAGCCAACAGCCAAGAGATTCACCATCTCTGCAGCACCTGCCCTGGCACTTGGCCGAGCCCTCCACCGGCATCCAGCTAAATCAGGAATGTCCCTGTCTGCTCTCAGGGGATGGGGGCTGCTAGGGATTAACAGGAACTGGAAGTGTTTGAGGCCTGTGGGAGGACCAGGGGGGTGGGAAGGAAGGTCTCCCTGAACTGAGAAGGTCGCTGCACGCAGCGAGGCCACGAGCTGCCGTGGTGGGAGCAGCGTTCCCGCCGGCCGATCCGCAGGGATGTGCAGGGGCGTGCCGAGGAGCACCAGGGGGGAAACTGGGTTCAGCTCCTGAAGATCTGAGCAGATCTTCACATGACAAGGAGGGGAGGTTCTGTGGGAAAATGCTATCGGGCCCGGCCAAGCCACGGCAGGAAGGAAATTCCCCCAGCGGAGCCGCCATCGCGCGAGGGCTCCGCTGCGGCAACTTCAGGGACTTCGTAAATAACTCGGCCATCCCCGGGGAGGCATTGCTAAGGTCGCTGTTTTTTCCCTTGAACTTTCCAGATGAAGGAAGCAATAGCAGAAGCAACAGCACAGATTTGGCCGGAGATCAACTGTACTGACAACAGTCAGAGAATTGAACTCAGAAGAAAAGTCCTTTGTGTGTGTTGGAGTTATCACCAGATGGGCTGGGCAGCACTGGGGAGTTCTGCTCAAAAATATTCCACACGGGCAAAACCCCCAGAGCTGGAACTCACTGACAGATATAACCCACAGTAACTAATTCCACCATTTAGACCAAGTTAAAAATGCAGGGCACGTGCTTGGTGCCCATTAAAAATTAAAATTTTAAATTGTATTCTTCAGCAAACTGCTGGGATTCAGAGTAAGAAACAACCCTGATTAAAGATTAAGGATGGAGAGTCTATAAAACACTAATTACCACTGTACTTACAGGGAATTTGGCCTGTTGGGTTTAATTACTTCTAGTTCAAGATCACTCGAGTTCAGGCTGGGCTGGGGAGCGCTGTTGGAGTTGAGGAAGCTGTTTACATTAGAAGAGATGACGGATTCCAGGCTGGAGTTGATGATACTGTTCCTGTTCTCCTCTAAAAAACACCAAAACCCAAGAATCATCAGCTGCCACTGAAAGCAAAGAGCAAATGGCTACAAAGTCATCGAGTGTTCCCACCAAACCCCGTCCCAGGGCAAACTGGGAGCATCTCCCCAGAGCTCACAGTTAGTTACAGAGATATTATACATTAAACCACAAGAAATTCCAGGTACTCTTTGGTTCTTTTGGTTTTAAGGTACATTTAAAGCACCGTTTTTAGTAAGAAAATACGCACTTTTCTCAAAACATTAATATTTTATATTCCCAAAGACGTCTAAAATGCCCCAACCTGAAAGAAATTAAAATGTAAACTATGCACAGGAATGGATTTGTGTGACTGAAATCAGCTCCCAAGGGATGGAGTGTTTGGACAAGAAAGCAGGACAGCACTTTAGATCAAGAACAGGACAGATCACCCTAAGCTGCCTAAGGACCTAAGTTTATCTCAGCAAAAAGTGCTTCAGTCTCACACTTGACGTCACTACTGTTGCTCTTTCCTGTCCAGGTCTAAAGGGGAAAGGGAATGGGGTCTCTGATCCAACTCAGCCCAGCTCTTCCAAAATGCAGAGCCATGGTGGGACAAAAGCCAGCTTTGGATCTGAAAGGGAATGGGATGTGCTGGGCATCCCCCAGTGCTGGGGGGCTACTGCTCTGCTGACAGTCCAGAGCTTTTTAGAGATTCCTGTTTCTCTCGATCATATTAAGAGATTTCCTCATTATTTGTGTAACTTCAGCAGTGAGCACTGACAATATTGTGCATCTCAAGCTGACACCACAGCATGGGCCCCTCCTCATCTCTGCCCCAGATCCCCTAAAATCCCATTAACTCATTTCCAGGAGAAGCTTTTTCCATATGAGCAGTAATTGTAATTGTGAGAAGCAATTAGCAACACTGATGGCACGACAGCAGCCCCAGGCAGAGAACTGCTGCTTCTGGAATGATGCTTTCCTGAAAGACAGGCAACTGCTGGAAAACACAGACAGTACTACTTCAAGGATACATCTTCCCAAAATTATTTTTCCAGCGCATAATAATATGGTCCAACTACAACAATGAAGCACATAGAAATATGGAAATCCTTGTTCTCAATCCCCCTCAATTGCCACCTCTGTTTGTGCAAGGAGAACGTGCAATATTCATTCATATCCTGTGCAAGTTTAGAGAGTGATAAATGACTACAAGAGGAACTCCTAGGATTTGTGAAAAGTTAATCCTGAGCACACAGCAGAAAGGAACTGCCTGTAAAACAGCCTGGCAGGAGTGTTGTCTCAGTGTTGAGGCAGCTCTGCCACTGCTCCAAAGGGAAAAACCACATCAGCCACAGGTTTGTGGATGTCCAGAGCAGGGTCCGACACTCTTTGTCCTGCTCCTTTGCTGGAGCTGCTGCAACTCCTTGGACAAAATCAGCAGCTACATTGCAGCAGGACAGGGCTAAACCTTGGTTTATCTGAGGTTGAGCTTATCTGCCAGAGATGAGCCAAAGCCCAGGATGTGTTAATTTTGTTGATACATGTCAACACGTTCCTGAAATTGGGTTTCATTAATCTTGATCTGCAATGAGTCACCATGGGGACAAGCAGCACAGACACCTCTCTGTCCCCAGCTCTGTGAAAGTTGAAACCTCTGGGTTCAGAGGGCACCAGCACCTTGTGATGAGAAAGATTATCCATGCAGAAGACAAAGCCGGAAAAGTAAAGAAAAGCCGAGTGCAAAGCAACACAAATATCAACATGCAGACACAGGAGCCAGCAGACGAAATGAGAGAGAAATAAGCTGCCTAAAGACCTAAAAACCCCAAATCCCTCTATTTTTGTGTCTGCCAGAGCAGGTTTTGGGCAGCCTGTGACAGACCACCTAAACACACATGACCAAGCCCAGGGATTGCTCATGCTGAGCCCAGCTCGACCCAGGGCCAACCTGAGTCCCTGGAGTGGGGACTAACACTACAGCTTATTATTTCCAAACATTTTCTACCCAAGACTGAAGTCCAGGAATAAGCTCCATAAGCCTGACAGATCAGTGTGGATTGTCTGCCTAATCTCCACACCAGCCACCAGCCAATATCGAATTAGAGTCCCCGTCAGCCACGGAACTGGAAGTGTTTCAGTAAAGGGGAAGGGAGATGAATGGCAGAATCTGAAACTCCTGCTTTATTTTATTTCCTCCTTTTTAAAAGGCTGAAACTGTGTTTTGCTTCATGTTTTTAAATGTTTATGTGAAGGATTCTTCGCTGGGAGATTTAATTTGGTTTTACAGCTACAAGAGCAGAACTGCCTTTCAGCTAAAGAGCACTTGCAGAGTGCAGAAGGGAGAAGAGCCACTTTGCAAAGAAGAGGAGCAAGAGATCCTATCAATAAACCAAACCTGCAACTTCTCTCTGAGACCCCCCCCGAGTCAGTTGTGGGCAAAAATGAAAATGTTTAACAACAAAATAATCACTATAATCATAGATTATTCATAATAATCTAATCCACTCTTTTGCATGACCCTGTTTTTTGAACATGATAAATTTTGACTTACACACAGCTTTGTATGATGAATTCAAGTGAAAATTTTACAGAGATATTGGACTTCGATAAACAGATTTCTAGTAATGGAAAATTCACTGTCCACTTCTTATGGTAAAATCATTCTCAGTCTTAAAAAAAGTGCATCTTGTTGCCCTTTTGAATGCTTTTAGCTTCAATTTTCAGCTTTCAGTTTCTGTGGTGCTCAATTGTGCTTGAGCTGCTGCCCAAGCCCTCGTGCCTCAACCTGATTTTGAGCCTTGGCCCGTCTCTGGACCAGTTAGAAAGAAAGAAATGAAAAAGGAAAGAAAGAAGAAGAAAGGAGTAAGAAAGGAAGAAGAAATGAAGACAAAAGAAGCCTCACATTATTCCTCAAGTGACATGTGCAGCAGGGATAGCAAACACTGAATAAAATGGTAGTGGCTTCCCAAAGACACAGGAGGAAAACTGAGAAAACATTGCTTCATCTGGGAATAAACAAATGCAGAAATAAATACATGAGCTCAGTTCCTCTTCCAGGCACGGGGAGGATGGCACACAGAGGCTCCAGCAGCCCACTGACCCTGGAGTGTGACAAGCAACTGCTTAGTTAGCAGAAAATAAATTACTGGGGCTGAATTTTTCAAAAGGAACTTTTGATATTTGAGGCTCCTCCAACACTTGTGCTACACCATCCCCAGAGCACGCTCTGGTGCCACCACTGCTTCCTCAAACTCACATGGATCGTTCCGGCACCCTCCGAAAATGACAGTGCCTGGTAATTAACAGTAACTCAATCAGACAAACCCACATGTTTCGAGAGTCAGCAAGTCCACAGCGACCACTCTGTCCACCCTGGCTATCTCCAGCCCTCCCCTGCTCCTTGCTCCATGTGTGCCTGTCCTGCTCACCAGGACACCCTTGCTTTTTCATCAAACTGGGAGAGCTCCCAGTTGGTTCCAGGAGCATGTGGCCTGGATGAACCAGAGAGCTGGGAATTGGGTTAATGCTGTAATGCGAAGCCACAGCCTGAGCAGACACATTTCTGCCACCCCATGAGCAGGGATGGGGCCTTGGCTCTTTCACCCAGATATCTGGAGCATCAATTAGTGACACAAATGGAAAGATGAGCTCCAACATTTTTAAACTGCCGTGGTACATAATCCTCAGGAAAATGCCAAACCTCCTGGCCAAGTTTTCCTGTCTGTAAAAGGCAAAGTGCCTGAGGGCATCCCAAAAGGGTTGCCCTGCGGGGATGTCGGCAGGTGGCCACCCTCGGCACAGGTGTGGCACCCGCGTCCCGGCAGCTGATGATGGTGATGATGGGGGTGAGGAACATGAGAAGGGGAACAGACAGGGGCCCGTCAGGTGGGGAAGGGACAGCAACACTTTATCCCGTGCTACGGCAGCCTCGTGTCGAGCCCTGGTTAAGGGCTCAGATGCCAGGAGAGCTTCACACTCCCCACCAACGCAACAGCGGAGGAAACCGAAGCCTGACCCTGTTATGGAATCGTCTCTTCCACTGACAGCAGAAAAAAGTGCATGGGAATGACAATCTGTTAGGCATGATTAGGGCAAATATGGAGGGCTGGGAGGGCGGCTGGGCACTTACGCTTCTCGTTGGGCTGGGGCGTGTGGAAGAGCGTCAGCGGCCGCTCGCTGCAGGAGGGAGGCTTCGAGTCCGTGCTCTTCTTGCGGGATAACAGCAGCTGTGAGTTTGATGCCGGAGTCTCTGGCGCGGTGTTAAATATCTGTTAAAAATAATAAACAAGTTGTTCTCTGGCATCATCCTTCCAACAGGACAGCTGCCCACCTGCCTGGGCTGCACCACTCTAGAACCGCTCTGCAGTGCAGCCTCTGCAGAAGACATGTGCTCAACGGGGCAACATTTTGGGTAGAATTTCCTAAATTCCACATTTCCGCTCTGTCTGCACTCCTCTTCTCTATTTTTCACCCAAGATGCACATTGCAGAATAGAGAGAACCCCAGCACTCTGGCACTCTGCTGAATTTTTGGGGGTGCAGACGATGGTGAGTGTCCCGGACAGACCAGCCACCACTCCCCCCGTGCCCCCTGTGGCGCAGCCTCGGCGCCCACGCTCCCACGCCTGCAGGCCAGCTTGGGAAAGTCTTTGCAACTTCCAGCCACAGCTGTCAGAAAACTGAGTAATCACATTTTTCTCAAGGGGATGGAATTTTAAAACTGCATGAACCCGAAGAGAAGCAGTTTTGTTGGTTGTTGATATTTGGTTATTTGTTGTTCCTTTTCTGGATCCCCAGGCTCAGACAATAGCAGCCTCCAGATCAGCTCTCTCAAGGTCTCCTTTCATTGCTAGAGCCCATTAAACCCCATCCCTCAGTGTCTTTCCCGCTCTACCTGCCCCTGCCAGACAGTCAATCAGCATGAACAGGGGTTCCCAATGGGAAAATTGCTTTTTGGCAAAGCTCACTGCCCGCCGCAGCATGGGGTGGCTCCTCTGGAGCACATGGCTATTGCCATAGTCACTGGCAGCCATCTCAGTGGCCACCAACAGCCATGGCCAAGGTCACCATCAGCCCTCTCCAGTGGCCATCACACGCCACCAGCGAGCAGAGCCACTGCCAGCAGACAATGGGTTTGTTTCATGAAACAACATCACACACACACACCAGCCCTCCACAATGATTCCTACAAAGCCCTGATAAAATGCCAGGATGCCTAAGCCAAAAACGTCAATGTCCTGTCCCTCCCAGAAGCGCGCAGGGGCAGTGGGAAGGGCAGCACTTGGCCCTTGAGAGGAGCTGATGACCCCGCTCCCAGCGGATTGAGCACCACGTGGCCAAGGACATCCCTCCCTGGCCTTTCCGAGGACATTGCTCCCCAGCCTCTCTGTCCATAGGGACTCCCTGTCTGGGCTCAGGATCAGCCCTGGAGCTGACAGCTGGGGTGAGGCACAGGAACTGGAGCTGAATCCCTGTGTCCAGCTCCTGCGTGCACAGCAGGGCCCAGCACCGGCCCGGTGAGCGCTTGGATCTGACTGCACGGTGGGACAGACGGAGAGATCATTGAGCCCTTCCTGGGGAGCTCCGCTGTGCTCATTCACACATTCCTCATGGGCTCAGGGATTAGTGGAGAGAGAGGCAGCCCCAGTCACACTCTCTGCAAGAAGCACCGAATGTTGTCACCCCACACAGCTGCCCACGGCCATTCCCACTCCGCAGTGGCTGGTTCCCAGTCTCCCCGTTGGAGTCTGCGGGATGGTGTCTCCCCAGCCTCTTGCACGGCTGATGCACCACGTTCTCTGCACCCCAATCTGTCCTCCTCAGCACCCAGCAGCTCACTAGCACCCCACCAGCCCTGCCCAGCACATCCCACAGTCCCAGTTAGCCGGGCTATTCGTGGCTCACTGCTTACCACGTTAAACCCCGACACAGCTGCACATGCTTCAGGTGCCTTCCTTGGCTCTGGGACCCCACCACGAGCCCTGTGCTCAGCAGGCTAAATACAGCTCCTGGGGAGCAGGCTGAAACCCTGCGTGCCCTGGGCTCCACTCCCCACACCCAGCACGGCCACTGCCTGCTTTAATGTGCTCTTGCTTTCAAATTGCTTTTCAGTAATAAATTCAACTTGGGAAATATAATGAAATATATAAACCGAGCAAGATAAAAGTTATTGATTTATGAATTGCATTTTATACAACAATTCCCACAGCACACTTGAAAATAAACTTCCAGGTTTCTGTTTCAGGTTGTGTTTTTGTTTTTTGTTTTGTTTTTTTTTTTTTTTTGTCTTTTATAATAAGAGAAGATATAAATGCTCTTCAATGAGGAACTCAGTGACTAAAAGCAGCCTCATTTCAAATGCAGCTAGAACATCATTATGAAACTATTTTGCTAAAACCTTCAGCACTGAGATCTTACCATAACTTTGTATTTCTGTTAAAGCCCCCAGTCAGTCCAAATATCTCATGGCCTGCACTGCACCCTCAACAAAGGTTCTCCAGCTGCTCTTGTGGAAGCAGAGAGAGGTGTGGGCAGCGCAGGAGGCATAACAGAGGATTAGAGTATCTTTTATAATATGTTAATGTATTGTAGTCACAAACACACGGAGGAAAGGCTGAGAATCACTCATGGATAAATCCTGTTCAGCAAAGTGACACTGGGGTTCATTAGGAAGTGCTGGACAGCAGAGCAGGGCATGTGGCTCCTGCTCAGCTTCCTTAGGCTCCTGTTTGCTCCATTGCAACACCTGAGAGGCAAACAGAGCCATCATCCCTTCCTTCCTCCCCAAGCCCTGATCCTACTCCCATCCCAACGTTACTCTACATTTCCAGAGGATTTGGTGTCAGACCCATGGGAGGTAGTCCAAAGG
Organism: Pyrocephalus nanus; assembly: GCA_038380795.1. NCBI lineage: Eukaryota > Metazoa > Chordata > Aves > Passeriformes > Tyrannidae > Pyrocephalus > Pyrocephalus nanus. The sequence continues at coordinate 11,008,884 of CM076275.1, read as the reverse complement.
GCAGCAGTTCCCAATGGCAGCTGTAATTTAAAGCCAAATGCAAGGGCTGCAACACCTTGATGCACAGGGACCTTCCTGAGGAGAACATCCCAAATCATCCTGAGCTCCTCCATCCCAAATCAATACCACAGCCTTTCTGTGCCCACAGAGGCAATATCTCCAAGAATCACAGATCCTGTGGTCCTGACCCCACTGGCTGCACATCTGAGGTCCCACTGCAGCCCCATGCATCTGTGCCCCAGGACTGCTGCCCACACCACACAGACCAGATGCTCAGCCTTGCATGTGAACACACAACAAACCTGTCTAAGACGTCCCCCAAGATGTCTGTGATGCCACCCTGCACCACCACCCTGGTCAGGGCAAGCTGGTCTCTACGTCTACCTTTCCAGCCCAAATGCACAAATTAAATAGTTCTTTCCAACCAAAACCAGACTAACAAAAGGGCATAATCATGGAACTGGATGAGTTTAGAAGAAAATGGTACATTTCAGCACATGCAGCCACCCCTTGCAGCCAACTGGGAGGGACATCCAGCACCATGGCCCCATCGAGCCACCACTGCTTCACTGACAAACAATATCCTCATGGCCAACAAACACAAATGCATCAGGATTCGGGAGATCAGTGTTATGGATAAAGCCAGTACTTGATAAACCCAGATTTAGTAAGCAAAGCAAGAGCCAGCCAAGCAAGCCATCTTGCACTGGCTTCTTTTAGTGCTCATCTCTCTTGAAACCAAGAACAAATTCCTATTGAACAGTGGAAAGGGGGGAGAAAGGGGATTTCTGTGATGGAGACATAGACATGCTGACTCATACTGGGATGCCAGAAACAACCTGTTTACAGCCCAGGAACAGACAATTTTGGCACCTCTGTGCCCTCTCCTGAGCTGTGCCCCTCACTAGTGACAGTGCCAGGCAGGTGCCAGCTGTCCCTTCCCTGGCAAAGCTGCCAGTGCTGCTGGTTACAGGGAATGTGGGGGGCCCTGGGAGAGGGGGCTCCCACTGGGAAAGAGAGACCAATTCCTTCCCATAAATTAATGACACTGAAAGAAGCCAGGGAAGCCATTACCTTCTCATGGTTTTCTATTAAAATCTCAATCACGATGTTCTGGAATTTGATGTCCATAATGGCAGCGACTGTTTCCTCTTGAGGTCGAAGCAGTGTCGGCCCAAACACCACACCCAGATTAGCAACAGTCATCAGGTTCTGCTTGTGATTATCTGCAACTCTGGGAAAGAAAAAAAAAACAAAAGAGAAAGAAAATGAAGTAGGTGATGGAACTAATCTGCAGGGAACCCCCTCTCTGCTCTCCCTGACTCGGGGTTGGCACAAGGCTTACAATGCTGTTTACATTTTTTACGCTCCTGGTGAGCTCCTTGAAGGCTCAGCCATGTGGAAAAGTACAAATTTAACTGTTGTGTTCCTGGAGACCTTTCAGCCTCCATGAACTGACTAATCCCACAAAACCCCAACCCTGCACCGGCCACTGAGCCTCATGCTGCAAACCACTCCCAGGAAAACATCTTGAATCATTAATGCTTAAAACCCTTCTGAAAACAAATTGTTGGACCTCTGACACACGCTGCTCTCCAACTCAATGAGTGACCTCATATGTTCCAAAGGCCAATTCCTTCTCAGCCATTCCAGCGCTGGGCTGCACCAGAGGTCAGCCCCATCCAGGCCATCCAGACTGGCTGGGAGGTTACAATGGGTCTTTACCCCCACATCCCCATGCCCCACATCTGCCCTTCTCCATCCTGCTGAGGAAGCCACCTGAGATGAGCACCTGCTCACCCAGGGACCCACCAACACTCGAGCTTCCTCCCTGCCACCTCCATCTCTTTTTTTGTTTGTAGGAGGGCACAAACCAGTTCAGAAAAGTGAAGTAGTTCACACTGAGGATGTGACCCTGGTCTTAGTGGTACAAATCCCCACCAGCCCTAATGGGGCATGTCCTCTGCTCTGTCTCACCCCAAGGACACGCTGCCATGCACTGAGGACACAATGCATGCAGGAGGCAGCCCCCACCCATGTCAGACCATGGATGCAGGGACCAGGAGCTCGGCTGCCCCATGGCAAAAGCCTGGTTGAGGCACGGACAGAACTCTCCAGGTACTGTGGACTCTGCTGAGTCACACAGGGACACATGAGGGCGGCGCAGCCGGGACCTGCAGCACAGCCCTGCAGCCCCGTCTCCCTGAGTCTTTCTTGTGGTTTTCTCCTGACCTCTTCAACCAGGAAATGCGGCGGCTTCAGGCTGTGTGCTCACACAGTTTCAGCCAGAGGGGGTTTTAGTGTCTTTTCCCTTCACTCTTTCTCTCCTGTTTCCATGGACAAGTGCAAGGGAGGAGCACAGAGTGAGGCTGGACTGCCCCAAAAATTCATTGCCTTGAGCTTTTGCTATTGATCTTGGGGCCAGGATATTTGTGTGCATGCTCAGTGTATTTCAGCACACTGTAAGCACAGGCTGGCTTAAAAGGAAAGATGCTTTCCATCCTTCTCCATCCAAATCTCACTTGAACCAGCAAAGAACTCATTCCTCATCTCTATATACAGCTCCTCAGGCAGCAGATGGGGACCTCAGCACAGAGGAGGCCTCAGGGCTGCTGGTCTAACTTCTTGAAACAGCAGCATCAGCCCTGCTTACTGCCCAGGCAAGAAGCCTCACTCCGGTGCATGTTACATCCCTGGAGAACAGCCAGAGCTGTCACCTCCACCGAGTCTGCGCTCAAAGGTGGGAGGTCCTGGCCAAAGCCCCTCGGGAGCTGGTGGAACCTCCCTCTTACCCGTAACTCCCCCCACTGTCAGGAAGCTCTGAATATTTTATCACAAGCGTGTGGGAAATCTCCAGCGTCAGTAAACGCTGTGGGAGATGGGCTGCCCTGGAGACAGGCTCCGGCACAGAGATGACAACCTTGCCAGTGCTGAGGTGATGTGCTGCCCACAGAGCTGCTCTCACCCCATCCAGGCTGGAGATTCCAATCCCCAGATGGGCACAGTGCCTCTCACCATCCCCATTCTCACCACAGCCAACCTGTGCACGGCAATGCTGGCACCACCCACCGTGACCCACGGAGCCCTGGAAAGGGGGAGAAAACTTGCCTTGGGGAGTCACAACCCCGTGCATCAGTGAGAAACTCAGTAGTCCAGTAAGAATCATTATATACTACACAATACTTCTCTGAGGATTCAAACCTTCCCCTCACTCCCACCAAGACATTTTCGCATTGCAACATCTACATTTCAAACACACACTCACGTGCTCCTAACCGGATTTGGAAAAACGCAGCTGCAATTCAAATGGCTTTGAAAAGTACTAATAAAATAATAATAATTTCAGTGATCTTCTGTGGTTAGTAAAACAATGTTCATTTATAAAAAAAACAACCGAATTGATCTAAGTCATACAAAATTAGGTTCCTCCATTTCTCATTACCGTTACCATGTCCTACATCACTCTAATAAATTGCACTGTCACCGGCTCACTGTCACGGCGAGGCAGCTGTGCGTGGCCCGGATAATTATTTCAGACTGAGCTATTAATGGCTTCCCAGGCAAGACATGGTCCTGCAGCACCAGCATGCCCAAGGAATGTCCACACATCCACATGGGTGGCCCTTGCCTCCATCACCAAACTCCACTGTGCTTTATTTAGCCTCTGAAAGTGTGGGAGCCATTCTGCAGCTGTGTAATCTGGCTCCTTTCTGGAATAAACCCTAGTGGCACACGAACTCCTGATCTGCATCCCGGGTACTTCTCCAGCAATAGCCTTCCCCACACTAGGTCACCACAGCTACGCTCCAAAACATGATTCACCTTTCACATCCTCCAAATTCCACATCCATTACCCACAGGATAATTTACTCTATATTATAACTCTTCATCATCTTTTGTACTAGGAAATAATGCCACAGTTTCTAAAGATGGGGTGTTCTCAGCCCAAAGTGAGCTTAATGCCGGGGCTGTTCATCAGGGACTGGCAGTGCTGTTCCTCAGCTGCCCTTTAGAAGGTTTCCAAGCATTCATTGTATTATTCTTTTAACCTGCTGTTTCTTTCCTGCCCTCAGTGCACTTTGAAAGCACTGCACTAACATTAACTTTGATGGGCCCTTTTTCCACTCCCTCTCCATACCCACTTTGGAGGAGTCACATCCAGCACAGGGAAGAAGCAACAACTAATGGAGGAATGTGCAGAACCTCATCACTCCTGCTTAGGGCCCACAATGGGCCAAGCTACCACTGGCTTTTGGACTCTGGGCTGTGCCTCCTCCTCTCAACACATGATGGTTCCCATGTGCCTCCCTCCAGGATCAGCGGGAGATCAGTCTGGCAGCGTGGGACAGTCCTTGGACAGGGGAATATCTGCGCTCAGCAGTGCCTCCCCAACAAGCAGCTCCACAAAGAGCTGACCCATTTGGTGCTGACCCAGGAGCCGTGCTGGATGCTGCCAGCACCCAGCCAGTGGTGCTGAGACCGAGCCCGGGACACCCTGGGCCAGGAGCCCAGCGCTCCCGTGGGAGCTCCATCCCTGCAGGTCATTTCCCGGGGTGTCCGTGGACGCCGCTCACTTTACACTCACTTTCAGCGAAACAAAGGAGAATGGGAGCGGAGTAAATGCATGTTGTGTGGTAAATTAGATTACACACAGGTTGCCTGGATACCGTATAATCACCGCCATGACCAACCGCAATTTAATACAGGGTAACTGGTAGCCAAGGTTCAGCACAGGGAAAGCACAGGAACAGTAAATATTCCCTGGCTGCGCTGGCTCGTGGTCGGCACCGCGTAGGGGAGGAGAATGGCAGCGGGTGCCATGGGCGGGCAGCACGGCACGGGCCCTCGCTCCTCTTACTGAGATTAATGAATTTGGCCTTTTCAGCCTGCTCAATGGCTCAGACTCATTTTCACTGAGACCCAGGCAAAGAACTCATTTGCTTCTCCAGCAACTTATACAGGTGCTTCCAGTCCTCCCAGTAAGAGCCAAGATCCAGCACCAGCCCAGTGCTGGGGCCGTGGAGCTGCTGCCAGCACCACAGCTGAACATCACGCACGGGGCCCAGGACAACATAAAATGGACCAGCATGAGACCCCTGGGCTCTGACCTGACACTGGTGGACATAGTCCAACCCCTGCCCAGCACACTGGGCACCAAGAGCCACAGAGCTCCATGGGGGCTGCTCCAGTGGATGCCATAAGGGCAACCGGCTCTGCTCCCCCCAGAACTCCTGCTCCCTGTGTCTGGAATACATACTTTGTGCCAGTATTTTATATATGTGTGTATATATATATATACATACACTTTTATATATGTATTTTATATATAAAATACATGTATCTGAGTATCAGCCAGAAGTACCATTATTAGTTCAAATATCTTCCCTGATTCAGAACAAAATCTCTGAGCAAAGAACCATTTGAAGGGAACAAAGGCAAAGTCTGGAGTGTTTCTATTTCCGTGCCTGGGACAAACCTTTGAAAACAAAGTGCTTGTTGTGGCTGGCCTAGCAAGTCCTTAGAGGATGGAAAATAATGCAGCTAATTCCTATTGCTACAGGTAAAAATCCATCTCCTGTCTGCCATCACCAGTAGAGCTGTTTAATGTGAAAAGCCAGTCACGCAGAGGCCAGCAATTCCCAAAATTATTTAGGCTGCTCTGGGTAATTTGATAGAAATTAAACACTCACCTTTGACTCTGGATGTGCATGAGAGGTAAAAAGCAGAGGGAGTGCAGGCAGCACGCTGGGCTCTGAGTGGGACCTGTGGATCCACCATCCTGGGTGGGGTGTTGGCGTGTGGCAGAACTGCACTTACCCCACATTAGGGAGAGCCCACCAGAGCAGCAACTGAGTTCCCACCCAGTTCATCCAAAGAATCATAGTATCATGGAATTATTTAGGTGAGAAAAGCTCTACAGGATCATTGAGCCCAGCTGTTCCCCAGCAATGCCAAGGCCACCATTAACCCACATCCCCACGTGCCACATCTACATGGCTTTTTAATTCCCTCCAGGAATGGTGACTCCACCATGGCTCTGGGCAGCCAGGGCCGGACAAACCTGGGCATGAAGGAAATTTCTGTTATATCCAACCGAAAACTCCTCTGGGATAACTTGAAGCCATTTCCTCTTGTCCTGTCACTTGTTATCTGAGAAAAGATCAGATCTCCACCTGGCTCCATCTTCCTGTCAGGGTGTTGTAGAGCATGAGAAGGTCCTCCCTGACCCTCCATTTCTGCAGGACGAGCCTCCCCCAGGCCCCTCAGCTGCTCCTGGTGCTCCAGACCCTTCACCAGCTCTGCTGCCTGTCTCTGGACACGATCCAGAAAGCCCCCCTGCAGCAGCACAGGCTGTGCTCGGGGAGGCTCAGCACAGCCAGGCTTTGTCCAGGTGGAACCCCACAGCTCCCTGCTCCCAGCTGCCCCCACTTCCAGCCATTTAATCTGGATATCACCCAGGAATGGACGGACAGACACAGGCGGCTGTGAGCGCACACAATTGCTGGTATTTATCAGATACAATCTAATGGGTTCTGGGAAATGTTCCTGTGTGCATTTAACTCATCCCTGCACATTATTGAGTTTAATTGCACTGCAGCGAATGAGTGTGTAGGTGGAGAGCGGGTGAGTGGCCGGGCTGGTCCCCACTCAGCTTCATCCCTCTCTGAGGGGCTGGCAGAGTTGTGTCCCAGGAGATGAATGGCCCTGCAGGTCCCTGGGGATGACTCACTCTTGCTCAAACCCACGGTGGGTTTCCCAGCCTCGGGAATGTGTCCAATGGCCAGGAACGCAGCAGGTGTTTATTGCAGGCGGGTTGTGACCACAGCGCCCAGCACAGAGCTGGGGAAACCACCCCTGCAATTCCACCTGCAGCAGCACCCACTGGTGTCCCAGGCAGCTAAACTGGTCAATCACACATTCCTAAATCATTCCTAAAATGGCTGTGTGCATCATAGGAGGTGACAGGGACACTGGGCTGCAGTGGCTGCTGGGAGATGGCCATGGAAAACCAAGGTGCACGGCCAGCTCCGCTTCTGCTCATGTTTGAAAGGCACCCAGCACATGGGTTAGTGGTGGCCTTGGCAGTGCTGGGGTAACAGTTGGAGTCAATGACCTTAAAGGGTTTTTCTAGCATTCATGATTCCCAAGCTGGAGCACACAAGCACAGAACTGCCACACTTCCAAATTGCACAACCACCCCTTTACCCTGCTCTTGGGGGCTCTGGACATCCCTGTACTCTTTGGGCTTTTCTTGTATGCAGGGAGCTCTGCAAGGGCCAGAGGAGTCTGGAGTGGCAGGAGGTCACTGGGCTCACTCAGCCACGCTGTGGGAATTGGGAACATCTGGAATATGGACAAACCCTGCTGCCTGAAGCCCAGGCTCTGCAGGCCACAGGCTTAGAGCTCCTCACCCTCCCCAGCCCCGCCGCTCTGGCGAGCAGAGCCAAGCCTGAGGAATGCAGATGGAGGCCAGCGGATCCAGAAGGAGGACAGATCACCAGGGAATGACAAGGGGAAACTTGCTGAAAGCAAAAACCTTCAGAGGCAACACTGAGGACTAAAGGGGTCCTAGCAAGCAGCCACGCTGCTCTCAGGTTCCCTGCTCATCAGGCAAGGATCAAACCTGTGCCTGCACTGATTCTGGGCGCTTAGACTTGCTCCAACAAGACTCTTTTTCCTCTGGGTGAATCTGGCCACAGCTGGATGCTTGGGTTCACTCCCAGGAAAAAAAAAAAAAGGGCTCATGTTGCACTGAGAAGATGCCAAGGCCAAATGTGAGGTTCAGTATCAGCGAGTCCAATCAGTGTGAATTCCAAACGTGCTGCAACTTGCAAGGAAAACTCACAGGGACCTGTAACACTGCTCCAGTTCAGGCTTACCAGACCAAGCCAGCTTGGTTTCCAAAGCCATCCTCTCTGTCCTCTGTGGCTTTGGGCAAGCTGAGCTTACTAGGGGATCTCTGAGGGATCCCAGATCTGCTCAACAACCCACAGCCCAGGGCTGAGTGGCGCCAGGCTGGCACACTCCCTGCACCCCATCACTGCATCGGCAGCGCTGTAGGTTTCCATCAACACCCTGGTGAAAGCCACAGGCATGGCCACGACTTGATGTTAAATGTTACTGTGGTTTCCACCTGCACAAATACAGCAGCCAAAGGGGCCTCACCCTCAAACATCCCCAGGGACAGGGTGGAATGGGGGCTGCCACGGCTGCAAACACCATCCCCTGTGCCACTGCCATTCCCCAATCCCAGTGCCCCGGCAAAGCCCCTGCTGAACGGGCAGGTTTTCCTTCAAAAACAGAACTCACTGGTGCTGTCACAGTGCAATAACAAACCCACACGGCCAGCGGGGCAATGAAAGCCCCAAGGAGAGGTGTAAGTTACAAACAATCCTTTGAAAGATCTGCCGCCACGGTAAGCGCTGTGCCCAAGTCTACAACCTGCTGTGTGGAAAACAGCCAAAGCAAACGGGCTCCCTGGGAGTCTCCTGTCAGGAACTGGCACTGGGGCGAGCAAGTGCAGCTCCCACCGTCCCTGCAGGGAATCATTCCCAGCTGGAGCCAGGTCATGGGGCCACACGCAGGACGTGCCTGGTGCACACCTGTACATTCACAGGGAAGGAGAACACAGAGGGGGTTTGACTTTTTTCTTTCCCTTACAGGTGTTTTGGAGCACATTCGCTTCACAAATGCAAGGTTAGTGGCCACTCCTCCAAAATACTGCATTTCATAAACCAACAACTTTGGAAGAAAGGAAATACAGGAATAACCAGCTTTGCAAAATAAACTAAGTCTTGGCGAAAAACAGCAGGAGAAATGCTTGTCCCACCTTTGCCAGTGGGACAAGGTTTTGCCTAATGATTGAAAACACCCCTCAATCCCCCAGTTCTGTGTACCCTGCCACACACACATGGGTTGGAACAAGATGGCTTTAAAGGTCCCTCCCAACCCAAACCTTTCTGTGATTCTGTGAGCTGGAGATCCTGCAGAAAACTGCAGCTCAAAGACAACTTGGCGCTGGTGATCTCTGCTCTCCTTCCTTCTGCTGAAAAAAGACTGGACTAAATATCTCTGTAACTGAGTTTGGTTCAGTGCTGGGTCTATTCATACAGAACAATCAAGGGACGTGCTCATTAAGACGTCTCCATCCCACTCTGTCTGAGGGGGACGGCGCAGACATCACCAGGGAAAGACCAGCCAGTTATTGGAAATCTGCTCACTCTCAATTCAGTCTGTTTCCATACACAGTTTCAGTTTCACTGTGATAAACAATTAAAAAGAATTATGTGCTATCAACAACCTCTATCCCACAACACCAAGTTCAAACACAAGCCCACAAGCATTTACACATGAGGAATGCAAAATGCCTGGAGATCCCGGGCATTGAGTGGGAGCTCAGCAGAGATGTTCAGCCAGAGAAACTCCCCAGCAAACCCTGCATATGCTGCATTATGAGCTGCTAAACCATCATGCCAGGTTGTTGACATCACCTTTAGTCCAAGACCCCCTTTATCATACCTACAGACATGTGTCTTGTGCAGGAAGAACCTAACAAGAGGTGCTGGAGGCTCCAGAGCTCATTCCTCTCCTGCTAAAAACTGAGGAGCCTGCAGAATATATAAGGACATTTTGGAGAAGCTTGGAAGGAAAAGCTACCGGCACACACACAGCTGCTCCATGGACAATCCAGGCTGAGGGGGTTAAAAGTTCATCTGCAGAAGCAGAACAAAACCTTTTGCTAATTTACACATTACAGGAAGCCAAGCCCAAAAAACCCAGTGAACACCTACAGGGTTTTTTGTGGTGGTTTTTCTTTTTAATTCTGCAGAATCTCAAAAACAAAACCAGAGGAGTAAAAGGGAGGCAGAGCAGGCAAGGAGAAGGCAGGTATAGACTGCTGCAGGGCACACTGTGCTGTCTGAGCTTTGTGGAAGCATCACCAGCTCCACCAAAACAGATGAGGCAGAGGAGAGCAAAGGGGAAACCAAAGGTGTTGCTGTGCCCTGCAAGGCTCTGACACCTCTGGCTCCAAAGCACAAATCATACAATCATGGAACCACAGAATGGGTTGGGTTGGAAGGGCCCTTAAAGCCCACCTATTTCCAACTAGGGAAAAAGGGGCAAAGAAAGCATGGCAGGAGCCTGACACGAGCCTGAACCAGGACAGCCAAGCCCCAGACAGGATTCTCCAATCTCCAGAAAGGCAGCACGTGCCTGCAGGGAGTCACCTTCCATGCGACCTGCCTTTTGCTACCCATGGGAGCCTCCAGGTCCTTTGGCTCACTCGAACTCCCAGGGCTTTGTCCAGGGGTCAGCAGTGCTGTGATCCAAAAGGAATAAAAACAGACACTGGGCAAAAACATGGCATTCCCAAAGGCAGCAACGAGGATCACTGCCTGGCCCGGCCGCACCAGCTCAGAGAATGCTCCCTGTTTGCTTTTGGCACCCAAATCAGGTGAGGAGCATCTCAGAGGCCTCAGTGGCTAGTGGAAATTTCCAGAATGTCCGGGACAAGAATGACTTACTGGAAGCAATACATAAATCAAGCAAATGAATAGTTACCAGACAGCAGCATAAACAGCTGCCACGGGGATGAAATCAGACCTGCTGTGCCAAGAGGCGTCAGCCTCCTCGCCGGCTGCACCTTCGGGGAAAACCAGGAAAACAACCCAAGGAAAAGCACATTTCTGGGGGATCTGCCACCCCTGGTCTCACACAGGCGCCTCGGTGGGTTCCTGAAGTCGTGGGCACAGAGCCCACCATGGTGAGCACCGGGGACCGGTTCCCAGGGGGCTCTGCAGGGCAGCACGGCTGGGAGCGCGGCACGGGGCTGCCAAGGCCGGGGCTGCTCCACGCCGAGGAAAATAAGCACTGGTTGTATTTTTAGGCAGAAGACCTGGAGGAATTTTTTTCTTCTTCTCCTTTGCCAAGAGTCCCTCGTACACAGCAGCGAGCCCTCCGGAACGCACCACACACCGTGCCCGGCCCCTGCCCTCTTGCACCAACATGGGTTTTGCTGGATCCCCGACTGCAGCTGCCCTGCAGAGCCCATGGAAACCATCGTGCTAATCAGCAGCAAACAATTTGTGCTGGAGATAACAATCACTGTCTTCTTGGTTAAAAAACGTAAACTAGAAAACACCACTGGAGCAAAACCAAAAGGAACCAGTCGGTGTTGGCCAGGTTGCAGCTGGGAGAGATTAGAGATAATTAATTCTGCTAAATACACGTACACACAGCTCGGCTGCAGCCTCCTCCATGGTCCTGACCTTGACCAGAAGAGGAGTAGGTGCACGGGTCAGGGGACATCCGGGGCAGCAGCAGCAATGCTGGGGCAAAGCCAACCCACAGGAGGGTCTGGGAGCCCTGCAGAGGATGCACGAGCCCAGCACCACCTGTGTTGGAGAACTGGACTCACTGTCATGAGAAAAAAAGCAAAGCTCAGGTGTCAAATTATGGCCATGAACAAAAACTAATTCCCGAAATGCTTGAAATATAATCAGAGTGAAATCCTCCTGCTCTGCACCTCCACAGCACTGACTCCTGGGTGAGAATGTACATTAAAAAAAGAAGAAAGAGATAGGGATGATATTGCAGCTCCACAAACGAAAATGGCAGTGCCAGCTCAACTCTGGCAGTGCCACTGCCAGCCCAGCAGCACTGTGGGAGCCTCACTTAGCTTTGACTTACTGGACAGAAAAAAAAGTTGGTTTAATCATAGAAATCATAGAATCCCTGAATGGTTTGGGTTGGAAGGGACCTTAAAGCTCATGTCATTCCACCCCCTGCTGTGGGCAGAGACTTCTTCCACTAGACCAGGTTGCTCTAAGCCCCATCCAGCTCTGGGAAACCTGTGCCAGTGTCATCCAGTCTCACTGACTGTCACCAGGATGCAGGCACAGGCTCGGGGGATGGTCCAGGCTGTGGGTGCTTAGGTTTTCCTGATGACATCTCCTCAGAAAAGCATCAGAACAAAGAGATCTTCTTGCTCTCAGGAACAGCAAATCACAGCTGGGTTTATTACGGGGATTCTGAGAGTGTGAACATGTCCCAGCAAAAAAAATTAAAGGGTTTACCTACTCATTGGTCAAGGAATAAAACTGTAATAGCGAGTTTCACTGGAACCAGGGTCTGCAGAGCAGGGGAGGGAATAGCAGCATTACACTCTGGATGAAGGAGCATGGTCAGGAATCACTCCTGCTCTGTGTGTCTTAATGGATAACTGCCTGGACACACAGACATGAGATAGTGTGAACAGTCTTGGAAATGCAGTAAGGGGCAGAAATCATGTTCACTTTCTAATGATATGCTCTTTTCTCTCCATCCTATCTGGGCCTGTTCCTGAGATCTGTCCTTTCCTTCCTCTGCTAGTCCCTCTCACTGCACTCTGATTTTGGGGGGCACCCAGTTGCCACAGGGAACCCACTGCATTCCTCTGCTGTGCAGGAGGAAGGGCACTGCTGAATTACCTCAGAGGCACTTATCCTGTCTGATACTGGTGTTAATAATTGCCATTTTTTAATGTATCCGCTTTCTTAGCACAGTTTTATTCCTGTTAATAACTGCAGCCCCATCACATGAGGAGCCCCACGTCCCTCGTCAGAGCAGCAGTGCACCGGAGCACGTACACCCCAAAAACCCAGAAGCCATAAACCAGCGAGGACAGGCTCTTTTTCTATTCAGCTGACACAGCCCAAGTTCTGGTTTTAGTGTCAGAAATCTCCACAGCAAGACTGTGAGAAATATTTTTTTAGCTCATCTGATAAACACGCAAATCTTGATTATTCATATGTTACTTAAAATAAAAAACCCAAACAGAAACAGATGAGACAATCCCCTCCAAGCAGCATGGCCCAGTTTGGCAGGGCCAGGCAGCAGGCCTTGGCTTTGCCCACGTTGGCTGTGGGTGCCCTGCTCTCAGCAGCACCCAGACCCTGGCTGGTCCCACCCCTCAGAGCATCCCTGTGGGACAGCCAGGCCCCGTCCCTTCTGCAACACGGCCCCTCCCTCCAAACATCTGCTGCAGATGTGCAGATTTATCTCCACTTATGCCTTTAATACGGCTTTATGGCACTGCAGCCTCAAACAGCTCATTTAGAAGAGTTGTGGCACCAAGCCCTGTCCCCAGCTGCTCCCCCAAGGTACCCCTTGAGCAGGGTGCTGTTCCCAGATCAGGGTGATGCTCCTGGAGCAGGGGCTGCAGGACCAACACCAAAGGGATGCTGTGAGTCCATGCCTGGGGCTGGCTGTGCCTCTCCCTCCGCAGCCCAGGATCCCCCAGAAGTGGCACCAGGGCTGGGAGAGCTCAGCAGAGCAGGCTCTTGCTCCTCAGCTTCCTGCCTTTCTCTGAGATAATTTTTTTCCTATTAAATAACACTATGAGCTGTTTCTCTTCCTAAAATAGCAACACCACCACATTTGCTGTTTGTTTTGTTTCAGTTCCTTCCCCACCAAAACAGCACAAACCCCGCTGTACACCTGCCTCCCCCTCCATGTCTCACTCCATCACCAGGGTTTCCTTCTAAATGGAAAACACTTAAACAATTTTGCATTCCTCGCACACACAGAATCCCAGAATGGTTTGGGTTGGAAGGGACCTTAAATTTCATCTCATTCCACCCCTCTTCCAGGGATGGGGCAGCCAAAACTTTTCTGGGCAATCTCATCTGGCCAAGGGGAGCACCCAAAAGAGCCTGGCTCTGGCTTCAGGCTGTAAATACAGAAGGTTTGAAACCAACACCTAAACCAGCTCTTTGGTTTTTAACAGCCTTGCCAGGGAGTCCATGGAGACACAAACCCATGTCACAAGAAAGCATCTGGAGTTGGTTTTAAGCCTATTTCAAGCACCATTTGTTATTTTTTCCCTTAAACAGATAACTTGGGTTCTCCCAGACCTTCTCCTAAGCAGTCATCCCGATTAACTCATTCCCCAGGTTTCCCAGTCCTGCCTCATCCCTGCTGCTCCTGCAGCACCAGTGCAAACTGCAAGAGCAGGTCCGACCCCGCAGCCTTGAGGCCGCCACAAACATCTGATGATGCTTTCACTTTTAAAACACTAATCAAAGGTTTCCATGGGAACCTGCAGGAGCAGGAAGAAGATGGGAAATTACAGGTCAGCTCTATCACTGAAAGAAAAAAAATTATTCCATTCCTTTGCCCTCGCAAAGTTTCAAGATGACCCAGAAATACTGATTCATCGGGGTGCATAAAGGTAGAAAATACGCCCCAGAGTAGTTGTCTGTTGGGCAAAGAAATCACTTTAATGCCAGGTTTGATCGGAAACTCAGTGAGGAGCTGCACGTCCGCTCTGCCTCCTGGGCAGCCAAACCCCACTCCAGGCCATAAAAAGCAACACGAGATTCCCAGGAGCTTACGGGTTCCTGGTGCCAACACAGGGCCAGGGGCTGGTCGGGAAGCCCCCTTCCCTCATCCTTGCCCCCCTCATCCCTCCCCTCCTCATTCCTCCCTCCCACCCCACTCTGTCGCTCAGCCCTTGGTTCACTCACACATGGGTTTCCAGTTTCTCACCAAGCAGATATGACTCAACACCACACACACACACACACAAGGAAACTTTTCCACCGCTATTAACTTTCAGAGGAAGTGGAAAAAGGAGAGAAAAACACATCAGTCATAAACGTACTTTGCCAAGTGGTTCATGAGCAACTGCAGCATCTGCCTGTTTTTCTCCGGGAGCCGATGAACGAGGTTGTGGATCTCTGACACTCTGGATTCCTGATTCTCCAGTTCTGCATGGGAAACAGAAGACGACTTATCTCTGCATCAAGGGGCTTGTTATGAGAAGACTCATTAACACTAACCCCAGTAGACATCCTGAGGACCTGCTCACACCCAGGCATGGTGTAGATACTCTCCATGGCACTGCTCCTTCCTACCAACTCCAAGCAGTTGTTTCCAAAGGAAGACACTTAATGGGCTGAAACTGTGAGCCAAGAGCAGATGTCACGTGAACAGCCAGTGGTGAGCAGGGCAGGGCAGAGCTGGCTGTAACCAGAGCGACTCCAGCAATGGGAATATCGTCAGGTTCCCTTATGTCCAGTGTGCCCAGCAAAGGTCAGACTGGAGCATCCGTTTGGATCCATGGGTACTAAGTGGGAGCTGCTGACAGAGGCCACCATCGCTGTGGCCATGGATCGTGTGAGCCCCTCATGGCCCTGGCTCCTTCCATAGCTGCCAACAGAGAGTTACCTGCTCCCAGCATAGCCACTTCTCCCAGGAAAGTGACAGGAACACAGCACAGACATCTGAACCACCACTGGTCCCATCAAACACCCGAGGGCGTTGTTTGAACAACAGCCTCCCCCGCCTTGGCAGCTGATGGTCACAACAAGCGGGAGCCGCCGCCAGCTCCGCGCTCCCAGCACCATCTGTGCTTCCTCTTCATCTGGTCACCTCCCAAACAACAACCTGCCCCGTGGCTCTCCATTCTTATTCTGCTTTCTGGGACGGGAGCCCGGGAGGTCGGTGGGGAGGCAGCAGGGCAGAGGGAATCTCAGTAACTTGCAAATGAGGCTCCACTTTGGGAGCGGGGCCATAAACATCAACAAACTCACTCGCTGCTTTGATGAAGCTCCTTTGAAACTGGTACATCATGAGGGGCCCTGGGAGCATTCTGGAAGATAAAAAGGAAACAGGCACAAAACACATCTGGGGAACACAATCCACACACAGAAAGCTTTGCCTCTACCAGAAATTCAGCTCCATTTTGAAAAGTGCAGAATTAAGCAGCAGCAACTCTAATTAATTCCCCTCATCAGAAGGAATAAGATCTATGCAAGTACCTTTGATTTATTCGTCACTAAATTAATCTTTAATTTTAGCATTCCTTCAGTAATATGGAGTTTCACTGCATTACTGAGTCTGTGACTTCCAAGTAAGTTTAAAAATAAATTAAAAAGATAAAAAAGCCTAGTTGTAAAACATTCACAATCTCCATTCCCATTCAATTCCCCTTGCCCCCTCCCACTGCTGCATCCCTTCAGAGGGTCACACTGGTGCTGCCCACGTTCCTCTTTGCTTTCCCAGCATTTCAAACTCTGGAGCAAAGGTTGTTGCCAATCACGCAGAATTCTGTAGTGTTCTCGGCTGAGCTCCATCATGCTAATTACACTCATCACCCTAATTGGATTTAGCCTCTCTCTTGTGCTCCCTCACTCTGTCAAACACAACCCAGCACACACAGCAGCCACAGAGAGCAAGAAGCTGCGGTCACAGCAGGTAGAAGCATGTTGTGGATAATGAGATGCTGCCAGCTGCCAACACCCGAGCCCGGTGGGAAGATACCCAGGACGATAAAGGCATCGACTTACACACAGAAATTATAACAATAAAGCTCAGCACCGCGTCTGGAAAAGCCCTACAGCCGCTGCCCTTTACACAGCACTGCCCCCACCCCCTGCCACGAGCTCAGAAGGTGGAAGTCCATTGGGAAAAGCTCAGGGAAAAGCTTAAATTAAGGCAGGAAATGCAAGAATGAACTTTTAAAATCATGTTTGTATGATACGTGCGTCTGTCAGAGATGAGTGTGTTCCCCAGATTATACTCACACATGCTGGAAGGTCAGCAAAAAGCCAGAATAAATTACCTAAGAGCAGTTTCTGCTCTGTTTCTATCACAGTGCTGTCACTAAAGGTTTGCAATAATGGGCAGTAATGTCCCAGACCACCACTGAACCCCTCCTGAAGACAGGTGAGGGTTTTCTCCTTACCTCAGGTATGTTTTCAGTGCACTAGTAATGGTCTTGATCTCCCACTCTGCACAGATCTCTGTGTCTGTCTCTGTGGCTGTTTTGGGATCTAAGGAAGAAGACAAAAAAGACAAAAGGGAAGAAAAGTGAAGACAATTCCATTTTGGGCCAGGTCAGCTGTGTGGAGAGACTGTCATGTCCCATTTTATTTGCTATTCCCAGCTCAGGGTCCACAGCCGACCCCCATAGACACATCAGCAGGGGAATGGGGTTCATCACCTGGGATGGGCCACATTCACTGGGATGGGACAAGAGAAAGGAAAGGGAATCATCCATCCCAAGCAAGGCCATGGGCAGTTTGTCTCTGAGGGCGACAGGACAGAGGGCACAGCAGCCTGTGGTGCTCAGTGACAGCGGTGACAGCCGGGCACAGACAGGACAAGGGACCCTCTTCCCACAGATGCCGAACATCATCCTGCATCCATCTCCTTGCGGAGGCAATTACAGCCCATCTCCTGCACAGACACCATCAGGCCAGCAGGAAGTGGCCTGGCCATGGATACCTCAGGCACAGCACTGAGTCCCAGCACGGCAATGGCTCCGTGCCAGGGTGAGGAGCACCGCGCCGGCCACAGCCGGGGAGAGGCAGGGCATGGATGCGCCCCATGTGCCCCGTCTCTCCTATGTGGATGCTCCTCCACAAACACTCTTTGCTAACTCAGTGCTGGAAACACAGCCAGGATCCTGCTCCCACTGAAATCCCAGGGAAGCCTCTGCGGGGATCCCGGGATCCCGTCAGTGCCAAGCGTCCCTGGGGAGCAGCGCAGGCGCGGGGGCTCCCACCATGCCCAAGGCCAAGGCTGACACAGCCACAGCTGCTCGCACCATCTGCTCCTACAGGCTCAGCTCAGGGGGTATTTCTGCCTTTTCACAGACACAAATAATGCACTTTTGAATTTTAAAGCCCCAGGTAAGCATTGGGCAATTTTCAGCCTACTTAAAAGAATGCCCTGAATAGAGTGTGGCTTTCCCTTGGAGCAATGGGTTTATTTTAATTAAAAAAAAAAAAATAAAAAAATCAAGAAGTGCACCTGGAAAAGTAAACACGTGAGAAATGTATATTCACACAAAGATCATGTGTGTCTCAGCAATCACACAAATGAACCTCATCCTTCCGTGTCAATGCTGAGGAAACTTCCTACTGCACTGCCTTCATAAGAAGGAAATTTTAATAGAGTCAAAATAAGCTTAGCATAGTAAAAAAAAACAAAAAAAAAACCAAACAAAACCCACCAAAAAAGTTCCACCTTTTTTTAAAAGAAACTTTTTAACCAAAGTAGAACAAACAAGTCCAGACTGTGTGTCTTTGCAAAACCTCATCCAGCAATTTCTAGGCAGGATCATGGAACACGAGGTGAAATTCCACAGTCGGTCCCATGAAAAGGCTCAGAGCAGCTAATCAGTTCCCCTTGACCTTCAAATTTATGAGTCTGCAAAAAGTGAGCGCTGTGGGTTCCAGCTGCAGCATCTGTCTCCCCAGGCAGCGATGCTGCAGCCAGAGCCACAGCTCTGCCTCCCACAAGGACACACTTCCACAGGAACTGGGGTCAGTGTGGGGTAGGGGCTGGAAAGGCACCCATAGCCCAAAGTCAGCATTAACCCTGGAGCTGCTTTTTCTGCCAGTCACTGATCTGATGTCTCTCACAAATTTCTCCAGGGCAAGAGGAACCACCTGGGGCACTACCTCATCACCCAGTTGTAATTCTCACCAAGAGACTTCCAAAACCGCCACAGGGACATTCCATCCCAGCACTGAGGGGCCTGAAGGAGCCTGTTCCCAGCCCTTATGGCCCACGTGGGGAAGAAGCAAGAGCAGATCGGATACTGTGCTGATCCCAGTGCTGAGTTCAGACCTGCTGGTGCCCCCACTGTCCTCTGACACACTACCACAATAAATCCTTTCACAAGAGCTCCCACTGATAAAAGTTTGGTTATTTGTTGGGTTTTGTCCTCCTTTTGATGGCACCTGGTGTCGGTGAAGGCTGAGGAGATGACCTGTCCCTGGAAGCACCTCCCCACTGCTTCACCCTGGTTCAGACCATGACAAGCTGTGCTGCCTCAGCCTGAAACCCACAGGCTGGGGCTGTCCCTGATCCAGCTGCTGCCCATGGGGAGATGGTGCTCCACAGTTCCTGCACCGACCTCCTGCAGGGACACCTCATGCCAAAGCCCTTCCCGGCAGTGTCACTGACACCAGCTCAGGGAAACTTGATCTTTTTGCCATTTAAACTGTATGTGAAGCAGTAATGCTGCCCACATTCATTTCTAAATATAAGGGAAACCTGATGTTGTAAGCACAATTTGGCTCCTCCGTTCATAAGGGTTGGATCCGAATGGGAGTGTCCGAGCAGAGCGGTGCCGCTGCCGGCAGGATATCAGAGCCCCGAGGGCAGCAAGAACAGATGGGCTTTGACAAGGGGCATGTTTCTGTGACACTGACTTCACAGACAGCCCAAACACCGGGGCTGAGGAAGTTTTAATCACCCACAATTTGGAGAAAGACATGGAGTCATGGGTTTGCAAAGCATCCCAACGACTGACGGCAAGGGGGATCCCCAAAGAGGGTCCTGCTTCCAGCCCCCACTCGCCTGTAACAGGGCTTCCAGCATCAACAAGTAATGAGGACACGCCAGGACAAAGGAAAACCACCAGCAATATATCACGGCGTTATGAGACATGAGGTCGACAGCTGAGTGGCTTCAGTCGCTGAGGAGATAACGGATGCTGGATGGCATCCAAAACCGAATCCCTCCCAGCTCTGGAGAGCTCTTCACCCAAGCGAGTTCTGCCATCTGTCACAGCCCCAGGACTCACCAAGACCAAGACCACCCTTAGAGGAGAGTTCGGGGTCCATCGCTCTGCCAGCCCACGGGATGAGGTGCAGCAGCATGACAAGCATCACTAGAGGACCTGGCTGTGGACCTGCTGCCCCCCTGAGCACCCAACCCAAAGCAATGCTCTTCATCTGATGCTCTAAAGCAACCGTGCCCAGCGTGTGCCACAGAAGAGCCCTGGCTCCCCCGCCAGACCTGGGGGGCCATGGGGCACCTTCATGTGTCCCACAGCCTGTGCCAAACTTCTCTAATAAAAGCATCAGTCACCAGCTCTCGTGACTGCAGCAAACTTTCCAAATGCCAGAGCAAAGCTGGCACACAGAGGTCCCCTGAGCCTGGATTTAGTGCCGTGCCCTTCTGCTCCAATCACCCCTGGATTATCAATTTTCCATAGGTTGATGCTGACAGCTGTAACAGCTACCAGGGGCTTGGATCAGTGAACACCTCAGTGGTGGGAAAAGAAGGGGGAATTGGGAAAGGAGAAGGAAAAGATGTTTAAAGTGAAACACAACAGATTAAAACTTCCTGTGAGGAGAAATGCGTAGAGAAAGGAGCACTGGAATTTTCTGAGGGTAAGGGAAATGAATTTTTGTAGCAAAGGAATGATAATAAGTGAAGGGAAAGATGAAAGAGAACAGAAATGCCACTTATTTCCCTCAAGGAGTAACAAAACACATTTAATCGGGCACTAACAAATTATTAAGCATTTGTTTTCCCATTCCCACAACAATTTCATAGGTGGTTTCGCCAAGTCTGAGCAGCACCAGACAGGACTGGCCAAGAGGCAGCTGCCCTGCTCCAGCCCAGATGTGTTCTCTCTTCAACCGTGTGCCCAAGACATGCCTGGACGGACTGACAGACTGCCTAGGGCTACAGCTGTGGGATGGAAATGCTGACTGCGAGGCCAGGGGCTGAAATGGTTTTGTCCCATATAGCCTGACCCAACCTCAGCACCAGCCTGGACCACAGGGAGCTGAGAAGGTGCTTCTGGAGGGGCAGCAAAAAGAGCAGAGAGTGGGAGGGCTGAGTTCCTCTTTGGGTCAAGAATAACCCCCAGGCTGTAGCTGACATGGAACTGGACTGGGAGTTAGGATAATGATTTCTTCAGTGCAGCCCAAAAAGTGTGACCCAGCACAGGGCTCTGCACCATGGTGGGTGATGGAAGCATGATATTTCCAAAAAGGAACCACTCCAGGAAAAGTCAGCCATGGTGTCCCAGACCTGCCCCAGGAACAACAACCAGCTCTCAGACACAAGACCTATTTGCTCCTACACATTCCAGTGCTCAGATCCAGCCCACAGGAATGCTGGTTCAGAGCACAAAGGCACTGGGAGCGAACACATCCTCTCTCCGGCCCTCACACCATGTCAGAGGTGAGAGGCTCTGAGGCTGCTGGGCACACACAGGGGGCTGCACAATGCCAACACCAAGCTCTGTCATGGCGTGATTCTACAGCTTTTCTCTCCCAGGCAACCAAAACTGAAAGGTCCAATGCCTCAGGCACGGGGGAAACACATGCTGGAAAGGTCTGGGCAAGACTGTGATAAACAGGCACAAGAAGGTCCATAGAGAAAGCAAGAAGAGCCACAGGCAGCATGCAACACGCAGGAGAAAATAATTTCAAAGTGTGCTGGGAACAGGGGGGCAGGTAGGAGATGAAAACCTAAAGCTTTCAGCTATTTCTTTGAAGATTTTAGTTTGCATTTGGGAAGGCTGCCAGAACTCAGAGTGCATGTGAGCAGGACACCAGTGACTGCACCATAGACCTCACAGAGCAACGTCCTACACGAGTCCTACCTTCTGACCTGCCAGCGGGGCCCAGGGACCTCCCAGCCTCTACCAGCACGTGGTCCTAAGGGCACATTCACCACAATTAGGGACTCCAACAAGAGCCTCTGCTCCCAGCTGGCAAGACTTCAAAGCCACACAGTCAGCTTGCCTTTAACAAAATACCAGATACTTACCCATTAATATACTGAGCAGCTTTTGAACTCTGGAGTTTACTCCAACAATACGGTAGAGACCCTGCTCATTGATCCCTAGGAAAAATAAGGAGCTTATTAGGAGAAGGTCACAAGAGCTGCTAATATTTCTTTCATTTCTTTGGCTTCTCGAATAGCAAAGCCACCGAAACCTTCTCACCAGCTACATACAAAATTATATAAGAGGGTAAAATTTGGGGTTGATATCAAGGCTTTTATGTATTAAAAGTGTTACACTCAATTAGCTCAGGAATAAGGATCTAAGGGTGCCTTTCCTCCTCCCCACAGCCATCAGGGGAGCTACAGCTTGCCCCGTGAAGGATCTGCACTTAACAAGGGCAGTTTAGGAAAATTTTGCTGTGTCACAGTCTTCAGGTTGAGGTCTGAGCCTTTTGCATTTCTTCACTCCCCCATGTGGGGCCAGGACACTCACAAGAATCCTATCTGTATACAAGGAGTCTCCACAAGAGGTTTTGGGGAAGCAGTGCCATGCCCACCTCTGTTATCCCACGTGCTTTGCAGCATTCCTGCAGCAAGGATGCTCAAATGAACCCCTGCCTTTGGTCCCATCCCCTCTTTTGCACACCCAGTGTTTCACTGCCCAACTCTGCTCCAGTGTTTGCTGAGTCCAACCACAGGGCCAACGCGTGTCTCGGCAACAGCATCGGCCCAAGCACGTTACTGGGTTCATCTGATGTGGGTCTGAGGGTTAATGAGTCACTTTTGTCCATGAAAAGAGCAGGAAAGCAACTGCTCCACTACCAACAGCTGCAGGGCTGCCCCAAAGCTGCCCTACCTCTTGTTTCCACAGCGTGGATGCACTTCTTGATGATGCTGAAGCCGATACTGTCCAGCTGGGCAGCTGCAGGGGAAGAGAAGAGAGAGGTGATGAACACCTGGCAGAGGGACAGAGCACAATGCTCCTCCTGAATCCCTGCCATCCCCAGCAGTGCTGCACCACTGCCCAGAGGAGGCAGGGAGGAGGAGAAGTAGAGAAATGAGGTGTTCAGGGCAGAAAAGCCTGAGTACGGCAGCTTGTACCGGGTGTAGCCCAGGCAAGCACAGACACTGACTGTCATTCCAGCCTCCACGTCCCTCTGAACCAGCCCCTCCACACACACTGAGAAGCAGAGCCCTGGGCTCTGCCAGGCATCTACCTCTGTGGATGGTCAAAAATTACTTTAGGATCAAGGTGAGATAACCCAAACTTGTCTGGAAAGTTGACAACAGATTGCTTGGAAAAAAGGAAATAATACATTATTGACACAACAAATCCCCCCAAATGGCAGCTTTCTTGATGAGTCCCAGGGAATTCCTACACATCCTTTCTGTTCTGCACCCAGCCAACCAAGCCACACATGTGCTGGAGAGCAATCCAAACCAAACAGTTCTGTGATTCTACAAAATGTGGAGGTAAAAACATCACACGAAGAGGAGAGAGCTGACAGTGCTTGACAGTGGAACAGCATTAAGAACTGGGAGATGGGAACAAATTTTGGGTCAAATCTCTGTCTGAAGCATCTCCTACGCCCAGTGGGAGGGAAACTGCCCCTGGGGTGCCCATCAGCACTGACCCTAACCCCTCCTGCACAGCCCAGGCGGCTGCTCCTGCCCCCAGCAAGGCAAAAGTCCAGCTGAACAATATTGTCCCGTGAGCCATCACATGCCATCCTGCTCAGCCTCACCCAGCACAGATGTGCACAGTTCAGATTCTTTTATTAGCACAAATGACATATTTATTTGAGCAAATTAGGGTGTCCCAAAGGCAGCTGACTCTGCCTGAGACTGAGAGCTAAAACATTGGAGTTAATGGGACATACAACTCAACTCACTCGTGCCAATGCAGGTTTTCACTTTTAATTTCAAGGAATTAACTGAACACAGATCCAAACACCTGCTGGAAAAAATTCATCCCACAGACAGCTTTCCACCACTGCCTGGAAAACACTGCTCACAGACAGCTATTTGTTATGGAAAATTACTTCCTTCCCACAGAAAGGTTTGGGAAACCTTCCATAGGAAGGAGACCCACAGAGGAGGGTGTGCAAAGCTTCCCTGGCCTCCAGACTCCAGGGAATGCCGTGTTGTGAGAGACACAACTCATTCTGTGGAGAGCAGGGCAGAAAGGGATCAGAGCCCAGGGCTGGCACTGCCCTCACAGCAAGGCACGTGCAACTTCCCTCCTTTGCATTCCCCCTGCTCACATAGTTTATTCACACATGGATCCACTGCTGCTCCATGACCAGCTGCCAGCTCACGGTTGCATGGAGCAGTCCCTTCCTAATCCCTTGTTTTGAGTTCTCTGCTGGGGGTGTTCTTTGTCTGATGAATGGCACAAGGACCCAAAACAGTGCAAAGTAAAACAGCTCTATTGTGTTTTTCTGGGCAAGCAGGGTTTAGTGCCGAGCCAACATAAGCACACGAGTTGCAGGATGCCTGTGCCATAGGACGTGTGGACATCCAGAAACTGCAGGACCCTTTCCTGGGCACCTGGAGGGCTCCCAGCACCACTCTCCGAACACAGATGCAGAATAAAACCAACGTGCCTTCTGCATCAGCAGGGCACAGCTGCCATAGCCCAGATCACTCAGGTACAAGGGTACCTGAGTAGCACAAAACCACAGTGTGGAAACTCTCTTGTACCAGCAAACCTTGTTCAGCAGGTCTGATCAGCCTTGGCTTGGCACTGATATGACCCTGACCTTTGGGTGTCCCTGCGTGGTGCTGTCCAGCCAGCACAGATCACTGTTTCAGGCTCTCTGAAGAGCCTGGTTTATGCAAGTGTCAACCCATTTCATAAAACAACAATTTTCCTTTTGTCCCTTACATGTTTGGACTTAAGCAAAAGACACCTACAACTCCCAAGGCCAGGTTGGACAGTTCTTGGAGCAACCTGGTCTAAGGGAAGATGGCAGGGAGTGGAATGAGATGAGCTTTAAGGTCCCTCCCAACCCAAACCATTCTGATTCCATGATTCTATAAGCCTGCAGAGCCAATTGCCTCATGGCCAAGCAGGGCTGGGATCCCACCTCCCTGCAGCAATAGCAGGGGCAGGAAACCCAGCAGTCCCCCTGGATGGAAGTGACCTGGAATAATCCCCCTAAGCAGATGAATAAGCTCTTCCACTCATTGCCGAGCTCTGGATCAGGAAAGGTCGGGGATTTATTTGCAGTAGTTACATCCAGAAATAATATCCATTTGATTAAATATCCAAAGTGCCTTCATTCATCCTTAAATTTAACTTTTAATGAGCATTGTAAAAGCTTGATTTCCCCTCTCACAGAGCAGCTGCTCTTTATCTCAGTCATTTACCCAATGATTCAGTTCAGTAACAGCCCAGATCAAAGACAGATTTGGATCTACTGCTGTCCAGATCACAGAACCATGGAATCATCTCGGTTGGAAAAGCTCTCTAAGGTCATAGAGTCCAACTGCTCCCTCAGCACTGAAAAGGCCACCACGAGCACATGTCCCCAAGGGCCACATCCATACATCTGTTAAATCCCTCCAGGGATGGGGACTCCATCACTGCCCAGGGCAGCCTGCGCCAGGGCTGGACAACCCTGATTTCCAACAGTCCCTGTCTGCCTGTCCAAGGGCAAGCAAAAGAGCCTCCCTTGAGGCTCTCTTTCCCCAGGGAAGCATGCGAGACCCAGCTCCAGGCTCTTCCTACAGCAGCAGCGTTCCAGTGCCAAGGAGATGCACTCCCCAGGCTGTAATTAATCTACAAGAGAAACATTTTACATCGGCAAGAGTGATACACATCACCTGTACTGCAGCTGCTGCCCAGACACACCCCCACACTCATCTGACCTTCAAGTAGCATCACATCTCTAGTGCTAGTGAGTTGGTCTCATCCCATTCTATTTTTGCCTAGCAGATTATTTCTATTTAATCCATTAATTCCTTTACTTTACGCTGATGTGGCATATCAGAGCATCAGGAAGGGGGCAGGACTGAATCAGCTCTGTGCAGCTTGGCTGGCTCCAGCTGTGTGTTGGTCGCAGCAGTGCAAGGTCAAAGCAGCTCCTCTGCCTCCCCACCACACGTTTTTGTGCCATGCAGTGATCACTGGCTTGAAATGTTTCAAAGACTTCAAGGAAATAAGAGACACAGAGGTGGGGAGAGACCAAGAAGCAGAGACTAGAGAGAAACGAGCTTTCAAGTCTTACCAGAAATGCGTTTTTAAGTGTCAAATTATCAGTGAGCTGCCAAGTTTGGGAAAGGAAGATTCAGGGTTAATTTAGGTTAGATAAAAAGAAGAAATTTTTTACAACAAGGGTGGTGAGGCCCTGGCACAGGTTGCCCAGAGAAGCTGTGCCTGCCCCATCCCTGGAAGTCCTCAAGGCCAGGTTGGATGGGGCTTGGAACAATCTGGTCTAGTGGAAGATTCCAATGCCCACGGCAGGGGGTTGGACTAAATGACCTTTAAAGGTCCCTTCCAAACCAAACCATTCTGAGATCCCATGACTGTGCCTGCTGAGGGTGGCCAGATCCACACAGATAAGGGCACTGCAGACAGGGCAGCCAAGGGTTTCAAGGCACATGAAGAGCTTGGGAAAATAAAGACAACTTTTGATGGGGTCCTCAACTAATGGGGAACCAAGTGAATGTGGAAAAAGGAGAGGGAAATAGGGAGAGAAGGGAAAGGAGTTCTTCTGTGCTTTTCCATGCAATAAGCACAAATGTCCTGGAGGATTTGTTTCCACAGAGCAGGGCAAGTCCTTCTGGTTTGCAAACTAGTGCATCTAAATCCTCCTGGCTCGCGTGGTTCAGTGACACCCACTCACCCCCTCAGCACAGCTTCCTCCCCCCTCCCAAAGCAGATTAAGATAAATCACCTGTGGGCCGATGGCCATCTGGCCATTCAGCAGGGTGTAAAAACAAAAGCTCTGTAAAATTAGATAGTGGCCAAAAAGTGCCACTACAGCACTGCGAGATGCTTTCACACTCCCATAAGTACAAGCAGGAAGCAGAGGTACAGAGGTTTCCAGGGTCAGGAATTGCATCCGGACCCACTCAATCAATGCACTCATTTCAAGTCCTTATAGGAAGCTCCTGTATCAAGGGCTGCTGGCAGAAAGCCAGTCCCTGAATCAATTTTAGAGTGGCTGGTAAGGCAAGCAGAGCTCCAAGACATGGATTTAATGAGGGCTGAGGCAGTCAGATCTCTGACCACACCAGCCCAGCCCAACTGGAGGGTTCAGGTGCATTGTTATGTACACAGCCAAGGTTTCCAACTCTCTTCCAGAGCCAGGAAGGACAGTCTGTGGAGCAGACAGGGAAGATCCTTCTCATTTTTAAGACAGACCATCAAAATGGTCTCTTGAGCCAAATCTCCAGGAACAGTCCTGGCAGAGTCAGGGGCTGTGTGCAGGGAACACAGAGCGGTGACAGCTCACAGCCAGGTAGGACGGAGCTGAGCCAGTCCTGGTCTCTGTACCTCAAAATCTCCTTTTGCCCCTCTGGAAAACTGAGACAAGATGAGCTGTTCTAGCAGAGTTCCTACCCCACAGGGCATTGGCCATGCTGCCCTTCCGCAGTGTGAGGCACAGCACTGAGCTCTGTGAGGATCACCTGGGATGCACAGAGCCAGGAGGAACACATACAGGAAAGGATGGATGTGCAGCTGATGCCAGGGAGGATCAAAGGGAAGGAAAAACCACGGCAGAGAGAGCAGAGAGGGGAAGAGGCTGCTTTGTGCAAGGGCTGAAATGGGTGTAAGGAACATTAGCTGCAAATTATACCAATTACTGCGAGAAAAATGCTTCGGCTCAAGATGAAAATGGTGTGTCGGAGGCAGCACAAAAACGAACCACGGACTGACCGTCAGCCCAGGCCGGGCTCCCACATGACCAGTGGTTTTGAGGGAAGGAGGGAAGGGATCGAGGGTTGGAGTATTGCAATTATGGCAAATCAAACCTACTGGGAAATGGCTCAATTAAGGGTTTTAAAACACAGGACGTCAGAGGCAGGACCAGGTGCAACTGCTCCTCTAGGAAGAAAAACAAGTGCTTTCTTGACTCAAGGCTTTGATTACCTGAACTACAATAAAAACAGCTTTTTTATTTTTAAGGGCTCTTGTTGACAATCCCGATGAGATGGGACCTCCTCACTCCTGTATTTGTACTCCAATTCCCCTCTGGAAAGGCATTTTCATACTGTACATTCTGGCTCAGAAAGGAAAGCTGGTGCCACCTGAACCCTCTGCTGAGCGTCACAAGCAGGTTCCAAGGCCACCCCTGCACTACCCTAGGGACATCATGGTTGGGGCAGGACGGGACACACCCTGAGGGGCGGAGGGAACTGCCTCACACTGCTCTCTCTGGCCCCAGGTCCCACCATCAGGTTTCTGCCCCTGGTCCCTGCTGGGTACCAGACACAGCTTTCCTTGGGCTACCCTGTGCTGCCCATGCCGATTCTTGTCACCCCCCAGCCCAGCCCAGTGTCACCAGCACCTCCTGCTAACCCACCACACAGCTCAGTCACCTCATAGGGATCAGGCTTGAGAAGAAATACTTACTGCCTTCACTCTGATTGTCCTTGTTGGAGTTGTACACCTGGAAAACACAAGAAGAAAGTCTTATGAGGACCTGGGCTCCAGCTGGGAAGGGACTGCTGACATGCCTGGTGTCACCCCGATGGTGTCTGCTGCCAGGACTTGCCTCCACCTCCCCCAGCAAAGACCACCACAACCTTCTGCACCCAAAGGCCACAGCTCTGGAATTGTATTAAAATAATAACTAGGATAGAACTTACAACAAGAAAATGCAAATGGGGTGGACCAGGTAAAACCAGAACTACAGGGCTTTTTAAACGTAATGAAGGTGGGGTTGGACTAGATGACCTTTAAAGATCCCATCCAAGCCAAACTATTCCATGATTCTATGACTCCTGTTCTGAAAGACACACATCAAGGATATAAACTCGGAGCAAAGTAGGTTTTGCCTTATGGGCGTTACAGGAACCTCTGGTAGGTGCAGGTCAGACCTGGAGCAGGCAGCCACCCTCCTCAGGTGCTTACAGCCTGAGCAAATGAGTCAGGCAAAGAGTACAAGAGGAAAAGAAATGTAATTAACTTAGAGAGGACATGAAGTGCAGCAGGATGAGGCAATGCATCCATCACTGCCCGCAGCAGAGCCACTGCCAGACTCCATCCCAAGCCTCTCCAGCCTTCAAATGTCAGTGCTCCTCCTCCCATCCCCATCACCACTACAGCTTGGCTACTTGAGATGAAAGTGATGTTTCAGTGGATACAATTAAAAGGGAAAAAACACAGGCAGAAGGTTTTAATCATGGTGTGAGGGTGGTTTAAAAGCCCAGCATAATGCCTATACCAGCTGTAAGAAGATCAGCCTTTAGACAGGTTGTATTTCTCCAGCATCCCAGCTGGAGCTGACCGCTGCACCATCCACAGGGCAGGACAAAAAGACGGTGCAGGCTCTTAGAGCTGCATCGCTCACATCCTTCCTCTGCTGGGAACAGGGCTGGAAGCCCCCTTCCATAGGGAGCCAGCACAGGGAGCTGCCTGCATCACATGCTTCCTCTCAAAATAGCCAGGGGGGAAGGAACGTTTCCAAAGGCCGTGTTGATAGCAACGCACGGGCAGCAACAGCCGCTGCAGGCTCGGCTTTCCCTCCACGGGATCCCAATCCCTGATATTAATGCTGAAAGTGGGAGGGTCTGTGCTTCCAGCAGGGTCTCTGCTGCTGGGATCTCCCCTAGGAACTCCAGCAGAAGGATGAAGCTGGGGAGGTGCGATGTCCTCAAAGGTTCAGTGACAGAGGCAGCCGGGCACGTGCTGTTCACCACAGCAGAGGTCACCACGGTGCCCACCCTCAGTGCCCCAAAACCAGCCCAACACCCCCACCATCCAAACCAAAAACACCCCAAAAAGGCTGTGTGTCACACAGCACGTCACCATTAGGGCACATAAACAGCTTCCTTCCCTGCAGGTCACTGAAACACAGGCTATTCCTCTGCTCTCCTGCCTGTCTGGGCACCAGCCAGAGGGCAGTAGGACACCTTGGATCAGATCTTCCCAGGACACGCTCAGGGAAGCACAAATGTAGTGGAACAGCTCAAAACCGGGGGTTTGGGCAGAGACTAACCCTTCAACATAGTTCCCAAATAACACCTTCACTCTCCCTCCCTCCCAGGACACAGGGCTATGCAACGCAAGACCAAGTAGAGATGATTGTTTGCAGGAGAAAATCCATCAGGCCACATCTGGCAAGCAGGGGATGATTCAGCAGCAAAACCAGCTGCAGTCAGCAAGAGAGTTTTCCTCTAGGAACAGTGTTTATATCAAGAAAATAAGTGAAAAGAGGGAAGGAAATCACCCGTGGGTTCCCCTGGCAGTAGTGCTGCCCAGCAGCCCCAGCCATGGTGTCAGCCTTCCCTAAGGAGGTTTTTCTCTCCAATCTCTGTTGGAGGGCTTGTTGAAGGGACCAGGGACACAGCCTGAGGTGACTCTTACTCAAAGGCTTGGAGACACATGCTTGGATCACACACAGGCTTCCTGCCCTGGCTCACCCCAGGCATACAGCTAACACTATATAGAACGAAGGATGAAGCTTGGAGCAACCTGCTCTAGTGGAAGATGCCCTTGCACATGGCAGGGGGTGGAATGAGATGAGCTTTAAGGTCCCTTCCAACCTAAACCATCCTGCTCGAGTCACAGTGCACAGCACATCAGATACAGGGAGATCATCTGCCTGCGCATTCGCTGTTCCAGTTGGGATCCACGAAACAATAGAGATTGTTAATCACCAGAGACTGCTCCTACAAGGGAAAAGGGCAGGTAAGGAAACAACATGCTTATGCCATTAATTGCAAAGTGAGCACACAACAGGAAGGAAGTTTCATGCAGAGGTCGACTGCAACCATAAAACAAGGAGACACTGTGATCCTACATCCATCTTATTGAGGACAAACCTTTAATCCATTGTCTGTGTTAATCCACTAACACCACTCTACATCATCAGGGTTTTAACTAAGCCCAAAATCTTTTTGCAATGGCTAATATCCTTTAATATCCTTTTGTTTTTCAAGAAAAGCATTACTTTTAAAAAGAAATACTTTTCCTATACTGCCTCAAATCTTTTGGAGAGAGATTTTTCAGGATAAGAGAAAGTTTCCAAGCCTGTGGAAGGGGCTGCTGTGTAAGAGGTCCAAGAATTCCAAGAGTAAGGCTCGTCCAGTGCCCCAAAGGTCACATCTGCCCCCTTGACAAACCCTTGAGCTCCTGCCCAGCTTGGATCTTGGGATGTTAATATTCTATTCTTTCCAAAACATCCCTGATAACATGCTTAAAGCACAGGCTTAAAGCACAAGGATGCTTCTGAAGATTAAGCCTCACATATAAGACAGTTGATGAACCAACTCCCCCCCGTGAAAGGGTGTGGAATTTTAAAGAGGTTCTTGCTATTCCCCACACTACACATACAGCACCGAGCCTGGGCCTGTGGCACCTCTGTCCCAGGAGAGATGGGCACCTAGCTGGGAACACATGGTCCCAGCTCTTCTGAGCCCTCTTCCAAACAAGTGCCAAGGGCTGCATTTGACTTTTTTCCCACTCAACATCCTCTCTCTTGCATGTCTGCACACAATTCCCGTGCTCATGTTGGCTGTGGGCTGCCTCACACAGGATACAGCACCGGGACTGTGCCAGGTAAATGCGAAGGGATGGCGCAGTGACACCTCACAGGCTGACAGCACCCAACAAACACCCAACGTGGGAGGGCTGCCAAGGACAGGAAAAGGCCAGGCAGGAGCTCTGCAGACACACACATCACCCAGCATCGAGCCAGACAATAAAACACCATTAAATAATGTATTTTTATACCCACACGCTGTTTTCCTGTTGTTAACATGCTCTGGAGAAAACAGACCTAAACCCAGAAAGCTTGCAGTGAAATAAAAAGCTTCTTTCACTTTTCAGTATTAGTCACGGACAAAGAGTGGGAAATCTGAGGGAAAGAACATCACTCAGAGGTGAAGGGCCCATGTCCCACAGACACATGTGGGAACAGGCTGGGTTATAAAACTCAGAACTCAGGCTAGTGACTAACTTGGAGACAGATCCCTGCCCTGCAGCGCTGCAATGCTTTAATATCACCCTCTCACTAATTATTCCCATTTGAGTGTATCTTCAGAGCCAAAATATCTTTACTAGGCAGTTTCAGAAGCGAAGTGTATAGAAAAAATATATATTAACCTAGTGCAAAACCTGCAGACCTTGATGACTTGAATTTACTTTCCTAAATTCACACTGTAGATGGTCAAATATCCTGAACAAAACCAGACTGCATCTTTTTATCAGCAGAAGCTACTGCTTTTTCTTTCCTGTAGGATCACTGCTGTTTGGAGGCCTAAAAAAGGCCTTTATGAGTTATTATTGAAAAATTCCAAGATACATCTCTAAGTAATCCAGAAGGATAAATTTTATAAGAGCACAACAGCAGTTGCAACTCACGACTACTTTGACACTTGCACTATGCTCAATTATGAACTTAAAGATATTTAAGATAATTCATCAAAGAACAAGTTATTTCCTTTGGTTAGATTATTTCACCAAATACACACTTTGTTTTGCAGAGGAAATCATTTTATAGGGATGATTAAGAGGTCTGCAGTGTACAAGGGTGTGCTAGAGGTGCACACAGCCCAGGAAGCACCACCAGCCATCATGCTTCCTCGGAGCTGGTGATTTGAGCCAGAGGGTAACTCACTCACACCCACCCACAGCTGTGTGTTTGCTCCTCAATCCACGTCCCCACCTTCATGTGCACCAAAGTTTGGGCAGAGGCAGCAACACAGACAGCATTTGCTCCTGCCCCCTCCAAATTCAGTCCTGCCATTACCACATCTACACATGATGCCAGAGCTGTGGGTAAGGCAAACATCAGCTGTGGATTTTCCTAATCAGAAATGCTCTGAGAGCCATCATTCAGAGCTTAAAGAACCCTTACAGCCACTGACAGTCACCATCAGGAACCTAAAACACCTCTAGAGACACCATCCAGAGCCTAAAATACTCTGTAGACACCAACAGCGACCACACAAAGCCTAAAATACTTCCACAGGCACTGATGCCCACCATCCAGAGCCTAAAATAGTCCTACAGCCACTATTCATCATCTGATGGCATTTTCTGCTTGTGCACAGATAAACCAAGAAGAATCCGATCCATCAGTTTTCCAACCTGATCCTAAATAAATTGCACATGTGAGCATGCGAAGAGCAAACGGGTGTGTGGGTGGTTCAGGATGAAACTGGATTGTGGGAAAAGAAAAGGAAAAGGAAGTAGCTGGGGGTTGCAAGAGGAACCACAAAAAGATGATGTTGAGTAATTTAATGTTTATTTCCTCATTTCAGGGGTCACACTGCTGTCCATGGTGTCCATTAACCTCCCCAAGACACAGACTGTGCTCTTGTAAGGCACTTTTAGGGGTGCCACGAACTTTCTGTGAACACACATTTCATACAAAAAGCAACTTCTCATTTAAAATTCAAAATCCAAAATGGCACAACCTAAGCTGCTTCTCTTGGAGCTTGCACAGTGTTCAGCAAAGTTCCCAAAATCCTTCAGGTTCCAACATCAGCATGAAATTCTGTGCAATGGCTACAATCTAGAGGAAAGAATTGTCCAGTTTCTCAGAGAGAACAGGGATTTAAGGAAAGCCTCGGAGACCAAGAGGCCAGCAGATCTGGTTTGGAAGGACTGTAGCCTCCATCTGAGAAGGATTTCAACCACTACACCCTGGAGTGGAAGATTCCACCTCACACTTCTTTCACTCGTGCTGGGACCTTCCCTTCAATCCAGACTTTCCATCTGGACTATCAGAAGGGGCCAGTCCTGCCAGAATTCCCTGGTCTCCCTGGAGAAGCATGGTGTTTGCAAGGCCCAGAGCAATGGGAGGAAATGCTGCAGTATTATGCAATTTCCTTGTGATTCATATTCAAAAATCCTCAAAACAACCAGGAACAACTCTTTCAACTTTCAGCTCAGAAGATGAACAAGCCAAAAGGGTATAAATAGATACTCTCTCAGATTTGGTAGCCCAAGTGGCTTCCCAGCCACCCGAGATGGGCTGGGAAGACATGGGCAGGAGGAGCACAGACATTCCATGAGGGTGTTTTGCAACCCTTTTATAAAGGAAAAGGGAAAATAGGTTTAAAACCAGCCTGGAGGCTGGAGTCCAGCCATTCTGACTGACTCAGCTGGTGCTGGGGGGTGTCTGCAGCACCCCGAGCACCCTGGAGCTCCAGCAGAGCCCCTGCACAAGGCCTCACTCAGCCCAGCAGTGGGAAACACAATATGGAACTCTCACACATCCCTTTTCCCACCCGTTAATCGCCCTACAACAGAAGATCCACTTGGAACAAGTCTTTCCCCTTAATGTCTCCCTCACTTGGACACCAGTGATGCACCTGATTGTGTCCCTGCACTCCAGAGCCTATCCC
Organism: Pyrocephalus nanus; assembly: GCA_038380795.1. Classification (NCBI taxonomy): domain Eukaryota; kingdom Metazoa; phylum Chordata; class Aves; order Passeriformes; family Tyrannidae; genus Pyrocephalus; species Pyrocephalus nanus. The sequence goes on along the minus strand of CM076275.1, from coordinate 10,974,831 downwards.
ATAGAGCCACACCCATGGTGCACACAGGGATGCCCTGAGTGGGGCCAGAGCCTCTGACCACCCAGGGAACCCTTCAGAGATGGCATAAACAAGCCTGGGGAAGGGAGGGCACCCCGCAGCAACAGGGAAGGGGAAAGAGGAAGGATGGAAAAGAAGAAAGAAGAAGAGAAGAGTGAGATACCTGTGCCACGCCAGGATCCTCTGCACCTGACACCCGAGCTTGGCTCAGCACTGCAGAGATGCTGCGTTGGGACACAGCCCAGAAGCAGGATCCCAGCAAAGCACGGAGCAGGGCAGATCATGTACAAAAAGCCTATTTCCTTATTAAAAGCAGGACACCTGGCAACCTTGATGAAATCAGCCCTTGTTTCTGGCTCTGCCTTATCAACCCTGTTCTATTTTTGTCTGACAGCCAGGTTTTTGTAGTACAAGCAGGATTTTCAGAGCTAGACTACACTGCGTTGTGGTTAGAAATAACCTTCCTTGCTCTGCGAGCCAGAAGAATACAGATAGGAGTATGATCTCTCCCAGCCCACATCCCTGCAAACCTCCCTGCAGCGGCAGAGAAGGAAAAAATATGCCTTGCTTCCCAAGTGGAGAACTTGGCAGGGCAGCAGAAACCCACTGTGAAATGCTGGTTTATGTCATTCAGACGAGGCTGTTCATTTGGAAGAGGGTGGCCAGGGACCCTGGCAGCTCCTTCCTTCCTTCCTTCCTTCCTGTCCTCCCAACCTACTGTTCATCACTGTCGGAGTCATCTCCCACCTTGTGTCCCCCTTTCTCTCTCCTCCTCCTTCCTTCCAACAAGAATTTCAGCTCACAACTCCCACCTTGGGCCTGATTAAAAGACGCAGAAAAGAAGTCCATCAGAAGTGAAGCATCTGGGGGCTTGGATCCTCTACACGGGTCCTGCTCTCCTGTCTCTCGGAGCTGAACTAAAGGATGGTTCTAATTAAAAACAAGCCCACGTTTTATTACAAGTGCAGGCATTCCCAAGGGCCTCCGGAGCCGAGGCCGGCCGGGCTCCCTGCCAGCCAGCTGGGCTGCTTAGCTCAGCTCAGTTATATAACCCACCATGTTTGTCACCCAAGGAAACAATTACCTGGGTCAAACTAAAGGAAAAAATTACCTGGGTCAAACTGTCAACTTCCCACGTGTAACTGCGGAAAGGGAATCCAGCAGCAGCTACTCTGGGGGTTATGTGGACGTAACAGAGGATAGCATGTCAGATCTATGGCAGCCTCAGAATAATGCAGCTAAAGGTCAACTGCTTCAGTAAAATACATTTTTGGAATAACTAAGGTGCCTGAAGTTTCCCAGAGCAGCATTCTTAGGCAAGCCCAAGAGAGCAAATATGTTGGGATCACGCTAATTACTGATTAAAAGTGAAAATTTCTATTAGTCTAAGCTTCCCCTAAGTTTCCTAGGATGCTTGAGCAACAACTTGCACATCCTCCTCCAGCAGCTCTGCCCTGGAGCCCAGCCAGCCCCAGCCAGCACACACGCCCTTCCTCCTCCCAACGTCTGCTGACGAACACGGGCTCTCAACACATCAAAACCAGCCTAATTTTAAATGACAGTGTCATCTTTATTTTTAAAATAACTGTAACACAGCCATGCCTGGCGCTCCTCCTCTGTGAAAGAGGTTTGACACTGCCCGGGTGTTCCGAACAACGCTGGTGGCTTAGTGCCAGCACTGGTTAAACTACCACGGGCTGCTGGTTTAAACACTGTGCAATCCTGGAGCTGAGACCACTTTCAGTCCCTCGTTTGCACAGCTGTTGATGGGAGGACTCCTGGGTCAGCCATGGGGCTGAGGCTCTGGGAAAGGCCAGCAGAAAGGGGACAAAATTCCATCCTTCTGCTCCCAGGGAGACCCCTGTGAGCCCAGGGTGGCTGCAGAGGTTTCTCGGAGCAGCCCTGGGAGGCAGCACAGGGTTCCTCCCTGGAGCTGGGAGCCAGCCCGCTGGAGACTTAAATGGTGGTGTCCCTCTCCAAAACTGCAGCAGGACATTTGCCCCTTTCCAGACAGAACCTGAAATTCCACAAAACTAATAACCTCCCTGGGAAATCACCCACCCCAGCACATACCCAGCACCCACAGCTGCACAGCACTCGTGAGCAGCATTTCTACCATGTGGCACCCAACAAACACTGGCTGAGGCACAGCGTGGGACACGTCCACCTGCACACCGGCATGGCCTGAGCCTGTTGGCTCCTGCCCCTGCTCCCAGTCCTGCTCCTGCCAGAGTCCGGCTTCCCAGCTCCACACAGGGATCTGCCAGGAATGGCAAATCAAGGGTGGAACAGAAGAGAGACCAGAAGGACAGAAATAAGATGATTAAAACAGTTTCAAAGGACAGACCTTCTCTTGGGGCTGCAGCTGGGAGAAGAAAACCCCCTGGGTCACGGACAGTGGTGAGGCTGCAGCAGGACAGGAAATCACTGCTTAAATCCAAACGTAAGAACCAATAAAGGAAGAGGGCAGTTTTGCAACTCATTGTACGATGAAACATTCACTTTAATTTTTAATTTAAAATAGGAAACAATACTCTTAATAGTCTATTCAAACTGGCAGGGGAGTTTGTTCTCCTAAAAACTAGCTATTCCCTAAATTTCTACACGTTTCTTGAAGTGCCTGATCAAATCATTCTAAGCAGACATGATGAAGAGCAGAGAGGAAGGCAAAGCAAGCACACATTCTTTGGTCTGTTACTCCAGCCAAGGCTCTGTGCCTCCCTACAGAGGTGCCAGCACAGCCAAAGGGTGGACAGCAAGTTCCCACCAAACTATGCAATGAAATCCCAGGATGCAACCCCTCTGCACCCTTCCCTTAGGCTGGTTCACCTCTCCAGGCCCAGACTCACAAACAAGTTGCCACACGCAGCTGATCCGTCCTGTTCCACACACTGTGCTGCAATCCAGGTTCAATTAACCAACATTACCCAGGAATTCTGCAAACTCAACCCACCTCTCATCACCACACTTACCTCTGGTCTGAACCCCCAAAAACCCAAAACTCCATGATGCAGTGGACCTGGTGGGTGTCCCACAAAGGAGATGAGCGTTGTATGATGTCTAGTGGATCGGTGATGGGACCTACACTCACATCCCCATTCCTCACTCCTCTGCAAGTTTCCCTTGGGGGGTATCAGCAGTGACACAACATGGGAGGAGATGTGCAGCAGAGCCAACATCATCTGCCAAAGGGAGAGCAAAACCCAGCTGGTCTCCTGGGACCAAATGAACCCGTTTCCAGGCAAAGCCAAATGTTCGTAGCCAATTTCTGCAGCACAGACCCCCAAGGAAGAGCAAGGAATGCATTAAAGAAATGATGAGGTATTCACAGGAGAGCTACTGCTCTGCTCCTGCATGTCCCCAACAACACAGGGGGAAGAAGAGGTCACAAACTTGCCAAAACTGTGTGGCACAGCACTTTTAGAGGTGTGTAAAAGCAATCCAGAGGGCTCTTTCCTCTTTCAAAAATCATCTAGAATGCTTCTCTCAGTTTTGTTCTCTCTATCACCCAAGCAGCTTAAGCAAAGGACAAAACCTGCCCGCCTGAAGCCGGCAGTGACTGCAGCTGGGCGAGACAACAGCCAGTGAAGCAGCAGTTGTTGGAACCAGGAATAAAAGCCTGAAGTCAAGGCTTAAGACCTCACTGGCTTAAGTGCTTTAGAAGCAAAATAAAAGCTTATGAACTCCACGTAAAGTTACTGCTATTACAGGCTTAAATGAGTTACCAAACAGGGGAGGGAGAGGGAGGGAACAGTGGGAAGAGCACGTGATACAAGAACTAACATGGAAAGTGATGCATCATTCCGTCTGAAAGCTCCGGCTGATTCTCTGAAGATCCTCTGCTACCACCTTGTCTCCAAAAAGGACTACGAATTTTCTGGGGCGATAATCTTGAACTGTGGGATGCAAAAATAAGCCAAGCAGGAGTTCCCCTGGGCCAGGTTGGGGCCGAGTGGGACTCACCACCAGTGCGGCTCCACCGAGGCAGTGCTGCTGCTCTGGGAGGCAGCACGGATGCTGCCAGGGCATGGAGAGACTGGGCACCAGTTCAGGGAAAGTTCACTGGGTGAACTTAAGAGATTAAGAGCAGGCAGAGTGGGGAAAAAACGTTCTGTTCAGCAAAGAGAGAGAGACAGGGAGATGGAAAAGCAGCAGTGGGAATGACTCAGGTCATGGAGAAAAACAACAAAAAAAATTGCAATAAGAAAACAAACCCAGGCAGGATGAAGGCCATGAAAACCTGCAAGATAAAGTGTACACAGAAAAAACATCTTCTCCAGAAAGCCGACAAAAACACACGTCTGTGGGATCGGGAGCGTACAAAGATCAGCATGGGAAAGGCTGTGAGGAAACAAGCTGGAGAGACAGACACGGACCCAGCCCTGAGGCGAGCAGGGGGAAGAACACGGTGATCACTCCAACACTTGTCCCAGGCTCCCCGTGCAAAGAGAACTCGGCCAAAGACACCGTCTGTACTCAAAGATGCTCTGGGTGAGGATTTTTCTACCTGCGTGAGGATTTTTCTCTGACAACTGAGATGGAGTGAATTAAAAGGGCAAGGCAGATCTGCAGCTCCAGTGAGTCCCAGCCCAGTGAGGGGGTTGGGCAGGGGTGTGGTGGTAGGTGCAAGGTTGTTCCCCAGCAGCCGCACGGGCACTGGGACCGAAGTCCTTCAAGTTAATTTATTTTTTGAATGAGCCAAAATGACAGGAATGTCGAGGTTGAAAGCACTGGAGTGAGTTCAAAAGACATCATTTCCACTGGGAAATAAATCCCTCACCATTTTGTATAATTAGACAAGGAAAATGAAAAACAATTTCAGAAAGAATTCCCAGCAGCAATATCCAAGGAGGAGGTGGGACGTGTGTTGGGCAGGAATGCGGGGCTGGGCTCTGCTGTCACTGTTTGGCACACAAACACCACACAGCATCTCCAGAGCGGCAGGGGTGAAGGAGGTCCTGGACCACTGACCTGTTGTCCCACCTGGCTGCAGGGCTGGGAACAGGACCACGGCATGGGGAGCTCCAGAGGGATCACCACCAGACTTGGTTCACGGCCAGAGCTCCTGGAGGGCCACTGCACCCAGCCCACGTGGAGGAGCCGACAGAGACCCTGAGTGGGACACCCGCAGGGAAGGGAGTCCTGCCCCATGGTGCCAGGTTGGGTGGAGAGATGTGACCACACTGCTGCTGCTTCACCTCTGCTCCTCTCACCAACCCAAACCCACCACCAGCACCACAGCACAACTCCCAGAACGGTGGCAGAGGTCACTGTGGAAGCACCCAGCCTCAGACTGGGGGGACATGGAGGGGCAGGGAGAGGGGAAAGACGCCCACGGCTGTGGAGGGAGGAGCCCAGAGACCTGACAGGTTCTGAAGGTCTGTACTCTCCTTCTTTCAGTGTACCCAGATTAAATGCTGCCATCCCAAAACTATCAGCGTCTTCTGTAGGGGCAGGAGGGAGAGGTGGTTCTGATTTGGGGCTGTGCCAGGTTTCGGGGGAAAAGCTGGGAAGTGAGCCCTGTTCCCACCTTGAGCAGCCCAAATGCAGGAACGGGGGGCAGGCTCGGGGGGGCACGCCTGTCCTCTAGACCTCCAGTCCGCGGGACAGGGTGAAGGCAGCCCCAGCGACCCCACAGAGCCCTGGGGTGTGGGGGGTCCTGGCCAAGCCCGCACGTCAGCAGTGCCATGAGTGGCCGGTCTCAGCTGCCCTCTAGTGGGGAGCAGCTGCAGGGCACCGACATCTCTCCGGGCTGGCACAGAGTCTCAGAATCATTTAGGGTGGAAAAGACCTCCGAGATCATGGAGAACAACCTGTGACCGATCCCCACCTTGTCAACAAATCTAGAGCACTGAGTGCCACGTCCAATCATTCCTTGAACACCTCCAGGGATGGTGACTCCACCACCTCCCTGGGCAGTCCCTTCCAATGCCTGACAGCCCTTTCCAGGAAGAAATTCTTCCTGATGTCCAACCTGGACCTCCCCTGGCACAGCTTAAGGCCATTTCCTCTTGTCCTGTCCCTTGTTCCCTGGGAGCAGAGCCCAATCCTCACCTGCCTCCACACTCCTGTCAGGGTCTTATAGAGAAGGATAAAGTCTTCCCTCCACTCTACCTACAGGCTTGGCAAGAAAGCCACAACCTTACCAAAATGCTTACCTCGTTCTTTGCCACAAAATACACTGTCTAATTTGTGCCTCTCCTAATCTTGCAGCCCACCACAGCCACCATCAGCTAACATAGCTTTTATTCCTGACTAAGGCTCCAAGAAAGTTTCAGAATTACTCTGGCCTCCACCATATACATTTGCAAACTTCATCACCAGAGGAGTAAATCCATAGAAAACTGACCTCAGTATCTTAATAAAACCAAACACCACTGACCCACCATGGAGTTAGCAATTTCTCCTATTTCCAGCCTCTGTAATACCAAAGAAAACCCAAAGTCAACACGGGGGGCTTATCCAAATTAATAACAAGTGGTAAGAGTTAACCGCGCGATGAGAGCTGTCTGGAGGCTGCTCTGGCTGTGAGATACAGCATAAATCTTCTCAAGTTGTGACAAACGTCTTGGCTAATGCAGCCACATTCTATGTTTAGATCTCACTAAGATGTAATTTGACATTTGGGTTTACTTTCTTCATTATAATTAAGAAATAAACTCCAGTCCACGTTAATCTCTTCACAGCCTGAATTTGCACAAGAAATTACTGCCCCCACCGTGCCAAACCTTCCCCACACTCAACAGTCAAATCAAAGGAAAACCAGACATTCTTTCCAGTAGGGCTCTTCGGTTACAGAAACACAGTCAAAGCATAGGATGGATATTTCTAGGAGTCTAAAGGTTAAATCCTTGTCTCTTGTTCAAGGAAATCTCTGTGGAGAAGGTAACACACTACACCCTGGTGTTGCAAGATAAGAACCCAAACAGAACAGCCCACAACTCCATTTCTGATGGATGGAGGAGGATAACTGAGGACAAGGAGGTGCCTCATCTGTCAGCACGCACCACCTTCATCAGTTAAGTGCCTCTTGGATCTGTTTCCATATGGGCTGCATTCCCATGGCTCCCACTCCACACCTGGAAGGCCAGTTTAAGCCATTAGCATTTAAGTGCCATGAAGCGTTGCATTAACGCGCAGCCACAACCCCTGACACGCTGGATGAGCAGGCTGCCCTCAGCTGATGGGCACGATAGGGAGGAACAGCAACACACAGGCGGCACGAAGACCTGCGTGTTTTTGAAGGAGCTCTCATAACCACATTCTGGAACAGGATAATCCAGGCAGTCCTGTGCTGGTTGCTCCACAGCTCCTTTCGCACGCACAGCGCTCTGCAAGCACCCAAAAATCTCTGTCTGCACCTCTACAGAGTACCACATCCTGGTAATATCAGCAGGTCAGCACACACCTGGGTGACCATATTCCAGCAGTTCCTGTTGTGGGTGACTGGGTTTCCCATCCCTGCAACAGCAGCCCCCAGCAGAGGTGGGCAGTGGGAAGCAAGTGAGCAGGCTGGAGGAGGACAAGGCTCCACTCAGACTGGGAGCAACAATGCACATTTTGCTCCTGAAGAAATGGAAAATATTACCTATTTGGTCTCTAGGTACAACCAGAATCAAGGCAGAGGTTCATTTAAGAGGGATCAAGACAGCTGGCACCTGGAGCTGGAGAGGGTTGTCTCAGTACAGCTTCCCCAGGGCTCAAGAGCCAAGGTGGAGGAGCTGGCTGGTTGTCCCAAGCAAGGGTTTCAACAGGTGATAGAAAAAGGGAGCAGAGGCTGTCACAGAATCATCGAATCATGGAATGGTTTGGATTGGAAGAGGCCTTAAAGCTCATCCAGTCCCAACCCCCTGCCATCGGAAGAGACACCTTACACTGGACAAGGCTGCTCTGAGCCCCGTCCAACCTGGCCTTGAACACTTGAAGATGGGGCAGCCACAGCTTCTCTGGGCAGGGGTAAATTGAAACAGAAGAGGTTCAGCCCAAGGATCAGGAGGCTATGGTAGCAGCCAGGCTCGAGCCCAGGCAGGTTGCGCCCTCTCCTCCCTTGGATGCTCTCAGCTCCCGACCAGGTAACACCCCGAGCAACCTGCTCTGAGCAGGAGGTTGGACTAGAAATTTCCCAAGCTCCCGTCCTACCTGAATTACCTGATGGATCTATGATTCCAGGCTGGGACCTGGCTATTATCCACAATGCAATCCTTTCCCTGAAATGCAGGGCAGCAGCCTTCCACACCCAGCCTCCTGATCTCTGAACCGCTGCGTGTTCTAAAAGCAAGTGCTTGACAAAGCCCAGCACGTGCTTTCCAGCACTCTCGGAACAACCCCACGTTTCCACACCTCACCTGGCTTCAATAAACATTTTCTGTGGTAAGTAAGAACCTTTCCATGGGGGGGATTTGCTCAAACCAGTACCAGTCCATGGCAATAGGCTGTGCTGGGATGTGACACCATGCTTGCCACGTGGACTCCACTCCAACTGCCAGAGCCTGACTCGAGCCCGGAGCACAGACACCCAATCTCCAAACCACATGAGCTGTCATGGAACAGCCTGGGCTGCTCTGACTCTGTGCACGGCTTCTTTTCATGTCCTGATATGCTTCTGGCCATGCCAAGGAATGGAGGTCACAGGCTGGTCTGGGCTGCTCGGTGGTGCCCTGTGTGCCACAGGAGAGCTCCACGCCGAGCCAGGATGGGCCACACCAGCACCTGAACCCCCTGAGGGACCCACCTGGAACCGGTCAAATTTTGAGCTGGCAGGAAGGTTTGAAAACGCATTCAAAAATAAAAACTGACAATCTGCAAACCTCCATAATCCCTTCCAGAGGTGAGGAAGCCTTTGGCAGGGCAGGAGCAAGCGTGGAGAACAGGGGCCACACTCCTCTGCTCACACGAAATGTGCAATTCTCTACCAGACTGAGAAACGGCTGCCAAGGAGTCGCAGGACTCAAAAAGCCCTCGAAATCTACAGCATATTTTCTTCCACTGCTCTTTTTGCCATGTTTTCCTTTCAGCACGGCAGAGCAGCGTGTTTGTGCTGGCCAAGCCTACCCTCCTCCTCTCCACCGCACCTTCAAGCAATCCAAGCACAGGAGATACAGTATTACCTCAAATATTTAACTAAGGGATTAAACTATTCTCTTGGCAGGAGGCAGGAGCTGCCCCACGGATACAGCTCTCACACTGGCTGGCAGGCACTGCGTGACAGCGGGCTCCGCGGCAAAAAATCTGCCCTAGGGTACCAGAAGCTCTCCACAATTTTCTCTGCTTTTTGGGTACTGTCTCTGCTCACCGGTTCCCGGCCATCCATTGCCTCCATCCACAGCCTCCGGTCTTCTTCCGAAAGCGCCTGCATGGTGATGATGCCCGGCCTGCAGAGAGAAAGGGGACGCCGTAAATAAACTGCCGGATGGAAATCAAAATAAAATAAAATAAGCAGAGATAAATTTCCCATGAGAAGAAGAGGGAAAGAGGACAAGCTTCTTTCTAGCCAAGTCCCAGCAAATGGGGCTGAGCCCAGCCTGACTTCTCCCTGGACATCCCTGCAGGTTCTGACCAGGATCAGCAAGCAAGCAGAGGACATCTCCAATGATCAACACACCTTTCCAGTGGGTTTAGTGTAAGAGCTGGATGCCAAATTCCTCCTCTGGCCCTCAGCCAGACAGTTCACCTGCCCTGGGCTAAGCAGGTCCATCCAGCAGCAGCAGAAGGCAAGGAAGGTAACCAAGGAAGGTAACCAAGCAAGCAGGAGCCCCACACATCCCAGTCCTCCATGTCCCACCCCCACCCCCTGCACCAGCCCGTGGAGGGGACCTTCTGCTGTGAGAAGCATTACATCCCTGGAATGTTTGTGCCAGCATGGCTGTGCAAGTGCCCTGACCCTGTCCATACCCTGCTGTCACAGGCAGCAGTGGCAGTGAGGCTATCCTGGACCGTGCACCCCTCCAGCAGCAGGGGAGCACTGCAGGAATCCTGTCTGCCCCAGGGTGCTGGTCCTGCCCCTGCCATCGCACACACAACAGCTCTGAGCTACCCTGTAAATCCAGTCTCCAGAAAATGATGGCTCATTTACTGTAATGAGAAGGGGAAAGGCCTGAGTGCTGCACACACAGCACACAGAGCCAGAGGACAGCCCTGGTCCCGCCCTCACCTGAGGGCCAACGCCACCTCCACGCTCCTGAGTGGACGCTATATCCTTTCCATGCAAGGAGTTAAACCTCAATTACCTGCTCTGATAAGCACGACCAGCAAGGTCAGGATGGATTTAACACACTGGAGAGTGTTTGCACAACCTCAGTCATGGTGTGTGTTTGCACCGAAGCCAGTGCTGTGCTCCCACGCCGTGGGCTGGCGACTCACTGCACCTCGCTCGGCTGCAAGCTGTCAGGATTTCCATCTCCACATCCCAGCTCATCCCACAGCCAGCTGATCCCAACACACACAGCCTGGCTACTGTTGTACCTCCTCAGCATCGTGCCTTTGAACCGCGTCTCCAGCTCCTAAGGGGTGGCCACATCCCATCCCACCGCTGCTCCCCACAGCGGGGCTGGGCAGAGCCCCCAGGCTCAGTCAGACAGTGAGATCTGTTCTGTGTGTCTGCTCTAGTCCTGCTGCTTCCTCCTGGGCTATTTTCAGATGCATTAGCAGAGCACAGAAGCTATTCCTGCTGGAGAGCAGGCAGAATCCCTGGCAACGGGGAGACAGGCACGGCCTGAGCCCTGCGTGGCTCAGCAGGCTCGGGGGGGCTGCTGGTGCTTCTCTGCTCCATGGGAACTATGACAGTGGAGAACCTCTGACACTGCTCTTCCCACTCAAGGCAAAACACAAGGCTTCAGAATGGCAGAGGAGTCAGGATCACTGCTCTGAGGTACCAGGATGCCGCGGCACAAGGTGGGAAGAGCGATTAAACCTTGGGAGCTGCCAACCGCCTGCGGAGAGCAGGAATGTTCCGCAGAGCACGTAGGCTCTGTTCAGAACTAAATCCTCAGAAAGTGATAAAGCCTAGGAAGAGAGGTGATTTGCAACTTGCACTTCCCAAGGGTGATTCAGCAGGAGAACGTGAGCTGCACCAACAGTCTGCAGAAGCCCTTTGGTCCTTGATAAGAGTCGGTCCTCTGTTAGAAGAGTAAACATCAACGGGGGCTTTCAAGTGGTGGGTTTGGCCCGTCTTCTGTTGCTTTGTGGCACGTACATGCAAGGAACAGAGGATTAACCCCTCTCCCTGACTCTGCTCCCTATCCAACCTCCCCAGTCGCTGGCTTTCAGCATGTGCAGCAGCCCAGCATTGTCCCACCAGTGGATGCCGTGTGCTCAGCCTTGCACCAAGCCCAGGTCCAAGAAAACCAGACATAACGTGCTTGATCTCTGTTAATCCCATTGGTGAGTCAGTCAATATTCACCAGCTTAGTGGTTTGGAAGTTTACTCACTTCGAAGGGAAGAGGAAACCACTTAACCATCGCCCCATCTGAGAGGGAAAATACTCCACATCCAACAGCAAATATGTCCAAAACATGGCACAAAGCTCCTTGTTGTGCAGGTACAAAGCAACTGAAGAGCAGTCCCTGGTACCTGCGGAGTTGAATGGTCACTTAAGCCAGGGCTTAAGTCTAAGCCAAGCTGCTGCTGAAGGCACAGATATCCCAGGCAGAAAGCCCTGGAAGGCCTCTTGCTGAGCTAGGGAGACAAAGGCAAATGAAATTTTGGGATTTCTGTCTCTTTAGCCAAGACATTACAACAGAGAATTTTAAACCCTCCATTTAGGGTACATTGGAGTGGAGTACCAGCAGAGTTTGATTCTGGTGTGGCAGTCCTGATATCTGACGTGCCAGGTTCCCTCAGAACAGGGCAAAGAGGTGATAACACAAAAATGTTTTTTTTTTCTGACTCTAAACAGATAACAAACAACTCCTCTGGCTTCACTTCAAAGTCAGACTTCTTTACCAGCATAAGAGGAGGGGCTGCAAAACTGAATTAAACCAAATTTCCATTGCAAATAGCTCTGCATTTCCTCCCCCAGTGTTTATTTGCCAGGGTACCCATTGCATCACTTTCCTGAGCAGAACCATCTTCCTGGCTGTGATAAATTTAAAATGCACCCACACATTACGCCTCATTCATAATTGATGTGGCCCATGCCCACGGAGTACCCTGTGCTTACAGGGTCTGATGGCTGGTGCTGGATCAGCCTCCTGCCAACACTGTCAGCATCAGCCTGCCTTGAATATTGCCTGCAGCCAGCCTCATCCTCATGGAGTCCTCACCTGGAGTCTCCTGGAAGATCAACTACTTTCCAAAGTGCACTTGTTAGATTAGGGATATCTCAGCTATCCAGCCATGGCGAATATACCCTACTGTGACTTACCTCCCCAAAAGATAAACAAAATGGATCTGTCCTTGTCCCCTCCCCCAACAAATCACCCTGAATACTGGGGGTCATTTATACAGATAATTATTTATTCAGGTAATATACAGCAAATACAGATTCTGCTGCGGGGCAGCTCCCATCCTCCCACAGAGCCTGATGTGGGATGCACCCAGATCCACACAGAGGAACCTGCCCATCCCAGCCAGCCCACAACCGTGGCATCAGGACAGCACAATGCCCTCTTGGACCTGTCATCCAAGGTGCACAAACGGGAGTTCTTGTGTCAAACAAGATCAAGGAGCTGCTGATTCATTCCTGACCTGCATCCTGCATTTCCACCTCCAGGCACCAAATCCCTTTGCCTTCTTCTGAGATGCAAGGTGGAGATTTGGGATCAGAAGGAACCCATTTCTAAATGGAGTGGCTGCAGGAGGGTGAGACCAGAGCAGAATATGGCAAACACTTCACAAGAAAGTATATTTTCAATATGCTACAATCTAAAAACGGAAGACTTTTCCATATGAGACCACACAGGAAATTTGAATTTTCTCAATATCTCAGCTTTTGTGACAAACAGCCTGGCCTTAAGGAGCTGTGACTAAGCACGTCGAGAAAATGAGAAAGTCCAATAGCTTTTCCTTCTTCCAGAAAAACAAATAAATAAGGAAGGCAATAGAAACAGATAAGAACTTCTAACTCTTATAGCAGCTTATCACAGTGAGACAATCTAAACTGCTGGATGAAAACAAGTAAGAGTGGATTAATAAGAGGGGCTGAGGGCTGAGCGGAGCCGAACATGCAGAGATATTCACAGTCCCAACCTGAGAAGAGCAAGGACCCCAGACAAGCCCCCACAGCCACAGGCCAGGGCACCAGCAGCCAGATGTGGACCCGAAACATAGAAGAGGAAAGATGGAAATAAGGAGCAGACTGTGCTCCTGAGCTCAGAAAGTCTCAGTGTCCATGTAGAGCTTAAAGCACCATCAGAAGTACAACAACCACCAGCACGTTCTGTGGGTCCCTGTGGCTGCCGGCGGGAAAGGAGCCTCATCCCTCATCCCTCATCACCAGCCTGCCTGTGACAACCCCCCAGTGCTTTGTTTGAAAGGTCACTGGAAAGGCGACACCGGCAGAGGAACAAGCACAAGTTGAACTGCACGTGCTGTCCAGAGCACCGGTGAGAGCCGCTGGAGCCACGGACACCAGCAGAGGTGGGGTCCCTGCCAGCCACCCAGCCTCAGCACAGGGAAATGGGGAGCAGGTCCTGCCACGGTCAGGGTGGCACTCAGAGACATGCAGGTCTGTCAGGTGCTTACCCAGAGCAAGGCCAACAGCCTTCCTAGGGAAAACCATCTGGTCATGGGAACGCTTGGCAGGGTGCCTGGCAGCTCACTCATCCCAACGCAACCACCTAGCCATTGCCACGCCAATCCTTCCGTCAGGAAGAATTTCTTCGTGGAAAGGGTTGTCAAACATTGGAATGGGCTGCCAAGGGGGGTGGTGGAGTCACCAACACTGGAGGTGTTCAAGGAACAACTGGGCACGGCATTCAGTGCTCTGGGCTGGTTGACAAGGTGGGGATTGGTCACAGGCTGGACTTGATGATTTTGGAGGTCTTTTCCAACCTCAGTGATTCTGGGATTCTATTCTACAGTCGCACTGCCCACAGAGCACAGTGACAAGCCCCCTAAGGAGCAGCCCAGGGGAATGGTGGTACCTGCAGAGCTCACTGCCTTCGTGAATGACTAAACCTCCACTTTGAAAACCACCTCCTCCCAGAAAAGCCAACTGGCACGTAGAAGCACTTTGCTTCTGTCCCAGAGCAATGACCTACATTATCCTAAGTGACAAAGCCTTTGTCATCAGTCAAATGAGATACTCCTCCTCCTCAGGCTCATATTGTAAGACGCTGGCTGTCATCCCTCTTTACTTTGTTTACAAACCTGATTTAATGTGCAGAGACTGTAAATAAGTTTAGTTAATGAAAAAAGAGCATTAACAGTAAAACACAGTATCCATCACACTGGGGGTGTATTTCAGCCAGACACTAGAACACCATTCTGGGGCTAATTTTGCTGTAACAAAGCAATAAAAAACTTGTTACAGTGAACAACAGAACTATTTGCAAATGCCAAGGCCAGGCTGGATGGGGCTTGGAGCAACCTGATCTAGTGAAAGGTGTCCCTGACCATGGCAGGGGGGTGGAACAGGATGGCCTTTAAGGTCCTTTCCAACCCAAACCATTCTGGGATTCTGTAATTCCATGGCAAGGAAGCAATGCTGTAATAACAGATTAGGCTCCAGATTTTCATCTCAGCAGTGCTGAATCATCTTTACAGGAGAAAAAAAAACCACATTTTTTCCTCCCTTAACAAGGAACAGCTCTTAGCTGTTGCTATTTAGGGTGTTATTTATAAGCTCCAGCCCTGCACCCCATGCCTGAGTACCAGCTTCCCAAAATGCCACACTGACAACAAGCCCGTTTCTGTGTGATGCCTTTTTCGAGAAGGACCAGCCGAGGCTGCCACCTCCAGGCTGTACCGAGATCCAGGAGCTCCAGCTCCCGATCCCTGTGCCTGTGTCAGCACAGCACCAGGATCACACTGTAGGACACCCTACAACACCCTCAAGTTAGCGTGGAGAGTCAGTGAGACCCACACAACCTCCGATACAACCTGTCAGGCCATAATGAAACAAACTGAACTAAGCCAGTCTGTGCACAGGGAGCTTAAAACACGACTGAATAGGCTTTAGGAGAGTTTGGGAAGGAAATGGACTTCCCGTTATCCCCGCAGCACCAAGTGACATGGGGAACTCGCTGAAAGCCACCGAGTCACGCCTGTGAAAGGGGAGAAGTGCTGTAAGTCAAACCCAGTGTGCATGGGAGACAGAGAAGCACCTTGGGCATGTTTGCCTTCATTGTAGCCAGACTTCCTGCATGGGCCCCAAGAACAAGACATCAAGTTTCTAACCTCTCTAATAGTAGAGACAATAATAAACCACCAAAAAAAAGAAGAAAACTATCCCAAAAAAACTCCAGCTTGAGGCAAAAAAGCCCACAGATTGGCATTCTGTGAACACAGGCACAGCTCCAGCCTGTCCTTGGGCAGAGATACCCCATCATTTATGGTCCCACACTTGGGTGGAGAGCGTGAGCTGAAGTTATTGCCTCTGCTTGGGTCCTTATGCTGGAGATGATCTCCTCCAACATGAAATGGAAAGTGATGCTTCCAGGGAGGAAAACTCCCTGCTGCCTGAGCCTGGCTGCCCTCTGGAGCAGCAGGATGGTTCTCCCAGGTGAGCCCCAGCACCTCTGGCTACAAACAGGCCCCTCTGCACCACGAGCTCCAGGTCCCCCATGTCCCCAGAACCTCGCAGTGAAGCCAGGCCAGGCCTGGCAGGGCGGTTGCAGGTTGGCAGCCACACACTGCCAAGCCCCAGTAATCCCAGACTGGCAAGGAAACCATTCCTCAATACACAGGATTCTGTATAACAGGCCAAACCCTGAGTGCCAGGCAAGGTGAAGGTGATCTCCAGCAAACCCTGGCACTGACAGCATCACCCACTGCCCTGATGGTGCCCAGATCTATCCCAGGAAGAGGGAGACAGGTTGACCACATCACACTCCCTTTTACACATGACAAAACCTGTTGTTTCCTCTTCTTTTTAGTTTATCTTGGGAATCATCTAATTTTAGATATCTAATGAAAAATTCTGATAACCAAAGTACGCAGAGCTCCCTGTATACTGGGGTGAAAGAGCCTTTTCTTTCAGGCATCCTATTCCCCTGCCCTCTTGGACAGGAGCAAATTCCTGCAGCAGGAAAGAGTACATGAAAGGAGCAATTCCTCAGGTGCCGCTCCCCTGCCATGATTACATGGAGCAGGCAGATTTTTGGAGCAGCTCTTGATCCCATGCCTGGCAGGCTCCACACATCAAGGGAAGGTTCATTTGCCTCTGAACACGCTGCAGAAGAAAACTATTGTGGTGGTTCTATTCTCCTCCTCCCACTTTTAGTTTGATTTTCACATTATAAAAAAATATCCTCAGGGCAGAGGAAAAAAAAAAAATCCCTGTGTCAGCTGAAATACTGCAGCTTTCTGGAGGAAAGCACAGCTCCAGAGAGTGGGAGGCAGCCCCGGGTTATCTTATCCCTCAGCCAACACAGGCACAGCTCCATCACCCCAACCCCTCCCTGCCACGGGCTGGCACCGAAATGCTGCCGAAGCACAGGCTGGAAAGACACCGTGGGTTATTCCAGCATTATTCAACACCTCGGATTACCATGAGCTGGGGTTTTTCCAAGATCTCCTGGGCATTCCTGCAGAGGGGAGGACAGCTGGACCACTGACAGGCATGAAACTGGGAGGACACAGACACTGAGTGGCTTTGGAGTGGGCTTTTGTGAACCATGTGAACTTCCTGCAGCGGGAGAGATCCAAGGCAGTAACTAATTCCGCTTGGAAGAGCAACTCCAGCCTGGCTTTCCTGTTTATATACATAACCCATGCACGATGCTAATTGATATGGTAACAGGCTGCTGTAGAATGAATCCACACATCTCTCTGGTTCAGCTGCTAAGTGAGAAGTCACAGCAGAAGCATTTTAATCCTTCAGGAAAAAGAAGGGAATCCAAAGTGCCCAGAGGCACGAGCCAGACATCCATTATCTGGTGGACCAGCAACAGCCACACTCCAGCACAAAAGCTGACCAACACATACCCAGAGCTGGAAAGAGGCATCACATCCCTGCCAAAACACCCACAGATCATCTTTTCCAGACTGAAAACCATTTCCCTCGTGTGGCCAGAGCATGCAGAAGTGCTAAAGCACCATTAAAATCAGAGAGACTTGAGTAAACTCGGCACCTTGTAAACTGAAGCACCAAATCAATACACAGAGAGCATCTGGCTGAGAGAGGTGTGATTCCATGGATTAATGCTTTCCATTCACAGAGGATATGACTAAAGGAGAAGAGAAACACGGAAACTGCACAGGAAAGCCAAGTGCACATGAGCACAGCCCTTCCCTGCACACGGTCACCGTAACCCCGGGCTTGTCCTCTGGGCACTCACCGATCCACAGCTTCCACATCGAAGCAAAACCTCTTCTCGATCGAGTCTGTTTTCCGCCGTGTGCAGGATTTCAGGGTAACGGCCTCATCTTCTCCCTGAGAAGAGACAAAACTGCAGGTGAGGCCAAGAACACCTGCCTGCCCCCAGCACTCAACGCTGTCAATTAACAGGTTCAGACCAGGGGAGATTTGGGAACATCACCCTGTTAGAAATATCTGTTTATACCTCTGACATAAGAAGTAGTCTTTTCACTCTTGTTTGGACTAAAACTTTCATGAGGAGCCTTCCCTTCAGGATGCCCACAATCAAATCTGTGCATTAAGCTCATGCTTCAGGCAGGCAGGGAGTGCTGAACCACAACTTGTAGGCAAAGTCAGCTTTATTTTCCATTACTGAATGACACACCATAGACCTGGCTGTCAGTTTTCACTCCAGGCTGCATTTTTGGCAGCATTCTGCACACAAGGACTCTTAACAGGACCAAACATGCCTTAAAATGTTTATTATATAACAAAGCAACAACAAAACCATTCTCTCATGCAGAAAATGTCTCTCTGCATCCAAGTTGTACTGGCTTTCCACAGGCTGAGCAGCAATCCAGCAGGATCCGTGTGCACTGCTGTCCTCTGCTGGAGGAAATCCTGGCTCAGCCCCTGCCAGCACGGACATTTCTCCTGCAATTGTTAAATTCCACTGATGACTCAAGAGAAAATGAATTCTGAAGGAGTTCCTGGAGACAGACACTTTTCTGTGCTCTCTGTGCTGTTCCTGATGACACCTTGGCTGACCACCCTGTTCCCTGACATCTCCACTTTTCTAGGAAACATATTTATAATCACGGAATCGTTTAGGTTGGAAAAGACCACTGTGATCACTGAGTCCAACTGTTCCTCCAGAGCAGCCAAGCCCTCCACTAACCCATGTCCACACATGAGACAACTACACATCTGTTGAGCCCCACCAGGGATGGTGACTCCCCTGGATTCCTACGCAGAAACATCCCGCCCCACCATCAGACAATCAAAACACTCTCCAACACACAGTCCTGCCTCACCATCCCCTCTCCCTTGCTGATCCCTTCTAAAGAGTTTGCAACCATCCAGTTGCACCAGTCATCCTACCATGCCTCTGGGATGGCAACTATGCTGTAGTTTTACTGCTGGCTTCCAGCACCTCCCGTTCCTTGCCCATGTTGCAGGACACGTCTCCTTTTGGGGGAAGAAGCCCTAACTCCTATGTGACCATTCTCATGTGCTTCTGTGGCTTCTAACACATGAATAACCCTCGTGAATAACCCCCAGACAAGGGACCCAGAGCAGACCCTGGAAGACAGACCTGCAGGGCATCTCCCCAGGGTTCAGCAGAGGCCACCTGCCCCTTGTCCTTCCCAGCATGGCCTATTGCCAGCACCAGGCTGCTCCCATGCTGCCCAGCTCCCTGTCCAGTATTCAGGGAGTGCCCCCATTTCTATCCCACTAACACCCAGCTCCAGCCACAGCTCAAGGCATGGTCATGAGGGGCTGATACCATGTGCAGTGTCCTCTGTGACCCACGGGTCTCCTGCAGTACCTTGGCACCTGCTCCAGCCAGACCATGAAATTCCCTGCAGCACAGCCCCCAAGTCTCTGGGCTGCTCACAGACCTTGGGGCCCAACCAGAGCTGCCCTGGCACAGGCAGTGTTTCATGCCAGGGTGGTACAAGTCACAAGTCCCTGGGTGAGCAGCAGCCACAGTGGCATGGCTGGCACAGCACTGGAATGGGGCTCCTGCAAGGTGTGAGACGGGCTCAGGGTGCTGCCTGCAGTGCCTGTGCCCCAAGTGCAGGGGAGCCCTGGAATGGGAAGGGCCCAGATGAAACACTGTGCAGCCGCTGACGATCACAGGGCTGGGATATGTTAATGCAGAGCTCTAATGAAGATGCTCCAAGGCAAGAGGAAATTAATTTTAGAAGCTGCCCTCCCCACAGCAGGAAGCCATGTGGGAGCCTGTCCAGCTCCCGAGGCGCTCCCTGGCAAGGGGATTGTGTTTGCAAACCGTCCCAGCTGGGAACACTCCGGAGGAGTCTATTGTTCCTGCAGTATAAAGGAGCAAAGCCAGTGCTGGATGCAGCCCCAGGAGCAGTGGGCACATGGTGTTTGCTGGTCCCCCACATCCACTGCTCCCCCTGCTGCTCACATTCCCTCAGGGCTGAGGGGAACTCCAGACTCTCCTGCGGCTCTGTCCAAAACAAAACAACTTCATTGGCCAAGTCATAGGATCATCAAAGAACCACAGAATGGTTTGGGTGGGAAGGGAACTTAGAGCTCATCTCATTCCAATCCCCTGCCATGGGCACAGACATGTTCCACTAGACCAGCTTGCTCAGAGCTCCATCCAACCTGGACCTGAATAAGTTACAGGCACTGGGGAAGGTGCAAAATAATGAAGAGGTTCTCTTGTCCAGGTCTTGGAGCAGGAATGAGGGACTGAGAAGCAGGCACCCATGGCACTGCAGTGTGGTGAGTTCACATGGCAAACAAAGATCTGTGGGCTTTGGGGGGCTTCTTGACTTTTTTCCTTCTCAAACAAGGTGCCAAGTTAATTCCCCATGTGGCACCTGCTCAGTCCGGAATGAATATGCCCCACTTCACTGCACTTGTGCCACCTTGCCATAAAGGTGACAGTCTGGGTCCCAGGAGAGCCTGCAGCCAGCAGTGCTGCGTGTTTCCCAGGAGAGCCCTGCTCCAATGCCAGCACTCACCCCTTTTCCTCCTGATTTCTGGTCAAATGGCACCATCGTGATCCGCTTCGATTCCCTCTGGTACGTGCAGTAATGCTTCACCCAGGAAGTCCCAAAGTGACCTACAGAGCAAATGCAGGTTTTATTCCCAGAACCAGTGCCCTCCCATTAACAATCTGCTATGTTTAATGATCATTTAACATGACAGATTCCTGTACCTAAACTTTCAAGTTGGATTAAGTGTTATCACCCTCCTGTTCAGGGGAAAGACTTTTACGAGGCACTGGCAGTGACTCTCCCTCCCAGAGAGAACCCAGCTCCTGTATTCCCACCTTAATATCCCACCCATTGGGCCAATCCCTTTCTTTCAGGGATTCTGTACTTGCTGAACCAGCCTTCGTGTCCTACACCCTGACAAACCCCTTCCCCAGACTCCCACCCACCACATTCCCTATCAGGCAGCTCTGCCACCCCAACACCTACGCTTCTCCTGCACGTAGAGATAACCCTCCATCGTGTAAGGGCTGATGTTTTTGTGCTCATGAGGATTCTCCTTCATCTTCTTCATCAAAGCTTCAACCTCTGATCTTGTTCCTTCAAAACGGTTTCTTGTCTGCAAATTAAAACAGGACTGTCTTCCCCAGTGCATGGACCCACAGTGGGCTCTGCAGCACGGAGGCACCACAAGGAGTGGGACCTCAGCTGGGTCCTTACAGCCATGTGGGAAACAGGACAGGGGAGCCCAACGACAGCAACAGGACAGGTTTGCTTCATGGGCCTGAACTGAAGCTATAGCAAATATATTATCATAACTGGCAAGGGCTTCCAGTACTTAAAGGAGGCTTACAAAAAAGAGTGACAGTGACTTCTTCAACGGGTAAATAGTGATAGGACAAGGGGGAATGAATTTAAACTAGAAGAGGAGAGATTAAGATTGGATGTTAGAAAGAAATTCTTCTCTGTGAGAGTAGTGAGGCCCTGGCACAGGTTGCCCAGAGAAGCTGTGGTTGCCCCATCCCTGGAAGTGTCCAAGGCCAGGTTGGACAGGGCCTGGAGAAACCTGGTCTAGTGGAAGGTGTCCCTGCCCATGGCAGGCAGTCAGGACTAGATGAGCTTTAAGGTTCCTTTCAACCCAAGCCATTCTGTGGTTCTATGACTAAAATACATCAAAGGGTGAGTTAGCTTGGCTGGGCAGTGACAGCAATTGGCACGTGGCACATGCACACTCACATTCTGGATGCTGATTGTCAGCTCTGTCTTGAAATCGCTGAAGTCCTTTGCAAGCTCGTAGCCGTGGTGGTAGAACGTGAAAAGCCCCTGCAGAAATGCCAGCAGCTGTTTTGGGGCAAAACGAATAGAGATGGTCAGTGGAGACCCCACAGCTGCCCCCAGAGCTGCTGCTGCCAAGGGGAAGGGGGCCTGCAGCCCCCCCAGGCAGAGGGGCTCACTGGTGGGCCCTGGGGAGACACCCTGCTCCTCATTTCACTTTCACACCTCCTCTGAACGGGCCCCAAAGCCAAGGCTGTGTTTCCCCTCCCCAGACTCAAGGCAAGACCCCAGCTCAGGACCCCACACAACTCTGTCCCACTTTCTGCATCACCCAGGCCCTGGAGTCACCAGGAACAGAGCCAGGAGTTGTCAGGCACAGTGTGGTGTGCCTCTCCCAACTCCAAGTTACTCCTGGATCAGCAGGAATCATCTTTGCAAAGAACTGGAAGGTCTGGCCCCTCCCAGAGCCGCTTTAAGGGACTTAACACCTGGACAAAGGTACGTTTTAGAAAATATTTTTTTCCTTATTTCTGTCACTTCTGCACTCTTCTTTCCTTGCAAACATTAGTTCTAATTTGGGGGTTTTTTTCTGAATCAAAAGTGTTTTTCTTTTAATTGTTCAGGCCCCTCAGCCTAGCCCATCCCAATAAGAGTGTCTCCACAATAAAAAATTAAATGTTGAAATGCTTCCAGCACACACATGGCCACTGAGCCAATGGTTCTGTGCCCCAAGGCTCCCATAGTGTTTTTCCCCCTCAAACCTCCCTCTGTAATAGGGGATTTGGGGTGAGGCTGGAGGCCCCCAGCCTCCCCACTGCAGGAGAACCCACACCACAGCCCAGCTCCCCATGGCTCCCCATTTCACCACACAATCCCTGGTTTTTGCAGGCTGAGGGGGCTTGAGCTCTCACTTACAGGTTCCACAAACTCAAACATCTTCCTCTCCTGGACCTCTTGCACCTTGAAGACGTACTCTAGAGAGACTTCGTAGAAATGCTGGCGAACCTGGTCCACCTGGCTGTCTGCCTGCAGATGGATTGGACAGGAAACTCAAGCTCAGTACCGAATGGAAACACTTGGCCTTCTGACCACAGCACACCTGGGTCTGATGGCAACGTGGCCGTGCAGAACAAATTCAGCTTCAGCCCCCAGTCCTGGATTGGACAGATGGCACAGTGATAAATATAAACCTGATTCACATGAACACGCTCTTCCTTCAGACGAGAAAAATGTTTTTGATGACTCATGTTCTCACCTCCCCGACAGCTGTGCAGAAAACACGCAGGAGAGGCGAGGAAAACGGGAAATCATTGCACACTTGACAAGAAAAGGCAATCCTCCACTTTCTGGAAAGCACCATGACGGAATCTGCCAGAGCATCCCAGGGCAAAGGCGGGTGGCACATACACCCACCACTAGCATGTCACTCTGGTGGATCAGCAGACAGCAAATCCCCTCTGCTTTGAAAGCCCAAAAGAGCAAAAATAGGGATATGCCCCAATCCCAGTGCCTAAAAATAATCTGGTCACGCACACGGAGTGGAGCTGCTGCACCAAAAGCAGTGTGAGGGACACAAGTATCCCTGGAATGTGATACAGAATCCCAAAGTGGTTTGGGTTGGAAGGGACCTTAAAGACCATCTTGTTCCAAGCCCCTTCTATGGGCAGGGACACCTTCCACCAGACCAGGTTGCTGAGGTGACATTTTGCAAGTGATACTTCGCATAGAGCAACCCAGGGTGTCACTGGGGTTTTGTACTCGCAAAATCCAGCTGGCAAACACCCTCCTGGATGTGAAAAGCAGCTCATTCCTGTGACACACCCATGAAATGTCCTGTTTTTCTCACTGACCTGCCACCATTTTTTGTGCCCACAGTGTGCAGGCTGAGGGAACTAGCAACCTGAGTTCTAAAAAGCAGAAAATATGATGTAATCATGTAGCTCTGCCAGGAGTTAAATGGCAAATTAGACTCTGCATGTTGTTTAACTGATCAACAGCCAAAGCAGCAGAGAATTCCCATGGCCTCCTCCTCTCCCCACCTCACCACAGCACATGTGGCTGCTATCACCCTCCAGATGTGGCCAGCAAGAGGTTAGGAAACACAAACCACCAAATCTCCTGCACACAAACACTTGTCTCAGGACATCAGGGGGTCCAATGGAGCTCCAGACTCTCAGAAACAGGTGGTGTTAATTCCCAGAAATGCTGCACCCACCAGCACCTTTCCTGTGCACTCACCTGCACCACCCCAGGAGCCATGTGGCCAGCAGGGATGCTGATGGGCAGCCCCCAGAGAGGTGTCAGATGGGTCCAGTGCTGCACCACGCCATGAATGCCACATCCACGTTTCACAGCCCTCATGCTGGATGCTCTTTCAAAGGCATTCCTCTTCAATGGGGCCTGAGCCATCAAAGCCATGTACACTTGCCAGTGTCTCGGGGAAGCAGGCCCCAGCACCCGAACTGGGAGGTGGTTCCAGCAGGCTCCAGCCTCCCTCCTCCTGCCTTTCCAGCAACAGTCCAAGTCAGTGTCTGGGGTGGGAGATGCCACCAGATGGCACCAGCAGCCAGCGCTGCTCCAACGCACCTGCACAGCATCCCACTCACAGCCACTGCCTACATCGTGCACATATCCCACACACACCCTCCACCTACATCCCGCCTGCATCCCATACTGCGTCTCTGGGCAGCCCCGCAGGGCCATGCTCTGTCCAGGGTACAGGATCACACCTCTAAAAGCCACCGTTGTACCCTGACAGCCATGAGTGGATCCTTCTCTCTCTGGACAGAATTCCTTCCACTCCTGTGCCCCACACCAATGTCTCAAACACAAACTAAACCAGGGGTTCAGTGCTCATTCAAAAGCCATCATCCCCTGGGACACAGAGGTGCTTCCATACTGGAAGTTATTTACAAGCTGGCTTTCAGGCATATCTGCCTGCATTCTGACCCCTCCTCAGCTCTGATTTGGTGGAAGATGATTACCTGTGCCACAGGTATTTCTGCTCTCAAGTTCTCAGCTCTGCTGGGCATTGTCCCATCACCTGTGTTGTCCTGGTGCAGGAGCCTTGTGCCCACCAGTGCCCCCAGTAAGGGATCAGCAGCACACCAGCACCATGCCCAAAGGCAAGGACACACATACTGAGGGGACCAATTGCAGCACAGGGAATTTCAAACTTGGAAGAAGTGATTGAAAACTCAGTGTAGTCATTCAGTAAGAGCATTTGGCACCACAGCAACCCACATCCTGAGTCAGGGTTGGCTCCTAAAGCAGTTTAAGGCACTAAGCCTGATCCCTCCTCCCCTGGAGCCCAAAGCAGCACAGCCACTTGCAGAGAAGGAGATCAGACATCCCTGATTTGTGCTGGCACACGGGAAGCCTGCAGCAGAACCAGTTCCCTTCTGTTACACTCTTTAATTATAAACCCTCTCTCCTTTTTGATTGCTATCCCTTTTGGGATCTCTCTGATTTACTCACCAAAACAGCTCCATTCCCTCTCATTAAGGAAGAGGGGAAAACCCAGCACTCGCAGCCAGAATGAGGGAAAAAATGAGTTTACAGTCAGGAGAGCCATTGTTATAATCTGGGTAAGGCATTCAAAAAGCTCTCCACAGTGACAGCCAGACATGAAAACCCGGAGGTTGCTCTCACCTCCTGAAGCTGGGATTCCTTCTTCTTAGAAGACAAGTTCAAGTGCTTTTCTAGGACACCACAATACTTCTCAGTCTCCTTGTCATATTTCTTTTTGGCGTCCTACAAAACAGAACAAAATGCGTGTCACTGAACACAGCGGAACCAGATTAGCCGTGAGGACCCACGGCATGCCTATGGCACACAGCAGGACAGCACATCCCAGGAGTTAACATCAGACAGGACCATGGCCTGGGGGCATCAGCTGGAAGCAGGTGAAGCTGCTTTTATCTGTCAGCATCAGGCACCTACAAGAAAGCAGCTTATGCTGCCAAAATCCAAGGCTTGAGGGAACCCCTCCTCTACTCCTGGGGACCAACGCTTGGTAAAACATCCAGACCAGGCTTGGTACAAAGACAGTACAGTGAGGAAAGTGCTTTTGAACCAGAATATTATCACAGTTTCACATCCCACCCCTGCCAATCCTTGCAAGAGCTTCTCCTTCGTGTCACTCAGGACTATGACACAGTATGGCTGTTTACGGCAGGAGCGTTAAAAAAGGATGGCAACTTCGCTTTCTTTTGTACCTCCCATCCCAGTCAGGCAATCCCAACACACCAGTACCAAACCCATGCCGGCACCTGCTCATAAGCAGCTCCCTTCTGGAGGACTCCTCTCTGTCTTTTGTTTTCAGCTGCATGAGGCAGGGCAGCACTGCTGGGCTGGGCACCCCGCTGCCATGCAAACGCGGCCCCAGGCACTGGCATGAGCTTCTTGCAGGCAGCAGCAGGTTGTTATAACAACAGGGGAGCAGCAGACAGTGGTTTTCATTTCAGAACAAAGGCAGGAAAGAAAGTGGGGGGGGTCAAGCTGTCTCACAGCCACTCTCAGCCACACTGGCGCTTCCCTGTCCTGCCAGAAGCCATCTGAGTTCCCGTGCAGCCACCCAGTGACACACCGGGGTGGGGAGTGCAGACCAGGGGGTTTGGGTGATTGGGAACCCCTCCAAGAAAATCCTAATTCTTGCTTGGAGTAAGGAGAAAGTTCACTTCAACTGGAATGTGATTTTTGGCCCTTGGCATGTTACTTGGTTGTGGGTGAACTCAGAACTCCCGGATGAACTCCTGGCTCTTCCCGGGAGCTGGTTCATCCCTGTGTCCCTCCCACAGCAGCACATTGTCTCCTCCCATGCCCATCTCTGCAGTGTGCCAGGTCCTGGCCACCTCTGTGGCCATCACTGTGCTCCTCTGCCCGAGTTGGGGTTCCCAGAGGGGACACTGGGTTTGTTACCTTGGCGGCCCCGATCTGCTCCTTGCGGAATTTCTCCAGCGGCGTGATCAGCACCTCACTGGCATTCTCGATCTGTGGGCAAAGGCAGACACAGCTCTGCTGACCTGTGCTGCTCAACAGCCTTTCCATAAAAACCCTCCCACAGTCCACAGACACCCACAGGCTTCACCCCTCTGGCTCTGCACTGGCTGAGTGATTTGTACCAAACCTGTGAGCCCCCCCAGCACCAGCACTGCCCATTTTCCAACAGCAAGACTCCATTCCTGATGCTTTTCAAGTGTTCCCCGGCCAAGGCCACCCTCCCCTCCCTCTGCCCTCCCCTGTGGCTCTGCCATGGGTGAGGGAAGGAGCACTGGGGTGGCAGCCACTGTCACCTCAGTGCCCAGGGTGCCACAATAGAGCTGTGGGCAGCAGCAGCGGTGCCACCACCCCCTGTTCCCGGGGACAGATGGGGCCGTACCATGCGCATCCGCTCGTCCTCCAGGTTCCGCAGCACCGTGGCAAACTCCTGCAGAGACTTGGCTGGAAGGGACACAGTCAGCATTTTACATTCAATTTTTAAAAAAAGAGAGAAACTGAACAGGGTTTTTTTTTGCCTGTCTGCGTTTTGGGGCTTGGTGGTTTGGGGTTTTTTTATCCTGTTTGCTCTCTCCCTAGAAAGGTTCCAGCTGCCTGTGGAATCAACTGGCAACAGAGCAACCCCAGGACCATGTTCCCACCTCCAGAAAGCAACATCCTAACCTCAAACCTGCCCTAGCCAACAGCTGGTCACTGACCAGCCCCATGGCACAGCACTGGTCTCAGCTACGCCCAGGGCACAAGGGACAGCTCACCAGCACAGGGACCCAGAGCCAGTGAGGAGTTATTTCTGCTGAGAGACCAGGCACAAATAAACAAGTGAAGTTAAATCAGGGCTAAAGCTCCTTTGCTCTCCTGGCTCCGGACAATGTGCACAGTAAGCTCTGAAAGTCCAGTTGGAGCAAGAGCAGGATAATGGGGAGGGAAGTGGCTGAAGCTGCTTCCCTGTGTCAGGAGAAGCTCCACAGTGGAGCAAGGCCCAGTTCAGGGAGCACTGCCAGGCTCAGCACTGCTGGTTCCCACCAGCACAGGGCCCTGTGCTCCTGCAGCTGGCACTGAGACTGCTGCTCCTCTGCTTCAGGTCACAGCCCCTTGCAGTGTATCGAGCCACAACCACATCCAGATCCTGCTCTCCAATACAAAAGGTCCAGATAATCAAGATGGTTTCAGATACAGGCAATCTTCTCTGTTTCTTATCTGGCAGTGACAGATTTAGGTCAAAAAGCAACAAGTGATTCCCTGGGAAAGGAGTTGCTGATGCTGAATCAGGAGGAATATGCCATTTTCAGAGAGCAGGAAAACACACAAATTCCTGCACCCCTTGGTTTCCTCACATGTGTTTCCCCCCATGCCCTGCTGAGGCATCTGGAGGGCAGTCCAGGGCACCAAGACTCACCTATGCAGATCTCATCATCCGTTTCAGCGTCGCCGATGCAGCGGAATTTGAACTCATTGAGGGAATCCGCAAACTTGCGCTTGGCAGCCGACAGGTCTGTGAGAGAGTGGGAGCAGGGAAAACAGGGATGTTAGAAATGGAGAAGTCCCCCAACAGCAGGATACAGGCAGGCACATAATCCCAGCTGGCAAACACGCACAGAGGGACCCGTTCAATGGGACCCAGAGAAACCCCAGAGCACCTGGGTCCTTCTGCCCTTCAGCATCCACCCCAGGAACAGGGCTCTGAGGGGTCCCTGTCAGTAGCCCCCAAAATACCCTACAGCAAATGAAACCTCAAAACACCATGGGAGCCCAAGCCCAGAGCCATGGGGCAATGGCAAACGATGACACACAGTGACACTGCCCTTCAAGAGATGGCACCTCTGCCAGGCTCCCGGTCCTGCTGAGGGAAGGCCCCACAGACAGGCAGCAATGCAGAGGTTCATTCTTCTTCCCAAGCTGCAGATTCCCTCTGAGATCTGGATCCTATTAAGTTCTTACTTGTAGTGACCTGAGTGGATCCAGGACTGGCTTTTCGAACCAGCCCCATAACCCAGCACACGCAGACACGGTCCTGGGCACCACGAGGCCACTGGCTCCAAAGGGAAGTTGTGGCTGCCAGCACTGCCAGTGTTAGGAAGACACAATGCTCAGCCCCCTGAGCATTTCTTCACTCGAAGACCAAAATTCTGTGGTTTTTTCCCCCCTTCCAAGCACCGGTGGAAAACACGCCTGCACACAAAGGCCGTTTCCTCCTCTCAGACACCGACAGCCAAGAGATAACCACAGCAGAATCCAAGTGTTTTGCTTTTCCCATGGGATAAGGCACTTGGCAGCTTTCTCCAAGCATTAAAGCTGTTCTCCCAGTATTCCTGCTGACAGCCCTGGGGCTAATCCTGCCCAGTTCAGTCCTGGCTGCCTTCACACAACTGCTTCCTAAGGCAGCAGAAAACCACCAAGACACGGCAGGCAGAGAGAGGGAAGGCACCGGGAGCTCTCTCAGTGGAAAAGTACAGAGGGGGGCTTCTCCAAGAAGGTTCACACATAAACGGATTTGCACTTTGCTCCCTGGAGGATGGAATGAGCATGGCTTACACCCTGCCAGCGCCTGGAGCTGCTGGGAATCTCCACCGGCACCTACAGATGTGATGCAAGCCACGTCTTTTTCGGGGCAGCTTCCCCAGGTGCTTCTGTCAGGGTTGAAAAGAGAGACTCGGGGGATTGGAGGGTTTGCTCCAGGTCTGGGGCTCAGTGAAGGGCACTGGCACAGCCCTGGGCAGCTCTTTCCACTCCCCACCAAGGGCTCATGCTGGTGCTGGGGGGCTTAGGGACTTTCACCCAGTCCCAGAGCCAAGTGGCCTCCTGTCTCCTCTGGAATAGTAACAAAGATGACGTTAATGACTCAAGGAGCCACTTCCTCCCCCCAGCCCGTGCTGACTGACAGCCACCAGCCACACTCTCCCCACACATACTGTGGCCTCCCTGAGCTCTTGGCCACGTTACGTGTGACACATGCCCACGCAAACCCGACCACATGTGGCACCCCTTGTGCCCACTGCCAGCTGGGCAGGACCCCAGAGCCGGAGGCTGCTCCAGCACAGAGATGAACACCCAGACAGAGCCAAGCTCCCATGGCCCAAGGCAGGGTCACCATCCCTCCCACTCAGAGTGAGGATGAGGTCAGGGCTCTGGGACCAGGCAAGAAGCCCTTGGAGGCAGCAGCACTGACAGCAATGGCCCAGGGTGCTTATAAATAGGCAAGGGAGAGGCAGGGGGTGATGGAGATAACTCCGGTGCAACAGCGATAAAGGATAAAATTAGCAGCAGGATCGGCCAGAAAGGGAGAAAGGGGCACCCGTGCCTGCCCTGTGGGGCCCTGCTGTCCTCCCTGGGACACCGTCAGGCCCACCCACACCCCAGCATCCCCTTTTCCTATAAGTTGGAACCTCTCAGCTACATTTGGGGGAAAACCCCTCCAGTGGAAGCTGGAACACATGGTGAGAACAAGGCAGCCCCTCCACAGGCCAGCTCAGCTCCTGAGGGTTCTTCTTCCCCAGGGCTGAGAACAAGCAAACCCAAAATCCTACAAAGGCTCGACAGAAACTTCTGCTTCCTCCCATGCACGGGTAAAACCACCCGGACACTGCACATGAGTCACAGTCGGGCTGTGCCAAGGGCTCTGGAAGTTTTCCTTCCAAGTTCTCCGCTGGCTTGATCGATCAACTGCAACATCAGGGAAAACCACCACAAAAAGCCTGAAAAATCCTTCTGCCTGAGCAACACAACCAGCTCGGGTCACAGTTCTCCTTGCCTTCATCACCTTCTATGGCTCCCCCTTCTCATCAGGGCTGGTGAGGATGGGATGATCCCTTCAGGAAATTCCACTTGACAGGAAGCAGGCACACACACTACATGCTGGAGGTCCAGCTACACAGCTATGGCAACCAAGAACCTAAATAAAATGTCCTTTTAAATGTGATGCATCCTCCCCATCCACTGAATCCTTGACATCCATGGCATCCTCCACATCCACCACAGGAACAGCAGGAAGGAGGATGGTTCCCAGCAGGACAGAGGGCAGCAGCCTCACTTAACCCCTTCATCCATCCCTCCTCTCTCACGCCCCGCTCAGGGGTCACCCCACATTCCTCCTCCCTCTGCAGCCAGGGAGCCAGGTAATTCCTGGCTGGATTCCTGTTCCAGCCACACACCCCCAGGCTCCCTCCAAACCCAGCCGAAGCCAGTGCTACTCCAGGCCCCAGCAGCCCTGCAAGGGATCAGCAGCAAGGGAGCCCCTCGTGCTCCCTCAGACCCTCCTCCTCAGCTACTGAGAGTCGAATCTTTCTCAGAAGTGGTTGCTGTGCAAGAGGATGTCAGGCAAGGAGCCTGACGTGGTCGGTTTTTACATAAAAAGCCCTTTCCAAAGGAATTTGGAACTACTGGGAAAGGCTGTTTCCAGAAGGAAGATGTGATTTCACAACCCCCCTCCATGCACACAGCACCCCAGCAACAACAGGGATGACTCCATTCCAGCCAGGTCTACAGCTGGTGCTGCAGAGGGGCAGCCCCCAGGACACACTGCTGAGAGATGGGGCAGCTCTGCTCCCCAGGGCACAGGTGCCCGATCTAACATGTCCCTGGTTCGGGAGACCTGGCACAGGGAGCCTCTACCACTTTAAAAAAGTTAAACCACAGCCTTGCTACAAGTCATTCTCTCCTGGTCACCGGCTTCCAGCTCCTTCCCCAGCTTTGTTCCTCAGCTGGACACCTCACCTCTGTGCAACACCCGTCAAACCTCTCTCTGAGTGTTTAAAACCTTTTCAGGCTTTTCCAAAGGGAACAGAGGTAAGCTGTGCTGAGAGCCTGGACAGACAAAGAGCAGTTGCAGTTCCCTTAAACCAAAACTCATGAAGAGCAGAGAAGAAACTGGAACTCTTCCACCTGCATGTTCCAGATGGACGGCTGGGAAACGTGACCCAGGACACAGAGGGGAACTGCAACACAGCAAAATGAGATGTCGAGTAGACAAATGCCTAGTCCTGCTGCCTGGTCCCGTGTTGGAAAGATCAGGTTGGCCAGAGAAAAGTAAAACTGCTGGCTCAGAGACTGGGGCTGTCCCCACAGCTGACTCTGCAGCCAGTTTGCTACGTAAGCTGGAAAAACCAAAGGCTCAGCTGGGCCCAGGACAGGGGCAGGAGCAGCACGATGCCGTGGGTGGTTCAGGTTAAAGATAAACGTGCTGCTGGGTCTGACCACGAAGGGTTAATGCTGCTGCAAAGGGGGAGCAGAGGATGCTGCTGCAAGGCAGTCCAGGCTCTGGGCTCTGACAGAGGCTGTGCTCACACAGAGCAGGATTTCTACACTTCCTGCAAAGAAAATTGCTTAATAGCCTATATTTAATGTTCAAGTGGACAACAGGAACCAGGACTCCTGCCCCTTCCTTCCCCCGTGGCAGGGAACAGCAGGAACAGCAGGCTCAGGCTGCATGTCCCCTGCAAGCCCCCACAGAGGGACAGGAGGTTCCCCAGTCCCCTGCTCCTGCCAGCAGTGACACCGCCTGTCCCCACCCGCAGGCCCATGGCCCCAGACGGGTCTGCTCTGGGAAACACCCCAAATGCAGGAGCCCAGAGAGAGAGAACAGATCTGGGGGTCACCCCAGAGACCCCCCATTTGGATGAAGCAAAAGCAGGACACAGCACTTGGCCACTCTGGTGGCACCTCTGCAGCCCCACAGCTCCCCAACCACTCAGCCGGCACAGAGCAACCCCACGGCAGGCAGGGGCCAGCCGGGATGGGTAATCCAGGGAACAGCTGCTCTAATCAGCAGCCAAAACAGCCGGATTACAGCCCGCCAAGGGTGCTTAGAAAGCAGCAATATGGTGTCTATCCCCATAGCGAGCACCCGGCGAGCCGGGGCTGCCGGCACAACGCCAGAGTGAGCCACTGTGGGGTCACACGACACCTCCTGGTGCCCAGGGATGGGGGTTGGGAAAGGCTGAAGCTGGGAATGGCCAACTGGACCTGACCCATAGATGCACGCGAGCACTCTGCATGGGACACTGTCCAAACCTGGCCCTGCCGTTCACACAGGAATCCAGCAACAAGCAACTGGTGCCTAAAAATCAGCATTTGCAGCTGCCAGCATCGAGTTTTACTCTCCAGTCCCAGCCTGTGCACTGCAGGGGTTGGCACCAAGCATCAGGGCAGCATCGTTAAACGCTTCATTTGCTCCAGAAGGTTTAAATCCCCTCTTTGCACTTCCCAGTGAGGTCAGCAAAGCCCTGCTCCCACGAGACACCGCAGTCCTCTGGACCCAGCCCAATCCCCAAGTCCCTTCCATAGAGAATTAGCACTGATTTGTTTATTAAACAACTCCACTAGGCAGTTGGAGTTAATCAGTGATTTAGGATGGGACAGCAGCTGCTGGCAGGTTCCCCCTCTGAATCATCATCGAGTAAATATATAAACCCAGATGGGCAGAGCCTACCCCATCTCCAGCGCAGTTTCTGCCGTCATGTTCCCACACAAAAGCCCATGGAGAGGCTGCCCTGGCTCAGCACGTGTCAGACATGGAGGTCTGAGGGTGCCAAAGGCAGTGAGGTGACAACAATGACCGGTGCAATGGGCTCAGTCCCTGCCGTCACCCCAGGCAGAACCCCCGAGGTGGGGAGAGCATCTCTGCCATGACCCCACACCGCCTCCCAGACCCCATTTTGGTGCCTCTTCCACACACACGGTCTCTAGCTGAAGTGCAGCACCAAGGCCAAACCCCACTTTCCCAAATCCCAAAACCTAATTTTTACCATGGGAACTATACAAATACACACACCCTACAAACCAGGGAAAAACCCAGAACTGCTCGGACGTTCTAAAGCGCAATAATGACCTGTCCAAGACGTCCCAAGACTGCAGATCCAGGAGGATGAGCTCCTGCCCAGCCTTTCCATGCAGCCACGGCACTGCTGCCGGCCGAGGCATCCCCGTATGCCTCCCTTCACACACTCAATGTGGCTCCGTACGGCAACACGCTTGCCAGAGGGACAGAGAACCCTTTGTGGGCTGAATGGCACCATTGACCGGGCTCAAACAGCAGATCAGATTTGAGTAACACACCGAAGACATGAATTATTTCCATGGTATTTTAAGAGATAAAGGTTCTGCGCTTCACAAAAAACAAAGTTCTCCCTTGGAAAGGACTGCCCGGCTGCACAGTTAAAATTATTGCCCGCTGCCCACCAGCCCAGCACCTGGCCACGTCATCGTGCCACCCCCAAATCAATGATGTTTGGAGTTATCTTGGGAGCTTTGCCAGGCCAGGACATTCGTGCAAAGCTTCCCAATATTCCTGATGAAAGGCAATGAAGATCCAAAGGAAATGAAGCCAGAAGGACTGTAAAGTCCCAAGCTGCCAGTTCTGCATGTCCAATGTGACATCCTGCAGCATCCTGCAGGGACTGGGGCTGCAGCAGCTCTGAGGTGAGAAGTTGCTCCCTTCAGCTCACACTGCTACGGCCACCCTTCCATTTCCCCCCAGTTTGAGGAAGCTGACAGTCAGTCAGAGCCCTCACCCTTCTGCCCCATTTCTCCACTCTGCACCAGCCCTGGACTTCTCAGGCTCTGGAGCCTCAAGCCCAGTGCTGAGCCTGCTCTGCCTCAGACACCCAGAGCAAAGGTCTCACCACTGCTCTCCATCCTTCCTGTTCGCCTTTTCTTAGCACTTGTCCACCACTTCCTATTGCAACAAAGCCCCAGCAGCCACTTTCGTGACTCAGATCCTTATCTCACAGAGGAAGAGACAGTGCAGAAGCCCAGCTCATGCAAGCAGCTCTGCCTTTCCCTACTCCCAGTGTTGCCAGGACTGTGACACTGGTGGGAGATAAACTGGCCAGGCAGTACGGACAAGTTAACAAAACAAAGTGTCCCTGACCACTGCCAAGGGTCCCACCTGAAGACACTCTTACTTCAGCACTGGGCATGTGAACCATCAAACCTCTCTACCCCACCAGGAAAGGAAGGAGTGGGGAGACTTCCATCTGTCCTGCATGGAAACTCCGGATGATTTTCTCTACTTGCCCAAACAGGATTTTTCAGCAGGAACCACTCCAAAGTGAAGTGATCTGTTTTGTGCCCGGCAGAGCCTGGCCCTGGCCCAGCTCTGCATTAATCAGGTTATTTTAATGAGCTGCTGCAGCTCTCGGCTCAGGGACATGGGGGAGGGTGGACAGGGGTGATGCTGGGTGGGGATAAAGGACAGCCATAGAAGACAAAATGTCCCAAGAGCTCCCGGCGCAGGTGTGGGGTCAACACAGCACTGCGAGCCAGCCCTGCCTGCAGTCAGGACAGGGAGGAACATAAAACCCATAAATGATGCAAATGAACCCCGGAAAGTCTTCCCATTCCTGGAGAGGCTGAGGAGACAGATGTCTGCAGCTGCAGGAAGGCACATCCTAACACAAATCCTCGCTCCCAGCAAGGAGCAGCCAGACTTGGAGAAACACGAGAACCTGTCAGAACCCTGCCAGCAGCACTGGGAACTGCTACAAGATTCCCGGGATGGCCCTGGAAGATAAGGGGCCTGAAGCCAGGTTCTGCCAACCCGGCTGGCAGCTTCCAGGCTGACCATCACTGTGTCGGGAATCAGCACATCGGATCAGCACAGCCACCCTCTGACTGCCCAGCACTGAACAGAGCCCTCCATGCCCCCTGCCCAAGGGGCTTCCTGGTGCTCTGCATGAACATGGCAACATCCCAGTCCTCCCACAGCCCCCAGAGCATCACTGCCCACAGTTCCCAGTGGATCACAGCCCATCTGCCCCCCGAGACAGGGTAGCATCGCCCAGGTGCCACCCCCACTCTCCTGAACTCGCCCTGGACACGGAGCATTTCATGCACTTAGCAGCAAAACAAAACAAAACGGGATTTCTCCACTTCCCCACCCAACTCCATGTCTGGCACTTTTCCCTGTGCTTATTTTTGTTCACATCCTGGTGTTATTTTATGACAGAGCCCTCCGTCCCGTCCCCACCAGCACAGTTTGCTGGGCAGGTGGCCAAGCACTGGAGCAACAGGAGCTCAGGTGCGAGCACGCAAGGTCTCTGAATAAAATCAAATGTAAATATTCACCACTCCAGGACAGAGAAGGGAAGCATCCAAACAGCAAACACAGGCAACAGCTTAAGTGCCTGGAAAACACCAGGGACATGGTAATGAAATGGAAAACTACTGCCCCGGCTGGCATTTCCACGGGCAGCCGACTGCACAAGTGAACAATGTGAGGAAGCAGCAGTGAAAAATCCCTGTGTCCCAAGCAGGGCCAGGGATTTAGACACAGCACTGGCTCAAAGAGAGAGATGGCAGACCTGCAGAGCACGGCTGTCCCACTGCACCAAGCTGCCTGACCTGCAAACACCAAACCCTGAACACTATTCCCAAAACAAGGGGTTTGAATATCACATTTACCTGCATGCTGCCCCACTGCTGCTGCTCCAGGCAGGTTGTGTAAATGCTTTCAGCCTTACACCTGTAAAGTGCTTCTAAAAGCAGGTGGAAATGCCATGGTTTTCCCAGAGCTCCCCATTTCCCCTAGTTCCCTCGATGGGGAGGGCAGGCAAGTCCATGTTAGCATAATACTGCCTTGATAACTGTAATTTCTCCTCTAAGCCTTTTCCTCACTGTGCCAGGGGAGGTTCAGGTTGGACATCAGGAAGAATTTCTTCACAGAAAGGGTGGTCAGGCCCTGGAAGGGACTGCCCAGGGAGTTGGTGGAGTCACCAAACCTGGGAGTTCAAGAAATGACTGGATGTTGTACTCAGTGCTCTGGTCTCGTTGACAAGGTGGTGATCAGCCACAGGTTGGACTTGATGATCTTGGAGGTCATTTCCAACCTAAATCATTCTGTGATTCTCCTCCTCTCCAAACCCTGGCACAACCCACAGGAAGGCTGCAGATGACTTTACCCTCGTTGCCACAATATTTCATCGACTGGAGCCTGGAATCACATTTCATTAGGACAGAATGCCCTGCCCGAGACAGCTAATCGATTTAGAGGACACTAATCCAGAAGAAATTTGCTCCTGACCGAGGCAATGCCCATTAGCAGAGCAGAAGGCCAGGCAGAGGTCTGGCTCGGAGGGGGGTCCTGGGATGGGGGGGCTATGGCAGAGCCCCCCACCAGGCATCGTGCAGGGCAGGAGCAGATGCCTCAGGCACCGGCCCCACATTTGGATTAGTCTGTTATTAAACCTAATTAGTTAATAGGTGGGCAGCAGGGAGCCAGCTTGTTTTCTCCACGGGCAGGCACCAAATCATAGGGGTTCCCAGGGTCCCTGTGGTCCAGGTGGGGAGGGGACCCACACCCTGTCCCTGCAGGCAGGACAGGAGGCTTTCCCAGCACATCCCAGTTGGCCTATAGCGTGGGGCAATGCCTCCCCTGTCCCCCCCTCTCGGGTCCCCATCCCAGGGGCTGTGCCCACAGACAGGGCAGGGAAATGGGGTCAGCTCCCAGCCCCTCCAGAAGTGGTTCTGCACAACCTGCTTCCTTCTCCTCCCAAGGAGGCTGCGGAAATCCTTTTGTCTCCAGTGCTCCACCACGTCAGCTGTAAGAACAGGAAAAATCCCACCGTGTTCACAGGACCATCACTGGCAAGTGAGTCAATTTTTCCTGCTCTGGCAGGAAAAAATATAAATTAAAATCTCCAGCGGAGCCTAGGGAGGCACGCAGGGTGAGAACAGGGATGCACAGCCCAGGGTGTATCATAGAATCATGGAATAGTTTAGACTGGAAAAGCCCTTTAAGTCCTCAAATCCAGTCATTCCCCCCAACACTGCCAGGGCCACCACTGACCATGTTCCCAAGAGCCACATCCATACATCTTTTAAATCCATTCAGGGATGGTGACTCCACCACTGCCCTGGGCAGCCTGTTCCAGTGCCTGATCACTCTTCTGGAAAGGAAACCTGGGCTTTCTCCTGGAATTCATGGGAGAGACACCCAATGCTCTCCTCTGCAATGGTTGGATTTTTTTTAAAACATTGCTAAGCAACCAGCGCTCGGTGAGGGCATCGCTTTGGACAGATGCTGTTTCAGCTAGAAAAAGAATATAAAAACAGCAAAGGGACGCTGTGGCGGGCAGTGTTGTGGAAAAGGCACGTGCCAGCTCATTTTACAGGTCACTCAGCTGGTGCACAGAACCCTTCACACTTGTTATGGATAATGGACAAGCAGAACAGTTTGGGTTGGAAGGGACCTTAAAGCTCATCTCATTCCACCCCCTTGCCATGGGCAGCGACACTTTCCACTAGAGCAGCTTGCTCCAAGCCCTGCCTGAGGGTCCAAACTGCAGGGAAGGGTGAGGAAGCAGCACCCAGGCCCTTTGCTGGCCCCCTGTCCCCATGCTGGCACAGGCAGCCCCGGCCCCCACATGGCACGGCTGTGCCCGCCGCTCCACGTGCGGGAGCCAGATGGTCCGGAGGCTGGTGTGCTTCCCACAAACTCCAGCTAGAAACCATCTTGGCATCACCACAGAGACATCCCCTTCCCCCTCAGCGCCAGAGTCTCCACAGTGCACAGCATCCTGCAGCTACCATCCCTCCCCAGCAAACATCCTGCACCCCAGACATGCCATGACCCCCCAGCTCCCACCAGCAGGTGGGAGCGGAGGCAGAGCAGTGCAATTCCCAGTTTCTCCAAGCCACACCTGGGACCATCCTTGCTATTAAGAGCTTGGGTGATGCTCTAAAGATCCCGCCTCATCAGAGGCCCGCAGGCCCAGGGTCACCAGCCGCTTGCACAGAGCAGGTGGAAGCACCTTTGGCACAGGGAGCATGCCAGGAAAACAGGGAAAACAGCCTCGTCTGCGCCGGCCGCGGTGACAGCCGCTCGCGTGCCCGGGGGAGGAGGAGGATGATTCACGCTGAAGTGAACAAGCTGTGCAGGTTTTGGTACGAGCTCCCCCTCGCTTTGCCTCCCCTCCCACCCACCTCGGTCACGCTACAGCTACTCATCACACCGCAGCTGAACCCAGATCCTGAAAAGTGATGGATAAAAAAAGGCGGAACCTGGCGATGGATCCCTGGCACAGCCCATCCTCCTGCTGTCCCACCTCTGCGTGGTGCAGAAGGGGCCCAGAATACCCCAAATCAGCACCACAGCACAGGCAGGGTTCGCTTGGCCACACTGCCACTGCCCCTCGGACAGGGTGGGGGACTGAAGCCCCTCTGCTGAGGTGGAGGGATGCCAACCCCTGAGCACCCCTGCCCTATTTTGTGCAGGGATGCTGCCCTGGCCATGGCAACCCCATGCCTGGTCATGGAGTTCAGGAAGAAGCGAGAAGCACATCATGATTTTTTAGGGTGCCTGTGCAGAGAGGGTGCAATCAAAGGGGTTGATGATCCTGCTCTGCCAGCCAGGAAGGGGGCTGGCAGCACAGTAAGGACAGACATTCCATCCCAGCTAAGGGCTCCTGTGGGCTGGGATCAGCCAGGAAAGCACCACGTGTGTGCCAACCTGCAGAAAGCACAGGGACACGCAGAGCCGGCACTGCCGCTGCCTCCCACCCTCCCCGCAGCAACCATGGGAACGGCATTTCCTCACATGGATTCCCAACGTCACTGTGAGCTGCTACCCTCAAAGGAAAGAAAAAGAAAGGAAATCTAAAGGGCCTCCAGCCTGTGTCCAGGGCACACAGGTGATGCCACACATTGCCACAGGTGATGCCATGCATATTGCATGCCCCTCTCAGTCTGGCAGCACTGCAGGAAGAACAAATGGAGACAGAAGATGCAGCTGTGATGGCACACTTGCAGCCTCAGAAAAACACTCTCTTGACCCAAAACAGGCAAATCTGCTCCATGCTGGAAGTGTGAGCAGGATGCAGCAGGTACCTGGCTCCTGGTGCTGGAGGAACACTGGGGCATCCAGCCTGCCCCTTCGCATGCCCCTCCCCAGGACCATCCACCTCCGGCTCAGATTCACTTCCTGGACCCTGGGGTGTGACCTAAGGCTACACCAGCTCTGGTACCACAGTAGTTCCAGCTCTTGTCTCTTGGAGCTGCTGTTCATCCCAGTCCATCTCCCTCCAACCCAAAAGGCTGGGTTTAACCCAGCATGGAGCACACAGTTGCAGGTGCCATGGCCAGGCAACAGCACACACAGAGCCTGCGGCTTCTCTGGGCTCTATCACCACATCAGCATATCAGGACATGTGCCCAGAGGTGCTCTGTGGCACACTCCCAATTAAGGAGATCTCCCAGCCCTGTTAATGAGCCTTCTGTCAGCATAATTTAAAAGACGTAATCACGACACAGCCTCTCCTGCACACCCAAACCCTTCCGCTCACCAGCTTCCCTCTCCAGCACTGTCAAGAGGCCGGATCTGGCTCCAGCTCAGCAGCTCGTGGCATTCGTTTGGTGGTTACCACAGGACTCAAGAAGTCCACTCCAACTGGGAGCTTGGCTCCCACCATCAGTTCACAAACTGAGAGGTCATGGCTGGGGCAGGGGTACTCCTGGGAGATGG
This sequence comes from Pyrocephalus nanus, assembly GCA_038380795.1. Classification (NCBI taxonomy): domain Eukaryota; kingdom Metazoa; phylum Chordata; class Aves; order Passeriformes; family Tyrannidae; genus Pyrocephalus; species Pyrocephalus nanus. Next base: position 10,934,935 of record CM076275.1, on the reverse strand, counting down.
GTGATTGGTCCCTAGGGATGCTGTGAGGAACTTTCAACACGGATCACAACCACAGCAGCGCACATGGGTGAGCCACTGCAGCATCCAGGCAGGGCAAGTCTCCCTCTCAGGCAGAGCCAGGCAGGATAAGCATGCAGCCCTCTGGAGCCAGCACTGCCAGCATTACAATTCCTCCAGGGCTCACAGTGCAGACCCACCATCACAAACAAAGAGCATCTCCCAAGCAGGAACACATTCCTGTCGCTAATTTCCACTGGGAAGGAAGAGCAGGAGCTTTAAATCTGTGCTGAAAATGAAGCAGAGTATTATCACCTGTCCTACTCCTCATTTGAATAAAATCCCAGGCAAGCTATTAAAGATGTGGCTGCACAAGCCACACAGGTAATGCAAAGAAGAAGTCCTCGGTGCCTTTGGCCCTGCTGGCGCAGGACTGACTGGGCTGTAATCACATCCCTCTCCACAGCCCAAAGTATTCCCTACACCAAATGCTTCCCACAGGAAGGAAGAGGAGAAAAATACGTCCTGACACCATAGGGGAGCCACGTTACACCTTGGCTGGGTGAACAAAGCAGGAAAAGTCAGAAGCAAATCATTTTACCAATCAAACCCCAAACCCACATGCTTTCCCCCAGACCAGCCCTGCGGTTTGCTCGCCTGGCCAAGGCGGGGGGGAAAGCCCACGGGGGGGCCTGGCTGTGCCCCACCACACTGGGGGTGCAGGCAGGGACTCTTCCGAGCACAGGGCAAGCTCCTTGAGCAACACTGGCTCCCACCACCCAGGAAGGGACTGGAGTCTCTTCCCGCATGGACGTTCTGGGAAATCCTCCTGTGCCGCAAGGCAGCAATTCCCCAGCTCTGGGAAGATGCCACAGGTGACTCACCTTGGCCACCCCGCACCCAATGCTGCTCGTGGGTGGCTGGCACCAAGCGCTCAATGGCAGCAGCCAAACATCATTTCTCACGGCACAACCGGAGCAGAACCGAGTGCCAGCGGTCACAGCAACCCAGAGGGGGAGTTACTTTTGCACAACACTCCTTTTCCTCCAAACATGAGCCTGCAAAGTCCAGGACTCTCCTGGCCAGCAGCACAGCTCTGAGCACTCATGTTTGCACCTGCACAAACAGGGGGCCGTTCCTGGAAAGGCCAGATCTAAACCTCTGAACTTTGATCACTCCACTCCTCCGTGCAAATGTGGTGGGAAGGCTTTGGGCTTCGGGGACCAGAAGGGCAAAAAGGATGAAAATAACCTACAATGGCCTTTGGGTTCCTCTTCCTCAGCAGTAGTGGGGCACAAGGACCAGTCATTCCAGATGGAACCAGGTTACAAAGCCGCCTAAGACAGGGCATGTCTTCCAATACATCCAAGGGCTTTGCCCCTGCAGAGGCACACAAGGCCATCTTGAGTGCACGGCACTCTGTTACAGCCTACCTGCCCTCTGTCCATCTGAGTCAACGCTCCCCCAGACCCACTTCCCAGGGGGACCAAGTGTGCTGAGCCAGGGGCCATGCAGAGCAGGAAGGGAGAGGCAGTGATAGTGGCAAAGTGGGCAACTGAAGGTATGGACCAGTGAAACGTTTCCTTATCACCCGCCTAAGGCTTGTTTGTGTCAAAAGGGAATTAAGTAAACACTGGGCAAAAGTTTCACTTTCGTTTCCAGGCTGTTGCACAACCAGTGCCAGCTCCACTCACTGCTGCCCCACAGCCATGGGCACAGCTCTGGGTACAGCATTGCTACGCCACAGCCACGGCCACAGACGTTTCATAAAGGGTTGGTTTCACCAAGATGCTGCTGAGATGTGGAACAGAACCTGTGTGCAAGAACACCCCCAAGCCCAGCACACCAACAGCATCACCAGCAACCACCCCACCACCCCACTTCACGTTGTAAGCTGCACAGCAACCCTGCAAATGGATTTGTCCCAGGAAAAAACCCACAGCTGCAGCAAAAGCTCTGCTGGCATCACCCGTGGTGGCAGCACGGGCCACCGCCGCCACACTGGTGCGGTGCAGGCACACAGGGGTCATCCTGGGGGGCAACTCATTAAAATCACACCCTGCAGGCACAGACAGAAGGGCGACCACACTTCTCAGTCAGCCACATGCACCAGCTGGAAACCTCAGCTGGGAGCAGGGGAAAACCCCAGCTGCTCACTGCAGCCAGGACGGGACATGCTGGTGGAAGGCAGAGCTGGCATGAGACCTGTGAGACAGTACTATAGCATCTGCCCTGAGAAGCCAGTGGGGCCAGAGAAGCCCCAAACTGCTGCAGGATTGAGGTCCACCCCAGCATCATCCCTTTCCCGCATCCCTCTTCAGTCCTGCCCTTCCTCACTGCCAGCCACAGCTCTGAGGTGACCCAGACAAAAACCAGGCAAAGGAAAAGTGATCCAAAACACCAAACCAGCCCAACCTTGCCTTTCGGGGCAGGGCACCTCCACCCTTCCCGTGGGAGCCCAGGGCACGGTACAGCCCCTCGGGGTACAGCCCTTGTGCCCCTCGTGGGGAGAAGGTTCACAGAGCCAGCCCCATCCCAGCCCCACCACATAAATGAAATTGCAGCCTCTGCCATGGGAGCGCGGCAGCAGCCGGGGCGTGGACGGGTTCGGTGGCTTCAAATTAGTGCCTGGGAGTTGGAAGAAGCAAAACAAACCAGCAGAAACGTGGCAGGGCACCAGGCTGCGCCCCGTGCCTGAAGGAGATGACAGCCCCATTGCCACAGGGACACGGTGCCTGGCAGGACAGGGAGACAGGGAGGAGGAGGGAGAGGAGGAGAGTGCCCAGCTCAGCCCCCAGACTCGGCGTGGGGGAGGCAATGGCTGGCAGCCACCTGCACCCCTACTCCTCCATCCTTACATGTGCTGCCTGTCTTCCAAAGCAAGCTGCAGGCATCTCTGCATCACCATCTGGGCACCTGGGCTCCATATCCTCCTCCATGGAAGCAAAAGGTCTGGGACGAGCTGCTGGCTGGGACACAGCTCCCTGCCTACCCCTTTCACAAGCACAGGGGCACACAAAGGGACAAAATCCTTCAGCATGCCTGTTCCCGATGGTCACCACAGCTCCTTCACTAGAGAACGAGTTTCAAGGCATCCAGGCTTCGAGTTCATTATTTATGTCACACTGGAAGTCTTTGCATCTGCAAAACTTTCTGAATAATTTATGGTGGTGGATCAGGGAGGAAGAGGGACACGTTTTGCTGAAAACCAGGTCACTCCGAATACCAGCCAAGCAGCGAAGGGAGACAATGGAAACGGGCACAGAAACTCACTGGGGAGAAAAAAATCCAACAGCATTTATCTATATACATATACACACACGCTCCAGAGATGCCCCCGGCATCTGAAGACGTTTAGGAAGACCAGTCCCTTCAGCAAATGAGGATAATTTTCAATTTTCTAGATTTATTTTTTCTCTAAGGGAAGGATAAAGAGCTGTGAAATCAGTCCCATTTCCCTCTGTACCTCATGAAGGGCAAGAGCAGGGCAGAGCAGCCCCTTCACCAAACCCTGGCAGAGACACTCTTACATGCCCTTATCCAGTCTCACCATCCCTGCATGCTGGTGTCAGCATGGGAGCTGTGAGGGGCCAAATAGGAAACAGGAGAACACTCCTGCTCAGCACTGTAAGGGCTCTTCCCTCCTCCTGCACCTTCTCCCCAGCACGGCCCGTCCAAGCCACCCCTCGCCGACACACAAGGAGTTATGTTCCCCTCACGCCCATCTTCAAACAAAGAGGATGTGAAATGTTCAGCAAAGGCAAGAGGAAGGAAAATGAGCAAGGATATTGCCAAGACCTCACGTAACTCTGACTGCAGGACACTGTGCTGTGCCCAGACACCCTCCAAGCCCCTCGCTCCAAGGGTAGCGTGCCTTGAGCTGGGGGTCTGCTGCTCTCTGGGCCTGCCTGCCTCCACTTCCACATGCCACAACAGCTGAGGAGCAGCATGGAGACAATGACAGCTAGGTAAGCCACCATGCCCAGCAATGAATGAACAGATGAACAATTTGGAGACACTAGAGAAAAATAAAAGCTGGGTAAGAGAAGCAAGCACCAGTCATGGCCAGGAATGGCCCCAGATATCACCTGTACTGACTGACAGGGGTGACATCCCCAGCCCTGAGCCATCCCCAATCTCCAGACACGAAAGCAACACCAAGCAACAGGCCGCAGAGCAGCTCCCTCCTCCTGTAGCACCTCCATCCCTGCTGACAGATGCCAGAATGGTCTGTAAGGGCTCAGGCAACATGTCAGACCTTGGACCCACCACACACCGAGGGTAACACACATGGGGAGAGCTGGGGAAGATCCTGTCCTGTGCCAGGTCTGCTGAAGCAATCACAAGCATCACAGCTTGGAGCAGCCCCTCAGCCAGTGAAGTCACTCCTGCAGCAGGAGAAGGATGTACAGAGCGGCTGAGCAGCCAGCCAGGAAGGGGACAACCCTCGCCAGCCTCCAAGGCAGTGCCCTGCCCCACACACGCCTAAACCTTCCCCCCAAACACCCTGCAGACCGTGCCACACGTGCAGGGGACGTGGTCACAGCAGCACCGGCACCTGGGCACTGATTCACACTCCAGCAGAATCAGCGTTATTCCTGTCCCTGCAGCCTGGGCACCCGCGGAACAACCCCCCGGCCCCGCGCAGGAATTAAGGGCTAATCCAGGAACGTATTCAATAGAGGCTACAAAACAATTCAGCCATAAAAACATCCTTATCTCCAGAGGCCGGCGAGCGTTCTTCCTGCCCCAGTGCAGCAGCCTGGGGCGCGGGGCCGTGAGGTACGGCCACGGCCAGCGGAACAGGAGCCCACTGACAGCCACGAGCCCACAGGGGCTCACAGCACACCCCAAAATACCTGCACACAGCGTGACTAGGGCGAGGGCACAGCCAGCCCCCTCGGCCTGCACCTGCTAAACATGCCCAGTGACTAAACCCAGAGCTGAGCACCCTCGGGACCCACCAGTTAACTCCTAAAATGTATTTTCAGTGAAGAACAATGCTATAGGATAAATGCTGTAGGGATAAAACGAACAGTCCAGGCAAGGCCAGGCACCGGCTGCCTTGAGCAAACGCTCCACAGCAGAACACATCTCAGACCTCCAGAGCTGTAAAAATGTCGACAGCTGAAGGATTTGGGGTTTATTTTAACCCAAAATGCCAAGAATTGGTACAACAGGGGTCCATGCAACCCAGATGTTACCAGCTGCTACTCCAGCACAGAGGAACTACACACACAGAGCTTTGTGTGAGATCAGAAAGGAAGGGAGCAGAAGTCAGCTCTTCCAGGAATGGACAGAGTGGTGGGCTTGGCCAGAGCATCACCTGCCCTCTTGTCCCAGGGTGACAGCCCTGCCCCACAGCCCCACAATGACCCTGCTGCATCCCCGAGGCCGGGCTGGGGCATGGCAGGTGATGCCACAGGGGCTCCATGGCACAGGTCTGTGTCATGTGTCCCTCTGTCACCCCATGGCACCGACCGGGGCAGGCTGAGCCTGGCGAGGTAACCACGCACGCTGCCAGCCTGAAACCCCCTGGCTAGGGAAGCGCCCTTGATTTGGGCCCAACCCCAGCTGTGGGGACAGGAGTCAGCCCAGCCTGGGCATGAAGGAGAACAAAGATGCTGCCAGCCACAGGTGAAGGTCTCCCCAGCCCTGGAGCCACAGCCTGCACTGCTGCCTCCCCCTCCCACCCAGACCCCACCATAGTGGTTTGCAGCTTTGCCCCCCTACACCATCTACACTTCCCCATGGGGGATGGAGGGGTCAGCCCAGTCAGAGCCACAATGGGGCACCCCCCACCCTGAGCAGCAAGGGCACTGACGACAACTGGGGGGGTGGGCACAGCACCAACCCATCACCCAAGCAAACCACCCCCACAGGATGCAACCGCTGAGGGCCACGGACTGGGAGCTGGCAGATCAGGACTACACTTCCCATGACCATGCACATCTTGATGAACCAGGATCAGTACCAGTACCAAACGTGTCCCAGTGGACCATGCTTGTGCACATCCTCATGGACCAGAACGACGCACATCCCGAAGGATCCATTCTGATGGACCACACATATTCAGACAGACTAGGACCAGCACCTAGGACCACACATGTCCCCAGCGACCACGGCCAGGCACGTCTTGATGGATCATGCACGTCCCGGTGGATCTGGACCAGGCACATCCCAATGGCCCAGCCAGACCACAACATGCAGGGGGGACAGGGTTAACGCAGGTGGCCCACGATGGAGCAGGAGCCCCCGGCCCGGCCCGGGCAGTGCGGGGAACAGCGGGCGGGCCGGGGCTGGGGGAGCAGCCGGGGGTCGCGGGGTCCCGCCCCCGGCCCCGCACTTACTTTTGAGGGCGGCGACGAGCGACTTCCCGTCCTTGATGAGCTCCTTGATGAACTTGTTGGTCTTGTCCAGCTCGGCCTCGTGGGAGCGCAGCCGCTCCCGGAACTGCGGGCTGTCCAGGCAGCACTCGCTGAACTCCAGCGCCGGCAGCCCCATGCTGCCGGGCACTGCGGGGGGAAACCGGCAAGAAACCGTAAAAAGAGGAGAAAACTCAAAGGTTTCCTAAGGCGAGGCGCGCAGCCGGCCGTGCGGGGAGCCGGCGGGAGAGCGGTGCCGGGCCAGGCCGGGCCGAGCCGGGCGGAGCGGAACGGGGCCGGGCGGAGCGGCGGGAGCGGAGCCGCGGCGGGGGCGGAGCTGCCGCCGCTCTGGGGCCGCCGCCCGGGCCGGGCCCGCGCCGCCACCGCGCCACGCCCCCCGCGCGCCGCCAGCCAATGGGCGGGCCCCGCACCGCCCCTCCGCGCCCTCTCAGCCAATCGGCGGCGGGGGCGGGTCCGCGCCAGGCCCGCCCCCGCGGCTCCCGCACCTGGGCCGGACCCGCCCGGGGACAGCGGCGGCATCGCCGTGGGGTCTGCGGGCTGCTCTGCCCTGCCCCGCTCCCGCCCAGCTCTTCGGCCCCCGGCCCGGCACGCCCGGGGGGAAAGCCGCGCCCCGGCCTGCGGGAGCGCCGCTCCGGCCCGCCCCGTGCCCGCCCGGGTGGTGGCTTCGCACGTTTCTCCTCCCATCGCACATCTGTGGCGGAGATTATTGCCCGGTTTAGTGTGCGAGCTGACAGAATAAACCCTTAATCTCCTAGAAGGGCTGGTCGCGGAGGGGCGGCGGGAGAGCCGGCACTACTGAGGGGCTGCGGGGTCCGACCCCACCGACGTGTGCCATGACGTCCCCAAAAGAGCATCGTCCCACGGACGGTGGCTGTCCCCACTTGTCTCCATGGCTGTCGTCACACACTCACCCGGTCACTTCTCCCTGCGGCCCGTTTCCTTCAGGAACACGTCAGGAATTTGGCCCTGGCGCAGCTGCCTCATCACCTCCTTGCATCGGCTGGAAGCCTCCAGGAGCAAACTGCAGCCCAGCAAACTGCTCCTTCTTGTCAGTCTTTCTGGCTGCCATAAGGTGGATGGTGGCAGCTACTCACCAGGAGAACGGGAGAGACCATCAGTGCCAGCTCCACGGAGCTGAGAAAATCAATGCCTAATATAAACAATGGCATCAAGTCAAGACCAAGCCATGTCAAGCCACCCTGAGCCACCCCTCGGGCAGAGACATGCACAATGGAGCCATCGGTGACCTCTCACCCCAGACTGTGACAAACAGACACATTTGTGGATAATCCCCAGATGACTGGAATTCCCCTGTTCTCCACCCCAGCCATCCAGGCTCACGAGGAGGGTGAGGGCGGCGGGCGAACACGAGCCCCAGCGCAGCACTCGTTCCAGATCGAGCGCGGCATTCCTGTCAACTCAGCCATGAAACGCGACGCGGGGCCTGTGCCAGCTTCAGGATTTTCTGCAAACTGGGGAGAAGGGATGGTCTTGCACAAAGCTTGGGCTGACAGGATGGGCTCCAGCCCACGCCTGATGTCAAAAAGTTAATCCAACCTGTGTTTTCCAGCGGGTGGATCCGGGCGCAGGAACCTGACACCAGCTCAACCTTTTGTCTCTGCTTTTTTTATCCACTAAAGCACGATTCTCTCAATCTTCACACCACAGCCTAATTCAGGCTGAGTCATCGCCTTCAAATATGGTTTGCGAGCCACATTTTTTTGGATGAGGCCTCCTAATTATAAAAAAGGATGTAATACTAATTACATGCTTATCTTGTAGGCAGGATATAAAGTTTAATGAGCTGTCATTTACGCCATATGCACGCAGCCCCATAAAAGCACGAGATGTTATTATTTGGATTATGTTCCTTAATTCTACACTGTACAAAGCCACAGGAGCATTATTTTGGTTTTACCCTTCTACATCACCGTTGTTTTCCATCATATTAAAAAGTGTTCCAGCATTTACTGCTAATAGAGAAGAACCTGTAACTAGATTTGTAGGACATTGCCTTAGAGGATCGGAATATTTGGGGCTGGAAATTAAATTTTTTTCAGTACTTTTCCAGAACCACAGAAAGTGTCAATGCTCAGACTGTCCTTTTCTGATGAAGACAGAATCAAGGCCTTACAAAGCTCTGTCACACATGGAGCACCACACACACCACAGGACTGGAACTGAGGCCTAAGGCAGGCAGTGAGGACTCTTCTTCCCTTTTTTTGGTTTCATTCACCAGGAGACACTCATTGTGTTTGAGCTCCAAGTGTGGGAGCAGAGCAGGGCAGCAGGCACTGGGGAGAAACATGGACATCTTCCAGCTCTGTTTTCCTAGGATTGTGCTTCCAGTGAAAGAATATCATCAAATATCTCGAGTTGGAAGGGACCAACAGGGATCATCGAGTCCAACTCGTGGCCTTGCACGGGAATCCCTCTATATGCCTGAAGGAAAAAACAAACAACCAAACCCCCTAAATTCCACATACTCCTGCCTGTGACTAACAGCAGCTGCAATCCCTGCTACATTTGCTTGTTTTATTTTTTTAAGCAACTGGATTGTCTCACCCCAAGCAAGCCAGGTCAGCTGGACACTGTGAAGGGATCCAGTAGCTTTGCCGTTATCCCAGCAGAACCCTGCCCACGGATCCGTGGGGAACAGCGCTGGGCCCACCAGCTCAGCGAGCACTCCTCCGAGCCTCTCCAAGGCTGTGCTCACACATCCTTCCCGCAAATGAAAGCTGCGGCCGCCGTAATCCCACACTCCCACCCCTGCACCCGTCCTTGACCACACATTAGCACATTCTCCCTCGCTCAGTCACCATCCCGCATCCCACAGCTCACTCGCTCAGGGAACAATGCCAGCAGAAAATCTAGTCCAGCTTTTAAAAAAAACCACCACCAAAAAAAAAAAAAAAAAATTCTAAGAGAGCAGTTTCTACCTACATGAGCTGATTCTGGGATCAAGTAACCCCAGGTGCAGGGGAGGGGGCTGCCACAGCCAAGCAGGAGAAAGGGGGAGATTGACAGTGGGCGGGGTTAGAGGAGATGTTAAGAAGAAATTCTTCCTTGTGAGGGTGGTGAGGCCCTGGCACAGGTTGCCCAGAGAAGCTGCAGCTGCCCCATCCCTGGAAGTGTTCAAGGCCAGGTTGGACAGGGCTTGGAGCAACCTGGTCTAGTGGAAGGTGTCCCTGCCCATGGCAGGGAGTTGAAACCAGAGGATCTTTAAGGTCCCTTCCAACCCAAATCACTCTATTATTCGTTGACTGCAATAGCATCAGATCAGCCCCAGCTGTTCTTCCCAGCATTCCCTTGCCACCAGCGTTATCTCGGGCTGGGTCACACATGAATTAAACAGGTTTGTTTGAAAATCAGCAACTTTTTTTAGAGTAAGTTTTCCACTGCAAACATTTCCCTCATCTGAACACAGCATCTCCCCACCTTCCCATTGCTGCCACATCCTTGTGCTGGCTGCAGTTATTTCTGCAATTGCTAACACAAAACAAGGAGCCCCTTCTCATCCAGGAAAGCTTTCTGCCAGTTAAGTGACACTAGTCAGGTAAAGCCAGAGTGACAGCAGGAGCGGGAGGTGGGGAACCAGCCCCGTCCCCACACAGCAGCTCTGAGCCCCTGTGTCAGTTCACAGCATCTCACATCTGTCCTGGAGCGACAGAGCTCTGGGGGGAGGCCAGTGCTGAGCACCAGCATCCACACACAGGGACTGCAAGCCCTGCTGTGGGACCTTAAACCTGGTCATCCTACAACTGTCTTGCCTTGGAGATGACCCCCAGTCCCAGCAGCATTCCCACTACTGTGAAAATCAGAACCAGTGTTACAGGGGGAAGGAGGGTTTGAAACAACCTACTAACCGGGTCTCACACCACCCGTGGCTCGGGCACTAATGCATTTCAGCAAATCCCATGAGACAACAACAGGCATCCTGACTGTCAGAATCCAGGAGCTAAAGGAGAGGTTTCTTGGAATTGCCCTCAGGCAGCAATGTTCAAGGTCTATTTATTATGTGACTGTATATCACACATCTTCCTTGCTCCCAGGATTCTTTTACTGAGCTAGGCACAGATGAGGTATTGTATATGGCAAAAATAAAACAACCCTGTTCCAGATAACGCGTTAGACCATCACAATGAATCGCCATGAATTCCCTGTTTTAAACCAAAGGGCATGTATTGACCTGTTGTACTGACAGTCTTCCAAGAGATCTGATCCCTGGCCATGGACCTTTTGTTGGCTGTGAATACAACTCCAGGGTTGCATTCAATACAATACCAAGGGCTTCCCGTTCTCCCGTGTCATCCTGGAAGTGTGCTCTGGGTGTTCTTATTTCATACTTTTCCATGTGACTGCAGAAAACAGCCTTAGTGACACCTCCAGTGTAACAGAGTGCTCCCTCCACTGAGCATTTATGAGCTATACATATAACTATCATGATTTTACATATATATATATATTTTACAGTGGAACAGTACTTTTTCTTCCCGCGTTGCACCTCTAGCAATCACACATGGATTTCCACCTACTCAATTCTTCTTTCCCTTCTCCAGCTCACTTTTCTCCTTACAGACCCTCCTCCTGGCCTTCAGGCAGATTTGCAAGGGTGGGCGAGACAAGACAGAAGATGGGAACAGCAGTGACACAGCTCAGCCTCTGCAGGGGGACAGATCTCCCTGAAGTGAAAAGCAAACCAGGCTGGGGTCCCTGCTCCGTCTACAAACCTTCCTCAACTCCCACCTCACACTTGTTAACCTCCAATAATTTTTTGCAATATTCATCAGTAGCCACTCGTGCTGCCAAATCTTCCCAGACACCAGAGGTTTGGTAACTGGTTTTGGAAGCTGGTTTACCTTTAAATGGGAATATTGATGAGATATACTATTAGTCAGCCTGCGGTGTCCTACTTGCCGCAATGATCTCCACATCTATCTCCTTCCAGGTCCCTAAATCAGTGTTTGTGCCTTGGGCAATGAGTTCCTCTTCCCTGCAGAGAGCACGGTGCTGTAACCATAGCTGCTATGAGCCTGTCATCTATTTTAGCTAATTGGCTTTGCCTCCTGCTCGTGCTCTGCAGCACTCGCACCCGTCCAGACGTGCCCAGGACATGCCAGCTCCTTACGGCACCGCCTTTGCCAAGCCACTCGCCTGGCACTTGCCTCTGGGAGGCATCTGGGAACACCGAGGAGAAAGCAGGAATCTCAGGGACAAAGCCCACAGGCAGTGCATCCGAGGGGAGCTGTCTCCAGGAGACGCACCTTTCCCTTTCATCTTCTTGGCAGGTGTCAGAGCAGATAGACCAAGACTCAGCTCCTGGTGCAGCAAGCACAGGGACACTCCTCAGGGTGAAGGGTTTTCTAGTGCTTGTGCTTTTAGCCAGTTTAGGAAGTTGATTCCTTGTTAAAAATAAAAGCAAACCTTCTCAGTACTCTTCATCCAGGACACTGAGCAGCCATGTGTATCCCTGAGCCCCTCAGCTTTGCTAACTAGGTCCATCCTTTCACACTGCAGAGGTGGCACTTTGCCACTTGATTTTTGGCACAATTCCCCAGAGTGCTTCTTGCCTCTCCCTTCCCCATCCCATCCTGCTGACAGGACGCCAAACCAGGATCCTCTCCAGAGCACAGGGATACTCACAAACCCCTGTGGCTTTTCCTAGCCTGATGTTAAGCTTTGACCTTTGTTTCCAGGATGATCCTCATGGTGCTGGAGCCAGACTTCAACACTCAGTGTTTCCTTTGTCTCTCCATAATCTGGTGATGGTATTGATGATGATCAAAGGCACCATGGGAGCCTTATGCTGAAGCACCATGAAAAGCAGCTTTTAGAATCACCCTGCTTGGGTCTGTGGTCACCCTGCCCTGCCCAGGAATGGGACATAAAATAACTTACAAACCAGAAACATTATTTTAAAGAGCAATGCCTTAATGGGGAGATTGCAGAGGCTCGTTTTCCCGGCAGCACAAGTCCCTGTTTGACTCAAGCCACAATGGCCCGTTCTCTGTCTCCCTTTGGAGCAGCATTCCCACTGTAAATGTTAACAGCGCTGTGCACACATGTGGGACAGAACAAAGCTCTGCTTTATCATCCGCTGTCGCGGCGTGAGCCAGTCTGTGTTACAGATCACGAAGGCAGTGGCTGCAAGGTCACAGCTTCTGGAGATGTGACAGTCGTTCAAGCACAAAGAGGAGGGTAGGACACCGCTGGGTCAGGAGGCTGGGCTGTCTGGAGGCATTTAGCACATTTAACATGATGCAGGAAGATCACAAAAGGGAATTTTGTACAACTGTACAGGTTGAAAGGGATCTTCAAGATCATCAAGGTGCAACTCCCTGCCATGGGCAGGGACACCTTCCACTAGGCCAGGCTACTCCAAGCCCAGTCCAACCTGGCCTTGACCACTTCCAGGGATAGGGCAGCCACAGCTCCAGTGTTTACTCATGTGCATCTGTATATTTAGTTACCTTCAGGCAAAGAAAGGGTTAGTGCTGCTGAAGATCACCATTCCCTTGCTCCTGGTCCAGGTTACATCTCATCTCGAGGGAAGGGTGAGCTTCCAGCATCACCATTCCTCTCATCTGTGCTCTTTCACCATGCTGCCCAAAAGCTTCAGTAGCTCCTTTCCCGTCAGGCCCCACCTGCACAGATTCTGCAGAGCAGAGTGGTGGGTATTTAAAAGTGGGTGGGAGAAAGGAATCCGCTCTCTGCAGGTGCCAGAGAAGTGTCAAAGGAAATATAACTACAGGCCCTCAAGAAAGTTCTTACCAACAGAAAATGATAAAAGATACATAAATAAGAAGAGTTTCAAGCTTTGGATTTTTCTAGTGAATTCCTTAAGAGGGGAGGGGTACACATAGCACACAATAAAGAAAATCCAAGATCAATCACTGTGATGAAAATGTCTTTTTGGAAGAAAGAGCTGGTCACAGATGTCCTCTAATTTCTCCAGGAAGAAGATAAAGGGCCTGACAGGTGCATTTTGGGCAGGGACAAGGCATCAAGCAGCTGCCCAAGGTACAGCTAAACATACAAAAGCAAAGTCAGAAACAAGCTCTCAATTAAATGGAAAAGTGAAATTAGTCATGCCCCTGGGAGTCACTGCAGCACAGGAAGCTGAAATGGAAAAGTAAGGGAACCGAGGGCTATGAAATCTTCAAAGATGTCTATGGAAGAAGTATTTAAGTAACAGAGTTAATTATAGAAATGACAAAGTCTCATTGTCAGGAAAGGCCAAACAGTCTGTCTATTCTTGCTTTTATTTTTTGGGGAAATACGAAGTCTACTCAAAGTCCCGGCCAAGCAGCTGCCACTCATTTCCTCTCCAAACACAAAATATCAGCTTTATCCTTTTTCTACATGGGAGCTTTGGTCTCATAATGCTCCATGGAAAAAGAATTCCACAGGTGTTACACAGGGACTTGTGAGAAGTGGGAGCAACAGGCAGGGAAGCAGAACCCCAAGGAGCTGGAAATGTAGGAGTAGGTCATACTCTCCCAGAAAGGCTTAGATGTACACCCTGGAGACAGAACAGCAACAGGCAGCACACAGAAACATAACTTGCACCAAGCCCAAACCCAAGGCAGGAAAGGTTTTGGCCATCACCTGCATTAAACACCCATATGCCCCATTCAGTCACCTGTCTTTGGAGGAGCTGGAGACAAGTCCCAGACCATCCAGGGAGGATCCCAGGAGTTACCACTGCTCCCATGCTGGGTGCCCAGCACAGCCACAAACATTGCAAAGCTCCCCAAAAGGCTACAGCCCCCCAAGCAGCAGCACTTAAACCCTTCTCCACCCTGTATCCCATCAGCACTGACTCACTGCAGCTGATCCCTCTCCCAGCAACACCTGGGGAGGGTCAACCCTTCATGGGGAGCACCTGGAAGCTCAGAGTCATAGAATCACAAAAGGGACCTTAAAGGCCATCCCATTCCATGTCCTTGCCATGGGCAGGGATTTTCTACTAGACCAGGTTGCTCCAAGCCCCATCCAGTCTGGTCTCGAACACTTCCAGGGATGGGGCAGCCACAGCTTCTCTGGATAATCTGTGTCAGTGTCTCACCACTCTCATCATCTCTTCCTTATGTCCCATCTAACCCAAGCCCTTCCCTTGACCAGTGCCAGCCCAAGGCCAGAGGAGCCTTCACCTGTCCTGTGGCTCAGTTCTCTCTCATTCCGACACTGGAGCCAGGGTGCTGCCTGCCCTGCACTGTTCCCAGCTTGGCACGGCTTGCACAGACCAAAGGGATCCAGCTGGGACCGAGCCTGCCCCCTGAGCTCAGTCCCCAGTCCCACACGTGCTGTGGGCTCGCCTTCTTCCTGTGTCAAAATCCAGTGGCAGCCTGGAATCAGACTGCAGACATGCAGTGGATAACCCATCCCTAAGGATTCCCGTGCCTAAGGGGGCAGGATCCATGCCAGGAGGATGGGGGCTGCTTTTCACAGGCCCCTCTGGAGGGGTGTGAAGCTGTACAAAACCTCCGACTATTTAAGTGGCGTTATATTATCACAAGACAATTCCAAGGAGAGGAATGTTTTCCCAAAATTTGTATAACCACTGGAAAAAAGTCACAAACCACTGTGAAATTGAGCTGAAGCTGTGTTTCCAGGAATTAGAACCAGAAGTTCCCAAACCAAACTCTAGTTTCCTTTTTGGAGGGGCTCCAGAGATGTCTGCTGTGCATTAGCCCTGGTACGACCCGTACGAGGGATGTAAGCGCTGCCTCTCCCTGTGTAAATAGTAATTTCCTCCTGGTGCTTCTCAGTGGTCCCAGATCTCAGTGTTCCTTCTTTTTCTGCCTCTGTTTCTGTAATGTGGATGGAGATTTTCCTCTCTCCGACACTCAGTGACCACCCCTACACGTGCCACTTTACAGCAACTCCCTACTGTTGGCTTAAGCACAAATCATTTGAATTCTAATAATTAAGCAAGGCCACTGCCTTTCCTGCATAAAAATATCTTCAAACAGCTACTCCAGATTCCTGTGGAATTCTCCACTAACTATCCCAGCCATTCCTGGAAGCCCAGACAAAGGGCTGGAGTTCAGAGGAGCCGGTCACTGTGGCCCCCCGGCCTGACCCTCCAGAGGCTGCAGCCCCCCAGGGTCACCATACCCTGCACCCAAGTCACCTCCACCTGTCCTGAGCTCTGCATGTCATTTGTCCCCTGCTCTGAGCTTTCAGGGGTTGACATTTCCTTTTCCATCTCTAAGCAGAAGACAGGGAATGGTGGCTGAGCAGGAGAGGGACTGTGAGGGTCCCCAAGGGGCTGGGTGTGATGGGGCCTCGGGATCCCAGGGGTGCTGAGCCAGCTGGCCAAGAGGAGCTGAAAGGGATCTGACAGGCTGCAGCCAGACTGGCTTACGAGAAAAGGCCATAAGAACCAGAAAACAGATTTGCAGTTAATGAATGTAAGAAGGAAGATAAGGAGCTGCCCTGTGGGGAGCTGTGCCAGCCATCCATGTGTCCAGCAGCCCAGCCCACAGCCAGAGAGCAACAGAGCAACAGAGGCTTTGAATTCAAGGAAGTTTTGTCCTGCTCCAGGGAAGTGGCTTCTTCCAAACCCAGAGGATCAGAGGCTGGAGCTCAGCATTCGTGCTTGATGTCCTGCAGAGCCTGCCCATGTCCAGGGGTTTGTGAGGGGTGGGGAGCAGAGATTGGACTGTGGCACTGGGGGATGCAAACTCCCAGGATTGTGTTTGCCTGCAAACCAAGGGGGCTGTGGGGTACAGCAGTGTGCAGTGAGACACAGCCCCAGTAAACATCAGATAGTGTTAAACTGGTTGTGGGGGTGAAGTTCAGTTCAGTGCTGGTACCTGCAGCTCAGCAGTGTGACATTCCTCTACAGCCCAGAGCTCTCCAAGGAGATGGATGAGGATAGACAGTGCCATTCCAGTGAGGCCAGCAACAGCCAGATCCCGGTGCCTTCCTTAACTCACTCTTACCATGCCAGCACCAAAACACATCGCCCAGCCAGAAAACCTGGCTGTCCCCGCATTTTGGTGCGGTGGCTTCATGGCACTGCTGGGGGACAAGGAGACTGAGACAGCACACGAGGCAGCAGCTGTGGGAGCAGGAGAACAAAATTATCCTCATCATCTCAATTACTTTCCAGGCACATATTTCGTCTGCTCAAGGTTATGGTGTGAAATGTCCTCCCAGCGCTGGGTACGCCTGGGCACTCGCAGCCCCCGGGGCAGGGGCAGTAACCAGATCAGCTCCTCACACTCACCTTGCCAAGCAAACCCCGGTGCGGGCGCTGCACCGTGTTTGCTTTCACAGCGGTGCTGGCAGAGGACGTGCCCTTGAAACGTGCAGATAAGATACTGATGATGGGGAGCAATTCCACTTGCTATTAAAAACACCCAGTGACTGGAGAGCTCCTCATCTGATACCTGCTGCAAGGGCATGGCAGGCACCGCAGCCACCTTGGGACGTCCCGCGGGCACTGCACCCGCACCGGGCACTGCGGCAGCTCCAGGGGGCCCCGTGGGCATCACTGGCTGCTCCCCAGGCACCACAGCAGCCTCGGGGGATCCCAGGAGCGTTGCTGCCCACTCTGCCCATGCCCAGCCACACATTAGCTTCCTGGGGTCAGCATCGAAATGCCCGTCCTCCCACAGCACTCTCCTTTCCAATATTGCTTCTCAGAGAGCAGCAGTCCCTTTCCAAAAAAAAAAAAAATGGAAACGAGTCCCCCAGATACCAATCACAATTCCCAGTCAACTGGTCTAGCCCTCGTTCCCCTCCCTTTTGGGTCCCTTTGCTGTCCCCATCCCGTGGCAGGACACAGGAGGACCAGGGGCTCTGCAATCCACTCACATTCCTGTTTATATTCACTTGGCTTCTGAGATATGGTTTGGAACTGAAAAAATATGTTATTTACTGTACAATTAAATATTTGTTTCCTAGTGGGTTGGACTTGGGTGAACTGGAGTTTCTACAATACCCTTTAAGTGTGACTTACAATCTTCCTTACTGCCTTCCTTTTTTTTACCATTAATTCCCTCACTCTCCATGCCTTTAAAGGCTGCTGTGAGCTTTGCTGGGGGCTTTACACAGTAAAAAATGAAACAAAAAATTCTCAAAGGAACAAACATAAAGATTTAAAAGATTACTTTGGAATTGGATCCATCCCTCACTAATTTGATCTGCAGGAAGTGCAGTGGCAAAATGAATACAGAAAATTTTTTAATTATTCAAGAGTACATCCCCTGTGCATACATCAGCCCAGCCCAGGCACCCAATTACTGTATTTTTAATGATGACAGTGCTGTGACATATTCGAGTGGACTGTCACAGCCTCTGCCTGTGGATTATCTGCTTCACCAGCACTTCCCACAGCACTGTGTTTAGCTCTGGATGGCTGTTGTTTCCAGCAGGAGCCTGGCAGGGCAGGGCTCAGTTTCCGCCAGCCCAGCTCTGCCCTGGGCTCCTGTGTCCCTGGCAGTGTGTGACACGTTCAGTGGGGATCAGACCAGCTCAGTGTTTCTGTCATGTTGTTCATGTTTGATCCATTTGGGGTTGTCCTGTGCAGGGCCAGGAGCTGGACTCGATGATCCTTGTGAGTCCCTTCCAACTCAGGCTCTTCCATGATTTTATGATCCAGGTGACTTCTAATTTTGCTATTTTCTGGACATACATCTCTTAAACACAATTCAGTGTGAAAACCCAAATTATTTCCTTCACTTCTTCTAGAAGTGGGCGAGTTCCCTATTCACTTCGTACTTCCCAGTTGGACACTGACCGCTCCATTTCCCTGTGCATCCGGGGGCCACACAGTGGTCAGACCTCCCAGTGGGGCCAGACGCCCCTCACACTGCACAGACCCACACTCAGCACCCAGGACAAGGCCAAACTGCGATTTTCTGGGTTAATTGCCAGGATGCCAGTGCAGGAGAGAGACAGAGATTCCTTTGTGCTGGCTCCAAGTGCCTCTGTTCCAGGAGAACGGCTTATAACCGACCTTGCTTTGTGTGCCCAGCCCTGGCTTGACACTGTTTGCACAAGTGGCTGGGCTGACAAAGACAAAATCAGGAATTCTTGGAGATTTTGGGTAGTGAGGTATCTCCTGGAGCAGCTCTCAGACACAGAAGTCCCAGTTTTCCTCAAGGGTTCAGATCAGAAAATCCAATGCTGCAATGAGCAGAACTGACATTCCTGGGAAAGCTGCTGCTCCGGGGTCCTGGGCTGCCCTCCTTGCCTTCCCTCATCCAGCAAGGGAACAAAAAGCTTCTGATGCAGCAAGGCAAAGAAAGTTCCACCAGTGGCACACACTGAGAGTTGGGATCCTTCAAGTCCACCCATCCGTGTGACCTCGGTCCTGCCAGGTCCAGCCCCGCAGTACCAGCATCCAGTGCCCTCAGCCCTGCTGGCACTGCCGGAGTGTGGCCTTCATCCTGCTCGTGCCAGTTGAGGAAAAAAAAGTCTGTTTCCATTGTCAAGCACATGGGAAATAAAATGAAAACCCAGCACGGCACAAGGACCAGCCAGGACAGCTCTGATGGGGCCCTTCATAGAAGGGACTTTCCCACCTTTCCTTCTGAGCCACCACTGCCGGTGACACCGCCCAGGCTTACGGAGCCGGTTCTTTCCCAAGTGGGAAGAAAGCTGCCTTGGCTTGGCTTCCAGGAAAGCAGGGGCAACTACAAAAGCTGTGGAAACTACACAACAATCAGAGGAAAGAGGAAAGTGATGCTGATGAGCAGATACTGGCTCTGAGCCTCACCTTGGTGGGGGCTGGGAACAACAGCAGCTCTGGCAAAGAGTGGATGAAGGAGCAGCAGCGATGCACCACTTCCTGCTCAGAGGAATTACCTGGGTGGCAGCAGCTCCCAAAGTCAGGAAGGATAAAGGCAGCCAAAGCTGGATAACCTGACCCCAAAGAGCATCCTCGGCAGTCTGTGGTTTTAGATACGGATATAGATATAGATTTGTGTTTATATATAAGTGGTACAGGTCGCCCAAAGAAGCTGTGGCTACCTCATTCCTGGAAGCATTCAAGGCCAGGTTGGACGGGGCTTGAATCAACCTGGTGTAGTGGAAGATGTCCCTGCCCATGGCAGGGGGTGGAACCTTTAAGGTCCCTTCCAACCTAAATCATTCTATGATTTCTATGATTCTCTATTTTGCAAGACTGGGATGAGGGAATAGCAAACGTGCTGGTGGGCTCTTGGCAGGTCTCAGGAAAAGGCTGTGCCAGTGGATTAATGCTGTTCCTGATGGAGCAGGAACTGCAGGGAAGAAACATCACTGGGAAGCAGGGGAGGAGGACAAATGATTTCTGTCAAGCTAACTTGATCTATTTTTAGATAAAACTGTAATTAAGTCAGTACTTGATAACAGCAGGACTTTTAAGGTAATAGGGCTTCTGTTACGTATCTAAATACGACATGGCACATATTAAATGAATCAGGAGATGTCTGTTGTCTCTGGAATGTAATTACAGGAGAAGAGGCCTCGTTTGGTTAGTGTATCCAGGAGAGTCCTTTGGGAATCAGCTCTTGACTCTGAACTAGTGCCGAGGGGAGTAAACAACATTCGTTTCAATTTGTTAAAATACAAAGACCGCGAGTCATTCCTCAGGATGGGGTGCTCCCTCCTGGGAAACGGCGACTTGGAAAGACCAAAAGGATCCTGGTGCAGGAGCTGGGACTGAGAGCAATGTGCGAGACCACAGCAAAGACAAACAAAATTACTGTCCTGTGTGTGTGGCTGGGCGAGTGACAGGTTCTGGCAGAGATCAGAGCGAGAGGATCTTAATGAGGAGCTCCTGCCTTGCTTACAGGGGCAGAGCCCCATCCCCACCTCATGCAGGAAGCAAACCCAAGCCTGGAGCAGCTGCAGTGGCTTTTGGAAGTCAGCAGAGGTAACCTGGGCCCAGAGCCTGGAGGTGAGTGCACTGCCAGCTGGGCACATGGGCGTGCCACCAGCTGTGCACAGTGCCAGCCATACCTGAGATGGATACACCACAAGATGTGTACATGGGTGTGACACCACGTGCCAGATGTGCACAGTGCCAGATGTGGTGCACTGCCAGATGTGCACATGGATGTGGCACCAAATGCACACAGTGCAGATGTACCTGCTGCCCCTCGGCCAGAACTGCCAGCTCTGCTGCCACCCAGATATGCCCCAGCTGTGGATGCTGCACCCACATGAGCCTCAGATGCCCCTTTGCTGCCAGTTGTGCCACAGCCATGACAGCTGTGTCAGGGCCCCAGCTGTGCCCCTGCTCTAGATGTGCCCCCTCGGTAGTGCCACTGCCCCCTCGCCCTTTTCCCTGTGCCCCAGATGTGGTGCCCCAGCGGTGCCCGCCATCCAGCTGTGCCCTATCCCCCTGCGGTGCCCGCTTCCCCATCCAGCTGTGCCCAGATGCTCCAGCTGCGGCCCCGCTGCGCCCTCTGGTGGCCCCGACGCCTCCCTGCACCTCCCTCTTCTGCAGGGTTTTCTCTGCTCAGTCATTTTATTAATCTTTTCCATTATTAAAACCTCTGTTACTTTTATAAAGTAACTGGTTTCCCCCGGAGCCCCCCCAGAGATTGTTACAAAGGGGAACAGTGACTTCCTAAGAGTTGATGGTTATCAAAATTCACCTCGTTATTAAAAATACCATAATTTGCAGCGAGTGCAACAGAAAAGCTTTCACTCTGGTGGGGTACATGGTGAAAGTTCCCCCCTAAAAGAGAATAGAGCAATTAATAGGTGTCGGAGAGGAATTCTTTAAGTCCTTATGTGACATAAAACTGGTTACCAGCAGTAACAAGAAAACAATTACATATATTCTTACATATATTTTAAAAAAAATATATAGTTTATATATTTAATATGCATTTGATGTATTTAATGTATTTTATATGCATTTAATATATGGAATATTTTTAAAAATAATATTATTTAAAAAACGACTGGGAAAAAGGCTTAAAAAAATGGTTCTCTAATTTTTGGACCCAAATTTTTCACTTGTGTAACACACCTCTGGAATAATCCATTTCTCTGTAACATAAATCATACTCACTTCTGACTGAAGTCTCACATGGCTGTTCCTGTCCTTCTCTTGTCCCATGCTGCCGTGTGCCACCTGCCCACAGTGCTGTGGAGTCAGTGCTGAAACCCCCTTCTTTCATAGCTGAACTGGGGAGGCTGGGGAGAGGGAAGTTCAGGCTTCTCTGAGACTTATCAACGAGTTTCAGTCATGCAAATACCCAATTTAGGCAGCCAAACAAGCTGTGACAGCACCCACTCCTCCCGCCATCCACCATGAAAGGGCACGGATGTGTCTGCAGTGACACCTGCACGTGGGGACAGCGAGAGCCAGTGTCACATCCCAGACATCCATGTTCTGCCACACTCCTGCCCACGCAGGGGTCACTCCTGCACTCCCCTCAGCAACAGAGCCAGGCTGCCCTTTCCCAGTGCCCTGCTGGCCCCCCTCAACTTCATCCAGGGGGCTGAAAGACATAAATGGGATTAAAACAGTCAGTCCTGACAGTGCTGAGCGTTTGACACCAGGATGTGCCCAAGGATGTCCCCAGCAGAGCCCCCAGGGCAGGGGTGGGCAGAACACAGCATGGACCCCCAGAGTTACCCCCTCACCCATGTCCCTGCCTGTCCACCTCCTCCAGGCGCTGGTGGGACGTTTCCAGCCAGCAGGAGGGGGACAATGGGCAGCACGCGGAGCCAGGGCTTTCAGTAGTTCATTCCAAGGCTGCTACAAGCTCCAAGCATATTTTTAATGTATTTATCTTCCATTAGCTTCCTGCCAGGCTGGTCTGGGGGGAAACGGACAGAAAGAGGCAAATGGTGCTGGGGAGACTCTGACTCTGCAGCTGAGCCAGTGCCAGTGAGAGCCCTGGGCCCAAAGGGCACGGTGAGGCCATGGGGTGGAAGGGTGACCAGGCACAGTGTGCTCACCACAGCCTGCTTTCATTACCCCTCGGCTGCACAGAGCAGAACACAACAGAAAGGGCTCTGCAGCAAGAGAGGGAAAGGGCTGGAAGCAGGCACAGACCATGAGCCAGTGGCAGGGTTTCACCCCATCCCGTGGGCAGGCAGGCAGAGGTCCTGGGAGGGCCTCCGGGAAAGGGGGAGGCTGGATTCAATCCTTGTCTTTCACCTGGGCTGGAGTCCAGCCCCAAAATAGCTGTCCAAAAACAAGATCACATGAGAGGAAAAAAATAGCAAGGCAAAGGATTATCCATACTTCCTTGTCCTATGTGGGTGCAGAGTGGCAGCCGGCACCGCCAGCCACGGTGTCGCTCTGGTGCCCTCCGGCCGACACCAGGCACTGCCCAGGACCCGGCACATTCCTGGTGCCTGTGCCCATCTGAGGGACCCTGCCTTGCTCTGGGACACCCGTGAGTGCTGCGAGGGGTGTGGGTGCGATCGCTGCGGGAGCTGCTGGCTCTGGGAAGCAGGGCAAGGGGCAGGGTGACCCCAGCTTCCCAGCTGCCCCCATCACCCAGCCCTGCACACCCCGACTGACCCTCAGGTAAGTGCCTCTTCCAGCATTCCCCATTTTCCCCTGGCAGAGAACCCTGCAGAGCCACAGCCTCCCGGGGCCTTTGGAGCCCCTTCCCAAAGAGTCTACACCGCATGGTCCTGGTTCCTGAACTCCTGGCCAAGCTCGCCAGCTCGGCCACATCTGTGGCCACATGTATGGCATTGGGGAACAACTGGCATTTCCTTTTCCTCCCTCCAGCTCTGGCAGGAGGGGCTTTCTACCGTAATGCAGTTCCCAGCTTATATTAGGCTGAGCAGTGCTCACTGAGTCCTTCCAGGAACACCACTCCAAGAGGGATGGAACCAAAGCCCAAGGATGGGAGATTTTCTGGGTCTCATTTTAAATATGCAGGACATTTTGTCTAAGTTGTCTTTGCTGCAGGACCGTGGTTTGCGGGGATAAGGAGCTGCTGGGGCAGCAGGTGCTGGGGCTCAGCTGCCCAGACAGGCACTGCCTACGTGAGCTGGTGCCAGACAGAGAGAAGCACCTACAGCTTCTTGGGGCTCCATGGTTAATTATTCACTGTGCTTCCAAACAACTCCAGGACGTGTGTATTATTTATGGGACTCAGAGCCAAGGACACTGGTGGGTGTTTGAGGCAGTGAGGTGAAGAGGTTCTTTACCCCAGGCAGAGGCAGGAGCGGGAGAGGAATAGCCATCCAAATCCATCCCGAGTGCCTGGGAAGTACCATTGGCACCTGCTGCAGCTGGGACTGCCCAGGCAGGGCCAGACTGAGGAGGGCAGAGGGAGGCAGAGCTGCTGCCATGGCAGTGCCCTGCAGTACCACCCATCCACACAGTACCCCCATCTCCTCAGTGTCCCCATCCCTGCAGTGTCCCCATCCCAGCAGTGTTCCACATCCCTCCAGCTCTCAGTGCAGGGCCTGGGGCCACTGCAGTACTGTTGATGTCTGGATTTTGGCTAAGTCTCCTCTCCCCTTGTGCCCGGTGCGGATCCCACTGCCCAAGCCTGTGTTTGCTCCGTGTCCATGCATCACTCTGGCTGTTGGCTCCGTCCTGCGGCCGTCTGTCTTCAGGGCAGGCAGAAAGGACACCATTTGGCAGGACACCATCTGCAGTGCTCCGTGCCCTGCATCGCACCAGGGCTGCTGAATGCCAACCCCAACCAGGGTACAAGGGGAGCCAGGCAAGTGGGGAAGGCTGGGTTGCAGGGAGGGCCCAGTCTCCCTGCAGCGCCAAAACAAGGTGGGTGATCCCTTAAGTGAGAAAAAGGAGCAGCATTTCCTAATCTTCCTCATATACTCAAAACACCAGTGCCTTTCATCCAGGACAGACAGAGGCAAAGCCAGGACTGCCATTCTGTGAGATTCAGGAATGTTTGGCTATATTTTTTTTATTATTATTTCCTGAAATAGCAGGAGGAATGTGTGGGATTGTTCAAATTGAAAAAAAAAAAAAAAAAAGGAATAGTGCTATAGCAGGAAAGGCCATAGAGTCCACCTGTGCTGTGGGGTGCCTTAGCAGCCATCTGCACCAGCCACTGGTAACCACAGTCAACTCGGGAATGTTTTATCCAAACGTCTGGGCTCACGGCATTTCCAGCCCGGAATGCCTGTCCAAACACACTGGCTCCACGTGAGCCAGGACTAAAAGCCTATTCTGGGTGAGCCTTAGATAACACAGCCTAAACACCACATCAAAGCACTCGTGGAGCCCGGCCAAGCACTGAAGTCATCGCTCGGGCTTCATTAGCACAGCAGCAAACACGCAGCGACCCGCAGCCTCACACCCCACACAGCTGCACCCCAACATGGACCGCCACTGGCACCCCATAAGCCCACGAGCTCACTGCTGCCGCCCCACAAGCCACCCCTCCTGGCATCTCATGAGGCCACAAGCCCACTGCTGGCACCTCACAGGCCCACCACTGGCACCCCAAGAGCGCACTGCTGTCATCCCATAAATCCACCCTGACATCCCGTGAGCCCATTAGCCCACGGCTGGCACCCCACAAGCCCAGCCCTGGCACCCCAGAAAAGCCGATGCCCCGGCACAGCTGCCCTATGGCAGAGCCAGCATCGGCACCAGGCACCAGTTCCCGTCCTTGGGGACATGGAGCTGCATTTTATCCGGCTGACAGCGCTCTCGGGAACACTTCGGCTTTTAAGGCCAAGCTCTCTCAGTGCCAGCGGGAACACAGCCGGCGTAGCCCTGTGGCCACCCCTGCCCCGGCCCCTTCTCTGTGGATGCCCAAAGGGAGGGCAGGGACCCCGTGAGAAAGGCAGGGACTCCCATAGGGAGGGCAGGGACCCCGTTCCCGCTGCCCAGGGCACTCGGAGCTGACTGGGATGAGGGGTGTCATCGCCTTCTCAGAGGGTACTGAGACGCCCCGCAACGCAGGAATGTCATGGACCGCAGTGATGGGAGGGGGAAACTCGAAGGACAGGAATGCAGGTGCTGCTCCGACATTTGGGGGGTTTTCTCCGATCCTGCTGGCCGCGGGGGCTCAGCCCCCGCCCAGCCCCCGTCCACTGGGCTGACCCGCGGTCGGGCAGTGCAGGCAGGTGCCCTGCTCCGCTGCGGGAGTGGATGCGATCGCGCACTGCCGCCCCCCTTTCCCCCCCGCCCCGCGCATCCTCCCGCCGCTCGCCCGCCCCGAGGCAGCTCCTCCTCATCCTCATCATCCCCGTTCCCTGTGTTCCATCCCGGTTCTCTCCGCGCTCACTCGCGGAGCCGCAGCCGGGAGCGCCGCGCAGCCGCCGGTAGGTGCGGGGCGGGGGTGGGGAGCGGCGGGACCCGCACCCGGGGCGAGGCGGGCGGCGGGGCTGAGCCCACGGGGGGCTCTGTCAGCCCCACGGAGCGCCACGGGAGACTCACACATACCCTGTGGATCCCCATGCATGCTCTGCCAGCCCCACGGATCCCCACTGGCGGCTCTGGGATCCCCAGGGGATGCTCGTACTTGCTGCACCGAGCCGCATGGCATGATCTGGGTTCCCCTCTGCGAGCCCTATGGATCCCCACGGGACGCTATAGGATCCTCACAGGATGCTCATATATGCCCCATGGATCCCTACGGGGTGCTCTGCCACCCCCACAGATCCCCATGTGATGCTCTGCCAGCCCGAGGGGGTGTTCTAACACACTCACAAACCCCAATGGGATGCTCTGCCACCCCAGCGGGATTCCCTAACACCCTCACGGATCCCTATGGGATGCTCTGCCACCCCCACGGAGCTTCACAGGATGCTCAGGTTCCCCATGGGATGCTCTGCCATCCCCATGGACTTCCACAGGAGGCTCTGGGATGCCTACGGGATGCTAGTACATGCCACATGGATCCCCATGGATCCATGCTCTGCTACCCCCACAGATGCCCATGTGATGCTCTGCCAGCCCCATGGGATGCTTGGAGTGATGGGGCAGGGGAGGTTTCGGAGCACAGGGGCGGGGTGGGTAGTGGGGAGGCAGCAGGTCCCTTCTCCAGGGACAGCTTTAGGGAGTCAGTGTGCTGCTCTCCCCAGCTGCAACAAACCCCCCAACCCCTGCAGGTGCCCCCAGACCCCGGGAGACAGGAGCAGCTCTGCAGCCAGGAGCATCATTCCAAACGACACTCTCCAAATTACTGCAAATTCACCTAAAGCTCTAGGCAGAAGCAGAAGCCCAGATCAGAATTTAGACCAAAATATACAACAAACTAAAAACATTTTAAATGGCAAATCACAATATTTGGGCCATTAAAATAACCAAATCAAACAAACTAAAAAAAAACCCGAACAAACAGGAATGATACAGTGCAGTGACACAGCAGTATAAATGGTTCATTTTTGATGCAAAAAACAGGATAAAATCACAGAACCATAGTAAGATTTGGGGAAGCTATAGCTTCTCTGGGCAATTAAGGATGATTAGGGATGCTCCATCCCTAGAAGTATTCAAGGTAAGGTTGGGCGGGGCTTGGAGCAACATGGTCTAGTGGAAGATGTCCCTGCCCATGGCAGGGAGTTGGAACTGGACGATCTTGAAGGTTCCTTCCAACTCAAACCTTCTAGGATTTATAGCTGAAATAATACCACATTATCCCAATGGGCCTGTCAGCCCTGACTCCTCATCACCACCATGCTCTGAGCTGTGAATTCCCTCAGCCAAACCAAAGATGTCAAATATAAAGACAAATTGCTGCAAGTCTCGAATGACCCTGGCTGGGGGTGCAGGTGTTGTCAGGGCTGAGCCTCCACATGCCCCTGGGTCACACGTCCCCACTGCCACCTTCCGCTACCTTCTGCCTCTTGGCCCCTTTGGGCCATGTAGCAAAGCGGAAACTCCCTGATAGAGCAGCACAGAGCAACAGCTTCCCATCCCTGCTGTGCTGAGGGTCCAGGGTGCTGTGGGGCTTCAGCTCTGGAGCCAAGTGTGCAGCTGATCAGGAATAAGGGCAAGGAGCTGTAGCCAGCTGCATGATGAGCTGCCTGAGCTGGGAGGAAGATCAAGGTCTCAGGAGTGGGAGGAAGGCCAGAGTAATTTAGGGAGCTTGGGAGGAAAAGTTTATCCCCTGGGCTGGGGTGGAGCTGGGAAGGAAAGTTTATCCAAAGGACTTGCAGAGTTCTAGGTCTGGCTGGGGACCTCGGCAGACCCAAACTCTCTCCAGCCCAAATCCAAAATCTGTGTTCCTGCACATCCCGAGCCCAGAAGGCAGAGGAAGTTGGGCTGACTCGGTGTGCAAGGAGAACAATTGGACATTGTGCTGCCTTATCGCCACTGAGCCCCGTCCAGCCCCAAAAAACCGATTAAACTTTAGACCCCTCTTTGCACAGACCTTCCCGTATGTCTCATGTGCCTCTTCGACCTCTCAACCCTTTCCACCCTCCTCTTTTTTTTGGTCTTTACTTTTCCTTTGGCCTCCCTCTTTATTTTGGCCTCCTGCCCTTTTCAGCCTCTGCATTTCTTTCCCCCTCCCACCCTTTCTTGGCCCTCTACCTTTCTGCAGCCTCTATTTTTTCTGGCCTCATTTTCTCTTATGGTCAATGTTTTTTTTCTCTCGCACTTCTCTACTGTTTTTACTCCCCAGCCTTCTTTGTGACTCCACTTCTTTTACAGGCTTCTTCTCATCTTTAGCCTCCATTTCTCTTTCGGTCTTCCTTGCTTACTCCATCTCCAATCTTTTTTGACCCTCCTTTTTTGGCCTCAAAACATGTTAGCACTTGTACTATATCTTCCAACTCTTTTAGTAAAATATTCCCTAAAGGAAAATGTTTATTTCAGAGAGGCAAACCCTGCCCTGACCTAGTGGGCTGCCCGTGAGTAGCGGCACATCTCCCTCCTGGGCACAGTAGGCACTGACTCATGGCTGGGGCATTTTTGGGAATCCTGTGTACATTGTCTGCCAGTGCAGAGCTGTCAGGGATTATTGTGAGGCCTGGAAGCCTGCCTTTCAAATAGAAATCTCACAAAAGAAATCTCTTTGCAGAAGAATTTTTTGAAAACCAGTTCAGCGAGGGAAAAAGAGACACTACTGCTTTGTCACAGCCTCTGCTGTGGATGCAGGAATCCTCCCTCGCCCCCTTTGTTTTACAAAGGTGCCTGACTCGCGTTTCTCAGCAATGGCAGTTGCTATTTTTTCCCTCATTTCCAGCATTGGTGTCTGTTGGTTTAAAGAACCAGAGCAAACACTGAGGTGCAGAGCAGCCGCAGCAGCAGTCAGTGACTTGCAGGTTTTGTATTCTCCAAATTCTGGTGGTTTTAACAGGGAAGGTGGCACTGCCCACCAAGGGGCGGGGACTGCCTTGTGCCTGGGTCGGAGCCTCCAGCCCAGGGAGGAGGGGGAGGCAGGTCTGTAGCATGCAGAGCACCCTGTACCTGCAGGTGACAAAATTCTGGCTGTCACAAGCTTTGCTTTTCTCCCTAAAGGCTTGCTAAGAAAAAGAGTGTAATAAAATGCTTAATTTCCACCTGTTGAATGTGGCAGACGCTTACAGTGCCAGGGTTGATATTTGGGAATTCTCTTGGGAAAGGACCCCTCTTTCCCCTGCTGTTTGTGCTGACCCAAATCCCCAAACCCATTCCCTTACTCAGGGTACACACTGAGACTGAGAAGGCTGCCCAGGGATGGACCAAGCAGAGATCCCACAGACAGCATTCCCAAGGTCACAGTACCTGAGCCTGCCAGCTAAGCCTGAGGACAAAGATCAGAAAAGAGGAAGAAAAGGGTTTGCTGCAGGAAGTGTTTCACAGGGTGCAGAATCTGGGGTGGTTGCTGTGCCCAGGGTGCCACTGACTCATGGGGTGACATCCAAAACCCTTTTGTCCCCTGCAGACTCCTTTCAGAAGTGTTGTCTGCTGTGAGGCTTTGCCCTTCGCCCACAACGGTCTGGACACCCAGTTCATACATGACTCACAACCCACTTGCACTCAAAAGTCTGTCCTGGCTCTTAATTTAGATCTGTGCCTCAAGAGCTGAAATCTCAGATCTTTCCTTCCCACATCTCTGGGATTGGTAAATCCACCCATCCCACCCGCAGACCACCCTCTCACCTGTGCGGGGACGTTATTTGTGCAGAATCACAGAATGACAGAATCATTCAGGTGGGAAAAGCCCTCTAAGATCATTGAGTTCAGCCATTCTCCCAGCACTGCCAAGGGCACCTCTAGCCCATGTCCCCAAGTGCCACATCCACACATCTGTTAATCCCTCCAAGGTGGAGCCAGCCTGGCAGTGACCCATGTGAGGGGCACAGTCCTGCACCCACCCTGAAGGATGAAGGTCCCACCAGACACTCCCAGCCCAGGGGGTCAGGCAGGCAGCTCGCCCAGCCTGCAAGCCCACCCTGGGGGCACAGTCACCCTCACCCACTCAGGGTGACCCCCAGTTGCACAGTGAGCTGTCTGAACCCTGCTCAGTCACAGAACAAGAGCAGGAACCCGAGCTGATTCCCTCCTTCACTCTCATCCTCGCTGCCGTGGCGGACGGGAGGGGGAGATCTTTACCATGACAAAACCTGCTCTGTGCATCCAAAATGAACTCCAGATCCCAGCTGTTTGCTTACTCCAGACTCTCTGCATGCCATAAACCCCCTGAAAATTATGCTGATCATGGGAGCCCAGTGCTGGATGACCCAGCTGCTTCCTGCCCATCTCCCTGCCACATGCTGCCTGGGACAGTCACTGAGGGCACAACCTTCTGCATCCCTGCACCATCCAAGCAAAAGATGGAACCCCACACACCCTCCACACGTTTCCAAATCCCCCAGACCTGGTGCAGGACCATCCCTCTATCTGTGACTGGCAGATCCCAAGGCTGCCCTGCTTTTACCTAATCCAGTTAAGTTTTTCCCCAGAGAGATTCCTCGTTTTCCCCAGAGAGGTCCATTATTATTTTATTATTTCTCCAACATCTGCACACCCCCACAGGGCATGGGGGTCTTCTACACAAAACTACTCAACTGGGTACATTTTCCAGGGGAATTTCTACCTCCCCTTATACTTGAGTCTCAATTGCAGGTCAAATCTTGGACATAAAATACAAGTATTTAACATCAAGTAAAACACCCTCCCTTCCCCTTCCTTAATATTCCCATTGCTGCAGGGTGTTCACAGAAGTTTCTGACTGATGGGAAGGGAGGATGGATTGCTGGCTGCCAGACTCCAAACAGGGATTTTGGAGCTCACACCTAAGCTGGTGTTCACAAACCACAGCTGGGGGATGCTCACTGACTCCTTGGGGATCCTGCATCCCAGTGTGGGGCTGAACATGCAGCTCACGAGTAAGAAAAAGGTAAAAACTCATTGGGGTCCTGGTGATGGCACCCCTAGCTGGGCAGGGGGCATAGCAACTGCAGATCCCAAAATTCTGCCCAGTTGTCCCAAAGATTCTGGTTTAGTTTGGGGGTTTTTTTCCCCACTTAGACAATCCAGGGCATCTTTCTGCCTCAGTCTGCATCACAGCAGAGAAGTTGTGGCTGCCCCATCCCTGGAAGTGTTCAAGGCCGGTGTTTGGAGCAACCTGGTCTAGTGGAAGGCATCCCTGCCCATGTCAGAGGGGTGGAATGAGATAACTTGGAAGTCTCTTCCAATCCAAACCATTCTGTGATTCTGTGATCCTTGGCTGCATCCCTGTGGGCCAGCCTGACCCCTGGCTTTCCCCTAAACCAGCTGTGGAAACACTGGACACAACAAACATCCCGGTGTCTTTAGACTGCCCACTCAGGGGCTGGAAATAGCCAGTGTGGGTGTCACCTCTGGGGCTGAGGTTCAGCAGGTAGTTAAAATTGCAGCCTTCTCTCCTGCACCATGCTTTTTGTGGTGGTTTATTGTTTACAGAGATGAGAAAGGGTAGAAGAGACTTCAAAATATATCCCCTTCCCTCTGAGGTCTCTGTAATGGAAACCTGTGGTAGCATCCAAGGCAGGGCACTATTTTCCTTGGAGCAGTGTGGAAGCACTGCCTTGTCCTGCCTGTTGTCACACAGCCTGTGGTCACAGATGTCACCAAATAGGTGCCCATCCCTATACAGACACAGGTGCCTCGGTGTGTCCCTGTCTGGGACAGGAGGACCAGAATTAGGGCTGTACCTTCCACCAAGGTCTGGCAGGTCCTAGGGTGTGACTCACACTCCTTTCTAGGCTGGAGATGAGGGTGACAAATGGAGAGCTCAGTGTACTTGGCCTCCAGAACCGCCCACTACTGGCACTGAGAGTTCCCCAAATTTTGCCTAAAGACCACAAGTCAAAGCAGTGACCTGTCTAGCTCTACAGACCACAAGAGGTGGAGATGCTCAGCTGCTCTCCCTACTTTACTACAGTGGCTACTTATCCACACTAATTATTCCAGGTTTTTTGCTGACCCACTCATTTGCACTGAACAAAATTCAGCTCTGAGCTTGCCTTGCTCTGATCTTTCATCTGAAATACCCCTTGCATACTCTTATGCACTGCAGCTTTCCACTGGAAGGCATTTTCTCCAGTCCCAAAGTCATGCAGATAAGAAAATTACTATTTATTGGAGGATTTTCCTAGTAATAGCAATTATTATCTCAAGCTTTTATTGCACTGTTAAGTTATTGAGCAACAGTGTGCACTGGAAAACACAGCCCAAGCTCCTTATTCACACAGCTTGGAGGAAAAAAACCCAGGAGGTAGCATCCAGGGGTACTAGACACTGAATATAAAATAAGGTATTGAGCAACAGAATTAAGAACAGCATTCTTCCAGCCAGTTTTACTTAGAAGTCAACAAGAGCAGATGTACAGCCCTTACACAAACATTGCAGGATGAACATCATTAACTCCCTGCACATTTTCATAGTAAATCACTGCTGAGCTTATGCTGAACCCAGGAACCAAGTGATTTTCCTTGGAACAACCCAGACTGAGACTCTGCTGAAGGAAGTTGGATTTCTGAGCGATGATATGTCTACTGATGGTTAACCACAAGGATGGATGTGGGGTTTCACTTGGCCTGGAGATGAAACCCTCGATTCCAGCATCCTCTGCTTCTTTGGGGAAGGACACAGTATAAAGGCTGAACCCAAACTCAAATCCCAGTTTTGAAGCTGGAGCCAACCCTCAGCTGGGCTTGGCCACCTTCAGATGGCCAGCTGCAGGAAGTGCTGCCTGACACCGCATTAGCATTCCTGCTTTTCTCTCCTAATTCCAGCCTTATGAGTATAAGCAACAGCACACGGAGGTGTCGGACCTGTCTGAGTGCCGAGGGGTTGGCGAGGGCTCGCGGCTGACGGAGGGTGACCCAGAGACCAGGCACGTACCTGAACGGGGCATCGGCAGGAGGCTTGGCTTGGGGTGGGACTGGAGGGCTCAGACAGGACACGGTGCAACAGGAGAACCAGATCACCCCTTGGATTAAGAGTATTGCATAGAGGGAAGTTTTTGGGGCTAGAGTCTGTCATTTGGTGTCATCTACCCATCCTTCTGTCCGTCCATCCGTTGGCGAGAGGGGCAGCCACACCTGGGCCAGACCAGAGAGGACAGCCAGGGCTTTGTGGTCTGGCACTGTGCCCAGTGTCCTGCATGGACACTGGGGGTGGGTGGCAGGGGGATGGTGACATTTAAAAGCCCTGTGAAGTGTCACCCAGCTTAACATCTCTCCTGCCTTCCAGGAACCGGGTAGCGGGTTCTGGGCAGGGTGTGGGTGGGGACCCCACTGCAGGGACCCCACTGCATGGACCTCCCCAGCCTAAGGGCTGCTGAGCAGGAGCCAAGGGGCACACTGAGTGCTCCCTGCCCCCAGGAGCTTCCTAACTCATTACAAAACATTTCACCCAACAACTCATCAGCTGTTATATCATCTCCTGTGGTTTCCTCTCCCTCCAGACACTTTTTCCTGGGAAGCCAAGCTCAGGCAGACCCAGGGAGGAAAGGCACCCACAGCCCTACCCTTAATCAAGATAGCAAACACCCAAAACAAGGTACCTGCACCTGGTGCGTCGTCCCTGGGTCCTTGGCAGCTCTGGCAGCACAAAGCCACCCTCCTTGGGTGACAGAGACGAGACCACAGCAATGGTGTAACTCATGGCACATGTCACTGGCTGCTCCCAGCCAGTTCCATGTGCTAGAATGAGGTGCTGGCAGGCAACAAAGCAGGGATGATGGTTTATGGTGATCTCAGCATAAGCCTGCAAGAGGGAAAGGGCACTTTTAAAGGACAGGCAGCACCTGCCCTCTCCTGGAGGAAGGAGGAACCCTGGGTGTTTCTCCACTAATTGCCTTTTGTAATTAGAACACCTGTTGCAGTGTAGCAGAGCCAGAGATGTCCTCAGCAAATCCCCTAGGATGAGTTGGGAAGCACTGGGTGTAGCTGTCACCTCCTGCCAGTTTCCTGCACAGTGGTCACAGTCACAGCAGTCTTTGCTCAGACCCTGGTCTGAGGGAGGACCAATACCTGCATCCCAGGGGAGCCACAGCCATCCCTGGATCCTCCTCATAACTAAGCAATGGCATTGCCTCTTCTGCCAATTCCGGAGATGTCCCCTGGTCCTCTGGGAGCAACACATCCTACAGTCCATCCTTGGTTGGAGGGACTGAGCTTTGGCAATTCTCCATCCAGTGTGTTCTTTCCATCCAGCAGGTCCCACACATCCGGCTTGCACTGGGAGTCTGGGCTTAAATCCCCAACATGAGGTGGTGGGATTTGTGTCTGCAGCCAGCACTGCTCGTCTACGTGTCCATGCTCTTGGTCTGAATCCAGACAGGACAGAGGGGCAAGACCTTCCTGGCACAGCTCCTGCTCCTGGGCTGGATTGACTCCTGGAGCTGGAACTGCAATTAAGTTAATCACCAGATTGCAAAGGGCCGTGGGTGGGGAGGTGGGAGAGGCGGGAAGGTAATTAGAAAGTGGGTCATCTTTTGGTTTTCCTGTCTCCCCACGGACACCACCAGTTTGATGGGATGTTGTACTGGCTGTCCCAGTGTGAGGCAGCATCTGTGCTGTCCCAGGCTCACAGTCCTGCAGAAGTCACGCCAGGCTCCAAGGCAGGGTACAGGGCTTTCCCCTGGGCATCCCTACAGGCACAGGATTTTCTCCTTTCACCTGGGATGGGTTGACCCCTGTCCCTCCCTCCCAGGCAGGATGCTACCTTAACCTAATCTGGCTTTACCATGGTGCTCCTGGTGTTTGTCATCAGCCATTAGTGACACACACTCAGGAAAATACTAAAAGTTTCCCCCCTGTCTGTTTTACCTGCCACAAATCCAGCATGACCGGAGTGGAATGACTGTGTTTCCTGCTGGAGAGCAGGAGATGATGACAGCAGGCATTAGTTAAATTGATTTCTACAGTTTTGGTCACACTTCATGCAACATATTCCACTTCCAAAGGGTAAAACCTGGCTGATGAATATTTCATTAAGCAGTTAATCACATTGCTAGAGATAAAATCACCTGGCCATAAACAAGACTAGAAACGAGCCAATGCATTCTGCTGATACACAAAGAATGATCTATTACATATTTATTGTATGCTTTACTTAATCATTTAAGTCCTTCTAAGAGGATGCATAGCCAAGGAATTCAAGTTGTGCCTTGCACCACAAGCCCTCGGGATGGGAGGCATCTGATAACCCCAGACCTACCGTGCTGCCACTCCTGCAGCAACCAGAGCATGAGGAAACCTCTGCCTGGTCTCTAATCCTTTCCTGGGTGAGAAAATCTATCCCACGCAAAGGATTTCTAAAACTCATGATTAATAAAATCATTGTTTATCCAAGAGATGTTTACTCCACATTCCCAGGTGTTCTCAGATCACCCCAAAGCCGTAATGGGCAGCCCACAGGCTGCTTAGGGAACCCTCAGGACAGACAGTGGGTGGAGGAAAGCCAGAGCCTGAATTCATAAAAAAATATTCTACCTGTTGGAATTGCTTTTGATTCCCATATGGAGGGTCTGAACTGCCTGGGAAGTGACTTTTCTGTCCGGGTGGCTGCAGTCAGAAGTGAGAATGGGAAAGGAGCCTATCAGGCAGTGATACTGTCTGATCCCAGCTGAGTCACACACCCTGGTAGAAACAGGATTTCTACTTTATTGGAGAAAATAACAGTTTCCAAAGTAAAACAACTGGAGTGTTTCCACTGAACTCACAGGAGCTGGGTTCAGGAGACGCTGATCTCGTTGACTGAATCTTAGGAGACTCCTGGGTTTAGCAGCTTCACATCTCTCTGGAGTTCTCCTTGGAGTTCTCTGCATGATCTTTAGCTGATCATCTAAATGACAATTGTGATTAACTGCACTTTTCATCACTATAGCCACACAGAGACTATCCAGAATATTTCTTTCCAACCCCATATAAAGGATTGTGTCCAAGGACAATTTGAAGTATGTGGTTATACTCCAATCTGGTTTTAACCCAATAGGTGAGCTATTTCTGCTTTCCTCCACTTAGTAGCCAGGTATTTTATATCTAAGGAAAAAAGCTAGGCTCACCTTAGTTGGCCACCTCCCAATTCGAATCTTTGCTGGCTACTTAATTTGTGCCACAGGAGCCACAGAAAAGCCACAAAAGTTCCTGGCAATCCAGACCAGACATGCAAAAAACTTTTGGACCATTAGCAATCCTCCAAGTTGCCATCAACACCACCTTTGCAATGCAAGCAAAGGGGACAGCAGTGCTATCTAGTGAAGTCTGCACTGACTTTAAAACAGGAAGGGAAAAGGACCCCACTACTTTTCCATGGCTCCCAGCCTGCGCTGTTATTTCGGAACTCACACGCCCGTTACTGGCAGTGCAACCAGCCCTCGATGCTCAGACTCGGATGCTTGCAGAGTCTGGGATTTCACATCAAAGCCACTGGTTTGGCCAGTAATAAAGTTTGGAACCAAAGCCAAACTTCTCAGAATTTCACAGCTATTCCGGTCCCACACTGGGCTCATCTCCCCTCAGTGCTGCAAGGAGCAGGCAGACGGCAGTGCTTCAGCCACCACAGCTCAGCAGGACCTGGATCAAATGAACATTCGGGTTTAACTCTCTTTTTAAGTCCTTTTTGTCCTTCAGAAGGCTATTTCTGATCCTTTGGGGTGCTGACATCTCCTTCCAGGAGGAAGAGCTGGGTGCCACGAGGCTGCTGGTGGGACCCTCTGCGCCCTGTGCCACAGACAGAGAGAGCTGGGGCTGCCCTGGAGCAGGTGCCCTGGGTTCAGCTCCCAGTGATTCATTCTCTGTGGGGGTTTTCTCTTAGCACAGCACAGGAAAGCTGTTACACAGAGGTGGAGGAAAGAGGAGCCACAAACACAGCTGGTCTTGGACAAACAGTCTCCAACTCAGCTCCAACTCACTGTCCTAGTGCGACCGGCGGGGTCAGTGCTCAGCAGCAGCAATCTCCTACAGCAATCTTCTCCTGGAACATTTTCCTTTCTCCATGGGGCACCAAATAACTGCTGGAGTGTGGTGACTCTCTGCTTTGCTTCTTGGAGAGAGCTCTCTGTTCTGCTTTGAGCTATTTAATAGCACTGTTGGGCTTCTACCCAAAGAAATAAGGCCCTTTATGTTGTCTTTGGTTCAGGTTCTCTCTCTCACTCGTGCTTTTTAATTCCCATAAAAACCTAACATGTTCCTGCCAAAAGTATAATTGTAGGGCCATGAGTGGTGGTGTGTGTAGAGGAAGAACTCCACGGTCTTAAAGTATGAGGAGAGCGATAGCGTTTAGCACAGAAACAACAAGAGTGGAAAAGTGTTCATTCAGCTTTTCTGTGGCAGTTAAGGCAGCTGGTGAGCACTGGAATAATTCTAAAAATAGCAAGAAAACCTTAAAGGAAATAAGTAATTATGAAGAAGCTGTTCTGGTCAAGCCATCCAGAGATGCCCTCAGACCTAGAGGTGACCATGGGGAGCATCCAGCCCATTCCTCGCTGCTGCTGGCTTCAGGGTTTGCTGAGATCCTGATTGGAGCTCTTGGATCTGGGATATTTCTTTCTCAGTAACATCCATCATCAGCCCAGGAGACTTCTGAGTGCCTTTTGCACTCAGATAAAGGTTCAAGAAAAGCTTTGGTTCCAGGAAATTACACAACGCCGCTGATCTTGATTAATGCTCAGTAACGCACCAGAGCCCCGTGGGCTGCACTGGGTGAATTAGAGGCTTTCCTTCAGAGAAGGAATTGGCAAGGAAAACCGAACTACTGCATGAAAAGTACAATCTCTTGACAGGAAAGTAAATTTAGGGACCAAACACTCAGAGAAATACCTAATTCACCTGACAATGGTGTTCAAAAAGGATTTTGAATTTGTATTTGGCTGGTCCATCACCTGCTTTGGAAACCATCAGGAGCCACAGACCTTAGGAGCTCTTGTGGGTTGATTCACCAATCTCAGGAAAGGAGGGGGCTGGCCCATGTTATCCAGAGAGCACTTCCCGAAATTCTGGTCTGTGTTGAACGGGGTATCTGAGAGCACGGAATGAAGTCTGTGTATGAAGCAAAGCTGGTGCAATGGCTGGGAGTGCTTTCAGCAACAGCCATACATGTATGTCCAAGGTTTCAGCTTTTAGCAATCCAACTTGCAGATGTTTTTATCCTTTGCAGGCTTCTGGGATCCATTTCAATGAGTAGTTTCCCCTTTTTGCAGCTGCATTTGCAGATTTAATTACTGAAGAGTTTAGAGCCAAATGTTTAGAGATTCTATGTATATATATGTGTGTGTGTGTGTGTATTGCAGAGAGTTGCCATCCTTAATATCTCCCAGGGCACTCCAAGCACCACAGCAAACCCACACAGCGTGGTACTGGCTGCATCCCAACGTACCAGTAGCACAACTCAGTGCTAAAGAGACATTTTTACAATCTATAAACACATATAAACAGTGACTATAAAATATTTTCCATAATCCAGCTATGGGAATACATGACATTTAAAGTAATTTCCTGTATCTAGATTTATTCTGTGCCATGTCTTTTTCTGTTCATAAATCCACTTCTCTCTAAGCACTATGGAACTCCGCATATGAAAGACAGAATGAATTCACAGGAGATTTTAAGTGTAGTTCGTAGGCTAAAAACATGAATGTACCTGGAATGTGTGTGGGAGTCTAGTCATCTCCCATGTCATCTCCTGATGGCACAGCTGTGAGGGCAGTTCTCACCCTCGGACATCCACAGCATCTTCCTCTTATCAGTCTGATGCCTTCAGGTTTTTGCAGTGTCAGCTGAAACATGGATCATGACCATACAGTCTCCTACAAAATGAGGTTTCAATATGATCTTCCACTAGACCAGGTTGCTCTAAGCCCAGTCCAAGCCTTGAACACTTCCAGGGATGAGGCAGCCACAGCTTCCCTGGCCAACCTGCGCCAGGGCCTCACCACCCTCACAGGGAAGAATTTCTTCGCAATATCCAATCTAACCCTGCCTCTGTCAGTGGGAAGCCATTCCCCCTTGTCCTGTCACTCTAGGCCCTTGTCAAGTTCTTCTCCAGCTCTCCTATAGTCCCTTTAAACACTGGAATGCTGCTGATATATTCATGGCATAATCTAGACTCACAGTTCTTGTTTTTCATATGCTCTTAATCACTGTCTGGGTAATCCTCGGACTCACCCCCAGGCAGTGAAAGCTCCTGCCCCCTGCTCATCTCCCACCATGACTAATGTGCCTTCTGACCTTTTTTCTGTGTGTTCCTGGGCCAGGTGAGCTGTTAAGTGCCAAGATACGAGCAATATTTACTACCTGGCATGAAGTGGGTGTTGCAATTCCTGGTCATAATTGTGTTTGAGAGTCATAATAGTGGAGAAAGTTATTACCTGGGCTCCCTTCCCGCCTCTTGTGGGTTCCAATCAGACACTGGGTGTTTTTCAAATTGGTTTTTGAGTGTATAATTTTAGTGCATACGTCAATAGAAAGCAGAACAAAAACAGAATTCACTATGATAAAATTAAAAGGACAGAGCCCCTCCCAGTGAGGAGACAGCCCCCCGCCACCTCCCACGCTGGAGGAGCATCACCTTTGTGTCACTTTTTGTCACTGCTGGAGCCATCACCGCTGTGAATCACCTGCCCTGCAGCCAGCCCGGGGATCAGCAAGGACCCCCGGGCTCCCCCCTCCCCACTTCCCTTTAAAGCCCAGGAGCAGCAGCCTGTGCCCAGCACTTGGTGCCACCCCTGCTGCCACATCTCTTGCAGCCCGGCCGTGGGAGAGGCTGCGGGATGGCCGAGGGAGAAATCACCACCTTCACTGCCCTGACAGAGAAGTTCAACCTGCCCCCGGGGAACTACAAGAAGCCCAAACTCCTGTACTGCAGCAACGGGGGCCACTTCCTACGGATCCTCCCAGATGGCACAGTGGATGGGACCAGGGACCGAAGCGACGAGCACAGTAAGCAAACCCCGTGGGTCTTCTTGGTGTCCTCCTTGCTCCTATGATTCCATCAGCTGGGATGGGGGGAGCTGGGGAAGGCAGGCTCTGGACCAAGGTTTCTTTAATCCTATTTAATCCCAGTGGTGACACACCTTCTGGGAGTCACACATTTATAGCCCACAGGCAGAGCAGGGAAGGCACAGGCAGGACAGGCAGTTTATGTGTGCTATAAAAGTACAGATATAAAGTACATAAATAGATATATGAAGTATTAAATCTGACACTGGTCATCACCTTCTGAAAGGCAGGCAGATACAGGGCAGGCAACACTGATGCAGAAGGACTGGGTCACAGGGGGAGCTGGTAGCTGGCACAAAGGGCTTAGGGCAGCCTGGCATCCCACACATGAAGCCATCACTTGGAATTCTGTGCTGTCTCTGCATTTGTATCTGTTTGACACAGCAATTTAACAGGTCACCTATGGTCAGGGTCTCATCTCACCTGTTCCCATCCCTGCAATCAGTGATGCTGGTGGTTCCAGCCCATGGGACTTTGGGGACCTGCTGCTGGGGGAACTGCCTCCACAGATGCCACCATTTGTGCTACCAAGGAGTCATTGGAAACTTTTATGCTTTTTGAGCTCTTGCACTGCCAAAAACTCTTTAGTGGGTTTTTTTAACCCGATGCCCAGGAGAGCTGGACCAGCCACACAGCAAAGCTCATGGGGGCTCCATGGTCAGCAGGACCAGGCTCTTCCCTTTGGCTCTCAGCAGAACCCTCTGGGTACACCATATCCTGAACATTTACTGGAATGTGACTGGGACCTGCCAAGCTCCTATCTGATTAGAAGGAAGAGCTGGGAGGAGCCAAGTCAGCCTTACAAAGTGCTAAGAAAAGTACTTTTATTTACTTTAAACCGCAAGTGGCACATGTGGCTTCTCCCTGAACTTAACCTTTCCTCTCGCTATTGTTTTCATGACAGGCAGTTTATAGTCGAGTTTTAGTTACAAACACTGCCTCCCACCACTTGCCCAGTGCTGGGGAATGGATGAGGATCAGCTCCCTGAGGCTGGATGAACACAGAGTGGGGCTCCAGCCTCCAGCTGGGTATGAACCCAGCACATAACCCTGCTCAAACCCCTGGGAGAGTCAGCCAGGACAATGACCAGAAGGATCTGCAGGACACAGGACCATGTTCACAAGACCCACAAGGAGAGGTCATATGAGCTCACCCAATGTCTCTGCAGCATTTTCCAGAGGTTTTGCTGGAGTCTGAAGGAGAGGTGAGGGTTAAGGTGGCATCTCCAGGGACATGGGAAGCTACCAGGGCCTTGAGCATCTAGCTCCTGCGCCCCAGCCTCAAGCCACCATCTCATGGCATGGATGCTGCCAAGCAGCCCAGACTTTTTCCCTCTGGAAAAAAAAATCCATCACCTGGGAATGAGCTGGTCTCCATGGCTGCATAGCACACATGAGCAGCGAGTGCAGGCAGGTCCTGCGCCCCGGCACGCTCACACCTCCCCGGCTGCTGGCCTGGGGCCACGTGTTTGAAAACCTCTGCCAGAAAGGAACCTCCTGTAAATGATCTCATAAACTTGGATATAGGAATGTACTAATATTTACAGAGGAAACTCCTGGAAGGGCTGCATGCCAGCAGAGCAGCCCTGCCACGAGATGCCCTGCTCTGAGCACCAGCGGCTGCCCACGGTCTTGCCCCTGTGCCTGGGAAATGCTGGAGCTGCTCAGCACCATTCCCTGGAGTGCGAGGGGAGCAGCCCGGACTGTGACCAGCACTGTGGGATACTGCTCACCCAGCTGGGACAGG
This sequence comes from Pyrocephalus nanus, assembly GCA_038380795.1. Lineage (NCBI taxonomy): Eukaryota > Metazoa > Chordata > Aves > Passeriformes > Tyrannidae > Pyrocephalus > Pyrocephalus nanus. Next base: position 10,893,475 of record CM076275.1, on the reverse strand, counting down.
CACCTGCCAGCCCCAGGGAGGGACAAGGCATGGGAACACCCACAGCTCATTGGGAAGCCAGTGGGCACAGAGGCATTATAGTCTGCACTGATGCTCTGCAAACTGCTTGAGCTCAATTTGCTCCTGAAAAATATGAAAAAATTCTTATCTTTACCTTGGCCTTGCCAGGTGCTAGCCCTGGAATCAGGGAGGATCTCTCAGGAGTGCAGGAGTCCCTCCAAGCCCTTGTCATCCAGGCCAGTGTCAGGATTCCCTCCCCTCATTCTTTGTTGTTGTGTGTGGGCATCCCAAGTTTGCACTGTGAAATGGGAAGAAAACTTAGCAGGACATTGCAGACCCCTTGGGACGAAGCTTGTTACCACAAACAGCCTTATTTTTCCTATTTCATCCCATTACTTCATGGAAGGAAATCAGACCTGTAAAAGGACACAAGAAGCAGAAGCTCCTTCCTCCGGACCCACCATTCTCCCTTCCCTCTATGGCTGAAGACCTCAAAGTCCCCATTGGCAGCTGGAGGGATCCTCACTCCCCTCTCTCAGGGACAGCTTTTAGGAAAGGATCATCATTTTCATCCCGTTCCCCTCTTTCCCCTGGGTTGCTCCTGGGGCTGCAGCACCTGAGTGAATGTAGGTGGGCTGGAGCTTTCCCACTGCAGATTCCCAGCCTAAACCAGGGACTTTGTATACACACTGGGACTGTGTATTCCTGCGAATCTGCACCCACACCATCTCCTAATTAGCCATCATTTACCAGCAAGAAATGAAAAAAAAAAAAAAAAAAAAGGAAGAATGTGAACAATTACAGCAAAGATTTCACTGGGAAGAGTGGGAGAGGTAACATTGCCTTTTACCTCATCTAAATAAGGATAAATAAATTAAATATAAACAGGAAGGAAGGAGCTGGAGCTGAGGCATTCGTTCATATTTCATTCAAACCAATCTAAATAATGCTATTATAAATCTCATGGAAAAAAACTGTCTGGGAGCTGGGAATGATCATTTGGAAGAGCTGGAATTTGCCAGTCACACTGACTACAGCCACAAAGCCACAGCCTCTGCACACACCGGTGGGGTCACTAATGGCTCTGGCTGCAGCACTCCTGCCCACCCATGAGAGCCCCGTGGGCTCCTCCCTGAACACGCAGCACTGGAGAACTGTCCTCCCAAGGCTTCTCTCCAACTAAACAGCCCTTTCCTGATAAGTATATTAAACGAGTACTTGAGCCAAGTTTTGATCACTTTCCAAGACTCCTGTAATCAGCAAAGTAAAGAAAAAAGGAACCAGACAAATGGAAAGTTTAAAGCTTCTGGGTGAGGTACAGGATGCTGAGTAGAGCAGGATGCTGCAGCTCCTCTGCTCGATTCCCTCAGCACAAGACCAAAAAAGAGCTTTTTTTGCCCTGGAGTTTCTAGCTGTGGTCCAGCATCAGGGATGGGGATGGAATTCGGTGTCCAGTGGCTGCAGGGACTGAGGCAGCTTCCATTGCTCCCACTCAGGCTGTGCCCTGGCAGACTCAGGTCCTGCTTCAGCATCAAATCCATGTTAGCATCGCACACTGGGACAATCTAAGGTGTGACTACCTACAGGAGGTACTTTTTAAGGATGAAGATCAGCCTTTGCCATTTCTCCACTCTCCACCTACAATGCCCCGAATAAATCCAGCCACAGCACACGGCTGGATGGGATGAGTTGGATCAGGAGTTTGCAGTGCAGACATCTGCACTCTGCCCATCGCTGGTTTAGCTCTCAAAATACTTCTTCATATGTCACTCCTTAAGTGTCTTGTCAAACCACATGAGAAATTTGTAAATTAGAGCCAGAATTAAAACCCCAATCTCCTGTGTCCCATTCCAACATCGTAACCAAAAGGCTGCCCTTCCTTTGATGTAAAATAAGGGGAAAATTGGTCTTTGGTTCCTAAAGGATGGCTGTGGGGTTTCTTTGAAGGACAGGGTACAAGGAGACACTTTTATTACACACTGTACTGTTTCCTATAAACACTTTATAAGCCAGGCTTTGGAACAAAACACCCTTCTAACCTTCCTAGCAGCTCTTTTTTTTCCCCCTTTTCCTATTTTCCTTTTACTGTTGTTGTTATTGTTTCATTTTTACTTCCAGTCCAGCTCCAGCTGAGTGCAGAAAGCGTGGGAGTGGTGTACATAAGGAGCACCCAGTCGGGGCAGTACCTGGCCATGGACACCAACGGGATGCTCTATGGCTCGGTAAGTGGGAGGATCCCGTGGGACCAGACACAGAGAGGGCTTGAGGTTTGCAGAAATCTCATAGCTCTGAGTAATGCAAACCACAGGCAATAATTAGGCTCTGTTTGTGATTCTGGCAGCTGGACAGTCGCTCTGCATCTGGCTTTATTTTGGGGGGAAATAAATAAATAACCAAATATCGCCATTACCGCCCTGCCTCTGACAAATATTGGATTTCCTATCTGATGCTTGATAAATATTGTGTTTCATACCTGGAGCAGCAGCTGCTCTGCAGCCCTTCAGCAGCTGACAGCTGGGCTAGTGGAAGGGGGATGGTATGAGATGATCTTTAAGGCCCCTTCCAACCCAAACCATTCCGTGGTTCTGTGCTCTGAGTCTGCAGCTGCCACCCCACAGCTTAGTGCCAGAGCAGGAGCCAGGACCAGCTTGTGGAGCACAGGGCTGGGCTCCATCACTGCTGAATAAAATGTCCAGGCTCTGGGCATGTTGCTGCAGGAGTGGCTCAGGGGACAAAATCAAGGCTACTTACCTCCATGCTTTACGATGAGCTTTACTGGGGTGTGGAGATCTCAGAGGTGGGTCTGGACAGCATCCTGTCGGGGAGTACCCGAGCTGGGATTACCGCATTAGGAACACACATCCCCATCCCCCTGGCATCGCCCCTGCTCACTGTCATTCCCTCGGGCTCTCTTTCAGCAGTTACTGGGTGAGGAGTGCCTGTTCCTGGAAAGGATCGAAGAAAACCATTACAACACATACATCTCCAAAAAGCACGCTGATAAGAACTGGTTTGTGGGTCTGAAGAAGAACGGGAACAGCAAGCTGGGGCCGCGGACTCACTACGGCCAGAAGGCGATTCTCTTCCTCCCGCTGCCCGTCTCGGCTGACTAAGCCCCGTCCCAGCAGCTCAGAGATGACCCCAAATACCAAAACCCAACCGCTGCCACCTCCTTAGAGCTCGTTAGAGCTACGAGCTTTAGGTCAAGGCTTTCCCAAAACTAGCCAAAGCAGAGCTCCTCAGCTTCGCAGAGATGAGGGGAAGAGCCCTGACACCCTCCCAAGGGTCACCGGCCCCCCTGGCTCCCCCTGCCCTCCGCTGTCCTCTGTTGTGTGCCGTGACCACGCTGCAGCTCCTGGGGACACACACAGACCTGCCCCAGGCAGGCACCCAGAAACCTGCCCAAAGGGCACCCCAAGGTCACCCCAGTTACCAGAGAAGTGCACGCTTTGTGTCCCCAGGCATTCTAAGGCAAACCCCTCCTGGATACTGTGTATTAACGTATTTATCTATCTGTGTAGCTTCTAACGTGGCCTCAAGCAATCCCAGATTGGACCATCAGTCCTGTTATGCAGGGCCAGCCTGGTGAATGCTGGCCAATATCCTTGCTGTGTTAAGCTGAACAAGCAGGCAAAGCTCCAGACCCAGACCTTGGCCTCCCTCACAACACCTGTAGCGCTGTATTTCATGCTAGTACCTGCCACATGTTATTATTATTTATTTATTAAGTAAGTATGTCTCTTCTACAGTCTGTTCATAGGTAATTCCAGGCACCAAAGCCCCTTGATGCTGTCCCAGTGGCAGTCAGTGACTGGTGTGAGGGTGTCAGGAAGGGGTGTCAGGTGACAGCAGGAAGGGGCTGCGTGACAGTGGCTGCACATCAAACACATTCCCAGGGGGATTCCTCCCACTGCTCTGGTGTCTGGCTACATGGGGCTCTAAAAATGCCACTGGAGACCCTTGATGACTCCCAAACCTTGTGAGAAGCTGTTTCTCCTTACCTGGCATGATGCAGCTCAAGAGCCACTCCTGCCACTGAGAGCATCACAGGAGCACCAAGCTGCCACACAACACCCAGAGCATCCAGAGCTTCTCTGGAAAACCTGTGCCAGGGCCTCACCACCCTCAGAGGGAGGAATTTCTCCCTAATATCTAATCTAAATCTACTTTTCTTCAGCTTAAAGGCATTCCCCCTTGTGTTATCCTGCCATCATGGACAGGGACAAGAGACAAGTGCTCCCTGTTCCCAGCAAACCCCGAGCAGCCATCTCTACACAAGAGAGGAATAAAGGGCACTCTGCCTTGCATATTTCTGCTACAGCAATTAGTCGCTAATTACCGCACTTTACAATCGCTCTAATTACTGCACTTCTGCACTTGCTGGCTCTGAAACCTTCTCCCCAGCACTGATAGCATCACAGGTAATCCCAGTGCTCCTGGGCAAACAGGGAGCTGGCATGGGAATGGCAGAGCCACGGCTGTGAGGGAGCCTGCACCAGCTCCTTGCACCTTCTCATTGCCATGGCCCTCCAGCCCTGCTTCTCACCTGTGGGATCCATGTGGAAATCGAGTGGAAAGGTGAATTCTGCTAACCCTGCAGGTACCAGCTGCTCCTCTTGTCCTTTACACAGCAACATTCCCGTAGAGCTGCCCACGGGGAGGGCAGATGGGTGGTCTTGCAAGTATTTACTCTGTACACACCGAATGCTGGAAGGACCACAAACATCAATTTTCAGTTTTTACTTAGAATTCCCAACAGCCAAAAAGGCACATTTTTAACATATATATTTCTACATACCAACTAAAACATTTCAATTAAAAGAAAACAATAATGCTTACAAAAAAATCTACTCTGCACTGTTGCCTTCCCCCTCAAAAAAATTAAGCGCATCAGTGGGACAACTTTGGGGTTTTTCAGTATCCCTGTGTCCCAGGTAAGCCTGAACAGGCAAACATCTGTGATTTGCAATGTTGCCTTATTTTCACATCTAAGCCCCTTAATATAACTCACACCAGAGCAGACAAAGCTCCCTGCAACCTTTCAGCTGGCAAGCACTACCCCATGGAGGTGTCATCATTGTCCTCATGCGTTCCCTCATCCTACACCTGCAGGCACATGGATCCCTCAACAGGATGGACCCCTCCACCTCTGCCATCTGTACTGCTCTGAACTTGTAATTGCTTCATTGCAGCGGATAAGAGCTGAGAAGTACCTGACAGTGTCCAGTAAGGACAGAATATCTGCCAAAATCCTGGATTTCAGCCAACAAGCTGCAGCGGGAGAAAGGCCAAGAGAGGGACCCAAACACTACCGACGGCCCTGGCTCAGCTGCTCTCATGGGCCCAGCATGATATTCCCATGGCAAACTCAAAGCTGGGCCAGACAGAGCGATGTGGAAGGCCAACAACATCAACACCCTTCTTAAACACTGTGGTTGCTTTCCCTGTGAAAGGCCGGGCTGTCACTCAAGTCAAGAAGTGAATGAATGCATGAGCAGGAGATCCAGGTTTCTAATTAAACTGGAAAGTTGGAACGTGTAATGCCGGATTTAGCTGTGCTGTCTTGCAACACCTCATTAACCCAGGGCTCTCCTCTCGTTAGGCTTCTGCCGCTCAGAAATCGCCCCCGCAGGTACACGCTTGACGCCCAACCGGGGAAAAATGTCAACACTTGGGCTGAAAAATAATCCCCAGGGAAGCCACAGTAATTGCTTCAGACAGATGGACAAGCCAGGATGGCATTGCCCAGGGAAACCATGCTCACCTCAGGGAGTTTGTCCTCAGGGTGAGAGGTGAGGCAAAGCAAGGGGGAAGGAGAATTATAAGATTTAATAAAATCATGACACGTGAAGATCTTTCCCAGTAAGTGCAGGGAGCCCAAGTGTGCTGTGAGAGGTTTTCTGAAGTGTGAAGGAAAGGGAAGAAAGGAAAGAGAAGGAACAAAAGAAGGGAGGGAAGCAGGGAGGGAGGGACAAGAAAATGCCAGAGAAAGGTAAAAGCTGGGTCGGTCCACGTTGCACACCTGGAGTGGGCAGTGGGATGTGCTGGAGGGTGGGAACAAACACCTCTGCTCCATGGGACAGATGGACCAGTGGTCCTTCAGTCCATCATGAGCTCCCTGTACATACAGGGCAGATGTCCTGTCCAGCACTCCCCATCTTTGTGTCCAGTTCTGGAGCCCTCACTCCAAGAAGGACATTGAGAGGCTGGATTGTGTCCAGGGCAGGCAATGGAGCTGGGGAGGGGGCTGGAGCACAAGTCTTATGAGGAGCAGCTGAGGGAGCTTGGGAGGGCTCAGCCTGGAGAAAAGGAGGGTCAGGGGGGACCTTCTCACTCATTACAACTCCCTGACAGAAGGGTGGAGCCCGGTGGGGGTCAGGCTCTGCTTCCAGATAACAAGTGACAGGACAAGAGGAAACAGCCTCAAGTTGTGCCAGGTGAGGTTTAGGTTGGATATTAGGGAACATTTCCTTCCTGAAGAGACTGTCCAGCCCCGGCACAGGCTGCCAAAGGCAGTGGTGGAGTCCCCATCCCGGGGGGATTTAAAAGCCATGTAGATGCGGCACCTGGGGACATATTTTAGTGGTGGCCTTGGCAGTGCTGGGGCAACGGCTGCACTCGATGATCTTGGAGGGCTTTTCCCGCCTAAATTATTCCATGACTATGATTTTCAGCTAAGGAAGCCCACACAGGGAGCACCAGGGCTGCTGCTCTTTCGTCTTCGCTTTCCGATCGGGAGCCGGCGGGAGCGGGCAGGGACAAGCTACGAGGGCGGGAGGCATCGAACAATAAAGAAAATAAACAAACTCTGCCCCCCAAGGCTCGGGCGAATTCCGCTTTCCCTCTGGAAGCTCCGCCGCGTCCGAGCCGCGGAATGCCCGGGAGGTGGCGGTGCGGAGGCGCCTGGAGCGCCGGGAGAGGGGGAAAACCGGGCATCCCCCCCCACCAGCGCTGCCGGTGCCAGCGGGCGGACATCGAAGCGCCAACATCTGGCTCAGCATCTGGCGGACAAATGGAGCGAGAGGAGCTGAAGGGGGCCCGGGAAGAGGTGGGTCTCCCCACTTCCCCAGGGGTGCTGGTGCTGTGCCCATCCCAGGGAGCCCCCGCTGCCCCCCGCGTGGGACTGGGGCTGGCCAGGGACCCCCGTGGGGAGCAGGAAGGGTAGAGTGGGGTTACACTCCTGGCAAAACCGCTCATCCCTTAACGTGGCTTCTCCTTCCCTGTCCTCTCACCCTGCTGCTGCATTGCCCGGGAGACAGCGCTCGGCCCCAGCGTGATGAGCCAAACCAACCCGAGCAAGGGAGCCTGGAATAGTCTGTTATTAAACTCTGGGAACTGATGGGAATCCAAGCAAAAGGAAAGCTTGGGTTTCTGCTGCTTTCCTGTGGTTGGCATTTTGGAAAGGCTGCTGGAGGACACACACCGCTCAGGACAGGAGCTGTGGGATGTGGTGCTGGGCACCATGGATGCCGTGGAGCATCTTCCCCTCCGAGGCTCCAGCAAGGACTGAGAGAGTCCCTGCAATCACAGCCCCAGCCTGGCACCTCATGATGCCCATCCTTGAAGCTCTCCCTGGCCAGTGAGGTGCAGCAGCACTGCCCACACCCCCAGCTCCACACACCCATCTCCAGCACCCCCTGCTGCACCCCAGACCTCCCTCCTCACTGTCCCAAGCCTTTCTTGAGCACAATTATGCCAAACCACTTCAGGATGTGCTGACTGAAACAAGCTCTTGGGACAGCACAGCTATTCCCATTTGTGCTGTGACTCCATTTTTAGAGCCAGTATCTGAAGAGTTCCTGAGCTGTGGATGGTAAATCTCCAGCCAGGGTAGTGGGACAGTGTAAATCTGTTCAATAAAGAGGAGAAATTTCCATGGGAAGGTCCCACTGGGAAGAATGGGGGGATTTGCCCGAGCAAGGTCTGCCAAACCTCCACCTCACAGCACCGCTGCAGTTCGTGCAGGTTGGGCTCTTTCTCAGCACGTGCAGCAATTTGTTCTGGCTGGTGAGGGGGGCTTGTGGCAGGTGCTAATCCCAGCTCTGGGGTCGAGCCCCTCAGGAGGGGGAAGAGGCCCCATCTCCCAGCCCTCGCTCCTCCGGAGATACTGAGTATCCAAAAGCAGCAGCTTTGTGTAATCCCCACACAAAGAGGTGGTCACTGCTAATGGGTTTACCTGCTTAATTCTCCCCAGCCCTTCCTGGCTCTCAGGGTTTTCCCTTCCCCACTGACTCAGTGCTACAGGAAGCTCTGCTTCCCACATTAAGCAGATTGTCTGCAGCAGGACATGCAAATGCATTTATCCCGCTGAATTCCCGAGCTGTTACACCACGGCGTTTCCAGGATATGAATCCTCTGTCACTCACATCCTTCCCTGCCCCATTTCCGGGCCTGGGCCACGACACATTTATCACCCAAGGCTCAGAGCATCTTCAATCCCCCTGGCTCCCAAGGCGGTTCCCCTGGGATCATCTGCTGTTGCCGCTGAATGCTCAGAGGAACCCCTGGTGCTCATGGTGACCACCAAAACGCCTCCCACCCCACTGCCAGGGCTCACCCCTGCCCGGCACAGCCCCACATCAGGGGGTCCTGGTAGTGGATACACTTGGGACGAGCTCAAACCACTTTCCACCATCCCAAATTTACTGCTTCTCTGCAGAAATTATCCCAACGTGGGTTTCCTCCTTTTGCAGGAGAGGAGCTGAGAAGGAGCGAGGGGTGGGTACCTGCACCCACATGTGCCATAAGAGCCAGCTGCTGCAACCTGCCTCAGTTAAAAGGGGTTCCAAGGCTCAGATCAAACGCTGGCCTAATTCAGGAAGGAAAGGCTCTGTCACAGCACTGCTGGGCAGGACACTGGGCAAAAAACCACAGCCATGAAAAGTTACAGCTTGATAACTCAGACTGCAAGGTCTGTGCTCTTTAGAGAACGAGGCCTCAAGCTCGGGTCCAAACCCTGCTCTCCAAGGACAGCTCCAGCTTTCCAAAGCAAATCCAAGTGCAACTCAAAGCCATCTGAATCCAATCGCTGCTCACTCGGGCAGATCCCCCTTGTCACCGAGCATGGAAATTCAATATATGGGAAGAACTTGAAACAAAAAAATGGAATTCTGTTTATTTTCCTAGCAGGAGTCTGGCCTAAACCCTTCACTTTTTGAGAGTCAGTAACTGTTGCTTCCTTTTTTACCCTCCTTTAATTACATTTCTAAACTAAATGAGAACCAAGATGAAGGCTTGGGGCACTACCACAGCCTCTTTGGCGAGATGTACCCTGGCCAAAGGTGCAATTCCAAAACAAAACAAAACAATGAATTATAATTAAAATACTGTTTTACCAATTTTTCTCAGAGTCTGACAGGTTTTTCCCCAGTGTAAAAAAATCCTATATTTTTTCTAGCCAAACAACCCGTCTAAGAAAGAGCTTGTGAAGGGCATCTATAAGGAAGGCAGACCCTGCCCTTACCGTGCCTGTCCACATCAACACTCTGGGAAAATGCACTCAGGCAACTTGAGTTTTCCCCATCCAGGTTCCTCCATGCCATGTGGAGCCAGGTAAAGATGGAGGGAAGGAGAGAGGGAGGGACATGTCACCTGGATGAGCTGGGCAGAGCCAGATCCTGATGGCACCCAGCAGGAAGCCCCTTGCTCAGGTTTAGGTCACCTCTCCCCCTCAGTCTCCTTTCTAGATGGTTCTGAAATTTTAGTCTGGGAAAAAAATGATGGTGTCAAAGTAGCAGCAAGGGAAAAACAACACAGCCGCCTCACAGTTGTCATTGCAGATGCCTTTGTCTGAAGGAAAAGGCACATGGACACTGTGCTGCAGCTTTAGCTGCAACCACCACCATGAGGAAACCCCTCACCCCACTCACACCTGCACTGCTGTGCAGAGTGACTCCAGCCCCTTCACCACTTCAGGATTTAGTTTTCCTTGTGCACCATGTAGTTTATATTGCGTTAAGCCCATCTAGACAGCAAACCATTTCCTCCTGCTTAACAGCCCTCCTGTTCCTCCCCGGGATCCGCTGCACGCCACTAAGCCCAAACGATTAACGCTGTCTCCACCACGGAGCAAAGAGAGGCCCCACAGCTCTTAAACGCCCTGCCCTCCCCAGGCCTGCTCTGGGCTGGGGTTCTCTAACAGACCTTCTTCCCTCCAAACACTTGTGACACATGTTAATTTATTCTGTGCCCATGGGATGGGTCCCAGTGTGCACAGCACAGCTTCATGGACCGTCCTGCTCCCCCAGCTAGGAGCTGCCCCATCCCATTATTCCAAATCTTAAAGACATCTCTTCTCCTTCCACACTGAACTGCAGGTTTTAACCTCACTTTTTTTTAGTAAAATCCTTTTTCTGGTTACAGTCAGTGCTCACTCAGCTCCTGTCCACCTCCAAGGTCCTACTACCTGGTGCTGCTGTAGCTCCCGCTCCTCTTGGCTCCAGCCCCACTGTTCCCCCCCTCAGTCTCCCAGCTCACCTCCCCATGTAACCAACCAGAAATTACACCCCACAGAAGAGTTAAACCAGCCTGGAGAGTTGCTGCTGCCCCACTTTGCTGCCTGAACACCATCCAAAAGCAATTAGGCAGCACAATAACCCCGGTCAGGAGCAGTGAGGTTCTGCAGGGACAGACGACGCGACAGCAGCAGCACCAGCCACCCCATTCTCTCCAGGATTTTTTCTGCAAAGCCATTTCCATTCACAAACACAAAATCAATTTTCTTTCCTCAAGCTTCCAGTGCTGAACCTTCAGCCCAGGCTCCCCCCACCTCACAGTTTGTGCTGCCTGGTCCCATCCATCCATCCATCCCTGCACAGTTTTTGCCCCCCCACAGCACAGGAACCCCAAGCAGCCCTGGAAAGCCAACACAAACTGCCACTGGGACGCCACCCCTAATGCTGACAAATCTGCAAATAAGTAAGTGATGACAAGAAGAAGAAAAGAATAAATAAAAGGACCCGGAGGAAGGAATCTGCCTGGGGAACAACTCCATCTGGGCTTGGCACCGGGATGCACTCACCGCATCACTGCTAAAGGGACGATGGGTCCTGGTCAGCCACAGAGCTGCTGGCTCTGACCCCGCAGGGATTTGGCCAGTTCAAACGCTGAAGGGGCAGGAATTCTCTGCTGAAACAGGGGCCACACAGCCAGGGATTCCTGAAAAAATAAAGTAGGTGTATGTTTCCCTTGCTTCCCTGCCTCGGCCAGGCTGGGCAGTGTCCCTGGCATCATGAGCCGGGAGCTGCAACCAGCATCAACCTCAGGTCTCTGTCCCACTAATCATCACTTCCTGGCAGTGTTTTATTTATCTCATGTGTTTATTTTCTATATGGTTTGTCCTGAAATATGGCAGTTTGGACTTTCTAGGCTTTTCTGTCCCGCTGGTGTAAGCCCAACTTGTGGGATGACATGGGAGATGGAATCAGCCAGCACTGCTATTATTGTGCTCTGGCTTCTACCAGCTCCACAGAGGCTTTGTGGGATTTGGAGGTTTTTTTTGTTTCTCAGCTATTTTTTCCCTTATTTTTGTTCCCCTTCCCCCCCCCCTTTTTTTTTTTTAACTGAACTGGTGCTTTTAACACTTGATAACTTTAATCTTTTTACAAGTTAGAAATAAAAAAAGCTCTACTTTTCCAGGTTTTCATGAAAATAAGAGAATCTCTCAGGTAGGTATTCTCTGTGGGTGACTGCTGGGATGTGCCAGTGTAGCAGCGACCACAGGCCCTGTGTTTCCCCAAGTCACCACCTCACCAGGACCTTAACTCTGTGCATTTTGGGACAGAGCATCTCTCTGATGACTGCATGATGTTCAGCCCCAGCTGAAGCAGTACCATGACCATCCCCCAACCCAACGATCAAGAATAAGAATTAAAAGAAAAAAAAAAAAACTCTTTGAAATCAGTTTTAAGTAAACAAAAAATTGATCTCACAAGCTTCAGTAACCACAAGCATAAATTTGGGTTTGGCTGAGCTTTGTGTTTTGCTTGGGTTCTTCTGCATCACATATGAAGTCTATTTTAGGATGATTTGCTCGAGCAGTTCAACACATCACCAGGGCCAACACGCACTCAGCAGTCACTCAGGAGCCACTGCTGTCCCCATGGCCACCAGCTGCCCTGGAGCTGCGAGAGACAGAGCTGGCCTGGAGGGCAAACTAAGTCCTTTATCCCTTGGGCTCCTGCTGCCATGGGCAAGGTCTGGCATCAGTTCTCCCACTTATGTGGTCACTTCTCCTGCTTCTGTACATGTTCTTGGCTACACTGAGCCTGCTGCCTGTTTTTATCCACAGCCAAACAACCTGGCAGGAGTTCCTGAATACCTGTCCTTGCCCCAGGACAGGCAGTCGAGGCAGCTGTCACCTCCCCAGGTGACAGAGAGAGGCACCAGCTCACCCAGGCATCTCCACATTCCCATAGCTCCAGCCATGCAAGCTTGGCTGTAGCACGAGGGAAACCAGAGCGTGCCAGAGCCCCGCCTGAGGAGTGTCAGGAGAATTACAAAGCTGCACAGAACATCTCACCACTGCACTTTCTGGAGAGATAAGGGCCCTGGGGCGGCGTTCCTTGGCCAGAGACTGAGAGCTCCTGTGCTCCCAGCCAGAGGGAAGGCAGGGAACTGCTGACAGCCTGAACACTCCTCTGCTTCACAGCCCTGCCATCGGCTCCAACAGCAGCTACTGCCTGCCCCGAGTTACCTCAGCACTCACAGAACATACTCCTGTGGTCAAAAGTTACTACTTCTCTACCTCCTGGCAAAGCTGGGACTGCTGGAACAAGGAGGCAGAGTCATTCACTCATCCTCACAGGAGAGAGGAGGTCAGTCCTGGCTGGGAGTAGAACCCCCAGGGCAAGGGGAGCAGCAGCGCCGTGCTCAGAGCTTTCCAGGGCTGGGGGCAGTGCTGGATCGAGTCTGTTGCAGAAGCACGAGTCAGGCACAGAACAGTGCAAGCTGCTGTGAAATAGAAGTACTAATTGCTAGGACTGACACATCACTGATGAGGCTGAGGGCCACACATGGCTGGGGCTTTACCTACCCTGAAAGAAATTACCTAACCAAATTCATGCCCATAAAACACTGACAGCTCATCCGCACGTACTCAGCATTGAAAGAATGACTGTTGTCATCTGCCAAAACTCTCTGATTAAAAAATATATCTAACTGGAATGACTGTAGGTTGGCTTCATCTATTCATTCACAACGAGTGAATTATTCAGTTTTCCAGAATCCCAATGCAGAAACCCTCCCCACTGAGATGGACAGGATGGGCTCTTAGTGGTTTAGCAGCTGTGCATCCTGTGTGTCCTTCGTGACAGCCACGAGTCCCACTGCAGCACTGTCAGACTGCACTAAGTACATCTGCACTTTTGTAGTAACTTCAATATAAATATATATTTAAATCTAGTGCAGGAGTTGGACTCAGTGATCCTTGTGGGTCCCTTCCAACTCAGGATATACCACAATTCTCTGATATATTTATATTTGTCATACATTCAGGAAGGCTGACTTTTCAAAGTCTTGCAGGGCTTGGAACAAGGAACAATTATAATCAGGAAGTGAGCAGAGTGAGACATCTCCCATCTTTTTATGGAAAAAAAGTTCCATTTCTATCACTGTAGGGATAGATCTGACATTAAACTCAAGCTACTGGGATATAGGAAAAAAAAAAGTTGCTATTCTACGAAGTAAATTCCATACTATTGCTATCAGATTTCACATTTCAAGACAGATAGAAAAAGCACTTCTTACCTATAACATAAAATGATCTGGAATTTCTGTGGAAAATAGCCTGACCTGCTGGAACATGTGGAGAAGAGCACATGGAGACAGCAGGGCCATGACAGCACCTCACTCACCCAAGGATGGCTCTAGCACAAGTGTGAGCACCACCTTGCACAGAATCTGCTCTCTTACACAGCAGCAACTTCAACTTCTGTGTGTTCTTTGCACATCCCTGGATGGAAAGGATAATTCAAATTAGCCATTAGCTGAGATTATTTGGAATTAGTGAGGTTCTGCATGATGCTGCTGGAGCATAAAACCTGCCATGGTTGGTTGAGGAAGACTGAGAATGGCCCAGGAGGTTTCTTAAGATCAGTTTATATCCAGATGTTTAACTTTTTAATGAATTTTTATGCTTTTATTAATTTTATTCAAATCTGATAGATCTTTGTCTCTAAACCAGCAGCATCTGCACTGGTGTTTAAGAGCAGCATCTCCAAGAACAGATGCAGGGGGAGACACAAGGGACAAACCTCTCGTACCCAGGGCTTGCCCTCTCTGTTTCCAGACCGTAGCAAGCCCACACAGCAGCCTGAAATTATTTATTCCACAGCACAGGAGCCTTAACCACCTGCTGCAAGCGGAAAATGACAATGACAGGGAGAAAAGGCAAATTTTATTGTGTCTGGAGAACTGCAGCTCCGTGAAGCTGAAGTATTTAAATAGACAAGAATCTTTTGTTCAGGAAACTGAGCACTAATAATAACATTTCCTCCCGCAAAGCAGGCTTCTTCCCAGCTGCTTTCCACGGTCTCTGCCTCCTCCTGTTCTCCTGGCACTGTCCCAGACCTTATCACCCCCCTTTCCCCTCTCAGGCTACAGAACGCCCCACGGTTTTCCAGGCTGCCTTCACTCCAACTTTCCCTCCTCCACCAAACATACAGATTTTCTATTTGATTTCCCGCTCTGTTTTTTCCTCCAGGCTGTCTCAGCAAGCACACACCAAAAAGAGAAAGCCTCTCTTCTCTGGCTCTGGTGTCCAGTGACACGGCTCCCCCTGGCCCCACAGCCTTACTGGGAGAGTCTGGTCCTGCTCATACAGACATTCCCCTTGGAGAACACAGGACACCAGAGCAGGCTCATGCCAGAGTCACCAACACCACCTTTTGCCAAGTGCCCATAGGTTCCCAAAGCTCATGGAGAGTTTTAAGAGGCATGAGGGAAGACACAGACTGATGTCCCATCGCCCCATCAACTTTCCAAACCGTGGCCAGAGTATGGAGGTGTTCCAGCTATCCAGCTGGAAAATATTTCCTCGTTAATTATTTAATTACTTATTCATGTTCTATGGACAAGCTTCCCAAGTCAGCCCTAAAATAAAAAACCACCCCAGGACACCAGGCCTGTACATGGGTGTTGAGATCCACTGCTGTGGGAGCAGAAAGGCTCTTGGTGCAGCCAGATACCCCTCCAAGACAGGATGGGGAATTTCCTGGAGCAAAGACCAAGCCTTAATTTGTTCCTGCCAGCACAGAACAATGTGCTGAAGGAGCCAGCAGTCATTGTCTGGGAGAGCAAAGCTGTGGCTCCCGTCTTCCCACCGGAATAACAGCCCTGTTCCCACAGCTGGCAGGTTATGCATCAGCAGTGGTCCCGGGAGCTGAGGGCTGGGGGCTCCCTGTGGGACCATCCTATGGGAAAGGACAAGCCAGTGCTGGCCTTGCAGCCCCTTACTGGGGCAAAATAAACTGAAGAAAGAGATTGAGCATTAAAAGCAGGTCTTTTGGAAATCAAGTCCTACCTGGAGGAATTGTAGGGCTGAGGAAACCAGGGCTGAGGTGGAAATGAGGGGCGTTAGAGCAGGGGGTTGCAGGTGCTTGGAGATCATGGCTCAAATCCTTCATTATCCTGCTGCTGTTGGGGGACTAGAGGGTCTCAGCAGAACCACAGCTTTGTAAGGTGACAAGTTTGAATACCAAAGTGCTGGGCATTCAAAGAGGAACAGAAAAATGAGCAAAAATAAATGAGTTTAAGGAAAAGGTATCTTGTTTCCATCTTAAAGAAGCTGAAGAGGCAGGACAATTCTTATCCATATCCCAGCATATTTGCTCTAATTAATTTAAGAACAGAAAATTCACAGATGGTTCAGTCAAGACTAAAGTGTCCTGGCAGTGCTGGTGCAAGATCTTCCCTGGTTCTACTAAAATAAATCGGATTTAATGTTGGTTTGATCTCCTGAGTTCAACAGGGCCACAA